>OX344724.1:98850867-101787349 GCA_947034835.1 Ballota nigra | reverse complement strand
CTCTTCTTCCTCTTCCTCTTCTTCCTCTTCTTCCTCTTCCTCTTCTTCTTCTTCTTCTTCAAATAAGAAAAATAAAATTTGTCCTCCAAACTACAAACTTGCAGTCTCACGTACTTGAGGAATTGATATTTTGCTATCTACCTGAGGAGTACAGACATTACAAATTAAGTGGTAAATATTTCAATTTTTTTTTTATATTTTTAGAATTATTTTGCATGCAATTTTTTTAAATAGTGTATATATAGTATATATATAATGTCGATATATATATATATGTTAGAGAAATTACATGTTTTAGCATGTTACTTTTGATTTATTTTGATTTAAAATTGGTAGTAGTGTTGCTATTTCGATTTAAAATAACATTAATAAGGTCATAGTGTTGTTATTTTGATTTAAAATTGGTAGTAGTGTTGTTCTTTTGGTTTATTTTGATTTAAAATTCCATTAATAAGCTCATAGTGTGTTATTTATTTAATTGGGATTCAATTTATTTAATCAAATATATGTAGAATTTTATTTAATAAAAAATGATACACTTTTTTAATTTTTTGAATGTTTTGGTGATGCATAACTTTTATACATTTGAAGAATCGAAGAGTAAATTAGACATTTTATCAATCAAAGTTATTAAAGTAAAATTTGACTTTTTTTTAACGTGATGTTAATAACCATTATGTATACAATGTAAGTTTTATTTTTATAAAATTCTAGTGTTTTTAGTGTTTTAAAAAAATCTAGATTTAATATATATAGTGTATTAAAAAAACTCTAGATTACTTACTTAATGAAAATATTGATCATCATTTTAAAATTTAATTTTTGCAATCATAAGATAATTTTATTTAACTATAATAAGAGATTAAGAGATAAAATAAAATAAAATGAAATAAATGAAATTAAATAAAATATTAAAAACGAAATAAAAAATAAAAAAATAAAAAAAACAAAATTAAAATAAATAAAATAAACGAAATAAAGTAAATTAAAAAAATAAAATAAAATAAAATAAAATAAAGTAAAATAAACGAAATTACATAAAATAAAATAAACGAAATAAAATAAAATAAAACTAATTAAAATAAAAAAACGAAATAAAATAAAATAAACTAAACTAAATAAAATAAAATAAAACGAATTAATTTTATATTCTCAATGTATTTGAGAATTTTCTATTTAGAAAATTTTAATTTGTGAAAAATTAAGAAATGGAATTAAGAATATTAAATATTTTTTATTTGTTAAAAATTAAGAAATGGAATTAAGAATATTAAATGTAACAATAAGACTATATATATTCCTATCTTTTGTTAATACACCCATCAAAAAGTGTTCGGAATAAAATTTCAATACTGCAAAAAAAAAAACACTAAAAATGTATGGAAATTAGGGTGTTGGGTTTGATTTACTATACTAGATGTAAACATAATTGAGGCCAATAATTAATTTAGTGCCTATAGATAAAATTTTTATAAGTGTTTTGTGTTGTTGAAGATATGTCAACCTCTCGCGACATTGGAATCATTGTGCGCTCTTGCGGAGCTGTTATTGGAAAAAGAAGAGTTGATCGTATGCTTGATTTCTACGATCTATTACGTGAGTTGTCTGAGGTTACGGGATTAGATTTGCGAGTGTATTCTTTGAATGTGTCTTGCATAATAAAAAATGGGAATGCCTCGTCTAGTTGTCCTATTAGGAACAACAACGACCTACGATACTTCTTCCATCCACAAGCTGGGCTCAATTCCGTTGAGCTATTAGTGGAGGTTGAAATGAAGGTGCAGTACCCAACATCCCATGGCCAGTGGGGGAACCAGTACTATCCTTCTGAATGGCCAGGTCATGGTGGTGCCAATATGGATAGACCTTCCGACGTTGAATATCAGGCCCAACATTTAGGGTCTAGTCATGCCGGGGGTTCAGATCCTAATATTGGACCTTCTGGTATCACTGAGATGGCCCCTGTTGGGACCTCCATAGTTGATATAGCTGGTGATATATATCCAGACTTTACTTGTAATTCTGAACCAAGCGATAATGGTTCTGAGGACGAGGGGTCGTCTGATGAGGATGGTACCACTGACAATCCTTGGATGCCAACTGTTGCTGTACCAAATTCCCTAATGCCAAGAGTGAGACCTCATCCAAATTTGGTTGGAGTGCCATTTTTTGATAGGTCATGTGATGATGTACCTGTCGATTCAGTAGGCGTTCGAAGTGGTGATCTAAGCTATGATGCGGATGATGGGGTTTTGAGGTTAGGGATGATTTTCAAAGACAAAGATGCTGTGATCAATGTCGTGAAGGATTATTCGGTCCGACATGCAAGGCGTGAGTATAGAGTCGAAGAGAGCAACTCGAAGACAATGAAGTTGGTGTGTAAGCAGAACTATGCCAGTGAAAATGATAATTGCTCGACATCGCAACGTTGTGAGTGGCATTTACGCGCATCGTACCGTAAAAGATACGATTATTGGGAAATCACTAGGTTGGGGCCGCCACATACCTGTTTGATGAATATTGACTCGCGCAATCATTCAAATCTCTGTAAAAACTTGCTTGCAGCTGACATGGAGAGTCTCATACAAGTTGATCCAACATACGACGTCAAATATGTCGTGGAGCATGCAGATAAGAAATATAATTACATTATTTCATATCAAAAGGCATGGCAAGCGTTGAAACGTGCTAGGGAGAATGTGTTCGGAACTTGGGAGAGTTCATGTCAGTATTTGCCCAAGTACATGGGAGCCTTGCAGAAATACAATCCCGGGACCATTGTGGAGTGGAAACACAGGGATACGATTGAGTGGAATGTGCACACGTTGGGATATGTCTTCTGGGCATTCAAGCCATGCGTTGAAGCATTCATGCATTGTCGCAAAATACTTTGTGTAGATGGTACTCACCTTTACACTAAGTACAAACACAAATTGCTGATTGCTAACACCCTTGATGCTAATCAGAAAATCATTTCAGTAGCATATGCCATTGTTGATGACGAAAGTTATAGGTCTTGGAAATGGTTTCTTAGAATGTTAGCTACACATGTTGTGGGTGATATGGAGGGGATATGCCTTATTTCTGATAGGCATAAGGGTATTTTGAAGGCAGTGGAAGAAGTCCCAGCATTTTCACCACCAAGAAGAGTGCACCGTTATTGTTTAAGACATGTCGCTTCAAATTTTAATACTCAGTTCAAGAGTCAAAAGATGAAGGACTTGTGTTACAATGCGGGAACAGCATTGTCGGTTAGACATTTTGAGACAAAGATGAACGAAATCCGAGTTTTAAGTGAAGAGGGTCATCAGTATCTACGAAATATCGATCCTGCCAAGTGGACATTTAGTCATGATGGAGGTCAACGTTATGGGGTTATGACAACTAACATCTCCGAATGCATCAACGGTGTTCTTAAGGGTGCACGACGCCTCCCAATTACAGCTATAGTTTGTGCAACCTTCACACGATCCAAAAATGTATTTATGGAACGTGCTAAAGAAGCAGGGATTTTAGTGCAGAGACATCGGATGTGGCCTGATCATGTTAGTGACAAATATGATTCAGCGCAGCGAGAGGGGATGAAACATCAAGTAGAACTTTATAATCATTCGGTGGGATCAGCCAGAGTTACTGCCCGTATTAAGGGCTCAGTACAGTGTCGCACATATAGAGTTGCATTATCAAGACGAGAGTGCGATTGCGGACAGTGGAAGTTGGATGGTATCCCATGCTCACATGCGTTGGAGGTGTGCAGAGCGTTCCAAATCGATCCAAGTGTATATGTGCCCGAATGCTACAGTACAACAGTGTATTCCTCAACTTACACCTCTAGGTATTTTGAGCCATTACCGGATCCTCAGGAGTGGGATGAACCCTATTTTCAGTTGAGACATAATCCAGATCGCAGGATAAGGCGTCGTGGTCGGGATGTGACGTCCAGGATTCATAATGAAATGGATTGGGCCCAAACCCGCGCTAGACAACAGTACCAAGCACAAGATAGAGCTGGTCCTTCACATTGATGTTGTAAATCCCTAGGAGCTATCAAAATGCTATCAAAATATTGTCAAAATGTTGAATAAAATTAGTTTGTAGGATTGAATTAAAATGTTGACAATAATGTTGAATAATTTCATATACATTATCCTTTATGTGTTTGAGCTTTATGTTTTATGTGTATGATTTGTGTTAATTCTAATACATCTGTTTGAATGTTTGAATTATAGATGAATTCTGATAGAGAGGCACTGTTATATGGACCGAAGAACAGATCTGTACTCACCATGCAACAAACCCATCGGTCGAGGCTAGATTATATTAATAGGAAAACAAGCGAGACAGTGCTAAGTACATACAATGGAGGTGATGGGCCATTCTGGACATTTAGACTAGAAGACCCAAATCCTTATAAGATCGCACTCCATTCTCGTGTGGTGGACAGACTCAAGACGATGGGTTTTTACGGTCCCCTTCGTTGTGGGACATTCAGACTCGATCGTCATCTTATCACTGCATTAGTGGAGAGATGGCGTCGAGAGACGCATACGTTCCATTTCCCCGTCGGAGAGGCGACCGTCACATTGCAAGATGTTGCCATTTTATGGGGTTTACCGATAGAAGGAGAGCCCATTATACGGCGAGATGAATATAATAACTTTGATCAGTGGAAAAGCTTGTGTGAAGAGTTGATGGGCATCACCATACAACCAGATGATATAAGGGGCAATAGTGCGATCAAATTGACTTCCCTAAACGAATTGGTGAGACATTCTGTTGATATTGATGACTATACACCACAGGAGGTCGTTGATCAATATGCACGGGGGTGTGCACTTTTACTCCTGGGAACTACAATGATGCCCGACCATTCTCGAAATTCTGTCCCATTAGTCTATCTGTATTTTCTGCGGGACGTGAATACAGTCGGGGAATACAGCTGGGGAAGTGCTGTGTTAGCGAGTTTATATCGCGAACTCTGTATGGCTTGCAACTATAAATGCAAGAGCATCGCTGGACCATTATGCTTGTTGCAGGTAATTCTTGGTTAATTTAAATTACTTTTAAATATTTCATTGATTAATTGTACATTGAAATAAATTTATCATTGAACAACAGATATGGGCATGGTCAAGGATAAAAACGATCCAACCATCGAACGCACATCCGATGCTCCAACAAGGGCAGATAAGTGTAGATGGTCGTAATTTGGGGCCTCCACCGTATGGAGCTAGGTATTTTTCTATAGACACATTTATCTATAATTCGTTTGGATATACATACTTATTTTTTTACCTACTATAGGTGGATACATTATCACAGTCATATTGACAGCACGAGGTTTTCAATTCGTGTATATCGCGACATATTTGAGCGTTTGTCTAATGGTCAAGTAAGTTATTATTATAATGATTCAAACTAATATAAATTATTTTTTGAGAATATTGATATTAATGTTTTGTGTGTGTCTTTACAGTTTATTTGGGATCCCTATGATGTGGACGCTGAGGAGATCAGGAATCTCGAACCTCGTTGTTGGACCTTAAATTGGAGGTCGCAATGTCCATTGATCAATATTTGGATAGTGGAGCTTCACTATCCGAATAGGGTGCTCAGACAATTTGGAATGGTCCAAAACATTCCAAGTCATGTAGAGGAAAGAGACCAGAGCTTGCATGAGTATAACCGCCAGGGGAGAACCAGCTTTGATTGGACGACCAAGCATGCCAAATGGATTAGATATTGGAGAAGCAGGCAACCATTCATGCCTTGCACGCCTATCAACGGGGGTGATCCGGTCACGGAAGACTATATGCAGTGGTACTATGACATTACACGACGATTGATTTCACCAGAGGAGTATACTGCAGCACCGGTCCGAGGCTTCCAACCACCAAGAACATCTGCCAGTGATGTTTTGGTAAATTATATATCACAAATTTAATTATATATTGATTTTTGATGTTTGAAATATGAATAACATTCTATTATTTTTTTGTTACAGGTAAGCTGGTTTCGAAAATTTAAAATCAGTAAACGACGGGCTCACATTGATAATAGACCATCAATGGTGGAATTTTTAGAAACAGCTGAGAATTTCATCACTCAAGTGGAGCCTATTATTGAATCTCCTACTTATATTGAACATCCACGAGCCTCAGTTGAAAACGTAGAAGTCGGGGAAACAAGTAGAGGACAAACAAGAAGGAGGTCTGTAGAGCGTGACGACGATGAAGGTCCTTCAACGTCTGCGAGTCGAAGAAGACATTCCTCGGCAGTGCCATCAGATTCCCCTTTTCCCCGACAAGGTACTCAATACCGAATTCCTCAATCAGCGCCCCGCACACAACATACTGCTGGAAATGGTATGCAATTTACGGAATTACACTTGTAAATATGATATTCCTTTGGTTTATATTTATTTAATTATTAAATATTTTTATAACATGTTACAGATGCTTCTACATCGATGGGCCAACAGTATGGAGCGTCTCGAATTTTGGGCAACACACCAACTGCATACGGTGTGTAATTCAATATTATCAAAGTTACAATAATAAATTAAAAATATTCAAGAAATTATATTTACTTGTTTATGTATATTTCTATTAATTTGATAGATGCTCGGCAATCAAATGAGTGGCCACCTCAGCCTACGCCTCACACAAGTTATGAGTTGCCCTCATTTGGATTTGGAGCTTACGCACATCCTGCTGGAAATGGTATGAAAGTTACACATAACCCTTAATAATATTTTTTAAAGATTATGTTTATTTACTTATGATATGTTATTGTTAACTTGATAGTTGGTTGGGCAAGCGTTGAGGGGGTACCCCAGCCTGCTTCTACATCGACGTTGCAACAGGAGATACCTCAACCCAGTTTTCAGACACCTTATAATGAACCAGGTATATAATATCAACTTATAAATAATATATATTTTAATATATATATATTATTGATCTAAATTAACTAAATCTGTGACAGATCTTCTTACATCATGGCCTGGTTCATTTACTGACATATTAAATACGGGTATTAATATGAGTACCTATTATCAACATCGACCTCAATTCGCACAACGCCCAGTTTACAGTTCAACGCCTATACCATATGCGGACACATACGGAGAGGAGCCCGGACCAAGCCAACATGAACAACAACCTCGTCGTAATTATCGTGAAAGACGTCCGCCGCAATGTGGAACGGGTGGTCGATTGGACCATCGCTAATTGTATTGGTACTATTATTATAAATGTCATTTTTTTTTTTTACATTTTACATTTATTACTTAAAAATATTATTTAGTGTTTGAAATAATTTTCAATTTTTATGAAATAGTTTATAATTTTTTTTTTAAAGATAGTATAAATATAAACCAATTTCAATACACAATTATATTTATCTCCACTAACAATTAGGGTTTTACATCTCAATAGCAATTTGGGTTTAGTTATAATATATCATTGAATAATCATCACATAATCATTGAACAATAATTACTAAAATCAACTCAAATACACACCTATTTTAACCCATTTAATCATGGAACAAATTATAACTAAGAAACGAAAAAAAAAAAAATTTTTAACATAAACACGCCTCACCCAACGGCGTGATAAAAAAAAAAAAAAAGGCTTAAACTCGCCCTTCCCAGAGGCGATTTAAAAAAAAAAAAAAAAAAAAAAAAATTAAACTCGCCCCTCCCAAAGGCGACCTAAGAAAAAAAAAAAAAAAAGGGAAACTCGCCCCTCCCAGAGGCGATTCCCTCTTTTTTCGTAAACAACTTCCAAACCACTCTATATTATCAATCACACGCACTATTCACCATATATACATAAATTTGCCCTAATTCTCATTGTCTCATGTCATGAGACAGTCTCATATAAGACATATTCTAAATCATTTGAAAATATGTCAAACAATGTGAAGTAATTTTTTTTGAAAATACACTTTTTTTTATCCTTTATCCTTTAATTTTGGTAGACTTTGATTTCCTCTTGTTAGCATTGCAATTTTGAATTTCATCCTATAACTTACAAAAAATTGTTTTGCAATTTTGAATTTCATCCTATAACTTACAAAAAATTGTGATATTTATCATGTAACCTGCAACACCAGGTAACTATTCCGGTAAATATGATGTGACATTAATATTTTGTAAGTTATAGGACAAAATTCAAAATGTCACGTCAAATTAACCGAAAGAGTTACCTAGTATAGTAGGTAAGACAGACAAAAACACAAATTTTGTAAGTTATAGGACAATTCAAAAGTCCAAAATACTAAAACCAAAGTCAATCAAAATTAAAGAAATAAAGGATAAAAAAAGTGTTTTTCCCCTAATTTTCTCTTCAAAGACAATTTGACAATTTAAATTTAAATACAATGTCATAATCAAGATCAACTAGGAACCTCTGGAAGAAGAAAAAACAGAAGTATACCATCCACATTTCTACTAGTGAGTTGATCATGCGCAAACAAGTCTGAAGATTTTCAGGAGTAAAGCACACATAGCAATTAGCAAGTAGTCAGTAGTCAGTAGTCACGAGAAGAAAGGGATCAAGTTATTATAAACAAAATCTACATAATCACAACTCAAAACAGCTTTTGTAATGATGAATGCGACTCGAGTTGCTTGTTCATATAAACATCTAACCATACAATTTAATGCTTTCGAGTGACCTTAAAGTTATAATCATGTTTGATGAGGTTTGCTCTCAAAAGCATGGCCCTCACTTCCCGATCGAATTCATTGCCAGTTTGCAGAACCCGCTGGAACGTGCCATTCCTTTGATCAGCATGCCGAGCATATAGAATTTTGTTATGGGAGTCGATCCGAGCCTGCAGAACAATGCTTGTTTAAATAATTTCATTGCCAAACATTTCAACTACACAACCCAAAAGCTCTAAATTGATTGCCAAACATTTCATACTACACATACTGCGGATGCACATTATTTACCTGTATTTGGTCGTTAGTGATCAGAGCTTCGAGTTCTTTCTCCAGACCGGCACCACTTGTGTTGAAGGCATTGGCCATCATACGAAGGTCGACAGAGACAAATGGAAGAGTGTACTGGATGAGAGCTTTGTTCCGTATTTGCTCGTACAAAGTCTCCACATGATCATGTAAATGGATATCAAGCAACAAATTTGCCTTGAGGCTTCCTAGATATTCCAGACAGGAAGCATAGTGGCTGCATAGAAATATTTTCCAGTCAAACACAAAACAAAATATGCCATTAGATGATCTGCCCTTTGTTTTCAGTTCTTCCATTAGGGAGTTAATACAGAGCTCAGGAATCGCTGGAACTTGATGCTTCACAATTGTATCAAGATTGCACGTGACACGTGGCAACCAAATACATTTTCTGTCATCTACTCATCTTAATGACAGTCTGTACATTCGTGGCATAAAATTATAGGTAGAGAAACGCGTGGGATATTGAGTTACCTTGTATGGAAATCATTAATGAGCTCTCGTATTTCGGGTACGAGTTCCAAGAAATTCCTAAAATTAGCATTGTCAATGACTTTGCTCTGCCAAAAGAAACAGTTCAAGCTGTGAGATTAAAAATCTCATGATGCTTCATTAAAAATACAAGGGTACAATAGAAGCAAAGTAAGAGTATGCCTTCAGTTCTGCACGGTCAAAAGTTGCAAGTGCACATAGACTACCATAGGTTGCAATATCTTGTGGTGCAATTACTTCAGTGTAATTGTTCCCAAGTTCCGGGCCAGTTTCTAGGAACTGCAAATTTCACCAACAGAGGATATTTAATTTGAGTCATCCAGCATAATATTAATTATATGCTAAGAAGATTTTGTAGACAAACCTTTCGAGCAGCAAGCTTATAATTTTTCCCTTCCAGGTGAGCCAATCCCGCAGCACAACGTAGTTTTGCGATTGTAACAGGATCCAACGCATCTTGGTTTTGCTCAGTCTTGCTAACATAACTTGTAACATGTGTGAACTGACCCATCTCAATGCTAACCAGAATTGCATTCAGACACATGTGAATAATGTGCTTTGATGTAGTGCAGTAGTCACGTGTACGAACATAGTTTTTAAATGCCTCGCCCAGCAGACCATGTGCATAGTAAAAGTCTCCAAAATCATTGTACCCCATCCTAATGCTCTCTTTGATCAGATTTGTCTGCAGAAGAGATAACAAAGTAAGAAGAGCTAAGAAGAACAATAATCGACAGCTAACAGCTAAGCTTTTGGGAGGCGCATCACAATACGTATCATAGGATCAGAAATCAAGCATTTAAGAAAGCTAAGTCATTGTATGCATCATAATCATCAGCCCCAAGGCATACCATTACGAACATAAGATAACCATGTATATCTTAGGGCAAAAACTTGTATGAAACCGTCTCATGACATGAGACAATACAAATTAACATCCATCCCTACCAAAGTGCTAATGAGCCAATGCCCCAGTTATACCAATTCTCATTGTCTCATGTCACGAGACAGTCTCATGCAAGACTTACTCATATCTTAGTAGTTAATTCTAGTTTCACACAAATTCACAGAACATAAGATCTTATGCAATATTTCTAATCAATCACACCAGACCCCAAGGCTCCTTTTTCTCTTTTTTTCTTCCCCACAGAACTATATTTTCCCCCAAAAAATGAAAACCTGCTAGAAACTCCAACCAAACCCCCAAAATCAAACTTACGTAGCACTAAAATCCATCTTATACCAAAATAGGAATGCAATTTAAAGATAAAAGTACCAAACCAACATCACAAATTTAAACTTGCAAAACCTACAAAAATCATATTGAAGTAACGCACAGGCGTATTTAATTCAATTGAAACGAAACATTCAACAGTAAAAGATGACCATTAAGTAATAACTTCTGTCTTGTAAATCACTGTACCCGGTAAGCATTGAGTTCATTTTCAAGCTTCTCCTTCCTCGACTCGGCCCGTCGGTCTACGGCATCAGCCCATGCATTATCCGGGCCGTAATTCGGGCCCAACCGACCGTCGATCATCCCCACAACCTCTCTGAAAAGCTGTGTGTTTTCGCCCTTCTTAATCTCATCATACGCCATCCGCAGCGCCTCGAGCTGCATCGAAGGGACGCCACATTTTTCTGCAATAAAAAGGAGGCGCGTAATTTTCGTGCGACCAGTGTAGAGCGCGGCGTATGCCTCGATGTCGAGCTGTTCTCCGCTTATGATAGGGCGGTGCCGCTGCGATTTGCCGTCGTCCCCGCCGTTAACGTAGATCTCGTCCTCCTCTGTAATAGCCCCTGCAGCGTCTTCTTCCGGTTCCATTGTGAGTACTACTAGGGCAAACGAAGTTGTGAATTAGGGTTTTGGTAGCTTCTCTCTCGATCAAGTACAGGAACTTCTGTGTTCTAGAACTCGTGCCCGGAGAAAGAGAGAGAACGATGAATGCTAAAGAAGTGGGCCTCCCACGTGTATAGGTGAGAGAAGAGTACAGCGGCGATATGGGCCTCGCTTGCGTATTAATTGGGCTGGGCTTTGCCCATCACACGCTCTCTCTTTGTTAAAGACACTACCCGAATGAATACACTACTTGTTGTTCGGATCTTTTATTTTAATTGTTTCAATTTTTCAAATATTTTTCTCCGAACATAATGAAATGCACAATATTTCAAAAAAAAAAAAAAAATCGAATTTTATGTTTATTTTCGGATTTTTTTTTTCAAAATGTTTCAATTTTTCGGGAAAATAGGTAGTGTATTCATCCGGGTAGTATCTTTAACAAAGAGGCTAGTGCAAATAACCATGGCCGTTTTCAATTCATTACTACTCCCTTTGTTCACAAAAAATATTCTTGTTTTTTTTTTACATAGTTTAATGCAAAATGTCGGAAGGTATTACGGGGTATTCTGAGCTCCGTTTTTTAATAAATTACCCTCCAACATTTCGCATTAAATCATGTCAAAAAATTAAGATCATTTTTTGTAAATGAAGATAGTATTTGTTTTGGATTTCTAACCTTAAATATAGAATTTTATAACTTCTTTTATTATTATTATTATTATTATTAACATCACTTTTCATAATATTTTCTTTCATACCCTATAAAATTTCAACATACATATTTACTTTTCATCTAAACTAACAAACATATCCTATGAAGCCACTAATCATTCTATCACATTTGCAAACTCTACTATTTAAGTATAATCACTTATTTTTTTAAAAATTAAAGATGCTTGCCACTATCACATTAAACATTAATAATTTATTTTAGAAAAGCTATTTGAACCTATTTTTTTGTTGAAGAAGTGATTTTCGTGAGATCAGTGAACAATTCACACTTTCACTTAATATCACTATTAATTTTGCAATAGAGGTCAAAAACATACCCTTAAAACACAAATAACTGGAAAAGGAAATAAGCCAAATTAAACCATTGATACATTGAATCTCCCCTGCTGTTATAATGCCTAAATCATCCAAAAGTTTAAGCTTCACAGAATACAACTGAGAAATCACTCAAAGGAATGAACACCATCAATCTTCTCAATAAAGCCACCATTGATTCCTGCAATTATGTACACCACTTCTACACCAAACGGCACGAATCGAACTACACGAATCTCACAAAAACGAATCCGAATCGCCACCCATGAGTCGAAACTACACTTCTACATGCCTACTGATAACTTATATCAACAGCAGCCTACACCTTTTTTACAAACTTCACCATCTAAGGGAAACGCCTCTTTTCCTAAACTACTCGGACATATCAAAACAGAATCCACAGTTAGACCACCTTTGGTGTGTGTACAATCAATCTGTGTCAAAGAATACTTGACCTTCGTCAACGAATTGGTATCGTCTACAACAAAATCTCCCACGTGATAATTTACCCAGCTCCCGATGTTCTCCAGCATGCAATGGGTGCTTGCGTGCTGTCCATCCTGCGTCGTTAGCTGAAATTGTGCGGGTTTGAGCTCCCAACCATGTACGTTTTCGGGGTTACAAACACGACGGCCCATTCTCTTGCAAACTTTGCCGAGGCGAAGCCTGAAGAAGAGACTGTATGTTCCTTTGGGGAACTGGAACTCGATATCGCCGTCGACTTCAAGCCACCAGATTTGGTGTAGGTATGCTACTGTTTGGAATCTGTGTGATGAAAGAAGATAAATCATTCAAGAATTGCAACTCATACCATAAGTAGAAAAGGGTTTCAAACTCACAAGACATAAGGTTAAAATGATAATGGAATAATGACAGAGTATAGAGTGAAAATGGTTCATACATGAATTATCGAAGGGTATTAGTTAATTTCTCTAAAGAGTATTAGTTGAACTAATACCCTTCAGTAAAACAACTAATACTCTTTAGTGATAACAACCAATACCCTTTAATGATTTATGTATGAACTAATTTCACTCAATACATACCCTGGATTATAGTTCATAGTCCTGTGTTATCTTTCATTATTATAGCAGAAACTATCAAATACAAACTGTCAACCCTTAATCCCAAGAAAATCAATATGCATACACTTTGTAAAAACATGTTCACATGCATATTGATCTTGAATTCTACAAAAGGGGCAAGCTGATCTCTCTCTCTCTCTCTAACACACACACGCGCGCACAAATGCAACAAAAACCCCACAAATACCTAGTTTAATCATTTGGAATGTAATTCTAAGGCCACCCACCGACCAATCATCAATTCGGCTAATAAAACAATTAATTTTAGGGTTAATTGCAAATAAAATAACAATATTTTCGCAAATTCAATTTAATCTAAACTTTTGAATCTTTGCAAACAAAATAATTCTAACCAAAAGACAAATTTCAATCAACCCAAAAATGAATGATGATTGATTATGCGTTATCTCCCGAACCAATTTAAACATATTAATACAATTAACTATTCATTGTCAGGTAAGGGAAATTTTTGTTTGTTAGTTCAAATTGCAATCAAATGTTAAATTGAGGTTTTATTTGCAAAGATTCAAAAGTTTAGATTATATTGCAATTTGTGAAAATATTGTAATTTTCTTTGCAATTAACACTTAAATTTAATTTCTATCAAGACCCCTGCTAAAGAAAATGTATTCACGAGCATATGGATCACAAATTCTGCAAAATCAAACAAACTTGACGAAAAAACACACCTAGATTCATCACTGGGAATGTGATTCCAATACCGCCGATCGTCGATTCCAGTAATCGCCATAGCCTTGGAAGAGATCGCCAAACAAACCCCACCACTTCTCTTATCTATCCACACTCCCTATTCCACGAAAACAAATGCACAAATTAAGGCCTCGAAGCTCGAATTAACCGCAATTAGGTCACGAAAACAAAACAAAAACTGCAAAAACCACACACCTTCGTGCCGCCATCGAAGGAGTTTTGCCTGCAAAGCCCGGCGTAAATGTCATTGTTGCCCTTGCCCCCAAAACCTTGATCAGGTAACTTGGAGAGGATATACTGGTAATTTGACGGGAACTTGGGCAGCCAGATGAAGTCCGCGGAGGATGCTGCCCGGAAAGCCCGGTTAACTCGGGCCAGCTCGGCGATCTCCGGCGGGTCCAGGTAGGATAGGACTAGGGCGATACAGGATTCGGGTATGTCCTCCAATTTGGGCCTCGGGCTCGGCCCGTCGGGCTCCCCCTGATGAGAAGAAGCGTTTGCGCCCATTTTGATGGCCGGGAATTGAAGGAAATGCGGCTCTATTTCTAGAGAGAGAAAGGGAGTGAGGGGATGGAGAAGTGGGGCTTATTTATATAGGAGAGAGAGAGAACAGTGGGAATTGGGAAAGGGTGTAGAATGTTATCGTCTGCATCGCATAGTCGAAGGGATTCCGTGTGCCCGGCAATATTATGAAGATTCTTTTCTTGCTGTGGGTCAACTGTTAATTAACGGAAATTAATCATCTTGTGACTTTCCTATACATTACTTGTGAATACGAGATAAAGTAAAACTCACGCTTTGTACTTATTTCTCTCCAAATTTATAAAATAAAATAATGAAGACGATATTTGTTAGATGACATGGAGTTTGTTAAACTTATTTAACTTATCCAAATTTAGAGGATGCTTCTTACTGTTACACGAAATGAGTTGCTCATGAGCTCGGCTCTGCTCAACTCGTTAAGGCTCGTTTCGTTAGGTTAAACGAGTTCGAGCTCAAAAAATACTCGATTGCTTAACGATCCGAGCTCGGCTCGATAACTAAGATTTTTTTTATTATAATTCCACTATGCTCGATAGGCTCGTTACACTCGTTAACGAGTAGAGCCGAGCTTGTATTATTACTCGTTAATGTTAACGAGCCGAGCTCGGCTCGAGCTCTTATCGAGTTGAATAACATCACTATATACACCTGGTGCATGGTGCACTCACTTAACAGTTGAAATTATTTATATTAAAAAGTGTAGGTTGATTATACTGAAAAGTTTGATTAGATTACACTGAAAAGTTTACACTTAAAATTGGTTTTAAGTGTAAATTTTTCAGTATAATTTAATCATATTTTTTAAGTGTAATCAAATCATACTTTTCAGTGTAAATTGACTCAACTGTTGAGTGAATGCACTATACACCACGTGCGCAAGAGAGTTACTCATTATTGAAACTTTTTTTTTTTGAATCAGTTTCATCATACAATTTAAATAATATCACTCCCTTAGTTGATTTTTGTGGAGTTGACTTTTAAAATATTTTAGAATGAGAGTTAATTTAGTACTCCTTCCGATTGATTTTAGATTGTCTGTATTACCATAAAAAGAAGATTTTTTTTTGTTTTCCACTTTCTCAATCTCTTTCCCAAAATGGCAAAAAAATACACATATCATTTTAACTTTACTCCTTAAAAAGTTGAACTCTTACTTTATATCCACAAAAATAATTTTATACCCACAAATACTAATAAACAATTTATTTATTAAAACTCGTGCCACTTTGAAAGTGAAAGACAAGAATGAATCAGAGAGAGTAGTGTTTAAATGGATAATTTTTTTTTTTTATAAAGGTATATTGTTCACATTAACTGAATAGAATAAAAGAAAGATATTTTTGTGTATAGTTATTAGTGGAATGAAATTTAATTTAGAGGCTTTTATATGAGATGAACAATAAGCCCCACAAAATCTTTTAGGATGGATAGACTAAAACATATTAACTATTTTCATTATTTAATATTATTATCAAATAATACCTTTTTCTTTAAAAAGAAAATGGGAGTGAGTGATCGTCGAACAATATTTTTAATAAAGTAACTTTATTGATTTTCGTTAAAGAGGATTATTTCATTTTTAGTAATGGTAAAAGTAATTGCGGGACAAAAGTAATATATATTAATAAAATAATTAATACTTTTCAAACTACGACAATACAAATAAGTTTGACGATAAAACAAGTTCATAACATATTTTTCTTTCAACCAAATATTCTATGAATTAATTATAAATTAGACTACTTTATGTAGAGCCACCACGTTCATTCCTCCCCCCCCTCAGACAAAGAAAAAAAGAAAACCCATATATATAATCAAAACCGAGTACGACTAGTAAGTTGTAAGAAGGAAAACAGAGGAGAATGGAGAAGAATGACTAATACCATATCTGACTATTTATTGAATTTTTTTATCTTTTTCGAAAGAAAGCTTCAAATTTTACTTTAGTCAATGTGGTACAATATGGACCAACTGAGAAATGAGATGGAATTAACATGATATTGAAGATGTAGTATATCTGTATACATTATTCATTGATGATTTTTTCACCTTTTATGTGTTATTCATTAACATTGTGAACACGAAATATGAAACAAATGATTTCATTAGGTTTAAATTTACTCGTTAAAAAAATAGAATTGGACTAACTTTATATTTTCTTAGGGTTTTGATTGTTTAGAAGATCAATATGGCATTACAAAACATTGTTTAAAATCCAAATTTTGATAAAAAGTATATAAATTTTCATTTTTGTCCGATGGCATGCCATTTAGTGTTGTTATTCGAGCCGAGTGAGCCCCACTACTTGATACTCGAGCTCTTATCGAAGCGAGCCGAGCTCAGCTTGTTAATATTGACGAGTAATAATACGAGTTCGGCTCAACTCGTTAACGGCTGTCGAGCCTAGTGAAATAATAAAAAAAATCCTAGTTATCGAGCCTAAGCCGAACTCGGCTTGACTCAGTAAACAATCAAATATTTTTTGAGCTCGAGCTCGTTTAGTCTAACGAGTCAAGCCTTAACGAGCCGAGTCGAGCCAAACTCACAAGCAGTTCGTTTCGTGTAACAGCTCTAATGTCGTTGCCCTTTTACTATATAAGTTTTGATATAACATACTTTTTTCACGTCATATTACTAGCAATAAACTTATGTATTCTTTTCAATACATAAGATAATACATTAAAAAAAAATCGCAACATTTAAGTACATAAATAACTAATAAATGAATACAACATAATTTATACAAATATATAGGGTCCGACTATATACCCCTCCATATTTATTTGATACCCCCACCCACTTAATATACCCACCATATTTTAAATAATTATTAGATACACTTCCTATAATATACCTACATTACCCTTACCTTTAATATAAATTTAGAGTTTTGATACACCCACAAAACCCCTTCCCATTCCCCACGTTCTACATTTTTCATTGCTCTTTTCTCACTTCATTCTTCCCTACCAGAAGGCGCCGCACACGCCAGAAGCTTTTTCGGTGCCACTCCTATCTGCCCAACTAATTACCTTACAGTCTACTCTATTTGCTCTGTGTCTCGATGAAACCCGACGTTGTGTGTCAAATTTCCATCTTGGGAAGAGGACAAGAGCTTTTGTGACAATTTTTTCTTCACGAAGAAGATGAATGTGTTGTTGATTTATGTGAGTCTGATGCCCTAATATTTCAATTTAGGCAAAGTAGTAGATTTTATCGCTGAGATTTCGAAGAACAATGGTAAAAAAAAAAAATTTGTTGCTTAAAATTTTCGAACCTGGTTTTTCGAAAAATTGTTAGAGTTTCGAAAAGAACTTGTTGAAAAATGACAAATATTTCGGCAAAATATTTTCGAAAATCTCAGTTTCGACAAGATTTTGCCGAAACCCTAACCACATTTTGACAAGTTTTTGCCGAAACCTCAACTATTTTTCGAAAAACCAGGTTCGAAAAATCAATGTTGGGAATTTTTTCCAAAAAGTGTAGGAATAATATTAATAGACTTATCATCGAACTTATAAGGTTGCAGCACCACCGTAAGAAAGATAAAATGGTGGTTTTCAACGCCGGTATTGTAGCGCCGGCGCCGACTCCGACTCTTCTGTAGCTTCTTGTGTTTGGTCATGACTCTTGGATTTCTTGGAGGGTGTATTAGGGTTTAGAGTACTTTGTTTTTTTAATAATAAGGGTATGAGAGTCATTTAATAATAATACATAAATTAGGTGGGGGTATCTAATAAGCATGGAGGGGTATATAGTCAGACCCAATGTATATTGATTGAGGAATGCCTAGTGAGTTTTATTTTCTCCTGAAAAAAATAAAACGAATTGAGTGGGGCTAGGCAATCCAATATGGTAAATTAAATTAGGTTTAAGATATGCGGCCCACCAAATAGCCCGCCCAATTGTGAGTGACGGTTTGGCCCACCTTTGTCAGTAATAGTACCATGTTGTAATGGATGTAGGCCCTACAATACAACTGACGTGGAACGAAGGTTCTGGTTCTTATCCATTTCAATATGGACGTGGGCTCCATAATACCACGCTCTCTTCCGAGCGTGAACCACAAACGCCAATGAGAAATATCAAGGAAATACCCTTTTCTTTTTCCTGATTCTTTTTCATTTTTTTTATACCTTGATATGAATTTTTTTTATACAAGTAATTTTAAATTAGAAAACAACAAATTTTATTCATAGAAACATTTGAATAAAAAAAAAGTTTGTTTAAGTATTTTGTTATTGGTATTTCATTTATTACAAATACTCATGGGACATCGTTTTCATATTAACTATTGTGTTAAATAATTATGAACAGTTATGATACGGTGAAATTTTAAGTAAAATTATGTATTAAAGCTAGTTATAATATTTCCTAGAGTATGTATAGAGTGAAATTGGTTCATACATGAATCAATGAATGATATTAGTTGTTTTCATTGAAGAGTATTAATTGTTTTTACTTGAAGAATCTTAGTTTGTTTTCACTGAACAACTAAGACTCTTCAGTGTAAACTAATAATACTCTTCAGTGAAATAACTAATACTTTTCAGTGAAAATAACTAATATCCTTCAATGATTTATGTATAAAACAGTTTCACTTTATACTTTGTCATATTTCCCAAATCTCATTCATTTTTCTAAATTCTATTTTTTTTTCACTGACATTGATATTTTCATAGCTTTTTGTGACATGACATAGTACAAGAAACACTATTGTTGGAAATTGGTTTTTTGTAAAGGTTTCATACCCTTACTTTGATCAATTTTTTGAGGAGTAAAAACGTTAGTTTTTGGGAAAATAAAATTAACGATGTTGTTCTACTCGCGGAGTAGATGAGTGTGGTATATTTAATATCTCAAAACCGATTTCCGGTGAGTGAGAAATTAATTTGGGAAGTTGAAGTGTTAATCATGTGTGTTGAATAATTCCATGGGAATGGAAAATAAAGTTCCATCCCACATTGGAAAATTACAAGAAGTTTGTCTTGTATATAAGTAGCAATTTATTCATGTTCTCTAAATTGGGACATGGGGACCCTAACCATGGACCACACACGCGCGCGCGCCCCGCCCCGCCCGGGCCCGGGTTCTTGGTTCTTGGGCTTTGGGTGGGCTTTGGTGCCATACCTATATTTTTAGAGTACCAAAAATATGAAATAGCCCATTATCTTTTTGGATCCAATCGGATTGGGTGACTCGTATGGAATTGGGTCGGCCCATTTCGGTTGGCCCATTTAGAATTGGGTCGGCCCACGAACATGTTTAATACACTCACGATTTTGATTAATACACTCTAGAGAATCTGGAATATTCCGTCTTGCTTCCCATGACTGAGAAATTGCGTTTCTCTCCACCACAAGAACGTGGGTGATCCATGATCACCACGTACTCCACTCCAGCAGCCCTCAAATGGGTCATAATTCCGCCTATATATACCCCCTTCATCCAGTCTTTCCAAAATAATCTGACGAAATTCCCGAAATTCTGACTCTCCACAAAATCCCGTTTAGCTCATAAATTCCGATTTCGTTCGCCGGAGATTCATACACGGTAGTGCTACCGGTGTGAATAGACAAAACCGTTTTACCTTTGGGGATCCGTACGCATAATCCGTAAGCACTGTACGGGCGTATTCGATCTTGCGGGCATAGGTTTCACCTAGACTCGGTTTTACACGAATTAGTTTCGTACTCCTTATCTTTCCCATTTCAGTGTTTCGATTTTTCACACCCCAGTTTATAACCATTTCATGTGAGAAAGGAAAGTTCGTATTTATTTTCGGTAAATAAAAGGGGACACGACTCACTTTATTACATAGTTGTATGAAAGCAACAACATATTAATTTCAGGTATTTAAAACTTTAAATAAATTAATTATGTCTTATTTTCCGTCTAATTTCATAATTAGTTTTGACTTTTTTGTTTCACAAAAATGCCCACGCGCTTATCAAAGTAATTGGTCGACCCTAAATTTAGGTGCTCATAAGTTGTGACATAAAGTTGCCACTTGGCTGATAAAGTATGATTTGGCACAAAAATAAAATGGATATGGAGTAATGTAATTATTGTGACCAAGAAAGTATATAGGTATATTTAATTATTTATGCATCATATTCACTGTTAAAAAAGTATATAAATATGATCTATATATTGATAAGTTTCAACTTTTTATATAAATGAATATGAAATATTATTGAAAAACAAGAGAAATTTCCTTTTCACATATAGATTAAGAAATTAAGAATAGTAGATAAATTAACTACTTATTTTTCAAAAGCGTGGACATATAATTATCATATTTGTTTATGATGTATTTATACATTTAATGGCAGAGTCGGTCCAATGATTTTAGGGGTCATGTTCGAAAAATGTTTAAGCACTTCATATTGGTACAATAAATAAAAAATAATGTAATTATTAATATAAAGACAATTTCATTAGTTATTAATAAAATAAATGTGATGCATAAAAATAAAATATGTTATATTATAGTATAACTCAAACAACAAAAATGATATTTCTATATTTAGAGAAAATTAAGTAAACTACCTATTAAAAGAGTTATTTTTATAAAAAAAATATAGTTATATATTGAAATTGTACAAATAATTAAGGAAAAAAAGGGAAAATGTAATTACAAAAAAAGATTAATTTACCAAAAAGAAAAAAAAGATGTATAATAACAATATATGTCATGTTATTGTAGAACTGTATATTTTCTAACTTAAACTAATAAAAAATGGTTCCACATATAGAAAAATAAAATAAAAATTAAAAGAAGACATAAAAGTTTAATAGGAGCAGGCGAAATTTGTAAAACATTGATCATAAAATAATAAAAATAATTTAGTAGACTACTCGAGATTCGAACCCGAGACCCTAGAAAAATAAAAGAATTATGCATACTTAAATAACCAACTCTACCATATGAAACTAAAAAAATAGAATGCAATATATATTTATATCATGATCATATAAATATATGTATTTATATATATATATATATATATATATATATATATATATATATAAATCAGGGGCCCTCGTCAGGGTGCATGGGGCCCCGCCTCTGTTTAATGGCCATCAATTTAGCTAGGTGATTGTTATTCACAAGATTACTTCAATTCTTAATTATTTGGAGATCATAAGTATGATTTTGACTTGTGAAATAAAATATTCAATGTTATCCATAAAAGTTAGTTGTATGTGCGCGTTACATGTGGAGCTGTTTACGGAGTTCAGAGATTATCGAACCCGTACCGAAATCCGCACCGAAAAAATTATGGATTTTTTTAGTTTAACCGTACCGAAACCGAATCGAATATTTTTTTGGTACGGATCTGGATATTACCAAATTAACCGTACCGAAAAACCAAATGTGACCGTACCGAACCGAATTAAATATGTATTAAATTTTAATTATTTTTTATTTTTTTATTTATCAAACATTATTATAATGTTATTGAATTTAAGTACAACTAAACGATTTCATAATTTCTCCTCCTTTTCAAAATACAAACACTATATTATTTGTCTTATTAAGTTCATAAAACGTTAACTTATGTTCAAGTGTATATCAAAATGATTTAAATTTAATTTCCTATTCTTTTAATTTTATTGTTCATGTATATTCATTTCTCACAAAAACTTGAATATGGTGTAACTTGTGTCATGAATTACGATCAACATAATTTTAATATTGCACTTTTCATTCACAAGATTTTTCAAAATATATATATATATATATATTTTATATACTGTATTTTAAATACTCTATTGGTGATGATTTACGAGCATATTTTAACCATCAATTATAGTATAATGTGTTATATTCAAGCTTGTAATGATATATGTTTGATTGTAGTTAAAGTTGAGTAGTATTCGTGAGTGTGCATGCATCGAAATATTTTTTTAATAATTAAAAAAGGAGAGAATGATAAAAAAGGGTAAAAAGCTTGTTTCTCCGCTCCGTACCGTACCGATCCGGTCCGTTTGTAACCGAAAATCCGCTCTGATCCGTACCGAAAAATAAAATATCCGTACCGTAACGTACCGAAATTTCGGTACGGACACGGATACTCGAATTTTAAAATAACCGAACTTTGGTATGGACACGGATATTTTCAAATATCCGTTTTGGTCCGTACCGTGAACACCCCTAGTTACATAGTTGCAAAAATGGTATCCTTTGAATTTTTTTTCTTTTAAAGGTAATCAATTACAATAGTTTCCTAACATAATCAATTACAATAGTTCCTTTGACCACTGGGTACATGACAACATCTTTTCATCTCGCTGTAGACCGGAACCGCAATCACCACAAGAGGGGTACCACCCGAACTCGCAACTCCGAACCACAACCGCACTGCAGGCTGCAGCCGGAACCGCAACCACCATAAGAGGGGAACACCACCCCACCACAATAGGGGAACAACCACCCCACCACAAGAGGGAAATAAATTCCTTCTCCATGTCTCGAACCCAAAATCTCTGGGGTTTTAGGTAGTGACCTCAACCACTTGAGCTACCAACACTTGAACTTTGAAATTTTGTTTATATGTTTGGCTTTTAGATTATAATAAATCTAAATCTACTTCAGATGATATTGATACATCTCTACTGAATGAAACTTTCCAAGATTCAATTATCATTTAGATTGATTATCAAAACTTATCTAAAGAAATAAATATTATACAAGTAGGTGTATTTTCAAATTCTATATACAAATGCTTCCTCTTCCCAAAATCTTTATGTGAAGATCTCGAGAAAGCTGTAGCTCGTTTCTATTGGGGCTCGACACCTCAAGAACGAAAGACACATTGGCTTAGTTGGGAAAGAATCTCCCGTTCGAAAGATATGGGGGGACTGGGTTTTCGAGAGATGTACTACTTCAATCTGGCTATGGTTGCAAAGCAATATTGGAGACTCTTACATAACGAGGATTCTTTGGCTGCAAAAATCCTCAAGGCGCGTTATTTTCCTAGAGGCAATATTGAGTCGGCAACCATGGGCTACCAACCAAGTTTTCTTTGGCGGAGCATCATGAACGCTCGGAGTTTGGTCATCGAAGGTACAGCCTGGCAAGTGGGCAGTGGCTCCCTGATTAATTGCTCAATGGACCGCTGGATCGGAATGGGAGAACGAAGAAAGCCTTCATTTGTGGGAACTCAATGAGGTATAATCACAAAGGTCTCAGACCTCATTGATATCCAAAATTTGTCTTGGAAACGGGAGCTTATTAGGGCCTCATTTGCAGCTAAGGAGGCACAAGAAATTCTCAAAATTCCCCTAAGCTCAAGAAGACCAAATGACACTAGAATCTGGAACCACACGAAGAGCGGAGCTTTCACGGTTCGGTCTGCTTATCACCTCGCTGTTAACAAGTTCTCGGAATGTGGCCATGATTTTCCTTCGTCTAGTGTTCAAGTTTCTTTCTGGAAAAAGCTTTGGAAGAGCAAAGTTCCTCCGAAAATTGGTCATTTCCTCTGGAGAGCTTCTCTTGACTCTCTCCCTACGCATTCCGAGTTTCAACGTCGAGGAATCGCGATCGACCCGACTTGTAAATCATGTGGTATCGAGAGAGAGTCTATCACCCACATCCTACTTCATTGTCCTATAGCTGTCCATACATGGGGTCGCAGCCCTCTGTTTTTCGATCTACAAGCTCGGTTTCAATCCTTAAAACTCCTTCTATGGGATCTCTTGGAGAATCTCCCTGACTATGGTTTTACGTTATTCGCCTTTATCACTTGGAACCTTTGGAAGGCTAGAAACTCTTTCTGTTTTGAGCAAATTCCTCAGGATCCCGCACTCATTATCGTTCGCTCTCTTGGACTGGCAGAGGAGTTTAGACGAACAAACACTTGGGTAAGGATTCGTGACTCTCCAATACCCGAGGAATTACGGTGGAACATACCGCCTTTGGGTGCACTCAAACTCAACTCAGACGCTGCGGTATTCCCGGATGGTTCAGCTGGTTTTGGTTTTGTGGTTCGTGATGGAGAGGGAGTTTCTTTATTGGCTGGAACAAAACGATGCATCGCTGAGACCGGAAACATCACTCTCATTGAGGCTATGGCTCTCCGTTTTGGTGTACAATCAACTATTGATGGTGGTCTCTCAGTCTTGATCTTAGAGGCAGATTCAAGCTCTTTGATCTCTGCCCTCCAGGGGAAGACTTTGGCAGACACATGCACTATGATGATCGTTGAGGACATCATGACTTTGAAGATTGAAGAGGGGATCCGCTTCGTCTCTTTTGCTCGCCGCACGGCAAACAAAGTCGCACATACTCTGGCACACTTTGGAGATAGGGTAGGGTTTGAACAAATTTGGAAAAATGAATTATCCTACTGTTGTTCTCACTTCGTCAATGAAGATGTAAAGGCGTGAGCCTATTCCTCTCTTGTTTAATGCAAGTAGTTTATTTTCTGTCAAAAAAAAAAAAAAAAATTCTATATACAATTTCAAAAAGTATTTTTTTAAAGTTAACTTTAACCAACTAGCTTTTGAAAAAAATATTATATAAATAGCAAAAGTTTGTATGAAATCGTCTCATGGCATGAGACAATACAAATTAATACCTACCCTACCAAAGTGTTAATGAGCCAATGCCACCCTAGTTATACTCCTTACTATTGTCTCATGTTATGAGACGGTCTCATACAAGACCTACTCTATATAAATTATTTCGTAAAGTTTGAAAACACACTCCTTATTAAAATTGTTTATACATAACGATTAAAATTTATCATAACTGGCAGCCGCAGTGTGGGAGTTTTATCCCTCCAATGTGGGGGATAGCTCCTTGTGGGCACCAGACACTGGTCCTCCCACCTAATGGACCGCTGAGTCACCATGATTTACCTCCTCCACCCAATCCTGTCGGGCCAGGAGGTGGGGGCCTTGGGGGCGAGGGTTTCGCCTTTTGCTATAAGAGAATTTGCTAAAGAAAATATTGGGTAAATGAATAAGTCAATACAAATATATTAAATTTGCACCAAGTCTCCTATTAACAAAAATAATATTATTACATATATTTACTGATACTTATTATATGCATTTATTGATACCATTAGACATATAAATTGAAATTACAGTGTAAAATAATATAGTATCAATAAATATATGTAATGATATTAGTGAATATATATATTTAATGATACCAATTGGATAACGTAGACAAGCACCAATCTGATAATATAATCGACATGAATTTGTATAGAATTGATTGTGCAATCAAAAGTCTCATAGTAGTTAGATATGGTGATTATCTTAAATTTATAAATATAGATGATACATTATTGGTATCAGATGTTTAAGAT
The DNA here is from genome assembly GCA_947034835.1 of Ballota nigra. Taxonomy (NCBI): domain Eukaryota; kingdom Viridiplantae; phylum Streptophyta; class Magnoliopsida; order Lamiales; family Lamiaceae; genus Ballota; species Ballota nigra. The sequence goes on along the minus strand of OX344724.1, from coordinate 101,761,321 downwards.
TAAGACGACCCAAAAACAGAAATATGCTTACGTTAAGGTGAATATTATCATTATAATACTGACCAAAGATGTTTAAGATTAAGACGACCCAAAAACAGAAATATGCATACGTTAAGGTGAATATTATCATTATAATACTGACCAAACATGTGGTGTCCATATTGCGGGCAGGTGGCAATAATTATATTTATGAGTTTATAGGATGTCTTTCGGTTTTATGATCACAATTATGATACAAATATTTTTTAGGAACAAGTTTTATAATATTAAATTTGAGTAGTTCCAGTATGCATTTGAATGCATAATATGCCCTTAAATTTTCAAAAGAATATTTCAAGTAGAAAACAACAATACCCCAATAAATAATCACTAATACCCCAAGAAAACATCAGTAATACTCCAAAAGACATTTGTAATACCCTAAATACAAAAAAACACACAGTTTGGTGTGTATTTTGAAAAAATCAAAGTTGAATATTGACTTGATGCGCAAAATACTAGCTATACTAGTAGTCACCCCACAAGAGTATGAGATCACAGTAGTATGGGCAAGTATAGGGACCAGGTAGTATCGAACCCAAGGGAAGGAATGTATGCGAATAGATCCCTGAAGATCTACGCGTCGTAGTTAATATGAGTGAATGTTTTTTTTTTTTAAAGAAATTAATTCTAAACTAAATTATACTAATTATGCTAAAGAATGAATGATACTAATTAACTAAGGGTTGTGTGCAAATATGAATGAGTGATGCTCAGGATATGAATCCCTACGTATACTAACGGAGCCGGTACATAATCAAAATAACCGTGATGTGCAAGAAATAACATGAGTAAAAGATTGTAGAATGAAAAACTCAAGAATTAAACCCTAATACTTTATCCTATCAATCGACTTCACTAATCCACTAACAAGTTAATAGATTGTGCTTAATTAAAGAGACCCTAATTTAACTAAGGTGATGCGGTCGTCCTCCCTAGATAAACCGGTAGATGAATAAACCCCTTCTAAACCCTCTCGTTAAGCCTACTAATTATTAAAGAGTGATAAGGGGACCTCTCTAACAATTTTCGTACGAAATTCAAAGGTGAATCTGGAATTTATTTTAAGTGTTCATTAATTAAGAGAATTAAAACTAAACATCACGTGTTACCCTAATTATGTACCAACGTCCTACTTCTACGAGTTCATCCTACCCCAAGCATGCAAGGGTTTTAGCTAGACATGGTTTTAACGGTAACAAAAACAATTAAACACGCAACGAATGAAAATATAATTAATTGAAGTGAAAAACTAAAAAGCATAAACTAGGGTTTCCAAGAAAGAAAATAATTATAAGAACTGAAATTGAATTAATAAAGAGGAACGAAGTCTTAAGTATTCACGAACAAAGAACTAAAGAAAAGAAATTAAAAATCAAAACCGAACTATGAATTCGTAACGTAAAACCTCGATTACACGTAAAATAAGCTTGCTCAACTCTCGGTGCTCCTCTCTCTCCAAAAACCAACTCTAAGTGTGAAGTGGTCTCCAAAAACGTGTTCGGAATGAGTATATATATGTATCGGATCGATTCGGGAACTCATGGGTCGGAAAAACGGGTCGGAAGGTCAAAGACCTACTGCGCTCGAGCGGGTCACGCTCGAGCGGTATCGCTCGACCTCAATAGCTCGAATGAAGCAAGGGCTCGAGCGGGGGAGCTCGAGCGGCCGAAATGTTCTGTAAATTTTGGGCATTCGAGCCCTGCCCTTGCTCGAGCGGTGGCGCTCGAGTGGGTGCACTTGAGTGGCTCTCTTCTTCGAATAAAATGACACTTTTCTTCTCTTGAACTAATATCATTCGTATTTATTCGATATCTTCTCATCCGGACATCCGTTCGAGTCGATTCAAAGTCCTACGAACTCCTCCTTTCGCCCTCTATCCATCTATGAGCATCAAAGAGACAAATTCATTAGTTTATGAAAATAGTACTCAATTGACTCTAAATACTCATCGAAATCAATCAAAACACGGGCATTTCGAGCTCTAAAATATAACAATTTCACGCCTAATCAAAAATAAAAATTGAAATCAAAATAAAAAAAAATCCAAATGCATAGTATGCACTTGAATGCACCCTAAAATTTGTCATTAAATTTATACTGTTATATATATTTATTAATATATTAGGTTTTTAAATTAAAATTACAATATAAATTTTTATCATATCAATAAATACATATAATGATATTAATATATACATATAATGATATAATAATTTATACTATAAAGGAGATATATTCATTATGGTCAGATTAGTTTATTTATTTTTATATAAAAGAAATAAGTTTCTAATCTTCGTTGAAATGCTTACGGGAATAAAAAAAAAAATTCTTCATTAAAATAAAATTACCTTGGAGAGTATTGTCTTCTCATTCTAATTTGACGTTTAAATAAATTTAGATATGATTGTGAAATTGTTAGTTTTTTTAGGCACCTCTAATTTAAATGCATTTTTCAATTTATTTTTACTAAAAACGTACAATTATTTTTACTCGTATTTTCAATTATATTTTTAGTGAAGCAATCATTACTATTAAAAAGATAATTAAATTGCACAGATTGGTGCATCACTTTTAACAGTGTGACTAATATATACTCTACTCAATTGATATTCTTTAAGGTAAATTTAATGCATTTGCCCTTTTAATAGATAAAAGCAAAATATTAGTTAGAAGCGAAAACAAACTCTCAAGCATTTATTTTCTTTAAAAATTGAAGGTCCTATTCTTTCCCTTTCCCTTTCCCTTTCCACTGTGCACTTTATTCATTTCATTTGGATAAAGCATCATGAAATTAATTAATTAACCACTAATTAAACTAATGTGCGCGTTAATCAAAACAACAAATTGCCACTGAAGAAAAATTAAACTAAACAAATGAAAAGCAACAAAAGTGAGATTAAATAGTTGTATAACGTTGTTAATTATGTTGGGGTGGTTGTGCCATTTTAAAATGGTGATTATCTCCACTTTACATGTGTTGATTGGTAGTTTGGGTTACATTCTATGTTTTTTTATATCAATAGTATAATCGTTAGTTGTGAATTTAAAATATAATCCTCATTAATTAAATTTGATAATTTTTATATTTGTGGACGGTGGGGAAAATTGAAGTAATTCTAGGCAGCTAGGCTTACTCGATCACAGGGAATGATACCGTACTCTTATATTTAGAATTGACATTATTCCAAAAAAAAAAAAAATATTATGTGATATGTATAATTGATAATATCAATTTAACATACGTATCAAATTTCTTAAATAACTAACAAAAAATAGGCATTGGTGAACTCTAATTCACGCGTATTTACTTTATCAAGTGGTATTGTTATACATGTATAGTGTTATTATTTAAAAAATGACAAAAATTTATGTAAGATGGCACGAATCAACACAAATAAATATTCATTTTTTTCACAGTGTTAATGCATCATGCCTAACTTATATTTCGTCTCACCATTTAATGAACTCACGCAAGACCTATTCTTGAAATAATGTCTGATTTTTAAGCAGTAACACTATCACCACAAAAAAAACCTTATAAGACGAGGGATTTTAAAGATAATGATACTCCCCCTATCCCAACTCTATCGTCATATTTGTGTGGACACACATATTAAGAAAAAACTAATTTATTGAGTATTCAACCAATAAAAGTGAATGTTTTAGTTTTTTAGTGTATAAAGTGGTTAGATATAAATATTTATATTGAAGTAGTTCTAGTGTGCACTTAAATTTTGAAAAAAACATCTCATGCAGAAATCAACAATACCACAAGAAATAATCAATAATACCCCAAGAAATCACCAGTAATACCCAAGAAGACATCAATAATAAAAAAAAAAAATCGTTCGGTGTGTTTATGTGTTTTGAAAAAAATCAAAATTGAAGTCAAAATTGAGCTTAAAATCTAAGTGCATACTAGAATTTGTGTTTATATTGAGTTTTGTTTCCTTTTAAATGATGTGAAAATAGAGTTAGAACGAACCAAAATAAAAAGTGTGAAGATAGAGTTGAATCAAAATGAGTACTAGTATTGTGTATAATTATTGTATATGCACAACAATAGTACTTGAAGAAAAAAAAATCGTATTCACATAAATTTTGTCAAAATTAAACTTTATATTGCACCAAGAGTGTGTATTATTAAAACAGAAAATTATTTTCAAATATATACCCTCTCTGCCCCAAAATTATTTACATACTTAAAACAACATCTTAAAAAAAAAAAAAAAACTCCCTCCATCCCTAAACATTCTCCACACTTGATTTTTTCTCGTGTTTTAGCAAACAAGTTTTTTTTATTAGTATTTGAAATGATAAAGTGATTTTTAAGGTGGAGTATGATATATCTATATCTCCTCTATTATAAAATAACTTAAAAATTTCTTTATCATTTTAACCCTAATAAAAAACTCGCTCGCTAAAATACGGAAACAAATCAACTGTGAAGAGTGTTACGGGACGAAAGTAGTAATATTTTTTTAACCAAATATTGACATAAAAGTAAATTTGTGTATATTATTATAAGTGGGTATACAAATCCATGATTTATTTTTTCAGCACATAACTTAGAACTGAAGAATAAGATAGGGAAAATAATTTTTTCGTCCTATATCTTTACCTCTTTTTTATTTTCATCCTGTTGACTTTCAAATTTTGATTTTAGTCCTATAACTTTTTTTTTTCATCCTGCTGACTTTCAAATTTTGATTTTAGTCCTGTAACTTTACCACTTTTTGATTTTTGTCCTATAAGAGTTAGTAGGTTGTAGGACCAAAAAAAAAATATATATATGTAAGTTACAGGACGAAAATCAAAATTTAAAAGTTAGCAGGACGAAAATCAAAAGGAGGTAAAGTTACAGGACTAAATCAAAATTTGAAAATCAGCAGGACGAAAATAAAAAAGAGGTAAAGTTATAAGATAAAAAAAGTAATTTTCCCAATAAGATAAGTGTACGAATAATCGCAAAATGTTTTAGCGGACATGTGGATCTGAGTCAGCAAAATCTAGTAGGTCACGCATCAGCTTTGACGCATTGCTTAGTATTTTATGAGGGACGCAAAACTTGTGCTTTGTGGTTGAGAAAGTTTTAGGCTCATTTTATTGCATGTTTGTAGGTATACATATTAGCACTACCGTGTTATACACGCGATCTTGATAAGAATTAATATTATAATATATTGTATATAAATATCTTCTAAAATATCAATGAGTATGTATAGGGTGAAATTGGTTTATATATGAATCCTTAAAGGGTATTAGTTGTTTTCACTGAAGAGTATTAATAGTTTTCACTGAAAAGTATTACTGATTTACACTGAAGAGTCTTAATTCATTTTCACAACTAAGACTCTTTAGTGTAAATTAGTAATACTCTTCAGTAAATACAACTAATACTCTTCAGTGATTCATGTATGAACCAATTTCACTCTATACTTTGTCAATATCAATATATAAATGATATTTTTCACAACAACACTGTATACAGGAACTCCTCACTTAGGCCCGGATGACCCCACTTCAAAATCTTTGGACCTGCAAAACAACAAAAAAAGAGAAATTAATATTAGTCCCGACTTAGTCCCAGGAAAGTAATAAGGAGGCCTACGTTTTATTATGCCAAAGCGTTTAGGGGAGTTAATGCGCGCTTGGCCGCCAGAAAAATCTGCTGATGCTCGCTAGTCGCCTCCGATAAAAAAGAATTGGTTGTGCCAACTCTTGACTTTGTTGGGAACTCCTTCAATGAGTTTTACCCCCGTCCTCGCTTTCACATAATACCAACCCACACCTTCCTCCTTACAGGCCGAGATGACCAAGGCATAATGGAGGCAGTGCTGATCTTGTTCTTGTAGCCTTCAAGACCGAACAACGTCATCAAGGCGAGCAGATTACTCCACCCATTGGGAGTAATTTGAGTGATGGCCAAGTTTACATCCTCCAGGAAGCGACCAATGAGGGGGTGAAGCGGCAAAGGGAACCCCGTGTTCAAAACGTCCAGGTTGATCGCTGTACATCCTGGTGGCGGGCGATCAGCAGTTTCTCCCTTCTTGGGGGCATACAGAAGGATGTTATATGGGATCTTTGTAATGAGACCTGATGCTGTCCAAATCATCCTCGGTAATTAAGCTTGGAATTTTGCTCGCCAAAAAAGAATTCTCCTGGGCGGACATGATCACACGGGAGAGAACAAGGAAGGTGCTGGAGTAGCGAGCAGCGTATTCTTCCCATTCATTCTGGTGAACAACTCCTTCGGGGATTTGAGACCCAGGAGTCACTCTAGAGGTAGGGAAACCTATCTCCTCAAGAATCTCCCAAGTCACCGCCAATCGTGGTCGCTCCACTTCAGGTTGGTCGCTTTCAGCTTCGATTTCAGCAGCCACCTCCTCCGAATCTTCTCCCAAGTCGGAGGAAGTAGCTTCTTCTGCATCAGGGCGACCAGCAAGGTTGTGGATCTCTTCGTCGCCAGAATTCTCCGAGGCATGGGCTTCGACGGAGCGAACAACGGAGGACGCCTCAGAACCCGTCTCTTCATCCACCAACAAGGTTCTCGGGTTACGAGCAAGCGCTTGGCGAATAGATCGGCGAGGAACAGGGGAAGCCTCTTCTTCCATTGGACGTTTTCCAGGATTGCGTTAAAAAATCTCGATTGAAGCAGTTTCACTCGAGGAAGAGGCCATGTGAGAAGTCGTTTTTGAAAAAATGATGAGGATAATTGAGGATTTTAAAGGAGAGTAAAAGGAAAAGTTCTGGGGGCAGAGAAGGCGGAACACGACGGCACTGGGGAGAAGGCGGCGGTGCTGGAGGTAACGCGGCGGCACCGGAGAGATTTGCGATGGAGGAAGAAATTTTTTAAAAAGAAAAACGAGAACAAAATGCGAAAACAAAAGCAAAATCAAAACTAAAAACAGTAATGAGTGATTACCTGAGGAACTGCACACAAATTCTATTGAAGATTTCGTAAGAAAGAGTAAGCAAAAGCTTAGAATGGAACTTTAATTACGAAAGTGAAATGAAAGCTCGAAAAGATGAAAGAAGAGGAGAAGACGAGTATTTATAAAGGTGGAAAACGGGGGTCAAAATGAGATTTTTTGAAAAATTCGTAGGCCCCTATTTGCAAAAAGAAAATAGCGCGTGGGCGACAATGACGTCACCTGCCGCCCACGACGGTACGGATTCCGAGAATTTCAGGAATCCAACCGTCGCACACGCATAAAGGACCCTACTTATCGCTCATATGATTGGGTGGTCGCCAGACTTCCCGCTCAAAAGAAAATTAAAAAACTTGTTGCTCGCTCCGTATATGCAGATATCATTTTACCAAAATTGTGCCTTGTTCCTCATTAGTAAAAAAATTTCCAAATAAAGAACAAGTCAGGGGGCAATGTTGATGGACGACCAGACGAGCAACAGTGTTAGTGGATTAAGAGATTAATAATGCAATTTAGGAGTCGACGACCAGCAGAGCTTAAGAGGGTCTCAAACACCAGGCGACCAAGAGTGACGTCAGACGGATGTCAAGCGACCAACACAACAAAGAAGCAAGACGAACAAGTAATTAAAATAAAAACAAGGGCAGGATACTCACCATTTAGGCGCCCAAGCGAGCAAGACTGAGCCACGAAGAACAGCTCAAAATTCCACTAGTTTAAATATTACATTAGGAGCAAACAAGTGTACTAAACACTTGTCATTGTATAAAATGTAATAGTTTAGGAATAAGACAAGTGGTTAAACACTTGTCAAAGCCAAAATCAAAAGGGCTAAGAGAGTGACACCTCCTACTTGCTTGTAAGCCTATAAATACCCCTTCATGAAAGGGTCAAAATAAGTTCAAATATTCAACAAAAAAACCAAACTCTTGCAATTTTATTTCTTAATCTCCACTTACACAAAATCATCACTAACAATCTTGTTTGGTGACCTTCTTAGTGTTAAAACAACCACTAATCATTCAATCCGGATCAAGGTCATCAACACTGGACACATCCGGATGGGGAATGAACTTTCCCCCATCTCAGTCACTTTTTGGATTTGCACATCTCATCCTCCATCCAAATACACATCCACCCATATTATACACCTACACCCCTAAACCTATCCCTTCACAACTTTTTCTTACACTAACTCATCATCTCTCCTACTTTTCTTACACCAACTCATTATCTCTCCTACTTTTCTTACACCTAATCATTATATTTCATACTTTTCTTACACCAAATCATTATTCCACTAACTAAAAATAATAAAATAATACATCATCATCACTCAAAAGTATTGATTTGACATAAAGCTCCATCCACCCCCACTACATCCAACACAAAGTAAATACAAATTTACTATTCACAGGATTTGCTCCATCCGGATGTGCTCCTTAGAGCTGGCAATTTGGGCCCGGGCCGGCCCGTCCGGCCCGGCCCATGTGCTGGACTGGGCCCAAAAAATATAGGCCCGAAAAAAACCGGGCCGTTTTTGGCCCGGCCCGTTTGGCCCGGTTGATTTTATTATTTATTTATTTTATCTATTTTTTTAAAAGATTATAATTAGTGTTGTTTCTTTAAATGATATTTAGTGTTGTAATTACAAATATATGGATATACTTGACTTGATACTGCCATAATAAGGAATTTAGTGATGTATATTTAGTTTTTAAATGATATTTAGTGTTGTATATTTAATTTATTTTTTTTAAACATACTTGACTTGATAATTAATGTCATAATAAGGAATTTTGTATATGATGCCCCTCAATTTTCAATACCGTGGAATAAAAAAACTCTACCAAATATTATTTTGAGATTAGAAAAAAAAAATTAAAACGGGCCGGGCCGGCCCGTTAACCCGCGGGCTAGGATTGGGCCGGGCTGGGCTGGAATTTTATAGGCCCGGCATGCAAATGGGCCGGCCCGGGCCGGCCCGCGAATAGTGATTGGCCCGATGGGCTGGGCCGGCCCGGCCCGCGAATAGTGATTGGCCCGATGGGCTGGGCTGGGCCGGCCCGGCCCGCCCGTTTTGCCAGCTCTATGCTCCATCCACCTCCATTAAGTTGAATTACTCGAGTGCAAAGTTAAGAGGAAATTTTGGTGAACTCTAAATCACGCGTACTTACTTTATCGAGTGGTATTGTTATACATGTATAGTGTTATTATTTAAAAAATGGCAAAAATTTATGTAAGATGGCACGAATCAACACAAATAAATATTCATTTCTTTCACAGTGTTAATGCATCATGCCTAACTTATATTACGTCTCACCATTTAATGAACTCACGCAAGATCTATTCTTGAAATAATGTCCGATTTTTTAGTAGTAACACTATATATACACAATAATGATACTCCCCCCATCCCAACTCTATCTTCATATTTGTGTGGACACACATATAAAGAAAATACTAATTTATTGAGTATTCAACCAATAAAAGTGAATGTTTTAGTTTTTTAGTGTATAAAGTGGTTAGATATAAATATTTATATTGGAGTAGATCTAGTGTGCACTTGAATTTTGAAAAAAATACCTTATGCAGAAATCAACAATACCACAAGAAATAATCAATAATACCCCAAGAAATCACCAGTAATATCTAAGAAGACATCAATAATACCCCAATTGCAAAAAAAATAAAAAATCGTTCGGTGTGTTTATGTGTTTTGAAAAAATCAAAATTGAAGTCAAAATTGGGCTTAAAATCTAAGTGCATACTAGAATTTGTGTTTATATTGAGTTTTGTTTCCTTTTAAAGGATGTGAAAATAGAGTTAGAACGAACCAAAATAAAAAGTGTGAAGATAGAGCTGGACCAGAAGGAATAATAATATTACGTATAATTATTGTATATGCACAACAATAGTACTTGAAGAAAAAACAATCGTGTTCACATAATTTTTGTCAAAATTAAACTTTATATTGCACCAAGAGTGTGTATTATTAAAACAGAAAATTATTTTCAAATATATACTCTCTCCGCCCCGAAATTATTTACATACTTAAAACAACATCTTTAAAAAAAATATACTCCCTCCATCCCTAAACAATCTTCACAATTGACTTTTTATCGTGTTTTAACGAGCACGCTTTTTCATTAGTATTTGAAATGATAAAGTGATGGTGGGGTATGATAGATATATCTCTCCTCTATTATAAAATAACTTAAAAATTATATTATCATTTTAAATACTAATAAAAAACTCACTCGCTAAAATACGAGAAACAATCAACTGTGAAGAATGTAACATGACGAAGTCTTTAACATTTTTTTAGCAAAGTAATGACATAAAAGTAAATTTGTGTATATTATTATAAGTGGGTATACAAATCCATTGTTGGTGATCAAATTTAATCGGACGGTTTATTGACTGTTTAAGTTCGGTTTATGAACACCAATCAATAACGTGTGATTGATTACCACCGTAAATGGTAAATTGGGGGTTCGGGTAATGAAATCGAAAATATGAAAGTCGAAATTATATTAATTTCGTATGTGTGCACGTTTAGGTGTGTTAGTGTGTGTTTTGGGAGTATTTATGAATTTTTTTTTATGAATTTTAACTTGTATTTCTCAGCTGGAGAACAACTATTTATAGAAGCTAGCAAGCATGAGGTGTCTATGACTCTTGGTCTCCCTAGCTTGCATGTTGGACAAGTGTCATTTGACATTTGTTTGACCTTATCTAAGTTATTTCTTAGTTACAAAGTCTTATTTGGTCTTATCATGGACTCATTGTTGTTTGTCTAGGTCGGCTTGATTGATTCAGTACGGTCTTTCAATCAAAGTTGTTCGCCTCTTGAGGTCATGGCTCGGAAGCTGTTCGCCTTTGTGTTTTACACAGATTGGCTTTGGGATCTTGGTCCTTTGTTCGTCTCCATACAACTCTCGGACCGGTAAATGCACCATCTCTTATAATGTTGTTCGTCATTTTTGACTCGGTGGGGGGTCCATGTTTGGTTTCGGGTCTCAGGACCTGTTCGCCAGTATGTTGTTCGTCGGTAGAGTTGTTCGTCAGTTTATACACTCCCTAGATTGATTTATGCACCCAGACTTGATTCCTCGTAATCCTTATTAAGGCTTTAATCCTTGTTCGCCAATAATTGATTTATGTTCGCCTATCAACAATTGCCCCCTATCCTGACTAGATGTTGCCTCAGACGAGCAACTTTGTAGTGAGCAACTGTAGTCAGGATACTATTCTGGTGAGGATTTGGACGAACATCATTGATTTTGGCGAGCAGCGTTGAGTTCGCCGTTTCACCTTCCCACGATCTGAGGGATGTATGAGGATGACGTGGGCGGTATGATTGCGCGCCGCCCACGTACGAGCATTCCCGAGGTCACGCGCCCCTATAATTGCGTATAGGTCCTTTTATTTTCAGTCTTGCTCGAAATTGACCCCGTTTTTCTTCAATTAAGTCCACATTTTGTTGGAAATTACACTCCATACCCCTTTTTTGCTTGGGGTATAAATAGAAGAGGGAAACAAATATTTTCCCACTTTTTCACTTCTTGCTACAGTGCTCCCGGAGAACTCCACCATCTCTGGCGATCTCAAGCCTTCCGGCGTCCGTTTCTCCAGCGTTTGGCCTCCAACTCTGAAGTAAGGTAGTCATTTTCCCATTTTTCTTCTTTTTTCTCTCTTTCTTTTCCGCATTTGCACCTTCGCCGCCGTGGGGGAGGGGGGGGGGGGGAATTTGCGCCGTCACCGTCCGCCCAGAACCGCCATCGGAGATCCCAAAAACCTCACTTCTTATCTTTGAAAACTCCTCCATTGAACTGATGTCCTCCCACTCTAGCAACCAAAATTCCGATGAGCATTTGGATCCCCTTTTCCCGATCGTGCCATTTGTCGAGCAGCCGCCCTTTGAAGTCTCCTCCGACACGCATCCCGACGTGGATTCGGTGGTCCGATCAACGGAGGACACTGGTGCTCGCCAATCCAGCGAAGAGTTTAGGGAGGCCGCGAGTAGCTCCTCCGACGAGCAATCCTCCTCTGGCTCTAAATCCGAGGAAGATCCAGAATTTGACGAGCTCACCCCTGAATTCTTGGAAGGGATAGGGTTTCCAGGACCAAGAATGCTCGAAAATGAAATTCCCACGGGTGTTGCTCGCCCGTTCGAATGGCGAGCATACTCTGCTGAATATGCGAACAAGTTTCCCCGCCCTGAGCGTCAAGTGCTGGACTTAGTGAGGACCGAGTATCAAGCGAGCAGGATCCGAATCGTTGTTCGCAAGGACGAGCTCAATCTCATAAGGGAAGCATATCAAATCCCCCACAATATTTTCATGTTTGCTCCCAAGAAGAAAGAGAGAGCTGATCGTCCTCCTCCAGGGTGTACGACGATCAACATTGACACGTTGATCGCGGGATTAAGGCTGCCATTGCCTCCCATCGTGGGCCGTTTCCTGGAGGCGACCAATTTGACCATCACCCAGATAACTCCCATAGGGTGGATGAATTTGCTCGGCACTATGGGTTTGTTCGCCTTAGAGGGATACATTGACCGCATCACCGCTGAAGAGGTCAACTACCTGATGACCATTACCAAGTGCCCGAGGGGCGAGGAATGGTACTATTACTTGAAAGCCCGGGCTGGATTGAAACTGGTGGAGGGGGTGCCGAACAAGATTCGGGATTGGAAGGAGCATTTCTTCTTCATTGGGGGCGACTGGCGAGCATCTTCTGGCCCACACGGCGGTGCTGGGCGCATATTTGAACCCACCACCTATGGGCAAATCAAACGTAAAGTCACCTTTGTTCACCCTTGCATAAAGTTCTAATTTAACTTTTTTTGTTTGCTCGCAGGTCCCCGGTTACTCAAGTGGAACTCGGAAGAGGAAGAGATCGGATCTGAGTTCCTCTTCACTTCGTGTTTGGTCGCTCTCCGGGATAAGGCTGAGAGGACCATTGAGTATGTGAACAAACTAAAGTGCAAGAAAGCTGCTCGCCTGTTCACGTACCCCCACCATCTGGAAGCCCAAATTGAGGTGCCCCCAGGTACAGAAAGTTTCTAACTTTCAACATATATGTTGCTCGTCATTTGTTTCTCAAACTTGCTCGTCTAATTTCTCTATTTTTTTTAGCCGAGCAAGTCACCGTTGCCATCCCTCCATGCTTTGGACTTTTGGAGCAAAGAGTTCACGAGATGCCGCCTCCAAAGGGAAGGAGACAAAAAGGTGATCCACCCTCCAAGGTGCTAGCAATGACGAACAAGACCGAGGGGGCGAAAGTTGCTCGCCAAGCCGCGCCCTCGTCCAACTTACCACCTTCTCCCCCTCCTGCACCATCACTCCGCGGCGCCAAGCGCTTAAAGAAAGGGGATGGGACCCTCGTGTCCCAGACTGCTCCTGCCGGGACTAAAGGCAAGGAGAAAGTGGGGCAGAGCCATGCTCGCCATCACACAGAGGGTGAAGCTGTTCGCCCCTCCTCCACCGAGCCTGCGAAGATAGGCAAAGCGGGCAAGGACTCCACTCATGTTCGCGGCCCTGAAGATATTACCCATCTGGGTTGGGACGATCGAAAGTTCCAAGAGTAAGTTCACTTCCGCTTCTGCCGAACAAGATTTATCATTTTTTTACAAATTTTTCTAAGTGTCTTTTGCTTCTTGTTCGCAGATATCGGGCTGATGACCATCCTAGGCGAGCAAGCATCGTTCATCAATATGCTTGCTCCCAGACTCCCGTCAATATAAGGGAGATCCCAGGCGACCATGTTCGCAGGGCGACAGAGCTGATCGCCCGTGCCTGGACACGACCCCTGGAGAAAACTATCTCCCAATAAGGGCCGGCGGACAACATCCATCTCTCCATGATGCATCATGCCAACGGCTTTGTTATGGCTCAGAAGGCGATGGCCCAATTAGCCGAGCAAGAAGAAGCTGCTCGCCGCTATACAAGCACTGCTCGGCAGCTCACAGAGGAGAAAGACGGCCTGGTCAGCCAGTATGAGGCCAAACTTGCTCGCCTCAATAACCAGATCAATATCTACATCGACAATGAAAATAAATATCTTGGAGAAATTCAAGGCTTGTCTGGTGAATTGGGAGGCAAAGATGCCCTGCTCGGCGAAGAGAAGAAAAAGCTGTCCGCGGCCGAGCAGAAGATTGCCGAGCTCAAAACGGAAGTTGCTCGCCTCAGGGATGTGGAGGCCAGCACCTTCACCCGCGAGCAACTTGAGGCTGAACTTCAGACCCGGTCTGCCCCCATCTCAAACTTAGGATATATCTGCGCTTATGCCAACTGCATTCGCATGGCTGACGCGTATGATTACAAAGATATGCTGGAAGAGATGGGCAAGGACTTGACTGAATTCCTGGAGCACTATCCCCCTCCGAACAACATCGAAATCCAACTGGGGGATGTGGCTGAGCTAGGGGTCAAGGTTGACTGTCTTGACCCTAGTATCATCATTACTCGCCCCCCACCTATGGTCGATGAGGGCGAGCAGGAAGAGCAGTCGGCTGCCGCGGACGAGCAAGCTGCTAAGGAGAGGGAGCAGAAGGCAGCTGAGGACATGGCTAGAGAAATGATTGTTGATCCTCCTGCCGACCAAACTCAAGATCTTCCTCCCGCCGATCAGTAATAGGCTTAGGACTTAGCCTTTTTTCTTTTCTTTGTAATAGTTGTTTGTCTTTTGTAGTACATTTCTAGAATCATTGTACTATTTTTTAGGCTCAATGCCTTTTGTTTTAATGGAATGTCTTTCTTTTGTTTGCTCATTTTCTTATATATGTTAATTACCTTTACATTTTTGTCAATGTTTTTGCAATTATAACATATAATGTTTGGCTTTTGTCCGAATTGAACTTTGCCTTTAATGGAATTAGGGTTTAGCCTTATGTTCTGTTCATTTTAAAAAATGAACAACCTTTAAATGGCTTTGGTCCTTAAAGATGGACTTGTACCTCGAGCTTTGGACTTTTCCTTTTTTGACGAACAACTGCTATATTTACATTATGAAATTTTTTACAAGTGTTGTAAGACTGCTCGTCACTAACATATACAAACCGACAAACAACTTTGAACACTAACTAAAACATGCTCGCTTATAGTATTTTTGCCGAGCAACTATGTCTAAAATTAAAAAAGAAATAGCACTAGACTATACAACGTGCCGAACAACTTTTCATTCCATACTTAGCAAAATTTTCAAAAAATTAGCCAAGTTTTTGGTTTGCCTTACTTGGTTCACTTGCCCTCCAAGACATTTGTTTGCCCAATCAAGAACTTGTTCACCTTATTGATAGTACTTCTTTAGATGTACGGCGTTCCAGGAGTATTGGGCCGGCTTGCCTTCCATATCTTCGATATCGTATACACCATTAACGAATTTTTCCGTTATACGATACGGGCCCTCCCAAGTTGGTCCCAATACACCTGGAGGTTGGGCGAGCAACTTTCTTAGAACCAAATCTCCAACTCTGAATTCCCTGATCTTAACATGGGAATTATAATAGCGTTCTGCTCGCTGCTTATAGGTAGCATTTTTAGCTCCGCACTTAATCTTTTTTCTTCGAGCAAATCCATTTCCGCAGCTAGAGCAGAGTTGTTCGCCTGCTCATCAAAGTTGGTCGTTCTGAATGTGTTGGTCTTTAACTCGATTGGTATTACAACTTCTACTCCGAAAGCCATTTCAAAAGGTGTTTCTCCGGTGCTTGACCTGGGAGAAACTCTGTATGCCCACAAGATTTCTGGAAGCTCTTTAGACCAACTACTTTTGCTCTCCGCTAGCCGTACTTTTAATGTATGTTTGATTATCTTGTTTACGGCTTCAACTTGTCCATTCGACTGGGGATGATATGGCGTAGAATAATGTTTTTTGATCCCCCACTTTGTACAGAAATCTCTCAACTCTTTCCCATCAAACTGCGGACCATTGTCTGTCACGATGGTTTGTAGAACCCCAAAATGACAAATAATGTTCCTCCAAATAAAGTTGATCATTTTCTGTTGTGTAATCTTTACCATGGCCTCTGCTTCTGCCTATTTCGTGTAATAGTCTCGAACATTTCCAACTCCTACCGGGAAAGGACCAATAATGTCCATCCCCCATCTTGCAAATGGCCACGGGCTGTAAACTGATACGAGCTGTTGAGTCGGGGTATGAATGTTTGGGGCAAAAACTTGGCATTGATGGCAAGTCTTTGCTATCTTGATTGCATCCTGGCGTAAAATCGGCCAGTAGTAGCCTTGTCTGATAGTTTTGTACGCCAAGGCTTGCCCCCCAGTGTAATTTCCACATACTCCGGCATGTATTTCTTCGAGTATTGCTCGTCCTTGCCCCCTAGGCAAACATTTGAGAAGTGGGAGTGATATTCCTCTTTTGTAAAGTTGCTCGCCTACTAGAGTATATCTGGTGGCTTGCTTAATTAGCTTGGCAGCTTCAAAAGAGTTGTTTGGTTTTCCCCACTTTTCAAGTATTTGACTATACTTGTTCTCCAATCTTCTTCTTCACTGGTTTGATCGTCAAGTTGGTTGATATTATAACTCGTTGTTGATGGGTCATTCATCTTTGTGATTATAATATCTGCCAACTCTGCAGGCCCTTCGCTTGTTGCTAGTCGGGCCAACACATCTGCTTGAGTGTTGCTCGTCCTTGGGATTTGTTCAATGAATACTTGATCTAACAAGGACATCAGGTGAGCAACAATCCGTTGATACTCGATCATGTGATCGTCTCTCGCCTCATATTCACCCCGAACTTAGTTTACAATCAATTGTGTGTCGCCGAAAATTTGCAATCGTCTGACACCTACTGCAAGGGATAGATGGAGACCAGCAATGAGAGCTTCATACTCATCTTCGTTGTTGGTTGCCATGAAACCAAATCTGATCGCCAAGGTGAATACTTGTCTATCAGGACTGATCAAAACCACTCCTGCCCCCGAGGCTACATTAGTTGAAGATCCGTCGACATAAAGATGCCAGGGGTGATCAAGTCCTCTCGTCAGGTCTGGTGGGAAGGTTAATTCGAAAATAAAGTCGGCTAACGCTTGCCCTTTGATCGCTGTTCGAAGAGCATAAGTCACCCCGAATTGGCTAATCTCCAGTGACCACTTTAGTAGACGACCAGCTGTGTCGGGGCGATGGAGAATTTTCCTGAGTAGGAAAGTTGTTAGTACTTCAACTTGATGATAAAAAAAGTATGGTCGTAACTTCCTCACACTCATGACAAGTGCGTACGCCAGCTTTTCGGTTGGGGAGTATTTGATCTCCGCCTCATGCAAAGCTTGGCTGACGTAGTAAATAGGTTGATGGAATTTGCCGTCTTCTCGTACCAGAACAGAGCTGATTGCCACTTCTGACGCTGCCAAGTATAGATAGAGTTTTTCTCCTAGGACGGGTTTTGATAGAATTTTGACATCTCCCAGGTATTCTTTCAGTTGGTCGAACGTCTTTTGACAGTTGTTAGTCCACGTGAATTGTCCTTTTTTGATGGCTTCAAAGAATGGATGGCATTTGTCTCCTGATCTGGATATGAACCGGTTCAAAGCTACTAGGCATCCCGTGAGTCTTTGCACTTCTTTTATTGAACGCGGTGGCTGCATGTCCACGATAGCTTTGACTTTTGTTGGGTTGGCCTCAATCCCCCGTTGACTAACAAGATGACCCAAGAATTTTCCTGAATGAACTCCAAAGCTGCTCTTCTTTGGATTCAGCTTCATGTTGTAGTGTCGAAGAATTTCGAACACCTGGGTCAAATGTTGGAGATGGTCTTCCTTACGGGGACTCTTGACTACGATATCGTCTACGTAGACTTCTACCGTATCTCCGATTTGTTGGTTGAACATCTTGTTCACCAGTCTTTGGTATGTTGCTCCGGCGTTGATGAGGCCGAAGGGCATTCTCTTCCAGCACATCAAGTTTTTATTCGTGTAAAATGCTGTGTTTTCTTGATCGTCTGGATGCATTGGGATTTGATGGTACCCGGCGAAAGCATCCATGAATGTTAACATTTCATGACCTGCAGTGTTGTCCACCAATTGGTCAATGTGAGGAAGAGGAAAGTTGTCCTTCGGGCATGCTGCATTCAGATCCGTAAAGTCTATGCATAGCCTCCAGGTCCCGTTTGGCTTCCTCACAAGGACTGGGTTTGCTACCCATTGTGGACAGAGAGCTTGTCGGATTAGGTCATTGTCTAACAACTTATTTACTTCTTCATTCAAGGCCTGATACTTGTCTGGGCCATATTTCCTTCGTTTTTTATGGACAAGCCTTTTTGCTTGATTGATGTTGAGCTTGTGACAAGCATGTTTTGGATCTATCCCCACCATGTCTGCATGAGACCAAGCAAAGACATCTAGATTCTTGCTGGGGAACTCTTTCATTCGGGATCTGTAAGGCTCAGGGAGCTCAGATCCTATGTATAATTCAAGATCTTCGTTTTCAGGATTAACTTTGAACGCCTACAGTTCTTCGACTGGAGTTGCTCGTCGTTTTTATCATTTCCAACGAGGATCAATTATTGGTCCCTCAGGGTTGAAATCATTTTCAATGTTCATGGGCTCTGCTCCCAGGCGGGGTTCTAGATCGTCTGTTGGTCCTGACCCGTTGTTGTTTATTCAACATTTGGCCCCCCGAGTCACCAAGTGGGTGTTGCTCGTCACCACCCCTTTGTTGTTCGTCAGGTGGAAGTTCTCCATGGGTGGTGATGAGTTGTTCGTCCAACACTTGCTCGTCAGAGTGTTGTTCATCAGTATCCATATGGTCCTCCTCTATGTCCATCATGTTCTCCAATATTGATGGTTCATCGACTGGATAGCTGGTGGTGGCTTCCATCATGGATACTTGTGCATGTCTCACTTGCAATTGCAAGAGGTACTCCCGAGCTTTTCTTTGATCTCCTTTAACCGTGCCCGCTCCACTTGCTGTTGGGAACTTTAAATAATAATGATAAGTGGAACAGACAGCTTTGAATTCACTTAAGAAAGGTCGACCAAGAAACCCGTTATAAGTTGATTCCTGGTCTACGACCAAGAAATCTATCATTCTAGTAATATTTTTCTCGGGTTCCTCGGCCGTTACAAGTTGTACTGACAAAGTAATTATCCCCAGAGGGATTGTTACAGCGTTTTCCGAAACCTAAAATTCGATGGTTTGTGTCTCGGATGTAGCCTGCGTAATCCCCCAGTCGATCAAGTGTCTTCTTGAAGAGAATGTTGGTGTATGCTCCCGTGTCGACCAACAATCTATGCACTCTTATATCCATGATTTTGGCACAAATTACGAGCGAGTCATTGTGGGGGGTCAAAACTCCTTCCAAATATTTTTCTGTAAAAGTCAGTTCCGCCGTATGCATGATGGACGGTTTGACCCCCATTTCTTGTACTTGACCAATCTCCCGTAATTCAGCCTTTCTTTTTCGATTGGAGATTGGTGGTCGTCCATCTAAACACCCTCCTGCTGGTCCCGTGGGTTCCATCATGTATAAGTCTTCAAGTGGACGAGCAACAACGGCCGGAACTGGCTGCCTGTGTCTATTATTTTTCTGAGGTTGATCATCCTCATCTTCGGAATTGTTCTCCCGGGCTCTTTTTCCAGGTTATCTTTTAACAAAGTCGGAGAGCTTCCCCTCCTCGTAAAACCACCAAAGCTGCTTAAGCAAATCTCTACACTCGCTCGTAAAGTGCCCCACGCTTTGATGGTAGGCACAATACTTGTTAGGGTTGAGTTTGCCAGTGTCCTGACGGATTTTCCGTGGAGGGGAGAGCAACTCCTTCTCCTTCACATTTTCATATACAGTATTGACTGATACTGTTAGCACCTGGTTCAACTTTTCTTTAAGCTCAGTCCCTTCATTGAATGCCTTCATGTTCTTCGGGACTCGGTAGCTTGTTCCGCTGGATTTTTTGTTGTTCTCCTTGGGATCAACTTTGTTCTCCCCCAAGTTTGATTGCAGGGCCTCATGCATGGAAACAAATATGCCGGCTTGATTTCTAAACTCGGCGTAGCTTCTTGGGCACTTCAGACGTACCTCTTTCCATAGCTTTGACCCCTTCTTCAATCCGGCCATAACAACGATAATTTTTGTATCCTCGCTGACGGGCTCACCTTCCAACAACACCTTGTCAAACCTTTCCATGAATGCTCGATCTGACTCATCGTCATTTTGTTTTAGGTCCGTGATTAGGCGTGAAATTGTCATGATTCGTAGCTAGAAACGCCCTAGTTTTGGTCGATTTTATTGAGTTTTTAGAGCCAAATGAGTACTATTTCTATACATTGATGAATTTGTCTCTTTGATACTCATAGGTGAATCGAGGACGAAAAACGGAGTTCGTAGGACTTTGAATCGACTCAAACGGATGCCCGGATGAGAAGATATCGAAGAAATACGATTGGTATTAGTACGTGAAAAGAAAAGTGTTAGTTGCAAGGAAGGAAGGGCCATTCGAGCACCATCACTCGAGCACCATCGCTCGAGCAACGTAGGTCGAGCGCTCCGGATTTACAGAACATTTTTGCCGCTCGAGGGGCACAGCTCGAGCGCCCCGCTCGACCTCTTGAACCATTCGAGCAACGCAGCTCGAGTGCCCCGCTCAAGCTATTGAATCATTCGACCAAAAAGGGTCGAGCACCCCGCTCGACCGGGACGGCTCGAGCGCTTCTGAGGCCTATTTTCCAAATTCTATTTTTCGGCCCACGAGATCCCGTTTCGACCCGCTGCCTATATATACCTCTTCCAAACACGTTTTGAAGGAATCCCGAACTTTAGAAATCACTTTTAGACTTAGTTTTTTTGGAGAGAGGAAGAGGAGAAGAACGAGCAAGCTTTACTTACGTTTTGTTGAGGTTTTTCGTACAAATTCTTAGTTTCTTTTCGTTTATTAGTTTCTTTTCATTAGCTTGATTACTTTAAACGCTTTGAACTTCGTTTTAGTTAATTAAAATTCAGTTCTTAGAATTATTTTATTTTAAAACCCTAGTTCATGTTTCTTATTTTCTTAGTTCAATTCATTATGTTTATGTTCGTTGTTTCTTCTATTGTTTTTATGTTTGTTAAAGCCATGTCCGGCTAAAACCCTTACATGCTTAGGGTAGGATGAACTCGTAGAAGTAGGTTGTGGGTACGTAATTAGGGTAATTCGTGACGTTAGGTTTTAATTCTCTTGGTTAATGAATTCTTAAAATTAATCTAGACTTCGCTTTTGAATTTCGTTCGAAAGGTGTTAGAGAGAGGACGACCGCATCACTCTTTAACAACGAGTAGACTTAACGAGAGGGTTTAGGAAGGGTTAATTCATCTACCAGTTTAGCGAAGGAGGACGACCGCATCACCTTAGTTAAATTAGGGTCTCATTAATTAAGCACAATCTATTAACTTGTTAGTAGATTAGTGAAGTCGAGTGTTAGGGTAAAGTATTAGGGTTTAGAATCTTGAGCTTTCACCTTGCATTCTTAGACTTAGGTTACTTCTTGTGTGTCATAGTTATTCTGATTATGTACCTGCTCCGTTAGTATACGTAGGGATTCCCATCCTAAGCATCACCATCTCTCATTAGAACACAACCCTTAGTTAATTTGATTTCTTTAGTAATTTAGTTTACTTAGTTTAATTCAGTCTTTCAATTAATCTTTCCAAAAATCCAAAAACATTTCACTCATATTAACTACGACGCGTAGATCTTCAGGGATCTATTCGCATACACACTTTCCCTTGGGTTCGATAATACTTGGTCATTATACTTACTCTTACTACAGTGAACCCGTCCGCTTGCGGGTGAGCGACTAGTAGAAGTTAGTGTAATTCGCTTCAAGTCAATGGCGCCGTTGCCGGGGATGGCGTTGTATGCTTTTTGAATAGGACTTGTCGATAGCTTAGTAGCTAGTAGTGAGTGCTTTATTTTTTGTCTTTATTTTTATTTTTATTTATTCGGTAGTTGCATTTTGATCTTTCTGCTAGTGTGTCAGGTATATGAAAACACGCTCACAAGGCAATATGAGCGAAGAGAGAATACCGTTGGACCCTGAGACAATAGCTAGAAGGAACCGAGCTTTCCTGAGGAGGATGAACGCTGCCGACTTAGGGAAAGAACCAATGGACATCACTAATGAGTTGGAAGATGCCGAGAATGAGTTTAACCAGGGGTTGAACCGGGTTGACGGCACTGATGGCAACACCAGTAAGAACCAAGATCCGTTAGGGGATAGTCAGAGCCAAAACCCGGGTGCACAAAACGTCATCAATCCAGCTCAGAATTTTGTCCAAAATCCTCTGAATAACCCTGCTTACACACAAAACCCAAATAACCCTTTCAACAACCCAGTATACCAACATTACTCATACCTACCATACCCTTACCCACCATACCCGTACCCTCCACCTCCTGTCTACAACCAACCACCTGTGTACCAACAACCTCCAGTTCAACACATACCAGCACCACATGTTGTTCCTCAGCCTGTGCCCCAGAACGCAGATCAGAATATGGCAATTAGGGGCAGGTTCGCGGCACAACCGCAGAGGTACTACGATGGAGTGGCTTTACCGCCTGTTGAGGCGAACAACTTCTCGATTTTCCCAAGAATTCTAAAGCTGCTTACCAAGAATCAGTTCAAGGGGGTGATCGGGAAGGAGAGGGGGTGATCGGGAAGGAGAATCCTCATACTCATCTGAAGAGTTTTCTCATGATAGCATCCACTTTCAATTACAATGGCATGTCTGAAGATGCCAAGAGGCTTAGGCTGTTCCCATTCTCATTGACGGGAATAGCTAAAGAGTGGTATGATAATACGCTTCCACGGGGAGGTATTACCACTTGGGCCGAGCTCGAGCGTCTGTTCCTCGAGCGATTCTACCCTCCATCGAGGACGATAAAAACAAGAATTGAGATATCTTCTTTCCGCCAGAAGTCAGGAGAGGATTTACGCCAAGCGTGGGAGAGATACTCAAACATGCTGATTGAGTGCCCGCAGCACGGGTACAATGAGGGAGACGTGATGGCATTCTTCTACAACGGTGCCAACAAGGCGGGGCAAGATCATTTAGATGCCTGTGCGGGAGGAGCATTCCTGAATCAAGGCATAGAGAGGTGTAGAGAGATCGTGGACAACATTGTCACGAATGTCGGGGCTTGGAACGGAGATCCAGATTTTCAGAGAGTGCATCAGGTTGAAGAGGGTGAAGGAACGAGAAGGTTGTTGATGGCCATGATGGAGAAGATCAACAACCTTGAGTTGGGGAAGAATTTGGTTGGAGAGCATGCAGCAGAGAAGGAAAGAGTAGACCAGCCAAGCGGACAGCAAGAGATAGCCAATTACATGGGAGGTCCTTATTACAATCAGAATGGGTATCCACAAGGTGGAAACCAGTATGGAAGATCTTCTTATGGTCAACCATTTGTACCTCCAGGCCCACAGCCGCCTCAAAATCAATGGAGAAACACACAAGGAGTTCAAGGAGGCCAGGAGCCTCCTCAAAACACATGGAGGAAAAATGAGAACTTTTCATATACTAACCCAAAAGCTGGTATTACTGTTCCTGCAGGTGTTGATCCATGGTCTAAACCTCCTGGTGGAGAAGACGGTGCATCAACCGAGGAGATGTTGAGAGCTATCCTTCAGAAAGTGGAGGAAGGAAGTAAGAGGTTGTCATCCTTGGAATACGATGTGAAGGAGTTGCATAAGAAGGGTGATCATCGTGATCAAGAGCTCCAGAAGATGAACATTGAGTGGACTAGAACTCAACAAGAGAACAATAGGTTGTTCACTTCTATAGAGTTCCAGATGAGCCAGATTGCAAAGTCGTTGAATAGAGAGCCGGATAAATATCCTTCTATGCCGGAGGGTAATCCCAAAGAGCATTGCAAGGCGATCCAGCTTAGAAGTGGAACCAACTATGAAGGTCCTCAGATGCCTGCTGATTCTGAGACGCCCCAAGGGGAAGTTGAGATGGGGGAAAGAGAACACAAGAAAGATGGAGGTGTTACTGTCGAGAAGAGGATTGAAAGTGAAGGGATTGAGAAGCATAAAGATATGGATGAGTCCCAGAAGGGCAAGGAAAGTGAGTAGATTGAGAGAGTTCCTAAGTGGAAGAAGGCAAAGGAAGCAAGTGAGAAAGTGAAAGAGACCGAGAAAGATGAATGGGGGGTACCCAAATCTATGATACCCGTCCCGTATCCACAACGCTTCATGAAAAAGAAGCTTGATGAGAAATTCGCTAAGTTCCTTGATGTTTTTAAACAATTGCATATTAACATTCCTTTTTATGATGCTTTGGAACAGATGCCCCACTATGCAAAGTTTCTGAAGGACTTGATAGCGAAAAGACGGCGAGTGGATGAGCCGAAGTTGGTGCAGCTGAACCACGAGGTGAGTGCATTAGTGTACAAGGCGCTTCCACCGAAGCTGAAGGATCCCGGGAGCTTCACGATCCTATGTGACATTGGGAACGGGATCAAGAAAGGAGCGCTATGTGATTTAGGGGCGAGCATCAATCTCATGCCCTTGTCGCTTTTCAAGAAGTTGGAAGGTGGAGAACTTCAGCCGACAATGATGACGCTTCAACTAGCCGACCGATCTATTACTCGGCCTCAAGGTGTGGTTGAAGACGTCCTTGTGAGAGTTGGAGATCACATTTTTCCATCCGATTTTGTAGTCCTAGAGATGGAGGAAGATGAGCACGTGCCCCTGATCTTGGGAAGACCGTTCTTAGCTACGGCGGGGATGGTGCTAGACGTGGCAAATGGGAAGATTACATTGAAGGTTGATGATCAAGAAGTGAAGATTTCCCTATATGAAGCCATGAAGCACCCGAAGGAGGATGAGAGTTTGTATTGCATGGATGAAATTGATCCTCGTGTTGAAGACACACCTTCTATCCCTAATCCTTCTCATATTCATGATTTTGTTAGTCCTTCACTTGATTATTTAACCCATGAGCATTATGATCTTGATTGTTTTGATAGGGATAAAGTGAGGAAGTTGAAGGATGAAGAGGTGAAGAAAGTGGATGTAACCCAGTTGGAAGGAAAAGGAGGAGTTAAGAAGAAAAAGTCCAAATTCAAGAAACAGTTTGGTAAGACTCCTCCAGATAAAGGTGAGAAGGAGTTGAGACCCATAACACTTGGGGATGAGAAGAAAGCAAAAGAGCTCATGATGGAGGGGCATCAAGGAAAAGAATGCAACCACCACTCTTATGAGAGTAAGGGAGGTAAATTTGAGTATGATGTCCCATAAGCTCCTTTGAGCTGGGTCCGGCATGAGGACCTTAAAAATAGCGCTGAATGGGAGGCAACCCATTTTTATTTGCTTTTGAGTGTTTTTAGTTATTTTCCTTTTATGTTACTAGGATGTGGTTGAGTCGTATGTTTAACCTCGTATTTGAGTAAGTTGCTTGTAGGCTTGTCTCGAAGGAGTGCTAAAAGAGTGGAGATTGGAGGAACCAACTTGAGACAAGGGAGTGTGCAAAGCTATTGAGAGAAATTGAATTATTTGGTTGAGGTAACCCACAACCCCAAACTTAGACCTCTAGCAAGGTCGAAGTTTGGGGGGGGGGGTGGAGTTTTTTTT
The DNA here is from genome assembly GCA_947034835.1 of Ballota nigra. Taxonomy (NCBI): domain Eukaryota; kingdom Viridiplantae; phylum Streptophyta; class Magnoliopsida; order Lamiales; family Lamiaceae; genus Ballota; species Ballota nigra. The sequence continues at coordinate 101,735,778 of OX344724.1, read as the reverse complement.
ATTTGTTTTATGATTACATTGCACATGCATGCACGCCCTTATCTTTGAGTTGAGTTTGATTGATTATTGGTTTGTTGAGATACTCCTTGGGGTGATTTTGATTTGACTTGGTATTGCATATTTCATGCCTATCAATCATCTTATGCTTGTTGATTGCTATCTTTGAGTATGATTTGATGAGTAGGGTGAGTTGTAAGGGCGAGTTAGAAATTCTTTTGTGTGAGTGTTTGAGTTTGAGCTGATTAGAGAGAGAACTTGTATGCTTATGAATTTTCCTTTTGAGTGCTTGTGTGATGAGAGTGAGAATTCACTAGGACTAGCATGGATGTGAAAGCTGTGAGATTTGAGCCTTATGAGATTTTGATGCATGAGTTAATCTCTTTGTTTGTGAGTGGATCGTCACCTTAGAGGATGCTAGAACTTGTGTGTGTTCTTGCTTCTTGATTGTGTCTAGTTTGATATGCCGAATGTGATCTTAGGCCATCTTTGTTTGAATTGAGTCACTTAGCCAAAATTTTCCCTATCAATGACATTGAATCCCTTGTTAGCCCCTTTGAGCCTAAAACCTATTTTATTTGCTAGCACATATGAACACTATTCCAATTCCTAAGCCTTTTTGTCCCAATTTGAGTGGAGAATAGGAAAGTGTGAATGTGAAGGGAGTGAATTGAGTTGAAAAAGGAAAATGTTGTTTGTTGAGTGAATATGCGAAGAAGGTGTGATGAATTTATGAGATGTGGGAAAGAGGAAAAAAATTGAGAATGAGCAAAAGAAAAGGAAAAAATGAGCTCATGTGTTTGTGTGGAAAAAAAAAGAAAAAAAAAAGTGAAGTGATTGAAAAGAAAAAGTGAAAGAGTGAGAAAGAAAAAAAAATTGAAGTGTTGAGAGAATTGGAATTGAAAGTGTGTTGATTGAATATGTTTGAAGTAGTCTGTTCCTAATCTCAAAGTATGAAAGTTTGATTTTCTATTCTCCATTCACTTGAGTCACTTTACCATATTGATTCCCACCTGTCCAAAGAGCCTACATTACAACCTTGAGAAAAGTCCTTTTTGATTCGGCATTGATTTCTAGAAGTACGGTCGGAGTTAAGAGTGCTTACAAGCCTATGGCTGCCAATATGTGTGATTGATTGTTTGAGTGAGTCCCTTTATCATTGATATACACTTGTGAGGGAGCGAAACACATCGTTGAGTGCACATCCGTGCTTGATCTTGGTGTTTCTTGTTATTGTTGCATGGGCATGATAAAGGAAAGTGAGTGAGTATACGGGGGATTGATTTTTGAAGCTCGAGTTCATTTGCTTGCATGATTTGATTCTTTGACTAATTCCTAACAATTTCACTTGACTTATTATTTCATTGCTTGAGGACAAGCAATATGGTAAGTTTGGGGGGGTTGATTAGGCGTGAAATTGTCATGATTCGTAGCTAGAAACGCCCTAGTTTTGGTCGATTTTATTGAGTTTTTAGAGCCAAATGAGTACTATTTCTATACATTGATGAATTTATCTCTTTGATACTCATAGGTGAATCGAGGATGAAAAACGGAGTTCGTAGGACTTTGAATCGACTCAAACGGATGCCCGGATGAGAAGATATCGAAGAAATACGATTGGTATTAGTACGTGAAAAGAAAAGTGTTAGTTGCAAGGAAGGAAGGGCCATTGGAGCACCATCACTCGAGCACCATCGCTCGAGCAACGTAGGTCGAGCGCTCCGGATTTACAGAATGTTTTTGCCGCTCGAGGGGCACAGCTCGAGCGCCCCGCTCGACCTCTTGAACCATTCGAGCAATGTAGCTCGAGCGCCCCGCTCGAGCTATTGAATCATTCGACCAAAAAGGGTCGAGCGCCCCGCTTGACCGGGACGGCTCGAGCGCTTCCGAGGCCTATTTTCCAAATTCCGTTTTTCGGCCCACGAGATCCCGTTTTGACCCGGTGCCTATATATACCTCTTCCAAACACGTTTTGAAGGAATCCCGAACTTTAGAAATCACTTTTAGACTTAGTTTTTTTTTAGAGAGGAAGAGGAGAAGAACGAGCAAGCTTTACTTACGTTTTGTTGAGGTTTTTCGTACGAATTCTTAGTTTCTTTTCGTTTATTAGTTTCTTTTCATTAGCTTGATTACTTTAAACGCTTTGAACTTCGTTTTAGTTAATTAAAATTCAGTTCTTAGAATTATTTTATTTTAAAACCCTAGTTCATGTTTCTTATTTTCTTAGTTCAATTCATTATGTTTATGTCCGTTGGTTCTTCTATTGATTTTATGTTTGTTAAAGCCATGTCCGGCTAAAACCCTTGCATGCTTAGGGTAGGATGAACTCGTAGAAGTAGGTTGTGGGTACGTAATTAGGGTAATTCGTGACGTTAGGTTTTAATTCTCTTGGTTAATGAATTCTTAAAATTAATCTAGACTTCGCTTTTGAATTTCGTTCGAAAGGTGTTAGAGAGAGGACGACCGCATCACTCTTTAACAACGAGTAGACTTAACGAGAGGGTTTAGGAATGGTTAATTCATCTACCAGTTTAGCGAAGGAGGACGACCGCATCACCTTTAAATTAGGGTCTCATTAATTAAGCACAATCTATTAACTTGTTAGTAGATTAGTGAAGTCGAGTGTTAGGGTAAAGTATTAGGGTTTAGAATCTTGAGCTTTCACCTTGCATTCTTAGACTTAGGTTACTTCTTGTGTGTCACAGTTATTCTGATTATGTACCTGTTCCGTTAGTATACGTAGGGATTCCCATCCTAAGCATCACCATCTCTCATTAGAACACAACCCTTAGTTAATTTGATTTCTTTAGTAATTTAGTTTACTTAGTTTAATTCAGTCTTTCAACTAATCTTTCCAAAAATCCAAAAACATTTCACTCATATTAACTACGACGCGTAGATCTTCAGGGATCTATTCGCATACACACTTTCCCTTGGGTTCGATAATATTTGGTCCCTATACTTGCCCATACTACAGTGAACCCGTACTCTTGCGGGGAAGCTACTAGTAGAAGCTAGTATATTCGCTTCAAGTCAGTCCGACAATCGGTGTTTCTGAGACAAGTATGATCCCGCCGTTGAGAAATGAGAAAGAAATTCTCGACTCAGCTGAATGAATGAGTGGATAGATGCTGGTGGTATTGCCGAAAACCATTTGTGCACCCGGTCCCCCAAAGTTAATGGGAAGTTTCGGCATTGAGTGGCATCGCTGGCTCCCACCGAGACCATATAGTCCGTGTATTTCGTCAAATGAACTCTGGGATCAGCAACACCGTCATACTGTATGCTTGCCGGGAATTGGACCTTCTTCTGAATCGGGGCTTTCAGAATGTGGGATGACAGGGGTGAGGATGGCAAGCTGGTCGTCCCCACTCCTCTTTGTTGGTCCAATTGCCCCTGCATGTTTTCTACTGCCTTTCTCAGGCTTGATAGCTCATCCAAAGATGCCCTCTGACTCGGAGGCTGTTCGGCGAGCAAAGGTATAAACCTTTCTGCTCGTCGCAGTCCCTCGCTCGAAGCGGGCATGTCCTGGAGCTGTTTTCTTGGGTTGCTCGCCGCATCTGGCCCTAGGCGTCTGAAGGCAGACTGGGAGAGTCTTTCATGAACTGACGGGCGAGGTTGCTCAAATGTTGCTCGCCTATCACCTGCACCTTGGCGAGCAACTTTGTCTTGGTGTTGGGGTTGGCCAAGTCTGTCTTGGGCACTGGAACGGGTTGTTCCATGACTTGACATTTTTGTTCGCCCGCGAGCAGACTCAGCTTGGCCCTCTCTTGGCTCGACCGCCTTGGCTTTGCCCTTATCCCTCCTGGCCTGGGTACTATTCACCTCGTGTTGTTCACCCCTAACAGACCTGGCCCTAACAACTTCCAGGGGTTTATCCTTAGGCCTTGCTTGTGAAGGTCTATCTTGCTCTTGCTGTCTCTGGAGAGCTTGGAGAGCAGCAATGGTCTTGGCCAGTTCGTTAGGGTTGTTCGCTAGGGCCTCCATTTCAGGTGGAAGAATATGAGTTATGGCTGTATGTTGCGATCCGTTCGCATGTCTGGGATTACGATCCTGGTGGTCAGCCGATGAAGCTCGAGTAGGAGATGCTCTCCTTGACAAGCGTGAACCTTGTGTTTCCTTGGATTGAGACATTTCAATTAAATTATCTCTTAATTTTTATATTGAAGAACACCAAGAACACTTTTGCTTGAATCTTCAAATATTTCTTGAGGTTTTCTTTGAATCTTCACGTTTTCAACTTGAAGTTCTTGACTAATCACACTAAACCGAAGGTTCGTACCCTCCTTCTAGCGCCAAATTGTTGGTGATCAAATTTAATCAGACGGTTTAGTAACTGTTTAAGTTCGGTTTATGAACACCAATCAATAACGTGTGATTGATTACCACCGTAAATGGTAAATCGGGGGTTCGGGTAATGAAATCGAAAATATAAAAGTCGAAATCGTATTAATTTCGTATGTGTGCACGTTTAGGTGTGTTAGTGTGTGTTTTGGGAGTATTTATGATTTTTTTTTTATGAATTTTAACTTGTATTTCTCAGCTGGAGAACAACTATTTATAGAAGCTAGCAAGCATGAGGTGTCTATGACTCTTGGTCTCCCTAGCTTGCATGTTGGACAAGTGTCCTTTGACCTTTGTTTACCTTATCTAAGCTATTTCTTAGTTACAAAGTCTTCTTTGGTCTTATCACAGACTCATTGTTGTTTGTCTAGGTCGGCTTGATTGATTCAGTACGGTCTTTCAATCAAAGTTGTTCGCCTCTTGAGGTCATGGCTCGGAAGCTGTTCGCCTTTGTGTTTTACACAGATTGGCTTTGGAATATTGGTCCTTTGTTCGTCTCCATACATCTCTCGGGCTGGTAAATGCACCATCTCTTATAATGTTGTTCGTCATTTTTGACTCGGTGGGGGGTCAATGTTTGGTTTCGGGTCACAGGACCTGTTCGTCAGTATGTTGTTCGTCAGTTTATACACTCCCTGGATTGATTTATGCACCCCGACTTGATTTTCTTTGTTGATCATCTTTGATTTGGAGTTGATTCCTCGTTATCCTTATTAAGGCTTTAATCCTTGTTCGCCAATCATTGATTTATGTTCGCCTATCAACATCCATGATTTATTTTTTCAGCACATAGCCTAGATTTGAAGAATAAGATAGGGAAAATGATTTTTTTTCGTCCTATATCTTTACCTCTTTTTTATTTTCGTCCTGTTGACTTTCAAATTTTGATTTTAGTCCTACAACTTTTTCTTTTTTGATTTTCGTCCTGCTGACTTTCAAATTTTGATTTTAGTCATGTAACTTTACCACTTTTTGATTTTAGTCTTATAAGAGTTAGTAGATTGTAAGAACAAAAAAAAATATAAGTTACAGGACGAAAATCAAAATTTAAAAGTCAGCAGGACGAAAATCAAAAGGAGGTAAAATTACAGGACTAAAATCAAAATTTGAAAGTTAGCAAAACGAAAATAAAAAAGAGGTAAAGTTATAGGACAAAAAAAATAATTTTCCCAATAAGATAAGTGCACGAATAATCAAATGTTTTAGGGGGACATGTGGATCTGAGTCAGCAAAATCTAGTAGGTCACGCATCAGCTTTGACGCATTGCTTAGTATTTTATGAGGGACGCAAAACTTGTGCTTTGTGGTTGAGAAAGTTTTAGGCTATTGCATGTTTGTAGGTATACATATCAGCACTACCGTGTTATACACGCGATCTTGATAAGAATCAATATATATTATAATATACTGTATATAAAGATCTTCTAAAATATCAATATATAAATGATATTTTTCACAACAACACTGTATTAGTGATTTTAATTATTTAAAATATGCAGTATGTTGTTAATGTTGATTCTTATGAGCATAAGAGATATTTATCTGTCCCGATTCGATAGTTTCTTGCCATTTTCGTTTATTCCAAATCATAATCAAATTTATCTGTTAGAAGTACTCTCTCTCCATTCCTTAAAAAAAAAAAAGTCTTGTTTGTCTTTAATATACGTTCATAACATTTTTTTAATTATTTATTTTATACTTGATTTGACACAATATTCTTATTTTTTTATATATATTATATTTAGTTACACCATACACCAAGTGTACAAGAGAGTTACACCATTAATTATTATTACTCTTTCAATTTCAAAATAAATATCATTATAGAATTTTGCATCTATTACTTAACAAATACTTCCTCCGTCCCACAACGACTTTCATAGTTACTGTTTTCTCATATTTTAGCGAGCAAATTTTTTATTACTATTTAAAATGATAAAATAATTTTTAAGTCACGTTATAATAGTAAAGAGATAGATCTATCATATTTTACCTTAAAAATTATTTTATTATTTTAAATATTAATAAATAATTCGCGTTCTAAAATATGGAAAAAAAAAAGATAGTGTGAAAATAATCGCGTAATGGAGGGAGTAATTGTTGAGAAATCATATTTCATTCCCAAAATGATTTTGTGGAGATTACAAGGTATTTATAGAAGAGCCGTAAGTGTTATATGAGGGAAGATTCTAGAGTCTAAGTTTGTTGTAACTTCCTAACTGAATTTACTTGGCTCAGTAGCTAACTAATTGATGGCTAACGAACTAACAAATTAACTGATGCTTTCCTATCTTCTCTGTACAATGAATGTGGACAATATGATGTATTTTGCATTGCATGCTTGATGTATTTTGCGTTGCATGCTGGTGCATGCTTTCCAAGCATGCGTGTAACCCTAACATGCTCCATTGGAAACCAAACGTGAAGGAGGAAGAAGATGAAGGCGATCCCGGAGCACCTGAGAGCGAGAAGGAGATAAGGCCTTGGTGAGAATATCTGCGACCTGCTCTTCGGAGGGAACATATCGCACGTCCAACAGCTTATGCTGAACCTTCTCACGCAGGAAATGTACGTCAATTTCAACGTGCTTCATCCGAGAGTGGAAGGAAGGACTGAAAGCAAGAGTGATGGCCCCGGAGTTGTCGCATCAAAGAACGGACTGGGAGGGCAGCGGAAGGTGAAGTTCACGAAAAAGGGTTTGAACCCACATCATCTCCGTGGTGGCTAGAGCAAGCGACCGGTACTTGACCTCCGTGCTACTCCTAGCAACTACAGACTGTTTCTTCGAACACCAGGAAACGAGATTGTTGTCAAGAAAGATGCAAAAGCCCGAAGTGCTACGACGATCGTCCAGCGAAGAAGCAAAGTCGGCATCGGCAAAACCCTGCAAAGAAAATTTTGAAATGGAAAAAAAAGATAAGCCATGGAATGGTGTTCCCTTTAGGTAGCGAAGGACCCTTTTACATGCTTGCCAATGATTTTGGGTAGGACATTGGACGAATTGGCTCAGTTTGTTTACACTGAAGGAAATATCAGGGCGAGTGAGGGTGAGATATTGAAGTGCTCCGACAGTACTACGATAAAGAGTTGGGGAATCAAGTGGAGGACTATCATCGGCAGAAAGTTTGAAGGAAGGACAAAGAGGGGAAGGTGTTGGCTTGCTGTTTGGAAGACCAGTTTTGGTGAGGAGATCGTGCACGTATTTGGACTGTGTAAGAGTGATACACGATGGAGAAACAACAGCTTCTAGGCCAAGAAAGTAGTTCACTTGACCAAGAGTCTTGAGTGAGAATGTTTTGTTGAGCTGAGAAATAATATCCTGAACTAAGGAAGAATCATCCCCAGTTACTAGGATGTCATCCACGTACACCAGAAGTATCAATAGCTTTCCACCGATATTCATGTGAAATAAGCAATGGTCCGAGACGGAATGAGTGAACCCGTATTGCACCAAGAATCCCTTAAGCTTGTCATACCAGGCTTTCGGAGCTTGTTTCAAACCGTAGAGTGACTTCTTGAGTTTACAAACATATGTGGGTTTCGAAGAGTCCTCAAATCCTTGCGGTTGGTGAATGTAGACATCCTCTTTTAGATCACCATTCAAAAAGGCATTGTTAATGTCTATCTGTTGAATATTCCATCCCCTGGTGACAGCAATTGAGAAAATAATACGCAAGGTAGTAGGCTTCAAAACCGGGTTGTACGTATCGAAATAGTCGACCCCAGCAGTTTGTTGAAACCCGCGGGCAACCAACCGAGCCTTAAGTCTATCAACACTACCATCCACCTTGTATTTCACCCGAAAGATCCATTTAGCAGTGATGACATTTAAGTCGGAAGACCAAGGAACCAAATCCCATGTACCTTTGTGAATCAAGGCAGTGTACTCATCAACCATAGCTGCTTTCCAACCCGGATGAAGAAGGGCCTCAGAAGCAGTGGGAGGTTCAACTATAGGGGGAGATGAGGAGGAAACGAAGGCCTTTGGTTTGAAGATACCGGACCTGGATCTTGTTTGCATGGGATGAACACTTGGAAGCTGGATAGATGTTTGGGAAGGCGTGGAGTTGGAGGGAACCGAAGGCAAGACTGAGGGATTTGGATCGGGTAGCCGATATAAAGTGGAGGAAGAGCTGGAGTTTGAATGGTTAGATGCAAGTGGTGAGGTATTATGTGAGGTAGTAGGAGAAGGTATAGTGGAATCAGAAGGTGGAGATTGGGAAATAGGGAATGTGGGTGCAGGAGAGTTATGTGCAAGAGGTGAGGATGGTACTGATAAGGGGATAACAGGAAGGTGAGACCTGCAAAGAGGGGGAGAAGCATCGTGAACAGGGAGAGAGAAAAGAGTATAATACGGAAATTCGGTCTCGTTAAACTCCACGGTCCGTGATATATATATCCGGCCAGAAGGATGGAGGCATTTATAGCCACGATGACAGTTACTATATCCCAAGAATATACATTTGGATGAGCGGAACTGAAGTTTATAGTTATTGTATGGGCGAAGGAAAGGAAAGCAAGAGCAACCAAACACCCGGAGGAAGGAGTAATCAGGAACTTTCTTGTAAAGAAGATAATACGGACATTTGTTATTCAACACTGGAGTAGGTAGAATATTGATTAGGAACACAGCAGTGGAGAAGGCTTCCCACCAGAACTTCATTGGTAAAGAGGCTTGAGATAAAAGGGTTAAACCCATGTCCGTAATATGTTGGTGCTTCCTTTCTATTAACCCGTTCTGTTGGTGTGTATAAGGACAAGAGTGCTTCATTCGAATACCCACGCTGGTGAAATAAGATTTTAAAGCAGTAAACTCCCCTCCCATATCACAGTGAACAGATTTAACCTTCTTACCAAAGTGTCTTTCAATGAAAGCTAGAAGATTGCACACTTTAGATGACACCTCAGATTTAAGATGCAAGGGAAAAATCCAACAGAATCTTGTAAACTCATCAACAACAGATAAGTAGTACTTATAACCATCCAAAGAAACAGATTGAGCAGGACCCCAAACATCCATATGCAAAACATCAAAGGATTGAACTGAGCTGTGAGCCGAAACAGATTTGAAATGCATTTGATGCATTTTGCCACACTTGCAAGCATCACAAAATGTGTTCTGATTATTACACTTAACATTCAAAAGTTTGCAAACAGTAGATAACGATGCATCATGAGGATGTCCAAGTCTATTGTGCCAAAGAGGCAAACTATCTTTATTCTGAACTAAACAAGCATTATTCTGGGATTCCTGAGCAATATAACTGCTGTGATTATTCAAAGAAGAAATAACGCTGACATTGCAGGCCTTCGAGGCAGCATCAGGCTTGATGGAAGGCTTCAAATGACCAATGTCCAGCTGATAGAGACCATGATTAAGTGTTCCTTTCAGCATTACCTGTTTGGTGATCAGATCCTTCACAAGACAATGAGTTGAATGAAATTCAATGAAGGCAACATTATCCTTTAAAAACTGTGATATGCTCAAGAGATTTCTGGTGATATCCGGTACATGAAGGACTCGATTCATATTCATAACTTTAGACTGAACTAAACCAGGAAATGTGAAGGAACCAACATTAAGAATAGGAACTGAAGTACCATTACCAACAACCATACCACTGTTACCTGAATACGGTGCTTGAATCTGCAGGTTATTGAGAGAGGAGATAACATGATGGGTGGCACCACTATCAATGATCCATTCACCACCTGCATTTGACTGAGAAGTGGATGGAATGTCATGAGATACAGAGTAATGAGCGTGGGGATGACCAGAACTGATCTGAGACAGATGAGATTGAGGTTGGAAACCCGAAGCGGCACCAGGAGGTACTGAACTACCAGACTGATTGTTTTCAAGTCCTGGAAACTGAGCATCAAACCTCTTGTAGCACTTAGAAGCTACATGGTTTGGCTTCCCACAGAGCTGACAAATGACCTTAGATTTACCAAAATATTTTTGCTTGCCTTTGAAACGGTTAGCAGTGTTATTGCCTTTGTAACCAGATCCAGAGTCCTTAGAAACAACATTTGCAGAAGGGGAAATAGAAGAGCTGACTTTGATTGTAGCAGAATTATGAAGTAAACGCATCTCAAATGTTTGGAGAATTGATTGAACTTCAGCCAACGAGAGTGAATCATGTCTAGTGGTCAAGTTCACCACCACTGCATCAAACTTAGGACCTAGGCCACTTAGGAGATACATGACCAGATCATCATCCGAAATTGGATAACCAGCAGCTGTAATCGCATCACCGATTGAACGAAGTTGAAGGATGTATTCATCAATCGAGAGATCTCCTTTCTTAAGTGTTTGTAATTTGAACTTTAAGTTCATGATTTGTGTCTTGGATTGCGATCTATAGAGATCCTCCAGAATTTGCCAAATTTCAAACGCATGAGAGCATCGACTGACGTGACCAAGCATGCTCTCAGAGATTGAGCTAAACATCCAGCTCATGAGGAATTGATCCTTTCTTTGCCAGACTTGAAAATCTGGATTAGCAACTGAATCACCAGTAGTACCATCGATCATCGTGGAATCAGGTACGGTGGATAAAGTAGTCAAGAGAACTGACTCAAAGCCGTGAGCTCGTACAGTTGCCAAAACTTGAGATCGCCAGTAGACATAGTTTGAGCGATCCAAACGGATTGTCAAAGTGATGAATTGAGGAAGCTTGGATGGAAGTGGAGCCATGAACGACCAGGAAGGTATGAAAGAAGTTTAGAGAAGAGAACAGTTGAGGAAAATGAAGAATGAAAAACGGTTACAGAATTCAGGGAGACGAACGGTTAGGAGAGAGATGAGGAAAGCATGTAACAGAGACCCTTGATACCATGTTGAGAAATCATATTTCATTCCCAAAATGATTTTGTGGAGATTACAAGGTATTTATAGAAGAGCCGTAAGTGTTATATGAGGGAAGATTCTAGAGTCTAAGTTTGTTGTAACTTCCTAACTGAATTTACTTGGCTCAGTAGCTAACTAATTGATGGCTAACGAACTAACAAATTAACTGATGCTTTCTTATCTTCTCTGTACAATGAATGTGGACAATATGATGTATTTTGCGTTGCATGCTGGTGCATGCTTTCCAAGCATGCGTGTAACCCTAAAAGTAATACTTTTTTTTTTAAAATTGATATTAAAAAACAAAAAAAAAATAAAAACAAAACCAAAACGAAAACTTTGGTCCCCTTGATCGCTAGTATGAGGAGCGATCAAGGGGATGGGGGTGGGGGAAAGTGGGGTGGAAGGGTCAAGAGCAATCAATCCTATTTTTAAAATCAATTCTCAAACATCCTATTTTAATAAATTTGATTTCTTTTTTACATATATATATAAATTTACCTATTTATTGTGAATTAAGAGAGTATTATTTATATTTTAATGGGCCAAAATGTTTTATAAAGCACTTTAAATCACCTATGTTATGCTTTTACATGAGGCCTAAAAGATTCCAAAATCCATATTGGATCGATCCATCAGGATCTGAACTGATATTTAATTTTGGGTCCGACTATATACCTCTCCATATTTATTTGATACCCCCACCCACTTAATATACCCACCATATTTTAAATAATTATTAGATACACCCCCTATAATATACTTACACTACCCTTACCTCTAATATTATTTTAGAGTTTTGATACACCCACAAAACCCCTTCCCATTCCCCACATTCTACATTTTTCATTGCTGTTTTCTCACTTCATTCTTCCCTACCAGAAGGCGCCGCACACGCCAGAAGCTTTTTCGGTGCCACTCCTATCCGTCCAACTAATTACCTTACAGTCTACTCTCTTTGCTCCGTGTCTCGATGAAACCCGACGTTGTGTGTCGAATTTCCATCTTGGGAAGAGGACAAGAGCCTTTGTGACAAATTTTTCTTAACGAAGAAGATGAATGTGTTGTTGATTTATGTGATTCTGATGCCCTAATACTTCAATTTGGGCCAAGTAGTAGATTTTATCGCTGAGTTTTCGAAGAACAATCATTTAAAAAAAAACGGTTGCTTAAAATTTTCGAACCTGGTTTTTCGAAAAACTGTTAGAGTTTCGAAAAGAAATTGTTGAAAAATGACAAATATTTCGGCAAAATATTTTCGAAAATCTCAGTTTCGATAAGATTTTGCCGAAACCCTAACCACATTTCGACAAACTTTTGCCGAAACCTTAACCATTTTTCGAAAAACCAGGTTCGAAAAATCAATATCGGGAATTTTTTTCAAAAAGTGTAGGAATAATATTAATAGACTTATCATCGAACTTGTAAGGTTGCAGCACCGCCGTAAGAAAGATAAAATGGTGGTTTTCAACACCGGTATTGCAACGCCGACTCCGACTCTTCCGTAGCTTCTTGTGTTTGGTCGTGACTTTTGGATTTCTTGGTGGGTGTATTAGGGTTTAGGTTATTTTGTTTTTTGAATAATAAGGACATGAGAGTCATTTAATGATAATATTATAATAATAATACATAAATTAGGTGGGGTTATCTAATAAGTATGGAGGGGTATATAGTCGGACCCTTTAATTTTTAATTCCAATCTCCAAAAAAATTTACATTCATAATTAATACTCATTTCTTACACAAAAATGGTCAGGTAGGCTTTTACACTAGTTTTAAGAAAAATAGATATTACACAAATTTTAGTATGCATTTAGGTACATGCACTAGGATACACTCATACACCGAATTGTGTATTTTTTTTTTCAGTTGAGGTATTACTGATTACTTCCTGGGGTTTTACTGATTGTTTCTTGGGTATCATTAATTAACTCTTGTAGTATTGCTGATATTTGCTTGGAGTTTTTTTTTTTCAAAATTCAAGTGAATATCATACACTCAGGTGCACACTAGAACTATCTTAGATGTATAAAAAGTAAGAATACTGTAGTCTAATCAATTATAATATAAATTATTTTAAAAATATTGTGTGTTAAGTTCAATAACAAATGATATAAATAAATGTATATTGAGAAGTATAAATAAAGGTAATTATTTTTATATGTAATAATAATGATGATGATGAAGAAGCAGCAGGAGTGCGCAGCAAACTAGCAGTACTACGTGTATTTATATACTATTAGATTTGTTTTTGTATCGAATCTGGGCCTTGATCGTATTGGGTCATCCATTAATTGGATATGTGATCAACAATTAATTTGGTGTTAAAATTTGATAGGCCACGGTTATTTGCAAAATTCAGTTCTTTTTTTCAATTACACTATGTTCGAATTTTTTTTTTTTCGAAAAAGTGAAAAAAAATTCAAATTTTTTTTTTCCCAAATATCGAGTAGTATTTTCATCATGATAGTGTATTTAACAGAGAGGCTAGTGCACATAACCCGGGCCAATTGGATATAGTTGAGCGGAATAGCCCAGTAAGCAAAGTGGGCCGGGCCAAATATTCTTTTATGAGTCCTTTTGAATCCCTTTTGAAAGTTTTTTTTTCTTTTCTTTTCTTTGCAGGACATTTAAGCTTTCAATTTATAAGAAAAAACTTAAATTTGTGTGGGATCGTCTCATAGTATGAGATCGACTAAATAAAAAAATGTGATAAACCACTTTTTGTTAAAACTTTATCACTTTAAAAAAGTGACTATTTTTAATAAATAACACATTTTGAATTAAAAATGGATTAAATAGTACTGATCTCATACTATTAGACAGTTTCACATAACTTACTCATAAGAAAAAGGTTAAGAAAGAGGGTTATATTTTTAAACGCAAGGACAATAAGAAAATCTACATTTTGACAATTTTTAGAGGGAATTATCCGTATTGGTAATGGAAGAGATTAAAAATAAAATGCAACCTCAGTATTTTATGTTATGTCATCCATGGACGTTAGAGATGTATCTATAATTTTATTTCATAAAAAATAAATAAATGTCTTAATATATCAATATACAATATTACAAATAAAATGCTTGACCTCACATAAACCAATAATCTAATTTTTTCTTTCACACGTCATAGAAAAGAACAAAATTTTCAATGAGGCGATTGTCCCGCTCCCTAAATACTTACAACCCAATCACATACAAAATAAAAATAAATTACGGATTAGTAATATAAAAATTTAAAATAAGTCTCTTGTCCACCAAATTTATTTTTAAATAAGGATAAATTGTTTTTGCTAAACAATACATTTGGATAATTGTGAAATGTATTCAATTATTTAGTGTAAATAAATAACACCCCCCAATTCAATTTTACTAGTCATGTTTTTCAGGCCGTTAATTTTTTTAATCATATATTGAAGAATATTGTGAAGTCCATATACAAATAAAAATGATCATTTATAAAAAAGATATGACCCAAAGTACATAACTACTGAAATTAATATTATTTAAAATTTTAAAATGCATCTAATCAAAATTTGATGAGGTAATAGTGGGACATTTTTTATAGGCTGGACCCGACAAATTTGATCAGTTGTTAATGTCGCAAGGAACCTTTTAATATGATGTAATCACCGTAAAATACTGTGCGGAAAAGAAAAAAAAAAGGTACAACACGACAATGCATGTCCTGCTCAGGCTATTTAAAACACACGTACACACACTTACGTATAAGTGTATAGGAATAGGAGTATTAGAATTAAATAATAGAACATTTTTTTTATTGACGACATGCAGAAAGACGTGGGCATACATTTACACGTCTTCTACTTATTGCTCAAAACTATTCGTAGTCTTATGATTTTCGCGTATAATAGTTTATTATTTATTTTATTTAATAACACTACTTATTTTCCTAAATAATATATTACTTGAAAAACTGACGCACTATATATGTAATATGTACACCAATTAAATAGTATTATTCGTTTCACATACACTACAAAAAAAATATATAATTGCCTATGGAAATTATCAATATAACTATTCAATTTCTAACAATTTTTTATTATAAATTACCTAATTTTATGTATCTATCATTTCTAACCCACAAAGAATTTGTTTACGTAATTTTTGAAGGTAAATTGTTTGCAGATAAATATTTGTAGGTAAATTGTCTGTATTCATTTCGTATGAAAATTGCTTATATGTTGAGGAATGAAGATGTCAACATTATTAGTAAATTTTGTAGGTAAATTGTAGACAATCACATTCACAGTATAAAAATTTTATATTAAAAAATTTTATAGACAATTCTTTATTTATTTTTAATATTAATGGTATTACTTAAAAACCAGTCGCGGAATTCCACTTACACAAGTGTTGCTCTACTTTAATTCAATAGTAAACTGAAAATTATAATAACCGAGATGAGAAGTTGAAACTTTAATATGTATAACCTTATAAGCAAGTTGATAAGTAAAAAAAAAAAAAAAAAAACCTATGAGTATATGGATCTTTCAATTAAAATCTATTTTGACAAAATTATATTATTTGATGTTTTAAGATATTTTCCACTATTTTTCACAAGTTTACTTTTATTTCAATCCCAAAAACCTTTCATAATTGAAAAACAATTAATTTTGTTATTATTCGTTCCTTCTAATTAATTCACCAACAAGTGTTAAAACATGAAATAAAAATCAATGGATGGAGTATATATTTGTTAAAAAAAAATCAAGATTTTATATGTGAAAACGGAGATATTGAGTGCAATGCATGTATCAATATTAAAATAGGAGCGCATGGTGTGGTGCAGGTAATTTTGTCAATGTACCTAACCTCTTTCTGGCTTGTTTCATTTAGGCAACTGAAATCTACTTTGAATTCAGCAGCCAATTATTGTGTTCTAATTATAACTCACTTCAATTTAAAGCTTTTGTAGCCCCTTTCCCTTTCCTTTTTTTCCATTTAAGTCCTATAAAATAATGCGCAGCATTGACTTCAAATAGAAGATATATTATAAAATTAGGGTTATTATAATTGATTACTTATATTCTTTTCTTGAGTACATGTCCAAGTGCTAGTTTTGATTAAAAAAATGTAGCAGTAGTGTAAAGCTTGTTTGATCTTAGTTTTGATAGTACTATATATGTACCACAGTAGTGTAGTAATAGTGGTGTATGAATCAAGTTGAATATTTCATATTTGTTACTCCCTCTGTCACAGGATGTTGTTCACACTTGAGTTTAGCATATTTTTTTTAAAGAAAAATTGGAGTATGTGAGTGTGGAGTTGAATAAAATAATAATAATTTTATGCTTTATTAACTTTTGTGAGAGAGAGTTATTTCTTTTTTTTGGGTGTGAACAAAATCTTGGGACGGAGGGAGTATATTATATTTTACAATTTATTATCAATATGCATATATTATGTTAATTAACTCAAATGACGATACAATATTGTTATGGGGGATTTTTTTTTATAGGGGCATTAAATATTGGTTCATGATAAGGGATATATATTTTCATTTAATTATTTTCATTACTCTCCTTTTATTCATGGGTCGAACTCAACTTTTTCTCTTTTAGGGAGGCCCAGTGAGTGAACAATTTAATATGGGTGAAGTTACTTTCAGCGGGAATCGAACCCTAAATCTTTGTCCGGGCGTTAGTTTTTTTCGGCTATGATAACATTAAAGAATTCTGCCTCATTTAAAAGTCCGAAATTGTAGAAAGGTGTGAAATTAATTCAAGAAAATGACTCTAATTACACATTGGATCAAAATATTTGCACCGACATATATAACATGTGGCAAAAACTTGTATGAGACCGTCTCATGGCATGAGACAATACAAATTAGTACCTACCCCTATCAAAATGTTAATGAGTCAATGCCCTAGTTACACCAATTCTCATTGTCTCATGACATGAGACGGTCTCATACATACTCATAACATATTTGTTCAGAAGCGTAAAATATGTGTGTGTAAAGATTTTGAATCAATTTATAATTATCAGCATTTTTTTTTAACCATTTTGTAATTTCTCCTTTCTTATAAATACCAACTTCAACTTCCTATGCATCAGAGTCAATTATAATAACATTGACATTTCATCGTCATTTTCTCATTAGCACTTAATTTAATTAGATCCCATAATTACATCGCATTTTTCTTGAATTATTGTCTACTGTTGGTGGATTCCACTAAACAAGATTAAAGTCAAATTATTTACAACTACTCCATCTGCCAATCACATGAAATGCTTTTTTAAATAAAAAATAAAACCCAGTTCATCTAAAACCCAATCTACACATAACACACGGTGGAAGTTCATTTATATTTGTATATAAAGAATTGATTATGGAATTTAATTTATACATTTTTAGGGGCAAATCAGATGGATGGGATTATGTGATTTGCTCTAGGAAAAACTTATTTCACTAATACTATATGCTTGGATGCCCAACACTAAATGCACGCATATTTAGATATATACACAATTAATACTCATTTAAGTGGTGTTAAAGTCTCATTTTGCCTTTTAGAGAAAATGTTCCCAAATAAGAGTCGGACAGATTTTTATTCGAGACCCATTCTTAAATTTATTTTGTACACATCTACATTGTATGCTATTAATTAATTTAATTTATATATGCCCATTATTTTAATGATCCACGAGATTGCATTTACCTCCAATTAATTAGATAGACGATTCTCCGTTTATTGTAAATGAAACATTAAAATGTTAGAAATCCTAATTTGGTCTGTTTCTTATTGATGGCGCGATGACCCGGCAATTTATTTTTATTTTAGTGTTTCTAAAATTTACTATCATTTTAACTAGGATTTCTTTGTATTATATATATAAAAATTTGTTCTTGTTGAATAATTTTGTCAATTTTAATTATTAACTATGGAGTATTTTAAAATTTTCTTTTGAGTGTATGCTTCTAATTCAACACAAATATTTGTTATACTTCAAAAAGAAAAGATGAACAAAAGGGGATGGAGCCGCCAATTGTTGAAGAAGAAAACGCATTCTGTAAAATTGATTTGATTTGTACACGTAGATAAATGTTTTTTTTAATTAAAATGGATGTTACGTGGAAATATTATGTGATAATAATTTACTAATAATTACAGTTTTGAGCATCAAATAGATATTTTATATGAATCGAGCTTTGTATGATAAATTTTTTCTTTCAGACCCTAAATCAATTGTTGATCCATCTTTCATGCCCAAGACCAAAAAAATTCCATCATTATTTTATCTATGTAATTTGTATTTTGATGACTTTATTGATGCAATCATGATTTATATATAAAAAAACAATTAATATACTATTATTTTTCTAGAAAAAAGCATGATCAGATGGCTTAAATCACATATGAGTTGCTTAAATTATTCAAAAGCTTGCAATACGTGCGATTGCATAATGAAATTATAATATTTTAAGAAGTGGATTTCATCGTGAAATGCTATATTACAAAGTGGGTTACACTAATATTGAACGTTGAAATTCTACTTTAGACCATAATATTAGAATTGAGCATTGGAAGTTATACAATTACAATCTTGAATGAGATACCATTTGAAATACCCATTATCAACTTTAAAAAATTTATTTTACCCACTTCAAATATACATAATTATTTCTACCCATTTTCAACTTCAAACAATATGACCCCCTTAACGCTCACGTTACCTTTATATCAATTAAACTTTAATAAATACTAAATATTGCAATAAGATTCTAAATTTACAATATTAATTAATAACATGCAATTACAATATTTTTATTGTGTATGTGTGTGTATGTACAGTGCTTATTAATAAGTAGTAATAATATTTTAATTGTATTTAAATTATGATGTTAAAAAATTAGTAAATTTAATTGAATGGATACTACATTATTTATTTATTAAAATTTAAGTGATGAGAATGGAGTAGAGGGGTGGGTATGAGGAGAGGTGGGACCCAACTAAGTTTGTAATTATTTTATACCCATTTTGTAGGGGTATTTTGGTCCTTTAACATGAATTGAGTATAAAAGATTTTTTAAAATTGATGTGGGTAAAATAAATTTTTGGAAGTTGAAAATGAGTATTTTTTTGGTATTTTCACATCTTGAATTAGTATCCTGCATTTTGAACTTTATGTCTACCACCACTTTCAATTTTATTTTATCTTTTATCAGAAAAAGACAAATTTATTAAATTAAACTCGCCACACCAAGGCATGAAACATAAAATCAAAATACAGAACATTTCAATCTTATCCTCTAAGGCCATAGGTTTGCGATTTTTATAATTTGATATTTATATTTTAAAACCATGTCGATATCAATCCTCTAATATACTCGTACGCGACAAGAAATTATCAATCATTAGATACAAAATGCATTGATTAATAATAATAATAAAGTGCAAGTTGACCACACATTAAAAAGACAGTATAGAGTAAAAGTGATTTATATATGAATCATTGAAGGATATTAATTGTTTTCATTGAAAAATATTAGTTGTATTTACTGAAAAGTATTATTGATTTACACTAAAGAGTTTTAGTTGGTCAGTGAAAATAAACTAAGATTCTTCAATATAAACCAGTAATACTCTTCAATATTAACAACTAGTCAACTAATACTTTTCAGAGAAAATAACTAATACCCTTTAATGATTCATATATAAACCAATTTCATTCTATACATACTCTTAAAAAAATTAATGCAAATAAACCAAAACGGAAACATGGGATAACCAATTCACATCGCGGTGTTAATATCTAAAATTAATTTAAGGTGGTATTTGAATCAATGCAATACAATATTGTAGTGTGCAATTTAACAGTATAATTGTTCTACCGGACGATCTTATATTGCATCGAATCCAAATCCTTAGATGAGCTATCATTCAAATCTTCCATATGAATTGACTAATTTAGTGTGTGCTTACAGATTTTTTGTTTTTTGAAAAGTTGCGATTTTTTTTTTTAAATCAAAATAAAAATGATTAGATCTCATTTTAGAGATATTTCGTGAAATTACTCCAACATGACAATTAATATTAATTCAATTAATGGATCCACGTACACCTTAATTAATTTACAAAATTACATATTCAGATCAATATTTAAATTGAAGAATCCAACGTATAATCCATCTCACAAAATCAATGAGTCTCATTGGAATTTGTGGGCGAAGGGGATTAAGTCAAGATGGGGTTGGCTTGGGGTGGGTTTGTGCGATGATGCCCTAGGGAGAGTGAAAAAGCTGGGGAAGGGGTGGAGTGATGTGTTGAAAGCTATCAAGTGGGGAGGATAGGATGAGTGGTTCATCGAGGGATTGGAGAATGAGGGAAAATCTTATTTTGGGAGGAATGTTGGTTTATTTATTATTTTTTTTTGGGGGGGGGGGGGGGGGAAGTTAGGTTCCCGAGACTTTATAACTTGAGTTTAGATAAAGGATGAAAGGCGAGAAAGATGGGAGAATTAAGAGAAGGGGTTAGGACGTGGAGATGGAATACTTATTAATTTCGGTTAACTCAAGGGAAAGAAAGCAAATGGAAATAGAGACTGAAGAAAGACAAGCGTTCGTGACTCGAGAGGTGTACGATGGTCTGCTATCTCCGAAGTATGGGGAGTTTGACAATGTGAAGAAGGATTTTAGATCAGTGTGGAATAAGTTAGCAGTGCCAAAAGTCCGTGTACACGCATGTAGAGTCTTATGGGAAAGACTACGAACAAAAGCCATGCATGCTTCAAAAGTTTGACATTATTCCTTATAATGCAAGCGTAAATTGCGTGTCTTGCAATGAGGTGTCTGAATCTGTAAGTTACGTCCTCTTTGAATGTTTCTTATCTTACCAAGTTTGGATGAGATGTGTTAGTTGGCTTGGATAGGAATCGATTTTATCCTCGAATCCCTCTGAATAGCCTATTACTACATGTTTGTGGATTTTTTTAAAAGAGAAGAGAAGAGAGGTGGCTTGTGTGCATATGAGAGTGTACTATTTGACTGTTATGAAAAGCACAAAATGCACCTATTTTTCATAATAAAACCCTGAAAATGGAGAGTCTGTTCGACTAACTTAGGATGAAGACATGGAGTTGGATCGAGGGGCTGCTACCGAGCAACAAAGGATACAGTTACTAAGATTGGTGTGAAAGGCCAAGAAGGTTATAGGGATGCCTTTAGGGTGTGTTTTGGAACACTTAAAACAGCTTCTAGAAGTACTTATTTTCAAAAGTTAGTAAGAGACAACTTTTGAAAAAAAATACTCCTAGAAGCAGTTTTTAGTGTTTCAAAACACCACCGTGCACTGTTTATTAGCTGGGGAACTTATTTTTCTTCAAAAATCTATGCATTTGTATTGTGTTTGGGTAACCAACATGCTCATTCGATCGTGCTTTAATAAAATTTTTGCTTGCCCAAAAAAAAAAAATCACCTTACCAAATAATTTAAAACTAGAATAGTATTTTATTAATTATCAAATCATTTAATAAAATCATTAAAGGAAAAATTAATTTAAACCCGAATTGTAAATGCCATTAATAATTCGAGGAGTCCCAAAAAAAAAAAAAAGAATTAATGCTAAAAGTG
Source organism: Ballota nigra (assembly GCA_947034835.1). Lineage (NCBI taxonomy): Eukaryota > Viridiplantae > Streptophyta > Magnoliopsida > Lamiales > Lamiaceae > Ballota > Ballota nigra. Next base: position 101,713,978 of record OX344724.1, on the reverse strand, counting down.
CCCTTGTTTTTGAGTTTTTTCCCACCCTCCATTTAGAATCTCCATCATAATTATATCACTAATGTTATGTTTTAATTGAAAAAAAATTGGGCACATAAAAAATTGTTGCTTAATTTCGTATCATTAATATAGGAGACCTTGTGTATTACTATTATTCCCGTTATTAAAAATATTAAGAACCAAACAACCCTTTGTATTCTTACCCTGCACTCCATAAATTCGCTTCCAATTTGGAGCCTCGTATAATTACAAAATCACGAGGGAGCGCCGAGCGCGTGTCTCTCACCCCCTTCCCTCTCCAAAACAGAGGTATATATACAATACATACAGACGAACCTCTGGTCTCTCTCTTTTTTCATCTGAAACTGTTTTCTCAATCTCAATTTTGTCCAATTAAGTTGGTGGGTAAAAATGGCGACATCGGGTGGCCTAACCCACTACCTTTCCTTAAAAACAAAGACAACCAACCTCTACTACCTGGCCCTAATCGCCATCCTCTGTTCCCTCTCTTACCTCCTCGGCGTCTGGCACCACAGTACCGGCGGCGGCGCCGCCCCCCTCCGCTCCGCCCTCCCCTCCCTCCCATGCACCAATCCCCCAATCAAAACCACCTCCCCCAATCCCCAAAACTCCACCCCCACAATCACCCTCGATTTCGCCGCCCACCACTCCGCCGAGCTCCTCGTCCCACTCTCCCCGGCGGCGCGTGTCGTCCACTTCCCGCCGTGTGACCCAAAATTCTCCGAATACACCCCCTGCCAGGACACCAAGAGATCATTAAAGTTTGACCGGCAGATGCTGGCGTACAGGGAGCGCCACTGCCCGGAGAAAAACGAGGTCTTGAAATGTAGAATTCCGGCGCCGTTCGGGTATACGACGCCGTTCCGGTGGCCGGAGAGTCGGGATGTGGTGTGGTACGCGAATGTGCCGCATAAGCATCTGACGGTCGAGAAAGCGGGTCAGAACTGGGTCCGGTTCGAGAACGACCGGTTCAGATTCCCCGGGGGCGGGACGATGTTTCCACGTGGCGCAAATGCGTACATTGATGATATCGGAAAGTTGATTAACCTCGGAGATGGGTCCATCCGAACCGCTATTGATACCGGGTGTGGGGTAAGTCCGCGTATAATTAATTGAATTTTTCTGAATTTGATTTATTTTGTTATTTTTGGTAGAAAATATTGGTGTGGTTATATTTGTTTGTTTTAATGATTCTTTGCTTGAAATATTAGCAAATTAGCAAATCTTTTTATCGAGTCAAGTGGTGATAATTATAGAGATAATGGTGGATGAGGACAATATTTATTGGACGCGGTTGGTAAAATTCCTTTTCAATTTTGTGCAAATTATATTAAATGTTAACTAATTTCAGAATCTGTAATTTTTAAACGAATTTGCGTCTTGATACGATCCCTTATTTTGAGCAATAAATTTTGAATTCTAAATTAAATTTTAGTAATCTAAATTTTAATCCTTTTATATGAATATGGGGTCAAATACTCAAATTTGAATTTGGAAAATATATGGTAATTTGAAATTGTTCAATATATCAAATCGCGTAATCTTCTGAGATCACGTAATCAATTATATTGGGACTGAAATTTGAATTGAAGAAAAAAAGTAAACTAATTAATGCTGAATTTAATCTGATAAAGTGCAGCGGTATTAATTTGGATAATTAAGACCCTAATTAATCAATTATTGACTAGGATTAGGAACGTTTGGTTGTAAAAAACAATGTGCTACTTGAAAACTTCGTCCTGCCTAGAAATTGGTTGTCTTTTTGGAGACGTGTAGGACAGTTAGTCTTAATTATTTATCATTTCCAACTTTGACTTGTATATTTATAATTTTATTATCGTTATTAGAATTTATTTTTATATGTGACGGTTCAATTTAATGTTTTAGGCGACCCATGAAATTATTTTTAAGGAGTTATAAACACATTGTAATAGAAAGGGGACTAGATACTATTTTGTGTAGTGAAAATGACTGTATATTGTGCCCACATTTTCTTCATTAACACTCCAAGAATATTATTTTATTCAAAACTAATTATGCAAGTAATATGCAAGGAAGTTGGAAAAGGAATTGGAATTTCTTCCTTTCAGAATAATTACACCCAACTTAGTAACAATTCTTGGAATAGCTCTGTCTTTTTAAGGAGAAAACAATGTATTTGAATTATTTGGTCAGTGAAATTTGTTCATAATATAATTTATTTATTTATTTATTAATTTTATAATATTCATCTAATGATACTATTGCATATTTATAAATTTATGTGTACGTAATTAGTTGCGTTTGTGTGTAAACTGTATCCAGTATTAGTATGATTTTAGTTTTATTAGATGAAAAAGAGATTTTGACATATTATTTAAAAGCAAAATTAAAGTTGCTTTCTTTGATGTCAACGTCTTTGTTCAACCTACATATCTAACTTGCACTAATAAATATGCTTTTTTTCTTCTTCTTTTCATGTTGCTTAAATCTCTATCAATGTAACAGAAAATTTGTCGTATGGATCTCAAACTCTCCCTAGTTAGGAAATCTTTTTGCCTTTGTTCTTAATTTTTTTGAAAAGGGACTAACAAGATAGAAATACGGCAATGATTTTTCATATGATCGAATTGGACTTGCAATAATTTAATGTGGGCCGGGTCGGGTCGGGCGCCGTGTTTTGCAGGTCGCGAGTTGGGGAGCGTACTTGCTCTCTCGGGACATCCTACCGATGTCCTTTGCACCTAAGGACACACACGAGGCGCAAGTTCAATTCGCACTCGAACGTGGAGTTCCCGCCCAAATTGGAATCATGGCCACCGAAAGGTTGCCTTATCCATCGAGAGCATTCGACATTGCTCATTGCTCTCGATGCCTCATCCCTTGGGGTCAATACGGTAAATAATCTACATGACCATATTCTAATCATGTTATGGGAGTATGTATAGAGTGAAATCGATTCATATATGAATCATTAAAGGGTATTAATTGTTTTCACTAAGGAGTATTAGTCGTTTTCAGTGAATAGTATTAGTTGTCTTCGCTGAAGGGTTTTAGTTCATGTAATAACAACTAAGACTCTTCAGTAACAACATCTAATACTCTGTAGTGAAAACAATTAATACCTTTCAATGGTCCATGTACGATCTATTTTCACTCTACACTTTGTCATGTTATAGAACAGTTATATGTCGTCTTTTACTTTTCCACGTCTAATTTCGACGTTCTTGGATCAGACGGACTTTACTTGATCGAAGTCGACAGAATCTTACGCCCCGGAGGGTATTGGATCCTGTCTGGGCCACCTATCAACTGGCAGGGTCACTGGAAAGGCTGGAATAGAACTCGAGACGATCTCAACGCCGAACAGAACGGAATCGAGAGCGTTGCCCGAAGCCTTTGTTGGAAGAAATTGGTGCAGAAAAATGACCTTGCTATATGGCAGAAGGCCACTAATCATAAGCATTGTAAAATAAACAGGAAAACATTCAAAAAGCCACTATTCTGCCAAGGCCAAGATCCTGATCAAGCATGGTAATTTAGTCAATCAATCACGACAAAGTATATAGTGAAATTGGTTTATAAATGAAACATTAAAGAGTATTAGTTGTTTTCACCGAAGAGTATTATTGGTTTACAAAGAGAAGTCTTAGTTGTTCAGCGAAAACAAACTAATATTTTTTAGTGAAAACAACTAATACTCTTCAGTGTAAATCTTTATCCATCATCTCAAATGTTGTCTGATTTTAATTAGGAACACTAAGATGGAACCTTGCCTTACTCCCCTGCCCGAAGTTTCCGACATCAAGCAAGTATCGGGCGGCGAACTAGCCAAGTGGCCGGAAAGACTGACCGCCATTCCGCCACGAATCCTCTCCGGAAGCGTCAACGGAATCACGGCCGAAGACTTCGAAAAAGACAGAGGGCTCTGGAAGAAGAGGATGGCACACTATAAGGCCATAGACATGCAGTTAGCTGATCGCGGCAGGTACCGGAACTTGCTCGACATGAATGCCGGATTGGGCGGTTTCGCAGCAGCACTAGTCGACGACCCCGTCTGGGTCATGAACGTCGTCCCAGTCGAGGCTCGGGCCAACACACTCGGAGTCATCTACGAACGTGGCCTAATTGGAACTTATCACAATTGGTACGTGCATGTGCGATTAAATTAAAGCTCGTTCAAACTCGATTCTATCGAAACATCAATTTAACATTACTTTGTTACACAGGTGTGAGGCCATGTCTACGTATCCAAGAACTTATGACTTCATTCATGCTGACTCCATATTCACTCTCTATAAGGACAGGTAATTTATTATTATCATAACATCCCATGAATAATTTAAGAAAAAATGTACAAAAATTCCTAATTTCAACTGTCCAAAATCTTTTTTGTGCCCAAGGTTAACACAATTGTTCTTTTTTGTTCCAAATGAGCGAAAGAGTATGTATAGAGTGAAATTGGTTCATACATAAATCGTTGAAGCATATTAGTTGTTTTTACTTAAGAGTATTAATTATTTTTACTGAAGAGTATTAGTTATTTTCATCTTAGTTTGTTTTCAGTAAATAACTAATATTCTTCATTTAAAACAACTAATACCCTTCAATGAAAACAACTAATATTCTTCAGTAAAAATAACTAATATCCTTTATAGGTTCATGTATGGACCTTTTTCCTTTATAATTTGTCTTGGCGAAAATGTCCCCTAATATAGTTGGAAAAATATCGAAAAAAGGGAGTAAGTAGAAGAGTTATGATTGGACAAAAAAGAATATTTTTATACAATTGAGCGGGAAAAAAAAAAAAAAAAACTTTGGACACTTGAAATCTGGCAAATTTTTTCCCCCAAGTTTAAATATAAAACACACGTCAATCTGAGCTTGCTCGATCTGTTCAATTACGATGCGGCCTATGATGGAATCGATGTTTTGCAGATGTGAAATGGAAGATATTTTGCTGGAAATGGACAGGATTTTGAGGCCTCAAGGTAGTGTTATTATTCGAGACGATGTGGATGTTTTAGTGAATGCAAAGAGCATAGTAGATGGACTTCAATGGACTAGTATAATGACGGATCATGAAGGTGGGCCTCATGTTAGGGAAAAACTTCTTATTGCTACTAAGCAGTATTGGACAGCCCCTGCACCTGGTCAAGATGTTAAAAACACACCTTCATAGTATAACATTTTTTTTTTTCTTTTTGTGTCAATATATTCTTTTCCATATTAATTTTGTAACTTTTTGACTTATTATTAATATTAATATTATTTTACCAGCGGCTGTGTGATACTGTGAGGGGTAGGGGAGAGAATTTATTAATATTATGGTTCTTTGGCTTGAGTTTTTTATGTTTTTGTATTATATATATGTTGTTTAAAATTGTTTACCAACTTTTAAATATAAAATTAATTACTTGTGATGAAAAAACATCAACGTATGAATGTACTATATGGACAATATTTTTGCAGTGTAATGTTAACGATTCTGAATATGTACGAACACAAGTAGTGTGAGACATAATTAGTGCAAAGAAGTTATCGGAAATTTAATGTTTATAATAAAAACACAAGAAAATAATAATAAAATGATATATACAATTATACATGCTTAAATATGACCTCTTATTGTGAAACAAATCAATAATTATTATGAAAATACATTAATTTTGGTGAATCAAGCTTTTTTGCGTTTTTACTTTATCTAAAAAAAAAAATTACAATCACGAAACGTTTTTAAATTCACAAATTGTTATATGAAATATTCTACGAAACTAGGATTCGTAGAATAATTCATATTTAGCATAGGGCAACACTCATGTGAAATATACGTAAAATAGGCAAATATTAAAAACGGGTCGCTCCAGATAAAAATTCGCGGATCTTGGCCGGGTCGGGTTGAATTTGTTAGGTTTTTTCCAAAATCTCGCGCAGGTCATGTTCCAGGATTTTCGCTCTCAATTGTATTACAGAATAGACAAAATGTATGTTATAATATAGGCAAATGTGTGTTACAAATCATTAAAAAACAGATTTTTTCTACTTTAAAATAATAATAATGACAAATATATATTTTTACAAGATCAAATATGTGTTTTTAATTTATTTTTCATCCCTTTAAATTTAAATTTATGGTTTTATACATTAAAATATATTTGCTCCTACAATAACATATACTTGCTCTAACTTCAAATACATTTTTACTCCAACATTAACATACATTTTCAATAATACACATTTTCGCTCCCAGATTGTGTTACAATATAAGCAAAATGTATGTTACAATATAGACAAAATGTATGTTACTATATGGCAAATATGTGTTACAAGTCATTAAAAAACAGGTTTTTTCTACTTTAAAATAATAATAATGACAAATATATATATTTTTACAAGATCAACTATGTGTTTTTAATTTATTTCACATCCCTTTAAATAATTTATGGTTTTATATATTAAAATATATTTGTCCCAACAATAACTTATATTTGCTCTAACATCAATATACATTTTTTTACTCCAACATTAACACACATTTGCAATAATACAAATTTGCTATAACATTAACACACTTTGCTTCAATAGTAACACATATTTCCTCCAACAGTAATACACATTTGCTCCAATAGTAACACATGTTTTTAGTAACATACATATACTCTAACATTAACACACATTTAATCCATATTTAGAAAATGTGTGTTATTAAAAATATGTGTTACTATTGAAGCAAATGCGTGTTACTATTAGAGGAAACATATGTTACTATTGAAGCAGAATGTGTTAATATTATAGTAAATATGTGTTACTACAAATGTGTGTTAATGTTAGAGTATATGTATGTTACTAAAAATATGTGTTACTATTGGAGCAAATGTTTGTTACTGTTGGAGGAAATATGTGTTACTATTGAAACAAAGTGTTAATGTTATAGCAAATGTGTATTATTGCAAATGTGTGTTAATGTTGGAGCAAAAAAATGTATTTGATGTTAGAGCAAATATAAGTTATTGTTGGAACAAATATATGTTAATATATAAAACCATAAATTTAAATTTAAAGGGATGGGAAATAAATTAAAAACACATAGTTGATCTTGTAAAAATATATATTTGTTATTATTATTATTTTAAAGTAGAAAAAACCTGTTTTTTAATGACTTGTAACACATATTTGCCTATAATATAGTAACATACATTTTGTCTATACTGTAACATACATTTTGCTTATATTGTAACACAATCTGGGAGCGAAAATGGGTATTATTGAAAATGTATGTTAATGTTGGAGTAAAAATGTATTTGAAGTTAGAGCAAGTGTATGTTATTGTAGGAGCAAATATATTTTAATGTATAAACTCATAAATTTAAATTTAAAGGGATGAGAAATAAATTAAAAACACATATTTGATCTTGTAAAAATATATATTTGTCATTATTATTATTTTAAAGTAGAAAAAACCTGTTTTTTAATGACTTGTAACACACATTTGTCTATATTATAACATACATTTTGCCTATTCTGTAACACAAATTGGGAGCGAAAATCTTGGAACATGACCTGCGCGAAATTTTGGAAAAAACCCACCAAATTTGACCCGACCCGGCCAAGATCCGATTTTTTATCTGGAGCGACCCGTTTTTAATATTTGCCTATTTTAGGTATATTTCACGTATGAAATATTTCACATGAGTGTTGCCCTTTTAAATTTAATAATGAAATTACGCTATACTTCGTAATGTAATATTAAAGGCTGTTTAAGAAAAAAAATAAGATTTAAAGGGTATGTCAGATCTAAGAGTAGGTTTTACATAAAAAGGCTTCATAATAAGCTTAACATGAAATAGTTTTAGAGTATCGTTAATCTTATCAGGAGTATCATTAAACCTGTCAGGGGTATCATTAGTCTGAGTTCAAAAAAATTTAAAAAGATTTTCTTGAACTCAGACTAATGATACCTCTGATGATATTAATGATACTCCCGATGAAATTAATAATACTTTAAAATTGTTTCATGATAAACTTATCATGAACTATTTTCATATAATACTTTGGCCAGATCTAAATACATAAATACATTAAATTGGCCTATATATTATTATTATGAGAAATTATATTTACTTCTCGAGATTTTTCTAGCTAAATTAAATAATTAATACATATTTCATGTGATATTGATATATTATAATGTGTAGGTTTTATATGAAAATAATTTATGATAAATTAATTATGAAAATATCGAATATTTGATTAGAAATATAAAGAAACATATCAGAAGTATTAAAAGTTGAGGTAAATTTTTTTTTACAGCAATTACAATATAATATCACTTACCCTGATTTTTGATACCCTGATGAAATTATTAATACTCCCAATAAAATATTTAATATTTTAAAATAATTTTATGATAAATTTATCATGACTTTATTTTCATTTAAAACTTTGCCTATTGTAATTATCCGTGGTTGGGGGTAGGAATGACAAAACGGTCCGCCCCGCTCTGCTCTGCCCCGCTCTGCTCTGCCCCGCCCCGGTTGGGCCAGGTCTGCACGTGGGGCAGATCGGGTATGGGTATGTATATTGCCCTGCCCCGCTCCGCCCCGCAGTCTATTTAATATATACATATAAATATATTTCTATTATATATATATATATATAAATGTCTCTCATAAATATATTAACAAACGTGCATATTAATTATTGACTCAATTGATTTAATTTCTATCATTCAAATTAACATAATCACATCCATAAATTAATATATATTAAACCTTAATCTTACAATTAATTTGTCATTCACATATATATTTTGTTAATTTTGGACTCGTAATTATCTTAAATTTGTTTATTAGATTTATTGTCATTTTTTACTTGAGATTGTGATAAATTTGTGATTTCATGGTTATATTATTGTTTAATTTAATTTTATAATATACATGTATTTATATTTTAATATATATATATATATATATATATATTTTTTTTTTTTAAGATAAGAATGGAGCGGAGTGGGGCGCACCTGCCCCGTGTAGGGCGGGCATGGGGCACAAAATGCCGCCCCGCATCGGGGCATGGGGCGGGTCAATGGGGGATAGGCGCAGGGCGGATTTGGATACTTAGGTATCCGCCCTGCCCTACCCCATTGCCATCCCTAATTGGGTGATTTGAACAAATTTTTAAGTAGTATCTTTTCCAAACTATGGGCGTTTGTTTAATAATTTAAGAAATCTCAAGAAACCATTATAAACTTATTTAAATATACGGGGCTTGTTTGATAATTTGGAGAAAATTTGAGGCATAATTGTAATTTACTGTTATCATTTTTCATTTTTTAAAGAGGGAATTTAGGCGATATTCTTCTTGGTTCAATTACTCGGTTACAAGACTCCAGAGATATCAATCTCTTGCATCACTCTCTCCCTCCTATCTGCAATTCTGCAAACACGAAATCGGTGTAATTGTATGTGCATAATTCATATATGCTCGTGGCTTTTCTCTAAAAAGGTAATTTTCATTTTCGCCTTCGAATTAATTGCTCGTCTCTCGTGTTTAAGATTGCAATTCCGTTTGTGTTTGGTAGATTTATTCCTCTCGTTCCTTTGCTTTTCTGTTGATTTAATTCATTAAATTTGATGGCGGTGTTGAATTATTCCCTTGTTGTTTATGCGTTTCTCCTTTAATCGTTTGAATTTTAGGTTTTGTGATTCGAATTAGCTTTATCCGACCTTTTTTGGGCAAATGGTCGAAAATTGGATTTGAACAAGGAGGTTTTTCTCGATTTCTTCTACAATTTAATTTCAATCAGCATCGATTTTCCCACTCCGGAGTTTGTAAATTTATATTTTTCGTACTTGTATAGATGTGGCCAATTTTTGTTATACATATCCAATTTTGTTAAAAGTTGTAATTTTCACCAATCATCTGTGATTGCAGTCTGAAATTTTGGTGAAGGGCAATACATTGGAAGAAATGGATCACCATAAAACTGAGTCTCGTATCAATTTCTTGCAATGCCTCGATGCCGATGTTTGCATTTATATTCTAAGTTTCTTAGATGATCCAGCTGATGTAGCCCGTGCAAGTGCTGTCTCTCGTTTTTGGCGACAATTTGGTAAGTAATGCAAGTTGCATTCGTGTCTGTTTAAGTTGTCAACTTATACGTGCATAACTCAGTTCTTGTGATTTCAAATTCACACTAGAACAACAAATAGAGGTTTATCAAACAATTGCTAATTTATGATGTACTTTCTTTCTCTCAGTCATTGCAAATGGGCTTGCAAAACAGTTGTGCCTAAAATTATTTCCACAACTCTCCAGAATTGCTGGTGTAGTTAATGGAAGTGTAGGGACAAAGAGTTCATCTGAGGCTGAAACTAGCACTGCCATAAAAAGGGAAAGTTCTGGGAGAGAACATATGATTTATGCCTCTCTAATTCAGGCAATCATGAAATCAAAGGTTTCTCGAAAGGACTGCATAGAATATGCAATTAGTGCGACCAGCACTGATAATTTTCCTGATGAGAGTGTTAACAATACTCTGCATCCTAGGGACAGATTCATTAGGAGACCTTCATACTGGTCGAGTAAAGGGCAAAATGATCCTAAAGTGCCTGAGATGTTAACATACAAGCTTAGGACTGGTATTTGGGTTATTACAGAAATTGATATCCAGCCCTTTAGAGGTGGTTTCTCAACCTAGATTTTCTTATTTTCCCTTCTGTTGATGCTTCTGATATTAGTTTCTTATACTTTTGGTTTCTGTCAATGTTATGTTGTCTGTTTAGCTTTTTTCCAGCATGGAAGACCCATATACTCAGCAAAATCTGTAAGATTCAGAATGGGCCATCCGAAATCAAAAAAAGACATCAATATTGAGCTCCGAGATTTGCCTTTGCAAAAATCTGTTGATGACAAGTTTGAATGGACATACACTTCACCAGAGTATCCCATGATTCAGGTCATTTTTTATTTTGGTTGGATTTTTATATATTCCCAATCTTATTTTCCTTTCCTTCTTTGACAGAAAAATATTGTGACAATATACTGATAGTTTTGAATAGGATATAAAACCTTTTAGTTTAACTTGGAGATGGCTCTCATAGAACTAACTGGAAGAAAAATGTTGATGTATTTGCACCAGGTAGGAAATGGAATTCACTCATATGTTCTTTTTCAAAAAAAAAAGAAAAAAAAGAAAAAAAGAAAGTTATCTGGCTTTCGTTCTAGGAGATGTGTGCCCATTAACATGATATCATTATTTCTCTGTTGGAAGCATCATTTACCTTGGTTCTAGATTATATATTGGAATTTCAAAGTTGTTTTACATCCTTTTGTTTTTGGCAGTATTTATTGGTCATTCAGAGTGCAACTGTTGCTTCTGATTAGTTTAAGTTTTGTTCCCCCTGTTTGGGTAGCCTTTTTGGCTATGAGGAAAGTAAAATCAAACTCGAATGTCTTCACTGATGGTGTTCTTTGATTCAGGAGAATATCTTGCAGCCATTCAAGCTACCAGAACCCGTCCTCTGTATTGGTGGATATTTGCAGGTTGAGTTGTTGGGTAGGGTCCAGAGACAGGACGTCGATGGATTGTTCTATATATGGTCAGTTACGTGCTCATACTGACATTTTATGATTATGCTATTTTTCTGACTGCTAAAGATGGATTACTTTGGGAAAGCCAAATTGTTAGCATTTCTGAAATATCTTTTCGTTAGTAAAGTTACAAATCAGCCGTGTTGATGCCATGTGGAAGTGTTGCTGTGACTCATATGAAATATGATCTCCAGACCCAAGTTGAACATTACAATGTAGTAAAGAAATGAAATTATATTTCGTGAATATACATCTTTTTATTAACTAAATTAAGTATGCGAGTGTTCCATATAAATAGAAGCCATCGTTTAGAGCTTGGAATAAGGGTCAGCAAGTTATAACTGATATACGTCTTATGTGTGAATTTATATTCAAGTTCTCCATATCGTGTTTGTGCTTTTTAACATGCCTCTCACTCTCGTCATTGCATGCTGCAGTATGTGTCATGTTCGCGTTGTGGGACGTCCTCTATTTCCTGCATTTGACGTGGAGATTCTCGAGCCAAGTGAAAAAATCTTGCTAAGGTACTACCCTGAGTATCTTAGCTCCATTATGCAAGAGTCTCCCGATAGAGAAGACTCTAGTACAGCTCGTCTGGAAGAGCAGTTGTGGGATCGAATAGGTTTGCTGGAGGAATTGTTGCCCATGCAACATGACCCTTTAAATCACATTGTCTGGGAGGAAGATGATGATGCTGAAATCAATGGTGGTGCTCTGTAATTTTACTAATAAATTGCTCGTTTTAATGGTGGTGTTCTGTATTTTAACCCCCGTGACCCCATAACTCCAAACAGGACTTTGTTGAGCTCCATCCAAGATAAATCACTGCTAATACTCTTGTGAATGAGAGCATGTGGTATTAGTTTCTTGCGATAGCCACTTTTCTTGATCGTATCGTATCCTACGTTGTAGCGGTGGTTTAGCCAGACTTATGCTTGTTGAACTGGCATCTTGTGTGCAATACTTGCCATTTATTTAGATGTGCTAATGTGATGTATTTTTGGTAGTTAGGTAACATATGTTAGTACTTTACAGTTTTATTTCTACAATGTGTGCGTGCTTTTTTTTTTTTTTTAAGTAAGCATAGGATGCTTTGTGTAGCATTCATGAAAATCATTTATTTACATGGAAATATGCCTAGCCGACATGTGAGAATTAGATTTTGACAACAAATTATATGAGACGGTACCATATTTGGGACGAATTTTATTTATCATAGTCATGACCTCAGTTCTATTATTTTATAGATTAAAATTTTCTCCTAATAAAAAAGTGGATTTTTTTAATGATTGAGATAGTTTCATACAATTGAGTAAATTGTTTCATAGAGTTGGTGTCGGTAACAAATTTGTTTTCAATGTAGAATTGAAATTTGAGTTTTTGTTTACATATCAAAATTTTAAAAGTGAGTGTTAATAATTATTATATTTAAGATATATAGTTGGCTTGATTGTATTATAATATTGTGTATAACATATACTACCTCCGTCTCTAGAAATTTCGCATAGTTTACTATTCACTCGCTACAAAGACTTCTAAATTACATCCTATTCTATTAATAGTTACATGCTGAAATAATTTTTTTTTTTTTTTTGTTTCATTCACTTAAATTAAACAATAAATCTTCACTACTACATTTTTTAACTTGGATAGCTCAACTTAGATAGCTCTTTTTTGTAACCGCTGTCCAAGATAAGCCTTAGACAGCGGTTATACAATAAATATTAAAAAAAAAAATAGAAAGACTTAGATTGCGGTTCTTAACCGCTATCCAAAAATTACCTTTGGATAGCGGTTAATAATCACTTTGTATGTGTATGGACAGCGGTTGTAAACCGCATTCCAAGTGTACTCTTGGACTGCGGTTATCAACCGCACTCTAAGTGCTTTGACCCATTAAACCCTGGGTACATTATACGCATAACTCCCTCTCCAAAATTAAAACTGCCCTTCGCTGCCTCTCCACAGCGCGCGCGACGTCCCTTCTCCAGTTGACGCCGCCGACCGCACAGCTTCTCTCATGGCCGCGTCGCCGCCATCACCCATCTCTTACTTCGAACGACCGTCGCCGCCTTCGCACAATACCGGCGACCGCGCAGCCTCTCACGGCCGCGGCCTCCCAACGCTGTCGCCGTCTACCGTCGTCCATCTCCTCCTTCGAACGACCGTCGCCGCCTCCCTCCCTTCGGCCACGCACGACCACCACGATCGCCGCCTCTTGGTCGACGCCGCCGAAAATAATTTAGTAACTTAGTTTGATACTTGGATTGTTGCTGGGGATTCAGCCTCCACGATCGCCGCCGGAAACCCTATCATTACTTTCCAGCAAAAGGTAATTTTATTTTATTTTAATTCCGACTCTGTTTCTTTAAATTTGGGGATAATTGATTTTTTAGGGTTTGTGATTTTAGCTGATCAGTGTACATAGAAGATGGCAGGCCTTCAGAGGCGATAGTACAGATTCCAAAAATATGGTTTTTAGTGTGAGAAAGTCTTCAATTTTGCAATTTAAAACCAAGTTAGATCTGTTCTTGGCTTCAAACACCAAAGAGGAAATTTGCGATTCAGAATTGAAGGCAGTTGGCTCGAGAGATCCTGTGTTATATATGCTGGAAACACTAATAATATCATTGCTCAATTAAGTTCTTAATTATGTACCCCTGTTTATTTCATTTAAAGTATGCATTAGATGAATTCAATTTCGAATCCCTACTTTCAAATTACTAAAGGGGTGTCTGCAAGCTTTTAGAATTTATGATTTTTTTAATTTTTACTTCACATGCTACACATTTTATTATTTTTTCACATATATAAATCACTTTTATAGAGCACAATCATGAAATCTTAAGATAATATTGCAGACCGTACTATAATATTGGGCGTGTTCAGTTTAGTCATTAGGTTTTTACTTTTCATCTTTTTATTTTTCAAGATTTCTTGCATGCTTCAATATATGTGCTTACTACTCTTATTTACTGTCATCATTAATTGAAGTGTTTCTGATGTGTTGCTTAGTAACTTGGTTTGATATTTGGATTGATGCGGGGGATTCAGTTATAGTTAGTCGTATTATTGAACTGCATGTAAAACAGAAGCTGCTTTCTAAAGCATAATTGGGCATTCCCTATTCGCATGATATGCCATGATCTCATGAGATTAATGAAAGGGTAAATTAATTTTTAATATTCTAATATTATGATTTGGGATATTGAGGTATGTACATGGGATGGAATTGGGGGCAAAAACAAGGCAGATGACTTCTGAAATTTTTGTGGCGATGACGATAACAAGACTGGAATGGTGAAAGAAAGCTATTTGGATGGTGGGAAGAGGAAGAAATGCTGAGGGTAGAGGAGAAGAAGCGAGGAGCAGAAGCAGAATGTGGAAGGGAAAAATATTCGAGGGTGAAGAATAACAGAGGAGGAAATTCGGGGATTATGTGGGTGCTTCTGAGATGAAGCACACAATTGTTCGTGATGATTCTGAGGTTTGTCTTCTTTTTATTGATTTTTTTTCTCTCTTTCTCTTTTCTATAGTTTAATGTAAAGTTGACACTTTGCGGTGTGAAATTGCTATTATTGCGTGTTAATTTGCCTCTAAGTGAATTTATCCTTCATTCGGCAGCGCCTATAATCTGGTTTAGATTTTTTTGGTTCGGTTAATAGGTCGATCTAATCTGTGGACTTTCTAAATTGTGTTTACCGAAACTCGGTGAATTGTTGGGTTGGTTGCTTGTTCATAATGTAGAAAGAAGTATATCAAGGAAAAGCCAAAACCTAGCTATAACACTTAGAAAGAAGACTTCCCAGTTGACAGCAAATCAGAAACCTTATTAACATGTCTAATATTGACCCTTGTGGAATTTTAATTAATTATTATTCAAGGGATTAAAAAATATATACATATGCCTTTTCCTTTTATTAGTTGTGAGGGCTTTAATCTTAAGCTATAAGCATTTTCTCAGTCGGCGGCTTTTGTGTTGCTGATATGCTAAATTACTACTATTCTTTCTATAAATTGTTTGAAATATATATTTTATATATATATGTGCATAAAAAATTGACAAGGCTATCAAAAATGAAATGTCATGCTCCTCCATATCCTTCTATCTCATACTTAATATAAAATTACTGTGCTTCTTGCTCCATCAATATTTTTATAATAATAATATAAAAATATTAATTGTTTTTTACTATTATATCTTTCCTTTCATATTATTATTTTACATATACAAATTTATATTTTTTTTATTGGGCAAAAATTATACACTACAAAAAAATATAAAATTAATATATTAAAATTAATGTACTAATAGGTAATTTTTCTTGTAGTGATTGTTTATGTGGACATTTATCATGAGTTTGGACTTTTAGTTCAAACTTCGATTTCACAATAAGAATGTGAATTGCAAAATATTAATCTGGGGAGTAGGGAGTTGTTAGGGTGGATGTGTGTTTAATTTGTTCATGTATCAATGACTTAGAGTTAAACATAAGAACATATTCTTTAAACATTATACTATCTAATTAAATTTTCAATGTAATTTGCAGTTTGTGAATGTGCGTCCGGTCGCTTCTTACAACAAGAAAAGAATGTGCAAATGGAAAATGGATTGGACGGGATATCTTTACAATCGATTCTTGTATTCTATGACATTATTAACTTTTGGTAGCTTGTAACTTATATATTAATTTGTGATGATATATATTTCATGTATTTTGTGTATTTAATTGATGTGTATGTTTATTCATTTGATGTTTTGATATTGGACTTATAAATATTAGTATAGGTTTTGGTAATTTTTTATAAACGGGTATATTAAAATAAAAAAATTATATATAAAAAATTATATAAAAAAATCGGATAAAAAAAAATTATATATATATAATAGACAGCGGTTAAAAACCGCTGTCTAAGTGCTTAACTTAGACAGCGGTTAAAAACCGCTGTCTAAGTGTTTAACTTAGACAGCGGTTAGGAACCGCTATCTAAGTGCACACCTTAGACAGCGGTTAGGAACCGCTATCTAAGTGCTTGCCTTAGACAGCGGTTAGGAACCGCTATCTAAGTGTTTCTGAACTTAGATAGCTGTTTCTTAGAAAGCGTTTTTAACCGCTGTCTAAGGGCAAAATTAACAGCTATCTAAGACTTAATATGTACTAGTGCTTCATAAAAAATATATTTTATCCATTGTGAAGAGTGTTTTAGGACGAAGGTAATAAAAATTTGTGTATAGTATTAGATTTAGTGATGAATATGATATTTAGAGAGGGGAAGCCCCGGGGAAGGAAGTTGGGTTGGATGTTTTAGAGAAAAACGTGCATTTGTGGAGAAATTTTATTGACAAACAAAATATATTTTATAATAGATGTCTGTTTGCTAATTTAACTTGTCCATTATATTGAGAGCATTTTATAAAAAAATATAATTATTATTGGTAAATTTTTGAAAGTAGTAAACCCCAATGATAGATGAGTTTTCTGGTTAAAGAAAGAAGAAAAAAAAAAGTGGCATTATATATCATTTTCAGAAAAAGAAATCTTAATCTGTGTTGTAAATTTGCACTTTGTGTGCATATCGAGGGTACTTTGCATGAAAGTGTGACCTGGGTACATATTGATTGATAGGTTACTGCATATGCTATGTGCTTTTAAGAAAAAAGAAATATGACATACCTCATTACCTTTTACAGTTCAACATCACATTTTTTTTTCAACTTAATGAAGGATATATAATAGTGAAATATATATATATCGGTAAAAGAAATTTTATTGAAAAAATTAAAGTAGAAGGGATACTCCAATCCTTACATAAAGAGTAGGATCAAGACTCCCATTTTTACTCAAGTTTTATACTTTAATTAAGCAGCTCTGGGGGTCTTTATTCCAGTTGTCGAACGAAACTCCTTTCCCCAGTCTATTTTTTACCTCGAGCCAAGACCACATCTTGGCCTTGATTTCGGAAAACACCTTTTGCGCATTCGCTTTCTTGTCACTGAAAATTAGTTCATTACGTGTAGTCCAAATCAACCACACTACAACTGCCTATAAAATTACAAATATCTTGAGTTTTTCGATCTCCCTAGCAAGTCTCCATGCCGTAGCAGATGGCGAATCGGTACAATGTGAGGAGCTGTCTTTAATCTCACCCATTGAAAACATAATGACCAAATATCTTGTGCATACTTCCAGGCGAAAAATATATGAAAAACTTCTCCTTCTTAAACTCCACAGAAAGCACAACGAACATCTCCTCTCTGGTGTGCAATGCCACGCCTTAATAAAGCTGTCTTCGTGGGAATTCTCTGTTTCAAAATCTTCCACCTTATTGCCTTAACCCGTTCATGAGCAAAACTTCTCCACATCCATTTGTACACCTTGTCCTCCTCCGCTTGTGCATCCGAAGTTTCAAGTCCAGTCTCCACTTTATAAACAATATTCGTGGAGTATATTCCATTCGGAGTATGGTTCCACTTCCAATAATCTTCCGCATCTTGGTTAAGATTGACCCTGTTCAAATAAGATAATAGATCGTTAAGCATGAAAATGTCACTTTCCCTCAAACTTCTTTTCCACCTCAAATTCCACTTCCACCCATCCGTACCCCACTCTCCTACCTCACTCACCAAGGCCTCTTGTTGCTCACTCAATCTAAACAACCTATTGAATCTCTCTTTAAAAGCTTTTTCCCCGACCCACCAATTTAACCACAAACGAGTCGAATCCCCTTTTCCCACTACTCTCAAATTCTCATTTCTCAACCCTCTACCCTCTACTCCCCAATATAAATCACAAACATCTTTCCACCAACTAAACATAAAAGACCCACCCCTCTTCCTTGACCTCCCCCCATACACTCATTCTTGCCCACTTAAAAAGGATCTGTCCCATATTTAGATTTAATAATTTTGACCCAAAGCCTATCGCTATCATTAAACAATCTCCACACCCATTTTTTGATTAGTACTCTATTAAAAATATTCAAATCTCTAATCCCAAACCCCCCTTCTCTTTTTCAAACAAACTTCACCCTACCTAACCCAAAGAATATTGCTTTTATCCCCACACCCCCACAAGAAGTTTCTTTGTAAACGAATAAGCTCACAAATGGATTTTTTGGGATTTTATAAAAGGAGAGACAATAGATCGGTAGCGCAAAGAGAACGACTTGAATCAAAGTATTACGACCGGCAAAAGTCATATGCTTCCCGTTCCAAGAATGAATTCTTCGACGGACTTTATCCATTAATATCTCCCAAGAAGAAGACAATCGATGATTTATGGCCACATTGACTCCATGATAAGAAAAGGACCCACGACTAATATCACAATTTAAATAATTTACTATAGAAAGAAGAGTGACAGCTTTCAAATTCAAACCCAAATTCCATATTTGTGGAAATTTACCTTTAAATCTGAGGCTAATTCAAAAATTCGGAGGATATGATTAATTGCAAAGATATTTTCCATTTTACCCGAGCAGGAGAAGATGGTGTCGTCGGCATATTGTAAATGAATATTTTCTCAACTTCAGCTGCTTCCACAATTCCCAATTTACCTAACAGACTTCCATTAACAAGGACTGACGCTGAGGCCGAAGACACGCACTCCATGATCCATTTTTTCCATTTCGGTGGGAAATTCAAACCGATCATCATCTCTTCAAAAAAGTGCAAGCACACCGTGTCATTAGTTTTGGCGAAATCTACTTTGAAAAAACCCCTCTTCACTCTCTTCTTCATTGCCTCGTCGATCATCTCGTTGAACACCACGATTCCATTTAAATTTTGTCTCTCACCCACAAAAGCCGATTCATTCTCCAAATTCACCTCATCAAGAACTTAGTTAAGATGGATCACTAGAGTTTTAACAATGATTTTGTAAAAACTGCCAATTAGCGATATTGGTCTGAAATGCAAGACGATGAACGAGGCATTAAGTCCTCTAACAATCTTCCCATACTTGTGAAACTCCATCATTTGCATGATTTCACCCTTCAAAATCTCCCAACTGTCCTTTAATTTAGATCGGCTTTATTTTTAGTCCTATAACTTTGTTCCTTTTCAATATTAATTCTGACGATTTCAATTTGATACACTCTCATATGCACTTGGTGCACGGTGCACTCACTCAACAGTTGAAGTTGTTTACATTGAAAAGTGTAAGCTGATTACACTGAAAAGTTTGTTGGTCAGATTACACTAAAAAGTTTACACTGAAAATCGATTGTAAGTGTAAATTTTTCGGTGTAATCTGATCCTACTTTTCTGTGTAATCAAATCATACTTATAGTATAAACAGTCTGTCATGATCATAATTTATGGAGAAAGAGATGGTAATCAAACAATTGAAGGCATTTGAAGTTGGACCATTTATATTCTGCAATTTAATTTTAATATGTTGGGGTTGACCCATTTCATTTTAATTAGCTTTGGAATCATGTATTGGAGCCCAATGTTTATTTGATTTTGTAAGAGTTAAATAGGGCAATTTACGGGAAATGAAAGTAAGCAGAATTATCAGTCATCTCTCCCCTTTTGTCTCTCTCTAATATTCCTCTCATATCTCTATATTTCTTCTCAAATTCCCCATTTCTCAATAAATTCTTTCTTCCCTTCTATAAATTCAGCGCGTTCATGACACAGACTCAAATGTTGAGTGAGTACACCATACACCAAGTGCACAAGAAATTTACTCTTCCAATATTAGTTTTTTTTTTGTGGGAAATGCAATTTTCCTAAAATTATTTGAAGATTTTAATCCCTCCAAATTGGATGACTTTGAGCGTTAATCATGCATATGAAGCTACAATAAATTGGCACATCTTTTTTTTATATAAAAAATAAAATATATCTAAAAATTACAATACCATTTTAATAATTTATATAAATATGCATTTTGCTACATATGATTCCCCTTCACCAGATTTCTTGGATCAGAGCTTAAGCATGTGATAACCCAAACCCAATTGTTTCGTTTTGTTGTTCCAATTTATTTGCTAGTAGATTTTATATGAAAATGATTCATGATAAGTTTATCATAAAACTGTTTTAAAATATGAAATATTTAATCAGGAGTATCATTAATTTGGTTCAACAAAATTTACAACAATTATAATATAATACCACTGACCCAGATTAATGATACTCCTGGTGAAATTATCGATACTCATGGCCAATTATTCGATACTTTAAAACAATTTCATGATAACCTTATCGTGAACTATTTTTATATAATACTTTGTCTTTGTTAGTTGGCGACATAATTCACCGCCTCTTTCCACTTTCAATCACACACACACACTCAATTACAAATGAGGGGGCGCTTGGTTAACAATTCTTCAATGGTAATGGGAATGAGATTGAAAATTAGTGTAATTAGCATGGTTCATGAGAACAAAATCACTACCTCTCCTTCTAAATAAGTAATCACTACTCCATTTTGATTACCTTATTCTCTTCCTACAATCATCCTCCTCAATCACTCCCCCATTCCTCCACCAACAACCATTTGTTGTCCACCCCTATTCCAAAATTGGGGCATGACACTAGCAATTGAGCCACCATTGGAACACTTCCTCCCCTAACATATCATTTTTATTATGAGGGCATAGATGAAAATCATTTTTTATTCCCATTACCATTGAAGAATTGCTAACCAAGCGCCCCCTGAATTGTTATGATCAAAATTCTGAAAACCTCGGCAAAAACTAATCTCAGTCACGAAAAATGAAAATTGCGTTAATACTCTCTCCCAGCTAAAATTACCTTCAACTTGAAAGTCCATCTCCCAGGGGATAAAATTCCCAATTTGATATTTCCGGCCAATAAAGATTTATCGTCAGGACGGGAAAAAAAAGAAAGAAGAGAAGAAATTATAGGACAAAAAATGGAATGGTCTAAATTATAGTGCTTATTTTGAAAATCTTCCAATATACCACTTAGGGCTTAGACGTGTTGCAACGGGATGCGAGAAAGAAACATAAATGTAAAACAAACGATACAAATTTACGTGGTTCACTAACATTGTGTTAGCTACATTCAAGGCTAGAAGAGAGGATCATATATTATATAATGAGATCTCAACGTTTTTCAGAGTATAGAATGACCCTAAGTCAAACTAATAGAGGCATTTATAAACCCTAATAGGCTTGGCCTAGAAAACAAGCTCAAAACTCAAATCGAACCCAAACATAACATACACTGTGAAGCAACAAATATATATGAGATAGTATCATAAACTAGATGAATCACATTTATTTCTATTATGCTATTTAGGAGGCTCCAACCCAATCATATTTGGAAAATATGGCATAATGCCACTTTCCAATTTTCGTTTCTAAAAATGCTACTCAACTTTTTTTTAATTGCGCCGCGCGACCCTTGTGCGACTCTTTGTGTGACCCTTTTTGATGGTATTTTACTAAAAAATAAATATTGGGCGATATTTTTTCAAACGAAAAGTTGAAAAGTGTTTTTGCCATATTTCCCATCATACTTTAAAGAGGAGAATAACTCAAACACCAAAGTGGAACACATTCACATGTATAAAACCGTCTTACACAGGATCGTTTTTATATTACTCCATCCGTCCATCAAAAGTGTGTCCACTTCCTTATTTGTTTATCCACCAAAAGTGTGTCATTTCCTTATAAATTTGTCAACAATCACTTTAACTTTACACCCACAACCAATTATTTTATTCTTACTTTATCTGCTTTTTTTTTTTAAAATCTGTGCTAAAACAACGGGGCACAATTTTAATAAACGGGGAAGAATCACATAAATTTCTTTCAAACTTTGTTTTCTTTTTTATACCTGTACTCCCTATTGTTCAAATTTATTAATTGTTTTTGCCTTTATTCTGGTTAGTTTTATGTTTAATCAAATGTCAAGGTTCATCAACAAAATTAATATTTTAGATTTTGAGGTAAATTCTTTAAATTTAAAGTTAAAGTATTGGTTCTTCTTATTGATTTATAGTGCGTATTTGTAATTACGACTTTACTATAGGACTTTGATTCCAAAAACACAGAAATCTCCCGTACCTCACACATTTGGGTGGTATATATTAGATTTCATACTCTTTTTATTCCTATATTCTTTTTAATTTTTACAATTTTACCAAACAACTCTTGAAATGTTCTACGCTTGAACTTTTGCGTGTGTTGCTTCTGTATAGGAGTGAAGAAGAAAATGTCATGTTTCTCGTTTCATATTTTTTGGACACCAAAAAAGCTTGGTCGTGGTTAGATTTTTTTGAGGGGGAAGGGTGAGCCTCACTTAATATTTAAGATTTTTTTAATTAACTGGATACTAATCCTTTATAGCCGATGAAAAAGACCAAAAAATTGAATTTTAAAAGTTATCAGAATGAAATTCAATTTTGAAAAGTGAAGTTCCTAAATAGAAAATGATCAAAGTTAAGGGACTAAGAAATATATTTGACATGTGAATTTAACCGGTAAGTGATATGTAAAACCGATTGTAGAACTAAAAAAATCGTATTTTAAAAGTTAACTATTTACATTTCGTCATAAAAGAATGTTTTGAAACCAAAAGCTTCCAACATTAAAGGACTAAAAAAATAATTTTCCCTACCTTTTTATAAGGATTAAGTGCAGGATAATACAATCCCAAACCACTTTTTACAAATTGGTACAAAATAATTGAACAGATGCACAAAAATAAGTTGAACATAAGTATATATTTTTTGAACACTGTACTATCTTGTAAATAGTGGTCTGATATTGTACCATTTTGTGAACGCCCCTTTTTATAATTACAGTTGAAGTAAATATTGAAATTCAAAGAGAAAATATTTTTTTGACCCTGTAACTTCACTTATTTTTTGTTTTTGTCCTACTAACAATTAAATTATGATTTTCGTCTTGTAACTTACTAACATTCGATGTTTTAGTACTTTTGATTTTTATCTCGTAACTTATGCACTTTCACATTTTTTAAATTTTAATTCATACTTCTTCAAAATAAGCGTAGTTCTAGAGATTTTATATCAAATTAAGAATCATAATTTTGACATATATAATCTCATATATATCTCTAAAGATTTTATAATATTCTAATAATCTCTAAAACATTAATTATATTTTAGTAATCCCCAAAAAAATTGTTATAAAATCGGGGTAAATTATAAAAAAATGTGGAAAAATTACTAAAACAATACTTATTTTAAAACAGACTTTTAAAACAACACTTATTTTGAAACGGAGGGAGTATTAATTAATAGACGAAAATTAGAATTTAAAAGCCAATTAGACCAAAAACTAAAAGTAAATTAAGGGATGAAAATCAAAATTTTAAGGTCATACGGAAAAAGAAAAGGCAAGGGATTCATTTTAACCCCCCAAACTCAAACCTTCCCCAAATCGAAGAATCTCGTTTTACCAGCATCAACCATGGTATGCGTGTCGGAATTCTGGGGGTACGTGTTCGTTCCTGATTCGTGGGGGCCACATATGGCAGCCCGCCGGCAGATTTTGCCAAAAGTAAAAATCCCAATTAATTTTTTTTTCCCGTATATAAATATCAGGCATCCTCGGACCTCGACTGTGTCGGCTACAGCTCAGTTTCTCTCTCTCTCTAAGTCTTTCCTGTTTCAATTTCCTTCAGCAAAATCTACTCTCAAAATCCAAGGTACCCTTTCTTTCCTTTCATTTTCTTGATTAATTATGTCCACATTTATTCTTCTGATGGGTTGATGCCTAATTTAATCCATGTTTCTTATGTTGCCATGTTTTTTTTTTTTACTTAATTTTCAATTAACTGAATTGTAATTTGTAACCCCTTGCATGGAGACTGTAAAGGTTGGATCTTTAAGAATTAAACATAGATTTTCAATTGATGCTTGCAATTTTTCGTTTTATTACCAGGGAAATGATTAATTGATGATTTTTTTTTTTTTTTTTTTTTTAAGATGAGTGCAATTTTGTTACAAGGGTTTACTAGATCTGTAGATTATTATTGAGTTATGCTTATTTTTTAAGCATTCTTTTTATTTGATTTTCTACTTAATTTTCTTTTTTCTATTTAATTTTCAATTAATTGTAACCTTGCATGGAGACTGTAAAGGTTGGATCTTTAAGAACAAAAGGGAGATGTTCAATTGATGCTTGAAATTTTTCGTTTTATTACCAGGGAAATGATTAATGGCATCAAATTTCGGAACTTTGTTTGTTTAGTTTCTTATTTTTCTTGCTTTTCTGCTGATTTTTTTATTCTTGAGTGCAATTTTGTTACAAGGGTTTACTAGATCTGTGGATAGTTGTTGAGTTATGCTTATTTTTGAAGCATTCTTTTTATTTAATTTTCTTTTTTCTATTTAATTTTCAATTAATTGTAACCTTGCATGGAGACTGTAAAGGTTGGATCTTTAAGAACAAAACGGAAATTTTCATTGATGCTTGCAATTTTTCGTTTTATTACCAGGGAAATGATCAATGGCAAAAAATTTCGAAACTTTGTTTGTTTAATTTCTTATTTTTTGCTTTTCTGCTGAATTTTTTTTTCTTGAGTGCAATTTTGTTACAAGGGTTTACTAGTTATTTTTTAAGCATTCTTTTTATTTACTGTGAAATTACTGGGCAAAAATCGTCTATAGTTCCATCTTCGAATCGGATTAAATTTTAGTGTTGTTTGCAACAGGATGCATCGAAAGGCAAGAATCTCCGAAGCTCTATTGGGTTGCATCGATATCGTATGTAACTTACTTGTCATGACATTATTGGATAACCCAATTGACCTCGTGCGAGCTAGCGCCGTGTCGCGCCAATGGCGCCGTTTTGGTGAGTTAAATGCTCTTGTCGTTATGCGCCCACCTTTTCGGAGATTTGGTTGTTTTTGAGCAAATACTGATGCATTTTTTTTTGTAGTGATTGAGAACAGCCTCTGCAAAAGGCTGTTCGCGAAAAGGTACCCTCGCGTGGCTTACATGGCGTACGAGGCTGACGAAAGGTACAAAATTATAAGACTTTCGGATATCTTAACGGGAAAGGAAGACGAGTGGGGTGCACTTGAGAAAGAGCACAGGATTTATTCTTATCTTCTTCAGCCACTCTCGAAGCGAATGGAGTGTCCTAGGGACTGCGTCTTGATTCCCGTTGGTGGTTCGAGTATAGCAGAGAGCATCATTACTGCTATAGCTCCCGTTTGCACGTATCCGCTCGGGTTTTCATTCTCGTGTAGCGAAGGACAGGTTGGTCCCGATTTGTATTTTTCTTGCTTATATATGTTAAGATGTGGGCTATTTTTGTTATACATATCCTACTTTGTTGAAAGTTGTAGTTCTCACCAATCATCTGTACTTGCAGTCCGAAACTCGTGTGGACTTTTTGAAATCCCTTGAAACGGATGTTGCTATTCATGTTATGAGTTTCATAGACGAGCCTGCTGATGTGGTTCGTCTAAGTGCAGTCTCCCGATTTTGGTACCGTCTTGGTAAGTGACGCAACTTGAATTCTTTTCTACAATTGGTTGTGTCGTTATGCGATCCAGTTGAACCGTTACCACTTATGTACTATTACTTTAAATTGTTACGCTTCTGCCACGTGGATTACTCTTAGAATATTGTCATCAAATTGTGTGCGTTGCCATAACTCATAGCCGTATTTATTGATTGGCGAACAGCATTGTCGTTTTATTGGCCGAAAAGGCCTAGTTCAATCATTGGGGGACACTTATATGCCTATTATGTTATAGGCCACTTCAAACCACAAAAAAACACCATGACATTTTAGATCTAAACTTTTGTTTTTAAGTAGGCCAGCAATATGGGTTTCAAGTTAAATACCTTAAAAAGGATGAATTTTATATATGTTGTGTGAAAATTTGGTGGAAAAAATTTGTGTGATCAAGCTAATTTGTCTGGGATGTGGTATTTCAGCTGAATAGTAGAATGGCTAACTTATGATATAAATTTCTTTTTTCTCAGGAAAAGGGCTTGTAAAAGAGATGTGCTTGAAAGTATTTCCAGAACTCTCCACAATTGGTGGTTTAGTCCTGGGAAGAAGATTTCCAAATCGCCCAGCTGAGGCCGAAACTGGCGAAAAAGATCATTCTGTTACGATTTTCGCCTCTCTTCTTCACGCAATAAAAAATTGGAACAAGCCCCAGCGAGACTGCGTATTGTACGCGATTAGTGCGTCCAGCACGAACAATTTTCCGCGTGAAAGTATCGGCAATACTCTGTATCCTAAGGAGTCATTCATGGGGAGGCCTTCGTACTGGTCGAGTACGGGGCAGAGTGATCCTGAAGTGTCCGAGACGTTGTTGTACAGACTTCAAACGCCTATTTCGGTCATCACCGGATTTGTTATTCAACCACTTAAAGGTGTGTAGATTTCGATTTCTTGTTTTCCGTCGTGTTGCTGCTTCTCATGTTCGATTTTTCGTGTGTTCAGCTTGTTTCCAGCGTGGGGGGCCCGTTTACGCGGCAAAATTTGTGAGGCTAAGAATGGGGCATCCGAAGTCGCGGAAATTGGTCAGTGAGGAGCTGCAGTATTTGCCGTTGGAGAATCGTTGCGAGAATAAGTTTTTCTGGACGTACACGTCGCCCGTGTATCCGATGCAAAAGGTCATCTTTTATTTTGGTTGGAATTTATACTATATAGGAATAAGTGCAGGATAATACAATACCAAACAACTTTTTACAAATTGATACAAAATAATTGAACAAATGCACAAAAAAATGCTGAACATAAGAATATATTTTTTGAATATTGTACTATCTTGTATATAGTGGTTTGGGATTGTACCATTTTATAAACGCTCCATTTATGTAATCCCAATGTTTGCTCTCTCTTATGATAGTGTTGTTTCTTGTTTCAGAAAAACGTGTTGCAGAAATTCGAGCTACCAAAACCGGCCCTCTGTCTCGGTGGGTATGTACAGATCGAGTTTATTGGAAGGGCGCAAAGGCAGGAAAGCGACGGGCTATTCTATATATGGTAAGTCCTTTACACTGCAAAAGATGGATGATTCTTTTTTGAAATAGTAAAATTTGAAATGAGTGGTGTTTGTGTTGCAGCATGAGTCATGTTGGGGTTATGGGACGTCATCTTTCTCCGGCGTTTGAGATGGAGATCGAGGAGGCGAGTGGAGAAGTCATGTTGAGATACTACCCTCAGAGTCTTGGCTTCATTATGCAAGAGAATACAAGGGTACTGACTCTCCAAGATGAGATGTTTTTGTTGGAACGAATGGGTCATGCCGAGCCTGTGAATGGTGGTGACGACGATGATGAGCCCCCGTTTTAGGGGAGGAAGACGAAGATGATGGTGATGATGATCTTGAATGATGCTATGGTATTTTCTCTTGTAAAGGAAGGCTGAAGTATGATGAATGGAGTGTGATGAGGGGTGGGAGTTGGTTCCTTTGTTTCATTTAGGTTGAATTGTGTTTGTTTGTCAAAAACAAGTTGAACAATTTGGTTTTGGTGTTAATCCATTTCAGTTTCTAGTATCATTTAGTGATAATGGATGCACATAAAGTGTCTCATTCATATTCAGGGATGCAAGGCGCCGCCTAGGCACTAAGTGTCAAATTTACAAGAAAAATATACACAAGGGTCACTATCAAGTTTTCATTTTCAAAGTTATCACCCAACATTTTGTGTGACCCCCTGTGTGGCCCTTGTGTGACCATTTTCGGTGGCATTTTAAAATAAAGTAAAATTAGGTGACAATTTTTAAAATAAAAACTTGAAGTAACATTATTCTACATTTCTCAATTTACAACTATATATTCAAATACTTAAAATATATCATGCAAATCTTAAGTAACAAAAAATAGATAAATTTGATTCTTGATCAACAAGACAAACACTGGACTATTTTTCTCGTCAAATTCAAATCCATGGAGAAAAATATTTTTTTAGGCCCGTATCTTTAAGGTGGTTGGAAAAGGAGGACAATATGTTTTTGGATTTGGAAAAGGAGGACAATAAGTTTAGAAAGTGATAAATGTAGGACAATGAGACCTAATTCGGGCTCAATTGCCCTACATTTACCACTTTTAAAAGTTATTGTCCTTCTTCTCCAAGCCCGAAAACATATTGTCCTTCTTTTCCAACCACCCTAAAGATACGAGCCTAAAAAAACATTTTTCCCTAATAAAAATGATATGTTGGGGGGAGGATTGTTCCAATGGTGGATACATTGCTAGTGACATACCTAATTTTGGAATAAAAGTGGACAACAAATGTTTGTTGGTGGAGGAATAAGGGAGCGATTGAGGAGGGAAATAGGGTAAATCAAAATGGAGTATTGATTACCCTATTTAGGAGTAGATATGATGATTTTGTTTTATGAACCATCATAATTACACTAATTTTTAAATTCATTCCCATTACCATTGAAGAGTTGTTAAACAAGCGCCCCTCAATATCTGGGAGTGAGCCTTTTTACTCTAATACCATGAAAGAAAATTGCCTCATTTAAAGTCCAAACTTGTAAAGGTGTAAAATTAATTATTTTCCTTACAAAGGATATGTATTGTTTTACTAAAAAAATATTAATTATTTTCACTAAAAAATATTTTTAGAGAGTATAAATTGTTTCTACTAAAAAGTTGGCAACGGATTTATTTATGAATAGGTTTCACACTAGTTAGTACATTATTAGATAATTAGTCATATTTGGACTTAAAACACAATTTCATTAGTCTTTCTCCCATTCCAAATTATAACTTGTAAAACCGCAACTATGCATCTGCTTACAGATTCTTATTCCCATCAAAATAGGGATAAACTCAAATCTCGCTCAATTCGAAAAATCTTTACAGATTTGAAATTACTGCGCGATCAATCCAGTTTTCGAAAAGGAAAAACCTAGTTATGAAAATTCCCCCCGGTATATATGGCTCCACAGGTTGCACAACTCTCTCTCAGTGCCCAATTTCTTCCCCGAAGGTACCACCTTTCCTTCCGTTTATTTTCTTAATTAAGATTATGTCCGATTTTATTTTTAAGTGTTAATGCCTATATTAATTGATGTTTATTGTTCTCTTAATTTTCAATTTATTAAATTGAGTGGTGTTTCACTCTTGAAATTTAATCTCTTCTTCCATGTGAAAGTTGTATAGGTAAGGATTAAAATTGGGGGGGGGGGGGGGGGGGGGGCTTTTATTGTTGAGTAAGTTTAATATACTGTTTTAAAGTAGAGAAAATACACAAAATTACCCAAAAATTAAGGGACACTTGTTTTTTTTACCCCCTTTTGTAAAAAAAAAAAAAAAAAAATGTATTTTGCCCCAAGAAGGTTGGCAAACGGTTGGCACCAAGCCAACTTGTGTGCCAACCATTTGCCAACCTTTATTTAGGGTAATAAATATATTTTTTTAAAAGTTGGACAAAAAATATTTTGCCCATACATATAAGGGCAATTTTGCTTTTCTCCCTTTAGGGGCCGTTTGGTTTACGGGATAGGATTGGATTAGAACGATTATCGAAAAACGGATAGAGTAGAACCAGAAAATTTGGACAAGAACCAAATTTTTTGGATCGAATTGTACACGAGATAGTCGTTCTAGTCTATCCAGGGTCATGGTCCTGTGCAATCCCTCAAATCAAACGCGGGATTACCTGGGATTATAAAGACAATCTCAGGCAATCCCTCAAACCAAACGGTCTAAAGTATTGAATATTCGATCAGGAGTATCGATAATCTCACCAGGAGTATCATTAATTTTGATTCAAGAAAATTTATAGCAATTACAATATAATACCACCGACCCAAATTAATGATATTCCTGGTGAAATTATTAATACTCATGATCAAACATTCAATACTTTAATATAGTTTCATAATAAACTTATCATGTACTATTTTCGTATGATACTTTGCCCTTATTTTATTTGTTCCTTCTTTGTATTTTTCTTTCAATCCTACTGATATTAAGATGCGGGCCATTTTTGTTATCCGTATCCAATCCAATTATGTTAAAAGTTACAATTCTCTGTACTTGCAGTCTGAAATGACTGAGACTCGTATCGATTTTTTGCAATGCCTTGAATCGGACGTTGGCATTCATATAATGAGTTTCTTAGATGATCCAACTGATGTTGTTCGCTTAAGTGCTGTCTCCCGCTCGTGGTACCAATTTGGTAAGTTGAATTATGTTCTGTTTCAATTGTCATCTTATATGTACAACCTTGTTAGTTATTATAACTGATACCGTTTCTTGATGATTTTAGTCGAAATTTTGTTCTTATTTGTTGCACATATATGCATGTAGAAGAATGCAATACTGGAGTGCCACTTCGATTAACTTTTAAGATACTGCTAATTTCCTAATTTGAGAAAGAGCATTTTGGGAGAAAAAGGCTTTTTCCGTTTTTGACATGATTCTGAATATATATATATATATATGTAGAATAAAGAGGTTTCTAACCATAATTTAAAACTTGAAAGCTTCATGCAATTACTCTTAAGTAATCATGTATCTTTATATTGAAAGCATTATTCTTTACTTTGTTGTTTATGCCCACATTACGTGGTAGTATTTTTTATCAGCTAATTTGTTTGGGATGAGATATGATGCTAAATGAGAAGAAAGAGAGGCAAATTCTAGTGAGTGCATAGCATGTACTTGAATTTTAAGTTCAATTTTGATTTTTTTAATACACACAAACATACAGAACTGATATTACTGATGCCTTCTTGTGATATTATTGATTACTTTTTGGGGTATTGCTGATTTCTGCTTGAGGTATTTTTTTTAAAAATCCAAGTGTATACCATGCACTCAACTGCACACTAGAACTACTCAAAAAGAGAAGTGGAGAGCCAGTTGATAGTAGAATGCTTAACTTATGATGTATTTCTTTTTCTCAGTGATTGAAAATGGGATTGCGAAACAGTCGTGCTTAAAAGTACTTCCACAGCTCTCCACAATCTCTCGTGTAGTAGTTATTGGAACCGAATCGAGCTCAGCTGAGGGAGATCATAGGGTATAGCCTCTCTTCTTCACGCAATCAAAAAATCGAAGGCTTCTCCGAGTGGCTTCATAAGATTTGCAATTAGTGTGTCCAGCACCAACAATTTTTCCCGTGAATGTTTGTGCAGTACTCTGTATCATGGAGACAGATCCAATAATCGATTGGATCGAAGATACAGATTCAAGAATCAATCTTCATACCGGTCTAGTAAAGGACAGAGTAACCAAGAATTGCCCGAGATTTTATTTTACAAACTTAATTCCTCTGGTCTTTGGCTTATAACTCAAATTGATATTCAACAATATGAAGGTGTCCGCTCAACCTCGGCTTTAGTTTCATCTTTTGCCCTGTGTTTATGCTTCTGATGTTAGATTTTTACATGTTCAGTTTTTCACCTGCATGAAAATCCTATATACTCGGCAAGATCTGTCAGATTCAGAATCGGGCATCCTAAATCTGCAAATGAGATCGAATCTCTGTTGATCCCCGATGACAAGAAGTTTGTATGGACTTACACTTCACCAGAGTTTCCTGTGATGCAGGTTAGTTGGAATTTTATGTCAATTGATAGGGAGAATTTGAGACAATTTCTTGATGGTGTTTTTTGATTCAGGAATCGCTGACATTCAAGCTCCCAGAAGCCGTCCTCTGTCACAGCGGATATGTGCAGATTGAGTTGTTGGGTAGGGTCCAGAGGCAGGAAACCAATGAATTATTCAATAAGAGGTATGTCATTTTTTTCTTTCTAAAACTGTAAGATTTGAAATCACACGGCTCGTATTAAGTGGGTGTTTGGCTGAGCTTATAAGCTCTTTAAAATAACTTATAAGTTGTTTAAAAGCTTATAAGCACCATCAAAGTGTTTGGCAAAATAAGATGTTTAAAAGCTTATAAGATCATAAAATAAGCTCTTAATAGCTTATAAACTTTAAAAAAATAAGTTTGGATATCCCAACTTATCTTCCAAACCACCTTTTCCTCTCCCCCACCCACTTTTACCCCAACATAAAAATATAAAATAAATACTATGTTATATTAAAATTAAAATTAAAAAAAATATTATTATAAATTCTCAAAGATCTTATAAGTTGTATTACACTTAAGCAACTTATAAGCTACTTAAAATTACATCTTATAAGCTTTTAAAACGACTTATAAGATGTTTCAAATAAGCTTAGTTGAACGGGCTCTAAGTTTGCAGAGTGTTTGTTGCCACTTTCATCTTTGCATTGCGTTGCATGGCGCAGTATGAATTGCGTTGGAGTAGTGGGACGTCCGCTTTTTCCTGCATTTGATGCGGAGATTCAGGAGGCAACTGGAGAGGTCTTGCTAAGGTACTACTCCGCGTTTCTTGGATTCATTATGCAGGACCCTCATGTGGACATAATATCATATTCGATTATCCTCGAGGAGGAGATTTTTCGGGAACAAATTCGACCGAAGATATTATGTGAATGATATTCTGTCAAAATTGCTAGCTGCATCAAGAATGTCCACCGTACTTGCATCAGTTTCTTCAAAGTTGAAAACAATATTAATGAGTCCACTTAACAGTTTGTTTCTCATCAATTTTTTTATTAGTTTTTTCTTTCCATTTGAAAAAAATAAAAATAAAACCTGGATATAACATGCCAGTCAAAACCTCACAATCATGGGGTCAGAGACGGCAATGAGGTCAATCCTCCACTCACTTTCCCACAAAGTGAATGGGGAAAAAATTGTGCTGGGAAAGTCACTTTCCCACGAAGTGTAACTCAATTGCAACTTTTAAAGCAAGCGGCGAGAATGAAAGATTAAAAACAAAGACCATGACTCTATATACATATTAATTATAGGGAAAATACACTTTTTTGTCCTTTAAGTTTGGTCAATTTTGTTTTTCGTCCTCTAACTTTTGACTTTATTTTTTAGTTCTATAACTTTTAAAAAATTAATATTTTCGTCCTAAAACCGATAATTTTTTAGTCCTAAAATTAACATTTTAGTCCGATAACTTATGTTTTAGGACGAAAATGTTAATTTTTTGAAAGTTATCGGACTAAAAAATAAAGTCAAAAGTTAGAGGACGAAAAACAAAATTGACCAAACTTAAAGGACAAAAAAACCAATTTTACCTTAATTATATATAATTATTACAAAGTTAATGACATTAATGATTGTATAGAGTTATAATAATTGAGTCCAATTTGTTATATATAAAATTAATGTCATTAACTTGGAAATTCGTGCACACACTTAATTCAATTAATTTATTACTTTATGCACAAAATTGTACAAAATTATTCCTCTACACTATACCCATTAACCATTTTTCTTAAACCGAGTGTCCAAAATATTGTCGCAATGGGTTGTGAGACGGAGTGAGTAGATTATATAGATAATAATAAAAATTTAACATCATAAAAAAAAAGATAAAAGTTATATGAACCCAGATTCAAATGAAATTTTTCTTTAAATAACATTGTTAAATGCACTATTACTGGTACGCATATAAAAATTATTGTTTAAAATCAAGTAATTTTTAAGAGTAATTCTAGTGTGCATTTGGATGCATGACATGCACTTGAATTTT
Organism: Ballota nigra; assembly: GCA_947034835.1. Lineage (NCBI taxonomy): Eukaryota > Viridiplantae > Streptophyta > Magnoliopsida > Lamiales > Lamiaceae > Ballota > Ballota nigra. The sequence goes on along the minus strand of OX344724.1, from coordinate 101,679,862 downwards.
GAAAAAATACACCAAACAAAAATTAGTAATATCCGAAGAAGTGATCAGTGATGCCCTAAGAAGTAATCAGCAATACCTCAACTGCAAAAAAATACATAATTCGCTGTGTTTGTCTGTGTTTTAAAAAAATAAAAATTGAAGTCAAAATTAAGCTTAAAATCTAGAATTTGAGAATTTTTAAATAGTAATAATAAATATGCATACTAGTAATAGTGCACATATATAACAATACTATTTAAAAATAGAGTTCAAACTGAAGCATTGTTCAAGTCCAAACATACGTACCATAACGCCGGGAAAAATATTTTTTACGGACCGTAATTTATGTGGTGATAAAATGAGGACCGTAACTTTTTAGGCTGACAAATTAAGGACAATAACTTTTAGAAAATGAGAACGGAGGACAAATTAGCGATTTCGGACGGAGGACAAATTAGCGGTAACTTTAGGTTGAATTTGGCCTTAATTTGCAATTTTAAAAAGTTACTGTCTTTAATTTACCAAATTAAAAAATTTATTGTCCTCATTTTGCTAGTTTGAAGTTGGATTCACATTTTACCAATCTGAAACGTTACTTTATCTCATTTTATTGGATTTGGATCCAGTGCTGTACAGGAGGGTCCTGTGCAGCACAAATACGTGGTGACACCAATTGGTGTCACCCCACACAAAATCGAATATACGGTGGTGTCACCGTGTATTTGTGCTGCACAGGATGCTCCTGTATAGCACTGGATCCAAACCCCATTTTATTACCCCCATAAATCACTGTCCTTAAAAAAAATATTTACCTCCATAATGCCTCAACCTGCGTGTCTGAAATCTGAAAGCTGCGTGTACATGTGTTGCAGATTTGCGGGTCCACAAATGTTAATGGCTGCCGGGTCATCCAATTTTCCAAAATTAAAAACCGAATTAGAAAAGAAAAAGAAAAAAGATTCCCCTAGTATTACAGTATATACATATAGCCTCGGTTGTGTCGGCTCCATAGCCACAGGTGAAAATTGCAACAGTCTCTGTCAGTCAGCTCTGTTTCAAAATGCAGAACCAAAGATCAAGGTACTACCCTTCCTCTCCATTCATTTTCTTGCTTAAAACTATCTTCTGTTTCAAAGTAACCACTTGCATGCAAAGGTTGGATCTTTAAGGATAAAATGGAAATGTTTAATTGATGCTTAGCAGTTTTGTTCTATTTGATTCTGATGATTTCTTGATTTTTCAATTTATCGAATTGAGCTGTGTTTCAAAGTAACCTCTTGCATGTAAAGGTTGGATCTTTAAGGAATAAATTGAAATGTTTAATTGATGCTTAACAGTAGATTCTATTTGATTCTGATGGGTGGTTCCCTAAATTAATCCATGTTTTTCTAATTTTCAATTTATTGAATTGGGTGGTGTTCAATTGATGTTTGCCAATCTTCCTTCTCTACTCTGGGAAAGAATCAATGGTAGAAAAATTCTGAATTTGGGTTTTGTTTTTTCCCCCCTTCTTTGTTGCTCTTCTGCCAATTTTTTGCTGAATTTTGATTTTAAAAATAAAATTAAAAAATGACTGCAATTGTGTTACTAGCAAGGGTTCATGAGATCTGCAGAAAAGTTCTCGGTTATGCTCATTTCCTTAGGCGTACAAATTCGAAAAAAAATAAAATTTTATTCTTCTGTGCAATTTTTACCAATTTGTAACTAGGTTCACTTTTTTAAACCTATATGTAAATGCCCCCTTACGTTTTGTTTTGTCAGCTCCAAATCTGATTAATTCTAGTGTTGTTTGTTTAGTGTGTTTTTTTGCAACAGGTTCCATAGATTCGGAATCATTCCCTTGCGTTGCATACCATTGCTCGATAAACCAGCAGACGTGGTTCGCGCATCTGCTGTGTCACGCAAATTGCGCACTTTTGGTGCGTTAAATGCTCGTCTTTTAAGGCTCCAGGCTCACGTCATCAATAGTGTTGTTACGACTTTTTTTTCTTTCTTTTTTGGGCAGTTATCCGACATGGCATTTGCAAAAAGCTATTTATGGAAAGGTACCCTCGTCTTAACCATGTTGCTTATGAGTCTAATGGAAGGTACCAGATAATCAGATTGTCGGACGTCGTTATAGCTAGAGATCCTGACAAATCGAAAGTTCTAGAGAGAGAGCACATTGTTTATTCCCATCTTCTTCAGCCTTGTTCAAGGCGAATTGATGTTCCCCGGGACTGCCTGTTATTCCCTGTAGGTACTTCAAATATAGCGGAAAACATCTTGACTGCGACTGCTCCAATTTACTCATATCCGGTCGGGTTTTCGCTCTTGCCTAGTGATGAAGAGGTTGGCCTTGATTCTTATTTTTCTTCCTTATATATGACATATATCCAATTGTGTTAAAACTTGGAATTCTCACCAATCCTGTACTTGCAGCCCGCGACATATATCGATTGTTTGAAATACCTCGATCCAGACATCTGTGTTCACATTCTGCATTTGTTGGACGATCCGGCTGATCTGGTTCGTTTCAGCGCCGTCTCTACCTTTTGGTACGAATTTGGTAAGTTGAATTCTTTTCTGTTTCAATTGTCAACTTATGTGTGCAACATTCTTGGTTATAATTTCATTTGGATGAAATAATGGATACTGATTGTTGCATTTGACAGCATATTGATTATTTTAGATGAACTATTATGTTCTATACTTCTATTAGGAGTTGCTATTTATTGCACACACACATATATATGCATGTGGAAGAATGCACGCGTTTTTCATAACTTGCGTTGCCATAATCGCGAGATCTTGTTATAGTAAGATTAAGATACTATGCGCCACGTGGATTACTCGACGAATACTGTCAAAATGTGTGTGTTGTAGTGACACATTGCCGTATTTGTTTATTGCGGCGCGCCCCATCACTAGACTTGAGTTAATGTGAAGAACTTTTGCAATTGTGATTTACCCCTTTTGCGACGCTGTTTACGCATTTATATTCCTATTATTTATGAGTATGTATAGAGTGAAAATAGTTCATACATGAATCATTGAAGGGTACTAGTTTTTTTACTGAAGGGTATTAGTTGTTTTCACTGGAGAACTAAGACTCTCCATTGTAAACAAGTAATACTCTTCAGTGAAACCAACTAATACTCTTTAGTGAAAACAACTAATACCCTTCAATAATTCATGTATGAACCATTTCCACTCTATACTTTGTCATTATTTTTTGGGTGCGGAAAAAAACTTCTTTCCTTTTTTGACATGGCCCTGTATGTAGATACAGAGAATGAGGTTCCTTATCATAATTTAAAAATGAGAAGCTTCATGACAATTAGTCTTAAAATAATATTTGTATTTGCTAACTTGTTTATGATGTAAATTTATTTTTTGCAGTCATTGCGAATGGCATTGCAAAGCAGGTGTGCTTAAAAGTTCTCCCCCGTCTCTCCAAAATTTCTGGCGTAGTTGTTAAAAGTCGGGAAGACGAGGCCGAAACCACCAATTCCATGAAATCGGATCATAGAGTTTACGCCTCTCTGCTTTACGCAACTCAAAAGTTGAAGGTTTTTCGGGAGGACTGCATTGAATATGCTATGAGTGCGTCCAGCACCAACATTTTTCCCAGCGAAAGTATTCGCAATACTCTGCAATCAGACAGAATATTTGACGACCCTTCTTACTGGGCGAGTAAAGGGTACAGTGATCCTCAAGTCCCCGAGACTTTGGTGTACAAATTTAGACCCGGTTTTTGGCTCATCACTGAAGTTGATATTCAGCCATTTCTAGGTGATTGCTCAACCTCAGTTTTGATTTCAAGCTTTCCCTTTTGTTGATGCATCTGATATTTTGTTTTTCTTCAGCTTTTTGGCAGAGAGAAAGACCTATATACTCGGCAGGATCCGTGAGGTTTAGAATAGGGCATCCGAGATCAAGAAACGAGATCAGTAATGATCCGGGTTCTTTTCCATTGCCGAACGGGGTTGATGACAAGTTTGTCTGGGGCTACACTTCTCCTGTGTTTCCGATGACCCAGGTTGGTCAAATTTTATATGGCGTTTACAAAATGGTACAATACAAACTACTATTTACAAAATAGTACAATGTTCAACTTTTTTCGGTGTATCTGTTTAATTATTTTGTATCAATTTGTAAAAAGTAGTTTGGTATTGTATTATCCTGTGCATTTCTTCATTTTATATTAATTGATCGGGGAAAATTGTGACGATTTCATGATGATGTTTTTTGATGCAGGAGAATGTTTTGCAGCCGTTCGAGCTACCGGAGCCCGTCCTCTGTCTGGATGGATATTTGCAGGTTGAGTTGCTAGAGAGAATCCAAAGACAGGCGAGCAACGGGCTGTTCTATTTTCGGTCAGTCTTTTCGAATGCTAAAGATGGATTTAAAATAGTAAAATTGTAATCTTGTCAAATTAAGTGTGTTTGTGAGTCTCATTGATCATTACATTGGATGGTGTAGTGTGAATCATGTTAGAGCTGTGGGACGTCCTCTATTTCCAGCATTTGATGTGGAGGCTGAGGAGGCGAGCGGAGGAATGAGGCTGACGTATTACCCTGAGAGTTTTGGAAACATTATGGTGTGCCCTAGTGAAAGTGACCCGGATGAGGAGTTTTTGCTGCAACCCGACCCTTCTCAATTTTATGTTCGCAATTTAATGTTAAATAGACGACGACCATTTTAAACCCGACGACTCCCTCCAAACAGGAGTCTATGTTGTGTTGGTTTTTTTCCATTTCTGAGAGCTTGTAATGTAGTTTTAGACAACCAAATTCATTGAGAAACTATTAATTCAATCCTTCATTACATAGTTTTATTTCAATTGTCAAATGTTTTGGTAATATAAAATATATGCATGAATAGTTTGATTGGGAAGGAATTTGATGAAATTTATGTTTTTGGGCGAAAAAAAGAAGAGATTTCTTGCAATTATTTTTATTCGGCCCGGTCTTACGTTCTGTTTATGGTTCGACCAGGTTGGTCAAACACGGCAATTTTTTTGGACAATTTTAGCTGCACAATAACAAAATTTTCGCCTCTAGGTCGAATACAAATGAATTCCAGAAAATTTCCATGAAACAAAAAAATAATAAGCGCAGTTAAAATTATAAAAAAAGTTGAATAGATTTTATATGAAAATTGTTCATGATAAACTTATCATGGAACTGTTTTAAAATATTGAATATTTGACCACGAGTATCAAAATATTCATCAATAGTATCATTAATCTGGGTTCAAGAAAATTTACAACAATTACAATATAATGACTAGGGGCCCGCTTGGTTTGGGGTAATGATTATAGGGTAATGAGAATTAAAGTGATTGAGGGGGTAATTTTTTTTTAAGGACTGTAACTTTGGGGGGTGGCAAAACAAGGACCGTAACTTTTTGGGCTGGCAAAACAAGGACCGTAACTTTTTGGGCTGGCAAAACAAGGACAATAACTTTAAAAGGTGGCAAATTAAGGACCGCAACTTTTAAAAATAGCAATTTGAGGACAAATTAGCCCGAATTTTTAAATTCTACCTCTATTTTTTCTTTCCATTTTTTTTTTTTAATTTCCAACTCATTTCATTATACTTAAAAAAATGAAGTGATTTTTTTTAAATATTATTTCATTTACTATACGTTTAGTACATCACACACATTGCAATAAAATAATACTTAGTGTTAAATGTTTAATCTAGGTAAATTAATACTTACTATACGTTTAATGAATGAGTTGGAAATTATTTTTAAAAATAAAATACTTTCATTATACTCAAAAAATAAAATACTTTCATTATTTTAAAAAATATTCATTTCATTTTTTTTTCTTAGAGTATTTTGAGTATAATGAATGAGTTGGAAATTATTTCAAAAAATAAAGTGAATTTTTTTTTAAATAGTTTTATTCAAAATAATATCCATGTTGGCGATTTGAGCCCCAAATCTGCTCTAATTTGCCCGAAAAAGAGTAATCCGGGCTAATTTGTCCTCAAATTGCTATTTTTAAAAGTTGCGGTACTTAAATTGCAACTTTTTAAAGTTACGGTCGTTAAATTGCCACTTTTAAAAGTTACGGTCCTTATTTTGCCAGCCCGAAAAGTTACTGTCCTTGTTTTGCCACCCCCCAAAGTTACGGTCCTTAAAAAATAATTTACCCTGATTGAGGAGTTATTCAAGTAGGGAGTAATGAATGGGGAGTCATTTGATAGGTAAATTATAACCCATTTTCAATCTTATTACAATATATTGATAATACCAAACACTATTAATGGAATCATTCCCGTTACCTTGTACTCATTACCCCCAACCAAGCGGGCCCTAGGTTAATGAGATCAGTAGTGATCTCGAATCTCTTACATTGCTGAACCCCGATGACGACGAGTTTGTATGGACGTACACTTCACCAGAGTTTCCCATGATGCAGGTTAGTTGGAATTTTATGTCAATTGAATTTGCGACAATTTTCCTGACGTTGTTTTTTGATTTAGGAATCGCTGACATTCAAGCTCCCAGAAGCCGTCCTCTGTCACAGTGGGTATGTGCAGATTGAGTTGTTGGGTAGGGTCCAGAGGCAGGAAACCAATGGATTATTCAATAAGAGGTCGTTCATCTTTTTCTTTCTGAAACTGTAAAATTTGAAATCATGCGGATCGTATTAAGTGGATGTTTGGCTGAGCTTATAAGTTGTATTACACTTTAGCAACTTATAAGCTACTTAAAAATTACATCTTATAAGCTCTTAAAACAACTTATAAGATGCTAGAGCTTATAAGATGTTTCAAATAAGCTTAGCTGAACGGCTCTAAGTTTGCGAGTGTTTATTGCCACTTTCATCTTTGCACTATGAATTGTGTTGGAGTAGTGGGACGTCCGCTTTTTCCTGCATTTGATGCCGAGGTAACTGGAGAAGTCTTGCTAAGGTACTACCCCGTGTTCGATGATCCTCGACGAGGAGATGTTGCGGGAACAAATTCGACTGAAGATATTATGTGAATGATGCTCTATCAAAATTGCTAGCTGCATCAAGAATGTCCACCGTACTTCCATCAGTTTCTTCAAAGTTGAAAACAATATTAATGAGTCCACTTAACAGTTTGTTTCTCATCAATTTTTTTATTAGTTTTTTCTTTCCATTTGAAAAAAAAAACCTGGATATAACATGCCAGACAAAACCTCACAATCATGGGGTCAGAGGCAGAGATGTCAATGGGATAGGACGGCAATGAGGTCAATCCTCCACTCACTTTCCCACGAAGTGAATGGGGAAAAAATTGTGTCATTTTGTCCCTACGGGATTCCCCATTCCTCGCTCTGTTGTAATTTTATTTAATTTTTCTACTTGTCTGAGAGAAGAGACGACGATGACTAGTTGGACAAAAATACAGATTGGAGTAACTAAATTGCAACTTTTAAAGCAAGAGGCGAGAATGAAAGATTAAAAACAAAAACATGACTCTATATACATATTAATTATATATAATCATTACAAAGTTAATGACATTAATGATTGTATAGAGTTATAATAACTGAGTCCAATTTATTATATATAAAATTAATGTCATTAACTTGGAAATTCGTGCACACACTCAATTCAATTAATTTATTACATTATGCACAAAATTGTACAAAATTATTCCTCTACACTATACCCATTAACCATTTTTCTTAAATCGAGTGTCCAAAATATTGTCGCAATGGGTTGTGAGACAGAGTGAGTAGATTATATAGATAATAATAAAAATTTAACATCATAAAAAAAAGACAAAAGTTATGTGAACCCAGTTTCAAATGAATTTTTTTCTTTAAATAACATTGTTACAAAAATGCACTATTATTGGTACGCATATAACATATTATTGTTTAAAATCAAGCAATTTTTAAGAGTAGTTCTAGCTAGTGTGCACTTAGGTGCATGACATGCACTTGGATTTTGAAAAAAAAATACACCATAATGCCGGGAAAAATATTTGAGAAAATAGAGTTTTTGTCCTGTATAGGGAGAAAAGCAAAATTGCCCAAAATTTAAGGGGGCACTTGATTTTTGCCCCCTTTTTTTACAAAAGATGTTTTTTGCCTAAAAAATGTTGGCAAAACGGTTGGCAAAGGGTTGACACTCACGCCAACCTGTGTGCCTACCATTCGCCAACCTTTTGCCAACATTTTTTTGGGCAATATACATCTTTTGTAAAAAGGGGGCAAATATCAAGTGCCCCCTTAAATTTTGGGCATTTTGTGTATTTTCACCTGTATATTTGGTCACTTTTGGTTTTCGTCCTACTAACTTTTGACTTTATTTTTTAGTCTGATAACTTTCCAAAAATTAACTTTTCGTCCTAAAACCGTCTACAAAAGGTCACCCAACCGGTGACCCTGACGTGACACGATTTTTAAAAGTTTTTTTAAATTTTATTATAATATATATTATATATATTAAAATTAAATTAAAATTCAAAATATTAATTAAAAAATTCAAACCCACTCACCACCCCCTCCCTTTGCCCCACTCCCACTCCCCCGTATTACCCGCAGCCGCCGCCCACTCCACCTTCCCAACAGTGCACGCCGCCGGCGATTCCTGTTGTAGGTCATAATTTTCGCAAACTACACAAATTTGATAGTAAAATTTAAAAAAAACCCAAAGATTTCAGTTTTGGTTGAACGAATTGAAGGAAAAAAAACAAGAAGCAACAAAAAGAAGAGACATTGCACGCCGCTCGCCGCTGCCCACCCTCCACCGCCCCCACCCCAATTTAATTTTCGATTGCTTCAAAACTCCGGTGCGAATTCCTTCCAATTTCCGGTGACGAAGAGCACAAAATTTAAGTTGGAATTGAAGCTCCCCCAGCCTTACGATTTTCCGGTGATTAAGCCCTCGCCGGAAAAGCAGAGTTCACTCCCCCAGCCTCACGCTTGAAGCCGTCGCTGGAAATCTAAGTTGGAATTGAAGCTCGCGATGCCGAAAATTGCATAGCTCGATTACCGGTATTAATGGAGTTCAAAACTGATTCAAGCTCATGTTGGAAAGCTTCGCGGGCGGTGGAGGGTGCGCGGCGGCAGATGCTGTTTTGGTTTGTTACCTAGTTTTGGGAGTGAACTCTACTTTTCTGGCGAGGGCAGCAGTTTTCCAGCGAGTCAAACCAAGCCACCGCCGCCCCGCCCCGCCTCTTCTGCTCACGTGAGGAGCCCCACCTCTTCTGGTTTGGTACCCTGTTTTGGGGAAGGGGAGTTGGGGGTTTTGGATTTTTTAATTATTATTTTGAATTTTAATTTAATTTAATATATATGTCATAATAATAATAAAAAATCATGCCACGTCAGCGTCATCGGTTGGGTGACCTTCTATAGCCGGTTTTAGGATGAAAATGTAATTTTTTAAAAGTTATCGGACTAAGAAATAAAGTCAAAAGTTAGTAGGACGAAAACCAAAAGTGACCAAACTTACAGGACAAAAAACCCTATTTTTCCAAAATATTTTTAAGAAACGTAATTTATGTGGTGATAAAATGAAGACTGTAACTTTTTAGACTGACAAATTAAAGACAATAACTTTAAAATATGAGAACAGAGAACAAATTAGCCAGAGTCAACACAAATTGGACGATTTGGCCCGACTTGGTTGATTTTGGACTGAAAAACTTGCATATTTAGCCTGAGTTCAGGCTTAATTTGGGCCATTTTGGTGAGTTTGGGCTCAATTTGTAATTTTAAAAGTTACAGTCCTTTATTTACTAAATTTAAAAAATCATGTCCTCATTTTGCTAGTTCTAAATTATGATTCTCATCTTACCAGCCTAAAAAGTTACTTTATCTCATTTTATTACCCCCTAAATTACTGTCCTTAAAAAAAATATTTACTCCCATAATGCCTCAACCTGCGTGTCTGAAATCTGAAAGCTGCGTGTACATGTGTTGCAGATTTGCGGGTCCACAAATGGGAAATGGCCGCCGGGTCATCCAATTTTCCAAAATTAAAAACATAATTAAAAAAAGGATAAGAAAAAAGATTCCCCTAGTATTACAGTATATATATAACCTCGGTTGTGTCGGCTCCATAGCCACAGCCACAGTCTCAGGTGAAAATTGCAAGAGTCTCTGTCAGTCAGCCCTGTTTCAGAATGCAGAACCAAAGACGAGGGTACCACCCTTCTTCTCCATTCTTTTTCTTCTGTTTTATTCTGATATTAGTCCATGTTTTCTTGATTTTCAATTTATTGAATTGAGTGGTGTTTCAAAGTAACCTCTTGCATGCAAAGGTTGGGTCTTTAAGGATAAAATGGAAATGTTTAATTGATGCTTAGCAGTTTGTTCTATTTGATTCTGATGGGTTGTTGCCTAAATTAATCCATGTTTTCTTGATTTTCAATTTATCGAATTGAGCTGTGTTTCAAAGTAACCTCTTGTACGGAAAAATTGGATCTTTAAGGAATATATTGAAATATTCTAGTTGATTCTGATGGGTTGTTGCCTAAATTAATCCATGTTTTTCTAATTTTCAATTTACTGAATTAAGGATAAACCGGAAATGTTCAATTGATGTTTGCCATTCTTCCTTCTCTACTCTGGGAAAGAATTAATGGCAGAAAATTCCTGAATTTGGGTTTTTTGTTTTGTTTTTCCCCTTCTTTGTTGCTTTTCTGCCAGTTTTTTTTGCTGAATTTTGGTTTTAAATATAAAATAAAAAATGACTGCAATTGTGTTACTAGCAAGGGTTCATGAGATCTGCAGAAAAGTTTTCGGTTATGCTCATTTCCTTAGGCGTTCTTTTTATTGGAAAAATACAAATTGGTTAAAAAAAGGGGCACAAATTACAAATTCGTGCTGTGCAAAAAAAAAAAAAAAATATATGCTTCTGTGCAATTTTGTTTTACCAATTTAGTTTACTAAGAATTACTGCAATAGAAGGCGAACATAACTAGTAAATTTTGTGTTTTCAGCTCCAAATTGGACTAATTTAGTGTTGTTTGTTTAGTGTGTTTTTTTGCAACAGGTTCCCTAGATTCGGAATCATTCCCTTACGTTGCATACCGTTGCTCGATAATCCAGCAGACGTGGTGCGCGCAGCCTCTGTGTCACGCAAATTCCGCACTTTTGGTGAGTTAAATGCTCGTCTTTTAAGGCTCCAGGCTCACGTCATTAATTGTGTCGTTATGCCCATTTTTTTCTTTCTTTTTTGGGCAGTGATCCGACATGGCATTTGCAAAAAGCTATTTATGGAAAGGTACCCTCGTCTTAATCATGTCGTGTACGAGTTAAATGGAAGGTACCAGATAATCAGATTGACGGACGTCGTTATAGCTAGTGATCCTGACAAATCGAAAGTTCTAGAGAGAGAGCACATTGTTTATTCACATCTTCTTCAGCCTCGTTCGAGGCGAATTGATGTTCCCCGGGACTGCCTGTTATTCCCCGTAGGTACTTCAAGTACAGCGGAAAACATACTGACAGCTACTGCTCCAATTTACTCATATCCAGTCGGGTTTTCGCTCTTGCCTAGTGATGAACAGGTTGGCCCTGATTCTTATTTTTCTTCCTTATATATGATATATTTCCAATTGTGCTAAAAGTTGGAATTCTCACCAATCATCTGTACTTGCAGTCCGAGGGAGATATTGATCATTTGAAATACCTCGATCCAGACATCTGTGTCCACATTCTGAGTTTGTTGAATGATTCGGCTGATTTGATTCGTTTCAGCGCCGTCTCTACCTTCTGGTACCAGTTTGGTAAGTTGAGTTCTTATCTGTTTCAATTGTCAACTTATATGTGCAACATTCTTGGTTATACTTTCATTCTTGATTGTTGCATTTGACAGCATATTGTTGCATTTCATAACTTGCGTTACCATAATCGCGAGGTCTTGTTTTAGTAAGATTAAGATACTAGTGCGCCACGTGGATTACTCGACGAATACTGTCAAAATGTGTGTATGTCGTGACTCACTGCCGTATTTGTTGATTGCGGCGCCCCCCACCACTAGACTTGAGTTTGGTTCATACATGAATCATTGAAGGATTCTAGTTGTTTTCACTGAAGTGTATTAGTTGTTTTCACTGAAGAGTCTTAGTTTGTTTTCACTGAACAACTAAGACTCTTCAGTGTAAACAAGTACTCTTCAGCGAAACCAACTAATTCTCTTTAGTGAAAACAGCTAATTCCCTTCAATGCTTCATATATGAACTATTTTCACTCTATACTTTGTCATTATTTTTTGGGCGCGGAAAAAAACTTCTTTCCTTTTTTGACATGGCTCTGTATGTATATAAATAAAACAATGAGGTTCCTTATCATAATTCAAAACTTAGAAGCTTCATGACAATTAGTCTTAAAATATTTTTTTGTATTTTATCATGAAATGCATTATTGTTGCTGAACTAACTTGTTTATGATGTAAATTTAATTTTTCCAGTCATTGCAAACGGGATTGCAAAGCAGGTGTGCTTAAAAGCTCTCTCCCGTCTCTCCAAAATTTCTGGCGTAGTAGTTAAAAGTAGGGAAGACGAGGCAAAAACCAGCACTTCCATGAAATCGGACCATACAGTTTACGCCTCTCTACTTTACGCGACCCAAAAGTTAAAGGTTTTCCGCGAGGACTGCATTGAATATGCTATCAGTGCGTCCAGCACCAACATTTTTCCCGGCGAAAGTATTCGCAATACTCTGCAATCACACAGAATTTTTGGCGACCCTTCTTATTGGGCGAGTAAAGGGCAGAGTGATCCGCAAGTCCCCGAGACTTTGGTATACAAACTTAGACCCGGTTTTTGGCTCATCACTGAAGTAGATATTCAGCCATTTCTAGGTGATTGCTCAACCTCAGTTTTGATTTGCAGCTTTCCCATTTGTTGATGCTTCTGACATTATGTTTTTCTTCAGCATTTTGGCAGAGAGAAAGGCCCATATACTCGGCAGGATCCGTGAGATTTAGAATCGGGCATCCTAGATCAAGAAACGAGATCAGCAATGATCCGGATTCTTTTCCATTGCCGAACGGGGTTGATGACAAGTTCGTGTGGACATATACTTCTCCTGTGTTTCCGATGACCCAGGTTGGTCAAATTTTACAAAATGGTACAATACCAAGCTACTATTTACAAGATAGCACAATGTTAAAAATGTATATATTGTATCTGTTTAATTATTTTGTACCAATTTGTAAAAAGTGGTTTGGTATTGTATTTTCCTGTATATTTCTCATTTTATATTAATTTATCGAGGAAAATTGAGACGATTTCATGATGGTGTTTTTTTTATTCAGGAGAATGTATTGCAGCCGTTCGTGCTACCAGAACCCGTCCTCTGTCTGGACGGATATATGCAGGTTGAGTTGCTGGAAAGAGTCCAGAGACAGGCGAGCAACGGGTTGTTCTATTTCCGGTCTGTCTTTTTTAGTGCTAAAGATGGATTTAAAATACTAAAATTGTAAACTTTTCATATTAAGTGTGTTTGTGAGTCTCATTGATCATTATTACATTGGATGGTGTAGTGTGAATAATGTTAGAGCCGTGGGACGTCCGCTATTTCCAGCATTTGATGTGGAGACTGAGGAGGCGAGCGGAGAAAGGCTGACGTATTACCCCGAGTTTTTTGGAAACATTATGGTGTCCCCTAGTGAAAGTGACCCAGATGAGGTGTTTTTGCTGCAACCCGACCCTTCTCTATTTTACCTTCGCAATTTAATGTTAAGCAGACGACGACCGTTTTAATGGTTTTTTGCATTTCTGAGAGCTTGTAATGTGGTGGTGGTTTGCCCAATTTAACCCCTCCGAATAAGACTCTGTTGTGTCTGTGATTTGTGATATCTGTAAGAAGAGAATGTGACACAGGATTGGACCATTCAAGAAGAACTTAGACGACGTATAATTTGTGAAGTTGATCAGGAGAAATATAGTCTTAGACAACCAAATTCATAGACAAACTAGTAATTCAATCCTGTATTACATAGTTTTTCAAGTGTCAAATGTTTTGGTAATATTTTGTAAATATGGTTTGATTGTGAAGGAATTTGGTGAAATTTATGTTTTTGGGGAAAAAAGAGAAAAAGAAGAGATTTCTCGCAATTATTTTTATTCGGCCATGGTTAATTGGTCGAACATGGTAAAGTTTTTGGACAACTTTATCTGAACAATAACAAAATTTTCGGCTCTAGTTGGTTGAACACGAATGAATTCCAGAAGAATGTATTCTTCTCTCCATGACCTTTTTCTTCAGCGATTTGAGAATTTTTTTATAAGTACAAGATTTAGAGTCAGTTTGGCCGAGCTCATTTGAAACATTTTATAAACTCTAACATCTTATAAATTATTTTAAAAGTTTATAAGGTATAATTTTTAAATTGCTTATAAATTGCTAAAATGTTTGACTAATACAATTTAAAATCTTTGAAATTTTATAATAAATATTTTTAAAATTTTAATTTTATTATAAAATAATTTTAATTTTTTTTTTTTTATGTTGAAGTAGATGTGTGTGGGAGTGAGGGAGGGTTGGGGTGGTTTCAGGGGTGGGGTGGATGGTTGGGGGTGGGGGTGGAGGTGGTTAGGAAAATATGTTGAGAAATTTCAATTTATTTTTTTATAGGTTATAAGTTGTTAAACATTTTATTTTACTAAACACATTAATAGTACTTATAAGCAGTTTTAAAGAGCTTATAAGCTTAGCCAAAATACCCAATCAGCCTAGAGTTTAAGAAAATTAAGAAGAAATAAAGGAACCTGCCAAAAAGAGTTGTAATGTCGAGTGTTTGATCAAAATCTATTATTACATGCTTTAGTCCTGTAACTTATTCGGATCAAAACAAAAAAAAAGTCATTAGGATTAAAAACAAAAAGTGGTATAATTAGAGAAAAAAATTCCCACAAAAAGTAGTAATTAGGATTAAAACCAAAAAGTGGTATAATTAGAGGAATCTTTTTTTTACCTCGAGGAGTATATATACCAGCGAGTGTGTCGCCTCACAGGTTACAGCTCATTGTCACAAATTTGTTTTGCAGCTAACTTTACTCTCGGCAGTCCAAGGTACCACCCTTCTTTCGTTTCATCTTCTTAATTAAGACTATGATCGGATTGATTCCGATGGGTTGATCCCTAAACTAATCGAAGTTTCCTATGTTGCCATGTAATTATTTGTTTTCTTAATTTTCAATTTGTTGAAATGTAACCTCCTGCACAAAAAGGTTGGATCTTTAAGGGTAAAATGGAAACTTGGTTTTCTTTTTTCAGTGTTTTTTTCATTCCTTCGTTGTAGTTTTTCTGTTTGCGATTGAGGTGTTACTAATGCCTTCTTGGGGTATTACTGATTACTTCTTGGGGTATTGCCGAATTTTACTTTGAATATTTTTTTCAAAATCCAAGTGCACAATAGAACTACTTTTATTTTTAAATTATGCTCATTTCTTTAAGCATTCTTTTTGTCAGCTTCAAATCAGAGTAATTTTAGTGTAGTTTATGCAACAGGATACCTGAAATGGAGATGACTTATGATTTGGTGGATTGCTTTGGTAATGATTTGGCCTTACTTATCATGGCATTGTTGGATGAAATCGATGTTATTCGCGCTTCGGCTGTTTCAAAGACTTGGCGCCGTTTTGGTGAGTTGTCATAAATGCTCGTCTCTGAAGGCGCAATCCTTACGTCATTGATTTTGTCGTTACACGCCCACCTTTCTGAGATTAGTAGTTATTGTTTTTTGTAACCCTTACTTCTTAGAGTCTGTTTGGCTAAACTTATTTGAAACATCTTATAAGATGTTAGACTTGGCGCCGTTTTGGTAAGTTGTCATAAATGCTCATCTCTGAATATGCAATGCTCACGTCATTGATTGTGTCGTTACGCGCCCACCTCTCTGAGATTAGTAGTTATTATTTTTTGTAACCCTTACTTCTTAGAGCCCGTTTGATTATTTTATGATCTTATAAGTTGTTTTAAAGAGTTTATAAGCTCAAGCAAACAACTTCTTAGTAGTTGAGTCTCATGATTTCTATGTTGTCTACTTATATCAGCAAATAATGATGTTTTTTTTTTTGTGGGAAGTAATTGCAAATGGCCTTTGCAAAAAGATGTTTAAGAAACGGTTCCCTCATGTTGCGCAAATTGCGTACGAAGTGGAAGGAAAAGTCCACCAGATTATCAAATTGTGTGATGATGCTGCCGACTGGGCGGGTCTTGAGAGGGAACACTTAATTTATTCCTCTCTACTCGAGCCCCTGGCGAAGCCCATGGATCGTGTTATGGATTGCCTCTCGTATCCTCTTTCTGTTTCTAGCTCACGCGGTTTTGAGGAGAACAACCTAGAAGATATGAGTTCAGACGACGAATTTGAAGGCGATCAATTTTGCTGGTCTAGTGAAGGACAGGCGGACCCTGATGTTCCCGAGTATCTGACTTACAAATTGTGTTCGGATATCTGCGTCGTGACTGAAGTCATTATATCGCCGTATGAAGGTGTGTGGTAGCACCAAATTCTGTTATTTACTCTGTTTTCCCCTGCATATTTGTTTACCATTTATGTTGCCCTTCAGCTTCTAATGAGGCCGCACGTCTCGTTTATTCGCCAACGTCTGTGCGGTTTAGGTTCGGTTATATTAGACCCTTGACGGATTCGGAGTTAAAGTTCTGTCCGGTGGAACGTCCTGCGTTTGACTTGTATAATTGGACGTATACCTCGCCAGTGTTTCCTATGACACAGGTATTCCGTCTCGTTAAGAGCCCATTTGACTAAACTTATTTGAAACATCTTATAAGTTGTTTGAAGAGCTTATAAGATGTATTTTTTTAAGGAGTTTATAAGTTGATAAAGTGTTTGGTTGATACAATTTGTGAGGATTTATATTAAATATAAATTTTAATTTTAATATAAAATAATATTATTTTTATTTTTTATGTTGAGGTAGAGATGGATGGGGGACAGAGGAGGGGTGGGGTGGTTCCAGAGTGAGGTGGGTGGTTGGAGGTGGAGGATGTTGAGAAAATAAGTTGGGAAATCTCAACTTATTTTTTAACAACTAATTATAAGTAGTTAGGGGCTTATTTTATGATCTTATAAGCTGTTAAATATTTTATTTTGTCAAACATATTGATAGTGCTTATAAATTATTTATTGAGCTTATAAGCTCAACCAAACACTTCGCTCCTTTTCAATCTTACGAAAACTGTCATCTCGATTGTGAACAGGAAGCAGGATTGCATGAATTCATGTTACCGGAACCGGTTGTTTGCATTGGTGGAGTTGTTCGGGTAGAGATGCTGGGTAGGGCTCAGATGGATCCGAACGATGGCTTGTTCTACATTCGGTGAGTCTCGTCTAGTCTACTTTTCGTACGAATATATATTAAAGCCGCCGAGCAGGTATTTATGGCCTACTCTTTTGCAGTTTGGGAGATGTTCAAATTGGTGGGCAGTCCCTATTCCCAGCATACGTTCTTGATGTGTTGAACAATGGAGAAATGGAGCTCAGGTTTTATCCCGAAAAGAAGGGGCGCGTCTGCGGCAGGTTTTAGAATCGGGGCCGAATGAAGAGAGCAAAGCGCAAGTCGAAGTGGCGCTTTGCTCTACTTCAACTTATTGCCTAAACTTTTGTTACAAAAATTAAACCTCGTCCTATATATTTGTTGTAAATTATCCCAAAATCTTTACTATGTCTATCACATAGCAAAAATGTATTTGTGTTGTTATGCTTTGTCACCTATACTTGGTTCATTAAGTACTGATTCTAGCAAAATAAATTGGACTGGCTTATAATTTATGTTCAAGGGTGGGGTTCTTTTCAAATTTTGATTTGCATTTTCCCGAATTATATAAATTCGTTACGCATTTCAGATTTTTATTAGCAGTAATTCAAAAATCCCTCTAGGCAGCGCCTAGGCACTAGGCGGTCATCTGCCGACCCAATTTTAGTATAATCCGCCTAGGCAGGCTACACGTTCATTCTTTTATTCTTGTACGCCTTGAAACGATGCCGTTTATAGAATTTCACTTATTTTGATGTAAATTATTAGGAATTTTTGTTTGTCATTTAATTTTTTATCAATTTGTAATTTATATATGTATTGTTTATTATCTATTGAACTATTGATTTATACCGTTATAAATACTAAAAAAATTAAGCTATATGTAAAAGGTTATCAAATGATTTTGATTATACTAGTGAGATATAGAGAGAGCAAAAAATTAAAAAAAAAAACTTTTGCCGACTAGTCCCCGACTAGGCGGTCTAGGCGCTAGGTGTTCCAAATTTGTCCGACTAGCGATTTCTGACTTACACACCCTTGTTTATTACTCCCTCCGTCCCCTATTAAACTTCACACTTTCTTATTTGGGACGTCCCACAATAAATTTCACACCCCAAATAAGGAAATAAAACACACTCACAATACATACTTTAATTCAAAATACTCTTCTCCCATTAGTTGAAAAGGTCAATAAAGCAGTTTTTCTTAAAATCTGTGCCACCCAACCTGTGAAATTTAATAGGGGACGGAGGGAGTAGTATTTTAATATATATATATATATATTTGAGATTTATTAAATATAAATTCATTTTAGAAATGTAATTATTTATTAATTTTTAGATTATGAAATTCATATTTTATTCCAAAAATTGAAAGAAAGAAAGATATGCTGCATATGACAATGACCATTTACATTTCCAGCTGTTGCCAGTGAAAAGAACGAAAATCAAAATTTCTACAATCTTATAGCTAGATCCAAAATCAAAATGTTGAAAAGTTGGACCAATTTAGAAAATAGGAAAACTTATTGGATTGCAAAAGACGTAATCTCATCTCATAATAATAATAATACAACATTACAAACACTTTGGTCATGTTTGGTTAGCAAATGGTGGATGGATGAGATGTAAACATGGAATATAATGGACAGGCTCAGTGAATAATAAGTAAATGTGTTTAGTTAAACACAGTGGCGGACCCAGAATTTTTAGATTGGGTGTACAATTGATAGACAGTTTAAAAGTATTTGCACGTTAGTCTTTTATTATATATTAAAGTGCATACTATTAACTTAACACAAATTGTTATATAAAATATTTTACGATATATAATTCATAGTATAACTCATATATAAAAAAATCGCAGATCTTGGTTGAGTCTGGCTGTTGATAGGCGAGCAGAAATATCATCTTGGCGAACAGAATTACACCAAGTATCTGCACTTAAGACAAGATTAAGCCAACAAAGTCAGAATAAGCTGGAATTGTCAGGCGAATAGTTCCAGCTCAGCGAGCACATTGACTAGGCGATCAACTTTAACCCAAAGACCATGTGGACCCAAATGATGTCCTGGCGAACACATCCAGCCCATAGGCGAACAGATCTAACTAAAGTACCCAGGAATCAAGCTAACAAGAAGAATGACCAACAAAATCAAGCTAAAGACTCCTCAAGTACAAGTCCAAAAGGACGAACAACTCTTGAATACGAGCAAATCCGGTATTAGAGAATATAAATTAGTTTAGATAAGGTCAAATAGTCAACTCTTCAAGTGTCACACATGCACACTTGGGAGGTCAAAGGTTTTGTACACCTCCTGCTACGAAAACTTGTATATATACTATATATATATATATATATATAATCTAAAAATTTGAAATTGGGGGTATGACTGCACTTTATGTGTGATGGAATTAAAGTAGGATAGAGAATAAGTGGAGGAAAAAAGATGAAATAATTAATGATTAGACTTAATTGTAATTTAATCTAGATTTTTGAATAAATACAAATGAATTACTATATTTAAATATTATTACAAATTAATCTTTTGGGCAGTGCCCTTTTGCTTGCAGTTGACGTGATTTGCCGGCATGACACACCCCCTTAATCAAATGACGTCAAATTTGTATCTGATCGATTTAGATTTAATAGATAAATAATTAATAAGAAATGTTAATGGCATTAAGGGGGTTGCCTAAACAATTTTTTTTTTTTATCCGTAAAAGGCCACTTTTATAAGATAAAAGAAAAAGTGGGGTATAAGAAATACCCATAACAAGAGCATACAACTAATGAAGGACAGATTACAGGTTGTGCCCTAACAACAATTTAGGATTAGTTAGCCAATCTTCGAAAGAAAATGAAGAGAACACCGGGTCCTTTACACTCAACCAACTCCAAATTCTAGCTTTCAACTCATCCACCAATTTATCAACCATTAGCACCCCCCTTCTGAAAATAATCTCGTTCCTCCATTTCCACAGCAACCATACTACACCAAGCCACACCGTGACTACCCTTCTTTTGCCATTTTTTCCTTTCACACTATTACTGTGAATAAGAAGGTTCGAAATAGATTTTGAGTTTACCACAGTAGAAATTTCCAACCATTTGTACACCTCCATCCACACTTTATAAGACGTCTCACATTCAAAAAAGAAATGTTTACCATTCTCCTCCTTTTTCTCACAGAAAACGCACCTCAAGTCTGCATTTTCATTGAGTACTCCTCTTCGGTGCAAATCTGACTTCATAGGCAACCTGTCCTTGATTACTCGCCAACCGTGAGCCGCCACTTTAAGAGGTACCAGCTTGCTCCAAATCAGTTTGTAGGCATGTTCTTCATCTTTTGGCAGCACCACCGGATCACCTCGGCTGATTAGCAAGTTGTATGCCTCCCTTGTTGTGTACACATTTCCCGGAGCATGTTTCCATCTCCATGAGTCTCCAATCCCTTCCTTGATAGTGTACCTGTTTAAATCAGAAACAAGATTATTTAGTGCATCATGTTCATGATCAAGGAGGGGACGCCTCCATCTCCAATTCCAACTCCATTCCTCTCCCACCCACGCCCCCAAACGATTCACCCTTCCTTCTTTATCTAAACTCAGCTTAAAAAGCCTAGAATATTTATCTTTTAATGCCACTTCCCCACACCACCTATCTTTCCAAAACAAAACACTCCTCCCATCCCCAAGTACTCTCTCTAACCCCCCATCAAACCACTCCCCATTTACTCCCAGTGTGATATTAGTGATATCCCTCCACCACCCCATCATTCGACTTGCCACTCCTCTAGACACACACCCCTCTCCCCACCCCCCCCCCCCATTTCCCCATATTTCGACTCAATTACTTTGACCCACAAACTCCCATTTTCATTCAAAAAACGCCACCTCCAATTCCCTAATAAAACTTTATTAAAAACCTCTAAATTCCTAACTCCCAGTCCCCCCAATTTTTTGGATCTGCAAACTGTGCTCCATTTCACCCATTTTATATTTTTAGAACACTCCCCACCCCCCCATAAGAAGTTTCTCTGAAGACTCTCAATCTCTCTTATCACACTCTTTGGAGGTTTGAAAAAAGACAGGTAATATATCGGTATGGATGCCAAGATCGAGTTCAATAAAGTGATTCTGCCCCCTAAGGAGATTTTCTTGTCTTTCCAGCTCTCCAATCGATTTCTGATTTTTCTTACAACTCCTTCCCATTCAGCCGCTTTCTTATGATTCATGCCCACCTTCATCCCAAGGTATGAAAAAAGGAGTTTTCCAGTCTTACAACCAAGTACTCCAGCGAACTCGTTTAGTTTCCAATCCTCCACATTTACACCGTACAAGCAACATTTATCGAAATTCACTTTCAAACCTGATACCACTTCCATGTTTCTTAGAATTCTTTTCATAGTTTGTGCATTCTCCACCAAAGCTGCCCCCATAAAGACTGTGTCGTCTGCAAATTGAAGATGTGATATTTCGACCCTATTCCTTCCTATTGCAGCTGGTACGAACAACCCTTCCCTTACTGCTTTTGACATCATCAGACTGAGTCCCTCGGCCACTATCAGGAACAAGAATGGCGATAGTGGATCCCCCTGTCGAAGACCTCTTTGCAATCTAAACTCTCCTGAAGGACTCCCGTTGACCAAGACCGAGGCAGAAGCTGTTGTCACGCATTCCATCACCCACTTCCTCCACGTAGGGTGAAAATTAAATCATTCCATCATCAATTCGATGAAGTCCCATTCCACTGAATCGTACGCCTTAGCGAAATCTATTTTGAAAAAGATCCGCTCAAGTTTTCCTTTCTTCGCCTCATCAATCGCCTCGTTCAAAATCGCAACACTATCCAGAATCTGTCTCCCCCCAACGAAAGCACTCTGGTTCTCCGAGATAATAGACTCAAGTACTCCCCTCAATCTCTTTGCCAATATCTTTGAAACAATCTTGTAAATACCTCCAATTAATGAAATCGGCCTATAATCGTTAAGGCCAAGAGCAGCCTCCTTCTTTGGAATTAACACTATAAATGACGGATTTATCCCCTTCACGAGCTTCCCGAACCGGTGAAACTCCGATAACATTCTCATCAAATCCATCTTCATAGAACCCCACAACTTCTTAAGAAGGTTGAAATTAAACCCGCCAGGGCCCGGACTTTTTGACCCGTCACAGCTCCACAACGCATCTTTAACCTCTTCTTCTGTAAATGGAGAAACCAAAAACTGATTATCAATTTCTGATATAACTCTGTTGGAGAAGTTTTGTTCTAATGTCGGCCTCTTGAACTCTATCTTCTGGAAGTATTTGTGAAAGTAATCGAAAATTCCCCTTTTTACATCTTCTACCTCCTCCATCCACTGCCCATCAATGTTGATCCCCACGATCTCATTTCGCTTCCTTCTCTTGTTGATCCAATTATGGAAGAAGCTAGAGTTTGCATCACCATCCTTCAACCACTTATTCCTTGCTTTTTGTGAAAGAATATTATTTCTCATTCTCATATCCTTAAACAAGCCTGCTGTGACCTCTTTCCTCTTCAAAACTTCTTCCTCATTCAGACCAAATATATCATCACGCACATCAAGACTGTGAATCTCCCGCCGCTGGTTCTCTATACGATTGTCCAGGAACCCAAATACTTCTCGATTCCAAACTTTAAGATCTTCCTTTAACAATTTCAGTTTCTCCTTGACAACATATCCGCCCCACCCTTCAACTTTATAGCTTCCCCATTTACTGTTGATGAATTCCAAAAACTGTGGGTGTGACAGCCATGCATTAAGACTTCTGAACGGCTTCGGCCCCCAATCCCGTACCTTTACTTCCAACATTATTGGCACATGATTAGACACTGATCTTCGAAGGCCCTTTTGTGATACATTCGGCCATCTATCAATCCATACATTATTCACCAATGCTCTATCTATGCAGCTTTTACAACTCCCGTTAGGTCTATACCAAGTATAGCACCTCCCATGGAGTGGTAAATCCAGTAAACCAGTGTTTCTGATAAAAGAATCAAATGAGTTCATGTCACTGTTATTAAAAATTTCCCCCACCCCATCTCGTTCAGAGTTCCTTCGAATAGAGTTAAAGTCTCCAATGACACACACACATGATGATGTATTCTGTAAAACAATAACAGAGATATTCTCCCATAGTTCCTCTTTTTCGCTTAGCAAACAAGGAGCATATACATTTATTATACAACAATTTAAACGCTCTAGACCCCAAAGCCCGTTGACTACTACAGCCCCTTTCATATGTCATGTACTGGAGCAAGAAAATACCTCATTATCCCATAGGGATAGGATGCCACCAGAACGCCCTTCTGATTCTCTGTATGTCCACCCAAATTTTCCTTCCCCCCAAGTTGCTTTGCAGTCCAACTCCGAAATAACTTCAAGTTTTGTTTCCTGGATGCAGCAAAAATTAATTTTCTGATTTTTGATAATCTCCTTGATCTCGTTCTTCTTCACTGTGCTCCCCAAGCCTCTGATGTTAAATGATAGGATCCGCATTAATTCCCCTTCTTCGGATTCGCCATGCCCATCCCGTTCTTCCGTTCTGTCTTGTTCATTTTCTTGAATTTGTCGATCATAATCTCGTCTGAAACCAAACCCACGAGCCCAATTTTTTTCCCCAGGTTCCAAGTTTCCGAAGCCTCATTTAAATCGTGTACATCTGCATCCGTCAACGGGACAGCCAAATCACGAACGCCATCTTGATTTTCCTTTGACCGTCTTGCAACTTCATCACTGTCAGATTCCATATCCTTCACGAAAGAATTCCAGATTGCTGCCCGCTCTTTCTTCCTCAACAAACTTTCCTCCATAGCTGCTCTTCTTCGGTTCCCATTTCCCAATTTTTGTGATTTTTTATTATCCCCTTGTTTCCGATTGCATCTCTCTACCCTGCCTTTACTCATCACGATTTTTGGGATATTAGGTTCAGTTTCAATTTGCCTGGTTGAGTTAACTGAATGATTAAAGATACAATTCCTTTGGGCCTGGTTGTTAACAAGTTCCACATCAATAGGCCCAGCTTCCATGTTGGGTTGAATAGGCCGATTTATGTTGGGCCCAATATTGTTATCCCCACTTGTAATATCAACACTGAGGCCCACATTCCCACTACCTTGTTTTTCATCGGAAGAAAAAATCTCCTTAACAATTATTCCTTCTATCATAGACTTAGTGGGTCCCAAAATTCCGCCACCCTCCTCCTCTTTTTCGGTATTCACACCCACCATTTCATTGCATGCGCCGTTATTCTCCACAATCAAAACTTCATGTGCCCCATAAGAAGAGTGTGTTGCATCTACCAAAGGTAATTTATTACTCACTGCTTCGAAAGAATCTCCCACAACCTCGGAATCCATCCCCGCCATAATGCACCTACCCGCTGCTTTTGAACCTTCGAATGCGACTGTTGGGCTTCCCATCGATTCATCCTCACTTTCGATCACTAGCGCATCCGCCGTGTTGATAGGCGAGCAGGAGCAACATTTGGGCGACCATGATTAGCGCAAATCATACAAGAATTAAAATGGAGTTAACACATGGTTTACCCAAGATACCCGGCGGGCAAAACCTACATGCGATCAAGATACATAGGCGAACAAAATCAAATCAAAAGCCACATGACGAGCTCAAATGGCGTTTTGCCGACCAGATCCAACCACAGCGCCGAAATAACAATTAAACAAGATGAAAGACCATCAAAATCAGACTAAAGACTCCTCAAAGACAAGTCCAAAGTGACGAACAGCTCCTGACTGCGAGCAAGTCCAGTAGATAAGGATAGAATTTAGTTAAGATAAGGTCAAATTAGTCAAAGAACAGGTGTCAAGCATGCAGGCTTAGTCGGCTAAAGGTCGTGCCACCTCCTGCTGGGCAAAAGTCTATAAATACTTAGATTTTTTCAGCAAATAAAACAAGCACAAATTATTATATACGTCCAAACTTCGATTACGAATCTAAAGCAGCTCGATTAACTTACAATCAAACTTAAAAACGTAAGCTTTCACACGATTCTAATCCATCTAAACCCGAAAATTTGTATTCACTAATTACGTTAGTGATCAATCACACGTAATTGTTTGATGATCAATTTACCACCTAAAACAGCCATTAATCTTCCAGATTAGAACTGATCGTCAACAAATTGGCGCTAGAAGAAGGGTTCGAACCTCCGAATCATTGAATACGGGAAGATTACCCCAGTATTGAATAACAAGTTTGAGTCTTTGAAGAAGAAAAACTCAAGAACACTAAGAACAATACTTGATATCTTCTGTGAAAATGACTCAATCACGGGAGACACAACGTTCTCAACATATAACCCGGGATTCACACTCCCGAATGTCCCAAGCTGGTGGGCGAGCAGGGGCGAGCAGAAACAACCAAGAAAATCAAACTAATGTTGTTCGCCAGTTAATACTACCAGAGTTGGACGCCATTGCCCGTAACCCCGACGAATTGGCGCGCACAATCGCCATGCTCCAGGCTTTACAAAGACAACAAGCCCAACCTGGCCCTTCATATGTGCGAGCAAGGTGTAGCCCTACAAAGACTTGCGAACATGAAAAGGCTAAGGGGGATCATGTGAATGAGGCTGATAGCGCCCAAGCTCGTAAGGCCAAAGACAAAGAAAAAGTGAACGTAGAGGCTACCAGTCAGGGGGGTTCAACTCAGAATCCGGCCATAATAGGAAGTCAGGGCACACGCCAAAGTGCTCTCGAAAGATTGGGACGTTTTGGCCGAGGAGTCATGGAAGTCCAGCCCACTGCAGGAGCAGCTCGCCCAGCCGTAGTACCTGCTCGCCAATCAGTCCATGACAGGCTGACCAGGTCAGCTTTTGGTCACCTTGGCCCAAATGCAGAGCCCAATCCTAGGAGGCCAATCCAGGGGGTTCCCGCTCCCAATGAGAGACTGGAGCGAACAGACGACTATGCACCTCTGCTCGCCGGACAGCCTCAGAGTTAGGGGGGATCCTTAGAGGAGCTCGCCTCCATGAAAAAGGCCATCGAAAGCATGCAGGGCCAGCTAGATCAACAAAAAGGATACGGAAACATGACTCTTCCGGTCTCACCCTTATCTGTGGTGATTCTGAAGGCTCCAATTCAACAAAAGATCCAGTTTCCAGCAAGTATCCAATATGAGGGCATGGCGGATCCTCGAGTGCATCTGATGAAGTATACCAATTATATGGTATCAATGGGGGCAAGTGACGCAACGCAATATCGAAGCTTTCCTTTAACTCTCGGGGATCATGTCCATAAGTGGTTTTCGGCCTTGCCACCAGCTTCAATTCATTCGTTTGCCCAGCTGGGCAAAGAGTTCTTATCCCATTTCTCTATGGCCGGGTCTTATCTATCCCAAAGACATCGGTTATCCGACTTGAAACAAACTGACGACGAGTCGGACCGATCGTATTTGGAAAGATTCGACAAGGTCTTGTTAGAGGGAGAATCCGTCAGTGAAGATACCAAGATTGTGGCCGTCCTGGCTGGGCTCAAGAAGGGTACTGAACTCTGGAAAGATGTGCACTTAAGATGCCCGAAGACATACGCCGAATTTCGGGATCGGGCAGGTGTTTTTGTCTCCATGCATGAAGCCCTGCAGAAGGATATGGGAGACAAAGGAGAGCAGAAAGAGGGTGCGAAGAAGCCTGGAACTGGTTATCGAGCTCCCAAAAACATGAAGGCATTTACCGAAGGAACGGAGCTAAAGGACAAACTGAACCATATTCTTACCGTATCAATCGATACAGTTTACAATAGTGTCCGAGACAAAGAATTGCTAACACCTCCCTGTAAGATACGTCAGGAAACGAGCAAGTTGAACCAGAATAAATATTGTGCCTACCACCGGAGTGTAGGACATTTTACAAGCGAATGTCGTGACTTGCTAAAGTAGTTGTGGTGTTTTACGAAGAGGGAAAGCTATCAGAGTTCGTGAAAAGACAGCCCGGCAAAAGAACCAGAGACGAAGATTCTGATGAAGAAGACCAGGACCAGGCACCTCATCGGAATCGAGCTGGACGACCAGCTCAGGCATCTGCCGGGGGACCAGTTCCAGACATCCAGATGATGGAACCTGCAGGACCCATAGGTGGTTATTCCGATGGACGACCACCAATTTCTAATCGAAAAAGAAAGGCAGAATTACGAGCGATCGGACATGTACAGGAAATTGGGGTCATTCCACCTACCATGCAAACACCGGAATTAACTTTCACCGATAGAGATTTGGAAGGAGTATTGACCCCACACAACGATTCGCTAGTAATATGTGCCAAGATTATAGAAACGAGGGTGCATAGATTGCTGGTGGATACTGGAGCCTACACTAATGTCCTTTTCAAAAAGACGCTTGATCAAATGGGAGATTATGCAGGCTACATCAGAGACACAAATCACCGTATCCTGGGATTCGGAAATGCTGTGACAATCCTGTTGGGAATAGTAACTTTCGCTATGCAACTTGTGACGGTCAAAGAGCCTGGGAAGAATATCGTAAGAATGGTGGATTTCTTGGTCATCAATCAAGAGTCATCATACAACGGATTCCTGGGTCGACCTTTCTTAAATGAATGCAGGGCCGCGTGTTCAACTTACCATTATTGCATAAAATTCCCAACGGCAAGTGGAGTTGGCACGGTGAAAGGAGACCAGAGAAAAGCTTGAGAATGTCTTCTGCAAATTCAGTCAAGACAGGGACAAGTATCTATGATGGAAGCGTCAACTAGTCAACTCGAAAATGAACCCTCAATCGTAGAGGACATTCTTGGAGCTCAAAACGATAAGATGGACATTGACGACCAACCTTCACCCACGGGCAACCAGGCACAGCAGGGCGACGAGCAAAACCTGCCAAAAGCAATGTTACCCCCCGTGGCCGATTGTTTGTGCCCAAATGATAACCAGGGGAGTCCAACTTTGGTGACCGAGTCTCACCCAAAGCCCGCGGATGATTTTGACCCCCGGTTGGGTGTTGAACCCATGGACATCGAGGATGAGCTAAGTCCGGAAGGACCAATAGTTGACCCTCGATGGAAAGGGCAAAAACGACGGGCAACTCCCGTTGAAGAATTGGAGGCCATCAAGATTGATCCTGAGCATGACAGTCTTGAACTTTACATTGGGTCTGAACTCCCTGAGCCTTACAGAACGCGCATGACGGACTTTCTGAAGGCTAACTTGGACGTCTTTGCATGGTCCCATGCCGATATGGTGGGAATCAGCCCGAAGGATGCCTGTCACAGGTTGAATATCAACCCAGTCCGAAAACCTGTCCACCAGAAACGGCGAAAATATGGACCAGACAAGTATCAAGCTTTAAACGAAGAAGTCAAAAAGTTGCTGGACAACGATCTAATTAAACAAGCGTTATGTCCACAATGGGTTGCAAATCTTGTCCTAGTACGGAAGCCGAACGGAACTTGGAGGCTATGCATAGATTTTACAGATCTTAATGCAGCATGCCCGAAGGATAACTTTCCGCTCCCGCACATCGATCAATTGGTGGATAGTACTGCCGGTCACGAAATGTTCACATTCATGGATGCTTTCGCAGGATACCACCAGATTCCAATGCACCCAGACGACCAAGAAAATACGGCCTTTTATACAAATAAAAATTTGTTATGCTGGAAAAGGATGTCGTTTGGTCTAATCAATGCTGGAGCAACCTACCAGAGGCCGGTTAACAAGATGTTCGATGAACATATAGGAGAAACAGTGGAAGTGTACGTCGACGATATAGTCGTCAAGAGTACACAGAAGGAAGATCACCTCCATCATATTTCCCAAGTATTCAACATACTCCGAAAATACAATATGAAGCTAAATCGGAAGAAAAGTAGTTTTGGAGTACATTCCGGGAAATTCTTGGGCCATCTGGTCAGCAAACGCGGAATCGAAGTTAATCCAGCAAAAGTGAAGGCGATCGTCGATATGAAACCACCACGCTCTGTTAAAGAAGTGCAAAGGTTGACCGGTTGCCTTGCAGCTTTAAACAGGTTCATATCACGATCAGGAGACAAGTGCCGTCCATTTTTTGAGGCCATCAAAAAGGGCAACTTTGTCTGGACAGAAAACTGCCAGAAAGCCTTTGATCAATTAAAGGAATATCTGGGAGATGTAAAAATTTTGTCAAAACCGATTCCTGGTGAGAAGTTATATTTGTACCTGGCAGCGTCTGACACGGCTATAAGTTCGGTGCTAGTTCGGGCGGATGGCAAGTTTCACCTGCCAATCTACTATGTCAGCCAGGCCCTGCATGATGATGAGGTGAAGTACTCACCAACTGAAAAGCTGGCATATGCTCTTGTCATGAGTGTCAGGAAATTAAGACCATACTTTTTCGATCATCAAGTCGAAGTCTTGACAACTTTCCCACTCAGACAAATATTACATCGACCCGACACCGCTGGCCGTCTTTTGAAATGGTCCATAGAGATCAGCCAGTTTGGCGTGACTTATGCACCTCGAACCGCGATTAAGGGACAAGCGTTAGCCGACTTTATAGTTGAACTAACCTTCCCTCAAAATCCAACGAGAGGGCTGGATCACCCATGGCATCTTTACGTGGATGGTTCATCAACGAATCTAGCCTCGGGAGCAGGAATAGTGCTCATCAGTCCCGATCGGCAAGTATTCACTTCAGCAGTCATATTTGAATTTATGGCCACCAACAATGAAGCTGAGTACGAGGCCCTTATTGCAGGTCTTCACTTGTCACTAGCAGTTGGAGTAAGATAACTCCAAATTTTCGGAGACTCCCAACTCATTGTAAGCCAAGTACGAGGTGAATATGAGGCCAGAGACGAGCAAATGATCGAGTATCAACGAATAGTGGCTCACTTGGTATCTCTTTTAGACCAAGTGTTTATCCAACAGATACCACGAACAAGCAACACACAAGCTGACGCCCTAGCAAGATTAGCAACAAGCGATGGGCCAGCAGACTTGACGGACATTGTCATTACCAGAAAAGTCCAACCATCAACAATGGACTACGAAGTAAACCAAGTAGTTGAACACGACAACGATGAAGATTGGAGAACTCCTATAGCCAAATACTTGAAAAACGGGGAGTTACCAAGCAACTCATTTGAAGCTGAAAGAATTAGAAAACAGGCGACCAGATACACTCTGGTAGACAAACAGCTTTACAAAAGAGGTTTTTCACTCCCGCTACTCAAGTGTTTGACTAGGGGGCAAGGAAGGACAGTCCTGGAGGATATACATTCTGGAGTTTGTGGAAATCACACTGGGGGGCAGGCTTTGGCCTACAAAACAGTGAGGCAAGGTTATTATTGGTCAACCTTACGGAAAGATGCAATCCAGTTAGTTAGCCAAAGTTTGCCGCCAGTGTCAGGTTTTTGCTCCAAGTATTCATGCCCCGCCCCAGGAGCTTGTATCGGTTTACAGCCCATGGCCATTTGCAAGATGGGGAATTGACATTATTGGTCCTTTCCCGGCAGGAGTGGGAAATGTTCGATTTGCCGTCATAGCAGTCGACTATTATACGAAATGGGTAGAAGCAAAGGCCATGGTAAAAATTACACAGCAGAACATGATCAACTTCATATGGCAGAACATCATCTGTCGCTTTGGAATTCCACGAACAATTGTGTTGGTCCCACTAGTTAGATTAATTGCGGAAACTTAAGTTAAATGTCTTTCAAAGTCTTTTACAAGAGAGTAATAATCAAAAGAACAATAAGTAAATTGAAAACAATAAAGAACACAAGATATATAGTGGTTCGGATTTGAATATCCTACGTCCACTCTCCCTTATATCTAAGGGGTCTCACTATCAACCAACCACTCACTTACTTACTGGAATTTGGAAGTACCAGTTCCTTCTTACACCTCTTTAGATTTGACTTCAATCTAAAGAGATCAAACAACCTACAACCTTGTCTGATAGATGAACAGGTTGAGGTTTCAATAACTCCTTAAGAGTAGATAAATATTATGAACAGTAAGAGTGCTTGGTATGAATCTCAAAAGCTTGGATAGACTTATGCGTGTATATAGTTTTTTCTGAAGCTTTTTCTTGAACTGCACTCTCATATTTATAGAGGGGATTAGGGCTAGCCGTTGGAGGGCTAATCCAATCAGATCCTCTATATAAGGAAGCCTCAATCAATCAATTCCCTAATTGATTGATTGGGTTGGTGGGATCCTTGGATTGATTATCTTCAAATACTTTCCAATCCTGATCTTGTTGACTTGATTTGAATCACCAACGGTCAATAGCTTCCTCTGCCTAACTCTGATTCTCTCCAGAGAAGGCAAGACCAGACACCAGGCAACCTCGGTGTCTTCTGGTCCTCATCTGGTCAACAACCAGAATACTCAGGTGAATCAGGGGATCAAACTGAGCATATTTTGTTCTACCAGACTCGTCTGGTCCGGACTCTTCTGGTCAGGGGAAGGTCCTCTGCCTCTGGTCAGATCTCATCTGGTGAAGTCTTCTGGTCTGACAGTTCCCCATAGACTAAGTCCTAATCTAGATCATCATCTGGCTAACAGGTCCAGATGGTCCTATTACATCTTCTGGTTTGTTTTAACTCATCAAAACTAACAACTTTTATCCTAACAATTTCCCCCTTTTTGATGGAGTTAAAACATTACCAGAACTGATCAAAAGTAAACTTAAGCAAGAAAACAATAAAGGATAAGACCTTAGAATAGATCTTATCAGGCAAACAAATAAGACAACACAACAAGGGGTTGTCTTTTGAATAGAGAAGATATGAGATTCTCATTGATAAAAAGGACAAAGATGATTACAGATTACAAAGCAATTCTGGTCCTATTCTAAGCATATCTTCTGTTATCCTTGGGCACCAGGAACCAGTCAAAGAATCTATCTTGAATGGCCTTCAACTCTGCAGAAGATGTTGGGGTGAAGTTTGCCAACACCTTGGTCTTGTACAGTCTCTTCAGCTCAACCCAATCAACCTGGTCTCCTGCCATTGGAGTGTTGAGAAAATGGAATTCAGGAGCAGTGACTTCCAGGTTGAATTCAATAGTTGAATCCATCAACTGCTTGTACAAATCTGCATCATATGCCTGCATCCAAGAATGGAAAGTCCTGTTGATGAGAGCATCATCCTCTGGTGGAGGTCTCTGGATGTAATGTTGAATGAACCAGAGAGTCTTGGCTTCTCTCCATTTTTCTATCAAAGGCACAGGAACAGTTGAATCAAAGGACCCTTCTGTCCTGAGAGGGAGGATGTTCATGACTTCAACAGGCCCTTTCCTCTTCTGGCTGGATCCACTAGCACCAGGAGTGATGACAGCTTCTCTGCTTTTCTTATTTTGCCTTCTAACATATCTGAGCCTCTGCTCTTCATCTATGTTTTTCCTTATCCTAGCTTGCCTCTCTTCAGGCGACTCTTCCTTGAATCTCTTCTCTTCTTCTTCAACCACAGATTCAAGGAAGCTCTTCTTCACTTTCCTTATCTTCCTCTTTGCAGGTCCAGAGATGGAGATTGGATCCTGCTCAGCCTCTGACTCCTCTTCTGCAGCAAGCTGCTTAGCCATGGAAAGAGATTTGAGCTCTTCCTTCTTCTTCTTCTTCTGCAACTCAGCCTGGGCCAATGTATTCTCCAGCAGGTCCAGACGAGCTCCATGGCTGAAGAGAGTTTCATTTGTGGTCTTCGCCAGATCAGTTCTGGCCTTCTCTTCCCCCTTTTTAACTTCATCAAGGAGGGGCTCCACCACCTGCCTTATAAGATCAGGCAAGGCAGTGTTGGAGGAAGAGTGAAGATCATGTAGCTGCTTGGCCTCCTCCAGGTAGGCTTTAGACTCAGCAACAAGCCTCTCTTGCTTCTCCAACATCTCCTGGAGGGAGTCCTTTAGCTTGGCAGTCTGAATCATCTGGCTAGCCATCTCCACTTTGAGCACAGAGACTGGCCTCATCTGCTCCAGCACGTGCTCCTGGAGCTGCTTCTGGCTGTGCATGACATCCAGCTTGACAAATAAGCCATTAGCCTTGAAAGAAGCTTTTACCTCTTCCAGAGTAGACTTGATCTGCTTCAGGAAGATTTTCCTCTCATGCCTGATCTGATGCTCTATCATAGCAGGGGTCATGTGTTGAATTGCTTTGGAAAAGCGCCCTATCTGCATGATCTGCTCGTTGAAGAAAGCTTTCATCTTCTGGAGCACAGCAAGAGACATCTCAAAGTCTTCCTCATCTGAATATAGCTCTGGAGGGAAGACAAAATGAGGACCAAACTTGTAAGTGGGGCCCTCTGGAGTGAGCATTACTCCTCTCTGGATGAGCAGGGTGCGAATCAAGACTTTAGCTGCACCAGGGGTCTCCAGCTCTGCTGGGTTCTGAATATTCATCCTCTGCTTTAGCTCAATCTCCCAAGCAGTGAAGTTGGAGGGACCCATTTCCTCAAGCAAAAGCATTAGGTCCTCCACATCTTCAAGTCTGGCCTTGCTCCAGACCTTGGCATCAGTAAGCTCTGCCAGGAGTGGTAAGTGCTCCAGAAGAACTGGGAAATGCTCTCTTAGCCAGAGCTGAGCACTTACACTCATACTCTGCCTAATGGGACCCATTTCTGCAGATGAGAAAGAGAAGGGTTTGGGCCCAGAGGCAGAGGAGGAAGGTGCTAAGTTAGCAGGCTCAAGTGAAGCTTCCTCATCTTCACTATCATCGCTTGTTAAACAGGTAGGAGAAGGGGGAGGGGCAGGGAAACCCAGAGCCATAGAAATGGTTGGGTCCTGGTCTGTATGGGTTTGGGGAGGATTGAGATTTTGTGAAGTAGAGGTGGAAGGGAAGGGTTGCTCTGCACCAGAAGAAGATGGAATATCTGGTACAGAAGGTGTAGGAGGTATCTGCGAGGTGGAAGTGTTTGGAGGGGGGATTTCTGCACTAGAAGAGGTTGAGGGTTCCTCTGGTGCAAAAGGTGGGGGAGAGGGGTTTGTGGGAAGATGTGTTTGGGAATATGGGGGAGAAGGTGTTTGGGTAGGAATGGTAGAGGGAGTATATACTGGGGTATCTGGGATAATCTGCTCTGGTGGAACAATAGGGTTACCAGAGGCAGATGGGGTTTGGGGAATATTATCTGGGGGAGAGGTAGAGGGGGAGACAAGATTAATGGGAGAAGAAGATGGAAGAGAAGGGTTTACCTCTGCTGGGTCAACACCAGCAGGCACAACAGACTCTGGAGCATCCTCCATCATCTGGGAAGCATCCTCAATTGCCTTTTCTAAGGCCTCTCCAAGATCAGATCCAGAGTCAGGATCTTGAAGAAGGGCTCTCTTGGCCTTGGATTTCCTCACAAGAGGCTCAACCTCTTCTTCCTGTTCTTTCTCTAAAGGCTCATCCACCAGAAGGGTTTTCTATGCCTTTCTGCTAGTCCTACGCTTCTTAGCAGAACCTCTCCTGGCCTTTTCTGGCTGCTTCCTCTTGACTGCTCCAGCCTTCTTAACAGCTTTATCATCATCACCCTTCTTCTTAAGTACTTCAAGAAGGGGAATCTGGTCCTCCTCTGAGGAACCAGAGAAAGCAATGGTTGAGGAACCAGTTGCTTCAGCAGTTTTCTTCTGTGTCTTCTGCTGCTGCTGCTTCTTCTGCCCCTTGGCTGGTGAGGGAATAGATTGAATAGGAGGGGCAGGGATGGCTTGCTCTCCATCAGAGTCGGCATGGCCATGGAGAGGGCCATCCTTGGAGAAGAGGATCTTGGATTTGTGATAAATATGGCACCAAGATGATTTCCACTTCTTCTCTGGAAGGAGAGAATCCAGAATAAGAGTTAACTTAGTCCCCAAAGAGACATTTGCAGTGAAGCAGAACTGCAACTCTCCTGGCTTGGAAGGACAAGGCTCCTTCTTCACCTTCAGCCTGTTCTTCCTCAACACATCCCAGAAGAACTCCGCCCAATTACACTGAACACCATCATATAAAGCCCTCATCACACACATCCTACCATTGAAAATGGCATCTGTGCTGTGATTTTCACACATAAGCACCTTCACCACGATATCGAACAACACCTTGAACTTCTGCCTTAAATGCTTGTCCAAGAAGCCCTTTGTGATATTCTGGCAGGAAGATCGAGCAAAAATCTTGAAGGAACCAATAATGTCATCCTTCTTGTACGTCAAAGGATCCACTCCCACCGCAGAAATGTTCTCGAATAAAGCGTAGAAATCGTGCTTAGAAAACACCAAATCATCTTCATCAACCTTGGAGGAAATGTGGTCCTCGTGAATCTTCATACGAACCAATAACTGGGCCGCATATCCGTCAAGAGTACGAAAATCCTTGGGAACTGTGGAGATCAGCTTCTCCACCCCTGCATTCTGGAGCATCTCCAGAATCGACAGCGCAACAGGGTTCTTGGTGGTATAAAAGTCCACCACCATCTCCGTCTTTAACTTTCGCATCATAAGAACATGATCGAAGTTGCACAGGGGAGCCATATCTGTGAAAGAGAGATAGAGAAAGAGAAAGAAATTCTTTGCAGAGAGAAGTTAGGGTTTGAAAGTATGGAAACGTGAAAGGACAGATTGAAAGAAAGTTTGATTTAAATAGGATATTACGCGTGGCTTGATTAATAAATGAAGTGTGAACGCGTGTAGTTTCAAATTTAATTGAGGAAACAAAATCAATTTTAGCATTGATTGACATTTTGCACAGTGATTAAATCCGATGGCCACGATGAAAGGCAAGATACAGATTTAATCTGGTGCGTTGGCATAGTCATTGTTGTCCTTGATCACAGTGACTTTAATTCTCCACCTGCTGGTTAGTGAGCGCAAGATTTTACTATTAATTTCTTTTTCAGAGTAGGTCTTACCTAAAGCACTAGCCTTGTTCAGAAGGTTTGTGAGACGCATGTCCAGCTGGTCAATGGTCTCGTCTGGTTTCATCTTGAAGGTGTCAAACGAGTGTTGAACAGCTTGGAGCTTGTTGTCTTTGATCTTCTCTGTTCCCTCACAGAGAAGTGCAAGTTTGTCCCACATCTCCTTGGCAGTGGCACATGTTCTGACCTTTTCAATTACCTCTTTAGTAAGTGTGTTGATGATCTCTGGTGTTAGGATAAAAATTGTTAGTTTTGATGAGTTAAAACAAACCAGAAGATGTAATAGGACCATCTGGACCTGTTAGCCAGATGATGATCTAGATTAGGACTTAGTCTAGGGGGAACTGCCAGATCAGAAGACCTCACCAGAAGAGTCACCAGAAGACCCCACCAGAGGACTTCACCAGAGGACTCCACCAGAGGACTTCACCAGATGAGATCAGACCAGAGGCAGAGGACCTTCCCCAGACCAGACGAGTTCTGACCAGACGAGTATGGTGGAACAAAAGATGCTCAGTTTGATCCCTTTATTCTACTGAGTATTCTGGTTGTTCACCAGATGAGGACCAGAAGACACCGAGGTTGCCTGGTGTCTGGTCCTGCCTTCTCTGGAGAGAATCAGAGTTAGGCAGAGGAAGCCATTGACCGTTGGTGATTCAATTCAAGTCAACAAGATCAGGATTGGAAAGTATTTGAAGATAATCAATCCAAGGATCCCACCAACCCAATCAATCAATTAGGGAATTGATTGATTGAAGCTTCCATATATAGAGGATCTGATTGGATTAACCCTCCAACGGCTAGCCCTAATCCCCTCTATATATACAAGAGTGCAGTTCAAGAAAAAGCTCTAGAGACTCTACACGCGCACATAGCATTCTAAGCTTTTGATCACTACGCATTTGCACTCACTTAGTTCTTAATTACTCATCCAACTCGTAAGGAGTTTATATACTCAACCTGTTCATCTTGTTAGATAAGGTTGGAGTAAGTTTGTCTTTAGATCGAAGTTAGATCTAAAGAGATTGTAAGAAGGTGCTGGTACTTCGGAAATTCCAGTGGTTAGTGAGTTTGTTGGTTGTTAGTGAGACCCCTTTGATCAAGGGAGAGTGGACGTAGGATATTCAGATCCGAACCACTATATATACGGTCTTATTTATTGCTTTCCTTAATACTTGCTTGTTTATAATTTGTGCTCTTAGAAAAGGATTTCTTCTAAAGACATATCGGTTAAAAAGGCTTCCGCAATTAATCTATCAAGTGGGACCAACAAGTGGTATCAGAGCAGTGTGTCCAACGACCACTGCTTTGAAAAGCTTTTGGTGGTCACCGGGCAGATCCATTGCTCATTTATTGTTTTTGTTCAAAATCTAGATAAATCCTTATTTTAGTAAATATGTCTTCGAAATCTTCTTATAAGAGTCGCAAACTGCCAGAATTCTCGTTCGAGGATTATAGCCACTGGAGCTTCATGATGAGTAATCATCTTGGAGCTATTCACCACCGCATGTTAGATGTGGTTGAAAGTGGCCCCATTAAATTTTATTGGACTCCTATTGATAGTGGCAGGTCTGAGTCCAGAGAAGAAACTAGCGACGCTGCAGAGGATAGAGTTCCCAGACAACGAATCCTAAAAAAGAAAGATGAACTTGACAACGATGAGAGAAAGCTGCATAACCTGGACCAGGTGGCAAGAACCGAGATTATCAACACTCTCACCAAGGAGGTAATAGAGAAGGTCAGAACCTGTGTCACTGCCAAGGAGATGTGGGACAAACTCGCACTTCTCTGTGAGGGAACATAGAAGATTAAAGATAACAAGCTCCAGGCTGTTCAACACTCGTTTGATACGTTCAAAATGAAACCAGACGAAACCATTGACCAGCTGGACATGCGTCTCACAAACCTTCTAAACAAGGCTAGTGCCTTAGGTAAGACCTACTCTGAAAAGGAAATTAATAGTAAAATATTGCGTTCACTAACAAACAGGTGGAGAATTAAAGTCACTGTGATCAAGGACAACAAGGATCTCAATACTCTGGATCATCATCTTCTGTTGTCTGATCTCAAAGCCTATGAGTATGATCTTCAAGAGGAGGATCAAACAGAAGAGGTTTCCTCTTCTGGTCAGAAAGGAGTTGCATTCTCTTCAACTCTCAAGCCTGATGTCAAGACAAAGGAGTCTACTGCAGATGACTTGAGCCTCAAGGAGCAGGTAGCACTTCTAACTCGTAAATTAGACAAAATGAGTTCAAAATATGGCAGGTACAAAAGGCATTGGAAGGAGTCTACCAGAGACAGGAAGAGTTCTTTCAAGCCTGCAGAGAAGGAGAAGACATCTGGAGACTCAAGGGAGACCAGATTCAGAACTCCAGAGAGGAGGAGAGATGACAACCCTGGCAACTCTGGGAGATCAGATTATCAGAGGAGGGATGGTAGCTCTGGCAGACCTGACTACCAGAGGAGAGAGAGTAGTCCAGCCAGATCAGACTACAACCAGAGGAGGAGAGAGCCAAGTCCTAGTCCCAGAGGAGACAATGCCTGCTACACATGCAACAAGATTGGTCACTACAGTTATGATTGTCCTCAGCTTACTCCTAGGGAAAGAGAAGAGAAAAGAATCAAGAGAGATAGGAGATATGCAGATAAGAGAGCACTGCTGGCAGAAGCAGAGGAGAAGGATACTAGTTCCAGTTCTTCTTCTTCTGACTTTGGATCAGATGATGATGTGTGTCTCATGGCAGACATCACTGAGGTAAATGAAACTACTCTAGTTTTATCTAATTCCAAATGTACTGAATCCTCTAATTCATCTGGTAACTCCAGAGAGTCTGATATGCAACAAATGCTATCAGATCTCCAAAATTGTGTCCAACTCTGTCAAAAACTTGAGAAAGAGAATGGTAGGCTCAGAGCTGAAGTTCAATCTCTCTCTCATGAGCACAAATCCACCAGAGAACTCATGAAAGATCATTCCAAAGAAGTCTCTGAACTTCAGGATAAGATCACAGAAAGAGATACTCTGGTAGATCAACTCATGAAAGAAAGGACCTCTCAAGAAGATGAGATCAATGAACTCAGAGCCAAATATCAGACTCTTATCAAGGGAAAACAAGTTGCTCACAACATAGAGGAGATACCTATGCCCAGAGAAGCTCCTAAGATACCATCTGTTGTATCTATCATATCAGAGTCTTCTCAGTGCATTTGTGATAAGAGTGGTTTAGGATATTCTGGAATTACCACTAAAACTCATAAATACCTCTATAATAAAGACAAGTCTGTAAGAGCTGGTAAATTGGTAGAAATCTGGAATGATAAAGACTTAACTGGTAATGGTTACAAGGTGGTTCACAATCCTGATTGGAAAAGGAATCACTCTGTTAATCACATAACAAATGGTCCAGAAGAGTTGACTATTCTGGAAGAGAAGATGCTAGAGAATAAGTGTCAAAAAGGGGAACCATTAAAGATTGATGGTTATGTGAACAATGAGTCCCAAGGAGTAGAAATTACTCAAATTGGAGGACCCCAGAGAAATCCTCAAAGGGAACCTAAACAGATTAGGGGACCTCAAAGGAAACACTCAAGAAAGGGGAATACCAATCAGAGTAACAACTACCAGAGAAGGAACAATGTTCAGCAGAACCAGGTACCCCAGAGACAATTTTCTCAGAGGAATCAATTCCAGAATAGGTATACTCAAAGGAACTATAATCACCAGAACAAGTCTAATTATCAGAACCAGAGGAGGTCTTCCAGACCCATCTATAGAAAACCAACTGATCTGGGGAGTTATGACACCAGAGATGGTTCTTCTAGGATGTACCCTTATAACCAGACCTTTAAGACCATGTCTTTGAGGCAGGCCATTCCAAAGGCCAGATTTGAGAAAAGGTACACCAGACCTGTTTATAGGAAAGGTGTCCTTATCAGACCAGTAGCTCAATATGTCATTGTCAGAGGACATGTGCTGGTAGATAGATTTGGAAGGAAGATAAGATCTCCTCATCCATCAAGGGATGATCTTTATCTATGGATTCCTACAAAACCTACAACTAACCAATCAGGACCCAGCACTAGTAGGGGACCTAATTGATTTCTCTGCAGGTAGATAAGAGTCCATTGGAGAAAGGATTTTCAAGCAATCATGTCTGGTACATTGATAGTGGATGTTCCAAGCACATGACCTTCCAGAAGGATAATCTCCAAGATTTCAAGCCATTAAATGGACCAAGAGTGATGTTTGGTGACAACAACTATGGAGTCACCAGAGGAGTTGGAAAGTTGACCTTCAATGGAGTATCTGTAGATGAAGTCTACTACGTAGAAGGACTCAAGCATAATCTGCTTTCAGTATCCCAATTCTGTGACAAGGGATACTCAGTGAAGTTTTCTAGTGATTCATGCACTGTTTTCTCTTCTGATTATAATGATATCTTGCTAATAGGCTTGAGGAAGGGTAACATTTATCTTGCAGATTTTAGCAGTTGCCCAAGGAATGCTTGCCTGGTTGCTAAAGGATCTGCAGAGAACAGCTGGATTTGGCATAAGAGATTGTGTCATCTTAACTTCAAAACATTGAACAAGATTGCTAGAAAAGGTCTCATTCGAGGTCTTCCTAATGAAGTGTTTAAGAAGGATCAGGTTTGTGGTTCATGCCAGAAGGGTAAACAACCCAAGACTTCCTTTAAGGATGTCCAGAGCACAACCACAACCAAAGTACTTCAACTACTTCACATGGACCTGTTTGGACCTGTTTCTCCTCTTAGTTTCAGTGGAAGGAAGTACACCTTAGTAATAGTAGATGACTTTTCAAGATACACTTGGGTAGTGTTCTTGTTTAAGAAAAATGAAACTATGACTAAGCTGCCAGAGTTCTTCAAGCAGATTCAGAATGAGCAGAACCAGAGCATAGTCAGGATCAGAAGTGACAAAGGAACAGAGTTTTTGAATTCACACATTGCAGATTACTGCAAGGATCATGGGATTTTTCATGAGACATCTGCTGCCAGAACACCTCAACAAAATGGAGTTGCAGAAAGGAGGAATAGGACTCTCAAAGAAGCTGCAAGAACACTTCTGGCAGAGTACAGCACTCCACAGAGATTTTGGGCAGAGGCCATCAATACAGCTTGTTACACTCAGAACAGGTGCCTGATTGCCCAGAGACACAATAAGACCCCATATGAGGTATGGAAAGGTAAAACCCCATCTGTTTCATATTTTCATGTTTTTGGATGTAAGTGTTTCATCCATGACAATGGGAAATCTAAATTAAGAACCTTTGATGCTAAAGTGGTTGATGGAATATTTTTGGGATATTCCAGCACCAGTAAAGCTTTTAGAGTTTTTAATAAGAATTCACTTTGTGTGGAGGAAACACCTCATGTTGTTTTTTATGAATCTGCTTTTGAGTGCAAGGTGGATTCTAATTCTTCTGATGAGACCCAGAATCAGACTACACCCAGAGTAATCAAAGTCAATCCTCCTATTCTTGATTCAGATTCAGATTCAGATTCAGATGATGACCCATCTCCTGGTTCTCTGAAGCAGCAGCCTTCACAGGGAGCAGAACCAGAAGAGGTTGGAACTCCTGTAGGGGGAAGCTCTTCTGCAGGTGGTGATAATCACCAAGGTACTACAGAAGATGATCATCCAGGTAAGACCACGGGTAGGAGGACCCTGGTTGATCACCCCAATGACCTGATCTTAGGAGATCCAACTAAGGGTGTCCAGACTAGGAGAACTATTAACTTAGCTGCCTTATTCAGTTGCTATGTGTCCTTGATTGAGCCCAAGAACATCAAGGAGGCACTGAAAGATTCAAATTGGATTGTTGCTATGCAGGAGGAATTGAATCAATTCACCAGACAGGATGTTTGGGAGCTGGTAGACAGACCAAGACATCAAAAGGTGATAGGCACTAAGTGGGTTTTCAAAAATAAGAAAGATGAGAATGATGTCATTACTAAGAACAAGGCAAGGCTAGTGGCCCAGGGCTATTCTCAGTCTGAAGGAATAGACTATGATGAGACATTTGCTCCTGTTGCCAGACTAGAAGCCATCAGATTGTTCTTAGCATATGCTGCTCACATGAAGTTCAAAGTATACCAGATGGATGTGAAATCTGTCTTTCTTAATGGGATTCTCATTGAGGAAGTGTATGTGGAACAACCTCCTGGTTTTGGACAAGGTGACAAGGTGTTTAAGCTTAAGAAAGCTCTTTATGGGCTGAAGCAGGCACCCAGAGCATGGTATGACACTCTATCTCAATTTCTTCTGGACAATGGTTTTACTAAAGGTAATATTGATAGGACCTTGTTTAGGAAAGAAGAAGGAAAGGACATCCTTCTGGTCCAAATATATGTTGATGACATCATATTTGGATCCCCTAACAAGAAGCTGTGTGAGAAGTTTGGTGAGCTCATGCAGGGACAGTTTGAGATGTCCATGATGGGAGAATTGAATTACTTTTTAGGTTTGCAGGTTAAGCAATCATATAAGGGAATTTTTATTAATCAAGCTAAGTACACCAGAAACATGTTAGAGAAATTTGGAATAGGATCTAGCAAGGCAGCCAAGATCCCTATGATGACAAATTTCAACATGGATCCAGATGAGTCTGGAGAGAGTGTGGACCAGACTCAGTACAGAGCACTTATTGGTTCTCTTCTGTACCTGACTGCAAGCAGACCAGATATTACTTTTGCTGTAGGAGTTTGTGCCAGATTTCAAGCTAATCCCAAGAAAAGTCACTTGGAAGCAGCAAGGAAGATTTTGAAATATCTCAAGGGAACTGTGAATTTAGGATTATGGTATCCTGCAGATGACAATTTGGAATTGAGTGGTTATTCAGATTCAGACTATGGTGGGTGCAGAATAGATAGGAAATCTACAAGTGGAACATGCCAATTTTTAGGGAATAAATTGGTATCCTGGTTTTCCAAGAAGCAGACTTCAGTTGCTACATCCACTACAGAAGCAGAGTACATGGCTGCAGGGAGCTGTTGCTCACAGCTTCTCTGGATTAGTCAACAGCTTAGGGATTACCAGATTAGAGCCAAGGATATTCCTATTTTCTGTGATAGTAATAGTGCCATAGCCATCACCCAGAATCCAGTTCTTCATACCAGGTGTAAACATGTTGATATAAGGCATCATTTTATCAGAGATCATGTTGAAAAGGGAGATATAAGGATGGAAAAGATTGCAACAGAGAGGCGGAGAGCAGATATTTTAACTAAGCCTTTGGCTGAGACCAGATTCAGAGAGTTAGCTTTTGAGTTAGGTTTGTTGGATCCAGAGACAGGTTTGTTTTAGGGGGAACATCAGAGAAGTATCCTTGTTTCATTACTTTTCTTAATATATTTATTTTCTTGAGTTAACATACCTGCAGATTAGATATATCAGAGAAGGCAATAGATGAGGTTTGCACCAGGTGACACTTGTCCCAGATGAGGTGCTGAGTCATTTGTCCAAAATCTTCTCTGACCAGAACCAGATGAGTTCCATCAGAGGAGATGTAACTATGGTTTCATCTGGTTACAATATTAGGTGACAGGTATGCATTTACTTCTTTGGCCTCTGATCATTGGGATACACTTTTCAAATTAGTAAGTACACTCAAAACCTTTCAACTTCGGAGTGTATTTAAGACTAGGGTATAGGGCCTAGGCAATCATTTCGCTTTTTCTCTTGACTGCCACAAAACCCCTTTATGCCCAGTCCCAATGAATATGCCAACGCACCAGATTAAATCTGTATCTTGCCTTTCATCGTGGCCATCAGATTTAATCACTGTGCAAAATGTCAATCAATGCTAAAATTGATTTTGTTTCCTAAATTGAATTTGAAATAACACGCGTTCACACTTCATTTAATTTTCAAGCCACGCGTATTACTCTATTTAAATCGATTTTGTTTTCAATCTGTCCTTTCACGTTTCTATACTTTCAAACCCTAACCTCTCTCTGCAAAGCATTTTCTCTCTCTCTCTCTCTCTTTCACAGTAATGGCTCCTCCGTGCAACTTCGATCATGTCCTGATGATGAAAAAGCTTAAGACGGAGATGGTGGTGGACTTTTATACCACCAAGAATCCAGTTGTGCTGTCGGTTCTGGAGGTGTTCCAGAATGCAGGGGTGGAGAAGTTGATCTCCACTGTTCCCAAGGATTTTCGCACCCTTGACGGTTATCCGGCCTAGTTTCTGGTTCGCATGAAAATTCATGAGGATTACATCTCTTCAAAGATTGGTGAAGATGATTTGGTGTTTTCTAAGCACGATTTCTGCGCTTTGTTCGAGAACATTTCTGCGGTGGGAGTGGATCCGTTGACGTACAAGGAGGATGATATCGTTGGATCATTCAAGATTTTTGCTCGTTCTTCCTGCCAGAACATCTCAAAGGGCTTTGTGGATAAGCATTTAAGGCAAAAGTTCAAGGTGTTGTTCGATATCGTGGTAAAAGTACTTATGTGTGAAAATCACAGCACAGGTGCCATCTTCAATGGTAGGATGTGTGTGATGAGGGCTTTATATGATGGTGTGCAATGTAATTGGGCGGAATTCTTCTGGGATGTGTTGAGGAAGA
Source organism: Ballota nigra (assembly GCA_947034835.1). Lineage (NCBI taxonomy): Eukaryota > Viridiplantae > Streptophyta > Magnoliopsida > Lamiales > Lamiaceae > Ballota > Ballota nigra. Next base: position 101,635,231 of record OX344724.1, on the reverse strand, counting down.
ACAAGCTGAAGGTGAAGAAGGAGCCTTGTCCTTCCAAGCCAGGGGAGTTGCAGTTCTGTTTCACTGCAAATGTCTCTTTGGGGACTAAGTTAACACTTATTCTGGATTCTCTTCTTCCAGAGAAGAAGTGGAGGTCATCTTGGTGCCACAATTTTCACAAGTCCAAGATCCTCTTCTCCAAGGATGGTCCTCTCCACGGCCATGCCGACTCTGATGGAGAGCAAGCCATCCCTGCCCCTCCTATTCAATCTATTCCCTCACCTCCTAAGGGGCAGAGAAAGCAGCAGCAGCAGAAGACTCAGAAGAAAGCTGCTGAAGCAACTGGTTCTTCAACCGTTGCCTTTTCTGGTTCCTCAGAGGAGGACCAGATTCCCCTTCTTGATGTGCTTAAGAAGAAGGGTGATGATAAAGCTGTCAAGAAGGCTGGAGCAGCCAAGAGGAAGCGGCCAGAGGAGGCCAGGAGAGGCTCTGCTAAAAAGTCTAAGATTAGCAGGAAGGCCAAGAAAACCCTTCTGGTGGATGAGCCATCAGAAGAAGAAGAAGAAGAAGAGGAAGTGCCTCTTGTGAGGAAATCCAAGGCTAAGAGAGCTATCCTTCAAGATCCTGATTCTGGATCTGATCTTGGAGAGGCCTTGGAGAGGGCTATTGATGAGGCCTCCCAGTTGATGGAGGATGCTCCAGAGACAGCTATACCTGCTGGTGTTGACCCAGTAGAGGTAAATCCCTCCATTCCATCTTCTTTTCCCATTAATCTTGTTTCCCCTTCTACCTCTCCCCCAGATAACATTCCCCAAACCCCATCTGCCTCTGGTAACCCCACTCTTCCACCAGAGCAGACTATCCCAGATACCCCTGTCTTTGCACCCTCTACCATTCCTGCTCAAACACCTTCTTCCCCAAACTCCCAAACACTTCTTCCCACAGACCCATCTCCCCCACCTTCTGTACCAGAGGTACCCTCAACCTCCTCTGGTGCAGAAGTCCCCCCTTCAAACTCTTCCACCTCCCAGATCCCTCCTACACACTCTGTACCAGATATTCCTTCCTCTTCTGGTGCAGAACAACCCCTTCCTACCACCTCTACTTCACAAAACCCCAACCCTCCCCAAACCCATACAGATCAAGACCCAACCATTGCTATGGCTCTGGGATTTCCTGCTCCCCCATCCCCAACCTGTTTAACAAGCGATGATAGTGAAGATGAGGAAGCTTCACTTGAGCCTGCTCACTTAGCACCTTCCTCCTCTGCTTCTGGGCCCAAACCCTTTATATTCTCTTCTGATGATATGGGTCCCATTAGGCAGAGTATGAGTGTGAGTGCTCAGCTCTGGCTAAGAGAGCAGTTTCCAATTTTGTTGGAGCACTCACCCCTCCTGGCAGATCTAACTGATGCCAAGGTTTGGAGTATGGCTAGACTCCAGGATGTTGAAGATCTCATGCTTCTGCTGGAAGAGATGTCCCCTTCTGCCTTCACTGCGTGGGAGATTGAGCTGAAGAAGAATTTAAACATTCAAAACCCAGCAGAGTTGGAGACACCTGAGACGGCCAAGGTCTTGATCAGAACCCTCTTAATCCAGAAAGGTGTCATGCTCACTCCAGAGGGCTTCTCCTATAATTTTGGTCCGCATTTCTCATTCCCTCCAGAGTTGTACTCTGATGAGGAGGACTTTGAGATGTCTCCTGCTGTGCTACAGAAGATGAAGGCTTTCTTCAATGAGCAAATTATGCAGATTGGGCGGTTTTCCAAAGCAATCCAGCATATGGCCCCTGCTATGATTGAGCATCAGATTAAGCATGAGAGGAGAATCTTCCTGAAGCAGCTCAAGTCCTCTCTGGCAGAGGTAAAAGCTTCCTTCAAGGCTAATGGCTTGTTTGTCAAGTTAGATGTCATGCACAGCCAGAAGCAGCTCCAGGAGCACGTGCTGGAGCTGTTGAGGCCAGTCTCTGTTCTCAAGGTGGAGATGGCCAGCCTAATGATTCAAACTGCTAAGTTGAAGGACTCCCTCCAGGAGATGTTGGAGAAGCAGGAGAGACTTGTTGCAGAGTCTAAAGCCTATCTGGAGGAAGCCAAGCAGCTGCGTGATCTTCACTCTTCCTCCAACACTGCCTTGCCTGATCTTATAAGGCAGGTAGTGGAGCCCCTCCTTGATGAAGTTAAAAAGGGGGAAGAGAAGGCCAGAACTGATCTGGCGAAGACCACTAATGAGACTCTGTTTAGCCATGGAGCTCGTCTGGACCTGTTGGAGAACACTCTGGCCCAGGCTGAGTTGCAGAAGAAGAAGAAAGAAGAGTTGAAGTCTCTTACTATGGCTAAACAACTTGCTGCAGAAGAAGAGTCATCTGAAGCTGAGCAGGATCCTTCTACCATTCCTGGTCCTGCTAAGAGGAAGATTAGAAAAGTAAAGAAGAGTTTCCTTGAATCTGTTGTCGAAGAAGCAGAGAAGAGATACAAGGAAGAGACTCCAGAAGAGAGGCAAGCCAGAATCAGGAAGAACATAGATGAAGAGCAGAGGCTCAGATATGTTAAGAGGCAGAACAAGAAGGCCAGAGAAGCTGGTATTCCTTCTGGTGCAGGTGGCTCAGGTCAGAAGAGGAAAGCTCCTGTGGAAGTTATGAACATCTTGCCACTCAGGACAGAAGGGTCCTTTGACTCTACTGTGCCGTATCCTCTGATTGAGAGATGGAGAGAAGCCAAGACCCTCTGGTTCATTCAGCATTATATCCAGAGGCCAGCACCAGAAGATGATGAGCTGATCAACAGAACCTTCCATTCTTGGATGCAAGCCTATGATGCAGACTTGTACAAGCAGCTGATGGATTCAACCATTGAGTTCAACCTGGAGGTGACTGCTCCTGAATTTACTTATCTTAACACTCCCATGAATGGAAACCAGGTGGATTGGACAGAACTGAAGAAGCTTTACAAGACCAAGGTGTTGGTGAATTTCACCCCAACGTCTTCTGCAGAGTTGAAGGCCGTCCAGAATAGGTTCCTTGACTGGTTTCTTGTCCCTAAAGAGAACAGAAGATATGCCTAGAGTAGGACTATGAACTTCAATGTAATCTGTAATTATTTTGTCCTCTGATTATTAATGGAAAAATACATATCCTCTTTGTTCTAAAGACAACTCCTTGTTGTCTTATTATTTGCCTGATGAGATCTATTCTAAGGTCTCATCCCTTTATTGTTTTCTTGCTTCAGTTTTACTTTTGATCAGTTCTGGTAGTGTTTTAACTCCATCAAAAAGGGGGAAATTGTTAGGATAAAAATTGTTAGTTTTGATGAGTTAAAACAAACCAGAAGATGTAATAGGACCATCTGGACCTGTTAGCCAGATGATGATCTAGATTAGGACTTAGTCTAGGGGGAACTGCCAGATCAGAAGACCTCACCAGAAGAGTCACCAGAAGACCCCACCAGAGGACTTCACCAGAGGACTCCACCAGAGGACTTCACCAGATGAGATCAGACCAGAGGCAGAGGACCTTCCCCAGACCAGACGAGTTCTGACCAGACGAGTCTGGTGGAACAAAAGATGCTCAGTTTGATCCCCTTATTCTACTGAGTATTCTGGTTGTTCACCAGATGAGGACCAGAAGACACCGAGGTTGCCTGGTGTCTGGTCCTGCCTTCTCTGGAGAGAATCAGAGTTAGGCAGAGGAAGCCATTGACCGTTGGTGATTCAATTCAAGTCAACAAGATCAGGATTGGAAAGTATTTGAAGATAATCAATCCAAGGATCCCACCAACCCAATCAATCAATTAGGGAATTGATTGATTGAAGCTTCCATATATAGAGGATCTGATTGGATTAGCCCTCCAACGGCTAGCCCTAATCCCCTCTATATATACAAGAGTGCAGTTCAAGAAAAAGCTCTAGAGACTCTACACGCGCACATAGCATTCTAAGCTTTTGATCACTACGCATTTGCACTCACTTAGTTCTTAATTACTCATCCAACTCGTAAGGAGTTTATATACTCAACCTGTTCATCTTGTTAGATAAGGTTGGAGTAAGTTTGTCTTTAGATCGAAGTTAGATCTAAAGAGATTGTAAGAAGGTGCTGGTACTTCGGAAATTCCAGTGGTTAGTGAGTTTGTTGGTTGTTAGTGAGACCCCTTTGATCAAGGGAGAGTGGACGTAGGATATTCAGATCCGAACCACTATATATACGGTCTTATTTATTGCTTTCCTTAATACTTGCTTGTTTATAATTTGTGCTCTTAGAAAAGGATTTCTTCTAAAGACATATCGGTTAAAAAGGCTTCCGCAATTAATCTATCAAGTGGGACCAACATCTGTTCTTGCCACCTAGTCCAAGTTGTAGAGCTTTCTTTCATCATTATCAAGCTCATCTTTCTTTTTTAGGATTCTTTGCCTGAGGACTCTATCCTCTGCAGCTTCACTAGTTTCTTCCCTGGACTCTGACCTGCCACTATCAATAGGAGTCCAGTAAAATTGAATGGGGCCACTTTCAACCACATCTAACATGCGGTGGTGAATAGCTCCAAGATGATTGCTCATCATGAAACTCCAGTGGCTGTAATCCTCAAAAGAGAATTTTGGAAGCTTACGGCTCTTGTAAGAAGATTTTGCAGACATTTTGATAAGAAATTAAGGGAAATAATAAGAACTTGAACAAAAGCACTAAAGAGCAATGGATCTGCCCGGTGACCACCAAAAGCTTTTCAAAGCAGTGGTCGTTGGACACACCGCTCTGATACCACTTGTTGGTCCCACTAGTTAGATTAATTGCGGAAGCTTAAGTTAAATGTCTTTCAAAGTCTTTTACAAGAGAGTAATAATCAAAAGAACAATAAGTAAATTGAAAACAATAAAGAACACAAGATATATAGTGGTTCGGATTTGAATATCCTACGTCCACTCTCCCTTATATCTAAGGGGTCTCACTATCAACCAACCACTCACTTACTTACTTACTGGAATTTGGAAGTATCAGTTCCTTCTTACACCTCTTTAGATTTGACTTCAATCTAAAGATCAAACAGCCTACAACCTTGTCTGATAGATGAACAGGTTGAGGTTTCAATAACTCCTTAAGAGTAGATAAATATTATGAACAGTAAGAGTGCTTGGTATGGATCTCAAAAGCTTGGATAGACTTATGCCCGTATATAGTTTTTTCTGAAGCTTTTTCTTGAACTGCACTCTCATATTTATAGAGGGGATTAGGGCTAGCCGTTGGAGGGCTAATCCAATCAGATCCTCTATATAAGGAAGCCTCAATCAATCAATTCCCTAATTGATTGATTGGGTTGGTGGGATCCTTGGATTGATTATCTTCAAATACTTTCCAATCCTGATCTTGTTGACTTGATTTGAATCACCAACGGTCAATAACTTCCTCTGCCTAACTCTGATTCTCTCCAGAGAAGGCAAGACCAGACACCAGGCAACCTCGGTGCCTTCTGGTCCTCATCTGGTCAATAGCCAGAATACTCAGTAGAATCAGGGGATCAAACTGAGCATCTTTTGTTCTACCAGACTCGTCTGGTCCGGACTCGTCTGGTCAGGGGAAGGTTCTCTGCCTCTGGTCAGATCTCATCTGGTGAAGTCTTCTGGTCTGGCAGTTCCCCCTAGACTAAGTCCTAATCTAGATCATCATCTGGCTAACAGGTCCAGATGGTCCTATTACATCTTCTGGTTTGTTTTAACTCATCAAAACTAACAACTTTTATCCTAACAAATTGTGACAGATAATGGCCCACAGTTTGACGGAAAGGAGTTGAGAGACTTCTATGCAAAATGGGGGATCAGGAAACACTATTCGACTCCCTACCATCCCCAGTCAAACGGGCAAGTTGAAGCTGTAAATAAGATCATCAAACATACATTGAAAATACGTCTGGCAGAAAGCAAAAGTAGCTGGTCAGAAAAACTCCCGGAAGTCCTGTGGGCATATAGGGTTTCTCCCAGGTCAAGCACCGGAGAAACACCTTTTGCAATGGCTTTCGGAACAGAGGCGGTAATACCAATTGAATTAAAGACCAACACAGTCAGGACAACCAGCTTTGATGAACAAGCAAATCATTATGCCTTAGCCACATAAGCAGATTTGCTCGAAGAAAGAAGATTACACGCTGAGCTAAAGAATGCCACGTACAAGCAAAGAGCAGAGCGTTACTATAATTCCCAAGTCAAGATAAGAAAATTCGAAGTTGGTGACCTCGTTCTAAGAAAGAAGCTTGCCCCACCTCCAGGCATATTTGGCCCGACTTGGGAGGGCCCGTACAGGGTAACAGACAGGTTACCCAATGGAGCATATGACATAGAGGACTTAGATGGCAACTCGGCCCAATATTCCTGGAATGCAGCTAATCTAAGAAAATGCTTTCAGTAGGCGACCAGTTCTGCTTCATGAGAAAGTGAAGTTAAGATGAGCGAGCTACTAAGTCCACTGGGCGAACTGGAATGGAAAAGATACAAGATGGTTCCAAAAACTTGCCTAAATTTTTTGAAAATTTTCACCAAGTATAAGTGGTCGAACAGAGTTGAATTGGGTCAAGTCTGGTCGCGGGCTAGAAGGCCAATATCTTGTATGATTTTATTTCTTCTTAAGAAGTCTAAAGGATGCCTTGACAAATTGTATAGTAGTCGAACAACTTTGACTCCTGTTGTAAATAATGTTTTTTATTGGTTGGAGGCTTAACATTGTCTTTGTCGAGCAGATCCAACCTAGCTAGTACAGGATTATGTTTTTGGTCGCTTTTGGCACTTGTAATTTTTTAAGATCTTTTCAATGTTAAGTTGTTCGTTCAAGCAAAATTGTAAGCTCAAGGCGCAAGTTGATTGTACAACCAAGCCCATTGAAGGCTGTTCATTTTTAAATGAACATAGCCTAAGGCCAAAAGCCCATTAAATCCTAAGGCCAAAAAAAAAAAAAGTTCTTAAGGAACAAGGCCCAATTACATTAAGATTGTTAAAGCACAGATAAAGAGGCAAAGAACGATTAATGTAAGATAAAAGACGAGCAATTGAGCAAAATATATTCATTAAGGGTAAGGCTTAATCGCCCAAAAATTACAATAAAGGCGAACAACTACAACAACAAAAAGAAAAGAAAAATACAAGTCCCTAGTTAATCCTGTCCGCTAAGATCCTTGCCCGGCAGGAGGAGAAATGTTGTCATCTTTGGGATCTTCCAGAGGAGAACCTTCGAGGGCAGGGTCGACTGGGACCACTTGGGTTAGCTCGGCGAATAAACCCTCGGTGTCAGCCTGCTCTTTGAGAGCTCTTTCAGTTTGATCAGCCGACAGGATTTGCTCACCCTCGGCAGCATGGCCCTCCTCATCTTCCTCGTCCTCTGGAGGACTTGTGATAATTATCTCCGGACCAATGAAGTTGAGTTTAACCCCATATTCAGACAAGTCGCCAATCTGGAGAGTTGTGCCAGGAGCAGGAGGATTAGATTCAAGGAAGTTGCACAGCTCCTTGCCAATCTCCTCAACGACTGCAACAGCCTTGAATTCATGAGCAATACGGATGCTCTCCGCATAACCAGTTACGTAACCAAGAATCGAACTCACCTCCATCTTAGGAATAAGTTCCTCTTGGGTAATGGAGTTAGCGAGCTGGATTTCATGGTCCGCAATTTTGGCTGTCGCCTCAGTCGCGAATTTCTCGGCGATCTCCTTCTGCTGCTGAGCGCGGGAAAGTTCTGCCCGCATTTGCTCGACCTCGGCCATCTTGACCTTCAGCTCTTCGGAGACTTTGACATGTAGGTCCAGGGCACGTTGCTCGCTAACTTGATGAGCTTTGGCTTTATTCTCAAGGTCGGCAATAATCTTCTTCGCCTCAGCCTTAGCGTCATTGCGCTCCTTAGCAATACGGCTGACGGTGGCCGCATGCTGACGTGAGTCCTTCTCAAGGTCTTCAACCTAGTCGACCAAGCGCTGCATGGCCGCCAGGGTGTTGCCTGCCTCAATAAGACAAAGACGACCATTGTCACGAGGCGCCTGAGTCTTGACGGTCTCGTTTAGCTCCTTGGTCCAGCTACGAGCAACGACCTCGGAGGCACGGTGGACAAAAGAGTCCGGGATCTCACGAAGGTTGGTCGGCACCTTCGAGCAGGCAAAATGATGCACCAAGTTAGATTGCCCTGGGTACTGCTCGGGCGAGTAGCTGAAAAGAAATTTTTCAGTTAATAAAAAATAAGATGAGAAAAAATGCTAAGTATCCTGGGCGAGCAGGGTTGTACCTGTCAAGACGACCTTTATCCCAGCCGAGGTAGGTGAGGTCGGATGAAGGGCCAGAACCTTCACGGTTGGTGACGACTAAAGCTTGCTCGCCGGGGCGCTCCACAGAAGGAGTTTGCTCGCTGTCGCCTTCGGATGGTCGGACAGCCACGGTTACTTTTTCTTGAGCACTCTTTGCTCGTTTGGCTGCCTTTTCAGCCTCAGAGACGGGAGTGCCATCTCCGCGAAGAAGTCTCTTCGTCCTCGGGACCAGTGTCTTGGGCGGACTCGCCACTGGGGCAGGAGGCTGTGCCGAGCTCGACCCTCCGGCTTGCCTAGGGTCGCCTTTTCCACCCTTGGTCGCAAGGGCGATGATCTTCGAGAGGGGATCCGACTTCTTGCGTCCTTTTTTGGTCGGCATCTCCCAAACACAGTTATCGAGTTCTAGGAAGGAAGGGTGAAGCGCAACTGAGGCGAGCTGATCTGGAAAGGATATGAAAAACAAATTAATAATAAGTGTAAGGCCGACCAGATCTGTTCGCCCAACATGAAGATACTTACCCTCTGGGATACGAGTTAGAGCCTCGAGATGGTGAGGGTAAGTCGTGAGATGAGCAACTCGCAGTGTATCCTCGGAGAAGAGATGGCCAATACTTCGATCCTCTCGGCGACGAAGGGCGATCAAACACGCAACGAACAGGAATTGATCGCTTATGCTATTCTTCACAGTTCGCCACCCCAAGTTCTTGGGACCTGAAACAAAGGAAAAAGAGAATTAAAATTAGTCCAACCACTTCAAAGATATAGAAGAGGTAAGACTCACGCTTTAATTCCCTAAACTCCGCCGGGGTCTCGATTCGTTCAGAACCCCCTAAAGAGCGAGCAGAAGCACGCCAGTCGCCTCCGATCCAGAACCAGTCATGCTTCCAATCTCGCACTTTCCCAGGGATGTCCTCGACTAGTTTTTGGCCTGGTCGCGCCTTCAGATAGTACCAGCCCGCCTCTTCCCCAGTGCAGCCGGTCATCGTCATCAGGTAGCCAACTTCCTCGGCGGACAGCCTGTTGGGATATCCCTCCAGGGCGAACATCACCATCAGGGCCATCAGATTTATCCACCCAACGGGAGTAAGTTGGGTGATAGCCAAGTTCACGTCATGTAGGAATTGGCCGACCAAAGGGTGCAACGGCAAAGAAACTCCAGCATTTAGGGTGGCGAGGTTGATCGCCATCAATCCGCGTGGTGGGCGATCAGCTCTGTCGTCCGCCAAAGGAGCATACATCGGGATGTCAAAGGAAATCTTGTAATCCCTCCGAATCTCGGTCAAGTACCCCTCGGTGATGGCAGACACAATACAGCTCGCTGCGAACTCGGTCGCCTTTAGCTTCCGTACTCCGCGAGTAGGAATGACGAAGCGGTTGGAGTACTCCTTTTCGTACTCATTCCAGTTCACACAGCGAGCAACCGCAACTGGAACCTGATGCTCGATCAGTCTGGGCGCAGGGAAGTTGATGTCTTTAAGATAGGCCCAGGTTAGTTCGTCAAGGTTCACCGGCTGAAGTACCTCGACCTCTTCGTCCTCGTCTTCGTGGAGGTCCGAGCTCGTCTCTTCTAAGAACTGTCGAGCAGGATTTGCTCGCTCCTCTCTTTCCCCGGAGGGATGAGCTCCAGAATTGACCGAGCGTGCAACCGAAGCCGCCTCGGGATCGGATTCCGAATTGACTATTGGAGGATTCTCTTCTACAGGCGGATTTTCAGGATTCCGGGGAGGAAAAGAACCGGTCTCAGAGTGCGACGCCATCCAATAAGTTAAGGGGAAGAAGTTAGGGTTTTGCAGATTCCGGCAAGGAAAGAACACGGCGGCTCAGAATTTTCCACGGCGGAGTAGGAATTCTCGGTGAGTCTAGAACGCACACGACGCAAGAAAAGAAGAAAGAGAAGAAAAAAGCAGAGAAGAAACTACCTTGACGTTGTTTGAAGATCGCCGGAAGCTGGAAACGATCGCCGGAAATTTGAAAGAAGGAAGAAAGAGGAATTCGCGCTTAAGAAACAGTGTGAAAATGAAAGAAATGAAAAAAAAATTATATACTTCTGGAAAAACGGGGTACTGGGCGAACAAAGTTGAAAGTGGAAGGACCAAATTGCAAATTCTGGGCGCGTGCAGCACCTGTCCGACAAAACGGGAAGACGCGTTACCTCGGGATCGTGTGCGCGTGGGCGGCAGCAATCATTCTGCCCACGTCACACCTCGAGCCGTGCCCAGACCTTGGGATTCCAACCGTCCCCGACCCGAGTCTGCTCGACCAATGTTGTCCGCCCGTGAAAAGCTGCTCGCCCCCGGGACATTCTTGCTCGCACTAGTGACACTTAAAAGTTGCCAACCCAAAAAGTGTTCATTCACCATCTTCACAATTTATTGATCGGCAAGGGGGCAATTGTTGATAGGCGAGCAGGAGCAACATTTGGGCGACCAGGATTAGCGCAAATCATACAAGAATTAAAATGGAGTTAACACATGATTTACCCAAGATACCCGGCGGGCAAAACCTACATATGATCAAGACACATAGGCGAACAAAATTAAATCAAAAGCCACATGACGAGCTCAAACGGCGTTCTGCCGACCAGATCCAACCACATCGCCGAAATAACAATTAAACAAGATGAAAGACCATCAGAATCAGACTAAAGACTCCTAAAAAACAAGTCCAAAGTGACGAACAGCTCCTGACTGCGAGCAAGTCCAGTAGATAAGGATAGAATTTAGTTAAGATAAGGTCAAATTAGTCAAAGAACAGGTGTCAAGCATGCAGGCTTAGTCGGTTAAAGGTCGTGCCACCTCCTGCTGGGCAAAAGTCTATAAATACTTAGATTTTTTCAGCAAATAAAACAAGCACAAATTATTATATACGTCCAAACTTCGATTACGAATCTAAAGCAGCTCGATTAACTTACAATCAAACTTAAACACGTAAGCTTTCACACGATTCTAATCCATCTAAACCCGAAAATTCGTATTCACTAATTACGTTAGTGATCAATCACACGTAATTGTTTGATGATCAATTTACCACCTAAAACAGCCATTAATCTTCCAGATTAGAACTGATCGTCAACACGCCGGACCGGAAAATATAGAATCATTTGTCTTCTCCGACCAATTTGAATTCTCTTCTCCCTCTTCGCTGGAAGTGTCATGACTGTCTTCTCCCGCTTCATCAAGTGGGTTAAATTCTTCTATGATTCTAATTGTAAACTCCACACCTCCAATTTTCACTTTAAGTTTAATATTAACGTCCTGAAGAAAAGACACTGAAACGAGAACCCGGGCATAATCGAACCTGTTTCTATTTGTGCATTCTCCATCCATCTTAACGAATTTGCCCATTTTTCCGCAAGAAAGTTCAAAAAATCTGGTTGACCAAGCATGAAGTGGCACCCCGAACCACCGAGTCCATATTAATCTTTTATGACAAACATCCACTGGTTTCCATGGTCGTATCCATTCGAACCAATATCCCATCCATTCATCAAGTTCCGTCTTAACAACATCGAATGGTTTCCCGGCGATGTTCTGAATGAGAACCACATTATCCCCAAGGTAGGAGATTTTCAAATAGTTGCCACACTCACTCAAGATCTCTAAACTGTTATCTTCCCATGAGAAATCCTTCTTTAGAAGGCTTGTGTGACAGTTAGAAAGCAATTCCATTTCCTCCGCATTCGGCTTAAATTCCACAACTTTCTCCGCATTCGGCTTAAATTCCACCACTTCCTCTTCCTTTTGCTCCCGGTTCTCACTTACTAGCGTCTCCCCCTTTAGAGCATCTCTGTAAGATTTCGATGGCTCTCTTTTTCCTTGATCCGCATTAAAAATATTTTTAAGGGCTGAATATACCTTCTTTCTTCTTAGTTGTTCCACGTCTCTCCGATCATATCTGGGTATAAATACACGTAATTTATAGCTGCCAATCCATAACTTATTTAGCTTCTCCAGAAGTTCTTCCTCCGCGTATGTAATAGGAAATCTCACAAACCCGAAGCATTTGCCCCAGGGGCGGATGGTAATAAGGGCAGCACTGGGCTCTAGCCCAGTGCAAGCCCAAACCAAGTACCTATATATATATATATCCCACTAATTATTATTAGTTTCAGCCCAGCCCAAAAAAATTGGAAAGCCCATTATTATTAGTTACTTGGTTTCATCTAAAAATATAAGCCAAGAAAAGTGGAAAGCCCACTAATTATTATGAGTTTCATCTAAGAAAAGTGGAAAGCCCACTAATAAGAAAAGTCCATTATTGTTATAAGAAAAGGTTGCAGCTTCTTTAGTTATTACTTTATATGATTCAACATTGGAAGCTTCTTCGGTAATTCAGAAAGGCAGCAGCAAAACAGAGCATTGGTCCCCTCCCCTCCCCCACTCATGGTAAAAAAAAAAATTCTACATTCTTCTTTCTTTATTTTTTATGGTTGTATTTTTGTATCTAATTTAGTTACTTTTGTTATTTTTATTTTTATTGATGCATATGATGAAGCATGGAAAAAAAAAATGTTAGTTTATATCAATTATATTTTTATAGTTTTTAATTCAATTAGCAATTTAGTTAGTAATGATCTTCTTTTACTAAGTGTTAGGATTATTTGAAGTTATTGATTCAACTTGATGGGGAATTAGTATTTAGGGTTATGATATTAAGTAGGTCAAATTATTAGGGCTAATAATTTGATTACTATTTATTTAGTAACTCAATTGATAATTTTGGATTACAAGTAGTATTTAGTAATTTATCTTCATGTGCATTATCCCAGATTTTTAAATGGAGCAACAACCTTTTGCAAAGAAAGGAAAGAGACTTATATCATCCTTTTTCAAAAAACGTGACTATCAAGATACTGAAGGTAGCTCGGAACCTACATACGCCACTACACAAAATCAAACTAATCAATCTCTTTCAACACCTATGGAGCAAATTCCCTCAATTTCAGATTTACAGTCAGATACATGTATTGAGCGTGATCCGGGAAAAATGAAGCAGATGTGGGAACATTATGTTAATGCACGAGATGATATAAGACGGGTATATCTAAAAGCTGGGCCATATCAACCCAGAATGGAAGTGTATCCTGTTACGAAGTTTGGCACTCAAAATCGTAGTTTTCAGAAAAGGTGGTTCGACAAGTTTCATTGGTTAGAATACTCGCTTTCCATGGATAGAACATATTGTTTGTATTGCTTTCTTTTCATTAGCGATGTTAATATGCCTATTTCTTCTGCATTAGTCAAGGAAGGGTTTAACAATTGGAAAAGGATAAGTCAAGGAAATAAATGTGCTTTTCTTACTCATGTTGGTTCTGCAGCTACATCACCACATACTATGTGTTTAAGACGTGCAGAGGATTTGATGAGACCATCTGGGCACATTGATAAAGTTATGCACGCTCAGACAAATATTGAGAAAGAGAGGAATCGTTTGCGCTTAAAGACCTCAATTACTAGCCTCCGATGGCTTGCACTTCAAGGTTGTGCTTTTAGAGGTCATGATGAGTCTTCATCTTCATCCAACCGTGGGAATTTTATTGAATTGGTGAAGGCTTTTGCAAGTATGAATAAGGAAGTTGATGAAGTTGTTCTTGATAATGCTCCAGGAAATGCCCAATACATTGCTCCTGAAATTCAAAAAGAGATTTTGAATATTATGGCCAATAGAGTACGTCAAATGATTCGCGAAGAAGTTGGTGATAGATGTTTTTGTATCCTTGTTGATGAAGCACAAGATATCTCAAAACAGGAGCAAATGGCCATTATCCTGAGGTTTGTGAATGATCATGGAATTTTGACTGAACGTTTTTTTGCAATTAGAAGTGTTAGTGACACCACTTCATTAAATTTGAAAAAAGAGATATGTAGTGTTCTTTCTCATTTTGGTCTCTCGGTTAAGAAGATGAGAGGCCAAGGGTATGATGGTGCTAGTAATATGCGTGGTTCATGGAATGGACTTCAGGCATTATTTCTTAGAGATTGTCCATATGCCTATTATGTTCATTGTTTTGCGCATCGTCTACAACTTACATTAGTTTCTGCATCTAAGGATATCCGTGTTGTTTGGGAATTTATTTCTCACTTGGATAATGTAGTTAATGTAATAAATTCTTCACCGAAACGTGTCTCTCAACTACATGCTGCTCAAAAACATAAAATTCAGAGTTTGTTGGATGCATATGAGCTTGATTCAGGACGTGGTGCCAATCAAATTGGTAATTTGCAGCGAGCTGGAGCTACTCGTTGGAGTTCACACTATAACTCTGTGAGGAGTTTGATTGATATGTATGCTGCAACTTGCAAAGTGTTTGAATGTCCCATTGAGCACTCTCAAAGTGGAAGATCTAAAGCTGAAGTTCAAGGTGTGTACAAAAATATGGCAAGCTTTGAATTTGTATTCACTTTACACTTGATGCATAGAATTATGAGAGTTACTGATTCGCTTTGTCAAATTCTCCAAAGAAAAGTTCAAGACATTTTGGCTGCTATTACGTTCGTCTCTACTACTAAAACCATTCTTAAAGAGTTGAGAGAATGTGGTTGGGAAGGATTTCTTGAAGAAGTCAAAGTTTTTTGTTCGAGGAATGGTATTGATGTCCCCAAATTGGAATGTGCATATAAGGTTGGTCGTTCTCGTGGGCAAACTACAATGGAACATCATTATCATTTTGATGTTTTTAATGGAGTAATAGATTGCATCTTGATGGAGTTGGATACAAGATTTAATGATGCATCAGTTGAATTACTTTCACTCAGTGTGGCCTTAGATCCTAAAAATTCTTTCGAATCATTCAACATTGATAATATTTGCAGGCTTGCAAGGAAATTCTATCCTGAAGATTTTACAGGTCAAGATATTGTTACTTTAGAGTATGAGTTGGATCAGTATAAGCGTGATGTGATAGTGAACCAAGAGTTTCAAGTTTCTACTCTTGTTGAGTTGAGTCAACTATTTTCTAAGAGTGGAAGGTCGAAAGTCTACGTTGTGTTAACTAGATTAATTCATCTAGTTTTGACGTTACCCATTTCGACTGCTACAACTGAACGAACATTTTCAGCGATGAAACATGTGAAGACGGCACTTCGTAACAAGATGGGAGATGATTTACTTGGAGATTGTCTGATGCTTTATATTGAGAGAGATTTCGTTAAGAATATAGAGATAGACTCAATTATTGATGAATTTTATGTTTTAAAGTCTCGTAGAGCACAACTTAAGTGAACATCGAAATATTCTATTCTGTGTAAATTTTTAATGTACTGAAGCATTTTTTTTTAGCCCACCCAACAACCAATTTCTGGATCCGCCCCTGATTTGCCCTCTTTATCTCTTTTCCGGGGACAAAAGATATCCACTACCTGCCCCACTGCACTGAATTTTTCCTTAAGGATATCCATACTACAAGCAGCCGGGAAATTCTTGAAAAGAAACGACCATGTATCAAACTCTTTCACCTTCTTCCTCTTATCCCAAAAGTGGGCATCCTCCCAAAATCTCGCTCGGCCTTCGACATCCGTTTCCTGTTTCTTACTTGTCCAATTCAAACCTCGGAAATTTTTCTGCCTCACCCGGTGGTCTCTCGGAAGGTGGGTTCCTAAAATCTACCCTTTTCCTCGCCCGCTCTTCTCTCTCTCTCACTCTCAAAAAATTTCTCTCTCAATTAATTTGCAACATTTAACGGTTGTGATTTATTTGTAATTACCCAAAAATTTAGAATATATTTCAATTAATTAAGCAAAATGTGATGGTTTAATTAATTTACAATTAATTCTATTGAGTAAACGGAATGAAAGTGGAAGAGAGAATGAAAGAAATAGAAGAGTTCATGTGATTATACGAGGTTATGTGAATATAAGGGTGTAATTTAATTACAACATGTAAAATTAAAGAGTGCATAGTGCTACAATAAATGTAGTGTTAATTAAATTATATCATATTCACCAATTTTTTTTTTAAATATAGCATTATTTAATTGAATACTGAACATCTCTCTTACTTTGTATTTTTATTTGAATAAAATTAACTAATTTCATTTATATATAAAAAAAAATAAAAATCGATCATTAGCAAAATAATCATAATAGTATATTAAAATTAACTTAAAAAATATTATATCGATTGGCAAGCTGTTTCTAGCTCTATAGGGGTTCTAATAGTCCAAAGCCAAAATTACCTTTATTAAATGGGCCTATAAAAAATATACCCCTCCAAATTTATTTGATACCCCCACCCTATTTTTTATTTATTATAATATATTTTTTTAATGACTTTTGTGCCCTTAAAATAAAAAAAATTGAATACTTGATACACCCACTAGAATACCAAAAGTCACAAGAACACAAATACAAAAAAGAGCATCGATCCAGGAAGAAAAGAGGAGAAAATTCATATTGTCCATTTTATCATCTTTATGGCGGTGATGCAACATTAGTTCGTTATTTATTTACAAAGATGGTGTACACTCAGGAGTCCTACGCTATGTGTGTAAGTGTATTTGTTTGAATATTTTTTCTTTGATGAAGTATAATTTTTTTTTTCTTTGATGAAGTATAATTTTATTTTTTCTTTGAATGTTGCTTTTTCTTTATAGAATGAGTCTTGTGTAACAAGATTGTGATTCCTGCGTTTTTTGAAAAAAAATCACGACACCAATTTTCAAACCTGGTTTGTTGAAAAATGGTTAGTATTTCGACAAACATTTGTCGAAAATTAGTCATATTTTCGAAAATATATTTTTGCCGATATATTAGTCATTTTTCGACATCTATTTGCCAAAATGTGAGCTATTTTTCGAATAAATGTTGTTGAATTATAATGTTTTTTTTTATTTTTCTTCAGAATCTAACCATTAACAACACTAACCTTCGTCACTTTTCTCCACCAGGGCATTGCCGGAAGAACGTGGTCTTGGTCGATGCTTCATAGGGTAAAGGCAGTCGACGACGGTGGCGGTCGGCGACGTGGGAGTGGTGGCGGTCGCGAGCCTGCGTGGCGGTGGCGATCGCGAGCCTGCGTGGTGGTGGCGGTCGCGAGGCCGCCTGGCGGTGGCGGTGGCACCGCGTGCCGAAGGCGCCGCTGAGTCGTGGGATGTTGCGTGCGGCGGTGCTTGTGTAGTGTGGCGGCAGGAGGAAGTCGTATGAAAACTGAAAAGAGGAGGGTTTGAAGGTGTATGACTATTTTGAATAAAATTAGAGAGGGGTAATTTAGTTATATTGTGAGTGGTGTATCTAATAACTATGTAAATTTAAGTGGGTGGGTATATCAAATAAATATGGAGGGGTATACATTTGCACCCTAAATTTTTATTTTTTATCTCTTTAAATAGATCAACTTAAGCATCTATAATTATACTCTCACCCGAACCCAATATGCAATGCATCTGCACACATTTTTTTAGTCCTATTATTGGAACCCCAAAATTCTCTAAACAGACCTCATAATTTCAATGATAAAAATAGACATAAATAAAATGATTAAATTATCTTTATATAAACATCGAATAAGATATCCTCTAAATTTTTGTTCACTTTAACTTTAGTCTTTTAAATTATTTAATTTCAAAAAAAGTACTTTAACTTTAAATTGATAAATTTTTATTTTTCTTTAAAAAATTTAAAAATAAGATTAAAATTTAAAAAATATTTTTAAAAATTATCTAAATATTTTAATAGTCAATTTAAATGAATTGAAAATATCAATTTGAAAAACTGATAAACAATATTAAAATAAATCAACTAGATCTTCCAAATAATTCAATTAAAATTAAAAGCAATCTTTTTAAGGAATATTTAAAAAAGTAAACTAAATTTTAAAAAATAACTAAACAAAGAAATTAATTAAAAATCTTGAAAAGTTCAATTAAAGCTAAATTAAAATTTCTAAAATAATAAGTTTATTATCTACTATTTAATTAACTTTTATAAAATATTTTTGTACTTTTATTTAGCTTTAGCCTTTTTCTTTTGAAAATTTTATTTTTTGTTTTATTTTTAAATTAATTTTTTTATATAAAATATAGTTGATATTTCTTATATTTTTTTTATTTTATATATTTTTTTCAAATTTTATTTTAATTGATTGTTTTATATAATTATTTTTAAAATTTATTTGATTTATTTAAATATTTTAAAATTTATTGATTTATTTAAATTTTTTCTGATTTTATTAAGGTTTAAATGATTTTAAAAATATTTAAATTAAAATTATACTTGAAGATTTTTTTTTATTTATCTATTTAGTTGATTTGTATTTTTAATTAATTTTTAATTCAAAGATTTGTTTACAATTTAATTTATTATTAAAATATTTTTTATATTTTAGTTGTTTCTTTGTTAATTAATATTTTTAAAATATTTTTCAAAATACATTTAATAATTAATACTATTTTTTCAAATTTCGATCAAAGGCCAAAGAATGAAAAAGTTTTTTTTTCTTTGGGTGAGAGATATTAATGAAAAATATGAAATGGTGAGAAAAGGTTATTCATTTCGTTGTAATAGAGTAAAGATATTATTGAAATAAAATGAAATATATTTAATACTCCCTCCGTCCCCCATTAAATGTTGGGTGGCACAGATTTTAAGAAAAACTGTTTTATTGACTTTTTCAATCAATGGGTGAAGAGTATTTTGAAATAAAGTAGGTATTGTGAGTGTGTTTTATTTCCTTATTTGGAGTGTGAAGTTTAATAGGGGACGGAGGGAGTATTATATATTAATTTTTTAAATTTTATTGAATTAAATTTAGCAAGTGAGGATGGATTTAGAGGATTTTGGATATGAACAGTGATACTCAACATTTATTTTTTAATTCCCATTAAAATAGGGATAAAATCTACTCCCTCCGTCCCAAACGAATTTGCACACTTTCTATTTTTTGGTATCCCAAATCAATTTGCACACTATCTAAAAAGATAATATCAATTTGTGTGCACACTCACATAAATATACACATATTTACCCATATGTCACTACTTTATCACTTTTTTTTAATTCGCGTGCAATCAAGGGTGCAAACTCCCAGGGAGTATTAAAAAGGGATAAAATCTCGAACCTTGTTCAAATTAAACAACGCCATAAAAGCATCAACCATGATATGCGTGTACGTGTGTTCTGCAGATTTGCGGGTCCCCAAATGTGAAATGGCTGCCGGGTCGGTCCAACTTTCGAAAAGGAAAACCCTAATTACTATTTGCCCCTGCCCTACATAACCTCGATTACACTCTCACTGTCTCGCTCTAAGTTAATTCTTTCTGCAGCTGAAATGGACACTTATAGACAAAGGTACCACCCTTCTTTCCTCTCATTTTATGTTCAATTTCATTTTGACGCCTAAATTAATCGATGTTTCCTCTGTTTTTGTTTTCTTAATTTCCAATTTATTGAATGGAGTGTTGTTTAAATCTTGAAAAATGTGGCCTCTTGCATGGAAAGGTTTGATTCCTTTTAGAATAAAAACGCACATGTTCAATTGATGCTTCACATTCTTCATTCTCTACTCTGGCAAAAAATGAATTGTGTAAAATTTCGGAATTTGTGTTTTTTTGCTTTTTTTTTTTTTTAACCTCCTTCTTTGTTGCTTTCCGGCCAAAATTCAGCTGAATTCAGTTTTTTTTTTTTTAATTAAAAGAATTACTGCATTTGTATAAAAAGGGTTTATGAAAAAGTTTTCTATTTACTGTGCACTACTGCAATAGGGAGCGAACATCACTTATAAATTTTGGGGCATTTACATATTGGTTCAGAAAAGTGACTATACTTACAAGTAGGTTCAAATCATTTTCACAGATGCATAAGAATATTTGCACAGAAGTAGAAAAAATGTGTAGGTGCAAATTGTTTTGAACCTATTTGTAATTAGAGTCACTTTTTGGAACCATGTTGTAATTTTCCCATAAATTTTGGGGGCGTTTACAAAATGGTACAATATCAAACCATTATTTACAAGATAGTACAATGTCAAAAAAATATTCTTGTGTTTAGTTTTTTTTTTTTGGTGCATCTGTTTAATTGTTTTGTATCAATTTGTAAAAAATTGTTTGATATTGTATTATCCTACACTTATTCCTAAATACTCCCTCCGTCCCACTCTAAATGTCCCACTTTCCTTTTTTGGTTGTCCCACACTATATGTCCCATTCCATAAATGGAAAAAGCAACACTCTACTACATATAAACTTTAACCTTCAAATTCACACAATATTACCAAAAATGCCACTCATTCAATCCACTTTTCAACACTATTCATTACTTTATTAAACACTATTCATTACTTTTCAACACTATTCATTACTTTTCCACCATATATTAATAAACAAATACACTTTCTTAAACTATTCAACCAAAAGAAAGGGGACATTTAGAGTGGGACGGAGGGAGTATTGTTTTGTCAACCCCTGTTTAATTGTTTTGTATCAATTTGTAAAAAGTTGTTTGATATTGTATTATCCTACACTTATTCCTAAATATTGTTTTGTCAGCCCCAAATCAGATTAATTTTAGTTTCGTTTTGTTTGGTGGTGTTGTATGTATGCAGAAGGATACCCAGACTGGAGATTAGTGATGCTGATTGTATCTTACGTGCTATATCGTTGTTGGACGACCCAATGGACATTGTGCGTGCGTGCTCTGTTTCACACATTTGGCGTCGTTTTGGTGGGTCCCGTCTCTCCAGGATCTTGACAATTGATTGTGTTGTTATTGACTACAGATACTGATACCTTTTTATATCTTTCATTCTGGGTAGTGATTCGACGTGGCCTTTGCAAAAGGCTATTTATGGAAAGGTTCCCTCGTGTTACTCATGTTGCGTACGAGGCTCATGGAAGGTACCGAATAATCAGGTTGTCAGACGTTTTAACTGGAGATTCTGACGAATGGGGGGCCCTCGAGAGGGAGCACAGAGTTTATTCTCATCTTCTTCAGCCTCTCTCGAAGAAAATGGATTGTCCTAGGGACTGCCTGTTATTTCCTGTAGGTGCTTCAAGTTTAGCGGAGAATATACTTACTGCTGTATCTCCAGTTTGCACATATCCGGTTGGGTTTTCATTCTTGTCCAGTGAAGAAAAGGTTGGCCCTGATTTGTATTTTTCTTACTTATGTTAAGATGTGGGCTATTTTTGTTGTAAAATGTTGTTATTCTCACCAATCATTTGTATTTGCAGTCTGAAACTCGTGTAAATTTCTTGCAATACCTCGAAAAGGATGTTTGTATTACCATTCTGAGTCTCTTAAACGATCCAGCAGATGTGGTTCGAGTAGGTGCTGTCTCCCAATTTTGGCACCAGTTTGGTAAGTTGAATTCTTTTCTTGTTTCAATTGTATACTTATAAGTGCAATAACTGATACTGATTGGTGCATTTGACAGCATTTTGATGATTTAACAGTTATTTGTTGCACATATATGCATGTAGAAGAATGCTACACGTGTTTCATGACTTGCGTTGCCATAATCACGAGATCTTGTTATAGTAAGGTGTGCCACGTGGATTACTCGTCGAATACTTCATAATGTGTGTGTTATCATAACTCATAGCCGTATTTATTGATTGCGGAACAACATTATAGTGTTATTGGTCAAGAAGACCTAAATTTTAAAGGGTAAAAGCAATGTGGTAATTGTTGAATGAGCCAATGATTAACTAGAAACACCTTGCTTTAATACTGAAAAAATCCTTGAGGGTGGCTACTAACCAAACATAAAAGCAAATCAGAATCTATCTTCACCAATTGTATTGCTATGTGGGTCTATTGAGTCAATGTTAAAAACTTCTACAGTTATGATTTACCACTTTTATTCCTATTATTTTACGGGCGGAAAGAAAACTTCTTTCCTTTTTTTGACATGGCTCTATATGTATGTATATAAAAAGAACAATGAGGTTCCTTATCATAATTTAGAACTTAGAAAAAATAATTATGTATTTTATCATGAAATGCATTATTGTTGATGAGCTAACTTGTTTATGATGTAACTTTATTTTTTGCAGTCAGTGCAAATGGGTTTGCAAAACAGCTGTGCTTAAAAGAACTCCCCCGACTCTCCGAAATTTCTGGTGTAGCTGTTGGAAGTTGGGAAGACGAGGCCAAAACTAGCAATTCCTTGAAATCGGACCACGCAGTTTACGCCTCTCTACTTTACGCGATCCAAAAATCGAATGTTTTTCGGAAGGACTGCATTGAATACGCAATTAGTGCGTCCAGCACCGACAATTTTCCCAACGCAAGTATTTTCAATACTCTGCGGAGATACAGAATCTTTAATCAACCTTCACACTGGTCGAGTACAGGGCAGAGTAATCCTCAAGTCCCCGAGACTTTGGTGTACAAACTTCAACCCGGTTTTTGGCTCATCACTGAAATTGATATTCAGCCATTTCAAGGTGGTTGCTCAACCTCAATTTTAATTTCCACCTTTCCCTTTTGTTGATGGTTCCGACGTTATGTTTCTCTTCAGCTTTTTGGCAGGATGGAAGACCCATATACTCGGCAGGATCCGTGAGATTCAGAATAGGGCATCCTAGATCAGGATATGAGATCAGCAATGATCCGGAATCTTTTCCATTGTCGAACGGGATTGATGACGAGTTTGTGTGGACATACACTTCTCCCGAGTTTTCAATGACCCAGGTTGGTCAAATTTTATATGGGGCGTTTACTAAATGGTACAATACCAAACTACTATTTACAAGATAGTACAATGTCCAACTTTTTTTTGTGCATTTGTTTAATTATTTTTTACCAATTTGTAAAAAGTGGTTTGGTACTGTATTATCCTGTGTATTTCTCATTTTATATTAATTGATCGGGGAAAATTGAGACGATTTCATGATGTTTTTTTTTTATTCAGGAGAATGTTTTGCAGCCGTTCAAGCTACCGGAACCCATCCTCTGTCTGGACGGATATATGCAGGTTGAGTTCCTAGAGAGAACCCAGAGGCAGGAAAGCGACGGGTTATACTATATACGGTCAGTCCTTTTGAGTGCTGAAGATGGATCATTCTTTTCTGAAATAGTAAAACATAATCTTGTCGTATTAAGTACTCCCTCCGTCCCTTTTTAATTGTCACTCCACTAATATCAATGCATGTTTTACCTACTTTTTCCAACAATGCCCCTAACAAATGGTAAAGATAATTACCATTTTGTAATAAATAAGGGTATAAGTGTCTTTTAATACCCTAATAAATGAGAAAATTGGTTTGTGTGAATGAATAAAATGGGACAGATAATAAGGGACGGAGGGAGTATGTAATAAATGTGTGTTTGTGAGTCTCGTTGATCCTTGCATTGGCGGGTGTAGGGTGAATCATGTTAGAGTTGTGGGACGTCCGCTATTTCCTGCATTTGGTGCGGAGATTGAGGAGGCGAGCGGAGAAATGAAGCTAACGTATTACCCTTCGTTTTTTGGGAACATTATGGAATGCACTGGTGAAAATGAAAATGAACCAGAAGAGGAGATGTTTGGGTTTCAAATGGTTATGCTGCAACCCGCCCCTATTCATGTTGAAGTTCGCCGTATAATGTTAGGAGGAAGACGACGACAACCGTGATGCTCGTTTACTCTTTAAACCCCACAACTCACTCCAAACAGGAGTGTTTATGTTGTTGTATTGGTTTTTTGTGAGACAGTGGTTTGCCCAATTAAACCCCTCCAAACAGGACTCTTGTGTGTCTGTATTTTGTGATATCTGTAATTTCTGAGGGCATGTAATGGAATGAAAATAATGAAATGAAATGTCTGGGCTGGGCATGTAATGTATTTTGTGACTGCGTTTTTGGTAAAATATTAATGTATTGGGCTACTTTATGCAGCATAGCATTCACAAAAATAATTTAACCAAAATAGCAAGTATGGCAAAAGTCGAGCAGGCCATCCATAAAATTTGGAAGATCGACCCAACATTTAGATGTCCTAATAAGAGAATGTGACACAAATTGGAAATAAAATTGGTGGATAGAAAAAAAAATGAAACAAATTTATAATAGACTATACATGTGTGTGTATAACATTCATCGCATAAAGAATTAAAAAATAGTGAAATTTTAAAAGATATAATGCATCTAAAGTTCTTGCACTATCAATATTTATTTTTAAAGTTCTTAAATTATTTTTTATTTTACATAATTCTTTAAATATTAATTTTTATTTTAAGACTTACATAGTTTAAAGTCTTACTTAAAAACATTATGACAACTTGGGAAAATGCACTTTTTTGTCCTTTAACTTTGGTTGATTTTGGTTTTCGTCCTTTTAACTATAGAATTTTGAATTTCATCCTATAACTTACAAAAATTATGGTTTTTGTCCTATTAACTTTGGAATTTTGAATTTCGTCCTATAACTTACAAAAAATTGGTGCCACGTCAGATTTATCGGACAAAAAACATAATTTTATGTAAGTTATAGGACGAAAAAACACAATTTTTTGTAAGTTATAGGACAAAATCCAAAGTTCCAAAGTTAACAGGATGAAAAACACAATTTTTGTAAGTTATAGGATAAAATTCAAAATTCCAAAATTAACAGGATGAAAATCAAAATCAATCAAAGTTAAAAGACAAAAAAATGTATTTTCCCTGACAATTTTTATCAAGGGAAAAAGATTTATTTTATATCTTGTAATTTTATCATTTTTTTTATTTTGGTTCTATTGATGTTTACTCGTTCTGTATCTTATCATTTTATTTTTTGCTCCTATTGATTTTAAATTCTGATTTTTCGTCCTTTAACTTACCTGAATCAGAACAAAAACAAACATGGTATAAGCATGTATGTCACATGATGAGAATCAATATTTAAAAGTAAAAGTGATCAAAAAAATTAGGACTAATTGCACTAAACTCATCAAACTATCGACAATTCTACACTTAAACCGCCAAACTATATTTCTTACCGCTAATGCATACAAACTAATCAAATCTTGGCATATAAACCACTAAACTTATTTTTGATCAATTTTTCTGAAAAAAAATATATTATCGCGCACATGCTTTAGAAAATGATATTTCGCTCAAAACTCTTCATAATTTCACTCCAAGTGATACAAGAAATACACAAAACTCATCATGACTTTCATCGTCTATACTGCTTCGCGTCTTTCGCTCCGTCATACACATTTTCGTGCGTCCGTCCCTTAACATCGTTCTCCGTCTCATGCACCATCTTCTTGTGCCTATTACCATCAATTGAATTTTTTTTTTAACAAAACACCCCATACGTTGAAATCGGAGATTTTTTGTCTGAAAATTAAATCTAGTGGTATATGTGCCAAAATTTGATAATTTGTACTCCCTCCGTCCCAATTTTGATTACTCATTTCAAAATTGCACAATTTTTAAGAAATGAATTGATTATTAATACTTTTGAGTATAAAGTAGCTTTTTAGAAATTGTTTATTAATATTTTTTAGTATAAAGTAACTTTTTAAGAGTTGAGTTTTAAAAAGTGGTATTGCTTTTTGCCATTTTAGAAAATGGGTAAATAAAAAAAAAATCTTTTTTGGGCTTTTGGGTAAACAAAATTGGGACAGATATAGTATATATCAGTGCTATGAAATATAGTTTGATAATTTAGGTGAAAAATACCAAAAAATAAAAAATGTGCAAATTATTGGATAAGCATCAAACTTTAAAAGTCGATAGGACTAAAACTAAAAGTGTTATAATCAGATGACCAAAAAAATTAATTTTCCCCTTTTTATTAATTATGCACCTACACCCTGTAAAAAAAAAGAGAGTTGTGTTTATACCTACTCTTTTTTTTTTTTTTTTTTTTAGGAAAATTTGACCCATACCACTTTTTAAATTGCATTTAAGAAAAAGAAAAATACACATTTAATGTTATCTTGCCAAAGAGAGGGAAAAAAAAACCCTATTTAAAAATGTCCCCCCTCAGGAGTATATATAGCCGCGAGTGTGTCGCCTCACAGGTTATGACCAATTTCTTTTGCAGCAAACTTTATTCGAAGGTACCATTCTTCTTTCTTTTCATTTCTTGATTAAGATTATGCTCGGATTGATGTTGATCCCTAAATTAATCGATGTTTTTTATGTTATTTGTTTTCTTAATTTTCGATTTGTTGAAATATGGTTAAACCCTTGCACGGAAAGGTTCGATTTTTAAAGGTGATATGGAAAAAAAATCTCAATTCACGCTAGCCATTGTTCGTTGTGTGCTCTTGCAAAGGATGGATTTTTGTTTGCTTGCTTCTTTGTGATTTTTCTGCTGAGTTAAGGGTTTTTTTTTTTGAATTCAAAGATTACTGCAGTTGTGTGACAAGGGTTTATGAAATCTGTATATAAATGTGACGTTTACAAAATGGTACAATACCAAACCACTATTTACAAGATAATGCAATGTTCGAAAAACATGTATGTACTTATGTTCAAACTTTTTTTGTGCATCTGTTCAATTATTTTGTACAAATTTGTAAAAAGTGGTTTGGTATTGTACTATCCTGTGTATTTCTCTGTATAAATTTTAAGTTGTGCTTATTTCTTAAAGCATTTTTTTGCCTGCTTCAAATCAGAGTAACTTTAGTGTAGTTTGTTTGGTGGTGTTTATGCAAACAGGATACCTGAAATGGAGATGACTTATGATTTGGTGAATTACTTTGATAATGATTTGGCCTTACTTATCATGGAATCGTTGGATGTAATCGACGTTATACGTGCCGTTGCAGTGTCAAAGTCTTGGAGCCGTTTTGGTGAGTTAACATTAATGCTCGTCTCTGAATGCCCAATGCTTACGTCATTGATTGTGTCGTTATGCGCCCACCTTTTGCACATTAATTCATTGTTATTTGCTATAATGCTTTGCTTTTTGTAACCCTTACTTCTTACTAGTCGAGTCTCGTGATATTCTATGTTGTCAAAGTATAGCTATATTCTGGTATTTCATCATACACAATTCACTTGCTACTTGTCTAAGTGAGATTATGGCGTGTTCTTTGTGGTAAAGATTGTTGCAATTGTATTTTTAGGGTAAACTAAACCCCATTGGTTTCACGTTATTGAGATTATCCTTGCACTACTTTACTATTTTTGAGTCTTTGTGTGTGTGGTTTGTTGTTTATAAAAGAAAATTGGGTTCTGGTCTTCTGATGCTTCTTTTTTTCTTTTTTGGGCAGTAATTGCTAATGGGCTTTGCAAAAAGGAATTTTTGAAACGGTTCCCTCACGTTACTCAATTTTTTTGTGAAAAGGAAGGAATCCGCCACTTTATCAGATTGTCTGATGATTTAACTGTGGATGATGCCGACTGGGCAGATCTCGAGAGGGATCATAGAATTTATTCGTCTCTACTTCAGCCTCTGGCGAAGCCCATGGATCGTCAGACCGATTGCCTCTCGTATCCTCTTGCGGCTTCCAGCGCACGCGGTATTGCGCAAAACGTCCTAAATATCTTGAATCCAGCTGTAGGTGATCGTTTACTCTGGTGTAGTGAAGGAAAGGCGGACCCTGAAGTTCCTGAGCACTCTCAAAGTGGAAGATCTAAAGCTGAAGTTCAAGGTGTGTACAAAAATATGGCAAGCTTTGAATTTGTATTCACTTTACACTTGATGCATAGAATTATGAGAGTTACTGATTCGCTTTGTCAAATTCTCCAAAGAAAAGTTCAAGACATTTTGGCTGCTATTACGTTCGTCTCTACTACTAAAACCATTCTTAAAGAGTTGAGAGAATGTGGTTGGGAAGGATTTCTTGAAGAAGTCAAAGTTTTTTGTTCGAGGAATGGTATTGATGTCCCCAAATTGGAATGTGCATATAAGGTTGGTCGTTCTCGTGGGCAAACTACAATGGAACATCATTATCATTTTGATGTTTTTAATGGAGTAATAGATTGCATCTTGATGGAGTTGGATACAAGATTTAATGATGCATCAGTTGAATTACTTTCACTCAGTGTGGCCTTAGATCCTAAAAATTCTTTCGAATCATTCAACATTGATAATATTTGCAGGCTTGCAAGGAAATTCTATCCTGAAGATTTTACAGGTCAAGATATTGTTACTTTAGAGTATGAGTTGGATCAGTATAAGCGTGATGTGATAGTGAACCAAGAGTTTCAAGTTTCTACTCTTGTTGAGTTGAGTCAACTATTTTCTAAGAGTGGAAGGTCGAAAGTCTACGTTGTGTTAACTAGATTAATTCATCTAGTTTTGACGTTACCCATTTCGACTGCTACAACTGAACGAACATTTTCAGCGATGAAACATGTGAAGACGGCACTTCGTAACAAGATGGGAGATGATTTACTTGGAGATTGTCTGATGCTTTATATTGAGAGAGATTTCGTTAAGAATATAGAGATAGACTCAATTATTGATGAATTTTATGTTTTAAAGTCTCGTAGAGCACAACTTAAGTGAACATCGAAATATTCTATTCTGTGTAAATTTTTAATGTACTGAAGCATTTTTTTTTAGCCCACCCAACAACCAATTTCTGGATCCGCCCCTGATTTGCCCTCTTTATCTCTTTTCCGGGGACAAAAGATATCCACTACCTGCCCCACTGCACTGAATTTTTCCTTAAGGATATCCATACTACAAGCAGCCGGGAAATTCTTGAAAAGAAACGACCATGTATCAAACTCTTTCACCTTCTTCCTCTTATCCCAAAAGTGGGCATCCTCCCAAAATCTCGCTCGGCCTTCGACATCCGTTTCCTGTTTCTTACTTGTCCAATTCAAACCTCGGAAATTTTTCTGCCTCACCCGGTGGTCTCTCGGAAGGTGGGTTCCTAAAATCTACCCTTTTCCTCGCCCGCTCCTCTCTCTCTCTCACTCTCAAAAAATTTCTCTCTCAATTAATTTGCAACATTTAACGGTTGTGATTTATTTGTAATTACCCAAAAATTTAGAATATATTTCAATTAATTAAGCAAAATGTGATGGTTTAATTAATTTACAATTAATTCTATTGAGTAAACGGAATGAAAGTGGAAGAGAGAATGAAAGAAATAGAAGAGTTCATGTGATTATACGAGGTTATGTGAATATAAGGGTGTAATTTAATTACAACATGTAAAATTAAAGAGTGCATAGTGCTACAATAAATGTAGTGTTAATTAAATTATATCATATTCACCAATTTTTTTTTTAAATATAGCATTATTTAATTGAATACTGAACATCTCTCTTACTTTGTATTTTTATTTGAATAAAATTAACTAATTTCATTTATATATAAAAAAAAATAAAAATCGATCATTAGCAAAATAATCATAATAGTATATTAAAATTAACTTAAAAAATATTATATCGATTGGCAAGCTGTTTCTAGCTCTATAGGGGTTCTAATAGTCCAAAGCCAAAATTACCTTTATTAAATGGGCCTATAAAAAATATACCCCTCCAAATTTATTTGATACCCCCACCCTATTTTTTATTTATTATAATATATTTTTTTAATGACTTTTGTGCCCTTAAAATAAAAAAAATTGAATACTTGATACACCCACTAGAATACCAAAAGTCACAAGAACACAAATACAAAAAAGAGCATCGATCCAGGAAGAAAAGAGGAGAAAATTCATATTGTCCATTTTATCATCTTTATGGCGGTGATGCAACATTAGTTCGTTATTTATTTACAAAGATGGTGTACACTCAGGAGTCCTACGCTATGTGTGTAAGTGTATTTGTTTGAATATTTTTTCTTTGATGAAGTATAATTTTTTTTTTTCTTTGATGAAGTATAATTTTATTTTTTCTTTGAATGTTGCTTTTTCTTTATAGAATGAGTCTTGTGTAACAAGATTGTGATTCCTGCGTTTTTTGAAAAAAAATCACGACACCAATTTTCAAACCTGGTTTGTTGAAAAATGGTTAGTATTTCGACAAACATTTGTCGAAAATTAGTCATATTTTCGAAAATATATTTTTGCCGATATATTAGTCATTTTTCGACATCTATTTGCCAAAATGTGAGCTATTTTTCGAATAAATGTTGTTGAATTATAATGTTTTTTTTTATTTTTCTTCAGAATCTAACCATTAACAACACTAACCTTCGTCACTTTTCTCCACCAGGGCATTGCCGGAAGAACGTGGTCTTGGTCGATGCTTCATAGGGTAAAGGCAGTCGACGACGGTGGCGGTCGGCGACGTGGGAGTGGTGGCGGTCGCGAGCCTGCGTGGCGGTGGCGATCGCGAGCCTGCGTGGTGGTGGCGGTCGCGAGGCCGCCTGGCGGTGGCGGTGGCACCGCGTGCCGAAGGCGCCGCTGAGTCGTGGGATGTTGCGTGCGGCGGTGCTTGTGTAGTGTGGCGGCAGGAGGAAGTCGTATGAAAACTGAAAAGAGGAGGGTTTGAAGGTGTATGACTATTTTGAATAAAATTAGAGAGGGGTAATTTAGTTATATTGTGAGTGGTGTATCTAATAACTATGTAAATTTAAGTGGGTGGGTATATCAAATAAATATGGAGGGGTATACATTTGCACCCTAAATTTTTATTTTTTATCTCTTTAAATAGATCAACTTAAGCATCTATAATTATACTCTCACCCGAACCCAATATGCAATGCATCTGCACACATTTTTTTAGTCCTATTATTGGAACCCCAAAATTCTCTAAACAGACCTCATAATTTCAATGATAAAAATAGACATAAATAAAATGATTAAATTATCTTTATATAAACATCGAATAAGATATCCTCTAAATTTTTGTTCACTTTAACTTTAGTCTTTTAAATTATTTAATTTCAAAAAAAGTACTTTAACTTTAAATTGATAAATTTTTATTTTTCTTTAAAAAATTTAAAAATAAGATTAAAATTTAAAAAATATTTTTAAAAATTATCTAAATATTTTAATAGTCAATTTAAATGAATTGAAAATATCAATTTGAAAAACTGATAAACAATATTAAAATAAATCAACTAGATCTTCCAAATAATTCAATTAAAATTAAAAGCAATCTTTTTAAGGAATATTTAAAAAAGTAAACTAAATTTTAAAAAATAACTAAACAAAGAAATTAATTAAAAATCTTGAAAAGTTCAATTAAAGCTAAATTAAAATTTCTAAAATAATAAGTTTATTATCTACTATTTAATTAACTTTTATAAAATATTTTTGTACTTTTATTTAGCTTTAGCCTTTTTCTTTTGAAAATTTTATTTTTTGTTTTATTTTTAAATTAATTTTTTTATATAAAATATAGTTGATATTTCTTATATTTTTTTCAAATTTTATTTTAATTGATTGTTTTATATAATTATTTTTAAAATTTATTTGATTTATTTAAATATTTTAAAATTTATTGATTTATTTAAATTTTTTCTGATTTTATTAAGGTTTAAATGATTTTAAAAATATTTAAATTAAAATTATACTTGAAGATTTTTTTTTATTTATCTATTTAGTTGATTTGTATTTTTAATTAATTTTTAATTCAAAGATTTGTTTACAATTTAATTTATTATTAAAATATTTTTTATATTTTAGTTGTTTCTTTGTTAATTAATATTTTTAAAATATTTTTCAAAATACATTTAATAATTAATACTATTTTTTCAAATTTCGATCAAAGGCCAAAGAATGAAAAAGTTTTTTTTTCTTTGGGTGAGAGATATTAATGAAAAATATGAAATGGTGAGAAAAGGTTATTCATTTCGTTGTAATAGAGTAAAGATATTATTGAAATAAAATGAAATATATTTAATACTCCCTCCGTCCCCCATTAAATGTTGGGTGGCACAGATTTTAAGAAAAACTGTTTTATTGACTTTTTCAATCAATGGGTGAAGAGTATTTTGAAATAAAGTAGGTATTGTGAGTGTGTTTTATTTCCTTATTTGGAGTGTGAAGTTTAATAGGGGACGGAGGGAGTATTATATATTAATTTTTTAAATTTTATTGAATTAAATTTAGCAAGTGAGGATGGATTTAGAGGATTTTGGATATGAACAGTGATACTCAACATTTATTTTTTAATTCCCATTAAAATAGGGATAAAATCTACTCCCTCCGTCCCAAACGAATTTGCACACTTTCTATTTTTTGGTATCCCAAATCAATTTGCACACTATCTAAAAAGATAATATCAATTTGTGTGCACACTCACATAAATATACACATATTTACCCATATGTCACTACTTTATCACTTTTTTTTAATTCGCGTGCAATCAAGGGTGCAAACTCCCAGGGAGTATTAAAAAGGGATAAAATCTCGAACCTTGTTCAAATTAAACAACGCCATAAAAGCATCAACCATGATATGCGTGTACGTGTGTTCTGCAGATTTGCGGGTCCCCAAATGTGAAATGGCTGCCGGGTCGGTCCAACTTTCGAAAAGGAAAACCCTAATTACTATTTGCCCCTGCCCTACATAACCTCGATTACACTCTCACTGTCTCGCTCTAAGTTAATTCTTTCTGCAGCTGAAATGGACACTTATAGACAAAGGTACCACCCTTCTTTCCTCTCATTTTATGTTCAATTTCATTTTGACGCCTAAATTAATCGATGTTTCCTCTGTTTTTGTTTTCTTAATTTCCAATTTATTGAATGGAGTGTTGTTTAAATCTTGAAAAATGTGGCCTCTTGCATGGAAAGGTTTGATTCCTTTTAGAATAAAAACGCACATGTTCAATTGATGCTTCACATTCTTCATTCTCTACTCTGGCAAAAAATGAATTGTGTAAAATTTCGGAATTTGTGTTTTTTTGCTTTTTTTTTTTTTTTAACCTCCTTCTTTGTTGCTTTCCGGCCAAAATTCAGCTGAATTCAGTTTTTTTTTTTTTAATTAAAAGAATTACTGCATTTGTATAAAAAGGGTTTATGAAAAAGTTTTCTATTTACTGTGCACTACTGCAATAGGGAGCGAACATCACTTATAAATTTTGGGGCATTTACATATTGGTTCAGAAAAGTGACTATACTTACAAGTAGGTTCAAATCATTTTCACAGATGCATAAGAATATTTGCACAGAAGTAGAAAAAATGTGTAGGTGCAAATTGTTTTGAACCTATTTGTAATTAGAGTCACTTTTTGGAACCATGTTGTAATTTTCCCATAAATTTTGGGGGCGTTTACAAAATGGTACAATATCAAACCATTATTTACAAGATAGTACAATGTCAAAAAAATATTCTTGTGTTTAGTTTTTTTTTTTTTTGGTGCATCTGTTTAATTGTTTTGTATCAATTTGTAAAAAATTGTTTGATATTGTATTATCCTACACTTATTCCTAAATACTCCCTCCGTCCCACTCTAAATGTCCCACTTTCCTTTTTTGGTTGTCCCACACTATATGTCCCATTCCATAAATGGAAAAAGCAACACTCTACTACATATAAACTTTAACCTTCAAATTCACACAATATTACCAAAAATGCCACTCATTCAATCCACTTTTCAACACTATTCATTACTTTATTAAACACTATTCATTACTTTTCAACACTATTCATTACTTTTCCACCATATATTAATAAACAAATACACTTTCTTAAACTATTCAACCAAAAGAAAGGGGACATTTAGAGTGGGACGGAGGGAGTATTGTTTTGTCAACCCCTGTTTAATTGTTTTGTATCAATTTGTAAAAAGTTGTTTGATATTGTATTATCCTACACTTATTCCTAAATATTGTTTTGTCAGCCCCAAATCAGATTAATTTTAGTTTCGTTTTGTTTGGTGGTGTTGTATGTATGCAGAAGGATACCCAGACTGGAGATTAGTGATGCTGATTGTATCTTACGTGCTATATCGTTGTTGGACGACCCAATGGACATTGTGCGTGCGTGCTCTGTTTCACACATTTGGCGTCGTTTTGGTGGGTCCCGTCTCTCCAGGATCTTGACAATTGATTGTGTTGTTATTGACTACAGATACTGATACCTTTTTATATCTTTCATTCTGGGTAGTGATTCGACGTGGCCTTTGCAAAAGGCTATTTATGGAAAGGTTCCCTCGTGTTACTCATGTTGCGTACGAGGCTCATGGAAGGTACCGAATAATCAGGTTGTCAGACGTTTTAACTGGAGATTCTGACGAATGGGGGGCCCTCGAGAGGGAGCACAGAGTTTATTCTCATCTTCTTCAGCCTCTCTCGAAGAAAATGGATTGTCCTAGGGACTGCCTGTTATTTCCTGTAGGTGCTTCAAGTTTAGCGGAGAATATACTTACTGCTGTATCTCCAGTTTGCACATATCCGGTTGGGTTTTCATTCTTGTCCAGTGAAGAAAAGGTTGGCCCTGATTTGTATTTTTCTTACTTATGTTAAGATGTGGGCTATTTTTGTTGTAAAATGTTGTTATTCTCACCAATCATTTGTATTTGCAGTCTGAAACTCGTGTAAATTTCTTGCAATACCTCGAAAAGGATGTTTGTATTACCATTCTGAGTCTCTTAAACGATCCAGCAGATGTGGTTCGAGTAGGTGCTGTCTCCCAATTTTGGCACCAGTTTGGTAAGTTGAATTCTTTTCTTGTTTCAATTGTATACTTATAAGTGCAATAACTGATACTGATTGGTGCATTTGACAGCATTTTGATGATTTAACAGTTATTTGTTGCACATATATGCATGTAGAAGAATGCTACACGTGTTTCATGACTTGCGTTGCCATAATCACGAGATCTTGTTATAGTAAGGTGTGCCACGTGGATTACTCGTCGAATACTTCATAATGTGTGTGTTATCATAACTCATAGCCGTATTTATTGATTGCGGAACAACATTATAGTGTTATTGGTCAAGAAGACCTAAATTTTAAAGGGTAAAAGCAATGTGGTAATTGTTGAATGAGCCAATGATTAACTAGAAACACCTTGCTTTAATACTGAAAAAATCCTTGAGGGTGGCTACTAACCAAACATAAAAGCAAATCAGAATCTATCTTCACCAATTGTATTGCTATGTGGGTCTATTGAGTCAATGTTAAAAACTTCTACAGTTATGATTTACCACTTTTATTCCTATTATTTTACGGGCGGAAAGAAAACTTCTTTCCTTTTTTTGACATGGCTCTATATGTATGTATATAAAAAGAACAATGAGGTTCCTTATCATAATTTAGAACTTAGAAAAAATAATTATGTATTTTATCATGAAATGCATTATTGTTGATGAGCTAACTTGTTTATGATGTAACTTTATTTTTTGCAGTCAGTGCAAATGGGTTTGCAAAACAGCTGTGCTTAAAAGAACTCCCCCGACTCTCCGAAATTTCTGGTGTAGCTGTTGGAAGTTGGGAAGACGAGGCCAAAACTAGCAATTCCTTGAAATCGGACCACGCAGTTTACGCCTCTCTACTTTACGCGATCCAAAAATCGAATGTTTTTCGGAAGGACTGCATTGAATACGCAATTAGTGCGTCCAGCACCGACAATTTTCCCAACGCAAGTATTTTCAATACTCTGCGGAGATACAGAATCTTTAATCAACCTTCACACTGGTCGAGTACAGGGCAGAGTAATCCTCAAGTCCCCGAGACTTTGGTGTACAAACTTCAACCCGGTTTTTGGCTCATCACTGAAATTGATATTCAGCCATTTCAAGGTGGTTGCTCAACCTCAATTTTAATTTCCACCTTTCCCTTTTGTTGATGGTTCCGACGTTATGTTTCTCTTCAGCTTTTTGGCAGGATGGAAGACCCATATACTCGGCAGGATCCGTGAGATTCAGAATAGGGCATCCTAGATCAGGATATGAGATCAGCAATGATCCGGAATCTTTTCCATTGTCGAACGGGATTGATGACGAGTTTGTGTGGACATACACTTCTCCCGAGTTTTCAATGACCCAGGTTGGTCAAATTTTATATGGGGCGTTTACTAAATGGTACAATACCAAACTACTATTTACAAGATAGTACAATGTCCAACTTTTTTTTGTGCATTTGTTTAATTATTTTTTACCAATTTGTAAAAAGTGGTTTGGTACTGTATTATCCTGTGTATTTCTCATTTTATATTAATTGATCGGGGAAAATTGAGACGATTTCATGATGTTTTTTTTTTATTCAGGAGAATGTTTTGCAGCCGTTCAAGCTACCGGAACCCATCCTCTGTCTGGACGGATATATGCAGGTTGAGTTCCTAGAGAGAACCCAGAGGCAGGAAAGCGACGGGTTATACTATATACGGTCAGTCCTTTTGAGTGCTGAAGATGGATCATTCTTTTCTGAAATAGTAAAACATAATCTTGTCGTATTAAGTACTCCCTCCGTCCCTTTTTAATTGTCACTCCACTAATATCAATGCATGTTTTACCTACTTTTTCCAACAATGCCCCTAACAAATGGTAAAGATAATTACCATTTTGTAATAAATAAGGGTATAAGTGTCTTTTAATACCCTAATAAATGAGAAAATTGGTTTGTGTGAATGAATAAAATGGGACAGATAATAAGGGACGGAGGGAGTATGTAATAAATGTGTGTTTGTGAGTCTCGTTGATCCTTGCATTGGCGGGTGTAGGGTGAATCATGTTAGAGTTGTGGGACGTCCGCTATTTCCTGCATTTGGTGCGGAGATTGAGGAGGCGAGCGGAGAAATGAAGCTAACGTATTACCCTTCGTTTTTTGGGAACATTATGGAATGCACTGGTGAAAATGAAAATGAACCAGAAGAGGAGATGTTTGGGTTTCAAATGGTTATGCTGCAACCCGCCCCTATTCATGTTGAAGTTCGCCGTATAATGTTAGGAGGAAGACGACGACAACCGTGATGCTCGTTTACTCTTTAAACCCCACAACTCACTCCAAACAGGAGTGTTTATGTTGTTGTATTGGTTTTTTGTGAGACAGTGGTTTGCCCAATTAAACCCCTCCAAACAGGACTCTTGTGTGTCTGTATTTTGTGATATCTGTAATTTCTGAGGGCATGTAATGGAATGAAAATAATGAAATGAAATGTCTGGGCTGGGCATGTAATGTATTTTGTGACTGCGTTTTTGGTAAAATATTAATGTATTGGGCTACTTTATGCAGCATAGCATTCACAAAAATAATTTAACCAAAATAACTTAATTGCAAGTATGGCAAAAGTCGAGCAGGCCATCCATAAAATTTGGAAGATCGACCCAACATTTAGATGTCCTAATAAGAGAATGTGACACAAATTGGAAATAAAATTGGTGGATAGAAAAAAAAATGAAACAAATTTATAATAGACTATACATGTGTGTGTATAACATTCATCGCATAAAGAATTAAAAAATAGTGAAATTTTAAAAGATATAATGCATCTAAAGTTCTTGCACTATCAATATTTATTTTTAAAGTTCTTAAATTATTTTTTATTTTACATAATTCTTTAAATATTAATTTTTATTTTAAGACTTACATAGTTTAAAGTCTTACTTAAAAACATTATGACAACTTGGGAAAATGCACTTTTTTGTCCTTTAACTTTGGTTGATTTTGGTTTTCGTCCTTTTAACTATAGAATTTTGAATTTCATCCTATAACTTACAAAAATTATGGTTTTTGTCCTATTAACTTTGGAATTTTGAATTTCGTCCTATAACTTACAAAAAATTGGTGCCACGTCAGATTTATCGGACAAAAAACATAATTTTATGTAAGTTATAGGACGAAAAAACACAATTTTTTGTAAGTTATAGGACAAAATCCAAAGTTCCAAAGTTAACAGGATGAAAAACACAATTTTTGTAAGTTATAGGATAAAATTTAAAATTCCAAAATTAACAGGATGAAAATCAAAATCAATCAAAGTTAAAAGACAAAAAAATGTATTTTCCCTGACAATTTTTATCAAGGGAAAAAGATTTATTTTATATCTTGTAATTTTATCATTTTTTTTATTTTGGTTCTATTGATGTTTATTCGTTCTGTATCTTATCATTTTATTTTTTGCTCCTATTGATTTTAAATTCTGATTTTTCGTCCTTTAACTTACCTGAATCAGAACAAAAACAAACATGGTATAAGCATGTATGTCACATGATGAGAATCAATATTTAAAAGTAAAAGTGATCAAAAAAATTAGGACTAATTGCACTAAACTCATCAAACTATCGACAATTCTACACTTAAACCGCCAAACTATATTTCTTACCGCTAATGCATACAAACTAATCAAATCTTGGCATATAAACCACTAAACTTATTTTTGATCAATTTTTCTGAAAAAAAATATATTATCGCGCACATGCTTTAGAAAATGATATTTCGCTCAAAACTCTTCATAATTTCACTCCAAGTGATACAAGAAATACACAAAACTCATCATGACTTTCATCGTCTATACTGCTTCGCGTCTTTCGCTCCGTCATACACATTTTCGTGCGTCCGTCCCTTAACATCGTTCTCCGTCTCATGCACCATCTTCTTGTGCCTATTACCATCAATTGAATTTTTTTTTTAACAAAACACCCCATACGTTGAAATCGGAGATTTTTTGGCTGAAAATTAAATCTAGTGGTATATGTGCCAAAATTTGATAATTTGTACTCCCTCCGTCCCAATTTTGATTACTTATTTCAAAATTGCACAATTTTTAAGAAATGAATTGATTATTAATACTTTTGAGTATAAAGTAGCTTTTTAGAAATTGTTTATTAATATTTTTTAGTATAAAGTAACTTTTTAAGAGTTGCGTTTTAAAAAGTGGTATTGTTTTTTGCCATTTTAGAAAATGGGTAAATAAAAAAAAAATCTTTTTTGGACTTTTGGGTAAACAAAATTGGGACAGATATAGTATATATATGTGCTATGAAATATAGTTTGATAATTTAGGTGAAAAATACCAAAAAATAAAAAATGTGCAAATTATTGGATAAGCATCAAACTTTAAAAGTCGATAGGACTAAAACTAAAAGTGTTATAATCAGATGACCAAAAAAATTAATTTTCCCCTTTTTATTAATTATGTACCTACACCCTGTAAAAAAAAGAGAGTTGTGTTTATACCTACTCTTTTTTTTTTTTTTTTTTAGGAAAATTTGACCCATACCACTTTTTAAATTGCATTTAAGAAAAAGAAAAATACACATTTAATGTCATCTTGCCAAAGAGAGGGAAAAAAAAACCCTATTTAAAAATGTCCCCCCTCAGGAGTATATATAGCCGCGAGTGTGTCGCCTCACAGGTTATGACCAATTTCTTTTGCAGCAAACTTTATTCGAAGGTACCATTCTTCTTTCTTTTCATTTCTTGATTAAGATTATGCTCGGATTGATGTTGATCCCTAAATTAATCGATGTTTTTTATGTTATTTGTTTTCTTAATTTTCGATTTGTTGAAATATGGTTAAACCCTTGCACGGAAAGGTTCGATTTTTAAAGGTGATATGGAAAAAAAATCTCAATTCACGCTAGCCATTGTTCGTTGTGTGCTCTTGCAAAGGATGGATTTTTGTTTGCTTGCTTCTTTGTGATTTTTCTGCTGAGTTAAGGGTTTTTTTTTTTGAATTCAAAGATTACTGCAGTTGTGTGACAAGGGTTTATGAAATCTGTATATAAATGTGACGTTTACAAAATGGTACAATACCAAACCACTATTTACAAGATAATGCAATGTTCGAAAAACATGTATGTACTTATGTTCAAACTTTTTTTGTGCATCTGTTCAATTATTTTGTACAAATTTGTAAAAAGTGGTTTGGTATTGTACTATCCTGTGTATTTCTCTGTATAAATTTTAAGTTGTGCTTATTTCTTAAAGCATTTTTTTGCCTGCTTCAAATCAGAGTAACTTTAGTGTAGTTTGTTTGGTGGTGTTTATGCAAACAGGATACCTGAAATGGAGATGACTTATGATTTGGTGAATTACTTTGATAATGATTTGGCCTTACTTATCATGGAATCGTTGGATGTAATCGACGTTATACGTGCCGTTGCAGTGTCAAAGTCTTGGAGCCGTTTTGGTGAGTTAACATTAATGCTCGTCTCTGAATGCCCAATGCTTACGTCATTGATTGTGTCGTTATGCGCCCACCTTTTGCACATTAATTCATTGTTATTTGCTATAATGCTTTGCTTTTTGTAACCCTTACTTCTTACTAGTCGAGTCTCGTGATATTCTATGTTGTCAAAGTATAGCTATATTCTGGTATTTCATCATACACAATTCACTTGCTACTTGTCTAAGTGAGATTATGGCGTGTTCTTTGTGGTAAAGATTGTTGCAATTGTATTTTTAGGGTAAACTAAACCCCATTGGTTTCACGTTATTGAGATTATCCTTGCACTACTTTACTATTTTTGAGTCTTTGTGTGTGTGGTTTGTTGTTTATAAAAGAAAATTGGGTTCTGGTCTTCTGATGCTTCTTTTTTTCTTTTTTGGGCAGTAATTGCTAATGGGCTTTGCAAAAAGGAATTTTTGAAACGGTTCCCTCACGTTACTCAATTTTTTTGTGAAAAGGAAGGAATCCGCCACTTTATCAGATTGTCTGATGATTTAACTGTGGATGATGCCGACTGGGCAGATCTCGAGAGGGATCATAGAATTTATTCGTCTCTACTTCAGCCTCTGGCGAAGCCCATGGATCGTCAGACCGATTGCCTCTCGTATCCTCTTGCGGCTTCCAGCGCACGCGGTATTGCGCAAAACGTCCTAAATATCTTGAATCCAGCTGTAGGTGATCGTTTACTCTGGTGTAGTGAAGGAAAGGCGGACCCTGAAGTTCCTGAGCACTCTCAAAGTGGAAGATCTAAAGCTGAAGTTCAAGGTGTGTACAAAAATATGGCAAGCTTTGAATTTGTATTCACTTTACACTTGATGCATAGAATTATGAGAGTTACTGATTCGCTTTGTCAAATTCTCCAAAGAAAAGTTCAAGACATTTTGGCTGCTATTACGTTCGTCTCTACTACTAAAACCATTCTTAAAGAGTTGAGAGAATGTGGTTGGGAAGGATTTCTTGAAGAAGTCAAAGTTTTTTGTTCGAGGAATGGTATTGATGTCCCCAAATTGGAATGTGCATATAAGGTTGGTCGTTCTCGTGGGCAAACTACAATGGAACATCATTATCATTTTGATGTTTTTAATGGAGTAATAGATTGCATCTTGATGGAGTTGGATACAAGATTTAATGATGCATCAGTTGAATTACTTTCACTCAGTGTGGCCTTAGATCCTAAAAATTCTTTCGAATCATTCAACATTGATAATATTTGCAGGCTTGCAAGGAAATTCTATCCTGAAGATTTTACAGGTCAAGATATTGTTACTTTAGAGTATGAGTTGGATCAGTATAAGCGTGATGTGATAGTGAACCAAGAGTTTCAAGTTTCTACTCTTGTTGAGTTGAGTCAACTATTTTCTAAGAGTGGAAGGTCGAAAGTCTACGTTGTGTTAACTAGATTAATTCATCTAGTTTTGACGTTACCCATTTCGACTGCTACAACTGAACGAACATTTTCAGCGATGAAACATGTGAAGACGGCACTTCGTAACAAGATGGGAGATGATTTACTTGGAGATTGTCTGATGCTTTATATTGAGAGAGATTTCGTTAAGAATATAGAGATAGACTCAATTATTGATGAATTTTATGTTTTAAAGTCTCGTAGAGCACAACTTAAGTGAACATCGAAATATTCTATTCTGTGTAAATTTTTAATGTACTGAAGCATTTTTTTTTAGCCCACCCAACAACCAATTTCTGGATCCGCCCCTGATTTGCCCTCTTTATCTCTTTTCCGGGGACAAAAGATATCCACTACCTGCCCCACTGCACTGAATTTTTCCTTAAGGATATCCATACTACAAGCAGCCGGGAAATTCTTGAAAAGAAACGACCATGTATCAAACTCTTTCACCTTCTTCCTCTTATCCCAAAAGTGGGCATCCTCCCAAAATCTCGCTCGGCCTTCGACATCCGTTTCCTGTTTCTTACTTGTCCAATTCAAACCTCGGAAATTTTTCTGCCTCACCCGGTGGTCTCTCGGAAGGTGGGTTCCTAAAATCTACCCTTTTCCTCGCCCGCTCCTCTCTCTCTCTCACTCTCAAAAAATTTCTCTCTCAATTAATTTGCAACATTTAACGGTTGTGATTTATTTGTAATTACCCAAAAATTTAGAATATATTTCAATTAATTAAGCAAAATGTGATGGTTTAATTAATTTACAATTAATTCTATTGAGTAAACGGAATGAAAGTGGAAGAGAGAATGAAAGAAATAGAAGAGTTCATGTGATTATACGAGGTTATGTGAATATAAGGGTGTAATTTAATTACAACATGTAAAATTAAAGAGTGCATAGTGCTACAATAAATGTAGTGTTAATTAAATTATATCATATTCACCAATTTTTTTTTTAAATATAGCATTATTTAATTGAATACTGAACATCTCTCTTACTTTGTATTTTTATTTGAATAAAATTAACTAATTTCATTTATATATAAAAAAAAATAAAAATCGATCATTAGCAAAATAATCATAATAGTATATTAAAATTAACTTAAAAAATATTATATCGATTGGCAAGCTGTTTCTAGCTCTATAGGGGTTCTAATAGTCCAAAGCCAAAATTACCTTTATTAAATGGGCCTA
This sequence comes from Ballota nigra, assembly GCA_947034835.1. Taxonomy (NCBI): domain Eukaryota; kingdom Viridiplantae; phylum Streptophyta; class Magnoliopsida; order Lamiales; family Lamiaceae; genus Ballota; species Ballota nigra. The sequence continues at coordinate 101,592,512 of OX344724.1, read as the reverse complement.
TAAAAAATATACCCCTCCAAATTTATTTGATACCCCCACCCTATTTTTTATTTATTATAATATATTTTTTTAATGACTTTTGTGCCCTTAAAATAAAAAAAATTGAATACTTGATACACCCACTAGAATACCAAAAGTCACAAGAACACAAATACAAAAAAGAGCATCGATCCAGGAAGAAAAGAGGAGAAAATTCATATTGTCCATTTTATCATCTTTATGGCGGTGATGCAACATTAGTTCGTTATTTATTTACAAAGATGGTGTACACTCAGGAGTCCTACGCTATGTGTGTAAGTGTATTTGTTTGAATATTTTTTCTTTGATGAAGTATAATTTTTTTTTTTCTTTGATGAAGTATAATTTTATTTTTTCTTTGAATGTTGCTTTTTCTTTATAGAATGAGTCTTGTGTAACAAGATTGTGATTCCTGCGTTTTTTGAAAAAAAATCACGACACCAATTTTCAAACCTGGTTTGTTGAAAAATGGTTAGTATTTCGACAAACATTTGTCGAAAATTAGTCATATTTTCGAAAATATATTTTTGCCGATATATTAGTCATTTTTCGACATCTATTTGCCAAAATGTGAGCTATTTTTCGAATAAATGTTGTTGAATTATAATGTTTTTTTTTATTTTTCTTCAGAATCTAACCATTAACAACACTAACCTTCGTCACTTTTCTCCACCAGGGCATTGCCGGAAGAACGTGGTCTTGGTCGATGCTTCATAGGGTAAAGGCAGTCGACGACGGTGGCGGTCGGCGACGTGGGAGTGGTGGCGGTCGCGAGCCTGCGTGGCGGTGGCGATCGCGAGCCTGCGTGGTGGTGGCGGTCGCGAGGCCGCCTGGCGGTGGCGGTGGCACCGCGTGCCGAAGGCGCCGCTGAGTCGTGGGATGTTGCGTGCGGCGGTGCTTGTGTAGTGTGGCGGCAGGAGGAAGTCGTATGAAAACTGAAAAGAGGAGGGTTTGAAGGTGTATGACTATTTTGAATAAAATTAGAGAGGGGTAATTTAGTTATATTGTGAGTGGTGTATCTAATAACTATGTAAATTTAAGTGGGTGGGTATATCAAATAAATATGGAGGGGTATACATTTGCACCCTAAATTTTTATTTTTTATCTCTTTAAATAGATCAACTTAAGCATCTATAATTATACTCTCACCCGAACCCAATATGCAATGCATCTGCACACATTTTTTTAGTCCTATTATTGGAACCCCAAAATTCTCTAAACAGACCTCATAATTTCAATGATAAAAATAGACATAAATAAAATGATTAAATTATCTTTATATAAACATCGAATAAGATATCCTCTAAATTTTTGTTCACTTTAACTTTAGTCTTTTAAATTATTTAATTTCAAAAAAAGTACTTTAACTTTAAATTGATAAATTTTTATTTTTCTTTAAAAAATTTAAAAATAAGATTAAAATTTAAAAAATATTTTTAAAAATTATCTAAATATTTTAATAGTCAATTTAAATGAATTGAAAATATCAATTTGAAAAACTGATAAACAATATTAAAATAAATCAACTAGATCTTCCAAATAATTCAATTAAAATTAAAAGCAATCTTTTTAAGGAATATTTAAAAAAGTAAACTAAATTTTAAAAAATAACTAAACAAAGAAATTAATTAAAAATCTTGAAAAGTTCAATTAAAGCTAAATTAAAATTTCTAAAATAATAAGTTTATTATCTACTATTTAATTAACTTTTATAAAATATTTTTGTACTTTTATTTAGCTTTAGCCTTTTTCTTTTGAAAATTTTATTTTTTGTTTTATTTTTAAATTAATTTTTTTATATAAAATATAGTTGATATTTCTTATATTTTTTTTATTTTATATATTTTTTTCAAATTTTATTTTAATTGATTGTTTTATATAATTATTTTTAAAATTTATTTGATTTATTTAAATATTTTAAAATTTATTGATTTATTTAAATTTTTTCTGATTTTATTAAGGTTTAAATGATTTTAAAAATATTTAAATTAAAATTATACTTGAAGATATTTTTTTATTTATCTATTTAGTTGATTTGTATTTTTAATTAATTTTTAATTCAAAGATTTGTTTACAATTTAATTTATTATTAAAATATTTTTTATATTTTAGTTGTTTCTTTGTTAATTAATATTTTTAAAATATTTTTCAAAATACATTTAATAATTAATACTATTTTTTCAAATTTCGATCAAAGGCCAAAGAATGAAAAAGTTTTTTTTTCTTTGGGTGAGAGATATTAATGAAAAATATGAAATGGTGAGAAAAGGTTATTCATTTCGTTGTAATAGAGTAAAGATATTATTGAAATAAAATGAAATATATTTAATACTCCCTCCGTCCCCCATTAAATGTTGGGTGGCACAGATTTTAAGAAAAACTGTTTTATTGACTTTTTCAATCAATGGGTGAAGAGTATTTTGAAATAAAGTAGGTATTGTGAGTGTGTTTTATTTCCTTATTTGGAGTGTGAAGTTTAATAGGGGACGGAGGGAGTATTATATATTAATTTTTTAAATTTTATTGAATTAAATTTAGCAAGTGAGGATGGATTTAGAGGATTTTGGATATGAACAGTGATACTCAACATTTATTTTTTAATTCCCATTAAAATAGGGATAAAATCTACTCCCTCCGTCCCAAACGAATTTGCACACTTTCTATTTTTTGGTATCCCAAATCAATTTGCACACTATCTAAAAAGATAATATCAATTTGTGTGCACACTCACATAAATATACACATATTTACCCATATGTCACTACTTTATCACTTTTTTTTAATTCGCGTGCAATCAAGGGTGCAAACTCCCAGGGAGTATTAAAAAGGGATAAAATCTCGAACCTTGTTCAAATTAAACAACGCCATAAAAGCATCAACCATGATATGCGTGTACGTGTGTTCTGCAGATTTGCGGGTCCCCAAATGTGAAATGGCTGCCGGGTCGGTCCAACTTTCGAAAAGGAAAACCCTAATTACTATTTGCCCCTGCCCTACATAACCTCGATTACACTCTCACTGTCTCGCTCTAAGTTAATTCTTTCTGCAGCTGAAATGGACACTTATAGACAAAGGTACCACCCTTCTTTCCTCTCATTTTATGTTCAATTTCATTTTGACGCCTAAATTAATCGATGTTTCCTCTGTTTTTGTTTTCTTAATTTCCAATTTATTGAATGGAGTGTTGTTTAAATCTTGAAAAATGTGGCCTCTTGCATGGAAAGGTTTGATTCCTTTTAGAATAAAAACGCACATGTTCAATTGATGCTTCACATTCTTCATTCTCTACTCTGGCAAAAAATGAATTGTGTAAAATTTCGGAATTTGTGTTTTTTTGCTTTTTTTTTTTTTTAACCTCCTTCTTTGTTGCTTTCCGGCCAAAATTCAGCTGAATTCAGTTTTTTTTTTTTTAATTAAAAGAATTACTGCATTTGTATAAAAAGGGTTTATGAAAAAGTTTTCTATTTACTGTGCACTACTGCAATAGGGAGCGAACATCACTTATAAATTTTGGGGCATTTACATATTGGTTCAGAAAAGTGACTATACTTACAAGTAGGTTCAAATCATTTTCACAGATGCATAAGAATATTTGCACAGAAGTAGAAAAAATGTGTAGGTGCAAATTGTTTTGAACCTATTTGTAATTAGAGTCACTTTTTGGAACCATGTTGTAATTTTCCCATAAATTTTGGGGGCGTTTACAAAATGGTACAATATCAAACCATTATTTACAAGATAGTACAATGTCAAAAAAATATTCTTGTGTTTAGTTTTTTTTTTTTGGTGCATCTGTTTAATTGTTTTGTATCAATTTGTAAAAAATTGTTTGATATTGTATTATCCTACACTTATTCCTAAATACTCCCTCCGTCCCACTCTAAATGTCCCACTTTCCTTTTTTGGTTGTCCCACACTATATGTCCCATTCCATAAATGGAAAAAGCAACACTCTACTACATATAAACTTTAACCTTCAAATTCACACAATATTACCAAAAATGCCACTCATTCAATCCACTTTTCAACACTATTCATTACTTTATTAAACACTATTCATTACTTTTCAACACTATTCATTACTTTTCCACCATATATTAATAAACAAATACACTTTCTTAAACTATTCAACCAAAAGAAAGGGGACATTTAGAGTGGGACGGAGGGAGTATTGTTTTGTCAACCCCTGTTTAATTGTTTTGTATCAATTTGTAAAAAGTTGTTTGATATTGTATTATCCTACACTTATTCCTAAATATTGTTTTGTCAGCCCCAAATCAGATTAATTTTAGTTTCGTTTTGTTTGGTGGTGTTGTATGTATGCAGAAGGATACCCAGACTGGAGATTAGTGATGCTGATTGTATCTTACGTGCTATATCGTTGTTGGACGACCCAATGGACATTGTGCGTGCGTGCTCTGTTTCACACATTTGGCGTCGTTTTGGTGGGTCCCGTCTCTCCAGGATCTTGACAATTGATTGTGTTGTTATTGACTACAGATACTGATACCTTTTTATATCTTTCATTCTGGGTAGTGATTCGACGTGGCCTTTGCAAAAGGCTATTTATGGAAAGGTTCCCTCGTGTTACTCATGTTGCGTACGAGGCTCATGGAAGGTACCGAATAATCAGGTTGTCAGACGTTTTAACTGGAGATTCTGACGAATGGGGGGCCCTCGAGAGGGAGCACAGAGTTTATTCTCATCTTCTTCAGCCTCTCTCGAAGAAAATGGATTGTCCTAGGGACTGCCTGTTATTTCCTGTAGGTGCTTCAAGTTTAGCGGAGAATATACTTACTGCTGTATCTCCAGTTTGCACATATCCGGTTGGGTTTTCATTCTTGTCCAGTGAAGAAAAGGTTGGCCCTGATTTGTATTTTTCTTACTTATGTTAAGATGTGGGCTATTTTTGTTGTAAAATGTTGTTATTCTCACCAATCATTTGTATTTGCAGTCTGAAACTCGTGTAAATTTCTTGCAATACCTCGAAAAGGATGTTTGTATTACCATTCTGAGTCTCTTAAACGATCCAGCAGATGTGGTTCGAGTAGGTGCTGTCTCCCAATTTTGGCACCAGTTTGGTAAGTTGAATTCTTTTCTTGTTTCAATTGTATACTTATAAGTGCAATAACTGATACTGATTGGTGCATTTGACAGCATTTTGATGATTTAACAGTTATTTGTTGCACATATATGCATGTAGAAGAATGCTACACGTGTTTCATGACTTGCGTTGCCATAATCACGAGATCTTGTTATAGTAAGGTGTGCCACGTGGATTACTCGTCGAATACTTCATAATGTGTGTGTTATCATAACTCATAGCCGTATTTATTGATTGCGGAACAACATTATAGTGTTATTGGTCAAGAAGACCTAAATTTTAAAGGGTAAAAGCAATGTGGTAATTGTTGAATGAGCCAATGATTAACTAGAAACACCTTGCTTTAATACTGAAAAAATCCTTGAGGGTGGCTACTAACCAAACATAAAAGCAAATCAGAATCTATCTTCACCAATTGTATTGCTATGTGGGTCTATTGAGTCAATGTTAAAAACTTCTACAGTTATGATTTACCACTTTTATTCCTATTATTTTACGGGCGGAAAGAAAACTTCTTTCCTTTTTTTGACATGGCTCTATATGTATGTATATAAAAAGAACAATGAGGTTCCTTATCATAATTTAGAACTTAGAAAAAATAATTATGTATTTTATCATGAAATGCATTATTGTTGATGAGCTAACTTGTTTATGATGTAACTTTATTTTTTGCAGTCAGTGCAAATGGGTTTGCAAAACAGCTGTGCTTAAAAGAACTCCCCCGACTCTCCGAAATTTCTGGTGTAGCTGTTGGAAGTTGGGAAGACGAGGCCAAAACTAGCAATTCCTTGAAATCGGACCACGCAGTTTACGCCTCTCTACTTTACGCGATCCAAAAATCGAATGTTTTTCGGAAGGACTGCATTGAATACGCAATTAGTGCGTCCAGCACCGACAATTTTCCCAACGCAAGTATTTTCAATACTCTGCGGAGATACAGAATCTTTAATCAACCTTCACACTGGTCGAGTACAGGGCAGAGTAATCCTCAAGTCCCCGAGACTTTGGTGTACAAACTTCAACCCGGTTTTTGGCTCATCACTGAAATTGATATTCAGCCATTTCAAGGTGGTTGCTCAACCTCAATTTTAATTTCCACCTTTCCCTTTTGTTGATGGTTCCGACGTTATGTTTCTCTTCAGCTTTTTGGCAGGATGGAAGACCCATATACTCGGCAGGATCCGTGAGATTCAGAATAGGGCATCCTAGATCAGGATATGAGATCAGCAATGATCCGGAATCTTTTCCATTGTCGAACGGGATTGATGACGAGTTTGTGTGGACATACACTTCTCCCGAGTTTTCAATGACCCAGGTTGGTCAAATTTTATATGGGGCGTTTACTAAATGGTACAATACCAAACTACTATTTACAAGATAGTACAATGTCCAACTTTTTTTTGTGCATTTGTTTAATTATTTTTTACCAATTTGTAAAAAGTGGTTTGGTACTGTATTATCCTGTGTATTTCTCATTTTATATTAATTGATCGGGGAAAATTGAGACGATTTCATGATGTTTTTTTTTTATTCAGGAGAATGTTTTGCAGCCGTTCAAGCTACCGGAACCCATCCTCTGTCTGGACGGATATATGCAGGTTGAGTTCCTAGAGAGAACCCAGAGGCAGGAAAGCGACGGGTTATACTATATACGGTCAGTCCTTTTGAGTGCTGAAGATGGATCATTCTTTTCTGAAATAGTAAAACATAATCTTGTCGTATTAAGTACTCCCTCCGTCCCTTTTTAATTGTCACTCCACTAATATCAATGCATGTTTTACCTACTTTTTCCAACAATGCCCCTAACAAATGGTAAAGATAATTACCATTTTGTAATAAATAAGGGTATAAGTGTCTTTTAATACCCTAATAAATGAGAAAATTGGTTTGTGTGAATGAATAAAATGGGACAGATAATAAGGGACGGAGGGAGTATGTAATAAATGTGTGTTTGTGAGTCTCGTTGATCCTTGCATTGGCGGGTGTAGGGTGAATCATGTTAGAGTTGTGGGACGTCCGCTATTTCCTGCATTTGGTGCGGAGATTGAGGAGGCGAGCGGAGAAATGAAGCTAACGTATTACCCTTCGTTTTTTGGGAACATTATGGAATGCACTGGTGAAAATGAAAATGAACCAGAAGAGGAGATGTTTGGGTTTCAAATGGTTATGCTGCAACCCGCCCCTATTCATGTTGAAGTTCGCCGTATAATGTTAGGAGGAAGACGACGACAACCGTGATGCTCGTTTACTCTTTAAACCCCACAACTCACTCCAAACAGGAGTGTTTATGTTGTTGTATTGGTTTTTTGTGAGACAGTGGTTTGCCCAATTAAACCCCTCCAAACAGGACTCTTGTGTGTCTGTATTTTGTGATATCTGTAATTTCTGAGGGCATGTAATGGAATGAAAATAATGAAATGAAATGTCTGGGCTGGGCATGTAATGTATTTTGTGACTGCGTTTTTGGTAAAATATTAATGTATTGGGCTACTTTATGCAGCATAGCATTCACAAAAATAATTTAACCAAAATAACTTAATTGCAAGTATGGCAAAAGTCGAGCAGGCCATCCATAAAATTTGGAAGATCGACCCAACATTTAGATGTCCTAATAAGAGAATGTGACACAAATTGGAAATAAAATTGGTGGATAGAAAAAAAAATGAAACAAATTTATAATAGACTATACATGTGTGTGTATAACATTCATCGCATAAAGAATTAAAAAATAGTGAAATTTTAAAAGATATAATGCATCTAAAGTTCTTGCACTATCAATATTTATTTTTAAAGTTCTTAAATTATTTTTTATTTTACATAATTCTTTAAATATTAATTTTTATTTTAAGACTTACATAGTTTAAAGTCTTACTTAAAAACATTATGACAACTTGGGAAAATGCACTTTTTTGTCCTTTAACTTTGGTTGATTTTGGTTTTCGTCCTTTTAACTATAGAATTTTGAATTTCATCCTATAACTTACAAAAATTATGGTTTTTGTCCTATTAACTTTGGAATTTTGAATTTCGTCCTATAACTTACAAAAAATTGGTGCCACGTCAGATTTATCGGACAAAAAACATAATTTTATGTAAGTTATAGGACGAAAAAACACAATTTTTTGTAAGTTATAGGACAAAATCCAAAGTTCCAAAGTTAACAGGATGAAAAACACAATTTTTGTAAGTTATAGGATAAAATTCAAAATTCCAAAATTAACAGGATGAAAATCAAAATCAATCAAAGTTAAAAGACAAAAAAATGTATTTTCCCTGACAATTTTTATCAAGGGAAAAAGATTTATTTTATATCTTGTAATTTTATCATTTTTTTTATTTTGGTTCTATTGATGTTTATTCGTTCTGTATCTTATCATTTTATTTTTTGCTCCTATTGATTTTAAATTCTGATTTTTCGTCCTTTAACTTACCTGAATCAGAACAAAAACAAACATGGTATAAGCATGTATGTCACATGATGAGAATCAATATTTAAAAGTAAAAGTGATCAAAAAAATTAGGACTAATTGCACTAAACTCATCAAACTATCGACAATTCTACACTTAAACCGCCAAACTATATTTCTTACCGCTAATGCATACAAACTAATCAAATCTTGGCATATAAACCACTAAACTTATTTTTGATCAATTTTTCTGAAAAAAAATATATTATCGCGCACATGCTTTAGAAAATGATATTTCGCTCAAAACTCTTCATAATTTCACTCCAAGTGATACAAGAAATACACAAAACTCATCATGACTTTCATCGTCTATACTGCTTCGCGTCTTTCGCTCCGTCATACACATTTTCGTGCGTCCGTCCCTTAACATCGTTCTCCGTCTCATGCACCATCTTCTTGTGCCTATTACCATCAATTGAATTTTTTTTTTAACAAAACACCCCATACGTTGAAATCGGAGATTTTTTGGCTGAAAATTAAATCTAGTGGTATATGTGCCAAAATTTGATAATTTGTACTCCCTCCGTCCCAATTTTGATTACTCATTTCAAAATTGCACAATTTTTAAGAAATGAATTGATTATTAATACTTTTGAGTATAAAGTAGCTTTTTAGAAATTATTTATTAATATTTTTTAGTATAAAGTAACTTTTTAAGAGTTGAGTTTTAAAAAGTGGTATTGCTTTTTGCCATTTTAGAAAATGGGTAAATAAAAAAAAAATCTTTTTTGGGCTTTTGGGTAAACAAAATTGGGACAGATATAGTATATATCAGTGCTATGAAATATAGTTTGATAATTTAGGTGAAAAATACCAAAAAATAAAAAATGTGCAAATTATTGGATAAGCATCAAACTTTAAAAGTCGATAGGACTAAAACTAAAAGTGTTATAATCAGATGACCAAAAAAATTAATTTTCCCCTTTTTATTAATTATGCACCTACACCCTGTAAAAAAAAAGAGAGTTGTGTTTATACCTACTCTTTTTTTTTTTTTTTTTTTTAGGAAAATTTGACCCATACCACTTTTTAAATTGCATTTAAGAAAAAGAAAAATACACATTTAATGTTATCTTGCCAAAGAGAGGGAAAAAAAAACCCTATTTAAAAATGTCCCCCCTCAGGAGTATATATAGCCGCGAGTGTGTCGCCTCACAGGTTATGACCAATTTCTTTTGCAGCAAACTTTATTCGAAGGTACCATTCTTCTTTCTTTTCATTTCTTGATTAAGATTATGCTCGGATTGATGTTGATCCCTAAATTAATCGATGTTTTTTATGTTATTTGTTTTCTTAATTTTCGATTTGTTGAAATATGGTTAAACCCTTGCACGGAAAGGTTCGATTTTTAAAGGTGATATGGAAAAAAAATCTCAATTCACGCTAGCCATTGTTCGTTGTGTGCTCTTGCAAAGGATGGATTTTTGTTTGCTTGCTTCTTTGTGATTTTTCTGCTGAGTTAAGGGTTTTTTTTTTTGAATTCAAAGATTACTGCAGTTGTGTGACAAGGGTTTATGAAATCTGTATATAAATGTGACGTTTACAAAATGGTACAATACCAAACCACTATTTACAAGATAATGCAATGTTCGAAAAACATGTATGTACTTATGTTCAAACTTTTTTTGTGCATCTGTTCAATTATTTTGTACAAATTTGTAAAAAGTGGTTTGGTATTGTACTATCCTGTGTATTTCTCTGTATAAATTTTAAGTTGTGCTTATTTCTTAAAGCATTTTTTTGCCTGCTTCAAATCAGAGTAACTTTAGTGTAGTTTGTTTGGTGGTGTTTATGCAAACAGGATACCTGAAATGGAGATGACTTATGATTTGGTGAATTACTTTGATAATGATTTGGCCTTACTTATCATGGAATCGTTGGATGTAATCGACGTTATACGTGCCGTTGCAGTGTCAAAGTCTTGGAGCCGTTTTGGTGAGTTAACATTAATGCTCGTCTCTGAATGCCCAATGCTTACGTCATTGATTGTGTCGTTATGCGCCCACCTTTTGCACATTAATTCATTGTTATTTGCTATAATGCTTTGCTTTTTGTAACCCTTACTTCTTACTAGTCGAGTCTCGTGATATTCTATGTTGTCAAAGTATAGCTATATTCTGGTATTTCATCATACACAATTCACTTGCTACTTGTCTAAGTGAGATTATGGCGTGTTCTTTGTGGTAAAGATTGTTGCAATTGTATTTTTAGGGTAAACTAAACCCCATTGGTTTCACGTTATTGAGATTATCCTTGCACTACTTTACTATTTTTGAGTCTTTGTGTGTGTGGTTTGTTGTTTATAAAAGAAAATTGGGTTCTGGTCTTCTGATGCTTCTTTTTTTCTTTTTTGGGCAGTAATTGCTAATGGGCTTTGCAAAAAGGAATTTTTGAAACGGTTCCCTCACGTTACTCAATTTTTTTGTGAAAAGGAAGGAATCCGCCACTTTATCAGATTGTCTGATGATTTAACTGTGGATGATGCCGACTGGGCAGATCTCGAGAGGGATCATAGAATTTATTCGTCTCTACTTCAGCCTCTGGCGAAGCCCATGGATCGTCAGACCGATTGCCTCTCGTATCCTCTTGCGGCTTCCAGCGCACGCGGTATTGCGCAAAACGTCCTAAATATCTTGAATCCAGCTGTAGGTGATCGTTTACTCTGGTGTAGTGAAGGAAAGGCGGACCCTGAAGTTCCTGAGCACTCTCAAAGTGGAAGATCTAAAGCTGAAGTTCAAGGTGTGTACAAAAATATGGCAAGCTTTGAATTTGTATTCACTTTACACTTGATGCATAGAATTATGAGAGTTACTGATTCGCTTTGTCAAATTCTCCAAAGAAAAGTTCAAGACATTTTGGCTGCTATTACGTTCGTCTCTACTACTAAAACCATTCTTAAAGAGTTGAGAGAATGTGGTTGGGAAGGATTTCTTGAAGAAGTCAAAGTTTTTTGTTCGAGGAATGGTATTGATGTCCCCAAATTGGAATGTGCATATAAGGTTGGTCGTTCTCGTGGGCAAACTACAATGGAACATCATTATCATTTTGATGTTTTTAATGGAGTAATAGATTGCATCTTGATGGAGTTGGATACAAGATTTAATGATGCATCAGTTGAATTACTTTCACTCAGTGTGGCCTTAGATCCTAAAAATTCTTTCGAATCATTCAACATTGATAATATTTGCAGGCTTGCAAGGAAATTCTATCCTGAAGATTTTACAGGTCAAGATATTGTTACTTTAGAGTATGAGTTGGATCAGTATAAGCGTGATGTGATAGTGAACCAAGAGTTTCAAGTTTCTACTCTTGTTGAGTTGAGTCAACTATTTTCTAAGAGTGGAAGGTCGAAAGTCTACGTTGTGTTAACTAGATTAATTCATCTAGTTTTGACGTTACCCATTTCGACTGCTACAACTGAACGAACATTTTCAGCGATGAAACATGTGAAGACGGCACTTCGTAACAAGATGGGAGATGATTTACTTGGAGATTGTCTGATGCTTTATATTGAGAGAGATTTCGTTAAGAATATAGAGATAGACTCAATTATTGATGAATTTTATGTTTTAAAGTCTCGTAGAGCACAACTTAAGTGAACATCGAAATATTCTATTCTGTGTAAATTTTTAATGTACTGAAGCATTTTTTTTTAGCCCACCCAACAACCAATTTCTGGATCCGCCCCTGATTTGCCCTCTTTATCTCTTTTCCGGGGACAAAAGATATCCACTACCTGCCCCACTGCACTGAATTTTTCCTTAAGGATATCCATACTACAAGCAGCCGGGAAATTCTTGAAAAGAAACGACCATGTATCAAACTCTTTCACCTTCTTCCTCTTATCCCAAAAGTGGGCATCCTCCCAAAATCTCGCTCGGCCTTCGACATCCGTTTCCTGTTTCTTACTTGTCCAATTCAAACCTCGGAAATTTTTCTGCCTCACCCGGTGGTCTCTCGGAAGGTGGGTTCCTAAAATCTACCCTTTTCCTCGCCCGCTCCTCTCTCTCTCTCACTCTCAAAAAATTTCTCTCTCAATTAATTTGCAACATTTAACGGTTGTGATTTATTTGTAATTACCCAAAAATTTAGAATATATTTCAATTAATTAAGCAAAATGTGATGGTTTAATTAATTTACAATTAATTCTATTGAGTAAACGGAATGAAAGTGGAAGAGAGAATGAAAGAAATAGAAGAGTTCATGTGATTATACGAGGTTATGTGAATATAAGGGTGTAATTTAATTACAACATGTAAAATTAAAGAGTGCATAGTGCTACAATAAATGTAGTGTTAATTAAATTATATCATATTCACCAATTTTTTTTTTAAATATAGCATTATTTAATTGAATACTGAACATCTCTCTTACTTTGTATTTTTATTTGAATAAAATTAACTAATTTCATTTATATATAAAAAAAAATAAAAATCGATCATTAGCAAAATAATCATAATAGTATATTAAAATTAACTTAAAAAATATTATATCGATTGGCAAGCTGTTTCTAGCTCTATAGGGGTTCTAATAGTCCAAAGCCAAAATTACCTTTATTAAATGGGCCTATAAAAAATATACCCCTCCAAATTTATTTGATACCCCCACCCTATTTTTTATTTATTATAATATATTTTTTTAATGACTTTTGTGCCCTTAAAATAAAAAAAATTGAATACTTGATACACCCACTAGAATACCAAAAGTCACAAGAACACAAATACAAAAAAGAGCATCGATCCAGGAAGAAAAGAGGAGAAAATTCATATTGTCCATTTTATCATCTTTATGGCGGTGATGCAACATTAGTTCGTTATTTATTTACAAAGATGGTGTACACTCAGGAGTCCTACGCTATGTGTGTAAGTGTATTTGTTTGAATATTTTTTCTTTGATGAAGTATAATTTTTTTTTTTCTTTGATGAAGTATAATTTTATTTTTTCTTTGAATGTTGCTTTTTCTTTATAGAATGAGTCTTGTGTAACAAGATTGTGATTCCTGCGTTTTTTGAAAAAAAATCACGACACCAATTTTCAAACCTGGTTTGTTGAAAAATGGTTAGTATTTCGACAAACATTTGTCGAAAATTAGTCATATTTTCGAAAATATATTTTTGCCGATATATTAGTCATTTTTCGACATCTATTTGCCAAAATGTGAGCTATTTTTCGAATAAATGTTGTTGAATTATAATGTTTTTTTTTATTTTTCTTCAGAATCTAACCATTAACAACACTAACCTTCGTCACTTTTCTCCACCAGGGCATTGCCGGAAGAACGTGGTCTTGGTCGATGCTTCATAGGGTAAAGGCAGTCGACGACGGTGGCGGTCGGCGACGTGGGAGTGGTGGCGGTCGCGAGCCTGCGTGGCGGTGGCGATCGCGAGCCTGCGTGGTGGTGGCGGTCGCGAGGCCGCCTGGCGGTGGCGGTGGCACCGCGTGCCGAAGGCGCCGCTGAGTCGTGGGATGTTGCGTGCGGCGGTGCTTGTGTAGTGTGGCGGCAGGAGGAAGTCGTATGAAAACTGAAAAGAGGAGGGTTTGAAGGTGTATGACTATTTTGAATAAAATTAGAGAGGGGTAATTTAGTTATATTGTGAGTGGTGTATCTAATAACTATGTAAATTTAAGTGGGTGGGTATATCAAATAAATATGGAGGGGTATACATTTGCACCCTAAATTTTTATTTTTTATCTCTTTAAATAGATCAACTTAAGCATCTATAATTATACTCTCACCCGAACCCAATATGCAATGCATCTGCACACATTTTTTTAGTCCTATTATTGGAACCCCAAAATTCTCTAAACAGACCTCATAATTTCAATGATAAAAATAGACATAAATAAAATGATTAAATTATCTTTATATAAACATCGAATAAGATATCCTCTAAATTTTTGTTCACTTTAACTTTAGTCTTTTAAATTATTTAATTTCAAAAAAAGTACTTTAACTTTAAATTGATAAATTTTTATTTTTCTTTAAAAAATTTAAAAATAAGATTAAAATTTAAAAAATATTTTTAAAAATTATCTAAATATTTTAATAGTCAATTTAAATGAATTGAAAATATCAATTTGAAAAACTGATAAACAATATTAAAATAAATCAACTAGATCTTCCAAATAATTCAATTAAAATTAAAAGCAATCTTTTTAAGGAATATTTAAAAAAGTAAACTAAATTTTAAAAAATAACTAAACAAAGAAATTAATTAAAAATCTTGAAAAGTTCAATTAAAGCTAAATTAAAATTTCTAAAATAATAAGTTTATTATCTACTATTTAATTAACTTTTATAAAATATTTTTGTACTTTTATTTAGCTTTAGCCTTTTTCTTTTGAAAATTTTATTTTTTGTTTTATTTTTAAATTAATTTTTTTATATAAAATATAGTTGATATTTCTTATATTTTTTTTATTTTATATATTTTTTTCAAATTTTATTTTAATTGATTGTTTTATATAATTATTTTTAAAATTTATTTGATTTATTTAAATATTTTAAAATTTATTGATTTATTTAAATTTTTTCTGATTTTATTAAGGTTTAAATGATTTTAAAAATATTTAAATTAAAATTATACTTGAAGATTTTTTTTTATTTATCTATTTAGTTGATTTGTATTTTTAATTAATTTTTAATTCAAAGATTTGTTTACAATTTAATTTATTATTAAAATATTTTTTATATTTTAGTTGTTTCTTTGTTAATTAATATTTTTAAAATATTTTTCAAAATACATTTAATAATTAATACTATTTTTTCAAATTTCGATCAAAGGCCAAAGAATGAAAAAGTTTTTTTTTCTTTGGGTGAGAGATATTAATGAAAAATATGAAATGGTGAGAAAAGGTTATTCATTTCGTTGTAATAGAGTAAAGATATTATTGAAATAAAATGAAATATATTTAATACTCCCTCCGTCCCCCATTAAATGTTGGGTGGCACAGATTTTAAGAAAAACTGTTTTATTGACTTTTTCAATCAATGGGTGAAGAGTATTTTGAAATAAAGTAGGTATTGTGAGTGTGTTTTATTTCCTTATTTGGAGTGTGAAGTTTAATAGGGGACGGAGGGAGTATTATATATTAATTTTTTAAATTTTATTGAATTAAATTTAGCAAGTGAGGATGGATTTAGAGGATTTTGGATATGAACAGTGATACTCAACATTTATTTTTTAATTCCCATTAAAATAGGGATAAAATCTACTCCCTCCGTCCCAAACGAATTTGCACACTTTCTATTTTTTGGTATCCCAAATCAATTTGCACACTATCTAAAAAGATAATATCAATTTGTGTGCACACTCACATAAATATACACATATTTACCCATATGTCACTACTTTATCACTTTTTTTTAATTCGCGTGCAATCAAGGGTGCAAACTCCCAGGGAGTATTAAAAAGGGATAAAATCTCGAACCTTGTTCAAATTAAACAACGCCATAAAAGCATCAACCATGATATGCGTGTACGTGTGTTCTGCAGATTTGCGGGTCCCCAAATGTGAAATGGCTGCCGGGTCGGTCCAACTTTCGAAAAGGAAAACCCTAATTACTATTTGCCCCTGCCCTACATAACCTCGATTACACTCTCACTGTCTCGCTCTAAGTTAATTCTTTCTGCAGCTGAAATGGACACTTATAGACAAAGGTACCACCCTTCTTTCCTCTCATTTTATGTTCAATTTCATTTTGACGCCTAAATTAATCGATGTTTCCTCTGTTTTTGTTTTCTTAATTTCCAATTTATTGAATGGAGTGTTGTTTAAATCTTGAAAAATGTGGCCTCTTGCATGGAAAGGTTTGATTCCTTTTAGAATAAAAACGCACATGTTCAATTGATGCTTCACATTCTTCATTCTCTACTCTGGCAAAAAATGAATTGTGTAAAATTTCGGAATTTGTGTTTTTTTGCTTTTTTTTTTTTTTAACCTCCTTCTTTGTTGCTTTCCGGCCAAAATTCAGCTGAATTCAGTTTTTTTTTTTTTAATTAAAAGAATTACTGCATTTGTATAAAAAGGGTTTATGAAAAAGTTTTCTATTTACTGTGCACTACTGCAATAGGGAGCGAACATCACTTATAAATTTTGGGGCATTTACATATTGGTTCAGAAAAGTGACTATACTTACAAGTAGGTTCAAATCATTTTCACAGATGCATAAGAATATTTGCACAGAAGTAGAAAAAATGTGTAGGTGCAAATTGTTTTGAACCTATTTGTAATTAGAGTCACTTTTTGGAACCATGTTGTAATTTTCCCATAAATTTTGGGGGCGTTTACAAAATGGTACAATATCAAACCATTATTTACAAGATAGTACAATGTCAAAAAAATATTCTTGTGTTTAGTTTTTTTTTTTTTGGTGCATCTGTTTAATTGTTTTGTATCAATTTGTAAAAAATTGTTTGATATTGTATTATCCTACACTTATTCCTAAATACTCCCTCCGTCCCACTCTAAATGTCCCACTTTCCTTTTTTGGTTGTCCCACACTATATGTCCCATTCCATAAATGGAAAAAGCAACACTCTACTACATATAAACTTTAACCTTCAAATTCACACAATATTACCAAAAATGCCACTCATTCAATCCACTTTTCAACACTATTCATTACTTTATTAAACACTATTCATTACTTTTCAACACTATTCATTACTTTTCCACCATATATTAATAAACAAATACACTTTCTTAAACTATTCAACCAAAAGAAAGGGGACATTTAGAGTGGGACGGAGGGAGTATTGTTTTGTCAACCCCTGTTTAATTGTTTTGTATCAATTTGTAAAAAGTTGTTTGATATTGTATTATCCTACACTTATTCCTAAATATTGTTTTGTCAGCCCCAAATCAGATTAATTTTAGTTTCGTTTTGTTTGGTGGTGTTGTATGTATGCAGAAGGATACCCAGACTGGAGATTAGTGATGCTGATTGTATCTTACGTGCTATATCGTTGTTGGACGACCCAATGGACATTGTGCGTGCGTGCTCTGTTTCACACATTTGGCGTCGTTTTGGTGGGTCCCGTCTCTCCAGGATCTTGACAATTGATTGTGTTGTTATTGACTACAGATACTGATACCTTTTTATATCTTTCATTCTGGGTAGTGATTCGACGTGGCCTTTGCAAAAGGCTATTTATGGAAAGGTTCCCTCGTGTTACTCATGTTGCGTACGAGGCTCATGGAAGGTACCGAATAATCAGGTTGTCAGACGTTTTAACTGGAGATTCTGACGAATGGGGGGCCCTCGAGAGGGAGCACAGAGTTTATTCTCATCTTCTTCAGCCTCTCTCGAAGAAAATGGATTGTCCTAGGGACTGCCTGTTATTTCCTGTAGGTGCTTCAAGTTTAGCGGAGAATATACTTACTGCTGTATCTCCAGTTTGCACATATCCGGTTGGGTTTTCATTCTTGTCCAGTGAAGAAAAGGTTGGCCCTGATTTGTATTTTTCTTACTTATGTTAAGATGTGGGCTATTTTTGTTGTAAAATGTTGTTATTCTCACCAATCATTTGTATTTGCAGTCTGAAACTCGTGTAAATTTCTTGCAATACCTCGAAAAGGATGTTTGTATTACCATTCTGAGTCTCTTAAACGATCCAGCAGATGTGGTTCGAGTAGGTGCTGTCTCCCAATTTTGGCACCAGTTTGGTAAGTTGAATTCTTTTCTTGTTTCAATTGTATACTTATAAGTGCAATAACTGATACTGATTGGTGCATTTGACAGCATTTTGATGATTTAACAGTTATTTGTTGCACATATATGCATGTAGAAGAATGCTACACGTGTTTCATGACTTGCGTTGCCATAATCACGAGATCTTGTTATAGTAAGGTGTGCCACGTGGATTACTCGTCGAATACTTCATAATGTGTGTGTTATCATAACTCATAGCCGTATTTATTGATTGCGGAACAACATTATAGTGTTATTGGTCAAGAAGACCTAAATTTTAAAGGGTAAAAGCAATGTGGTAATTGTTGAATGAGCCAATGATTAACTAGAAACACCTTGCTTTAATACTGAAAAAATCCTTGAGGGTGGCTACTAACCAAACATAAAAGCAAATCAGAATCTATCTTCACCAATTGTATTGCTATGTGGGTCTATTGAGTCAATGTTAAAAACTTCTACAGTTATGATTTACCACTTTTATTCCTATTATTTTACGGGCGGAAAGAAAACTTCTTTCCTTTTTTTGACATGGCTCTATATGTATGTATATAAAAAGAACAATGAGGTTCCTTATCATAATTTAGAACTTAGAAAAAATAATTATGTATTTTATCATGAAATGCATTATTGTTGATGAGCTAACTTGTTTATGATGTAACTTTATTTTTTGCAGTCAGTGCAAATGGGTTTGCAAAACAGCTGTGCTTAAAAGAACTCCCCCGACTCTCCGAAATTTCTGGTGTAGCTGTTGGAAGTTGGGAAGACGAGGCCAAAACTAGCAATTCCTTGAAATCGGACCACGCAGTTTACGCCTCTCTACTTTACGCGATCCAAAAATCGAATGTTTTTCGGAAGGACTGCATTGAATACGCAATTAGTGCGTCCAGCACCGACAATTTTCCCAACGCAAGTATTTTCAATACTCTGCGGAGATACAGAATCTTTAATCAACCTTC
Organism: Ballota nigra; assembly: GCA_947034835.1. Classification (NCBI taxonomy): domain Eukaryota; kingdom Viridiplantae; phylum Streptophyta; class Magnoliopsida; order Lamiales; family Lamiaceae; genus Ballota; species Ballota nigra. The sequence goes on along the minus strand of OX344724.1, from coordinate 101,573,273 downwards.
ACACTGGTCGAGTACAGGGCAGAGTAATCCTCAAGTCCCCGAGACTTTGGTGTACAAACTTCAACCCGGTTTTTGGCTCATCACTGAAATTGATATTCAGCCATTTCAAGGTGGTTGCTCAACCTCAATTTTAATTTCCACCTTTCCCTTTTGTTGATGGTTCCGACGTTATGTTTCTCTTCAGCTTTTTGGCAGGATGGAAGACCCATATACTCGGCAGGATCCGTGAGATTCAGAATAGGGCATCCTAGATCAGGATATGAGATCAGCAATGATCCGGAATCTTTTCCATTGTCGAACGGGATTGATGACGAGTTTGTGTGGACATACACTTCTCCCGAGTTTTCAATGACCCAGGTTGGTCAAATTTTATATGGGGCGTTTACTAAATGGTACAATACCAAACTACTATTTACAAGATAGTACAATGTCCAACTTTTTTTTGTGCATTTGTTTAATTATTTTTTACCAATTTGTAAAAAGTGGTTTGGTACTGTATTATCCTGTGTATTTCTCATTTTATATTAATTGATCGGGGAAAATTGAGACGATTTCATGATGTTTTTTTTTTATTCAGGAGAATGTTTTGCAGCCGTTCAAGCTACCGGAACCCATCCTCTGTCTGGACGGATATATGCAGGTTGAGTTCCTAGAGAGAACCCAGAGGCAGGAAAGCGACGGGTTATACTATATACGGTCAGTCCTTTTGAGTGCTGAAGATGGATCATTCTTTTCTGAAATAGTAAAACATAATCTTGTCGTATTAAGTACTCCCTCCGTCCCTTTTTAATTGTCACTCCACTAATATCAATGCATGTTTTACCTACTTTTTCCAACAATGCCCCTAACAAATGGTAAAGATAATTACCATTTTGTAATAAATAAGGGTATAAGTGTCTTTTAATACCCTAATAAATGAGAAAATTGGTTTGTGTGAATGAATAAAATGGGACAGATAATAAGGGACGGAGGGAGTATGTAATAAATGTGTGTTTGTGAGTCTCGTTGATCCTTGCATTGGCGGGTGTAGGGTGAATCATGTTAGAGTTGTGGGACGTCCGCTATTTCCTGCATTTGGTGCGGAGATTGAGGAGGCGAGCGGAGAAATGAAGCTAACGTATTACCCTTCGTTTTTTGGGAACATTATGGAATGCACTGGTGAAAATGAAAATGAACCAGAAGAGGAGATGTTTGGGTTTCAAATGGTTATGCTGCAACCCGCCCCTATTCATGTTGAAGTTCGCCGTATAATGTTAGGAGGAAGACGACGACAACCGTGATGCTCGTTTACTCTTTAAACCCCACAACTCACTCCAAACAGGAGTGTTTATGTTGTTGTATTGGTTTTTTGTGAGACAGTGGTTTGCCCAATTAAACCCCTCCAAACAGGACTCTTGTGTGTCTGTATTTTGTGATATCTGTAATTTCTGAGGGCATGTAATGGAATGAAAATAATGAAATGAAATGTCTGGGCTGGGCATGTAATGTATTTTGTGACTGCGTTTTTGGTAAAATATTAATGTATTGGGCTACTTTATGCAGCATAGCATTCACAAAAATAATTTAACCAAAATAACTTAATTGCAAGTATGGCAAAAGTCGAGCAGGCCATCCATAAAATTTGGAAGATCGACCCAACATTTAGATGTCCTAATAAGAGAATGTGACACAAATTGGAAATAAAATTGGTGGATAGAAAAAAAAATGAAACAAATTTATAATAGACTATACATGTGTGTGTATAACATTCATCGCATAAAGAATTAAAAAATAGTGAAATTTTAAAAGATATAATGCATCTAAAGTTCTTGCACTATCAATATTTATTTTTAAAGTTCTTAAATTATTTTTTATTTTACATAATTCTTTAAATATTAATTTTTATTTTAAGACTTACATAGTTTAAAGTCTTACTTAAAAACATTATGACAACTTGGGAAAATGCACTTTTTTGTCCTTTAACTTTGGTTGATTTTGGTTTTCGTCCTTTTAACTATAGAATTTTGAATTTCATCCTATAACTTACAAAAATTATGGTTTTTGTCCTATTAACTTTGGAATTTTGAATTTCGTCCTATAACTTACAAAAAATTGGTGCCACGTCAGATTTATCGGACAAAAAACATAATTTTATGTAAGTTATAGGACGAAAAAACACAATTTTTTGTAAGTTATAGGACAAAATCCAAAGTTCCAAAGTTAACAGGATGAAAAACACAATTTTTGTAAGTTATAGGATAAAATTCAAAATTCCAAAATTAACAGGATGAAAATCAAAATCAATCAAAGTTAAAAGACAAAAAAATGTATTTTCCCTGACAATTTTTATCAAGGGAAAAAGATTTATTTTATATCTTGTAATTTTATCATTTTTTTTATTTTGGTTCTATTGATGTTTATTCGTTCTGTATCTTATCATTTTATTTTTTGCTCCTATTGATTTTAAATTCTGATTTTTCGTCCTTTAACTTACCTGAATCAGAACAAAAACAAACATGGTATAAGCATGTATGTCACATGATGAGAATCAATATTTAAAAGTAAAAGTGATCAAAAAAATTAGGACTAATTGCACTAAACTCATCAAACTATCGACAATTCTACACTTAAACCGCCAAACTATATTTCTTACCGCTAATGCATACAAACTAATCAAATCTTGGCATATAAACCACTAAACTTATTTTTGATCAATTTTTCTGAAAAAAAATATATTATCGCGCACATGCTTTAGAAAATGATATTTCGCTCAAAACTCTTCATAATTTCACTCCAAGTGATACAAGAAATACACAAAACTCATCATGACTTTCATCGTCTATACTGCTTCGCGTCTTTCGCTCCGTCATACACATTTTCGTGCGTCCGTCCCTTAACATCGTTCTCCGTCTCATGCACCATCTTCTTGTGCCTATTACCATCAATTGAATTTTTTTTTTAACAAAACACCCCATACGTTGAAATCGGAGATTTTTTGGCTGAAAATTAAATCTAGTGGTATATGTGCCAAAATTTGATAATTTGTACTCCCTCCGTCCCAATTTTGATTACTTATTTCAAAATTGCACAATTTTTAAGAAATGAATTGATTATTAATACTTTTGAGTATAAAGTAGCTTTTTAGAAATTGTTTATTAATATTTTTTAGTATAAAGTAACTTTTTAAGAGTTGCGTTTTAAAAAGTGGTATTGTTTTTTGCCATTTTAGAAAATGGGTAAATAAAAAAAAAATCTTTTTTGGACTTTTGGGTAAACAAAATTGGGACAGATATAGTATATATATGTGCTATGAAATATAGTTTGATAATTTAGGTGAAAAATACCAAAAAATAAAAAATGTGCAAATTATTGGATAAGCATCAAACTTTAAAAGTCGATAGGACTAAAACTAAAAGTGTTATAATCAGATGACCAAAAAAATTAATTTTCCCCTTTTTATTAATTATGTACCTACACCCTGTAAAAAAAAAGAGAGTTGTGTTTATACCTACTCTTTTTTTTTTTTTTTTTTTAGGAAAATTTGACCCATACCACTTTTTAAATTGCATTTAAGAAAAAGAAAAATACACATTTAATGTCATCTTGCCAAAGAGAGGGAAAAAAAAACCCTATTTAAAAATGTCCCCCCTCAGGAGTATATATAGCCGCGAGTGTGTCGCCTCACAGGTTATGACCAATTTCTTTTGCAGCAAACTTTATTCGAAGGTACCATTCTTCTTTCTTTTCATTTCTTGATTAAGATTATGCTCGGATTGATGTTGATCCCTAAATTAATCGATGTTTTTTATGTTATTTGTTTTCTTAATTTTCGATTTGTTGAAATATGGTTAAACCCTTGCACGGAAAGGTTCGATTTTTAAAGGTGATATGGAAAAAAAATCTCAATTCACGCTAGCCATTGTTCGTTGTGTGCTCTTGCAAAGGATGGATTTTTGTTTGCTTGCTTCTTTGTGATTTTTCTGCTGAGTTAAGGTTTTTTTTTTTTAATTCAAAGATTACTGCAGTTGTGTGACAAGGGTTTATGAAATCTGTATATAAATGTGACGTTTACAAAATGGTACAATACCAAACCACTATTTACAAGATAATGCAATGTTCGAAAAACATGTATGTACTTATGTTCAAACTTTTTTTGTGCATCTGTTCAATTATTTTGTACAAATTTGTAAAAAGTGGTTTGGTATTGTACTATCCTGTGTATTTCTCTGTATAAATTTTAAGTTGTGCTTATTTCTTAAAGCATTTTTTTGCCTGCTTCAAATCAGAGTAACTTTAGTGTAGTTTGTTTGGTGGTGTTTATGCAAACAGGATACCTGAAATGGAGATGGCTTATGATTTGGTGAATTACTTTGATAATGATTTGGCCTTACTTATCATGGAATCGTTGGATGTAATCGACGTTATACGTGCCGTTGCAGTGTCAAAGTCTTGGAGCCGTTTTGGTGAGTTAACATTAATGCTCGTCTCTGAATGCCCAATGCTTACGTCATTGATTGTGTCGTTATGCGCCCACCTTTTGCACATTAATTCATTGTTATTTGCTATAATGCTTTGCTTTTTGTAACCCTTACTTCTTACTAGTCGAGTCTCGTGATATTCTATGTTGTCAAAGTATAGCTATATTCTGGTATTTCATCATACACAATTCACTTGCTACTTGTCTAAGTGAGATTATGGCGTGTTCTTTGTGGTAAAGATTGTTGCAATTGTATTTTTAGGGTAAACTAAACCCCATTGGTTTCACGTTATTGAGATTATCCTTGCACTACTTTACTATTTTTGAGTCTTTGTGTGTGTGGTTTGTTGTTTATAAAAGAAAATTGGGTTCTGGTCTTCTGATGCTTCTTTTTTTCTTTTTTGGGCAGTAATTGCTAATGGGCTTTGCAAAAAGGAATTTTTGAAACGGTTCCCTCACGTTACTCAAATTTTTTGTGAAAAGGAAGGAATCCGCCACTTTATCAGATTGTCTGATGATTTAACTGTGGATGATGCCGACTGGGCGGATCTCGAGAGGGATCATAGAATTTATTCGTCTCTACTTCAGCCTCTGGCGAAGCCCATGGATCGTCAGACCGATTGCCTCTCGTATCCTCTTGCGGCTTCCAGCGCACGCGGTATTGCGCAAAACGTCCTAAATATCTTGAATCCAGCTGTAGGTGATCGTTTACTCTGGTGTAGTGAAGGAAAGGCGGACCCTGAAGTTCCCGAGCATATAACTTACAAACTATGTTCGGATATGTGCATCGTGACTGAAGTCACTATACGACTGCATGAAGGTTTGTTATAGCACAAAATTCTGTTTTTTACTCTGTTTTTAGTTGTATGCGTGTTTAACGTCTATGTTGCCCTTCAGCTTCTTCGGAGCCTGGAAATCCGACTTATTCGCCAAAGTCTGTTCGGTTTAGGTTCGGTTATTTAAGAACCTTGGCAGATCTAGCGTTAAGATTCTGTCCGGTGGACAATACTTTCGACTATTATAATTGGACGTATACTTCACCGGTGTTTCCTATGACACAGGTATTAATTCCGTCTCAGTTTAATCCTCTCGTTTCCAATCACATGTTCTTACGGAAACTGACGTCTCGATTGGAAAACAGGAAGCCGGGCTGCAAAGGTTCAGGTTGCCAGAACCGATAGTTTGCGTTGGTGGAGTCGTGCAGATAGAGATGCTGGGCCGGGCTCAGATGGATCCAAGGGATGGGTTGTTCTACATACGGTGAGTCTCGTCTAATCCACTTTTCGTAGAGTAATTCTAGTGTGCACTTGAATGCATAGTATGCACTTGGATTTTGAAAAAATTACCTCACAATACCCCAAGAAGTAATCAGTATTACCCCAATTGCAAATTAACACATAGTTAGGTGTGTTTGTGTGTTTTTTGAAAAAAATAAAATTTAAGTCAAAATTGAGCTTAAAATCCAAGTGCATGCTCGAAATTGTGTTTTTTGTATATAAATGCATCTTGAATTTATATTGAAGCGAGTCGGATATTGGAGCATTTATGGCGTACTCTCATTTTTGCTGTGCAGTTTGGGATGTGTTGAAATTATGGGGCAGTCCCTATACCCGGCGTACGTTCTTGATGTGTTGAGAAACGGAGAGCTGCAGCTCAAGTTTTTTCCCCGTGTTCTTAACTTGCTGAGGAATTTTCGTTTTGATCCGAGGGAGCTGGGGAGTCTGGTGCTGAATTTGGAGTCGATGCCGAATGGTGGTGACAGGGAGCAAGATGAAGAAGATTTCAGGCTCATTGAAAAGTTCTTTCAAGAAGTGGTTTGCTCTACTTCTACTTAGTGGCTATGCTAGTGGTGATTTAGCCATACTTATGTTTGTTGTATTGTAAGGCTATCTCTTGTTTGCGGTGGTGGTCAGCGACCGCCGCTGCATACGCAGCGCCACTGTCGCTGACCGCCACCGCACATTTGGATACTTAGATTTGAGTAACTGATGTTAGGGATTTGGAATGTTTTTAGGCTTGAGTTATTTGGGGGAATTTGTTAGATTGCGAGCTCGTAAAAGAAGAGGGAGAAACGGAGAGAGGCATGTGCGCACATGCTTCTGATAATTAAATGGAATTCTTTTGTAAAACATGGGATGTTGAGGTCCGAAGCTAAAAGGGATTAAGAATTGAGGTATTGTTTTTTATTGTGACGTTGAGCAGTAAAGGTGCATAAATTTCATATTTCTTGAAATGGCTTGCGGTAATGCTGCAGGAATGCTTCATGTGCTTTGATCTAAGTAGATAAATTGCTCAAAAAAAGGTCTTTAGTTGTCTCTGCAATATTTACAAATATTCTGCAATAACTAAATTTCGAACACTATTTGTCGAAATAACTAATAAATTTCGAATATATTTTGTCGAAAATGACTTACAGAAACTTTTGCGATTTTGCATAACAAGCTTTCGAAAACAAACAACCAAAAATGTAAACAAATTTCGAACACATACTGTCGAAATAAGAAGTGAATTTCGAAAACATATTGTCGAAACCGTCGTAAAGATGATAAAATGGTGGACAGTATGAATTTTCTCTTTTCTTTTCTTCCCGTATCGATGCTCATTTTTGTGGTTGTGTTTCTTGTGTCTTTTGGTATTCTAGTGGGTGTATCAAGTATTCAGATTTTTTTTATTTTATTATAAGGGCACAAAATTCATTTAAAAAATATATTAACAAGTATCAAATAAATATGGAGGGGTATATAGTAGAACCTGTCCTTAAATTGGTAACAACCCTTAAAAAATTACTCTTACAAATTACTCCCTCCGTTCGTGAAAATGGTTCATGTTTATTATATTTGTCCATCTGTAAAAAATGGTCCACTATCCTAAATTGATAATATTTTACACTTTCAACTCAGTACTCACAATATTCTTTACTTTTACGCACAATATATCTATTTTCTTAAAATTCGTTAAAAAAATAATAAGATTATTGTTTGCGGACTACATAATAATGACAAAGTATAGAGTGAAATTGGTTTATACATGAATCACTGAAGGGTATTAGTTATTTTCATTGAAGAGTATTAGTTGTATTTACTGAAGAGTATTATTGATTTACACTAAAGAGTCTTAGTTGTTCAGTGAAAATGAAGTAAAACTCTTCAGAGTATACAAGTAATACTCTTCAGTAAAAACAACTAATATTCTTCAATAAAAACAACTAATACCCTTAAGTGATTCATACATAAACCAATTTCACCCTATACATACCCGTTGTCACCCCAACCCAAATATAATTTGTGCAACCGCCATTAGGCAATGCATCTGCAACCAATTTTTTTTTAAAGGAATCTGCAACCAATTTTTGATTCCCATTAATGATATACGCACTAACCAACTCAAATCGAAAAGGCAATAACCATGGTAATGATATACGCACTAACCAACTCAAATCGAAAAGGCAATAACCATGGTAATGATATACGCGTGTGAATGCTGCGTGTACACGTGTTTTGCAGATTTGTGGGTCCTCATAAATGTGAAATGGCTGCCGGGTCGGCCCATTTTTTCGAAAAGGAAAAACCTAATAAATATAAATTAGCTCCTGCCTCCCCCCACACCACCACTATATATATATATAACCTCGATTTTGTGTCGGCTCCACAGCCACATCCACATCCACAGCGCCAGGTGAATTACAGCAGTCTCAGTCAGTCAACCCTGTTTCAGAATGCAGACTCACAGACTAAGGTACCACCCTTCTTTTCCATTTGTTTTCTTTCTTAACTCTATCTTCTGTTTGATTCTGATGCCCCTAAATCAATCCATGTTTTCTTCATTTTCAATTTATTGAATTGAGTGGCGTTTCAAAGCAACTCTTGCACGAAAGGCTGGATCTTTAAGGATAAATTGGAAATGTTCAATTGATGCTTAGCAGTTTGTTCCATTTGATTCTGATGGGGTGTTGCCTAAATGAATCCATGTTTTCTTGATTTTGAATTTATTGAATTGAGTGGTGTTTCAAAGCGACCTCTTGCGTGGAAAAGGTTGGATCTTTAAGGATAAAAAAACGGAAATGTTCAATTGATGCTTAGCAGTTTGTTCTATTTGATGCTGATGGGTTTTGCCTAAATCAATCCATGTTTTCTAGATTTTCAATTTATTGAATTGAGTGGTGTTTCAATGTAACCCAAAAGGTTGGATCTTTAAGGATAAAACAGGAATGTTCTATTTGATTCTGATGGGTTGTTGCCTAAATTGATCCATGTTTTCTTGATTTTCAATTTATTGAATTGAGTGGTGTTTCAAAGTGATCTCTTGCATGGAAAGGTTGGATCTTTAATGATAAACCGGAAATGTTCAAGTGATGCTTAATTGTATGTTATATTTGATTCTGATGGGTTGTTGCCTAAATTAATCCATGTTTTCCTAATTTTCAAATTTGGGTTGTTGCTTTTCTGCCAATTTTTTGCTTAATTAAGGTTTAAAAAAAAAATTACTGAATCTCTGTTACAGGGTTTTACGCGATCTGCAGATAAATTTTCAGTTAGGGAAAATTACAAATTTGGTCCTGTGAAAATTTTTCAATAACAATTTTGCAAATTTAGTCCTTTCCTTTAAATCTTGGAACCAAATACATTCTTTTGGGACCAAAACTGTACTTTCTTTGGGACCAAAGATATCGAAAAAAGGATCTGTTTTGCAGACCACTTATTCTCATGGGACAAAAAATGCAATTTACCCTTTTTCAGTTATGCTTACACCACTTATAAATTTTATTTACTGTGCATTAATGCAATGGAGAGCAAACATCACTTATAATTTTTGTTTTGTCAGCTCCAAATCAGATTAATTTCAGTGTTGTTTGTTTGGTGTTGTTTTATGCAACAGGATGCCCAGAATCGAGATGGGCGATCACGAATTTACCATACGTGCTATATCATTGTTGAACGATCCAACGGACGTTGTGCGTGTGTGCACTGTTTCACGCACTTGGCGCCATTTCGGTAGTTAAGTCGAATACTTAAAATGCTCGTCTCCAGGATCACGTCATTAATTCTGTTTTTTTCTGTCTTTCGTGGCAGTGATTGAACATGGCCTTTGCAAAAGGCTATTTAAGGAAAGGTTCCCTCGTGTTACTCATGTTGCGTACGAGGCTAATAGAAGGTACCGTATAATCAGGTTGTCCGACGTTTTAACTGGAGATGCTGACGAATGGGGGGCCCTCGAGAGGGAGCACAGAGTTTATTCTCATCTTCTTGATCCTCGCTCGAAGAAAATGGATTGTCCTAGGGACTGCCTGTTATTTCCCGTTGGTGCTTCAAGTTTAGCAGAGAATATACTTACTGCTGTAACTCCCGTTTGTACATATCCGGTCGGGTTTTCATTCTTGTGCAGTAAAGGGAAGGTTGGCCCTGATTTATATTTTTCTTACTTATATTAAGATGTGGGCTATTTTTGTTGTAAAAATATCCAATTTATTATATGTTGTAAATTCTCACCAATAATTTGTACTTGCAGTCTGAAAAAACTCGTGTCAATTTCTTGAAATGCCTCGAGAAGGATGTTTGTATTACCATCCTGAGTTTCTTAAAGAATCCCGTAGATTTAGTTCGAGTAGGTGCTGTCTCCCGCTTTTGGCGCCAGTTCGGTAAGTTGAATTCTTTTCTTTTTTAATTTGTCTACTTATAAGTGCAATCTACTTAGCTATATTTACCATTTGTGCATTTGACAGAATTTTGATGATTTAAGAGTTATTTGTTGCACATATATGCATGTAGAAGAATGCTACACGTGTTTTCATGACTTGCGTTGCCGTAATCGCTACTAGCGTGCCACGTGGATTACTCTCGACGAATACTGTCACAATGTGTGTGTTGTCATTACTCGTAGCCGTTTTATTGATTGGTTCTGTATTTATATAAATAGAACAATGAGGTTTTTTATCATAATTTAAAATTCAAGACAATTAGCCCTATTGTTGATGAGCTAATTTGTGGGGTGAGATTTGATGCTCAATGAAAGAAGGAAAATAGGAGAGTGAATTAATACTAATTTATGATGTAATTTCTTTTTCTCAGTCATCGAAAACCGTCTTGCAAAAGAGTTGTGCTTAAAAGTCCTCCCCGAGCTCTCCACATTCGGCGGTGTAGTCATCAGAAGTTCGGGAACATTGAGTTCCGCCAAGGCTGAAACAAGCACTTCCTTGAACTCGGATTCTTTCGAGAGAGAGCATACAGTTTACGCCTCTCTACTTCACGTGGTCCAAAATTCGAAAGTTTCGCGGAAGGACTGCATAGAAGTTTTGCAGGATTTAGAGTCGATGCCGGATGGTGGGGACAGGGAGCAAGGCTCATTGAGAAGTTATTTCAAGAAGTGATTTGGTCTACTTCTACTTAGTGGCTATGCTAGTGGTGATTTAGCCATACTTGTAAGACCATCCTCTTGTTTGTGTGTGTGTAGTATTTACATGAATCTCTCTATTTATGGTTACAATTTTAACTTTTCATCTATTTTGTTTTAGAAAGTCTTTTATCAAATGTGATTATTTTTTCATGTTCTTTTTATACTTTGTTCTCGAAGTACCATAAAAACTTGGAAAGATATCATAAGACCACTTCATATAAATTTTTGTGACGTGATCTTATTTTTAGCCAAGGTTGTCTGGCGAAATGAACTCCTGAGATGGAGTTTCATTTAACCAATATTATTTAGGAAAATGGGTTGAATTATGTTTTATGTGGGTCAAATATAGACTCCTCTTATGAAATAAGATCCGTGAGATGCTTTTAGACAAGATCTCACTTGTTCTTACAAGCACAAAATTCACTCTTAAATTATTTGGTTGAAGTGCCGCATCATTTGCATGCGCCTTGTTAAAATTATTACATGATATATCTATATGTGAAGATAGGGAAGGATCCAAAAAAAACTTCAAAGGGGCAATTTTTTAGATGATAATATTATGTATATTTTCAAGTCACAGGAGGCAGACCCTTACAAAAATAAAGGATTAAGGACTAAATGAAATAAAAAAAATAAATTGTTCAACTAACTAACAATAGCAATTGAAAACAAATTAATATTTTTTTTTTTTTTTTAAAGATAGTAACTTAAAAAGTGATAAAATGAGGACCGTAATTTTTTACTTGGCAAATTATGATCAATACTTTACAAAGTGGTGAATTAAGGTCAAATGATCCCAATTATTTGGACTGATTGGCCCGATTTAATTTGAATTTGAGCCTAATTTTGTTTGCTTAGACTAATTTGATCTCAATTTGCAATTTTTTAAAAATTATGGCAGCCATTAAAAATTTACTCTTATAAATTACTCTATTTATTTGTGAAAATGGTTCACGTAATTATACTCATCCATCTGTAACACTCTACTAAATTAACAATATTTTATACTCTCAACTCACAATATTCATTATTTTTACACATAATATATCTATTTTTAAAAAATCCGTGTTAAAAATATTTTTTTCGGACTATATAATAATATGACAATACTTGCCGAAAAGTATTAACTAATTCTCTGCCTTGCACATGCACCTCAAAAATAATGATTGGCCCGATTTGGCTTGAATTTGGGCCTAATTTTGGTTGCTTCAGATTAATTAGATCTCAATTTGCAACTTTTAAAAGTTATGGTCCTTAAAGGGTGCGACTATATACCCTTTTATATTTATTTGATACACCCACCCACTTAATCTGTCTACTTAAATTTACATAATTATTAAATACACCCCTCACAATATACCTAAATTATCCCTCTCTCACTATTATTCAAAATATTCATACACCCACAAACCCTCATCTTCTACACGGTTTCCTCTTTTTGAATATGGCTTCTTCATAGTGCCGCGCCGCGCCGCAACACCCCACGACTCAACACCGCCACCGCCACGCGGCCTCGCGACCGCCTCCGCACTGCCCTCTTCCTCGCGATCGCCACCGCACTGCCCTCTTCCTCGCGACCGCCACCGCACACGCAATGCCTCCGTCGCCAACCGCCATCGCACACGTAGCGACTGACCGCCACCGCACACGCAGTGCCACAGTCGCTGACCACCACCGCACATTTGGATATTTAGATTTGAGGAACTGATGTTGAAACAGAGAGAGGCATGTGTGCACATGCTTCTGATAATTAAATGGAATTCTTTTGTAAAACATGGGATGTTGAGGCCCGAAGCTAAAAGGGATTAAGAATTGAGGTACTGTTTTTTAATTGTGACGTTGAGCAATAAAGGTGCATAAATTTCATATTTCTTGAAATGGCTTGTGGTAATGCTGCAGGAATGCTTCATGTGCTTTGATCTAAGTAGACAAATTGCTCAAAAAAAGGACTTTAGTTGTCTCTGCAATATTTACAAATACTCTGCAATAACTAAATTTCGAACACTATTTGTCGAAATAACTAATAAATTTCGAATATATTTTGTCGAAAATGACTTACAGAAACTTTTGCGATTTTGCATAACAAGCTTTCGAAAACAAACAACCGAAAATGTAAACAAATTTCGAACACATACTGTCGAAATAAGAAGTGAATTTCGAAAACATATTGTCGAAACCGTCGTAAAGATGATAAAATGGTGGACAATATGAATTTTCTCTTCTCTTTTCCTCCCGTATTGATGCTCATCTTTGTGGTTGTGTTTCTTGTGTCTTTTGGTATTCTAGTGGGTGTATCAAGTATTCAGATTTTTTAATTTTATTATAAGGGCCCAAAAGTCATTTACAAAATATATTATAACAAGTAAAAAATAGAATGGGGGGTATCAAATAAATATGGAGGGGTATATAACCGTCCGTGAAAATGGTTCATGTTATTATATTTGTCCATCTATAAAAAATGGTCCATTCTCTTAAATTAACAATATTTTACACTCTCAACTCGTAATATTCTTTACTTTTACACACAATATATTGATTTTTTTAAAATTCGTGAAAAAAAAAATAACAAGATTATTTTTTGCGACTATAAAATAATATTCCAATATTTGCCAAAAAGTATTAATTCCTCTTATTCAAATTTAAAAAACGTATTTTTATTTTTATTATAGTCACTCCAACCCAAATATACACTGTGCAACCTTTTTTTATTATTATTTAAAAAGGAATCTGCAACCTATTTTTATTTTAAAGGAATCTGCAACCATTTTTTAATTCCCATTAATATGGGCTCCAAACTCAATTCGGAAAAGCACTAACCATGGTAATGATATACGCGTGTGAATGCTGCGTGTACACGTGTTTTGCAGATTTGTGGGTCCACATAAATGTGAAATGGCTGCCGGGTCGGCCCATTTTTTCGAGAAGGAAAAACCTAATAAAAATAAATTAGCCCTGCCTCCCCCCACGCCACCACTATATATATATATGTATATTCGATTGTGTCGGCTCCACAGCCACATCCACATCCACAGCGCCAGGTGAATTACAGCAGTCTCACTCAGTCAACCCTGTTTCAGAATGCAGACTCACAGACTAAGGTACCACCCTTCTTTTCCATTCGTTTTTTTTGCTTAACTCTATCTTCTGTTTGATTCTGATGCCCCTAAATGAGTCCATGTTTTCTTGATTTTCAATTTATTGAATTGAGTGGTGTTTCAAAGCAACCTCTTGCACGAAAAGGTTGGATCTTTAAGGATAAAAAACGGAAAATGTTCAATTGATGCTTAGCAGTTTGTTCTATTTGAGTCTGATGGGTTTTTGCGTAAATTAATCCATGTTTTCTAGATTTTCAATTTATTGAATTGAGTGGTGTTTCAATGTAACCCAAAAGGTTGGATCTTTAAGGATAAAATTAAAACAGGAATGTTCTATTTGATTCTGATGGGTTGTTGCCTAAATTGATCCATGTTTTCTTGATTTTCAATTTATTGAATTGAGTGGTGTTTCAAAGTAATCCCTTGCATGGAAAGGTTGGATCTTTAAGGATAAACGGAAATGTTCAATTGATGCTTAATTGTGTGTTATATTTGATTCTGATGGGTTGTTGCCTAAATTAATCCATGTTTTCTTAATTTTCAATTTTGGATTGTTGCCTTTCTGCCAATTTTTTGCTGAATTAAAATTTTAATTTTTTTTTACTGAATTTCTGTTACAGGGTTTTATGAGATTTACAGATAAGTTTTCAGTTAGGGATAATTACAAATTCGGTCCCATGAGAATTTTTCAATAACAATTTTGGTCTCACGTTATTTTTCGGTTCCAGTTTTTGCAAATTTGGTCCTTTCCGTTAATTTTTTGAACCAAAGCTGCAATTTTTTTGGACTAAAACTGCAATTTATACATTCTTTTGGGACAAAAAATTAAAAAAAAATCATTTTTGCAGACCACCTATTCTCATGGGACCAAAAAAACAATTTACCCTTTTCAGTTATGCTTACACCACTTATAAATTTTATTTACTGTGCATTGATGCAATAGAGAGCGAACATCACTTATAATCTTTGTTCTGTCAGCTCCAAATCAGACTAATTCTACTGTTGTTTGTTTGGTGTTGTTTTACGCAACAGGATGCCCAGAATCGAGATGGGCGATCACGAATTTACCGTACGTGCTATATCATTGTTGGATAATCCAACGGACGTTGTGCGTGCATGCGCTGTTTCGCGCACTTGGCGCAATTTTGGTGAGTAAAGTTGAATACTTAAATGCTCGTCTCCAGGATCACATCATTAATTGTGTCGTTATTGGCTACAAATACTGATACCTTTTTCTTCTGTCTTTCGTGGCAGTGATTCAGCACAGCCTTTGCAAAAGACTATTTATGGAAAGGTTCCCTCGTGTTACTCATGTTGCATACGAGGTTCAAAGAAGGTACCGAATTATCAGATTGTCAGACGTTTTTACTGGAGATTTTGACGAATGGGGGGCTCTCTCGAGAGAGCACAGAGTTTATTCTCATCTTCTTAATCCTCGCTCGAAGAAAATGGATTGTCCTAGGGACTGCCTGTTAGTTCCAATTGGTGCTTCAAGTTTAGCAGAGAATATACTTACTGCTGTAACTCCCGTTTGCACATATCCGGTCGGGTTTTCGTTCTTGTGCAGTAAAGGGAAGGTTGGCCCTGATTTATATTTTTCTTACTTATATTAAGATGTGGGCTATTTTTGTTGTAATTCTCACCAATCATTTGTACTTGCAGTCTGAAAAAACTCGTGTCAATTTCTTAAAATGTCTCGAAAGGGACGTTTGTATTACAATTCTGAGTTTCTTAAAGAATCCCGTGGATTTAGTCCGAGTAGGTGCTGTCTCCCGCTTTTGGCACCAGTTCGGTAAGTTGAATTCTTTTCTTGTTTTAATTGTCTACTTATAAGTGCAACCTACTTAGCTATGCATTTGACGGAATTTTGATTATTTAAGAGTTATATGTTGCACATATATGCATGTAGAAGAATGCTACACGTGTTTTATGACTTGCGTTACCATAATCACGAGACTTGTTATAGACTTATAGTAAGATTACGATACTAGTGTGCCACGTGGATTACTCGACGAATACTGTCAAAATGTGTGTTTTGTCATAACTCGTAGCCGTATTATTGACATGGTTCTGTATTTATATAAATAGAATAATGAGGTTCTTTATCATAATTTAAAAATCAAGACAATTAGTCCTATTGTTGATGAGCTAATTTGTGGGATGAGATTTGATGTTCAATGAAAGAAGAAGGAAAATAGGAGAGTGAATTAATAGTAGAATGGCTAATTTATGATGTGATTTCTTTTTCTCAGTCATCGAAAACGGACTTGCAAAAGAGTTGTGCTTAAAAGTCCTCCCCCAGCTCTCCACATTTGGCGGTGTACTTATCGGAACTTCGGCTACATCCAGTTCCGCCGAGGTTGAAACCAGCACTTTCTTGAACTCGGACTCTTTCGAGAGAGAGCATATAGTTTACGCCTCTCTACTTCACGCGGTCCAAAAATCGGAAGTTTTGCGGAAGGACTGCATAGAATATGCCGTTAGTGCATCCAGCACCGACAATTTCCCCGCGGAAAGTGTCCGCAATACTCTGTGTCCACTAGACAGAGTCAATAATCGACCTTCGTACTGGTCAAGTAAAGGGCAGCGCAATCCTCGTGTCTCGGAGACTTTAATTTACAAGCTTAAACCCAAATTTTGGCTCGTCTATGAATTTGAGATTCAGCCGTTTAAAGGTGGTGATTTGCTCGACCTCAGTTTCGATTTCCTCGTTTTGCTTGTGTTGATGCTTCTGATATTTTGGTTTTTTATGTGTTCAGCTTATTTCCAGCCTAATATGCCTATATACTCGGCAAGCTCAGTGAGGTTCAGAATGGGGCACCCTAAATCGGGAAGTGAGATCAGTAATGATCCCGAATCATTTCCATTGCCAAACGGGGTTGACGAAAAGTTTGAATGGACCTACACTTCCCCGGAGTATCCAATGGTGCAGGTTGGTTGAATTTTGTATCGGTTTGAAAAATTAATGAGAAAATTTGCTGATAGTGTTTATTGATTCAGGGGATTTTGTTGCCACCCTTTGAGCTACCGGAGCCCGTCCTCTGTCTGGGCGGATATGTGCAGGTCGAGTTTCTGGGTGGGGTTCAGAGGCAAGAAACCGATGGATTATTCTATATTCGGTCAGTCTTATTGTGTGCTGCTAAGAGCCTGTTTGGCTAAGCTTATTTGAAAATCTTATAAACTCTAACATCTTATAAGTTGTTTAAGAGCTTATAAGATGTATTTTTTAAGTAGCTTATAAGTTGCTAAAGTGTGGCTAATACAAAGGTTTGCGAATTTTTTTGTGAAAACGTCAACGATTATTGGCCTATTTGTCAAAAAAGAAATAGGGGCGCTATAAAGAATTAATTGGGGAGTTGAGTATTAGGTATTCCATCGATAGGATTAATCCAGTGGAAATAACTAAGAACTTCGAATTTAAGTAAGAATTATAAGATCTATGAGAATTTATAATAAATATTTTAAAATTAAATTTTAAAATAAAGTAATTTTTTTTATGTAGAGGTGGTGGGGGAGGGGGGTGGAGTGGTTTCAGAGTGGGATGGGTGGTTGAGAGTGGAGTTGGTTGGGAAAATAATTGGGAAACTTCTACTTATTTTTTTACAGCTTGTAAGCTGTTAAGAACTTATTTTATAATTTTATAAGCTGTTAAACATCTTTTGTCAAACATATGTGTGAAGTGTCATATGTGAAGTATGAAGTCTACTGAGCTTAATTCAGTAGGAAGCTATGTTGGTAAAGTGTTAGCCGTGGGAGTTAGTGAATTTGGAGTACCAGAAGATGTGGACCAGATGAGGTTGACCAGAGAAGCCTGACCAGAGGAGTCTGGCAGGTGAGCTATCAGAGGAGGTCCATCAGGTGAGGTCTGGTCAGACGAGTCTGGTAGATAAGTCATCAGAGGAGGTCTATCAGAGGAGGTCTGGGACCAGAGGTCATCTGGTGTAAAAGGACCAGAGCCAGAGGAGGTTTCTCATCTGATCCTGAAGTCCGTAATTCGCGAAGTACACCAAATTGATGCTAATTCGAAGGCGGTTCTAACTGAATCAACCATGGCGGTTATTGAAGTCGTTAGCCAGCTGGACAACTGCTTACATTGAGTTTGTTACAACTGAATCGAACCTAGGGTTCGTTTCTCAATCTCTGTAATTATAAAAGGGGGTTCTCAGCTGAGAGAACTAGACTTAGACTTGTGAGATCATCTGTGAGCGAAAAACACGAGAGATTGTGAGATTGTAACTTGTAACTTCCGTTTTCTTTCTTAGTGAAATACTCTATCCTCTCGGATCCCGTGGACATAGGAATTCTTCTCCGAACCACGTAAATCTGGTGTTCTTGTGTGATTTTCAATTTCTTTCTTATTGCATTTGATTCCTATTCCCGGAAATAAGTTTTCTTGTGAATCCAAAATCGTGATTAACAAGTGGCGCTGTCTGTGGGAAGCAATCATGGCTGCAACTAAGTTCGATATTGAGAAGTTCACGGGAAAGAACGATTTCAGCTTATGGAAGATCAAGATGAAGGCACTCCTGGTACACAATGGGTTGTACGAAACCTTGTTGCCACCGGCTCAGGTGTCTTCTGGATCTAATCCGGCGAAGGTGGAGGAGAACAAGAGGAAGGCACACAGTGCCCTTATCTTGTGTCTTGGGGACAAGCCATTGAGGGAAGTATCGAAGGAGGAAACCGTTCTTGGGATCTGGAATAAGTTGGAGCAGTTATACCAGACCAAGTCTGTTACGAACAAGTTATACATGAAACAGAAGCTTCAAGTCTTCAAAATGAGTGAAGATAAGAATCTTGGTGATCAGTTGGACGAGTTCAACAGATTGGTGGATGATCTGGAGAGTTTGGATGTAACAATTGATGATGAAGATAAGTTATTGATGTTGTTGAATGCCCTACCTAAGTCTCTGGAAAATTTCAAAGATGCCTTGTTGTTTGGTAGGCAAGATCAGGTGATGTTTGATGATGTTCAAACTGCCCTGAAAACCAAGTTTCTACAGATCCAAGCTGATGGGAAGAAGCCTGCTGAAGGATTGAATGTTCAATCCAAGAAGAAGAAGGGGTTTCAGTCCAAGAAGAAGGATGGTGGAAAAGGGAATAAGGGTGGTAAGAAGTCTGATTTTGTTGAGAAGAGGAAGTGTTTCTCTTGCCATAAGGAAGGTCATCTGAGAAAGAATTGCCCTGAGAGGAAGAAGAAAGACAATCAAGGTGATCAAGATGGAGATGCAGCTGTTGTGGAGGTTGAAGGATATGATAGTGCAGAGGTCTTGATGGTTAGTCATGAGAGACTAAGTCAAGAGTGGGTCCTGGACTCAGGGTGTACTTTTCATATGTGTCCACATGAAGACTGGTTTCTGGATCTTGAGAAAATTGATGGAGGTCTTGTTCTTTTGGGTAATGATGAGAGCTGTAGAGTGCAGGGATCTGGTTCTATCAAGATCAAGATGTTTGATGGGGTTGATAGAATCTTATCTGATGTCAGGTTTGTTCCTGAGTTGAAGAGAAATCTTGTTTCTCTTGGTAC
This sequence comes from Ballota nigra, assembly GCA_947034835.1. Taxonomy (NCBI): domain Eukaryota; kingdom Viridiplantae; phylum Streptophyta; class Magnoliopsida; order Lamiales; family Lamiaceae; genus Ballota; species Ballota nigra. The sequence goes on along the minus strand of OX344724.1, from coordinate 101,553,805 downwards.
TTTGAATTCAAAGGGGTTTGAATTCAAGACAGACAGGGGAGTTCTGTCAATAACCAAGTCTGGAAGGATTGTCATGAAGGGTATGATAAAGAATGGTCTGTATACTTTGATTGGAAGGACAGTCACAGGGTCAGCTGATGTTACCATGGAGTCTTCTGATGCTAACTTGTGGCACAAAAGATTGGCACATGTTGGTGAGAAGGGTCTGGTGGAGTTATCCAAGAAGGGAGCAATCCCAGGGAAGAGGATATGTAAGCTGGAATTCTGTGAGAGGTGTGTTCTTGGGAAATCAAAGAAGCAAGCATACCAGAAAGGGAAGCATACCACCAAGGAGGTTATGGATTATATACATTCTGATGTATGGGGCCCAGCAAGGGTATCCACTCATGGTGGAGGCAGGTATTTCCTTACCCTTATTGATGATTATTCCAGAAAAGTTTGGGTTTACATTCTTAAACAGAAGAGTGATGCCTTCTCTAAGTTCAAAGAATGGTTGATTGAACTTGAGAATAAGAGAGGCAGGTCTATCAAGCACTTAAGGACAGATAATGGGCTTGAATTCCTATCAGAGGAGTTTCAACAATTCTGTAGGGAGAAGGGTATTACTAGGCATAAAACTGTTCCTTCAAACCCCCAGCAGAATGGTCTAGCAGAGAGGATGAATAGAACTATTCTGGAAAGGGTTAGGTGTATGTTATCTGATGCTCATTTACCTAAGAGTTTTTGGGGGGAAGCTGTTAACACAGCTGTGTATCTCATTAATAAAGTGTCATCATCTGCTATTGAGTTTAAAACCCCAGATGAGGTTTGGTATGGAAAGATATCAGATTACTCAAAGCTGAAAGTATTTGGGTGCCTGGCTTATGTTCATGTGAGGCAAGACAAACTTGAACCTAGAGCTTTAAAATGTGTTTTCATTGGGTATCCAAAGGGTGTTAAGGGGTACAAGTTGTGGTGTCTAGAGCCTGGGAACCAGAAGTGTATTACCAGTAGAGATGTAGTGTTCAATGAATCACAGATGGGATACAAGTCTGGTGGAGGTGATGGAGGGCCATCAGCTGAAGAGATGGATGGTGTTATTTCTGAGCCAATTACTCAAGTAGAGGTGGAGCCTGATCATGACAAGCATGATAGCTCATCTGGTTCTGAACCAGAGCAAGCACCAGGGGAGAATGAGTCATCAGATGAGGAGAGTGCACCAGTAGATGAGGAAGAAGAAGTGCCAGAAGCAGACTTGAGAAATTATAGTTTGACAAGAGACAGATCCAGAAGACAAATACATCCTCCAGCAAGGTTTGGTCGTGTGGATCTGGTCTCCTATGCACTTGTTACAGCAGAAGCCATAGAGTACCAGAAACCTAAAAGCTACAGGGAAGCCTTGAGTGTGATGATAGGGAGTCATGGGTGACAGCCATGACAGAAGAGATGGAGTCTCTTAAGAAGAATCAAACTTGGATTCTTGTTGATAAGCCACCTAGGCAGAAGCTAATCAGTTGTAAATGGTTGTTTAAAAGAAAGCTTGAATCTGGTGTGAAAGATCACGTGAGGTTTAAAGCCAGGTTAGTTGCCAGAGGATTTACTCAGAGGGAAGGAATTGATTACAATGAGGTTTTCTCACCTGTTGTTAAGCATTGTTCAATCAGATTACTTCTGAGCAGAGTAGTCCAAGAAGATCTGGAGCTACAACAACTTGATGTAAAGACAACTTTTCTGCATGGTGATCTTATTGAGGATCTGTACATGCACCAACCAGAAGGGTTTGTTGAACCAGGGAGTGAAGTGAAAGTGTGCCTACTCAAGAAATCATTGTATGGCCTCAAGCAAAGTCCAAGGCAGTGGCACAAGAAGTTCAATGAAGTTATGCTATCCATTGGTTTTGTAAGGAGCAAGTATGATACTTGTGTATACCTGGAAAGGCAAGGTAGTGATGTGATAGCCTATCTTCTGATCTATGTAGATGACATGCTTATTGCCAGTAAAAGCCTTCTGAAGATTCAGAGTATCAAAAGGAAGCTAAGTGCTAGATTTGATATGAAGGATTTGGGAAATGCTAAGAGGATTCTTGGAATGGATATTCTTTGGGACATAAAAGCTGGAAAACTATTCTTATCCCAGAAGAGTTACATTGAGAAGGTTCTGAAGAGGTTTAACATGCATGAGAGTAGAGTTGTGTCAACTCCTCTGGGACAACAGTTCAAATTATCTAAGGAAATGGAACCAAAGTCTGATGAAGAGAAGAAGACTATGATGAAAGTACCTTATGCAAGTGGGGTTGGAAGCCTGATGTATGCTCTGGTCTGCAGCAGACCAGATTTAGATTGAGTATGGTGAGCAGATACATGGCTAATCCTGGGAGATTACATTGGGAATCTTTGAAATGGATATTCAGATACCTTAAGGGGTCATTTGATTTGGGTCTGATGTTTGAGAGGATGACTAACCAGAAGAGTCCACTGGAAGGATTTGTAGATTCTGATTTTGCTGCTAATCTGGAGACCAGAAGATCCTTAACAGGGTATATCTTTACTTTGTACAATACTGCTGTGAGCTGGAGATCTGTTCTGCAGAGTGGAGTTGCTTTATCTACTACAGAAGCAGAGTTTGTTGCAGTGTCAGAGGCTGTTAAGGAGGCTTTATGGTTGAAAGGCATAATCAAGGATTTTGGCATAAACCAAAGGGCTGTGGTCGTTCATTGTGATAATCAGAGTGCAGTACATCTGGTTAAACATCAAGTGTTCCATGAGAGATCAAAGCACATTGATGTAAGGTTGCATTTTGTGAGGGAAATCATTGATAAAGGAGTGGTTCTCATCCAGAAGATATCTACAGATGACAATGCTGCAGATATGTGTACAAAGTCTTTACCAGGTACTAAATTCAAGTTTTGTGTTGAATTGGTAAAGATGAGTGTATGGGATGTTCCTTAGGCCCAAGCTGAAGCATGGAGGAGAGGAGGAGAGGATTGATACTTCTCATCTGAGGTGGAGAATTGTGAAGTGTCATATGTGAAGTATGAAGTCTACTGAGCTTAATTCAGTAGGAAGCTATGTTGGTAAAGTGTTAGCCGTGGGAGTTAGTGAATTTGGAGTACCAGAAGATGTGGACCAGATGAGGTTGACCAGAGAAGCCTGACCAGAGGAGTCTGGCAGGTGAGCTATCAGAGGAGGTCCATCAGGTGAGGTCTGGTCAGACGAGTCTGGTAGATAAGTCATCAGAGGAGGTCTATCAGAGGAGGTCTGGGACCAGAGGTCATCTGGTGTAAAAGGACCAGAGCCAGAGGAGGTTTCTCATCTGATCCTGAAGTCCGTAATTCGCGAAGTACACCAAATTGATGCTAATTCGAAGGCGGTTCTAACTGAATCAACCATGGCGGTTATTGAAGTCGTTAGCCAGCTGGATAACTGCTTACATTGAGTTTATTACAACTGAATCGAACCTAGGGTTCGTTTCTCAATCTCTGTAATTATAAAAGGGGGTTCTCAGCTGAGAGAACTAGACTTAGACTTGTGAGATCATCTGTGAGCGAAAAACACGAGAGATTGTGAGATTGTAACTTGTAACTTCCGTTTTCTTTCTTAGTGAAATACTCTATCCTCTCGGATCCCGTGGACGTAGGAATTCTTCTCCGAACCACGTAAATCTGGTGTTTTTGTGTGATTTTCAATTTCTTTCTTATTGCATTTGATTCCGATTCCCGGAAACAAGTTTTCTTGTGAATCCAAAATCGTGATTAACAATATGGATAGTGCTTATAGTTATAAGCTCTTAAACAGCTTATAAGCTGTTTTAAAGAGCTTATAAGCTCAGCCAAACACTTTCTAAGTAAAGATGGTTTATTCTTTTCTGAAATAGTAAAATTTGAAATCTTGTGATTGCAGTATGAATCATGTTAAAGTCGTGGGACGTCCGCTTTTTCCTGCGTTTAATACGGAGTTTGAGGAGGCGAGTGGAAAAATGTGGCTGAGGTACCACCCCGAGTTTCTTGGAACCATTATGAAATTCATTAGAGGAAACAATGTGGAAGAGGATATGACGAGGGTGCGAAGGGTTCTGCTCGAGGATATGTTGCCTCTAATGCTAGGCGAACCTTTTCCTTTTCGTCTTCCCCTTGGAAGACGACAACCATGATGCTCGTTTACTCGTTGAACCCCAGAACTCCCTCCGAGCGAGATTCGAATGTTTGTTGTAAGGCCATCTTGTGTTGTTTGTGTGGTAAGTGTAATATTTAGGCAAATCTTATGGGAGATTTTACTATTTATAGCTATGAGGTCTTGCATGGTTCTTTGATACTCAAGTTTTTAATGTATCATAAAAATCTGCAAAGGTCTCATACTTGATATCTTTTTTTTTTGGACAAGCAATCTGGGTATGTGTAGCTTTTCTGGTAAACATTGTATACATAGCATTCCCCAAAATCATTTATTAGGACCTGTGTTTGGACAATCAATTTAATAAAATTTTACTATTGGGAAATGAGTCGTGCACACGTGCAGTTGGGTATAGGGGTGAAATATGCAAATAAATATAAATGAAATGTGGATAAAATGAGTAGATTATATTTGATTGAAATTGTGTAGTATATAACTTGGTATAAAAATAAAACATGTAGATAAATATAAATGAAATGTGCAGGCTAGATCTAATTTGAAAATATGAAATCAAAGACTGGGTTGGTTGGGAAATTGATGAGAGGATTGTTTCCACGAGTTAGTGTGTTATTTGTTATACTTAAAAAGTGACTTGCTGAATATCTATATATTTGAAATGATTAATTGTAAATAAAATTACAATATTTTCAACCATTGCAGTTTAATTTAGATTTTTGAGTTGTAAATAAAATTTTAATTTAAAATTTATTAGCGATTATAATTAAAAGTTCGATTTTAATCTGTCTGAATATAATGATTAATTATGCGTTATCATTCGAACCAATCTAGGTTAAATATTATTTTTGAACTGTAAAAAATTTGTTGATTTAAATGGCAACCTACCCGATGATGATTAATTTGTTTGATATAAGATTGATTGATGAAATGTGTTCGGATTTAAAACTCTACATGCTCTACTTTTGAATCCAACCTTTTGTTTATGTTATAGTGTGTGTGAGTAAAGAATTATAGATTAAATAAAATAAAGGGATTTTTTTTATTCTGTAATTTGGTTTTGATTCTATTGACTATCAATTAATTTTGGTCCTGTAACTTTCACTGTTGCAATTTTTTGTTCTTTTGATTTTCGCCCTTGCACAATTTTATCACCCTTTCACAGGAGATTTTTCGTGTTTAAATGAAACCAATATTTAAAGACTAAATATAAATATTTATCGCATTGGATATAAATATAATTAGGCTAAGTATTTACAAAATTAATTATTTTATTTTTGTTAATGAAAATTAATTCTCATATAAAAATGCATTCGATTTTGAGTAGTTCTAGGGTGCATCCAAGTGCATACTATGCACTTGAATTTTGCACTCTAATTTAAAATCAATTTTGACCAATTTAAAAAATTTGTGGGTCGGCCGACCCGATTAAAACTCGCGGGTCATCTCTTCTTCCTTTCAGCGATTTGATGGTCTTCTGCTTCTTCCGCCATTAATGGTGACGCGGTGGTCGCCAAAATAATTCAGCGATTGCCTATTTTCCGACGATGCTAAATCCCGATTCTTCATCTCTTATTGCGTAAATCCCGATTCTTCATCTCTTAATGCGTAAATTCCTATTCTTCATCTCTTATTCCGGCAGCTTACTGGTGCTCGTCGGCAAAAATCAAAACGGACCTAACTTTTGGAATCGAACTCAGAATTGCTATTGTGATACCTTTTTGGAAGCGGATCGACGATTCGAGTTGAACTCACGCGGTGATGCACGCAAGCCTAGGCCCAAATTCCAACGTTTGACAGCGTTGGGCCTATTTTTTCTGTTTTAGACTTATTACAACTTGGGGTATTGGTGATTATATCTTGGGGTATTGGTTATTATATTTTGGGGTATTGGTTATTACAACTTGGGGTATTGGTGATTAAGACCTGGGGTATTGGTGATTATAACTTCGGGTATTGGTGATCAAATTTTGGGGTATTGGTGATTATAACTTGGGGTATTGGTGATTAAATCTTGGGGTAATACTGAATAATTATTTGAGATATTATTATTGAGTAATTCTCAGGGTATTGGTGATTATAACTTAGGATATTGGTGAATATAACTTAGGGTATTAGTGATTATAACTTGGAGTATTGGTGATTAAGTCTTGGGATATTGGTAAATAATTTTTTTAGGGATATAACTTGAGGTATTAGTGATTATAACTTGGGGTATTGGTAATTATAACTTAGGGTATTGGTCATTACAACTTCGGGTATTGGTAATTATAACTTCGGGTATTGGTAATTACAACTTGGGGTATTGGTGATTATAACTTAGGGTATTGGTGATTATAACTTCGGGTATTGGTGATTATAACTTTGGGTATTGGTGATTAAGTCTTGGGATACTACTATTAGTGATTATAACTTGGGGTATTGGTGATTATAACTTGGGGTATTGGTGATTATAACTTCGGGTATCGGTGATATAACTTCGGATATTGGTGATATAACTTCGGGTATCGGTCCGAAGCGCGGGCAACCATTTACGACCCTGTTTGTTGCCAGACCCGCGAATTTTGGTCGGGTTGGGCCTGACCCGCAAGTTTTTGTTGAATTTTAATTGGTCAAAATTAATTTCAAAATTTCAAGTGGCAGTTTCGCCGGGGGGGGGGGGTCCACAAACGGTTGCCTGGTCTCTCCATTTTCAAAAAAAATGAAAAGGAACGAAAAAAAAACCTAATTAGAAAAATGATACCCCTGCCTGGTATATATATATATGCGGGAGATCAGTTTAGTCAGATCAGTTTCTTTTGCAAGAGATTTCAGACTCACACTCCAAGGTACAACCGCCCTCTTTCCTTTTCATTTTCTTAATTAAAACTATAGATTTTCCGGATTGATTCTGATTTCTACATTAATCGATGTTTCCTATGTTTTTTGTTTTCTCAATTTTCAATTGATTGAATTGTTACCACTTGCACAGAAAGATTGGATCTGTAACTGTAAAATGGAAAAAGGCTCAATTGATGTTTGCCATTCTTTGTTCTCTAAGGGATAGAATATATGGTGTAAAATTTCTGAACTTTTTTTTTTTTTTATTCCCTTTCTTGGTTGCTGCTATTTTGCGAAATAAGTTTTTTTTTTTTTTTTTTAATTATTTTAAGATTTTTGCAGTGATGTTTGTCATTCTTCGTTCTATACTCTGGGAAAATATTTTTGGTGTAAAATTTGTTATGTTGCCATGTTTTTTGTTTTTAATTTGCTGAAAATTGTAACTCATGCAAGGAAAGGTTGGATCTTTAAGAGTGTTTTTTGTTGGTTTAATTCAAAGATTACTGCAGTTGTGTTGCAAGGGTTTTTGAGATCTGAAATAAATTTTCGGTTATATTTATTTCCTTGAGCATTCTTTTTATTTTTCTGTGCATTATTAATATATTACAGGGCAAAACATCTCTTAGTTTTTTAGTGTTGTTTATGCAACAGGATACCTCAAATGGAAATGGCTTATGATTTAGTTGAATGCTTCGATAACGAAGTAAGCTTACTTATCATGGGATTGTTGAGTGCAGCCGATGTTATAAGTGCTGCAGCAGTTTCAAAGGCTTGGCGCCGTTTTGGTGAGTTAACATAAATGCTCGTCTGTGAAATCGCTTGATTGTGCATTATGTGCCACCTTTCGGAGATTAATTAATTGGTTGTTATTCGCTACAATATTGTTTTTTGTAACCCTCACTTCTTAGTAGTTGAGTTGAGTCTCATAATTTTCTTTACTGTCAAAATCTTTTCCCGAACATAACATGAAACACTTCTGAAATTTGCTGAGTAAACTTAAACTTTACCCCATTGGTTTGTTATTGATATTATCCTCGTACTATTGACTGTTTTGTGTGCCTTTTTCTTTTTGGTGGACAGTTATTGCAAACGGCCTATGTAAAAGGGCCTTTTTGCGTCTGTTCGCTCTCCCTCATGTTGCTCAGTTTACGTATGAGATAAAAGAAACTTACGAAACAATTAAATTGCCGGATGCTTTAACTGTGGATGGAGACGACTGGGAGGCACTCGAGAAAGATCACAAACTTTATTCTGGTCTACTCGAGCCTCTGGCAACTCCCTATCTTCCCAAGGATTGCATCTCGTATCCTCTAGGCGCTTCCACTACTTATGACGCTTATGATGACATCCTAAGTACTATGAATCCAGTCGACGAGTTTGAAGGCGGTAATTCGTTCTGGTCTAGTGAAGGACAGGTGGACCCCGGTGTCCCCGAGTATATAGCTTACAACTTATGTTCGGATATCTGCGTCGTGACTGAAATCAATATATCGCCGTACGAAGGTGTCACTACTACACATTTGGACTTGGAGAGCTATTAAAAAAACCGCTCTCCAAAACAAAGCTTGGAGAGCGATTTTACATAATTATATTAAAAAAAAAGGCTAAGACAGCGGTTATTAACCGCTCTCTTAGGGTTAGTCTTAGAGAGCGGTTTAAAACCGCTGTGTAAGATGGGAAGTGCAAGAAAGCGGTTAAAAACTGTTATCTAAGTGAGGACTTAGAGAGCGGTTTAAAACCGCTGTCCAAGTGAAACTTAAAGAGCGGTTTTTAACCGCTATCTAAGTGAGGACTTAGAGAGCGGTTTTTAACCGCTGTCTTAGCTTTTGACTATATTTACCCCCTTTGACCAGTAAAATCCCTAATTAACCTTACGCGTATTTCTTCCTCACGACGCGGTTCCCCCACCCCCACCGCCGCCCCTGCCCTGCCCAGCCACCACCACCGCCGCCCCTGCCCTGCCCAGCCACCACCACCGCCGCCCCTGCCCTGCCCAGCCACCGCCGCCCCTGCCCTGCCCAGCCCCCGACGCGACGAGCCACTGCCTCCGCCCCTCCACTGCCGCCGCCCCTCCGCCGCCTCCTCCAGGTATGTATATATAATACGTATTTTAAATGTTTTAAAATGTATATGTATGTATATGTGTATATATATGAATAATATGTATATATATAAAAATGTATAATGTATGAATATGTATATATATATATATATGAATATGTATGAATATGTATATATATATATATATATATATATATGAATATGTATGAAGGCTTTTGAATATGAATATGTATGAATATGTATGAAGGCTTTTGGATTAATTTTAGATGAAATTGTTGCAAGTTATATAGGTTTAATATGTTAAAATTATTTTAGATAAAATTGTTAGAATTTGTTAGAATTTTAGATGGACATATTATAATTTTTTAGAATTTTAGATGTATATTTGTTAATTAGTATTAAAATGTTAGACTTTATTTCAAGAGGTTTATAGATATGAAATATTGAAGGCTTTAGGAATAATTTTAGATGAAATTGTTAGAATGAATGTTAGGATTAATATGTTAGAATTTTAGATGAAATTATTTTAGTGTGCTTGCTAATTATAGTATTAAAATGTTAGAATTTATTTCAAGAGGTTTATAGATGGGAAATATTGAAGGCTTTAAGAATATTTTTAGATGAAATTGTTAGAATGCATGTTAGGATTCATATGTTGAAATTTTAGATGAAATTGTTTTAGGTTGCATGTTAGGATTAATATGTTAGACTCAACACGTGTGTTTTTCGATTAATCTATATAGGCATCTCTAGTTCTATATGGATCGAAAGTGGGTTCGGGCAGATAGATTATCAGAGGAGTATAGGAATGGGGTGGAAGAGTTTTGTAATCATGCAATTAGACACTGCACCGACCATCGATACATTCTATGTCCGTGTTGGAAATGTATGAATGGAAAAACTGTTAGTGGTCGAGAAAGTTTGTTTGACCACTTGATGTGTCACGGTATTGATAAAACATATACAGTTTGGACATTTTATGGTGAGGGAAGAGATGGATGTAGCTCTAGCAACATAAGAACTGACTTTAGGTTTGAAGATACAGTGGATGAGGATAGTTTCAGAGATGTACCGAATGTTGATACATCGAGTGGGGATGACACCAATCTGCGAGATCACCCTTATATGTTTGAAAAATTAAGGGATGACGCTGGATTGTCCCTTTGGCCCGGGTGTAAGAAGGCAACAAAAGTGTCAGCTGTGTTGATATTGTTCAACCTAAAAGCAGCACATGAGTTATCTGATGTGTGCTTCTCAAGTATGCTGGAAGCAATTAGTGATCTATTGCCCGATGGAAATGTACTGCCTACGAAAGCATATGAGGCTAAGCAAATGCTTAAGTCCATCGGGTTAACACATCAGAAAATTCATGCTTGCCCGGGTGATTGTATCTTATTTCGGAAGGAGTACGAAGACCTCGATGAATGTCCCAAGTGTGGGAAGAAGAGATATCTGAAGAATAAATCTCCAGCGAAGGTGATGTGGTACTTCCCAATAATACCAAGGTTCAGGAGAATGTATAGTAGCGGTGTGGATGCTAGAAATTTAACTTGGCATCATGATGATAGGATCGATGATGGAATGCTAAGACACCCTGCTGATTCACCCCAGTGGAAGACATTCGATGCCAGACATCCAGAATTTGGTGACGAGCCACGACACTTGCGTCTTGCACTCTCAACTGACGGAATGAATCCGTTCGGTATCCAAAGTACCAACCACAGTACATGGCCAGTGATTCTGATGGTTTATAATCTTTCACCGGAGTTGTGCATGAAGCGCACTTATATGATGTTCTCTATATTGATATCAGGACCCAAACAACCTGGTAACGACATAGATGTATATCTGGCTCCTTTGATAGAGGACTTGAAGCTCATGTGGGATGAGGGCGCCGATGTGTATGATGCTTATAGAAAGGAGATTATCTAAGAGTGAGGCTTGGATAGCGGTTATTAACCGCTCTCTTAGTGTGGCACTTGGAGAGCGGTTTTTAACCGCTCTTTTAGTTCTTCCTCTTGGAGAGCGGTTCAGAACCGCTCTCTTAGCTCCTACCTTGCACAGCGGTTTCTTAACCGCTCTCTTAGACTAACATAGTTGTTTCTAAGGGGAAAATCAACCGCTTTCTAAGGTCTAATTTGTACTAGTGTGTGTGGTAGCACCAAATTCTGTTTTTTACTCTGTTTTCCCCTGTTTACCATTTATGTTGCCCTTCAGCTTTTCTGGAGCCTGGGAGTCCCGTTTATGCGCCAAAGTCCGTGCGGTTTAGGTTCGGTTATTCAAGATCCATGCAGGATTTAGAGATAGCATTAATTCCTTTTGAACACGCTACGTTTGACGATTATAACTGGACGTATACGTCACCCGAGTTTCCTATGACTCGGGTATATATTCCGTCTCTCCTTTTTCAATCAATTGCATAAGAAGAAAGGAAAAACAAATTTACTTTTGTTACGAAAACTGCAGGAAGCAGGCCTGCAACGATTCAAGTTTCCTGAGCCGATTGTTTGCATTGGTGGAGTTGTACATATCGAGATGTTGGGCAGGGATCGGATGGATCCAAGTGACGGCCTGTTCTACATGCGGTGAGTCTAATGATTCCCCCAATCCCGTCTACTTTTATTGACGCGAATGAAGCCTAATGCATCGTTTTGCTACTCCTTGTGCAGTGTGGGATATGTCGAAATTTTGGGGCAGTCGATAAACCCACCATACGAATATAATATGTTGCAAAACAAAGATCTCCATCTCAGGTTTTGTCCTCTTATTCTCGACTGTCACGATTCAGAATACCTGGCGGAGCACTTGGCGTTTCTGTAGCAGTTGCCGTGTTTAAGAGATCCGCGTATTTGTCGAGCTGAACGAGACTTCAGGTTCATTGAAGAGGCTTTTCTCCACTTCTACTTAGTGCCTAAACTTTCCCTACACAAATCTATTGTCATGTACATTTTTGGCAAATTATTCCAAAATCTACTATTGTCTCTGAAATAACAAAGATCTGCTGTTATGTTCATTAAGTACTAAATACTCCACTTTTTTTAAGGCTTAATTATTCTACATTTAACTGTTAAAACGAAAAAGGACATTTTGAGGGATATATTTCAAACTGAATGTCTAATATCCCTCTATATACTAATAGGGAGTTTTTTTTGCTGATGTGTCGATTTTTGGTGCGTTTTGCTTATGTGTCGACTTCTGGTGCATTTTACTTATGTGTTAAGTCTTACATGGCATGATTGTGCGGTTTTAGTTGGGTTTGAACCAAGGACCACATGAGTATTTTATAATATGTTTACCAACTAAGCTAACTATGAATCATTATGAAATTTAAATATTTATTATATACAACTTGAGTTAAATATATATATATATATATATATATCTTTCTTTTGAAAGACTCTTAATTATTTGCAATTTTATAATTCTAAACTCTATATTTTTTCTTATTCCTTCTTTGTCTTTTTCTTTTCACAATATTTTAGTTGTTCCTCGATTATTTGTCCACACATAAATGTCTAATTGTTAATATTTGACGATTACTTTATTTTTAAAGATATTTTTTTCATATAAACTCTATTTTCTCTCTCTTCTTCTATCTTGACAATATTATGTTTATTTTCTATGTATTGTAAATTGACGGGTCAACATTTTCAAGAAATTTTTTAAGGTCATATATGATTTTTTTTTTCATTTCGACTGAATCATATTTTTTTAAATAAATTGTATTATATAATGTTATAATATTAAATAATGTGATGTGTTAATAAAATATAAATTTTTAAATTAATTTTATGAACAACCCGCCGCATAATATGCGGGATACTCATCTAGTATTTCATAAGCAAACATTCAACTTTTAGCTTGTGTTGTGTAATAGCTAGTTTCTTCTCTTCTTCATCAAATTATTTTTGGATGGATGCGATGAAGAGTGATACTATTAGTTCTGTCTATTGATATTTTATTTATTGATACTACATATTTTTATGGACATGACTTTTTATCAACAGAAGAGAGAAGAGACACAAAGTACAAAATAGTTGTAGAAACATAAAGTACGTCTTATGTTTTAATATAGAAAACTACTAATGCACGATTTTGTCACCTGTTTCAAAGGAAATCTTGTCTTGTTTAAATGAAACCAATATTTAAAAGTCTAAATCTAAATATCAATCGCATTGTATATAAATATAATTAGGCCAAGTATATACAATAGACAAATTCTTTTAATTTAATGGTAAATGAAAATTAATTCTCATATAAAAATGGCTGTTTCGAGGGGTCCACAAATGGCATGAAACCATTATTTAAAATAGTAAATATAAATATTCAATCGCAATGGATATAAATATAATTAGGCTAAGTACATACACTATTAATTATTTTATTAAAAATTATTAATTTAATGGTAAATGAAAAATTAATTCTCACATAAAAATGGCTGTTTCGTGGGGTCCACAAATGGCTGCCGGGTCGCTCCTTTTTGCAAAATGAAAAAAACCTATATATATATATATATATATGCCTCTCAGTTTACAGACAGCTTAGTCAGATAAGTTTCTTTTGCAAGAGATTTTCAGACTCACTCCAAGGTACCACCACCCTTCTTTCCTTTTCATTTTCTTAATTAAAACTATAGATTTTCCGGATTGATTCTGATTCCTACATTAATCGATGTTTCCTTTATTTTATGTTTTCTTAATTTTCAATTAATTGAATTGTAACCTCTTTGCATGGAAAGGTTGGATCTGTAATTATGTGGTGGAAAAGCTCAATCTGGGATAGAATTAATGGTGTAAAATTTCGGAACTTTAATTTTATTTTATTTTCCCTTTCTTGGTTGCTGAATTAAGTTTTTTCTTAATTATTTAAAGATTTTTGCAGTGATGTTTGTCATTCTTCGTTCTATACTCTGGGAAAGAATTAATGGTGTAAAATTTCTTATGTTGCCATGTTTTTTGTTTTCTTAATTTTTTTAATTTGCTGAAAATTGCAACTCTTGCAAGGAAAGGTTGGATCTTTACCTTCTTTTTGCTTTTCTGCTAGAACGTTGTTAAATTAAGGTTTTTTTTTTTTTTTTTTTTGGTTTAATTCAAAGATTACTGCGGTTGTGTTGCAACTTGCAAGAGTTTTTGAGATCTGAAATAAGTTTTGGGTTATGGTTATTTCTATAACCATTCTTTGTATTTTTCTGTGCATTACTAATATAGTACAGGGCAAACATCACTTAGTTTTTTCCTTTATTAGATCGGTGTTCTTCTGTCTTTCGTGATTGCGTGTGTGCATTTTTCCTAACAGTTTATGCAACAGGATACCTCAAATGGAGATGACTTATGATTTAGTCGAATGCTTCGATAACGAAGTAAGCTTACTTATCATGGGATTGTTGAGTGCAGCCGATGTTATAAGTGCTGCAGCAGTTTCAAAGGCCTGGCGCCGCTTTGGTTAGTTAACATAAATGCTCGTCTGTTAAATCGCTTGATTGTGTCGTTATGTGCCACCTTTCGGAGATTAATTGGTTGTTATTCGCTGCACTATTATTTTTTGTAACCCTTACTTCTTATTAGTCAAGTTGAGTCCCATGATTTTCTTTAATGCCAATATCTTTTCCTGAACTTACCATGAAACTTAACCCCATTGGTTTGTTATTGAGATTATCCTCATACTATTTTGACCATTTCTTGTGTGTAGTTTTCTGTTTTTTTATCGAGTTCAGGTCTGTCCCTTTCCATATCTGGAGAAGAGATCACAACTTTTCCTTTTTGGTGGACAGTTATTGCGAACGGTCTTTGTAAAACGGCCTTTTTGAGACTGTTCGCTCTCCCTCATGTTTCTCAGATTACGTATGAGATAAGAGGAAGTTGCGAAACAATTAAATTGCCGGATGGTTTAACTGTGGATGGAGACGACTGGGAGGCACTCGAGAAAGACCACAAACTTTATGCTTCTCTACTCCAGCCTCTGGCAACACCCGATCTTCCCAAGGACTGCATCTCGTATCCTATAGGCGCTTCCAGCACACAAGCTACTTACGGTGTTTATGACGACATCCTAAGTACAATGAATCCAGTTGACGAATTTGAAGGCGGTCATTCGTTCTGGTCTAGTGAAGGACAGGTGGAACCCGATGTTCCCGAGTATATAAGTTACAAGTTATGTTCTAATATGTGCATCGTAACTGAAGTCAATATACGACCGTATGAAGGTGTGTGGTAGCACCAAATTCTGTTATTTACTCTGTTTTCCCCTGTTTACAATTTATGTTGCTCTTCAGCTTTTTTGGAGCCTGAAAATCCCGTTTATGCGCCAAAGTCCGTGCGGTTTAGGTTCGGTTATTCAAGATCCTTGCAGGATTTAGAGATAGCATTAATTCCTTTTGAACGCGCTACGTTTGACGAGTATAACTGGACATATACTTCGCCGGAGTTTCCTATGACACAGGTATTCCGTCTCTCCTTTTCAATCAATTGCATAAGACGAAAGTGTAAACAAATTGGACCAAACCACTATTTACAAGATAGTACAATGTTCAAAAAAATATGTTCTTATGTTCAGCTTTTTTTGTGCATCTGTTCAATTATTTTGTAAAAAGTTGTTTGGTATTGTATTATCCTGCACAGGAAGCAGGACTGCAACGATTCAAGTTTCCAGAGCCGATTGTTTGCATTGGTGGAGTTGTGCAGATCGAGATGATGGGCCGGGCTCAAATGGATCCGAATGATGGCCTGTTCTATATACGGTGAGTCTAATGATTCCCCCAATCCCGTCTACTTTTATTTACGGCCTAATGCAGCATTTTACTACTCTTTGTGCAGTTTGGGATATGTCGAAATATTGGGGCAGTCGATACACCCACCTTACGTACTCGAAACGTTGCAAAACGGAGAGCTCCATCTCAAGTTTTGTCCTCATATTCTCGACTGTGTTATGCGAAGTATTTGTCACGATTCGGAATACCTGGCGCAAATGGCGTTTCTGTAGCAGTTGTTGAAGAGGCTTTTCTCCATTTTTATTTAGTGCCTAAATTTTCCCTACACAAATCTATTGTCATGCATATTTTTGGTAAATTATTCCAAAATTTACTTTTGTCTCTGAAATAGCAAAGATCTACATCTACATCTCATGCATCTGCTGTTTCTCCACTTTTTTTAAGGCTTAGTTATTCTACGTTAAAACGAGAAAGGACATTTTGAGGGACAACAATATCTTACAATATAAAAATTCAAACTGAATGTCTAAATATTTCATAAGCATACATTAACTCTTATTATTGGATGGTCCGGTCCGGTCCGGTCCGATGAAGAGTTAGTTCTATCTGTAGATATTTCATTTAATAATACCACATATTATTATGGACACGACTCTTTATCAAGAAGAGAGAAACATAAGGGACAATAATTTCTGCTCACTGATCACTCTGTTTGCGCTGTTGTCAATAATTGTTTTAATATAGCAATTGGTTTTTTTTAATAAAACTGCTAATAATAATAAACTAATACATTTTAATGAAATAACTAATATAATTTAGAAATATATACATACGCAAACTAATTGCGCGGCAAATCCAATTTACATTTAAAAAAATTCCCAGTAATTTTACCACTTTTTGGATTTTGGTCCTTTAATTAATTATTATTTTGGTCCTATAATTTACCCTATTTCGACTTTTTGGTTCTTTTAAATTTTGATTTTTGTCATTATTTTACATGAATCAAAACTCAAAAACTGGTACAACTGTGTTATCTTGCAGGACGAAAGTCAATTTTTTAAAATAATAGGATCAAAACCAAAAAAACAGTTGTTGGGATTAGAGCAACAAATAAACAAATAGGCACACACAACGCAATTAAATGACTGAAACTAAATTGCACAAATGATTTTACATGGTTCGATCTTAAAAGATCTACGTCCACGGGGAGGATCAAGACACTTTATTAATGCAACTTGCAACTCCAACGATTACAGAATCACACTCAATTTAGAAGCTCTCTTCACCAAGTGATGAATTTCACTCAAAAACCCTAATTCCCTGAATTGAACTGTTCTCGTCAAATTGATGGATGAACTGTATGTAAACTCTCTCACAAGCCTTGTACATATGTGCCCTATATATATTCGAGTTGTCCTTGAGTTGGTTATGAATTCCCAACTTCAAATTTGCCAACTCCCGTAACAGATTAACAGTTATTATGTTATAACTGTGAATATTATATATACTCTACAGTTATCGAACTCTGCATCTAACATCTGCAAACTCTGCATCTAATATCTGCAGAAAACAAAATTTGCATCTGTAGACTTTGCATTCTGCATCCGTTAAACTCTATATTTGTTAACAAAACCTGCAGCTTCTTCATATCACCAAACTCTACAGTTCTTTTGAACTAACTCTACATTTCAATGGACAAACGCAGTGATGCTTACTTCACAATAGTAAATTTACAGGTAAAAAAACAATAACAATTTTCCTGATTCTATACAAATATTGACTAGGGTGTTGAATTTTGATTACTCTTAGCGCTTTAAGCCAAATCTATACAAATACAATAAATTTATATTTTATGATAATTTTATATGAAAATAGTTCATAAATATTTAGTGTACAACTATTTTGATAATTCGTGCGTTATTTTTGAATGAAAATATCAAGAATTTTATTAAAAGTATTAAAATTTGTATCCTAAAAAAATTGAATTACAAAAATGAGACAAATATTCAAAAGACTAAATAATACTCCCTCCGTCCCAATTTGTTTGCCAAAAAGGTCCGTTCCAATTTTGTTTTTTCATCCCTAAAATGGAAACTACTTTATTCATTTAAATAATATTTTATTCATTATTCACCATTACCAATACTACTTTATTCATCATTCTCAATAATATTTTATTCATTAAAATGTTAAAATTCAAATCTCGCATTAAACTCCGCGCAGAAAACAAATCTGGGAGTAAATAATATTCATGGCATTGGATATAAATGTAGTGAATTTATTTATTAATTATAATTTGTAGACATGCACCATGAAGCATCAACGACGGCGTGCATCTACGGCTACGCGTGTGTTGCTGATTCGGGGGGTCCACAAATGACCGCCGGGTCGCTCCATTTTGCCAGAAAAGGAAAAAAGAAAAAAACCTAATCAGAAAAAATCCCCCCTGCCTGGTATATAGGGAGTATATATATCCGGGAGTCTGTCTGCCTCCCTTCTTACAGACAGCCGACAGCCTAGTCACAACAGTTTCTTTTGCAACAGATTTCATACTCGCACTCCAAGGTATCACCACCCTTCTTTCCTTTTCATTTTCTCAATTAAAACTATAGATTTTCCGGAGTGATTATGATTATGATGCCTACATTTAATCCATGTTTTTTGTTTTCTTGATTTTCAATTAATTGAATTGTAAGTTCTTGCATGGAAAGGTCGGATCTGTAACTGTAAAATGGAAAAAAAGCTCAATTGATGTTTGACATTCTTCGTTCTCTACTTGGAAATGAATTAATCTGTAAATTTTCTTATGTTGCCATGTTTTTTGTTTTCTTAATTTTCTAATTTCCTGAATTGTAACATCCTGCACGCAAAGGTTGGATCTTTAAGGGTAAAATTGAAACTCTACTCTGGAAAGAATGAATTTTGGTTTTTTTTTTTTTTATAAAATTCAAAGATTACTGTAGTTCTGTTGCAAGGGTTTTATGAGATCTGCAAATAAGTTTTCAGTTATTCTTTTTTACTTGAACATTCCTTTGATTTTCAGGGCAAACATCACTTGGTTTTTTTATTGTATCAGCTTCAAATCAGATTAATATTAGTGTTGTTTATGCAGCAGGATACCTCAAATGGAGATGACTAATGATTTAGTGGTTAGATTTGATAATGATTTGGCCTTAATTATCATGGGATCATTGAATTCAATTGATTTCATACGCGCCGCCGCAGTTTCAAAGCCTTGGCGCCGTTTCGGTGAGTTAAACATAAAATCATGTCGTTAATTTGTTGTTATTATTGGCTACAATACTTTGTTTTTTTAACCTCTTTAAGTCTCCTGATTTTCTAAGCTGTCCACATATAGCTACAAAGTACCTTTTATCTAGAGTTCATAAACAATTCTCATGCTTCTTGTTCAAGTGAGATTTTAGCAACAAATTTATCAGCATAGAATGTAGATCTTTTTCCGAACTTACCATGAACCACTTTCGAAATTTCTTAAGTGAACTCACCCCCGTTGGTTTCTTAAGTTTCTTTTTTGTGGGTAGTTATTGCAAAATTGGGCCGCTTTGGTGAGTTAAACATAAATGCTGATTTTTGAAGGCGCGCGCAATTTGTGTCGTTAATTTGTTGTTATTATTGGCTACAATGTTTTGTTTTCTGTACCTCTTTAAGTCTCCTGATTTTCTAAGTATCTAGAGTTTATTTATTTCATAAACAATTCTCATGCTTCTTGTCCACGTGAAATTTTAGCAACAAATTTACCGGCAGAGAATGTAGATCTTTTTCCGAACTTACCATGAACCACTTTTATCCTCGTACTATTTACTATATTTTGTATATAGTTTTCTGTTTTTCTGATGTGCCCTTTTCTTTTTTTGTGGGCAGTTATTGCGAATGGCTTTTGCAAGAAGATATTTTCTCGACTGTTCCCTCGTATCGCTCAAATCGTGTACGATGTCGAAGGAATCCACCAGATTCTGTATTTTCCGCATGTTTTAGATGAGGAGGCCGACTGGTTGCGTCTCGAGAGGGATCACAAGCTTTATTCTTCTCTACTTCAGCCCCTCGCAATCCCCATGTATCGTCCAAAGGATTGCATCTCGTATCCCATTGGCGCGTCCAGCTTTCATAGTTTTTACGATATTTACGTAAGCACGCTAAATACTATGAATCCAGTCGACGAATTGTTCTGGTCTAGCAAAGGACAGGTGGACCCCGATGTTCCCGAGTATATAGCTTACAAGTTACGTTCTAATATGTGCGTCGTGACTGCAGTCAATATACGACCGTATAAAGGTGTGTGATAGCTCCAAATTCTGTTTTTTGCTCTGTTTTCACTATTTGGGATTCTAAGCCAGCCATTTATGTTGCCTGAAAATCCAGGTTATTCGCCAACGTCTGTGCAGTTTAGGTTCGGTTATTCGAGATTGTTGAACGATTTAGAGATACCATCCAATCCTTTGGCACGGAAAACATTGGACGAGTATAATTGGACATATACTTCGCCAGAGTTTCGTATGACACAGGTATTCCATCTCTTCATTTCAACCAAGAGTATGTATAGAGTGAAATTGGTTCATACATGAATTATTGAAAAGTATTTAGTCGTTTTCACTGAAGAGTATTGGATGTTTTAACTGAAGAGTATTAGTTGTTTTCACTGAAGAGTCTTAGCTTGTTTTCAGTAGACATCTAATACCCTTCAGTGAATACGACTAATACTCTTTAGTGAAAACAACCAACACTCTTCAAAGATTTATGTATAAACCATTTTCACTCTATACTTTATATTCAACCAATTGCATAAGAAAAAAGGGAAAACAAATTTAGTTTAGACAAAAGTATAGAGTGAAAATGGTTCGTACATGAATCATTGAAGTGTATTAGTTGTTTTCACTAAAAAGTATCTGTTGTTTTTACTGAAGAGTCTTAGTTGTTTACTGAAAATAAACTAAAACTCTTTAGTGAAGACAAATAATACTCTTCAGTGATTCATTTATAAACCAATTTCACTCTAATACATACTCTTTAGTTTATTTATGAATACTGCCATCTGAGTTCTGAACAGGAAGCAGGCTTGCAACAATTCAAGTTACCTGAACCGATTGTTTGCATTGGTGGAGTTGTACATATCGAGATGTTGGGCAGGGCTCGGATGGATCCAAGTGACGGCCTGTTCTATATATGGTGAGTCTAATGATTCACCCAATCCCGTCTACTTTTATTTACGCAAATGAAGCCTAATGCATCGTTTTACTACTCTTTGTGCAGTTTGGGATTTGTCGAAATTGTGGGGCAGTCGTTACACCCAGCATACGTACTTCATATGTTGCACAATAGAGCGCTCCAACTCAAGTTTTATCCTCGTATTCTTGACCGTGTTCTGCAAAGATTTAATCGTGATCCAATGGACCTGGAGCTTCTGTAGCGGGTTTTAATCCTCTTGTTTTATTTGGTGCCTAAACTTTCTTTACAAAAATATTATGTCCTGTATGTTTTTGGTAAATTATTCCAAAAAACTTTGAAATTTACTGTCTCTGGAATAGCAAACGTTTAACTTTTAGCTTGTGCTGGTGTAATAACTAATGATTTAGTGGACTCCTTTGGTAATGATTTGTGCTTACTTATCATGGGGTTGTTTTACCATTTATGTTGCCCTTCAGCTTCTTCAGAGCCTGAAAATCCCGTCTATTCGCCAAATTTTGTGCGGTTTAGGTCCGGTTATTCAAGATCCTTGAACGATTCAACGATAAGTTCCAGGCCAATGGGACGCTCGAGTATAATTGAGCATATACTTCACCTGAGTTTCCTATGACATCGGGTAATCCGCCTTGTTGAATTCCTCTACTTTTCCATCACTATGAACCCTTCACTGAGCTGGTCGGGTTTATTTTATGGCGTATGTTATGTTTGGACCAGTTTTACTGCAGGCCCAGTCTGTTAGGGGTTTGTAATACAAGTTCCTTCCTCTTATCCGTGGACATAGCTAACGCAATGTTAGTGAACCATGTAAATCATGATTTAGGACATAACTTTTCTTACACACAACTCGTCCTATATATTTTTTGGCTAATTGCATAATAATACATGTTTATCAATTATAACATGATTTTTTAAAAGTTGCAATTTGATACACAGTCTAATTAATTGTTGCAAATTAATACACCTGACAGAACATTTTTAATATGAAATGTGGTGGCGTGCCTTTGGCAAATAAGGCCTGAGAAAGCCGAATGAGATTAAAATCCCAGGAAAAAGAATGGGTAGTAATTGAAGAAAGTGAAATGTGGCATCTATCCGATGACTAATGAATGCCGTCAGTTTGGGGGATATATCTTTGGAACTGTGATTTTGAGGTAAAAATTAGGGTACAGTGAATGTGTGATTGAGACATGAATATGTTATTGCGGGTTGATTTTTGAAAATTGTTATTTTGGTCCTTTTCTTTTAAATATTTTTGACACACAAACACTTTTCATTTTAGTACTGATTCAGGGGTGACAATTCGCATTTTATAAGTGTCTGTGTATTGACATACAAACACTGTACGATAAGAATTTACGACGAATTTTACGGCGGACACGTGTCCGTTGATAAAACAGTCATAGCTAATAATAGTGATGGCTTTTCGGTATCCGTCGCAAATTTACAACGGCTAAATTCGTCGGAAATCTATCGGGTCAAGACCCGGTGACGAACAAATGTATGTTGATAATTATTTTAATAATTTATTGAATTAATGGTTTCGAGATATTATTTGCGACGGACACGTGTATGTTCTTAATTTAAAATTTGCGACGGATTTTGTCCGTCACAAATTATGAGCCTGCATAAAAAAATGTCTCGTGTGGTACGAACCCGAGCCTTTCGGGCACTCGGGGTGGGCGCGAACCACTGAGTCACTGGCCCTTAAGCCATC
Source organism: Ballota nigra (assembly GCA_947034835.1). Taxonomy (NCBI): domain Eukaryota; kingdom Viridiplantae; phylum Streptophyta; class Magnoliopsida; order Lamiales; family Lamiaceae; genus Ballota; species Ballota nigra. The sequence continues at coordinate 101,531,199 of OX344724.1, read as the reverse complement.
ATAAGCGGCTCACCTTATATATTAGTTTTATTGGGTCTTGAACAATTAATTCAAATTTGCGCCCAAAAGGAATTGAACGCGCAACCTCGCGTGCATATGGATATGGTAGCTATCGTAAATTTTCGTCGCAAAACACCGCTTTTTATATAGTGTGAATACGAAAAATTCTTATTGACGCGACATGATAGAAAAATATTATATTTTAAAATAAAATTGATATTAGATTACACGATGAGGAAAAAATCTGATACTAATACGGGCGTGACACTAACACGATATATATCAATCCATAATTTTTATTTTTATTTGTGCCGTGTTCTCATAATGTATTATCAGTTATCACCTTCAATCCCATTTCAGAATTTTAAAATCAGGTTTGATGAGAGGTGGGGAGGAAGAAGCATGGGTTGTTAATGTAACGGGATTTGAGGTTTTCTCGAGTGTTTGCAATGTCAAATTTGTTTGTATATAAATTAATTTTTTAATATTTTTTTTTAGTGAAAACAACTAATACTCATTAGTCAAACAATTCATATTTTTCATACTCTTTATGTTGAAAACAATACATAAAGTACGTCTTGACGGCCACTATAAGGCATCGATTCTGCTCACTGATCACTCTGTTAGCACTGTTATCAATACTTGTGATTTTAATATAACAATTAATTCTTTTTTAATAAAACTAATATATATAAATGAAACAACTAATACAATTTAGAAATATATACATGTGCAAACTAATTGCACGGGAATCTAATTTACATAAAACTGGTACAAAATCAGTGGCAGATTTAGGCTCCTCATAACTTTTGGGGTATGGTTGTATATGTTTAAAAAAAATTGAACTTAAGCATGGTTCTATTTTGAATTTTAGAATTTGATTTTCAAAAATGCATTCACCCCCTTATACAAATGAGTAGGTTTTATATAAAAACTCTTCATAATAAGTTTAACATGAAATAGTTTTAGAGTATCATTAATTTCATCAGGAGTATCATTAAACCTGTCAGGGGTATCATTAGTCTGAGTTCAAGAAAATTTAAAACAATTTTCTTGAACTCAGACTAATGATACCCCTGATGAGATTAATAGTACTCCCGATGACATTAATCATACTTTAAAATTGTTTCATAATAAACTTATCATGAACTATTTTCATATAATACTTTGCCTATACCAAATACCTATAATCTCAACACAACTATAATTTTTTTACCACCTTCTCCCTCCAATTACATATAAATGCAAGGTAAAAATATTTTTTTTAGTCCTGTAATTTTTTCACTTTTGATTTTGGTCCTATTAACCTTTAATTTTGATTTTTGTCCTGTAATTTTATACTCTTTTGATGTTTTGGTCCTTTAAACCTTTAAATTCCGATTTTTATCATTAATTTACATGAATTAAAACCAAAAGTTGGTAAAATTATGTTACCTTTCATGAAAATCTAAAAATAAAGGGGTAGTTAATGTTTAGTACAATCCTAAAGCTTAAATTGCAAAATAGGGGGCAACAAATCTCAAACCCCATTTTACTACATTTTGTGGTCCCCATCTTTGAACAAAATCCTCAAATTGATACAATTTGGTGGGGTCATGTTCAGAATTTTATTTTCATAAAACTGACACTGGCTGCTACTTTTTGCACATTTCCCGAGGCACTTTTTCGACCAAAACATTTATTATTTCCAGATTTTTATAATTTTGAACATAGCCCTAATTTTTATGAACACACGTATAAAATATAAAATATTCGAGATTTCAAGCATATTCAAATTCAAAAACATCTCCTTTATTATTAATTTGAGAATTACACCTAAAAAAAATTCAAAGTATTACATATCCAAAATTGGGCACATAATGCCCAAAATTTTATGAACATACCATAAAAAAAAGGTGCACAGACGCACAAAAATTATGAACAATCGCTAATTTTTTTTCTGAACAATCGCTAAAAAAGATTGAACAATCACTAAATATTATGAACAGAGATTCTTTTTGTGTTTGAGACTCCAAAATCTTCAATTCTACTTGAATTTGGATGCCTGCAAATCAACATAACAAAAATTATGATCTCACTATATGTACAACACTCATTTACATGTGAAACAAATTTTAATAAATACTCAAAAAAATCAAAATAAAAACATAATAATCATTTTTAAGTAATTCTACCATCTATATAATTAAAAAATAAAAACAAATTCCATCATCTTCCCCAAATCATCAATTTATTTTCCATCATCTTCCCCATAAAAACACTCACAGATCCCCCTCCCCCAAGTCCCCAAGTCACTGCACACACACTCACACCCTCAACCCACACTGCACACACTCACAACCCTTCCCCCCCCCCCCCCACGCACACACCCCCCTCCCCTCACACACACAGCCCTCCCCTCCCCTCCCCTCCCCTCACGCACACACAACCTTCTCCCCCTCCCCTCCATCTGCACACTCACACACACACAACACACGCACAATCACCCCCTCCCCCTCTTGCACACACAAGCAAAGTCTTAACAACAAAAAATCTGAACAAATGTCACCATATTTATAAATCACAAAGTCCATCAAAAAATAAATACAGATCCATTAAAATACATACGATAGAGTTACCTCCATTCTTCACTATTGTGGCGGCGACGAGAGCAACTATCTGGGTGGAAAGATTTGAGGTCAGGCGGTGGTGGTCGGATGACAGTGGTGGCGCGTCGGGCGCCGATCTGAGGCTATTAAGGTTCCTCCGATCTGTTTCCTCCGTCTTCTTCCATGGATCTGTTTCCTCCGGCGTTCTGGGTGTAGCCCGGGAATTTGGGCGGTGGTCTCCGTCGGGGCACTTTCTAGTGATGGCGGTGGACGGATTTCTTCATCAAGCTTCCATGGATTTCACCCGAATAGAGAGAGATGAGAGAGACCCGGATAGAGAGAGAGATGAGAGAGAAAGAAATGAGTGAAATGATGAATTTGAAATGAAAAATTATTACTAAAAGCTGGAGGAGAGAGATATATGGGTCCACATTTTAAAATACAATTTAACACAAATGTATTAATTTGGGTTTTGTGATATCCCATGTTTTATTTGGCATTTATGGGTTATGGATTGTAGTAGGATGCATTTAATCCAAAAATAAAAGTCAATAGGAACAAAAAAAAAATACTCTCTCTGTCTCGTAATATCTTTTGCACCTTTCTTTTCCGTCTAACATATAATATCTTACCCACTTTTAAAATGGAAAATCCTTTATAAACTCCACCTTCACAGTACTTCAATATTATACAAAATGTCACTATATTTAAGCCACAATATACACAATTCAATTTATTCATTTATCTTATAAATAAAAGTTTATAAAATTACCTTTCAAGCTCGTACTCATTTTTCATCTTTTTTAATTTGTGTATCCTTCCCCTGTATAAGTTTATTTGGAACGGAGATAGTAGTAATATTGTAGGGGAAAAAGCATTTTCCCCGAATCTTAGGCTATCTTTAACGGAGGTCGCACCGATCGATTATCAGCTACCGACAAAAAAGAAAAAAGAATAAATAAAGAGAAACTAAATTTAATCTTCATGATCGATTGGGTTGCCGATATCAAAAGACATTTACACCCTTATTTATTACAAAATATTAATTACTTTTACTATTTTATTTAGGGCATTGTTGAAAAAATTAGCTAAAATATGTATTGGTATTGGTAAAGTGACAATTGAAAAGAAACACAATTTTGGATAAAATGAGACCGTTAGGGACGGAGGGAGTATATCATTTTATAAATATAATAAATATTTTAGATAAATTTAATTCTTAAATATAAGAAAAAAGTATTTTAGGTTGGATTCGATTGTTGATAAAGTATGAAAAAAGATGAAATTGAATTGAGTTGAAAATTGTATATGTGGAGGAGAGAGAAATTAATTATTTATTGAGAGATTGGATGGTGGAAGATTGTTGATAAATATAGTCTTAATTTCTTAAACAAATTTTAACCTGAAATATTGTATATGCCACTAGTTGGATATATAATAACCACTTACAATAAATTTATTATTTAGTTACAAAATTTTATATAAAAATGCTTCAAATAATGTGTACTATGAAATTATTTTGAAAATATTAAGTATCAAATATTTAATCAAAAGAGTCAAGAATCGTGGTAATTGATATTATATTACTCCCTCTGTTCCATACTTGTTTGTTATATTGTCAAAAAGGTATGTCCCATACTTGTTTGTTATATTCATTTTTGGCAAAAAATAAAACAACAATACTTTTTATTCCCTCCCTCCCGGTATAAGTTTTTTGTTTCTTTTTGTTGATTTGTTTAAGAAAGTGTATTGTTTATTAATATATGGTGAGTCATATGTTGATTTTTGTGTAAAGTAATGGGGAGTTGTGAAAAAGTAAAGAGTAGTTGTTTAAAAAAATATTTATTTATTAATATATGGAGTGTTATTTTTTGCTATTTATGAAATAGAAAACTTATAGTGGGACATTCAAAAAAAAAAATAGAAAACTTATAGTGGAACGGAGGGAGTAATATTATATTCACTATACAGTCCTAACAAAAGCATCTACTTTATCATTTTATCACTTTAAAGACTACTCCTTCCGTCCCCAAAATATAGTCCTGTTACTTTTTGCACGTCTATTAAGAAAGTTGATATAATATGTATAAAGTAAGAATATTGTGTCACATCAAGTACAATTTTTTTTTAAATGTTATGTGTATATGTTGAAAAGTGTGAATAAAGTTTATTGTTTCTATTTTAGACAATATGACTATTTTTTTTTTTTTTGTGACAGCCTAATAAGGCAACCAGGATCATTTTTCAAGGATGGAGGGAGTAATAAACAATTATTTTCTTAAAACATGTGCAAACAGTAAAGTAGCAAACAAGTATGGGACGGAGTGAGTATTATTCTTATTCATGAGTGTTAATAATAATATTTTTTCATATTTAAATTTAAATTATCAAATTAAAAAATAAAATCTTTAATTAAAATATCAAGTATTTATAAAAGTACCAAAAATTGGTCATAGAATTAATGACGGTTCATATGTTCATATTAATCATACCTTTCTTAATTAGTTAACTATTATGTAAATTAATGAAATAAATATTCATGGCATTGGATATAAATACAGTGAATTTATTTATTGATTATGTGCAGACATGCTCCTTACATGTACCATGAAGCATCAACCATGGCCGCATGTGTTGCTGATTCGGGGGCCCACAAATGGCTGCCGGGTCGCCCCATTTTCCCAAAAAGAATTAAAAAAAAATCAAATTAAAAAATAATATTCCCCTGCCTGGTATATAGGGAGTATATATATATCCGGGAGTGTGTCTGTCTCTCTGCTTACAGCTTAGTCAGATCAGTTTCTTTTGCAGCAGATTTCATACTAAGGTATCACCACCCTTTTTTCCTTTCATTTTCTTGATTAAAATTATGTGTTTTTCTTGATTGATTCTGATGCCTACATTAATCGATGTGTCCTATGTTCTTTGTTTTCTTGATTTTAAGTTCATTGAATTGTGAGTTCTTGCATGGAAAGGTTGGATCTTTAATTGTGAAATGGAAAAGCTCAATTGATGTTTGCCATTTTTTGTTCTCTACTCTGGGAAAGAATTAATGGTGTGAAATTTCCAAACTTAAATTTTTTTTATTTTTTTCCTTTCTTGGTTGCTGCTTTTCTGTGAAAAAATGTTGCTGAATTGAGGTTTTTTTTTTTTAATTAATTATTTAAAGATTTTTTGCAGTTTTCTTCCTTTTTTGATCGGTTAAATGATTACTGCAGTTTTGTTACAAGGGTTTGTGAGATCTGTACATAAGTTTCCAGTTATGCTTATTTCTTTAAGCATTCTTTTTATTTTTCAGTAAAAATTTCACTTAGTCAGCTTCAAATCAGATTAATATTAGTGTTGTTTATGCAACAGGAAACCTCATATGGATATGGCTTATGATTTAGTGGATTGCTTGGGCAATGATTTGGGCTTAATAATCATGGCATTGTTGGATGTACTCGATGTTATTCGCGCCTCAGCTGTTTCTAAGACTTGGCGCCGTTTTGGTGAGTTAACATAACTCCTCGTCTCTGAAGGCACGTCATTGATTGTGTCGTTATGCGCCCACCTTTCGTTGTTATTCGCTACAATACTTTGTTTTTTGAAACTCTTACTTCTTACTAGTTGAGTCTACTTATAGCTTCTTTTCTAAGTGAGATTTTGGCATGTTCTATCATAGAGCTGTTAATATGTAGATCTTTTCTGAACTTTACTATACTATTGACTATTTCGTGTATGTAGTTTTCTGTTTTTTTCGGAGAAGAGATTGTTAAGACAGTATATCAGCAAATACTGATGCCTCTTTCTCTTTTGTGGGGCAGTGATTGCCAATGGCCTATGCAAGAAGTTATTTATAAGACTGTTCCCTCTCCCTCGTGTTTCTCGAATTTCATACGAGATTGAAGGAACTTCCCACACAATTAAATTCCCCGATGCTTTAGCTGAGGGTGATAGCGACTGGGGAGCACTCGAGAGTGATCATAAAATCTATTCTGCTCTACTTCAGCCTCTGGCAACGCCGATGTATCTCCCCAGGAATTGCCTCTTGTATCCTATTGGCGCTTCCAGCACACGCGATATCGAGGAACACATCCTGAATACTATGAATCCAGTCGACGAATTTCCAGGTGGTCACATAAGGTGGTCTGGTGAAGGACAGGTGGACCCTAGTGTGCCCGAGTATATTGCTTACAAGTTACGTTCTAATATGTGCATCGTTACTGAAGTCAATATACGGCCTTATCAAGGTTCGTGCTGTTCTGTTATTTACTCTCAGTGCATGTTTACTGTTTAGGATTGATTCTAAGTTAGTCATTTATGTTGCCCTTCAGCTCCTTCGGAGCCTGGAATGCCCGTTTATTCGCCAACATCTGTGCGGTTTAGGTTCGGGTATTCAAGAACCTTGAACGATTCACAGATAAAATTCTGTCCGGGAGACCACACTACATTTGAAATGTATAACTGGACATATACTTCACCTGTGTTTCCTATGACACAGGTATTCCGTCTCAGTCTCGTCTAATCCTTCTCCTTTTCCATCAGTTAGTTTTCTTACGAAAACTGCCATCTCGATTCTGGACAGGAAGCGGGAATGCACCAGTTCAAGCTACCAGAACCGACCGTTTGTGTTGGTGGCGTGGTTCAGATTGAGCTGTCGGGAAGAGCTCAGACGGATCCCGAAGATAACCTGTTCTACATACGGTGAGTCTTTTCGATTCGCTCAATCCCGTCTACTTAACGAAGGCTAACGCGTTTTACTACTCTTTCTGCAGTTTGGGATATGTTAAAATTTTGGGGCAGTCCATTCATCCAGCATACACACTTGATTTGTTGGCAAATGAAGAGCTCCAGCTCAAGTTTAATCCTCATGTTATCGACCGTGTTCTGCGACCTTTTCGTTGTGATCCGAGAGACATGGCGCAGATGGCACGTCTGTGGCAGGTGTCGAACATGGAGATGATCACTCACCGTGCGATCGTTCAAGAAACGCCCCAAGCTGAACAAGACTCCAGGTTCATTGATGAGTTACTTGCAGAGGCGCTTTCCTCTAGTTCTATTTAGTGCCTCAAACTTTTCTTGTCAAATTACTCCTAAATTTTCATCATGTTGTAGAAGTTTGAAATGTACTTCGTCTCTGAAATAGCAAAGATCAGACCTTTGTCACCTATTTTTGGTTTTTTTTTAAAAGTTTAATGCTAAAATATTTTGAGGGAAAACAATATTTGCCAGAAACAAAAATTCAAAGGGAATGCCTAATGTATTTTATAAGCAAACAATTAACTAGTTTTATAGATTTTTTCATTTAATAATAATGCATATTCTTATGGACATGATTAAGAGAGAAACATAAGGTACAAAATAGTGGTAGAAAAGTTCAATTATTAAAAGCTAACCACAAAAAAGCAAACAACTAAATTAAGTAAAATTCATTTTCCAGAATTAACCACAGTCTATCTCCAAACATGACACAAAACAGTAACTAGAACAAAAGATTTCAAGTGTTTAATCTGCAGTAAGATCAGAGAAAGATGGATAGCATGGAAGAAGATGAAGATAGAAAATCAAAAAGAAAAGAATTAGGACTTTCATGCATGCTGAACACAGAGGTGGGAGCTGTTCTCGCCGCGATCCGTCAACCGAATCCGGGAATGTACCTTCATCACCATCAGCATCATCATCCGGACGACAATTATGATCCATCTGTGTTGCAATCTCTCAAGTCTCTGAGAGCCCTTCTCTTCAACCCTCAACAGGAATGGCGAATGACCGATCCGTCCGTCTACCTCTCGCCTTTCCTCGACGTGATTCAGAGCGACGACATTCCTGCCGTCGCCACCGCTCTCTCCCTCCAGTCCGTCCTCAAGATCCTCCGCCTCGGAATGTTCGACGAGAAAACTCCGGGCGCGAGGGATGTGATCAACTCTGCTGTCACGGCCCTCACAGGGTGCCGTTTGGAGAAAACGAACTCTATTACGGAAGATTCCGTCATGATGAGGATCTTGCACGTGTTGACCGCCATCATGAGGCACCGTGCTTCGGTTCTGCTGACTGATCACTCTGTTTGCACTGTTGTCAATACTTGTTTTCAGGTAGTACTTAACAAAGTTTCCTTATAAAATATAGGGTGGTAGAGAGGTGTGTGTTAACTGGTGCCTTTACTCGTGTTTTTAGGTCGTTCGACAGTCAGCTAACCGTGGTGATTTGCTGCAACGTACGGCCAGGTACACGATGCATGAGCTGGTGCAGATTATATACTCGAGGTTCCCCGATATTGAGGTCAAAGACTGGGAGAATTCTGAATCGGACACCGAGGAGGAAGGCTACATGGAATCGGGATATGGGATAGGGTCCGCCGTTGATATCTTCCATTTCTTGTGCTCGTTAATGAACGTGGTCGATATAGTGGAAACAGACGGAATGACTTACCCTGTCTCAGACGAAAACACGAAAGTTTTTGCGCTTTATTTGATCAACTCGTGCATAGAATTGAGTGGAGACAGCATTGGGAAACACCCCAAACTACTGAGAATGATTCAGGATGATTTGTTTCATCATTTAATCTACTACGGAGTCTCGTCTAGCCCCCTCATTCTGTCGATGATCTCCAGCACCGTCCTTAACCTCTATCACTTCCTTCGCAGGTAAACGAACGAACAAACAAACTAACGAACACATTGCAAAAGTTGCATTTATTTGAAGTACATGATTTGTAATTTCAGGTCTATACGTCTCCAGCTGGAAGCATTCTTCTCGTTCGTGTTGCTGAGAGTTGCGTTTCCAGGAAGCCCGTTCGGGCTGCAGGAAGTGGCAGTCGAAGCCATGATAAACTTGTGCAGGCAGCCGTCTTTCATAACAGAAGCCTACGTGAACTATGACTGTGATCCGACGTTCAGGAATGTGTTTGAGGAGATAGGCAAAGTGCTGTGCAAGTACGCGTTCCCAACGGGTGCATTGCTGACGAGCATTCAAGTCCAGGCTTTCGAAGGCCTAGCGATCATCTTCCACTACATTGCTGATAGAATCGATAAAGATGAAGAGGAAGGGAAAGAAGAGGCGGGGTCCACGGCCCGGTTGTGCGGGGCCTACCCTGTGGAGATCACCGAGTACAGGCCATTCTGGGAAGAGCAACCAAAAGGGGAGGATTTAAACAGCTGGATTGATTATGTGAGGGTAAGGAAAGTGCAGAAGAGGAAGATCCTTATAGCAGGGAGTCATTATAATAGGGATGATAGAAAAGGTTTGGAGTATCTGAAGATTTCGAAGCTGATATCCGATCCACCAAACGCGAAAGCCTACGCTTACTTCTTCCGTTACACGCCAAAACTAAACAAGACAACTATAGGGGAGTTTCTTGGGGATCCTGACGCTTTTCATGTTCAAGTCCTGAAAGAATTCACCAACACTTTCGAGTTCACCGGGATGAATCTTGACTCTTCTCTTAGAACTTATTTAGAGAGCTTCAGATTGCCTGGAGAGTCTCAAAAGATCCAGAGAGTAGTCGAGGCCTTCTCCGAGAGGTTCTACGATCAGCAATCATCGGATCTATTTGCAAGCAAGGATGCTGTCATGATATTCTGCTACTCCATCATTATGCTGAATACTGATCAGCATAATCCACAGGTGAAGAAGAGAATGACAGAGGAGGACTTCATCAAGAATAACCGATCAATCAATGGAGGGAACGATCTCCCTCGCGAGTATCTTTGCGAGCTATTCCAGTCCATTTCGACCAACGCGCTCAGCCTTGACGACTCTGCTGGCCCCGTCGTTGAAATGACTCCGAATAGATGGATCCAGCTGGTAAACCGGGCCAAGAATATGCAACCGTTTATCTCGTGTGATTTCGACCGTAGATTGGGGAGAGATATGTTTGCTGCCATTGCCGGACCATCCGTTGCAACGGTTGCAGCAGTGTTCGAGCATTGTGACGAAGAGGAAGTCCTTCACGAATGCATCGAGGCGTTGTTCTCGATAGCTAGAATAGCTCAGTATGGACTAGAAGACACTCTCGATGAGCTCCTTTGCTCGTTCTGCAAATTCACCACGTTGCTCAACCCGTACGCCTCTGCGGAAGAAACGCTGTACGCTTTCAGCCACGACATGAAGCCGAAGATGGCGATTATCGCCGTCTTCAACATAGCGAATGCCTTCAAAGATTCCATCAAAGGGGGGTGGAGAACCATCATTGACTGCTTATTGAAACTCAAGAGACTAAAGCTGCTCCCACAGTCTGTTATGGAGACGGATCCGAACTCCGAGGTGTCGAAATATCCGGGGATGAATACGAGGTTTATGAACATGACGTCGATGGAAAGCGTCGAGGAAGCTCTGAATCTCGGGTTAAGCGAGTACGAACAGAACATGGCCATCATTCAACAATGTCGTATCGGAAGCATCTTCAGCACCAGCTCGACTCTGCCCGAAGACTCGCTGCTCAATCTCGGGCGCTGCATTATCTTCGCTGCAGCTGGAAAAGGGCAAAAGTTCAGCACGCCAGTCGAGGAAGAGGAGACGGTCGGGTTTTGTTGGGAGCTTGTAAGCTCCATGGCTCTTGCGAATGCACACAGGCTACCGACATTTTGGCCTTACTACCACGAGTACTTGCTAGAAGTGTCGCAGTTTCCGTTGTTTTCGCCCATTCCGTTCTCCGAAAAGGCCATCATATCCCTCATGAAGATGTGCCTCAAGCTTCTTGCTGCAGATCAAATGGAGGGCTCAGAGGAACTCATTTTCAAGTCCATTATTCTAATGTGGAGAATGGAGAAAGAGATTCTTGATACTTGTTGTGAGTTTCTATTGCATTCCGCAAGCAGAATGATCACGGAGTACCCGAGCAAGCTTCAAACACACCTAGGATGGATGTCGGTCCTTCATCTGCTGTCGGTCACGGGCCGTCACCCCGAAACCTACGATCATGGAGTCGAGACGCTGCTACAACTCATGTCCGACAGGAACAACATAACACGAACAAACTACACATACTGCATTGACTGTGCGTTCGCCTTCGTTGCACTCAGAAACAGCCGAGTAGAGAAGAATGTGAAGATAATGGACCTGTTAGCAGAATCAGCAACCTTACTAGTCGAATGGTTTAAAGGCGGATATTCGGATCCAGGGAGCGGTATAGGGAATAACGGGGGCAGCACTTTGATCGAAGAAAGTTCGAGGATTTATAACCCGATTAGTTTCTTCCAAAGGCTGGGAGAATCCTTAAAAAAGACGAGCCTCGCGAGACGAGAAGAGGTACGAAACCATGCAGTCAAGTCACTCGAGAGAAGCTTCATATTGGCTGAAGAGCTGTTGGGGACGCCAACGAGCTGTATTAACTCGTTTTACAACGTGATCTTCGCGATGGTTGACGATCTGCATGAAAAGATGCTGCAGTACTCGAGAAGGGAGAACGCGGAAAGGGAGACGAGAAGCATGGAAGGTACGCTTAAGATTGCGATGCAGGTGTTGGCTGATATGTATCTGCTTTTCTTGAAGCCGATTTCGGAGAGCAATAATTTTCGGACGTTCTGGTTGGGGATACTGAGGCGAATGGATACGTGCATGAAGGCCGAGCTCGGAGAGTATGGGGGGTCGAAGTTACCGGAAGTGATTCCGGATTTGTTGAGGAAGATGGTGATGAGCATGAAGGAGAAGGGGATATTGAAATTGACAGGAGAAGATGATTTGTGGGAAACAACCTTTTATCAGATACAATGGATTGCTCCAGCACTTACAGATGACTTGTTTCCTGAGGGAATCAATACTTAAAACATTACAACTCTTTGTATATCTTTGATTTGATTAACATGAAGTGCTGTAAATTTGAGATTGTTCTGTACAACAAAAATTTAGAAACTATTTAGAAGATTGACTCAAATTGATTTATTTATGCCCCTAATATAAATTTGAGAAAAAAACGGTGGATATTAATGGAAATTTAGCTTTTATTTTTAAGTGATGGAACATCTACAAGATGAACTGTAAGGGATAATTTACATCAAACTAAAATTTGGCAATTTGCTGAAAAAAAATTAAATTATCATAAGAACTGCTCCACTGAAAGATGAATGTTGCAAGAACATAAATATGAAGCTGTATACATTATTGCTAAAATGTAGTATAATTAAAATAAAAAAAATGGACAGTGGCATAAGGTTAAAATTAAGGGGAAATTTCAACCATGCCCAGCTTTTGGTCTAGCAAATTGCTCATATTCCTATTACAGCTTCTTAGTACAAGTATTTATTTCATAAAGCTCACTTCAGGTTGCCTTCGTCTTCGATGGATGACTCGGAAGCAACTGCACAATGCAAGGAGTCAAAGCATAATTTTTAGCCATCATTATGATTATCCACCCAACACCCCATTTCTACACGAAGTTAAACTAACAGAACAGTTGAATAAAGATGAGCATGAAGTAAGAAATAAGATACCTGGTAGCAGGATATGAGAGAGCTAGCGAATCCCAAGGCACCTGTTACACGAGGCGTGACTTTATTGGGTGCAAGTTGTAGCAAGCCAACTGCAACCCCTATATCTATGACTGATTTAACGAGCGCTAGAGATCTGTCATTTGATTTTTTAAGCTTACTTTGGTATTGTTCGTCCTGGTACAACAAAGTATCACAGAAGCAGCACAACAATAATCAATGATCATTAACTAGAATTCAAGGTTGAAATTCCCTTATTATTTTAATAATCAAGAGAAGCAAACCTTATGCTTGTCAGCATTCTTAAGCTCCTTCTCTAACTTCTTTAGTGATGCTGAAAGCCTCCCAATTTCACCAACCTAATGTATCAAGGAAGAAGGCAAAAACATAGTCGTAGCTTAAGAGCCTCACAAGAACAAGAATACATTGAAGATTGAAAAACATGAGGGAGAAAGACAACGCACCTCAACCAGTGTGGTACAGACAGAAGAACCCAACCAACAGAAAAGAGATATCCTTCCGAGCAGTTCTGTACGTTCTTTGTTCTGTATCAGAAAACCTTCTGCTCACCATACAATTTCCTTTCCAAAAAGTGATGAACTAAGAAGTTAAAAGATATACCTTGTAAATGCCCGTCCTGCCAAGCCACACAATTTGATCCAGAAACAAGAAAGTGGACAACAGGGCATTTTTTGACTGCAAGATATACCAAAAAAAAGATGGTTAACATGCCAGCAAAGGATTAAGTAGAAATATAAGTAACTAGGGAGTTATTACCTTGCCCAACAAAATTAAAGGGAGAGGAGTTCCTGGAGCACTTGGGCTAATGAGAGCATGGAGATCATTGATAAACTGTAACAAGAAAGATACAGAAAGTTGGTCAAGACATAAATTGCATCATAAAACATCTCTCTGTATCATAACTCTTAGATTTTACCCACTTACCCCCCACCCCCTTCAAGAGAAGGTCAGCGCAGAAACGCTTAAAAAAATTACCCTTAATTGCTCACTGAAACTATTAGACAGCTGACCTTGAACAAACGGAAAACTTTTCGAGCCAAGCTAGTTGATTTGTCAACATTTTGTGCTGTGCCAGGCTCTCCGTTACTCACGAACTTTGAACCATATTGGATTGCCCTGCATATCTTATCCCTGGCTTCGGCTTTGCCCAGATACAGAACAGCAAGAGCAAGCTCAGCACGGGCAACATCCAACGAAGTCATGCTTTATCTCTTTGAACCTGAAAATTCGAGGACCAACGGACTCAATTCACGTCATGGGATATAAATTTTCCCCTTGGTAGGTCAATAAAGTAAATTTAATATCCGCGAAACCAAACTACATGATAAGATGTAGAACCATACCTCATTTCAATCTTAGAGCCTACATAGGACATAGTTCTAATTTACATTAAGAACTGAATATTCAAATAGACAATAATACAATTGCATAACCAGTAAGCAGTTCTTGTCAAAAGAAAACCAATTTTGATCAGTTCAAGTCAATGAAAAAACACTTTTGGTTCATATTATGTTTTCACTTCCGATCATTAACACGAATAACCTTAAGAATTATCTTCTTCCTTGACGACACAGACACAGACACAAACACAAACAATTTCCATCTTGTTTTTGAAAGGACAGCCACTTAATTCAAGTATATAATAAGAGTATAGCATATTATCAGCTGCAAATTAAAGCATCAATTGGCAATTAAATGATAACACTACAGAAACACCACATGTTTGAATTGAAGATTTCAATAGGTTTCAGAGTGTTGATCTTGTATTCACCTATTGATGTTCATACTTTATGCACTGGTTTTTCATCAAAATTCACAAAAATAACAAACCATGATTTGATTTCATAGTCAACGCTAAATTCGTCGCCACCTGATTTGTGCTAATTCTCCATTTCTACGGACTACATACCATAAACCAACACTTCCAAAATAAATAAACAAAACTTTGGTAACAGAAAAACATGCAATCGAGCTACAACCAGGAATTCAGAAATTCAAGATTTCGTACCTGAAGTGGAAATTTAGCAGCAACGATTGAGGGAGGAGATATATTTAAGAATTAGGGCTTTACCGAACTATATAGATAGACACCAATAGCAGTTTTAATTACCGAAAGTCGTGCCTCACCCCTTTCCGTCTTGAAATTCACAATATTAGTTTCTCTCTCTTCTAGTTCTTGGTAGTGTGAGAAAAGAAAATAGTTTTATTTCCTATGATGAGATAATTAAGAGGCGTGTTTTGGTCCTCTCTTTTTATTTTCTATAATTACTACTCTTTTTATTACAATTTCCTATTTTCATGTGTTTTAAATACTGTCATTAAAAAAAAAAAAAAAATTGAATTGTTTATTAATGATATCGTCTTGAAATTATTAGTTGTACTTGTACATTTAATGGGATGACATCATTAATATTTATTAAGTGTTAAAATATTACTAACTAACAGATCATGGTTCGAATCACAATTTTATCGATAAAAAAAAAAATTAAGAGTATTAATCCGAAATTTTCTTATTACTGTCGAGTCTTACTAAACCATGTTGATAGACGACCAACAGAGACATAATATTAACATAAAAAATATTAATCTAATAAGATTAAAAAGTCATCAAAAGCAATAATATGGAAGAGGACGAGCAACAGGGACTGCATGGCATAGGAGGCGAGCAACAGGGACCATGTCCTAATGAAGGAGGCGAGCAGCAGGGACAAATACCCATCTGAAGGCGGCGAGCAACCGGTCATAAAGGCCATTGCGAGGTAGCAAGCAACAAGAACAAGAAGATCCAAAGTCTCAACAAGAGGCGAGCAGGCGAGCAACTGGGGTTATAAGGGTTTCCAACACCCAATGAAGACATACAGACGAGTAGTTGGGCACCAAGGAGAGTAGCTGAGTGATTTCAAAGACCAAGTACAACATTGGGAATGCCAAGAGTCACTAACTTTAGAAATAGCCAATGTTTCTTTACACTTGGCACCCATTCATTGGACAATAGATTAGTTGTTGTACAAAAGTCATAACACTTGGCAAAATCCCAATGGCTAAGCCATCAAGATGGTGACACCTAGCCTCTTTGTATGCCTATAAATACCCCTTCATTTGCATGAAGGGGAAGAGGATTTTTTCCCATAATAAAAAGTTGCCCAACTCTTGCAAATTCATTTCTTGCACTATATATCATGATCTTAGTATTTGTTTGATGATCTTATGTAGTAAAAACAGCCACTAATCATCATAGATTAGAAAAGGTCATCAACAATTGGCGCTAGAGGAAGGGTCCGAACCTTCGTTTCACAAAAAAAAGTCGAAGGGAGGTTGAAGAACTCCACCGGAATCTGCAAAATCCGGCCGGAATCCGGGAGGAAGCCATCGGAAATCAAGTGTACACATTATTTGAAGCAAAATCATCCATCTATACATTACTTTGAGAGTTTAAATGCATGTGTGTATGAACTAGGGTTTTCAAACCACCATATTCATACAAACAAAGCTAGTAACTCTTAAGAAAGGTGTTTGTTGGAGACAAAATCACCCATTCATTTGCTTACCACTTGTACTTCGGTAACCAAAATGGTTCGATCACAAGAAGAACGACATTTGAGCACGTCTCCAAGTCGTAGGTCAAAAACTAGGGTTTCGTCTACTGAAGGACATGCACGTACAGTAAAAGCAACTTCGCAAAGAAACGTCCAAGTTACCATTGATACAATCCCGCCGGAAGTGGAAGCTCTCGCTCAAAATCCTGAAGAGCTAGCAAAAACGATTGCTGTTTTACAAGCATTACAAAGGCGACAAACGGTCGGGCCATCAGGGACGCAGGCGGCGACCAACAGGGCAGCCGAGCAGCGAAGCGAAGGAAGAAAAGACGCACGAAATGACGAGGTTGACAGCGAAGAAATCCGTCGGAATAAAGGGAAAGCTCCTCTAAGTGAAAGACTTGGAAGTCGAGGAGAGTCTACTCCGGGGACAGGTGAGGAGTCGAGCAGCGGGGACACAAGAAGTATAAGCCACTATCACACAAGAAGGGCAAGTTATCACGGAACACATAGGGAGGATCAACTGAGAGGTGAGGAGCGAGCACCGGGACAAACACACCCTGCTGCTCGCCGCTCAGTGCATGAAAGGCTAAGAAGATCAGCCTTCGGGCGATTAGGTCCCAATGGAGCCAGTAACATCGCTAGGCACGCCACTCAAGAGAAACGTCCCGTTAGCAAGGGACTGCGTCATGAAGAGGTCATTGAACCCAATCATGACGAACAGCCTTCTAGCGGAAAAACGTCTCCAGATGAGTGGCAAGCTTTGAAGAAAGCGGTGGAAGAGATGCAAAAACAGTTGGAGGAGAAGAAAGGCGACGGGTCGACGATGTTGCCATCATCATCCTTGTCCCCGGATATCCTTAATGCGCCGGTACAAAAGAAAGTACAATTCCCGGCCATTAATTTGTACGAAGGAAATTCAGACCCAAAAGTACACCTGTCCAAATATACCGATTACATGATATCGGTAAAGGCGTCTGATGCAACTCAATGTCGGAATTTTCCGTTGACTCTTGGTGACGGTCCTCACAGATGGTTTTCTGCACTAGCTCCAGGCTCCATCAGTTCGTTCATGCAACTCAGCAAGGAATTTCTCTCACACTTCTCCACGGTCGGGTCTTACCTTACACAGAGACACAGGTTGGCAGATCTGAGACAAGGAGATGAGGAGACTGATAGAGCCTTCCTTGAGAGATTCGATAAAGTCCTATTGGAAGGAGAACCAGTGAGTGAGGACACCAAGATAGTGGCAGTTATGGCAGGGCTTAGGAAAGGGACAGACCTGTGGAAGGAAATGCACCTCGCTTTCCCTAAAACTTATTCCGAATTCAGGCACAAGGCTGGAGTGTACATTTCGATGCAAGAAACTCTACAGAGAGAGCTAGGAGACAAGGCTGATACCAAGAAATCGGGAAAGAAGTTAGGAGGGGAATACAAGGCCCCTAGGAACATGAAAGCTTTCAGTGAAGGGTCCGAATTGAAGGAGAAATTGAACCATGTCTTATCCGCATCAATTGAGGCTGTGTACAACAACGTGAAAGATAAGGATATGCTGTCTGAACCCCGCAAGATACGACAAGAACGAGGAAAGATGAACCCCAACAAATTCTGTGCATACCATCAGACTATAGGTCACTTCACAAGCGAATGTCGAGATCTCTTAAAACAGTTGTGGAGATTTTACGAAGAAGGAAAGTTGTCAGAGTTTGTGAAGCGACAGCCGGGAAAGAAACCAAGGGTGGCGATATCCTCCGGCTCGGAAGATGACGAGAGCGACGAACAGCCGAGCAGGAGGGATCAAAAAAGGAAGAAAACGATGACAGCCCCAGCCGAACCCGTCCGAGAAATCTTAATGCTCGAGCCATCCGGACCGGTAGGGGGCTGTTCTGATGGTAGGCCACTGATGTCCAAAAGAAAAATGAAAGTAGAGCTGAGGGCGGTAGCTCAAGTCAGGGAAGTTGGGGTAAATCAGGCTACTAAAAAGACAGGCGAGTTGGTGTTTTCTGAGAAGGACTTGGACGGGATACTCACCCCGCACAATGACTCACTGATCATCTATGCTAACATCATGGGGGCCCGAGTTCACCGTTTGCTTGTGGACACAGGCTCCTACACAAACATCTTATTCAAAAGCACACTTGATCAAATAGATGATTGTGAGGGATATGTAAAGGGATGTGATCATAAGATAGTGGGATTCGGAGACGCTGTAACCGTTCCTTTAGGCTTAGTAACGTTGTCAGTCAAACTTGTATCGACCGAGAATCCCGAAAGGAGACTGACTAGGATGGTTGAATTCTTAGTCGTAGATCAGCAGTCTGCCTACAACGGGTTTCTTGGTCGACCTTTTATAAATGAATTCAAAGCGGTTGTTTCAACGTACTACTATTGTCTTAAATTTCCAACTTCGAAAGGCCCGGGTACGGTTAAAGGTGATCAAAGAAAAGCCCGAGAATGCCTCCTGCAACTTCAACCCACTGACAACAGAATATCCATGATGGACGAGCAGCCGAGCAGCAGGGACGAAGGTGAACCTCCCATCCTAGACGAAATTATGGAGTCCGTCGACACTGAAGTGATGGAGGTGGACGACCAGCAGGGCGTGGACGAGCAGGAGGGCATGGCCGAGCAACACGGAAGAGAGGCCGTACCCGAACTAAATCAAGTTGAAGACTTGGAACCAAGGCTGGGGGCAGAACCAATGATCAAGGATGAGATCAACTTTGAAGGGCCCATTATCGATCCTCGATGGAAAGACCAAAAAAGGAGAGCAACCCCGGTAGAGGAGTTAGAAGCAATAAGAGTTGACCAAAATCGAGAAGACTTGGAATTATTCATTGGATCTGAGCTCCCTGAGCCATACAGATCCAGAATGGAAGAGTTTCTCAAGTCCAATCTCGATGTATTCGCATGGTCACATGCTGATATGGTAGGCATTAGCCCTGAGCATGCCTGTCATAAGCTAAATATTTGTCCAACAAAGAGACCGGTGAGGCAGAAAAGAAGAAAATTTGGGCCCGACAAATATGAAGCATTGGACATAGAAGTGAAGAAGTTACTCGATAATGATCTTATCAAAGAAGCCTTATGTCCTAGATGGGTAGCAAACCCGGTGTTAGTGAAGAAATCAAATGGTACATGGAGGTTATGTATTGATTTCACTGATCTGAATGCCGCTTGTCCTAAGAATAACTTCTCGTTACCTCACATCGACCAGCTAGTGGACAACACGGCGGGACACGAGCTCCTTACCTTCATGGACGCATTTGCCGGGTACCATCAAATACCAATGCACCCAGATGACCAGGAGCACACAACATTTTACACCAATAAAAACTTATTATGTTGGAAAAGAATGCCGTTCGGGTTAATCAACGCAGGAGCCACGTACCAAAGACTTGTTAACAAGATGTTTGATGAGCACATCGGCAAGACTATGGAAGTGTACGTAGACGACATAGTCGTAAAAAGCTCAAGAAAAGAAGATCATTTAGAACACCTCGCACAAACGTTTGAGATACTTCGAGCGTATAACATGAAGCTGAACCCAAAGAAAAGTAGCTTCGGGGTACACTCGGGAAAATTTCTTGGGCACCTGGTCAGTCAACGAGGTATTGAGGCGAATCCATCAAAAGTCAAAGCAATTATGGATATGCAACCGCCAAGGTCTGTTAAGGAAGTTCAACGACTAACCGGATGTCTGGCGGCCCTGAATAGATTCATTTCTAGATCGGGGGACAAGTGCCGACCCTTCTTTGACGCCATCAGGAAAGGACAGTTCCAGTGGACGAATAATTGCCAACAAGCATTTGAGCAGTTGAAAGAGTATCTGAGTGATACCAAGATTCTATCGAAACCCGTCTCTGGAGAGAAACTGTACCTGTATCTAGCCGCATCGGAAGTGGCCATCAGCTCGGTCTTAGTTCGAGCAGAAGGGAAATTTCACTTGCCAATCTACTACGTGAGTCAGGCCTTGCATGAGGCGGAGATTAAGTATTCGCCCATGGAAAAGTTAGCTTATGCACTGGTGATGAGTGTGAGAAAGCTAAGGCCGTACTTCTTCGATCATCAGGTGGAGGTCTTAACAACCTTTCCACTAAGACAAATCTTACAAAGGCCTGACACCGCTGGACGCCTTCTCAAGTGGTCGCTCGAAATAAGCCAATTTGGAATATCTTATGCACCTCGAACAGCGATCAAGGGACAAGCGTTAGCCGACTTTATTGTCGAATTAACATTCCCTTCAGATCCGACGAGAGGTCATAATCATCCATGGCACATGTATGTAGACGGATCATCAAATAACACAGCAACAGGAGCAGGAATAGTGTTGATCAGTCCAGACGAACAAGTATTCACCTCAGCCGTAAGATTTGAGTTCATGGCAACAAACAACGAGGCTGAGTACGAAGCATTGATAGCCGGATTACGACTAGCTTTAGCCGTGGGAGTAAGAAGAGTTCAAATTTATGGAGATTCCCAGCTGATAGTCAACCAAGTCCGTGGGGAATACGAAGCCAAGGATGAGAACATGGCCTTATATCAAAAGATTGTTGCTCACTTAGCTTCGCTCTTCGAGCAAATTTACATCGAACAGGTGCCGAGAGACAGCAACGCGCAAGCAGATGCACTTGCCCGATTGGCTACTAGCACGGGACCAGCAAAGCTTTCAGAAGTCACCATCACAAGAATTTCCAACCCGTCCACCAGTGACTACAAGATCAATCAGATCGAAGAAGAATTGACAGAGGATGACTGGAGAACACCGATATATAGATACCTCAAAGATAACACGACACCTGAAAATTCTCAAGAAGCAGCAAAGATGGCTAAGCGAGCAGCAAGATTCACAATCATGGATAACCAACTTTACAAGAGAGGATTTTCACTGCCCCTACTAAAATGCCTAGCAAGGGGGCAAGGTCAGGAAGTTTTAAAAGAAATTCACGAAGGAGTATGCGGAAATCACGCAGGGGGGCGAGCACTAGCATACAAGACAGTGAGGCAAGGATACTACTGGCCAACTTTACTACAAGACGCAATCAAAGTTGCGAAGACTTGTCACCGATGCCAACTATTCGCCCCCAACATACATAAGCCCCCAACGGAACTGACTTCGGTAAATAGTCCATGGCCGTTCGCAAAGTGGGGAATAGACATTATAGGACCTTTCCCAACGGGAAAGGGGAATGTCAGATTTGCAGTGGTAGCCGTGGACTATTACACAAAATGGGCCGAAGCTGAAGCACTGGTAACGATAACACAAGAGAAAATGATCAACTTTATCTGGAAAAATATAGTTTGTCGGTTCGGAGTCCCACAAGCAATAGTGACAGACAATGGAAAGCAATTCGAAGGAAAGAAGATAAGAGATTTTTGCAAAAAGTGGGGTATCAAGAAACATTTTTCAACACCGTATCATCCTCAATCTAACGGTCAAGTCGAAGCAGTCAACAAGATAATCAAGCATATCCTCAAAATCCGTCTGGTGGATAAGAAAGGCAAGTGGTCGGAAGAACTGTCCGAGGTGCTTTGGGCATATAGGGTATCACATAGAACAAGCACTGGAGAAACACCGTTCGCTATGGCATTCGGTACAGAAGCAGTTATACCAATAGAGCTCAAAATACCAACTGAGAGGGTGGCTGAGTTCAATGAACAGGAAAACAACAAGGCACTAGCTGCAGAGATGGATTTGATCGACGAAAAAAGAATCTCGGCAGAAATAAAAAATGAGATATACAAAAGAAGGATTGCAAGGTATTACAACTCACAAGTAAAAGTCAGAGAATTTGAAGTCGGCGATCTGGTGCTTCGAAAAATTCTAGCAACACCTCCAGGTGTATTTGGACCGACTTGGGAGGGCCCATTCAATATAACTAAAAAATGGCACAACGGCACATACGATCTCGAAGACATGGAAGGCACACCTGGAACGCGGCTTTGTTGAAGAAATATTACCAATAATTAGGGAACCGATGTAAAGTTTTTTATAGACTATCGTGTCGTTTTTATTTTTGTAAGGTGTGAGACCGATGAAATCTTCACATTTTTTTGGCAAAATTTGTATGTTGATAAATGATGGTTCAGTGAATTATGTACATAAGAAAGCAAAATGTGTTAAAACCCAACTGTTCGCCAAACAGAAAAGCTGCTCGCCGAAGATTCTATATGCATAAAAGCACAAGTACAGTGGAGGCGAGCAGCAGGGTCCATGAGACCAAAAGGCCCACCTGATCGCCCCCTCACAAGAAAGTTGCTCGCCAAAGATACTAAGTGCATAAAGCACAAGTATGGTGGAGGCGAGCAACAGGGCACATGTCAACGCATAGTTGCTCGTCCCGAAGCTGAATGCACTTAAGTACAGACACAGCAAGTGGCGAGCAACAAGCCATGAAAAGAAGCATGATAAAGGGTTAAGTACTTAAAGAACAAAATAAACCCATACATAAACAACATATATAAATTTGCAAAGAAAAGTATTTTACTTTCAACTTAAGAAAGAAATACTTAAGCAAAAAAAAAAAAAAAAGAGTAAGTAAAGGGCAAATAAGAGGCGAACAACAAAATAAAAGTGCAATTCTCATTCATTAGCACCAAAAAATTACAAGAGATGAACATACAACCATCATCCTACTACATCAGCTAGACAAAAAAGAAACTAAGCCTAAGTCTCGGGAGCTGGCGGAGCAGGTGGCACCGAAGGATCTTGGGAAGAAGGAGGAGGTGGAACATTTTGCACAGTGACCCCGGGGACCTGTTGTTCGCCTACTGCTGCAGAAGAGCTTGTTTCACCAAGAGGATTAGGGAGAAGGGGACCCAGAGCTTCAAAGATATTCATGTCCCTGTCCGCCTCCACTCTCTCCCTGGGGGAAACAACACGAACATCGTCTTTGAAGATGTCTAAGTTAACCCCCATCTCTCCTAGGTCGGCTACCGGGATCTCAAAGCCGGGTGCTGGAGGGTTTACAGTGACATAATCCGTGAAGTTCTTGATAGTCGAGGTCATCACGTCCAGACCGTTATCCAAAGCATACTTCACATTCCTCACACTATCAGCATATGCGCAGATGTAACCAAGATTGGTGTTATCAGTTACATCTTGCACATAAGTGGTGTAAGAAATGGCACGCTTGTTCTTCTTTTCCAGTTGGTCGACATGGACCTTCAACGACTCCACTCTTTCCACCAGACCCACCCTCTCGGTCTCCAGGACTTGTAAACGATCAGTGGCGACACCTAAATCCAGTCTAAGCTTCTCTGAAGCATTAGACGCTACCATCTCCCGGTCCTCAGCAGCCTTTACCTCCCGCGTCCATGTGAGCTTGGCTCTCTCGAAGTCAGCCTTCATCTTAGCCAACTCCTCATCTTTCTTCTTCAGCTCCTCGTCCTTCTTCTTCAATTGAACAAGTTGAGCATCACGATCTGCTTCAACTTGCTCAATCCGTCGCCCTAAACCGCGATTTGTTCGCTCCAACTCGATGGCTTGATCCAAGACTCGTTGAGCTGAGATTGATTGATGGCTCGCGTTATAGCTC
Source organism: Ballota nigra (assembly GCA_947034835.1). Taxonomy (NCBI): domain Eukaryota; kingdom Viridiplantae; phylum Streptophyta; class Magnoliopsida; order Lamiales; family Lamiaceae; genus Ballota; species Ballota nigra. The sequence goes on along the minus strand of OX344724.1, from coordinate 101,507,110 downwards.
AATAAACGAGCGTTGTCGCTAAGGCTCTGGCTCTGAATGATTTCCTCGCCAGTCTTAGTCCACGAGCGGGGAACATATTCCATGGCTCTGCGGACGTGGGAGTCCTTAATCTCGTGGGGGGCCGGAGGGGACTTCACACAGCTAAACTGGTGAAGTACTTTTGAACGACCAGGATAGTCGTTTTTCCGGTACCTGTTTGAAGAAAAAAGCTGTCAGAAAACTAAGTCAAAGGAATAAACAATTGAACTGAATAAGAAGATACTCACTCCCGCATTGTCACGGGGTCGTAGCCCAGGTACGAGTTGTCAGGGGATGAACTCCTGCCCTGACCGGCGATCATCGCACCGATAACTTGTTGCTCAGTCACCTCCTCCACCGGCGAGGAGCGAGCAGTAGATTTACCCACTTGGGAAGAGCCTTGCCCTTTTGTCCGCTTAGCACGGTCATCTCCCCTACGAGGAGCAGTTTCCTTGGCAAGTCATTTCTTGCCCCTCGTGTCTTGGGGAGGCGGCGAAGAGCGAGTAGGAGGGCGGGGAGCAGGAACAGGGGCCTGAGGAACAGGGAGAGGGTCCTGGGGAGCTTCTTCTTCATCCTCATCTGCTTCAGCTCTAAGCCTGATCAAGGAAGTGCAAGGATCAAACTTTTTCTTCTTTGAAGGATGATTAGCTGCCATTTGTTTAACCCGCCGTGCGAGTAAATGATAGCTTTCGGGAATGGGAGGAACAGCGACCGTTACCCTTTGAGCTGAAAACAACACAAAAATTATCAGTAAAATTGACAAGTAGAAATTATCCTGGACGATCAGCAGGGCCTAGGCGACCAGCAAGACCTAGGCGACCAGAAGGGCCTATGCGAACAACAGAGCAAGAATGAATAATAGAAGATATGGGAAAAGTAATAATACTCACCCTCAGGGACCTCTGCTTGTGCTTCCAAATGGTGAGCACTAGTGACAAACTGAGCGTGCTTGCGGAGGTGTGCTTGAGAGAGATGTTCGACACTCCGATCTTTAACGTCCCGAAGAGAAATCAGCGCAAGGACATATAGAAACTCTTCACTCAAATCCGGATGCCCCCACCTCAGGATACGCGGACCTGCAAAAACAAAGAAAAAGATTAAAATTAGTTCACCTAAAAGTTCGATGAACTGAGATTTAAAACCTACGCCGAATTTCACCGAAATGCGTAGGAGAGTCTATACGCCCCGGTCCTCCCGAAAAATCGGAGGACGCCCGCCAATCGCCGCCAATATAAAAGAATTGTCTGTGCCAACCCTTGACCTTGTTGGGCACTCCTTCAATTAGCTTAACACCACTACGGGCTTTGAGGTAATACCAACCAAGCCCTTCTTCATGAGCAGCCGAAGAGATAGTCAGTGCGTAGTGTATCTTCGTCGTGCTGATCTTATTCCGGTACCCCCTCCAACCCGAAAAGGGTAATAAAAGACAGCAAAGTACTCCAACCGTTAGGAGTAATCTGAGTGATTGCCAGGTTTATATCCTTCGGGAATTGCCCGATTACAGGATGTAGAGGAAGAGGGAACCCCAATTTAAGTATGTCGAGGTTGATAGCAGTGCAACCTGGAGGTGGGTCGTCAGCTCTCTCTCCTGGTTGGAGGGCATACAAATGGATGTCATACGGAATACGATAACGAGATCGTATCCGAACTAAATCCTCCTCTATAACCTCGCTGGATACCCTACCTGCTGTGTATGGCGATGGACGGGTTTCCATGATAGGTCGAGCGGGGGTGGGGAAAGTCTTATGATACTTATTGGCGTAATCAATCCAATCTTGTCTTCGGACTACGGCTTTAGGAATAAGAGACTCGGGCATTGGCCTTGAAACGGGAAAGTTTATCTCTCGGAGAAATTCCCATGTGACTCCCTCTTGCTCGCCCCCTGGTCCAGTTGCTCACTGCTCGTTCCTTACCTGGTGCTCGCTGCTCGCTCCCTTTTCTTCTGGAAGACTCATCCCATCTATTTCAGCAGCGACCTCGGAAGAATCTTCACCCAAGTCCGAATTAGTCCCCTCTCGAGCCGAGGAGCGAGCAACAGGGCCTTGGACGTCCTGCTCGCCCGAGCTTTCCACAGCATAGAATGAATCAACGGAGCGAACAACAGAGCTCGCCTCAGAGCCCGTCTCTTCATCAACGAGCAAGGTCCTAGGGTTTTGCCCAGTTGCTCGCCGGAGAGAGCGGCGAGGAACAGGGACTGACGGTTCGTCTTCCATGGGTCTCTTTTTCGGATTTCTCCCAATAAACTCAACAGATGGCATATTACTCGAAGAAGGTGACGTCATCTTTGAAAATTTTTGAAAATTTTCGAAAATTCCTCGTACGAATCAAATGATGAAATTAGGCGAAGGAGGAAGCAATAACGACAGCAACACGGCGGCGATGCGACGGCGACGCGGCGGCGATACGGCGGCGGCGATGGCGGATAAGGAAAATGAAGAACGAAAATGGCGAAATTGAAAAGTAAAATGCAAGCAATAACAAGAACAAACAAGAAAGATCAAAGGATTCACCTTTGATTTGGATAAAATCGACTGTAGAATCGAAGAAAACAACGAAAAGAAAAGCTCGAAAACTCTTCAATGGCGGTTTGCTTGTGAAAGAACGAAAAAGAAAGAAAATGGAAGGGGGGAGCTATTTATAGATATGGATTCGGGGGCAGAAGTAAGGAAAGTGAAAAATTGAGGCCCCTAGTTGCAAATATAGGAGCGCAAGCGTGGGCAGACTGCGTCGCTTCGTATTCCGTGCCTCGGGAAGCGAAACGACGCAAGTCCAAAGGACGTTCCACGCTGCTCGCCTCTGGAAGTCCCTCGTTGATCGCCTCCCAGAGTTCCCGCCTAAATGTTTGAAAACTTGCTGCCCGCTCCCTATATAGAAGTAACTCACTTTCCCCGTTGCTCGCCTCCTATTGGATAACACAGCCTATCCTATAGTTTGACATAAAGGAATAAAAATTCATCCTTATATGCCAAACTAGGGGGCATTGTTGATAGGCGACCAACAGAGACATAATATTAACATAAAAAATATTAATCTAATAAGATTAAGAAGTCATCAAAAGCAATAATATGGAAGAGGACGAGCAACAGGGACTGCATGGCATAGGAGGCGAGCAACAGGGACCATGTCCTAATGAAGGAGGCGAGCAGCAGGGACAAATACCCATCTGAAGGCGGCGAGCAACCGGTCATAAAGGCCATTGCGAGGTAGCAAGCAACAAGAACAAGAAGACCCAAAGTCTCAACAAGAGGCTAGCAGGCGAGCAACTGGGGTTATAAGGGTTTCCAACACCCAATGAAGACATACAGACGAGTAGCTGGGCACCAAGGAGAGTAGCTGAGTGATTTCAAAGACCAAGTACAACATTGGGAATGCCAAGAGTCACTAACTTTAGAAATAGTCAATGTTTCTTTACACTTGGCACCCATTCATTGGACAATAGATTAGTTGTTGTACAAAAGTCATAACACTTGGCAAAATCCCAATGGCTAAGACATCAAGATGGTGACACCTAGCCTCTTTGTATGCCTATAAATACCCCTTCATTTGCATGAAGGGGAAGAGGATTTTTTCCCATAATAAAAAGTTGCCCAACTCTTGCAAATTCATTTCTTGCACTATATATCATGATCTTAGTATTTGTTTGATGATCTTATGTAGTAAAAACAGCTACTAATCATCATAGATTAGAAAAGGTCATCAACAAACCATTTTTAAAATAAGTAAATCTTGAGTGAGACGTCTCATAGGTAAATTAATATAAGGGATTATATGTTTGTATGTCTCATAATTTTGTACTATTTTGAATTTGGTCCACATGAATTGCAGGTTTTGATATTGGTCCCGTAATTTTGGAATTTTTATTATTTTAGTACTTTTAAAACTTATAGGACCAAAATCAAAACGTACAAACCAATTTTTTTTAAAAAAATTCAAACTTACTGGACCAATATAAAGAAAATCAAGGTAAAAGGACTAAAATCAAAATAATCTCAAACTTACAGGACCAATATCAAAACATGTAATTCATGTGGACCAAATTCAAAACAGTGCAAAGTTACGGGACTTACAAATATATAATCTCTTAATATAATTTGGTCTACTTTTGACTTAAAATATGTCACTTGTTAATTAAAAAGTGATACTCCCTTCATCCACCAAATTTATATCTCATTACTGTTGGGCACAGATTTTAATGAAAATTAGTATTTTATTGGAAAAAATAGATAAAGTAAGGGTATTATGTGACTCATTTATTTGTTTGTGGGTGGTGTTTATTTCCAAAAATGAAAAGGGTAAAATTTTGGTGGACAACAAAAAAAGGAAAGTCGATATAAATTTGGTGTACGGATGTAGTAATATTTTTGTTAAAAGTGACTTATCATTTTTCTTTAAAATATTGTCACATTTTATTATAATTTTCACTTTTTTAATTTAATTATTTTTGTACTATGAGACGGTTTCACACAAATTTTTATCTTTAAAAATCTATCTATTAAATTATAAAAATGTCATATAAGGTCGATTCATAGATTAAGTTCATTAGTAGAATGGAGCGAACAGGCCAAATTACACAATAGAAATAAGTCTCATAGTAGCATTAATACTATGAGTTCCACTACTCAAACCCCAAAATCATCTAATCATACCCCATTATTTTAAATCAATAATAGACATGTATAAAATGACTAAGTTATCATTATATATATTGTAATTGAGTGCGTAAATTAAATAGACAGCGTTTGTTTACCCAGTTCGTCCGGAAGGACTACGTCTGGGGGCGATCCAAGCCAGGAGTTCCACTAGTATTGTTGTGTATCAGAGTACATAATTCATGAATACAATGGGATATATATAACAGTAAAAACCCTAGTCTAATGGATCAGGCCCAATATAATTCTTGGTCCTTAAGTAATGTCCACACCAAATCTCCTAGATTTGGAATATCAAATCTTCCAGATTTACAACACTCCCCCTTGGACATTACGACATAAATGTCTTGTCATAAAAACTCCACGTGCTAAGGATCGGCCACAATAATAAGTGGGAGGAATGTCATTGATCTTCTAGATCTAAATCTTCCAGATTTATTTCGAGGTTACCGCTCCCCCTGAAGACAACAACACTTTAAGTCTTTGCATCCCTATACCACGAACGTACTTTTCAAAAGTAGACGTAGGTAAGGACTTAGTAAACAGATCTGCAAGATTGTTACTAGATTGCACCTTTTGAATGGTAATTACGCCACTCTTCTGGAGTTCGTATGGGTAGAAAAACTTAGGTGAAATATGTTTCGTCAGGTTTCCCTTGACGTACCCATTACTCATTTGTGCGATGCAAGCAGCGTTGTCTTCAAATATAACGGTGGGAGATGTATCGCCCTTTGCGATACCACACGAGTCACCAATGTGTTTTACCAAAGACCTCAACCAAACACATTCTCGTGCGGCTTCAAATAAAGCTATAATCTCTGAGTGGTTTGAAGACGTGGTAACCATGGATTGTTTAACCGATCTCCATTAGATTGCGGTTCCACCACAGAGAAAAACATAACCAGTCTGGGATACTGCGTTGTGGGGATCAGACAAATAGCCGGCATCCGCATAACCTACCAAGGTTTTGTCTTGGTTCTTACGATAAAACAGTCCAAGATCTTGAGATCATTGGAGGTATCGTAGAACGTGCTTAACACCATTCCAATGTCTCCTCGTAGGAGAAGCGCTATATCTCGCAAGCAAGTTAACTGCAAATGCAATGTCCGGCCGGGTGCAATTTGCAAGATAGAGCAAAGCTCCAACAACGCTAAGATAAGGAACTTCTGGTCCCAGAATTTCTTCTGAATCTTCTCTTGGCCTAAATGGATCCTTATCCACTTCGAGGGATCGGACTACCATCGGGGTGCTAAGTGGATGAGATTTATCCATGTGAAATCTATCCAATACCTTCTTCACGTAGGTCGACTGATGAACAAGGACTCCTTCTAGGAGGTGCTCGATCTGCAAGCCGAGACAGTACTTGGTTTTTCCCAAGGACTTCATTTCGAATTCAGCTCTCAAGATTGAACTGGCTTCTTTAATCTCTTTGCATGTTCCGATTATGTTCAGGTCATCAACATATACGGATATGATGCAAAACCCGTCTTGCAATTTCTTTGAGAATACGCACGGGAAAGCTTTATCGAATGTGTATCCCTTCTTCTGAAGGAATTCACTAAGTCGGTTGTACCACATGAGGCCCGATTGCTTCAGGCCATACAACGACTTACGCAGTTGTATGCTATACATACTGCGATTTTCTCCATCCCTTAACTGAGGAATGTTAAATCCATCTGGGATTTTCATATAAATATCGGCATCGAGTGATCCGTATAAGTACGCGGTTACTACGTCCATTAATCTCATTTGGAGATTCAACTTAACTGCCAAAGATATCAAATAGCGGAACGTTATTAAGTCCATGACGGGAGAATAGGTTTGATCGAAATCAATCCCGGGTCTCTGCGAAAACCCTTGCGCTACCAGCCTCGCTTTGTACCTCTCCACAGTACTGTTCTCATTTTGTTTTCGTACAAATACCCATTTATATCCTACAGGGATAACGCGCGCGGGTGTACGAACGATTGAGCCAAATACTTGTCTTTTGTTAAGCGAGGCGAGCTCCGCAACAATTGTCTCTTTCCATTTAACCCAATCGTGGCGCTTCCGGCACTCTGCGATTGTTTTGGGTTCAGGATCTAGATCATTAATAATGGAAATAGCTATTGACGCTGCAAATGTGTCGTCGACGACAATAATATTTCTATTAAATGTTTCTCCCGTATCTGTGAAGTTCACAGAGACTTCGACGTTTACGACAACCAGACCTTCCTCATTTCCCATTGTGTCTGGGTCTGATCGTTCCACGGTCCTAGTGCATGGAATTTTTGTGCACGTGCTACATCACTAGGACTCTCGTCTCAAGGAGACTTGGGATTATCTAGACGGGTCTCTTCCGGAGATTTTCCATTCGACTGACCAGATTTGCTAGCCTTTCGTTTAGGTGTGTTACTATTTCTTGAGGGTCCCTTACGCTTTTGGCGTGTGGGGGCATGAGTACTCGTTTTTCTTGGGACCTCAACCCTTTGGGGTGCATTTACTGCAGGTATATGCGATCTAGTCACACCTCTATGGTCAGTGAACGCGTCTGGCAGGTTATTTGCTAAGTTCTGCAGGTTAATGATCTTCTGAACTTCTAGTTCAGATTGGTTAGTGCGCGGATCTAGATACTGAAGATTACTTACGTTCCACGTAAGTTCCCGGCATTCATTCAATTTTGAATTCGGATCTCCCCTTAATGCCGGGAAGTAATCTTCATCGAATATGCAATCAGCGAACCGGGCCATTAATTGATCCCCAGACAAAGGCTCGAGGTATTTCACGATGGATGGAGAGTCGTATCCAACGTAAATACCGAGTTTTCTTTGTGGGCCCATAGAGGTTCGCTTGGGTATCGTAATCGGTACGTATACCGCACATCCGAAAATACGCAGATGGGAAATGTTAGGTTCTTTCCCACGCACTAACTGAAGGGGGGAATGATCATGGTATGCAGTTGGACGGATTTTGATTAGTTGTGATGCATGGAGGACTGCATGCCCCCAGCATAAGGTGGGTAGTTTAGAGTTCATGAGCAATGGTCTCGCGATAAATTTGATACGTTTTATTAGCGCCTCAGCAAGACCATTTTGGGTATGGACGTAGGGGACCGAATGCTCCACTTTAATTCCCAGGGCCATACAGTAATCTGTAAAGGCCCTCGAGCTAAACTCGGCTGCGTTATCCATGCGAATCGATTTAATTGGATAATCCGGGAATTGAGCTCTCAGCTCGATAGTTTTCGCAATGAGCTTCGCAAAAGCTTGATTGCGGGTGGACAGCAAACATGCAAATGTCCACCTAGTGGAGGCATCAATAAGGACCATGAAATAACGAAATGGTCCTGATGCTAGGTGAATCGGTCCGCAAATGTCTCCTTGAATTCGCTCTAGGAAAACCGGATACTCTAGTCCAACCTTAGTGCGCGACGGGCGTACTATCAACTTCCCCTTTGAACATGCATCACAGAAATATTCATCGACGGGAGGGATTCTATTATTCGTAATATTATGACCAGTTGAATTAGATAGAATCCTACGTATCATTGTTTGTCCCGGATGACCTAACCGCTGATGCCATAATTTAAAAGAATTAGGGTCATGGAATTTCATACTCATCGCTAGATGGGAACTAGACGGCCGGATGTAGGTATAGTACAAACCGGAGGAGAAGGATGGAAGCTTTTCTATAACTTGTTTACGGCTACCTCGAGTATAGGTCATCAAAAGGTATTCGCTATCGCTTTCAGTTTTAGTTTCAATATGATATCCGTTATTTCTAATGTCTCTAAAACTGAGTAGGGTACGCTTAGATTGCAGAAACAATAAAGTATTTTCGATTATTAATTCGGTACCCATGGGGAGGACAATGGAAGCTCTTCCAGAGCCCACTATCAATGTACTGTCATTCGCAATTGTACTTATACTCCCCTTACGATTAATCAAGTTATGAAAATACTTCCTATCCTTTAGGATCGTATGTGTGGTGGCGCTATCTACCAGACATAAATCACTATGGGCGTCCATCATGCAAGAGGAAATGGTCCAAACCTAATAGCTGATTTGTTTACAAGCCATAAATTAAAACAGCAATATCTGAATAAACTCATGGACAGCTATTACGGTAAACACATCAAAGCTAATTCATTCATAAATAAAATATCCGAAAGAAAGGATCTAAAAACATAGTAGGTAATTGTTTTATTCAGAAAACAAATTACTAGGAATAATCAAATACGCGAATCTACTTGTTCATCCTAAAATACGAGCTACGGGCTCAAGAGGTCATCGGTGTCTAGGTCAAAATCTGCTTCGGGCAGGTTGTCATCCATGGGTTCATCAACTGGGGCCTTCCCCTTGTCGTCCTTTTGCATCATTAAATAAGTCTCGACCAGGTGTTTGGGAGTACGACACGTGCGCGACCAATGGCCTTTGCATCCGCATCTGAAGCAGGACTGCTCGATCATTCTCTGAGAGCTGGGTTTTTCAGGAGCGTTAAACCGGGTCTTGTGACCACCGAGCGAACTACGGCCTTGGTCATTAGTCCGGGATTTCTTACTCGCTCTCCCCCTTCCATGATTGCGACGACCAAATGATGGTTTATGCCTGAATCGTTGCAGGCGTACAGGGTCGCTAGCGTGAAACATTGATACAGAATCCTGGATCAGGTTGGTCACAACACGCTGCAATGCAGAGCTGTATTTCGTTATGGACTTCAGGTCCTCATAACGGACGTTCAACCATTCATGTTGTGATGGAGGTAGGAGTGCAAAATCATATTGTTGGAAACGTTCCTTCAGGGTTTTCCACAATATCTCGGGGTCCTCTTCTGTGACATATTGGGATCTTAGACCTTCATTCATGTGGTTCCTCAGAAAAATCAATACCTTTGCCTTCTGGGCGTCAGTAGATTTTGAACCTTCCATGATGGTTTCGCTTAACTCATTCGATGCTAGATAATACTCTATATCTAGCACCCATGTCGGGTAATTGCTACCGTCGAGAGCAAGCTCATCGAACTCTTTCATAGTGATATCAGATATTATTCACTACAAGAGAAGCGACATGGTGAGGGGGGATGAACTAGACGCATAGACAATGAGGGGAAAAACAAGGATTCATTTAATTATTCAAAGACACATAGATGCACATACTGGGCGTCGTCTACCCAAGGCATAAATTCACGGTCCGACAAATACCGGGCGCCGCCTACCCGGGCATTAAAAGCGGACTATAAACTATGTGCACGGTGTTAATGCACGAAGGATAATCAAATCACTCAAGCATGCAATAACAATAAATAACGATAATCACATGAAAATGATTTGCAGAAAATATACGGTTTAATTGACAGAGGAAATAATCATTAGAATAATTATTTCATGTACATTAACGCAATTTAACGAAATATTTTCAGGATTATATAATAAAGTGAAACATGGATTTTATGATATCAAGAACACAAACGAATCGGGTTAAAGAATCATGAAAAATCCGAAGAAAAGCGTCGCGTGCGTCGCGCACGGCGGACGGGTGCGACGTTCGTAGGTCGACCTCGTGCGTGCGGCGACGGACATAGGCGCAGGAGGGCGCGAGCGCGCGCGCGACGGGCGCGTGCGTGCGCAGCTAGCGGGGCAGATGTTGGGGCGCGGATGCACGCGGCATCGGGCGCGACGGGCGCGGATGTGCGCGGCATCGGGCGCGACTCGTGCGGGCCTGCGAGGGCGCTGGGCGCGACGGGAGACGTGGATGCGTGCGGCATCGGGCGCGACGGGCGACGTGGATGCGTGCGGGCCTGTGCGGCGCTGGGCGCGACGCGCGCGGGGGTCGTGTGGCGCCGGTTGCGAGCGGTGCGCGCTGCGGGCGGCACTCGGCGCTGGTGCGCGTGGTGCGCGCTGCAGGCGGCACTCGGCGCTGGCGCTTGGTGCGTGCCGCGGGCGGCACAGGCTCGGGCGGCGGCAAGCGGCGCTACGGGCGTTGGACGACGGTCGTTGGACGACGGTCGTTCGACTACGGGCGATGGCCGTTGTTCATAGATTCAATTCACAAAATAACATTCACGTAATTTAATTTCACACAGGGAAATTTAGGAACGAAATCGATTATCCAAGTACACAATAAAACATGTGATTCATATAAAATAAATTAAAGGCGTACCGTTTAATCTCGGTTAGAGGCTCGTGCTGATAACGTGTTGTAATTGAGTGCGTAAATTAAATAGACAACGTTTGTTTACCCAGTTCGTCCGGAAGGACTACGTCTGGGGGCGATCCAAGCCAGGAGTTCCACTAGTATTGTTGTGTATCAGAGTACATAATTCATGAATACAATGGGATATATATAACAGTAAAAACCCTAGTCTAATGGATCAGACCCAATATAATTCTTGGTCCTTAAGTAATGTCCACACCAAATCTCCTAGATTTGGAATATCAAATCTTCCAGATTTACAACAATATAAATATGGTAAATTATATTCTAGGTTTTGGTAACTTTGACTTTAACTTTTTAAATTATTAATTTTAAAATTAGTACATTAAATTTAAATTAATTAATTTTTTTATTTCCCTTTAAATATTTGAAAAATCTAAAAAAATTTAGAATTAAATCTGGAAAATATTTTTAAAAATTGACTAAATATTTAAATAATAAAATTATATGAAATTTAGAAATTCATTAAAAAAATTCTTTCAAATCTGAAAATTAATTTTTAAAAAAATTATATCTTCCAAATAATTCAATAAAAAATAAAATCCAATTTTAAATAAATTAGAAAACCAACTAAATTATCAAAAATAACTAAATTAAAAAACCTTCAAAACTAAATAAATATTAATTAATTTCTAAGTTAATTATTTACGATGATTGAATTGACTTTTATAAAATATTTTTCTGATTTTATTTGACTTTAACCTTTTCCTTTTGAAGTTTTTTATTTGATTTTTTGAAGATTAATTTTAATTATTTACAAATTTATTTAGTTTTTTACTCCCTCCGTCCCAGCATTATTCGCACTTTTACTGTTTTCTCGTGTTTTAGCGAGCGAGTTTTTTATTAGTATTTAAAATGATAAAGTAATTTTTAAGTCATTTTACAATGGAGGAGAGATAGATCAATCAAACCCTACTTTAAAAGTTACTTTATCATTTCAAATATTAATAAACAACTCGCTCGCTAAAACACGAAAATAAAGTTAGTGTGTAAATAATGTTGGGACGGAGGGAGTATATTTTTAGATTTATATTTTTTTATTAAAAATATTAATTTAATTTAATTATATTTTAAAATATTATTTATATTTAATTTATTTTGGAAAATATTTTTTAAGAATTTTATTTTATTAATTTATTTTTGTAATTTATATATTTTTGAAAAGTTGGTTGATTTTTTACAATAATTTTCAAAATATATTTAATTTCTTAAAAAAATTGAATTTCGTAGTTAAAAAATAAAAAGGAATAAATATTTTTTTTCCTTGAGAAGGGAGAAAATTATGAGAATATGAAATAGGAAAGTGTTATTTTTTATTTTGATGGGGTAAAGATATTATATGAATAAAATGGGGTATGTTTAGTAATCTATGATAATTTTTAAATTTTGTTGGGGTATGTTTAGTAATTGGGGTGGGTTTAGAGGATTTTGGGGTTTGAATAGTGGGACTCTAATACTATTTGATTTACTTTTTAATTAAAAATGTATCACTTATTAATTAAAAAATTGTCACTTTTAAAAAGTGATAATATTTTTGTTAAAAGTGACTTATCATTTTTCTTTAAAAATATTATCATATTTTATTATAATCCCTATTACTTTTTTAAATTTAGTTGTTCTCATACTATAAGACAGTCTCACACAAATTTTTATATTTAAAAATCTATATATTAAATTATAAAGAACATCATATAAAATCGATTCATAGTAGAATGGGGCTAGGGGTGGAAATAGGCCGAGCCGAGCTAGGCTTCTCGTTGGACGGCCTGGGCCTGCTATTTAATATTTGGGCCTAAGCCTGACCTGTTATCTGTCATAGGCTTTTTTCAGAGCCTTAGCCTGGCCTTTTTAATAAATAGGTCTGGCCTGAAAGCCTTTTGGGGGCCTTTTTAAACATTTTTACAAAATTATATTCAATAATTATATTATTATTATTAAATCATAACAATTAACTCTTTAAATCTTAAAATGAAGATTAAAAACAATTTACCAAAGGATTTTCAAATAATAGCAAAATAAAAAATTCAAATAATATTTAGCAATATTTTTCATATATATATATATATATATATATATATTAAATATTTATTATATTGTATTATTATATATTACATTATATATATATTACATTATATATATATATATATATATATATATTAGTATAGTAAAATAGGCCGGTCTGTTAGGCTTAAAAGACTTATAGAAAAGCTCAAGCCTGACCTATTTAAATAAATAGGCTTTTAAAAAAGTCTGAGCCTGACTCATTTGTTAAATGAGCCGAGCCGAGCCGAGCTAGGCTAAAGGTAGGCCGAGCCGTAGGCCCCTGTCGGGTAGTCTGGCCTATTCCCACCCCTAAATGGGGCGAACAGGCAAAATTATACACTAGAAATTTACTGTTCGATCTACTTAAATTTGATCTAGTTCAACTTTTTTATTAAATAAGTCAGAGCTTCATTTTTTTAGTCTATTTATATTTATATATATGAGTCAAATTTAGGCTCTTATAAAAAAACTTATATATAAAAAATTGTAAGCCTATATACTTTGTGCACCAATCAAATATCACGTTTAAAGATAATTACAAGAGAAATGCTAGAAATTAGCATGATTGGACCAAGATGACTAGACTGGGCTGATTCTTTCGGCTCAATTGAGGAAAGGCCAAGGTTATATACAGTCCTACCTTTTGTTAATACAACCCCCTAAAAAATGTTCGGAAAAAAATTCGAAAATTTTGACAATTTTCGGAAAAAAAATTCGAAAATAAAAAAAGAAAAAACACTGAACATATGAATTTTTGAAAAAAATTCCGAAAATTGTTACATTTTCCGGAAAAAAATTCCGAACAATTTTTTGAATGGGGTTGTATTCATAAAACATGGGACTGTATTTAACCTGGGCCTTGAGGAAATCTTTGTACATTCCAATATAGCCCAAGTTATTAGCAACAACCTCTTGGTTTAGCCCACCTAATCACTGAGTTTCTCACTTTAGTGGGTGATTCACTTCGATTCCCTTTGAAAATGAATTAAGGGAGTTACAACCTCTTTTTGTAAACGCGCACTATCCACCTATGTTGGATAAATACAGTATCCCTACATTCTTAAAATACTCTTCTTCTTAATATTTTTCAAATTTCACCATACACTACCCTCACCATATTGTAATGACTATATTGTCCTTCACCACTGGAGTTGCTATTCAAATCAAACGGCTCGAGAGCTAAATCAGACTTATTACGATTCAAATATAGGTCTTTCATTTTACTTCATTTACCACCAGCATTGTTGTCCACCTCGTCGACCATTTCGTCGTCCGCTGCTATCTAGCTCGTCCTCATCGTTCTTTACTATTAAATTTAAAAATCTTTTTAAGCTTCAATGTTAATATTATAAGTTAAATTCAATTTTTAGTATACGAATGACTAAGTAATACTCAAATTGTACAAAAATATAATGGTATGAAGCAAAAAATTTGGATCTGTAATATTTAGGTTGAAAAACACGATCTTACAATTTCGGCACTGGTTTTTCAAAAATATGTGAGTTTTTTGGGGGGAAGATCTGAAAATAAACAAAAAAACATATTTTTTTTATCGGAACTCTAAATGTTGGGGAATTTTATTTTGAAATATGGGTGGTGTATTTACTAAAATCGAGTTTTGGATTGTAAAATTTGCAGAAATTTTTTTTTTTCGAAAAATTGACATATTTTCAAAAACCAGTGCCAAAAATATAAGATAACATTTTTTGAACAAAAAATCACAAACCCAACTTTTTTGCGTTCATACTACCATAATTTGCACGATTTGAATATTATTTATTCATTCGTAGACAAAAACAAGCATTTAACATAATAATATTAATACTAAAACTCAACTTTAAATTCTAAAAAAATACCTAAAACATTTGCAAGACGACGGTAGCGCAATGGGTGGTAAAGAAGACGGCGGGTGGCGGCAATAGTTTTGTATATGGTTGATTATTTTGAAAAGAAGTAGTGTATTTAGTAATTATATTAAGGGGGAAAAACTGAGAAAGGTATTTTTGAAATTTCATTCGTCTGCTGAAAAAATTAAAATTGAGGTAGTGTATTTTACAAAAAATGGTATTTCAAATAACCTGGGCCTTCCAATATTTTTTAAAACTGAACTGGGCTAATTGTTTTAAAAGTGATCTGGACCGACAACATTGGCCCAGGTTAAATACAGTCCTATGATCTGTGAATACAACCCTCCCAAAAAAAATGTTCGGAATTTTTTTCCCATCTATATATATATAAAAGTAGAAGTGGGGAGAGAGAAAACGTTGTTATTATTGGAGCAAGTAAAGTTCACTTGCTTTGTGGTGCAATGGTGAGTCTCACTCTCTATTAAAGAGAGTGGATTAACTTTACAATTTTCTTTTCTTTTTTATTTTGCACCAATAATTTTAAAATTCTTTAAGCTATTAATTTTATAATCTATTTTCAACACACTATATTATCAAATCAATTAATTTTTTGGACATTTTTAATTTAACATATATACTGCACATATAAAAAGAAAAACCATATTTAAAATATTTATTTCTTTATATTTAAAAAAAAATTATTGATTTTAACTATATATGATGGATTGATTTTAAATAATTTGTATTTAGCCTATATAAGTTTTGTTAAATATTAAAATTATTTTGTAAATTTTAGTATTTGTTGTGAATTTAATATATAATTGAAAATTGTATGATTAATTAAACAATTGTAATACTCACATATTATACAATATAATTTTTACATATTAATTAGTTTATAGATTAAATAAATTTAATTTAATTTTTTTATATAATTCATTATGAAATTTCGCATTTAAAATTTATAATATTCAATCCGTGCATCGCACGAGAGAAATACTAGTAAATGTAACAATTTTCGGAAAAAAATTCTGAAAATTCATATGTTCAATGTTTTTTTTTACATTTTCGGAATTTTGTTGTATTAACAAAAGATAGGACTGTATATAACCTTGGCCTTCCAATATTGTTTTAAAATGGACTGGGCTAATTGAACTGGACCGTACTACATTTTAGTGTTTTAGGGTTTCAATATGGAAAACTCCAATAAAAACAAAAAGAAATTGGAAAAAAATCGAAAATACTTGACCATTTTCGAAAAAAAAATAATCTGAAAATTAAAGAAAGACAAGAGAATTACACAAAAAATATTAAGTTCTTCGGATTTTTTTGGGTGTATTAACAAAAGATAGGATTATTTGCAACTAAGTCATTAATATAGTTGAGTTTGTTGTTTAGAGAAATCATTAGAGCCTTGTTTGGAATTCAAACTCATTACATTTTTTAATATTTTATATAATACTGTATACCCTTTCGTACCAAAAGAAGATATGTTTTTTTTTTTCTCAAATACAAATTGTATTTATATTAGGGTATTTTATTATAAAGATACAACATTTTACGAGACAAATTTTCACTTATGGTCGTCATTTATATGTTGGACGACAAATAATTTATGTATCGGTCATATTTTATAATTCAAATGTATTTTTAAATAGTACTTTCTCCATTCCAATCTCGATTTCCCTATTTTATAAATAAATAATTTTTATTTACTGAAATGTCACTGAAAGTAATTTTATATCATTTTATTTATCATAATGCCAGTTAAAACTATTTTATCAAATACTTACCAACCACATTTATGTCATTTAAATATTTTTCTTAAGGTATCATTAACTACATTTATGTTCCATAAATATTTTCCTTAATGCATCACTTTTCAGCATAAAAATAATAGTATATCCAAAAATAAATAAAGCACCTCATCCTATGGTATCATTGATGTTAAGGAGGCAGTACTTAGCCAGCTAGCAATAACAAATTTGCTTTTCACAAACTTAGAAAAGAAAACTTTAATAGAAAATAACAAAAATAGAGCCAGCAAAAACATGAATCGTGTTATTAAAAAAGAACAGATGATCTCCAAATTAGGTTATATAATAATAGAATTTCTGAATAAAGCATGCATGTGATTTTGTCCATCCACCCAACTTTTTAGGAGGTTAACATGTCATTTTCAGAGTGTTAATACAAAACCTATCAACTATCATATAAAAAGAATTTTATAAATTCAGACCTGAGTAATCATAAAATTATTAATTAAAAATTTAATACGAGTAGATATTTTCTATATATCGTGATTTCAAAAATGATTTAAAACTATATTTTTCATCTTATAATTTTAATTTATTCAATAATATTTTTGTAAACTATATTCTAAAAAAAAAGTATAATTTCACACAAAGTGAAAAAAAAAATGAATAAAAAGTAATCATATATATTATAATTAATATTATATACCATAAGATGTCAAACATGACTACAAAGGGGAGTATTGACTTGATTAGTTCTATTTTCTAGACTTGAATATAAAATTTTACATTTTTTTGGATTATGAATCAATAAAAAAATTATGTTCCAAATCAAAATATCTTCACCGCAAGCCATATTCAATCTCTTATTCCAGCAAATTCAATATTAATTCATTGAGTAGCTATATTGTAAATCCAAGTTTATACAACTTTTTTCCAAGTATCATTTTATATACACACTATTAATATTAATATCACTATTTAAAAAAAAAAATTACAAGCGATGTCCTTAAACCATCCATCAATCAAGCAACATTCATAAATGTTAGAATATGAAATAAAACACACTTCTAGGTACATGTTTCAATAGTGGTTAGAATTAAGAAACAGCCCAAATGATGATGATTCTGCATAACCAAACCATATCTCACTTGATGTAATAAGGGCACATGCCATTCTTTTCCAATTTGGGCAAAATAACAAACTCACTCGACAACTTCTCATGATTTATTCTATCAAATCAGTTTGACAAACAGTGAGACGATGCCATGGTTAAACAGTTCACAAATTAGTACAAATTATTCTTTCTAAAGTGTTAATGCATCATGTCCAACTTATATTTCTGTCTTGGTTGAAAAGTGGAAAATAAAATTGCAACAAGATTCATCCAGTAGAATAACAAAACAAGGATTATTCATTCATTCATTTTTACAAAAGGATGCAGCATTTCATTAAATAGATCAAATATCCCATGCTTCTCAGGATATATTGATACAACTACTACATTGAATTATTTCATTCAGAGAATGAAACAATCATCAAAGATTAAAAAATATACTTATCCATCCATCATCATTCCTATTTCCTGCTGAACAAACTCTTCAGCTTACCTCTTTCTAACCTCTCCAGCAGCTTCTTCGCCCCCGGAATCTCCATCTCCGTTAGCTTCTTCAGATACCCGATCGCCCCGTACGAAACCATCAGCTTCTTACACTTTTTACTCGACGAAATCAACGTAAGACAGAAAACCGCGTACTTCTTGGCAGTGTTATGAGGGCTCGGGTCGAGCAAGGCCACCAGATTCGGGACGCTCTTGTCGTCCTTTTTCACTTCTCGACAGTTATGAGACAGGGTCATCAAGCTAGCAATCGCTTGAGACGAGAGCTCCCTAGCCCCGTTCCCTTTCGCCTCCAGCATTTTAACTAGCAACGGAATGCACCCCGATTCGCCAACGAACTTTTTCATCTCCGCACAAGTGGAGATTCGGCAGATGGCGGACGCTGCCGCTTGTTGAGCGCCGAGAGACCCTGATTTCAACACGTGGACTAATCGAGGGAGGAGACCGACCGAGATCAAAACGTCCATCGATACTAATCCGACCAAGTTTCTAACCGCCCCGACCGCGGATTCTTGAGGCAACGGGCCGTCTAGATAAGCGAGTAAACTCCGTATCCCGCCTTCTGCAATAGCCGATCTTTTGAGATCGTCGTTGCTCGACGTCAAATTCTGCAAACACTCGGCGGCGTACTCTTTCGACCCGAGAAGAATCCCACAATCAAGAAGATTGATCATCACTTTCACAATCCCTTCCTCAGCTAATGCTTGCCTCGCCTCGGGCACAGCCGAGATGTTCTTCAACGTACAAGTGGCCGCAGCTTGCGAAACGGAGTCACCTATCCGACAGATCTCGACCAGCGGCCTCACCCCACCATGGCCCACGATGGAACGAGCCGTTTCGGGCAGCATAGACAGCCTCTGGAGAGCAATTGTAGCCTTTTCCTTACCCACGGTACTTCCGGATTCCACGAGCCTTATCAGGGGCGGAAGGACGCCTTCGGAAACGAGCCAATTCTCGCAGCTTCCCGACTCCGCGAGCGAGCAGATGACCGTGACGGTCTTTTCTCGGATCCTGGGAGACGTAGCGGTGAGGAGCTGGACTAACGAGGCGATATTGCTTCGTCCTATGACTGCCAACACGTTCTTTTCGTCCTCTTTCATGACTTCAACGAGGCTATCGAGGGCCTTATGTTTAGCCTCCAAATGCCCGATTTGTAGCCGGGCAAGCAATTCCCGTAAATTGCAGTGAATTGCAGCTTCCGGGTCAGCAGAAGAAGTACTCGCTACGGACGAGGGAAAAGACACCTCACCAAGAACTCCGGTTTTGATCAAGAGGCCACAATCGCGTAGATTCAAATCTAGTTTCCCAGCTAATGCATCGAGATCGCTCTGCATTCGTAGCTTCCCCTCGTATTTCTCTTTCAGACAGAGCTCCGCTAGCTCAATTGCCTCATTCAACGTCTTCGAAACGGCCTGCAATTGCTCCTTACAAAGCGCGTTTCTTGAGAAACACGGGTGGCTGGATAAATCCGATAATCGAGACGGAACCTTCTCCAATTTCGAAAGTATCATCTTCCATCTGCCTGGGAACCCCTTAACCTCCCTGGCCTTCTCCAACGCCTTCGGAACGAGCCCTTGTGCGCGAGATAGCCATTCTTCCGTAGATAAATCATCAACCATGATGAATCAGATCAAACAATTACCAAAGCTGAATTTAGAAAAACCAAACATTAGTTGATAAACACAATCAAACAGATCTTATTGGATGAAAATCTTGAAGAACTAATGTTGAATTCAAAGGAAAACAAACCTTGTTGCTAGGTAGCTTCTCCAATGAGCAAAATGTTTAAAAAAGACACAATCTTTACATATAAAAATGAAAACTAATGGAGTAGTTACAATCATCAAAGATTATATTATACATTAATCATTAAAGAACTGCAATAAAGAAAGGGAGAAAAGTGGGTCTAGATTAGGGACTTCGAGAATCTTGCATGATCACAAAATGCTCGTTCGCTGAAAATGAAAGGGGACAGGCAATAAACCCAAGTACCTACTAATGAAACCCCCACGAGTCCACTCAAAAGAAAAAGGCTTTGTTGTAATAAGTTTTATATAATTGTACATTTGCCTTAAATAACAGGTAAGAATACAATGATGAATCTGTAGAATGACAAGGGATGAAAGTGAAAGAAATAACTTTCCAACAGCCATCACTACCGTCCAATAAAAGCCAATACTCAGTAGACCAATTTGCCCTCAAGGGATGCAACAAGATAAAGAGGCAAACATGTCTATCATTAGGGGCAGAGATGTAATCATGTATTATGTACATAAATGAATAAAGAAGATGGCTTTACTTTTCAGCTTGTGAGCTACATCCTTTGGAGATAATTACAGCATTTTTGCCACAATATTTGATGATGCTGAAATTGTATGAGTTAGGCCCACAAGTTTAACTTTCAAGATTTGTGCAATTTTAATCTAGATTAATGTATATATGGACATTTGATAGGGAAAAAGACTTGACTTTGAAGAGAAGATAGGAGTCCCAATCTCCAGTTGGACTTATACGTATGTCTCAAGTGTATTTTGGGTTTCTCATATGGGCCAACACTAAGAAAGAATATAAAATCAAGAGAAATTTGATGAAATAAATACAAGAAAATTATGTAATGAGAGAGACTACCTCAATTTGATTTTGTCTTTTGCCTAACATTCAAGGCACTCAACAACTTTTTCTTCAGCTTCTCCACTTTTTCTGTAAGCAAGAATCGCACTCAGAATATATTTCATATAATGATTAATAGATGAAATCACCATCTACCTTAATTTCTCAACTCATATTTTAGGTGTGAATTAATAAAATAAATCTATAATTTTTTTTATCAGAGTCAGGTATTAAGGAGCAAGCCAAAAAATGACAGTTTAAATGACCAAATACATATACAATTGGAAGAATCTTCTTTTTTTCTCTAGAAAGCAACCATTTTCAGAAAAAATCCTAAAAAATTTGTTGCAAAGAAAAAGGGAGTCTTTAGGACTTAAAGCTTCATAAAAAATTAAGCCCAGAACAGAGGTTTGAACCAAGAATTATCCCAAATATTAAAAGGAAAGAAAAATCCCACATACTAAATTCTTGATTCTCAAAATTAAAATTCAGTGAAAAAAAGGAGAAGAATCTCACAAAGACGCGTGATTCATATGAAGATTACTGGGTTTTTTTTTTCCTTAAAAGTAAAACAGAGAGAGAATTGTAAAGCTTTCACCTTTCTTCCCGGGGCAAAAGATCAGACAACATAAACAATAAACAAAAGTAGAAACGGTCGACTGCAATAGTTTCTTTGTAGAGAGAGAGAGAGATCAAAGCTAAAGAATTTCGAAATGAAGAAATAGAAAACAGCAAAGCAGAGTACAGTCAACTACTACAATCAGCTTCGAACACCTTACCCGTTTCAAAATTTAAACAATTGAGGCTTTAAAAGGAAACAGACAAGCGCCCAAAGAAGAGAACAACCACTCAAGTTCAAAAATTCCAAAACAAAATTCAAAATCAAACACCCATCTCTCTCTCTCATAGAAGAAGAAAATTTGTCAGAACTGTCTCCCACTCTCTCTCTCTAGAAGTATACTGTATTTATTATTTAAGTTTTTTTTTAAATGGGGAATAAAGAAACCAACAAATGGAAAATACGGTATGTGTGGGGAGTGCGTGAACTGTGTGAGGGGGCATCATGGTGGGGCCCGACAGAGTGGCGAAGATCGGACGGCGAGGATTAAGGGGGGAAACAGTGGATCTGTCCGTTGGAAATATTGGTTGAAATTTGAAAGTGCGTTCGGGGATACCGAGGCCGGGCCGGGTGCTGACATGGCAGGAATCGTACGCCACGTTGGTGGTGTGGGGCCTACTATCATGGCCTGGCTTCTGCACGTGTTGCGAGGTGCGTTTGTCCTTGTGGCTTGCTTTTGTAATGACCATCTTGTCCTTCGTCACTAGAGCTTCTATTCGAATCTAAAACAGACTTGTTACGATTCAAATGTAGGTCGTTTATATTAGGGATTATATATTTGTAAGTCCAGCAACTTTGCACTATTTTGAATTTGGTCCACATGAATTACACGTTTTAATTTTGGTCCCGTAAGTTTGAGATTATTTTGATTTTAATCCTTTTATCTTAATTTTTTTGATATTGATCCTGTAAATTTGAATTTTTTCTAAAAGAAATTGAATTACACGTTTTGATTTTGATCGCCCTTGGTGAGGGCGATCTACCCTGTTGATTGCTACTCCCAAGGGCGATCAACCCTATATTCGCAACTCCATTTCTAAGTTTCCTATTTTCACCATTTGATTTCCTTTTTGCCATATATACATAAATTTGCCCAAAATATACATATCATAATTCATACATATACTCACAAGAATGGGCAAATTTATGTATATATGGCAAAAAGGAAATCAAATGGTGAAAATAGGAAACTTAGAAATGGAGTTGCGAATATAGGGTTGATCGCCCTTGGGAGTAGCGATCAACAGGGTTGATCGCCCTTGGGAGTAGCGATCAACAGGGTAGATCGCCCTCACCAAGGGCGATCAAGACGGTCTGACACACCATGAATGATTTGGCAGAAGCCATGTTCATGAACTGCTGTAAAATTGAGACCCCAATGTCTAACACCACCCGCCGAGGTGCTCTGTATCTAACAACTCTTGTTGAAAATGGAGGTAAAGCACAAAAAGGAACTGCAGGATAAATATTTTGCTATGGACAACCCAACAGAAACCAACAATCCGGAAAAAATCATAAGCAAATCCCAACTCCTTTCTCAGTCAATTTGAAGTTAAATGGCTGATAAATCTGCAGCGGCCATGGAAGAGGGCAAAGGGAGCTCGGAGATGGATATCACGAATATCGATACCGCAGCCAACACACTCGATAGATCCGCCATTTTCCACATTTTTACCAACATCCTCGGCTTCATTATGTTTATGCACCAGCAAATCCCCTCGTAATTACCTCCCAATTTTCATCTGATTCAGCAAAATCACGCCTCTAGTTTCTCAATTCCTGATCGATATTGTTAATTTTGGTAGGTTACTTCAGGATATCACCCAGGAATTCGATGAATTGTGCACCGAGTTCAAAGAATTGGTAGTTATTTTCAATTTTTTATGCCCTCTCCCCCAGGCTTCATCCATCAGATTTGTTCGTGCCAGTCTCGCCTTGATCGCCCTTAGTGAGGGCGATCTACCTGTTGATCGCTACTCACAAGGGCGATCTACCCTATATTCAAAATTCCCTTTTCAATATCCCTATTTTCACCATTCGATTTCATTTTTTGCATATATACATAAATTTGCCTATATTTTGTGTGATAAATAATTCTCCCAAAAAATTCTTCGTTCTTGCATATTCTACAATTTAGGAGAGAGAATGAAAATCTTATCTCTATTTACATCTCGTCAAGTCATATTTTAGTTGAGGATGAAAGTTAATCCACAACTTTCCTCAACCTTATCCACTTCATGTATGGATATATAATAATTAATAAAATTAACTTTCATTTATGGTTAAAGCAAAGAAATGGTTGAATTGTGTGAATGTTAGCCCAAAAATAGATACACTTGGTGTAAATTTGTGAATATTTTGAGGGTGAAGTTTATGAAGGATTCCATTTTAGGGGTTTAAAACCTCTATGTGACAAACAGAAAGGAAACTGTGATAGAAACTAGGATGTAGGAGTAATAAGCAAGTTGAGCTCGAACTTGTAGAATACTCGATTTATTACCAAGTCGACTCGAATTTGATTCGGTATGCTCGATATATGATGATTTTCATTTTCAATGTCTATGAGGACTTGTTGGCTCAAACTCAGTTTATTTGTAAATCGAGTCAAACTTTATTTTCACCTTGATGATGTATTTGAGCGAGCTCGAACTTAATTTGATAAAGAACAGGTCTCACACTAAAAAATATATACTATTAATATTTTGAAGAAATTTGTTTTTTTAATAGTTGGTGTGTGGCGAATATTTTTCATATTCGTAATTTTTTGTTCCCTGACCAGCGGTCAAGCCCTTTATAAGGTATTAGAGTCATCTCCTTAACTTTTTAATTTGTAAACTGGGTGGTGTATTTATTGGGTATTTCCTGTACAATATTTTGAAGAATAATAATAAAAAAATAAAAAAAACTACGTACAAATATACACAAACGTTCATTTTTTTTAAAAGAAAGTTAACTTTAACAAAGTAGCATACTTTATTCAACTGTTGAAAGACGCATTTCTTCAAAATTTTAATTGTATATTTTATTTCAGTGTGAGAGCTTTGGACGAGGTGATTATCATTATGTCATTATTATTAATTTATTATTACTACAGTAAATCATGAAATATCTCAAGATATTTCAAGAAATATATCGTCCATGATAAACACGTGTATCCCAATGCCCTGTGAAAATATCTATATCGTGGTAGCAAGGTCAATGTTACAGTTTAGCATCATTACTGAAGGATTGGATTTATCTCAAAAATCTCAAGGCTTATTAAAATTAGTGGATTAGGTGATTGTATAATTTTTTAATTTTTTTGTTGATTGAACTCAAAATGTGATTTAGGAGTGTTTGAAAATTCTACCCACAGTTTAGAACTACTTCTGAAATGTAAACATTATGAAAAAATTAATAAAAAATTACTACTTTTAGCTTGTTTACAAGCCCTCCCTTAAATTAGCCAACATAATCAATATGTACTCTACAATAATAATTGCAGGGATGACTATCAACAACAATAAGAAATCATAAGTTTTAGGTGCTTGTTATAAAATTATTTTTGGAATTATATTTTTTTTTCTAAAAAATTATATTTCAAGTATGTGTGTTTAACCTTGCCACCTAAAAAATTAATCCACCCCTTTCATACTCACTCATCCCTGAAAAATAGTCCTACTTGCCTTATTAGACTGTCTCAAGAAAATAGTTTTGTTGTCTAAAATAGAAATAATAAACATTATCTACAGTTTTCTACATACACATAACATTTTTAAAATAAATTATTTTGTACTTGATGTGACCCAATATTATTACTTTTTTACATATTATATCAACTTTCTTAATAACCGTGCAAAAAGTAACATGACTATATTTTGGGGACAGGGAGAACACGAACTTACAATAAAACCTTCTCCGTCTTCAAAATTTGGTCCTGTTATATTTTGCACGGTTATTTAGAAAGTTGATATAATATGTAAAAAGTAAAAATGTTGTGTTACATCAAGTACAAAATAAAGAATTTTAAAAATGTTATGTGTGTGCATTGAGAAATATAGATAAAGTTTATTATTTTCATTTTAGGCAATATTACCATTATTTTGGGACGGTCTAATAAGGTAACCAAGACCATTTTTCATGAACGGGGGAAGTATTAAACCTATATTATAATTTTTTTTTCTAATATAACAATATGAGCACACATATTATTTAAGCGCAATTAACAAATATTGTACTCTCTCCGTTTCCTATAAATTTTCAATCGTGGGATGACACACTTTTTAGAAAAATTGTTCTATTAACTTTTTTATATTAATAAATAAAATATATTTTAAAATAAAATATATATTGTAAAAGTGTTTTACTTTTATAATTAGAGTTTGAAAATTATTCTAGACGTTTTAAGAAGAAAAGTATAAAAATTGTTAGTGGACGGAGTAGAACATACCACAACCAAATAAAAGTTTGAATAGTTAAATTTGAAGTAAGATTCTAATCCAAAGATTGACTAACAATAACGCAAATTAATTTAGATAAATTTATAAACTAAATATTTTTAAATTTTTATATTGATTTTCGTGGGTCTTGTTTTAAATTCGGATTAGCTTAGCTGTTAATAGGGAGGGGCATTGCCCGTGCAATCTTTGAGAACAGAAACGAGAGAGGGAACGCCGTCGTTTCTCGATACGAAGCAGCTTTATCCGCCTCGATTATTTCGTTTCATGCATTTCCATTCTGCACGCTGTACAAAAAAACAAGCATTTCCTTTTTCATTTTTCAAAATTTTGAAATATCAACTTTTATAGATAATTATTATTTTTCAAATATTCTTATTAAAATAATGATTGAATGACCTGAAGGTAGAACTTTTATAAGCCGAAGGTAGAACTTTTATAAGCCGTAGGTAGAACGTCAAACTGGAAGAAATTAAAAAAATGTCCTACTTAAATTCAGACAGGGAAGATATGTGAGAATTTTTCAAAATTTGAATTTGTAAAAAATATATTTCATCTATACCATGTTTATTTGCCTATTTGCCAAAAATATTCTATTTTTTCTTTGGATTGCCTCTTCCTGAATAACCAACTTTATTTACAAAAATGTTACTAAAAGCGAATTTATCCATATTTTACAATTTTTATTTGACAAAATATCAATGAAAATAATTTTATCACTACAAATATCAATAAATAATTCACCGTAATTAAATATGTGTAAAAAACAAAAGGGCAAGGTAAAATGAGACGATGGAGTATGAAATTAATATATTAATTTTCACCACAGCTTCTTCACATTTATAGATTGAATTATCGATTATATTTTTTGGGAGGAGACTTATCGAGTGAATAATACTTCACCCGTCCATAAAAACTATGCTCACATGGATGAACACAAGTTTTAAAAAAATAGTACTTCATCCGTCCCGCTATTATGTTCCCATTGCACTATTCAATTCCCTTCAAACTTGTTTAAATTACTGTTGATAGGCGACCAGACGAGCAACAATAATCGAAGATTAAGAAGTTAATGAACTAAGACAAAGAAGCAGGCGACCATCAGAGTATTAAAGAGAATCAACACCACTGGCGAGCAGGATTGCAATCAGATACATTTTACGCGACCAGAAGAGTAAAGGACAAGAGAAATACATAGCCAAAGCAGAAGATAAAGAAGAAAGGCGGACAACCTTACAACCACGCGAGCAAGCGTGCATCAAGCCCAAACACGAGGCGAGCAAGAGGTCCATAGCACCCAACGAAGATGTACTAGCGAACAACTGGTCACCAAGGAAAGCAGCTGAGTGGTTATGAAGACCAAGTACAACATTGAGAATTCCAAAGGTCACCAAGCTTAGACATGGCCCAAGTGTCTTAACACTTGGCACTCATCCATTGAGCAATAGCTTAGATGTTGTACAAGTGTCCTAACACTTGGCAAAGATCCAATGGTTAAGCCATTAAGATGGTGACACCTAGTCACTTTGTACATCTATAAATACTTCTTCATTTGCATGAAAGAAGGAGGATATTTTCCACAATTCAAAATATTACTAAAATTCTTGCAAATTTACTTCTTGCATATTACTTAGTAAAATTCCATGACCTTAGATCTTGCTTGATGATCTTAACAAAGAAAAACAACCACTAATCATCATTGATTAGAAAAGATCATCAACAATTGGCGCTAGAGGAAGGGGTTTCGAACCTCCGATTTGTAAAAATTGAAGAAAGCTTGAAGATTTTCGCCGGAATCTGCAAAAGTTGGCCGGAATCCGAGAAGAAGCCACCGGAAATCAAGTGTGCATACCATTCGGAACAAGGTTATCCATAAATACATCATTTTAAGAGTTTGAATGCATGCATGTATGAACTAGGGTTTTCAAACCACCATATTCATACATACAAGGCTAGTAACTCTTGAAAAAGGTGTTTTTTAGAAGCAAGATCACCTCAATCCTCTATTTATCCCATACATTTCGGCAACCAAGATGATTAGGTCACAAGAAGAACGACATTCGAGCGCATCACCGAACCCTAGGTCAAGAACTAGGGTTTCTTCCACCGAAGGACATGCCCGGACGGTGAGAGCAACCTCGCAAAGGAATGTTCAAGTCACCATCGATACAATTCCACCGGAAGTTGAAGCTCTTGCTCAAAACCCCGAAGAGCTAGCAAAAACGATTGCTGTCCTTCAATCTTTGCAAAATCGGCAAACAGCTGGGCCGTCAAGAGCAACCGCGACGATCAATCGAGCAGGCGAGCAGGGGCGAACAGGCGAGCAGAGGAGTAAAATGAGAGAAGATGTGCGCCGTGATGAGGCTGACAGCGCGGAAGTCCGTAGAAACAAAAGAAAGGCTCCCATAAGTGAGCGTTTGGGGAATCGATGTTGGAGTTATACGTGAAAGTATGCTTTTACTTTGTATAACTCGTGTATCAAACACTCGTTTTATGAGAATAATTCTTTTATCACATTTGTTTTAGTTATGATTGAATGTTGAATTTCTATTGCAAACCGTTCAATATATAGCACGTGTTACATAGTAGTTAATGTGGTGATACCCGATCACGGAAGACAAAATTAACAGTTTACTTGTAACTAAACGTACATTTTCACGACCTAGGTGGAATTGAACAATCCGCCGTGAAAGGTCGATGTGTAAGGCTCAGATTGGTCTGTCTTGACTAAGAGATTGCACTAGCACATTTAGTATGTGTTGAAGAGGTCCTACAACGAGGATAAATTCTTCTGTTCTGAAAGGTGAAGAATTAGACCTCAGTGGTTGTTGATTTCTTAATCTCCGTCACTTAAATAGGACCGTGTGTGCTTAATAATTACTGCTTTGATTCATGTTGGGTGAGAATCATTGCGACTTCGAACTTTGTGTCTTGGGCAGTAATATTAATCATACGACGGTTGCTAAGATTTAATACGGAGAAACGCGTGCGAGTACGGCTCGTGTGATTAGTTCCCTTGGTGGGATCAGAAGTTTTATTGTACCAAATCTTGCAAGTGAAGAATTAGTTTCTTCGGTACGAATAATAATGTTGAGCTGTCTTTACTCCAAGGTGAAAGATGTTAATTAATTTAGAGCTATTCAGAAGCTTAATTAATTAATGGACTTGATAATCTTAAACGCGGAAAATAATAACCGGGAGCCCATATTATCGTAATATGGATTAAGATGGATAGTGCAATATTAATTTATTAGTGGTAATAATTAATATTAATGTGCTGAATTATATTGGGGCTCAATATTGAAATTCAGAAGTCCATTAGGAGGTCCAATCTTAATTCTCCTTAAGGCCCCTCAAGTAGCCCATTAAGTAGCCCAATAATGATAAGGTGATTAAAATAAAAAGAAAATAATTATGCTGATTTTTCTCTCTTAATTTTCGAAAAAAAAGCATGTGTAGGAGAAATTAGATTTTGTTGATTTTCTTGAAAAGATATTATGGAAGATATGTATTCTAGAAATACAAGAATATCTCATATATTCAAGAAGATCCAAATCTTGGATTTCATTCTCATATTTTTCGAAAATAATAACCTTATAAGCTAAGTGAGATTTTTGTGGAATATTTTATTGTGGAGAAAAGAATATATGAGATATATTCAAGATTTCTTAGAGTCTAAGAAAAGATTTTCTCCAAGGCCCAATAAACCTAAAAATTTCGGCCACTATGCTTATAAATAGGGGGTGATATTTTCATCCCCAAGTACATAATTCCATGTGTTGGAAAAATCAAGAAGCATAGATATTTTTCTTTTTCCTTAGTTTATTAAATTACTTGAAAGCGTCTCCCACCGGCGATCAAGTGAGGTGAAAAGGGAAATACTTGATAAGGCTTTGGGTTGATAGAGCGAGATTACAATTGTCCCGTATATCCAAAGGCCAATTCTACAAGAGGTGCGTTAATCGCATATTTACTTGTTTATTCCGCCTAGTTAAATATGTGAAATTAATTTAACATGCATGATGATAATTAGTTGTTGGAATTATTATTTGAATTAATTAGGATTAATTCATGCTAGTAATAATTGTATTTAAATTCGTATTTAAAATTCATCCCGAATAGATTCCGGGCACCCCTATTTTCCCAACAACTGGTATCAGAGCCACGGTTTCGGGCTCTGAATTTTAAATTGGAATTTTAATTGTTAAACATTAAATTGAAATTGGATAGTAGAATTGTTAGATCTTTTTTGCAGGTATCCAATTGTCATGGTTTTAATGTTGTTAATTTCATGCGTGTAAATTAATTAGTTTTTAATTCGATTCGTTCGAATTCGTTTTTCTCGTGAGAAAATCCACGAGTAGATTAGTTGTTTTTATTTTGATTCGATCATTGTAATAGACTAGTCTAGATCTAGTATTTATTTTTTTGTAAAAATAAATTGTAACCGGATCGTGACGAAGAACGAAAAATAAAAAATGGCGTACCCAGACGACGCATACAAGCGTGGCGCGTGTATGGACGTAAAATCATGCAAGGGGTGAAGAAAACGAGGACGAACGGCGAAAAAAACGGCGCACGGGGGTGCACGGCGCACGCCGTGCGCGACGGGTGCATGGCGCCGCGCGCGCGCCTCGGGGCGCTCCGGGCGGCGCCTCGGCGCGCCTCCGTGCAGCGCCTCGGCTGTGCCTCGGGGCAGCGCTTCGGCGCGCTTCGGGCAGCGTTTCGGCGCTTCTCGGGCCGGGAAGCGCGCGGGCCCACTTTGTGGGCCGACGCGCGCTGTATCTCAGGCCGTGGAATTTTTTTTTCGGTTCGTGTTTTTTTTCGTGTGATTTTAAACGTCGTCCCGAACCCCAAACGTTGTTGTTTTTGAAGAAGTGTTGATGTTCGAGTGGGAGCACGTCGAGACGAACGTCGGAAAGCAACAAGGACGATTTTTCGCATCAAGACGTGAAGAAATTAAACCGTGACAATTGGATTTGAGTGCTCCAATGTGTTTAATTTTGTTTTGATGGATGTTTTATTTCGTGCACTTATTATTATTTGTTAATATGTGTTTGCATGAATTTAATTGTCCAAGAAAAACCTTACTTTCGAAAATTACTAAGTATGTTTTTACAATCGCAATTTTATTCCGGATATTAAAATTGGATTATTTTGACCTCCATAATTTATTTATTTGTGAAGTTCTTTTGGAATACATTTCCCCCTCGGATCGGCCAAAAGAACGGATTTCACATGAAAAAATTCCGAAAGGATGATTGTGGTTTATTACTAGTGGCGGTATTGACCCTCACCACGAGTGGCTTGCTCAAAGCAAAATAATAATCATGTGTTTAATTATGGTTATTACTTAGGCATAGGAAATTGATATTAACTTACTCCCCTCGGAGTCCCTGTCAGTTTCTATGTGGTCAAAGTGGGAGTCAACTATTAATTTTGAATTAAGGATTTGTAACTTTTAAGTTTGTAATCCGCTTGAATGTGTTTAAATGTATAGACCACCCCTCGTGGCGCATTTAAATTGTTTCGAGATGTTGACTGATGCATGATTATATTGTTTTAAGGTTTCAATATAATTGATGTGATCGAATTATGTGATAATTTCGTATTTTTCTAGATATTGATATGAATGTATGTTTTATTCTCAGTTCATCATGTCGCAACCTTTTAATCCACTGTATAGTATACTTAAAGATAATAAACTTGTTGGTGAGAACTATGTTGATTGGAAACGTAATATAAACATGGTCCTTCCTGCGCAAGAACACTATTGGATATTTAGCGTTGACGTACCCAAGAAACCTAATGATAAGTCAAGTAATGGGAAAAAGGCGATATTCGATGATTGGAAGCATTCCAATGAGCACATGAAGCACAT
Organism: Ballota nigra; assembly: GCA_947034835.1. Lineage (NCBI taxonomy): Eukaryota > Viridiplantae > Streptophyta > Magnoliopsida > Lamiales > Lamiaceae > Ballota > Ballota nigra. The sequence continues at coordinate 101,475,444 of OX344724.1, read as the reverse complement.
CATCTTGACATTTATGTCTGAGGATTTGAAGCGCATTCATGAAGGCATTGAAGCGGCTGTTGATATCATGAATAGCCTTGAAGAGATGTTTCAACATCAGAACCCCATGGCGAATCTGTTCACCATTCGTGAGAAGCTCACGAAGGAAATGGTGAAGGGAACACCCGTGAGGGATCATGTTCTCAATTTTAGGCGTGAGTTTGAGAAACTCGAGTTTCTTGGTGCCGGACAAAGTGAAGAAAGTCAAATCGATTCCATACTCCTAAAGCTATCGAGTAGTTTTGATGGGTTCTTTTGGGAATACGTGTTATCTGAACACAAGTTCACTTTGGATACCCTGCTCAAAGCCCTGATAACGGTAGAGTCATACTTGGGGAGTAGGGACGAGGCTTTGGTGATCAAGAGCTTTTTCTCGAAATCTAGGCCAATGGAAGGTGAGATTGAGAAGGAGGTGGTTGATCGGAACCAAACCAGTAGACTTACTTTGGGAGGCAAGAAAAGAGCTTTCAAGCCGTACGGCGTGAAGATACCCTGTAAGAGTAAGTGCTTCAATTGCGGGGAAAGAGGACATTGGAGGTCTACATGTTCTAAGCCTAAGAAAGCGGTAAAGAAAGGTAAGTCTCATGCTTTAGTCGTTGAAACATATGTTACGGCGTATGCTGCCCAAGTTTGGGTAGTGGATACCGGGGCAACTGATCATATTTGTTTCACTCTTCAGGGGTTCCAGCTAACCCGGCGACTTAGCAAGAATGAGATCACAATCACTTTGGGGGATGCTACGAGAGTGGCAGCCGAAGCAGTGGGAGTCGTGCACCTATCTTTTGAAGATAGAGTTTTAATTTTAAGAGATGTTTTATACGTTCCAAACTTTAGGAAAAATTTAATTTCGGTTTCTAAGTTGTTTTTTGATGGATATTCAGTTACTTTTAATAAAGTTGTTACTGTTTCTTTTAAGAATGATGTTATCTGTCATGGAACATTGGTAAACAATCTCTATACGATTAAGTGTGCACACCACTCAAATAATGAATCTAATAACACGTCGATCATTTCGAGTAATAAAAGAAAGCGTTCTTTGGAGATGAACGAAACACTTCTATGGCATCTTAGACTAGGTCATATTAATCTAAAGCGGATAGAGAGATTGGTGAAAGACAGATCCTTGGAATCGCTCCAAGTCGAGCCGTTTCCAACTTGTGAATCCTGTTTAGTGGGTAAGATGACCAAGAGGGCATTTGGAGCCAAGGGGAATAGAGCCACGGAAGTGTTAGAACTCGTTCATACCGATGTGTGTGGTCCAATGACGATCAAAGCGAGAATGGGGTATGAGTATTTCGTAACCTTCATTGACGATTACTCAAGATATGGGTACATTTACCTTATGCGGCATAAGTCTGAAACTTTTGAAAAGTTTAAAGAGTTTAAGGCCGAAGCCGGGAAACATAGGGAAAAGAGTATCAAGTTTCTACGATCAGATCGTGGAGGCGAATACCTCAGCGATGAATTCTTGAACTACCTATCGAATGAAGGGATCGTATCCCAGTTGACCGCACCGGGAACCCCTCAACAGAACGGTGTGGCGGAACGAAGGAACCGGACTCTTTTAGAGATGGTCAGGTCCATGATGAGTTATTCGGATTTACCCAAGTCGTTTTGGGGTAACGCCTTGGAAACAGCGGCTTATATTCTAAACTTGGTGCCATCCAAATCGGTTCCTAAAACCCCAATGGAATTGTGGACCGGGCGCAAGCCCAGTCTAAGACATTTGCAGATTTGGGGTTGTCCGGCATACGTGCTAGACAAGGAAGCCGGTAAGTTGGATCCACGTTCGGAATTAAGGCTGTTTATAGGATACCCTGCAGGAACGAAAGGGTGTATGTTCTATAGTCCCAAGGATCAAAAGACCGTGATTAGTACACACTTTAAATTCTTGGAGGAAGACTATATGAATAATCGGAAACCTAAAAGTGAAATTACCTTAGAAGAATTGAGAGGTCAAACCTCGATACCAAGTATACAAGATGATGTACCACACGTCACATCTTCACAACCGGAACCCCGTCGCAGTGGGAGGGTTCCTAGGCAACCCGAGAGATTCATGGGGATAAGAGAATCTTCGGATTTGGTTCCCAGTGTTGAATCAGACCCATGGACGTACGATGAGGCAATCCAAGACAAAGACGCGGAGTCATGGCAAACGGCAATGGAAGCCAAGATGGGTTCGATGGATCATAATCAAGTGTGGGAGTTGGTCGAGCCACCCAGTGGGGTAGAACCCATTGGATGCAAGTGGGTGTACAAGAGGAAAAGAGGACCGGACGGAAGGGTTGAAACCTTCAAAGCAAGGCTTGTGGCCAAAGGGTATACTCAGAAAGAAGGGATTGATTATGAGGAAACCTTTTCGCCTGTAGCTATGCTTAAGTCCATCCGTATTCTCTTGTCGATCGTTGCGCACCTAGATTACGAGATCTGGCAAATGGATGTCAAGACGGCTTTCCTTAATGGAAGTCTTGACGGGATAGATATCTATATGCAACAGCCCAAAGGTTTCATTGAAAAAGGCCAAGAGAATCTCGTATGCAGGCTCAAGAGATCCATTTACGGACTTAAGCAAGCATCGCGTGCTTGGAACCAGTGTTTTGATCAAGTGATTAAGTCTTATGGGTTTGATCAAAACGAGTTCGAAAGTTGTGTGTATAAGAAGCGTGACGGAACTGCGGTGGTATTCTTAGTATTATACGTAGACGATATTCTGCTCATTGGAAACAATGTAAAGGTATTATCAGACGTAAAGGTATGACTATCAAAACAATTTGATATGAAGGACTTAGGGGAAGCCGATCACATCCTTGGGATCAAAATCACTCGCGATCGCAAGAAGAGGATGTTGGGCTTATCGCAAGCTTCATACATTGACACTGTTTTGAAGCGTTTCAGCATGCAAGATTCCAAGAAAGGTTTTGTACCTTTTAGGCACGGAATCCATCTATCGAAAGAAATGAGCCCTAAGACGCAAGCGGAGATAGATGACATGAAAGGTGTTCCGTACGCTTCGGCCGTAGGAAGCCTTATGTATGCAATGCTGTGTACGAGACCGGATATCTGCTTTACCGTGGGCATGGTAGCAAGATATCAAAGTAATCCCGGGAAAGACCATTGGACTGCCGTAAAGTGCATCTTGAGGTATCTGAAAAGAACTCGGGAGCGGATGCTGATTTACCAGTCAGATAGTCTAGTTCCCGTAGGATATACGGACTCGGATTTTCAATCAGACATAGACTCAAGAAAGTCAACCTCGGGTAGTGTGTTTTGCATGGGAGGAGGAGCCATTTCATGGAGAAGCGTTAAGCAGAAATGCATTGCCGATTCGACCATGGAAGCCGAGTATGTAGCTGCTTGTGAAGCAACGAAAGAGGCAGTTTGGCTCAAGAACTTCTTAGTGGACTTGGACGTTGTTCCGAATTTGCCCGACAAGATAACTGTCTTTTGTGACAATGCCAGAGCAGTTGCAAATTCAAAGGAACCAAGAGCCCACAAGGCCAGCAAACACATAGAAAGAAAATACCATCTGATACGAGAAATCGTTAAGAGATGAGATATAGAGGTGGCAAAGATAGCGTCGGGTGACAACCTAGCGGATCCATTCACAAAGGGTCTGCCTCAGAGTACATTCGAGAGACATGTGGATGGAATGGGAGTCAAGACTATTGCCAATCTGCTTTAAGTATAAGTGGGAGGAATTATTAGGTTAGTGTAGGTTGACATGAGATGTCACGTAGAGCTACTACACTAAGACATGCGTGATGTATACTAAAAGCAGACTTTAAGTATAAGTGGGAGATTGTTGGAGTTATACGTGAAAGTATGCTTTTACTTTGTATAACTCGTGTATCAAACACTCGTTTTATGAGAATAATTCTTTTATCACATTTGTTTTAGTTATGATTGAATGTTGAATTTTTATTGCAAACCGTTCAATATATAGCACGTGTTACATAGTAGTTAATGTGGTGATACCCGATCACGGAAGACGACATTAACAGTTTACTTATAACTAAACGTACATTTTCACGACCTAGGTGGAATTGAACAATCCGCCGTGAAAGGTCGATGTGTAAGGCTCAGATTGGTCTGTCTTGACTAAGAGATTGCACTAGCACATTTAGTATGTTGTTGACAGCGATTTATAACGGATCTCGCTGCCGGTTTCCTAGCGGGTAGGATTTGATATTAATGATAACAAGAAGCAATCAATGTGTGAGTAAATGAGCTCTCAAGAGTGTATTTGCAATAAATGTGATCTCTCTTACAAATGGGCATTTAAAGCCCTATTTATAGTATACAAGGTGGGGGTTCCCCATGCTTGGTAGGTGGACTCGTGGATCCCCCCTACTCCTAGCTGGAAGGTAATAAGTGGCTACAGCCTCCCCTACGAGCCAATGAGGGGACGCCACGTGGCACTGTCACCCCTGAGGTGATTGGACTTGGCCCCAACTGCTCTCTTTGACCCTGTCACATCCTCTGGACTGATGGCATCCGACATCCTCTCACAGCTGGCGCGGTCTGGGGTCGGGCAGACGGGTACTCGGGTATCGGGAAACGAGTCCGGACAAGAGTACCCTGGTTGTTCATCTGCGGGTAGGCGGGTAGAGCACCTGCTCCGGAGCTCGCCGCTGGCCGCCCGATACCCGGGCCTGTGGGTAACCAAGTATCCTGCCCGGTAGCTTCCAGAGGCTCGCGTCGGGTAGCCTCTACGTCCCCGCCCGTCTGCCTGACCGGTCGGCGGACCATTCTTACCCGAGCCCGCTACAGTAGTAGGTCCATGTCTGATACCCGACGGATCGGGTAGTAAATATCGGGTGTAACAATTGCCCCACCAGCCCAACATCGGGGGGCCGCAGTCGTCGGGTGGCGGGCTGGTCGAACTGCAGACTATTTTGAATTTGAATTTGAATTTTGGGGATGACGTTTCAGTTTCCGAGACGACGCCTCGTATGCTGCGTCTGCTGACGTCATGGGATGGCGTGACTGATGCGCAGAAGTCCAGGGGTCACGTCCGCCGAACCTGCTCCCCAACCGTTGCGCGCGTGGCCCCCACACGCGCCCCTGAATTTTGTTTTATTCCATTTTTGACCCCGTTTTTTGGAACGATAAAATTGGAACGATACAAAGAAGATTAGCATGGCCACTGCGCAAGGATGACACGCATAAATCGAGAAATGGTGGTGGGTCGGCGGCTCCTGGGAGAGCGTTGGTGTTGACGGGCACACCATCCCGGTTCCCCGGGAGTATCGGGAGCGCGACCGTCGAGGTAGATACTGAATTTTTTCTCCTCTCTTAGTACTGATCTAATTCTTCTTTCATTGTGCAGGCTACGCGGTCCCAAACCAGGCCGACCTGACCGACGACTTCAGGCAGGCGCTTGCCCTGGTGAGATCCGAGAGCGTGGACAATCGCGACGTCGACCTTCTCAACGACGACAAGTATAGAAGGCTCTCCGGACTTCAGACCTTCCCGCGCCATTTAAATTTCGGTGGTAAGTCTCTTTCCTGCCCGACCCTTCCTATCCTCGATCTCGCTTCTCGATTTTTAACCTTGTCACTCCTCTTGCAGCGCAACGTTTCCCGGACGAATCCTCCACGCCATCATCTTCCCCGGAAGCCTCCCCGAGGGCCGCACCTGAGGCCGGCCAGGCAGCCATCCCGGTCGTCAACGTAGAATCATCCGAGGAGACCGTCGATATGGCTCCTAAGAGGAACGCCCTGGCAAAGCTGGCGAAGCGGGGAGCTGTCCGCGCCACTGGGGCGACGATCCGCGGTCCTCCTGCGATCCCGATTCCCCCGACATCCTCCTCCCCGACGGACGGGCAGCGTCCATTGAAGCAGGCCCGGGTTGAAGGCCAGACATCTGTCGACCCGGCCATGGTGACGGTCAACCTGAACCCGGCGACGGGCGGGCTTGTGGCCGGCACCGTCGAGGCGACTATAGGGAGCCCGGCCTCCCCTTCTCGCGATCGCAGCGACTTCTCCTTCTTGGGGTGGGGCAATCACCTCACGTAAGTATTTCGTTTTCCTTTTCCAAGTTTTCTGGTCGATTTTGCAATGTAGGTTTTTTAACACAACTTTTCTTCCCGTGGTCATGCAGGCCTGAGCCTCTTCCCCCGCCCGAGGTCCTTCAATTCCTGCGCTCGCAGGATCCTCCGTACTCGGAGGCCGTGCCGGAGTCTTGGCCGGAAGACCTACGCCGCGCCGTGCTGAATCTCCCTCGGTCCTGGACCCTCAACTACCAGAAGGCCACGAGGACCGTCTCGCTCGCCGACCGGATGAGGGCGGCGGCCATCCGTACCTCCCGCAATGCTATTGCCATAGAGGGCATCATGCTCGAGTTCGAGCGGGAAATGCGGACTGCCTCCTCATACAAGGCGGTCTTCCAGACGAAGAGAGACGAGGCCGCTCGTCTGGAAGAAGAGAACAAAAAGCTCCGGGAAGAGCTGGAGGCCGCCCGAACAAGTCGGGTAGAGTTGGAGGAGGAGAAGCGGAGGGCGCTCGCCGAAGCTGAGGTGAGGACGGCTGAAGAAGTTCGCCAAGCCAGGGAGGCCATCGCGGCGGAGGCGGAAATGCGCCTGGAAGCCGAGCGTGCCCGACTGGCCGCTGAGAGTGAGTCGACCGGATCCATGGTGTACATTAACGCCTACGCCGACTCGATCCGCTCTCTGCTCCGTCAGAACCCTGAGGCCGACTATTCCGGGCCGTTGGCTGATCTGAGGAGCTATGTCGAGTCCAATCCTCCCTCCCCGGACTACGACATTACCCTGAGGGATCTGGTCGATCGCGGGCTGGACCTTTCATTCCTTGGGGACCCGGCGACCTTCACCTACCCTCTGGCCGACGATGAGGCGGCCGAGGATCCGGACGTGGTGGACGCGGCGGGCCCGTGAACTCTTTTCTTTTTATTTTGTTACGTTTGTTGGCCACAGGCCTTTGTACTTTTCCTTTTGCTAATCCTTGTTAATGAGAGATCCCTTTTGCTCTTTATTTTGCTTTCGTTCTCGTTTTTTTTTGCACTTAGCCCGACGATTGGGTTAATAACGTAATCAGATAATAAAACTGTAAAATTAACCAACAGATTAATTAATGAAGTACTATAGCCGAATGTCGGGCAGCGACTTCACGAAGATGGGATTGATTTAACAATCGCTTAAAGAATTAACCAACAGATTAATTAATGAAGTGCTATAGCCGAATGTCGGGCAGCGACTTCACGAAGATGGGATTGATTTAACAATCGCTTAAAGAATTAACCAACAGATTAATTAATGAAGTGCTATAGCCGAATGTCGGGCAGCGACTTCACAAAGATGGGATTGATTTAACAATCGCTTAAAGAATTAACCAACAGATTAATTAATGAAGTGCTATAGCCGAATGTCGGGCAGCGACTTCACGAAGATGGGATTGATTTAACAATCGCTTAAAGAATTAACCAACAGATTAATTAATGAAGTGCTATAGCCGAATGTCGGGCAGCGACTTCACGAAGATGGGATTGATTTAACAACCGCTTAATGATTTTTACAAATTTGCGCTTCGAGTAGCGATTACAATGAGCCCCTACTGGTAGTATTTTTTTAGTAGGGAGGCGTTCCAAGAGTATTGGGCCGGGTTGCCCTCAAGGCTTTCTAGCTCGTAGGCACCGTTGGCTAGGCGCTTAGATATCCTTAGGGGTCCCTCCCAATTCGGGCCAAATGCCCCTTTGGGTTGTCCGACCGTCCGTCGAAGCACTAGGTCCCCGGCTTCGAATTCCCTGACTTTGATTTTCGTATTGAAGTATTTTTCAGCCCGTCGTTTATAAGCGATGTTTCTTTGCTCGGTTGATATCCTTCTCTCCTCCAGCAGGTCCAACTCGTCTAGCATGGCTTGGTCGTTCTCGGTCCCCACGGGTTGTGAGGTGCGGAGGCTTGGGATAATGACCTCGGCCGGGATGACTGCCTCTGTTCCGAAAGCTAGAGCGAAATGAGTCTCTCTGGTTGCTGTTCGACAAGTTGTTCTGTACGACCATAACACTTCGGGTAGCTTGCTTGCCCATGTTCCCTTGCTCTCCTCCAACCTTGTCTTCAACGTGTGTTTGATTATCTTGTTTACTGCCTCGACCTGCCCGTTCGACTGGGGGTGGTAGGGTGATGAGAACAGCCTCTTGATCTTATGCTTCTGGCAGAATATTTCCATCTCTAGCTCGTCGAATTGCTTCCCATTGTCCGAAATGATTATCTGTGGGAGGCCGAATCGACAGATTATGTTGCGCCAGATGAACCTGATAACATGTTCCTGATCGATCGTTTTCAGTGATTCCGCCTCCGCCCATTTGGTGAAGTAATCCACGGCGACGATTGCATGCTTGACGCTGCCCAGGGCCGTAGGTAAAGGGCCAATGAGATCGATCCCCCACTTTGCGAACGGCCATGGGCTCAGGATTGAGGTGAGCTCGGTCGGAGCCTGGTGGATTGCCGGCGAATAGACTTGACACTTGTGGCATGCCCGTGCGTAGTTGATTGCGTCCTTCTTTAGGGTGGGCCAGAAATATCCCTGTCGGATAACCTTCTGGGCGAGCACCTGGCCGCCGGCGTGGTTCCCGCAGCGTCCTTCGTGGACCTCGACCAAGATCTTCCTTCCCTGCCCCGGCGTTACGCACTTTATGAGGGGCAGGGCGAAGCCTCGCTTGTACAACTGGTCCCCGATGATCGTGTACCGGGCCGCCCGGAGCTGCAACTGTCTTGCCGCTACCCGTTCGACTGGGAGTTGGCCGTCACGGAGGTACTTTAGGATGGGGGTTATCCAGTTGTCCTCCTGCTGCCCCAGGTTACTCACCCACTGGTTGGAGCTCGTGGGGGCGGTCAGGTAAGTAACTGTGATCTGGGACATATCGGCTGCCCCTTCGGATGTTGCGAGGCGGGCAAGTGCGTCTGCTTGAGTATTGTCGAGTCGGGGTACCACCTCTATGCAAACTTGATCGAATTTTTCGAGCAAGTTCTTGGCTAACCCTTGGTAGGCCAACATCCTATCGCTGCGCGCCTCGTATTCTCCTGAGACTTGACATGTAACGAGCTGTGAGTCGCTGTAGACCTGGAGTCTATTCACTCCCATGGCCATGGCCATTTCCAGGCCGTTAATTAATGCTTCGTACTCGGCCTCATTGTTGGTCGTGTGGAAACCGAATCTTATGGCTGTCGTGAACGACTGGCCGGATGGGCTGAGAAGGACAATTCCCGCGCCTGCCCGCGTAGTTGTGGAGGATCTGTCAACGTACATTTTCCACGGTGGCTGCTCGATCTTGGATATCGCCTCCGGGTAAGTGAGCTCGACTATGAAGTCGGCCATGGCTTGGCCTTTGATGGATGTTCGAGGAGCGTATGTGACTCCGAATTGCCCGATCTCAACAGCCCACTTGAGGCATCTGCCCGCCGTGTCTGGCCGATGAAGTACTTGGCGAAGTGGCATTGTTGTCAGTACCTCTACTTGGTGATCGAAAAAGTATGGGCGTAACTTACGTACGCTCATCACTAGAGCGTATGCTAATTTTTCCAGGGGTGGGTACCGTAGCTTGGCGTCGTGAAGTGTCTGGCTGACATAGTAGATTGGCAGATGTGCCTGCCCCTCAGCCCGCACTAGCACGGCGCTAAGAGCTGAGTCTGAAGCCGCCAAGTATAAGAAAAGCTTCTCTCCGGGGACTGGTTTGGCCAGCACCTGGGCGTTTGACAGGTATGCTTTCAAGTTATCGAAAGCGAGCTGACTCTGGGGAGTCCAGTTTAGTTTCCCCTTCCGCATGCTGTCGAATAAAGGCTTGCATCGGTCCCCCATGTTGAGGATGAAACGGCTGAGGGCGGCCAGGCTGCCCGTCACTCTCTGCACCTCCTTCACCATGCGGGGAGGGCTCATGTTGAGGATCGCCTGTACCTTGGTCGGGTTTGCCTCGATTCCCCGCTGGCTAACCATGTGCCCCAAGAACTTGCCCGACTCGACGCCGAAACTGCATTTTTTCGGGTTGAGCCTCATCCGATACTTTCTCAAGATCTCGAACGTTTCGGCTAGGTGTGTGAGGTGGTCTTCTTTCTTCTCGCTCTTGACGACGATGTCGTCGATATATACCTCCATGGTCGCCCCGATCTGATCGTGAAACATGTGGTTGACCAGCCTCTGGTAGGTTGCCCCAGCGTTCATGAGCCCGAATGACATCCGCTTCCAGAAATACATGTTTTTCTCGGTGAGGAAAGTGGTGTGTTTCTGGTCGTCTGCGGCCATCGGGATCTGGTGGTAGCCGGCAAATGCGTCCATGAAAGTGAGCATCTCGTGCCCGGCCGTGCTGTCCACCAGATGGTCGATGTGTGGCATCGGGAAGTGATCTTTTGGGCAAGCTTTGTTCAGGTCTGTGAAGTCGATGCATAGCCGCCAGGTGTTGTTGCTCTTTTTGACGAGTACAGCGTTGGATACCCATTGAGGCTTGTCATCGGGGTCGACCATTCCGATGAGTTTGTTGTCGAGCAGCTTTTTGACTTCGGTGGCAATGACCGCGTATTTGTCTGGGCCGAATTTCCTTCTTTTCTGTGAGATTGGCTTGCGGGATGGATCGATGTGTAGTTGGTGTGAACATACGGCTGGATCGATCCCGACCATGTCTTCGTGGGACCAGGCGAATACGTCTAAGTTCTCTTCTAAAAATGCGGTCATCTTTGCCCGCATCTTGCCGGACATTGACGAACTGAGTTGAACACTTACTTCTGGCCGATTCATCATTGTGACCGAAATTAATTCCTCGATCGGGCTGGCTCCCCGCTCGCCGTAGCGTGGATCGTCGATTTGCCCTGTCAGGGTTTTGTCAATCTCCATGGGTTCGTACCCGAGCCTTGGCTCCAGGTCGACTTGGATGTTCTCAAAAGTTTGTGAATCTTCTTCCATTGGGAGGGCAGTGGGTGGGATTTCTTCGTCTATTTCCATGTCTCCCTCCCCGATTGTGCAGACATAATCTAGGTTTGCAAAATTTGAAATAACATCGATATACGCCAAACATCCGCGTGCCATTTTCTGATTTCCCTTAAGAGTCCCAACCTTCCCGGAGGGGGTTGGGAACTTGATACAATAATAGAATGCTGAGGCGGCGGCTTCGAACTCGTGCTCGAATGGCCTGCCGAGAAACCCGTTATAGGTTGACAGCTGGTCGACAATAATAAAGTCGAGCTGTTTCGAAGCCTTAACCTCAGAGTCTATACTAGAAACTAATTCTACGGCTAGTCTAACTATCCCGTAGGGTTTAACTGTGGCGTCGCCGAAGCCCTTGATGACCTGGTCGCATGGTTCAACATACTTTTCAAAGGAGCTGTCCAGCTGGTCGAATGTGGTCTTGAAGAGAATGTTGCAGTAGGCCCCGTTGTCGACGAGCATGCGGTGGACGGTGACACCCATGATGTTGACGGATACGACCAGGGCATCGTGGTTCGGGTAGATGACCCCGGTGCGATCCTCCTCCTTGAAGGCGAGGAGGTTTGTCTCTCTTGCCGTCATGTTGACCGGTATGGTGATCTGGTGGACGTTGTCCATTGCCCGCATCTCGCTCTTCTGCCTGCGGTTGGACAGCGAGGTGGTGGGTGCGAAGCCACCCACCGGGGAGAGCATGTTGACTGCCCGACGGGCTTGATGTTCTGGCATGGGTGGGCATATGAGGGCTGCCTCCCGGTTTGGCTCTGCGGGGCGGGCAGCGGCTTGAGCTTCCAGTCTGGCCGCCGGTCTCTTCACGAATTCCTCCAGCTTCCCTTCCTCGAAGAGACGTCAGAGTTGTTTCAGGAGGTCGCGACACTCACTTGTGTTGTGCCCGATGGTTTGATGGTAGTGGCAGTACTTGTTGGGGTTGAGCTGCACCCCTGGCTTGTGGACCCACGGCCATGCCTTGGGCATCATATTTTTGTCCCGGATTTGCACATAGACGTACTCCGGGGTGGCCGATAATTTTTCGGCCAGCTTCACCTCGACGGAATCGAAAGGCTTGAAAGGCTGGGGAGCCCGGTAGGAAAAGTTCCTCCGGCTTGATGCGGTGCCCGCCTGGGCACGAGGTTTCTCCTTCTCGGTAGGGTTGCTCTCGCCCAGCCGCTGCGCCAGGATGTCAGCGTTGTAGATGATTTTTCCGGCTCGCTGCCGGAACTCCGCGTAGGACTTAGGGTAGTCCTTGTTCATCGACTTCCACAGTTTCGTTTTTAGGCGGAGTCCGCCTATGATCCCGACGAGCTTGACCTCGTCTCCGACGGGCTCGCCCTCCATAATGATGCGGTCTACCCGGTCGATGTACGCCCGGTCTGTCTCATCCTTTCCCTGGGCCAGGTTTGCCATGCGGTTGGCGCCGGCCATTCGTGGCGCCATCGAGGAGAAATGTTCCAGGAACAGCTCTCCCAATTGGTGGAATGAGACCACCTTCCCCGCGGGCAGCGAGGAGTACCAACGGTGTGCCTGGTCACCGAGGGTTAATGGAAACATCCGGCACTGGGTTGCGTCTGTAGCTCCCATGGAGATCATGTAAGTAGAGTACTTGCTCAGGTGGGTGACGGGGTCCGTCTCCCCGTCATATTGGCCCACAGCGGCCACGTTGATTTTTGGTTGGGCTGGGGCCCGCACCAGGATGTCTGCGAGGGGCGAGTTGGGCATGTAGGGGACATGATGTTGCCCGTCCCGCCTTTCGAGTTTGGCCTCTAGGTCCGTGACCTTCTTTAGGATAGCGGCCATAGCACTGTCGGCCGCGGGTGGAGAGTGGGGACGAGGGTTGTCCCTCAAGCGGTCACGGACCGACGGCCTCGGGGCCGTGTCGTTGTGACGCCTGGGGGATCGTGCCCGCTCTTGCTCCTGGGGTCTGGAGCTGGCGTTGGACTCGCAGTGTCGGGCAGCTCCCCGAGCTTGGGAACCCAACCGAGAGAAAACTGACCCCGCAGGTCGGCGTGAAACCCGTTGCGAGTCGGCCTCCTCGTCGAGGCGCCTCTTTAGGTTCTGAGGCCGTGGGTTACTGGCGGCCCTCCTGGCCGTTTCCTGCTCCTGCTGTGGCTGGCCGGTGGCCCTGGACCGGGCTGGCTCCTTTCCGGGTCTATGAGTGCGGATATGAGCGGCGTTGATCTCGGCCTGACGGCGTTCGATCATGGCCTTGGCGGCCTGGAGGTCTTCCGGAGTTCTTATGGCTGATAAGAACTCGAAGGGACCCTGGAGTGTTTCCGTCGTGGCCGGAGCCGGGGTGGCGGTTTCGCCGATGTCCTCGGCTTGGTGCTGGGTTCGTGTGGCCTTTGAAGTGGTCATTTTTTCTTTGAATGAAAGTGGATGGGGTTTTGTTCGAGGTGACTAGATAAACGAAACCGAGTGTACTTCGATATTAGCCTACCCTCCTTCTAGCGCCAAAATGTTGACAGCGATTTATAACGGATCTCGCTGCCGGTTTCCTAGCGGGTAGGATTTGATATTAATGATAACAAGAAGCAATCAATGTGTGAGTAAATGAGCTCTCAAGAGTGTATTTGCAATAAATGTGATCTCTCTTACAAATGGGCATTTAAAGCCCTATTTATAGTATACAAGGTGGGGGTTCCCCATGCTTGGTAGGTGGACTCGTGGGTCCCCCCTACTCCTAGCTGGAAGGTAATAAGTGGCTACAGCCTCGCCTACGAGCCAATGAGGGGACGCCACGTGGCACTGTCACCCCTGAGGTGATTGGACTTGGCCCCAACTGCCCTCTTTGACCCTGTCACATCCTCTGGACTGATGGCATCCGACATCCTCTCACAGCTGGCGCGGTCTGGGGTTGGGCAGACGGGTACTCGGGTATCGGGAAACGAGTCCGGACGAGAGTACCCTGGTTGTTCATCTGCGGGTAGGCGGGTAGAGCACCTGCTCCGGAGCTCGCCGCTGGCCGCCCGATACCCGGGCCTGTGGGTAACCAAGTATCCTGCCCGGTAGCTTCCAGAGGCTCGCGTCGGGTAGCCTCTACGTCCCCGCCCGTCTGCCTGACCGGTCGGCGGACCATTCTTACCCGAGCCCGCTACAGTAGTAGGTCCATGTCTGATACCCGACGGGTCGGGTAGTAAATATCGGGTGTAACATATGTGTTGAAGAGGTCCTACAGCGAGGATAAATTCTTCTGTTCTGAAAGGTGAAGAATTAGACCTCAGTGGTTGTTGATTTCTTAATCTCCGTCACTTAAATAGGACCGTGTGTGCTTAATAGTTACTGCTTTGATTCATGTTGGGTGAGAATCATTGCGACTTCGAACTTTGTGTCTTGGACAGTAATATTAATCATACGACGGTTGCTAAGATTTAATACGGAGAAACGCGTGCGAGTACGGCTCGTGTGATTAGTTCCCTTGGTGGGCTCAGAAGTTTTATTGTACCAAATCTTGCAAGTGAAGAATTAGTTTCTTCGGTACGAATAATAATGTTGAGCTGTCTTTACTCCAAGGTGAAAGATGTTAATTAATTTAGAGCTATTCAGAAGCTTAATTAATTAATGGACTTGATAATCTTAAACGCGGGAAATAATAACCGGGAGCCCATATTATCGTAATATGGATTAAGATGGATAGTGCAATATTAATTTATTAGTGGTAATAATTAATATTAATGGGCTGAATTATATTGGGGCTCAATATTGAAATTCAGAAGTCCATTAGGAGGTCCAATCTTAATTCTCCTTAATGCCCCTCAAGTAGCCCATTAAGTAGCCCAATAATGATAAGGTGATTAAAATAAAAAGAAAATAATTATGCTGATTTTTCTCTCTTAATTTTCGAAAAAAAACATGTGTATGAGAAATTAGATTTTGTTGATTTTCTTGAAAAGATATTATGGAAGATATGTATTCTAGAAATACAAGAATATCTCATATATTCAAGAAGATCCAAATCTTGGATTTCATTCTCATATTTTTCGAAAATAATAACCTTATAAGCTAAGTGAGATTTTTGTGGAATATTTTATTGTGGAGAAAAGAATATATGAGATATATTCAAGATTTTTTAGAGTCTAAGAAAAGATTTTCTCCAAGGCCCAATAAACCTAAAAATTTCGGCCACTATGCTTATAAATAGGGGGTGATATTTTCATCCCCAAGTACATAATTCCATGTGTTGGAAAAATCAAGAAGCATAGATATTTTTCTTTTTCCTTAGTTTATTAAATTACTTGAAAGCGTCTCCCACCGGCGATCAAGTGAGGTGAAAAGGGAAATACTTGAGAAGGCTTTGGGTTGATAGAGTGAGATTACAATTGTCCCGTATATCCAAAGGCCAATTCTACAAGAGGTACGTTAATCGCATATTTACTTGTTTATTCCGCCTAGTTAAATATGTGAAATTAATTTAACATGCATAATGATAATTAGTTGTTGGAATTATTATTTGAATTAATTAGGATTAATTCATGCTAGTAATAATTGTATTTAAATTCGTATTTAAAATTCATCCCGAATAGATTCCGGGCACCCCTATTTTCCCAACAATCGAGAGGAATCATTGCCGAGTCCGGTAAGTGAGTCGAGTAAAAGCACTTCTCGGACCAGTGCGTTGGAAAGGCTGGGAACAAGGTATACAGCCACGAGAGAACAGTCTAGGAGGAATGATGAGCGATCACGCCCTGCTGCTCGCCCATCAGTACATGATCGAATCAGGAGATCAGCTTTCGGCCGGCTAGGGCCAAACGGAGCTAGTAACGTTGCTAGGAGGGCAACCCAAGAGAAACGTCCCGTCGGAGAGGGACTGCATCGTGAGGAGGTTATACCCAATCATGATGAACAGCCTTCCGATGGGAGAACTCCCCCAAGCGAAATGCAAGAAATGAAAAAAGCAATTGAAGAATTGCATAAACAATTAGAATCTCAGAAAGGAGTCGGATCAACTATTCTCCCGTCCTCGCCGCTGTCTCCATTAATCCTCAATGCACCAATTCAGAAGAAGATACAATTCCCTGCCATCAGCCTATATGAAGGGACGTCGGACCCACGAATTCACGTGACAAAATATTTAGACTTCATGATCTCAGTGGGGGCAACCGACGCTACTCAATGTCGAAATTTCCCACTCACCCTTGGGGATGGTCCACACAGATGGTTTTCAGCACTGGCTCCTGGTTCTATCAACTCCTTTGCCCAATTGAGCAGGGAGTTCTTGTCTCACTTCTCAACAGCTGGGTCTTACTTAACCCACAGGCACCGGTTGGCAGACATTAAGCAAGGAGACGAGGAGTCAGACAAGCAATTTCTGGAAAGATTTGATAAAGTTCTGCTGGAAGGCGAAATGGTGAGTGAAGACACAAAAATAGTTGCAGTGATGGCGGGACTGAAAAAAGCAACCGAGCTGTGGAAGGAAATACACTTGACATGTCCAAAAACGTACATGGAATTCCGACACAAGGCAGGGATCCATGTATCGATGCAAGAGGCTTTACACAGAGAGATGGGAGACAAGGCTGATCCAAAGAAGTTTGGCAAGAAATCTGGAGGGAGTGATTACAAAGCACCAAAGAACATGAGGTCGTTCAACGAAGGAACGAAAATAAAGGAAAAGTTGAATCAAGTTCTCACGATGTCAGTAGACGCTGTGTATAACAATGTCAAGGACAAGGAGATGCTATCAGAGCCCCGAAAAATAAAACAGGAGAGAGGAAAGTTGAACCCAAACAAGTATTGCGCATACCATCAGAGTATCGGCCACTTCACCAGTGAATGCCGAGATTTATTAAAGCAACTGTGGAAATTCTATGAAGAAGGAAGGTTGTCTGAGTTCGTGAAAAGGGAACCTGGCAAGAGGCCGAGAGCAGCGACTCCATCCAGCTCAGACGAGGATGATGGCGATGAGCAACCAAGCAGGACGGGCAAGAAAGGAAAAAAGGTCCCCGCAGCCCCAGCAAGACCAATCCCGGAGATCCTAATGTTGAAACCATTTGGGCCAGTAGGCGGGTGTTCCGACGGGGGACCACCTATGTCGAAAAGGAAAAAGAAAGTGGAGTTGAGAGCAGTAGCGCAAGTGATGGAGGTAGGTACAAATCCATCAACCAAACGAACGGGAAATCTCATTTTTTCAGAAAAGGACTTAGACGGGGTGCTCACTCCCCACAATGACTCATTAGTCATTTGCGCTAACATCATGGGAACGAAGGTGCACCGTCTACTTGTCGACACTGGTTCTTACACAAACATCTTGTTCAAAAGCACGGTGGACCAGCTGGGAGAATGCGCCGAATACATCAAAGATTGCGATCATAGGATAGTGGGATTCAGAAATGTTGTGACCTTCCCACTAGGAATGATTACGCTAGCAGTCGAACTTGTATCGGTCGAGGACCCTGAAAGGAGGCTGAGTAGGATGATAAACTTCCTAGTTGTAGATCAACAGTCCATCTACAATGGGTTCCTCGGCCGTCCTTTTTTGCATGAATTCAAGGCCGCAGTTTCGACGTACTATTACTGTGTAAAGTTTCCCACATCAAAAGGTGCAGGCACAATTAAAGGTGACCAGAGGAAAGCTCGTGAGTGTCTCTTACAACTTCAACCCGGAGACCGCAAAGTCAGCATGATAGAAGAACAACTCAGCAGTCATAATGAAGAGAAACCATCCACTCCCAACGAAACCATGGACTCTATCGATACGGAGATGATGGAGGTAGACGAGCAGTTGTACAAGGGCGAACAGAAGTGTAATGACGAACAAAGGTGTAGTGACGAGCAGCGGAGTGGTGGCGAGCAGATGAGCAAGAACGAGCAGTTGAGCTATATGGAAGACGAGGAAACTGCAACAACTAGCAACAAAGCAGAGCATGCAACAACAACCAGCATGGAGGCAGAGGATATCGAACCACGACTGGGCGCGGAGTCAATGGAAGTCGAGGACGAATTGAATATGGAAGGGCCCATTATCGATCCTCGTTGGAAAGGCCAAAAGTGAAGAGCCACTTCGGTCGAAGAGTTAGAGGCAATAAAAGTCGACCCGAACCAAGAGAGCTTAGAACTTTTCATAGGATCTGAGCTCCCGGAGCCATACAGATCCGAAATGACGAAGTTCCTTAAAGCAAATCTCGATGTGTTCGCATGGTCGCATACAGATATGGTAGGTATCAGCCCCGAGCATGCCTGCCATAAACTCAACATCGACCCAATGAAAAAGCCAATCCATCAGAAGAGGAGAAAATTTGGGCCCGACAAGTATGAAGCGCTCGATGTGGAAGTGAAAAAGCTTTTGGATAACGACTTGATTAGACAGGCCTTATGCCCGCAATGGGTGGCGAACCCGGTGTTGGTCAAGAAAACAAGCGGGGCGTGGAGATTGTGCATCGATTTTACCGACTTGAATGCCGCTTGCCCAAAGGACAACTTTCCACTGCCACATATCGACCAATTGGTTGACGGCACAGCTGGACACGAGCTCCTCACATTCATGGATGCATTTGCAGGATATCACCAGATTGCAATGCACCCAGACGACCAGGAGCACACAGCGTTTTACACCAACAAAAATTTATTGTGTTGGAAGAGGATGCCATTTGGATTAATCAACGCCGGGGCCACCTACCAGAGGCTGGTCAACAAGATGTTTGACGACCACATCGGAAAGACAATGGAAGTGTATGTGGACGATATCGTCGTTAAAAGCTCAAGGAAAGAAGATCACTTGCAACATCTTGCCCAAACATTTGAAATACTCCGGACCTACAACATGAGACTAAATCCCAAAAAAAGCAGTTTCGGGGTCCATTCCGGGAAATTCCTGGGACATCTGGTCAGTCGACGGGGGATTGAAGTGAATCCATTGAAAGTAAAAGCAATCATAGATATGCAACCGCCCCGGTCAGTAAAAGAAGTCCAACGGTTGACCGGATGCCTAGCAGCATTGAACAGGTTCATCTCTAGGTCCGGAGACAAATGTAGGCCATTCTTCGAGGCAATCAAAAAGGGGAAGTTTCAATGGACGAATGCTTGTCAATAAGCGTTCGAGCAGTTAAAAGAATATCTCGGTGACACGAAGATTCTTGCTAAACCAATTCCAGGAGAAAAATTGTATTTGTACTTGGCGGCCTCAGAGGTGGCAATCAGCTCAGTACTTGTTCGAGCGGAAGGAAAGTTTCACCTGCCCATCTATTACGTAAGCCAGGTTTTACATGAAGCGGAACTCAGGTACTCGCCAACAGAAAAACTAGCATACGCGTTAGTGATGAGCGTCAGGAAACTATGACCATACTTCTTCGACCACCAGGTGGAAGTGCTAACAACATTCCCGCTCAAATAAATATTGCATAGACCTGACACAGCCGGTCGCCTCCTGAAGTGGTCTTTAGAAATCAGCCAGTTCGGGATTTCGTATGCTCCTCGAACAGCGATCAAGGGGCAAGCATTAGCCGACTTTATAGTCGAGCTAACTTTCCCCCAGGATCCGACGAGAGGACATAGTCATCCCTGGCACATGTATGTTGATGGGTCGTCCACAAACACGGCCTCGGGGGCAGGAGTAGTTCTGATAAGTCCTGACAGACAAGTTTTCACTTCGGCTGTTCGTTTCGAATTCATGGCAACAAATAATGAAGCCGAATATGAAGCATTGAACAATGGATTACGGCTAGCATTAGCGGTGGGAGTAAGGAAGTTACAAATTTTCGGAGACTCTCAACTAATTGTCAACCAAGTTCGGGGAGAGTACGAAGCCAAGGACGAAAACATGGCTTTGTATCAGAAAATTGTTGCTCACCTGGCCTCCATGTTCGAGCAAATACACATTGAGCAAATACCAAGAGATAACAATGCACAAGCAGACGCGCTCGCCCAATTGGCAACTAGCACCGGACCAGCAGAATTATCCGAAGTTACATTAACCAGGATGTCCAACCCATCAACCGAGGATTACAATGTTTATCAAGTTGATGCGGAAATAGATGAAGATGATTGGAGAACGCCGATCATTAGATATCTACGAGACGATGAAAAACCGGACAACCCGTTGGAGGCTAGCAAGATGATTAAAAGAGCGGCAAGATATACCATAATGGATGGACAATTGTACAAAAGAGGATTTTCGCTCCCGTTGTTGAAATGTTTAACAAAAGAACAAGGCCTAGAAGTCTTGCAAGAAATCCATCAAGGCGTATGTGGAAACCATGCTGGAGAACGTGCGTTGGCCTACAAAACAGTGAGACAAGGATATTATTGGCCTACATTGCTAAAAGATGCTATCAAAGTTGCGAAAACCTGTCACAGATGTCAAATATTCGCCCCCAATATCCACAAGCCACCAACCGAAATGATAGCAGTCAATAGTCCATGGCCATTCGCAAAATGGGGAATTGACATCATATGACCTTTTCCGATTGGAAAGGGAAATGTAAAGTTCGCAGTCGTGGCCGTGGATTACTACACAAAGTGGGCCGAAGTAGAAGCACTCGTGACAATCACACAGGAAAAAATAATCAGTTTCATATGGAAGAACATCGTATGCCGGTTTGGAGTACCACAAGCAATTGTGACTGACAATGGGCGACAGTTTGAAGGCAAGAAAATAAGGAGCTTCTGTGAGAAGTGGGGAATAAAAAAACATTTTTCAACTCCATATCATCCCCAGTCTAACGGCCAAGTCGAAGCAGTTAACAAGATAATCAAACACATACTCAAAATCTGATTGATTGACCAAAAAGGAAAATGGTCAGAAGAGCTACCAGAAGTGTTATGGGCATATCGAGTATCTCACAGGACGAGTACAGGCGAGACTCCATTCACAATGGCATTCGGCATCGAGGCAGTGATACCCATAGAATTGGAGGTCCCAACAGAACGAACAGCAACGTTCGACGAGCAAACAAATGACCAAGCTCTAGCTGCAGAAATGGACTTGATTGAGGAAAAAAGAATCTCAGCAGAAATGAAAAATGCAGTTTACAAAAGGAGGATCACAAAGTATTACAACTCACAAGTGAAAGTCAGAGAATTCAAGATTGGAGATCTCGTGCTCAAGAAAGTTTTAGCACCACCACCAGGAGTATTCGGACCAATTTGGGAAGGCCCGTACAGAATAACTAAAAAATGGGACAACAGCACATATGACCTAGAAGGCACGAAAGGCAATTCGGCCCAATACTCCTGGAATGCGGCTTTGTTAAAAAAGTATTATCAATAGACAAGTCTTGTTTGGCATTTGTAAAAATTATTTTAGTTTTTGCATCACTTGTATAGAGTTGTAAATATGATGAAACTTTCAAAATCTTATGAGTATTTGCATATCTAGAACTTTCATTACTTGCTAAGTTGTTCGCTCTACAAAACAAGGTTGCTCGCTTCAAAATCACCATGCAGGGGGCGGGCAACAGAGCTGAATGCAAACAAAATGCCAGGCCAAGTCCACGAAGAGACCACAAGGCCCAATTATCTAAGGCAAAGTCTTTTCAAAAGACAATAATAGCCCATCTAAGCCGAGTAGGCGAACATTAAGGCACAAAAATACTTATTCTAAAAAAGAAAAATGTGCGAACAACAATGTATATAGCGAGTAACAAAAGAATTAGAAATAGATACAAAAGAAAGAGAGTGTTTACGTTCAACCTTTTCATTCATTATAGAAGCTAGTTGTTACATCAAAAGGAAAGTAAAGAGTGCAAGCTAGCCTTAATACAAATCTAAAAAAGAAACAAAAAATACAAGGTCTTCAAGAAGGAGGAGCTGGAGGTGCATCCGTGATCGCCGGAACAAGAGGTGCTTCTTCAGTAGTGACCGTCGCGGTCGTGGTCGCCACGGCGGAGGTGCTCGCTCCATCAATGGGAGTCAAGGGGGGAGAGTGAAGGCCATCGAAGATGTCCGCCTCCTTACTCGGCTGCTCGCCAGAAGATTGGGGAGGAACAATTTCAACACCCTCCCCAAAAATATCCATGGGAACTCCCATTTCCCCAAGATCAGCTAGCGGGAGCGCGAACCCTTCACCAAGGGGATTGTCCTTAACGTAGTCAATGAAGTCCTTCTTGGCAGTGGCCAAAACGTCTAAGTTATGGTCCAAAGCGAACTTCACTGATCTTAGGCTCTCGGCGTAAGCACAGACATATCCCAGGTTGGTGTTGTCAGCCACATCTTGAGCATAAAGGTCGTAGGCGACCATTCCAACCTTCTCCTGCTTGAGGCGAGCAACCTCGGCTTGAAGCTCCTCTATTTGGGCGACCATGGTCGTCTTTTTAGCCTCTAGCACCTTTGCTCGCTCATCAGCCACTCACAGCTCAAGAGAGAGCTTCTCCGATTGATTCAGAGCAAATTGCTCGCTGGCTACAGAAGCATCATACATCTGCTCCAAATTCGCTATCGCTTTGGAGTGCTCGGCTTTCTCCTGCGCGAGCTCTTCATCCTTCTTCTTTAAGGCAGCAGCCTTCTCCACCTCAAAGCCTTCAATCTTGCGACCAAGACTGCGATTCGTCCTCTCCAGGAGTACGATTTGATCCAGGAGCCTCTGAGCCATCACAGCTTGATGACTAACATTGTACGCGATCAAGCGAGCATTATCACTTGCGGTCTGCCCCTGAACAATGTCTTCGCAGGTCTTGGTCCAAGAACGAGGGACCATCTCAGTTGCTCGCCGGACATGGGAGTCCGCAATGTCCAGATAAGGAGGAGGAGTTTTTACGCAGCTGAGCTGATGGAGCACTTCTGCCCGCCCAGGGTGCTCCTCAGGCTTATACCTAGACAAGAGGGAAAAATCATAAGTACAATATATAACGGAGGAGCGATCATCAGAGTAAGGATCTGAAAACTTACTCCCTCAGTTTTACGGGGTCATACCCCAGGTACGAGCGATCACTGGATGATCGTGCTTTTTTGTTCAAAATAGCGGCAACGGTTTGTTGCTCGCTCACGATTTCAAGAGGAGTATGTTTGGGAGCAGGGGAGCGAGGAGCACGATTGCCCGCCTCCGCGACAGTTTTAGAGCGCTTCGATGCTCGCTCGGCTCCCCCCCTTCCTCGCGAGAATCGTCCCGCGGAGCCTTCTTTCTCGTCTTTTCCTTCTCCACAGCTTGTGAAGAAGAGGCTGTCTTAGAGGCTCCCTTGGAACGGGCAGTGGGTGCTCGCGGGCGAGCACGAGCGCCTGGCTCTTCTCCAGCCCGTAGGCGCATAAGTGACAAAGGCGGGTCCTGACTCTTCCTAGTTGGCTCTTCAGCAGCCATTTGTTTAACCCTTGCAGCAAACAGGTGATAAGACTGCGGGATGGTTGGCACAGCTACAGTAACCCTTTGATCTGTTTAAAAAGAAAAAGTCGAGCAAAAGGGTTAGCCAAGACGAGCGATCAAGCGAGCAATAGTGTAAGGTTGTTGATAATGATTACCTTCAGGGATCTCTGCTTGAGCCTCTAAATGGTGAGGGCTTGTGAAGAGTTGGGCAATCTTGCGGCAATGAGCCTTTGAAAGGTGTAAAATATCGCGATCACCCGGGTTCCGGAGTACAATTACAGCCAATGTGTATAAAAACTATTCACTGAGGCCCGGATTACCCCACTTCAGCACTTTTGAACCTGCAAAACAAAAAGAAAGAAAAAATTAAAATTAGTTCCCAACGCGGTCCTAGGAAAGATGAAGAAAGGCATACGTTTAATTATGCCAAATAGCTCGGGAGTATTTATGCGCGCTTGGCCGCCGGAGAAGCCCACTGATGCTCGCCAATCACCACCAATGAATAAGAATTGGTTGTGCCAACTCTTAACTTTGTTGGGAACTCCCTCGATAAGTTTAACCCCCGTCCTCGCCTTGACATAGTACCAGCCTACCCCCTCCTCGCTGCAAGCCGAGACAACCCAGGCATATAAAATCTCAGCCGTGCTGAGTTTATTCTTGTATCCTTCGAGGCCGAAGAGGGTCATCAAAGCGAGCAGATTACTCCATCCATTGGGAGTGATTTGGGTAATCGCCAAATTAATGTCTTCCAAAAAGCGACCAGCGATGGGGTGTAAAGGCAACGGGAACCCCGTATTGAGGATGTCAAGGTTGATCGCCGTACAGCCAGGCGGGGGGCGATCAGCAGTCTCTCCCTCCTTGGGGGCATATAGAAATATATCGTACGGAATTTTATACCGGGACCTTATATTATCCAAGTCATCCTCCACGACTAAACTTGAGATCTTGCTCGCTGTATAAACGTTCACTTCGGCGGACATGAACTCTCTGGCGTGAACAGGAAAGGCCTCAGAGTAGCGAGCAGCATAATCGTCCCATTCGTTTGGTCGCGCAAGGCCTTCAGGGATTTGAGACTCGGGAGTTACCTTAGAAGTAGGAAACCCTATTTCTTCAAGAAACTCCCATGTCACGGCCAATCTTTGTCGCACAATTTCTTGATGGTCGCTCTCGGCATCAATTTCTGCGGCCACCTCCTCCGAATCCTCTCCCAAATCCGAGGAGGTCCCTCCTTCCGCATCTGGGCGACCAGCAGAGTTTTGGACCTCCTCCTCGCCAGAATTATCTGAAGCCTGGGCTTCAATTGAGCGAACAACCGAGGACACCTCAGATCCCGTTTCTTCATCCACCAGTAAAGTCCTGGGGTTTCTAGAAAAAGCTTGGCGAACAGACCGGCGAGGAGCAGGGGAAGAAACTTCTTCCATGGGACGCTTTCCAGGATTACGCTCGATAATCTCAATCGACACAGTATCACTCGAGGAAGCCATTTGAAGGGAATTTTTCAATAAACTTAAGAATTATAACAGAAGATTTCAAGAAAATGATGAGGTTTAAGAGTACGGCGGAAATAAATAGGCACGGCGGCGTTCGAACGGTGGAGGCGGCGGATTTCAAACGGAAAAGTAAAAGTAACAAAATCGAAGAAATAAACGAGATAAAGATGATATTAAAGACTAAGATCAACTATTACCTGGAGAAAACACGCAAAATCAATTAGAAATCTTGTGGAAATCGGAGTAAAAAAGCTTGAACGAAGCTTTAATGGCAGATGAGAAAGTGAAAATTCGAAAGAATGAAATGAAGGGGGAAGAAGAGTATTTATAAGGCTAAAAAATAGGGGTCAAAGTTGAATTCTTGAAAAATCCTCTAGGCCCCTACTTGCAAATAAGAGAATACGCGTGGGCGGCGATGACGTCATCGGCCGCCCACGACGTTACAGTTTCCGAGATACCTTGGGAACTCAACCGTCACTAAAACACGGAGTACCCCGGTGCTCGCCTAAATGACTTGATGATCGCCGATTTTCCCGCTTAAAAGGGTTCAAAGAATTCGTTGCTCGCTCCACACACAACTATCATTCTATCAAAATTATGCCTTGTCCTTCATTAGGCAATAATTTCCCCAACAAAGAACAAGTCAGGGGGCAATATTGATAGGCGACCAGGCGAGCAACAGTAATCGAAGATTAAGAAGTTAATGAACTAAGACAAAGAAGCAGGCGACCATCAGAGTATTAAAGAGAATCAACACCACTGGCGAGCAGGATTGCAATCAGATACATTTTACGCGACCAGAAGAGTAAAGGACAAGAGAAATACATAGCCAAAGCAGAAGATAAAGAAGAAAGGCGGACAACCTTACAACCACGCGAGCAAGCGTGCATCAAGCCCAAACACGAGGCGAGCAAGAGGTCCATAGCACCCAACGAAGATGTACTAGCGAACAACTGGTCACCAAGGAAAGCAGCTGAGTGGTTATGAAGACCAAGTACAACATTGGGAATTCCAAAGGTCACCAAGCTTAGACATGGCCCAAGTGTCTTAACACTTGGCACTCATCCATTGAGCAATAGCCTAGATGTTGTACAAGTGTCCTAACACTTGGCAAAGATCCAATGGTTAAGCCATTAAGATGGTGACACCTAGTCACTTTGTACATCTATAAATACTTCTTCATTTGCATGAAAGAAGGAGGATTTTTTCCACAATTCAAAATATTACTAAAATTCTTGCAAATTTACTTCTTGCATATTACTTAGTAAAATTCCATGACCTTAGATCTTGCTTGATGATCTTAACAAAGAAAAACAGCCACTAATCATCATTGATTAGAAAAGATCATCAACAATTACATCACATTCCACTAATGATTACATAGAAAAACATATTCGATTTGTTTCATTGACTTAAAATGAATAATATGTCATTTTTTAAAAAATATTTTATCAATTTAAATACAACAAATCGAGCCTCACATTAAAAGTCAACAAAAGTCAAACGAGAACATAATAGCGGGACGGAGGTAGTATATAAAGTAAACGTGTTGTGGGTCCATTTCCGAATAATGTAATTGTGTGTGAGTATAAAGTCAATGAAATTTGGTTAACTATGTAATGATTGGAGGGTGTTAATAAGCAGATGAGGTCTCCTATTACACAATGGTGTAACATCTCCTGTAAGGCTGTAACACTATTTAGATTGACATCATGTGTACATCCTACAAAAATTAGAAATACATGAATAACACTCAAACATAACCATTAAATTTATTTAGGAAATTATATTATTTATTTTGACAACAAATTGATTGTTCCATAATCTCATCCAAGATTGGGGGAGAAAAAAACCTCAAGGTTAGAAAAATAATGTGCTTGTTAATATTTAAAATATATTTTATAGGAAAAATATGGTTGTTAATATATTTGGTTAGAAAAAATACCATTGTTAACATATTTTATTAAAAGAAAAAAAAACTAAACGAAAAGAGGTTAAAAAGAAAAGTGGACAAAATCATTTTATACTATTTGAATGTAAAAAAAAATGTTATTTGAATTTATTATTATGTTTTATATACATGTATTGTATGAGTTTACTTGTTAAATTTTATAATTTTTAATAAAAAATATTATTAAATACTATAACATTTAGATTTTTTTTTTTTTACCATAATTAATTACATACAAATTTTATGTATAATAAAATGGTTTGTTTGTAATATTTTAAAATAGTTAAATTTGCATATATTTCTATATATTTCTTCAAATAAAATTTTTATTTTCTCTTATCGGAATGAATTACGTATTCTATATGATAAAATTATAAGTTTATTATATATGACTATATTTAGTGAATTATAAACCTAATTAATGATTAATAATTTAATGTATATGTATGAATGATCATAGTAGTCGATTTTATAATAATTTTTACAAAAAAAATTAGATGATATTTGTTTCCTTTAAATTAGCATCATTACCTAATATATTAAATGATTTTATTATAGTGTTATTCACATATTTCTAATTTTTGTAGGATGTACATGGCGTCAATCTAAATGGTGTAACAGAAGATGTTACACCATTGTGTAACAGGGGATTTCGTCCGGTTAATAAGATGATTGTGTCTATAAAAGGAATGTGCATACTTTCAGTAGACGGACAAATAAGACAAGTGGGCATACTTTTGGTGGACGAAATGAGTATAATATAAATAGATTTGTTGATATCAAAATAAAATCATCTTAATGTTTGAAATTGTAAAAAAATTGTAAAATTAATTCATTCGGTATGTTTGATCTGGGTTCGGAGATGAATTTTCAGAATTTTACATTCCATTTACTCGAAGAAAAAAAAAATCCACTTGCTCAGTTTCTCTCTTTTTTTTCCTAATAAGATACCATCACTACTAAAAAAAATATTAAGTTTCATATAAAATTCAATGCATCCCTATTATATCCAACACGGACTAAATCAACCACTCCCCGAGCGCTCTGTTTTTGCTTTGGTTACGATCATGTTTTAATTTGGAGAATCATGAATTGAATTCATGTTTGGACATGACCAAGACAATAATCGTACATGAGATCGTGATATTAATAGTTAATAGTTTCTGGAATTCGGAATAGAAAAAAGTTGATAGATCTTACTAGGAAATAGATCTGGATCTAACCACTTGACTTTCAATCCAAACTATTATTTTGTTACGAATTAATACACGATATTTAATCAGATTGTATTGAATATTGCAAACGAGGTTACGAGGTGGTGATTTATTAAATTTCATAACTACAATCCTCCCCTAAAAAGATGGACAACATAAATTGCACTCGAGTATAATACTAAATTAGAAAGAGTGAAATTAGTTAATGTTTACTTTCTGGACGCACAGCTATTTAAATTTAATGTTACATATTATTAACAAATTGAATTAGATATTCAAAACAAACAAAAAACATCCAAACATTTCCTCCATCTTTCTTCCCCCCAACTAAAAATGCAACCACAATTTACTGTACTATAAATAGCTCACTATCTAAACCCAAACATAGAAATATAGCACAGCTTCACACAAGAGCCCTAGCATATATAATTGGAAGATCATAACATGAAAAAATCGAAAGATAATAACATGAAAAAATAGTAAGATCATAACATGAAAAAACGACCAAGTCAAAAGCATCAGAATCCAGAAATTCAAGTAAAAAACATTAAATCAAATTCAGAAGTACAGAACTAAAATAGTTATCTTCAAAACTTCAGATCATACAATTCTCTACATTCTACCTGAAATTTGACAATGCTGGTGGAGCAACTTGTCAACAGAATCCCTAATAATAGCACGCAGATAACCAAATTGATAAGACATAATCAAAACAATTGCTACCAGATGCTTTCAGCACGCCTCATCAAGATCTAGATCTTTCGCGTGAAGGAGGTGATCTTTCACGTGGAGAAGGTGACCTTTCACCTCTTTCGCGCATAGGGGGTGACCTTTCACCTCTTTCACGCAGAGGGGGAGATCGTTCACCTCTTTCGCGCAGAGGGGGAGATCGTTCACCTCTTTCGCGCAGAGGGGGAGATCGTTCACCTCTTTCGCGCAGAGGGGGAGATCGTTCACCTCTTTCGCGCAGAGGGGGAGATCGTTCACCTCTTTCGCGCAGAGGGGGAGATCGTTCACCTCTTTCGCGCAGAGGTGGAGATCGTTCACCTCTTTCGCGTAGAGGGGGAGATCGTTCACCTCTTTCACGCAGAGGGGGGGATCGTTCACCTCTTTCCCGCAGAGGGGGAGATCTTTCACCTCTTTCACGCAGAGGTGACCTTTCACCTCTTTCACGAGGTGACCTTTCGCGCAGAGGAGATCTTTTGCGCAGAGGAGGCGAACGACTGAAACAAGTGATACATCAGATGTCAAAATATATTAATTTTAACCAAAAATATTTGAATATGAAATGCCAAGGCAAATATGAAATACCTTGGGTATCTATCGTTGGCAGGGCTTCCAGCTCTGGCATAGTCAGGGCTTCTTCGCTCTTGAGAAGTTGGCAGAGCTCCATGTCCATAATCAGGGCTTCCTCTGTCCCTTGAATATGGACTTGCGGAACGATCCCTACGCCCATAGCCTCTTCCATCAGGAGAGGCATCTCGTCCTCTTCTATCAGGGCTGCACCCATTTCTTTTGTCATCATCATCCCGAATTGCATACTCTACCGAAATAACTCGGTCCATGAACTTGCTGCATTGAAGTAGACAATATCAAGTCAAGAGACTCGGCATAAAAAACTAATTCTGGCAAATAAATTCCCAAGCGTATAACTAAAGGAGTCTTGACAAAGAGACAAACCTCATGTGGGTCGTTTCTAGAGCCCGGGTAGCATCTTCCTGTAGCTCATATTGCACAAATGCAAAATTCCTTCTGATCCGGACATTAGATATTTTCCCATACTGTTCAAAATGCCTTTCAATATCCCTGGTCCTTGTATTGACAGGGTCAAAGTTGATAACAAACAAAGTTTTTGAAGGTTTTGAGTTGGCTGAAGATTTCCTCGAGCTATCAGGCCTTCTGCCACCACGTTCTTGCTGCAGGATTAAACATCATGCGTCAAATTTGAAATGAAGAAAGCAATCTCCATTAAGGAGTGCTAGAATATAAAATGGCATTCTTCGTATATGCTAAAAACTTGGAGGTATATTAAAGTATGAAATTCAATAAGCTTCTGTATAACACAAATCATCTAAAGTAGGCCATCCCAATTACCTTAGTCCACTCAACTCTAAGTCTTCGTCCTTTTCTACCAAAATCAATCCTGTCAAGTTTCCGTATTGCATCTTCAGCATCACGCTCATCTTCCATGTAGACAAAAGCAAAGCCTACAAAGCCAAAAATGTTAAAGAAACTAAACCAAATGGCTTCAGTTGGCAAGAGATGCATTAAGTTAACATGCCTCCAGTGACATGGTTGACTAAACCATTACTAACACCCAAAACCCTGAAAATCTCAGGGAGAGAAAAGGAAAAATATTCTGTATGAAGAAAACACAACACCTGCCACTGGATCCGGAATGAACATGTTATCTATGTTGAAACATGTCGGAAATTGAGAGTGGGCAAAGTCATGAGGAATGCAAAAGGCAATGGTCTCAGGTAAGTGTAGGATGATAGGAGCATGGCAGATCATATTGGTTCTTTCGAACAAACACAAGAACATGTATCTTGGGCACAAGCCAGAAAATAAACGCAGAGAACCATCCATCGAGGAAGATCGTGGAATATCCAAGAAATCCTGCGACAAAGAAACTATTGAGCATGGGGGTTTCACTACAGATAAACGCGATTTTTTCTGGGAAATAACATGTACAAACATTTTTTTAACAATCACTTGAAACAACATATTTATCCTCTTAATACAATCAGGGGCTTCCTTCAAAGCCAATGAAAATTTCATTGGCAAACAATCACTGGTATAACCAATCTGTGTCATTTGTTGTCTTTGCTAGACAATGAACAAACTACTCCTTTCTTAATCACGCTCTTGCATAAACATCCAATACGGGGTACTAAAATGGCCGGAGAGACCCACTTCGGCAAAAAATGAAGGTGATTGAAAAAATATGGCCAAAAGAAACATTCCATAAACATCCATCGCTCTGGCCACGTAAACATTGTGCTGGATATATATATGTGGGGTTTTAGAGGGACCGTGTCAAATATCCAGAAAAACTCAGCCAGAGAAAACTCTTCAGTTCACGAACAAGCAGATCCCTTACATTAGCTCACCATATCAGGCAAAACATTTTTCTGCTCTTATTCTCATCTGTTAAACCCGAATTCAAGACCACATAAAAGCTACATGGAGGCATTAACATATAAAGTATGATGTGCTTTCAGTGTCATTGACATATTAGAAAAATAAAAGGCAA
Organism: Ballota nigra; assembly: GCA_947034835.1. Taxonomy (NCBI): domain Eukaryota; kingdom Viridiplantae; phylum Streptophyta; class Magnoliopsida; order Lamiales; family Lamiaceae; genus Ballota; species Ballota nigra. Next base: position 101,444,343 of record OX344724.1, on the reverse strand, counting down.
CCTTACCAGATTTCATGTCCACCCTGTCAACCCTTCCATATCTTCTGAAAAGGCGTTCAATTTCAGATTGGCGAGCATCAAAGTCCAGATTCCCACAAAATATAGGCTTCATGATCCTGAAACTTTCCTGAAAAATTAAGATTCTTCATCCTCCAATTTTGTTTCTTATAACAAATAGCTTTAAGCGTAAGCAGAGAAAGGATTTAAAAAGCACACCAGCTCTTCTATTGACTTTCTTTGATAGGGAAAAGGTTAGTTATCATGAGTAAAAGAATTCGAAAACAAGCTTAAAGTAAATATAGACTAATTAAATACCAAAAAGTTCCTTCTAATAGGAAAAAAATGGAGATTTATATCCTGTGCCTAATAGTTTCTCTTAATTTCATATAACCCTGGATTAATAACTGAATTTAGAAAGCCGAGGAAAACTTGTACATTCAGAAGAAAGCGTCACAGAAAAATTGACACTTATAGTTTCCCGTTAACTACAGGTCCAAAAAAAAACCCAATTTTATAGCCTCGCAAAAAAATAACCACCCACCCGAAAAAGTGAACAGCATTCGAAAAGGTATAGCACGCGTATGAAGAATCAATGATCATAGTTAAAAAATTCAAGACTACATTAACTGAAAATGAAGATTTGAATACGCAACACCGAAAAAAATTATATGGTCAAATTCGCAAATTTTAGTTAACTAATTCGTAGATCTGCTAAAATCCAGTTGCAGATACCTGGAAACGCAGTTAAAACTCGAAGATTCTTCCACAACACGCCCTCAATCAGGATGCAGAATATCTGAAAGGCTAAAAAGTGAAAAATCAATCAGATCTACAAGCCTTAACTCGTTAAATGCATATATGCGTATATGTATACAACAACACGCACATGAAGAGAAAGAGAAGAGTGCCGAGATTGCTTACGCTCCGAGCTTTTTCCCTCTTCTCCTCAGCCGGCCAATGTGTAGAAACCCTAGAAATTGTGAAGGCGGAAAAATTTTGGTAGTTAAACCCCAACGACAGCGTTTGCAGGATGGGCTCGTAACTGGGCCCTATTATGGGCTATAACAGATGTTGGGCACATAAGCCCATAATATTAATATAATTTAAATACATCGTTCTATGAATTAAAGTCTTTTTTTTTTATAATTAATAGCTGAATTTATCAAGATTTAAGTTGCTCATGAGTTAAATTTTTTTTTCCTCCTCTTAGGGATCGTTTGGTTCGGTGGATTGGGTGAGACTAAAGTTTTAGTCCCACTCAATCCCATGTAATATTACGTTTGGTTCGCAGGTTTACGGTTAGGGGTAGAATTGGGGTTCGAGTCATAAACCTACCTAATACATCAAATGGGGGACTAAATAATCCCTTAATGATTGTGAGACTTCATAGTCTCATGCTTTAAAAATGATATATTGCACTTTGTTGATGACCTTGATTCAATATGAGTGATTAGTGGTTGTTTAAGCATGTAAGATCATCAAACAAGGTATTTAAACTAGGATTAGGTGCTAGATTAAAATAAGTAAGGATTGAGAAATGAAATTGTAAGAGTTTGGGTTATTTTTTTAATAATAGAACTTATTTTTCCGCTCTCATAAAGGGGTATTTATAGGGTACAAGCAAGCATGAGGTGTCACCTCCATAATCATCTTAATTTATACATTGACAAGTGTTTAGACACTTGTTTTGATCCTACGCTATTACATTTTATACAATGACAAGTGTTAAGACACTTGTTGCTCCTAATGCAATGCCTAATTAGTGGGATTTTTTATCATTCTCCGAGGTGTCTTATTGCTCGCTTGCTCGTCCTTAAGTTGAGTGCTTTAATTGCCAGTCCAAGCTGCTCGCTCAACTTTCCTTATATGTGACAAGCTGCTCGTCTGACCAACTGTTCGCCCGATGCGCCCTGACATGTTGATCGGCTGCTCGTCTTACCAAGCTTGCTAATGCCAGTACCCAGCTACTCGCCTCCTTTGATCTTTTCACCTTTAATGATTTTCTTAATTAGACATTTATTCTTAATTAGACTTAACTCATTGCCCGGCTGCTCGCCTATCAACACACTTTACAATCCAAACACACATTTTTCCTTAAATAATTATATCTAATCCAATGTCATCTAATTCAATCCCATTTAATCCAATCTCATCTAATTAATCTCACCCCGTGAACCAAATGGCCCCTTAATCGTTCACTTCGAATTTACTTTTGTCTATGTTCTTTAATAATACATTTTATTGCTTTTAAGGAAAAAATAAGTACTTCTAGACTTTTACATTGGAGGAATGATTCATACCCTGGAAATTTATGTTTACAATATAATAAAATAATTTGATGCGAAATGCTCCCCTACCAAATTTTTTCTAAATCCAATAACAAATTGGAGATGAAAATTAAAGTGGAATTGGTAAATTAAATCAAATAGCTAAATGTTGCAACTACTTTTGTACTAGTCTGTAAGGAGTTTTTGGATAAATCATTCCACATTCAATTTGATGGTTTGCAAACTCTATTTTACCAGGGGAAAAAAAATCAATCCTACATTGTTTACAATTACTTTTTAATTACTTAAAATTAATTTTGGCAAAATAGATTTCATCGGCTTTTGAATTCTTTAAAATTAATTTTAATATAACTACCACAGCAAATAAATACCTCACTATAAATGAAAGTACCCCACAGTTTTCTAAAAGTTCAGTCTTTTATATTAGGTGAAATTCTTTTATAGTATCAGATCCCGCTTAAATCCAAAGATCTAAGTTTGGTTCCCACCGAAAGCAACCCTACTCATGAGATATACTTCATAGTGAAGGAAAAAAATGAGTATACAACTAATGGGGGGGGGGGGGGGGGAATTAATTGATTCATCATCTTTTTATAAATTTACACTTTTTAAAGTGTACGCCGGAAGGAAGAGGAAGAGCGCATGGGAAGATGTTGCGTGATCGAGATATTAAATTATTTGCCTTTTCAATTATGTTGTGTTTTTTTTTTTAAATGACCTTTAAAACTCAATTTTTAAAATCCATGGAATTTTAAAATTTGTGTTATTTTGGATTTTGAGTAGGATAAATTTTAACTTTATGTTGTATTATTAAATGATGTAAAATTAATACTCCCTCCGTCCCCTAATAATATTCACACTACCTTTATTCTCGTGTTTTAGCGAGCGAATTGTTTATTAATATTTGAAATGATAAAGTGATTTCAAGAAAGGGGTACGATAGATCCATCTCTACTCTATTATAAAACACTTTAAAAATTATTTTATCATTTCAAATACTAATAAAAACGCTCGCTAAAACACGAGAAAACAGTAAATGTGAATATTATTAGGGGACAGAGGGAGTAATAATTAATTAATAGACTGATAGTGGATAGAATGAGAATATAATAATAATAAGGTTTATAGGTTAATTATAAGGGGTGCAGTATTATGTTCTTAAAAATCAAATTCTAAAACTCAAAGAATGAATTTTAAATTTTAAAATTCAAATTCGGATTTTTTAAACCAAAAAAGAATATAGCTTTACTGATTTTTTTTTTTATCGGGTAATATTAGTTGTTAATAATTAGAAGTTAGTTCACCAATTTCCAAGTAGTTCAAGAATTTTTCAAGTCACCTTATAACTCCCTTAATTCGTTTTATAAGGAAATCAAACTTAGGTCACTCCCATCAAAAATACCAAGAGCAAGGACATGCTTCTAACAATAATAAAAATAAAAAACCTAGTTTACTGATTTGATTTGATTAGATTTCAATGCTTCCTTCATTTACGTATTTTCCTTTTTGTCTGATTCCCAAGCCCATGAGCTTTAGGTTGATATAATTTTATTTTATTTTTGACATGAAAGTTGATACAAATATTGTGAACCTACATTCTAAAAATTTCATGCTAAGAATTACTTTTGAGTAAATCACTCCTTACAACATATTTTGTTGATTGCTAGGGTAATTTGAGAATTAGTTCTTGAGTTTCTGGAATTCGACTTGAGGTTTCATCATTAAACACATTACTTTCTTAATTAATTTAAATTTATTTTATTTTTAAATATTCAATACTTTAGATTTTACAACTAAAATCAATTAATACCACCTCTTAAAGTGAGTAGAGTTTCAAAACACACCTTCAATCCATTCGAAATCGATTAAAAAATGGATTGTCCTCTGTATTTTTTTTTTATTTGTCTATTTGAAAATGAGTTATCATTTACATTATGTAAATTTGCATAGGAGACTTGCTGAATGTATATCACTTCTATTTGTATGCATTTGTTGGGTGTGCATTATTCATTAAATGACAAAGAAGAAATCCAATCTAACACCAAGTTGGAACATTATGATTAACCCAAATGTTTGTTATAAGAAAATGACCCAACATTTGATTATGCACTTGAAAGAAACATATGACTATTTAATCCTTTGAAGGATTAATTCAACAATCAACATGGTTCTTGGTTAGATAACTTTGAGGTTGCATAAAAAAAAATCTTAATTCTTAGTTTAATTAATAAGTAAACATATGTGCCCAACTAATATTGTTGAATAAAAGTTAAGGTAAATAACTAATATTGTTCAATACAAACAACCGATATCATATAATAATAATATACATCAATTTGTCTTAATTATGGCCTGCTATGGAGTTCTTGATTTTCTTACATCATCCCATGTTTAAATTGAAGAATATTCTTTTCCACATTATTGCTATTTTAACTCTACTATTGTATTATTAAAATAATAATACCACATGATATCACTAATATTGTTCTTCTTATGATGAAATCACTGTACTTGCTTGAGTCGCAATATGCTTCCCTTATATACTATTAATGTGCAATAGCAACAAAACTACCAACTTGATGAATAAAATTATAGATAAATTTATGTTGTCTAAAGGCTCCAATCAAGTGTTCTTGTAATCTTGTTTTTAACAAGTGTAATACTACTTTTTGACTGGTTTTTGACCCTAGATCAAACTAAACAACCATCAATATATGAGCATCTATAGAGTGAAATTGGTTTATATAAGAGTATTAGTTGTTTTTACTGAAAAGTCTTAGTTCATTTTCACTGAACAACTAAAACTCTTTAGTGTAAATCAGTAATATTCTTCAGTACATACAACTAATACTCTTCAAAGAAAACAACTAATACCCTTCAGTGATTCATTTATAAACCAGTTTAACCCTATACTTTGTCTCAATATATTAGTGTTAATTCAAATTTCAAAATTTGTATTGAAAAAAAAAATTATCTTGCATTAACAGAGATGAACTTTGTTTCTTTGTTCTGTTATTTCTTATGTACATGTGTTTAAGAAGCATGCAATGCAATGCCTTTTCTCCCTTTGGTAAAAAAAGCATACAATTTCACTTACTTCAAAGTGTTAACTGAACTAGATTTTAACTTTTACATCTTTTTTTCACCATTCACCGTGGCCTGGTGATGCAGTAAATGATGGTGGGACAACAATAGAAGATGAAACTTTGAATCTTTTACTTCTTGATCCATCTGAGCCATTCATCACCTGATCAGGGCTACTAATCAGCCCTTGCTCGGATCCATCCGAGTCGAATCCGGGCCCACGGAAGCCCGCCCACTCGTCGCACGACGAGGGCTCGTCGTAGACGTGTGGGACGATGACGCTAGGCCGGACGGCCTTCTCGATTTTCGTGATGTCGAGGTGGTTTTGGTTGTATTGGTTGTAGCCTCTAAAGTGGAAAATACTTGCAAAAGTGAAGTGGTCACTTACTCTACTCTTGCACGCCTTGTTCTCCGAGTTTCTTGCCATGATGCTTTGTAGATTCTTGCTTAGTTTAGCTTTCAATGATGAAAAGCTAAGCCCGTGTTTGGGCTCCGATTCGGGCCCGTTTGGGGTTTTGATGGGGTCCGGTGCAGCAAAATTGGTACGTGCATTTTCTCCCCGAAGGGCTCGGGCGGCCTCGTCGTAGGCCCGAGCGGCTTCTTCGGGGGAGTCGTATGTCCCGAGCCATAACCGGACTCGTTGGGACGAGTCCTTGATCTCCGCGACCCAACGGCCCGATGGCCGTTGCCGTACGCCGACGAATCTACGTGGCGGTGTTGATTTTGTTGAGTGTTGTTTCGTGAAGTTGGTTGTTTGAATGGTGGTTGCATTGAATCCTGTCATGACTTTGTATTGTTTGAGTGAGGAAGTGTTGTTTAATTATTTGAATGGTGTTACTCAATTTATATACAAGTGTGCATAAGGTTTGTGAGTGTGATTAATTCTTGAAGAATTTTTGTGAATTATTTGTTTTTTGTTCATATGCTGGATGATTTTGTATCTTTCTGATTAGTTTAATGTTTAGCTAATTAATCAACTTGGCTAATTGGCTTCTTCTGCAAATGCGTAGCTACTGAAAACTCTTATTAAAGAATTTGGAGATATATAGCACCATTTCATGTAGAGCCAAGATGGATAATTTAAAAAAAAGAAAAAAAAGATAGATAATGGAAAATGAAATCAAACACATAATACCTTAGACATGAGCATCATTTCATTCTTTTGGAGTTGATAAACCAAAGATGTTTTTGGTCCAAAATAAAAAATATGTAGGACTAAAATTAAACAAAGGAAAAGACTAAATTTGATATTTAAAATGATCAAAATTGAAAAAGTAAAAACTTACCGGATGATTCTTGATATTAACTCTTTAGGATTTTTTTACTTTTAGAATAACACTCTAGTGCACTTGGTGTATAGTGCATTCATGGGATTTAAACCAAATTCGTCCTCTATCTTTTCACCTTTATCAAAATGGTCCTCTATTTATTTGCTTTATCAATTTAGTCCTGTATCTATTCAAGTTTCGCCAAAATAATCCTAATTGGCCTAAAAATGTACAAAACCTCACCGTTTTGGTCTTATATTTTTTTTTTCACCAATTTAGTCCTGTATCAATTCACATTTCTCCAATTAGGTCCTAATTGATCGCATAAAACATAAAATGCCACATTTTTAGTCATGCGCACTAGTTTTTTTGGGGGAAGCTTATGATGTGGGGTTTTTTTTTTCAATGTGGCACTAGCGGTGGCCAGCTTTGCATATAGACCCAGTCGTTTAACTAGGTTCACATTTTTTTTTTCGTTTGACACCGGAAAACTCCTCCACACCGATTCACCTGGGAACATGGTTCTGATAACATAATTAGGGCCCCCGATGGACCTCCACCTCTGCATTGGTATGATATTGTCCACTTTGAAACGAGCTAGCCTGCACAAATTTATTTTTGGGCCTTCTTAAAAATATATCATACCAATGGAGAACTTGTTCATCCTTATAAACCCCAAGAAACTCCCATATTATTTTGATGGGATTTAATGGGATTTAAACCAAAATCATCATCTATCTTTTCACCTTTATCTAAATAGTCATTTATTTATTATTTTATCAATTTAGTCCCGTGTTTCTTCAAGTTTCGCCAAATTGGTCCTAATTTCCTGAAAAATGGTTTTATGCTTTATGCGTTCAATTAGGACCTAATTGGAGAATGTGAATAGATACAGGACTAAATTTGTAAAGAAAATAAATATAGGACCAAAACGGTGAGGTTTTGTACATTTTAAGTCCAATTAGGATCATTTTGGCGAAACTTGAATAAATACAGGACTAAATTGATAAAGCAAATAAATAGAGGACCATTTTGATAAAGGTGAAAAGATAGGGGACGGATTTGGTTTAAATCCCGTGCATTCATTCAATAGTTGTGTCTATTTACACTGAAAATTATGATTTTACAATGAAAAGTGTGATTAGATTCTACTGAAATTGATTTTCAATATAATTTTTTGGCAAAAACTTGTATGAGACCATCTCATGGTATAAGACTATACAAATTAACAAATATCCTACCAAAGTGTTAATGAGTCAATGCCCTAGTTACACCAATTTTCATCGTCTCATGCTATGTGACGGTCTCATACAAGACCTACTCTAATTTTTTAGTGTAATCCAACAATATTTTTCAGTGTAAACAACATCAAATATTAAATGAGTACACCACCATACAGCATTTGGTGCATATGAAAGTGTGTCTTACTTTTATTTATATACACTGATACGAGTAGAGAGAAAAAAAAATTATACTAAAAATTCAAAACAAACACATATTTATAAAATGTAGACCATGAGCTTTTCAAGTTGGACCAAACATAATTGAAGTCACAAAGCTCCAAAATACCTAATAACAGAATTTCAATATGAATTGTGGTTATTTTTTGGGTTTCATGTTATTCAGAGAATTCGATGATCTCATGCAAGGAAATAGTCAAAGTTCTTCCAATCAATACTTTTAAGCTTATAAGCTATACAAGCCAAAAATTAAGGCTTAATTAACTAAATTAGGAGTATAATTAATGAATCAGATACCAACAAACACCAAGGCGCCATATATGTAAGTGATTAATGGTAATGCATAACGTTAATTTTAGGTTTTAATTAATTAAATGGAAGAGAGAAATGATGAAGATTAATTAAATATTTTGCAAATGGAGTTTTGCGATTGGAGATGGAATGATTTGTGAGGGGCTCAAAAGCAACGTACCGTGTCCTTTCCAATGTCCCTTTCTCTTTGATCCAAACGCCATTATCATTAATTAATCACCATTAATTACTTGATTAATGAAGCAATCAAAAGAATAATTTTGTCCATTTATGACTCAGCTCAGCTGTGCCTCGGATTCCTTGCATTATCATTCCCCTGTGGGTTGGAAGACATGCACGTTATATTTATCAGTAGGAATAAAAACAATAAATTTTGGTGGTGACAAAATATCTAACTTTGTACTCCATTTCAACGATTATATGGCGATTAAATAAAAAAAATTGATCTAATTAATATTTCAATTTGAGTATAATTGGTTCATACATGAATCATTGAAGGGTATTAGTTGTCTTTACTGGAAAGTATTAGTTATTTGTACTGAACGGTATTAATTGTTTTTATTGAAGAGTCTTAATTTGTTTTCAGTAATAGTACTTTTCAGTAAAAACAGCTAATATTCTTTAGTGAAAACAACCAATACTCTTCAATGGTTCATATATGAACCATTTTCCTCTATACTTATCATAAAAAAATTATTTCCCCCAAAAGCCATCCGGGATGAATCCATTCTATTTTATTTTGTCTATAAATCAGTGTTTTCTTGCATGCATAAGCTTCTGAACTTCGATGATTTCATAGTTTAGAACAAATGACCGGGTCTCTGTCTACAGCTTCATGATCTACATACTTCAACAATTAATTAATTTGCATGGAGATTATGACACAAAATCATGGTATTTACATACTGCATGTGTTATAGGGCATATATAGTTTAAAATCAAGAAATTATATAAATGGATTCAGTGCTAAGTGAAAAATCACTACTGTGCAGCCTGCTTTTGTTGATATCCAATTGGATTAATTTGAAAATAATTGTGCTTTTGGAAAAGTTATTTTAATGAATTCACATAGAAATATAAAAAATGGATAGTGTTTGGGAAAACAAAGAAGAAGAGTTTTCATCAACTCGGACACTTAGGCGATCGAATTTTAAGTTGGTAGTTAGTTGTTTTTCAGAATCAGCTAATTTTTTTTTAATTAATCAATTAAAAGCAATTAATAAAAAATCATGTTGGGATGCCTTGAACCCCATGCATTGTGTTGGTCGGGGGTCTCGCTGACCGGTCAGCAACCTGGGGGTCTAGGGGCGATGCTTCTCTCGATGGGAGCTGCCCTGATTTTCACGGTGTATGTTATGTTTGAGCCCGTTTGGAGTTGTGAGCCTGTTTTCCGAGGCCCAGTCTGTTAGGGATTTATAAATACCCTTATTATTTGATTTAGGTTATTGTATACTTTGAAAACATTGAGATCTCATTATAATATACGGATATAGTCAACATAACGGTAGTGAACCACGTAAATCTGTTTCGTTTCCTTTTACGTTTGTTTTTTTTTTTTTTCATCCCGTTATAACAAATATTTCTTCAAAATGTGATTTTCTTGCAACAGGTCTCTTGTATGTTACATCTAGTGAAATACACCAACTAATACTATACTGCACATCATAGTATATGTCAAGATGTGTATATCAACCATATTAATATAAGTTGTCCACTTGTCCTATGGTTAATTTAAGTAACAGTGATTTTGTAAATAATAAAATATCACCATGTCAAGATATTCATCTAAGTTGTCCACTTGTCCTATGGTTATTTTAAGTAACAGTGTTTTTGCAAATAATAAAATATTACCATGATAAGTACAATGGTTTATTAAAACATAAAGATATCTTTGTGGTATCTCAGATTGAAAACAGGCAAAGAATATAACATATGCAGTTAATACTCGAGATGCTCAGTTAACATGATAACTTCCAAATACAGTAACTTTTTTATTAATCCATAAATATTCAAGTACCCTATAGAATAGTAGATTAAAGAATAGGTAGAGCATAAATATGATGGTCACAGCTCTAAAGAATTAGGGACATTGGAAATAGTACTTTTTAGGTGGTTGTTGGCATCTAGCAAGGGGATTTTTCTTCTCTTTTTTTTGGTTGGTGGGGTGGTGGGATGGGGAATGGGGATTGTATACTTGTCCTTCAAATTTCAATTTAGGATGGTGGAAGAAAATAAATTTAACAGAAAATGAGGTAACATATTTTATTGGTCAGTGATCAATTTAAGTTTATATTTTGTAGGAGTTTTATCAATTTATGGTTTGAAAGATAGTAAAATTATTAATTTAAGGCCTGAAAGAATCTTCCTATTGATTCAGAGCCTGGAAGATTGAAAAATATTGATTCAGGACCTAAAAGATAAAAATATTAATTTAGAACTTACTCATTTTAAAACTGTGTTTGGTCTTTAATAATTTTTTATTATTCGATAATAATTTTATAATCATATTTCTGAAAATATAAATATATATTAATTTTATGTGATTGAAAAAATAAGAAACAAAAGAATTAATGAAAAAATAATAATGTATATATATAAAATAAGAATATAAATTATAATATGTCAAACATAGTCTTAATATTTTTTAGTCTTAAATTGATAGGTTCTATCTTTTAAGTCCTAAATTGATAGTTTTCTATCTTTCAGGTCTTTAATCGATAGGAAAAATCTTTTAGGCTTTAAATTGATAGTTTTACCATCTTTCAGGTCTTGGGTTGACATTATTCCTATTTTTTTATTTGGCTTAAATTTTTCATAAATTTGGCACATACTTATAGGTTGTGTTTGGATGGAGATATTTGAGATATGAATTTTAAATCCACAATCTAAATTCACTCATTTCAAATTCTTAGCTTTGTTCCTAATTTAAATTTGAGGAATTTTAAATATTTAGCTAAACTATGTCATTTGAAATTCATAGATTCTTAAATCCATTCATTTTTAAACATTTTGCATTTTAAATGACTATATCCAAATGCAGCCTTATAGTCAGTTTAAAATTGGGGAAAGGCGCGTTCTACATGGGCCGTCGGGATTAATGTTGTACGCTGACGAGGGAAAGGACAATAATCAAATCATTACCTCCTCTATTTGTGAATCTCCTCTCTCCTACGTGGCATGTCCCATCATGAATTATTTCAAAATCCTGCTATCACCGGACTTCTCTCCTTAACTTCCTATTCTATTAACTTCTATATTAACTTCCTATTTTATTAATTCTATTAACTTCTATTCCAAAAATTCTAAAATTACTTAAATTAAATTAAAAACCTTGAATTATTCCACTCCCACTTACTCCTATTTTTTTATATCTCCGAGAAACTCCACATTTATCTATAACGCACGCATGCATATATACATATATATATATATATATATAATATATATATATATATATATATATATATATATATATTTGTGAATCTCCCCACCTCTCTCAATCCTTTATTTTAAAATTCTACAATTCTATAACTTTATGATATTTTTTGATAATATTTATATATCCTATATTTATATTCATACCCTCTATGCACTTATTTTTACTATATAAACTACCTTTTTTTTTAATTTGCATGAGTTAGTTGGAATAATTTATTATGGTTTTTAATTACAAATTGATATTTTAATTGAATTAAAAAATACTATATTTTGATTGAATTAATATTTAAAATATTTAATTTAAACACTTATATATATATATATATATATATATATATATATATATATATATATATATATATATATATATAATATCAAACCTGCGTACAGAGTCGGTCCAATGATTTTTGGGGTCCTGTGCAAAAAAAAAAAAAAAAAATTCATTAGTATGCATTAAAAAAAAATTGACAATAGGAAGACAAGTTTATCAATTAAATTAATAAAATAATATTAAAAAAATAAAAATTCTCAATCAAGTACAAAATTATAGCATGCACTTGAATTTTAAGCTCAATTTTGACATCAATTTTGATTTTTCAACACACAAACACATCGAACTTTTTTTTTTATTGCAGTTGGAGTATTAAGGGCTCCTTCTTGAGGTATTATTGATTACTTTTTGGGTTATCACTGATTAATTTTTAAAGTATTACTAATTTCTGTTTGAATATTTTTTTTTCAAAATCTAATTACATACATACACTCAAGTGCACATAATCTAATTATATAAATTGTAACAAAGTAAAATTTTGTACCTATTATTCATGAATAATCTCAATGAAGAAATGATCTAAGAAAAGTATTTATTAAAAAAATGATGCAATTCATTTCGGGAACAATCAAAACTCAGAAGAAGAAAATATAAAATAAAAAAATAGTTTGGCAAAAACAAGCAACCAGATAACAATACAACTTTTTCTAATATATATAAAGATATAAAACTAGATATCTTCTTGGGGGCCTTGCCCGTGGGGCCCTGTGTAGCTGCACCAGGTGCACCGCCCGCGTAATATGCGGTGTACTGTGCTAGTGATTAATTTAATTACGTATTTTTACTCTCTAATTTTTAACACAAAATATATTTTTGTTAAATAAATACCCATAAAATAATTCAACCAATTAAAAATTGTCTTATTCTTTTAGATTGTAAGATTTTAAAATAAATTCATACTTCACACTACGGTATTGGGTTAACCTAAAGCTTAAAAATAATCTAATAATGATTCAAATTGAATTCCAACTCTACCAATATCGCCTTTGCCTTCAATTTCCAACAAAAGGAAAAAAAATAAAAAATTTATTAGGTTATCCAAAACTCATTATAGAAAAAGGTCTGGCCCATAATATCCGAGGAGCTCCCTTTCCTGGGCAGTTTTGAAGAATAGATTTGGGCCGTATAAAGAATTATTGGAATTTTGAAATGGCCCAACTTATAATACACTCCACCAAAAAATGTTCAGAAAAAAATTCAAAAAAATGTAACAATTTTCGATTTTTTTTTTCAAAAAATAAATATGTTTATTGTTTTTTTTACATTTTCAGAAAAATATTTCGAAAAATTTGTCAAGTTTTTCAGATCTTCTTTCCAAATATTTTTTGGGTGGAGTGTATCAACAAAAGATAGAACTGTATTTGACCTGAGTCTTTTGAAATATAGTGGGAGACTGAATTGTTTAATATATTTCATCCAAAATAAATCAATATATTGATATTTTCTTTTATAAGCTAAGATAAAAAAAAGTAATGTCAAAGGCATAGTTTTTTAGGTGCTCCGTGCAATTTAAATGTATTTTTATAAAACTAATTTTATTATTACTGAAAAGTTACGCTTATTATTACTAAAAAATGCATTCAATAAGGGATGGTTTAATTTTCAATAATAATAGGAGTACATTTTTTTTAAAAAAGACTTAAATTATACAGTGCACGTGATGCATTGAAGAACAACCATAGAATATGAAGTATCTAATTAAAATTGATTAATCAAATAAGTTCAAATATACGGTTATAAGAAAAAAAATTGACAATGAATATCAATAAACATAAATGAGGTTGATATTAGTGAATTAATATATGCAAGTTCAATAGGCTGATTTGTTGGTCAGCAGACATTTCCATCAAACTACCCCTTTTTTTAAATATTTATAAGTGTTATAAATAAAGGTGGTGGAATTGGAGAATTGTGTTACTATTATGTAAGGGTGTTTGGACTAATCTTTATCTATTACTTATAAAAAGAGGGAGTTGCGCTCAAGTGGCCTGTCACTTGGCCAGTTTCCTTCTGGTTCCAGGTAAATTTCTTACTACGTGTCCAACAGTCGGCGATCAACTTGCAAAGTGCCTCTCCAATTTTTTTTAATGCGCATCAAATCAGTTCTCCGTTTTTAGCACTATCTCTCCTCCTAAATTCTCATCGCCAACGCTAATAATCCGGCCGCTCGCACCGCTGAAATCTACGGTTGTTACTCGCTGACTACATTCGTTGTCAATTTTCAATTCGTCGCCGGTCCTCTGCCTTTCCTTCGTTAGTTTTCCATAGGGATTTCTCCAATTTTAGATTCAGGTACAAAAAATCCCCATGTTTCCCACTCATTTATTTACCCCTTCCATCTGCTGAAGCAATTCCGGCCTCAACAGCTCCATCCTCATCGTACGCCTCTCGACTCTCTCTTCTATATGTGTGTTTTGATTTATATTTTCTTCTCTGTTAATTGTGTACCCGTGTGTTTATATTCTCATTTTTGTAGTCTTATGTGTCTGTTAATGAATTAGCTTTGTTATACATTTATATGCCCACCAACTGTTTGATAAATTGTCATAATCCTTTAAAAGCAATTACTTAGTTACTGGAAGAAATAAATCAAATTTTAGAGGATATAATAGTGATGGAGTTTAGTGTCTGCTTTACTGGGAAGAAACATAAGTGAATATGCCATTGTACGTGGCATTACCTAACTTGCCTTTGATTATATTTGTATGTCATATTTGGTATTACAAGTACTTGTAAAATTTAAATTATCTTAGGTTATGCATAGTTTATTAAGATGACGTATTTTCCTTATGTAGATAGACTCATGATATGATAGTTAATATTTTATTAGTGATACAGGTTAGGATTTAAGAGATTCTTTTTTAGATGAACGTAAACATATGTGTATATATATGCACTTTGTGATTTTTCATTAGCTCTTGTTGTAGTCATATAAAAAGGTTGTACTATAATCTGCACCTAATATTATAAAAAAAAAAAAGATAATTGAGGAGTTATTTTGATTAGCTTCATTTGTCTTTGTTTGCTTTTCTAGAGGGAGTGAGGGTACCCCACATTGATCTTAGTACACTATAGCTTTCATTTTACTAAAAAAAAGCATTGTTCCTTTGCATTACTTTTTTGGTTAGGATGATGGAGAGATGACTCACTTAACTGGTTCCTCTACTGGGAGGACAACTACTTGGGTCATACTTAGTGGAAAGATATGATATGATGATAGTATTTCTAATGATTGCAGATGAAGTGTATATGGAATCCATGAAAATGACTACAAAATATTTAAATATGACAAATATATAAATAATATGGTGTTTATGTAAAGAAAAATTTGGAAAATTTCCAACCCAAATACACTCCTCGTATTCATTATTCTAAAACTTTTGATAAAATTGTGTTTTCTTGGAGGCATCACAACTCCATAACCACTGTAGGAAAAATTCAAAGGAAAAAAGAACTGATATGTTTATTTGTTTTCTACTTTCCGATAAAAGATAACTACAACTGAACAACATGTAGGCCTTTATTTTCTTGTGGTCACACTTACTTCTCTATTATCTACCCTAAATTTTAGTTAGATATTGTATTTAGCAGCAACAAGTGGTGATAGTAGAACAATATTGTTAGCATCAAACTGTATAATGAGAAACCTTGTTATCTTTTGTGCAGCAACAAATGTATTCTAATCAGGTTTGTTGTTCTTAGTGGTCATTTTTTGCCAATGAAATCTTTAATTTGTTAGATGTTGATTTCTTGATCTCTACTTTTAGGGACTAATTATGCCATTTGTAAACTCTATGACAGTGCAGCTACCACGGACTACATTAACGTTAAGTGTCTTACAATCCACCCAAACTACGAGGTTCTTTTACTTGATTGTCTAATAGGTGCGCTCTTTCACCATAGTTCTACATATTGTGTGCATTTACTATGCTTTATAATATTTTCAGTATTAGTTCCCTTTAGGCTTTTTGTTACAGTACATATTCTGCAATTTCTCATAAAAACTAGGATGTATTTATATTTTACTATTCCGCTTGTACAACTAACAATTATTTCTATTACATTTAGTTGAATGTTCACTGTATCTTGATTTTTGTTGCGCGCTTAGCGATACATTTAGTACTGTGAGTTTCTGTTACAAAATCATATATATATTTGTGAACTAGAGTAGACATTGTAGCAATAATGTTATCCGCAAGAAAAAAAGAGAACAAAGAGGTTGACACAACCAGAAAACCATGTAAAAGAAAATATACCTCATTAGAAGACCGTAGACAGGCAGGCAAAAAATAAACGAAGGAACACACAGAGATTGCCATATGTCAGCAATGATCCATTAGGTACTGAAGAAGTGAATAAAACAATAAAATTATGTAAAAGAAAATATGTCTCATTGGAAGATCGTAGATAGGCAAAAAATAAACGAAGAAGCAAACATGGACTGCAAAATGTTAATTGTGGTCCTTTGGAATTTATAGCAAGTGGTCCAGATATCTTACCTACTGTACACAACTGTAAATTTTGCAATGCAAAACGTATTTACTTAGAGCCTCCTACATTTTGTTGCTCATTAGGAGAAATAAAATTATCAGAAACAAAGATGCCTTCTGAGTTGGTTCAATTATATCTTGGTCACGTTGAAAATGCTAAAGAATTTTGTAATTGTATTCGTAGCTACAACAATATGTTTGCATTCACATCAATGGGTGTACACAACGACAAATCTTTGGCTAGAAGAAATGATGGAATTTATACATTTCGAGTGCAAGGTCAACTTTATCATTTTATGGACCAACTAATACCACCAGATAATGAAAAACCAAAAAAATCTTCAGTTGTATTTCTTTGACACAGATCATGAAACTTTGAACCGTATGTCTATTAGTTCAAAATTCAATGGACCACTTGTTGAGAGAATAATGCACATTTTAGAGGTCAATCCATACGCTAATTTTTTCAGGAGTCTTAATAGTATTTGCAACTTGAATGAGTATAAAATTGCTTTACAAGCTGACCCTAGATTGGACCAAAATGTTTTTAACAAACCTTCTGCATCCCAAGTTGCTGGAATCTGGTTAGAATCTGACAATCAAGAACAATGCGCAAGTCAACATATTCAGGTTTACCCAAAAAGTAGTCAGCCTCAAATTATCAAACATTATTTTGGTTGTTACGATCCAATGCAATATCCTCTTGTATTCCCAAATGGCGAATCTGGTTGGCATCGAACAATTAAAAGATTAGACACAAGACCAAAAAAAATGGACCCCAGACCAACATGTGATGATGAAATCATCTGTACCATCCAAAATTGCACAAACGTAGATGACCTCATACAATCTGAGGCTCAAGGTAATATTAAAATGAAATTGTGTTTTTATCAGAATTTAATAATGTATTTGATTGCTAAGTATAAATTTTTTGGGTTATTTATGTAGGTTCTAAGAACAAGAGCACTCAAAGGACTACCGTCTCTTGTCGTGAATATTATTGTTATAAGTTACAAATAAGAGATCATGATAGATCATTCTTACTTCATATTGGTAGACTTCTGCAACAATATGTGGTTGATATGTACATTAAAATTGAGACATCAAGACTAGACTTTTTCAGGACTACAAATATGCAAAACCGGTTACGAAAAGACGCTTATCGTGGTTTACTAGATGGTATTGCACAAGGTTGTGAACTAGGTTCTGATATTGGCTTACGAATGATACTTCCTACATCATTTATTGGAGGACCTAGAGATATGCGAAAAAGATATATGGATTCTATAGCCTTAGTGCAACGATTTGGAAAGCCTGATATTTTTTTAACAATAACTTCAAACCCAAATTGGCCAGAAATAAAAGCATTGTGTTTACCTTCTGATGAAATACAGAACAAACCTGATTTAATAGCCAGGGTATTTCGTGCGAAGCTTCAAGTTTTGAAAAATGAATTATTTAAGAAAGAAATTTTCGGTCACATTGTTGCTTATGCATACGTAGTTGAATTCCAAAAAAGAGGTTTACCTCATGCTCATTTCTTGCTTATTTTGAACCAATCATCAAAAATGTATTCTCCCGAGGCTTTTGATAGAGTTGTTTGTGCTGAACTACCTGATCAACACACTAATCCATATTTATTTTCATTGGTGGTAAAACATATGATGCATGGCCCATGTGGTACATTGAATCCAGCATGCCCTTGTATGAAAAAAGGCTCTTGCAAATTTCATTATCCTAAAGAATTCTCGGAAAATACTAAATACGCAGCAAACTCATACCCACTATATAGACGGACAAATAATAATCGTACAATCACTGTAAGAGGATCACAACTTGACAACCGATGGGTTGTACCTTATAATCCATATCTTTTGACAAAATTTAACTGCCACATTAATGTTGAAATATGTTCAACTATTCAGGCTATGAAATATATGTATAAATATATTTATAAAGGACATGATAAAGTTACATATTCGTTAGCAATTTCCAATGATCCAATAATTGATGAAATAAAAAATTTCTAGAGTGCTAGATGGATTTCTCCTCCAGAGGCAACCTGGCGAATTTTTAAATTTGAGCTTAACAATGTGCATCCTCCTGTAATATGTTTACCAATTCATTTGGATAATGAGCAAATTGTAACTTTCCCAGCCAACCAATCATTACACAATATTGCAAAGAACCCTACAATTCAAAAAACGATGTTAACACAATTCTTCTACATGAATGAATACGATGACTATGCTAGGAGCTTGAACTGTTTATATGTAGAATTTCCAGAACATTTTACTTGGCATAGTGAATCAAAAGAATGGAAACGTCGTAAACAACGACAAGTCATTGCTCGAATAGTTTCTTGTCAACCATCTACAGGCGAAAAGTTTTATTGCAAGTTGTTATTGATGCACGTTAGAGGACCAACTTCATTTGCTAAATTAAGAACAGTCAATGAGACAACCTTTAGCACAAACAGAGAGGCTGCACAAAAATTAGGTTTAACAGAAGATGATAAAACAGCTGAAATGTGTATTGAAGAAGCAATTGCATATCTAATGCCCAGCGCTTTACGACATTTTTTTGCTACTGTCCTTGTTTACTGTAATCCCAAAAACCCCAAAGAATTATGGTTAAAATTTGAACATTTCCTGTCAAAAGACTTCACACAAAATAAAACTTACAGTTGTAATGTGGCTAAACATAAAGTTTTAAACATTCTTGCTTCTTATCTTTATTCAATGGGAAAAAAGTTGGAGGATTTCTTCTCTGTTGATGATGATATGCCGATGAATTTTCTTGATAGTTTGACCAAAGAATTACAAACCGAACAAGATATAATTACACCCAATGAAGATCTTTTTGTTGTTGAGCAATTAAATGTAGAACAGAGGTTTGCATATGATCGAATTTTATATCACGTTAACAATAATTTGCCACATATATTTTTTGTAGATGGTTTGACCAAAGAATTACAAACCGAACAAGATATAATTACACCCAATGAAGATCTTTTTGCTGTTGAGCAATTAAATGTAGAACAGAGGTTTGCATATGATCGAATTTTATATCACGTTAACAATAATTTGCCACATATATTTTTTGTAGATGGTCCTGGTGGTACTGGAAAAACATTTTTGTATAAAGCACTTCTTGCTACCGTGAGATCTAATGGTAATATTGCGCTTGCTACAACTACCTCAGGTGTAGCAGCATCTTTACTTCCAGGAGGGCGCACTTCACATTCAAGATTCAAGATTCCCTTGGACGAAAATGATTCTAAATCTTGCAGTGTCAGTAAGCAGAGCACATTAGCCCATTTAATAAGAGTTGCAAAGTTGATTATTTGGGACGAAGCTACGATGGCAAAACGCAGTACTATTGAAAAATTTGACGAAATGTTGAGAGACATTATGAGTTCAGATGAAATTTTTGGCGGAAAGATTATTGTGTTTGAAGGCGACTTCCGTCAAACATTACCAGTTATTCTTCAAGGTACGAAAGATGATATTATACAAGCTTCAATTGTTATGTCACCTTTATGGAATCAATTTGAAAAACTCAAGCTTAAACAAAATATGCGAGCATTACTTGATCCTGATTTTTCTGCTTATTTGTTGAAAATTGGTGATGGAATTGAAACACTAATGAAAGAGATGAAATTCAGCTTCCATCCAGAAAGTATTCCTTTTATAGATGACAATACATCTTTAAATGCACTAATAGACATAGTCTTTCCAAATGTTAATGATTACAATTTAGATTTTTCCTTATTGGTTAAGCGAGCTATACTTACTACAAGAAATGATTTTGTCCATGAAATAAATGATGTCTTAATCAACAGATTCCCTGGAGAAGAAATTACGTATTTTAGTTATGATGAAAACACAGAGGCTTATGTTGTACCAGATCAACAAGAATTGTTCCACTCTTTGACTCCTTCAGGACTTCCTCCTCACAAGTTAACTTTGAAAGTGAATGCACCAATCATATTACTAAGAAATATTATTCCAACTGAAGGACTTTGCAACGGAACACGTTTACTTTGCAAAGGTTTTGGTAGAAATGTTATTTATGCTGAAATCTCAGTTGGTACCCATGCTAGAAAACCTGTATTTATTCCTCGTAGAACATTAGAGGCTCCACATGATAGTTCCTCATCTATTCCATTCAAAAGAAAACAAGTTCCGATACGCCTATGTTATGCAATGACCATTAATAAAGCACAAGGTCAAACGTTAGATTTTGTTGGCGTATACTTGAAAGAACCTGTATTTTCACATGGTCAGCTCTATGTTGCATTATCAAGAGCAAAAACTATAGATCAATTAAAAGTCCTTATTAGACCACCAGTCTTGTCAGTGCAAAGCACTAGCTACACAAAAAATATTGTTTACAATGAAGTTCTAAACGCTGCCAACACTACCTAGGTTTTACTGAAGTATTAATGTAGGTAAGTTCTATTTTCTAACTATGTACCAAACATTTTTATTGTAACATACTGCTTCTACAACTTTGATGAAATTTTTGTTTCTTATGAAATTAATTGTTCAAGTTGTATAACTAATTAATGCAGTTAATATTCTCTCACTTTCTTCACTTCAATATCAACAGAAAATACCTGAATAATGCTTGAAAATCCACAACCAAACGTTCACACTTGGTTTATCAAAGCGTTGGTGGCTACATCAATATGTTTTCCTTGCTCGGTGTTGATTTAATTCCAGGCATAGATACCACCATATTCATTCTGTAAGTGTCCCTTAACACTTTTACTTTCTATTAATTCTTCTGTTGTTGTCTCTATGTTTGTGTTAGTGTTTACTTATCTATGACGAGATAATTATAATTTGCATCAGCTTTTCATATGTTTTTATAAGGTAACCCGATTATTTAACAGCAAAGCATGATTGTCGAATTTTGAAGTGACATGTTAAAATTGTATGATTACTATATTTTGTTCGTAAAGGTTCTTTCCTTCCGCTTCAAGTTATTTAGGAAAGCTGGAAAATATGAGAGGTTCTCCTTTTGCAATTTATCCTTTTCCCCAAGTATTTTTAGCTGCCATATCTTGAATTTCAATTTCAAGCACAAAAGATAATGACAATTCTTCTTGAGGAAAATAATATTCTTGTTGTGATGAATGATAGTTGCTATCATTGTAGCCCCTTCTTCAAGTAGCGTGTCATTAACCCTCACAAACAGATTGGATGAAATTCTGTAAATCTTGCTAAAAAAATTGTTGATAGGGAATGAGGATGATTCAAAGTGTGGCCTTCAATTGCTCATCGAGCATTTTTTTGTTGAATCGAATGGCTTTGCTCAGTTTTCAAAATCGGGTGGATCGAGAAACGGTTCTTCAATTTCTACCATTTGTTGCTCTGTTTCAAGGAATGCGTACATACCGAAACTAGAGCCTTTTCGCAAAAGCAAGTTTGATAGAGCTGTTAGAGAACCTCCATTGATTCAGAAATCTGAAAATGAAATAGCAGGCAAGTTTTATTTCCTTATTTTTTCTAAGGAAGTTGTGATTCTCAGTTAAGAAAAAATGGGCCATTTTCAGAGATTTAGATCTTTTTGCTGAGATTTAGTAAATAGACTGTTTTGTTAATTGTTAAGAGTGGTATTTTAGACAGTATATAAACATGTTATAAATAATTAAGAATTAGTTATTTCAGTGGAAAATTATTGATCTTGATTCAATTCAATTCTAGATCTTAACATTTTATATATTCTGGTCATATTCTGCAGATTATTGTTCAACACTTGAAGGAGATGATTCTTATAGCTGTTGGGAAGCATATTTTGAACTCAAAAAGCTTGAAGTAAGTTGTTTCAATCTTGATCCTTTTCGAATTGATAATTTTTTAATTGTCTTGCCATGTAGTTATGAATCATATGATTTATGAACTATAGATGATCCTTCCTACCCATAAAATGATTTTGATGTTTATATTAACTTGATTTAATTCAGAAAGAGTCACCCAAAGAAGAGATGGAAAGACTGATAATTGAATCGGGTTTAGTAAAATCACTCATTTGCGTACACGGAGTGGCAGCCATCCACAAAGCTAACAAAGAGTGCAGTAATCCAAACAAGCATATCAACAACATAGAAAGTAAAGTGGAAAGTCCGTGTCCGATTCCTGTTTGCATCTGGTGTTCCTCCTGACGAGTAATAATGAAGTGTAATAGCTCTATGCTTGAAAGACATTCTTATTTCTCAATGCTATCCATATTGTGGCAGAATGTCTATGAAAACTCATAGAGATGCATTTCCTTGTTATGGCAGCAATGTCGTTTAGCAAAATCTAACTATAGTTTTATTTGGGTACAATTTACTTTTCTGATATTCATAGGTTGAAATTAGTTTACTGTCATGTAACTATATCATTCTATTTGTACGATTCTTTTAAAAATCTTTTCTTTCCAAAAAATCTTACTACTAACATTTTAAAAGTCTGGGTTACACCTCATTCATGAGGTGTACATTTACTAGTATTATAAAAAGTGACACTCCTCGCTCCAAATACTGCCACACACATGGCATTGTTAATGTGTCCTTTTAAATAATTCCTAATAATTTTTTTAAAGTCCACCACTCTCACCATTTTTCTTAATTAAATTAATATTAATTTGATAATTAATGGGGAAATGCATTATTGTAGTAATGCTCTTCTGTGGCCAATCAGTTGGTCCGGGATCCAATTATAAAAACATCGTTTTAACTGTCATTTATATATTTAAATTATCATTGAAGTTTACATACAAACAATTACATTAGTTATAAATGAACCATACAGTACCTTATAATGTCTAATTTTTATTATAAATATTGTGCATTACTATGAAAACAAATATTGTGGACATAGGGAATATAAATTATAATTTATTTTAATATTTTAATTAAAACTAAATGGATGTTATTATTTAGAAGAAAACGGAAAAAAAAAAAAGATGAAGCATCTAATTTTGCAAAACATGGGAGCATAGAGGTAGGGCTGTAAATGAGTCGAGCCGAGCCGAACGCACGAGTGTTCAAGCTTGTTTGAAAAATTATCGAGCTTTGATATTCATGTTTGAGCTTGTTTGATAATTATTCGAGTCGAGCTCGAACGAGCTTTAATCGAGCCGAACACGAGTCGAGCTCGAGTAGTTTGATATTTTTACACATGTTTTATCTTTTTTTTTAGTTATCGAGCTCGAGTTCGAGCCGAGCTTTATAATGTTCCGAACATAAATTTGTGTTCAAGCTTGTTTGATTTCTATTTCGAACCGAGCTCAAACGAGCTTTTATCGAACGATCTCGAATCGAGTATCGAATAACTTGGTTTGATTTTCAGCCCTACATAGAGGTCACAAAATCGATTCCCTTGGTGGCTCGAGTCTAGAAGGTGTTCACGAACTTTAAAAAAAGTGAAAATACACAAAAGTGGACAAAATTTAAGGGGACACTTGTTTTTTGCCCCTTTTTTTACAAAAGATGTATTTTGCCCTTTTTTTTTTTATCTAAAATGTCCACACTACCCTTACTCATTCATTTTGCAAATTCAGAAATTAATTCATATTTCAATATTATTGTATCCTTGCATCCAAACACTAACCAATTGAATATACAAAATATGAAAAATGGAAAGAACAAATGGGAGAAAAAAAAACCGACGGGAAATTGGAGAAAAAAAAACCGACGGGAAATGGGAGAAAAAAAAACCGACGGGAAATTAGTCATAGTTGGCGGTCGACGTCGGAGTTCCGGTTACGAGAATTATCCGGAGATTCAGAGGAAGATCAAGATCCCGAGGATAGGAGACACGGCGCTCCACGTGGCAGTTTCCGATGGGTATGAACAATTTGTGAAAAGAATGGTGTCGGCGGAAAGCGGTGTGCTCGAAATCGGAAACAAGCAAGGCGACACGGCCCTCCGTCTGGCAGCCAAATTCGGGAATGCCTATCTCTGCAAACTAATTGCAGAAAGGGACGATTGCCTCTGCAGACTAATTTTGGAAGAATCCGTGGGAATTTTGGAAGAACCCGTGCTAATTTTGGAAGAACAGAGGCGGGGGTGGAAGAACCCGTCGACTGGGGTTCTTCAATTGTGTTTTCTCAGTTTTTTTTTTTTTCCAGAATTTTACATTTTGGTTTGGTTAGTGTTTGGGTGCAAGGGAATCACAATATTGAAAGAATTAAAAAAATTGAAATGCAAAATGAATGAGTAAGGGTAGTGTGGGCAATTTAGATCCAAAATGGGCAAAATACATCTTTTGTAAAAAGAGGGGGCAAAAAACAAGTGCCCCTAAATTTTGGGCATTTTTGCTTGTCTCCCAAAAAAAAAAAAATTAAGATAGAATTACGACGGCTGGTGCTCATCGTAAATTTACAATAGGTTTTGTGTCGGGTGTGCGCGACTTTTCTTTTGTAGTCAGATGAATTATTGACCATCTATGGATAAATTGGAGCATCGAAACTCCAAAATGGGTACATTGGAGTATCGAAACTTCAACACAAACATTTATACATAGTAAGGATCAAAAGAGCAAGAGTACAACATGTAGGATCAAAAGCAACAAACATTATGATTATAAAACGGGAGGGAATATTACATATAAACTTTTGGTTTTCAGCACAAGTCCTATATATATAGGCAGTAGGTACACAAAAGCTAGCAAAAACAGAGTTTCAATCATATCTTATTTTTTTTTCAAAACAAAAAAAAGAAAAAGAAAAAAAACAAAGGCATTTTATGAATAGATTAGGGAGTCAAGAAAGCGGAAAACACCCCTCTATACCGGGACCATAAGCCATGCATTCATAACCAGGACAACAATCATCATACGATGATGAACCGATATTAGTTGCGCATAAATTTTCACATTCTTGCAGCACTTTTCTCGCGCCCAACCTAGTACTGCTGCTCGCCTCGACTCTGACCACCAACAAGCTTGAGACTGCAAATAAAAGCGCATGTAAATAAAATTGGAAAGAGTAGGTCTTGTATGAGACAATGAGAATTTGTGTAACTAGGGCATTGACTCATAACACTTTGGTAGGAGTAGGTGTTAATTTGTGTGGTCTCATGTCATGAGACTGTCTCATACAAGTTTTTTGCCAATTTGGAAAAATAATATCAACAATGCTATGATATAAGTAGGAGGAGGAAGGCAATTTTACTCACGAGATGCTGTTATGAGTAGAATGAGAATCAAGTGCTGGTAAGAAGCCATGATTACTAGCTAAATGCCTTTGATCGATTAATACCAAATAATGTGATGATCGATACATTTATATAGCTTGATCAAAGCCCTGAATTTATATATTATAGTCCCACACTTAAAGTAGTTGTCAACCCTCCTATTTTATACTATATTTTATATTTTTGTTTTTTCCTAGGACAAGCTAGATATTACTCATCACATGTACCCATTTATAATTTAATCTGTGGCCTACTCATCACAATAATGT
Organism: Ballota nigra; assembly: GCA_947034835.1. Taxonomy (NCBI): domain Eukaryota; kingdom Viridiplantae; phylum Streptophyta; class Magnoliopsida; order Lamiales; family Lamiaceae; genus Ballota; species Ballota nigra. Next base: position 101,418,213 of record OX344724.1, on the reverse strand, counting down.
CCAATTTAATTTATAACCATCTTTAATTAGTTGGTCAATAATTATTCTTTTAATTTCAACAATATTTTATATCTTATTCTGCGGGAAGGAATACATGACGGTGCACTAATTTATATGTCCACCACTTATATTGTGATGTCACATAAGTAGGGGAGCTCATAATTATTTAATTGATTATTATTTGATATATATCACAATAAAATCGACATAATTTACATCACAAACATTTGCCCTACTCTAAAAAAGAATTACAGTTCTAGGCCCATAATTTATAATTTATTGTCTGTATAATGTACACACACCATTATTGGACATATGTATACATGAAATACAATTTTATTTCGGGCCCGACTATATACATTTCCGTACTTATTAGATACCCCTACCCACTTAAACTACCCACCCTATTTTAAATTATTATTAAATACACTTAATATACGTACCAAACCCTTCCCTTTTTCGTTCCTTTCCAGCCCTTCTGCATGCCAACATGAACCAAGTCCTTCTGTGCAATGAGATGAAGTGTCGACTAAGGATTTACGTGGCGAGACATCGGCAATGACGAGATTTCAATAAACAATAGTTTCGAAAAGAACTTTGGCTTAAATTTTTTGAACTTTTTTTTAAATAGTTAGGGATTCGAAGAAAACTTGTCGAAAAATGACAAAAATTTTGGCCAAATATTTTCGAACACCTATGTTTCGACAAAATTTTGCCAAAATTCTAACCACATTTCGATAATTTTTTGTGAAAATCTTAACCATTTTTTGAAAGTTCAAGTTCAAAAAACTAGTGTCAGGATTTTTTTTCTAAAAAATACGAGAATACAATAACACACTTAAACTTATAAAATCACAGCATCGCTTTAAGAATAATAAAATAGAATAATAAAATGGTGATGCAACACAATTTTATTTCTGAAGCTACCAAATAGCGCTGGGCACGTTCATATTTTTAGGAAGTCAACAAGTAGACGTTATGGGCTTATGGCAAATGGAATCTAAGCATAAAGAATATCATATTAATTAATTAAGACAAGAATTAAAAACCAAGCAACATGTCACATCTATAATTAATCCATAACAACAACAAATAATAATAATATAATACAAAAACTTCTTTTAACTAGATTTGAACGGCAACTTTTTTCGATTGTTGATCAATATGTTCTGATTTCATTATCGCACAGAAGATTTTTTTTTTTAAATATTTTTTACTATAACAATTAATATGGTATTCATATATGAGAATTTCAAATTAATTACATTTATTTATATAAAAGTTAATTTAATTAATATTTTTTATGAGTAACTCTCTTGTGCACATGATACACTATTTGTTACTCATGAATATAAATCATAACAATTATGAATTATAATTTATATTTTAACGGTAGAATTAATTATGAAGCTATCTAAGTAGGCCCTTACTAAATTAAACACAAAAAAATTCTGAACAAGCAATCAAGCAATACAAAAGACTTGATAGATGAAATAAGAATATGTCACTAAAAATTAATTAAAAGATAATAAAAATCGGATTCATCATCTTTAAAATTGGAATATAAAATAAATTAGTCAAGCATCGTCGTAAAGTTTAAAGAAGATAATAAGACAACATAAGAATACTCGAAGCTTCACTACTACATTTTCGCTCAAAGATAACAAATCCTAGATAACGGATATTACTCTATCTGTTATCTGTGTTTCGTAAATCTGTTATCTAGGTAATATCTGTTATCTAGAAAAAATGGTGTTCGCACATAGATAACTGAGTTTTTTTTTATGGTTATCTAGGTCTGATTATCTATGTAACTTTTAATTTTACCCTATAAAATTTAAGTTAAGTTTTTTTCCTTAGTTAACTAATTATGGGTCTGTTATCTAATATTTGGTTATCTATTGTATACAATTTAACTTTGATTCTAAAATATTCTACACTTAGAAAATAAACATACATAAAATCGTATTCTACCATGTTCAAAAGCCCCAATTACAAGCCCTAGAATTACCACACCAAACTACAGCAATACGGCCACTCCATCGCGCGACGGCACTTCGAGTCATAGCACCACCGCCAACGAGAAGGCACCGCAGCACGACAGCACCGCCGAGCGACAGCACCGCCGTGTACAGAAACGCGCGGTCGTGCGCGAGGCTGCCTCCACCGCGACGCTGCGTCCCAGCCTCCACCGCAACTCAGTCTCCACCACCGCGACACATCTAGGGCACCGCCTACAGGTTCGTACTCTTTCACTAGATGAATGCTCTATCCTTTTTCAAGTTCATTAGATGAATAAAAAATTACAGTAGTGGTTGTTCTAATGCATAATTAGATGGTGAAAATTACTGTTCATGGTAGTAAAGTTTGAATAATTGGTATTATGAACAATTTGTTTGAGTGATTGTTCTAATTAGTACTAAAATTATGTTGAACATACTCTATTGTTGTGTTGCTCTGCTTTTAGGATACATAAATGCTTTGCATTTGAGGCTTTGAAATAAGTGTGTGTTGGTTATTTTTTATATGACTTTCTTTAGATTTATGTGACTTTCTTTAGATTTGGTTGGTTTCAACAATGACTAAAGTCTATAACTTATGTGATGTCAAAATTGTGTGTGAATGACTGGTAGTGGGTTTTTTTTACAAGAGTTGGTTTTATTATTACTAAATTTTAGTGCTCCATCTTGGAATTTTAGTGCTCCATCTTAGAGTACTCCTACCCAAGATCTGTTTCTTATATCTTTTGGTGATGTGGATGATATTGGCACAAGAATCGGTGGCAAACTTTTCTGAATCAGGATTAGGAAAACCACTAGCAATCTAGAATATTGATTGAATCATATAGCTATGCTCATCAGCAATCTAAGCTTTAGTGGGGCTGAGTGAGTGTTTAATTCTCAAACTAAATGCTTCATTTTACCAGGATCTATCCAGAGTTCATCGTAGTGGCAAACAAGTTGGATTGTATATGTATACATAATATAAATCAGAAAACTACTCTTTTTCAATCTATTAGGTATTAGCTCCAACTCCAGCTACATAGTTTGCACAAAATCATGGCCAAGCATATCATGGGATGATTATAAATTCCTACACCTCCATGTGATCTTTTTCTCTCAATTAGAAACATTTTAATTTCCAGAATACAATAACATAAACTTCTATAAATCAATTGAATTTAATCAAAGTAGACTGGGAAATTAATGAATCAAATTGTAGGCAGCTTAAAGTGATGGCAACATGTTTTAAATGGCTTGAGATTGATGTAGTGCAACTTAAAATTAATGTTTCTTTACCTAAGTTTTCTATATATATGTATTCTAAACATGTTGCGTTCTTTTTGGACTTGAGTGGGATGCGAGGGTGAAAGAAAAACAAAAGGAGAATAAAAGAATGAGTAATTAAAAGTTGTGATCCAATATGTAGATGTATACAAATTCTTGTATGCACCTCTAGTGTATAGCATGTATTTTGATTTTAAGTTTAATTTCAAATCAATTTTGACTTTTTAAAGCTCAATTTACTTAATGAGCTTTGAAAAATTAAAATTGATTTGAAATTGAACCCAAAATTTAAGTACATGCTATGCACTTAAGTGCACACAAGAATCACTTGTAGATATACACCAGAATAAGTGTATGTGTTGATGGAGAGATTGAATTTGCAAATTTAAAAGGATGAGTTGAGGGAAGTCAAATCCCCCCACTTGGATCTTGTAGGTTGAAAAAGAATATAACCTAAAGAAATTCTAAATGTAGTTGGAACCTTTTAACAATAAAACTCTGTTTTTGATATAACTTGGACTTAGACACTTTGAAGAGTTATCTAGTAATTAAGTTGGATTGACTGAAAAGTTGCTATTGTAAGAGAAGAATGGACTCGGAGAAACTTCCAGATTGTCAAATCCTTTTGAAATAAGAAATTACCCCAACTTGCTTGGGAAGAATGAAGTTAAGTATGAGATTTCGAGTTATTATATAAATCCTTATGTATTCTGTACTGTTTTACATTCTTAACTGTCATATAAAATTTCTATTTTATAGAAAAAGCATACAATGATACTAACATTTAAGTTAGCCGGCTACTTGCATAAGCAATTTCTCATAAACACTTATAACGTTTTTACAATTAAGTAGAGGGATTTGTATATTGAATCTAATCTAAGAGTAACCATTTTATATATCCATATATATTAATGTGCCTTTTGATTCATTAACTCAATGGATGCTTTATTAATTTGAGATTTAGATATCTGCCAACTTGTATAATTAAACCACAGAAAAGTAACTTTGTTGCATGTTCAATAATATTCCTTATGCTGACCTAAATCTAAAGACTATGACCCCCTACAACACCACTTAGTATGTGTTAGACCGTTCGTCTCCATAATTAATTAATTAATGTGTGAATGTCCAAATTAATTCCCTTTCTCCCTTTTTGATAAGAATATATATGATTGTATTCTCAACCGTACAGTACGCTACCGGTGCTTTTAAAAGCACAGCCCTACATACTGGTCGAGGTATTAAAATAAATATTATTGGACCATTTACACTAATCAAAATAGTCTCGTGTTTGTTTAGTCTATCTTTGAATAAAATTTAGAGACTTAATCCACATAATAAAATAGGCAGATAATTGCATTTGAGTTGACCCCTATTTGTAGTTCAAAACCATAAATTTTATCAACGCATCTTCACAGACCAAGAACTACGAGATCACCCCCTTCATTCTGGGGTGACGGAGGGATCGTACCATTCGAGCCGTTTTTTTCATGCTTTTCCCGGAGGTCTGGAGAAAGCTGCATTTCCCTAATCCTCCCTTCCCGAAAGGAAGAGCGTGAAATTCTTTTTCCTTTCCGCAGTGACCAGGAGATTGGATCTAGCCATAAGAAGAATGCTTGGTATAAATTGTTCCAAAAACTTGACTTCTTTTATTTATGTCAAAAAGCTCAGGAACAAATAGGTATGGAATAGAAAGATTCCACCCCCCCAAGTAAAGAACTGTTACAAATAATGAAGAAACTAGTAGATTTAGATACGAAGCAACATAAAATAAACCAAATTTGATACCTGAATATTCGGTTTGATAACCTGCTACTAATTCTTCTTCTGCTTCTGGTAAATCAAAAGGTAATCTCTGACCCGTTGGTTTATACGGATGGGCGAATGACGAATAGAAGGGCAGTTTTCCGGCATAAAGAAAATAGAGATCAAGGTATTGAGTATGCCCCTTTCCTGGGATGCCCATACGCTGCAAGTAGTACCATTCGCTTAGCCAGGAATTTTATAGTGCAAGAAGAAAAAAATGCTAAGTATAAATATCTGGTCGCTTCTCTTTATTGTTGTTTTTAATTAATTTATTTTCTTTCACAGATTAGTTCTCGTGTTCGAAATGAAAGTATGGACAAAGAGTGAATATTTAAAGACCGATTTTCGATGGATCATTGGATGTGGCTTCAATGCAATCTCTGGTATTATAAGTGTATCTCATTGTAATTTAATCTAGATATCGTAGTATTAAAACATATGTTATTTCGTAGTTCATGGAGAAAACTTATACCAAAATCCAAATTGATGATGTGCGGTCCGAGTGGACCACGTGTGTTCAAGAATATGTTTTTGTATAAAGGTGCGTTTGTTTTATAAATGTTGGTCAATTGGGATTTGAAGTTTACTTTTTTGTTTAATTTATTTGGTTTTATATAGAATTTGAGCTGAAATTGATTGTATATATTTGTATTTTCTACAGAGTGAAGTTCAAATGGAGTGTGGAGCAAGAAATTGGCTTTCAGATATCCCTTGATAATGAATTGAAGTGTTTTTTACTGTCAAATTGCTTGTTGGAGCTAGCATGTAACGAATACTTTAGTATTAATGTGTAGGTTTTAATTTTGAATGCAATCGAATGTAAGTTTTGATGAATTTTATTGTGGATGTTTGGATGTTTGACAATTTAATGAAATTATTGACTTTTGAATTGATTGTGAATTTATTAAATTATTGTGTATATTTTAATTTTTTAATTTCAGGAATTAAAAAAATTGACAAAATTAAATATTTGTTCTATTATAGATAATTTTTATTTTTTTACAAAAAGATATAATCTGTTATTTTTGCTTGATTAGATAACGAATTATAAACATTTAGATAACAGATATTATCAGTTATCTATGAGCGAGATTTTATATTCTGAACTGCCATAGGTAACGGATATTCATTGATTTGAATCTGTTATCTATGAGCGAGGTGCATAGATTACACCACCTTAGATAACGGACTATTTCGCTCATAGTTAACAGATATCCTCTGTTACCTATGAGCGAAAATGTAGTAGTGCTTGCGTGCATAAATCCTCCGTCCGCCGTGTTGATTTTTTCAAAATACACACAAATAAACCGAACTGTGTGTTTTTTTGCAGTTGGGGTATTGTTGATGCATTCTTCGGGTATTACTGATGTCTTCTTGGGGTATTTTTTTCAAAATCAAAGTGCACACTAGGACTACTCGATTTTTATATATGTTTTGAATCCATGAAATTTTGTCATTTCACTCCCTTAGAATAATTTTTTTTACGCCCTATACATTTCGCCCCTCTTGGAACGAATTTCTGAATCCGTCCCTTATTCCACGAATGAAGTAATATGCATTCAAAATTTAGATAGGAAATAGGTACAACAATATAAATGCATTCGAATGCACATTCCACTAAAACAATCGAGAAAGCACGCTGTCGTTTGCCCCATGCCTTTCATCAATTTAACTTTTGATCTTGTGAGATGCTTTCGCTGTTTTTTTCATGGAGTTCCCGGCCAGATGAGGTTCTTAAGCTCATTCGCTTGACACCTACAACGCGAGGCTTTCCAGAAACTTCAATTCCTCATTGTTAAAAGGCAGCTCACTTGTACCCAAAAGTTTCTTCAACACACACCCAACTTAAAAAAACTGGGAATGTGGACAAGGGCAAAATAAAATATAGGGTGGACTGAAAATTTAATATAAATACAGTTTCAAATAAAAAATGTAATAAATATAAGGTCGTTGTTTTTCTAACCACCTCCACTCCAACCATCCACCTCCATCTCAACATAAAATATATATGTGAAATTATACAAAAGTGCCCAAAATTTAAGGGGGCACTTGATTTTTGCCCTCTTTTGTAAAAAAAATGTTTTTTGCCCGCAAACGGTTGGCACCCATGCCAACCTGTGTGCCAACCATTTGCCAATCTCTTGCCAACCTTTTCGGGCAAAAAACATCTTTTTTAAAAAGTTGGGCAAAAAACATTTTGACCTTACAAAAAAGAGCAATTTTGATTTTCTCCCAGGGAGAAAAGCAAAATTGCCCAAAATTTAAGGGGGCACTTGATTTTTGCCCTACTTTTTAAAAAAGATGTTTTTTGCCCAAAAAATGTTGGCAAAACGGTTGGCAAAGGGTTGGCACTCATGCCAACCTGTGTGCCAATCATTCGTCAACCTTTTGCCAACATTTTTTGGGCAATATACATCTTTTGTAAAAAAAAGGGGCAAAAATCAAGTGTCCCCTTAAATTTTGGGCACTTTTGTGTATTTTCACATATATATATATATATATATCATTTTATATTAAAATTAAAATTAATTTTTAATTATAAATCTAATTTTTTTTATAAGTTGTATTAGTCAAACACCTTAGCAACTTATAAGCTACTTAATAATTAAATCTTATAAGCTCTTAAAACAACTTATAAGATATTGGAGTTTATAAGATGTTTCAAATAAACTAAGTTAAACGGCCGGTTCTAAGCTTATTTTTAATATTTTATAAGTTCTAACATCTTAATTTATTTTAACAGTATATAAGGTGTTAAAAAAAATTAATAGATTATAAGAAATAATTTATAAGTAGCTTACAAGTTATTAAAGTACTTGATTAATAAAATTTTTTTTTTTAATAATTTATAATAATAAATATTTATTAAAAATTTAACTTAAATATAAAATAATCATTTTTTTGTCATGTTGAGGTATGTGGTGGGGGCATTGGGATGTGATTATTAGTAAGTTCAACTCTAGCGTCTTTATATTTGTTCATGGCTGTAAAATTCGATTTCATATTTGTTGTAAATAAGTGCGTAAATTAAAGAGACAGGATTTATTGACCCAGTTCGTCGGGAACGACTACGTCTGGGGGCGATCCAAGCCAGGAGTTTCACTAATGATCTTGTGTATGAGTGTTTACAATTCTGAGTACAAAGGTATATTTATAATAATAAAACCCTAGTCTAAGATATAAAGCCCATTGGGTTTCTTGGTCCATTAGTAATGTCCACATCAAATCTTCTAGATTTGGAATAATAAATCTTCTAGATTTACAACACTCCTCCTTGAAAATTACGACATAACATAAATGTATTGTCATAAAAACTCCACATGCTAGGTATCGGTCAAATAATAAGTTAGGGATGAATGTTATTGATCTTCTAGATCTCAATCTTCTAGGTTTATTTCGGGGTTACCGCTCCCCCTGAAGACAACAACACTTTAAGTCTTTGCATCCCAATACCACGAACATACTTTTCAAAAGTAGACGTAGGTAAGGACTTAGTAAACAGATCTGCTAGATTGTTACTAGATTGCACCTTTTGAATGGTAATCACGTCACTCTTCTGGAGTTCGTATGAGTAGAAAAACTTAGGTGATATATGTTTCGTCAGGATTCCCTTGACGTGCCCATTACTCATTTGTGCGATGCAAGCAGCGTTGTCTTCAAATATAACGGTGGGAGGTGTATTGTCTTTGGCGATACCACACGAGTCACCAATGTGTTTTACCAAGGACCTTAACCAAACACATTCTCGTGCGGCTTCAAATAAAGCTATTATCTCTGAGTGGTATGAAGACGTGGTAACCATATATTGTTTAACCGATCTCCATGAGATCGCGGTACCACCACAGAGAAAAACGTAACCAGTCTGGGATATGGCGTTGTGGGGATCAGACAAATAGCCATCATCTGCATAACCTACTAAGGTTTTGTCTTGGTTCTTACGGTAAAATAGTCCAAGATCTTGAGATCCTTGGAGGTACCGTAGAACGTGCTTAACATCATTCCAATGTCTCCTCGTAGGAGAAGCGCTATATCTCGCAAGCAAATTGACAGCAAATGCAATGTCCGGTCGGATGCAATTTGCGAGATAGAGTAATGCTCCAACAGTGCTAAGATAAGGAACTTCTGGCCCCATAATTTCTTCTGAATCTTCTCTTGGTCTAAATGAGTCCTTATCCACTTCGAGGGATCGGACAACCATAGGGGTGCTAAGTGGATGAGATTTATCCATGTGAAATATCTCCAATACCTTTTTCACGTAGGTCGACTGATGTATAAGGATTCCTTCTGGGAGGTGCTCGATCTGCAAGCTGAGGCAGTACTTGGTTTTACCTAAGGACTTAATTTTGAATTCAGCTTTCAAGATTGAGTTGACTTCTTCAATCTCTTTGCATGTTCCAATTATGTTTAGGTCATCAACATAGACGGATATGATGCAAAAACCATCTTGCGATTTCTTCATGAATACGCATGGGAAAGCTTTATCGAATGTGTATCCCTTCTTCTGAAGGAATTCACTAAGTCTGTTGTACCACATGAGGCCCGATTGCTTCAGGCCATACAAACGACTTTTGCAGTTGTATGTTATACATACTGCGGTTTTCACCATCCCTCATTTGAGGAATGTTAAATCCATCGGGGATTTTCATGTAAATGCCGGCATCTAGTGATCCGTATAAGTACGTGGTTACTACATCCATTAATCTCATTTGGAGATTCATTTTAACTGCCAAAGATATCAAGTAGCGGAACATTATTGAGTCCATGACGGGAGAATAAGTTTGATCAAAATCAATCCTGGGTCTCTGCGAAAATCCTTGTGCTACAAGCCTCGCTTTATACCACTCCACAGTATTGTTCTCATTTCGTTTTCGTACAAATACCCATTTATATCCTACTGCGATAGCGCGCGCGGGTGTACGAACGATTGAGCCAAATACTTGTCTTTTGTTAAGCGATGCGAGCTCTGCATCAGTTGCCTCTTTCCATTTAACCCAATCGGGGTACTTCCGGCACTCGGTGATTGTTTTGGGTTCTGGATCTAGATCATGTATAATGAAAAGGGCGATTGACGCTGCAAATGTGTCATCGACGACAGTAATATTTCTATTGTATGTTTCTCCCGTATCTGTGAAGTTCACAGAGACTTCGACGTTTACGTCAACCAGACCTTCCTCATTTCCCATTGTATCTGGGTCTGGTCGTTCCACGGTCCTAGTACATGGAATATTTTGTGCACGTGTTTCATCACTAGGACTCTCGTCTCCTAGAGACTTGGAGTTATCTAGACGAATCTCTTCTAGAGAGTTTACATTCGACTGACCAGATTTGCTAGCCTTTCGTTTAGGTGTGTTACTATCTTTTGAGGGTCCCTTACGCTTTTGGCGTGTGGGGGCATGGGTACTCATTTTGCTTGGGACCTCAACCCTTTGGGGGGCATTTAGTGCATGTATATGCGATTTAGTTACACCTCTATGGTCAGTGAACGTGCTTGGCAGATTATTTGCTAAGTTTTGCAAGTTAATGATCTTCTGAACTTCTAGTTCAGATTGATTAGTGCGCGGATCTAGATACTGAAGATTACTTACGTTCCACGTAAGCTCCCGACATTCATTCAATTTTGAATTCGGATCTCCCCCTAATGCCGGGAAGTAATCTTCATCGAACATACAATCAGTGAACCGGACCGTTAATTGATCTCCGGACAAAGGCTCGAAGTATTTCACGATGGATGGAGAGTCAAATCTGACGTAAATACCGAGTATCCTTTGTGGGCCCATAGAGGTTCACTTTGGTATCGTTATTGGAACGTATACCACACATCCGAAAATACGCAGATGGGAAATGCTAGGTTCTTTCTCACGCACTAACTGTAGGGGGAAATGATCATTATATGCAGTTGGACGAATTTGGATTAAGTGCGATGCATGTAGGACTGCATGCCCCCGGCATGAAGTGGGTAGTTTGGAGTTCATAAGCAATGGTCTCGCGATAAGTTTGATACTTTTTATTAGCGCCTCAGCAAGACCATTTTGGGTATGGACGTAGGGGACCGAATGCTCCACTCTAATTAAAGAGACAAGATTTGTTGACTCAGTTCGTCGGGAACGACTACGTCTGGGGGCGATCCAAGCCAGGAATTTCACTAATGATCTTGTGTATGAGTGTTTACAATTCTGAGTACAAAGGTATATTTATAATAATAAAATACTAGTCTAAGATATAAAGCCTATTGAGTTTCTTGGTCCATCCACATCAAATCTTATAGATTTGGAATAATAAATCTTCTAAATTTACAACAATATTGACTTCCTACCATTTAAATTAATAAATGCAATACATTAATATAACAATTAATACCTTTCAAATAAATTTTAATGTAAATATCCTCCACATGATACTTTTTTTTTTTAAATATTATGCTGCCATGCTGGCATAGATTGCAATGATTCTTCATTGTAGTGTGGGTGGTCCTAACAATTCCCAATTCCCAATTCCCATCAAGAAAATACAGAGTCTAGTGAAAGAAAAAAACCCTAGAATCAGAATGTCCCTTTGATTTTAACCTTTTCCCCCCTATACATGATATTACATTAATATAGGGGGAAAGAGTAAAATTTTAGATATGTCCAGAATCAATCATTTTTCACTTTACTGAGGAATCCCAAATTACAAGCGCTCAAAATTGAAAGAATTTAATGTTGCCGTTTAGCCGCCAAATTCCAAACACATCTGGTACACTACATTATGAGGGGTGAGGGGGGGGGGGGGGGGGGGGGTGTCCCTAAAGTGGAGCCGATTGGAAATGCAAGTAAAATTGGATGACTTCTCAATCTCATCCATTCAAAAGTCTTCCCTTTGAGTCCACCCAAAGAAATTACGATTCCATTCTGGCCCAGAAATTCCCATTTTCTAGATCTCCCACTTGTGGGTGAATCTTTATTAGTTTATTTATATGTTTTAATCTTTGTGAATTATTGTTTCTGTTGCTGCCCATTCACTCATTTGGTTTCTTATTGTTGTTTCTACTTTCTGGTGATGTGGGAATTCTGTAATTATTGATTTCTACAGAAAATTGAACAGCTCATCACATTTCATGGGGATTCTTGATATGGGCTCTCTGCACCTTTTTTGCACTCTTCACTGTGACGTTTGTGGTCATATGATGCTGGGATTTCTTGCTTAAAGATTAGATTTTTTCACTATAATGATCTGAATCTTGATCTGGGCATTTTGCTTTTTGTTTGCATTTTACTTTCTCAAACTCCATTTTAATTTGGGAACTGAGATATGTTGGACTCAGGCATGAATCTGATCACAACGATCATCGGTTTTGGGATGAGTGCGACTTTCATTGTGTTTGTTTGCACTAGACTCATCTGTGGGAGGCTCCGCCAGATTGAGGCTCGACAAATGTTTGAATTCGACTCGAGGATTGATCTTGAGCTGGTACATTTTATGAAGTTTTTCAATTGAGTGATCATAATATCATGTACTCATATCACATTGGTGCTTAGCTTAGCTTGAGTTTAATATAGTTTTGTCATTCTCAACCTACTGACTATCAGATGCTATTATTGTGATATGTTCTTTTATATATCAGATTTTACTCCTATTAGCATTAAGAGCTTCAGATTCCTATTTGTGTTTGTGAATAGTCCGCGCCTTTTTGATTTGATCGTGGTGGATAGTGTGATTGAGACTTGTATTAATCTGATGGTGAAATAGTGAAAACATATACTATTGTCTTACATCGTACATTGTGTAATGGTGAACTTTAAACTGAACTGTTCACTGAATTCGAGCATGAATACAAGTAATTCTTGTCTATCATTTTCGGTGTTGAAAACAGTCGTCTCTTTAAAAGATCGACGCTTCTTCTGCAATGCTTTCCATGCCTTAACTGCATTTTCAAAATGTGTGAAAAAGAAATCTTGAAATTACTTCTAGCTTTCTTAAAGTTGTCACCTTTGGAGATTGAATGATCATGGGGTGTAAATTTTCGTATTCTTGGTAGGCAGAACATCAGATTAACGGCCTAGAACCGGTTGTAGTTGCTGCAATTCCCACGATGAAGTTTAATCGCGAAGCATTCAGTTCAACTGAAGATGCACAGTGAGTTTATAGGCCCTTTATTACCACTATCAACTAACTATCACACGACGACTAACTGAACATTTTCGAACTGCAGATGTTCCATATGTTTGGGAGAGTATCAAGACAAGGAGATATTGAGAATAATGCCTAAATGTGGCCACAGTTTTCATCTCTCGTGCATCGACGTATGGCTCAGGAAACAATCAACGTGCCCAGTATGCCGTCTTTCATTACAGAACTCTGTCGAGACGAAACACGTCCCTTCAGCTACTCCATCCACGGCTCAATCTTTCGATAGTTCTGACATCAGATTGGAACGTTCTGAGCAAACGGGTTCAATCTCCGTTCAACTGGAAAACGGCATTGCTAGAGAATCAGTGTTGAGGTCATCATAGGATAAGGTTTTTTGGAGGCATCTTTCTGCTTAAAAATGTATGTAAATAAATTTGAATCATGATTTTCTTGATTTTTGTGGAAGAATTGGAAGAGTTTATCATATCATATGATGTTCAAGATCTGTTTGAACAATATAATTCTTTTTTCTTCTTTTTCTTCCCTTACCTCTGAAGTTGAATTTTGGATCAAATACTGAATTCTTTACATATTTTTTGAATTTGAGACTTCTGCAGTTGTGCAAATTCATGTTTATTTGTCTAAATTTCACACTCTATTTAACGAGGATTGATTGAGATTTCAGAAATGAAACAACAGGAGTAATCAGTTGAAGTATTTTAGCAGAAAAAATTAGATATTACAGCTATTCTTAGTGCATTTTTTATAGGTAGAAAATGTTTTAAATTTTGCAACAAATAGAAATGTTTAAGTTAAATTAGTTAGTATGGCTGTGCAACTAAAATAAAAATGTTAATTAGATCGTCAAAGCTTTAGAATTTCATTTTAATTATAAAATGATTTTTTTACCTCTTAAAATTAAAATAATAAAAAATGGCTAAAGTAAACTCAAATTTACAAAGTTTTGTGAAATTTCATTTCAAAGGAGAAAAGAAAAATCAATAACTTAATACGATTTTCGATAAATAGGGAGCCAATAGAAAGCATACAGAATAGGGGAGAGAATTTTGTCGATTGGTTGGAGCGGCAGAGCCCAAAAATGGCGGTGATGGGATTTCTCTCCTTCTCCTCTTGCATTCATTCTATCTCTTCGCCGATCTCTCATCGTTCACGATTCTCCGTCGTTAACCACAAACCGCTTACTAGTAAGTCCTGATAGTTTACTCCACTCTCTCCAATTTTTTTTATTAAAGATGAGACTCCATTTTCCCCTAAATAATTATCCGCTGGAAGTTGTTTATAAATTGCTGTAACTGAATTATGTTTTATTTCGGTGTTTGTGGATGGTTTATTTGTAAAACGGAAGTTTTCTGAGCTTGAGCTTGAGCTGGCGGGAGATCGAGAATTTGTTTGGGGGTTTGTTCTGTGGTTTATGTGATTTTTATTGCTAGTTTATTGTCGCTTCTTCGCAATTGAAGGAAAGTATTACTCCATTGCAATTTGCTGCAGTTTTCATTTTAATGTCTTGAAAACATGGATTTTTGTTGTTGCCTGTTAAATTTGAGCCAAGATGGAATGTTACAGTCCATGAATTTGCTTGCAATTTCAGCCATTTTGAAATGTTAGAATCTGTATTGACTGTGTACGTGGTGAACATTAAGCATTCTTTAGTCATATATACAAATTCCCTTCTCTGTCTAATAGGCGGGGCTTCAGTTTAAATTGGAGAGAGGAGAATGTAAAGGACTATGTTGCATATCTGTTGCTATTGTATCGTTGAAACTTGATAGTTCTGCTATTTAAGTGTGGTCAGTATTCTGTTTTAATCATAAGTTGCAACTCGCAGTTGCATCAATGAGTGAGGATCCGGTTCGTGAATGGATCCTATCCGAAGGAAAGGCCACTCAGATAACCGGCATTCGTTCAATTGGTGGTGGTTGCATCAATCTTGCTTCTCGTTATGACACAGATGTTGGCTCGTTCTTTGTTAAAACAAACAGGTAATAAGCAGCCAACATACAAATCGATTTTAGGTTGTATATCCTCTTATATATCCCCTGTTAACAATTATATGAATTGGCATCCAAGATGAAACTTAGTATGGCTTTCTGTTCAAGTGTTTTTTCAGTGATGTATAATGCAATGGTTGGATACAGTAATGTATCAACTTAATGTATTAAGTATTAACAAAAATGCTAATTTCCTCTGAAAATTGTGAACTATTTAAGATATTGTTGATTTCTCAACAGGAGTATAGGACCATCGATGTTTGAAGGAGAGGCTTTGGGCCTCAATGCCATGTATGAAACCCGATCTATACGCGTGCCTAAACCATACAAAGTAAGAAGATGCATCTTCTTTCTTGCAGCAGTTTCACTTGTTTTTCGATCTTATAATACTTTTGAGTAATTCATTCATGGCAGTTGAGCCTTAAACTCTTTCCCTCTTGCATTTAGTTTGGACCTCTGCTCACTGGTGGCTCGTACATCATCATGGAATATATAGAATTCGGGGGATCTAGGAGCAATCAAGTGAGGGCCTAATCTTCTTATTCCCCTAGTTTATTCCTGCATTTACCATCATTTCTTTCTGCTGGATTTGTTCTCGTTTCAAACTTTCAGTCATTTGACATTTTCCCAGTCCTTAGGCTGCATTGGGGAGGAAGCTTGCTGAAATGCATAAAGCAGGAAAATCTACTAAAGGCTTTGGTTTTGATGTTGACAATACAATCGGAAGGTATCTTTGTTTTCTCAGATTTCCACGCACCAGTTAGATACAACTGTAGAATACATTTAACAATATTTTGTTCTCTATTATCATTCGCTTTTGCAACCTATTTGAACCTCCTACAACCACTAGGATTATAAATATTATTACATTGCCAACATAACTTTCTATCGACTTTTTATACAGTTAAATTTTCAAATTTTGGCTCAACTAAGAGTTTGATAATGTAATTGGTGCAGTACTCCACAAATGAACACATGGACATCGGACTGGATTGAATTTTATGGGGTTCATAGGTTAGGCTACCAGTTGAAGTTGGCACGGCAGCAGTTTGGGGATTCCTTAATTTATGAAAGAGGTAGTCATTATCATTATTTTTTAAAGGGTTAATTGCAAATAAAATCATAACCTTTTCGCAAATTGCTATTTAATCCAAACTTTTGAACCTTTGCAAACAAAACTTCAATTTAATGTTTGGTTGCAATTTGAACCAGCAAACAAATATTTTACGGTCCGAAAATGATATTTTTCTTACCTAACAATGGATAATTAATCTTATTATTATGTTTAGATGACTTCGGATGACAATGGATAATTAATTATTATGTTTAGGCTGATTGAAATTGATCTTTTGGCTAGAATTGCTAACAAATTTTAAATTTGGGTTTTGTTTGCAACAATTCAAAAGTTTAGATTAAATTGCAATTTGGGAAAAAATTGTGATTTTATTTGCAATTAACCCTTTTTTAAACCAAATAGATGTCTTTCATTTACTAGAGCTATACATTATCAAAGTTGAATTAGATGCTTTCAGCTCATTTGAGTTCTTCTGGTGCTATTTTAGAACATCTGATTGTAGAACTTTTCAAGATCCACTTTTTTTTAGAATAAATGCTCTTGTCATGTGAAAGTTTGATAGTTGGACAATCTTACTTGCAACATTAATTATATTGTTGGATAATTTAAATTTTCGTGCTTTAGTATAGAGACTAAAAGTAAATTCTTCTTCATGGTCCTTTCACAAACTCTGCCAATTATCAACAATACTTTTTATATTCATCGATAGGGATGATCTTGAGTTGATATATTTCTTTATTATAATTGCTAAGGGCAAAGGCTAGTGAAGAACATGAGACCTCTTTTTGATGGTGCGGTAATTGAGCCTTGCTTGTTACACGGAGACTTATGGAGTGGTAATATCAGCTCTGACAAAAACGGCGACCCTGTCATACTCGACCCAGCTTGCTACTGTAAGTAGTACAGATTGCCCTGTAGAGTGTTGGATTGAATTTTTCGTTTTATCATTATGGGAACTTTGTGATAGATGGACACAACGAGGCGGAGTTTGGAATGTCATGGTGTGCTGGATTCGGAGGGTCATTCTACGAGGCATACTTTGAGGTACCTCTTCATCTGTTCTTTCGAGATAAATTATCCAACTTACGAGTGTCGTCTTGTTTGTGTCCCAGGTGATGCCTAAACAGTCTGGCTTTGAGAAAAGAATGGCTCTTTATAAGCTGTATCACTACTTGAATCACTATAACTTGTTCGGTTCGGGTTATCGATCTTCTGCCATGTCCATCATCGACGATTATTTGAGGATCTTGAATGTGTGATTGATTGTGCAAATTTTATAACTTAACTATTGTACTGTTGTTCCACTTGTAAATGTGACACTTGAGTAAACATGTATATGTTTTATTATGAAATATGTAGGGGGAATAGATTAACAAATTCTTATTAAAATTAAACTCCAAATGGAAAAAATTCAAACTTTTTTCGAGGGGATGCAACTTATTTACACTCAATTTAATCAGTTACGGGGAGAAACCCCTTCCCATTGTCAAGTAATGTTTCATAGTATTACTGAATTTAGAAAAATTAACCTACGATATAAGTGTAAAATAGATAAAATTAGGTTTGTGGTGTGGAAATAATGTAAGTATTGTTTTTTTCTTTTTTTATCGGGAAATAAAATTTTCATTAAAAATCAAATCTTACAAGAACACAAAAGAAGTATGAGATACACCTCCAGTTACTAAGGGTACGTTTGTTTAGGGATTCACCCATAAATAGACTTTGGACTTTGCGATCCACGCTCTGTTCTAGTTTGGGATTTAAAATCGGTTTTTCAAATCTCAAATTCAATTCATACCTATAAACCTATTACTACTTTTCATATAATTAAACACAATCACATCATTATTTTTTTATCATCCACTCAATCTCTCTCCGACTTTTCTCTTACACAATATAATAAAATAATACAACATATTTCACTAAAAAATATTTATTTGACATAAAGCAAAATTCAACCCTACTAAAATCTCAAAACAAACACACACTTATATTATTCATTAAAATTTCCACATCATAAAATTTCAAAGTCATGACTTCCCCCGCACACCTAAATCTCAAAACAAACATACCCTAAAGCTCTCCAAGTAATTGGATCAAAGAAACAAAACACATTAAATCACTGAAAAATGATTAAAATTCCATGTCAAGAAGCTTGCATTCGAGTTTCACCCCTTGTATTTCTTCATCCAGTTCCAACAGATCATCTTAAGCTATCCAAACATCTTTTCTATATTCAAGAGCTCCCCTCTAAACATACCCCCATTTCTTGTCTTCCATAATAACCACTCCCAAATGCACACAACCACACGCTTATCCATCTTTCCTCTCCTTAAACCCCAAAATTGTAACAAGTTTGTGACCGGGCACGATGAGATAACCAAGTCGTACCCCATCCATTTGGCACACTTTACACTTTATCCAAAAATCATGAGTCATCAAAAACTCAAACAAAACATGTCTCAAAGATTCAGATTCAACATTGCAAAAAATACATATATTATTAACACCCGCATGCACGATACGCCTACGTTGCAAAATATCCAATGTTGTTAATCTCTTCCATACATGCAAACATACCTTGGGGTGCCCACATTTTCCACAACAATTTAAATTCCTTCTTTTTTTCCCCCCTGCCACCATTCTTCCTGGCATCCAACCACGTGTAAGCATCTTTAACATTATAGACTCCGTTGCTCGCCCTCTTCCACTTCCAAAAACCAGGTTCACCTCTTCTTGGAAATAATGTGAGTATTGTATTTCTATGTGTTTGGGTTTAGAAACAAATGAAACCTCTAATTAGAGGGAAGCATACAGTTTTTCTAAGTGAATTTTTTTTTTAGGAATTCGAATCTCATGAAAAAACTTAAAAATTTGATTTTGGATCATCTCAAACTTTCCTTGTAAATAGAGATCGATGAACTTTTTGCTTTTTTCCGTTTTAAGGGAAAAAACCATCGTATTACTTAAATAAAATACTTCAAATTGTTAAAAATACCAATAAGAACATTGCTAGAGAAGAAAGGCTGACTAATCTGTGAGCCACAATGTTGATTTTTTTTTTACCACGGTTATTAGCACTAGCCTCTTTGTTAAATACCCTACCCGGATGAATACACTATCAATTTTTTCAAAAAAATGAAACATTTTCGGCAAAAAATTCCGAAAAAAAACATAAAATTCGAAAAAAAATTGCGAAATATTGTGAATTTAGTTATTTTCGGAAAAAAAGTTCGAAAAAATGAAAAAATTTCGAAAAAAAAGTTCGAAAAATAGAAAAAAATTTGAAAAAAATGTTAAAAAAAAAATAGTGTATTCATCCGGTAGTGTTTTTAACAAAGGGGCTAGTGCAAATAACCTGCGCCTTTTTTTTTCTTTTGACGGGCCACAACGTTGATATTTTTTAGACCGGCCACAATATTGACATTTAACTTTGTGAAAAAAGAAATAGTTATGATTTTCCTAATTGTAATATGAGATCTATAAAACATCACACTCATCACTGGATCAATCCTTGGAAGTTAATATCCTATAAATATTGTAAAATATTATGGTTTCATCTCTGTAAAATTTTAGTAAAGATTCATATTATGCCAATAATCTCATTCTCTGTTCAGAGGTGAGATGGCAATGCATCTAGTTTAAATTATATATCTTCTTACCCCCATAATTACATTGTTCAATGCACAGTTCAGTTCATCATCCAAATTTTCAGTTCATTCCCCATAAAAATGTCTAAAGCTTAACAATGTTTGGAAAAAAATAAAGTTCCGAATAGACGACAATTGTTCAAAAAATAATTCCGAACAAGAGTTAGGGAGTGAACTAATGAATTTAGGGGGATCCAAACCCTTAAATTATGAGAGAATTTGGCTCAATATCACTTTTAATGTTGCATTTTAAAAAATATCACCCGACATATCTTTTTTGTAAAAATGTCCCTAAAAAAATCGCACAATACATTTTGAAAAGAAGTCATACTCCCTCCGTCCCAATTTTGTTTACCCAAAAGCCCAAAAAATGAAGGTTTTTTTTGTTTACCAATTTCCTAAAATGGCAAAAAGCAACACCACTTTTTCAAACTCAACCTTCAAAAAACTATTTTATACTAAAAAATATTAATAAACAATTCCTAAAAAGCTACTTTATACTCAAAAGTATTAATAAACAACTATTTTCTTAAAAACCGTGTCATTTAAAAATGGGTAATTTAAATTGGGACGGAGGTAGTACTACATTTCTTTTCAAAATGCTTACTCAAAAATGACATTTTATCAAATTTTACTAAGTTATGCTCAGCGGCATAATGGGCCTCTGTCGTATTTAATTCTGTTTCGGCCCACTACTTATACTCAATAAAAAAAAAAAAAAATAAGACACCATCCGAAGAAAGTACACAATGGAAGTTGAGACCGAACCAGAGGCATCATCCGCGCCGGAAAACTTGGTTGCTGCTTTAGAGCAAGCAACCCTAATGGCCAAGCAACTTCCGACCACCACCGACCCCTCCCAACTACTCCAAATCCTCACCACCTTTAGCTCCGCCCACCACCACCTCTCCCTCGTCCTCTCCAATCACCACGCTCTGCCGCCGCCGCCGTCGTACCTCCCCCAACCCACAATCCTCCCCACCCAGCCGCCTGAAAACTCGGTCTCCGCCGTCGACGGCGGCGAAGAGAATGATGACGATCCCATGCTGATGGGCGACGACGAGCAGACCGTTGAGAAGGTTGCGTCGAGGATGAGGGATTGTTTTATACAGAATAAACGGCCCAGAAGGATGCTTTCGCCGTCGCCGGAGATTCGCCGGAGGTACGAAGATGAGATTGAGAGGGCTGTGGAGGTGGAATTCGATTATTCGGTTGGGTACAAGTCGAGGTCCCTTGATTTAATTTATCAATTTCATGCTTGAAAACATGTCTGTGAATTACTAATTTGTAGGTCTACTGAAAAATGGATGAAAAATTTCTGTTCCTTACATGAGTTGCTTTGTTTTGCTAGTCGTTCGAAATGTGTTTGATGTTTGGTCTCTATCGTGATTGGTTCCACACAGAGAGAGTGTTAGCAGATTAGCTCGTTTTTACTATAAGGTTGTGTAGTTTTACAAAATCTTGTAATGTGAGTTCTTCTGGCCTCGACTGCAAACACAAAAATTGAGTCGAAACACAGAATTAGTCAATCTGGGCAGGATAAAGTTTTGATCTTTGGAAGGAAGAAAAGTGCCACTTACAGTGGGGGAAAGATTAGCTGCAGATAAAGCTACCTCGATATCAGAGGAAGGGCATATGTGTTGGAGTGATTTTCGCAACATTTTACGCTTTCCGTTGAACGCAGAATTCACCTGAATAAATATCAAGACTGAATTTACTCGTCGCATCAACTGATCAGATGTTGTAACGGGAGACGATTACCATTGAAAAGAAGGTTTTGACAGACGAAACATGAGGGTAGTTCTCCGGTCGTTTTAGTCTAAATGCCACAATAGCTGCATCAACCTAATAATTAACAAGAAACACATCAAAATTCGACTGGTAGTATTATCCGGATATGCTCAGAAAACTTACGTTAGGCTCGGGGAAGAAGTTTGTTCTTGGAACTTTCGTCTTGTATTCAGGATCTGAGAAGTAATTCTCTCCATTAATGTAATGTATACTGGGATTTGGATCCTGATCTATTGTCCATTTTTTATACTACTTATTTTGTATTTTGTAGTACCTGAATAGAAGTTGACGAATATATTAATGGGCCGATGCTCTGATGACTTTAACGAAGAATCCACCAAGCGCAAGGCTGCTTCGTCCTGAAATCTCCAGAACAAAATTATAACATGAAAAGGGAAGAGATTAATAGACTTACTTAAATAGCATACCTGAAGTAAAAGAATGACTTCTGAGAAAATGTCACCCATTGGAAGAAGTCGTTTCACCACATCAGTACTTATGTTGAACGGTATATTAGCTACGACCTGCTCGGTTAGTACACAAAAGGGGAAACAAAATTTATAATACTATCTAAGTTGACAGAAGAAGAATGTCATCAAAAAGTTATGAAGAAACTTGTTTTCCAACTAAACTTGGTCCAAAATTCCCAGATATTCTCAATGTATTTTCATTTATGAAAGATACACGACTAATACGCAAATTTGTTGGCAGAAAGTCCTAACCTTTGCAGTAGATAAATTTCCATCTGCGGGGCTCTTACTCGACAGTATTGAGGACATATGGGAGCGTATATGAGATCTCGTAAAATCCTCTTCCACAACCTACATGTTAAAATACAGGTAAACCAGTAGATTATGATATTGGTACATGTGTAACATATCATCTCTTTTCCTTTTGCTTCTTCTCTTGAACAAATAGAAAATGACCTAATTCGGATGTGCATAGGAGGTAAACAGGACGGAATTTGGAGAGAGAAAAGTAATGTGATTCATGAATGTAAATTTTACAGATAAAGAGTTCCAAGACATAATTATAAGATCTGATGGAGTAACTAATGAACTCTGATAATACCTATTCGAAGTCATCAATAACGAAATTTGTGCTCATGAGAAAACTAAAAGAATTGCTTCCATTTCATTGAACGAGACATGCGATCGTTTTATTAGAGAATATATTGTACCTCCACGCGTTCTAATCCAGCAAAACGTTCTCTCACCAGAGCAGCCATATATGGATCCTGAAATATTATACAGCAAAATGAAATCCAAAAATCAAGAATCCAAAACTGAAAAAACATTACCACATCTCATGCCTAGAAGTTCAAAATGAGAACTACAAAAGCTCATAGTTGCGAAGGGGCTACATAGCCAACGGAAAGGAAATTCCTCCACTAATCCATATCAATAATGAAGTTACAAATAGCTAGAGATAAACAAATACGCAACCTACAAAGTACCTCCAGTAATCCAGAGGCGAGACGAGATATTATCTTTGATATGAACAGAAGA
Organism: Ballota nigra; assembly: GCA_947034835.1. Taxonomy (NCBI): domain Eukaryota; kingdom Viridiplantae; phylum Streptophyta; class Magnoliopsida; order Lamiales; family Lamiaceae; genus Ballota; species Ballota nigra. The sequence continues at coordinate 101,394,981 of OX344724.1, read as the reverse complement.
TTTAACTACATCATAGCTTTACGAATGTAGATTCATATATTTCATTTATTCTAGCTTCTTAAGTTCCGAACCATTCCACTATAACAAAAACACCATTGATCTTCCGAACCACATTAGGCACTCCATCTCCATGATTCTCTGCTCTAGTTCATTTCGTAAAACAACAATCTGAGGCACTCTTTTGGTTTAATGCGAAATGTCGGAGGGTATTTTGAAGTCCTGTGAGGTCCGTTTATGAATAAAGTGATTGTTCATGGTAAGCATGCATAACATACGTTCTATAAACAATCACTTTATTCATAAACAGACCTCACAAGACCCCTAAATACCCTTCGGCATTTCGCACAAAACCACGTGCAGAAAAGTGTGCATACTTTTAGTGGACAAAAGGGAGTAGCAAATAACACAACCACCCACAACAAACATTCTCCCCAACACAAAATCAGATTGATTTCTTTAGAAATGAAAATTTGGATGCACATAATGAATAATCAGAATTCGTGCTAGGATCAATATCTCCAAAAAAGACATTCACAGAAAGGAAGGAAACAAATGAACTAACAAAATTAAAGAAGCCTGAAAACTTCCAGTTTAAAAGGAGAAATATAGATAACCAATTTAGGAAAAATTAAACAAGCCCAACCTTCTCAATAGCAAGAACATTTGCACCAGCATTTACAAGCGCATTAGTTAAAGAACCAGTTCCTGGCCCAATTTCTAGCACCACATCACCTTCTTTAACATTAGCCGCCTCGACTAGCTCCTCATTAATCGAAGCATTCAACATATAGTGCTGGAAGAAACATGAAATTTTGCTAATTAGAAGATAACCCATATAAAAGAAAGCGAATTCTTTCAATTTTATGTTACCTGGCCCAGAGATTTTCTAGGGAAACGGCCTTTGGAGTTGAGGGCTTTAAGTGTTGAGTGGTAATCATCTTGCTTTTTGGGTTTCTTTTCGGATGTTGTGTTGGCCTGTATGCGCAGCGGCGCATTGGGGTGTTTTCCGGGGGAAACGGCGGTGAGGCTATCGTGCGCCGGTGGTGAAGTTGAGGTTCTGGTATGGTTCAAGGGGAGGATTGGCTGGGCCAAGTTCAGGAGGCTGTTCATTCTGGCTGCTTACTACAATCCGAGTGGAAATAACTTTTTATTTAATCTCAATTCCAATTAAAAGTTTAATTTTAGGGAAAATTACTTTTTTTTTTTTTTTGTCCTATTAACTTTACCTCTTTTTTATTTTCATCCTGCTGACTTTTAAATTTTGATTTTAGCCCTGTAATTTTATCTTCTTGTGATTTTCGTCCTGTAACTTATATATTTTTTTTGGCCCTACAACCTACTAACTCTTATAGGACTAAAATCAAAAAGTGATAAAGTTACAGGACTAAAATCAAAATTTGAAAGTCAGCAGGACGAAAATCAAAAGAAGGTAAAGTTATAGGACGAAAAAAATTATTTTCCCTTAATTTTATGTTGGATATTCTCTGTTGCATGGCTATGTTTTGTTTGGGAGTTTGTTTTAGATTTTTGGTAGATGAAATTTTGTTTTATATTAAATCAATTTTTAATAGTGTTTGATGTAGTATTATTTTACTGTATTGTATAAAAGCAAAGTAAAATAGAAGATGAAATGAGTAATAAAAAATGATGATATGAGTAATAATTAAAAAAAAAAAAAAAAGATCTATATGTTGATGACCTTTTTTAATCTATGATGATTAGTGGTTGTTTTTACTAAGTAAGATCATCAAACAAATACTAAGATCATGATATATAGTGCAAGAAATGAATTTGCAAGAGTTGGGCAACTTTTTATTATGGGAAAAATCCTCCCCCTTCATGCAAATGAAGGGGTATTTATAGGCATACAAAGAGGCTAGGTGTCACCATCTTGATGGCTTAGCCATTGGGATCTTGCCAAGTGTTATGACTTTTGTACAACAACTCATCTATTGCCCAATAAATGGGTGCCAAGTGTAAAGACACATTGACTATTTCTAAAGTTAGTGACTCTTGGTATTCCCAATGTTGTACTTGGTCTTTGAAACCACTCAGCTACTCTCCTTGGTGCCCAGCTACTCGTCTGTATGTCTTCGTTGGGTGTTGGAAACCCTTATAATCCAAGTTGCTCGCCTGCTCGCCTCTTGTTAAATACTTTGGGTCTTCTTGCTCTTATTGTTCACTACTTCGTAATGGCCTTTATGACCAGTTGCTCGCCGCATTCACATGGGTACTTGCCCCTGTTGCTCGTCCTCTTCCATTTGGTCTACAGTCCCTGCTGTTCGCCTCTTAGGGCATATAGTCCCTGTTGCTCATCTTTTTCCATTTGGTCAGCAGTCCCTGCTGCTCGCCTCCTTTCCTATTATTACTTTTGATGACTTCTTAATCTTATTAGATCAATATTTTTTATGCTAATATTATGTCCCTGTTGGTCGCCTATCAACAATGCCCCCTAGTTTGGCATATAAGGATAGGTTTTATCCTTTTTGTCAAACTATAGGATAGGCTGTGTTATCCAAGAGGAGGCGAGCAACGGGGAGGCGACCAGCGAGGAACTCTCAGAGGCAAGCAGCGTGGAACGACCCTTGGACTTGTGTCGTTTCGTTTCCCGAGGCACGGAATACGAAGCGACGCGGTCTGCCCACGCGTGCGCTCCTATATTTGCAACTAGGGGCCTCAATTTTTCACTTTCCTTACTTCTGCCCCCGAATCCATATCTATAAATAGCTCCCCCTTTCATTTTTTCTCTCTTTTTCGATTTCTTGCTTAAGCAAACCGCCATTGAAGAGTTTTCAAGCTTTCCTTTTCATTGTTTTCTTCGATTCTACAGCCGATTTTGTCCAAATCAAAGGTAAATCCTTTGATTTTTCTTGTTTGTTCTTGTTATTGCTTGCATTTCACTTTCCAATTTCGCCATTTTCGTTCTTCATTTTCCTTATCCGCCATCGCCGCCGCGTCGCCGTCGCATCGCCGCCGTGTCGCCGTCGCATCGCCGTCGTAATTACTTCCTCCTTCGTTTGATTCCATCATTTGATTTGTACGAGGGATTTTCGAAAATTTTCATAAGTTTTCGAAGATGATGTCACCTTCCTCAAGTCATACGCCATCTGTTGAGATTGTTGAGCGAAATCTGGGAAAAAGGCCCATGGAAGATGAACAGTCAGCCCCTGTTCCTCGCCGTTCGCTCCGGCGAGCAGCTGGGCAAAACCCTAGGACCCTGCTCGTTGATGAAGAGACGGGCTCTGAGGCGAGCTCCGTTGCTCGCTCCGTTGATTCATTCTATGCTGTGGACAGCACGGGCGAGCAGGATGCCCAAGGCCCTGTTGCTCGCTCCTCGGCTCGAGAGGGGACTAATTCGGACTTGGATGAAGATTCTTCCGAGGTCGCTGCTGAAATAGATGGGATGAGTCTTCCAGAAGAGAGGGGAGCGAGCAGCGAGCACCAGGTAAGGAGCGAGCAGCGAGCAACTGGACCAGGGGGCGAGCAAGAGGGTGTCACATGGGGATTTCTCCGAGAGATAAACTTTCCCGTTTCAAGGTCAATGCCCGAATCTCTTATTCCTAAAGCCATAGTTCGAAGACAAGATTGGATCGACTATGTGAATAAGTACCACAAGGCTTTCCCTACTCCCGCTCGACCTATTATGGAGACCCGTTCATCGCCATACACAGCTGGTAGGGTATCCAGCGAGATTATAGAGGAGGATTTAGTTCGGATACGATCTCGCTATCGTATTCCGTACGACATCCATTTGTATGCCCCCCAACCAGGAGAGAGAGCTGACGACCCACCTCCAGGTTGCACTGCCATCAACCTCGACATACTTAAATCGGGGTTCCCTCTCCCTCTACATCCTGTAATCGGGCAATTCCTGAAGGATATAAACCTGGCAATCACTCAGATTACTCCTAACGGTTGGAGTACTCTGCTGTCTTTTATTACCCTTTTCGGGTTGGAGGGGTACCGGAATAAGATCAGCACGACGGAGATACACTATGCACTGACTATCTCTTCGGCTGCTCATGAAGAAGGGCTTGGTTGGTATTACATCAAAGCCCGTAGTGGCGTTAAGCTAATTGAAGGAGTGCCCAACAAGGTCAAGGGTTGGCACAGGCAGTTCTTTTATATTGGCGGCGATTGGCGGGCTTCCTCCGATTTTTCGGGAGGACCGGGGCGTATAGACTCTCCTACGCATTTCGGCGAAATTCGGCGTAGGTTTTAAATCTCAGTTCATCGAACTTTTAGGTGAACTAATTTTAATCTTTTTCTTTGTTTTTGCAGGTCCGCGTATCCTGAAGTGGGGGCATCCGGATCTGAGTGAAGAGTTTCTATACGTCCTTGCGTTGATTTCTCTTCGGGACGTTAAAGATCGGAGTGTTGAACATCTCTCGCAAGCGCACCTTCGCAAGCACGCTCAGTTTATCACTAGTGCTCACCATTTGGAAGCACAAGCAGAGGTCCCTGAGGGTAAGCATTACTTGTTATTTTTCCCGTGTTTTCTATTATCTGTCCTTGTTGGTCGCCTTGGCCTTGCTGGTCGCCTAGGGCCTGCTGGTCGCCTAGGTCTTGTTGGTTGTTTTAGGATAAGTTTTACTTGTCAATTTTACTGATAATTTTTGTGTTGTTTTCAGCTCAAAGGGTAACGGTCGCTGTTCCTCCCATTCCCGAAAGCTATCATTTACTCGCACGTCGGGTTAAACAAATGGCAGCTAATCATCCTTCAAAGAAGAAAAAGTTTGATCCTTGCACTTCCTTGATCAGGCTTAGAGCTGAAGCAGATGAGGATGAAGAAGAAGCTCCCCAGGACCCTCTCCCTGTTCCTCAGGCTCCTGTTCCTGCTCCCCGCCCTCCTGCTCGCTCTTCGCCGCCCCCCCAAGACACGAGGGGCAAGAAACGACTTGCCAAGGAGACTGCTCCTCGTAGGGGAGATGACCGTGCTAAGCGGGCAAAAGGGCAAGGCTCTTCCCAAGTGGGTAAATCTACTGCTCGCTCCTCGTCGGTGGAGAAGGTGACCGAGCAGCAAGTTGTGGGCGCTATGATCGCCGGTCAAGGAAGAAGCACATCTCCTGATAACTCATACTTGGGTTACGACCCCGTGAAAATGAAGGAGTGAGTATCTTCCTATTCAGTTTGATTGTTTACTCCTTTGACTTTGTTTTCTGATGACTTTTCCTTTTGAACAGGTACCGAAAAAACGACTATCCCGGTCGTTCAAAGGTGCTTCACCAGTTTAGCTGTGTGAAGTCTCCTCCCGCACCCCAAGAGATTAAGGACTCCCACGTCCGCAGAGCCATGGAATACGTCCCCCACTCGTGGACCAAGACCGGCGAAGAAATTATTCAGAGCCAAAGTCTCAGTGATAATGCTCGTCTGTTGAGCTACAACTCGAGCCATCAATCAATTATGGCCCAACGAGTCTTGGATCAAGCCGTCGAGCTAGAGCGAACAAATCGTGGTCTGGGGCGACGGCTCGAGCAAGTTGAAGCAGACCGTGATGCTCAACTTGTTCAGTTGAAGAAGAGGGACGAGGAGCTGAAGAAGAAAGATGAGGAGTTGGCTAAGATAAAGGCTGACTTCGAGAGAGCCAAGCTCACATGGACGCGGGAGGTAAAGGCCGCTGAGGACCGGGAGATGATAGCGTCTAATGCTTCAGAGAAGCTTAGGTTAGATTTAGGCGTCGCCACGGATCGTTTGCAAGTCTTGGAGACCGAGCGGGTGGGTCTGGTGGAAAGGGTGGAGTCGTTGAAGGTCCACGTCGACCAATTGGAGAAGAAGAACAAGCGTGGCATTTCTTACACCACTTATGTGCAGGATGTAACCGACAATACCAATCTTGGTTACATCTGTGCGTATGCTGATAGTGTAAGAAACGTGAAGTATGCCTTGGATAATGGTTTGGACGTGATGACCTCGACTATCAAGGACTTCACGGATTATGTCACAGAAAACCCTCCAGCACCTGGCTTTGAGATCCCGGTAGCCGATTTGGGAGAGATGGGGGTCGACCTGGGTGTTTTCAAAGATGACGTCCGCATAATAGCTCCTAAAGAGAGAGTGGAGGCGGATAGAGACATGACAATTTTTGAAGCCCTGGGCCCCCTTCTTCCGAATCCTCTTGGTGAAGCAAGCTCCTCTGCTGCGGTAGGCGAGCAGCAGGTCTCCGGGATCACTGTGCAAGACGTTCCACCTCCTCCTTCTTCCCAAGATCCTTCTGTGCCACCTGCTCCGCCAGCTCCCGAGACTTAGGCTTAGTTTCTTTTTTTGTCTAGCTGATGTAGTAGGATGATGGTTGTACGTTCATCTCTTGTAATTTTTGGTGCTAATGAATGAGAATTGCACTTTTATTTTATTGTTCGCTTCTTATTTGCCCTTTAATTATTTTTTGCTTAAGTATTTCTTTCTTAAGTTGAAAGTAAAATACTTTTCCTTGCAAATTTATGCATGTTGTTTATGTATGGGTTTATTTTGTTCTTTAAGAACTTAACCCTTTATCATGCTTCTTTCTATGCATTGTTGCTCGCCCCTTGCTATGTTTGAGCATAAGTGCATTTAGCTTCGGAACGAGCAACTGTGTATTAGCATGTGCCCTGTTGCTCGCCTCCACTATACTTGTGCTTTATGCATTTAGTATCTTGGGCGAGCAACTCCGTGTGATGTGGCGATCAGGTGGGTTCCTGAGTCTCATGGACCCTGCTGCTCGCCTCCTTTTGGACCTGTGCTTTCAACACCTGCTTGTCCTCCGGCGAGCAGTTTTTCTTCTTGGCGAACAGTTGGGTTTTAACACCTTTTGCTTTCTTATGTACATAATTCACTGAACCATCATTCATCCATATACAAATTTTGCCAAAAAAGTGTGATTTCATCGATCTCACACCTTACAAAAATATAAACGACATGATAGTCTATAAAAAACTTTACATTGGTTTCCTAATCATTGATAATATTTCTTCAATAAAGCCGCGTTCCAGGTGTATTGGGCCGAGTTGCCTTCCATATCTTCAAGGTCATACGTGCCGTTGTGCCACTTTTGAGTTATCTTGAATGGGCCCTCCCAAGTCGGTCCAAATACACCTGGAGGTGTTGCTAGAATTTTTCGAAGCACCAGATCGCCGACTTCAAATTCCCTGACTTTTACTTGTGAGTTGTAGTACCTTGCAATCCTTCTTTTGTATATTTCGTTCTTTATTTCTGCTGAGATTCTTTTTTCGTCGATCAAATCCATTTCTGCAGCTAGTGCCTTGTTGTTTTCCTGTTCATTGAACTCGGCTACCCTCTCAGTCGGTATTTTGAGCTCTATAGGTATGACTGCTTCTGTACCGAATGCCATAGCAAATGGTGTTTCTCCAGTGCTTGTTCTATGTGATACCCTATATGCCCAAAGTACCTCGGGCAGTTCTTCCGACCACTTGCCTTTCTTGTCTACCAGACGGATTTTGAGGATATGCTTGATTATCTTGTTCACTGCTTCGACTTGGCCGTTAGACTGAGGATGGTATGGTGTTGAAAAATGCTTCTTGATACCCCACTTTTTGCAGAAATCTCTTATCTTCTTTCCTTCGAATTGCTTTCCATTGTCTGTCACTATCGCTTGTGGGACCCCGAACCGGCAAACTATATTTTTCCAGATAAAGCTAATCATTTTCTCTTGTGTTATCGTTACCAGTGCTTCAGCTTCGGCCCATTTCGTGTAATAGTCCACAGCTACCACTGCAAATCTGACATTCCCTTTTCCCGTTGGGAAGGGTCCTATGATGTCTATTCCCCATTTTGCGAACGGCCATGGATTATTTACCGAAATCAACTCCGTTGGCGGTTTATGGATGTTGGGAGTGAACAGCTGGCACCTGTGACATGTTTTTGCAATTCTGATTGCGTCTTGTAATAAGGTTGGCCAGTAGTATCCTTGTCTTACTGTTTTATATGCCAATGCTCGCCCCCCTGCGTGATTTCCGCATACTCCTTCGTGTATTTCTTTCAGAACTTCCTGACCTTGCCCCCTTGCTAGGCATTTTAATAGGGGCAGTGAAAATCCTCTCTTGTAAAGTTGGTTATCCATGATTGTGAATCTTGCTGCTCGCTTAGTCACCTTTGCTGCTTCTTGAGAATTTTCAGGTGTCGTGTTATCTTTGAGGTATCTATATATCGGTGCTCTCCAGTCATCCTCTATTAGTTCTTCTTCGATCTGATTGATCTTGTAGTAACTGGTGGATGGGTTGGAGATTCTTGTGATGGTGACTTCTGAAAGCTTTGCTGGTCCCGTGCTAGTAGCCAATCGGGCAAGTGCATCTGCTTGCGCGTTGCTGTCTCTCGGCACCTGTTCGATGTAAATTTGCTCGAAGAGTGAAGCTAAGTGAGCAACAATCTTTTGATATAAGGCCATGTTTTCATCCTTGGATTCGTATTCCCCACGGACTTGATTGACTATCAGCTGGGAATCTCCATAAATTTGAACTCTTCGAACCCCCACAGCCAGAGCTAGTCGTAACCCAGCTATCAATGCTTCGTACTCAGCCTCGTTGTTTGTTGCCATGAACTCAAACCTTACGGCTGAGGTGAATACTTGTTCGTCTGGACTGATCAACACTATTCCGGCTCCTGCTGCTGTGTTATTCGATGATCCGTCTACATACATGTGCCATGGGTGATTATGACCTCTCGTCGGATCTTGAGGGAATGTTAACTCGACAATAAAGTCGGCTAACGCTTGTCCCTTGATCGCTGTTCGAGGTGCATAAGTTATTCCGAATTGGCTTACTTCGAGCGACCACTTGAGGAGACGACCAGCTGTGTCAGGCCTTTGTAAGATTTGCCTTAATGGAAAAGTTGTTAAGACCACCACCTGATGATCGAAGAAGTACGGCCTTAGCTTCCTCACACTCATCACCAGTGCGTAGGCTAACTTTTCCATGGGCGAATACTTAATCTCTGCTTCATGCAAGGCCTGACTCACGTAGTAAATTGGCAAGTGAAATTTCCCTTCTGCTCGAACTAAAACTGAGCTGATGGCCACCTCTGATGCTGCTATATACAAGTACAGTTCTTCTCCGGAGACGGGTTTTGATAGAATTTTAGTATCACTCAGATACTCCTTCAACTGCTCAAACGCTCGTTGGCAATTATCCGTCCACTGGAACTGTCCTTTCTTAATGGCATCAAAGAAAGGTCGGCATTTGTCTCCGGACCTGGAAATGAACCTGTTTAGGGCGGCCAGACATCCGGTTAGTCGTTGAACTTCTTTAACAGACCTTGGCGGCTGCATATCCATAATTGCTTTGACTTTTGATGGATTCGCCTCAATACCCCGTTGACTGACCAGGTGCCCAAGAAATTTTCCCGAGTGTACCCCGAAGCTACTTTTCTTTGGGTTTAGCTTCATGTTATACGCTCGAAGTATTTCAAACGTTTGTGCAAGGTGTTCCAAATGATCTTCTTTTCTTGGGCTTTTTACGACTATGTCGTCCACGTACACTTCCATTGTCTTGCCGATGTATTCATCGAACATTTTGTTAACGAGTCTTTGGTACGTGGCTCCTGCGTTAATCAACCCGAACGGCATTCTTTTCCAACATAACAAGTTTTTATTGGTGTAGAACGTTGTGTGCTCCTGGTCATCTGGGTGCATTGGTATTTGATGATACCCAGCAAATGCGTCCATGAAGGTAAGGAGCTCGTGTCCCGCCGTGTTGTCCACCAGTTGGTCAATATGAGGCAATGGGAAGTTATCTTTAGGGCAAGCGGCATTCAAATCAGTGAAGTCGATACACAGCCTCCATGTACCATTTGATTTCTTTACTAATACCGGGTTTGCTACCCATCTAGGACATAAAGCTTCTTTGATAAGATCATTGTCGAGTAACTTCTTCACTTCTATGTCCAATGCTTCATATTTGTCGGGCCCAAATTTTCTCCTTTTTTGCCTCACCGGTTTCTTAGTTGGACAAATATTTAGCTTATGACAGGCATGCTCAGGGCTAATGCCTACCATATCAGCATGTGACCATGCGAATACATCGAGATTGGACTTGAGAAACTCTTCCATTCTGGATCTGTATGGCTCAGGGAGCTCAGATCCAATGAATAATTCCAAGTCTTCTCGATTTTGGTCAATTCTTATTGCCTCCAACTCCTCTACCGGGGTTGCTCTCCTTTTTTGGTCTTTCCATCGAGGATCGATAATGGGCCCTTCAAAGTTGATCTCATCCTTGATCACTGGTTCTGCCCTCAGTCTTGGCTCCAAGTCTTCAGCCTGATTTAGTTCGGGTACGGCCTCTCTTCCCTGTTGCTCGCTCATGCCCTCCTGCTCGTCCATGCCCTGCTGGTCGTCCACCTCCATCATTTCAGTGTCGACGGACTCCATGACTTCATCTAGGATGGATGGTTCACCTTCGTCCCTGCTGCTCGGCTGCTCGTCCATCATGGACATTCTGTTGTCAGTGGGTTGAAGTTGCAGGAGGCATTCTCGGGCTTTTCTTTGATCGCCTTTAACCGTACCTGACCCTTTTGGAGTTGGAAATTTAAGACAGTAGTAATACGTCGAAACGGCCGCTTTGAATTCATTTATGAAAGGTCGACCAAGAAACCCGTTGTAGGCAGACTGCTGATTTACAACTAAGAAATCTACCATTCTAGTCAGTCTCCTTTCGGGATTCTCGGTCGATACAAGTTCGACCGCCAACGTAACTAGTCCTAAAGGAACGGTTACAGCATCTCCAAATCCTACTATTTTATGATCACATTCTCTAATATACCCCTCACAATCATCTATCTGATCTAGTGTGCTTTTGAACAAGATGTTTGTGTAGGAGCCTGTGTCCACAAGCAGACGGTGAACTCGGGCTCCCATGATATTAGCACAGATGATTAGTGAGTCATTGTGTGGGGTAAGTATCCCGTCCAAGTCCTTCTCAGAAAACACCAACTCGCCTGTCTTTGTAGTAGCTTGGTTTACCCCAACTTCCCTGATTTGAGCTACCGCCCTCAGCTCTGCTTTCCTTTTTCTTTTGGACATCAGTGGCCTACCATCAGAACAGCCCCCTACCGGTCCGAATGGCTCGAGCATTAAGATTTCTCGGACGGGTTCGGCTGGGGCTGTCATCGTTTTCTTCCTTTTTTGATCCCTCCTGCTCGGCTGTTCGTCGCTCTCGTCATCTTCCGAGCCGGAGGATATCGCCACCCTTGGTTTCTTTCCCGGCTGTCGCTTCACAAACTCTGACAACTTTCCTTCTTCGTAAAATCTCCACAACTGTTTTAAGAGATCTCGGCATTCGCTTGTGAAGTGACCTATAGTCTGATGGTATGCACAGAATTTGTTGGGGTTCATCTTTCCTCGTTCTTGTCGTATCTTGCGGGGTTCAGACAGCATATCCTTATCTTTTACGTTGTTGTACACAGCCTCAATTGATGTGGATAAGACATGGTTCAATTTCTCCTTCAATTCGGATCCTTCACTAAAAGCTTTCATGTTCCTGGGGGCCTTGTATTCCCCTCCTGACTTCTTTCCCGATTTCTTGGTATCAGCCTTGTCTCCTAGCTCTCTCTGTAGAGTTTCTTGCATCGAAATGTACACTCCAGCCTTGTGCCTGAATTCGGAATAAGTTTTAGGGAAAGCGAGGTGCATTTCCTTCCACATGTCTGTCCCTTTCCTAAGCCCTGCCATAACTGCCACTATCTTGGTGTCCTCACTCACTGGTTCTCCTTCCAATAGGACTTTATCGAATCTCTCAAGGAAAGCTCTATCAGTCTCCTCATCTCCTTGTCTCAGATCTGCCAACCTGTGTCTCTGTGTGAGGTAAGACCCGACCGTGGAGAAGTGTGAGAGAAATTCCTTGCTGAGTTGCATGAACGAACTGATGGAGCTTGGAGCTAGTGCAGAAAACCATCTGTGAGGACCGTCACCAAGAGTCAATGGAAAATTCCGACATTGAGTTGCATCAGACGCCTTTACCGATATCATGTAATCGGTATATTTGGACAGGTGTACTTTTGGGTCTGAATTTCCTTCGTACAAATTAATGGCCGGGAATTGTACTTTCTTTTGTACCGGCGCATTAAGGATGTCCGGGGACAAAGGTGAAGACGGCAACATCGTCGACCCGTCGCCTTTCTTTTCTTCCAACTGTTTTTGCATCTCTTCCACTGCTTTCTTCAAAGCTTGCCACTCATCTGGAGACGTTTTTCCGCTAGAAGGTTGTTCGTCATGATTGGGTTCAATGACCTCTTCATGACGCAGTCCCTTGTTAACGGGACGTTTCTCTTGAGTGGTGTGCCTAGCGATGTTACTGGCTCCATTGGGACCTAATCGCCCGAAGGCTGATCTTCTTAGCCTTTCATGTACTGAGCGGCGAGCAGCAGGGTGTGTTTGCCCTGTTGCTCGCTCCTCGCCTCTCTGTTGATCCTCCCTATGCGTTCCGTGATATCTTGCCCTTCTTGTGTGATAATGGCTTATACTTCTTGTGTCCCCGCTGCTCGACTCCTCACCTGTCCCAGGAGTAGACTCTCCTCGACTTCCAAGTCTTTCACTTAGAGGAGCTTTCCCTTTACTCCGACGGATTTCTTCGCTGTCAACCTCGTCATTTCGTGGTTCTTTTCTTCCTTCGCTTCGTTGCTCGGCTGCCCTGTTGGTCGCCGCCTGCGTCCCTGATGGCCCGACCGTTTGTCGCCTTTGTAGTGCTTGTAAAACAGCAATCGTTTTTGCTAGCTCTTCGGGATTTTGAGCAAGAGCTTCCACTTCTGGCGGGATTGTATCAATGGTAACTTGGACGTTTCTTTGCGAAGTCGCTTTTACCGTACGTGCATGTCCTTCGGTAGACGAAACCCTCGTTTTTGACCTACGACTTGGAGACGTGCTCAAATGTCGTTCTTGTGATCGAACCATTTTGGTTACCGAAGTACAAGTGGTAAGCAAATGAATGGGGTGATTTTATTTCCAACAAACACCTTTCTTAAGAGTTACTAGCCTTGTTTGTATGAATATGGTGGTTTGAAAACCCTAGTTCATACACACATGCATTTAAACTCTCAAAGTAATGTATAGATGGATGATTTTGCTTCAAATAATGTGTACACTTGATTTCCGATGGCTGCCTCCCGGATTCCGGCCGGATTTTGCAGATTCCGGTGAAGTTCTTCAACCTTTCTTCGATTTTTTTTATGAAACGAAGGTTCGAACCCTCCTTCTAGCGTCAATTGTTGATGACCTTTTCTAATCTATGATGATTAGTGGCTGTTTTTACTAAGTAAGATCATCAAACAAATACTAAGATCATGATATATAGTGCAAGAAATGAATTTGCAAGAGTTGGGCAACTTTTTATTATGGGAAAAATCCTCCCCCTTCATGCAAATGAAGGGGTATTTATAGGCATACAAAGAGGCTAGGTGTCACCATCTTGATGGCTTAGCCATTGGGATCTTGCCAAGTGTTATGACTTTTGTACAACAACTCATCTATTGCCCAATAAATGGGTGTTAAGTGTAAAGACACATTGACTATTTCTAAAGTTAGTGACTCTTGGTATTCCCAATGTTGTACTTGGTCTTTGAAACCACTCAGCTACTCTCCTTGGTGCCCAGCTACTCGTCTGTATGTCTTCGTTGGGTGTTGGAAACCCTTATAATCCAAGTTGCTCGCCTGCTCGCCTCTTGTTAAATACTTTGGGTCTTCTTGCTCTTGTTGTTCACTACTTCGTAATGGCCTTTATGACCAGTTGCTCGCCGCATTCACATGGGTACTTGCCCCTGTTGCTCGTCCTCTTCCATTTGGTCTACAGTCCCTGTTGCTCGCCTCTTAGGGCATATAGTCCCTGTTGCTCGTCTTTTTCCATTTGGTCAGCAGTCCCTGCTGCTCGCCTCCTTTCCTATTATTACTTTTGATGACTTCTTAATCTTATTAGATCAATATTTTTTATGCTAATATTATGTCCCTGTTGGTCGCCTATCAACACTATAGGCATTTTAATTTTTAAGTGTGCATTGGATATATAATTTGAAAAATAGATTTTAAATCTCTAACTTGATTCGAATCCAAAATTTCGTCATAAGGATAAAAAAAAGAAAAAATCTACATATATAATACATAAAATTTAAATTTTAAAGGCAAGGAGAGTAATAGCAACATCCCTAATTCCGTCCCTAATTTGAATGGGACGAATATCGGAAAATCCTAATCTCATTTCAGATGAATCTCAAAATAAACATTGCCTATGAAAACTTTTTGGTGCACTAAAAAACATTTCACATTTCTGTATGCAAAAGAGGTAAGGTAAATTGACAACTACAAAATCATGCTTTAGTGAGGAGTGAGGACAAACCATTGAATCCAATACATTGTCCGTTTGAAAAGGAAAAAAAAAACATAAAATTGGATAGCTAATAAGCTAATCATGACACCAATCAAATTCTCCCAAATCATATGGATTAGATGTGCTTCCAGTTCCTTCTTCTCTCAAAGCACCATCACACCCAAGTAGGTCAAAATGCTCACCATTTTGAGGCAATGGTGATTGAGAGTGATGTTCCTCCGAGACCACCATTGAAGGCAAAACACTCCAAGGTGTCATCTCCATCGGAATCGAAAAATCTTGCTCGTGATGGAGCATCGCTGATTCATTCTGGACCGAAATATCCATCTCCGATGGAACTGGAAACGGAACAACAGTTGTAGGTGCTTCCCACGATTGCATATTAGTATCTTGATCACCGAGAGGCCGGCTCTTCTCTGTATCTTCTTCGTTTCCACAATCCCCAAACGAACCAAGGGAAAAGCTTTGTGGTGCGGAGAGATCAAGATTAAAGGGATATTCATCACCAATCTTTTGGCCAGGAAATGAGGTTGATACAAAAGATTCTGTTTCGACCGTATTTGAAGCTTCTTCGGCATTACCATACCCGACACACTTCCCATCATTCGTGACCCTGATACCGACGAATTTGCTCGATGGAACATTGCTGTCGATGCTCAGAAGCATGTTTCTCTTTTGATCCTCGTATATTCCAAAATTGGGAGCGATGTGGACTTTAGGACCATTTCGATCACTGAACAATAAACTCCTTTCGAAATTGGATCCAAAAGATGACGATAGAACACTCACACCCTGGAAGTTGTTGCTTGCGTTCATACCAGAATGTGAGCTGATTTCTTGGGCTCGTTTCAAGCCTAAGCGATGCTTCTGCAGAAAGACGAGAATGGCATTTGTTAAAATGAATTTTGTTTAATTTTCGAGACGAAATGTTTTATTAAAAGCATGCGAAGAGCGTGTTAATACTCTTAACGAAAAAGATTGTCATATTATTAAAGATGGTTTGGATGATATCTTTTCATAAACGGTTTTTAGGACATTCTTCAAGCATTAAAAACAAAGATCTCATCATTGAATGAGATATTCCCATGTGAATATTATAGTAATGCCTAAAAAAATGCATCTTAAATTCCAAAATTTAATTAAAAATGAAAATTCACACACAATGAGAAACCTGTAAATGGCTGGCAACATTCTCCCTGGTAAGCTCAGGGTCATTCATAACTTCAACAATTTTCTTGGGAACTGCATCTGGAAAAAAACAAAAATTAAGTAAAAAATACTAATTAGAAATGAATAAAATAACCATTTATCTTACTCTCAACTCCTAAAAACTCAATGGCTTCCTCAAATTTTTTATGCCTTTCGGGTGTCCAAGTAACTCGTTTCTTTGTCGTAGGATGATCCTCTGCGCTACCTTCACTCGTATCTACGGCCTTGCGTTTTTGGTTTGAATGTGTTGTGTCCATAATCGGCGACGAAGTCTTGTTGATTTCAACTGAAACATTAGAAATAGATGCTCTTTTAACATTTTCTTCTTGACGAGCTGCCACCATTTTGCCTCTCTCCCTTCCCAATGCAGTTAAGCAAAGTTTATTGACATCATTTAGGCTTGAACCATTTATTATGAATGCTTCAAACGTAAATGGTTGGCCTCTCGACTCTAACTTTCGCTTATCAATAGAAATCGCTGCAAGTAACAATAATAAGATGCTACATATGAGTGTACACCAGGCATGTGAATGGAGATTAGCTATTTTAAGAACTTATTGAAATATTTACGTACACATAACACGAAGATGCAAGGTTTTATCAATATGTTTGATAATTTCAGGGCCACTCAATTCCAACCTATCAGCATTTGTAAGGACAATATCGAGCCCGTCTTTTTTCTCCCAAATTGCATGCAGAACGTCAAGAACACCTCCAGTACACAATACTGAGAGAAAACCAAGAAACAAGAATTCAAATAAATTAATCAACTTGTAAAGTCGTAATCTGTTGCACAACTTCAATGAAAGTTACGAAACACTAAGCATAAACAGTCTTGTAATGTAATTTGAGTTCATGAAGCCTGAAAAAACAATCTTCCTATCTCTCTCAGAAATTAAGTATTCCCGTTATACCTCTGTGCTTGCAGCCATGAAGCATCCTTGCTACAATATTATTGCATGCAACATCTTCCTTGACAACAAGAATACAAATCGAGATAACTTCATTTTCATCCATCCCTGAAACCTGCTGAGGATGTAAAGAGAAAAACTCAAGTTAAAACTCTAGCGTCACAAATAGTAAACAATGAAGACAGAAAAATTAAATGACTTACCATATCAATGCCTTCTTTTGCATAGTCCATGTAGTAAGCATTGGAAAATAGTATCCACCTTATAAGTAATTGTTCTTTACCAGTCAACAATTCAAGATATAGAGAGAGGGTGCATTTAATTTGCAAATCAGAAATTAATCAGCCAATAAAAAGGTAACACGTTGCAACGACTTCAGATAAAATCAACTAAACGTGAATGAGTTTAGGCAAAGGATTTTAGGTCCTACATTAATTGGTTAATTATTACATTGCATATGAACAAAAATCACCCAGCTATTCACGCCATTTAGATTTTTTTTTCCCTTGACATTAAATACTCATCATTACATAGACAAAGCAATTAAATTCCTTCAACAGGATGTTTTTCTAGAGAGGAGGAGAAAGGGATTAAACTAAATAGCTGATTGTCATCACAAAAGCTTATTTACACCTCTAAGGAATCTCAATATCAACAAGGCCAAGACAGGAAAAAGAAAAAAAAAACAAGTGTAAAATATGAGATCTTATGGTAAGATGGGTTATCCAAATAAGAGACGACGCCTGGTAGACTTTGAAATTCTCGAACTTGAATCTATCCTTTTGCCTCCAGAAGGACCATCGTTGTCTTTTGCATTCTCGTCGGGCTTGATGGGACTAAGCACTTTAGAAGAACGATAAAACTCAGTGATATTTAGCTGCACACTTCGTAAGGCAGAAGAATCTGAATTCTCAGGTGTTCCTTCACAGCCCAAATTTGATTTCTTTTTTCGTGATTTCATTTCTTTCAATTCCTATCACATTACACAAGTATAATCAACAAGCAGGAAAAAAAAAAAAAAAAACTCTTCTTCTTTTTGGGGGAGACAGGGAGAGAGAGAGAGAGAGAACCTTTTCCTTCAAAAATTTGCTGGCTTCTTCCGGAAAAGCCTTCTGTACAAGCACCATATCTTCATCAGTTGACAAAAAGCAGCCACTATTGTCGATATGGATATCAGGAACGTCAGTCCCTTCAATCAAATCAAGAGATTCATCAAGCTCCACATATTCGCGCTCTGAACTAGATTCTTCAGGAATTGGACGCAAACAGCTCGCAGCAGCTTTCTTCCAGTTAACAACAAAGGATTCATGTCCGTATCTTATTTTAACACGCTTAATGCTGTGAAACTCATACTGACCACAGAGATAGTCATTGGTTAAATTTGCGGCCCTATCTCGCAAATATATAGTAGTTAACATTGAAATTAATCTTTGTCTAATGTAAGATGGTTCCCAATGCTGCTGGTAAGCAAGGTAATCAACGAGCATTTCTGTGTCAGGGCTTGTCCATTGTAAATGTGGCTCATCATCTGCCAAAAGGCAAAATGTAGATTAAGAAATATTTGCATAAAACTAGTGTGCATGCTATACATAGCTTGTGACGAGGAAAAGGAGAATAATACTATGGTATGATACAAACTCTAGGAGAGAGAGGAAACTAAAAACAGTAGTTGCAGAGAACACTTCATCTGATTGCTGGAAACAAGGGCATGGAGCACCAGCACAAGTACAAACTGATACCATAACTCTGACTATATGTACCTGTAAATTGGTGAATAAAGCATAAAAATACAATAACACAACTCTAATAACATACCGATCCCATGATGTCTGCTCAGGTACATCTGTATGATTTCATCATTTGGAAAACTTTGCTCTGATGCAATCTTTTGGCAAACTGTAAGTTTCCAAGTTGCGTCCTTTTTCTTTGCTTTTTCTTCCCTGTCCTGACATCAGATAACATACTGAGATTTAGAGAAAAACAGGAACAAAGCTAAAATTGAGGACCAGTGGAAAAGACACATAAGACTGACAATGTGGTTGACTAAATATGGCAAAGCTTGAGTAACGCTTTACCAAGTCACATGATGAGCAAGAACACTTGAATCCCGTTGGTTTCTGCAAACAACTCTGCCCAGATGTTGGATCGCAATGCTCACAAGAAAACTTGAGATGGGCTTTCTTGTTTCCTGGATGGCCACACTGTGAACAGTGAGGAACTTTTATCTTCGGTGATTCACCTCCCCCGTCAGCATTTCCCTGGATCACGAGTCGGTCTCCCCTGGCTACTTCATGCAACCTGAAAAACATATCATATAACTTCTCCAATGGCTTACAGATGAATACACAACCAACCAGCATAAGAAACACAAACCTGTTTAATATTTCATCTTCACGGAAATATTTAACAAAACGAACCGCAGTATCTAGCCCAATTCCCATTATACCGTTTAGATCGTGATCATTTCCAACTAACAATGAAATAGCTATCAAGTGATTTCTCTTTAGCCCAAGACCAGCCTCAATATCAGATATATGATAGCACTCAAATGGCTCCTGTTTAAGATAAGAAAGCTGTCTTAGTGTATGTAAAGATGATGAATCAGAGTAGGACACAAAATATGAAGGAATGATGAATAAAAGTAGATTACAAGATGTAAACATATCATGAAATCTGTCTAGTTCACTTTATCAGCGCAATAGATCAGGTAAGTGTAATTCCTAAAGAAAATATTTCTTAAAAACAAAATACTATCAAGAGCATTCACTTTTGAGTTGGGCTGGATTCGCTTGACTACACAGAGGGCACCATACAGAAATGCATCACTGTCAGCAGTAATACAAGCATCGACATGCCCTTCTCTATTTAATTCTGCACAGAGCGCTTCAGCTTCCCCTTTCGCTTTAAGAACTGGCATTCCGAGGAGTTTAAGCAATTCCTATCAGGCCAAAAGTAGCCATGAGATAATTCTGATACCATTCTAAAACAACCAACCATGATATATCATATAAATCTTAATTCATTCAAAAGCATAAATTACCCCAACAAAAAAATTGCAGGCTTTTCGTTCTATCATCTATGCCTCAATGATCAAATGTGCAGGTGGGAAAAACTAAACGAAAAAACAGAAAAAGGCTTTTTCTGAATAATATTCTAATCAATTAGCCCACATTGAGCACAATTTATAAATCACAACCTACTAAAAATACTAACAAATATAACTGTATATGCTAGACTCATTTAATAGTCAGTGTGAATGCTTTCCCCTAAATGCATTGCAGTTAATACAATACAGGTGTAGAATTGCAAGTAGGAGCATTGTGAAATTTCTGCATTCTATCAAATGTAGCATAAACTAGGATACATTCAATCACGAGCATCTATTCCGAAAAAAATAACAACACAAGACCATTATCACATCAGAAATAGGCAAGTCCCGATTCCAGCGCATACATCGTTTAAAGTGATCAACTCACCCCACATTCGTCAATGCATTTCGTGAATGCTCTATTCCTTCGGACTGAGATGCCCTTCTCTGCCTCTGGCAAACTTAATAAATCAATGCCTGAAAATTTGAAAAACCGCAGTATCCTCGCCTGAGATTTCAACGGCGATGGAGTCCCATCAAGTACAAAAACCGGGTACGCCCCAAACTGTATTGATTGGAAAAAGTCATGAATCTCACTCCCATTACTACCAATTTGGTATCATAAAAACAGAAAATCAATCTAAACATAACATTAAAAAATTGACATTTGCAATACCAGAATTAACACCATTCCAAAATGTGTACACTAAGAATTACTTCAGCATAATTATCATAATAAGAATTCTAGTATACTCAGATACGACATATAAGAAAAGAAAACCCCCGCCAAAAAAGGGAAAGCAGGATAAAGGGTATAAACGGTAATACGTCGAAAACCATAAACCCTGCATGCACAAGAGTGTTGTACCTTGGAAACTAAGAATAATTGTACCTTGGAGAAAAGATTGATAGTGCGGAAGAAGGTTAGGCGAATGTGGGGGTTTCTAGTGTACCCTTTAATGGCGGTCTCATGCTGGACAATCCAGTAAGACAGGTCCACGGCAACGCGTTTGTTCCTCAAGAAATCAAAACCTTCGAATCGAGCGTGGGGTTTGAGCAAATCCCAGAAATTCCCTCCAACGCCCATTGCAATTGTAGTAGAAATTAGGGAAAGTGAGCGATCATGGCATTGGGGTTTCGCTTTCACAGCACTTGTAAATCGTAAGAGCAATACTAAAAGAGAATGCGAATGGATTATTATTTAATGATCTTATTACTCCGATTTTAAAATTTACCAATAAGGTAAATTTACCTTTGTAGATGTAACTTGCAAGGTAATTTATCGTTGTATATGAATATGGGCTTTAATTGGGCTCAAATATAGCCCAAATTAAATACAGTCTCATATTTTTGTGAATACACCCCACCCAAAAAAATGTAATTTTTGAATTTTTTACACTTTTTAGTGGGGTGTATTAATAAAATATAGGACTGTATATAGCCTTGGCCCTCAAATATATGACTAGTTGACAGCAGGAGCCCAAAACTCTAATCAATAATAATTGGGCCAATCCAATCTAGGGCCGAGGAGGAAACTCGGATTTGGGCTCAGCCCATCAACCGTGATTTTGATATAGGTCAACGGCCTAGGTCAAAACGAATAAAATATTTAATTAATTAGACACTAAATAAATATTTAAAATATTTAATCTTAATGTAATTTATATGTCAAGTAGTATAGTACTACTCATAATACTATCTTCAATCTTTTGTGAAATCACCTCACAATTTTTTCTTTAAAAAAATAAATTGAAGATACTCTTAAAACGGCAATATTTATAAAAGATAAACACCTAAAGGCTCGTTTGTTTTAATGTATAACCTCGAATTGATGATTTTATACTACTTAATTTAGTGTTTGGTTTGTAGGTTTACGGCATGAAACTCAAGGTTGACGAAAATGATCATATGCCCACCGGTGGACACAGTATAATATACCCACCGCGATTGTGATAATGACACATGAGCAGTGGATCCACGGTATTTTTAATTTATAGATTTTATCTGTTTATGTGTCATTATCACATTCGCGGTCGGTATATTATATTGTGTCAATATGTGGGCATAAGACCATTTCCGTCCAGGTTGAATAGGTGTAATTATTTAATTCAACTTGTCAAGATCATATAAAAAACAATTAATTCATCGAACCAAACATACCAACTATTTTTAAAAATTATAATCTTAACATTATAATCCTACAAATTTTATCCATAGTTATCATAAAGCAACATGCCCTAAATGCAAAACATACCACATAGGATTCCCTTCTATCTATCACATCCAAATAAACCTAGGCAACTGCACGTGAAATTCACCAATCGGCATCCGCCACGCATGTGCCACACAAACCACCGGTGTGAAATCAAGTGGACAAAAAATAAAGATTTGATCTTTCTCCACGATTGCGAATCATAATTTGATTGCCTGTATAGTGTTTTTAAGTAGGGTGCATTAATTTCAGTTGTACTTTCATCCAAAACATCTCAATTATGCCCATCCCTCAACCACTTGCTTTTTACCTTTATTTTTCAACTCTCGTCATTTTTTTTCTTCGATCTGTTCTTTGGACAGACAATCTATTGTTATAATCTCATTGTTATTGTTTATCTACTTAAAAAAATTATAATGACATAATCTAAGTATGAAATATTGTTTTCTTCATTAAAATTCTTTTTAACTAAAAAAATAATAATAACAGAAAATGACTGAGACTGTTCTCGCTAAAGTTTTTTTTTTTTTTAGTGAAATAAGAATTCTATAATAAAAATGAGTAAGTCTTTGCTATTTTTTTTAAAAGTATTTATAATGATATACATGGGCTTTGGTAATATGAATATTATGGTAAACTAAATTTTAAAGGGTTAATTGCAAATTAATATCACAACCTTTTTGCAAATTTCAATCTAATCTAAATTTTTGAATCTTGGTAAACAAAACTACAACTTAACATTTGTTTGCGATTCGAACTAATAAATAAATTTTTTATTGTTCGAAAATGATGTTTCACTTAACTGACAATAAATAATTAATAGTGTTAATATATTTAGATTGGTTCGGGTGTCAACGCATAATTTATCATCATTTTCGGACTGATTGAAATCTACGTTTTGGTTAAAATTGCAACCAAATATTAAGTTGGAGTTTTGTTTGCAAAAATTCAAAAATTTAGATTAGATTGCAATTTGCGAAAATGCGGTTATTTTCTTTGCAATTAACCCCATTTTAAATTGCAACACAACATCAAATAAAGTGATGTTAAATCTCTCAAAAGATAGTCCACCTCTAAAATGAGGATCCAATAATCAAATGCATTATGCTAGTATAAATTCTATCATATCATTAAAATAATGTAAATGCAAAAAATTAAGTTACTACATTAAAAAAAAAAGGTTAAAAATATTATATATTCTAATCACATCATGCATGTAATATTATTTTATACTCACTCAAGAATATATTAATAATTAAATTTGTCGGCTTGGATTTATAAGGGTTGTTTGATCATATGCATGTCGACGTAGTCAGTTGACCACTATCTTGTATATCTTCTTCTACATATATCAATCAAATTAAACTTAGCCAAAGACAAACTTAATTAAATATATACTAAAAGTACTTAAACACTAAATAAGCGTGATTAAGACCGCATTTGCACTTTCCTACTACTAATTAGTTAAACAAATTAACTCCAGCAATTATTTGTATTTTAGTATATAAATTCCAGTCATTTTGTCCCCTTTCCTCACTAAACTCCCGACAAGAACCTAGTTAATTAATCGATAGGCACAGTAATTAACTAATTGTCTGTTAATACAAAAATGTGTACAGCTGCGATTATTTGATCCAATAATGCAGCAAGCAAGCAACTACCTAGAAAATTCCTGTGGCCGATTTGCGTATGACAACATTTAAGCATGAGTTTCATGAAAAAATTGATTTATTATTAAGATAATGCTATTTATTTTAATTTTAAAATTTAAACTTTATTAAGTTTTCATGATATAATTTATACTACCAATGATGTCGGCTTAAACTTTTAATTATTGTGCATGTATTAACGATCAAACTAAATAAAATACCATCCCGTACCCAAAAAATACATATTCAATTTATTTTATTTGTTCATCCAATAAAAATATATTAATTCAATTTTTTTTAAATAATCACTCTATCCTTACTCACTAACTAAAAAAGAGCCCAACAATATTCTTTATATTATCTATTTAGTCTTTTTTTTCTTTTACATATGCACGATACAATTTAAGTATATTTAATTAAATTTTTAAAAAGTTAGTTCCAACTATTATAAAAAAAGTTGTCCTTATTGATAACTAGATGAGTATCCCGCATTTTATGCGGGTTGTTTGTATAATTGATTTAAAAATTTATATTTTACTAACACATCAAATTATTCAATATTATAATATTATATAAAACAATCTATTTAAAAAAATATAATTCAGTTGAAATGAAAAAAAAAAAAAACACCATAGATAACCTTAAAATTTTCCTTGAAATCTTCACCCGTCAACTTGCAAGAAAATTAACATAATATTGTCAATATAGAAGATGAGAGAAATAAAGTAGAGTTTATATGGAAAAAAAATCTTTAAAAATAAAGTAATCGACAAATATTAACAATTAGACATTTATGTGTGGACAAATAATCAGGAACAACACTAAAATATTGTGAAAAGAAAAAGACAAAGAAGGAATAAGAAAAAATATAGAGTTTAGAATAATAAAACTGCAAATATATAATTAAGAGTCTTTCAGAAGAAAGATATATATATATATATACATATATATATATATATTTAACTCAAGTGGTATATAATAAATATTTAAATTTCATAATAATTCATTATTAGCTTAATTGGTAAACATAATACAAAGTATTCATGAGGTCCTTGGTTCAAACCCAACTAAAGTCAATTTTTTTATTATACTTCTTCTTATGAACATTACAAAAATCAGTTGATTTAGAGAGGAAAATTAAAGAGGGAAAATAAGCCCTCAGTATTAAAGATGGATTTAAAGAGGAACAAAATTTAACAAGAAATTTAACTAGGGTATAATTTTCCTCGTTTATAAAGAGGGAATTCACGAGGGAAAATCCTACCCATGTAAATTGTCGAGGGATTCTACGAGGGATCGATTGACACATCGAAATTCACGGGGGTTTATTATCCCTCGGCCAACTCACGAGGGTTGTTTCCCTCACGAAATCTGATAAAAACTGACACATTCAGCCGGCGGCAGAGTCGCGAGGGAATGAATTCCCTCGGACTGATTCAAGAGGGTTAATTCCCTCGCCTCTTTTGCAGCAGGGTGCAGACTCATATATATATACTATTTGACCAAGCAAACTAACTTAACCCATTAATCCCTACCCCCACTAATTTAACCCACTTAACCCATTAATCTCTACCCCGCTAATTTAACCCACTAATTGATCGAAGATTAAGGAGGTATATGCATGGTAATATTAAAAAATCGTGGAGTTGTTTTTCACCTTTCACACGTGGCTTTCTTAAACTAGTTAGAATTTCAATGCAATTAATTAGTGTATATATTGATTAGTGAAAAAAATTAAAAAGAATTTAATTTAGAATTTTATTAAAAATATTTTAATAAAAATATATGGGTATATATTGATACATGTTAGTAAATAGTGAAATAGAATATAATAAGTATTTATTTTACAATTTTATTGAAAATATTTTAATAAATTACCGATCAATATATATGTATATATTGATACATGTTAGTAAATAGTAAAAAAAGAAATAAACAAATATTTATTTTACAATGTTATTGAAAATATTTACTATTATAAGTGCATATATGTACACATTTTGATAAATAGTGAAAAATAATATAAATGTGATTATATTACAATTATTATTGAATATATTTTAATAAAAACGATCAATATAAGTGTATATGTATACATGTTAGTAAATAGTGAAAAAGAATATAAAAAAGTATTTATTTTACAATTTTATTGAATTTTTTAATAAAAACTATCAATATAAGTGTATATATTGATACATGTTAGAAAATAGTGAAAAAAATTAAAAAAGAATTTATTTTACAATTTTATTGAAAATATTTTAACAAAAAGGATCAATGTAAATGTATATATGTACATATGTTAGTAAATAGTGAAAAATGATATAAAAATAATTTATTTTACAATTTTATTAAAAATATTTAAATAAAAACAATTAATATTAGTGTTTATATATACATGTTAGTAAATAGTGAAAAAAATATAAAAAATGATAATTTAATTTTATATGTATATATCATTAATTAAATAGAATATATAATAAACACTTAAAATTATAAATAAGACAAATAACAAAAAATATATGATATAGATATATTTAGAAACGCTAACATACCAATTAAATTGTGATGCCCAAATGGCATGGCGAAACACTCTAAGTTTCCACATGCATGGAGGTTAGGTGTTCGAATCTTGGGAGGGGCAAAATTTCGCCTATTTCACGCCCCCACTAGGGGACAAATGTAAAGTTGTCCGTACAATGTACAGCGGTGCAAGGTGTCTCAATGGTTCCACGAGTGTGCAATTGGGTTAGAGGTTGTGGGTTCAATTCCCACTAATTTATTTTTATCAAGTAATACATTTGAAGAGGGATTTTGGGTCCCTCGCGAAATTTTACGAGGGATCTGGTGAGGGAATGTGTCAGCGGCAGAAGAGGGATTTGGTGAGGGAATGCGGGCCCTCATTAAATCTAACACCCAATCTCTCTTTATTTCCCTCGGCATTTACGAGGGACCACATTTTTCCTCGTGAAACATTTCCCGACCAGCATTTTAAAGAGAGAATATTCCCTCTGTAAAACCCTCTTTAAGTTCAATTCCCTTTTTAATTTCCTCGTTAAATCCACAATTTTTTGTGGTGGAAAGGTTACAATGTCACATGAATAACACATCGGATAAAGTGACTCTCTATTAATATAATAGGGGATTAATATAATAGGGGATGGGCATATAGATCGAAAATTAAAAATAAACATTAAAATCCAACCAACAAAGTAAAGGAGAGCTAAGTTTTGGATGAGTGAATAACTTCGTTGATTCCTAATTTCCTACTACGCATTAAGTTTCACTCATTCGCTTAACGACCGGCAAACCTCTAAATCAAAGGAAACGAACAACTCAAGAGGACAGCTTTTATATCCGCAGCTATTGTCATAATTACCTCATCGCAAGGACATATAATTAAGATCAGAATATATGTAGTTAATTATGTACGGTTTGTTTTATGCTACACATCAGTGTACTGTCCAATTCTACTATGTAGTATTGTATCACCTGCTATGGGGTGTTGTACTGTATAATACTCCATAGCAGATATAATACTACACAACAATGCTGGACAATGCACTGTTATGTAGCAAAGAATAATTCATTATGTACAGAAACCCTTAATACGTTAGTCATAATTAGATTCATATATAAATAACACTAACTAAAATTAAAAATATTAATTATATACATATGCAAACATTAATGGGACGGAGGGTCCACGCAATTTTTACCCACTTTCCTTTTTTTGTCTGTCCACCAAATTTTTACTCATTCCTCTTTTGAAAATAAACTACACTCACAAACAAATGAATGGGTCCCACAATACTCTTGTTTTATCTATTTTATCTACTTTTTTCAATAAAATATTAATTTTTATTAAAAACTATGTCCAACAGTAAAGTGGTAAAAATTTGGTGGATGGAGGGAGTATATAGGATATATATATGAGTTAGTTGAATTTCAATTAGATTAAATAGACGGTAAATATTCACTAACTAACTCTAATGAACTAAAGACTCATGTTTTACTAATAATTAAATCTCAAAATCAACTCACATATATCTATCTTTTTATATTATACATTGATCTTAATTCCAACTCATTTAATTTATTCAACATACTTAATAATTATCAGCCGAAAACACCAACAACCCAAAATGCATGCATGTACATTACGCCTGACATCGATCCAAAAAATCAAACAAATAATTAAATTCGTAACCGCAAATTGTTCAATTCATTAATTTTTGTCCTCCGACATCCTTCAACTCGGAAATAAGTAAAATAAAATGGTCCCATACCATACATCCAATTACATATTTTTCTAACCTTAGTAAGAAGCATCTACGCTTCTACGTGTTGTTTGTCCTTTTCTCCACATACATTGTTTCACCTCTTCTATAAATCCACTTCCCAAATCTAACTCCAAATATATTTCTCTCTCTTCTTCTCACCAAAACAAAATTAAACCCATCAAATACCATGGCTATGATGCTAAAAGATTTCCTCAGGGATGATACTTCCGTCTCATGTACGACGTCGTCTTCCAACGGTTTCCCGATGTACCCAAGAAAGAAGCCATGCAAGTCAATGGTGGTTCCGTCAAAGTCAAACATTGTCCTACTCAGAAGCTGGTCAAAGAAGGCCAAAATCTCGGCAATTGTTAAGCTTCTCCAGTTTGCTTCTTTGAAATCTCCGTCGAGTTTTTCGCGAAAATTGACGAGAAGGAGAAAAGATCACGAGAACGATATTTTCGGTGATGAGTCAAATGTCAAAGTTAAAGTCAAAGACATCTTACGGTGGAGATCGTTCCGGGACGTGGTGGAGGAGAAATCTACGCCGTTGGATTTAGCCTCGTCGCCCGATCGGAGCACCGTCGCCGCCGCGACTACCACCACCACGTCATCGTGCAGCAAGAGGTCTAGCTGGTGCGATAGTGATTTTACCGCGGAGGAGTTACCGCCGTGGGGCGGTGAAAATGAAGGGTTTTGGGGTAAAAATGCTACCACATTGAGGAATTCCAAGGTAAATTTTAATTACTAGTAATATTAAATGAATCAATAATGGAATAATGATTGAACTTTATTCATCATATCTTGTCTGCTGGTGGCTAGACCAACAAATAAAATCATGAAATAGAAATAGAAATATAATATGGGCAGATTTGACTTTTAATATGTAAGGGCAAAGATGACTTTTTATATGGAAAATTGTACATAGTTGATTTTTTATTTTTTTTAAGTTGGTTGCAAGTAACTTAGTAATTATTCTACATAATATTATATGATTTTAATTATTTGCTATTTTAATTACAGGGAGAGTGGCAATTTGAAGAATCTGACCAGAAAAGCCCTGTTTCAGTTCTTGATTCATCATTTACACAATTTGAAGATTTCATCCCTCCATTTCATCCAATTCTTGCCGATATTCAAAGTATGTTTCTTTTCCTCTAAAAAGAAAAAAATATATCAAACTTTCAATTTGTAACAATATAAATATTTTAAAGTATAATTTTGAATCTGTCGCGTTACTAAAAAATTATAATTTTGCAGGAGCAGAATGCAACACACAAAGGAATCACGAACAGCATTTCGAAGGAGAAATTTTCGATTTCGAAGAAGTGGATGCAATAGAAGAGAAAGCAAATCAGTTGCTAAGCTATGTGAAAGAAGGCAACAAAATCCATGCCAATGATGATCAAGTGATATTGGATTTCTTCATGCATGAGCTTTCTATAAATGGAAAGTTGGAGAACGATGAATTTGATTCCAAGATTTTAAGGATTGCAAGATCTTGGATTAATGATGAGTTTGATGAGTCGTATGAATGGGAAGTGGAGAAGAAGAGGGCGTCATATGTTAAGGATATGGAGAAGGAAATGTGTTGGAACAACTTTAATCAAGAGCAAGAAGAGGTGTCCATGGATTTGGGATTTGAGGTGTTGGATGGTTTAATTGATGATCTTTTGATTGATTTTCTTGTTAGATAAATTGTCCGGACTTGATCGATCTACATAAGTGTGAAACATGTGTATTGACTTGATTATATTGCAATCAAAAGATGATCCTTGATTAGAAAGTCATATAATTTAGAAATGCAAACATTGAATAATTGGTATACAATGTTTAATGTTATATATTATAGCTACTCAACTTTCATCTATTCATTTTCCTCCACATAGTGAGATTTTGGGCCATGTTAAATTTGCTATTAGTATATGATTTGGAGTATTGTGTTCAAAATGGAAAAGTAGGAATGATTGCATTTTTTTGGGAGTTGGTTCCGTAAAAATAGTAGATGAAATTAAAGTTAGGTTCCAGTTCTAGATATTTTAAAAAGAATTAAAATTGTTGAATTACTCTTTGTAGGATTGGTTTGTGGATTTTAAATTGTAATGTGGTGTTTAAAATATGTTGCAAGGCTTGTTGAGACCATAAACACTAAGACTTGAAATACCCCTTATACTCTTTTTTAAAAATAAAATTCTTCCTTTTTTTGGATAAAAATATAATATATGTACTTTGTTATTGGAAAGATTTATATGTTTAAAACATGTATCACTTTATAAAAAAATGAATATTATCATTTTTAAAGAAGTAATAAAAATGGATAATGTTTTCTATTAAAAGTGATGTATCATTAAATTTTTACTAAAAACATCAAGTGATTACGACCATAAAACTAAACTTAGCCAAAACATGTTTTTCTTCGTACAAAAAAAAAAAAATCAAGAATTTTTTTGAGTTGTACATTTTCACTTATATACTTTGAACATATTTCAGTATATTTGCTACCATATGCTTAATCTATTTGTAGGCCTTTAAATATCATCTTGTGTGTGCACATATATTGAGAGAATTAAAATATGTGTGTTGGGTGATAAATTACCAAACCACATTGTTTGGGTCCTTTGGGAGACTAATGGGCCATATAGTTGAGTTTCTGGCCCAGTATAATGAGGCCTCATTCAAAAAGCTATAATCCATTTTCGAAATAATTAAGATATGTCCAATGTTAAATACATTCCTGTGTTACCCAAAACATGTTCGGAAAAAAAAATCCGAAAACAGGGACAATTTTTGAAAAATAAAATTTGAAAATGCATATGTTTAGTATTTTTTT
This sequence comes from Ballota nigra, assembly GCA_947034835.1. Lineage (NCBI taxonomy): Eukaryota > Viridiplantae > Streptophyta > Magnoliopsida > Lamiales > Lamiaceae > Ballota > Ballota nigra. The sequence goes on along the minus strand of OX344724.1, from coordinate 101,364,505 downwards.
TTTTTCAAAACTTGTCAAATTTTTCGATTTTTTTTTATGTAATTTATTAACAAAAGAAAATGCTGCTGGCCATGAGATATGTCAAAGTTAGAAAAGGAAACGCCACTATGTCTGATAACATATTATTTAAAATATTTAGTGATATTTCGAGAATGAAATCTTACTATGATTTGAGAAAAAAAAAAGTATCTCACGTCGGATTTATCCCTACAAAATAGCTTTAATACCAATTAACTTTTAGTCTAACAATTTATTACAAGAATTCACTCAATTGCAATCTCATTTATCTTGACTTATCAGAGTGATTAAAATTAAGATATGAAAAACTTGTTGGTGGAAATGTTAACTTTTTTTAACAGACGACATCAGATATTTTTGGATAATTATCAAAACTATTTCCTTTTATAAGGCTGTGTTTGTGACTTATCAGATTGATTAAAATTAAGACACGAAAAACTTGTTGGTGGATATGTCAATTTTTTTAACAGACGACATCAGATATTTTTGAATAATTGCCAAATCTATTTCCTTTCATAAGATTGTGTTTGGTTAGGAATAGGGGTGGAGGGATTTGGAGAAAGGAGAATAGAGAAAAAAACTAATGAATAATAAATATGTATTCGACTAAGATTGGAGAAATAGACTTGGATAAAAATTTATGTAAAATAAAAAATTTATATTGCAATATTTTATTATTGTGAGTTAGTGGGATAATAATTGAGTTAAAGAAAACTAGGACAAATGTTAAGAAAAAGTATGAAAGGTGATAAATATATAAAAATAAATAAAAATAATAAGTGGGTGGAAAAAAATAAGAAATAAGATAAGTACATGAGAAAAAAAAATGATGTAACTGTATAAAATAGGATGAAAATAAATATATAAGTATATAATAAGGTGGATAGGTATTTGGATAAAGTACTCATTCAATATCGGATGAAATGAAAAATAACTCATCCCCAACCAAATAAAATCATCCTCATTCAAATGACCTCATCCTTAACCAATTAGTAAATGCAAATTGATACGTTTCCCCCTTTAGACAGAAACATTTCATAATTATAAATAGACCATGTTTTTTAAATATAAAAGTATGCTAAGGCTCAATAAATTCAGTATTGGGAATAACTTCATTTATATACGTAACTTTTTATTATCTTTCGGACGTCAACAACTAACATCAATAAGAAATTGTAATATTTAACTTTTTTTTTTAAGAAATGACTAAATGAAGTATACATTATACTTGATCAATTGTTTTTTGGATAGAGAATTTGGAATGAATTTTGTTAACTAAATTTTGGGGATGTGTGAAAATGAATATAAAATCTTTTCATTTGAAATTTATGATTATATTTTCCTAAGTCGATATAAAAAATCAGCACGTGCCTGCAATAAGTGGACCAACAACAAAATTAGAATAATTTTGTATGGGCTTACTCTCAAAATATGTTCACGAGCTATATCTGTGCAACGATACTTATTTGAGTATTTTATGGCCAGTGCCAAATTTGTAACTCCCCTTAAAAACACTTTACTATAGTTACAAATCATTAGCCAACGAATAAATGATTCAAGAAAAAGATTTAATTAGTGCTGCACTGATTCACCCAATATAATTTGGGTCCTCTCCATCTTTTACTCAAAAGATTATATAAATTTGAAAAGGAAAATCATAATTAAAAAGGAAAATTTTGCAGGATTTAGTTCTTTTCCAGTTGTTTACTCGTTTTTCTGTCTCACCTCTTTTCTATTTGAAATTTATGGGATAAGATTGTAAAAAGTATTCCTAGTGTCATTTGATTTTATACTTTTTGAAATTTTATAGAAAATTAAAAAACAAAAATTGACATATTTGCCTACAGTAAAAAAGAAGAGAGAAAAAGAAGTTCGTGCGAAAAAAAATATAATTAAAAAAAATACTTTTTTTTTAAATTTACGTGAACTCAATGTTGATGATCAGTTCTAATTTTGAAGATTAATGACTGTTTTTTATGGTTAATCGATCATCAAACAATTACGTGTGATTGATCACTAACGTAATTAATGAATACGAAATCCTCTGGTTTAAAGTTGATCAAGAACGTTTATAAGCTTACGTGATAAATACGATCGTAAGATAAACGAGCTGTTTTGGATTCGTAAACGAAGTTTGGACGTGTATAATAATATTGTTAGAAACTGGGTATGAATATTTCGAAAAACTGAAAGTGGGAGAAGAGTGAGCACGAAACGAATTCGTGTAAAACCGAGTCTAGGTGAAACCTATGCCCGCAAGATCGAATACGCCCGTACAGTGCTTACGGATTATGCGTACGGATCCCCAAAGGTAAAACGGTTTGTCTATTCAGACCAGTAGCACTACCGAGTATGAATCTCCGGCGAACTAAATCGGAATTTATGAGCTAAACGGGATTTTCTGCAGAGAAAGGAATTCGGAAATTTCTGGGTTCGTAAGTTTTTCTGGAAAACTGGACGAAAGGGGGTATATATAGGCGGAATTCCGACCCTTTAGAGGGCTGCTGGAGTGGAGTACGTGGTGATCATGGATCACCCACGTTCTGTCGTGGAGAGAAACTGCGTTTCTCAGGATTGGGAAGCAAGAAGGAATATTCCAGATGCTCTGGAGTGTATTAATCAAATTCGTAGTGTATTAATCAAGTTCGTGGGCCGACCCAATTCTAAGTGAGCCAATCGAAATGGGCCGACCCAATTCCATACGGGTCACCCAATCCGATTGGATCCAAAAAGATAATGGGCTATTTCATATTTTTGGTACTCTAAAAATATAGGTATGGCACCAAAGCCCAATTGCCAAGAACCAAGAACCAAGAACCCGGACCCGGTCCCGGGCGCGGGCTCGGGCGGGGCGGGGCGCGCGCGCGTGCGCGCGTGTGTGGTCCATGGTTAGGGTCCCCATGTCCCAATTTAGAGAGCATGAATAATTTCCTACTTATATACAAGACAAACTTCTTGTAATTTTCCAATGTGGGATGGAACTTTATTTTCCATTCCCATGGAATTATTCAACACACATGATTAATACTTCAACTTCCCAAATTAATTTCTCACTCACCGGAAATCGGTTTTGAGATATTAAATATACCACGCTCATCTACTCCGCGAGTAGAACAACATCGTTAATTTTATTTTCCCAAAAACTAACGTTTTTACTCCTCAAAAAATTGATCAAAGTAAGGGTATGAACCCTTTACAAAACCAATTTCCAACAATCCCCCACATGAGTGAGAATTGCACCTATACAGAGTCAAGCTTCTTCGTTCAGCTAATGTGAGACCTCATTGCTTCCGGATAAGTAACCAATGGTTTTGAACTTTCCGTAGCCCGGCACCATCGGGTATACCGGCGGCTTAGTGGACATGATGCCTTGAACTAATCCTCCTTAGTGTATACCTTACAGATAGTGCAGACACAAGTCAGTCTCGATTTCGATTTGTTCTCACGTTTTTGTCCATTTTGGCCCTGGACGCCCTTTGTATTCATAAATGTTTGGTCGAAGCGGCCCTCACTTCTCATTTATATAGGTGATCTCCTTTCGAGTATCCCGTCATACTCAGTCCCACATGGACTCATAGGAATCATTAAAAGTCAAAGACTTATCCTTTACCACAACTCACGGGTTCACTAACACTTGACACAGTGCTGTCAGGAATGGTCATGATTTTCAAGTGTTGTACAACTAACATTCACAGCTTAGTTTTCCCTTTTGAACCAAGTTCTTGGGATCTCCAGTCATCATGGTTGGGTTACCACTGTTTCAGTTTTATTTGTGGATTTCAGACCCATTCCCTCTATCAGCTTATTCATTTGATCTCGATTCAAGCTCTTCGTGAGCGGATCCGCTATGTTATCAACTGATCTTACATAATCAATTGTTATTATACCAGTTGAGATCAAATGTCTAACGGAGTTATGTCGACGACGAATATGTCTCGACTTTCCGTTGTACATACTGTTCAAAGCTCTACCAATAGCAGCTTGACAGTCACAATGTATCATTACAGATGATACTGGTTTGTTCCAACAAGGAATATCTTCTAAGAAATTGTGAAGCCATTCAGCTTCTTCACCAGCTTGATCCAAAGCGATGAATTCAGATTCCATTGTGGAACGGGCAATACACGTCTGTTTTGTGGATTTCCACGATACTGCAGCTCCTCCAATAGTGAATACATATCCACTAGTCGAGAATGAGTCTTTACTATCGGATATCCAATTAGCATCACTGTACCCTTCAAGTACAGCTGGATGTCTTGTGTAGTGTAGCCCGAAGTCAAGAGTATACTTCAAGTATCTCAAGACCCTTTTCAGAGCTTTCCAATGTTCATGACTTGGATTGCTCGTGTACCTGCTTAGTTTGTTCACAGAACATGCACGATCTGGACGTGTGCAATTAGTAATGTACATCACGCTTCCAATGATCCTTGCATATTCCAACTGATTCACAGGTTCACCTCTATTTTTCTTCAGATGAACATTTTGTTCAAGTGGAGTTTTAGCAGGTGGATCATCAAATGCATTGAATTTCTTCAAGACTTTCTCAACATAATGAGATTGTGTTAAAGAAATTCCATTTGAGGTTCTTTCAATCTTGATTCCTAGAATCACGTCTGCTAAACCCATATCTTTCATGTCAAAATTTCTCTTTAACATGTTTTTCGTATTAACGATCACATTTGAATTGTTACCTATGATTAACATGTCATCAACATATAGACATACGATAACAAATCCATTTGGTGTATCTTTCACATACACACACTTGTCACATTCGTTAATTCGAAATCCATTTGACAACATAATATTGTCAAATTTCAAATGCCATTGTACTGGAGCTTGTTTAAGTCCATACAACGATCGAACGAGTTTACAAACGTTTTTCTCGTTCCCGGGTACAACATAACCCTCTGGTTGATCCATGTATATTTCAGCATCCATCTCTCCATTAAGAAAAGCAGTCTTTACATCCATTTGATGTATTTCGAGATTATGCAAAGCAGCAATCGCGACAAGTACACGAATGGATGTAATCCTTGTTACCGGGGAGTAGGTGTCAAAGAAATCATGTCCTTCTCTTTGTTTAAAACCCTTTGCTACCAAACGGGCTTTATACTTTTCAATAGATCCATCTGCTTTGTACTTTCTTTTAAGGATCCATTTACATCCTAAGGTCTTGCAACCTCTAGGGAGGTCAACCAACTCCCATGTATGATTTTGCAGAATTGAATCATATTCACTTTTTATTGCTTCTTTCCAGAGAGACGCATCTGGTCTGGAAAGAGCTTCTTTGATAGTCCTAGGTTAATCTTCTAACACATACGTGATGAAGTCTGGACCATAGGTCTTATCAATTCTAGCTCGTTTACTGCGTCTTGGTGCTTCACTCTGCTGAGTGGAAGGACCTGCAGCTTCACTTGATTCTTCATGAGTTCGTTTATTTGAACTCACTTCTTCTTTGTCCCTACACGGGAACACATTTTCAAAGAACACAGCATTCCTTGATTCTATGGTAGTACCTACTATCATATCGGGTATCTCTGATTTATGAATCAAGAACCGATAGGCACTACTATTGAAGGCGTATCCTATAAAGATCCCATCAACTGTCTTAGGTCCGATTTTCACTTGTTTAGGAAGTGGCACTTCAACTTTAGCCAAACACCCCCACACTTTGAGGTATTTGTATGATGGTTTGCGATTTTTCCACAACTCATAAGGTGTCTTATCTTGAGTCTTAAGTGGAATTTTATTTAAAATGTGGTTAGCTGACAGAATAGCTTCCCCCCACATGTTCTGAGGTAAACCTGAGCTGATTAACATTGCGTTCATCATCTCTTTCAAAGTTCGGTTTTTCCTCTCCGCAATACCATTTGATTGTGGTGAGTAGGGAGCTGTCGTTTGATGTATGATGCCGAATTCGGCACATAATTGTTCAAACGGAGCCACATACTCTCCACCTCTATCACTACGAATTGCTTTAATTGTAGTGTTCATTTGATTCTCTACTTCACTTTTATAGTTTTTAAAAGCTTCAATAGCTTCATCTTTACTTCGAAGTAAGTAAACGTAGCAGAATCTTGTGCTATCATCAATAAAAGTAATAAAATACTTTTTTCCACCTCTAGTTTGCACAAATTTTAAATCACATACATCAGTGTGAATTAATTCTAGAGGAGTAGTGTTCCTTTCAACTGACTTAAATGGTAATTTAGTCATTTTTGCTTCTACACAAATTTCACATCTTTTGGATGTGTCTACATTATCAATTTTAAGTAAATCTAAATTTACTAATCGTTTTATAGATTTTAGATTAACATGTCCTAATCTAAAATGCCATAAAGAGGAACACTCAACGATATAAGCAGAAGTAGAAGCATTCTCATTCATAATAGTGTTTTTGCCATCACGGCTTACAGTCATCACAGACATCTTGAAAAGGCCCTTCTCGAGGTAACCCTTTCCTAGGAAGATGCCAAACTTGCTAAGTACAACACCATTTGACTCAAACACTAACTTAAACTGACTACTAACTAAAAGAGACCCCGAAATCAGATTCTTCCGGATGTCCGGGACATGCAGCACGTCCTTCAGTTTCAGCTCATTTCCCGAAGTCAGTTTGATCACCACCATTCCGACACCAGCCACTTCAGACGAGGCTTGGTTGCCCATGTAGAGCTTTCTCCCTTCAGCAGGAGAATAAGTGGAGAAGGCAGACTTCTCCGAGCAAACGTGGCAAGTGGCACCAGTGTCCACGAACCAACTCTTCTTGTTGTCCACTATGTTGACCTCGGTCACCACAGCGGACATGTCCATCTCCGTAAGCTCACGTTCAGCAACGTTCACGGAGTTCTTCTTCCCCTTGTCCTCTTTCTTGGGCTGACGACAATCAGCTGCCCGATGGTTGGGTTTGCCACAGTTGTAGCACTTCCCGCTGAACTTCTTCGGAGCAGGAGCAGCAGCAACAGCCTTGCCTTTGCCCTTGTCGTCTTGTCGCTTCCTTTTCTTTGATGGTTCGCCTTTCTCCATCAGGTTAGCTTTGGCCTCGATGGAAGCAATCGAGCCCCTCTCCCTCTTGTCCCTCTTCTTGTTATCCTCCTCGATCCGGAGTCGGGTAACAAGGTCCTCCATCGTCACTTGCTTTCGCTTGTGCTTGAGGTAGGACTTGAACTCCTTCCAAGATGGAGGGAGTCTGTCAATCACAGTTGCTACCTGAAAGGCTTCAGGCAGCTCCATCCCTTGCACTGCAATGTTATGGAAGATAACTTGCAGCTTCTGCACTTGCTCGACAACAGATTTGTTGTCTTCCATCTTGAAGTCGTACAAGGTGGAGACGACGAACTTGCTAGTTCCCGCGTCTTCAGTCTTATACTTCTTCTCCAAGGACTCCCATAGAGCTTTGGAAGTCGGGTACTCATCGTACACGTCACAAAGGGCATCAGACAGCCCATTTAGAATGTAGTTCCTGCAAAGATAGTCATCGTGGATCCAAGTATCGTAAGCGATCCTTGTCTCACGAGTAGCATCATCAGCAGGAGCACTCGGACAGTCCTCTTTGATGAATTTCACCAAAGAGATGGTGGTCAAATAGTAGTGCATCTTCTTTTGCCACCTTTTAAAATCACTTCCCGAAAACTTTTCGGGTTTCTCCCCTTTTACTACCACCGGCCTAACAGCCCCTTGAAGGGAGGCCTGGTTGGTTGTCAAAAGAGGATTGACACCGGCATTTCCTACAAAAGGATTGCCGCCAGCATTTCCCACGAAGGGATTAGCACTAGAGCTTCCCACGAAGGGATTAGTGCTAGAGGTTCCCACAAAGGGATTGACATTTCCCACGAAGGGATTGCCATTAGCTTTCATCCATTCAGCAAGGATGTCTCCAAAATTTCCAAACTGGAAAGGGGGAATGGTAGTCGGATTACCATCGGTAGTCGGATTACCATCGGCAGTCAAATTCGCAGGTACTGGATTAGAGACATCATTTTTAGTTGGTGAGGATATGTCCATCTCGTTATCAGAGTTATGGTTCGACATCTTCAGTGTTTCGAAATGAAAGTCTATTCGATCTTGCGATTGTTAGAAACTGGGTATGAATATTTCGAAAAACTGAAAGTGGGAGAAGAGTGAGCACGAAACGAATTCGTGTAAAACCGAGTCTAGGTGAAACCTATGCCCGCAAGTGTAGGGAAAATAGGGGTGCCCGGAATCTATTCGGGATGAATTTTAAATACGAATTTAAATACAATTATTACTAGCATGAATTAATCCTAATTAATTCAAATAATAATTCCAACAACTAATTATCATCATGCATGTTAAATTAATTTCACATATTTAACTAGGCGGAATTAAACAAGTAAATATGCGATTAACGTACCTCTCGTAGTATTGGCCTTTGGATATACGGGACAATTGAAATCTCACTTTATCAACCCAAAGCCTTCTCAAGTATTTCCCTTTTCACCTCACTTGATCGCCGGTGGGAGACGCTTTCAAGCAATTTAATAAACTAAGGAAAAAGAAAAATATCTATGCTTCTTGATTTTTCCAACACATGGAATTATGTACTTGGAGATGAAATAATCATCTCCTATTTATAATAGTGAGAGGAACGAAAATTGTATATTTTATGGCCAAGAGAAAATCTTTTCTTAATCTCTAAGAAATCTTGAATATATCTCATATATTCTTTTCTCCATAATAAAATATTCCACAAAAATCTCACTCTCCTATTAAACTTAATTATTTTCGAAAATTTCAATATGAGATCCTTAGATTTGGATCTTCTTGAATATATGAGATATTCTTGTATTCCAAGAATACATATCTTCCATAATATCTTTTCAACAAAATCAACAAAATCTTCTCTTTTCTTGATTTACTATTTTAAAAAAAAACATGAAAAAATCAGCAATATATTTTCTTTTTATTTTAATCACCTTATCATTATTGGGCTACTTAATGGGCTACTGACTAGGCGTGAAATTGTTATATTTTGGTGCCCGATTTACTCATGTTTTGAGTGTTTTCGATGAATATTTAGAGTCAAATGAGCATCATTTCTATACATTGATAAATTTGTCTCTTTGATGCTCATAGGTGAATAGAGGACGAAGAGAGGAGTTCGTAGGACTTTGAATCGACTCAAACGGATGCCCGGATGAGAAGATATTGAAGAAATACGATTGGTATTAGTGCGGACGAGGAAAAGTATCATTTGGAAGGATTAGAGATCACTCGAGCGCATGGCTCGAGCGCTTAAAACATACAGAACCATTCTTGCGCTCGAGCAGCTCGAGCGCCACCGCTCGAGCGAATCACTCGAGCGCCCAAAAACATACAGAGTCATTTCAGCGCTCGAGCAGCTCGAGCGCGACCGCTCGAGCGAATGCGTCATTCGAGCTACACAGCTCGAGCGGGACCGCTCGAGCGTTTTGCTCGAGCGCCCATATACTTTTGCCTCCGGATGCGTATTTTCGGCCCACTAACTCCCGTTTCGACCCGGTGCCTATATATACCTCTTCCAAACACGTTTTAAAAGATCCCCAACTTTTAGAAATAATTTTAGACTTAGTTTTGGAGAGGAAGGAGACGAGCAAGCTTTATTTTACGTTTTGTTGAGGTTTTGCATTCGAATTCTTAGTTTCTTTTTAGTTCGTTACTTTAAACGCTTTTAATTTCGTTTTAGTTAATTCAATTTCAGTTCTTCGTATTTATTTTCTTTTTAAACCCTAGTTCATGTTTCTTAGTTTCTTTATTCAATTCATTATGTTTTTGTTCGTTGTTTCTTCTGTTGCTTTTATTTATGTTAAAACCATGTCCGGCTAAAACCCTTGCATGCTTGGGTTAGGATGAACTCGTAGAAGTAGGATGTGGGTATGTAATTAGGGTAATTCGTGACGTTAGTTTTAATTCTCTTAATTAATGAATTCTTATAATTAATCTTAACTCTACCTTTGAATTTCGTACGAAAGTGTTAGAGAGAGGACGACCGCATCACTCGATAACAATTAGTAGTCTTAACGAGAGGGTTTAGGAAAGGTTAATTCATCTACCGGTTTAGCGAAGGAGGACGACCGCATCACCTTAGTTAAATTAGGGTCTCATTAATTGAGCACAATCTATTAACTTGTTAGTGGATTAGTGAAGTCGATTGCTAGGATAAAGTATTAGGGTGAGAAATCTTGAGCTTTCATTCTACGATCTTTTACTTAGGTTAATTCTTGGTTGTCACGATTACTTTGATTATGTACCTGCTCCGTTAGTATACGTAGGGATTCCTATCCTAAGCATCACCATCTCCCATTAGAAAACAACCGTAGTTAATTCGTTCTTTTTCATTCTTTAGTTAATTAGTCTATTTTAGTCTTTTAATTAATTTTTCAAAAACCCAAAAACATCACACTCATATTAACTACGACGCGTAGATCTTCAGGGATCTATTCGCATACATACCATCCCTTGGGTTCGATAATACTTGGTCCCTATACTTGCCCATACTACAGTGAACCCGTTCTCTTGCGGGGTAGCTACTAGTAGAAGCTAGTGTAGTCGCTTCAAGTCAATGGCGCCGTTGCCGGGGATGGCGTTGTATGTTTGAATAGGACTTGTCGATAGCTTAGTAGTTAGTAGTGAGTGCTTTCTTTTCTGTTTTATTTTTATTTTTTATTTTAGTCGGCAGTTGCGTTTTGATCCTTCTGCTAGTGTGTCAGGTCTATGAGAACACGATCACAAGGGAATACGAGTGAAGAAAGATTACCTGCAGACCCTGAGACAATAGCCAGAAGGAACCGAGCCTTCTTGAGAAGGATGAACGCTGCCGACTTAGGGAAGGAACCAATGGACATCAATAATGAGTTGGACGATGCTGCCAACGATTTCAATCAGGCAGTAGACCGAGTTGAAGGCACTGGAGTTAGTGGTAGCCAGAATCAAATTCCATTAGGGGATAGCCAGAGCCTAAACCCGGATACACGAAACGTAGGGAATCCAGCTCAGAACCTTGTCCATAATCCTCTTAACAACCCTGCTTACCCACAAAACCCAAATAACCCTTTCAACAACCCAGTATACCAACATTACCCATATCCACCTTATCCTTACCCACCATACCCATACCATCCACCACCAGTCTACAACCAACCACCTGTTTACCAACCACCACCCCAACAAGTACCAGTACCTGCAGCTAATCCTCAACACGTTCCTCAGAACGTAGATCATAATAGGGCGATTAGAGGGAGGTTTGCAGCGCAGCCACAGCGGTACTATGATGGAGTGGCTTTGCCTCCTGTTGAGGCGAACAACTTCTCGATATCACCGGGGATTTTAAAGCTACTGACCGAGAATCAGTTCAAGGGGGTGATCGGGAAGGAGAATCCTCATACACATCTGAGGAGTTTTCTCATGATAGCCTCCACATTTAATTACAATGGCATGTCTGAAGATGCCAAGAGGCTTAGGCTGTTCCCATTCTCATTGACGGGAATAGCCAAGGAGTGGTATGATAATACGCTCCCGCGGGGAGGTATTACCACTTGGGCCGAGCTCGAGCGTCTGTTCCTCGAGCGATTCTACCCTCCATCTAGGACGATCAAGGCTAGAATTGAGATCTCGTCCTTTCGCCAGAAGTCTGGAGAGGATCTACGCCAAGCGTGGGAGAGATACTCAAACATGCTTATAGAGTGCCCGCAGCACGGGTACAATGAGGGAGACATTATGGCGTTCTTCTATAGTGGTGCCAACAAGGCGGGGCAAGACCATTTAGACGCTTGTGCGGGCGGAGCATTCCTCAATCAAGGCATAGAGAGGTGTAGAGAGATCGTTGACAACATTGTCACGAATGCCGGTGCTTGGGGTGTGGATGCAGATTTTCAGAGAGTGCATCAGGTTGAAGAGGGAGAAGGAACTAGAAGGCTGCTGATGGCCATGATGGAGAAGATCAACAACCTCGAGTTGGGAAAGAGTTTGGGTGGAGAGCATGCAGTGGAGAATGAGAGAGTAGACCAACCCAGTGGACAGCAAGAGGTAGCCAATTACATGGGAGGTCCATATTACAATCAGAATGGCTACCAAGGTGGTAATCAGTATGGAAGGCCTTCTTATGGCCAACCATTTGTGCCTCCAGGCCCTCAGCCACTTCAAAATCAATGGAGGAACACACAAGGAGTTCAAGGAAGCCAGCAGCCTCCTCAAAACACATGGAGGAAAAATGAAAATTTTTCTTATGCTAACCCAAAAGCTGGTGTTACTGTTCCTGCAGGTGTTGATCCGGGGTCTAAACCTCCTGGTGGAGAAGGCGGTGCATCAACCGAGGAGATATTGAGAGCGATCCTTCAGAAGGTGGAGGAAGGGAGCAAGCGGTTGTCATCCTTGGAATACGATGTGAAGGAGTTGCACAAGAAGGGTGATCAACGTGATCAAGAGCTCCAGAAGATGAACGTTGAGTGGACTAGAACTCAACAAGAGAACAATCGAAGGTTCACTTCGTTAGAGCTCCAGATGAGCCAAATTGCAAAATCAGTGAATAGAATGCCGGAAGGGAATCCGAAAGAGCAGTGCAAAGCGATCCAGCTAAGAAGTGGAACCAACTACGAAGGTCCTCAGAGGGCTGCTGATTCTGAGACGCCCCAAGAAGAGATTGAGCCTAAAGGAGATGAAGTTGAGAAGGGGATTGAAAGTAAAGGGATTGAGAAGCATGAAGATATGGATGAGTCCCAGAAGGGCAAAGGCATTGAGGAGGTTGAGAGAGTTCCTAAGTGGAAAAAGGCAAAGGAAGCAAGGGAGAAAGTGAAAGAAACAGAAAGAGATGAGTGGGGGGTACCCAAATCTGTGATACCTGTCCCATATCCACAGCGCTTCATGAAAAAGAAGCTTGATGAGAAATTCGCTAAGTTCCTTGACGTTTTTAAACAATTGCACATTAACATTCCTTTTTATGATGCTTTGGAACAGATGCCGCATTATGCGAAGTTTCTGAAGGACTTGATCGCGAAAAGACGGCGAGTGGATGAGCCGAAGTTGGTGCAGTTGAACCACGAGGTGAGTGCACTAGTGCACAAGGCGCTTCCACCTAAGCTGAAGGATCCCGGGAGCTTCACGATCCTATGTGATATTGGGAACGGGATCAAGAAGGGAGCGTTGTGCGACCTTGGGGCGAGCATCAATCTCATGCCGTTGTCGCTTTTCAAGAAGTTGGAAGGTGTTGAACTTCAACCCACAATGATGACGCTTCAACTTGCCGATCGGTCTATTACTCGACCTCAAGGTGTGGTTGAAGACGTCCTAGTGAGAGTTGGAGATCACATCTTTCCAGCCGACTTTGTAGTGCTAGAGATGGAGGAAGATGAGCACGTACCCCTGATCTTGGGAAGACCGTTCTTAGCTACGGCGGGGATGGTGCTAGACGTGGCGAATGGGAAGATCACGTTGAAGGTTGATGATCAAGAAGTGAAGATCTCCCTATATGAAGCCATGAAGCACCCGAAGGAGGATGAGAGCTTGTATTGCATGGATGCCATTGATCCTCGTGTTGAAGACACACATTCTCTCCCGAATTCCTCTCATACTCATGATTTTGTTAGTCCTTCAATTGATAATTTAACCCATGAGAGTTATGTTCTTGATTATTTTGATAGGGATGAAGTGAGGAAGTTGAAGGATGAAGAGGTGAAGAAAGTGGACGTGGTCCAGTTAGACGGGAAAGGAGGAGTTAAGAAGAAAAAGTCCAAACTCAAGAAATTGTTTAGTAAGACTCCTCCAGATAGAGGCAAGAAGGAGTTGAGACCCATAACACTTGGGGATGGGAAGAAAGCAAAGGTGTTGATAGGCGAACATAAGTCAATAAATGGCGAACAAGGATTAAAGCTACATCAAAGATTATGAAGAACCAACCTCAAATCAAGGGTAATCAACAAAGAAAATCAAGTTGGGGTGCATCTACCAATTTTAGAGGTGTATAAAGTGACGAACAACTCCCCGACGAACAACTAATGGGCGAACAGGAATTTATGCCCGAGACCAAGAATGAGCCAACTGTGAAGTCATCAATGACGAACAACTTGGTCAAACCATGATACAACAAATAGCCAAGGAGGTGTGTACAAGTGAACAAAGGACAAAGATCCCAACGCCAAGCTGAACAAAGCCATAAGGCGAGCAACTTCTAAAGTACAACCTCAAGAGGCGAACAACTTTCAATTGGAGAATCAACAAGATCAATCAAGCCGACTTAGGCGAACAACAATGAGTCCGAGATAAGACCAAAGAAGACTTTGTAACTAAGATTCAGCTTAGATAAGATCAAAGGGACACATGTCAAGCATGCAGGCTAGGGAGACCAAGAGTCTTGGACACCTCATGCTTGCTAGTCTCTATAAATAGTTGTTCTCCAGCTTACTTATATAATTTTCGAATTTCAGACAAAAAATACACACAAACACACTCAAACTCACACATACACGAAATAAGTCCAATTTCGACTACTGAATTTACAAATTCGATAAATCCAAACCTCGATTTACCATTTACGGTGGTAATCAATCACACGTTATTGATTGGTGACGTAAAAACGGATTAAAACAGCCACTAATCCTTACGATTAGATTCGTTCACCAACAATTTGGCGCTAGAAGGAGGGCACGAACCTCCGGTTTAGTGTGATTACTCAAGAACTTCAAGTTGAAAACTTGAAGATTCAAAGGAAGTCTCAAGAAATATTTGAAGATACAAACAAAAGTGTTCTTGGTGTTCTTGGTGTTCTTCAATTTTAAGATTAAGAAGTAATTTAAATTGAAATGCCTCAATCTAAAGAGACCCAAGGATCACGTTTGTCGAAAAAAGCATCTCAGACCCGAGCCACGTCGGCCGATCACCAGGACCGTGACCCGAGACATGCGAACAGGTCACAACATACGGCCATAACACATAACCTCCCCCCTGAGATGGAGGCTTTGGCGAACAACCCCAATGAGTTGGCCAAAACCATTGCTGCTCTCCAGGCCCTTCAGAGGCAACAAGAGCATGTTAGGCCAACACAAGCAAGGCCAAGGGACAAGTCCCTGGAAGTTGTTAGACCCAGGACCACTAGGGGCGAACAGCGAGAGGTTGATAGTGCCCAAGTCAGACGGAACAAGGGAAAGGCCAAGGTGGTCGACCAACAAGAAGTACAGGCCGAGTCTGGTCGCGGACGAACAACTATGTCTAGCCATGGGACAACACGTTCCAGTGCCCAAGACAGGCTTAGCC
This sequence comes from Ballota nigra, assembly GCA_947034835.1. Lineage (NCBI taxonomy): Eukaryota > Viridiplantae > Streptophyta > Magnoliopsida > Lamiales > Lamiaceae > Ballota > Ballota nigra. The sequence continues at coordinate 101,349,241 of OX344724.1, read as the reverse complement.
AACCCCAACGGGAAGCTGCTCGCCGGGGAGCAGCAGACGGGCGAGCAACTTTTGAACAGCCTCGCCCGTCAGTCCATGAAAGACTCTCTCAGTCAGCCTTCAGGCGCCTAGGGCCGAATGCGGCGAACAACATTAGGAGGCAAGCCCAGGAAGTGCCCACTCCAAGCGAGGGACTGCGACGAGCAGAAAGGTTAATGCCTTTGCTCGCCGAACAGCCTCCAAGTCAGGGGGCACCTCTTGATGAATTATCAAGCCTAAGGAGGGCTGTGGAGAACATGCAAGGGCAACTAGATCAACAGAGGGGGATGGGAGCGACCAGCATGCCATCCTCACCTTTGGCAGCTCACATTTTGAAAGCCCCGATCCAGAAAAAGATTCAATTTCCAGCAAGCATTCAATATGAGGGCATCACTGACCCCCGGGTCCACTTAACAAAGTATACGGACTACATGGTCTCCGTGGGGGCCAGTGACGCCACCCAATGCCGGAATTTTCCATTAACATTAGGCGATCGGGTTCACAAGTGGTTTTCATCAATGCCGCCGGCATCAATCCACTCGTTCGTTCAGCTAAGTCGAGAATTTCTCTCTCACTTTTCAACAGCGGGGTCGTATCTTTCCCAAAAACACCGGCTATCAGATTTAAGACAGAATGATGATGAAACTGACCGGGCGTTTATGGAAAGATTCGATAAAGTTTTACTAGAAGGAGAACCGGTGAGCGAAGATACAAAGATCGTCGCTGTGATGGCCGGGTTGAAAAAAGGGTCGAAGTTATGGAAGGAGGTACGTCTGAAGTGCCCAAAGACTTATGCCGAGTTCAGAAACCAAGCTGGCATTTTCGTTTCCATGCACGAGGCCCTACAAACAAATTTAGGGGAGAACAAAGCTGATCCTAAGGAGAATAACAAAAAGCCCGTCGGGACAAGCTACAGGGTCCCGAAAAACATGAAAGCATTCACTGAAGGATCGGATTTGAAAGAAAAATTGAACCAAGTATTGACAGTATCAGTTGATACTGTGTATGAGAGTGTAAAGGAGAGAGAGTTGCTTTCCCCACCACGAAAAATCCGTCAGGATACTGGCAAACTCAACCCGAACAAGTATTGTGCCTACCATCAAAGTGTGGGGCATTTTACGAGTGAGTGTAGAGATTTGCTTAAGCAACTCTGGCGATTTTATGAGGAGGGAAAGCTCTCCGATTTCGTTAAAAGGCAACCTGGGAAAAGAGCCCGGGAGAACAACTCAGAAGACGAAGAGGATGGTCAATCCCAGAGAAACAACAGACCCGGGCGACCAGTTCCCAATATGCCAGCTCAACCTTTAGAAGATCTGTTCATGATGGAACCCGCAGGTCCCGCGGGAGGGTGTTTTGATGGACAACCACCTGAATCTAACCGGAAGAGGAAAGCGGAGCTACGAGCGATTGGCCAAGTACAAGAGATGGGAGTTAAGCCGTCTATTATGCAAACGGCAGAATTAACTTTCACCGAAAAAGACCTTGAAGGTGTCTTAACTCCGCACAATGATTCGCTCGTAATCTGTGCAAAGATTATGGGGACCAGAGTCCATAGACTGTTGGTGGACACCGGAGCCTACACGAACATCTTATTCAAGAAGACCCTCGATAATCTGGGAGATTATTCGGGTTATGTTCGGAATACAACACATAGAATCGTAGGCTTCGGGAATGCTGTGACAACACCGTTGGGAATTGTAACATTAGCTGTACAACTTGTAACGGCCGATGAACCCGAAAGAAATATAACAAGAATGGTAGATTTCTTGGTTGTAGACCAGGAGTCGACCTATAACGGGTTTCTTGGCCGACCTTTTCTTAATGAATTTAAAGCTGCGTGTTCCACTTACCACTATTGTTTGAAATTTCCAACAGCTAGTGGAACAGGCACAATTAAAGGAGACCAACGGAGAGCACGAGAATGCGTTCAACAGCTACGAGCAAAATTTGTACAAATATCCATGATGGAAGCAACAAGTTATCCCATCAACGAACCATCAATACTAAACAATATGGACATAGACGACCACATGGATGCGGACGAACAACACTTGGACGAGCAAGTGTTGGACGAACAACTCGTTACCACCCGCGAGGAACCTCCATCTGACGAACAACAAAGGGGTGGTGACGACCAACCTTCAGTGGAGGACTTGGAGGGCCAAGTACAAACGAACAACAATAGGACGGAACCAAATGATGATCTTGAACCCCGCCTGGGGGCAGAGCCCATGAACATCGAAAATGATTCCAACCCTGAGGAACCCATACTTGATCCCCGTTGGAAGGGACAAAAATGACGAGCGACTCCAGTCGAAGAGCTGGAGGCGTTCAAAGTTAATCCCAACAGCGAAGATCTTGAATTATTCATAGGATCTGAGCTCCCAGAGCCTTACAGATCCCGAATGAAAGAGTTCCTCACCAAGAATCTAGATGTCTTTGCTTGGTCTCATGCAGATATGGTGGGGATAGATCCAAAACATGCTTGCCACAAGCTGAATATAAACCAAGCCAGAAAGCCCGTCCATCAAAAGCGGAGGAAGTACGGCCCAGACAAATACCAAGCTTTAAATGAAGAAGTTAAGAAGTTGCTAGACAACGATCTCATTCGACAGGCACTCTGTCCACAATGGGTAGCAAACCCAGTACTCGTGAGGAAACCAAACGGGACCTGGAGGCTATGCATAGATTTTACGGATCTGAATGCAGCATGCCCGAAGGACAATTTTCCTCTCCCACATATCGATCAATTGGTGGACAGCACTGCAGGTCACGAAATGTTGACATTTATGGATGCTTTCGCCGGGTATCATCAAATTCCTATGCATCCAGATGACCAAGAGAACACGGCGTTTTATACAAACAAAAACTTGCTGTGTTGGAAGAGAATGCCATTTGGCCTCATAAATGCCGGAGCAACATACCAAAGACTGGTGAACAAGATGTTTGATCAACAAATTGGAAACACAGTTGAAGTTTACGTGGACGATATCGTGGTTAAAAGTCCCAGGAAGGAAGACCATCTTCAACATTTGACTCAAGTGTTCGAAATTCTTCGACACTATAACATGAAGTTGAATCCAAAGAAAAGCAGCTTTGGAGTCCACTCAGGGAAATTCTTGGGTCATCTTGTTAGCCAGCGGGGAATTGAGGCCAACCCTTCAAAAGTTAAAGCCATCCTGGATATGCAACCACCACGTTCGGTGAAAGAAGTGCAAAGACTCACCGGGTGCCTAGCAGCATTAAACCGGTTCATATCCAGATCAGGGGACAAGTGCCGTCCATTCTTCGAGGCCGTCAAAAAAGGGAAGTTTGCATGGACTAACAACTGTCAAACGGCCTTCGATCAACTTAAAGACTACCTGGGAGATGTCAAAATCCTATCAAAACCAATCCCAGGAGAAAAGCTCTTTCTATACTTAGCCGCATCAGAAGTTGCCATCAGTTCTGTTTTGGTGCGGGAGGACGGCAAATTCCATCAACCAATCTATTATGTCAGCCAAGCTTTACACGAAGCAGAGATCAAATATGCCCCAACCGAAAAGCTGGCGTATGCTTTGGTTATGAGCGTGAGGAAGTTACGACCATATTTCTTTGACCATCAAGTCGAAGTTCTAACAACTTTCCCGCTCAGGCAAATTCTCCATCGCCCCGACACTGCAGGTCGTCTCTTAAGATGGTCACTAGAGATTGGCCAATTCGGGGTGACCTATGCTCCTCGAACAGCGATCAAAGGGCAAGCATTAGCCGACTTTATAGTCGAACTAACTTTCCCACCAGATCCGACAAGAGGACTTGATCATCCTTGGCATCTCTATGTGGACGGATCATCAACCAACATAGCCTCGGGGGCAGGAGTAGTATTAATAAGTCCAGACAGACAAATATTCACCTCGGCAATCAGATTTGGTTTCATGGCAACCAACAACGAAGCTGAGTATGAAGCTCTTATCGCTGGTCTCCACCTATCCCTTGCAGTTGGTGTCAGACGCTTGCAAATATTTGGCGACTCACAATTGATCGTAAACCAAGTCCGAGGTGAATACGAAGCAAAAGATGATCACATGATCGAATATCAACGGATTGTTGCTCACCTGATGTCCATGTTGCAGCAAGTTTTCATACAGCAAATCCCAAGGACGAGCAACACTCAAGCAGACGCGCTTGCCCGACTAGCAACAAGTGAAGGCCCCGTAGAGTTGGCAGATATTATAGTTACAAAGATGAAAGATCCATCAACAGTAAGCTATAATGTCAATCAACTCGACGATCAAACCAGTGAAGAAGAAGACTGGAGAGCAAGTATAGTCAAATACTTGAAAAGTGGGGAAAAACCAAACAATCCTTTTGAAACTGCCAAGCTAATAAAGCGAGCCGCCAGATATACTCTGGTGGGCGAGCAACTCTTCAAAAGGGGAATATCAATCCCACTTCTCAAGTGTTTGCCTAGGGGGCAAGGGCAAGCAGTACTCGAAGAGATACATGCTGGAGTATGTGGAAATCATACTGGGGGGCAAGCTTTGGCATACAAGACAATCAGACAAGGCTATTATTGGCCGACTTTACGTCAAGACGCAATCAAAAAAGCCAAGACTTGCCATCAATGTCAGATTTTTGCCCCAGGCATCCATACCCCGGCTCAAGAACTTGTGTCAGTATACAGCCCATGGCCTTTTGCAAGATGGGGGATGGACATCATTGGTCCTTTCCCGGCTGGAGTTGGAAATGTTCGATTCGCCGTCGTGGCAGTCGATTATTACACAAAATGGGCGGAAGCAGAGGCCATGGTGAATATCACACAACAGAAGATGATCAACTTTATTTGGAAGAACATTGTCTGTCGTTTTGGAGTTCCACAAGCAATTGTGACAGACAATGGTCCACAATTTGATGGACAAGAATTGAGAGAATTCTGTACGAAATGGGGGATCAAGAAACATTACTCCACACCTTATCACCCCCAGTCGAATGGACAAGTTGAAGCTGTGAATAAAATCATAAAGCATACATTAAAAGTGCGACTGGCGGAGAGTAAAAGCAGTTGGTCTACAGAACTTCCGGAAGTCTTATGGGCATACAGAGTTTCTCCCAGGTCTAGCACCGGAGAAACACCCTTTGCAATGGCTTTCGGGACAGAGGCTGTAATACCAATTGAGTTAAAGGCTACTACATTTAGGACGACCAACTTTGATGAACAGGCGAACAACTCTGCTCTAAATGCTGAATTGGATTTGCTCGAAGAAAAAAGATTGAATGCCGAGCTAAAAAATGCCACATACAAGCAGCGAGCAGAACGTTACTATAATTCCCATGTAAAAGTTAGGGAATTCAGAGTTGGAGATTTGGTTCTAATAAAGTTGCTCGCCCAATCTCCAGGTGTATTGGGACCAACTTGGGAGGGCCCGTATCGTATAACAGAAAAATACATCAATGGCGTATACGATATTGAGGACATGGAAGGCAAGCCGGCCCAATACTCCTGGAATGCTGTACATCTAAAGAAGTACTATCAATAAAGTTGGGCGAACAAATGTCTTGGGGGGCAAGGGATGCGTATGAGCTGAAGGAAGGCTAAGAAGGTTAAAAACTTGCCTAATTTTTTAAATTTTCTTAAGTATAGATTCAAAAGTTGCTCGGCACATTGTATAGTCTGGTGCTAGTGCTTTTGATTTTATAGATAGAGTTGCTCGGCAAAAAATATTATAAGCGAGCAAGTTTTAGTTTGTGTTTAAAGCTGTTCGTCAGATTGTATATGATAGTGATGGACAGTCTTGCAACACTTGTAATTATTTTGCAATGTAAATATAATAGTTGTTCGTCAAAAAAGGAAAAGTCCAAAAGCTCGAGGTACAAGTCCATTCAAAGGTTGTTCGTTTTACAAATGAACAGAACCTAAGGACCAAAGCCACTTAAAGGTTGTTCGTTTCTTAAAATGAACAGAACCTAAGGCTGAACCCTGATTCCACTAAAGGCAAGTTCAATTCGAACAAAAGCCCAACATTATATGTTATAATTGCAAAGGCATTGACAGAAATGTAAAGGCAATTAACATATATAAGAAAATGAGCGAACATGAGAAAGACGTTCCATTAATCAAAGGCATTAAGCCTCAAAAATAGTACAAGCTGGAAGCAGCCATTACAAGTACTACAAAAAGGAGCGAACAACTATTACAAAGAAAACAGGAAAAAAGCTAAGTCCTAAAACTACTGCTGTTCGGCGGGAGGAGGATCTTGAGGTTGCTCGGCAGAGGGGTCGACAATCATGTCCCGAGCAAGGTCTTCAGCCGCCTTATCCTCCGCTTCTTTAGCGATTTGCTCGTCCGCGACAGCCGGTTCATCTTCTTGTTCGCCATCATCAACAATTGATGGAGGATGAGTGATGGTGATGCTGGGGTCGAGTTTATCCAGTTTAACCCCCAGCACAGCCAAATCCGCCAATTGGATTTTGACGTTGTTCGGCGGAGGATAGTTCTCGAGGAACTCATTTAAATCCTTGGCCATCTCCTCCACCATCTCCTTGTAGTCATAGGCATCAGCCGTACGGATGCTGTCCGCGTAGGCACAAATATATCCAAGGTTGGAGATGGGGCCGGTACGAATTTGAACCTCCTCTTCAAGTTGCTCACGGGTGAAGAGGTTGGCTTCTGCTTCCCGGAGACGAGCATTCTCCGCCTCAAGCTCAGCAATTCTTTGTTCGGCCGAAGTCAATCTCTTCTCTCCCTCGCCGAGCAAATTCTCCTTATCTTTCAGCTCTTTGGACATGGCCTGAATCTCTTCAAGGCGCTTGTGCTCAGCATCAATGTAAACATTGATCTGGTTGTTAAGGCGAGCAATCTTGGCCTCGTATTGGCTCACCAGGCCATCTTTTTCTTCAGAAAGTTGCCGAGCAGTATTCGCATATTGGCGGGCAGACTTTTCTTGCTCGGCAACTTGGGTGATTGCCCTCTGAGCAGTAACAAGGCCGTTGGCGACGAGCATCATCGAAAGATGGAGATTGTCCATCTGCCCCTGCTGAAGGATGGCCTTGTCCAGAGGACGCGTCCAGGCCCGGGCGACCAACTCCGTCGCCTTGCGAACATGTTCGCCAGGAATCTCCCTTATGTTTACGGGAGTCTTCGAGCAAGCGTACTGATGTACGACACTTGCTCGGCCGGGATAATCATCGGCACGGTATCTGCAAACAAAAAAGCAATTGATACTTAGAAAAATAAAAAAATGGATGAAAGTTGTTCGGCAAGAGAGGATAGATACTTACTCGGCAAACTTCCGATCATCCCATCCTAGGAATGTAAGATCTTCTGGGCCACGGGGTGAGCCTACATCTTTGCTCGCTTTCCCCGACTTTTCCGTGGGCTCCCCAGAAGAACGCCTTATAGCATCCTCTTCATGGCGAGCATGGCTTTCGCCCACCTTTTCTTTCCCCTTGCCGGGGACATCTCCGGCCAGTGGGGTCCCATCTGCCTTCTTAAGGCGCTTACCACCACGAGGTGGGGAGACGGGAGGAGACCAAATTTGAACTGGGGGGGCAGCCGGTCGTGGAACTTTAGCCCCCCCAGGCCTGTTCGACATGGCGAGCACAGCTTGTGGAGGGTCCCCTCTCATTTTCTTCCCTCTTGGTGGCCCCATTTCAAGGACCTTCTGCTCAAGAAGAGCGTAGCTTGGGGGAACGGCGACTGTTACTTGCTCGGCTAAAAAAAAAAAAAAAGTTAAAATTAGACGAGCAAGTTAAACATGTTAACGACGAACAAGACTTGAGCAGGGAGTTAGGAATTTCCATACCAGGGGGCACCTCAGCTTGAGCCTCCAAATGATGTGGATAAGTCAAAAGGCGAGCAGCTTTTTGACACCTTGATCGGCAGAGATAGTCAATAGTCCTATCTGCTCGGTTGCGCAGGCCGACCAAGCACGAGGTAAACAGGAATTCGGAGCTCAACTCCTCTTCTTCCGAATCCCACTTGGGTAGACGAGGGCCTGCGAGCAAATAAGAAAAGTTAAATTAGAACAACTGTCCAAAGACGAGTAAGAATTGAACTTACGTTTCAGTTTTCCATAGGCAGCTGGAGAATTTATTCGTCCAGGGCCGCCGTGTGGACCAGAAGATGCTCGCCAATCACCCCCAATCCAGAAGAAGTGCTGCTTCCAGTCACGAATCTTGTTCGGCACCTCTTCCACCATTTTCAACCCAGTCCTGGCCTTGAGGTAGTGATAGCCTTCTTCTCCTCGGGGGCAATTTGTGATTGTCATCAGGTAGTTGATCTCTTCCGCAGTGATCCGATCAACGTACCCCTCCAAGGCGAACAAGCACATGGAGCCTAAAAGGTTCATCCACCCAATTGGAGTAATCTGGGTGATGGCCAAGTTGGTCGCCTCCAAGAATCGACCAACAATGGGTGGAAGAGGCAACTTTAGCCCGGCAATTAGAGTGTGAATGTTGATCGCCGTGCACCCTGGAGGTGGGCGATCAGCTCTTTCCTTCCTCTGAGGAGCCCACATGTGAATATCAAATGGGATCTTATATTCCTCTCGGATGGAGTCCAGTTCATCTTCGCGAACAACACTCTTTATCTTGCTCGCCTGGAATCCAGTTTTCACCTTATCCATTATTTGTCTCTGAGGACGGGGAAAGCTGTTCGCATATCTTTCAGCATATGCTCGCCATTCGAATAGACGTGCAACCCCAGCCGGGATCTCACTTTCCCGCATCTTTGGGGATGGAAAATTGATACCCTCCAAAAACTCGCGAGTAAGTTCGTTGGATTCTGGATCTTCAGATTCGGCGGAAGACGAAGAGCTTTCGTCCCGATTGTTGTTCGCCACAACTGTTAGTTCTCTCCCAGATGGACCCACACCGGTGTCCTCCACTGAGCGAACAACTGAATCCACGTGAAGATCCGACGCCGAAGAAATCTCGAAAGGAGGTTGATCTACAGGGATCGCAGTTGGAAAAAGTGGGTCTAAGGTCTCCTCAGTTTTATTGCTCGAGTGCGAAGACATAGGAGGGAGAGAAAAAATCTAGGCGGTGGCGGATAGTGTTGCAAACGGCGGCGTTTTCCCGGAGAAGACGGTGGCGTTTGGGTCCACACGGCGGTAGAAAGAATCTTCGAAGAAAAAAGATAGAGAAGAAGAAAAATAACTACCTGGGAGTGGAAATTTGAAGCCAAACGTTGAAGAACAGATGCCGGAGAAGCTTGGAATCGCCGGAGAAAGTGGAAGTCGCCGGAGCACTGTAGTAGGAGAGGAAAAAGTGGGAAAAATTTTAGTTTTCTCACTACTTATACCCCAAGTAAAAACGGGGTCTCACACATAATTTCTCGAAAGCCCTGGGGCCAAATTGAGAGAAAACGGGGTAATTTCCGTATAAGTTCAAAAATTCAGGGACCTATATGTAATTATAGAGGCGCGTGGCCTCGGGATTGCTCGCGCGTGGGCGGCGCACAGCCATGCCGCCCACGTCATCTTCGTACAACTCCCAGACCTTGGGAAGACGAAACGACAGACCATATGTTGCTCGCCCAAGCCAATGATGTTCGCCCCAACCCTCGTCATTTTGATATCCTAACTATAGTTGCTCGCCACAAAGTTGCTCGTCTGGGGCAACATATAGCCAGGATAGGGGGCAATTGTTGATAGGCGAACATAAGTCAATAAATGGCGAACAAGGATTAAAGCTACATCAAAGATTATGAAGAACCAACCTCAAATCAAGGGTAATCAACAAAGAAAATCAAGTTGGGGTGCATCTACCAATTTTAGAGGTGTATAAAGTGACGAACAACTCCCCGACGAACAACTAATGGGCGAACAGGAATTTATGCCCGAGACCAAGAATGAGCCAACTGTGAAGTCATCAATGACGAACAACTTGGTCAAACCATGATACAACAAATAGCCAAGGAGGTGTGTACAAGTGAACAAAGGACAAAGATCCCAACGCCAAGCTGAACAAAGCCATAAGGCGAGCAACTTCTAAAGTACAACCTCAAGAGGCGAACAACTTTCAATTGGAGAATCAACAAGATCAATCAAGCCGACTTAGGCGAACAACAATGAGTCCGAGATAAGACCAAAGAAGACTTTGTAACTAAGATTCAGCTTAGATAAGATCAAAGGGACACATGTCAAGCATGCAGGCTAGGGAGACCAAGAGTCTTGGACACCTCATGCTTGCTAGTCTCTATAAATAGTTGTTCTCCAGCTTACTTATATAATTTTCGAATTTCAGACAAAAAATACACACAAACACACTCAAACTCACACATACACGAAATAAGTCCAATTTCGACTACTGAATTTACAAATTCGATAAATCCAAACCCCGATTTACCATTTACGGTGGTAATCAATCACACGTTATTGATTGGTGACGTAAAAACGGATTAAAACAGCCACTAATCCTTACGATTAGATTCGTTCACCAACAAAAGGTACTCATGATGGAGGGGCATCAAGGAAAGGAGTTCAAACACCACTCTTATGAGAGTAAGGGAGGTAAATTTGCGTATGATGTCCCATAAGCTCCTTTGAGCACGGTCCGGCATGAGGACCTTAAAAATAGCGCTGAATGGGAGGCAACCCATTTTTATTTGCATTCATTTATTTTTAGTGTCTTTTTATATTATTAGGGTGTTTAGAGTCGTATGTCTAACCTCGTACTCGAGAGTTTTATTTTGTAGGCTTGTCTCTAAAGGAGTAAAGGAACCAAAGAAGTGGAGATTGAAGGAACCAACTTGAGACAAGGGAATGTGCAAGGCTACTGAGAGAAATTGAATTATTTGGTTGAGGTAACCCACAACCCCAAACGTAGACCTCTAGCAAGGTCGAAGTTTGGGGGGGTGGAGTTTCTTTTTATGATTACATTGCACATGCATGCACGCCCTTATTTTTTAGTTGAGTTTGATTGATTATTGGTGCCTTGAGATGCTCCTTGGGCTATTATTAATTTGTTTTGTTACTCAACATTTTATGCCTATCAATCACCTTGTGCTTGTTGATTGCTATCTTTGAGTATGATTTGATGAGTAGAGTGAATTGTGAGGCTGAGTTAGGAGTTTTCTTGTGTGAGTGTTTGAGTTAGAGTTGATTTGAGAAAGAACTTGTATGCTTGTGAATTTTTCTTTTGAGTACTTGTGTGATGAGAGTGAGAATGCACTAGGACTAGCATGGATGTGAAAGCTGTGAGATTTGAGCCTTACGAGATTTAAATGCATGATTTAATCTCTTCGTTTGTGAGTGGATCGTCACCTTAGAGGATGCTAGAACTTGCATGTGCTCCTGCTTCTTGATTGTGTCTAGTTTGATATGCCGAATGTGATCTTAGGCCATCTTTGATTTAATTGAGTCACTTAGCCAAAATTTTTCTTACCAATGACATTGATCCCTTGTTAGCCCCTTTGAGCCTAAAGCCTATTTTATTTGCTAGCACATATGAACACTATTCCAATTCCTAAGCCTTTATGTCCCAATTTGAGTGGAGAATAGGAAAGTGTGAATATGAAGGGAGTGAATTGAGTTGAAAAAGGAAAATGTTGTTTGTTGAGTGAATATGAGAAGAAGGTGTGGATGAAGTTTTGAGATGTGGGAAAAAGAACAAAAAAATTTGAGAATGAGCAAAAGAAAAAAATGAGCTCATGTGTTTGTGCGAAAAAGAAAAAAAAGAAAAAAAAAAGTGATTGAAAAAAAAAGTGAAAGAGTGAGAAAGGAAAAAATTGAAGTGTTGAGAGTAGTGGAATTAAAGCGTATTGATTGCAAATGTTGAAGTGATTCTGCTCCTAATCTCAAAGTGCCAAAGTTGATTTTTCTATTCTCCATTCACTTGAGTCACTTACCCCATATTGTTATCCCACCTGTCCAAAGAGCCTACATTACAACCTTGAGAAAAGTCCTTTTTGATTCGGCATTGATTTCTAGAGTATGGTCGAAGTTGAGAGCATTTACAAGCCTATGGCTGCCAATATGTGTGATTGATTGATTGAGTGAGACCCTTAAACACTGTTATACACTTGTGAGGGAGTGAAACATATCGTTGAGTGCACGTCCATGCTTGATCTTGGTGTTTCTTGTTGTTGTTGCATGAGTATGATGAAAGAAAGTGAGTGAGTATACGGGTGATTGATCTTTGAAGCTCGAGTTCAATTACTTGCATGATTCGATTCTTGATTCATTCCTAACAATTTCACTTGACTTATTATTTCGTTGCTTGAGGACAAGCAACATGGTAAGTTTGGGGGGGTTGACTAGGCGTGAAATTGTTATATTTTGGTGCCCGATTTACTCATGTTTTGAGTGTTTTCGATGAATATTTAGAGTCAAATGAGCATCATTTCTATACATTGATAAATTTGTCTCTTTGATGCTCATAGGTGAATAGAGGACGAAGAGAGGAGTTCGTAGGACTTTGAATCGACTCAAACGGATGCCCGGATGAGAAGATATTGAAGAAATACGATTGGTATTAGTGCGGACGAGGAAAAGTATCATTTGGAAGGATTAGAGATCACTCGAGCGCATGGCTCGAGCGCGACCGCTCGAGCGCCTTACTCGAGCGCTTAAAACATACAGAACCATTCTTGCGCTCGAGCAGCTCGAGCGCCACCGCTCGAGCGAATCACTCGAGCGCCCAAAAACATACAGAGTCATTTCAGCGCTCGAGCAGCTCGAGCGCGACCGCTCGAGCGAATGCATCATTCGAGCTACACAGCTCGAGCGGGACCGCTCGAGCGTTTTGCTCGAGCGCCCATATACTTTTGCCTCCGGATGCGTATTTTCGGCCCACTAACTCCCGTTTCGACCCGGTGCCTATATATACCTCTTCCAAACACGTTTTAAAAGATCCCCAACTTTTAGAAATAATTTTAGACTTAGTTTTGGAGAGGAAGGAGACGAGCAAGCTTTATTTTACGTTTTGTTGAGGTTTTGCATTCGAATTCTTAGTTTCTTTTTAGTTCGTTACTTTAAACGCTTTTAATTTCGTTTTAGTTAATTCAATTTCAGTTCTTCGTATTTATTTTCTTTTTAAACCCTAGTTCATGTTTCTTAGTTTCTTTATTCAATTCATTATGTTTTTGTTCGTTGTTTCTTCTGTTGCTTTTATTTATGTTAAAACCATGTCCGGCTAAAACCCTTGCATGCTTGGGTTAGGATGAACTCGTAGAAGTAGGATGTGGGTATGTAATTAGGGTAATTCGTGACGTTAGTTTTAATTCTCTTAATTAATGAATTCTTATAATTAATCTTAACTCTACCTTTGAATTTCGTACGAAAGTGTTAGAGAGAGGACGACCGCATCACTCGATAACAATTAGTAGTCTTAACGAGAGGGTTTAGGAAAGGTTAATTCATCTACCGGTTTAGCGAAGGAGGACGACCGCATCACCTTAGTTAAATTAGGGTCTCATTAATTGAGCACAATCTATTAACTTGTTAGTGGATTAGTGAAGTCGATTGCTAGGATAAAGTATTAGGGTGAGAAATCTTGAGCTTTCATTCTACGATCTTTTACTTAGGTTAATTCTTGGTTGTCACGATTACTTTGATTATGTACCTGCTCCGTTAGTATACGTAGGGATTCCTATCCTAAGCATCACCATCTCCCATTAGAAAACAACCGTAGTTAATTCGTTCTTTTTCATTCTTTAGTTAATTAGTCTATTTTAGTCTTTTAATTAATTTTTCAAAAACCCAAAAACATCACACTCATATTAACTACGACGCGTAGATCTTCAGGGATCTATTCGCATACATACCATCCCTTGGGTTCGATAATACTTGGTCCCTATACTTGCCCATACTACAGTGAACCCGTTCTCTTGCGGGGTAGCTACTAGTAGAAGCTAGTGTAGTCGCTTCAAGTCAGCTACTTGAGGGGCCTTAAGGAGAATTAAGATTGGACCTCCTAATGGACTTCTGAATTTCAATATTGAGCCCCAATATAATTCAGCCCATTAATATTAATTATTACCACTAATAAATTAATATTGCACTATCCATCTTAATCCATATTACGATAATATGGGCTCCCGGTTATTATTTCCCGCGTTTAAGATTATCAAGTCCATTAATTAATTAAGCTTCTGAATAGCTCTAAATTAATTAACGTCTTTCACCTTGGAGTAAAGACAGCTCAACATTATTATTCGTACCGAAGAAACTAATTCTTCACTTGCAAGATTTGGTACAATAAAACTTCTGAGCCCACCAAGGGGACTAATCATACGAGCCGTACTCGCACGCGTTTCTCCGTATCAAATCTTAGCAACCGTCGTATGATTAATATTACTGCCCAAGACACAAAGTTCGAAGTCACAATGATTCTCACCCAACATGAATCAAAGCAGTAACCATTAAGCACACACGGTCCTATTTAAGTGACGAAGATTAAGAAATCAACAACCACTGAGGTCTAATTCTTCACCTTTCAGAACAGAAGAATTTATCCTCGCTGTAGGACCTCTTCAACACATACTAAATGTGCTAGTGCAATCTCTTAGTCAAGACAGACCAATCTGAGCCTTACACATCGACCTTTCACGGCGGATTGTTCAATTCCACCTAGGTCGTGAAATGTACGTTTAGTTACAAGTAAACTGTTAATGTTGTCTTCCGTGATCGGGTATCACCACATTAACTACTATGTAACACGTACTATATATTGAACGGTTTGCAATAGAAATTCAACATTCAATCATAACTAAAGCAAATGCGATAAAAGAATTATTCTCATAAAACAAGTGTTTGATACACGAGTTATACAAAGTAAAAGCATACTTTCACGTATAACTCCAACAATCTCCCACTTATACTTAAAGTCTGCTTTTAGTATACATCACGCATGTCTTAGTGTAGTAGCTCTTCGTGACATCTTATGTCAACCTACACTAACCTAATAATTCCTCCCACTTATACTTAAAGCAGATTGGCAATAGTCTTGACTCCCATTCCATCCACATGTCTCTCGAATGTACTCAGAGGCAGACCCTTTGTGAATGGATATACTAGGTTGTCCTCCGACATTTACCTTTGCCACCTCTTTATCTCCTCTCTTAACGATTTCTCGTATAAGATGGTGTTTTCTTTCAATGTGTTTGCTGGCCTTGTGGGCTCTCGGTTCCCTTGAATTTGCAACTGCTCCGGCATTGTCACAAAAGACAGTTATCTTATCGGGCAAATTCGGAAAAACGTCCAAGTCCACTAAGAAGTACTTGAGCCAAACCGCTTCTTTCGCTACTTCACAAACAACTACTTATTCGGCTTCCATGGTCGAATCTGCGATGCATTACTGCAAATCGCTTCTCCATGTCATGGCTCCTTCTCCCATGCAAAACACACTACCTAAGGTAGGTATTTTGGAGTCTATGTCTGATTGGAAATTTGAGTCCGTGTATCCCATGAGAATTAGATTGTCTGATTGTTAAATCAGCATTCTATACCAAGTTCTTTTCAGAAACTAAAGAACGCATTTAATTGCAATCTAATGTGCTTTCCCGGGGTTACTTTGATATCTTGCCATCATGCCCACGACAAAGCAGATATCCGGTCTCGTTCACAACATTGCATACATAAGACTTCCTACGTCCGAAACGTACGGAACGTCTTTCATGTCATCTATCTCCACTTGCGTCTTAGGGCATATTTCTTTAGATAGATGGATTCCGTGCCTAAAAGGTACAAAACCTTTCATGGAACCTTGCATGCTGAAATGCTTCAAAACAGTGGCTTTGTATGAAACTTGCGATAAACCCAACATCCTCCTCTTGTGATCTCGAGTGAACTTGATCCCAAGGATGTGACCGGCTTTCCCTAAGTCCTTCATATCAAACTGATTTGACAGCCATACCCTAACGTCTGACAATACCTTTACATTGTTTCCAATGAGCAGAATATCGTCTACGTATAATACTAAGAATACCACCGCAGTTCCGTCACACCTTTTACACCCACAACTTTCGAACTTGTTTTGATCACAAACCCGTAAGACTTGATAACTTGATCAAAACACTGGTTCCAAGTACGCGACGCTTTCTTAAGTCCATAAATGGATCTCTTAAGCTTGCATACGAGGTGCTCTTGGCCTTTTTCAACGAAACCTTTGGGCTGTTGCATATAGATCCCATCAAGACTTCCGTTAAGGAAAGCTGCCTTGACATCCATTTGCCAGATCTCGTAATCTAAGTGCGCAGCGATCGACAAGAGAATACGGATGGACTTAAGCATAGCTACAGGCCACAGGCCACAAGCTTTGCTTTGAAGGTCTCTACCCTTCCGTCCGGTCCTCTTTTCCTCTTGTACACCCACTTGCATCCAATGGGCTCTACCCCACTAGGTGGATCAACTAACTCCCACACTTGATTATAATCCATCGAACCCACCTCGGTTTCCATTGTGGTTTGCCACGCCTCCGCGTCTTTGTCTTGGATTGCCTCGTCGTACGTTCATGGGTTTGATTCATCGCCGAGAATCAAATCCGAAGATTCTCCAATTCCCATGAATCTCTCGGTTTGCCTTGCAATCCTCCCACTACGACGGGGTTTCGGTTGTGAAGGTATGACGTGTGGTATATCATCTTGTATACTTGGTATAGGAGTTTGCCCTCTTAACTCGTCTAAGGTAATCTCACTTCTGGGCTTTCTTTTGTTCATATAGTCTTCCTCCAAGAATTTAAAGTGCGAACTAATCACGGTCTTTTAATCCTTGAGACTATAGAACATACACCCTTTCGTTCCCATGGGATATCCTATAAACAACCTTAATTCCGAACATGGATCCAATTTACCGGCTTCCTTGTCTAGCACGTATGCCGGACAACCCCAAATCTGCAAGTGTCTTAGACTGGGCTTGCGCCCGGTCCACAATTCCATTGGGGTTTTAGGAACCGATTTGGATGGCACCAAGTTTAGAATGTAAGTCATTGTTTCCAAGGCGTTACCCCAAAACGACTTGGGTAAATCCGAATAACTCATCATGGATCTGACTATTTCTAAAAGAGTCTGGCTCCTTCGTTCCGCCACACCGTTCTATTGAGGGGTTCCCGATGTGGTCAACAGGGATACAATCCCTTCTTCCGATAGGTAGTTCAAGAATTCATTGCTAAGGTATTCGCCTCCACGAACAAATCGTAGAGACTTGATACTTCTTTCCCTATGCATCATAAGGTAGATGTATCCGTATCTTGAGTAATCATCAAATTACTCATACCTCTTCTTGCTATGATCGTCATTGAACCACACATATCGGTATGAACGAGTTCTAACACTTCCGTAGTTCTATTCCCCTTGGCTCCAAATGCCCTCTTGGTCATTTTACCCTCTAAACAGGATTCACAAGTTGGAAACGGTTCGACTTGGAATGATTCCAAGGATCCGTCTTTCACCAATCTCTCTATCCACTTTAGATTAATATGACCTAGTCTAAGATGCCATAGAAGTGTTTCGTTCATCTCCGAAGAACGCTTTCTTTTATTACTCGAAATAATCGATGTGTTATTAGATTCAATTTTGTGAGTGGTGTGCCCAAATAATGGTATAAAGATCATCCATTAAAGTTCCGGAACGGATAAACTCATCGTTTCAAGCAATAATAACATCCTTATTAAAAGAAACTGAGTATCTATTCAAACAGTTTAGAAACTGAAGGTTGAGTTCTTTCTAAACTAGGAACATGAGGAACGTCTCTCAAGACCATAACTCTATCTTCACAAGATAGACGCACTTCTCCCACTGCTTCAGCTGCCACTCTCGTAGCATTGCCCGATGTGATGGGGATCTCACTTCCGTTAAGTCGTCGGGTTAGCTTAAACCCATGAAACAAATGTGATCAGTAGCTCTCGTATCCACTATCCACGAATAGACAGCATACGCCACTTCACAAGTTTCGACGACTAAGGTGTGTGAATTACCTAACTTTCCTAGCCTCTTAGGCTTGGAACAGGCAGACCTCCATTGTCCTCTCTCACCGCAACTAAAACACTTCCCCTTCGATGCTTGCCTTTGCATTTGCCTTTCGCAACAATTGGATTTGCTTGGATCCGGCCTTTGGTTCTCTTCCTCTTTTTCCCTCCCTTGGGACCAAAAGAGGTAGACGAACCATTAGCCACCATAGCACTAGACTGGTGCTCCATTATCACCTCCACCGAAACTAAAGCTTGCAAGAGCTCGGGCAAACGACTTGTCCGTTCATTCATCTGACAGTTCAGATGAAACTACTCAAAGCTTCTCGGTAGGGAATGGTATATGAAATCAATCAAAATCTGCACCAAGTACTTCCAACTTGTTAAGGTATGCCATTATCTCGAGAACGTGCTCCCTCACGGGCGTTCCTTCCACCATTTCCAACTTGACCGAGTCATATTTGGTGAACTGATTAGTCATGGGATTCTGATGTGAAAACATCTCTTCAAGGTGTTCCATGATTTCAACAGCGGATACAATGTCTTCATGAATGCGCCTCAAATCCTCAGACAGAAATGTCAAGACGATGCACTTCATTCATTGTCACGCTTCCGATCATAAACTGCCTCTTCCCATTGCTTGACTTATCATTAGGCTTGCCGGGTATATTAACATAAATAACCCAATTGTGTTTTCGTGCAGTAAGGACAAATTTAAAAAAACATTTCCAATCGATATAATTCTCTCCAAAAAGTTTATTAACTTTAAGTATATTAAACAGTGGATTAAAAGGTTGCGACATGATGAAATGAGAATAAAACATACATTCATATCAATATCTAGAAAAATATGAAATTATCACATAATTCGATCACATCAATTATATTGAAACCTTAAAACAATATAATCATGCATCAGCCAACATCTCGAAACCATTTAAATGCGCCACGAGGGGTGGTCTATACATTTAAATACATTCAAGCGGATCACAAACTTAAAAGTTACAAATCCTTAATTCAAAATTAATAGTTGACTCCCACTTTGACCACATAGAAATTGACAGGGACTCCGAGGGGAGTAAGTTAATATCAATTTCCTATGCCTAAGTAATAACCATAATTAAATACAGGATTATTATTTCGCTTTGAGCAAGCCACTCGTGGTGAGGGTCAATACCGCCACTAGTAATAATCCACAATCATCCTTTCAGAATTTATTCATGTGAAATCCGTTCTTTTGGCCGATCCGAGGGGGAAATGTATTCCAAAAAAACTTCACAAATAAATAAATTATGGAGGCCAAAATAATCCAATTTTAATATCCGGAATAAAATTGCGATTATAAAAACATACTTAGTAATTTTCGAAAGTAAGGTTTTTCTTGGACAATTAAATTCATGCAAACACATATTAACAAATAATAATAAGTGCACGAAATAAAACATCCATCAAAACAAAAATTAAACACATTGGAGCACTCGAATCCAATTGTCACGGTTTAATTTCTTCACGTCTTGATGCGAAAAATCGTCCTTGTTGCTTTCCGACGTTCGTCTCGACGTGCTCCCACTCGAACAGCAACACTTCTTCAAAAACAGCATCGTTTGGGGTTCGGGACGACGTTTAAAATCACACGAAAAAAAACACGAACCGAAAAAATTCCACGGTCTGAGATACAGCGCGCGTCGGCCCACGAAGTGGGCCCGCGCGCTTCTCGGCCCGAGAAGCGCTGGAAAACTGCCCGAGGCGCGCCGAAGCGCAGCCCCGAGGCACACTCGAGGCGCTGCACGGAGGCGCGCAGAGGCGCACCCGAGGCGCTGCAGCCCGCGCCCGAGGCGCGCGCACGCGTGCGCGCGGCGCCGTGCCCCAGTTGCGCACGGCGTGCGCCGTGCACCCCCGTGCGCCGTTTTTTTCGCCGTTTGACCTCGTTTTCTTCACCCCTTGCATGATTTTACCTCCATACACGCGCCACGCTTGTATGCGTCGTCCGGGTACGCCGTTTTTAATTCTTCGTTCTTCGTCACGATCCGGTTACAATTTATTTTTACAAAAAAAAAAATACTAGATCTAGACTAGTCTATTACAATGATCGAATCAAAATAAAAACAACTAATCTACTCGTGGATTTTCTCACGAGAAAAACGAATTCGAACGAATCGAATTAAAAAACAATTAATTTACACGCATGAAATTAACAACATTAAAAACCATGACAATTGGATACCTGCAAAAAAGATCTAACAATTCTACTATCCAATTTCAATTTAATGTTCAACAATTTAAATTCCAATTTAAAATTCAGAGCCCGAAACCGTGGCTCTGATACCAGTTGTAGGGAAAATAGGGGTGCCAGGAATCTATTCGGGATGAATTTTAAATACGAATTTAAATACAATTATTACTAGCATGAATTAATCCTAATTAATTCAAATAATAATTCCAATAACTAATTATCATCATGCATGTTAAATTAATTTCACATATTTAACTAGGCGGAATTAAACAAGTAAATATGCGATTAACGTACCTCTCGTAGTATTGGCCTTTGGATATACGGGACAATTGAAATCTCACTTTATCAACCCAAAGCCTTCTCAAGTATTTCCCTTTTCACCTCACTTGATCGCCGGTGGGAGACGCTTTCAAGCAATTTAATAAACTAAGGAAAAAGAAAAATATATATGCTTCTTGATTTTTCCAACACATGGAATTATGTACTTGGAGATGAAATAATCATCTCCTATTTATAATAGTGAGAGGAACAAAAATTGTATATTTTATGGCCAAGAGAAAATCTTTTCTTAATCTCTAAGAAATCTTGAATATATCTCATATATTCTTTTCTCCATAATAAAATATTCCACAAAAATCTCACTCTCCTATTAAACTTAATTATTTTCGAAAATTTCAATATGAGATCCTTAGATTTGGATCTTCTTGAATATATGAGATATTCTTGTATTCCAAGAATACATATCTTCCATAATATCTTTTCAACAAAATCAACAAAATCTTCTCTTTTCTTGATTTACTATTTAAAAAAAAACATGAAAAAATCAGCAATATATTTTCTTTTTATTTTAATCACCTTATCATTATTGGGCTACTTAATGGGCTACTTGAGGGGCCTTAAGGAGAATTAAGATTGGACCTCCTAATGGACTTCTGAATTTCAATATTGAGCCCCAATATAATTCAGCCCATTAATATTAATTATTACCACTAATAAATTAATATTGCACTATCCATCTTAATCCATATTACGATAATATGGGCTCCCGGTTATTATTTCCCGCGTTTAAGATTATCAAGTCCATTAATTAATTAAGCTTCTGAATAGCTCTAAATTAATTAACGTCTTTCACCTTGGAGTAAAGACAGCTCAACATTATTATTCGTACCGAAGAAACTAATTCTTCACTTGCAAGATTTGGTACAATAAAACTTCTGAGCCCACCAAGGGGACTAATCATACGAGCCGTACTCGCACGCGTTTCTCCGTATTAAATCTTAGCAACCGTCGTATGATTAATATTACTGCCCAAGACACAAAGTTCGAAGTCACAATGATTCTCACCCAACATGAATCAAAGCAGTAACCATTAAGCACACACGGTCCTATTTAAGTGACGAAGATTAAGAAATCAACAACCACTGAGGTCTAATTCTTCACCTTTCAGAACAGAAGAATTTATCCTCGCTGTAGGACCTCTTCAACACATACTAAATGTGCTAGTGCAATCTCTTAGTCAAGACAGACCAATCTGAGCCTTACACATCGACATTTCACGGCGGATTGTTCAATTCCACCTAGGTCGTGAAATGTACGTTTAGTTACAAGTAAACTGTTAATGTTGTCTTCCGTGATCGGGTATCACCACATTAACTACTATGTAACACGTACTATATATTGAACGGTTTGCAATAGAAATTCAACATTCAATCATAACTAAAGCAAATGCGATAAAAGAATTATTCTCATAAAACAAGTGTTTGATACACGAGTTATACAAAGTAAAAGCATACTTTCACGTATAACTCCAACAGCAAGATCGAATACGCCCGTACAGTGCTTACGGATTATGCGTACGGATCCCCAAAGGTAAAACGGTTTGTCTATTCAGACCGGTAGCACTACCGAGTATGAATCTCCGGCGAACTAAATCGGAATTTATGAGCTAAACGGGATTTTCTGCAGAGAAAAGAATTCGGAAATTTCTGGGTTCGTAAGTTTTTCTGGAAAACTGGACGAAAGGGGGTATATATAGGCGGAATTCCGACCCTTTAGAGGGCTGCTGGAGTGGAGTACGTGGTGATCATGGATCACCCACGTTCTGTCGTGGAGAGAAACTGCGTTTCTCAGGATTGGGAAGCAAGAAGGAATATTCCAGATGCTCTGGAGTGTATTAATCAAATTCGTAGTGTAATAATCAAGTTCGTGGGCCGACCCAATTCTAAGTGAGCCAACCGAAATGGGCCGACCCAATTCCATACGGGTCACCCAATCCGATTGGATCAAAAAAGATAATGGGCTATTTCATATTTTTGTTACTCTAAAAATATAGGTATGGCACCAAAGTCCACCCAAAGCCCAATTGCCAAGAACCAAGAACCCGGGCGCGGGCTCGGGCGGGGCGGGGCGAGCGCGCGCGCGCGCGTGTGTGGTCCATGGTTAGGGTCCCCATGTCCCAATTTAGAGAGCATGAATAATTTCCTACTTATATACAAGACAAACTTCTTGTAATTTTCCAATGTGGGATGGAACTTTATTTTCCATTCCCATGGAATTATTCAACACACATGATTAATACTTCAACTTCCCAAATTAATTTCTCACTCACCGGAAATCGGTTTTGAAATATTAAATATACCACGCTCATCTACTCCGCGAGTAGAACAACATCGTTAATTTTATTTTCCCAAAAACTAACGTTTTTACTCCTCAAAAAATTGATCAAAGTAAGGGTATGAACCCTTTACAAAACCAATTTCCAACAAATTTGTGCTTATTTTATTAGCTGGAAAAAACTAAATATTTATAGACATTTGTCTAGCAGTAGGTGTTGTGACTTTTTGCCTACCAGACCTGCATGCACTACACCTGGACTTTGACCAAGTTGACCTTATCTAAACTATATTCTATCCTTATCTGTTGGACTTGCTCGGAGTCAAGAGCTGCTCGTCCTGTTGGATTTGTCCTTGAGGTGTCTTTAGTCTTGTCATAAGGTGGCCTTGGGATTGAGGTTGGATTTGGTCGGCGGGGCAGTGGATGTGCTTGCTCGGCCTTAGTCTAAATTTCAATATCTTTTGACTTCTTTCCGCTCGTCTGCTTTGTCTTTGCTCAGTACGCAGGATCTGTTCGCCAATACCTTGTTAAGTCTTGATCTTGGTTTAATTTTGTTTTTATCTACAGGTGTTTTGTGCTAATTCTGCTCGCCCAATTGCTGATTCTGCTCGCCTATCAACACTCAACTTCTTGTAAACTTGATTTTTGAAGTATACCAATATTATGTATATTATCTATCACTGTTATGCATATGTACTATCAAATATTTTTTAAATAATTATAGTTGAAATACACAAAAATAATATTATTTATACATAATAGTGATATTTGAAAGAAAAAAAAAGAGGTGAAATCGAATTCACAGAACACATACTTAATTTTTTTAAAATATAAATTAGAAATAAACTTTTTAAAATAGCAAAACGAGTGCAAACGCCATAAACAGAATTGGCACGAATTAGCACGCACGTTGGAAACAGGCGAGCCCCTTGGATGGTAGAATTCAACGTGCTATTTTAATTTGTGCCTCCACAATTACAGATTAGCATTTTTTTAGGAGGAAAATAATTTATTTTTATTTTAGGAATCGATTTTGAAATATTACGCAAAATCTTTTTGTGTTTTAAAAATTGCATGAATTCTTTTTTTTTTCTTTTTTGTGGTTTATTAAATTTAGTGAGTCAGACTTAAAATAAAATAACAAATTACTATAATTTATCTAATTTCTCTATTTTTGGTATTAAGTCATTCATAATATAGTCTAAAAAGTAAAAACTTCAATATTTGAAAAAAGACAAATTAAAGAGTGAAATTGGTTCATATATGAATTATTAAAAAATATTAATTATTATTACTAAAGAATATTAATTGTTTTCACTTAAAAGTATTACTTATTTACACTGAATAGTCTTAATTGTTTAGTGAAACAAACTAAGACTCTTTAGCGAAAACAACTAATACTCTTTAATGATTCATGTATGAACCAATTTCACTCTGTACAAACTCTTGAAAAAATAATAAACAAAAATACAGAAAATAAAATTTTTATATTGTTTTCTCGAAAAAAGAATGATTCACTTTATTTAGGGTGTGATTGGTTAGAGACATTAATTATAGGGTAATGAAAATGATTTCATTAGTAGTATTTGGTATTATTAATACATTGTAATAAAATTGAAAATGAGCTATAAGTTACCTATTAAATGACTCTCCATTCATTACTCTCAACTTGAATAACTCATCAATCACTTTAATCACTACCCAACCAGCGGACTCCTAATAGTATTACAAAAAGTTTTTGTGTAATTTTTAAACTATGAAATATGTCACACAATATTTAGAGTACGAGAAAGATTCATGCAATTAAACTTTTATTTTATAGTGTAGTTCAAACTGAACTTTTCAACTCCATTCCACAGATTTCTTTAAGATTTGCCACCTGCAAGGTCTACTAGATTGACAAAAGAAATTTTTATTGATTATTTTTATACACTTGCATAAGAAGAGAATATTATACATGCCGGCAGCACAAATGACAAAGACTTAATATATAAAATACATGAAAAACTGGGATTATATTTTTAATACATATATGAATTTGTCAGTTGATGCATCAATTATATAAAATTCATTGTTGATTTTTTATGAAAATTAACACCAATACAAATGATATGTTCTCTTCTACGCGGCGATAATAAATATACATAGATCGGAATTCATAAAAACATCAATATCTGGTTAATACATCTTAAGTATATATGTAGATATTTAATTAGTTCATTAAAATCTGAAAAATACAAAATATATAATGTATTCCTTTTTATATTTAATTATAGAGTAGCATATTATAGTTGTCACACCTTAATTTATTATTATGCATCTTTGGAATATTGACTCACATATATGACTCACTTTTTAACTTCGACCCGCTCGGTCATTTCGATTTTCGAACACTCACAATTTATATTTTCAAATTTTTATTGTTAAAACTATTACCAGTTACCACTATTATAAAATATTAATTATATATTGTTCTAATAAAACATATACAAACACGACGATAATTTAGGATTGGCGGCAAAGAGCAACCTAGAAAAGTAACGTATAACAATAATCGTTCATGCTTTTCTTAATTAATGCAGGTATTTTACTTTAAAAAAATCTATATTCTTTTTAATCCATATGCTAATTTTATAAATTCATAATTATCTCTACATCTTCTATGTATAATAAAATGGTGCCAATAACATTCCATAAAAAATGAAAGTTTGTGTCGTGCCGGACGCTGAATGTCACATGGAGACAAAGGAATGACGAAAGAGAGATATGTGGTAACACTGCATTAAAGCATTTAAAAATGAAAAGTTGCATTTAAGCATTTAAAAATTAAAAGTTGCATTTATTTAAGCATTTAAAAATGAAAAGTTTTCAATATTATCGGTTTTTTTGAAAACTTTCGTAGTATAATCAACCCACTAGTGTAATCAGTTTAACTACACTTTTTAGTGTAAATAACTTCTACTGTTGAGTGAGTGTATTGTATTTGTGCACTAGATGCACAATAGACTTGCTCTTTAGAAAACTAGAAGAAGTTCCGTGTATTATGCAAATTCTCATTAAATTATACTCCCTCCGTCCCAAACTCATTTTCCTATTTACTGTTTGCACGGGTTTTAAGAAAAAAGTTGTTTATAGTATTTAAAGTGATAAAATAGATGTTTTTGGTTATTAGCGTATGAAGAATATAGTATTAAAAACTATTGTTACTTTTTTGCCAAAAGTAGATGTAGTAAATGAATATGGGTCGTACCTTTTTGACAATGTAACAAACGAGTTTGGGACGGAGGGAGTATTTTTCAACCGTATTTCTCTCTCTCACACACACACACACACATATATATATATATATTAATTTTTTTATCAAATAATGATAAAATTATATAATAAATATATTAAAAAGAAATAGTACATAGTATATATAATCATGTATAATTATATTGTTTAATTTAATTAATTGTAATTGGAATATTAATAGTTTTATAGTGAGAATAAAACAACTAAATAAGTATTTTGTTTTTATGGGATATTAATAACTATTTATATCGATAAAAATATGGCGCAAGAAAAAAAAAATTGTTTGAATTGTTTGTATACGTACATAAGTCAAACTGCATGTTAAAAGGATAAGATAAAATAAAATCAAATAAAACTATTTTGCATTTAATGCAGTATGAATAAGTTAATCAAATATTAAATTTCACTTATTTAGAATTGTTAAAGTCTAAGTAATCAATTCATCTATATAATAATATATTTAGACAAAGTATAGAATGAAAATGGTTTATACATGAACTACTGTGGTATTAGCTGTTTTCATTAAAGAGTATTAGTTGTTTTCATTGAAGGGTATTAATTGTCTATTGATAACAAAGTAAGACTCTTCAGTAAAAAGAACTAAATATTCTTCAGTGCAAACAACTGATACTTTTTAGTGAAAATAACTAATATCCTTCAATGATTTATGTATGAACCAATTTCATTTTATACATACTTATATATTTAATTCATTTGTTTAAAATGTTCACAAACTTGACATAAGTTGATAGATATATAGACTTAAGTTAAATAATTGTTCAAAACATGCAAAGATTAATGAATTGGTTTGGTTGGTAAATAAGGTAAAGTTACACAAGAGGTGCAATGTTCAAACTTTTGTTATTACAATTTTTTTTAAACTTGAACTTAACATTTAGATGTCACATGTATACCCTATATATAATACAAACCAATAGGATAAAAACACATTATCTAAAAAAAATCAAATTTCATGAGAAGACGACACATCATCTAAATGAATATTAAGACGACACATCATCAAAATGAATATCAGGACGACACATCATCGTGTTGAACTTCTTATTAGTATAATAAGAGATAGAACAATATTTATGCGTGTCAAATTCACGTCAACTTGGGTTCACAGGAAATCTATCCTTAAAAATAGAACGTATCCGTATAAATTTATGGGAGATTTCATTTAATAAATTGGGAATTCAATATTTATAAGCAATAAAGCTGGTTAATTATAAGTATCCTAATAAAGCATTAGCCATAAATTGCAATATTTACACACATGACACAACAAAAGAAAAACATTATTTGTAAGAAAAACAATGTTATATGTGTGAGCGTAAATGTCGTATCTTACACAATAATTTTCCAAAAATTGCTTCCCAATTTTTTGTTTTTAAGCAATATTAATTAGTTTTTAATTTTTACAGGTAAAATTAATTGTTCTTCACACAGTTATTAGTTCAAAGTTCTTACATTTAACCAACTCAAATTTCATACCTAATAAGCCCATGATTTCGTTCACAGGTATATGGAAAGAAAATCACCGGATATTTAAAACTGCAATTTAATTACCTTACGAATTTAGCAAAAAGAAATCACATCTTCCACATAATATTTATTACGTTTTGAATTATAAATACAATTTATGACCAAGCCTAACTATATCAAGTGTCAACTAGTAAAAAAAAAAGGTCTACTATTCTCCAACGAGTATGTTTTATATGAAAACGCTTCATAATAAGCTTAACATAAAATAGTTTTAGAGTATCATTAATCTCATCAGGTGTATCATTAAACCTGTCAGGGGTATCAGTAGTCTGAGTTCAAAAAAATTTAAAACAATTTTCTTGAACTTAGACTAATGATACCCCTAGTAAAATTAATGATACTCCCGATAAGATTAATAATATTTTAAAATATTTTCATGATAAGCTTATCATGAACTATTTTCATATAATAATTTGCCTTCTTCAACATATTCAAACCGACTTCTAACATTTAATCAAAATCAACATCCTTCGCCTCTTAAAATATCTATAATTTGTCCTATTCAAATACATTTTTCAAAATTGGAAATTAGCTCAATATAATTTCCTTTATTTATATTACAATTAAATAGCGACATCTAGAAAAATGACTATTCTTCTAAAAAAAGTAGGGCTGACAAATCGTATAATCATGTCGTTTATCGTGTTGACACGATAACAACACGATACGATAAGGATAAACACGAACACGACACGAACATGAAAATTTTCTTGTCAACACGATAAGAACACGATAATGAAAATATATTAAATCTTGAGATTTAAAATAAAAGATAATTAAAATATATTAATATTATTATCATATTTTAATTTTCTATTAATTTGTTATTAATGGGTCACTATCAGATATGTGTTAGTATAATATATCGGACCACTAACAGATTAACAGGTTGCTAACGGGTTAATGTGTCATCTGTTAATTTTATCGTGTTTAATGGATTGAAACGACACGACACGAACACGACACTAAATTTTCGTGTCCTTATCAGATCGACACGATAAGAATACGAACACGATAAACCCAAACACTAACTCATAATTTTCGTATCATTTTCGTGTCGTATTATCGTGTCCGAAATTGTCACCCCCGAATAAAAGTATGCAAAGCGCGTGATATGCTTCCGTTCAAAAGTACAGCTCCCTTCTCCGTTAAAACTAGAAAAGAAAAACCACCACGCAAGTCACGTGAGATGCTTACCCGTCAAAGGGAAATCCGAGTGGACCCCAGAGAGGCGCACAGTTCATGCAGTGGTGTCGCGCGTACACGATTAATTATATTTTCAATAAACATTAATTACATACCCGATTAGCTATGATACTATAATCAACTCTTATTAATGCGAAAATCCCTCCTATAATCTCCTCTCTCTCTCTTTCTCTGCGCACAAAAGCTGCTTAAAATACTCAAACACCAGCATCTTCTCTCTCTAGAAACGCCTCATTTCTCTTTGATGAACACAGAGATTGAGTGTATCAATACGTTTCCTTTTTCTCCTAACGTAGACGAACCGATACGTTTTCCTTAAATTCACATTTCCAATTCCACCGCTGTTTACAGCTTATTGATTTACTCGTGTAATTCCAAAAGTCAACATTCCAATGCGTTAAAATCACCTCTACAGAGTTCGATTTGGGGCGCATGTGCTTGAGGAAAAGATCCGTCACTTTGCGTATAAAGGAAGCGGTGGGGAGAGAGAAGTGAGGAGTAGGGAGAGAAGATGAAGAATGAAGAGCAGGCGCGGTCGCTGTTCGGGATTTCGCTGACTGAGAGGCCCCGATGGCAGCAGTTTATCATTTGTTCGGCTGGATTTTTCTTCGGTTATCTTGTTAACGGCATCTGTGAGGTAAATTCGAATTTTGCACCGCTCAATTTTGAACTTGAAGTCAAGTTTTGAAAATTTTGGTTTCTGCGATTGTTTGTGGATTTGAAATGAGAATTTTGTGATTCAGCTGACAAATGGAGCGGAATTAGTGATTAGCCGTTGGATTTTCGATTGGCGGTGTATTTTTTTTGGTTCGATTCATCTTCGTATGAAAAATTATTGAGGCGGCATTGAATTTTGAACCGATTAATTTCGTTCCCGACTTTTCTTCTTTATTGTTAAGTTTGTCTTAATTTGCATGATTCTGATTGCTAGTCAAAGTAGTTGTTTTACACCATTTCAATTCCTTGTTTTTGGTCAATATATAATTAATGATATCTCATATGCAATATTTTCTTCCTTTTCACAGTTAATGGATTCCTGTCATGTGTAATCTGCTGTTTACCTTAATTTTGTTTGTGTGTGTGTGTGTGTGTGTGTGTGTGTAGAGAGAAAGAGTTGTTGGAGTTCTATAATTAACAGATCATTACTATTCTGTTGTGGAAATAAATTAATAATTCACAAATCATTGTCATCTCCAGTGATTTGCTTATCAACATTTGTTTTATAGCCCCACATGAATGTAGTAGATGAACAAGTCGAGTCTTTTGACTGATAACCATTTCCACCTTACCAATCTCCTGTTTAATTAGCATTTGCTCTCTCTCTGTGGCTAAAGTACTGATTGACTATTCTTCAATTTTCAGGAATATGTATATAATAGACTCCAGTTCAGGTAGGACTCACCTACAGATTAATTCTATGCAAATACTGTTTATATGAATTTCCTGATAATTAATTTTTTTTAACTTATTAATTGCAGTTATGGGTGGTACTTCACTTTTGTGCAAGGATGGGTGTACATTTTACTGATTTATCTTCAGGGATTCACCCCTAAGCAAATGGTGAATCCATGGAAGAGTTATGTGAAGCTCTCTGCTGTACTCATGGGTTCCAATGGACTCACTAAAGGCTCTCTTGCCTTCCTCAACTATCCTGCTCAGATCATGTTCAAATCAACTAAGGTAAAATTTCATTCTGATTCTGCATTTTGTTCAATTGTGAAGATGCTGCATTTTTTGTATTTTGATAGTTGAAAATTGGGAAATATGTCCTGCTTAACTTTGATGCTAAGTATTCCATGATTATTGAAAGAATGCGTATCTCAATATAAAGGCATAATTTGTTGCTATCAGGTTCTACCGGTGATGATAATGGGGGCGTTTATTCCCGGTCTGAGACGGAAATATCCACTTCACGACTACATATCTGCTGTTCTTTTGGTAGTAGGCTTGATTCTTTTCACCTTAGCGGATGCCCACACTTCACCGAATTTCAGTGTGGTAGGAGTCGTGATGGTATCTGGGGCTTTGATTATGGATGCGTTCTTGGGAAATTTACAAGAAGCTATCTTTACAATGAATCCCGAAACAACACAGGTGATTATATTTTCCCTTGGTTGTCATATCACAGAATTAGAATCGTCGTTAAATCCTCTCCGTCCATCCACAGATGGAAATGCTCTTCTGCTCTACTCTGGTTGGCATGCCTTTCTTGATCCCACCAATGCTGTTTACAGGAGAATTATTCAGGGCTTGGAATTCATGCTCACAGGTATACATAAAAAAACCAAATTTATATTCTGATATAAAAGAACCACAACATTTAGAAAAATCACTTTAATCCCTCCTTATATGTCTAATGATATGAAATTTTCTGCAGCATCTGTATGTTTACGGAGTTCTGGTTTTCGAAGCCATGGCTACTTTTGTCGGGCAGGTCTCGGTCCTCTCCCTCATTGCACTCTTCGGTGCAGCAACCACAGCAATGGTACGTTATTTTTGGGATCATATACGATAGGCAATTTTCAAACCATTGCTAACTTTTCTACAACTTGGTTGGGATTCTGGGAAATATAACAGGTAACAACAGCGAGGAAAGCAGTGACGTTATTGTTGTCATATTTGATCTTCACCAAGCCTTTGACCGAACAACATGGCACGGGGCTGTTGCTGATTACAATGGGGATTCTGTTGAAGATGTTGCCTGAAAACAAGCCTTCCAAGAAGCCCTCGACCTCTAATTCTCAACCCAATATTGAAGTTGTATCTCATAATGATGATAACAGATTTCAAGTAGGAATAGAAGAAGAAGATGAGGAAAGGAGACCTTTGGTCTAAAATTAGTACTAAATAGAAATATGTGTAACATGACTAATTTTATTTTTGCCATATCTGTGGGGTAAAACGGGTTATTAGTTTACAGTTTACTTTTGGGCCAATTTTTTTTTTTTTACTCTGTGCATGAATCTTATTTCCCTTTGTTGTGGCTTGTGGGCTATGTTGCACAGGTGCGGGAGCGATACGGGTACGGGGATACGATTTTCCAAAAAACTTAGGGTGCGATTCGTAAAGGATACGTCTGTTTATTTATATTTTATTATATATAATACTTAAAAAATAAATATATTTTGAAATTTTGTAAATTGAATGTGTATAATTCATATTATCTCTGACCCAACACTTAAACATATTCAATAATTTAATATAATTAAGTAACCAAAAATCAATTAAAGTTCCATTAGCCTAATTTATACGTCATAAGAGTGATTTCAATATAAAACAAGTGTCACATTATCAATTTAAATTATATTATATAATAAATTTCAATTGAAAAATGCTTAATAAATAGAATTCGAGAGAAGGATTCGAGTATCCGTTAGTGGATTCGCCACGTGGCAGCTGAATTCGCCACGTGGAGAATCCGATTCGCGGATTCAAAAATCGCACCCCTTTTAGGGGGCGGGTGCGAATCCGATACTGCATAGTTATATTTTTAGAAGAATCCGTGCATCATAGCTTGTGGGTATAGATGAGATCCATTTTTTTTGTTTGCAAGTGTTTTTTATTTTAAAAATAAAATAAAATTTGGTGGTCAATTCCATAAAAAAAGTGTGAGTAAATTTGGTAGGTGGAGAATATTCCTCTTTGACAAATTTATTTCCTGTCGGTCTATTTTTTAAGTGACGTCTACCGTAGATGATAAACTGGAATAGTATTCGGCCATTATATTTCTTCATTCATTATTATTAAGTAAACAAATCATCATGTATATATAATGGTTATAGATACAAGTATCAAATGGCCATCTCAAGTCTCTTTCCAACTTTGGGTTATACATTCTGTTTGGATGTGAATGATACATTTAGTAATTTAAGCTTATATTACACTCGTAAAACAAATATATTTTCTTTTTAATCCCTATCATTCCAAGGTTGATAATCTATCTCAGAATTACCTAGAGATCTTCAAATCCTATCACAATTTATTGACAAAGTATAGAGTAAAACTGGTTTATACATGAATCACTGAAGGGTATTAGTTGTATTTACTGAAAAGTATTACTGATTTACACTAAAGAGTCTTAGTTGTTCAGTGAAAGTGAACTAAGACTCTTCAATATAAACCAAACTAAGACTCTTCACTATAAACCAATAATACTCTTTAGTAAAATCAACTAATACTCTTCAGTGAAAACAACTAATACCCTTCAGTGAAAACAAATATAAACCAATTTCACCCCATACATACTCCAATTTATTTTATTTTAATACGATACATTAAAATAAATAGAAAAAAAATGGGAGTTGGGTAGCGTGTGTTGTCCACAAGCCCAAAGTAGAGTACTTGGCCCATCAAGAAAGCACACGTGTGGACAGGGTAAATCTTGACCACCTTAATTATTCCAAACCACCTGGGCTGCCGCCACGTGCCAGATCTCGCGCATGCATGCCGCCACGAATGCACCACACCCCTTATTTCACCGTAATAACTTCACAACCAGATCTCACAATAACACCAAAAAACGTAAAAAAAAAAAAAAGAAAAAGAAAAAAATGGCCGACAGTGGAAACGATGTAGCTCTGCTGAAGAAAAATGGTAGGCCAAAAGTGACGTGGAAAGGGGAGTTCGTGAAGAGCGTTGTGTACGCCGGGCTGGACGCCATCGTCACCTCCTTTTCTCTGATTTCTTCCATCTCCGCCGGCCACCTTTCCTCCGGCGATGTTTTGGTGTTGGGAATTGCTAATCTGGTGGCGGATGGAATATCCATGGGATTTGGAGATTTCGTGTCCACCAGTACGGAAAGGGACGTTGCTGTTAAGGAGAGGTCCGTCACCGAATGGGACGTCGAAAATCATGGCTCCACTCAGAAGCAACACTTGATCCGACGGTACCAGAGCCTTGGCATGAATGCTACTGATGCCGCCTTGGTATGAAATTAAATTACTAATATTTCACTTTCAAATTGGACATAGCACAAAATAACATCCGAACAAATTTCATAGGATATGTATTTAAGTATGTCATTGGACTTATAAATTAAATTATAGTATGATATAAAATTATATGGTGTCAGTGATTATATATGATAGTAATAGTACATGCACACACTATTATATGAAATTACGGGGTGAACAATAATTAACTTAATACTTTATAATGAAACAATTAATAACTTTAGCGAAAATAACTACTCCCTCGGTCCCACTGTTTTGCTCCCCGTTTGATTTTCTTTTACTTTTTAATGTGATACTCAATTTGTAATATTTAAATAGCTAAAATATTTTTTCGAGAATGACATTATTTAATTTAAGTCTATGAATATGTTTTTTTATCTACTATTAGTGGGGTGAGGTGTAATTTAAAAATATTTGAAGATAAATGAATAGTGCAATAAAAAATTAATAGTGGAACGGAGCTACTATAAATTAATTAATAGTGAGACAGAGGTAAAAATTAGTAACTTTTGAAATTAATACTTTTAATACACTTCATTTTACTAAAAATAATACCAAAAAATTAGTACACTTCGAAAGTAATACTTTTAATGCAATTCATTTTACTAATACTAAGTGAATATAATTCTCATAATAGAATAGATAATTATGTTTGTTTGGGTCCTACTCCTAGCTAGGTTGTGAACACGTTCGCCAAGTACCCGGACATTCTGGTGGACGAGAAATTGGCGGCCGAAAAAGGAATGGTGGGCCCTGACCAGTCGGAGAAGCCATGGAAGAACGGTCTCATTACATTCGTAGCGTTTGTGGTGTTCGGAAGTGCTCCCATCTTGGCGTTCATCGTCCTCATCCCCTTCACCAACAACGACAAAATTAAGTTCGCCGGAGCTTGTGTCCTCTCCGGGGTTGCTCTCGCCCTTTTAGGCATTGCAAAAGCTAAGATTTCTGCCCAAAACTACATCCCATCAATGGCTATAACGCTCGTTAATGGACTAATAGCCGCTTCCGCAGCTTACGGCATTGGCTGGACTTTGAGGAATGTAGCTGGCTTGGAACAATAAAGTAATGAATATATATAGAAATGTGATCGACCCCCCATTTTGTTACACTATTTAACTTACTGTCGTTTCTTGATCTCATGAATACCTTTTGATCGTTGTAATTAATCGATTAACATGCACCAAAAAGGAAAATAATGAACTAAATATATAATACTACGAACATATGGCCATTTGGTGGATTTACATTCCCTCTTTTGGGGACAAAACATCCATGGAAATTCGATAAATGTATCTTACAATCGGAGATTCTGCGCTAAAAAATTCAGTCTCCAACGAATATATATCAGTTGAATTTACGAAGCTGGAGCTCCAAGCAATTTCCAGACTGAGATCTCCCCGGTTGCATCGCCAGTAAAAAAGAGTCCATCGATGCCGATTGCAATCACTTCGACTTCGCGCTTTGAAAATATTCTGCCTCTTTCTGTAAAACTGAATTTGACAAATAACACTAAATTAGATGGATGATTATTCAGATAAGAGTAGACAACCTTCCTGACAGAATTGGCTGCTGATACTCACGTTGGCAGGTCATAGAGGCGCACGGTGTTGTCGCCAACCGAGCAAAGCAGGATCGGACGAGCTTCTGCATCGTGTATGCCGCACAGAGCAATCACTCCCTGAAAATAGGTTCAATGTTATTTAGATTCGGAGTTCTACAAAACGTATAAATGCAGTTTTAGGAACACAGTATATTCAGATTGGTAGATGTCCAACTTACATGATCTTCTTTAATCTCGTGAACTACTTTTATCTTCCCACCTTCGCTTGTAGTCCAGACCTATTAGACAGAGGATCAGAGGATGATTTATATAAAGTAGGGCCGTATGAAAATATTAGATTATAAGCCAACATTAGAAGAAAGGTGAACATTCAAACCTTCAATGCATTGTCCAGTGAAGCGGATAACAAATATCTGTCCCAGCAAACTACAGACTTCACAGCGTTCGTGTGTCCGGCTAGAGTTTGCAAACACTGCATATTTTGAAGGTCCCATGCCTGGAGATAAGGATAAACTTATTTAGGGTCATAACAAGAGGACCAACCTCATATATACAGAATGGAGCATATGATTTTTAGTGCGAGCAAAGAATACCTTTACTGTACAATCCTTTGACCCTGAGTAGAGCCTATTTGCCCCTATAACAAGGGAATTAACTGCGCCCTTGTGCTCCCTCACCATTGCAGCTGGTTCAGGGATCTTGGTCTCCGGATGCTGCTTCCATACCAAAATGGTACCATCCTGCACACACATAAAGGTGAGAATCAACAATGGCAGTTGATCTTGAAGCCAAAAGCCTCTAATGAATAAATACCAGGATACCAACGGGCATTAAAAGTTACCTCCATTCCAGCGAATAACTTATCATCATCCACAACCATGCTACAAACTAACCCGCATGGCGCATTAAGAGAAAACTCCGTGTTATTTTCAAAGTTCCATGCCTGTATGCCCAAAAAAATTGAATCGAATGAAGAAATGTAGATGAAAAGGACTGAAAGCTGCAAGAAAGCGAGAGTTCCTCAAAAAATGATTACCATGCAAGGAAGAAACTATACCTTAACAGCATTCTGCAATCCCACAAACAGACATGGGCCTTCACTCACTAAGCACTCGACTTCGCTATCGGTCTCTACAGAACCAGCGCACTGGCCACTGCTGCAATCCCAGACTCGAACAGTACGGTCCTTGCCACTGGAAAATAGCTTGTTGGAAGCAGAGGGAAGAGAAATTCCAGTGATAGCCTGCACAAATACGTAAAAATTAATTTGTGTATCAAGGATGAGAGAGTTGGTGAACTAGTAAGCACATTCTTTAGAAAACTAACTAATTAGCATATTAACAATGACTTCAAACGATTCATAACCTCATTTATCAAATAAGTACCTTTATACTATGCATAAAAAGTAAGTTGTGTATCAATGATGAGACAGTTGGCCAACCAGTATGCACATTCGTTAAAAAACTAAATAATTAGCAGATCAGCAACAACTCCAAACAATTCATAAGAAACTAACTGAATTAGCATATTAACATGACTACAAACAATTCACAAACTCATTTATCGAATAAGTACCTTTTTATGCCCATCCAACTTTGTCAACATTGTAAATCCAGAACCACAAAACCACGAGTGCAGATGTTTGCACTCGTCTCCATGGACACAATTGCCAGTAACCCAGTACTTGCATTGGGATGGCTGACTACTTTCCTCAACCTTTAGCTGGGCTTGTTTACTGCTGTCATTCCCAGCAGAATCAACTCTCACTTGCTCCGTGAGACAACTCTTTCTAGAATTTATCAAGACCTTCTTCAGGGTGCTCTGATCAACAAGATCCTTCTTGAACTCAGGGTGCGAGTTTGCATTCTTCCAGGTCATGTTTCTAGGTTGCTTACTACGAATGTCATGAGGTGGTGCCAATGGTGGCTGCTGCTCGGTTGGTGGAGGCGGTGATTCTCTGTGCATGAATTTGCATGGGTTCCTGGTGCATCTCCCTTGAAGCCAGAACCGGCAAACTTGGTTCTTCGTGGGAACTTCGCTGAGACGATTAAAGATACAGGCCTTTCGTGTTGTGTTGACCTCCATCGCAAAATACTATACCACAACGGAATTAGATCAATAAGAAACTGAATCAGCTTCAAGCTTCCACCAAGTAAACGGAATTAAGGAATTCATAAACCACCAAATCCACCAAAATCCAAATCTCATCTCGTCTCTAAATACAGGAACAAGATGTAACCAACAAAGCCAATGACTCGATCTTCATCACAGAATTCACAGCTCAGATGGTAGATGCCAGAATACGATCAGAAACTATAATACAGGATCATGAACCCTAGCAGATAATGAAACCCACTAAAGCCAATGACATGATCTTCACCATAATCCTGATCGTAGATGCCGGAATAATATCATAAACTATAATACAGGGAATCCGAACCCTAGCATATAATGAATCCACATAGCCAATGATCCGATCTTCATCACAAACCAGATCGTAGACGCCATAATAAGATCAGAAATATCCATATTGTTAGAGGCGCGAGGCACACAGAGCCCGGGGCGTGAGGCCTCTTGATCATGGTGATTTTTTTTTTTCTAAATTAAATCCTACTCCAATAATTTGAGAAACTAGGTCTTGCAGCGCAGCGCAAGAAATAAGGTACACAAAAATAACGAAAAATACAGTGCGAGATGGGGCAGCGCCGGAGCAACAGCGGCGGCTGTCGGAATCGACTCGTGGAGCGCGGAGTCAGAGGTCAGGATCACCAAAGAAAAAGAACGAAAAATACCTGTAGATCAGCGCCGGAGAAACGACGGCGATCGTCGAAATCGTGGAGTCGCCGAAGAAGAGCGGTTTTCCCCCCCTTTTTTACCGCGGCAAAATTACGCTAACTTCCTGTGTTTTTTTTTAAATTATTAAACCTAAAAAAGTTGATCATCACGAACCAGAGACACTTATTTATACAAAAAAAACCAGAGTCGGCGGATTTAAAAAAGGAAAGGTATGAAGTATAGTGGGCCTAGTGCGAAGATTTGGGCCTATTTGGATGTGGGCTTTTTTAATTACCAACAAACAGATTTTTTGGAACCCATTATTTGAGAATTACACCCATCTTTTCTAACGTACCTTCCGTTATGTGGACCAAGGCAAACTGTCGACTTTTTTTTTTTTTTTTCACATTTTTCGGAATTTTTTTATAAATCGACAATTTTTAGAAATTATTTTCAAAATTATGTAATCTTTTCGGCATTTTCTTCCAAAGTCATGTTCAACGGAAATCCAAAATTGAAAATTTAAAAATAAGAAAAAGAAAAACCGCGCAATCAGAGTTGAAATTCTCCAAAAACCATAGTTAAAATTTAGGAATGAGTGTACGACTTATTTTTCAGTGACAACTTTTTTTTTTTATACTATGCATAGCATCCAATATATAATCTCTGTGGTTTGTGATGTTAGTGTCGAATAGTGTTTAGAGGAGATTCACATTTTTAAAGGAGTTGTATATTTTACCTTTAAGGATGTTTGCTATTTAATGAGATTGTTAAATAACGACAGACGTGTATCTTTCTAAGCCTGTTTTTACATATGAATGATTAGATGTTGCAGTCTACAGAGTTAAAGACAAAAGAAAGGTTAATTTTTTTTTTTTGTCTTATTTCAATGGAAGACCATACAAGTATACAATAAATGTTGTTTATAGAGAAATTTTCAAAAAGTTGTAGTTTGAAGTAATAATATCTTATGTTTTGAGATTAATTGTGTGAATTCTTTAATATTTTTCCAAATTTGTTTACTTATTCATGTTTAATATTTTTATTATCCGTTGAATTATAATTACAGTTTTAAGATTATTCTGAAATTACAATATACTTTAAATAAAAATATTAATTATTATAATTTGAATTAATAATAATTAAAAATCAATTGGTGTTCTTCCTAAATAAATGAGTCCAAATAACCTGGCCTTTGCTCATTTTTATTGTGGGCTTTGAATTTTAAAGTATTTCAAGGCCCTTTCAAAACCAACACGGTCACGCCCAATATCCTTTGAATTTCTCTCATGATCGCAGCTTCACAACAATGGCGACGGGTTTAGAACAAGCTAATAAGCTCGAGCTCTTCCTTCAATGGTTGAAGGTTCTTCACTACTTCCCCAATATATAAATTTGATATTTATTTTTTTTCATGTTGCAAATATTATTCCAGAAAAAAAATTGAAAATGACATTTTTAATTTAGGTGAATGGAGCTGAACTACGGGGCTGTGAAATCAAATACTGCAACGAGAATAAAGGGTTTGGGATTTATGCATCCAAAGATGTCCCTCAAGGTAAAGTAATGAATATTATCTTTTATTGAATTCGGTCCAGCTGAATTGATACTAAAGTAATGGAACTCTTAAGCATTCAAAGCATGAAATTTCCATTTATTTTTTCCTTTTGAACTTGCGATTACCTAGAGTTGTTTTGCTATATTTTGATTTTGAGTGATTAATTATAACTTCGTATGTTTGGGAGGCAGACATTTCAATGCGTTGTTATGATACCGTTGTTCAAACACCAAAATAGTGATGAAATTGGAAAGTGTTCATTATATAGGGATAGAAAAAATACTTTTCAAATACATAAAAAAACATATATATGCCAGTAGACAATATTGGTTAGGAAACATTGGATGTTTAAGAAAAATGTGATGCTTCAGTGTTGGTTATTTGTGTTTTTCCGTAAAAGAAAAGAAAAGAAAAACAATGTTATTTATGATGTTCAGTTTTACTTTCATAGAACTGGCAAGTCATCTAGTTGAGTGATTTACTTAACATTTACAGATTCAGGGGTTCTGCTTGTTGTTCCACTTGATCTGGCGATAACTCCTATGAGGGTCCTAGAAGATCCTTTAATTGGACCCGAATGTAGGTCGATGTTAGCAGAAGGTGAAGTTGATGACCGATTCTTGATGATGCTGTTCCTGACGGTGGAACGTCTGCGGAGGAACTCTTCATGGAAGCCGTATGTTCTGAACATATGTTCACCTTTTATACTTTGTCAAGAAGAAGTTTCATGCATGATTGGGCGGGGATTCTTATTGGGTATATTTCGTTCGAATGAAAACTTATCAGCTTTTGATCCCAGGTATCTTGATATGCTTCCTACTGAATTTGGAAATCCACTTTGGTTTACTGATGATGATCTCATTGAGCTAAAGGGAACAACATTGCATCGAGCAACTGAGCTGCAGGTACTGTATTTGATGTTCAAAATTGTCTTTTGTTGAATGTTTAAACTTTTGGGATTGGACTTCTCAAATGCTTTCTGGAACCGGAATTTATGAATATGCACTGCTGCGATTTTGAGAACGTTCTTTATTACCTTGTTTAGTACTGTATCTGTGTGTATTCATGGTTATTTGTGATGATTTGCAGTAATGATGTCATTTTGTTTGTTTTACTCTGATATTTACCCTTCAGCATATGACTGAAGACAGGTTTTGTTAAGTGTTAACAGAAGAAAAATTTGAAGACCCTATTTGATGAGAAAGTTAAGAAATTGGCGGAAAAGCTCTTGGTCCTTGACGGAAATCCAGAAAGGTGTGTTGAGACTATAAATTACATTTTCACTTATGTTTGAGCTTTTTCTGTGCATCTTCACTACATCTATTATTTCTTTGAGACGAAAGAAGAGAGATAATTTTGATCATGGATGGAAATATTCATGTTTTTTTTTTTTTTTTGTATCTTTGGTTATTGTACTGGAAGTTTTAGATTTCTGAGTTTTGTCTTCCTTGTTGGTTTTGGCAGTGAAGTGAGATTTGAAGACTTCCTTTGGTATGTTCAAACTAGTTTCTCGTTTTATACATTCAATATATGTTTTATTTATTAGGTTAATAATGTAGATTTGTAAGTTTAAAGAGTGGACATACTGACAGGGCAAATTCCATTTTTTGGACTCGAGCTCTTAATATTCCTATTCCAAGCACCTACGTGTTCCCAAGAATTCAAACAGAGCAAGACGGCGCAACTAGCGATGCTTCAGGTGCATCTACCAATCATGTTTCCAGTGAAAAGTTAACCAACAGAAAAAATGAAAAACGTAAGATTGCTTGTTATTTGTTCCAACTGAACAGGAAGTTTGTACTTTTTTCTAAATAATTCCATGTGGAATGTTGTGATTAATCAGTTCTCCAGATAAACAACTCTACAAGCCAAGTTTCTGGAGCAGAATCTACTTCACAAGAAGGAGAGACTATATGGGTTGAGGGTCTTGTCCCCGGCATTGATTTTTGCAATCATGGTAATCTGAGTACTTTGTATGATTGTATATGATGTTCAGTTAGCTCCTTCAAAGTTTAAGACTTCATAATTGTTTTCTTTGAAGCATACTATTACATCCTTTTTTCCACTAGTGAAGGTTCCATTGTCGAAAATTGCAATATACCTATAGAAAGAATATACCATAAGTATTTCTGTTCGTATTATTGTATTAGCTTCTTATCACTACTTTAATGTTTGATAACCTTTCAATCATGTAATAATCACTGATAATGTGTGAATCCAATTTGATATGTCAATTATATGCTTCAATATATTATGCAAGTTTGAAATTGTTCCTTATTGATGCTATTTGTTTGTAAATCTGCAAACTCTTTGTTCAGACTTAAAGGCTGTAGCAACCTGGGAAATCGATTCAAGTGGATCATCAACTGGGGTCCCTTTTTCTATGTACCTTCTTTCTGGTATCATTCTTTCCCTTTGTTGCTTGTTATTCCGAATTATTCTGGAATCTATCCTTTGGCGCTTATTTCACTATTTGCAATCGTCGCTTATGAACACAGTTCATTTAAAAAGTGGTTCAAATCACTGGAACTTGTTATTTCCAAGCCCGCGTTCTAATCTCGTTAGCAATTAATTTCCTGTTCCTTTTTCGAATTGATAATTCTGGAGATTGTTGTCAGCTTGTATGCTATTAAGGTGGCCTCTTTTAAACATGTAGCCGTAAAGTACTTGAGCGTATATCTTTTCACTTAGAAAGTGATGTTCTTGACAACATATTATTTTTCCATCAGCTGGGAACATCCTTCACGAAGGGGGGAAAGAGATAACCATCAGTTATGGCAACAAGGGGAATGAGGTATGCTGAATTTCTAGGCATTTAAGAAATTGTTTTTCCCCCTCCAAATTCCACTCTATTTTTTTATAGCCCAATAATATAATACTGTCTCAAGATTTTATAAGTGAAATCATGTTGATTGCATTGCATGACAACCAATGCAAACAGTTTTATTCTTCATCCGAGTTGTATCTTTAACACATGATATCACTCAAACAATATAGCTTTGGTTGATACCTTTGTTCTCACTTCTCATCATGGCACTGTATTTCAACTTTAGTTAATGTATGCCTTGTCTAGTTCATCTGCTAGATCTCATTAATGCATTGCTTGTGTATATACGTGAATATGTTTTATTGGATTCGTTCTGTTTTTTTATGGTGAGATATGATCCTTGTAAGTTGTAGCCAATCCCACATTGTGGGATATAGGCTGCCTCTCGTTCTGTTTCGCTGGAGCATATATTAGCTAAAGGTGAAAGTTTGTATGCTTATGAATAGTTTCGTAAGAGACTCACCATTCCATAATTTCCATGCATAGGTGGATATTTATCGATTATAAAATCTCATCTCAATCCTTCTTGTCAACTTTGATCAATGGAGATTTGATGCAGGAACTTCTATACCTTTATGGATTTGTCATAAAAGACAACACAGATGATTATCTAATGGTAAATAATTCTTAGCAACTTTCTCTCACCCCCTCCTCCTTCTCCTCCACTTTCTGATAAATGGTTTTTTTATTACTTATTTCTCTATACACCTTTCATCATAACTTATTTTGCATCCATAAATGGCAGATACATTATCCCATGGAAGCTATTCAAGATGTGCCATTTTCAGAGGCCAAACTGCAGCTTCTTGAAGCTCAGGTTAACCATTAGTAACGTCGATACAAATGCATGTGCATGATTCATCTTACAAATCTGTAATGCAAGTTAATTAGTCTTCTCATTCGTACATTTTGTGTTTATCATCACAGAAAGGCGAGTTGAGGTGTCTCTTGCCGAGAAGTTTGCTAAGTAATGGCTTTTTCCCCGAAAGTAACTTGCCAGGAGGAACTAATGACAAGGAGACTGCTAGTCAGCCGTTCAATTATAGTTGGAGTGGACACCGCAAGATGCCCTCATACAGCAGTAAACTTGTTTTCCCCGAACAGTTCTTAACTGCCTTGAGAACAATTACCATGAAGGAAAACGAGCTTTACCAGGTTTCCTCATTACTTGAAGAGGTGCGCTGTCTCATCAATTCTACTAATGTTAATTTCTATGTTGCTTCTATCTTGTATTAGAGCGAAAATATGTGTTGCAATTGCATTTCGTTGAAATTTAGTTATTAATATGATATGAGACTGTGGCTGACCAAATCCTGAAAATTGTTGTTAAAGCTTGTTGGTTCTGGAGGAGAAAGACAGCCATCCGAAACTGAAGTTCGAACAGCTATATGGGAGGCTTGTGGGGATTCCGGCGCTTTACAACTGCTTGTTGATCTTCTTAACATGAAGTAATTTTTGCCTATACTTTTCCTCAAGTTACCATTATGATTTATGATTCTGTCATGTACTAACATGTATTAGTTATACCCCCTTTCGAGAACCCATGATGCACCATTTCTCTAGTTAAATAGCGTTTCTGCTCTACGATTGCATTAGGATGACGGAACTTGAAGAGGGATCAGGGACAGAAGAGAATGATGCTGAATTGCTCAAGAAAGCCCACATTACTGAAATTCAGAGCGACGGAAGGTAATCGTACTGTTGTTATTCTTAAACGTCGCATCTTACTGCACATAAAACACAGTTTTCATTCTCCTTTTTATCTCCCAAATGTTGCAGGAATGGGTGTGTTTCGATGAGCAGAAAGCGATGGGGGAGCGTAGTATATCGTCAAGGCCAAAAACAGCTGACTCGTCGTTTCATTAACGAGGCGGAGCATGCATTGCAATTAGCATTGAGCGAGGAGAACTAATCAATCA
Organism: Ballota nigra; assembly: GCA_947034835.1. NCBI lineage: Eukaryota > Viridiplantae > Streptophyta > Magnoliopsida > Lamiales > Lamiaceae > Ballota > Ballota nigra. Next base: position 101,304,854 of record OX344724.1, on the reverse strand, counting down.
TCTGCTTACTCCCATTTTAATTACCAGATTTCTAAAGAAACTGGTACCATATTTTGAAAGCGCCAAAGGGAATATCTGATTATGAGAAACCAAACTTGCATGATATCTTTTTATGATAGATTATATACGTGTTCTATTTATCCATAATATACGTAACGCGGTGGTCAGAACCATGCATAAGATCAAAGAGAAGAAATTTCCAACATTAAGACGAAATGACACGTAATTTCTCAGGAAGGATTAGTCAAAAAAAGCAAGTCAGTCACGTAACTTTATTACGAGGAACGGTTCAATTCAAAAACGCCAAAGTTGAAACTTTTCAAATTCTCAACACTACTTATAATCTATTTCACCTCCTCTTTTACAAATCTCACTTATTCCTTCAAGAATGATATCCAGAAGTTCATTCCTTGTAATGATATTTGCTCTTTTAGTGGCGTGCGGCTCTACAGCGAGAGGAAGGCAGCTGGTAAACAGAGGTTGCGACGAAATCTACGTCGTCGGAGAAGGAGAAACGCTGCACACCATCAGCGATAAGTGCGGCGACCCGTTTATCCTGGAGCACAATCCCCATATCAATGATCCCGATGATGTCTTTCCTGGCCTTGTTATCACCATCACCCCATTTCCAAGTTACCTGCACAAATACTAACTAATACTATTGAAATTTTGACTTTTATTTATTTATTTAGATATTTGGATAAATGAAATTTCATGTTTGTTTCTCATATATATTACATTAATTTATTTCTGGTGACGTTCCATAATAATTTTTACGCCCTAAATATGAATATAAAATACTTTTAAAATATTTACTTTATTTCAAGATACTTTTCATTTATTGGTCAAAAAGTTAAATTGTGCACCACCCCATGAAAATTAATAGGGCACTGCAAGAAAATAAAATATCACCTACGGAATCTTCCTATAAATAAATCTCGCAGTGGAATTGTCTCACTTGCCTACAAATTTTTCTAATCATGTAGACACTTCATTCCTCAACCTACAAGCAATTTGCCTACGAAATAAAAATAAAATTTGTAGGCGTTAATTATCTACAAGTGATTTGCCTATAAAAATTTATCCACAAACAATTTGCCTACGAAAATTCCGTACGCAAATTTATTTATAGGTAGAGAATGAAAATGCCTATATAATTAAAAACTTTTGTAGGCAAATTCGTAGGCAATTCCCACTACAAAAAAATTCGTTGGAAATTTCGTGGTTATATTAACAATTTCCAAGGTAATTTTTTTGCTTTGTTGTAGTGGGGGACGAAGAGAGTATATTTTATCACAAAGTCTTCTATAAACATATATATATTTATATTTATTGATACAATTATATACATTCACTGATACCATTATATTTATAAACTGAATTCAAAATATAAAGTTATATTATCAGTGAATATATGCAATAACATCATTTCCATATTATTAAAATTTGCACGGAGATGTACTTATATTTTATTGAGGACGCTAGCTAGATGGAAATCGTGGTGTTCTTAATGTTGGAGTGTGGAGGCTGAATGAACTCTACATTTGGGCCCCCTTTCTTCGGCCCTAATTTTAGGGTTAGGGTTCGTTTGTTATATATACACGTTTTCTCCTTGTATTCGGTATCAGAAAAATAGTGAAAAATCCTGGCTTGACATCGCCCCCATGCGTAGTCGTGAGACGAATTGGGTAAACAAATCTCGTGTTCTATTTCGTGATTGCGTGCGTGAGTTTAATCCTAACACTTAATTACTCTATTTTTAGATTAATTACGTGGATACAACTTACAAGCTTGTTATCAAATTGTAAATATACACGAAGCCTTTGAACGTAACTAATTTTATATATTAGGCGTGTACATGAGCTATTTTGGTGTTCTGCCTAACAAAGTCTGAACAATTTAAGTCGCGCGTTAGGTTCCTTGATAAGTCAATGCCAAATTCAGGTCATAAAGTCAATGTCAAGTTTGGTCAAACAAAAAATTACCTTCTACTCCAAAATGGGCATTAGCATCAAAATGTAAGTATGGGTACATGAACTGCAATATATGAATAAAACCATGGAGCAACATATGTAATTATTGAAGCATGCATATATTATTTATGTATATATATGCTTTCACAATTAATATTTTTCATGGGAAAATATAAATTTTATTACTAGTAGAAGGGCTACTTTTAAAAAAATTACAATATGACAATCTTTTGTAGCAAAAGGCGAAACCCTCCCCAAGGCCCCCTGGACAACAGGATAACCCCTCCTCAAAGCAAATTATGCTTACATAATTTCGTTTGACGAAAATATATTGCCAAACTAATTACTTAAGAAACGTCGAAATGGAATGTATGCCACTTTAATTTTGGCGGTTTATCCAAAAGTCACGTAACACAATCGTGCGCGACCCTTTCAAAAAAACGCCAAAGTTGAAATTTTAGTGGGTTTTTTTTTCCCTACCCCGATATGCCGTATTGCCGTTTATTTTCAATTTCTAGATTATCTTGTCCAAAGTCCATCATGAAAAAAAAATAAAAAAAAACTTATCAAATTCAATTATATATGGTTAGGCTTGTATTTAATAATAAATGAATTTGTTTAGCTCTCGAGCATATAAAAAAAAAAAATTTAATTTTTTTTTTAATCGGTAAAGTTGCTGACTTTTCCTCTCTCAATAAATTATCTAATCCAAAATTCCTAGTCGAAATTAATTAATTACATATTGTAACCAGCTTCATAATTAATTAATTAGAAGAAAATTCCAATTTCTAAATGTCATTAATGGGTTTAACAGTTTTTCCTCATGACTATCGATGTACTGTCACAATGCCGTTTGTCAAGTGTCACCAGTCTGACCAAGGCGAAGAGCAATTAATATTATTTCAGATATTCTTTAATATTAATAATAATTAATCGACTATCACAAGAGCTAACAGTTAGTGATTGGTCCTACTATAACAAACCACTACTCCCATTACCATACGCCCAATCGTGCACCCTTAAAACATGCCCATTATCATCCTATAAATACCACCAAATTTCCATATTAATTTCACAATATATATCATCATGACTTATTTACGTGCTACTTTTCTTGTGTTTCTGGTGGTGGCCGCCGGCGAAGCTGCTTACGGCGGCGACAGGGCGGCGTACAAAAGGGAATGCGACGAAATATATAAAGTTAAAGAAGGAGAAACGCTTCACAGCATAAGCGACAAGTGTGACGATCCCTTCATAGTGGAGAACAACCCTCATATTCAGCAACACGACGACGTTTTCCCTGGCCTTGTCATCAAGATCACCACTACTAGATTAATCCATAAATCAAGAAAGTCGTTTCTCTTTTTTCATTAGTCTTTTTATTTATTTATTTGCTTTTCGTGACATTTAACTTCTTCCTAGTTAGTTCATAATGTTAGTTTTATATAGAACAATTTCTTTTTCACCATTTGCACATGTTTGTTAGTATTGTTATTATTTTTTGGGTGCGTTATTGTTTTTTTCTATCTTTTTTTTTTCATTTGAAAAACTGGCATAAAATAATGGCCTATAATAGAGTAGAAACCCAGACCACGTTTAATACTATGTTTGCCAAAAAAAAAAAAAATCAGTTGGGATATGAACTATTTTTTCCTTTGCAGGACGTTATTACTAAGCAAAACATATAGAGCTCTTACTTAAATGGGTCTTTCTACGGTCAGTAAGGCTTTCGCCCTTCCTGACGTCAGTAAACCCTTTGATTACTGTTGAATTTTTGATCCAACGTATAATATTTTTTTCAACGGATTGCACTTTGTATTAAAGCGTTTGCACTCTACATATGACAATTGCACTGTATCGCCCTATTATTAAATTAAATTAATATATGTAAAATTACAAAAATGCCCTTTTACTTTAAAATAATTAATAATTAGGGATTAATATTTTTGTAGTCCCGTAACTTGACATCAATTTGATTTGATCCCCTTTGTTTATTAATTTTCATTTTGGTCCTGTAAATTTAAAAATATTTTGATTTCAATCCTTTTATCGGCTCAAGCAACACAGACGGTTACGACCGAGATAATCAATTCCATTTTACCTTTATTTTCCCTTAAAATCCCAAATCACACGCAGCACGACTGCGCAGTTTCAAAATCCAAAATTATTCTTCTCCGATCATTCTTCACCAAGTCTCTAAATATTATTCTCTAAAAATATTAAAAATCTGGTCATTTCCTAATTTAGTACTGGAAAAACAAAAATCATAAGGAACACCTAGGTTTGTTTGATGAACAATACCCTACCTTAAAATAGCATATGCATCGAACCCAAATGAATTAAATTCGTGAAAATCGCCGAAAACCTTCGAATTGAAGAAAAAAATTGTGGCCGCGGAGTAGTCTCCAGAACCACCGGACACTGTCCGAAATAACACCGCCGCACTTGGGAATTTCTTAATATTAATTTTCCATTTTTTATGCAGAAGATATAGGTATCGCTGCATAGAAATTGAGAGATTGGGCATGGTTAATTTCTTCAGTAGTGAGTTTTTAGAATTTTCTGGGTTCGTTTTTTAAATTATTTCTGAGTATGGTGATTGAATGGGTATGTTTTAATAGAAACAAAATACAAAACAGTACGATCGATTTACTATGTGGTCGAATAGAATGGATATGAAAATCTTCAATTTCTTCCCTTTACTGGGTTTTAATTTTGAAGAATAAGATAAAGGGGTTATGGAAAGAAGAAAGATGAATAGAAATTAGGTGGGCCTTGAAGAAAAAAATGAACAATATGGGAAAATAACCCGACCCATGCCCCACAACCGAAACTAATATATTTATTCTCAGGATAAAGCAAAAATAAAGGGTCATGATTTTTAAAAACTCTAATTTAATTCTTTTTTAATTATTTTAAATAAGATGCAAGGTTATATTAACTTAAAAAAAAAAATTATAAGGATATTTTTGTAATTTTATAATTTTTTTCTATAAAAAATAATTATTTACATCATGGCGAAGCTAGATTGCAAATGGCGAAATCAAATGATGTGTCAAGTTCTTATTGGTTTACTGACGTCAGGAAGGGCGAAAGTCTTCCTGACCGTAGAAAACCCCTACTTAAATATCATAAAGATTTGGAAAGTTATACATTTTTATAATTAAGTAAATAATATTTTCTATTTACATGTACAAATGAACTCATCTTACTGCCTTAATTTTGGACAATCTAGTCAACAAAAGCAAATTTTTGTCTTTGATTAAAGCTTATCTTGATCACAATTTATATCAATTTAATGCAAAATTTTATAGAGTGGAAAAATTGATATATTAATCGGGTTTTAGAATTACTTGTGAGTTTTGATGATTAATTGTTAATATTGATTAGCAATTTAGTAAAAAAAAAAAAATATATATATATATATCACTTGGAAAACTGTAGAATGGGAAATAAATTTCTTATGTCTCTGACCCCTAATTTTGAAGGCCTAATTCTCAAGCCCAAATGTGAGCAAGACAAAGCCCAATGGACATCCTTTAATTCTTTTCGAATAAAAAAAAATTCAACTGTAAATGTATTTTCAACTTAATAGGATAATTGCCTAAATTTATTTATTTCATTAAACGTTAATGTGAGTCATTATGCCATAAAAAAAATCCATATATTGTATAACGTGCATATATGAATTCTGATAATATTGAAACGAATACACGACAATCTGAACAAGTAAAATCATACTTCTCAACTCACACATCATGTACCATTGTAACCGCTTAGAATAGATAGTTCTAGAATAGAGAACAAACTCTATAAATAGCACACCAAATGTATCAATTCATTGAGTTAAAAAAACACAAATTCATTTCATGTGTTCATGTGTTGTGACTCAACATGGTATCAACGGGTGGCGTTTGCTTGTTTCCAATGTGTTTTCATTGATCTTCAAGTCTGATTGGAGCTCTTTTCATGTTTCTCGATCCTTCGTTCTTCCGCTTTTCTTCTCTTCCTACTCTGATTTCTTTCTTGCCGTGTTTCAATGGCAATTCCTCCGGCTAAAATGCCTCATTTCATTGAGCTAAACATCAAGCTCGATCGTCAGAATTATCGTTTCTGGCGCTCTCAGGTTCTAGCCTCAGTCTACGCCCATGGATTTTATTATAGTATGCCTTGCAACTATGCATACGCATGCACACGAGCATGCATGACGAATCAAGAAAGATCTAGAAAGTTAGTTATAGAGAGTTAGTTAGCTTGGATGAAGATTAGTTAGTTTGTTATGCAGCAAATGTAACAGCTGCAAGTTTGTTAGTCGGTTACGGCATGTGCCTATCACATGCTCTTATCTTCTTCTTCATGTATTTAAAGATGTACACCATTCATTCAACACTTGGAATAAAATCATGAGTAAACATTTTACACAATATGAGTGATTTCAACATGGTATCAAGGGATAACGGTTACGATCTCCATTGATGATTCGGGTTGATCTTCGTGCTCACTTCTTCCGTTCTTAGCGTCCTCATTTCTTCTTCTTCTTTGTTGATTTCTTTTTTGCTCACATGGATCCTTCTTTATCTGGTTTTCCTAGATCGTTTGGTACACTTTCTATTAGGTTAGATCGTACGAATTATCTGTTTTGGAGAACACATGTCCTTGCTATGGCTCGTGCTCATAATTTTGAGCATCTTCTTCTGTGCTCGGCATCTGATGTTCCTCCTTTGATTACCAATGATGGAGATGGTACTCGGCTGAACAATGATGCTCAATTGTGGCACCAGAGGGATCAATTCCTCCTCAGCTGGATGTTATGCTCGATTTCAGAGTCCATGCTTGGCTATGTAAATCGTTGTAGTCACTCGTTTCATGTTTGGAAGGTGTTCGAGGATTTGTTCAGATCTCAATCAAAGGCTAGAGTGATGAATCTCAGATATCAATTACAAACTCTTAAGAAAGGAAAAGTTCAACTGTAGATGAATATGTTCTTAAACTCCAGAACATTGCTGATGAACTTCATGCTGCTGGTCATGAGATTCGTGATGATGATCTCATAATGCATCTCCTTGGCGGTTTAGGTTCTGAGTATGATGCAGTAGTGGTGAATCTGACAACCAGATCTGAGCCTTTGTCTTTCAAATGGAAACCTAGCGTATCGTGGTTCAAAAATGCCGAATCTCGTCTGAATCATCATTTGTCAGGACTCTTCGGCGTAAGTTCCTTGGCTTGGACAGGCCATTTAGTACATGTCGCTATTCCTGGATCCAGAGGGGAGTACGTTCGATGGAATAATTTCTTAGATGTCTTACCGCATCCCCAAGGGTTAGGCCCGCTTTTTACCGGTCAGTGGGCAACCCCATTTTTATTTTTGCCCTTTTTTGGAATCGAAATACCTAACCTAACTAATACTAAATTCCCCCTTGACAGTGTATATGTTGTATATGTAAATCCTAGATGTGAAAATAGGCGCAATTCAAGGTCTGCCTGGTCCACTGACGAATAGAGTCAAGTGCGGTCGGTTCCATAACAAACGTAAACGTAGCTGATAGGTCCAATCTATCCTGCATGCACATGAGATCAGATTACAACAGGCTAGTGCATCTCCGCTGCTATTGCCTATTCAGGCTTCCTCCTCTTCAACTGCTCCTTCTGCAAATTATGTTTCCAAAGACAACAAATCCCGGAGTGGTGGTAAACCAAAGGGTAAACCAAGGTTTTACTCTAAATCTAAAACACCTTGTCAAATTTGTGGTAAAACTAATCACACTGCTGCCAAATGCTTTAAGCGTTTTGATCATTCTTTCCAAGGATTGGATCCTTCTCAGAGTGTTCCTGGTTCTGGTAATCAGTTTCAGTCTAATGCTCCTGGTTCTCATCAGGCACACCTTACTCACTTTAATCAGACTACTAATCCTGTCTCACATCCCTTTGCTTATACGACTGATTCTTCTTTTGAACCTACTGTTAGCTCTTCCCAAAATGTCTCAGGTAATGAGTGGTATGTAGACAGTGGAGCAACTCATCATGTTACTTCTTCTTTGGGCAATCTACACATTCAACAGCCATACAAAGGTCAGTCACATCTCACTGTTGGTAATGGTACTGTTGCACCAATATTACATGTTGGCTCTATGACACTTAATAGCTTGCATGATGATACTTCTTTGGCTTTATGTGACATTCTTCATGTACCTGATATCACCAAGAATCTGATTAGTATCTCAAAGTTTCTGCATGATAATAAGGCCATAATTAAGTTTCATCCTACTGCTTGCTTTGTTAAGGATCAGAGAACCAACAAAATCCTTTTGAGAGGCACTCTTAAAGATGGCTTATATCAGCTAGATGTGACTGCTTTCAGACAACCAGGTGGCTCTAACTCCTCTCCTGGATATCAGTCTCAGTCTGTTCCTTTGTGTAATTCTGTTGTTATGGCATCTTTGTGTAATTCTGATTCTAATAAGGCATATCTCTGGCATTTAAGACTTGGTCATCCTTGTCATGCCACACTCTGTAATGTTCTTAAGACTTTGAATGTTTCTGCCAAATCTATGAAGTTTTGTGAACCTTGCAAATTGGGTAAAATGCATCAAAAATCATTTAATTCTGTTGTTCCTCATTCTGATGTACCTTTTAGTATTATACACATGGATGTCTGGGGACCAGTTTTTTGTCTCTCCACTGAGGGATACAGATATTATGTGTCATTAATTGATGAGTGCACAAGTTTACTTGGATCTTTCCCTTAAAAGCTAAATCTGAGGTTGCCATTGTGGTTAAACATTTTCTATCAATGGTTGAGAGGCAATTTTCTTGCAAAGTTAAAACTGTTCAGTCAGACATGGGTGGTGAATTTACAGTTTTGCACAAGTTCCTTCAGGATCTGGGTATCATCTATAGACATTCTTGCCCATACACACATCAAAAAAATGGTCTAGTTGAGAGGAAACACCAACATGTTACTGATATTGGCCTTTCTCTTCTTGCTCAAGCCAAACTTCTCATGACCTTTTGGTGGGATTCTTTCACTACTGCTGTATTTCTGATTAACATGCTTCCTACCCCAGTCCTATCTCACATTTCTCCCTTCCAGAAATTATTCCATACACCTCCAGATTACTCCATGCTTAGGGTATTTGGTTGTACCTGTTTTCCTTTTCTCAGACCCTACAACTCATCTAAACTTCAACTCAGGTCCTCCAAATGTTTGTTTTTGGGATACGGCTCTATTCATAAGGGCTATAAATGTCTTCATCCTACTGGGAGAATTTATATCACTCCCACAGTTGAGTTCAATGAATATGAATTTCCTTATCCTGAGTTCATTTCACCTACCTTACCTCCTCCACAACCTCCTATACTTCATTTATTTCCCACTCCAGCTCCTTCTCCAGTTAATTCATCCTCCAATGGCTCATCATTCCATAATGCACATGTCATTTCTCATTCTCATCATCTATCTCACTCTCCGGGTCCAGGTTCTTCTGTATCTCCTCCTCTCAATTCTTATTTGCATGATTCTCCTCTTGCCCCCATTTCTACTTCTTCTTCCCATTCAACTCCTCCAGTTTTGTCTCCTCCAGTCCTGCCTCCTCCTGTTTTGCCCTCCCACTCAATGGTGACAAGATCCAAGGCTGGTATTTTCAAGCCTAAGATCTTTACATCTTCTGTTCTTCAGGTTCTTCTTGAACCTGACACTGTTTCTCAGGCCTTTCAAATACCTGAATGGAAACAAGCAATGGATGAGGAGTATACTGCTCTTTTGAAGAACAATACTTGGGAACTAGTGCCTTCCTCACCAGATATTTCCCCTATCACTACTAAGTGGATATTTAGAGTTAAATACAAAGTTGATGGTTCTGTTGAAAGGTACAAAGCTAGACTAGTTGCAAGGGGTTTTCAACAAAATGCTGGGGTGGATTATTTCCAGACCTTCTCTCCTGTTATTAAGCACATCTCTATCAGGATCATGTTCACAATTGCTGTCAGTTTTGGTTGGCAAGTTCAACAGGTGGACATCAATAATGATTTTCTCAAAGGTGATCTTAAAGAACCTGTTTACATTACTCAACCTGAAGGCTTTGTGGATAATTCAAAACCGAATCATGTTTGTAAACTGGTTAAGGCTCTTTATGGTTTGAAACAAGCCCCTAACGCCTGGTATGACACTCTCAAAAGTTTTATGCTCTCTGTTGGTTTTGAGCACTCTAAATTTGATCATTGTCTGTTCCTTAAGAGTTACAATGGGAAAAGATTGCTAATGCTTGTCTATGTCGATGATATTCTCATTACTGGTGACAAAAATGAGGACATTTCTCAGCTGATTACCACTCTCCATCATAGGTTTTCCTTGAAACATCTTGGTCCTGTTAACTATTTCTTAGGTATAGAGGCTTCTGTTTCCTCACACACTATCAAACTCTCCCAATCCAAATACATTAAGGAGTTATTGCTACGCACTAATCTCTCTACTTGCAAAGCCTGTCCAACACCAGCTTGTCCTAGTATTAAACTAGGACAGCATGATAGCCCTCCTTTCTCCAAACCTTCTTTGTTTCGTAGTATGATAGGAGCTCTTCAATACCTCACTCTTACCCGTCCGGATATAGCTTTCAGTGTCAACAAGTTGAGTCAGTTTCTTGCACATCCTATCGTGAATCATTGGGGAGCTTGTAAACGTATCTTGCAATACTTGAGAGGTACAATATATCCAGGCTTAACTTTCACTCTTGTTACTGATTTCCAACTTCGGGGTTTTGCAGATGCGGACTTTGCTTCTTCTTTAGACGACAGACGAAGCACCACAGGCTATTGTGTCATGCTTGGTTCCAACTTGCTTTCCTGGAGCTCCAAGAAACAATCAGTTGTGGCCAGAAGTACAACCAAAGCTGAATACAGGTCCATAGCTTTCTCTAGTACAGATTTAATTTGGATTTCTTCGTTATTTCATGAGCTACGTCTTCTGCTATGCTCTCCTGCTATATTGTGGTGTGACAATGAGGGTGCCGTCACTCTCTCTTACAATCCTGCCCTTCACTCACGTTCCAAGCACATTGAGATAGATGTTCACTATCTATGAGAGAAGGCGCATGATCAAGTTCTTGATGTTCGATACATTGCTACAGAAGATCAACCCGCGACTTCTTCACCAAGCCACTTGCTCCTACTCGGTTTCGTCACATGTGCACCTTACTTGTCATATCTTTTCAAGAGGGTCCATAGCCACATGGGCGTATTATAGTATGCCTTGCAACCATGCATACACATGCACACGAGCATGCATGACAAATCAAGAAAGATCTAGAAAGTTAGTTATAGAGAGTTAGTTAGCTTGGATGAAGATTAGTCAGTTAGTTTGTTATGCAGCAAATGTAACAGCTGCAAGTTTGTTAGTCGGTTACAACATGTGCTTATCACATGCTCTTATCTTCTTCTTCATGTATTTAAAGATGTACACCATTCATTCAACACTTGGAATAAAATCATGAGTAAACATTTTACACAATATGAGTGATTTCAACAGATTTGAGGATGTTCTGTTCTGCGATTCGATTCTGGATCCCGGTGATTCCGTTTGGCATCGACGTGATCAATTTTTGCTCAGTTGGCTATTCAACTCCATCAGTGAGGCCATGCTTGGCTTCATAAATCGCTGTTCTCATGCCTCTAAAGTCTGGTCTACGTTCGAGGTCTTGTTTCAATTGCAAGCTCAAGCACGTGTTCTGAGTCTTCGTCTTCAATTTCAAATACTAAAGAAAGGTAATCTCTCTGTGGATGAATATATTCTTCAAATGCGGACAATAGCCGATGGTTTGCATGCCTCTGGTCATGATATCTCCGACGAGGATTTGGTACTTTACTTACTTGGTGGCCTTGGTCCTGAATTTGACGCAGTGGTAGTCAATTTAACCACTAGATCTAAGGTACCATCACTTGTGGAGATCCAATCCATTTTGCACGTTCATGAGATGAGACTTATTCAGAACTCTACTGCCTCTCTTGTTGCTTCAACTCCTGCTAGCAACTCTCATCCTTCAGCTAATCTAGTTCAGGGTAGTAGAAACAGATCGACTGGCAATTCAAAGTTTAAAGGAAAACCTAACAAGTTTGGTTCGAAAAATCGGATTTATTGTCAGTTGTGTGGAAAGCCCAATCATCTAGCTTCCAAGTGCTACTTGATGAGACTTTTCACGGCCTTGAATCTAATACTCAGGCTCAATATCCTTCTGCTCCATCTGGATCTCAGCAGCAACATTCATCTGGATCTCAGCAGCCCCACGCTCTCAATGAGACTCACTCGGCCATCAAAGACGCATCACAATCAACCACTGATGGTGCTTCTACATCTTCCAATCCTTCTCCTTCCGATTGGTTCATTGACAGCGGTGCTACACACCACATCACTTCTCAACAATCTACATGTTTCTTCTCCGTATCAAGGTAACTCTAATCTCCTTGTAGGCAATGGCTCTAGTGCATCAATTGCTAACATCGGTTCTCTATGTTTACCTTGCCTGGATACTCACTCTACTGTCAATCTTAATAATGTCTTACACGTTCCAAGTATAACTAAGAATTTGATGAGTATCAGTCAGTTTCTGCATGATAATGATGCAATAATCGAATTTCATGCTCGTGGCTGTTTTGTTAAGGATTTGAAAACAAACAAGACCATTCTGAACGGGGTGCTTGATCAAGGTCTCTACAAGCTGGATTTTGGAAAGTTCACTCACAAACCACATACTGCTGCTCTTCCTATATGTTTCTATACAGCTTCTTCACATTTTGGTAGGAATAATACTGCTCTTTGGCATTTGCGCCTAGGGCATCCTTGTAATAAAACTCTTACTCATGTGATGAGAACATTGAAATTGTCCACTGCTACTTCAGATTTCGGTTTCTGTGAGGATTGTAAGTTGGGTAAAATGCATCAAAAGTCTTTTAATTCTATTGATCATTCCTCTCGGTTTCCATTGGACGTGTTACATATGGATGTTTGGGGTCCAACTTCTCATGTATCGATTGATGGTTTAAAATATTATCTTCTTATTGTTGATGAGTTTACACGGTATTCATGGATATATCCTATGACACTTAAATCTGATATCGCAAAATTCGTTCCTCAGTTTCTGAATATGGTAGAAAGACAATATGGCTCTCTTGTTAAGTCCGTACAAAGTGATATGGGGGGTGAATTTGTGGCACTACATCAGTTTTTCCTTGCCAAAGGAATCAAGATCAGACATTCTTGTGCTCACACTCATCAACAAAATGGCCTGGTTGAAAGGAAGCACCAACATGTGATTGAGCTTGGTCTCTCTATGCTAGCTACCTCTCATCTTCCTATGTCTTTTTGGTGGCATTCGTTTCACTCTGCGATTCACATCATCAATCTTCTTCCTTCACCTGTTACTCACTATAAATCTCCTTACACACTTCTCACCAAACGATCTCCAGATTACTCTCACTTAAGGGTGTTCGGTTGCACTTGCTTTCCGTATTTACGACCCTATAACACGTCTAAACTTCAATTTCGGTCCTCCAAGTGTATCTTTATTGGGTATAGTTCTTTCCACAAGGGTTATTTGTGCATGCATCCCTCTGGAAGGATATACACGTCCCCCACTGTGGATTTCCTAGAAAATGAATTTCCATACACACACCTTTTCTCTCCTTCCAACATTACTCCATCAAATCACACAAAAACTTTTATTCCTTCTTTCTCTTGCCGTGCTCCCACTCCCACAACTAGTGCTCATGATCGGCAATTTCATGTTGCGTCCCCTTCTCATGTATTATCTTCCATTAATGCAACCCATAATAATCACCCTGCTATATCATCTCCACCTGCCATTTACCCCTCCACTCACAATAAAAACCCCTCCACTCACGATAATGACCCCCCACTCACAATAATGATCAGTCTTCTTCTGATATTACTCCATCTTCTCTTCCTCCCTCTATACCTCCAACACACGATGTTGTACCTCACTCTAATCTTCCACAAAAAATCTCCTACTCAAATATACCTGCCCATAACTCTCATTATATGCTCACACGTTCTAAAACAGGCACCTTTCGCCCTAAAGCACTGGTATCCTCTATTTCCTCTTTACTTCCCGAACCAGTAAATGCTCAACAAGCTCTCTCACAACCTGAATGGAAAGAAGCCATGAATGCTGAGTATTCTGCTCTTCTTGAGAATGATACATGGTCATTGGTTCCCTTTACTTCGGATATGAACGTTATCACTACAAAGTGGATCTTTCGGATTAAGTATAAAAAAGATGGCAGTATTGAACGGTATAAGGCTCGCTTGGTTGCTAGAGGTTTTCAACAAACACTCGGTGTGGACTTCTTTCACACTTATTCTCCAGTGATCAAGCCTTTAACTTTGAGAATCGTTTTCAGTCTTGCTATCACTTTCGGATGGACGGTTCAACATGTTGACATTAACAACGCCTTTCTTAAAGGACAACTTTCGGATACAATATTTGTTCATCAGTCGGAGGGTTTTGTTGACTCCAGATTCCCATCTCATGTTTGTAAACTGAAGAAGGCCTTGTATGGGTTAAAACAAGCCCCAAAGGCATGGTACGAACAGCTTCATTAGTTTCTCATTTCTCAGGGTTTTACTCAGTCTGTTGCCGATCATTGTTTATTTCATAAAAGATCTAATGGTCAACTGTTGCTGATTTTGGTCTATGTGGATGACATCTTAATTACCGGGGACAATGAGAATGCAGTTCGGAACATCATTCATCTCCTAATTGATACGTTCTCTCTTAAACAACTTGGGGAAGTAAACTACTTCTTGGGCATTGAAGCTAAGTGATTAGGCGTGAAATTGTCATGATTCGTAGCTAGAAACGCCCTAGTTTTGGTCGAATTTATCGAGTATTGAGAGTCAATTGAGCATTATTTCTACACATTGATGAATTTTTCTCTTTGATGCTCATAGGTGAATAGAGGACGAAAAACGGAGTTCGTAGGACTTTGAATCGACTCAAGCGGATGCCCGGATGAGAAGATATTGAAGAAATACGATTGGTATTAGTGCGGACGAGGAAAAGTATTAGTTGGGATGAGTTGGAAGTCACTCGAGTGACTAGGTCGAGCGCCACCGCTCGAGCGAATTGCTCGAGCGCCCAAAACATACAGTGGAATTTCATCGCTCGACCGGCTCGAGCGGAACCGCTCAAGCAATTGTGTCATTCGAGCTACACTGCTCGAGCGAGACCGCTCGAGCATTTTGCTCGAGCAACTTCGGATTTTTGCCTCCGGATGCGTATTTTCGGCCCATTAACTCTCGTTTCAACCCGTGCCTATATATACCTCTTCCAAACACATTTTGAAGGATCCCGGAACGCACTACATCATTTTTACATAGAATTTTTAGAGAGAGAAGGAAGAGAAGAGACGAGCAAGTTTAATTTTACGGTTTTGAGGTTTTTGCTTACGAATTCACTTTACGATTTCACGTTTTAGTTTTGTTTCTTAATATCTTTTGTTCTTAAATACGTTGAGACCTCGTTTTGCCAATTAATTTCAGTTTATTCTTTTATATCTTAAAACCCAGTTTATGTTCGATCTTTTCTTCATTTTAATTACCATGTTCATGTTCGTCACGTGTTTAATTTTTATTGTTTACGTTAAATCTATGTCTAGCTAAAACCCTTGCATGCTTAGGGTAGGATGAACTCGTAGAAGTAGGTTGTGGGTACGTAATTAGAGTAACTTGTGACGTTAGGTTTTAATTCTCTTATTAATGAATTCTTAAAATTAATCCAGACTTCGCTCTTGAATTTCGTTCGAAAGGTGTTAGAGAGAGGACGACCGTATCACTCTTTAACAACGAGTAGACTTAATGAGAGAGTTTAGGAAAGGTTAATTCATCTACCGGTTTAGCGAAGGAGGACGACCACATCACCTTAGTTAAATTAGAGTCTCATTAATTAAGCACAATCTAGTAATTCGTTAGTAGATTAGTGAAGTCGAGTGTTAGAGTAAAGTATTAGGGTTTAGAATCTTGAGCTTTCACCTTGCATTCTTATACTTAGGTTAATTCTTGTGTGTCACAATTATTTTGATTATGTACCTGCTCCGTTAGTATACGTAGGGATTCCTATCTTAAGCATCACCACCTCATATTTGAAAACACACCTTTTGTTACTTAGTTTAATTTTCCTTTTGCATTCGTAGGATAATTGAGTTTAGTTTAATTAATCTTTCAAAAATCTAAAAACAATACACTCATATTAATTACGACGCGTAGATCTTCAGGGATCTATTCGCATATACACTGTCTCTTGGGTACGATATACTTGGTCGTTATACTTACTGATACTACAGTAAACCCGTTCGCTTGCGGGTAAGCGACTAGTAGAAGTTAGTAAAATCGCTTCAAGTCAATGGCACCGTTGCCGGGGATGGCGTTATATGCTTTTTGAATAGGACTTGTCGATAGCTTAGTAGTTAGTAGTGGGTGCTTATTTTCTGTTTTATTTCTTATTGTTATTTTTATTTATTCGGCAGTTGCGTTTTGATCATTCTGCTAGTGTGTCAGGTTTATGAAAACACGCTCACAAGGCAATACGAGCGAAGAGAGAATACCGTTGGACCCTGAGACAATAGCCAGGAGGAACCGAGCTTACTTGAGAAGAATGAACGCAGCCGACTTAGGGATGGAACCAATGGATCTCAATAATGAGTTGGACGATGCTGCCAACGATTTCAATCAGGCAGTAGACCGGGTTGATGGCTCTGGAGGGAGTGGTGGTCAAAATCAAGACCAGTTCGTGGATAGTCAGAGCCAGAACCCGGGTGCACAAAATGTAAACAATCCAGCTCAGAATCTTGTCCAAAATCCTCTGAACAACCCTGCTTACCCACAAAACCCAAATAACCCTTTCCACAACCCAGCATACCAACATTACCCATACCCACCATACCCTTATCCACCATACCCGTATCCTCCACCTCCTGTCTACAACCAACCTCCTGTGTACCAACAACCTCCAGTTCAACACATACCAGCACCACCTGTCGCTCCTCAGCCTGTGCCCCAGAACGCAGATCAGAATATGGCAATTCGGGGCAGGTTCGCGGCACAACCGCAGAGGTACTACGATGGAGTGGCATTGCCTCCAGTTGAGGCAAACAACTTCTCGATTTTCCCAGGAATTCTTAAGTTGCTTACCGAGAACCAATTCAAGGGGGAAGTTGGGAAGGAGAACCCTCACACTCACTTGAGGAGTTTCCTCATGATAGCATCTACTTTCAATTACAATGGCATGTCTGAAGATGCCAAAAGGCTCAGGTTGTTCCCATTCTCTCTTACGGGAATAGCCAAGGAATGGTATGATAACACGCTCCCGCGGGGAGGTGTTAACACATGGGCCGAGCTCGAGCGTCTGTTCCTCGAGCGATTCTACCCTCCATCGAGAACGATTAAAGCGAGAATTGAGATCTCTTCCTTTCGCCAGAAGTCTGGAGAGGATTTACGCCAAGCGTGGGAGAGATACTCAAATATGTTGATCGAGTGCCCGCAGCACGGGTACAACGAGTGAGACATTATGGCGTTCTTCTACAGTGGAGCCAGCAAGGCTGGCCAAGCCCACCTAGATGCATGTGCAAGTGGAGCTTTTCTGAATCAAGGGGTAGCGAGGTGTAGAGAGATCGTGGACAATATTGTCACGAATGCTGGTGCATGGAACGAGGATCCAGAGGGTATGCAAGTTGGAGGAGAATGAGGGTACAAGGAAGCTGTTGATGACTATGATGGAGAAGATCAGCAACCTTGAGATGGGGCAGAACTTGGTTGGAGGGAATGTAGCAGCAAGCGAGAAAGTGGAACCACCCACGAGTCAGCAAGAAGAGGCCAACTATATGGGAAGGCCTAATTACCCACAAGGGGGGTATCCACAAGGTGGAAACCAGTATGGAAGACCTTCTTATGGTCAACCATTTGTACCTCCAGGCCCACAGCCGCCTCAAAATCAATGGAGGAACACACAAGGGTATCAAGGAGGCCAGCAGCCTCCTCAAAACACATGGAGGAAAAATGAGAATTTTTCTTATGCTAACCCAAAAGCTGGTATTACTGTTCCTACAGGTGTAGATCCTGGGTCTAAACCTCCTGGTGGAGAAGGCGGAGCATCAACCGAGGAGATGTTGAGAACGATCCTTCAGAAGGTGGAGGAAGGTAGCAAGCGATTGTCCTCTTTGGAGTACGATGTGAAAGAGTTGCACAAGAAAGGCGATCATCGAGATCAAGAACTCCAGAAGAGAGACATCGAGTGGAATCGAGTTCAGCAAGAGAACAACAGAAGATTCAATTCTATCGAGTACCAAATTAGTCAGATCGCAAAGTCTCAGCCGAGAGAGCCTGGCAAATATCCGTCAATGCCCGAGGATAACCCAAAGGAACATTGCAAGACTATTGAGTTGAGAAGTGGGACCAAATATGATGGTCCCGAGATGCCTGCTGATTCTGAGACGCTCAAAGAAGAAGTAGAGACAGAAGGGATAGAGTCTCAAAGTGATGGAGTTGAGGTTGAGAAGGAAGGAGTCAAGATGAAAAGTGATGATAAGAGTCAAGATATGGATGAGACCCAGAAGAGCAAAGTGCCTGATGAGGAGATTGAGGAGATTGAGAGAATTCTAAAGTGGAAAAAGGCAAAGGAAGCAAGGGAGAAAGTGAAAGAAACTGAGAAAGATGAATGGGGGGTACCCAAATCTGTGATACCTGTCCCATATCCACAGCGCTTCATGAAAAAGAAGCTTGATGAGAAGTTTGCTAAATTCCTTGATGTTTTTAAAAAGTTACATATTAACATTCCTTTTTATGATGCTTTGGAACAGATGCCGAACTACGCCAAGTTCCTGAAGGACTTAATTGCAAAGAGACGGAGAATAGATGGACCCGAGCTAGTGTACTTGAACCACGAGGTGAGTGCTATGGTGCACAAAGCACTTCCGCCCAAGCTGAAGGATCCCGGGAGTTTCATCATTCTTTGCGATATCGGGAACGGGATCAAGAAAGGAGCTTTGTGTGATCTCGGGGCGAGCATTAATCTGATGCCTCTTTCGTTGTTCAAGAAGTTGGAGGGAGTTGAGCTTCACCCCACAATGATGACACTCCAACTTGCTGATAGGTCCATTACGAGACCTCAAGGAGTGGTGGAGGATGTTCTAGTGACGGTGGAGAATCACGTTTTTCCCGCCGACTTCGTAGTACTCGAGATGGAAGAGGATGAGCATGTCCCGCTGATTTTGGGAAGGCCGTTTCTAGCTACTGCCGGGATGGTGCTTGATGTAGCGAATGGGAAGATCACGGTCAAAGTTGATGATCAAGAAGTGAAGATAGCTATCTACGAAGCTATGAAATACCCCATGGGAGATGAGAGTTGCCACTTCATTGACATCACGGATGCTTGTGTTGAAGACACACTCCTAGACCCTTGCTCTTTCTATGTTCATTAGTTTGATTATCCTATTCTTGACGATATTTCTTATGATTCTTATAATCTTGATTATTTTGACAGCTTGAAAGACAATGAAGACGTCAAGTTCTTGGAGTTGAAGAAAGTGGAAGATGAGGATGACTTGGAAGCCGAGGAGTCAACTTTCGAGAAGATGTTCGATAAGGCGCCACCATTGGAGGTGAAGAAGGAGTTGAAGCAGCTTCCCGACCACCTCAAGTACGCTTACTTGGATGAGACCGACAAATATCCGGTAATTGTATCTGCCCTTTTATCCGATGATCAGCTTGAGAGACTTTTAGTGGTGCTTCGTGTTGACAGGCATTTTCGTACGGGTAGATTTATGTGGCTATTTGGGTTATGCCCGACAAACAATCAATAATAAACGAACACGAACGATGGGGGAAGATTCTCGGATATATGAGAAATGAGAGAAAAGTGAATGCCTTACAATGAGGGGGTGACCCCCTATTTATAGAGGTTCACCCCCAAGGGCCCAAAAGTGGCCCTAAATTCGTCTCAACCCTTTATCTTAGGGATTTATTACAATATTAATATAAAGATCAACAGTGGACCTATAATACATTAAATACTCTTTTCTGATGTAGATTCTCGATCTTGTCGGGTCAGTGTATCTTTAGGAATCTGACCTTCTGTCAGGCGAGGATATTTCCTGCTGTAACAATTGCCCCCAAGATTGAGCTCTGATCGCGGCCAGAGTTCGATCTTGATCTGTGCTTCAAATAGGTTTTGCCCCCGAGCCTGAAAACAGGATAGCTCGGATGCCCCGGAGGAGTCTTCGACAACAGGGTCCGTGATGGGCGAATCTTCCGTGTAACCTTCGAATAGTCAAAGTTTTTTGAAATTGGTCGGGTTAGGTGGGGTATGATCTTCCGTCGTGCCCCCGAGTCGAGAACCGTGACGTTCAATTGATAAAGAGTTATTGCCGCTGGCCGGCATTGATTTTAGTAATAGGGCGGTAAGGACCGCGATGATAAATTAATGAAGTGCTTAGGCCGCTTGCAGGTAGCGACTTCACGGACAACAGATCAATTAAAAGATAAATCAACAGATTAGTGAGTGAAGTGCTTTAGCCGATAGACGGGCAGCGACTTCACGAAGATGGAATTGAGTTAACAACCGCTTATAAAATTAACCAACAGATTAATGAGTGAAGTGCTTTAGCCGATAGACGGGCACATACTTCACGAAGATGGGATTGAATTAACAACCGCTTACAACATTAACCAACAGATTAATGAGTGAAGTGCTTTAGCCGATGATCGGGCAGCGACTTCACGAAGATGGGATTGAGTTAACAACCGCTTATAAAATTAACCAACAGATTAATGAGTGAAGTGTTTTAGCCGATGATCGGGCAGCAACTTCACGAAGATGGGATTGAATTAACAATCGATTTGTTGATTAAACAAAGCGTCCAAGACGCGATATATTATGGCCGCAAGTGGGCAAAAGCGATGCGGGTCAGTCGATGCCGGTGAAGGCGGACTGGTCGATGCCGTTAACATGGATAAACCAAAGCAGAGAATAGATTAGTTAACGTCGGTGAAGACGAACTAAACAACACCTCGCCCATTAAGGCGGAAAGTCAACGCTTAAAATGCGGACTGGATCCACGCCGAGAGGCGAATTAGTTGACGCCGGTGAAGGCGAACTTATCAAGGCCGAGTGACGGATCGTCTTGAGAGGCAGATTAGTTGACGCCAGTGAAGGCGAACTAATCAATATGTCAACGCATAAAAGGCGGACTAATGAACGCCGAGAAGGCGGATTAACTCGAGAAAGAGATTAGTTGATGCCGGTGAAGGCGAACTAATCAACGTTGAGGAGACGGATTACTTCGCCACTCCAGGTGGATTGTCGACGCCTAAGAGGCGGATTAACTCGAGTAGATTAGTTGACGCCTGTGAAGGCGAACTAATCAATACGTCTACGCCTGAAAGGCGGACTAATCAACGCCTAAAAGGCAGATTACTTCGCCACTCCAGGCGGACCGTCAACGCCTAACAGGCGGACTAATCAACGCCTAAAAAGGTGGATTACTTCGCCACACCAGGCGGACCGTCAACGCCTGACAGACAGACTAATCAACGCATAAAAGACGGATTACTTCGCCACTCCAGGCGGATTACCTCGCCACTCCAGGCGGACCGTCAACGCCTAACAGGCGGACTAATCAACGCCTAAAAGGCGGATTACTTCGCCACTCCAGGCGGATTACCTCGCCACTCCAGGCGGACCGTCAACGCCTAACAGACGGACTAATCAACGCCTAAAAGGCGGATTACTTCGCCACTCCAGGCGGATTACCTCGCCACTCCAGGCGGACCGTCAACGCCTAATAGGCGGACTAATCACCGCCTAAAAGGCGGATTACTCCGCCACTCCAGGCGGATTACCTCGCCACTCCAGGCGGACCGTCAACGCCTAAAAGGCGGATTACTTCGCCACTCCAGGCGGATTACCTCGCCACTCCAGGCGGACCGTCAACGCCTAACAGGCGGACTAATCAACGCCTAAAAGGCGGATTACTTCGCCACTCCAGGCGGACTACCTCGCCACTCCAGGCGGACCGTCAACGCCTAACAGACGGACTAATCAACGCCTAAAAGGCGGATTACCTCGCCACTCCAGGCGGACTACCTCGCCACTCCAGGCGGACCGTCAACGCCTAACAGACGGACTAATTAACGCCTAAAAGGCGGATTACTTCGCCACTCCAGGCGGATTACCTCGCCACTCCAGGCGGACCGTCAACGCCTAACAGGCGGACTAATCAACGCCTAAAAGACGGATTACCTCGCCACTCCAGGCGGACTGTCGACGCCTAAAAGGCGGATAAACTCGAGTGGATTAGTTGACGCCTGTGAAGGCGAACTAATTAATACGTCAACGCCTGAAATGACGGACTAATCGATGTCAAGAAGACGGATTACTTTGCCAATTTAGGCGGAATGTCGACGCCTAAAAGGCGGATAAACTCGAGTGGATTAGTTGACGCTTGTGAAGGCGAACTAATCAATACGTCAACGCCTGAAACGGCGGACTAATCGACGTCGAGAAGACGGATTACTTCGCCAATCTAGGCGGAATATCGATGCCTAAAAAGCGGATAAACTCGAGTGGATTAGTTGACGCCTGTGAAGGCGAACTAATCAATACGTCAACGCCTGAAACGGCGGACTAATCGACGTCGAGAAGATGGATTACTTCGCCAATTTAGGCGGAATGTCGACGCCTAAAAGGCGGATAAACTCGAGTGGATTAGTTGACGCCTGTGAAGGCGAACTAATCAATACGTCAACGCCTAAAACGGCGGACTAATCGACGTCGAGAAGACGGATTATTTCGCCAATCTAGGCGGAATGTCGACGCCTAAAAGGCGGATAAACTCGAGTGGATTAGTTGACGCCTGTGAAGGCGAACTAATCAATACGTCAACGCCTGAAATGGCGGACTAATCGACGTCGAGATGACGGATTACTTCGCCAATCTAGGCGGAATGTCGATGCCTAAAAGGCAGATAAACTCGAGTGGATTAGTTGACGCCTGTGAAGGTGAACTAATCAATACGTCACCGCCTGAAACGGCGGACTAATCGACGTCGAGAAGACGGATTACTTCGCCAATCTAGGCGGAATGTCGACGCCTAAAAGGCGGATAAATGTTTGTAGTCGAAAGGTGTGACCATGTTTTAAATATTGAGTTATTTATTCGGTGAGCAACCTCAATAATTTTTCGAAATTATATTCGAAGTTTCAAATAACCGACTGTATTTAGTTGAATTCAGCGTCAAAAAATTTGTTTTTGATGTCACAAAATAATCTTAGGATATGTATATCCATGTCCCCGCTTTTAATATACATGACAACTTACGAGTTGCGATATATATTAAAAGGAAATATCAAATGAAAACTGCATTTCAAAAATTGCCCCCGATTTTAATTTTCGAAATATGAGTATATGCCCCCGCTTTTACTATATATGAAATTTGCGAGTTGCGATATATATTAAAAGGAAATTGCCGAAATAAACCTGATTCGAGTGGGCAAAGGACTGCCCGTAGATTTTTCATTGTTGAAGAGGTCTCGGTGCTCGTCTCACAAGCTGCTGTTTTTTTAAGACTAAGTAACAAGCCTCATCGTCCAGGCCCAAAAGTATCAGTTCGAGAAAGGGCCTAACTGAATAAATATGAAGGGCCCAACTGAATAAATGTGAAGGGCCCAACTGAATAAGCAAAAGGGCCCAATTTTTTTTTTAAATAATTAACCCTGGGCCCAACAGTGGAAAACAAGCCCACCTCAAAATTAATACCCTCAAACTGAGAATCCTACGGGGAAGTGATACGCGGGCGGCGGGGAGACCACGCGACCGGCGGCGAGGGGCCTAACCGCGTGGGCAATTGCGCATGCTGGGAGGCTGGGCGCGGGGAGGCGGCGCACGGCGAGGAGGCCGCGGGTAGGCATGGTAGCCGGCGCGACTGGCGGTCTGCGATGTGCGAGGAGGCGGGGCGGCGGCCCGTACGGAGAGGCCTGCCGCGAGCAGCGGCCACGGGAGGCCGAGCCCTGCCGGGGAGATATGGCGACTGAGGCCGCTTCTTGGCGGTGCGGCGGGGCCGAGCCCGGGCGGTGAGCGGCGAATTTGTGTCGGGCTGCGAGGGCTGCTGTGCGGGGAGATCGCGGCTTGCGGGGTGTCGACTCGGGTTGGTGACAGGGTCGCGTGGGCGACTGTTCGGCACGGGGAGGAAAGCACGAGCAGTGGCCCTGCCCGCAGGATGACGAAGCTGGAGGCCAGACGGTGATGCGGGGGGAAACCCGCGAAGGTCGGCGACGCAAGGAGGGAGCCGCGAGCAGCGGAGGTTCTGCCCGCCGGACGGGCCAGGCGGCGATGCGGGGCGGCAACGTGGGCTGGCGAGCTGCAGCCCGGGAAGGCAGCGGAGTTTGACGGCGTGCGCCCGCGGGCAGCGATGACGGCCGGAGGCCACCGAGCCTCCACGGGTAGACGGGTATCGGCTTCAGCGGCGCGCGGATCGAGGCCAGAATCCTTGACTTTTCAACATATCTTGGGAAATGCGCCAAAAGCATACTGAACAGCTGTGGAAAGGCGGTGCAATATCCGAGGCAAACAGAGAGTGGTTCAAAGCAGAAGAATGGCTGTTCCGCTTGTAATTTTTCTGGGTCTGGAGTGATTTCACGGGGGCGATGGTGCGGTTGGTGGGTTATGAGCTCCGTCGCCGGAAACGGCAGGCATCCGCCGGAACTGAAGCAGCGTTCCTTTTCCTCTTTTTTTTTTTTTTGTGTACCCAGCTGAAGGAACTTGGTACAACTGGGAAATTGTTGCAAACCCTCCGTGATTCTATTTTTGTGAAAATCCAAACTGGATTGTAGTTGTGGGAATTATGTGTTGAATTTTTGGTTATCTCATGAACATGTAGAATTTATTTTTCATAAAAAAAAACTGAATGTTTCTGGGTTTTTTGAGTTGATTGTGATTTGGCATGAGGATCTGAAAATCCGAAAAGAATTAGATATCTTAGCTTTGATAAGTGTTGATGTCGGCTCTTTTGAGTTTGGCGGTTTCGGTATAAAGAATGAAAGAACAAACCATGAATCTTGAAATCCACCATTGTTACTTTTTGAAAAGCTTCAACAATGTTGAGTTTTCTTCAAGCTTTTTCAGCTATCTTGGATCCGTAGCAGATTAGGGACGAAAAGTTCCCCCTTCCTCTAGCGCCAAATTGTTGACAGGCATTTTCGTACGGGTAGATTTATGTGGCTATTTGGGTTATGCCCGACAAACAATCAATAATAAACGAACACGAACGATGGGGGAAGAACTTTCGTTCTTCCCTCGAATGTGAGAGCTTCTCGGATATATGAGAAATGAGAGAAAAGTGAATGCCTTACAATGAGGGGGTGACCCCCTATTTATAGAGGTTCACCCCCAAGGGCCCAAAAGTGGCCCTAAATTCGTCTCAACCCTTTATCTTAGGAATTTATTATAATATTAATATAAAGATCAACAGTGGACCTATAATACATTAAATACTCTTTTCTGATGTAGATTCTCGATCTTGTCGGGTCAGTGTATCTTTAGGAATCTGACCTTCTGTCAGGCGAGGATATTTCCTGCTGTAACACTTCGTAAGCACAAATCTGCTATAGGATGGTCGATCGCGGATATTAAGGGAATTAGCCCCTCGATCTGCATGCATAGGATTAGATTAGAAGAGGGTGGAAAACCGATAGTGCAAAATCAGCGTAGAGTTAATCCGGTCATTCAAGAGGTGATACATAAGGAAGTGTTGAAGTTGTTAGATAGCAACATGATTTTTGCTATTTCTGATAGTCCATGGGTGAGTCTGTTACACGTAGTTGCTAAGAAGGGGGGTACCACGGTGATTAAGACGGAGTCTAATGAATTGGTAGCCACTAGATTAGTGACGGGTTGGCGTGTATGTGTTGATTATAGAGAGTTGAACAAGGCAACGTGTAAGGATCACTTTCCTTTACTGTTCCTTGATCAAATGATAGATCGATTAGGTGGTTTTGAGTATTACTGTTTCTTAGATGGGTACTCGGGGTACAATCAGATCATGATAGCCCCCGAGGATCAAGAGAAAACCACCTTCACCTGCTATTATGGGACTTTTGCTTTTAGGAGGATGCCGTTTGGGTTGTGTAACGCACCCGCCACCTTTCAAAGGTGTATGATGGCGATTTTTCATGGCTTGATTGAAAAGATCATGGAGGTTTTCATGGACGACTTCTCCGTTTACGGGGAGTCGTTTGATAAATGTCTAATCAATCTTGAAGTTGTGTTGAGCAGGTGTGAAGAGACGGACTTAGTGCTTAATTGGGAGAAGTGTCACTTCATGGTAAGAGAGGGTATTGTTCTTGGACATCATGTGTCCTCGAAAGGTATCCAAGTGGACAAAGCGAAAGTGATTGCTATCGAGAAGCTTCCACCACCTTCGACCGAGAAGGGGATTCGGTCATTCTTAGGCCATGCGG
This sequence comes from Ballota nigra, assembly GCA_947034835.1. Lineage (NCBI taxonomy): Eukaryota > Viridiplantae > Streptophyta > Magnoliopsida > Lamiales > Lamiaceae > Ballota > Ballota nigra. The sequence goes on along the minus strand of OX344724.1, from coordinate 101,278,367 downwards.
GGTTTTATCGACGTTTCATCAAAGACTTTTCACAAATTGCTAAACCCCTTTCGTGACTTCTTGAAAAAGAAATCGCCTTTGAGTTTACTAATGAGTGTTTAGTGGCTTTTAACAGGTTGAAAGAAGCGTTGGTGAATGCCCCGATACTCGTCACACCGGATTGGTCTAGCCCGTTCGTGCTAATGTGTGATGCTAGTGATTATGCGATGGGGGTGGCTTTGGGGCAAATTCGTGAGAAGCGTTTTCACGTTATTTATTATGCCTCGAAGATGCTGAATTCTGCTCAAGTGAATTACACTACGACCGAAAAGGAGCTGTTAGCGGTCGTGTATGCTTTTGATAAATTTCGACCCTACCTAGTAGGGACGAAAACAATTATATATACGGACCACGCGGCGATTTGGTATCTTATGAGTAAGAAGGATGCAAAGCCCCGTCTCATTCGTTGGATCTTGTTGCTCCAGGAGTTTGATGTAGAGATTCGAGACAAGAAGGGATGCGAGAACGTGATAGCCGATCACCTTTCGAGATTGGAGCTCACCAAGGAGAACACCGTGGAGGATCGAGAGGTGAACGATGAATTCCCTGATGAGAAGCTCTTTGGTTTAGGAGAAATCCCTGTGTATAGAGTTGAGGGGAAGGCACCTTGGTTTGTAGATTATGCTAACTATTTAGCAAGTGGTGAGTTGCCCGTTGAGATAGACTCGGTGCATCGGAAGGCATTTTTGAAGAAGGTTCGGGAGTTCATTTGGGATGACCCCTACTTGTTCAAAAGAGGGATCAATCACGTGTTGAGAAGGTGTGTGCCAGAGGAGGAATGGAGTGATATCATAAGGCATTGTCACGCCTTGCCATGTGGAGGACATTTGGGTGGAGAGAAGACCGGAAGGAAAGTCCTTCAATCTGGTTTTTATTGGCCAACTCTGTTGAGAGATTGCATGGAATGGGTTAAGAGGTGTGAGAAGTGCCAACTGTTCGGCTCCATTACTAAGAGGGATGAGATGCATATGCACGTGTTCATGGAAGTCGAGATATTCGACGTATGGGGGATTGATTTCATGGGTCCATTTCCTCCTAGCAATGGATTCTTGTACATCCTCGTATGCGTTGATTATGTCTCGAAGTGGATTGAAGCTGTCCCAACGCGAGTGAATGATTCCCGAGTGGTCATCGAGTTCTTGAGAAAGAACATTTTTGCAAGATATGGAGTTCCAAGAGCTTTGGTAAGTGATGGGGGAAGTCATTTCGTGAACAAATGGATGGAAAAGCTGCTGTCAAAATACGAGGTAAGTCATCGAATCTCTACAGCTTATCATCCTCAATCTAACGGTCTTGCAGAGGTTTCAAATCGTCAAATCAAGGAGATCCTTGAGAAGACGGTGAGCATAAGTAGGAAAGATTGGGCGATGAAGTTGGATGATGCACTTTGGGCATATAGGACAACTTTCAAAACTCCTCTTGGTATGTCTCCATATCAATTGGTTTTTGGAAAGGCATGTCACTTGCCCGTGGAGTTGGAGCACAAGGCATATTGGGCGATCAAAAAGCTGAATTTTGATAGTGCCTTGGTTGGTGAGAGGAGATTACTCCAACTGCATGAATTGGAGGAGTTTCGAGATGTTGCCTACGAGAATGCCCGAATTTTCAAAGAGAAGGCGAAGAAGTGGCATGATGCACGATTGAAGAAGAAGGAATTCAAGGTGGGTGATCAAGTCCTCATATTCAATTCGAGGATGAAGCTATTTGGTGGAAAGCTTAAGTCCAAGTGGAACGGGCCGTATATTGTGAAGGGAGTGCACAAGAGTGGATTCCTTGAAGTCGAGAAAGAAGATGGACAGAAATTCATGGTGAACGGGCATCGAGTGAAGAAATTCTTTAACTTCTCTTATGAGAATAAGGGAAGTATTTTAGAGTCTCAAGTCCCGTGAGCTCCTTTGAGCTCGGTCCGGCATTAGGACCTTAAAACTAGCGCTTAATGGGAGGCAACCCATTTTTACTTGCTTTTATGTGTTTTGTTTATCTTTAGAAGTTTTTGGGAATCGTAAGTGTTAACTTTGTTTGTTGAGAATTTTAATGTAGGCTTGTTTCGTGGAGTGTAGTTCTGAGAAAGAGAGCTTAAGGAGGAAAGTCATGAAGTTGAGCACGTTTCAAGTAGGAAAGCATTCGATTCTTGGAGTTAGAGGTAACCGAACCCCAAACGTCGACCTCTTTGCGAAGTCGAAGTTTGAGGGGGTGATGTTTCTTTTCGTTCGTTATTTTGCATTGGTAGGGAGTCGAGTTCATACGAATTTTGTGTACTTACTCTTACGTACTCATTCGTTTCAAACATTGTTATCGCGTAGCAAGCACAAAGTTTGGGGGGGTGTGTATTCGTACTTCGGGTTCGTACACGAAATTCTATGAAAAATTGGCCAAATTTTTTCGAAAACATCAATGCTTGAGGGTCGTTGAGTCGAATTGAGTGAGAGTGCTGAGTTCGACTTGAATTGGATTGGTGATTTGCATGTATGGAAGAGACCCCAACTCCTCGGTCGAATGAGCGACCTGGCTTAAATCGAGGAGTTCTCAGGTTAGTTCGTGTTTTGGTTGAGTGTGATAATTGTTCTAGCTTGGTTCGGATGGAAATTTCGAGTGGTGAACGTTAAAAAACGAAGTTGAAAATTTGGGTCGCTCGAGCAGCTCGAGCGCCACCGCTCGAGCGCATTGCTCGAGCGCCCAGAACTTACAGAACGTTTTCATCGCTCGAGCACATGTATCATTCGAGCTCATCGCTCGAGCGCGACCGCTCGAACGAATCGCTCGAGCGGGTCACGGGTTTGACCCATATTTTGGCCCCATCTATAAATACCCCTTTCATACATTTTCACACACTTACACACACTGAGAGGTGCGAAAAGAGGCAATTTCCGGTGGCTTTGCACGTTTGCTCACGAATTGTTTCGTTTTTGCTCAAATTCTTCACATAATCTTCCGTAGATCTTCAACCAAGGTATGCAATCTCTATCCCTTGCCGATTAATTCATAGTTTAGGATTGAATTAGGGGTAATTTGAGGCATATGAACTAGGGTTCATGTTAGAGTGGAGAATGTAGGGATTTTTATGCAAAATTCGTTGTTTATTAATTCCTTATGTAGGAATGTTGATGATTTGCTATGGGTTTGCTTATTTCACTCTCAATTTTGGAATTGTATGAGTAAGATAGGTGAAATTTTGAGTGTGAGAAAGTAGGAATTTGAGAAAAGAAATGAGTTTTGCATGTTGAGATGAAATTTTGGTGAATTGAGAAGGTATTGAGCATAAATAAGTATGAATTGAGTCTTGAGCATGTAAATTACATAGTTTGTGTAATGTTACTTCATGATAGACTTAGTTAGTGGCATTTTTGGGTTGAAATGGAGGAATTAAGTGTTGAATACTTGAGAACTTTGAACGAAAAACATGGTTTAATTGTTGTGAATTGCTTTGAACTTGATTTAATGCTTTGAAATGAGTGTTGCTTTGAACTTGAGAAAAGCATGAATTGTGAGTTGAATCGAATTGAGATGAATTACTTGGAAATGCTTGAGTATGAATGAGTGTTAAACTGCTGTGAACTTTAAGAATGCTGCTTAAATCCGTGTTATGTCATGGTTAGGTACAGTGGCTCCTAAAAACAAACTCTTGAGCAACGAAGAATTGAAAGCACTCACGGACGAGCTCAGGCAGAAGAGTTTATTGCCCTCGAGATGGGGAGGGTTGGACTATCAAAATGATTGGCAGTACATCGCTTACAGATGGAGCCTCATAACCGGGAAGGTGGAAAAGACCCGGCGACCCGTGGTGAGCTTTATGAAGGACTTAGGGATTGAGGAGGAGATACGAAGAATATTCACCAGGAACAACATGACCGAGTTCTTCGATATGTTGCTACACATGGAGACTAACGCCGATTTGGTGGAACAATTTCTCGCCACAGTGGAGAAGACGGGCGCCGACTCATTCAAATTCAAATACCAGAATGAGTGGCAATATCATGAGGTGGGAGTTGTCAACCTCGCATTCGGGCTCCCAGCCCTATCTCGACCCAACCGTGAGTTAAAGGCGTACAATGCTAAGGTGTTTTGGAAGGAAATAACGGGCGGCATGGCTGGGGACTACAAAGGGCAGTACGCGAGAGCATCGGCTATCCGAAACCCTGTGATTAGATACTTGGAGCGGATATTGGGGAACACGATCTATGCCCGGTCTGAGACGGGGACGGTGACAAGCAAGCAGCTCTATGGGATCTGGTGCCTTTTGAACAAAAAAGACCATGACTTTGGAAGGGATTTCCTAGAGCATCATTACGAGGCTCCGTTTAAACTTGGAACGAGAACCTCGAAGATCCGAGGAGGAGGGTTGATTTCAGTTTTGATGAAGCACCTCGGATTCGAGCCGTGTGCGGGTCCTTGCAAGGGCATGGACTTGGGATTTGAGCAAATGAATAACACTTTGATGTTTGAACACTGGATGGGTAAGTATTGCATCAGATATAATGATGATGGCTTGTTCCCGCTGCCGAACAAGAAGCTCGTGACGTTGGTTGGGATGAAGAAGGATAACATTGGGATGAACGGAGAGCAGCACCTCGCTATAAGTGCTAAGTACACATCTGAGATCGATGACAAGGGACTCCGGGAAGTTAGGCCTGTTAAGAGGAGCAGAGGAGAAGGCACGAGTGGTGCCGGATCGAGTGGAGCAGCGGATTTGCAAGAAGAGGAAGAAAAAGAATAAGAAGAAGGAGGAAACACTGCTGATGAGGCAGGAGCTGATGTGGGTGAAGGAGGTCAAGGACCTCAAGAGATGGAGTTTGGGACACCTGATGCACCGACTCCAGAGCCGTGGTACCCGAGCCAGATGGAATGGTATGGAATGCGAACCGATATTCAGGGCTTGAGGGCAGATGTTACGGAGCTTCGTACTACTCAAAATCAGTGGTACACGGAAGCCTCTAGTATAAGAGGAGAGTTTCAAGGTGTTCGATCGGAGGTTTCAGATTTGAAACGCTGGATGGAGGCACTCTTTGTCTCCCACTTAGGATCTGATCACCCTAGCTACCGGCCACCACCACCTCCAGATGCTTGAGAGTTCTGGGATGCCCCCAATTTTCTTTTCCTTTTTCTTTTCTTTTCTTTTCTTTTTCATTTCTTTTCTTATTTATTTCTGTTTTTTAGTGTGAATTATAGTGTTTGCGTGGAGTGCATGTTCTATGGGATTGTATTGGAAGTCTTTTAACTTATAAGGGATTCATTTCTATTTGCTCTGATTGTTGATTGATGATTTCATGCTTACCAACTCTTCTAGAATGCTTATTATTGATTCTTGAGTATGACTCAGTGAGGAGAGTTGAGTTGTGAGTTGAAAATTCCTTTGTGTAAGTATGTGAGTTTGAGCTGATTAGGGAGAGAACCCGTATGCTTATGAGTTTTCTTTTGAGTGCTTGTGTGATGAGAGTGAGAATTCACTAGGACTAGCATGGATGTGAAAGCCGTGAGAGTTGAGCCTTACGAGATTTAAATGCATGATTTAATCTCTTCGTTTGTGAGTGAATCATCACCTTAGAGGATGCTAGAACTTGTGTGTGCTCTTGCTTCTTGATTGTGTCCAGTTTGATATGCCGAATGTGATCTTAGGCCATCTTTGATTTAATTGAGTCACTTAGCCAAAATTTTCCTTACCAATGACATTGATCCCTTGTTAGCCCCTTTGAGCCTAAAGCCTATTTTATTTGCTAGCATATATGAACACTATTCCAATTCCTAAGCCTTTTTTGTCCCAATTTGAGTGGAGAATAGAAAAGTGTGAATGTGAAGGGAGTGAATTGAGTTGAAAAAGGAAAAGGTTGTTTGTTGAGTGAATATGAGAAGAAGGTGTAATGAAGTTTTGAGTTGTGGGAGAGAAAAAAATTGAAAATGAGCAAAAGAAAAATTGAGCTCATGTGTTTGTGCGAAAAAGAAAAAAAAAGAGTGAAGTGATTGAAAAAAGAAGTGAAAGAGTGAAAGAGAAAAAAATTGAAGTGTTGAGAGAAGTGGAATTGAAAGAGTGTTGATTGAAAATGTTTGAAGTATTCTGTTCCTAATCTCGAAGTGCCAAAGTTTGACTTTCTATTCTCCATTCACTTTAGTCACTTTACCTTGTATTGTTATCCCACCTGTCCAAAGAGCCTACATTACAACCTTGAGAAAAGTCCTTTTTGATTCGGCATTGATTTCTAGAGTACGGTCGAAGTTAAGAGCACTTACAAGCCTATGGCTGCCAATTTGTGTGATTGATTGTTTGAGTGAGTCCCTTGATCATTGTTATACACTTGTGAGGGAGCGAAACACATCGTTGAGTGCACATCCATGCTTGATCTTGGTGTTTCTTGTAATTGTTGCATGAGTATGATAAAAGAAAGTGAGTGAGTATACGGGTGATTGACTTTTGAAGCTTGAGTTCATTAGCTTGCATGATTGATTTTTTTACTCATCCCTAACAACTTCACTTGACTTATTATTTCATTGCTTGAGGACAAGCAATATGGTAAGTTTGGGGGGGTTGATTAGGCGTGAAATTGTCATGATTCGTAGCTAGAAACGCCCTAGTTTTGGTCGAATTTATCGAGTATTGAGAGTCAATTGAGCATTATTTCTACACATTGATGAATTTGTCTCTTTGATGCTCATAGGTGAATAGAGGACGAAAAACGGAGTTCGTAGGACTTGAATCGACTCAAACGGATGCCCGGATGAGAAGATATTGAAGAAATACGATTGGTATTAGTGCGGACGAGGAAAAGTATTAGTTGGGATGAGTTGGAAGCACTCGAGTGACTAGGTCGAGCGCCACCGCTCGAGCAAATTGCTCGAGCGCCCAAAACATACAGTGGAATTTCATCGCTCGACCGGCTCGAGCGGAACCGCTCGAGCGATTGTGTCATTCGAGCTACACTGCTCGAGCGAGACCGCTCGAGCGTTTTGCTCGAGCAACTTCGGATTTTTGCCTCCGGATGCGTATTTTCGGCCCATTAACTCCCGTTTCGACCCGTGCCTATATATACCTCTTCCAAACACGTTTTGAAGGATCCCGGAACGCACTACATCATTTTTACATAGAATTTTTAGAGAGAGAAGGAAGAGAAGAGACGAGCAAGTTTAATTTTACGGTTTTGAGGTTTTTGCTTACGAATTCACTTTACGATTTCACGTTTTAGTTTTATTTCTTAATATCTTTTGTTCTTGAATACGTTGAGACCTCGTTTTGCCAATTAATTTCAGTTTATTCTTTTATATCTTAAAACCCAGTTTATGTTCGATCTTTTCTCCGTTTTAATTACCATGTTCATGTTCGTCACGTGTTTAATTTTTATTGTTTATGTTAAATCTATGTCTAGCTAAAACCCTTGCATGCTTAGGGTAGTATGAACTCCTAGAAGTAGGTTGTGGGTACGTAATTAGAGTAACTTGTGACGTTAGGTTTTAATTCTCTTATTAATGAATTCTTAAAATTAATCCAGACTTCGCTCTTGAATTTCGTTCGAAAGGTGTTAGAGAGAGGACGACCGTATCACTCTTTAACAACGAGTAGACTTAACGAGAGAGTTTAGGAAAGGTTAATTCATCTACCGGTTTAGCGAAGGAGGACGACCGCATCACCTTAGTTAAATTAGGGTCTCATTAATTAAGCACAATCTAGTAATTCGTTAGTAGATTAGTGAAGTCGAGTGTTAGAGTAAAGTATTAGGGTTTAGAATCTTGAGCTTTCACCTTGCATTCTTATACTTAGGTTAATTCTTGTGTGTCACAGTTATTTTGATTATGTACCTGCTCCGTTAGTATACGAAGGGATTCCTATCTTAAGCATCACCACCTCATATTTGAAAACACACCTTTTGTTACTTAGTTTAATTTTCCTTTTGCATTCGTAGGATAATTGAGTTTAGTTTAATTAATCTTTCAAAAATCCAAAAACATACACTCATATTAATTACGACGCGTAGATCTTCAGGGATCTATTCGCATATACACTGTCCCTTGGGTACGATATACTTGGTCGTTATACTTACTGATACTACAGTGAACCCGTTCGCTTGCGGGTAAGCGACTAGTAGAAGTTAGTAAAATTGCTTCAAGTCACTAAGGTTTTTTCTTCATCCATTATTCTTACTCAATCCAAGTATATTCATGATCTTCTTGTTAAAGCAGGCATGTAAGATTGCTCTCCGTGTCCTACTCCTTCTTGTCCAAGCCAAAAACTCTCCTTATCAGATGGACCTCTCTTCTCCAACCCATCTCTTTATCGAAGCATTATTGGCACACTTCGGTATTTGACTCTAACACGTCCTAACATTAGCTTTAGTGTCAACAAACTTTCTCAATTCCTTAATGCTCCAACTCAGGCTCATTGGATAGCTTGCAAACGCATTCTACGATATCTACGGGGTACATTAACACTTGGTTTAGTTTTTACTCCTGTTTCTCATTTCAGGTTACAGGGTTTTGCCGATGCGGACTATGCCGCTAATCTGGATGACAGACGAAGTACATCCGGTTATTGTATTAAACTTGGCTCGAACCTGATCTCGTGGTGCTCCAAGAAGCAAAACGTCACAGCTCGAAGCAGCACAGAGGCTGAATACAGAGCTCTTGCTCTTGCTGCTACAGATTTCCTTTGGCTTAACACTCTTTTCCACGAGATTGGTTTTTCACTTGCTAAACCCTCTATCATTTGGTGTGACAATCAAGGCGCCATTACTCTCGCATTCAGCCCTGCTTTTCATTCCCGAACGAAGCATATTGAGGTCGATGTTCATTTTCTTCGTGAGAAAGTCAAGGCCAACGAGCTCGACATCCGCTATATACCTACGGATGAACAACCGGCAGACCTGTTGACTAAGCCTCTTTCTCCGACCGGATTTTAATCACTTCGTCCGCTACTTGGCATTGGTTGATCGGGGAGTTCATCGCCATTGGTAGCATGTTAACATATAAGCACTCCTCACGTGCTGTAACAACCTCCACGTGCCATAGCAGTTAGTTTGTTAGCATTATCTTCTAGAAATCTCTCTGATCGGTTACTTTGTTAGAGATACTTCTCAACTCACACATCATGTACCATTTGTTGATGACCTTTTCTAATCAATGATGATTAGTGGCTGTTTTTCTTTGTTAAGATCACCAAACAAGATCTAAGATCATGGAATTTGACTAAGTAATGTTTAAGAAATAATTTTGCAAGAGTTTTGCTATGTTATTGAAATGTTCTCCCCTTTTCATGTACATGAAGGGAGTATTTATAGACATACAAAGAGGCCATGTGTCACCATCTTGGTGGTTTAACCATTGGATCTTTGCCAAGTATTAGGACACTTGTACAACATCTACACTATTGCTCATTGGATGGGTGCCAAGTGTTAAGACACTTGGACCATATCTAAGCTAGTGACTCTTGGAGTTCCCAATGTTGTACTTGGTCTTTGGCATTACTTAGATACTCTCGATGGTGACCGGTTGCTCGCTTGTACGTCTTCGCTGGATGTGATCCTTTGCATTCCAAGTTGTTCACTCCTTGCTTGGGGTCGCTTACAATGTTGCTCGTTTCATTACGAATCTGTTCGCCTGATTTGCTCTTGGTTTGAACCGTTTGCACATCTGTCCTCCAAGTTGTACTTGGTTCGAACTTTGCAAAGCTGCTCGCCCAATCCTGTTTGCCACATTAGGTTTCCTCTACAAATCTGTTCGCTCCACAAAGCTGCTAGCTCCTTTCATTTATTATCCCGTTATCAAGTTTAATGGTAACTGTTTCGTTTATTAATCACTCCACTGTTCGCCCACCAACAATTGCCCCCTAGCTTGGTCTCATATTGGGCATGGATTGATCAATTGAGACCAAGCTATAATTTCTTCAAAAACTGGGCGAGCAAAAAGGGAACATGGTTGTTTACACGGGCGAGCATCCGAGTAGTTGGGCGAAAAAACGAGCATGGGAACTCACGCGCGCGACCAGCAGCGAACGCCCTTTCGTGTCGCGACGGTTGGATTCCCAAGGCACGGAACGCGAGGCATCGCGTCAGTCATGCGCGTCCCCCAATTTGCCCATAGGGGCCTATAGAATTTTGTAAATATTGCATTTTCGCCCCGTCCTCATCCTTATAAATAGGCGTCGACTTCTTCATTCATCTTCTTTTCGATTTTTTTTGCCTTCTGCCATTGACAAACCTTTGGAAACTTTTCCCTCTTGCAATTCTTGTGCTCGAATCTTCTTGTGTCCTTTAGCTTCTTGTTCTTCGAAGGTAATTATATCTCATATTTCTTTTTCTCCTTTCAATTTCGTAAATTTTTTCTCTTTTTTTGTATTTTCTTTGATCATCACTGTTACTCCGGCCGTGAACCGCCACCGCACCGCCTACCTGAGATATTGTCGCCGCCGCGATTCCGTTGTCGGTGCCATCGTAAAACTTCCCAAAATTAGCCAATCTTCTCCGTTATTATTTTAAATGGAGTTTTCCCCCTCAAGTTCTTCTCAATCCGGACCCGGGCGAAACCCGGAAAAACGACCCATGAATACGGCTTCTCCGCGCAGATCTGTTCGCCAAGCGTTGGCGAACAACCCGTGCACATTATTGGTGGACGAAGGCACTCAGATGCGAGCTCCGTTGTTCGCTCAGTAGAAATGTACGCCGCTGATCGCTCTGGCGATCAAGAAGAGATTCACCCTCTTGCTCGCGAACCCGAAACGTCTTCTGACCTTGGAGAAGATTCTGCAATAGTGGCCGCGGAGATAGAGGGTTCAATTGACCTTGAGGGCGATCAACCTGACATTGCTGGCGAGCAGCGAGTTGGCGAGCAGAGAGGTCCTACTCTTACATGGGAGTTTTTAAGGGAGATCAATTTTCCCATTTCTCAAACTACACCAGAATCTCAGATCCCAGAAGGAGTTGTTCGTGATGACGAGTGGGCGGACTATTCTGCTCGCTACTCGAAGACCTTTGCCCCCACATCGAGGGTAATTATAAAGGCTCAGGGTGGGGACTTTGCAGCGAGCAAAATTGCTAGTGTATGTGTGGAGAGTGATCTGGCGAGCATCTGTGCAACATACAAGATTCCTTATGATATATTCATATATGTGCCGAAGGAAGGAGAGACTGCTGATTGCCCCCTACCTGGTTGCACGGCGATCAACTTGGATGTGCTAAACACGGGTTTCCCGCTCCCCGTTCATCCGCTCATTGGCCGTTTCTTGTTTGACATGAATCTGGCGATCACTCAAATTACTCCAAATGGTTGGAGTACTCTTCTAGCCTTCATGACTCTTTTTGGTCTTGAGGGTTACAAGAATAAAATAACAACTGCGGAGCTTCTCTATGCCTTAACTATTTCTGCTCAGCAAGAGGACGGTGCTGGCTGGTATTATGTTAAGGCGAAGACCAGAGTGAAACTTGTTGAAGGTGTTCCCAATAAAATCAAGGGTTGGCATTGTCAATTCTTCTATATTGGTGGAGATTGGCGAGCAACTGAGGGGTTCGCTGGCGGGCAGGCGCGCATCATGTCACCTGAAGGCTTTGGAAACATCAAACGTAGGGCTAACTTTGTCTTGCTAATTCATAAGTAGGACTAATTTTAATCCTCTTCGTTGTTTTGCAGGTCCGAGAATCTTGAAGTGGGGGCATCCTGATCTCAGCGACGAATACCTCTTCACGTTAGCTGTCATTTCTCTTCGCGACACTGCTAGTCGCGATTTGGAACATCTTTCAAAAGCTCACTGCCGCAAGCTTGCTGGCTTGATTACGAGTCCCCACCATCTTGAAGCTCAGGCTGCTATCCCTGAAGGTAGTCTTCTTTATTCTTGTTCTTGTTGTTCGCCTATCCTTTCCTGCTCGCCTAAATTCCTTGTTTTTGATAGATCAACGAGTCACCGTTGCAATCCCGTCTGTGCCTGAATCCTACTACTTGCTCGCCAGACGAGTTAAACAGATGGACGAAGCTTCAAGAAGGAAGATGGACCCTCCCCTTGCCATCATTCGCCTTCGAGCAGGGGAGGACCCCACTGGTCGCCCAGCCTCCGGAGCTGGTCGTCGTAAGCCTGCGGCCAAAACTACCTCCTCTCCGCGGGATGCAAGGAAGGAGAAGGAGAGGGAACAGAAGAGGGAGAAGAAGAAGGCGCCGCGGGGCGACGATGTTCGCGGCACTCGCGGAGATGATCGTGCCTCAAAGCGATAAAAAACTGTAGGGGAGGCGAGCAACATTGCTCCCCGATCTCCTGCTTCTAAGTCCACTTCCTTGGAAGTAGTGGACGAACAACAAGTGGTTGCTGGCCTGGTGGCGACCAAGCGAGGGGACAATCCCAAAGATATTTCTTATCTGGGTTGGGATCCCGTTAAAATCAAGGAGTAAGTTGATTGTCTTTGATTTGTTTGTTGTTCATCCCTTGGCGCAATGCTGCTCGCTTACTGACTACTGTGTTTCTGTTTCAGGTATAACTCGACACATTATCCTGGCCGTGGGACCACTCTTCACCATTTCTCTATGGTGAAAAATGCACCCTCTTCGTTCTCCGACATCCCTGATATCCCTGTTCGCCGAGCAGCCGAAACAGTTCCAAGGGCCTGGACGAAGTCGGCGAACACCCTTGTTGCTAGTCAATCTGCTAGTGACAATGTTCGCTTGGTGGCGTACAATGCTAGCCATCAATTGATCCAGTCCCAGATGCTGCTCGACCAAGTCATGGGGCTCGAGCGGACAAACCGTGATTTGGGTCGCCGTGTGGAGAGGATGGACGAAGAAAAAGCCTCCTCCATCAAAGAGTGCAAGGCCGAGCATGCTAAGGAGCTGGCTTTGATGGAGAGGAAGATGGAGGCCTCCTTGGCCGGCGAAAAGAGTGCCTTGGACAAGGCTGAAAAGATGATGCTGGAGGTAAAGTCTTCAGATCTAAGAGCCGAGAGGGCTGAAAAAGAGCGAGCAGACTTAGCTGCTCGCCTGCTCGCTGCCGAAGAGCATATCAAGAGGTTGGAGGAAGAGCGCAAAAGCATGATCGACTATGAAGTTCATGAGCAAGAGGTGTTGGATAAGACCAACTTTGGTTATATCTGTGCTTTTGCCGAATGCTTGAGGTCTGTCCACTTCGCCCATGATCACAATCAAGATATTCGTGGCGCGGTGAAGGCGGACTTCATTGAATATGTCAAGAATTACCCCCCTGCTCCCGGTACAACCCTGTTCGTCTCTGACCTGGCTGCTCTTGGCTTCCCCTTGGATATCTTCGGCGAGGAGGTCGACATCGCTGCTCCAACCTATGGCGGCCAGCCTGATCCCACCCCAGTGGCGACCACCGCAGCGGCCACTGATGAAGTTTTTGAGGGGTTGCCTTCGCTTCCCTTAACTCCTATAGATGGGGCTGGTACAAGTGCCCCGGGCGAGCAGCCGAGTGCTCAGGCGACCAACATTGCAGATGCTAAGGATTTAGCTTTTTATTTACAATAGGATGTTTCTTCTTTTTGTGCTTATCAGCTCATCCTCGTTGTAAACACATTTTGACTTAATGAAATGAACACCTTTACTAATCTGTAATTTATGCCTCTTTGTTTGTCTTAGTTGCTCGCCTATTGCTTTTTGCTTATGACTCAGTTTCTAAGTGTTCCTTTTTTCTTAAGGTAAACACTTAGTCAAATTTTAAGTTGGTCATTTGGTTCTTGTAAAACTTGACCTTTAATTGTTTGGGCCTCTTTGGTCGCTTATGGACCTGGCCTTTAATTGTTTGGGCCTCTTTGGTCGCTTATGGACTTGGCCTTATTTTTATTTGTACTTTGCAATTTTTTGGGCGAGCAACTGAGTAATCTGGACTTAAGGCTCAAAATCTAAAAGAAAGCAAGACAAAAAATAAATTCAATTCTGCTCGCCTAGTAACTGCACAACTGCTCGCTTATATATAAACTTGCGCAAAAAAGTTTCAAAATTACAAAAAGCTACTTGTAAAACTTCTAAGACTTACAGGACTTTATTGATAGTACTTCTTGAGTAAAGTAGTATTCCAGGAGTATTGGGACGACTTGCCTTCCATGTCTTCAAGGTCGTATGTGCCGTTGTGCCACTTATTCGTCACCTTGTATGGGCTCTCCCAAGTCGGGCCGAATACTCCTGGTGGTGTTAAAACTTTTCGAAGTACTAAGTCCCCAATTTCGAATTCTCTTGCTTTTACTTGAGAGTTGTAGTACTTCACCGCTCTTTTCTTATAAATTGCATTTTTCAATTCTGCTGTTATTCTTTTTTCTTCAAGCAAGTCCAACTCTGCTGCCAGTGCGGAGTTATTTTCCTCTTCGTCAAACACAGTTGTTCGACCTGTCGGGATTTTTAGCTCAATTGGTATTACTGCTTCCGTCCCGAACGCCATTGTGAAGGGTGTTTCGCCTGTACTGGTTCTGTGTGATACTCGGTATGCCCACAATACCTCCGGCAGCTCCTCAGACCATTTCCCCTGTTTGTCGGCTAAGCGGATCTTCAAAATATGTTTGATTATTTTGTTCACTGCTTCTACTTGGCCATTTGACTGGGGGTGGTACGGTGTTGAAAAATGTTTCTTTATCCCCCATTTTTCGCAAAAATCCCTGATCTCCTTTCCTTCAAACTGTTTCCCGTTGTCTGTCACTATTGCCTGAGGTACCCCGAAACGGCAAACGATGTTTTTCCATATAAAGTTGATCATTTTCTCCTGTGTGATCCGCCCGAGTGCTTCTGCCTCAGCCCATTTTGTGTAATAGTCAACGGCCACCACCACGAACCGAACATTTCCTTGCCCCGGGGGAAAAGGCCCGATGAGGTCAATTCCCCATTTCGCAAACGGCCACGGACTATTGACTGAAATTAGTTCGTATGGGGGCTTGTGGATGTTTGGGGCGAACAACTGACACCTGTGACAAGTTCGGGCAACTTTGATTGCGTCCTGGAGGAGGGTCGGCCAATAATATCCTTGTCTTACGGTCTTGTACGCTAGTGCCCGTCCTCCAGCGTGATTTCCGCATATGCCTTCATGAATTTCCTTCAGTACTGCTTGCCCTTGCCCCCTAGCCAAGCATTTCAGAAGTGGGAGTGAAATTCCTCTCTTGTACAACTGTCCATCCATCATGGTGTATCTTGCTGCTCTCTTAACCAATTTGTTAGCTTCAGACGGGTTGTCTGGCTTTTTGTCGTTTTGTAAATACTCAATGATTGGTATCCTCCAGTCGTTCTTTTCAAAATCTTCGTTGACTTGATACATCTTGTAGTCTTCGGTTGACGGCTTGGACATTTTTGTTAGCGTAACTCCTATCAACTCTGTTGGTCCTGTGCTAGTTGCTAGCCTGGCCAATGCATCTGTTTGAGCATTATTATCTCTTGGTATCTGTTCGATGTATATTTGTTCGAACAAGGAGGCCAGGTAAGCAACAATCTTTTGATACAAAGCCATATTCTCGTCCTTTGCCTCGTACTCCCCTCGAACTTGATTGATAATCAATTGTGAGTCCCCAAAAATCTGCAGCCTTCTTACTCCAACTGCTAATGCTAGGCGTAATCCAGCGATCACAGCTTCGTACTCTGCTTCGTTATTTGTCGCCATGAACTCGAACCGGACTGCTGAAGTGAAAACTTGCCTGTCTAGGCTTATCAAGACTATACCTGCCCCTGATGCTGTATTAGTTGACGACCCGTCAACATACATGTGCCAGGGATGGCTATGTCCTCTCGTTGGATCCTGGGGGAAAGTCAGTTCGACTATAAAGTCTGCTAAGGCTTGCCCCTTGATCGCTGTTCGAGGAGCATATGAAATCCCGAACTGACTGATTTCCAATGACCATTTCAGGAGGCGACCAGCCGCATCGGGTCTGTGTAGTATTTGCTTGAGCGGGAACGTTGTCAACACTTCCACCTGGTGGTCGAAGAAATATGGACGAAGCTTTCTGACGCTCATCACCAGTGCATATGCTATCTTCTCTGTCGGTGAATATCTGAGTTCTGCTTCGTGTAAAGCTTGACTCACATAGTAGATGGGCAGGTGGAACTTTCCTTCTGCTCGAACGAGTACTGAGCTGATTGCTACTTCTGAAGCTGACAGGTACAAGTATAACTTCTCCCCTGGGATCGGCTTGGCAAGAATTTTCGTATTGCTGAGATATTCTTTCAGCTGCTCGAACGCATGTTGACAGGCGTCTGTCCATTGAAACTTTCCCTTCTTGATTGCTTCGAAGAACGGCCTGCACTTATCTCCGGATCTTGAGACGAACCTGTTCAAAGCTGCTTGGCATCCAGTTAGCCGTTGGACTTCTTTAACTGATCTGGGTGGCTGTATTTCCATGATCGCTTTCACTTTTACGGGATTTGCTTCGATTCCTCTTTGACTGACCAGATGTCCCAAGAACTTCCCGGAATGGACCCCAAAACTGCTTTTCTTAGGGTTCAGTTTCATGTTGTATGTTCGATGTATCTCAAACGTTTGAGCTAGATGCTGCAAGTGATCTTCCTTTTTAGAGCTCTTGACAACAATATCATCTACGTATACTTCCATCGTCTTCCCGATGTGATCATCAAACATCTTATTGACCAATCTCTGATATGTAGCTCCAGCATTGATTAACCCAAATGGCATTCTCTTCCAGCACAACAAGTTTTTGTTGGTGTAGAACGCCGTATGCTCTTGATCATTGGGATGCATTGCTATTTGATGATATCCTGTGAATGCATCCATGAATGTGAGAAGCTCATGTCCAGCGGTGCTATCAACTAGTTGATCGATGTGAGGCAATGGGAAATTATCTTTTGGGCAGGCGGCGTTGAGATCTGTGAAGTCGATGCAGAGTCTCCATGCCCCAGTAGCTTTTCTGACCAATACTGGATTCGCCACCCATTGCGGGCATAACGCTTGTTTGATTAGGTCGTTATCCAGCAGCTTTTTAACCTCCACGTCGAGCGCCTCGTACTTGTCGGGCCCAAATTTTCTCCTCTTCTGATGGATTGGCTTCTTCCTTGGGTCGATGTTGAGTCTGTGGCAGGCATGTTTGGGGCTGATGCCCACCATGTCTGCATGCGACCATGCGAACACATCGAGGTTTGCTTTAAGAAACTCAACCATGTTGGTCCTGTACGGCTCTGGTAGCTCGGACCCTATGAAGAGTTCTAAGCCCTCTTGGTTCGGGTCGACTTTTACAGTCTCCAACTCTTCGACCGGTGTAGCCCTTCGTTTCTGGCCTTTCCATCTGGGGTCAATAATGGGCCCTTCTGCCTTTAGCTCATCTTCAATCTCCATCGGTTCTGCTCCCAGTCGTGGTTCGATGTCCTCTGCGTCGACGTCCGTTGCCATCGTCTGTTTTTCTTCGGTGTTGGTTGCAGCAGCTTCTCTACCTCTTGTTTGGACAAACTGTTCGTCTTCACGTTCCTGCTCGTCCTCGTCCAACTGTGCACCTACGCACAGCTGCTCATCAATGCGCGGCTGTTCGTCTGCACACAGCTGCTCGTCGACTTCCATTATTTCAGTATTGATGGAAGTTATGGCCTCGCTATCGCCTCCATCCTTGTCTGAGCACCTGTTTGTCATGTTGACTTGGTGATCCTTCAATTGTATCTGCAAAAGGCACGCACGAGCCTTCTTCTGGTCTCCCCTGACTGTACTTGCACCCTTCTTTGTTGGAAATTTTAAACAATAATAGTATGTTGAAACATCTGCTTTGAATTCATGCAAGAAAGGACGGCCGAGTAACCCGTTATAGGTGGATTGTTGGTCTACGACTAAGAAGTCTACCATCCTATTCATTTTCCTTTCCGGGTCCTCGATGGATACAAGCTCGATTGCCAACGTAACTATTCCTAGTGGGACGGTCACAGCATTTCCGAATCCCACGATTCTGTGATCACAGTCTTTGATGTACTCGGCGCAATCTCCTAACTGGTCCACCGTGCTTTTGAACAGGATGTTTGTGTAGGAACCAGTATCGACAAGTAGACGGTGCACTTTTGTCCCCATAATATTGGCACAGATGACCAACGAGTCATTGTGGGGAGTGAGTACCCCGTCTAAGTCTTTTTCTGAGAAAATCAGGTCCCCTATTCATTTGGTCGATGGATTTACACCCACTTCCATCACTTGATCCACTGCTCTCAGTTCCGCTTTCCTCTTTCTTTTTGACGCAGGTGGTCCCCCATCAGAACAACCGCCCACTGGTCCAGTGGGTTCCAGCATTAAGATCTCCGGGATATGCCTTGCTGGGGCTGCTGGGACCTTCCTTCCTCTCTTGCCAGCTTTGCTTGGTTATTCATCACTGTCTCCATCATCCGAACTGGATGGTACTGGTGCCCTTTGTCTTTTACCTGGTTCCTTTTTCACGAACTCGGACAACTTTCCTTCCTCATAGAACCTCTACAACTGCTTCAATAAATCTCGGCACTCGCTTGTAAAGTGGCCGATGTTCTGATGATATGCGCATTATTTGTTCGGGTTCAGTTTTCCTCTCTCTTGCCTTATCCTCCGTGGCTCTGACAACATCTCCTTGTCTTTAACGTTGTTGTACACAGCGTCCACGGACATGGTGAGGACTTGATTCAACTTCTCTTTCAACTCAGCTCCCTCATTGAACGACTTCATGTTCTTCGGAGCTTTGTAATCACTCCCTCCAGACTTCTTGCCGAACTTTTTTAGATCAGCTTTGTCTCCCAACTCTCTGTGCAGGGCCTCCTGCATCGACACGTGGATTCCTGCTTTATGTCTGAATTATGCGTACGTTTTTGGGTAGGTCAAATGCATCTCCTTCCACAGATCAGTTCCTTTCTTCAATCCAGCCATCACTGCTACTATCTTCGTATCTTCACTCACCATTTCGCCTTCCAACAAAACTTTATCAAATCTTTCCAGAAATTGCTTATCAGACTCCTCGTCTCCTTGTCTGATATCTGCCAGACGGTGTCTGTGGGTCAAGTAGGACCCGGCAGTTGAGAAATGAGATAAAAAAACTCTTTGCTTAGTTGGGCGAAAGAGTTGATGGAGCCGGGAGTCAATGCCGAAAACCATCTGTGCGGGCCGTCTCCAAGGGTGAGTGGAAAATTTTGGCATTGTGTGGCGTCGGTTGCCCCCATTGAGATCATGAAATCTGAATATTTCGTCACATGAATTCGGGGGTCCGACGTTCCCTCATACAAATTGATGGCTGGAAACTGTATTTTCTTCTGGATTGGTGCATTGAGGATAGACGGAGATAACGGTGAAGAAGGGAGAACAGTCGATCCGACACCTCTCTGAGATTTCAACTGTCTCTGTAATTCCTCGATTGCCTTTCTCATTTCCTGCAATTCATTTGGGGGAGTCCTCCCGTTGGAAGGCTGTTCATCGTGATTGGGTTCAGCGACCTCTTCACGATACAGTCCCTTGCCAACGGGACGTTTCTCCTGAGTCGTCTTCCTAGCAGCGTTGCTAGCTCCATATGGCCCTAGTCGGCCAAAAGCTGATCTTCGAATTCGGTCATGCACTGATGGGCGAGCAGGAGGGCGTGATCGCTCCTCATTTTTCCGAGATAGCTCCCTCCTATTTTCATTCCTTGTTCCAAGTCTTTCCAAAGCACTTGTTCGAGAAGTACTTTTGCTTGACTCATCTGCTCGACTTGGTGATGATTCCCCTCGACTCCCTAGACGTTCGCTCAATGGAGCTTTCCCTTTACTTCTACGGACCTCCTCGCTGTCGGCCTCGTCCCGACGTGCATCTTCTCTCATTTTACTTCTTTGTTCGCCCGTTCGTCCCTGCTCGCCTGCTCGATTGGTCGTCACAGGTGCTCTTGACGGTCCTGCTGCTTGTCGATTTTGTAATGATTGAAGGACAGCGATCGTTTTTGCTAACTCCTCCGGGTTCTGAGCAAGTGCTTCTACTTCTGGTGGGATTGTATCAATGGTGACCTGAATGTTTCTTTGCGAAGTTGCTCTCACCGTTCGTGCATGTCCCTCGGTGGACGAAACCCTAGTCCTCGGTTTACGACTCGGAGATACACTCGAATGTCGTTCTTCTTGCAATCTGATCATCTTGGTTGCCAAAATGTATGAGATAAGCAAAGGAGTGAGATAATCTTGCTTCCAAAAAACACCTTTCTAAGAGTCACTAGCCTTGTATATATGAATATAGTGGTTTTGAAAACCCTAGTTCATATACACATGCATTCAAACTCTTAGGGTCTGTTTGATAGCCTATATAAGACATGTATAAGGATAACTTTGCTCCGAATAGTGTGTACACTTGATTTCCGGTGGTGTCTTCCCGGATTCCGGCTAGATTCTGCAGATTCCGGCGGATATTTTCAAGCTTCCTTCGAATATTTCATAAATCGAAGGTTCGGACCCTCCTTCTAGCGCCAATTGTTGATGACATTTTCTAATCAATGATGATTAGTGGCTGTTTTTCTTTGTTAAGATCACCAAACAAGATCTAAGATCATGGAATTTGACTAAGTAATGTTTAAGAAATAATTTTGCAAGAGTTTTGCTATGTTATTGAAATGTTCTCCCCTTTTCATGTACATGAAGGGAGTATTTATAGACATACAAAGAGGTCATGTGTCACCATCTTGGTGGTTTAACCATTGGATCTTTGCCAAGTGTTAGGACACTTGTACAACATCTACACTATTGCTCATTGGATGGGTACCAAGTGTTAAGACACTTGGACCATATCTAAGCTAGTGACTCTTGGAGTTCCCAATGTTGTACTTGGTCTTTGACATTACTTAGATGCTCTCGATGGTGACCGGTTGCTCGCTTGTACGTCTTCGCTGGATGTGATCCTTTGCATTCCAAGTTGTTCGCTCCTTGCTTAGGGTCGCTTACAATGTTGCTCGTTTCATTACGAATCTGTTCGCCTGATTTGCTCTTGGTTTGAACCGTTTGCACATCTGTCCGCCAAGTTGTATTTGGTTCGAACTTTGCAAAGCTGCTCGCCCAATCCTGTTTGCCACATTATGGTTCCTCTACAAATCTGTTCACTCCACAAAGCTGCTAGCTCCTTTCATTTATTATCCCGTTATCAAGTTTAATGGTAACTGTTTCGTTTATTAATCACTCCACTGTTCGCCCACCAACACCATTGTAACCGCTTAGAATAGATAGTTCTAGAATAGAGAACAAACTCTATAAATAGCACACCAAATGTATCAATTCATTGAGTTAAAAAAACACAAATTCATTTCATGTGTTTATGTGTTGTGACTCAACATTGTGGATGGTAAAAAAATATTCAATGAACAGTAATTAATTTGGGTGTAACACACAAAGCTGAATATAAAAATTAACAAGGAAAATCCAAACTAGGGAGAGGGGTAATTAATTGGGTGCACATTCATAACTGCTCCACCATATATAATTACACGTATTCACACATAAAAAAAAAAAAAAAAAAAAACCATGATTGTGACCAAATTTTTTAATGCATGTGTTCCTTTATCGTGACCGAACAACATGTATGAATTTGGAATTGCCGCTGCAGATAAGAGTGCAAATGCTACGTTTAATCCAAACCACGAATATATATTTAGAACATGAAACAATTTTATTCAAATTTAATTAATACTACTAGCTTTACAGTTTTATCTAAAAGTAGTGGTGAGTGGAAATACACACACATAATTATATATATAATATGTACTTCAATATTATTCTATGGACTTCTTGATTTAGTATATTGTATGAGGTTAATATATATTACTTATATAAAATAAAACCTAAAATAGAAATTAATGGATGCGAAGTAAAAATATCATGATGTGGATAATAATTAGGAGACCATGGAATCTTATGGGTCGATTGAATAAATTTGTAATATAATTATGTCTCCTCTTTTAAGGCATTTTAACTTTAACTATGTATACACGCGTCGTTATGTGATAGATAATCACTTTCTGCCGCTGTACTCGTTTTTCTCGTTAAATGGGCACACAACCTTCACAAAAATAAAACGCAGGAAAAAAACTCATTACATAGTCTCTTTTTGCTTCAGGGTTTGGAGGTACTGAGGGAATCATCTTCAAGTTTTTCCTCACTGTAAGTAATTAATTAAGGCTTAATTAATTCCCTATACATGATGCATTAATATACAAAAGTTTGGTGTAGGTATTTTGTATTTTTTTTTTATCCCTAGTTGTAGTTATATGAGGCTATGAGTTATATATACTAATCACTTGAGTTCATTCTCTGTTTAGAATGTGTTATACCAATCAAAAAAGTGTTTTCTTGAGTTCAGCCATGTCTCACTCTCATGCATATCTCTAATGTACAGTATTCAGATTTGTGCACTCGTTGAGTTTCAGCTAAAGTAATTAGTGACACATTTAATTTCACTTTTTTTTAGTTAAATCTAGTAACCTTTTAGTTCTATATATATATTAACATGCATGTTTCATTTTTAGAAATTATTCATTTTTAAATTGGAATAGAAATCCAAGAATCTGTTGTCAAAATCTGTAGAAGGATCGGAAAAGTTTATTTTGAAACTTATTTTAGTGTAAAGATTGGAGGACCTCTTATTCTCCTATTTATATAATACAATTATTTTTATTGTTTAAAAAAAACATGTGTTACACATTACAACTAATACACAAGAAAGTTGGAAGTTTTTTTTTGGGGTGGTAATTTTAAGATACAATGTAGAAAGAGAAATATCTAAAAACTCTCACCAAAATATTGCATTAGCATATAATACAAAATGACTACGAAATAGACTAAAATACCCATTTATAAAATTACCAACAAAAAGGAGGTCAACACCCCCCCCCCCCACCCCCCACCCCCCACCCCCACAAACCCAATATAGAGAAGGCGTGACGCATTCAAATTGGGAAAATGAATAAGTGAAAGTATTTTCAATTTAATGTGTGAGTGTAAACCAAATTTTTTGTTAAATGTTTCAAAAAACTCAATTCTTAATCAAGTATAGACATTCACAGAAAAATCCTAACAAACTTATTTTTTCAAAATAATTAGGATAACAATGCGATGCATTCATGCTCAAAGATTCACATGAAAAAAAAACATTGTAAAAGAGTGGAATGAACATTTTACATGTGCAACAATAATTAGATTCAAAGATGACACCAAGACTACAAACTTTCAAGTAACCACAATATACATAATTAATATATTTACAACATGAAAAATGAATGTGCTTGGATGTTGGGGTTTTTTTTTTTTTGTTTTTTTTTTAAATTGACTTTTGAAATTAAAGTAACAACTCACGTACACATTTTTAATTCGTGTAATATTGAACATGTACAATATTGTATAAATTGGGAAAAATAAAATTTTCAAGTGCAATTTCCATTAGTGGAAAAAAGTACATTTGAAGAAAATTTTCAATTGATAAAAAAATTACATCACTAAAAGAAAACACGCCTGGACAACTGTAGGAATTAGGAATAATGCACATGTGAAATTATATGTCAATTTTTAATGTGCAATTTTATTGAAAAAATATTGCACATGAACCTGTTATACTTAAAAAAAGAAAGTGCACATGATCAAAGATTAAATATTCATAAAAACTCCATGTAGTGTACAAAATGTACATTCTTATAAAAAAATGATTGAATGATGTGCAACTACTAATACAAAACAACAACCTAAGATACAAAATCATTGAATGATATGCAACCACTAATATAAAATAACTTACTCTCACCATTGAAATTCACATTGAGAATAACTCGATCATCCATGAAAGTTGCTTAACAAAAAAAAAAAAAAAACCAAAGTGCCAAAAATAGCATTCACCAAAAAAAAATCAAAAGAAATGATATTGGAAAAGAAACAATAATTTGGAAGTACACCTAAACAATTAAGGCGTGCAAAATTTCTTCACTAACGGAATAAATGAAGTAAATTAACTCAAATCAACTTAACAAGTTTTACTACTAAACCACAAAAAATGCTCCCCATAATCATCAATGCGTTACAAAGACGTTATAAACTAAATCACACATAAGGACAAATAAGTAAAATAACCACACAAATTGAAGCAAATGATAATTGAAAAAAATTGAAGTACCTTACACTAACAACAACTAAAAAATTGTATCAAAAGCTAATTACTCCTTTTTTTTTTTTTTCCCAAATGAGTGTTTTGGTCCGGAAAAAAAAATGGGTGTGTTTGCAACCATTGCTCATTTGGGTTTACTAACATCCCTAAGTCATGGATCTCTCTATATATTTTTTTAAACTAATTATGGTTAATACTAACATTTTAAATAATACATCATCTATTTAATTTATTCGGACAATTATATGTAATATATGTTTAAGAATATGATCCAATACAACACAAATTATGTTGCGCATATATACTTTTGCCCAGATATCTAGTCCAAAAAATGAACAAGAAAGTAAAAGTCAAGTGTTTCTTGATTTATGATTTTCCTTTCTAATTAAGAAAAGTAATATTGAGAGATTTTATTGACTTTGTTACCTCTGTAACGATTGAGTATAATAGTACTGTAAGGACTTGATTATCCCATCAATCAATGAATACTTGATTCAATAAAATAATGAGACCATAAAAATGTAAATTTAACACAAAATGTAAAAAAATGTTGTATATAATAATAAACGTGTAAAGGTACATGTTCGGTTGGAATTAATTTGCTGATTAAATAAAGAAAATAATTTGTATTTGACGTTTCAAAGTATTAGTGATAGTGATATAGTATTAAAAGCGGGGATATTTTGTGAGGTCCAATCGTATTAAATGAGATTTATCGATCAATAGGAATGCAAATAACTGAGAAATTCTATATTTCAAAACCCACTTTGGTGATGCTACGCGACAACCGTTACCGAATTAAAAAATTTAATGATTAGTAGTATATTTTTCATGGATGTCATTATCAGTAGTGAAAGACAAAAAATAATTATCTTTAACTTTTAATTCGAAAATAAAGAAAAGGAGTGGTGATGGGTGAAAGATTATACACTTCTAAATTTCACCACAAGATACACGATCCAATGGAAATAAAGATATTAATATTTGGTTTTTTATAAACTACATTCATTATGGAAAACTAGTGTGTAAAACATTTTTACTATGCAACCTCTATATTTCTTTTTTGTATTTTTTAAATGTAAATAATTATTTTAATTAAAAAATATTAATTAGTATAAAATTATTTTATTAAAATATATTAATTGCAAAACATATGCATAATAAAATTGGCTTACATAGAACCAACTCTTCATTGATTTTGATATTCTTAGTTTTAAGAAAAAACTTGTGTACTAAATAAAACCGAAATTTAAATATTATAAATATGCAAATTCTCATATGCACTGAGTGTACGGTGCACTCACTCAGCAGTTGACCATGTTTATATTGAAAAGTTTGTTTCAATTGCACTGAAAAGTGTGGTTGGATTGCACTGAAAAGTTTACACTAAAAACTAATTTTCAGTGCAATCCAAACACATTTTTCAGTGTAATTGGAACAAACTTTTGAGTGTAAACATGGTCAACTGTTGAGTGAGTGCATCATACACCAAGTGCACAAGAGAATTACTCTTATAAATATTTACAATAATGTTTATCTAGTTATATATGATGGCTTGAATTCAAATAATTGTGGATAATAATTAAGAAAAAAAGTAACTCTCTTTGGTGTATAGTGCACTCACTTGATAGTTGAATCTGTTAGCACTCAAAGTATGATTTGATTACATTGAAAAGTGGGGTTAGATTATACTGAAAAATTTACATTAAAATCGTTTTTCAATGTATTCTAACTATATTTTTTAGTGTAATCAGCCTACACTTTTCAGTGTAAACAACATCAACTGTTAAATTAATGCACCATGCACTTGGTGCATATGAGAGCATGCGATTAAAAGAATTAGCATTTAGTTTATCTAGCTTTATTTTATAAAAAAAAAAGTCTGGCAAAATATTAATAAGTGGTTGATACTCCTTGACAAGAATGGAACCAAAAACGGGTGAAAAGATATGTGGGGGAGATCCGATCCGAGATCTCTCACGATTTCGCTTTCAGTGCACTCTTTCGACGTTTTGACTTGCTTGGGGTAATGACATTTTCACATTTAATTTATATGTATTATATATTATTTTAATTAAATATGTTACATACCGTGTAAATTTATTCTTTAACCGGCTAATCTGCCTTTACCCAGTACGGCTTAAGATTAAAAAATATGTCGAAATTGAATTGTTATATTAAATTTTTGTAATATGTTTTTTTGTATTTTTGTAAACATGTGGGCTACGTGTCCATCAGGAGCTCAAGTTGACGTGCTTTACAATTTTACACTTACCAAGTTTTGTTTAGTGACCTGCGAATGAGCCAAATCTCTTCTCGTTCATTCGAAATTCAACTTGTAAAATAATGACTTAATTCAACTACATAATCCAAATTTCAAGCGATTTATTATTAACCTCTGACATCTTATATATAAATTATTTTAAGAGTTTATACTGGGTGTTTTACAAAAAAATTCTAACAACTAATAATCATTTTTTTTATTTTTAGAATCAATTTATAGTATTTTGTATCTCTTCTATTAGATCAAACAAAATATTAAAAGTTATGATTTAAAAGCTGGTAATGAGACACTTTTGACAGATTATAAGTTTTTTTTTCAAATACTAGCAACTATTTTTTTTTTCAAACACAATCAACTTTTCTTTGATTTTTTTTAAAAAAATTTCCAAACACTGTCAACTTTTACTATTACTATTAAGTACTTTCTCTATAATTAGTAATTTAATTCAATTCTGAAAGGTTTTATTTTTCAAACACATCCTATAGTTTAATAAAATTTATAATTTTTTTGATAATTTAGAATACATATTTTAATTTAATAATTTTTTTGTCATATTGAAGTAGAGATTGAGGTCGGTGGGTGGGAAAAAATTTAAAATTGTTAAATATCTTATTTTAGGTATTGCTTTTAAACAACTCAAGCTTCTCAGCCAAACAGGCACTAAGTTAGCTGCTTTCAGGAAAAAGTCCAACTTAGCTCATAAAATATTAAATAATACAATAGTTATATATCATAATTTAATATATATTTATTGTGACTTATGTATAGTTTATGTAGAATGATCTACCCAATTTATTTGTTGGAGTAAGTTTATAAATATTAATGTAAAATTTTAATTAAACTCGAAAATATTTAGGAATATAACTTTGCTTTAGGAAAAAAGGAATATAAATGTAAGTTCACCTTAATACTTGCAAGTGACAAATTAACAAAAGTTAAGTGCGAAGAATTTGGTACCAATTTTAGAAAAATGCACGTGGCGACGCCATTATCAATTAGCAAAGCAAATCACGACTTTAAAAAAATAAAAAAATAAATTCACATAAAGTTACACACTTTTGTCTGCATGCAACTCTCTCCTCCTCTCTCAATCTATGTTTGTAACTTTTGTGTGTGTATTTTTTTAAAAGGGATAATAATTAATTTGTCATGTTCCACCGCATTTGAAAGCTGATAGTACAAAATTTTGCATTCTGGCCTTGCATCACCTGGTAACACTCTATTTTTTAAAATTTATATTGAAATAGTATGAATCTTGCGAAGTATAATTTGAGATTGTGTTTGGATGGAGGAATTTGATCTATGATCTTAAATTTATGGTTTAAATTCATTCTACTTGATTGGATAAAATATTCAAATGGATTAATTTCAAATTCCTAATTATAATTCTGGTTTAAAATCAAAGAATTTCAAATAACTAACAAAACTAAATTCATTTCAAATTATGCAAGACATGCATGCCATTGATTTGATAAGTAGATAATTGGTTTCCTGAAATGTGAAATTCTTACGACTACTCTCAATTAAGCCCTTGATTTTGATCTCAGTATACGTTCTACTTTTCAGAATCGTGATAATTGATCAAATAATTTGCAGAATGTCCTAAATTCATTTTTAGTGTTTTCAATTGAGTTCCAAAATTGGGTGTAAAAAACTCGAGTGACAGTCAAATTCTGAGATTATATCTTTGTTCTTGCAGGGTTTTTCATCTCTGGCTGTAGGATGGTTGCCTTTGGGAAAAAATTGAAACAATTACAAGCTCAAGAATGGCAAGGGTATGTTTGTTTGATATTCAATTATATATTTCGATTTAAATAGTATTGCTTCTTTGCAAGAGATATGATCGTATGTGCTTAATTAAGTATGGTTTTGAATGTTAATGTTATGTTATGTTTCATTCCAGCTACTATATTGACTACAAATTAATGAAGAAAAAAGTGAAGCAGTACGCTCAACAAATCGAAGTTTCTGAACAAAATCGCGATTATGTCCTCAAGGATTTCTCAAGGCTTCTGGATAAGCAGGTATTCCATCCAACCAGATTCCGAAATTTCATTCATAAATAGGAAACTTAGCTAATTTTTGAAGTATTTTAGTGTGGTAATGTTTCAATTCAAATGCATAGTATGCACTTGGATTTTAAGCTTAATTTTGACTTCAGTTTTGATTTTTTCAAAACACACACAAATACACTGAACTGTGTGTTTTTTTGCAATTGGTGTATTATTGATGTCTTCTTGGGGTATTACTGATTACTTTTTGGGATATTGTTAATTTCTAGCAGGAGTATTTTTTTATGCACTCAAATGCACACTAAAACTACTCATGTTTCAAATATCAGGACACATTCTGTTTTTTTTTTTTTTTTTTTTTTTCTGTTATAACTGCTTTATTTCTGTTATAACTGCAGATAGAAAAAACTGTGTTGTTTTTGCTGGAACAAGAAGGGCATCTAGGAAGCAGGTTATCGAATCTTGGAGAACAGCGCGACGCCCTTCTTCAGCAATCGGATGCACTGAGCATACCCGATTTGCAAGAATGGTATCGAGACGTGGGGAGGGATCTTCTAAGGCTCCTGCATTTTGTCGAACTGAACGCAATTGGATTGCGTAAGATCTTGAAGAAGTTCGATAAGAAATTCGGTTACAAGTTCACTAATTACTATGTCAAGACTCGCGCAAACCATCCTTACTCTCAGCTTAAACAAGTGTTTAAACACGTGGTACGACGAATAAACTGCAAAAATTTACACACATTTATTATGCGTTCACCTGATCTTGAAATTAAAACACGTGCAGGGAATTTCGGCAGTTGTTGGAACTTTAACTCGCAACCTTGCCGATCTCCAGGACCACCACGAAAGCTTCATCTCGATCTATGATCAGCCTGCCTTGTCTCTCCCGGTTTTTGCTCACATCCATTAGTAAATCAAAACCACTTAGTTAGTTAGTTATATTTTTACTCAAAAGTAGTACTGCCTCTGTCCCAATTTTATTTACCCATTTGACTTTTGTTGACTTTAATGTGAAACTTAATTTA
Organism: Ballota nigra; assembly: GCA_947034835.1. Lineage (NCBI taxonomy): Eukaryota > Viridiplantae > Streptophyta > Magnoliopsida > Lamiales > Lamiaceae > Ballota > Ballota nigra. The sequence continues at coordinate 101,249,025 of OX344724.1, read as the reverse complement.
TAGTTTTTAAATGGATAAAATAGTTTTTTTAAATTTCCACAATCTCAATTTAAATGCATGAAACAAAATGAAGATATATTTCTACATAATTATTAGTGAAATGAGGTGTAATTTAGAAGTGTTTGAAGGGGGTAAATATTGAAATGGGTAAACAAAGTTGGGACAGAGGGAGTATATATAAGTTGGCACATATATTTTTTTTTTAAATTTCCACAATCCATTTTAGCAAATAGAGTTGAAATGGACTTAGTAGGAGCAGAGTGGATGCATAAAGTTGTCGATGAATTGAAGAATGACTTGTAGTTTCAATTGTATTATGTGATGGACGTGTGATACTCTTTAGTGAAACAAGTGATATGTTAGTATACATGTAGCTTATGCGTAGTGTGTTTGCTTAGTTGCTGCTCGATTGTGCAGGACCCCGTGATGGAATCTATCAAAGCTGCAGTGGACCGATTAACGAATTCAACGAGTTTCCTCCAGTATTTAGGGAAGTATGCATTTATTGTGGAGGAGGAATTAGCGAGTCCAATATCGGACGATGATGCAGAGGAGAGATATGATTTCATGTCTCTTGTACTAAACCTGGCAAACACATTTTTATACATGGTCAATACTTACATAATCGTGCCCACAGCGGATAGCTACTCGTTGAGCTTAGGTGCTGCTGCAACCGTTTGTGGGGCCGTTATAGGGTCGATGGCTGTTGCACAGGTTTTCTCGTCGGTCTACTTCAGTGCGTGGTCGAATAAATCGTACATGAAGCCTCTCATCTTCAGCAGTGTCGTTCTTTTCGTTGGCAACACGTTATATGCTCTTGCCTTCGATCTGAACTCTATATACGTGCTTTTGATTGGTCGTCTGTTTTGTGGGTAAGGAGTGGATTAGTGATATCAGATATGATATAAGGCCTCTCGTTTTGTAGTTGGAATTGGTTTAGTTAATTAAGGTCGTGTGTTTTCAGATTAGGATCTGCAAGGGCGATTAATCGGCGTTATATCAGTGATTGTGTTCCTCTGAAGCTGCGTATGAAGGCATCTGCTGGTTTCGTTAGTGCGAGCGCTCTGGGAATGGCGTTTGGTCCTGCTCTTGCTTCGTTGCTCCAAACCAACTTTAAGATGTTCAAAATTATCACCTTTAACCAAGATACTTTACCGGGATGGTTTATGGCTTTCGCCTGGCTTATCTATCTGTTCTGGTTATGTGTGTCGTTTAGAGAGCCTCGTTTCGATTTGAAAGTGAATTCCCCGACCAACAATGGTACGTGCATTTGGTTCATTTGACACTGTTTGCATAATGTCCAAAATTAAACAGAATTTGATTTGCATTAATTTGTAGGATTGGAAACTGGTGTTTTGGAGAATGGTGGCGTCTCCGAACCGTTGCTATTAAGCATGGAGGAAAAGGAACGAGACGAAGATCAGGAATTCGAGGAAGATTCGGAGGAAAGCGAAAAGCCCGTCACATCAATTGTGTCCGCGTACAAGTTGCTTACGCCATCCGTAAAGGTAAGCAAGAAAATTGTGCCAATTCTGCTAACTGTTTCTCCTCTGAGCATTTGCCTTTGTTGTGAACAACAGGTGCAGTTATTTATATACTTTATGCTCAAGTACGCGATGGAGGTTTTGCTAGCCGAATCAAGTGTTATTACCGAATACTACTTCATATGGTCAACAAGCAACGTAGCCATGTTTCTCGCGTGCCTTGGACTTACTGTCCTTCCGGTTAATGTCATCGTCGGAAGCTACCTCAGCAACATGTTTGAGGAAAGGTAAATCCATAATAGTAATAATGATAATACTTGTTGACAGACATTTTTGTACGGATAGATGTATGTGGCTATTTAGGGTATGCCCGACAAACAATAAATATAAACGAACACGAACGATGGGGGAAGAACTTTCGTTCTTCCCTCGAATGAGAGCTTTTTCATATATGAGAAATGAGAGGAAATGTAGGATCCTCTACAATGAGGGGGTGACCCCCTATTTATAGAGGTTCACCCCCAAAGGCCCAAAAGTGGCCCTGAACTCGTCTCAACCCTTTATTTAGGGATTTATTACAATTATTAATATAAAGATCAACAGTGGACCTATAATACGTTAAATACTCTTTTCCGATGTAGACTCTCGATCTTGTCGGGTCAGTGTATCTTTAGGAATCTGACCTTCTGTCAGGCGAGGATATTTCCTGCTGTAACAATACTCATACCTTGTAATCTTTGTTTACTTACTTTGGAAACAAATGAAAATGCAGGCAAGTTTTACTGGCATCAGAAATAGTGGTATGCATGGGCATTCTTCTTAGCTTCCACCTTATAATCCCTTATTCCGTGCCACAGTACGTCTGTTCGGCTTTGGTTACTTTCGTAGCCGCCGAAGTTCTTGAAGGTAACATCGTAACAATTAGAAAAACTACCAAATTCTGAAGTGAGTTTTACTTTAATATGTGTGTGATTTATGATTCAGGGGTAAACCTGTCACTCCTGTCTCGAGTAATGTCGTCGAGGCTTTCGAGAGGGACGTACAACGGTGGATTGCTGTCGACGGAAGCTGGGACGTTGGCTCGAGTAGTGGCAGACGGGACGATAACGCTTGCGGGCTATTGGGGGATTAGCAAGCTACTAAATGTGACCCTTGTGCCCTCACTAGTCATCTGTGTCTGCTGCATTATAGCTACTTGTTTCACTTACAATTCTCTCTACTAATTTTCCCAGGGTATGTTTAGAAATTGCAACAAGAATATGTACATAAACGGCATATATAAACCATCTTTTTTCTGGATTATTTTGCTACCCCCTTTTGTGTGTGTGTGTGTGTTGCAACTTGCAATATACACATCTAAGCCATGTATAAGTAACAAGTATTGCCTAATACGTGTGTTTGATAGGTCATATAAGACCCTGTAAAAAAAAGTAGGCCCGTGTAGTTAATATGGGTAAAAAACGGGCTTCTACTGTTCACTTCATAATTGTTTGTATACACACCCCCTATTACACAAGGCCCATGTTATATGCACACACATCTGTTGGTAGTACACACACTGGATAAGTACACATACTATAAAATTAGTACACCCACAAAAAAATATCAGCTATTAACCCTATCATAGAAATCCTAATTTTCTCTCTACTGCGCGCACCCACTTCCTCTCCTTCCCCAATCCTCCATTTTCTCTCGTGTGCAACCCTCCCCTCCCCAACCCCCCAACCCCCCTTCCTCCTTTAGTTAACAGCCCCAGCCGGCACCCTTTGTTAACGGCCCCCTCCCCACTCCTCAACCCATGGTCACCATTTTTTTCCTCAAACCTCTCGCCGCCTACCACCATTGTTGGATTTTTACAGGTTTTTTTTTTTCTTTTTTCTCCTTATCTTTAAATTTTTTGATTGATTTTATGAAAATTGAGAAAAAAATTCGAAACTTTATCTGATTTTGAAAAATATCTATTGAAATTATTGTTCATTTTTTAGGGAATTATATTAATTTTTTTCGTTTTTTTTCCGAAATATTTACATAATTTCGGGTAAAGTTTCCGAAAAAAAAAACTATTTTTTGGGATTGGTTTTTCGGAAAAAAAATGTAGAATGAGTTTTTTGGCTTTTTTTTGAGCGGCAACAATCTCGCCGCTATTAAGTGGCGGCAGCTGTTTTGCCGCCGATGGAGCGGGGGTATCAAGTTGGCTGCAAACAGAAGGGGTGGGTGCATGATTGTTAACGGGGAGATTGACAAGGATATATGTGTCATTTTAAATAGATTTTAAAATAATTAATTTCTTGGATGTGTGTACTACAAACAAGAGTGGTGCATATAATCTGGGCCATTACACAAAGTCATACAACAAATGACCCCATACTCCTTTTCCTCCAAATAAACCCCCGCATAACGCCCTCTCCAAAACAAAAAGCCCTAGTTTTTTTAAATCTGTCTTCTCTTCGTACGCATCCGTCGGAACTTGAGGGCGCAGGGATTTAAAGGAAGTCGCAGAAGGGACGAAGCCACCGGAACGCGATTGTTGCTGTTTTGCTATCGCCGGCGAGCTTTTGACACGGCGGCTCCCATCGGTTTCAAGTTGTTCGATTGTTGCAACCGGCGGCGAGGAAGAACACGACGACTTTCGATTTGGGCAAATAAGAACAGGTGAACGAATTCGATTGTTGCTAATTTCGACACTGTGTCACAGAAATAAAATTCGATTTAAATGAAAATTCAATTTGTTGTTTAATTATAAAATTCGATTTTGTTGTTTTGATTTGGGTTTGGGTTTAATTAAAGCCTGCTACAGCAAAATCAATCCGATATGCAATATACGTTTGCTGTGACGATTTAAATGAACATTCGATTTGCTGTTTAATTATAGAATTTGATTTTGTTGCTGTTTTGATTTGGGTTTAGGGTTAATTAGAGCCTGCTACCCGTTTCATTTTGAGTAATTGTTGTGGACGCTTTGTGTTTATGATTTAGAATGAATAAGTTTTTGGTGAGTTTTACAATTAATAATTTTGGTGCAATTGATGAAGGGGAAATTGGATTTTGTGTGATGCGAACCAGAGTTTTACAATGAATAATTCTGGGGCAATTCATAAATAAATAAAAAATTTGTTGGATTAGCCTACGAACCAGAGTTGTATCACGTATATGATTAGTATTGGGTTCGTATTTCTATGTAAATTAAAATAACCAGTAGTATGATTAGCATTGGGTTCATTGACAATATATCATATGAAATTGTTTTGTTGTTATTATTCAATATGAAATGTGATTTTGGAGTGGAATATTGTATACTATATTCTGGGCTATTGTTCTTTTTATCACTTGTTTAAAATGTAAGTGAATGGTTAATGAATTAATATTGTGTTAATATCCTATTTTGATTATGATTTCCATTTTCGTTCGGAGTGCAGATTTGTTAGTTGTCTTTACCTCTTGAGACTTGTACGATGTTGTCAAGGAGTGAAAAACAATATTTATTGTCCAAGTTAGTTGAAGAAATCGTGTTCCTAAATATTTTAATAGGTATATGCATAGTCATAGTTAGTAGACGTAATCAAAGAAATGTAAGGAGACGCACTAATCATTAAGATGGAGAATGTTATACAGGGGGGGCATTACAATTTATGCAGAAGTGAACAGTGTAAGCCCGGAAAAATGATTTATTAGTAATACGGGCCAACTTTATTTTACAGGGCTTAATATTGCCTATCAAACAACCATATTAGACAATACTAATTGTATATACAGGTCTTGTACAGCCTATCAAACGGACCCTAAGGGTATGTTTGGTAGGGGTGAGGTTCCGTCTCCCAAACCCGGTAAACCATCCGCCCCGCTCTTCCAACTATCTCCTTATCTCTACAAAACACTGTTCTCGAATGCAATCTGTATCTCACCAATTTGGTGTTATTATCTATCTCACTTCAATTTACAAAGTAATTACCAGAAACTAAATCTAAAAAATGCATTAATTATCTCCACTATTACCAGTTCACCATGGTTGGCCGCGTAAGGCTGGCGGCGGCGGGTGAGGCGGCGCAACCATGGCGGCGTAAGGCTGGCGGCGGCGGGTGAGGCGGCGTAACCATGGCGGCGACGGGTGAGGCGTCGAGAGCTTCGTGCTTGCGGGAGCGTCGGGCTAGGCCGGGTCAAGTTTCTGTGGTGCAAGGCTCTCAGACCATGGCGGCGATTGCATAGGGCAAGGAGGCACAAAAGACGGAGGGAGTGGTGGTGAGATCCGGCGAGGCGGAGGCGGTGACGGTGAGATCCAACAAGGCGTTGGCTGTGTTTGCTCCAATTATTAATTTCAGCCCTCAATTCTGTCTTTCAAAAGTTAATTGTTGATTTGGTTTCGAATTTCGATCGATTGAGAATATGAATTGACGAAGAGGAGGACTTTCAAGGAGGAGAGAGAGGGGGTTTTTGGGGAGGTGGACGAGGATTATTGGAACAAATTAGATTAATTAAATGAATCAAATAAATTTTTAATTAGGTTAATTGTCATTAATATTTTTTTCAACCACTTAAATAAAATTATAGTATCAATTTAACTACACTCTACCAAACACACATATTAAAATAATAGATATTTTTATATACCATATCAAATACTATTAAATAATACAAATCTCACTCTTTTGATACTAAATTAGTAACTATCTACTAATTTTTTAACCTCTACCAAACGGACCCTAAAACTATTTCATGTTAAATTTATTATGAAGCGTTTTCATATAAAACCTACTCAATAAAATAAGGGTATTTTGGAGGTATTGTGGGATTTATTTGTTTGTGAGTGGTTTTTATTTTAAAAAAAGAATGAGTAAAAGATTGATGAACAATTAAAAAAGGATAGTGGGTAAAATATTAGTGAAGGAGAAAGTAGATTAGAATTATATTATATTATGATTATTAATAATAATATTTACATCAGCCAAAGAAGTATATACACACATATAATTAATTAACAGCTGTTTGTCCAACCTTAAATAAACTTCTCATTTTTTTTAATTTTTAAAACAATAAAATCCTCCAAAACTCAAAGTTGGAGTCTGAAGGAGCGAGTGCCATAAAAAATTAAAATAAAATAAATTACCACAACCCAACCCGACTAGGAAACGATTATTTTGATCCGATTTATTCAGAAGGTAAAAAATGCATCCTTCCTTCCATTTCTAAGTTATTATTACCCGCACAATTTTTGTTTTAATATCATTTCCATCCCCTGCTTCTATTTATTTACACTCTGTATACTCTTTGGCGGAAGTCATCGATTGCAATCTCCTCTGAAGATATCTCCGATCAGGTAATCTCAAATTTCTTGATTTCGTGATTATATTATGTTGGTGAATAATTGGAGCGGCGAATCTTCCTTTACAGTTAATAAAAGCTTGGGTTTTCTTGTTAACTTTCGAGATTGCTATTTCATGTAGACTTACAGCGATTTTACCAATTTCATAGGTTAATGGGGTCTGATTTGGTGTTGCCCTATGTTTTCTGATTGTATCCTTTCCGCAACCTGTGATTGAGTGCACGTTTTAGTTCGTGCTCGCAAAATCAATTTTTTTCATCACTTTTCGCTCTTTTCTTGATCTTATTGGCATCCTAAAGTCATTCAGGACTTCTGTTTGTTTCTGTATTTAGTGTGGTTTTCTGAGTATGAATTTTGGTCAATATGGATTTGCTGACAAATAATTGTTGCTTTAACTGAATTATATAGTACGTAGTTTTCTCTAGTTGTTAATTACTGATTTGTGATCATCCTAGGGCAATGCAAATTATGCTTGTTAATTAGATATGTGTTGTTCTACTAGTACTTGAAATCAGAGCATCTCAAATCTGCCACTTTTTCTTGGGAGATTACAATTTCTCCCAGACCAATGGATGAGCGCATCGGATTCCTCTGCTTATCTTTATTTCTTCATAATATCTTGATTTCTTGCAGTTGTAATTAGGTAACCTGACACGAATATGATGATTTTTTTACGTCTGTTATTGGTATATTAGTTTTTATTTGATAATATATCTTACGAAATTGTGTGGTAATGTTGAAACAAAATGTGTAGATGAATGCTCAGAGTCATAGTATCGAATGCTGGTTTTAATTTGGTTTGATTGATTTTTCTTTGTGCATCGGGGTTTAGCATAACCACCGCCCAATGGACGGCAAGCTTCTGAGTTCCGACGACTACTCCGCAGCCGCAACCCTAATCCCCTTTCCTTATCCCCTGCCCCTTCTACGCGGGCCGATCAAAGCGGGTCCGTTGGACGATATGTCTTCCGGGCCATACCTCCTTGCATTAAAAAAACCAACGTGCTTGGGCAACCGCATACCAGAATTGCAAAGCCCAAATAGTTTCACAATGCGAAACTGGGGCGCGAATTGGGTGCTCCATATCCGCTTCAAACAAATGCAAACCCCCATGGTGGAAAGCTGTTCTGGGAAATTATTCGAAACAGGACTTCAGTGAAAGAGCAAAATGCGAGGAGATTGAAATGGAAGCCTGTTTTGCGGCCGCCAAAGAGAGGTGTGGCGGCTTTGCGAAGCAAAAGTGTGAACCGGTGTTTAGGAATGCAAGGATTGGAGTGAGTGGAGTTGAGTTGAGAAAAGTGGACTGGATGGATGCGTTTAGGTTGATTTCTATGTTGTGTTTTGTGAATGAAAAGAATTGTGGGGGTAGATTTTGGGGAGTGGATAAATCTTGGGATGAGTTTAGACATAAATATGAGGTTACTAATGTTAGAGGCAGAGATTTATTGGGTTCTGATGAGACTGATATTGAGGAATACTTGAGAAAGATTAGTTAAACTTGTTTGTATAGATAGAGTATGAGTTTTTCTTGGTTCTGTTGTGCTTTTAGTTGGGTTTTTGGAGCTGGTAGGGAAGAAGAAATGAACTGCTTGTGAGAATTGAGGTTTTCTGGATCATTTCCAGCAGGTGAAGTTTGGGATTGCAACTCAAAATTTGAGTTTCATACTGTCTTTTGTTCTATGATTTAAACTATGTGCACGGATGTCATTCGTTATGAAATCATTTTTGAGCTTCGTTGTATACATGTTATGATTCATGATCTTAACCTATTGAATTGTATTTATGTCATTGCAAAATTTGATTTGTTTATTGTGAGATGAAGTGTGGTACTGCCCATTGATGAGAAAATTAGGAAAAATAACATGAGATGTTCTGGACATGGGCATAGGAGGCCTAAAGTAGAAATCTTCAACTCAAATTTAAAAAGGAATATGAAGGCCTATAAAACATTAAAAATGGCATGTGATACTTAAATATAAATGTGAACATGTGTCTAGTAAAAAATGATGGTTAGATATGGTCCATATAGGTGAATCGCCATATATAATGGGATTCAGTCTTTGTTGTTGGTGGTGTACTTTGCAATTGCCATCTTGATATTTTGCATCTACTATTCTTTATACTTTATTAGCTGCTAGTGCTTTTCTTTTATTTATTTGATATAAGTCTGTCCAATTCGGAATTAGGTGTCATGTAAAGGAGTGAACTCTGCTGGTTTGTTGTTGTTTACATGATCGTACCTGAGTGCTAGACTAATGCATGGGTCAGAAGTCATATCGTGTTACATAAAACTTCAAAATCTATGATTAAAGAAAGACATACCAATGAGAGTTATTGATAATTGCAACATTCCAATATCAGAACTTTGAAACACTAACTGATGTTTCATGAAATCTATAGAGGAAACGAGTTAGTTTGACTGTTGGAAATAAAATTATGTTGTCATTTGAACTTGATAAGAAAAGTTGATTGATGTAGAATACACAGAAGAAGAAACGGAATAGCTGATTTAGTTCTACAAAATTATTTGCAGACTGTTTCATCAATAATGTAAGCCATATCATATTAGAACTTGAAACTGCCTTCTGCCAGATATCTTAAAGAGTTGTTGAATTTTGCAACCTCCCTATGTTGTAAGTTGAAAAACCAATTGACGACTCTTGAAAGTCAGGGGGAAAAGCCAAATTGATAGTGGGAATTACTATGTTACTTTGTTATTTGAGGACCGAAACATAGACTAATGCAAAATACAGAGGGAAAAGAGGTTTGCAAATATTGGACTAATTGTATAAGATCTCCTCACAACACATATCATTAATAAGTTTTTTTTTTTTTAAACTTAAAGTTACCTTCTCCCAGATCTCCATCTTTATTCATTCAAAATGGAAATAAGTTAATTGTGAAAATAATGTTTAAGAGGTAATGAGAGCTGCTACCATTACTTTGCATGGTAAAAAACTAGGTTACGATAAATAAGTAGAAGTTCCCTTGAGATGTAGTACTCTTATGTGCTCTCCCATGGGATCCAAGTCCAACAAAATGAAGAACTGTAATTATCCCTTGACTCGTCAAGATTTATATGAAGGAAATTGAAGTGCGTTATCTAGTTGATGGATTGATAAGGTGTAAATAACAAATCTTTATGTTATGCAGACAAACCTTGCAGTTAGTCCGGCCAATATTTCTTTCATATCCAACATAATTTAACTAGTCTTCAATAGGGTTTGCAATGTTAGCTGATGATTCCAAGTTTCTAAAACCCTGGTTTCAACGTCATGATTCAGAAAATGTTACATGCACCACTTAGCTATATGTATTGTTATCACCTGCTATGCATATTGAGCTTAAAGGAGGAGAAGTTGTTGTTGGGTAGTGGCTATTTATAGTCTGCTATTCACATTTTAGTCGACGTCATGGTTAATACCTTAATAGTCACTAGTCACTACTCGATTTCTTATGTTCTAATGAACAAATTACAACTTGTAAAATTTTATCATTTTGTTTTCTACTAAAATCATGCAGTTCATTGCATTGAAATCAAGAAGCTCTAGTTAGTTTTGTCCTTAGGCTGTGAAAGGTGACAGATTTACAATTAAATGGTTGTTAACAATTTCCGTCTATATAACATAGTCCATGGAATGAAATGTTTTCCATAAGCAAAGCCATTTCATTGGAATTTTTTTTCCCTTAATCCATATTCTTAAACATTGGGTTAATCTTAGGTAAAAACAGAACAAATATCTCTACTTGTTATTTATTGAGCTTCCCTTAATGAAGCTCTAGACAGTATATTTAAGATTCTTGCATTTGTTGTGATAAGTCACGAAAGTCCATAGTTATGTCAGCCATAATTGTCTGTAATTACAAAATATAGACAATCAAGTCTTTTAATCAACTTATCAATGTAACTGTTGTAAAATCTTGGGTGAAGACAGAATTATAAATTTCAAATATAATTATTTTGTATGTGACCTCTGTGGTTTCATTTTCATCTATGTTGCACAGGTGCGGGTGCGGGAGTGCGGGGGCATAATAAGGGACCAATAAAGGCCCAGCTACAGCATTACCAATTTTAACTTCACTGTGTCATCAAAATGTGACTTTATGCTGAAGGTCCATGCACAGAGCACCTTTTTGTATAGAGCACCTCATTTATCTTCCTATAAAAGGTCCCAGGATGTCATTCTTAATCCCTGCAAATTATTGATTGCTTAATTCACATAGGAACATAGTGGGTTTTCAATTGGAAATGGGTTTGCTAGACCTTTGAAGAGGCTAATAAATAATTGAGGGTTTCTAGCAATAGTTAGAAAAATAAATTGAAATTGATGAGATAGGATATTCTGTTTCTGACAGTGGTGAAATCAAAATCGTTGGTTTTTCAACTCCTCGATTTCTCATTTATTGCTTTTGATTCTCCCATCTCGATCAGTTCAAATGAAGTTATAATAAACATAAATTTAAGTTTTGACATTTGTTAACATCTAAACGCAGGGGAACATACTTTGCTCATACCCTATTACTCATTAACAGAAGTCATGCACCTGTGTTCCCAGTTCTCATAACAATAAGCATTTTCAAGTTTCAATTAATAAAAAAGGTGAACTGCATAAGGAAATAAATAATGAGATATAGTAACGTTCCCCACCCTTAGATAACGAAATCATAAATAGCAACATGACAGAACTTGTTTTAACCATGAAGGGGGCAATTGGCCTTTATATGGTTATTGACCAATTGAACCCAACATTTACTAAATAACAAAGTATGTTAACTGAACAAATCTGTCCTCTTGAAGTATATCAATGAAAATGAAACCACAGAGGTCACATACAAAATAATTATATTTGAAATTTATAATTATGTCTTCACCCAAGATTTTACAACAGTTACATTGATAAGTTGATTAAAAGACTTGATTGTCTATATTTTGTAATTACAGACAATTATGGCTGACATAACTATGGACTTTCGTGACTTATCACAACAAATGCAAGAATCTTAAATATACTTTCTAGAGCTTCATTAAGGGAAGCTCAATAAATAACAAGTAGAGATATTTGTTCTGTTTTTACCTAAGATTAACCCAACGTTTAAGAATATGGATTAAGGGAAAAAAAATTCCAATGAAATGGCTTTGCTTATGGAAAACATTTCATTCCATGGACTATGTTATATAGACGGAAATTGTTAACAACCATTTAATTGTAAATCTGTCACCTTTCACAGCCTAAGGACAAAACTAACTAGAGCTTCTTGATTTCAATGCAATGAACTGCATGATTTTAGTAGAAAACAAAATGATAAAATTTTACAAGTTGTAATTTGTTCATTAGAACATAAGAAATCGAGTAGTGACTAGTGACTATTAAGGTATTAACCATGACGTCGACTAAAATGTGAATAGCAGACTATAAATAGCCACTACCCAGCAACAACTTCTCCTCCTTTAAGCTCAATATGCATAGCAGGTGATAACAATACATATAGCTAAGTGGTGCATGTAACATTTTCTGAATCATGACGTTGAAACCAGGGTTTTAGAAACTTGGAATCATCAGCTAACATTGCAAACCCTATTGAAGACTAGTTAAATTATGTTGGATATGAAAGAAATATTGGCCGGACTAACTGCAAGGTTTGTCTGCATAACATAAAGATTTGTTATTTACACCTTATCAATCCATCAACTAGATAACGCACTTCAATTTCCTTCACATAAATCTTGACGAGTCAAGGGATAATTACAGTTCTTCATTTTGTTGGACTTGGATCCCATGGGAGAGCACATAAGAGTACTACATCTCAAGGGAACTTCTGCTTATTTATCGTAACCTAGTTTTTTACCATGCAAAGTAATGGTAGCAGCTCTCATTACCTCTTAAACATTATTTTCACAATTAACTTATTTCCATTTTGAATGAATAAAGATGGAGATCTGGGAGAAGGTAACTTCAAGTTTAAAAAAAAAAAAACTTATTAATGATATGTGTTGTGAGGAGATCTTATACAATTAGTCCAATATTTGCAAACCTCTTTTCCCTCTGTATTTTGCATTAGTCTATGTTTCGGTCCTCAAATAACAAAGTAACATAGTAATTCCCACTATCAATTTGGCTTTTCCCCCTGACTTTCAAGAGTCGTCAATTGGTTTTTCAACTTACAACATAGGGAGGTTGCAAAATTCAACAACTCTTTAAGATATCTGGCAGAAGGCAGTTTCAAGTTCTAATATGATATGGCTTACAGTATTGATGAAACAGTCTGCAAATAAATAGAATCTAATGTTAATTTTGTAGAACTAAATCAGCTATTCCGTTTCTTCTTCTGTGTATTCTACATCAATCAACTTTTCTTATCCAGTTCAAATGACAACATAATTTTATTTCCAACAGTCAAACTAACTCGTTTCCTCTATAGATTTCATGAAACATCAGTTAGTGTTTCAAAGTTCTGATATTGGAATGTTGCAATTATCAATAACTCTCATTGGTATGTCTTTCTTTAATCATAGATTTTGAAGTTTTATGTAACACGGTATGACTTCTGACCCATGCATTAGTCTGGCACTCAGGTACGATCATGTAAACAATAACAAACCAGCAGAGTTCACTCCTTTACATGACACCTAATTCCGAATTGGATAGACTTATATCAAATAAATAAAAGAAAAGCACTAGCAGCTAATAAAGTATAAAGAATAGTAAATGCAAAATATCAAGATGGCAATTGCAAAGTACACCACCAACAACAAAGACTGAATCCCACTATATATGGCGATTCACCTATATGGACCATATCTAACCATCATTTTTTACTAGACACATGTTCACATTTATATTTAAGTATCACATGCCATTTTTAATGTTTTATAGGCCTTCATATTCCTTTTTAAATTTGAGTTGAAGATTTCTTCTTTAGGCCTCCTATGCCCATGTCCAGAACATCTCATGTTATTTTTCCTAATTTTCTCATCAATGGGCAGTACCACACTTCATCTCACAATAAACAAATCAAATTTTGCAATGACATAAATACAATTCAATAGGTTAAGATCATGAATCATAACATGTATACAACGAAGCTCAAAAATGATTTCATAACGAATGACATCCGTGCACATAGTTTAAATCATAGAACAAAAGACAGTATGAAACTCACGTTTTGAGTTGCAATCCCAAACTTCACCTGCTGGAAATGATCCAGAAAACCTCAATTCTCACAAGCAGTTCATTTCTTCTTCCCTACCAGCTCCAAAAACCCAACTAAAAGCACAACAGAACCAAGAAAAACTCATACTCTATCTATACAAACAAGTTTAACTAATCTTTCTCAAGTATTCCTCAATATATGTCTCATCAGAACCCAACAAATCTCTGCCTCTAACATTAGTAACCTCATATTTATGTCTAAACTCACCCCAAGATTTATCCACTCCCCAAAATCTACCCCCACAATTCTTTTCATTCCCAAAACACAACATAGAAATCAACCTAAACGCATCCATCCAGTCCATTATTCTCAACTCAACTCCACTCACTCCAATCCTTGCATTCCTAAACTCCGGTTCACACTTTTGCTTCGCAAAGCCGCCACACCTCTCTTTAGCGGCCGCAAAACAGGCTTCCATTTCAATCTCCTCGCATTTTGCTCTTTCACTGAAGTCCTGTTTCAAATAATTTCCCAGAACAGCTTTCCACCATGGGGGTTTGCATTTGTTTGAAGCGGATATGGAGCACCCAATTCGCACCCCGGTTTCGCAGTGTGAAACTATTTGGGCTTTGCAATTCTGGTATGCGGTTTCCCAAGCACGTTGGTTTTTTAATGCAAAGAGGTATGGCCCGGAAGACATATCGTCCAACGGACCCGCTTTGATCGGCCCGCGTAGAAGAGGCAGGGGATGAGGAAAGGGGATTAGGGTTGCGGCTGCGGAGTAGTCGTCGGAACTCGGAAGCTTGCCGTCCATTGGGCGGTGGTTATGCTAAACCCCGATTCACAAAGAAAAATCAATCAAACCAAATTAAAACCAGCGTTCGATACTATGACTCTGAGCATTCATCTACACATTTTGTTTCGACATTACCACACAATTTCGTAAGATATATTATCAAATAAAAACTAATATACCAATAACAGACGTAAAAAATCATCATATTCGTGTCAGGTTACCTAATTATAACTGCAAGAAATCAAGATATTATGAAGAAATAAAGATAAGCAGAAGGAATCCGATGCGCTCATCCATTGGTCTGGGAGAAATTGTAATCTCCCAAGAAAAAGTGGCAGATTTGAGATGCTCTGATTTCAAGTACTAGTAGAACAACACATATCTAATTAACAAGCATAATTTGCATTGCCCTAGGATGATCACAAATCAGTAATTAACAACTAGAGAAAACTACGTACTATATAATTCAGTTAAAGCAACAATTATTTGTCAGCAAATCCATATTGACCAAAATTCATACTCAGAAAACCACACTAAATACAGAAACAAACAGAAGTCTTGAATGACTTTAGGATGCCAATAAGATCAAGAAAAGAGCGAAAAGTGATGAAAAAAATTAATTTTGCGAGCACGAACTAAAACGTGCACTCAATCACAGGTTGCGGAAAGGATACAATCAGAAAACATAGGGCAACACCAAATCAGACCCCATTAACCTATGAAATTGGTAAAATCGCTGTAAGTCTACATGAAATAGCAATCTCGAAAGTTAACAAGGAAACCCAAGCTTTTATTAACTGTAAAGGAAGATTCGCCGCTCCAATTATTCACCAACATAATATAATCACGAAATCAAGAAATTTGAGATTACCTGATCGGAGATATCTTCAGAGGAGATTGCAATCGATGACTTCCGCCAAAGAGTATACAGAGTGTAAATAAATAGAAGCAGGGGATGGAAATGATATTAAAACAAAAATTATGCGGGTAATAATAACTTAGAAAGGGAAGGAAGGATGCATTTTTTACCTTCTGAATAAATCGGATCAAAATAATCGTTTCCTAGTCGGGTTGGGTTGTGGTAATTTATTTTATTTTAATTTTTATGGCACTCGCTCCTTCAGACTCCAACTTTGAGTTTTGGAGGATTTTATTGTTTTAAAAATTAAAAAAATGAGAAGTTTATTTAAGATTGGACAAACAGCTGTTAATTAATTATATGTGTGTATATACTTCTTTGGCTGATGTAAATATTATTATTAATAATCATAATATAATATAATTCTAATCTACTTTCTCCTTCACTAATATTTTACCCACTATCCTTTTTTAATTGTTCATCAATCTTTTACTCATTCTTTTTTGAAAATAAAGACCACTCACAAACAAATAAATGAATCCCACAATACCTCCAAAATACCCTTATTTTATTGAGTAGGTTTTATATGAAAACGCTTCATAATAAATTTAACATGAAATAGTTTTAGGGTCCGTTTGGTAGAGGTTAAAAAATTAGTAGATAGTTACTAATTTAGTATCAAAAGAGTGAGATTTGTATTATTTAATAGTATTTGATATGGTATATAAAAATATCTATTATTTTAATATGTGTGTTTGGTAGAGTGTAGTTAAATTGATACTATAATTTTATTTAAGTGGTTGAAAAAAATATTAATGACAATTAACCTAATTAAAAATTTATTTGATTCATTTAATTAATCTAATTTGTTCCAATAATCCTCGTCCACCTCCCCAAAAACCCCTTTTCTCTCCTCCTTGAAAGTCCTCCTCTTCGTCAATTCATATTCTCAATCGATCGAAATTCGAAACCAAATCAACAATTAACTTTTGAAAGACAGAATTGAGGGCTGAAATTAATAATTGGAGCAAACACAGCCAACGCCTTGTTGGATCTCACCATCACCGCCTCCGCCTCGCCGGATCTCACCATCACTCCCTCCGTCTTTTGTGCCTCCTTGCCCTATGCAATCGCCGCCATGGTCTGAGAGCCTTGCACCACAGAAACTTGACCCGGCCTAACCCGACGCTCCCGCAAGCACGAAGCTCTCGACGCCTCACCCGTCGCCGCCATGGTTACGCCGCCTCACCCGCCGCCGCCAGCCTTACGCCGCCATGGTTGCGCCGCCTCACCCGCCACCGCCAGCCTTACGCGGCCAACCATGGTGAACTGGTAATAGTGGAGATAATTAATGCATTTTTTAGATTTAGTTTCTAGTAATTACTTTGTAAATTGAAGTGAGATAGATAATAACACCAAATTGGTGAGATACATATTGCATTCGAGAACAGTGTTTTGTAGAGATAAGGAGGTAGTTGGAAGAGCGGGGCGGATGGTTTACCGGGTTTGGGAGACGGAATCTCACCCCTACCAAACAATGAATTAGGGGTGAGTTGGTTTATTTCACACCCAACTCACCCCTACCAAACATACCCTTAGGGTCCGTTTGATAGGCTGTACAAGACCTGTATATACAATTAGTATTGTCTAATATGGCTGTTTGATAGGCAATATTAAGCCCTGTAAAATAAAGTTGGCCCGTATTACTAATAAGTTATTTTTCCGGGCTTACACTGTTCACTTCTGCATAAATTTTAATGCCCCCCCCCCCCCCCCCCCCTGTATAACATTCTCCATCTTAATATGACTATGCTTTCTGTCACATTAATTTTGAAATTTAAAAATCATTATGTAGTCATGTGAAGCAATGCTTTGTTGGCATTTCATACGCTCTGGTCAGAAAGTAATTCATACTCTTACGTAATGTCATTAAGATTCCTGACTCAAAACAGTGGCTTTAAACACCATCGAATCATTGAGTAGTCATGTGAAGCAATGATGGCCTCTTGTTGGCATTTCATACGCTCTGGTCAGAAAGTAATTCATACTCTTACGTAATGTCATTAAGATTCCTGACTCAAAACAGTGGCTTTAAACACCATCGAAGCATTGAGTAGTCATGTGAAGCAATGATGGCCTCTTGTTGGCATTTCATACGCTCTGGTAAAAAAGTAATTCATACTCTTACGTAATGTCATTAAGATTCCTGACTCAAAACAGTGCCTTTAAACTGTAGCATTGAGTAGTCATCTTTTAAGTGATGTCCTCATTTGGATCATTCACAAAGTATTACATATTCAGATCTATATAAAGTCATTTTGTGTTTCATTTCTCTTGCATAACTTCCATCATGGATCTTTCCGAAATTACACCACAAGAAACTTATTTCTATGATAAGGTTTGGAGCTACGAAATGGACAAGGTGTTCATTAACACCTTGGTCACTGAAAAAAAATTAGGTCGTTGGTATGGAAGAGGGGAGGTCAACTTTAATGCAATGGTTACTGCTATTGCTAAGGTGAACGAAGTTTGTTTCACGAGTCTCGCATGGCACGATGCTATGGAACGAATCACTGATCTTGAAAATCGGTACAATTTGTTCAAGCTAATAACTGAGCACCCTCGGGTGTGGTGGAATCGTGATGCAAACACCATCGAAGCTAGTCCCAAGATCTGGGCTCGAATTATAGCGGTTTGACATTGTTTTTATATTTTTATTTATGCATTATAAACACTTAATTTGTACCAATTAGTTAACGCCCTGCAAATTCCATGTTCAAATCAGGAGAACGAGCTTGCAAAAGCCTATGTGCATGAAGGAGAGCCAGAATACGTGAAGCTCCGTTACTTGTTTGCTAGTGAGGACGAGTTAGGGCCAGAAGAGGGGAATTTGGTTGCAAATCTTGACAATCACGTCGAGATTATCAACATTACTGATATCCCTGTTGTATCTGTTGAACGACAGCATGGAAGCTCCGTTCCTATTGTCATTTCGGATGATGAAGCTGAAACTATGCCAAGTGGACGCAATCGTATGTCCACGCGAAGAAATCTGTTTGATGAGGATGGAGAAGCTATGGCAAGTGGACGCAAGTGGTCAGGTGCCTCTTCTAGCAAGTCAAAGAAGTGTGACTACTAAGCATACCGTGGTGGTCTCCATGTTGTATTCAGAGTGAAGAAATTGTGTTCGATATGTATGCTATGTTTATGTTTTTATGTTTACCTAATGAGCCTATGTTGTGGTGTAGGTTATGTGTCGTAATAGTTTTAGGGTTGTCTCTATTTAGTTGTTCTAAAATTCGAAAGCGTCCTATGTTTATGCTATGATTGGGTTATCTGGTATTAATCTAATGGGTGTTTCTAAGCATGAACGTTTATTGTTTGCATAAAATCTTAAATCCTAAGCATGAAATATGGAATTAGATAAACATAATCCTAATGAAGTTAAACATCCTTACAAACATGGAAATCCTAATAAACATAACAAACATCCAAATCCTAAACACTACCACCATCCAATTAACTTCATTACATGCCGACTCAAATAAATAATAAGTTTGGCATAAAGCCCAAATATCCAACAGGAAATAAATCAAGGAACATCCCCGTTAATCAAACGGATCACGTAACGGGCACGAGCCTCCTCAGTAAAACCCAGAAACATCTCTAAAGTACCACTGTCTTTGGCTAGGACCTTTGACACATCAATCTTCTGATCCAAAGTCAGGAAAGGGAAGGCCTCAAGCATGTCGAATATTTCCTTCCTTGCTTTTCCCAGTTGGGCCTCGTACCCCATTACAGTGACAAGGTTTCCAAGCCGCTCATTTGAGGTTGTCACAAGCTTTCCGAGGACATCAACCAGTGGATCAACCGGACTGGACGTGGAGGCGGATCTCTTTCTCTAGGTAGTCTTTGAGACAGGGGGTGACTCTGGCTAGTCCCGCCCATTCCAAGGAAGTCCTCGGTCTCCATGTTGTATTCAGTATCAATGGGGGCTCCAGTTGAGCCTTGAGACAAATCTGGGAAGTCACTGCCACGTCGACTCTTCTCCTCATCCTCCAAATTAGAGAAAGCTTCGTACACATTCTCGGCCGTTCTCCCGGTTGCACGATCATTACCAAACACTTCAATCCAGTCCTCGAACATAGGCCACGTCTTCAGACGCATAGTAGCAGCTGATGGATCCCTCTGTTAATTCATAAAGAACTGTTATAAATTAACCTAAAATGTGTAACAACTAACTATTTAATCAATTTACAAGGATTTAAGAAGTTACCTTTACAACTCTTTCCCACTGTTCATCGGTGCAATCGATCAATCCGGTAGTTGTGTTGATTCCAATTCCAGAAGAAGTTTTGTCGCTATCAAGCATTGTTCGGATTGAAGAATAGTTTCTCTTCCACATAGTTATCTTGGAGTTGATATGGGGGAGTGCACGAATGTCTGTTCCAGGGATTTGTTTGGTCAGCATGTCCTCCAACTCTTTCAGATAACCGGGCCTAAACCCATTATCAGTCTTCCAGTTATTCTTAACCAATTCTTTGAGGTTGTCCATCAAAAGACGGTCCTCATAGTCGGACCATGCCCGTCGACTGCCTTTTTTCCCGTTCGAAGTGCTACTTCCTTCCATGACTCACAATCCTGAAATAGTATTTGTAAATAATTCAACAACCCATTGCTATCAACTATGAGTAATTAAAAATCATCTAAACGTGCTGAAAATTGTTGATAGCCCTGCTGTAACGACCATTAAAAATGCTAAAAATTAACTAAAAATCATCACAAACTGCTAAAATCATATATCTATGTCTTGGTCTTTTAAGACAAATCATCTACCTAATTAAAAATTATAATAACGAGGGAGTACTTTTGGCTGCCTAGCTAACTCTTCTTGTTTTAATAAGTACTCTATTTTCTCCTCACAAATTGGATTTGCAAGCATATGAGCTAAACTACTACTACTCATCATAACAGAAAATTCCTATAATAATTTAATTTTCTTTGAGCCCAAGTTTACATTTCCTCCATCAACAATCTCATTCACCCTCTTCATCCCAACAACCCCACAATTAACTACTACCCTAACAGACAAAATTCACGATTATCACCAAAACCAAAAACCCAACAGAATCATTGGGGGGGAGAGCGAAAAACAAAGCAAAAATCGACATACACTACTCAAGAAAACAGGGACCTCAAGAAGAATTTCAGGCACTACTCAAGTCAGCAAAAATCGACATACACTACTCAAGTCAGCAAAAATCGACATACACTACTCAAGCAAAAATCGACATACACTACTCAAGCAAAAATCGATGTTGAAAAAAGCACGGACCTCAAGAAGAATTTCAGGCACTACTCAAAATGACAGAATTGTTGATTGCAACAAGAAAGAGTAAAGCATACATATTCATCAAAGCCCCATCCGTTTACGTACATACATATTCATCAAGAACCAAAATCCAAACAATTCGACATACACATACACACAATTCGAGATGCATAGATGTGGTTTCCAGTTCTTATTTCACACGGCAAAATAAGTAAGAAATGCGCCCAGATGATTAACCACTTTCATTATTATGAAACACAGGTCAAAGTGTACGAAAACAGGGACGAAGGCGCATACCACTCCTCGCCGGCGTTAATCACGGCGGTCCGATCCGTCACGATGGTGCGCTCCTTCACGGCGGTGCGGTGCTTCACGGTGTGCGCTCCTTCGGTCTACGGCTCGAGCGGCAGCTGCTTTGGTTTCCAAATGGCAAGAAAATGCTTATATATGCCCTAATTTAATATTCCCTCCGTACACGAGTAAGTTTCCCACTTCTTTTTGTTGAATGGTTTAAGAAAGTGTATTTGTTTATTAATATATGGTGGGCCACATGTTGACTTTTGGGATAAAGTAATGAATAGTGTTGAAAAGTAAAGTGAATGAGTGGCATTTTTGTAATATTGTGTGAGTTTGAAGGTTAAAGTTTATATATAATAGAGTGTTGTTATTTCCATTTATGGAATGGGAAACTTACTCGTGGACGGCCCGAAAAGGAAAGTGGGAAGTTTACTCATGGACGGAGGGAGTATGTTACTTCATTAACAAATATCTAGGATAAGGATTAAGGGGGTAATTTTGTCATTCTTTATGTTATATGAATTTTTATACATCCTATCAAACACAATATTAATTTATATGGACCCCCATTTACACTCTATCAAACACCCATATTAAATACCTCTACTACTAATACATGTACTATTTGTACAACATACTATTTTATCTCATTCAACCCCATACAAATAAGAACCCCTATCAAACGGACCCTAACAGTAAGAGCTAAAGAGCATCTGGCAAATTCATCTCTATCAATGGCTAATTTTGTGCCTTAATAGGGACACATATAAAAATATTTTTAACTATGATATTATATTATTACAATAAAATACGATGAAATTCTATTTATAAAATGAAAAAAAAAAATTGAAAAATTGCGCCTCCCTCAAATCCATCATTGTGTGTGTGGAACCCCATTTCAGAAGATGATATTTGAGCGCACACTCTTTTGGAATGATTATAAACGATGATTATTTTAATCATGTCAACTATGCAAAATAATCACATGCATTCGGTGAAAAGATGTTTTTTTATTATATATATATATATATATATTTTTTTTTTTTTTTTTTTGTGGATAGGTGTTTCAAGATGGTTTTGGATAAAGCATAAATTTGTACTTGGTCTTTTTTTTTTTTTTTAATGGATATATCCAAATTTTATGAAAAGAATGATATAATACCCCTTTTATTTTTTTAAGAATAAGTTTCATGTAGTGCACTTTGCGAATTAAATGTAATTTTTAAAGGATTGTTCTCTTTTTTTTTTGAGAGAAATTTTAAAGGATTATTCTTATTTTTACCAAAAGTCACCTTTAGTAAATCGCAATAAATTAATTTAAAACAAAAATAAGGGTGATATTTTTATAATAAAATTAATTTTAAAACAAAAATAAGGGTGGTTTTTTATAATAAAATAAATAATTTTAAAATTTTAGAAAATTCTAAATAAGGTAGTAATTCATAAGAGAGAGAAACAGAAAGTTAAATAAGTGAAAATCTTTAGAAAATGGGCAAATATTATCGTAAACATATTTTGTACTAGAAGTTTCGTAATAACAAAAAGATAAGGGGTTAATAGTGCAATTACAGAAGAAGTCTGCGTGCGACGGGAAGGCGAATAGAAGCCGACTCCCTTTGACAAGAAAAGAATCAGATCTCCCCCGAGTTCTCCGCTTCCAAGCAAATCTCTCTCGGTCTCTCTCCCCGTTTCCATAACTTCACTCATCACGGAATCCCAATAAACGATTACAGGAAAACTCGGAGCAGCAGCATTCATGGATTCCGCCGATGAATTGCCGGAGGGAACTCTGCAGAATATACTGGAGCAGGATTCGCTGAAGTGGATTTTCGTCGGCGGCAAAGGCGGCGTGGGTAAGACCACGTGCAGCTCAATTCTGTCAATCCTGCTCGCGCGTGTGCGACCTTCTGTGCTCATCATCTCCACCGACCCTGCGCATAACCTCAGCGATGCCTTTCAGCAGAGATTCACCAAGTCTCCCTCCCTCGTTAACGGCTTCTCTAACTTGTACGCCATGGTATGGTAATCCTTTAAATCCCTTCGATTTTGTGTTTGTTTGAAGTTGTTGTTTATGGACTTTGGTTCATCACTGAATTGTTTAGATGAATTTTTGTTTGATTTTTTCTTTCTGAATTTTTGTAAATGTTATGAAATTTACCTTTTGCAATTGAATGTTTTGTTTCTGCACAGTACGAAGGACTACTGGTAATTTTCTTAAGTTTGAAATCTTCCGTATTGATTCATGCTTGCGGGTAAACAGCTATCTGAAAGCTAATGGCACTCTAATTTCATTTTGGAAGTTTGTAATGTGTCTGTGATTCTGGTGTATGGTTAACGAATGATGTGGTTTCTTGATTTTATAGGATTGTACGATCTTAGCCTTGTATTTAATGATATTCCTCTTATAGGAAGTTGATCCTAATGTGGAACATGATGAGTCTCTCGGTTCAGACATGACTGATGGATTTGTATCAGAATTAGCAAATTCTATCCCAGGAATTGATGAAGCGATGAGTTTCGCGGAAATGCTCAAGTAAGTTTGATGTCCTGCTAGTGCTTCAAGATGATCACCATTTGATTTTTCCTTGTAAATCTTATCATTATCATTTTTTAAATGCCTCAATGTATTGGGATTGTAGTAAACTAGGAACTAGAAATATGCAAGGGGCAGAATAGTTTTTTTTTTTTTTGACGGAACAGAATAGTTATTATTTGGTCTAACTAATGTTAAAACGAACTGTTGGGGATTGCCAATCATGTATTATAATGGTCGTTGTTCTTATAGTATCAAACTTACCCTGATATGTTCACAGGCTTGTACAAACTATGGACTATTCTGTCATAGTATTTGATACAGCTCCAACTGGCCATACCCTTCGGCTGCTACAGTTTCCTTCAACGTTAGAGAAAGGGCTTGCTAAGATGATGAGCTTGAAAAATAGATTTGGTGGCTTGATTAGCCAGGTATTGTTTTCTCGCTTATTTGTTTTATTTATAGATTCTCAGTCACAGGCTGAAAACTGGGTTGATACTTTAGGTACAAAGTAGGATATGATTAACAACTTTTACTAAGTAAAACTAAAGTAGTATCAATTACTTGCTTCTGCTTTTGCTGTGTGCATATCAATTAGGTCTCATTTCTCTCGTTGTCAAGAAATTTCTCATTTTGTCTTATATGATAGTTTGCTTGTAAGCTGCAATACAAACCGTATGACATCACACTTGCATTTAGATCTAATTACTTATGAACAAATGATGCTAGACAATTTTTTTTCCCAAAGCTGAGAATAAGTAAGACCATTTGCTGGATTTTATTGGAATATTCATTCTCTTCTTTTCATGCTAATGAAAATGGCCACTCAGCCGCAGGGAATCTGTTTAACTGTATTGGGTTGCTAATTCCTTGGTCTCTCCCATATTAATGCTTCACGGTTATATAAATAACTATCTTTCAATCATTTCATTGCAGATGACTTCTCTTTTTGGTATGGGTGATGAGTTTGGTGAAGACGCTATCCTTGGAAAACTAGAAGGCATGAAAGATGTGATTGAGAAAGTGAACAAGCAGTTTAAGGATCCAGTAAGATTTACTGCTTTAGTATAAAGATGTACACTTTTGTTGCTATTCTCTGGAAAATGGCTCTTGTAGAGTTAGCAGAAGAGGTTCGTGCTTCAAATTACTACAATTCTAAAATAAAATTTCGCAACTTATGAAAAGCCGTTGAAGCTCATAAACATAGAATTGGTGAAAATTTGTCGTGATTTCTCTTTTATAATGATCCAAATATATGTCTGCATGCATTGCACAACCCTGAAATATCTGCCCTGAACAAAAAATCAACTTGGAAGTATTATGGTTGAAAGATCTTTATCACCCATACTCAATAAAGGCCTGCCGTTTTATTATGGGGTGAAGGATGGGAGGGGGTTGGCGAAGCTCACTTTCTACGAATCAGGATTTTTCTGTTGATAGAGTTGCTAAATGATACATCTTCTTGTGGTATATCTAGTTAATAGCATTTTCTTTATTTATTTGAGGCTGGAAACTGGAAAGCATGCTGCATACCAGTCAATTGTGTTTTTAACAAAATGTTAAAAATCAATAACATTGGAAGGATTACAGTATCACACATAATTGCCAAAACAGAAACCTGTCTATGTCACTGGATATTACTGAAAGCCTTCTAATTTTATTATCAATAATTTATAAGTACCCATTTTTATTTTGGTACGATTTCATTTTTTTTGGCAGGATATGACAACTTTTGTTTGTGTCTGCATTCCGGAATTCCTCTCTCTTTATGAAACTGAACGGCTCGTCCAGGAACTTACAAAATTTGAGATCGACACACATAATATTATAATCAACCAAGTAATTTATGATGAAGAAGGTAATATTTTCTCTTTTCTGTTTTCGCTCTAACGTTCTATATCATACAAAATTTGCATCTTTACGAAAGTTGTTTCACTCTTCCGTATACTTACAGTCGTGGAATCAAAGTTGCTCAAAGCTAGAATGCGAATGCAGCGAAAGTACCTGGATCAGTTCTACATGTTATACGACGATTTCCACATAACTAAGTTGCCATTGCTGCCCCAAGAGGTTTATTTCTACATGAGTGGACTTTCACCTTCTCCTGATTCTTGTTTATCCACTATTCTTGTGATTAACCGTTGGTTTTGATAGGTTTGTGGGGTTGAAGCACTAAAAGCGTTTTCGGGCAAATTTTTATCACCGCACGAACCATCCATCAAACGAGGAACAGTAGAAGAGCTGGAGCTGAGAGTATCAACACTAACTGAGCAGCTGAGGGATGCTGAAGCAGAACTTGAAAGACTCAAAAAGGGGAAACAAAAGATTTGATTGTACTCTTTTGTTTGCCAATTTCAGAGATATATGAACTGTGTTTCCATTCAACTTTAGAGGGGCATCAACATGTATTATTGATTTAATTTCTTATGATGTAAGATCAATATGTAACAATTTTTTTTTCGGCCTATAATTTTTGGTGTGCAACAAATAAGGCAATTTGTGGCAGAAAGGGATATATTTACCTCCATTTTTTCTATATCAATATGGCAGAAAGGCAATTTGTGGCAGAAAGGGAAAAAATTGTCAACTAAAACAGAAAACTCTTGGAATCCGTTTTCAACTTCATTTTCTTTCCGTGGAGATGAAAATATATTGGCTTCTCCCTTCTATTAAAGATATTTTCTCTCTATTATATCAATTCTTTATTAGGATATTGAATATCACTACGCTTTATTGTATCTTTTCAACCTTCAACATAATAATGATAGCCTAGCATCTATATAACTAACTATATTTTTCATTCATTGCAAGAAAGCAACATTAATTTGCAACATAACATTGTAGTATTATCTACTGCCTACCTCCATTTCATAATACTTGATATTTAATATCAATGCAAGTATAAAGAAATGAAAGGAGTGTATGATATATATAAAAAACATGTGTGAATTCGAGTTCACGTGAACTCAGTTTCTTCAAGTATTACAGTTACTATGTATCCATACTATTAATATTATGCATATTTAATATCACTGTTATACATACACTATCACTATTTAAAAGAAATACTACCTCCGTCCCGGAGGAACTTGCACACCCCCGGGGGCACATTTTTTAAGAAAAAGACACTTTTTGAATAAAGTAGTGACATATGGGTAAATATGTATATATTTTTGTGAGTGTGCACGCAAATTAATATTTCCTTTTAAAAGGTGTACAAGTTCCTTTAAGACGGACTAAAAAGGAAAGTGGGCAAGTTCCTCCGGGACGGAGGGAGTACTTATTTTCTTAAACAATTGTAGGAGTAAGTTTTATATGAAAATGGTTTATGATAAGCTTATCATGAAACTGTTCAAAAGTATAGAATATTTGATCAGGAGTATCAATAATCTCATCAGAAGTATCATTAATCTGGGTTCAAGAAAATTTACAACAATTACAATATAATACCACATACCCATATTAATAATACTCCTCATAAAATTATCAAGGCAAAGTCTCATATGCACCAAGTGCACGGTTCACTCACTCAACAGTTGATACTGTATACACTAAAAAGTTAGTCTCAATTACGCTGAAAAATTAGTCTCAATTACACTGAAAAGTTTACATTGAAAACCGATTTTCAGTGTAATTGAGACTAACTTTTCAGTGTGATTGAGACTAACTTTTCAGTGTATACATTATCAACTGTTGAGTGAGTGCATCATACACCAAATGTCCAAGAGACTTACTCAATTATCAATACTCTTGGTCAAATATTCGACATTTTATAAAATTTCATGATAAATTTATTATAAATTATTTTCATTTAATATTCCTAATAATAAATATGCATATGACATATCAGTGATTTTCTCAAACAATCTTTGAAAAATGTGAAATAGGAGTATGTCTTAATTTTATTTTATTTTCCTTTTTTTTCTTTTTCTTTTTTTTTTTCCTAGCGCAACAAAAACAGCCCCCTCCACTGAAATATCTATTCATCGATTCAAGACACATTTCTTTCTTCATATAATTGCAGCACAGATGTCACAAACGCCCGCTCACACATCCCAAAGTACCGAATCCCCGAAAAGGGTTCCCTCTTTCCCCTGTTTCCTCAGCTGGGCTTTCTTCGAAATCGCGAAAGATAACAATTAAGCGGTGGATCAGTGGCGGTGGCTAGTAGGTTAGGGTTTCAGCATTTCTTCATTAAAATTCGCGGAGTAGAGCGAAGTCCTTAAATTACTTGGTTTTCTGCAAAAATTCATCCAATGGAAGTTTACAAGAGATGGGTTTGGAGGAATAAAGAGTATGTGCATTCTCTGGAGTCTTTAGCTAATGTAAGCCTCCTACACAAGCCTTTCTTTTGTTTGTTTTTGTGATGTCTTCTAGTTTGTTTGTTTGTTTTGTCTTCTGTTGAAGGTAACGGGTATATAGATGTAATTCATATGAGTTTAGGATGTGATTCTAAGCCTCTTAGCTTCTGAGAATCCGGGATCATTGCTCTGAATGGGGTTCGGATATTAGTTCCTAAATTCGATCTTTTTAATGTGTGAATTTTGATGAGCACACTGTGAACAGCTGTGGATTATTTCTAGTTACTTATATGTCAAGGAATGTGGAATGTAAGTGAATATGGTGATCAACATACATAGGGTATAATGTGATATAAAAGTAGATGGTGAAGCAAATTTGTGTTGCTTTTAATATAAGGTGTGCATAATCTGTGTCTTGCAAAAGCTTTTTTACCTCTTGCATATTTTACTCCCATAAAAGGGATATAATTATCAGTATTGTCCTGCCACATTTTTTTTAACTCTTTTTTGTGAAGTCTCGCCATCTTCTGCAATTCGCTGGATTTGTATGCTCATTTAGGCTTATAGTTGTGGCCTAATTGTTGAATTGGCACCGAAGAAATTGTGGGGTATCTATAGCCTGGAAAATCTCGTATTATTTGAGGATTATCCTGATATAGCGTTAATCTGTACTTTATGGCATTTCCAGTGCCCTTGTATACTTGTTTTATCTTGGGAAAATTGCCTTTTGAATTGTCAATTACATCTATGTTTTTCCAAATTATCTGGGATGTTTGGTTCTTTTGCGCTCCTTTCATATCATCTCTTTTGATTGGAAGTATTTGTTCCCTTATCAGATTGTCAAAATTGTATTTTTAGGGTTTAACATGGCTTCTGCCGGAGCGGTTTTCAGATTCAGAAATTGGACCTGAAGCAGGTTTTGTAGAACTTTGGTAACAATAGCTTCTTCCTATTCTATTGCTAACAAGATGTGCCACAGAAATTTTCCATTGTATGACGTCTTTTTCCTTCCTTCAGCTTTCACATGATGAGTGTCTGAATTACATTTCTTGAACCCTAGCACTTCTTTTCTGGACCCAAGATATTCCGAAAGGAAGTCATAAGGCTAATTGGAAATGTTGAAAGCCAAATTCCACCATGCTTTCCATTTGAAAAAATTAAGTATGATGTAGTTGAGTATCTTTAAAGCAGTGATATAGATCATAAATTAATTTCTTGTAACTTCCTCGAACAATTTTTTAAACATTTTTCTAAGTTCTGTTTCTAAATCCTATTTTGATTTAATTTTAAAAAATATCTATTGTATCAAAAGATTATATTACCCCAATAAGAACTACTTGGACTTGGTAATATGAAGATTAGAGAATCATGATTTTATGTAACCATTGGTTCTTGTTTTAACTTTTAACATATCGTATCACTTTATGCTGCATGTTAGTGTTTTTTTAAGACTTGGCATTGGTCAAGGTATGTACATGTACATCTTGATGCCCTGTTTCTTTTTAAGGCTGTGATTTTAATAAAGTGAGACATTAAAAAAGTTAAGCCAATGGATTACGAAACTGAGACGAAAAAACAATTTAAATGAAAACTGAGAAATGCATGATATGTTATCATAAGAAAGTACCAGATTGTCAGCCCTTGAGATTTTGGATATTGGAAAACTAAACATTACATTGTATTCTTGATATCAAAACTAGAGTCGTAAATATATTGTTAAAAGGAAATACAAGAAAAGAAATTAATTCTTTATATGATTTTATACAATGTAATAATCTGAAAGTGCTAGGCAAAAATGAGAAGACAAAACCATGTCGTTCTAAAATCAATATATACTTTCATCTCTAGTAACTGACTTTAAAAGTTGCTGAACTTTAAGAAGTCTTGTAATCCTATTCATGTTAATGTTAATGATTTTTTCTTTTTTACCCTCATTCATATCACAAAAATATGTTGCAGTGACATCAATATTGGGTATAATCACTGCCATCAATGAACATATACTCGAGACGATTCCAATACAGACACGAACAGGTCATGTTGAATCTTCTTCCTTCCCATTCTCATTGTGCATAACTATACTTAAGGACTTGGAAAGTCTTCTTGAAGTTGTGGCCCAGCAATTCTATGGTGAAGATAAGAAATGGAACTTCATGGCTGTTACGGAATCTATCAAGTAAGCGACTCTTTTTTACAGTGACTTGGCTTTCTGTATAATTGACCGAAATTAGTGACCAGGATAGCCTCTGTGTATAAATCAATCACAGGGCATTACTTAGGTTGGCAGTTTTGCAAAAAAGTGGGTATAAAATGCTTTTACATGGTGGGGAGACTGTAAATGACGGGAGCGAATTCGATGATTCCAGCAGAAATGGGCCATTAACCAGGCCCGGCCCGCAAGGGGTTTCTGGCATTTTAAAAAATCATGGACAGACTCCTTTGAATCTTGAGGGGAGGGCAATGTCTGCTTTAAATAGATTTGGTGAAAATGCCCGAACAGTTTCTGAGCCTACATGGTTGCGCAGAGTTCAGCATCAGCAGGCAATTATCGAGCCTCCAAGTAAATTTTTTTGGTTTTGCAAGTCTTATCTCTGTATACGTGTTGCTTTTGTTTTATTTATATGTTTTATTTTGTTATCACAGCATCAGTAGCTGAGACGCCCAGTCTCTCGTCTTTCTTGTCTGAAAAGGGTATCCCAGGGGGCTTATTTTTAACTGGTGAGGTGATGTTTATCTTAAGACCACTCGTATATGTAATTCTCATTAGAAAATATGGGGCCCGATCATGGATTCCCTGGATTACTTCTTTGGCTGTGGACCTATTTGGGAATGGAATTAGTTCATTCGTTGCAATAGCGTGGAAGAATAGCAATGGTTTCCGTCTTTCCACTCTTGAGAAGAATGAGGTAAGACTTATCACTGTTTGTTTATGCGTTTTACTTCAGTTTCTTGAAGTCTTTTACCATATCTTTGTTGTCTGGTCTTTTTTCTTGTGGGAGGGTGGGTGTTTTCGGAACACAGAATGTGGTTCTGATCATTATTTAGTGCTAAAATGTCTTACATATATGCACGTACTGCAGTTAAAAAGGCGAAAGCTGCTGTGGGCGCTTTACCTCATGAGAGATCCATTTTTCACTAAATATACCGGGTATATATTGTTTGTTTCTCTCGACAGATTTCCATTTGCTCGTCCTTTTTGAATCAGTATTTGTAACGACGTTCTATTCTTCAGGCGAAGGCTTGACGGCACACAAAAGGCATTAGAACCGGTTCCAATTATCGGGCTTCTTACTGGTAAGTTTATTAACGATGTTAGAATTCGAGCCTTGTGCCTTCGTGCATCTTCCTTAAAGCGACCGTTTCTTTTTATGTGTAGAGAAACTTGTCGAACTTCTTGTTGGAGCCCAGACGCGCTACACCTACATGTCCGGTTCTTGAAGATTTCTCGACGAGTTCTTCCGATTTTCAATGGTGAAAGTTTCTCCAGAATTTAGACCTATAGGCTCTCATCCCTTCACCAGAAATTGCCATTTTTGGTTATCTATTTGTTCAGTCAATACCATACATCATGTTGTAAGTTGAAACACATCTACAAGATGTTCAAAAAACATTGTCATCTTAGCAAATTTAGTACTAATACTCACACTCCTTTGTCTGTCATGAACGGCTTCTAATATTTTTGTTAAATAGCTTTTGTATTAAATATATCTATATAAAAAAAAATTATAATAAATGAGTAACGGCCAAGATTGAAGATAGCTGGTCTATGGAGGTTATTAGCCACCCTCCAATTTAGATTTTGCAGCTATTGTTTTTATTAGGTAATAAAGTGGGTGTTAAAAGTGGGCCCAACCCTATCCAACCCCACCCCCCAAAACAAAAGTGGTCGAAGTCCACTACTTAAAATTTTCCATCTCCTTTACTATTATGGCCCCTACTATTACAAATGCTGAAATTCAATGATCTCCATTGTATACACACCATACCATATGTAATTCTAAAATTTTGTTTTCTTTCACACCACAATCTCTCATGCTATGTTAATTCAGAAATAGACATAATATTATTTATGTTTTGACTTGATTAAAAGTTTAATTTTAATTATTAACTCTAGAAAAAAAAGTACTCCCTCAATCACTGAGTAAACTTCACACTTTCCTTTTTAGGCCGTTCTTCAGTAAACTTCGTATTCCATAAATGACAAAAATAACATTTTATTACATATAATTTTTAACCTTCAAATTCACACAATATTACCAAAGTGTCACTCATTCAATTCACTTTTAAATATTATTATATCCCAAAAGTCAACATTTGACCCACCATATATTAATAAATAAATACATTTTTTTAAATCATTCAAGGAAGTAGGAAAAAAGACTAGGGACGGAGGGAGTATGTCCCACGGTAATAAAGAGGGGAGTAGTAGCCACAGCCCCCAAAGGTTATGCATGTGGGCCCACCAAATTCAGGGGTCCTTATCCAGACCAAACCCATGGCGGGGACCAATGGGGAGAGAGAAAAGTGGGCTAAGTGGCAATCACAAGCCATGTTGGGGCCCCTATTTTGGGCCCATAAGTGGGCCCAATTCTACCATAGGCTATGGGTCTAAAATCTAGAGAGCATTGATGAGTATGGTAAAAAAAAAAAAATTAGGGCCACCAGCAGGTCCACCACCTAGAGCTGGCGTCCACCACCACAATCCCCCGGCCCACCCCAACTCTTCTTGGTGGGCCCCACCACCTACCCTACCCTACCCCGGGGTTGAATTGAATACTTTAGTCCCCATATTGCCGTGCCCGTATGGTGCGTGACTTGCGAGATGACGTTGTAAGCAATGCTCGATATTTTTTTTTTTTACATCCCATTTTATTCAAGTTCATGGAATTAATCTATTCAAATAAAGTGAAATTAAATTAGGAAGACTATTTATTAGGGTTGTGTGAACTGATGACGAAGATAAGGTCCCAAGCCGACATATCTACATTGATAGAGAAAGGGATTATGTGATATTCCCTATGGAATTTATAGGAGGATATCGGTTGTTTTCACCGAAAGGTACTACCTCCATTTTGGATCAATTTGTACTCTTGCACGACACATTTTTTAATAAGAATAATTATCTTTTGAATAAAATAGATGCATGTGGGTAAATATGTGTAGATATTTCTCAGTGTGCAAGTTCTTTTGGAACGGACCGAAAAGACAAGTATGTAAGATCTTCTCTTGTTCTGAGATTCTTTTAAACTGACAGCAACATACCCCTTTTCTTTCGATCAAAAAATTATATGGACAGTTGATTCCCGCGTGATACAATTTGAATCGAAAAATTGGAATCGATTTCAACAAGTCTTGCTTTTGAATTGGGAACTTGCTCAAATTGGATCCTTTCGATTCCTATATATGTTCAATATATTTACGAAGTTGTTTCTCCAATTGATTGACATTAACCCTAGATCCTTGCCCCTGAGAAATGAGTTAATACTTTCTATTCGAGCTCCAACATGGACTATTTACAATCCAACAAAAAAACGAAGGGTTCGGGTATAACAGAACAAACAATGTCGAGCTAAGAACACCCTTATTTCTAGACAAATCATAAATGGTGAATGTAAAAATCCACAACAGATTGTGTCCTTCAAGTCGAGGGAGATAGTATTAGTGGATTGCACTAAATATATTAATTTTAAAGTCTTAAAGGTATTAAAAAATTTATATTAAAAATATTAATTGAAAGAGTATTAATTATTTTTATTAAAATTATTAATTATTTCACTGTAACATATTAGTAAATTGTAGTTCATAATAGTTACTCCATCCGTGAATACTTAGTGAACACTGATGTGCGTTTCTTTATTTTATTGATTTGTAAATTTGCCCACTGTTGATAGGCGACCAACAGGAACATAATATTAGCATAAAAAATATTGATCTAATAAAATTAAGAAGTCATCAAAAGCAATAATATAGAAGAGGACGAGCAACAGGGACTGCATGATATAAGAGGACGAGCAACAGGGACTGCATGATATAGGAGGCGAGCAACAGGGACCATGTCCTAATGAAGGAGGCGAGCAGCAGGGACAAATACCCATCTGAAGGCGGCGAGCAACCGGTCATAAAGGCCATTGCGAGATAGCAAACAACAAGAACAAGAAGACCCAAAGTCTCAACAAGAGGCGAGCAGGCGAGCAACTGGGGTTATAAGGGTTTCCAACACCCAATGAAGACATACAGACGAGTAGCTGGGCACCAAGGAGAGTAGCTGAGTGATTTCAAAGACCAAGTACAACATTGGGAATGTCAAGAGTCACCAACTTTAGAAATAGTCAATGTTTCTTTACACTTGGCACCCATGCATTGGGCAATAGGTTAGTTGTGGTACAAAAGTCATAACACTTGGCAAAATCCCAATGGCTAAGCCATCAATATGGTGACACCTAGCCTCTTTGTATGCCTATAAATACCCCTTCATTTGCATGAAGGGGGAGGATTTTTCCCATAATAAAAAGTTGCCCAACTCTTGCAAATTCATTTCTTGCACTATATATCATGATCTTAGTATTTGTTTGATGATCTTACTTAGTAAAAACAGCCACTAATCATCATAGATTAGAAAAGGTCATCAACAATTGGCGCTAGAGGAAGGGATCGAACCTCCGTTTCACAAAAAGTCGAAGTAAGGTTGAAGAACTCCACCGGAATCTGCAAAATCCGGCCGGAATCCGGGAGGAAGCCATCGGAAATCAAGTGTACACATTATTTGAAGCAAAATCATCCATCTATATATTACTTTGAGAGTTTAAATGCATGTGTGTAAGAACTAGGGTTTTCAAACCACCATATTCATACAAACAAAGCTAGTAACTCTTACGAAAGGTGTTTGTTGGAGATAAAATCACCCCATTCATTTGCTTACCACTTGTACTTCGGTAACCAAAATGGTTCGATCACAAGAAGAACGACATTTGAGCACGTCTCCAAGTCGTAAGTCAAAAACTAGGGTTTCGTCTACTGAAGGACATGCACGTACAGTAAAAGCAACTTCGCAAAGAAACGTCCAAGTTACCATTGATACAATCCCGCCGGAAGTGGAAGCTCTTGCTCAAAATCCCGAAGAGCTAGCAAAAACGATTGCTGTTTTACAAGCACTACAAAGGCGACAAACGGTCGGGCCATCAGGGACGCAGGCGGCGACCAACAGGGCAGCCGAGCAACGAAGTGAAGGAAGAAAAGACGCACGAAATGACGAGGTTGACAGCGAAGAAATCCGTCGGAATAAAGGGAAAGCTCCTCTGAGTGAAAGACTTGGAAGTCGAGGAGAGTCTACTCCGGGGACAGGTGAGGAGTCGAGCAGCGGGGACACAAGAAGTATAAGCCATTATCACACAAGAAGGGCAAGATATCACGGAACGCATAGGGAGGATCAACAGAGAGGCGAGGAGCGAGCAACAGGGCAAACACACCCTGCTGCTCGCCGCTCAGTACACGAAAGACTGAGAAGATCAGCCTTTGGGCGATTAGGTCCCAATGGAGCCAGTAACATCGCTAGGCACACCACTCAAGAGAAACGTCCCGTTAGCAAGGGACTGCGTCATGAAGAGGTCATTGAACCCAATCATGACGAACAGCCTTCTAGCGGAAAAACGTCTCCAGATGAGTGGCAAGCTTTGAAGAAAGCGGTGGAAGAGATGCAAAAACAGTTGGAGGAGAAGAAAGGCGACGGGTCGATGATGTTGCCATCATCACCCTTGTCCCCGGATATCCTTAATGCGCCGGTACAAAAGAAAGTACAATTCCCGGCCATTAATTTGTACGAAGGAAATTCAGACCCAAAAGTACACCTGTCTAAATATACCGATTACATGATATCGGTAAAGGCGTCTGATGCAACTCAATGTCGGAATTTTCCGTTGACTCTTGGTGACGGTCCTCACAGATGGTTTTCTGCACTAGCTCCAGGCTCCATCAGTTCGTTCATGCAACTCAGCAAGGAATTTCTCTCACACTTCTCCACGGTCGGGTCTTACCTTACACAGAGACACAGGTTGGCAGATTTGAGACAAGGAGATGAGGAGACTGATAGAGCTTTCCTTGAGAGATTCGATAAAGTCCTATTGGAAGGAGAACCAGTGAGTGAGGACACCAAGATAGTGGCAGTTATGGCAGGGCTTAGGAAAGGGACAGACCTGTGGAAGGAAATGCACCTCGCTTTCCCTAAAACTTATTCCGAATTTAGGCACAAGGCTGGAGTGTACATTTCGATGCAAGAAACTCTACAGAGAGAGCTAGGAGACAAGGCTGATACCAAGAAATCGGGAAAGAAGTCAGGAGGGGAATACAAGGCCCCTAGGAACATGAAAGCTTTCAGTGAAGGGTCCGAATTGAAGGAGAAATTGAACCATGTCTTATCCACATCAATTGAGGCTGTGTACAACAACGTGAAAGATAATGATATGCTGTCTGAACCCCGCAAGATACGACAAGAACGAGAAAAGATGAACCCCAACAAATTCTGTGCATACCATCAGACTATAGGTCACTTCACAAGCGAATGCCGAGATCTCTTAAAACAGTTGTGGAGATTTTACGAAGAAGGAAAGTTGTCAGAGTTTGTGAAGCGACAGCCAGGAAAGAAACCAAGGGTGGCGATATCCTCCGGCTCGGAAGATGACGAGAGCGACGAACAGCTGAGCAGGAGGGATCAAAAAAGGAAGAAAACGATGACAGCCCCAGCCGAACCCGTCCGAGAAATCTTAATGCTCGAGCCATCCGGACCGGTAGGGGGCTGTTCTGATGGTAGGCCACTGATGTCCAAAAGAAAAAGGAAAGCAAAGCTGAGGGCGGTAGCTCAAATCAGGAAAGTTGGGGTAAACCAAGCTACTACAAAGACAGGCGAGTTGGTGTTTTCTGAGAAGGACTTGGACGGGATACTTACCCCACACAATGACTCACTAATCATCTGTGCTAATATCATGGGAGCCCGAGTTCACCGTCTGCTTGTGGACATAGGCTCCTACACAAACATCTTGTTCAAAAGCACACTAGATCAGATAGATGATTGTGAGGGGTATATTAGAGAATGTGATCATAAAATAGTAGGATTTGGAGATGTTGTAACCGTCCCTTTAGGACTAGTTACGTTGGCGGTCGAACTTGTATCGACCGAGAATCCCGAAAGGAGACTGACTAGAATGGTAGATTTCTTAGTTGTAAATCAGCAGTCTGCCTACAACGGGTTTCTTGGTCGACCTTTCATAAATGAATTCAAAGCAGCCGTTTCGACGTACTACTACTGTCTTAAATTTCCAACTCCAAAAGGGTCAGGTACGGTTAAAGGCGATCAAAGAAAAGCCCGAGAATGCCTCCTGCAACTTCAGCCCACTGACAACAGAATATCCGTGATGGACGAGCAGCCGAGCAGCAGGGACGAAGGTGAACCATCCATCCTGGATGAAGTCATGGAGTCCGTCGACACTGAAGTGATGGAGGTGGACGACCAGCAGGGTGTGGACGAGCAGGAGGGCATGGCCGAGCAACAGGGAAGAGAGGTCGTACCCGAATTAAATCAGGTTGAAGACTTGGAACCAAGGCTGGGGGCAGAACCAATGATCAAGGATGAGATTAATTTTGAAGGGCCCATTATCGATCCTCGATGGAAAGACCAAAAAGGAGAGCAACCCCGGTAGAGGAGTTGGAGGCAATAAGAATTGACCAAAATCGAGAAGACTTGGAATTATTCATTGGATCTGAGCTCCCTGAGCCATACAGATCCAGAATGGAAGAGTTTCTCAAGTCCAATCTCGATGTATTCGCATGGTCACATGCTGATATGGTAGGCATTAGCCCAAAGCATGCCTGTCATAAGCTGAATATTTGTCCAACTAAGAAACCGGTGAGGCAAAAAAGGAGAAAATTTGGGCCCGACAAATATGAAGCATTGGACATAGAAGTGAAGAAGTTACTCGATAATGATCTTATCAAAGAAGCCTTATGTCCTAGATGGGTAGCAAACCCGGTGTTAGTGAAGAAATCAAATGGTACATGGAGGTTATGTATTGATTTCACTGATCTGAATGCCGCTTGTCCTAAGGATAACTTCCCGTTACCTCACATCGACCAGCTAGTGGACAACACGGCGGGACACGAGCTCCTTACCTTCATGGACGCATTTGCTGGGTATCATCAAATACCAATGCACCCAGATGACCAGGAGCACACAGCATTCTACACTAATAAAAACTTGTTATGTTGGAAAAGAATGCCGTTCGGATTGATTAACGCGGGAGCCACGTACCAAAGACTCGTTAACAAAATGTTCGATGAACACATAGGCAAAACAATGGAAGTATATGTGGACGACATAGTCGTGAAAAGCCCGAGAAAAGAAGATCATTTGGAACACCTTGCACAAACGTTTGAAATACTTCGAGCGTATAACATGAAGCTAAACCCAAAGAAAAGTAGCTTCGGGGTACACTCGGGAAAATTTCTTGGGCACCTGGTCAGTCAACGGGGTATTGAGGCGAATCCATCAAAAGTCAAAGCAATTATGGATATGCAGCCGCCAAGGTCTGTTAAAGAAGTTCAACGACTAACCGGATGTCTAGCAGCCCTAAACAGGTTCATTTCCAGGTCCGGAGACAAATGCCGACCTTTCTTTGATGCCATTAAGAAAGGACAGTTCCAGTGGACGGATAATTGCCAACAAGCGTTTGAGCAGTTGAAGGAGTATCTGAGTGATACTAAAATTCTATCAAAACCCGTCTCCGGAGAAAAACTGTACTTGTATATAGCAGCATCAGAGGTGGCCATCAGCTCAGTTTTAGTTCGAGCAGAAGGGAAATTTCACTTGCCAATTTACTACGTGAGTCAGGCCTTGCATGAAGCAGAGATTAAGTATTCGCCCATGGAAAAGTTAGCCTACGCACTGGTGATGAGTGTGAGAAAGCTAAGGCCGTACTTCTTCGATCATCAGGTGGAGGTCTTAACAACTTTTCCATTAAGGCAAATCTTACAAAGGCCTGACACAGCTGGTCGCCTCCTCAAGTGGTCGCTTGAAGTAAGCCAATTTGGAATAACTTATGCACCTCGAACAGCGATCAAGGGACAAGCGTTAGCCGACTTTATTGTCGAATTAACATTCCCTCAAGATCCGACGAGAGGTCATAATCACCCATGGCACATGTATGTAGACGGATCATCGAATAACACAGCAGCAGGAGCCGGGATAGTGTTGATCAGTCCAGACGAACAAGTATTCACCTCAGCCGTAAGGTTTGAGTTCATGGCAACAAACAACGAGGCTGAGTACGAAGCATTGATAGCCGGGTTACGACTAGCTCTGGCTGTGGGGGTTCGAAGAGTTCAAATTTATGGAGATTCCCAGCTGATAGTCAATCAAGTCCGTGGGGAATACGAAGCCAAGGATGAAAACATGGCCTTATACCAAAAGATCGTTGCTCACCTGGCTTCACTTTTCGAACAAATTTACATCGAGCAAGTGCCAAGAGATAACAATGCGCAAGCAGATGCACTTGCTCGCTTGGCTACTAGTACAGGACCAGTAAAACTTTCAGAGGTCATCATCACAAGAATCTCCAACCCATCCACCAGTGACTACAAGATCAATCAGATCGAAGAAGAACTGACAGAGGATGACTGGAGAGCACCGATATATAGATACCTCAAAGATAACACAGTGCCTGAAGATCCCCAAGAAGCAACAAAGGTAGCCAAGCGAGCAGCAAGGTTCACAGTCATGGATAACCAACTTTACAAGAGAGGATTTTCACTGCCCCTATTAAAATGCCTAGCAAGGGGGCAAGGTCAGGAAGTTCTGAAAGAAATACACGAAGGAGTATGCGGAAATCACGCAGGGGGGCGAGCATTGGCATATAAAACAGTAAGACAAGGATACTACTGGCCAACCTTGTTACAAGACGCAATCAGAATTGCAAAAACATGTCACAGGTGCCAGTTGTTCGCTCCCAACATCCATAAGCCACCAACGGAGTTGATTTCGGTAAATAGTCCATGGCCGTTCGCAAAGTGGGGAATAGACATCATAGGACCCTTCCCAACGGGAAAAGGGAATGTCAGATTTGCAGTGGTAGCTGTGGACTATTACACGAAATGGGCCGAAGCTGAAGCACTGGTAACGATAACACAAGAGAAAATGATTAGCTTTATCTGGAAAAATATAGTTTGCCGGTTCGGGGTCCCACAAGCGATAGTGACAGACAATGGAAAGCAATTCGAAGGAAAGAAGATAAGAGATTTCTGCAAAAAGTGGGGTATCAAGAAGCATTTTTCAACACCATATCATCCTCAGTCTAACGGCCAAGTCGAAGCAGTTAACAAGATAATCAAACATATCCTCAAAATCCGTCTGGTAGACAAGAAAGGCAAGTGGTCGGAGGAACTGCCCGAGGTACTTTGGGCATATAGGGTATCACATAGAACAAGCACTGGAGAAACACCATTTGCTATGGCATTCGGTACAGAAGCAATCATACCTATAGAGCTCAAAATACCGACTGAGAGGGTAGCCGAGTTCAATGAACAGGAAAACAACAAGGCACTAGCTGCAGAGATGGATTTGATCGACGAAAAAAGAATCTCAGCAGAAATAAAAAACGAGATATACAAAAGAAGGATTGCAAGGTACTACAACTCACAAGTAAAAGTCAGGGAATTTGAAGTCGGGGATCTGGTGCTCCGAAAAATCTTAGCAACACCTCCAGGTATATTTGGACCGACTTGGGAGGGCCCATTCAAGATAACACAAAAGTGGCACAACGGCACGTATGACCTTGAAGATATGGAAGGCAACTCGGCCCAATACACCTGGAACGCGGCTTTATTGAAGAAATATTATCAATGATTAGGAAACCAATGTAAAGTTTTTTTTATAGACTATCGTGTCGTTTATATTTTTGTAAGGTGTGAGATCGATGAAATCTTCACACTTTTTTGGCAAAATTTGTATGTGGATGAATGATGGTTCAGTGAATTATGTACATAAGAAAGCAAAAGGTGTTAAAACCCAACTGTTCGCCAAACAGAAAAGCTGCTCGCCGAAGATACTATATGCATAAAAGCACAAGTACAGTGGAGGCGAGCAGCAGGGTCCATGAGACTCAGGAGCCCACCTGATCGCCCCATCACACGGAGTTGCTCGCCCAAGATACTAAATGCATAAAGCACAAGTATAGTGGAGGCGAGCAACAGGGCACATGCTAATACATAGTTGCTCGTTCCGAAGCTAAATGCACTTATGCACAAACATAGCAAGTGGCGAGCAACAAGGCATAGAAAGAAGCATGATAAAGGGTTAAATTCTTAAAGAACAAAATAAACCCAAACATGAACAACATGCATAAATTTGCAAGGAAAAGTATTTTACTTTCAACTTAAGAAAGAAATACTTAAGCAAAAAATAATTAAAGGGCAAATAAGAAGCGAACAATAAAATAAAAGTGCAATTCTCATTCATTAGCACCAAAAAATTACAAGAGATGAACATACAACCATCATCCTACTACATCAGCTAGACAAAAAAAAAAGAAACTAAGCCTAAGTCTCGGGAGCTGGCGGAGCTGGTGGCACCGAAGGATCTTGGGAAGAAGGAGGAGGTGGAACGTCTTGCACAGTGACCCCGGAGACCTGCTGCTCGCCTACCGCAGCAGAGGAGCTTGCTTCACCAAGAGGATTCGGAAGAAGGGGGCCCATGGCTTCAAAAATTGTCATGTCTCTATCCGCCTCCACTCTCTCTTTAGGAGCTATTATGCGGACGTCATCTTTGAAAACACCCAGGTCGACCCCCATTTCTCCCAAATCGGCTACCGGGATCTCAAAGCCAGGTGCTGGAGGATTTTCAGTGACATAATCCGTGAAGTCCTTGATAGTCGAGGTCATCACGTCCAGACCGTTATCCAAAGCATACTTTACATTCCTCACACTATCAGCATATGCGCAGATGTAACCAAGATTGGTGTTATCAGTTACATCTTGCACATAAGTGGTGTAAGAAATGGCACGCTTGTTCTTCTTCTCCAATTGGTCGACGTGGACCTTCAACGACTCCACTCTTTCCACCAGACCCACCCGCTCGGTCTCCAGGACTTGTAAACGATCAGTGGCGACGCCTAAATCCAGTCTAAGCTTCTCTGAAGCATTAGACGCCACCATCTCCCGGTCCTCAGCAGCCTTTACCTCCCGCGTCCATGTGAGCTTGGCTCTCTCGAAGTCAGCCTTCATCTTAGCCAACTCCTCATCTTTCTTCTTCAGCTCCTCGTCCCTCTTCTTCAACTGAACAAGTTGAGCATCACGATCCGCTTCAACTTGTTCGAGCCGTCGCCCCAAACCGCGATTTGTTCGCTCTAACTCGACGGCTTGATCCAAGACTCGTTGGGCTGTAATTGATTGATGGCTCGAGTTGTAGCTCAGCAAACGAGCATTGTCACTGAGACTTTGGCTCTGAATAATTTCTTCGCCGGTCTTGGTCCACGAGCGGGGGACATATTCCATGGCTCTGCGGACATGAGAGTCCTTAATCTCTTGGGGTGCAGGAGGAGACTTCACACAGCTAAACTGGTGAAGCACTTTTGAGCGACCAGGATAGTCGTTCTTCCGGTACCTGTTCAAAGGAAAAAACCGTCAGAAAACAAAGCCAAAATAATAAACAATCAAGTTGGATAGGAAAATACTCACTCTCTCATTTTTACGGGGTCGTAGCCTAAGTACGAGTTGTCAGGAGATGAGCTCCTGCCTTGACCGGTGATTATCGCGCCCACAACTTGCTGCTCGGTCACCTCCTCCACCAGCGAGGATCGGGCAGTAGATTTACCCACTTGGGAAGAGCCTTGCCCTTTTGTCCGCTTAGCACGGTCATCTCCCCTACGAGGAGCAGTTTCCTTGGCAAGTCGTTTCTTGCCCCTCGTGTCTTGGGGAGGCGGCGAAGAACGAGCAGGAGGGCGGGGAGAAGGAACAGGGGCCTGAGGAACAGGGAGAGGGTCCTGGGGAGCTTCTTCTTCATCCTCGTCCGCTTCAGCTCTAAGTCTGATCAAGGAAGTACAAGGATCGAACTTTTTCTTCCTTGAAGGTTGATTGGCCGCCATTTGCTTAACTCGACGTGCGAGTAAATGATAGCTTTCGGGAATGGGAGGAACAGCGACCGTTACCCTTTGAGCTGAAGACAACATAAAAATTATCAGTAAAATTGGCAAGTACAACTTATCCTAGACGACTAGCAAGACCTAGGCGACCAGCAAAACCTAGGCGACCAGCCGGGCTCAGGCGAGCAACAGGGGTGGGGGCGAGCAACAGGTACAAATCAAGTAGCAAGAAAAAATCAAGAATTATGTAAAGTTACCTTCAGGGATTTCCGCCTGCGCTTCCAAGTGATGAGCACTAGTAGTGAGCTGAGCGTGCTTGCGGAGATGTGCTTGAGAGAGATGTTCGACACTCCGGTCTTTAGCGTCCCGAAGAGAAATCAACCCAAGGACGTATAGAAACTCTTCACTCAGATCCGGATGCCCCCACCTCAGGATACGCGGACCTGCAAAAACAAAGAAAAAGATTAAAATTAGTTCACC
The DNA here is from genome assembly GCA_947034835.1 of Ballota nigra. NCBI lineage: Eukaryota > Viridiplantae > Streptophyta > Magnoliopsida > Lamiales > Lamiaceae > Ballota > Ballota nigra. The sequence continues at coordinate 101,205,355 of OX344724.1, read as the reverse complement.
TAAAAGTTCGATGAACTGAGATTTAAAACCTACGCCGAATTTCGCCGAAATGCGTAGGAGAGTCTATACGCCCCGGTCCTCCCGAAAAATCGGAGGACGCCCGCCAATCGCCACCAATATAAAAGAATTGCCTGTGCCAACCCTTGACCTTGTTGGGCACTCCTTCAATTAGCTTAACGCCACTACGGGCTTTGAGGTAATACCAACCAAGCCCTTCTTCATGAACAGCTGAAGAGATAGTCAGTGCGTAGTGTATCTCCGTCGTGCTGATCTTATTTTGGTACCCCTCCAACCCGAAAAGGATAATAAAAGACAGCAAAGTACTCCAACCGTTAGGAGTAATCTGAGTGATTGCCAGGTTTATATCCTTCAGGAACTGCCCGATCACAGGATGTAGAGGGAGAGGGAACCCCGAGTTAAGTATGTCGAGGTTGATAGCAGTGCAACCTGGAGGTGGGTCGTCAGCTCTCTCTCCTGGTTGGGGGGCGTATAAATGGATGTCGTACGGGATACGATAGTGAGATCGTATTCGAACTAAATCCTCCTCTAGAACTGCACTGGCTACCTTACTCGCTGTATACGTTGATGGACGAGTCTCCATAATAGGTCGAGCGGGAGTAGGGAAAACCTTGTAGTACTTATTCGCATAGTCGATCCAATCTTGTCTTCGAACTACGGCTTTAGGAATAAGAGATTCGGGCATTGGCCTTGAAACGGGAAAGTTTATCTCTTGGAGAAATTCCCATGTAACTCCCACTTGCTCGCCTCCTGATCCAATTGCTCGCTGCTCGCCCCTCGCCTGATGCTCGCTGCTCGCTCCCGTTTCTTCATGAAGACTCATCCCTTCTATTTCAGCAGCGACCTCGGAAGAATCTTCACCCAAGTCCGAGTTAGTCCCCTCTCGAGCCGAGGAGCGAGCAACAGGGCCTTGGACGTCCTGCTCGCCCGAGCTTTCTACAGCGTAGAAGGAGTCAACGGAGCGAGCAACATAGCTCGCCTCAGAGCCCGTCTCTTCATCAACGAGCAAAGTTCTTGGGTTTTGGCCAGTTGTTCGCCGGAGCGAGCGGCGAGGAGGAGGGACTGTCGGTTCGTCTTCCATGGGCCTTTTTCCCAAATTTCGCCCAACAAATTCCACAGATGGCGTATTGCTTGAGGATGGTGACGTCATCTTTGAACATTTTTGAAAATTTTCGAAAATTCCTCGTACAAATCAAACGATGAAGTCAGACGAAGGAGGGAGCAATTACGACGGCGATACGACGGCGACACGGCGGCGATACGGCAGCGGCGATGGCGGATAAGGAAAATGAAGAACGAAAACGGCGAAATTGAAAAGTAAAATGCAAGCAATAACAAGAACAAACAAGAAAGATCAAAGGATTCACCTTTGATTTGGATAAAATCGACTGTAGAATCGAAGAAAACAACGAAAAGAAAAGCTCGAAAACTCTTCAATGGCGGATTTGTGAGCAAGAAATCGAAAAAGAGAGAAAAAATGAAAGGGGGAGCTATTTATAGATATGGATTCGGGGGCAGAAGTAAGGAAAGTGAAAAATTGAGGCCCCTAGTTGCAAATATAGGAGCGCACGCGTGGGCAGACCGCGTCGCTTCGTATTCCGTGCCTCGGGAAGCGAAACGACGCAAGTCCAAGGGTCGTTCCACGCTGCTCGCCTCTGAGAGTTCCTCGCTGGTCGCCTCCCCGTTGCTCGCCTCCTCTTGGATAACACAACCTATCCTATAGTTTGACAAAAAGGATAAAACCTATCCTTATATGCCAAACTAGGGGGCATTGTTGATAGGCGACCAACAGGGACATAATATTAGCATAAAAAATATTGATCTAATAAAATTAAGAAGTCATCAAAAGCAATAATATAGAAGAGGACGAGCAACAGGGACTGCATGATATAAGAGGACGAGCAACAGGGACTGCATGATATAGGAGGCGAGCAACAGGGACCATGTCCTAATGAAGGAGGCGAGCAGCAGGGACAAATACCCATCTGAGGCGGCGAGCAACCGGTCATAAAGGCCATTGCGAGATAGCAAACAACAAGAACAAGAAGACCCAAAGTCTCAACAAGAGGCGAGCAGGCGAGCAACTGGGGTTATAAGGGTTTCCAACACCCAATGAAGACATACAGACGAGTAGCTGGGCACCAAGGAGAGTAGCTGAGTGATTTCAAAGACCAAGTACAACATTGGGAATGTCAAGAGTCACCAACTTTAGAAATAGTCAATGTTTCTTTACACTTGGCACCCATGCATTGGGCAATAGGTTAGTTGTGGTACAAAAGTCATAACACTTGACAAAATCCCAATGGCTAAGCCATCAAGATGGTGACACCTAGCCTCTTTGTATGCCTATAAATACCCCTTCATTTGCATGAAGGGGGAGGATTTTTCCCATAATAAAAAGTTGTACAACTCTTGCAAATTCATTTCTTGCACTATATATCATGATCTTAGTATTTGTTTGATGATCTTACTTAGTAAAAACAGCCACTAATCATCATAGATTAGAAAAGGTCATCAACACCCACATTTGACGTATTTAGTAGATGGATGATAAAATGAGTATGTATAGAGTGAAATTAATTTATATATGAATCATTGAAGGGTTTTAGTTGTTTTCAATGAAGATTATTAGTTGTTTTACTGAAGTGTATTACTGGTTTACACTGAATAGTCTTTTTTCATTTTCACTGAACAACTAAGACTCTTTAGTGCAAATCAGTAAATACAACTAATACTCTTCAATAAAAATAACTAATACACTTCAGTGATTCATATATAAACCAGTTTCACTCTATACTTTGTCTAAAATAAAAGGAAATGAAACGCGCACACGATAATAAAGAATAAGATTAAAATACAAGTGAGATTACTTTAGAGTGGACCAAATATATGTGCGTGTAAATGTAATTAGTGTTAAATGAAATATGAGATGGAGCCCATAGATTGTCAAGATGTTGGTCCTTGATGTGTATAGTTGGCTAACAACCGTTAGATTTCCACATCAACACACATTGCTACAACTATTTATTGCTCCCATACTTCATTCCTTTTGTTAGCTTTACTTCCAAATTTTTACTTCCCCTTTCCACCTATATATTTATATGCCTTTTCTCACATTTCAATTTTCAATCTAATTTTTCCCCATGGCTTCACCACAAAACCATGCTCAGGCGACGGCGGCGCAGCCACTTCGCATGGCGTTGCTGAAAGAAGAGGAACCTGACTCGGCGGAGGAGAAGCCAGCGCCGCCGCCGGGACCGCAGGTAAAAAGATCTTCAACCAAGGACCGCCACACCAAGGTAGAAGGGCGCGGCCGGAGAATCCGAATGCCGGCCACGTGCGCCGCCAGGGTTTTCCAGCTAACCAGAGAGCTCGGCCACAAATCCGACGGCGAAACCATCCGATGGCTGTTGGAACAGGCCGAACCAGCCATCATCGCCGCCACCGGCACTGGAACAATCCCCGCCATTGCTATGTCGGTCAACGGAACCCTAAAAATCCCCACCGCGGCGGCGGATGCCGACGCCAGCTCCGACGATCGGAAACGAAAGCGTCCGTCGACGAGCGAATTCATTGATATGAATACGACCGCCAATTATTCGCCATCAAATTCGGCCACCGGCAACAACTTTTCTGTTAGTAATGCTAATAATTCTGCAATTATGTCGAGCAATAACGCGTCCGTTTCCGCACCATTAATGTCAGTGATACCAATCCCTGGCATGTGGGCCATACCTACGGTTACAACGAATTCAAATTCATCAACGCCAACATTTCTCATAATTCCCCCAAATCAAACCACACAGGTCCTCGCTTTCCAACCGCCGATGGTGAACATCTCCGCCGCGGGGAGACCGATCTCCGCCTTCGTCGCCGCCATGCAACCCTCCGCCATCGCCGCCGTCAACGTCGCGCAGCAGATTAATCTGCAGCACGCGTACGTCGTTGATAAACCTAATTTACCGAGCTCGAGTAACAATTCCGCCGCGGCGAAAACTCAGATGCTGAGAGATATTTCCTGGGAGATTCACGATAAAAAGGAATTTAAGAATTAACGACTGTTGGTGATGAATTTTTGCAATGGAAGGTCCACGGCGAAAAAGCTCCGACGTCACGTGGTGGTGGTGTGCGACGGCGGGGTAGTCGTCCAGCTTAGATTGTCAGGATTTTGTTGGAGCGGGGGACCCCGGGGAGATGGTGGCATATAGGGGGCCCACTGGTGGAGGACGGTGGGGTTCAGACGTGGACCCACCGGAGAACTTTCCTGCGAGGCGGCCGCCGGGTGGTCCCGGATATTGGGCCTAGGTTTAATTCCAACAAAAAAAGCAGGGTAGTGGGCTCCAAAAGATGTGGCCGTTAATGGGCTTCTGAGTTTGGTGGGCCTTCTGTTGTTATTGGGCGCGTTGGTTGTTTAGATTTTTGTTATTAGTTGTTAAATCAAATGATTAGGGCAAATAATCTTGTGTTCTGGATAAGGTTGAAGGACTAGTTTTGTTTCACTCTATATTAGTGAACTTTTTTTAATCTTTATTTCCATAATTTGAAGATTAAGTTTATATAAGTGTAGATTGCACTTTATGTTTGATCTAAAATAATTCTTGTGTGTATAAAATTTAATTTAATTAATGGGTTTCGATCCATTTTATATGAGATGTATCTAAATAAAGTGGAGAAGGGGAGGATTTTATTTTCGAATGTTTATTTGTGCACCATATCCCACTAATTCTAATATTATTACTGGTAAAACTTAATATTATTGTTAGAGTATTTATAGGGTGAAATTGGTTCACTCAATAACCATTTTGCAATAAATTTTAACATAACCAACTAATATTTTTTTTAGTGTATCCAATTAATACCTTTAGTTACAGATTTAATATAATGCCCACCGGTGGGCATAAACTTATATGCCCACCGCGAATGTGATAATGACACGTAAGCAAATTTAAGTAATCAATTAAAATAATAGTGGGCCCCTATTTAAATTTGCTTACGTGTCATTATCACATTCGCGGTGGGCATATAAGTTATGTCCACCGGTGGGCATTATATCAAATCCGCCTTTAGTTAATAATCTTCGTAACCTCCAACTAATATCCTTCAAGTGAAAATAACTAATAACCTTTAGTGAAACAACTAATGTCCTTCAAATAGTTCATGTATGAACCATTTTTACTCTATATTTTACCTTGTTGTAAGAATTAATACTATTGCTAGTAAGAATTACCCCATTCGTCCATCAATCTTATTCCCATCATTTTTTACATGTTATTTAATGAAAAGTAATATTTTATTTAAAATGTAGATAAAGTTAGGTTATTGTGGAATTTATTTATTTATTTGTTAGTACTATTTATTTTTAAAAAGAGAATAAAATTGGTGGATAAATCAAAATAAAGTGAAAATAGAATTGGTGGGTGTAAGAGAGTAATATTATTGCTTATTAATTGTATAGTGCACAATATAAACTTTCGAACCATCCATTATCAAATCGAAAATATTATTGTTGTAAGTTTAATAGTATTTCATTTGCTCAAATTAGAAAGTCACATTTCGCTATTAGCATTTTCTATCAGCTTAATAAAGGTACATGTTTCTGTTAAATCGCTAGTTCTTAACTTATATGTTCACCAATGTTGGATTTAACTTATTAGGTGATGTTTGATGGTAAATTTTTCAATTGAAAAAAAAAAAAACATCTACATTTTCTCTAAGTCTTTGGAAAAAATATTATATTTATGATAATTATAACAATAATGTTGTGCTCTAATTTTAAAAGGGAAAAAAGAAACATAATGAATAGTGATTGAGAAGAACTATGATAGGAGGAGAGAAAGTTAATCAAAAATGGATTGTAATTATCTGATTTAGGAGGAATAAGTGGTGAAAATGGTCATTATTTGTTCTTATTAACTATTAAAGTTATTTTGTACTCCCTTCATCCTAGGATTTTCTGCATACTAAACTGGGTACATATTTTTAAGAAAAATGCATTTTTTTTTTAAATATGCGCATATAATTGTGAGTGTGTATACAAATCAATATTTTCTTTTCTAAAGTGTACAAATAATTTTGAAATTGATAAGTGTGTAAATAATTGCAGAACAGAAAGTATATATCATCATTCTCATTCCTAACGGAAAAATTCAAACCAAACGCCATATGACTTTTCAAGCATTTTTGTCATGGGCATTACAAAAATATCAAACAAAAATTAATTTTGGCTTTTTACAGAAAATAAATTATTTATATAAAAGAAAAGGTTTCCAGAAAAATATGAACATCATTATTTTCTCTCTAAAAGTCCTCAAATCATATTTTTTTTCTTTAGGAGTTGGGACCTTCAAGTTATGGGACAATATGGTGGGCCTGAAAATGTGTGTGGTAATGACCTGGAACGAATGTGGGCCCGGGTCCATAATTTGGTGGGAAAGTGAGGACACCTCTTAGGTATAGTGGTCCACATATGGACAATATTGAAGTTTAACTTCCTTATTTTTATTGCCATATAAATGTTCACATTTTTAAATGGGGGCACCCATTCCAATGTCTGATTACTTTTATTTTTTTATGGATAAACGAAATTCACTGAACTAAGTTTGTAGGTGCTCTAAGTACATAATTGTTTTAATTTCATTAGTGAATGAAATTGGAAAAATGAGTAAAAGTGAAATTAATATTATTAATCAATTTAGCCACTCTTATCACTTGTTTAAAACTACGAATCATGCAACCAAAAATGGAAGGGTTCAACTTCAAATAATTAAAGGCATCAAAAATGATTTTTGATAATTTTTTATAAATTGAAATTAGAAGTGATTGAATATAGATATTTTCTCTACTATTCTACCAAATTTTTGAGTTGTCCACCAAACTTATTTTCATTCTCCATAATACCTCTACAATACTCTTACTTTATCTGCATTCGAAATACTACTCTCTCCACCCCCTATTAAACTTCACATGTAGTTTGACGTACTTTTTTAAAAATTGTTGAGAAGCGATTTTTTAAGAATTTTATTTAAATATAAGATAATATTTTGAGTGTTATTTTTAGTTTAGGGGTGTGAAAATTACTGTATGACGGACATAAAAGAAAAATGTGAAGTTAATTGTAAAACAAAAAATTAATTTTTATTAAATTATGTGTCAACGGAAAAAGTATACAACAAGTGACATAATAGTTTATTCATATAATTCATTTATCTTTAAATCAATTTAAAAAAATATGCTCCAAACACCTTTTTCATTTCCCTGAATCGGGTATATTATTGTTATATAACCGATTAAGTTCGAAAGAACTTGAGTTCATTTGTGCTTGGACAACTGAAGGGTATCTTTGTCACATAAATTAGAAATGTAGCTATTATAAAAAATAAAAAAAGTGGAGTATGCATTTTTGTAATATTTAAATTAAAGGCCGGGCCCATTATTCTGTACTACTCCATGCTTAGAAAGCCCGTGAAAAACGTGGTCCACTACAAGTAGGGCCCATTTCATCCCTGCAAAATGCAACTGGGCAATTTCCAAAGCATTTAACGCTTATGATCCCACATGCCACATCACAAAATTCAAATGTGAAAAAAAAATATTAAAAGAATGTTTTTATCTCTAAACTTCCTCTCTATTGTGTGAAACCAAACCATATATGTACAAAATTTGCAGATGGGATGTTTTGTTTTCCACCATATTTCAATTTGATATTTATTGCCCAACAAAAGAGATCTATAATGAAAGAATAAATTTTATATGAAAATGGTTCATAATAAATTTATTATAAAACCGTTTTAAAGTATTGAATATTTGATCGAGAGTATCGATAATTTCACCGGAAGTATCATTAAATCTGAATTCAAGAAAATTTACAACAATTACAATATAAAACCCCGACCCAAATTAATGATACTTCTGGTGAAATTATCAATACTCATGGTAGTGCTGTTAAACGAAACGAGCTGCTCGTGAGCTCGGCTCGACTCGTTAAGGCTCGACTCGGCTCAACTCGTAGGGTTAAATGACCCGAGCTCGAGCTCGAAAATTACTCGATAGCTTAACGAGCCGCTCGGCTCGCGAGCTACTCGGTTAGGCTCGAAAAAGAAGGGGTAGATATGTAAATTCTTAAATTAGGTTAAGTGATGTGTGTATTTTCATTTACCCTCTTTTCTTTCCCTCTTTCATTAGGTTTCACTTTCAGCCGCTCAATCCAAAATTCACCCCCATCTCGCGTCAACCGCCCACCACCGCACACTGTCCGAGAGCCGTCGCCCGTCGCCGATCGCCACCCTCGCCAGACGCTCGAGTCTCGATGCTCAGTCTCCCACGCCGCCCAACATCAACAGACTCCTAGTCTCCCACGTAGCCCACCGCAAACCGTCCGACGACCGTCGCCAGTCACCGCCCTATGCTCCACGTGCTATGCTGCCGCTCGACCTCTTTATAGTTCGACTGCTTATCCCCACCGCTTGACGCCCGTCGTCTACCTTCACGCCCAACCGCTCGAGATTTAGATCTGGTAAATTTTTCTTATTTTCTTCAACGAAGATAGTTGAGATATTTAGTTTGATTCAATGATGTGTCTGTATTTTGCTTCTAAATGATACTTCCGGTCTTAATATTGGAATTGTTTGAATGGATAATATATATCAATTTTATCTTGGATAAATGCTTCAGTATTTTGCCTAATTTACTTTTAATGGCACTTATGATTATTTGAGTACATGTTTTTCCTTCAATTTTCTGGCTTTCTTGTTGATTAATTTGGTTATTTGCTTGTTGACAGAGAATCAAAAGTAGGATGCATTGGATGCTAAATCATCTAATATGATAGGGGCAAACGATTGTTGATGAAATTGGATGCATTGGATGAAGAATCAAAAGTAGTTTTCTTTAGTAGGATGCATTTGATGCTAAATCATCTAATATATGATGAAGTTCAACTTCATTAGATTGTGTAGATGAATTTCCTTTGTATTTTAGTTGATGAAGATGCCTTTGTTGATGTATTTTAGGAATTTTAATATTTAAATTAAATTTGTCAAAAAAAATTAAAGATTTTCGAGCTCGAGCTCAATCGAGCTGGGCTCATTCCATTAAACGAGTCGAGCTCGATCTCGAAGTTCGAGCCTAACCATCTAATTTTCGAGCCGAGTTCGAGTATCCACTACTCGGGCTCGCTCGGCTCGTATAACAGCTCTAACTCCTGGTCAAATATTCGATAATTTAATATAGTTTCATGATAAAGCTTATTATGAACTATTTTCATATAATACATTGCCATAATAAAAAAAAAAAGGTGAAATGACAGAATGACCCCCTGCTAATTCAACAAAAAGACAAGATTTTTATTGAACACACATGACACATTAGTACTACAATGTACAGATGGTAGTATAATCATCAACTCTTTCACTCCCAAAAAAAAATATAAACAAAAAGGGAATGTTTTGACAATGCACAACCTCTCTTTGCTCTGTAGAAACAATTGAAGAATTGAAAAAATGACTCATAAAACAGAAGAGTTAGATGGTAAGATTTTCCTGTATGACAAGAAATGACCCAGTTATGCTCCCTCCCACATCGGGGAACGTTTCGTGCCCGGGTAGGGGCTTCACTTTCCCCTTCCGATCCACCTCCACCGGGTATTTAAGAAGGTGCCCCTTCATTTCCGTCACTTCCGGAGCCGCAAACTGCTCCCAGTTCGCCTCTCCCAACGACCTAACACGTCGTACGCACTCCAAAGACTCGGGCCGGGTTAAGCATTCCTCCAAGAACCCTAGATGCTCTGCCCATAATGACATCCTATATCCATATATCTACAAAATGCAACTTGCTTTCAAGTGTTGCCCTTTATTATGGATTAATAATACTCCCTCCGTCCAATATTAATAGTCTTGTTTTTTGGGCTGTTATTTTTGTCATAATTTGGAGGGTACTATGAGGTATTATGAGGTCCATTTTTCGATAAAGTTGTTGTTTATGGAAAATATAAGTATCATATTTTTCACAAACAATCACTTTATTCATAAATGGATGTCACAATACCACATAATACCCTCCAACTTATGACAAAAAATAACAGCCTAAAAAACAGGACTACTAATATTGGACGGAGGGAGTAATTCGTAAAATAAACGGTTTACCTGTCCTTGGGGACTGGATAGTCTTCTAGCCCAGGTGTATTGAGGTTGATAGGCTCCCATTGCGATTTCCGTATCTCTATCACCCTCCATAGATCGTTGATTAATGTTAGCGGACCCCAGGATTACGTACTCGTCATCAACTATCATACCTTTAGAGTGAACGTAAATCATGAATCTCCGGTTTTTTCTGCTCAGTCCCTGAAAAATAAGATCATTGTAAAATCTTGCACAAATCAGCATAAACAAAACGACCCATGAAAAGATTGTTTTCCTCGCAAATCCGTACCTGAGGGTTGTTGGCTGCAGGAAGAGTGTCGGACGGTTGGCCCACGTCTACAGCCTCTCGATTGCCAAGGCAAAAAAAGTTCAAATAATCTTGGGGTGAGTGAGCATCTTCAAGCCCAACTTCCACTAAAGCTTTGTAAATAGTTTCGTACATCATTTGCATTGTTTTGTGCTGGAGTTAAAGAACAAAACTTAGGATGTTTCTAGAAAGCACGTTTCTTGATACAACACGAGAATCGAGCATAAACTACGCACCTGCCAAAATAAAATCCTCTGTGTAGCAGCCCCGGTTGGATTACCTTCGGGCCACATCGGGATGACGATATAAGCTGCGAACCTCTGATGCGCTCTAATTTTTTCAGCGATTTTTAGGGCGATTTCCATTGGAATTAAATTATTAGCACCTGCATGAAATTGCTATCAGATAAAGATATCTTGTTGCAAGAATGTGAAAAAAAAAAATGTTGAAATAGAGTGCTTACCGACATCCCTGTTTTGATTCCAGTTATATGAAGATCCAATGAAGTACTGATTCTCGATGTATATAAAATGTTGGGCAGCACGGATAGCTTTTACATATGCTGTATGTATGCTCATATCTATAAGAACGTTCTTCCCGCACATCAAGTTCTTTTCAAAAACAATAGCATTCATTTAGTGAAACAAGTCTAATTTTGAATAGAAATTGCTAAGAATCAAGATTTCAGCTCACCTTTTTCGTGCCATCTTTAGGATCCTTTGGGAAGCTTTTGACAGAATTCGAATCGATGGAACGAAATATCTGCATAACATATATAATTAAAACAAAAATCAAGCTAAATTATCATGAGCTACATTTGAAATCCTTGCATTTTGAACCCCTCAATCCAAATGCATCCAAAGGAAATCTACAATGTTAAGTTCAAGACTCGGATTTTGGTACAATAAATCCCAAAAGTACATAATCAAATTCAAGAAATATCACAAAAAATAAAAGTGTCGTTAATGAAACCAGTATACCTGCACATGCCAACACTCGGGATCATTCTCACCCACACAAGGAGCGTCAGATATCCCCAGTATTTCCGGCATCCTTTCTATTCGGAGCAAAGCGTCGTCATATGACATCTTCAGTTTTTTAATGCCACGGGGCTTTGCAGCTTTCATCCACCGCTCCTCAAAATTAGAAAGAACATCATAAGCTGCAGGTCCGTCTATTTTACAGTGCAAGTCATGCCATGGTTCTCTTGGACAACCAGTAACAGCTCCCTGTTGATTTATCGACCAAGAAAATTAAAACAAATATACAAAGGTTTTGATTGCTTTTCATAGCAACAATCCGTTTCTGTTAACATAAAAACACACAGCAGAGATAGAACGAAGAGAATTACCGTATAAGTTGGGTTGTGATAATCATCTGAATGCAAAGTTTGCAGAGTTCTAAATATATGATGATCAGGAGTATCGTATCGCCCATCACACAAGTCAAGTCCTCCTAGAAATGCAATTATTTTTCTTTTGTTATTTCCAGCATCAGCATCCAAAACCACAGTTTTCTGATGGTGTGTGTAAATGACTCCAACTTCCTAGTTACAAAATTGCAAGAAATTAAACACAAGTTTTAATAAACAATTCACAAATATAAAGTAGACAACTCCAAGATTGAGACATTCAAACTTCTTAAAAACAAGACCTGCATATTTCAGTTCACTAAATTTAAGCAATTTATAGCTAAAGGCCCGTTGCCATTACCAAAGAACATGGACATATATCAGCTAGTCATACATACCAATATAAAGGATACAAGCAAAAACAAAATGCTATTTAAATCTTAAGAGTAACTCTCTTGTGCATTTGGTGTATGATGCACTCACTCAACAGTTGATACTGTATACACTGAAAAGTTAGTCACAATCACACTGAAAAGTTAGTCTCAATTACAAGAGTAACTCTCTTGTGCATTTGGTGTATGATGCACTCACTCAACAGTTGATACTGTAACACTGAAAAGTTAGTCTCAATCTTAAGAGTAACTCTCTTGTGCATTTGGTGTATGATGCACTCACTCAACAGTTGATATTGTATACACTGAAAAGTTAGTCACAATCACGCTGAAAAGTTAGTCTCAATTTCAGTGTAAACTTTTCAGTGTAATTGAGACTAACTTTTCAGTGTGATTGTGACTAACTTTTCAGTGTATACAGTATCAACTGTTGACCATACACTTGGTGCATATGAGACTTTGCCAAATCTTAATAGAACAATTAAAATGTATGGTACAAAAAACTCTTAATGGAAGGTTAATAGAACTTGAAGCAACAATTGTTAATGCTCGTGGCGTGATTACAATAATATGGTATGAATAACTTGAATCAGAAACCATACCCTCTGCTTTACCCAGCTGTGACGCTTTCCAGCCACTCGAGGACAAAGCAGCACTTGAACAGAAGAATGTTTGAAGTAACTACGAGTTTCTTCATCATGAGTTTGCATGACCCCATCCTGAATAAGTACAAAACCAGAATAATGATTGCCTGGGAAAGTGGATAAGGAAATTGTACGACCATAGACACTACTTATCAGAACCATAGAAAAAAATTACTTTAGAATTAATAGATGCACTTAAAGGAAAATATACAACTCTATCGCTCCTACCAAGCTACACATGGTGTTGATCAAAACTTTGATATAATCCAATGATATTGTTCGTCCACAGCAAAGGGTGACAAACAGAAAAAAATATTGGAAAATCAAACTTTAACAAGACTACCTGACTGCCTCTTACAGTAGAAATATTCGAAAATTGAAATTGTTCATGTAACCTTCTAGCTTTAAGAGAAAACGGTGGAGGTGAATGTATACTTGCTAAATATGATGACAAACAAATCTCTATAGGCATTTACAGTTTCTGGTTTTAATTTGACTTCATAAACACAATTTAAGAATTTTTGCCAGGGTAAAATGACAATATGGTACCATGCTGACAAATATTAAACAGAAGCAGAATTCGATCACATATTAACTAGATGATATTAAGATGTAACTTAAAAATGCAGCAATCCAAATATTTGGTATAATGGAACCACTTACCGTCTTGTATCCCAATATGCTTCTTGACGTAGGGTCATCCCATACCAGAAGCAGAACTCTCACTCCTTCCTGTGATTTCGACTTCAGAAGTTCACCCAATGTGTATTCAGAAAGAGAATTATCATCCCTAACAAGTCTAACTTTATGCCAAACTGACCATCCAGTAATATAGATCAGGCGTCGAGCGCGGCTTATCGCATCGAAAATGTCTCGCCAACATTGTCCATGCATATATTGCATCCCATTTTCAAGGATCAGATTCGGGAGGCATCCATCGGGTACATGAGCATCTTGATAAAGATTGACCGTTCCACCCCTTCTAAGAGGAAAATATGTATAAGGAACTCCATTATACTCTGGGCCAGCGCCAATTCCGTTATGGTAAATGCTCAATTGCTCTATCGGAGTATACTTTATCCAAAGGCTCAAAGCGGCTCCAGCCTTGCAGGGCTTGCCACTAGCACTAAGAATCGGAAAATAATCGTTAACTTCCCTTTCTTCAAATATGCGCTCAACTGGAATAGAGACTGTTCCTATTAACTGAGATCCCAATATATCATTATCCTTCACGACGAAAAGCACTTCGGAAGCATGATGGGCTACCGGAAGTATAAATTTTTGCATCCAAACGGGATTTTCATCGTTGCTTATAACGTAAGTCCTCGCAAGAGTGGCACCCGCTACTAGCACGGTAACATACGGATCACTGGTAATCTTACGGTTTAATTGTCCTTCGATCTTGCTGCTCATATTACCGGGCAATTTGTTGAACATATCCCCAAGTGTTTTGTGGAACATATCCATATTGGGGAGGTTTTTCGCTTCTTTTATCTCGATATCCAAGTTCCCATGCAATAGCAAAACCTTCAGAGACGTTTTCGAGGACGAAATTTTCACGAGCTGCATATGAGAAGGCGAGGCAGCACCGGACGACATAGGAGGAGAGTACTGCAACTTGCCCGTAGAAGACGTCTCCCAGCTCGAGAAGCTATTGCTATACTCATGTTTACTCCACGGCTCGTTATTAGTCATCGGCAAAGGCCCCGAGTGGTACTTCTGATGGGGCGGAACCACAACGTCAAACGAAGGGGCTGGAGGGGAAGCCGGCACAGACAAAGACATATTCGCCAACTGATCATCGATAGGAGGATATAACGACGGTTTACTTGGGTGATCAGGTGAATCGCCAATAGACGATGCGTTATCTTGATTATGGTGATGATTGGTGTAATGAGCTTCAGATTGAGCATCCGAAGGTTGCTGATGGTAACTAAACGAGTCGTGCTGGAAACTACCGTGCGAGTGAAGGGCGGGCTGGGGAGGATGGGGGGAAGGGTATGCATTATATTGGTAAGGTGGGGGGCTATAATGTGGTGGAGGACCTGGATACATATAATTCAAATGCCCCGAATTCGAAGTGGTATAAGGGTTCGGGTAATGAGAGTACGGTGGATACCCATACGGGCTTGGCTGTGGTGGAGGATAAGCCGGGTGGGCACCCGGGTTTGGAGGCGGGTAAGCGGGTTGTGCCCCGGGATTTGGGGGTGGGTATTGGTTATAGCCATAGGGTGGGTTGTAGGGGTATTGGTTATCCATTTGCAGCACAAATTATTATTATTGAGCTAGCAATTCTATTCCTACATAAGCAAAGATCACAATTTCTATCAAAGAAAACTCAAACAGAGTGCACATTCATCAAAAGGGGTTCTATCTATGAATTCAAGAACGGTCCCAAACCCTAGAATTAGCAACTACAACTATCAGAAAAGGGCTTCTGACAAAAAAAGATGATATCTTTGAATCAAACCAGCAAAAATATGAAATGGGGTCTTTCTAATTTCTTTCCAACGATTGAAATGCATAAAAATAAAGATGATCGATTACCTTTGGAGATGAGATCTCTCTATGAGCTCGACGGAGAAACCCCAGGATTATAAACCGGATGAAGATGAATTTTGAATTTAAACGCGTTGAGTGAAGAAATAACTATTTTTTTCTATTTATTGGTGGAAAAATTCAAGCAAAATCCCCACCTTTTACCGGTTACTTTAGGTTTACAAATGGAGATTTTGATGATTCGGAGATACGCAGGTTGGCAAAGTCAGGCAGTTGCCCACTTCCACGCTAATTCTACTTGATACGTGGAGCTTTCTAATTGGCGGATACAAAAACACGTTGCTTACTTTTGTGGGTTTTCGTTTTCATAGTAAGAGTTCAAGAAATTAATGGAAGAGAAGTTTGAATAATAAACGGAGTCAAATAAATTTTTGTTGTGATTGAGAAGTCGTTTTACGGCATCATTCGCAGGAGCATTCTCGAAATTCTTTTGGCCGTTCACCTAAATTGGCCATGGATGATTTGTTAGTATTTTTATCTCTCTCATGTTGAGGAAAATAAGCTATTAATTAAATTTATAAAATATACTACCTCCATCCCAGAGATACTTGCACACTTCTGGGACATACTTTTTAAGAAAAATACACTTTTTGAATAAAGTAGTGGCATATGGGTAAATATGTATATATTTTGGGAGAGTCACATAGAACCCCACTTCTATAGGCCATATTGCCATTCACCCTATCAATTTCCCTTCATTTCCAATCACCTTTGGTGGGACCCCCAACCAAAATCATTACACAAAGCCACACTTTTGTGGGAACCTCCACCTTTTCTTTTTCTATTTTTTAATTTCAGTTTTCAAATCCTGCAACCACTTTTTATTTTCTTTTTCATTTTTTTTTGTATTTTCAAATTTCAAATTCGAATTTCAGTTTTTGCCTGTAGCCACTTTTTAAATTCTTTTTCATTTTTCTTTTCTTTTTTTATTTTTGAATTTCAGGTCAGCCAATTTTTTATTTCTTTTTCTTTTATCTTTTTTAATTTACACAAATAAAAATAAAAAATAAACTGCACATCATCATTAACAATAAACACTATTCTCTTATATAGAATTCTAAAGATTACATTTAAATATAGAATTACATTTGTAAATTTAAAATTACACTGAAACAAAAGAATACACTTTTCTCTTGTTGCATAATTACATTTATTTCATTTTCTTGTTGCATACTTGACAAGAAAATTGAATATCTCTTCATGTCTTCATGCTCCCATTCTTGAATATGCATAAACACAACCCATTCTTGATTATGCAAACACCCAACTTTGAATAACTGCGAGAAATATTTGAATATCTGAAGAAAAAAATGTTGAATAACACAAAAAAATTGTTGCATAATTCACAATTTGTTTGCATAATTAAAAAAAAATTGCTGCATAATTCACAATTTGTTTGCATAATTAAAAAAAATTGCTGCATAATTCACAATTTTGTTTGCATACACGATTAGATATTTGGTATAACAGGCCTTTTCCGATCTTCTACTATCACCACCAACATTCCCAACAAAATATTTCTATCTTCTCCATTGTCACCAACAACAATAAGAATATGAACAAGTTTACAAATTTATAAATACACCAATATCTATGAGTTTTTTTAGCAGAAATTACACAAAAATCAATCAAAAAATTAGAGAAATTAATCCTAAGAACATCAACAAGTTTTCTGGAAAATTCAGCTTTTATGGTCACAGAATCAATACTAAGTGTAAAATTATATTCCTGCTTTCATTAAATAAAGAGCCCAAAATTATATTTCTGCTTTCACAGAATCAAATATACCAATATACTATTTTTGCTTTCATTGATAAATTATAAAACTCAACTTGGAAAAAAGTAAAATAAAAGGTAAAATAAAAATCAATACCCATCCAGAAATAGTTCTTCAAGTTCTACGGAACTGGATCCTCTCCAGTTGAAGAAATGTAAATTTCCTCAATTTCACTCCATCTGCACCATTAAGCATATCCAACGGTCTACAGTGTGCCACGTCATAAGTGAATAAAAATAACTTTTAAATCCTCTGACTTTTTACCTTGATCTCTTTCTTCTCCCATTTCACATTTTATCGAATCCAGACCAACACCATACTTTTGTATGAAACAATTGTGTAACCGTGTAAAAGACTCAACATTAAAAGACTCATGTATAAAATCACTCCACAACTTGAAATCCATCTAAAATTCAAGAAAATTCTTTCAAACATTTTCTCAAATATTTAGAAGACCCAAATTTCATGAACATAAAATCAAGAACTCCAGAACAGACACTTATGATATGAATACTTCTAGTTAACGGAATTCCTATCGCCAAAAAAAAAAAACCCAAAATTTCTCCTGCGAAGGGCACCTACTACCTATTCACCGTTAGCCCAGATCCGCCGCCAACAGTCATTGTCGTCTCTGCAACGGTGTTGAAACCGCCACCATTCGCCCAAATCTACCACCGTTCGCCCAGTGGCCATGGTTATTGTCATACTGGCGGTGCCGTGATGGTGATGATGGTGAGGCGGCACCGAAGGTGGTGGTCGTGATGGTGTCCATCGAGTGATGGTGGAAGGGGGGCGGTGGCGGCGCCTATAGATCTACGCCGCCTGTAGTGGGTGATTTTTGTGGTGGGAAGGTTTTTCGGTGGTGGTGGTGGGTGATTTTTGTGGTGGAGAGGTTTGGTGGTGGTGGTGGGTGATTTTGCGTCACCGGTGAGGGGAAATGGAAGGAGGAAGAAGAGAGAGAGTGGGGAGAGATAATGGGGAGGGGGGACCGATTCCTTTAATGAGGAGAGAGAGAAAAAATTGGGGGAGGGGGATACGGATGTTTTATTAATAGGAAATAGGTGGGGTGGGTTGTGAGTATATTAAATGAATTATAAAATATTATAAGTGGGGTCAATCCAAAAGATGAAAATGTGGTTTTTTGTAATGAAGTGTGGTTTTGTGTAATGAAGGGAAAATGGTGGGGCTTTCTTCAATTATGAAGGGAAAGTGTATGCCTCCTTGTAATTATTCCATATATTTTTTGTTAGTGTGCACGCAAATCAATGTTTCCTTTTAAAGGGTGTGCAAGTTCCTTTGGGACGGACTAAAAAGGAAAGTGGGCAAGTTCCTCCGGAACGGAGGGGTTAGTAATCAATACTCCCTCCGTCCCAACATTTTTTGCACACAAAAATGGGCACACATATTAAGAAAAAATTATTTTTTTAGTAAAGTAGTGGCATATGTATATATTATTGTGAGTGTGCACACAAATCAATGTTTCCTTTTTTAGCGTGTGCAAATAATCTTGAAACGGGCGAAAAAAGATATAGTTTCCTGATTATAATTTTTCATTAATAATTTACTTTATTCAAAAAAATTATCAAATACTCAACATTTACTTTACAAATATTTTACAAACACTTATCACTTTCATTAATAAATAATTGTTTTTCACAATTACTAAATTACATTACTTTCCAAAAAAATATATTGGTTGCAAACACACCCTAAAACATGTACTCTGATTTCAGAGATTATTCCATCTTCTATTTTTATTTTACACTGCTTTTTGTTTATTCAATTTCCACTATAACAAAATAAAGATGATTCTAGGTACTAATGGGGTGTTTACTTTGCGCTGGACACATTCGGATGGGGGATGGACTTCCCCTATTCCAGTTGTTGATAGTGATTTATGTCGGATCTCGCTGTCGGGCTCCTAGCGGGTAGGATTCGATATTTATGATAACCAGAAGTAATAAATGAGAGAGTTAATGAGCTCTCAAGAGTGTGCTTGTAATAAAATGTGTTGTGTCTTACATTTGGGCATTAAAGGCCCTATTTATAGAGTACAAGATGGGTTTCCCCATGTTTGGTTGGTGGACCGGTGGGTCCCCCCTACTCCTAGCTGGAAGGTAATGAGTGGCTACAGCCTCCCCTACGAGCCAATGAGGAGACGCCACGTGGCTCTGTCTCCCCTGAGGTGATGGGACTTAGCCCCAACTGCCCTCTTTGACCCTGTCACACCCTCTGGACTGATGGCACCCGACGTCCTCTCACAGCTGGCGCAGCCTGGGGTCGGGCAGACGGGTACTCGGGTACCGGGAGACGAGTCCGGACGGGAGTACCACGGTGGTTCCCTTACGGGCAGGCGGGTAGAGCGTCTGCCCTGGAGCTCGTCGCTGGCCGCCTGATACCCGGGCCTGTGGGTTATAAGTACCCTGCCCGGCAGCTCACAGAGGCTCGCGTCGGGTAGCTCCTAGGTCCCCGCCCGTCTGTCGGACCAGACGGCGGACCACTCTTATCCGAACCCGCTTTAGTAAGTGGGTTTATGTCCGATACCCGATGGTTCGGGTAGTAAATATCGGGTGTAACAATTGTCCCACCAGCCCTACATCGGGGGGCCGCAGTCGTCGGGTGGCGGGCTGGTCGAACTGCATATTTGAATTTGAATTTTGAATCTTGGGGGTGACGTTTCGGCTCCCGAGACGACGCCTCGTATGCCGCGCCTGATGACGTCACGGGATGGCGTGACTGATGCGCAGAAATCCAGGGGTCACGTCCGCCGAACCTGCTCTCCAACCGCTGCGCGCGTGGCCCCCACGCGCCCCCCTGAGTTTTGCTTTATTCCATTTTTGATCCCGTTTTTTGCAGTTCAGTCCCCCCCTATTTTCCCTATAAATAGGGACTCTCAGCCCATTATACCATTTTCCCTCTCTTGCAATCTTGTGCCCCCCTAAGGAAGATTTCAGTTCTCCGGCGAGTTTTCCCAGATTCCGGCGATCTTTTCCGAGTCCCAAGGTATTTTTTTTTGCCTCCTTTTTCAAAACTCTTTTCTCCACTCCCCACTCGCCATGAGCGACTCCGCTGAAAGCATCAGGGCCGCCGATGCCTTTCACTTCCACCGTCGTGCCGCCGCCGACGCCGAGAGGCCTCTCCGTCCGACCGGGGAAGGAACGTCCCGCGCTGCCGCCGCCAGAGAGGGCGAGGGCAATTCTACGGATGTGGATGCCTTCGCCGAAGATTTGGAACGGATGAGCCCCCACCGAGAGGGGGAGGCCCTAAGTGTTTCCCCGGTCTCAGCCTACCCGCCCAGGGCCGAAGATTATTTGTTCAAGCAGGAAGTTGTGCCCGACCAAATAGATTACGCGGACAGCCGGCTAATCGGGTTCGACTACTCGAAATATATGAGCCGGTTCGTGCGAAAGCGCTCTGCCCGTGCATATCTCGAGGCCCGGGACACCGAATTTGGGGCCTCTCGCCGCCCCAGCTGCCTCCCCCCGGACGCCGATCTAAAGGAGTTGTACTGGACTTTCCAGGCGCCCCTCCGACGTCTTCTTCAACGCTCCCCGGGAGGATGAACGGGCTGACCAGCCTCTGGAAGGCCTAATCGCCATTAACTCGGACACACTCCATGTCGGGCTCCGCTTCCCGCTTCACCCGGCCATTTCCAAGTTGCTCGTTGCGTGGAATTTATCGATCACCCAGATCACTCCCAACGGGTGGAGCTACATTCTGGGAGCGATGGTTGCTCTCGGTCGCCGTGGGCTGCACCGGATGCCGACCCCGGCCGAGATCAACTACTTGTATTACACCGTGGCCTCGGTCGGTCGGATGAACCACGAGTACTACTCCGTGAAGCCCCGGGGTGGCGACGCCATTGTCTTCGGCATCTCGTCGAAGGTGACGCATTGGCAAGAGAAGTGGTGGTGGGTCGGCGGCACATGGGAGAGTGTCGGCATCGACGGGCAAACCATCTCGGTTCCCCGGGAGTATCGGGATCGCAACCGCCGAGGTAAATACTAAATTTTTCATTCATTCCTTAGTACTGATCTAATTCTTCTTTCACTGTGCAGGCTGCGCAGCTCCAAACCAGGCCGACTTGACCGACGACTTCAGGCAGGCACTTGAGTTGGTGAAGTCTGAGAGCGCGGATAACCGTGACGTCGACCTCCTCAACGACAACGAGTACAGAAGGTTGTCCGGGCTCCAAACCTTCCCGCGCCATCTGGATTTTGGCGGTAAGACTCTTCCCGACCATTACTTTTTCATGCTCGCTCAAGCCTTCCCGATATTTAACACGTTATTCCTCTTGCAGTGCAACCCTTTATAAAATTAACCAACTGATTAATCAATGAAGTGCTTTAGCCGATTGACGGGCAGCGACTTCACGAAGATGGGATTGAATTCACAATCACTTAAAGAATTAACCAACAGATTAATTAATGAAGTGCTTTAGCCGATTGACGGGCAGCGACTTCACGAAGATGAGATTGAATTCACAATCGCTTAAAGAATTAACCAACAGATTAATTAATGAAGTGCCTTAGCCGATTGACGGGCAGCGACTTCATAAAGATGGGATTGATTTAACAACCGCTTATATTAATTACAACTTTTGCGCTCGGAGAGCGATTATATTGAGGTCGCCCGTCATGATGATGCGGGCTGAATTATTTCGCCGTCACTGATAGTATTTTTTTAGTAGGGAGGCGTTCCAAGGGTATTGGGCCGGATTGCCCTCAAGACTTTCTAACTCGTAGGCTCCGTTGGCTAGGCGCTTGGAGATCTTTAGGGGTCCCTCCCAATTCAGACCAAATGCCCCTTTGGGCTGACCGACCGTCCTTCGGAGCACTAGGTCCCCGGCTTCGAACTCTCTAATTTTTATTTTCGAGTTGAAGTATTTCTCAGCCCGCCGTTTGTAAGCTATGTTTCTTTGCTCGGCGGACAACCTTCTCTCCTCCAGCAGATCCAACTCGTTTAGCATGGCTTGGTCATTCTCGGTCCCCACGGGTTGCGAGGTGCGGAGGCTTGGGATGATGACCTCAGCCGGGATGACTGCCTCCGTTCCGAAGGCTAGAGCGAAGGGAGTCTCCCCGGTTGCGGTGCGACAGGTTGTCCTGTATGACCATAACACTTCGGGTAGCTTGCTCGCCCACGTTCCCTTGCTCTCTACCAACCTTGCCTTCAGTGTGTGTTTGATTATTTTGTTCACTGCCTCGACCTGCCCGTTCGACTGGGGGTGGTAAGGTGACGAGAACAACCTCTTGATCTTGTGCTTTTGGCAGAATCTTTCCATTTCCAACCCGTCGAATTGTTTCCCATTGTCCAAAATGATTATCTGTGGGAGGCCGAATCGACAGATTATGTTGCGCCAGATGAACCTGATAACATGCTCCTGGTCGATCGTTTTCAGTGATTCCGCCTCCGCCCATTTGGTGAAGTAATCCACGGCAACAATTGCGTACCTGACGTTGCCCGGGGCCGTAGGTAAAGGGCCAATGAGATCGATCCCCCACTTTGCGAACGGCCACGGGCTCAGGATCGAAGCGAGCTCGGTCGGAGCCTGGTGGATTGCTGGCGAGTAGACTTGATAGTTGTGGCATGCCCGCGCGTAGTTGATTGCGTCCTTCTTTAGGGTGGGCTAGAAATATCCCTGTCGGATAACCTTCTGGGCGAGCACCTAGCCGCCGGCGTGGTTCCCGCAGCGTCCTTCGTGGACCTCTACCAAGATCTTCCTTCCCTGCCCCGGCGTTACGCATTTCAGGAGGGGTAGGGCCAAGCCTCACTTGTACAACTGGTCCCCGATGATCGTGTACCGGGCCGCTCGAAGCTGCAACTGTCTTGCCGCTACCCGATTGACTGGGAGTTGGCCGTCATGGAGGTACTTTAGGATGGGGGTCATCCAGCTTTCTTCCTCCTGCCCCAGGTTGGTCACCCGCTGGTTCGAGCTTGTAGGGGCGGTCAGGTAAGTGACTGTGATCTGGGACATGTCGGCTGCCCCCTCGAATGTTGCGAGGCGGGCAAGTGCGTCTGCTTGAGTATTGTCGAGTCGGGGTACCACCACTATGCACACTTGATCGAATTTTTCGAGGAGGTTCTTGGCTAATCCCCGGTAGGCCAACATCCTATCCCTGCGCGCCTCGTACTCTCCTGAGATTTGGCATGTAACGAGCTGTGAGTCGTTGTAGACCTGGAGTCTCTTCACTCCCATGGCCATGGCCATTTCCAGGCCGTTAATTAATACTTCGTACTCGGCCTCATTGTTGGTCGCGTGGAAACTGAATCTGATGGCTGTTGTGAACGACTGGCCGGACGGGCTGAGAAGGACGATTCCCACGCCTGCCCGCAAAGTTGTGGAAGATCTGTCAACGTACATTTTCCATAGAGGCTGCTCGATCTTGGACATCGCCTCTGGGTAAGTGAGCTCGACTATGAAGTAGGCCATGGCTTGGCCTTTGATTGATGTTCGGGGAGCGTATGTGACTCCGAATTGCCCGATCTCAACTGCCCACTTGAGGCATCTGCCCGCCGTGTCTGGTCGATGTAACACTTGTCGAAGCGGCATTGTGGTTAGTACCTCTACTTGATGATCGAAAAAGTATGGGCGCAACTTGCGTACACTCATTACTAGAGCGTAGGCTAATTTTTCCAGGGGTGGGTACCGTAGCTCGGCGTCGTGAAGTGTCTGACTGACATAGTAGATTGGCAGATGTGCCTGCCCC
Source organism: Ballota nigra (assembly GCA_947034835.1). NCBI lineage: Eukaryota > Viridiplantae > Streptophyta > Magnoliopsida > Lamiales > Lamiaceae > Ballota > Ballota nigra. The sequence goes on along the minus strand of OX344724.1, from coordinate 101,181,464 downwards.
TCAGCCCGCACTAGCACGGCGCTGAGAGCTGAGTCTGAGGCCGCCAAGTATAGGAAAAGCTTCTCGTCGGGGACGGGTTTGGCCAGCACCTGGGCGTTTGACAGGTATGCTTTCAGGTTATCGAAAGCGAGCTGACTCTGGGGGGTCCAGTTTAGTTTCCCCTTCCGCATGCTGTCGAATAAAGGCTTGCATCGGTCCCCCATGCGGGAGATGAAACGGCTGAGAGCGGCCAGGCTGCCCGTCACCCTTTGTACCTCCTTCACCGTGCGGGGAGGGCTCATGTCCAGGATTGCCTGTACCTTGGTCGGGTTTGCCTCGATGCCTCGCTGGCTAACCATGTGCCCCAAGAACTTGCCCGACTCGACGCCGAAACTGCACTTTTTCGGGTTGAGCCTCATCCGATACTTTCTCAAGATTTCGAATGTTTCGGCCAGGAGTGTGAGGTGGTCTTCTTTCTTCTCGCTCTTGACGATGATGTCGTCGATATATACCTCCATGGTCGCCCCGATTTGGTCGTGAAACATGTGGTTGACCAGCCTTTGGTAGGTTGCTCCTGCGTTCATGAGCCCGAATGGCATCCGCTTCCAGAAGTACATGTTTTTCTCGGTGAGGAAGGTGGTGTGTTTCTGGTCGTCTGCGGCCATCGGGATCTGGTGGTAGCCGGCAAATGCGTCCATGAAAGTGAGCATCTCGTGCCCGGCCGTGTTGTCCACCAGGTGGTCGATGTGTGGCATCGGGAAGTGATCTTTTGGGCAAGCTTTGTTTAGGTCCGTGAAATCGATGCACAGCCGCCAGGTGTTGTTGCTCTTCTTGACGAGTACAGCGTTGGATACCCATTGAGGTTTGTCGTCGGGGTCGACCATCCCGATGAGCTTGTTGTCGAGCAGCTTTTTGACCTCGGTGGCAATGACCGCGTATTTGTCTGGGCCGAATTTCCTTCTTTTCTGTGAGATTGGCTTGCGTGATGGATCAATGTACAATTGGTGGGAACATACGGCTGGATCGATCCCGACCATGTCTTCGTGGGACCAGGCGAACACGTCTAAATTCTTTTCCAAAAATGCGGCCATCGTTGCCTGCATCTCGTCGGACATCGACGAACCGAGTTGCACACTTACTTCCGGCCGATTCTGCATCGTGACCGAAATCAATCTTTCGATCGGACTGGCTCCCCGCTCGCCGTAGCGTGGATCGTCGATCTGCCCTGTTAGGGTTTTGTCGATCTCAATGGGTTCGTACCCGAGCCTTGGCTCCAGGTCGACTTGGATGTTTTCAAAAGTTTGTGAATCTTCTTCCATTGGGCGGGCAGTGGGTGGAATTTCTTCGTCTATTTCCATGTCTCCTTCCCCGACCGTGCAGATATAATCTAAATTTGCAAAATTTGAAATAGAATCGATATACGCTAAACATCCGCGTGCCATTTTCTGATTACCCTTAAGAGTCCCAACCTTCCTGGAGTGGGTTGGGAACTTGATACAATAATAGAATGCTGAGGCGGCGGCTTCGAACTCGTGCTCGAATGGCCTGCCGAGAAACCCGTTATAGGTTGACGGCTGGTCGACAATGATAAAGTCGAGTTGTTTCGAAGCCTTAACCTCAGCGTCTATACTAGAAACTAATTCTACGGCTAGCCTAACTATCCCGTAGGGTTTCATTGTGGCGTCGCCGAAGCCCTTGATGACCTGGTCGCATGGCTCCACATACTTCTCAAAGGAGCTGTCCAGCTGGTCGAACGCGGCTTTGAAGAGGATGTTGCAGTAGACCCCGTTGTCGACGAGCATGCGATGGACAGTGACGCCCATGATGTTGACGGACACGACCAGGGCATCGTGGTTCGGGTAGATGACCCCAGTGCGATCCTCCTCCTTGAAGGCGAGGAGGTCTGTCTCTCTTGCCGTCATATCGACCGGCATGGTGATTTGGTGGACGTTGTCCATCGCTCGCAGCTCGCTCTTCTGCCTGCGGTTGGAGAGCGAGGTAGTGGGTGCGAAGCCCCCCACCGGGGAGAGCATATGAGGGACGCCTCCCGGTTTGGCTCTGCGGGGCGGGTTGCGATTTGAGCTTCCGGCCTGGCCGCCGGTCTCTTCACAAATTCCTCCAGCTTCCCCTCCTCGAAGAGTCGCCAGAGTTGTTTCAGGAGGTCGCAGCACTCGCTCGTGTTGTGCCCGGCGGTCTGGTGGTAGTGGCAGTATTTGTTGGGGTTGATCTGTACCCCCGGTTTGTGAACCCATGGCCGTGCCTTGGGCATCATGTTTTTGTCCCGGATCTGCACATAGACGTACTCCGGGGTGGCCGACAATCTTTCGGCCAGCTTCACTTCGACGGAGTCGAAGGGTTTGAACGGTTGGGAAACCCGATAGGAAAAACTTCTCCGGGACGGCGTGCCGCGTGGCTTCTCCTTCTCTGTTGGCGTGTTCTCGCCCAGCCGCTGTGCCAGAATGTCGGCGTTGTAGATGATCTTCCCCGCCCATTGCCGGAACTCCGAGTAGGATTTGGGATAGTCCTTGTTCATGGACCTCCATAGTTTTGTTCTTAGGCGGAGCCCGCCTATGACGCCGACGAGTTTGACCTCGTCCCCAACGGGCTCGCCTTTCATGATGATTTGGTCGACCCGGTCGATGTACGCCCGGTCCGTCTCGTCTTTCCCCTGGGCCAGGTTGGCCATGCGATTGGCGCCGGCCAGTCGTGGTGCCATCGAGGAGAAATGTTCCAGGAACAGCTCCCCCAACTGGTGGAACGAAGCCACCTCCCCCGCGGGCAGCGAGGAGTACCACCGGTGTGCTCGGTCACCGAGGGTCAGTGGAAACATTCGGTACTGGGTCGCGTCTGTGGCCCCCATGGAGATCATGTAAGTAGAATACTTGCTCAAGTGGGTGACGGGATCCGTCTCCCCGTCATATTGGCCCACCGCGGCCACGTTGATTTTTGGTTGGGCTGGGGCCCGCACCAGGATGTCTGCGAGGGGCGAGTTGGGCATGTAGGGGACATGATGCTGTCCGTCCCGCCTCTCGAGCTTGGCCTCGAGGTCCGTGACCTTCTTTAAGATAGCGGCCATAGCGTTGTCGGCCGCGGGGGGAGAACGGGGACGAGGGTTGTCTCCCAAGCGGTCACGGACAGACGGCCTCGGGGCCGTGTCGTTGTGATGCCTGGGAGAGCACGCTTGTTCTCGCTCCCGGGGCCTAGAGCTGGCGTTGGACTCACAGGGTCGGGCAGCTCCCCGAGCCTGGGATCCCAATTGGGAGAAAATCGATCCCGCCGGTCGGCGTGAGACTCGCTGTGAGTCGGCCTCTTCGTCGAGGCGCCTCTTTAGGTTCTGAGGCCGTGGGTTACTGGCGGCCCTCCTGGACGCCTCTTGCTCCTGCTGTAGCTGGCTGGTGGCCCTGGTCCGGGCTGGCTCCTTTCCGGGTCGATGAGTGCGGATAGGAGCGGCGTCGATCTCGGCCTAACGGCGTTCGATCATGGCCCTTGCGGCCTGGAGGTCCTCCGGAGTTCTTATGGCCGACAAGAACTCGAAAGGACCCTGGAGGGTCTCCTCCGCGGCCGGGGCCGGAGTGGCAGTTTCGTCGCCATCTTCGACTTGCTGCTGGGTTCGTGTAGCTTTTGAAGTGGTCATTTTTGGAACGAAAGTGGATGGGGTTTTGTTCGAGGTGACTAGATGAACGAAACCGAGTGTACTTCGATATTAGTCACCCTCCTTCTAGCGTCAAAATATTGACAGCGATTTATGTCGGATCTCGCTGCCGGGCTCCTAGCGGGTAGGATTCGGTATTTATGATAACCAGAAGTACTAAACGAGAGAGTTAATGAGCTCTCAAGAGTGTGCTTGTAATAAAATGTGTTGTGTCTTACATTTGGGCATTAAAGGCCCTATTTATAGAGTACAAGATGGGTTTTCCCATGTTTGGTTGGTGGAACGGTGGGTCCCCCCCTACTCCTAGCTGGAAGGTAATGAGTGGCTACAGCCTCCCCTACGAGCCAATGAGGAGACGCCACGTGGCTCTGTCTCCCCTGAGGTGATGGGACTTAGCCCCAACTGCCCTCTTTGACCCTGTCACATCCTCTGGACTGATGGCACCCGACGTCCTCTCACAGCTGGCGCAGCCTGGGGTCGGGCAGATGGGTACTCGGGTACCGGGAGACGAGTTCGGACGGGAGTACCACGGTGGTTCTCTTACGGGCAGGCGGGTAGAGCGTCTGCCCTGGAGCTCGTCGCTGGCCGCCTGATACCCGGGCCTGTGGGTTATAAGTACCCTGCCCGGCAGCTCACGGAGGCTCGCGTCGGGTAGCTCCTAGGTCCCCGCCCGTCTGTCGGACCAGACGGCGGACCACTCTTATCCGAGCCCGCTTTAGTAAGTGGGTTTATGTCCGATACCCGATGGTTCGGGTAGTAAATATCGGGTGTAACACCAGTCATTTTTTGGATTTGCACATCTCATCCTCCATCCAAATAGGCAAATACACATCCACCCCTAATATACACCTACACCCCTAAATTTATCACTTCACAACTTTTCTTACACCAATTCATCCTATCTCCTACTTTTCTTACACCAACTCATTATCTCTCCTACTTTTCTTAGACCAAATCATTATTCCACTAACTAACAATAATAAAATAATACATCATCATCACTCAAAAGTATTGATTTGACATAAAGCTCCATCCATCCCCACCACATCCAATATAAAGTAAACACAAGTTTACTATTCACATGATTTGCTCCATCCACTTTTTTTCTCCATCAATTCTTGAAAATTTGGACAAATTGGTAAAATTCTAGGACCGTTTTGTTCGTTTCTGTTTTATATTTTCTCCATACAAGTCGTAAACGCTCTTTTAATTTTCTACCTCTTTTAGTAAACACCACTTTTGATGATACACGAGTTGCAAGAAAATATACAGAATTAGCTAACACCACTTACATTTCCTCTTAAAAGTCACTGCTTTTTGTTAGGTGTTTATATTAAAGAAAAAGGGGTAAAATGTCCATTATATTAAAAACAAAAGTTTTTTTATCCATATCTATATAAAAAAAAAAAGATTTTATACTCACTGTCCATTTTTCTTACAACAATATCCTCAAAAGCAAAAATAGGCCTCACTATTGTACCACCTCACCCCCTTGATTTGGTGTTGAAAATATTTTTTAGTAAGTTTTATTGTAATTAATGCATAATTATTTATTAAACACATTTTAAAGTAATATAAATATTTATAATAATAGATAAAATAACAGTAATAAAATGATTAAATGTTATAACTATTATTAAAATAATTAAAACACATTTTAAAGTAATATAAATATTTATAATAATAGATAAAATAATATTAAATAAAATGATTAAATTGTATAACTTTTATTAAAATAATTAAAACACATTTTATTTATGTTATTTTGTATTTTTCTAATGAACAGTTTGTAGACGTCACAAAACGTACACATGCAAGTTTTTCTACAATAATTTTAAATACACAATATGCTATTTAACAAAAATTAATTAAATCATAAAATCTCATTAATACATTAAAAATAATTAAAATTAATTTAAATAATGAATAAGCCAATATAAATTGACATGTGAGTGGGAACCACATTGTGGGAAGGGGGAGGGGGTGGGTGTGAAGAGGGAGGGGTGAGCCATATGGATATAAAACTTTTTTTAATAAGGGTATCTATGTATTTTAATATCAAAGTGAGTATAAAACTTTTTATTTAAAAGTTGCGGATAAAAAACTTTTTATTTTATGAAAATGGGCATTTTTCTTTTTCTCCCACAAATTTATCTGTGTTGCAGAAATTCATCTAGGTAGCCGCCCGCCTAGATGCTAGACGATCACCAACCAACCCGTGTACTTAATTTCTTTAAACGACGTCTTCTAATTTTATTTTACCTAATTTAATGTGAAACATGTGTAAAATTATCTAATCGAACAATTTGCATTAGAAAGTTGGAAGTCTTGTTAACTTATTGTATATTTTTATCTGTTATATAATTTATGTTAAATTGTATTCCCTCCGTCCCAAACTCGTTTGCTATACTGCTAAATAGATCCGTCCCATACGCGTTTGCTACATACACTTTTGACAAAAAAGTAATATTACTTTTTAATTCTATATTATCCTTACACTAATAACCAAAATCATCTACTTTATCATTTTAAAATATTATAAACAACTCTTTTCTTAAAATACGCGCAAACAATAAATGAGAAAATGAGTTTGGGACGGAGAGAGTAGTTTATATATATATTTTGATTGTTATCCATGAAATAATTATTAATGCAGTTATATATATACATATTTTTAAAAATATTAAATTACTATCAAATGATTTTTGAAAGTATGAGATATAGAGGCTAAAATAGAAAAACTCCTACCGACGTCAAATAAAGCATGTTGGATGGTGCATCATAATTGACAGGAAATCATGCAAACCATGCATCCTGAAACAGATTAACAGTGAACACAGAAGATATTCTTACTTAGGTGTGAGGATGAAATTTTGTATCTCATTTCAGTTACAGCCAGGTTACTGCTATAGGACTTCTAACAGAATGTTCATCCGAAACCCAAACTAGAGACCCAAATGAGAAATTTGTGGACGCACCCCCTTTTGCAATCGCCATAAACGTCACTTTGTAACTAAGCTTTTCTCCAACCTTCCGGAAATTCAGAACTCGAGGCTGAACAGTAACAGCCACCCCTTCTGGCTCAGAAACTCTCACAGCATAAGTACTCACAGGATTCCCAACGTTTGTTAGTGTTCTTGTGAATGTAGACGAACTGTTTGTATTAATGCCGCTGAGAAGAATTGCGAAAGATGGGTAGTTTAAGTCACCGGGTTGAAGACGAGACTTTTGGGGGCAACTGAACTTCCTTCCTCCGAAAAGGGCTATCTGTGAAGAATTGTAGTTTAGGCTACATAGATAGATAAGGTAATCATTGGGGGAAATATCGTAGATAAGCCCTGGATTGGAAGCTTTTTCGGGATCAACGTGGCCAGAGCCGAAGGCGAAAGGGGTGGCAAATTTCGAGCTTGTGGAAGCAGCATCGGATATCAGAGAATGCTGATTGTCGAGAGTGTAAGCCGTTGTCATAATGGCTGATTTGATTGCAGCAGGGGACCAGTTCTTTTGTAAAGATTTAAGCAGGGCAGCTAGGCCACTTATATGGGGGCAGGACATGGAAGTCCCAGAAACGATGTTGAATTGTACGCTTCTGTTGTCGGTTTTGAGCTCCGTGGGGCTAATGTTGGGTGGCCATGCAGCTAGGATATTCACCCCTGGTGCAGTTATATCCGGTTTGATGATTTGCGGCACGACTTTGCTTGGCCCACGCGACGAAAATGCAGCCATAACCGGAGCGCGATTGTTGTAAACTGTGCCTTCGAATGTGATCACAGCGGTTGGATTCGTTGAGGTGTTTGTGTACATTTTCACAGCTTTGGATGCTGTGGCTCCCAATGATGTTGCTGGCAAGACGTGTGGGTCAGCGAAGAGTTCCTCGCCTTGGTTTTCGTTGTTCGCGAGAATCATACCTGCTCCACCGGCTCGTTTCACCTCCTCTCCCTTTTCAGCTCTGCCGTTGATTCCCCTGTCACAGATGACCATCTTTCCTTCGATTAGGCTCCGGGAAAGAGAGTTTCCGACGCAATACTTGGCTCCTGCTCTGCCTGCATTTTCTCCGTTCACCAATCGCAGTTTCTTGGTGGGCTTCCCGGAGTACAGAGACGCCCCGGAGAAAACTCTGCCATCACCGAGCAGGACTTTAGTTGGAAACCCGCGGTCCGTGTAGCTTGCAGCAACGGTTATTATCCACGGGGCGATGTTGCTGATGGAAGAATCCGTGGGACCCGAGTTTCCAGCCGAGCAAGAGACGATAACGCCCTTCTTCATTGCACCGTATGCTGCAATAGCGATGTTGTCGTTGTAGTACGCCTTTGAAGCGCCTCCTAACGAGAGGGAAAGCACGTCGACCCCGTCTTTTACTGCTCTGTCTACAGCAGCTAATATATCGGAGCTCGTGCATCCGAATTGGTAGCAAGCTTTATAAGCTGCAATTCTTGATGTGTATCTCATCCCAGCTGCTGATCCTTTTCCCAAACCGAACAAGCTTGCGCCTTTTACGATATTACCACCTGCTGTCGAAGCGGTATGCGTTCCATGGCCTTGGGAGTCGCGTGGAGATCGATAATCTGACGTTTCGTTAATCCTCCCAGCAATGGCTTCGTACCCTTTGAAGAAGGCTTGGGCACCTATAAGCTTCTTGTTACATTTTGAAGCTGGGAATTTGGGGCCGCGTTTACATTTTCCTTTCCAGTGAGGAGGCACCGGGGGCATGCCTGAGCTGCTGAAACTGGGGTGTTCGGGCCATATCCCCGTGTCGATGACTCCAATGATCACATCGGAAGCCAGATTTTTAGCATCCCATAGGCCTTTGCCCTGTTGTAGGCCAAGGAAATGCGGCGAGTGAGTTGTGTGAAGGGCGAGTAGCTCGTCCTTGGTGGCAGAGAGGAAGCCATCGACTCGTTTTAAGGATTGGAGATGTTGCTTGGAGAGCTTCGCGGAGAAGCCTGAGATGACATCTTCATAAACGTAAAGAAGCTCAGGAAGTAATGTGGGTTGATCTGCCTCATCTTCTTCTGCTGGGTTTACGTTGATGGATTTGATGATTGCTTCGTACCATCTCTTTGATGTTCCGAGAGGGACGTCTGAAGCTTTCGCCTTCGTCTTGTCCATGTGAACCACGTACGTCTCCAACTCAACGGCAGCATAAGAACTCAAATCCTTGAGAATCAGAACCAGGAAGAATATCCTGAACATCATTGCTAGCTGTTTCTGCAAGGTAAAGAACAAAATCATGAAAACTCAAATTACTAGATAAGTGAGGATTCAAACTCTTACCTGTTAACTTCAATTGTCCTATCCTTCCATCTCTTTCGATTCTACAGTAAGTTTGTGCAAGAATCCGGATAGTAGAAGAGGCCTTTTATAGATGATGCAGCGAGTAAGAAGTTGGCGAACTGTTGTTTTCAGCGCATGCAAGAACAAAAGCGCGCACGCGTAACATTTGAACATGAATTAGAGATCAAAGTGTTCATTTATCTTTCCTTAAGAACATCCTAAGCCTTTATATTATTGCAAAAGATGAATGGCCTCATGCATCATACAATGTAGTGGATTTGTTGCCATAAGTGGGCATATGGACCAGCAATCATATGCCCATTGCTTCAACTTAAAGCCATCTACAAGTTTCCTTGCCCATTCAACACTGAGGATGGACCATTCGATCTTATAGATTGAAGTCAGAAATCCCCCCATTACTCAGCTTTGATCAGAGGTTTCTCATAAAGGATAGGACAAGGTTGCTTAGGCATCAAAAGATATCATGATGTTCCAGTTCAATGTCTAGTAGTATTACTTTATAATAGCTGTTGTGTCATTTTTCGTACAGTTATTTTGTTTTTTGTGATCGTGTACTCCTCTTCCATACACTACAACCGATGAATTAGTTCTGACTTCTGAGACCTAGTTGGAATGTTCTGGTCTTCAATTGGAAATCAATTGATGTAATGATTAAATTATTTTATTTTAGTTTTCTAAATCTCTTTTTTAGAAGTTTAAATAGAAATCATTATAAAGATATTGCCCAAGTGAACGCCTTTTTTCCATCATACAACTTTAGTGCATTTTTAAACTGTTATATATATTTATTTTTACTGAACAGTTTCGATTGTTTGCACCGAATAATTATTGTTGTCTAATTTTAACTATTTAAAATGGTATTATATGAATTGCATGGTGTACCTAATGCATAAAGAGTATGTATAGAGTCAAATTAGTTTAAACATGAATCACTAAAGAGCAATAATTATTTTTACTAAAGAATATTAGTTATTTTCGCTAAACAGTATTAATTATTTTCATTGAAATTTTTTTAATTTGTTTTCAGTATACAACTAATACACTTCAGTGAGAATAACTAATATCTTTCAATGGTACTTCCTCTGTCCCAGTTTTATTTTCCTATTTGCCAAAAAAGTTCGTCCCAATTTTATTTTCTCATTCCCAAAATAAAAATAAAGTACATTTACTTTTTTTAAATTTCACCCTACAATTCAACTACTTTATTCATTTAAATATTATTTTATTCATCATTTCCAAAATTATTTTATTTATTTAAATATTACATTTCAACTTTCGTAATCCCTCCGTCCCAGTTTTGTTTTCCCATTTGCCAAAAAGGTTCGTCCCAATTTTGTTTTCTCATCCCTAAAATGGAAACTACTTTATTCATCAATTATCATTTTCAATACTATTTTATTCATTTAAATACTACTTTATTCACCATTCACCATTCCCAATACTACTTTATTCATTTAAATACTAAAATTCAACTCTTGCATTAAACTTCGCACACAGTCAAACGGGAAAACAAAACTGGGAGGAGGGGAGTATTAAATTTTGTGTAAAGTCAAACGAAAAAATAAAATCTGAACAGATGGAGTATGATTTACTTTGTCACTGCACAAATTACTTAATCATTGTATAATTATTTGGATAATTAAATAAAACAAAAATATTACTACTCTTTGATAATGGCATAGTACTAGTAGTTCGCGTTAAGGCAGGCTAAACCCTTTCTAAACCCTGCGGCGGCGTCTACAATACTATGACAAAACCATGGTGACATTTCTGAGCCGTGTCTTCCGCCGGAAAACACCACCGACAATTGCCCTTTTCTCCACGCGCCGCCTTCTCTCGTCAACCGCTACATCCTCTTCAAACCTCCGCTCTAAATACTCCTTCGTGACTCCTCCATCTCTCCACCCGCCGCGGCCCAATAGAAGCACCAATTTTCAACCCGGACCGCAAAATCGGCAATCACCCAAACCCCCTTACCGCCCTCCGTCGTCCCTGGACCGGACCGCCCCGCCGATTAAGTCGGACCTTCCGTTTGACTTCCGATTCAGCTACACCGAGAGCAACGCAAAAGTCAGGCCCATTGGGCTGAGGGGGCCCAAGTATTCGCCTTTTGGGCCGGATCGTCTGGACCGGGTATGGACGGGGGTTTGTGCCCCGGCCGTGGACCCGAAAGTGGGGTCCGCCGGAGTTGAAAGTGAATTGGAGGCGAAGAGGAGAAGGATGAGAGAGAGGGTTCAGGGTTTGCCCTTGACTAATGCTGAAAGGAAGGTTCTTGTTGATAGCTGTCAAAGGCCTAAAACTAAGATGCAGATTAATTTGGGTAATTTTTTTCCTTATTTCTTGCTTTTCTTAGTGTATTTGTTGGAATGTGATCATATAGTTGGGCAAATTTAGTTGCCTTTTATGTGAAAAGTGGAATGTTTGATGTTAGGAGGATTGAGCAATTTGAAACTGCACATTGATTAACTTGTGTTGTTTGTGAAGAATGGGAATTTTGGTTCAAAATATGAAGCCTTAGTTGGATAAAGTTATGAACTTTTTTCAATGGATAAATCATAAATGCCATGGCTTTAGGTGAACTTGAACTAAAAGAATAGAATTACTCTGAAATTTGATTATGTTTTGAGCGAAAGAATAGCTGTCAAAGGCCTAAAACTAAGATGCAGACAAATTTGGGTAAAAAAAAAAAATCATTTCTTGTTTTTTTTGGTGTATTTGTTGGAATGTGATCATTTAGTTGGGCGGATTTAGTTGTTGTTTTTGTTTGTTAACGTCTTATGTGAAAAGTGGAATGTTTGATGTTGTTAGGAGGATTGAGCAATTTGAAATTGCACATTGATTAACTTGTGTTGCTTGTGAAGAATGGGAATTTTGGTTCAAAATATGAAGCCTTAGTTGGATTTATTTATGAACTGTAGAAGGATAAATGTCATGGCATTAGATGAACTTGCACTATATAATATAGCTTATATGCAATATTAAAAAGTTTTAATATTGTGTTTTGAGCACAAGAATTGAACTATCAAGTTTGTATTTGAGTGTGCTTTCGTGATATTCGTTTGTAGGGAGGGATGGTTTAACACACAACATGCTGGACGTTATTCATAAGCATTGGAAACGGGCGGAGGCTATTAGGATAAAGTGTATGGGAGTGCCCACTATTGATATGAAAAATATATGCACTCAGATAGAGGTATCTTCCTTTTTCCACATAACTCCCTCAACATTTTATCATTTTCGAGTAGCATACTGCCGGATAGGAAGGTTTTTTTGGTGAATTCTGTTATTGAATCTAACGAGTTATTTTTAAGTTTTCTTCTAGTTATCTTTTTGTCCCATCAATTTCATGGTTTGTAGCTTTGATAGCATTTAAACGCGTGTATCCCAGGACAAAACATTTGGGAAGATCATACATAGACATGGTGCCTTACTCGTACTTTATAGGGGTAGGAATTATAAGCCAAGCAAATGGCCCGTAGTTCCAACAATGTTGTGGAAGCCTCAGGAGCCAGTGTATCCAAAACTTGTAAGAACTACCATCGATGGCTTAAGCATTGAGGAAACAAAGGAGATGAGAAAACGAGGTTTATCCGCCCCTGCCTTAACTAAACTCGGTAAAATTTAAATGCATTGTTTCTTTAGTAACAAAATTTCGGTATGATCTTTTATAACGTGTGAATCTCCACTGCAGCTAAAAATGGCTATTATAATAGCCTTGTACCCATGGTTCGGGATGCTTTTCTTTGCGATGAGCTGGTTCGAATAGATTGTTCGGGCCTCCCAAGAACTGACTACAAGAAAATAGGTTGCAAACTAAGGGTAATGATTTCTTGTTGAATGAAGTTTTAATTGTTTCATATCCACTGATATTGCTATTGGAAACTACGTGTTATGAATGCTCTTTGTTTGTGTAGTCTTTAAAAAACAAGTATTTGAACTATTTGAATAGAGTGAAATTGGTTCATATATGAATCATTGAAGGGTATTAGTGGTTTTCACTAAAGAGTACTCCCTCCGTCCATGAAAAATGGGCTTGTTACTTTTATCACGGTTATTAAGAAAGTTGATATAATATGTAAAAAGTAAGAATATTGTGTCAAATCAAGTACAAAATAAATTATTTTAAAAATGTAATGTGTGTGTGTTGAAAAAGTAGATAAAGTTTATTCTTACTATTTTAGGCAACAGGACTATTTTTCGTGGACGGCCCAATAAGGCAACCAGGACTATATTTTGTGGACGGAGGGAGTATTAGTTGTTTTCACTGAACAATATTAGTTGTTTACACTGAAGAGTCTTGGTTTGTTTTCAGTAAATAACTAGTAGTACTTTTCAGTGTAAACAATTAATACCCTTCAATGATTCATGCATGAACCATTTTCACTCTATACTTTGTCTTTGAATTTCTCTAATGGAAATAAATCAGATTGTCTGTCGAGTAATAGGAATTGCGTATGATAGGAAAAAAATTCGTTAACTTTCTTCCGTGTTAAAACTTGTATCCTTGCCATCGTCAACATTAAACTGACAACCTCGTGAAGCTATTTTCTTGATCGTATTTAGTGCTCGTTGCTAAACTAGATCGTTACAGGACTTAGTTCCTTGTATCCTCGTCACATTTGCGAAGGAGCAGGTCGTCGTATGGAGGGGCAAAAACTATAAGCCCGCCGAAGGTGGTTTCTTCCTTACGGAGAGGGAAACATTTAATGATCCAAACGATGCAGACGAAAACTACAGCACAGACAACGAGCAGGGGATAACTGATTTTGATTCCGGTACTTCTGATGATGAGTAATCTATGCAGCCATTCATATCGTCCGAAAAGGCGAAAACCATAATCATCCAAGTCCGATGATGGGAGCGAGATAGATACGGATACCGTATGTATTCTTGGCTGAACATGCACACAAGTGGAGAAATGTAGATCCAAGAAAACATCGATCCCCCACGTTGTTTGGGGTCTCACATGTTTGCTGCAATGAATCAGATTGGTCACATGGTCTACTACTTTTAAGGTTGGTGAGATTCTAATGGGCTGTTCATTCATGTATCTAGTATAGTATGTTGGCTCCTTGCAAATATAAAATTTGTGATGCAACATTGTTTTATTTTTTATCATCTTTCAAGTGGCCATGTAATAGTTTGTTCCACCATGTTTTTCCAGCCCCTAAAAGAAACTTCACTTTTATTTTTAAAACAAAAGTGACTTTGGAGTGTTTTTAATCACTTAAATGAATCACTTTTTTTTTTTAAAGTCTAAAGTAACACTTCTAGAGATTATAAGTTATAACCTCATATATTTGTCTATTAATAGTCTAAAAACTGATTATTTATGAAGTATTTTTTTTGTCTTTGAAGTTTTCAGGAGTACTTCCTCAGTTCTTTTTTAAATTGCTCAAAACTACAGAAAAACTGTTTTACACTTTAAAATTAACTACTTACAAACGTTTCTTATTTGCACCTCATGTCACTCTATTCTGCAGTATGTCATGTCATTTAACAATAAACTAAATTCACCTAAATAAAATAGAATGATTAATATATCCTCAACTTAATTTATCCCTTATAATATTAATATACAATTTTTTTTTATTAAAATTGGTAATATTTTATATAAGCAATCTAGAAAGAAAAATATGTAATACTATATATTTTTTTAATTTGCCAATAAAAATCAATTTAAATCAATCAATCGATTGTGAACAGTGAATACCCCCTGATTGAATGATGCCGCCCACATAGCAGCATGGATGGGAGTATTATTAACTTTTTATTTTAATTAGTATTTTCTTGCATGTGGGTCACAAAAGAGCAATCAGGGGGAATTCCAGGAAGTGCTTATCTAGTAGTCTTTTAATTTTTTTTTTATTTTATCAAAAAAAGATATTACTCCCTCCGTCTCAAATCAATTTGCACGTTTACTGTTTTCTTGTATTTTAACGAGCTAATTTTTTATTAGTATTTAAAATGATAAAGTTATTTTTAAGTCATTTTATAATAGAGGAGATATAGATCTATTATACCCTACCTTAAAAATCACTTTATCATTTCAAATATTAATAATCACTTTATCATTTTAAATATTAATAAACAACCTGCTCGCTAAAATACGAAAATATAGGTAGTGTGCAAATTCCTTTAGGACGGAGGGAGTAAATATTAAGTAAGTCTTCGCGAGATCGTCCCATGGATTTTATTCAGAATTTTAGGGAGTGTAATCATGCAAGGAAGACTGGTATGGTCTCACTTTTTGCGGGTCTGTGATTTAAGTGAAAAAAGCATCAAGATTGAATTTTTTATCTTTCTCAGGGAAGTAGTAAATACTTGATTCGATACTTTTCTAATAACTAGTTTGTTAACACGTGCGTTGCACGTTATTTAAATGTAGTTTATAAAAAAATATACGTAGAGTTTTCTTTTCTTTTTTTATATTAGACCTCATTTTCTTTTTTAATTTGCTTCGTAATGCTACTCAAAACTCATTACAAGGAGATAACTTTTTGTACCATGATTTGCATTATTTCAAAATTAATAATATGATATAATTTTCAATGGTACATTTTAATTACCGAGAAAATAAAGTAAGGTATAAAAAAAGCGAAAATGATCTCATGCCCACCGATGGACACAATATAATATACCCATCGCAAATGTGATAATGACACATAAACAGATAAATCAATTAATTAAAATTATAATGGACCCACTTCTTATGTGAATTATCACATTTGCGGTGGATATATTATATTGTGCCCACCGGTGGGCATATGATCATTTCCGATGAAAAGAGACACTACTAAAAATTTACATTTAGATGTTATAATTGCTTTTATGCTTCATATACTAATGAAAATAAAATAAATAGATTAACACAATATTTAAAGACAAAAAAAAAAAAAAGATTATACAATTAATTATCCACACTAATACATTTTTTTTTATCTTTTGATCATTTAACCTCATCATCGGTAATTCTCCTTTGCACATCTATGGTGTGAGCAATAGATACATTGATCAAGTTTTGTTGCTTCGTATTTTTTCCAAGTAAAAAATGATGACATAATTTTTTCCTGAAAATGAGAACATTAGATGATATACATAGAATCATGTCATCATGGTTTGCAATCTTAAAAGTGTGTGTTAAAAATTTAATCATAGTATTTGTAGATATGAAATTTGCTCTGATAAATAAACTCGTTTTATTTCAAGTTAAAGGCAAAAAAATCTAAAGTAAACATCAAACAAAAACTATTCAAGTTATAGTGGTTATAGTGGCAAATCTCAGCCCTTCCTCTAACCAAGAATTTTTTTTTATTTCTTTTAAAAGATGTCTGGAAAAAATAATTACACTACTCTAATTGTTTAAATTTACTCACATTTATAATTTTATACATATTCTCTTCTTGACCTGAATTTAAAAGATAAAGGAATACCTCTCCAAGTTATTTCGTCTAAGGTAAATTAATCAAATGTCAAGAATTACCATTTGTTCCAAATATATACACAAACTAAATTTGCCAAATAATCTTATATCAGATGCCAAGAATTACCATTTGTTCCAAATACATACACAAATTAAATTTGCCAAATATTCTATAGATCATTTCCCTTCACCAGTGATTCAAATTCCAAAAATTGCAATCAATTAAGCATCGTTACATAAGGTGTAAAATAACAGCAGTCCTTTGTTTATTCTAAAAAATTGTGAATGTTAACAGTACAATATTCATTAGTCTCAAGATAGTGAAATAATAAATTAAATCTTTAATTACTACATCTTTACCTTCATGCTTTTCCATCATAAACCCAACAATGATCATTGTGTGCAGTAGCAGGACATGCAAATATATTGTCCATTATCAAGTGCTCAAGGAAAACAAAATTAATATACAAAACAGAATATAAGAATTAACAGGAACAAAACGATCAAGAAAAGAGGATATAAAATATTATTACCAATTTTTTTCTCAAAGACAAATGACATCAAATCAAACAATAGGAAAGAGTTACGTTGAAAAAATTCATGCTATCAAAGACAGACGATGCAAAACTTGGTGAACATAAGATAAATTAACTCGGGATGCATGATCAAATTATTCAAACATGAAAATTTTAAAATTGAAATCTTTTCAAAACACAAGCTTACGCTAGTTGCATGTCCAAAAATAAAAAGTAGTGTTCATGTACAGCTACATATGCTAACTGAATAAGAGAATGCTTGTATTCAGCAGATATAATTTGTTTCTTTGAAGTTTTGAGACATCTAGTGTTATGCTACGATGTTTAGTTTTTTCTTAACTGTGTGTATTTGAATTGTTACTCTACATCCTTAATTAGCAACAATGCTGCAGTCCAAGCACAGATGTCAGGACAAACCTTACTGGTCTGAGTGACCGTGTCGCTCAGTGCAAATAAATTTCCTTTTATGTTTCCCATTCTCTTAATCTCATAATTTACAAATCACATAAAATGATATGGAAACATAAAAGATTAAAAATGATAGTCCATATTGTGCATAAAAAAAAAGTTCAGTTATGGTATTCTATAACACATTAGAGACTTTGTAGATTTCAAAACTATACAAACCATAACCAAAACTAAATGTAAAATCCACACAATAACTTTAATATAACATCTATCTCAAAACTCATTCTAGCTCACACATGGAACTAAATTTTGAATTCATTGATTTGAAAGTTAGAAATTGCAGGTTCTAATACCAATATACCATCAGAGGATGCTATTCTTTTACTATTTTATAAGAAAGCTCTACAAAGTAAAGGGTATGAACTGCGACAAGAAGAATTGACACATAATGAGTTGAAGAGAAATTCAACAAGTAAGCAATCGGTACTACTCACCCTCACCTGGCTCCAACTCATAAGGTTTTATCAATAGAACATTATAATGCTACATTTTCTCTAACTTCATCTAAATCTTAACCGAGCATGATTATATCCCTCAGGTTCCTAGAAAGATATAGGTAAATTTCACGGATTTTTTTTCAGTTATGTAACAAATAGTATGCACATGAATAAAAAAAAAAAAATTATTGCCATTGCCATTACCATAATAAGAGAGTTAAAATAGTAATGAAGTAATAATTTATGTCCATAGCATAGTCTCATAAAAGATAAAATGAGTTCAAATTACCTTAGATCGCTGCATTGCATCACCTCACACCCAACAAAAGCCCATTATTCCTGCAAAACATTTGGAAAAAGATTTAAGAAAAAAGGACCAGTTTTGATATACTGAGAACATATATTTATCACTTTAATTTAAAGAAATATATGGACACAAGTTTTGCTCCCAAGAGAGTTGCAATGAGAATTATCTTCACGATACATGAAATGAAAAGGCCTTGGTAAACCTTGTCAGTTAATTCTTATCAATATTTTCACAGTTAAGATAACAAATTATCATCAATGAACCCAAATCTCAAACATAACCAAGATATATAATTCTATGCATGTTCTTACTCAGTATATAAGCAACTAATTTAGATTTGACGACAAAACCAACTTATTTAGCCTTTGATTAAAAGTCATTCTCACTCTCTTTATGGACCAAATTATGAAATAACTGAGGAAAGGACTGACAACCAAATCAAAGGCATGTACCGTCTAGTAAATTATCAAATGCAGCAAGGGAAATATTAGATGGCATAAGCTCGGGACCACAGGCACATAAAGTCTCTTAGTAGAACAATGAAGCACATAGTTCAGCGGTAACCAGAAAAATGTCATGGGCATTCTACAATGAAAGATAAAAAGCTAAAAGAAATCTCTCAAAGATGTAAAGGGATGTCAACAAATATATTAATTCCAACGCTCTTCAATGCATCCGACGAAAGTTATCTGCTTAGTCTCAAGTCACCTTATATTTATACTTTACAACTAAAGGACATTTAAATACACCCTTGGCCAATGAAGGCAAATCATCATATTGAACCATAAAAAAAATTATGAAAACCAATGAAAGAATACTACTTAGGTTCTATTAAACTCAATCAA
This sequence comes from Ballota nigra, assembly GCA_947034835.1. Lineage (NCBI taxonomy): Eukaryota > Viridiplantae > Streptophyta > Magnoliopsida > Lamiales > Lamiaceae > Ballota > Ballota nigra. The sequence continues at coordinate 101,162,522 of OX344724.1, read as the reverse complement.
CTAAAATCATATTAAGCACACCTTTTTGCAGAAGAAATCAGGAAAAATTAAAATTAACCTGCCTAATGAGAACATAAACGTCTTCCTTCTCAACGTGCGATATACCTGTATCAAAGTCTTCTTATGAGTACATGAGCATACGGAAGTTCTTGAACAGTAAAAATAGTAATATTAATAATAATATTATCAAATGTCTAAACACAAGTAAACTAAGAGACGGATGTGCTACAAAAAAAATATAACAAACTACATATGATGGGGCGCTCGTGGTGCATGATTAATGTCGAAGTCCTCGATGCAGAACACGCCCTTGGTCAAATGAAAAGACCGCACCTTAAGTAGCGAGCATACAGGTTAAGAGGGAAGAAAGACGTCTTCATGGATCTCATCTTCATCTCCACCATTCAATTAAAGGAAACGAAATCAACACATCAACCAAAGATGGCAGATGGCAAGCCAACAAGTAACAAGGACAAATTAACTTGATGCACCAAAAAATCACAGCCACGCCGCTGCGTATCCTTTTGTTGCATCTTCAAAGTGCCGAAAATTTTGATCGAGATCAATGGCCGCTTCTACCAAACCCACATAGTCTCCGATCAGCCCCTTCCACCATGGCGATCAGCGTCTAATTCAGATGGGATAATAGAAGAGTAGAGGAAAAGACGGAGGGAATATAAGTTTGTAGAAAAGGAACGTCAAGGGTTAAAAACAATTGCGAAGATACAAAAAATAAAAGAAGGGATAAAACAGTCTAAAATAAAAGATGGCAGGGGTAAAATCGTCCAAAAATAATTTACCACTCCAAGCCACTTTTAAATGTATTATAGATTATTGATTCCAAGGGTGTCGGCAAATTTATGTATATATAGTAAATAGCAAATTGAATGATTAAAATAGGGGGATTAGAAAGGTGTTTTCGAAAATAGGGTGGATCACCTCTGGGTTGGGCGATCTATCAAGTTGATCGCCTTTCAAAGTAGCGATCCACCTAAAATTTGGACACGTCGTAGATCACCACTACCAGGGGCGATCTACCCTGACGCGAATTGACCTCTACTTGTCTTTAAACTTATACATTATTATTACTTTATTCATTTCAAAATAATTGTCTTTTTTAACAATTTTTAAAATAATATTCCCTCCGTCTCAATTTTATTTTTTTATTTGACTTTTTTTAACTTTAAAATGAGAATTAATTTATTATTTAAATGCATAAAATAGGTTTTTCATGATGATGTGTTATTCAATTTAAATGCATGAAACAAAATAAATATATTTTTATATAATTATTAGTGAAATGAGATATATTTTAAAAGTGTTTGAATAGTACCGTGAAAAAACAAAGTGCTACAAACCGATTAATTAAATATTGGCCGAAGCTACGTCTATGTTAGGGAGTACATGAATATTTATTATACATAAATTAAAGTAATAATAATACCAGAAATTGCTACTTGAGAGCAAAGTATAATGTTAATTAAAGTATATGAAAAGTTGTCGGCTGGAGAGAGGCACGGAAACAGAGGTCAACGCGTGTCAGTCTTTATCGGGGATTCGGGGTAGATCGCCCCTGGTAGAGGTGATCTACGATGTGTCCAAATTTTAGGTGGATCGCTACTCTGGGAGGCGATCAACCAGGTAGATCGCCCAACCCAGAGGTGATCCACCCTATTTTCGAAAACCCCTTTCTAATCCCCCTATTTTAACCATTCAATTTGCTATTTACTATATATACATAAATTTGTCCAAGGGTGTGGTCTTTTAGTGTATAGTAGTATATTTTAAAAAATGAGAATTTATGTTCTATAGTGGATGTTTGATCGAAGCTATTTTTTAATTTATTTTAGACAAAGTATAGAGTGAAACTAGTTTATACATAAATTCGTGAAATGTATTAGTTGTTTTCACTGAAAAGTATTAGTTGTTTTCACTGAAGAGTATTACTGATTTACACTAAAGACTCTTCAGTGTAAACCAGTAATACTCTTCAGTGATTCATATATGAACCAATTTCACTCTATACATACTCTTTATTTTATTTTGGAAGCAAGAGGTGTTGAAGTGTGGAGGCTGAATGGATTGTACACTTTGGCCCCCGAGCCGAATTTTTGGTCCACTTTTCGGCCCACTTTTTCGGCTCTGATTTTAGGATTAGAGTTTGTTTCTTATAAATAGAGATTTTCTCCTTGTATACGGTATCAAAAAAATATAGTGAAAAACTCTGGTTTGACATCACCCCCATACGTAGTCGTAAGACGAACTGGGTAAACAAATCTCGCGTTCTTTTTTCGTGATTGCGTGTGTGTTTTGTTCTAACAAGAGGTAAGTGTAACATCTTAAAATAAGGTTTAGCAACTCATTAATTATTTTTAAAGAAGTTGCAGGATTCGAGCTTATTTTTATAGTTCATATTTAAATTCTAATACAAGAATTATAAGTAGTCATGATTTAATTCCTTCAATTCGAAGTCGACAAGACAACTACTGATCAGCATAAACTCGTTAAATTGAAAATTGAGCAATGCAGTGTGTGGGCAACCTCACTACCACTAGTCATTTTCTTTTGTTCTTTCCAAATGTGTGGACAATAAACCGTATATATAACTACTGTGATGGGATCACGTGATAGTGATCTTCAAACACACTTTATTGTTAAACAAATATTGTATTTGTATACCATGGATACAGACATGATACAATTATATAATATGTGATTAATAATATGATGACATATTTCAGCTTAAATACCAAACTCAATTGGAATGTATGGATAAGTAGGGGTGTGCATTATTCGCATAAAACTTAATTAACCGATCGAACCAAACCGAAATTTAAATTCGGTTCGGTTATTCGGTTATCGGTTTGGTTATGGTTTTCAATATTAGAAATTTCGGTTCGGTTTCGGTTATTTTACGGTTATAAAATAATAACTGAAAACCAATATAATATAAATTATATAATTTATAATACAAAATTATTAAATATTTAAAATTACTCCAAATATTTTTATATTTTCTTAATTTATTTGGTAAATTTTTGTAAAGAAGTTTAAATTTTTTTTTTTTTTGATGCATGGTAGATTTCATATTGTTATTAAAGCTTGATTATTTTTTAATGAATTGTATATACTATTAATCGATAGAATTGCAGATTGGACTAATTTTTATTTTATTAATTTGTTTAGGCTGAATAAGTTAGATATTTATGGTTTAAAAAGAAAAAAAAAAGTGATAATATTTCGGTTATTCGGTTAATAACCGTAACCGAACCGAAATTTTCGGTTCGGTTATATATTGGTTTTACATTATTTCGGTCGGTTTCGGTTACCAATTATGAAAATTTCGGTTAATTCGGTTATCACTATTCGGTTCGATTCGGTGACCGAACCGACCGATGCTCACCCCTAGGATAAGTTGTCTTATTTTATTTAAGGTCGACTATATACCCTTCAAAGTTGTTAGTTACGACTAGGGGTGGAGCAAATATTGAAAATACCGGTATACCGTTTATCATACTAACAAATATTGAATTTATCAAAAAATTTGATATACAGTAATTTTCGGCACGGGTATGATACCATACCAAAATTTTCGGTACGGTATCGGTATCAATATTTAGAAAATTCCGGTATACGGTATCATACCGGAATATTTTCAGTATTTCGGTATAAATCGGTATATACCGTGCCGATAATTTATTATTAAAATTTAATATTTCATTTATTTTCATATTATATAATTAGTTAAATATTTCGGTATGGAACGGTGTGACCTGTATATTGTTGGAAAATATTGGTTTTGACCATATTTGATTAAATATTAAGTGACAATTTATTTATCCATTTGTGTAAATGGATTTGGTTGGTTCGATTTCTCAAAACCAAATTAAGGGTGAATGAGAAATTAATGTCATTTAATATGTGGATAAATACATTGATAAATGTATTTATAATGGTAATAGTGAAGGATTGTGACTTATAGACATGAAGTGTTGTATCTTTTGATAAAACTATTCCAAAGGTTGTGTCTTTAAGAGATATACGGATACCTTTTGTTGAACAGTTGTTTATTTCCAAGAGTTATGACTTTTGGAAAAATAATGTTCATAGTGAAGAGTCGCAACTATTACCTACGACCCTTGAAAATCTATAAATAAATCCCCACATTTGTCGTTTGCATTCATTCGAAAAATTGATTATTCCTTTCGGAGAATTAGTTTCTTTCACATTGAAATTTGAGTGAATTGTCAAGTGCATACAAGCATTGGTAGTCCTGCATTAGAATCGAGTCTGAAAGTTCTGAATACTCATTTGCGATTTGCCGATAGCTTCCGCTTCGTAGTGCAACGGGCGGAAGGCTCTAAAGTCGTTGTATCTTGGGGACGGTTGCGATGAGCCGTATTGCACCAGTGTTCGGGGCAATAACGTCTTACATAGAGCGAGTCAAATTTGTGCCTCGACTTTTGTATTAAGTCTGTGTCGTGCATAAGTCATCTTCGTCTACACACACCACTCATAATTCCTAATATTTTCCAACATATATCGATATGGTCGGTATTTCAGTATGAACCGGTATTTCGGTGGACCGGTATAAACCGAAATAACGGTAAGGTACGACATACCGAATGTTCGGTACAGTATGTGGTGTGCTTTTGGTATATCAAAATTTCTATAACGAAATTTTTGGTACAGTATGTGGTACGGTACGGTATACCACTGACTTGATGCGAATATACTAACTTCTACTAGTCGCTTACCCGCAAGCGGACGGGTTCACTGTAGTATGAGTAAGTATAATGGCCAAGTATATCGAACCCACGAGATGGAGTGTATGCGAACAGATCCCTGAAGATCTACGCTTCGTAGCTAATATGAGTGTAATGTTTTTGGGTTTTTTGAAAGATTACTTGAAACTAAATTAAACTAATTAAACTAAAGAATGAAAGAAACGAATTAACTAAGGTGTGTTTTCAAATAAGAGATGGTGATGCTTAGGATAGGAATCCCTACGTATACTAACGGAGCAGGTACATAATCAAAATAACTGTGACGCGCAAGAAATAACCTAAGTAAAAGAATGCAAGGTGAAAGCTCAAGATTCTAAACCCTAATACTTTACCCTAACACTCAGACTTCACTAATCCACTAACAAGTTAATAGATTGTGCTTAATTAATGAGACCCTAATTTAACTAAGGTGATGCGGTCGTCCTCCTTCGCTAAACTGGTAGATGAATTAACCCTTTCTAAACCCTCTAGTTAAGTATACTCGTTGTTAAAGAGTGATACGGCCGTCCTCTCTCTAACACTTTTCGAACGAAATTCAAAAGTAAAAAGATTAATTTTAAGAATTCATTAATCAAGAGAATTAAAACCTAACGTCACAAGTTACCCTAATTACGTACCCACAACCTACTTCTACGAGTTCATCCTACCCCAAGCATGCAAGGGTTTTAGCTAGACATAGGTTTTACGTAAATAATAGCAATGGAATAAGTAACGAACATGAATATGATAACTAAAACGAAGAAGAGATCAAACATAGACTAGGGTTTAACGAAATAAAAGAAGAACTGAAACTAACTCAGGAAAAGAAGTCTCAACGTGTTCAAGGACAAAATTATAAAGAAACGAAACTAAAAAGTAAGATCGTAGTATGAATTCGTAATGAAAACCTCAAAAACGTAAACGTAAACTTGCTTCTCTCCTTCCTCTCCAAAAACAAACTCTAAAAGTCTAAAAATATCAAGTGATGTCTGGTATCTCTAAAAAACAAGCTCTGGATGCGTATATATAAGCCACGGGCCGAATCGTGAACTCGTGGGCCGAAAAACGCCTTTGAAAACACAAAACGTGGAAGTGCTCGAGCGGTCGCGCTCGAGCATATAGCTCGAATGACACAAGGGCTCGAGCGCTCGCGCTCGAGCTGCTCGAGTGGTGGAATTCTTCTGCGTGTTTTGGGGCGCTCGAGCAACACGCTCGAGCGGTGGCGCTCGAGCTGCTCGAGCGCATGAAATTTTTTGTATGTTTTGGGCGCTCGAGCAACATGCTCGAGCGCTAGTGCTCGAGTGTTTTACTCGAATGCTCCCAAATTTTCACCAAGTAGTACTTTTCTTCTTCAACACTAACATCAATCGTATTCCTTCGATATCTTCTCATCCGGGCATCCGTTTGAGTCGATTCAAAGTCCTACGAACTCCGTTCTTCACCCTCGATTCACCTATGAGCATTAAAGAGACAAATTCATCAATGTATAGAAATAACGCTCAATTGACTCCAAATACTCGACAAAATCGGCCAAAATCAGGGTATTTCGAGTGACGAATCATGACAATTTCACGCCTAATCAACCCCCCCAAACTTACCATGTTGCTTGTCCTCAAGCAACGAAATAATAAGTCAAGTGAAATTGTTAGGAATGAGTCAAAGAATCAATCATGCAAGCAAATGAACTCGAGCTTCAAAGATCAATCACACGTTTACTCACTCACTCTCCTTCATCATACTCATACAACAATAACAAGAAACACCAAGATCAAACATGGATGTGCACTCAACGATGTGTTCACCCCCTCACAAATGTATATCAATGGTCAAGGGATTCACTCAATCAATCAATCACACATATTGGCAGCCATAGGCTTGTAAGCGCTCTTAACTCCGACCATACTCTAGAAATCAATGCCAAATCAAAAAGGACTTTCTCAAGGTTGTAATGTAGGCTCTTTGGACAGGTGGGATAACAATATGGTAAAGTGACTCAAGTGAATGGAGAATAGAAAATCAGACTTCGGTACTTCGAGATTAGGAACATACTACTTCAAACATATTCAATTAACACACCTTCAATTCCAATTCTCTCAACACTTCAATTTTTTTTTTCTTTCTCACTCTTTCACTTTTTTTTTTCAATCACTTCACTTTTTTTTTCTTTTTTCGCACAAACACATGAGCTCATTTTTTTCTTTTGCTCATTCTCAATTTTTTTTTCTCTTTTTCCCACATCTCATAACTTCATCACTCCTTCTTCTCATATTCACTCAACAAACAACCTTTTCCTTTTTCAACTCAATTCACTCCCTTCACATTCACACTTTCCTATTTTCCACTCAAATTGGGACAAAAAAGCTTAGGAATTGGAATAGTGTTCATATGTGCTAGCAAATAAAATAGGTTTTAGGCTCAAAGGGGCTAACAAGGGATTCAATGTCATTGGTAAGGAAAATTTTGGCTAAGTGACTCAATAAAATCAAAGATGACCTAAGATCCTATTCGGCATATCAAACTAGACACAATCAAGAAGCAAGAGCACACACAAGTTCTAGCATCCTCTTAGGTGATGATCCACTCACAAACGAAGAGATTAATTCGTATATCAAAATCTCATAAAGCTCAAGTCTCTCGGCTTTCACATCCATGCTAGTCCTAGTGAATTCTCACTCTCATCACACAAGTACTCAAAAGAAAAATTCACAAGCATACAAGTTTTTTCTCAAATCAACTCTCACTCAACCACTCACACAAAAGAGTCCCTAACTCAAATCCACAAATCACCCTACTCATCAAATCATACTCAAAGATAGCAATCAACAAGCATAAGATGATTGATAGGCATGAAATATGCAATAGCGACTAAGAAGTTCTTGAGCCAAACTGCCTCTTTCGCTGCTTCACAAGCAGCTACATACTCGGCTTCCATAGTCGAATCGGCGGTGCATTTCTGCTTAACTCTTCTCCATGAAATGGCTCCTCCTCCCATGCAAAACACACTACCCGAGGTTGACTTTCTTGAGTCTATGTCTGATTGGAAATCCGAGTCCGTGTATCCCACGGGAACTAGACTATCTGACTGGTAAATCAGCATCCGCTCACGAGTTCTTTTCAGATACCTAAAGATGCACTTCACGGCAGTTCAATGGTCTTTCCCGAGATTACTTTGGTATCTTGCCATCATGCCCACGGCAAAGCAGCTATTTGGTCTCGTACACAGCATTGCATACATAAGGCTTCCTACGGCTGAAGCGTACGGAACACCTTTCATGTCATCTATCTCCGCTTGCGTCTTAGGGCTCATTTCTTTCGATAGATGGATTCCGTGTCTAAAAGGTACAAAACCTTTCTTGGAATCTTGCATGCTGAAACGCTTCACAACAGTGTCAATGTATGAAGCTTGCGATAAGCCCAACATCCTCTTCTTGCGATCGCGAGTGATCTTGATCCCAAGGATGTGGCCGGCTTCCCCTAAGTCCTTCATATCAAATTGTTTTGACAGCCATACTTTTACGTCTGACAATACCTTTACATTGTTTCCAATGAGCAGAATATCGTCTACGTATAATACTAAGAATACCACTGCAGTTCCGTCACGCTTCTTATACACACAACTTTCGAACTCATTTTGATCAAACCCATAAGACTTAATCACTTGATCAAAATACTGGTTCCAAGTACGCGATGCTTGCTTAAGTCCATAAATGGATCTCTTGAGCTTGCATACGAGATTCTCTTGGCCTTTTTCAATAAAACCTTTGGGCTGTTGCATATAGATATCTATCCCGTCAAGACTTCCGTTAAGGAAAGTCGTCTTGACATCCATTTGCCAGATCTCGTAATCTAGGTGCGCAGCGATCGACAAGAGAATACGGATGGACTTGAGCATAGCTACAAGCGAAAAGGTTTCCTCATAATCGATCTCTTCTTTTTTAGTATACCCTTTGGCCACAAGCCTAGCTTTGAAGGTCTCTACCCTTCCGTCCGGTCCTCTTTTCCTCTTGTACACCCACTTGCATCCAATGGATTCTACCCCACTGGGTGGTTCGACCAACTCCCACACTTGATTATGATCCATCGAATCCATCTCGGTTTCCATTGCAGTTTGCCACGCCTCCACGTCTTTGTCTTGGATTGCCTCGTCGTACGTCCATGGGTCCGATTCAACACCGGGAACCAAATACGAAGATTCTCCTGTCCCCATGAATCTCTCGGGTTGCCTAGCAATCCTCCCACTACGACGGGGTTCCGGTTGTGAAGATGTGACGTGTGGTACATCATCTTGTATACTTGGTATCGAGGTTTGACCTCTCAATTCTTCTAAGGTAATTTCACTTTTAGGTTTTCGATTGTTCATATAGTCTTCCTCCAAGAATTTAAAGTGTGTACTAATCACGGTCTTTTGATCCTTGGGACTATAGAACATACACCCTTTCGTTCCCGCAGGGTACCCTATAAACAGCCTTAGTTCCGAACGTGGATCCAACTTACCGGCTTCCTTGTCTAGCACGTATGCCGGACAACCCCAAATCCGCAAATGTCTTAGACTGGGCTTGCGCCCGGTCCACAGTTCCATTGGAGTTTTAGGAACCGATTTGTATGGCACCAAGTTTAGAATGTAAGCCGCCGTTTCCAAGGCATTACCCCAAAACGACTTGGGTAAATCCGAATAACTCATCATGGATCTGACCATCTCTAAAAGAGTCCGGTTTCTTCGTTCCGCCACACCGTTCTGTTGAGGGGTTCCCGGTGCGGTCAACTGGGATACGATCCCTTCGTCCGATAAGTAGTTCAAGAATTTATCGCTGAGGTATTCGCCTCCACGATCTGATCATAGAAACTTGATACTCTTTTCCCTATATTTCTCGGCTTCAGCCTTAAACTCTTTGAACTTATCAAAAGTTTCAGACTTATGCCGCATAAGGTAAATGTACCCATATCTTGAGTAATCGTCAATGAAGGTGACGAAATACTCATACCCCATTCTCGCTTTGATCGTCATTGGACCACACACATCGGTATGAACGAGTTCTAACACTTCCGTGGCTCTATTCCCCTTGGCTCCAAATGCCCTCTTGGTCATTTTACCCTCTAAACAGGATTCACAAGTTGGAAACGGCTCGACTTGGAGTGATTCCAAGGATCCGTCTTTCACCAATCTTTCTATCCGCTTTAGATTAATATGACCTAGTCTTAGATGCCATAGAAGTATTTCGTTCATCTCCGAAGAACGCTTTCTTTTATTGCTCGAAATGATCGATGTGTTATTAGATTCATTATTTGAGTGGTGTGCACACTTAATCGTATAGAGATTGTTTACCAACGTTCCTTGACAGATAACATCATTCTTAAAAGAAACAGTAACAACTTTATTAAAAGTAACTGGATATCCATCAAAAAACAACTTAGAAGCTGAAATTAAATTCTTCCTAAAGTTCGGAACGTATAAAACATCTCTTAAAATTAAAACTCTATCTTCAAAAGATAGGTGCACGACTCCCACTGCTTCGGCTGCCACTCTCGTAGCATCGCCCAAAGTGATTGTGATCTCATTCTTGCTAAGTCGTCGGGTTAGCTGGAACCCCTAAAGAGTGAAACAAATATGATCAGTTACCCCGGTATCCACTACCCAAACGTGGGCAGCATACACCGCAACATATGTTTCAACGACTAAAGCATGAGACTTACCTTTCTTTCCCGCCTTCTTAGGCTTAGAACAGGTCGCCCTCCAATGTCCCTTCTCACCACAATTGAAGCACTTACCCTTAGCAGCTTTCGTTCCACCTCTTTCTCCCTTTGTCTTGGGTTTCGCAACGGTTGGATTTGCTTGGGTCTGGCCTTTCGTCCTCTTCCTCTTCTTTCCTGCCTTGGAACCCGAAGAGAAAGATGGACCGTTTGCTACCATAGCAATGGTTTGGTGATCCATTAAAGTTTTCGCCGATACCAAAGCTTGCAAGAGCTCGGGCAAACTATTTGCCCGGTCATTCATTTGATAGTTCAATTGAAACTGCTCAAAGCTCTTCGGCAGAGAATGGAGAACGAAATCGACCTTAGTAGGAAGGTCAAATTCCACACCAAGTACTTCCAACTTGTTGAGATAACCCATCATCTCGATAACGTGATCCCTTACGGGCGTACCTTCCACCATTTTCAACGAAAGCATCTTTCGCATGGTGATTTGCCTAGCCGTATGGTTCTGATGTTGAAACATCGCTTCAAGATTGTGCATTATCTCAGAGGCGGTCTCCATGTGTTGGTGTTGGTGTTGCAACACATCTGACATTGAAGCCAGAATAGTACACCTAGCCATCTCATCGGAGTCAAACCAACTCTTATGCTCTTTCTTGACCGCTTTCGTGGCATCTTCGGCAGGCTCTTGGGGCTTAGGAGTAGTAAGTACCCACTTGTGGTGTTGAGCGGTTAGGACAATATCAAGGTTACGTTTCCAATCAACATAGTTCTCACCAACAAGTTTGTTATCTTTAAGTATACTAAACAGTGGATTAAAAGATTGCGACATGATGAACTGAGAATAAAACATACATTCATATCAATATCTAGACAAATACGAAATTATCACATGATTCGATCACATCGATTATATTGAAACCTTAAAACAATATAATCATGCATCAGCCAACATCTCGAAATAATTTAAATGCGCCACGAGGGGTGGTCTATACACTTAAATACATTAAAGCGGATTACAAACTCGAAAGTTACAAATCCTTAATTTAAAATTAATAGTTGGCTCCCACTTTGACCACATAGAAATTGACAGGGACTCCGAGGGGAGTAAGTTAATATCAATTCCCTATGCGTAAGTAATAACCATAATTAAATACAGGATTATTATTTTGCTTTGAGCAAGCCACTCGTGGTGAGGGTCAATACCACCACTAGTAATAATCCACAATCATCCTTTCGGAATTTATTCATGTGAAATCCGTTCTTTTGGCCGATCCGAGGGGAAAATGTATTCCAAAAGAACTTCACAAATAAATAAATTATGGAGGCCAAATTAATCCAATTTTAATATCCGAAAAAAAAATGAGATTATAAAACATACTTAGTAATTTTCGAAAGTAAGGTTTTTCTTGGACAATTAAATTCATGCAAACACATATTAACAAATAATAATAAGTGCACAAAATAAAACATCCATCAAAACAAAATTAAACACATTGGAGCACTCGAATCCAATTGTCACGGTTTAATTTCTTCACGTCTTGATGCGAAAAATCGTCCTTGTTGTTTTCCGTCGTTCGTCTCGATGCGCTCCCACTCGAATAGCAACACTTCATCAAAAACAGCATCATTTGGGGTTCGGGACGACATTTAAAATCACACAAAAAAAAACGGAACCAAAAAAAATTCCACGGCCCGAGATACGGCGCGCGTCGGCCCACGGAGTGGGCCCGCGCGCCTCTCGACCAGAAGCGCCGAAGCGCTGCACGGAGCGCCCCGAGGTGCTGCAGCCGAGGCGCCGAAGAGTTGCACGGCCTCGCCCGAGGCGCTGCAGGCCGCGCCTGAGGCGCGCGGCGCCGGCCTCCCGTCGCACGCGGGTCGTGCACCGGTTTTCGCCATTCGTTCTCATTTTCTTCACCTCTTGCATGATTTTATGTCCATACACGCGCCACGCTTGTATGCGTCGTCCGGGTACGCCGTTTTTAATTCTTCGTTCATCGTCACGATCCGGTTACAATTTATTTTTCAAAAATAAATAAATACTAGATCTAGACTAGTCTATTACAATGATCGAATCAAAATAAAAACAACTAATCTACTCGTGGATTTTCTCACGAGTAAAACGAATTCGAACTAATCGAATTAAAAACAATTAATTCACACGCATGAAAAAAAAACAACATTAAAACCATGACAATTGGATACCTGCAAAAAAGATCTAGCAATTCTACTATCCAAATTCAATTTAATGTTTAACAATTTAAATTCCAATTTAAAGATCAGAGCCCGAAGCCGTGGCTCTGATACCAGTTGTTGGGAAAATAGGGTGCGCGGAATCTATTCGGGATGAAATTTAAATACGAATTATTACTAGCATTAATTAATCCTAATTAATTCAAATAATAATTCCAACAACTAATTTATCATCATGCATGTTGAATTAATTCACATATAATCTAGGCGGAATAAACAAGATAATATGTGATTTAAGTACCTCTTGTAGACTTGGCTTTTGAATAAACGGGACTAACACGTACACGCTTTACCAACCCAAAAGCCTTCTCAAGTATTCCCTTTCGCCTTGTTCGATCACCGGTGGGAGATGCTATCGAACAATTTAAATAACTAAGGAAAAAGAAAAATATCTATGCTCTTGATTTTTCCAACACATGGAATTATGTACTAGAGGATGAAATAATCATCCCCTATTTATAACATGAGGGGGCCGAAATTTTGGTGTCAAATATGGGCTTGGAGAAATCTTTTCTTAGACTCTAAAAAATCTTGAATATATCTCATATATTCTTTTCTCCAAAATAAAATATTCCACAAAAATCTCACCCTACATATTAAGGGGCAATTTTCAAAAATTATAGGATCTAAGCATAAGATTTGGATCTTCTTGAATATATGAGATAATCTTGTATTCCAATAATACTTATCTTCCATAATATCTTTCCAAGAAAATCAACAAAATCTTTTCTCTCCTAATATTACTATTTTCGAAAATTATAAGAAAATATCAGCATATTTATTTTCTTTTTATTTTAATCACCTTATCATTATTGGGCTACTTAATGGGCTACTTAAGGCGCATTTAAGGAGAATTAAGATTGGACCTCCTAATGGACTTCTGAATTTCAATATTGAGCCCCAATATAATTCATCCCATTAATATTAATTATTACCACTAATAAATTAATATTGCACTATCCATCTTAATCCATATTACGATAATATGGGCTCCCGGTTATTATTTCCAGCGTTTAAGATTATCAAGTCCATTAATTAATTAAGCTTCTGAATAGCTCTAAATTAATTAATATATTTCACCTTGGAGTAAAGACAACTCAACATTATTATTCGTACCGAAGAAACTAATTCTTCACTTGCAAGATTTGGTACAATAAAACTTCTGAGCCCACCAAGGGGACTAATCACATGAGCCGTACTCGCACGCGTTTCTCCGTATTAAATCTTAGCAACCGTCGTATGATTAATATTATTGCCCAAGACACAAAGTTCGAAGTCACAATGATTCTCACCCAACATGAATCAAAGCAGTAACCATTAAGCACACACGGTCCTATTGAAATCATCTCTTCAAGGTGTTCCATGATTTCAATAGGACCGTGTGTGCTTAATGGTTACTGCTTTGATTCATGTTGGGTGAGAATCATTGTGACTTCGAACTTTGTGTCTTGGGCAGTAATATTAATCATACGACGGTTGCTAAGATTTAATATGGAGAAACGCGTGCGAGTACGGCTCGTGTGATTAGTCCCCTTGGTGGGCTCAGAAGTTTTATTGTATCAAATCTTGCAAGTGAAGAATTAGTTTCTTCGGTACGAATAATAATGTTGAGCTGTCTTTACTCCAAGGTGAAATATATTAATTAATTTAGAGCTATTCAGAAGCTTAATTAATTAATGGACTTGATAATCTTAAACGCGGGAAATAATAACCGGGAGCCCATATTATCGTAATATGAATTAAGATGGATAGTGCAATATTAATTTATTAGTGATAATAATTAATATTAATGGACTGAATTATATTGGGGCTCAATATTGAAATTCAGAAGTCCATTAGGAGGTCAAATCTTAATTCTCCTTAAAGGCCCCTCAAGTAGCCAATTAAGTAGCCCAATAATGATAAGGTGATTAGAATAAAAAGAAAATAATATGCTGATTTTTCTCATGATTTTCGAAAATATGGAATTCAAGGAGAGGGGAGATTTTGTTGATTTTCTTGGAAAGATATTATGGAAGATATGTATTCTTGGAATACAAGAATATCTCATATATTCAAGAAGATCCAAATCTTAGGATCTCTACATGAAATTTTTGAGAATTACAAGCAATAATAAGGAGTGTGAGATTTTTGTGGAATATTTTATTATGGAGAAAAGAATATATGAGATATATTCAAGATTTCTTAGAGGCTAAGAAAAGATTTTCTCCACCTCTAAAATATTCAAAAATTTCGGCCACCACCTATTATAAATAGGGGGTGATTATTTCATCCCCAAGTACATAATTTCATGTGTTGGAAAAATCAAGAGCATAGATATTTTTCTTTTTCCTTAGTTTATTAAATTACTTGAAAGCATCTCCCACCGGTGATCAAGTGAGGTGAAAGGGAAATACTTGAGAAGGTTTTTGGGTCGATAGAGCAAGATCATAATTGTCCCGTATATCCAAAGGCCAATTCTACAAGAGGTACGTTAATCGCATATTTACTTGTTTATTCCGCCATAGTTAATATGTGAAATTAATTCAACATGCATGATGAAAATTAGTTGTTGGAATTATTATTTGAATTAATTAGGATTAATTCATGCTAGTAATAATTGTATTTAAATTCGTATTTAAATTTCATCCCGAATAGATTCCGGGCACCACTATTTTCCCAACAGTCCTATTTAAGTGACGGAGATTAAGAAATCAACAACCACTGAGGTCTAATTCTTCACCTTTCAGAATAGAAGAATTTATCCTCGCTGTAGGTCCTCTTCAACACATACTAAATGTGCTAGTGCAATCTCTTAGTCAAGCAGACCAATCTGAGCCTTACACATCGACCTTTCACGGCGGATTGTTCAATTCCACCTAGGTCGTGAAAATGTACGTTTAGTTACAAGTCAACTGTTAATGTTGTCTTCCGTGATCGGGTATCACCACATTAACTACTATGTAACTAGTACCATATATTGAACGATTTGCAATAGAAATTCAACATTCAATCATATCTAAAGCATATGCGATAAAAGAATTATTCTCATAAAACGAGTGTTTGATACACGAGTTATACAAAGTAAAAGCATACTTTCACGTATAACTCCAACACAGTGTCGTCAACCCGGTTCAATGCCTGATTGAACTCATTCTCAACCTCATCCAACTCATTAGTGATGTCCATCGGTTATTTCCCTCCGGCAGCGTTCATCCTTCTTAAGAAGGCTCGGTTTCTTCTTGCTATTTTCTCAGGATCTAACGGTAACCTCTCTTCGCTCGTATTGCCTTGTGAGTGTGTTTTCATAAACCTGAAATACTAACAAAAGAATCAAAACGCAACTGCCGGATATGTACGAAATAAAAAAAACAGAAAAGAAAAATCACTCACCACTAACTACTAAGCTATCTACAAGTCCTATTCAAAAAGCATACAACGCCATCCCCGGCAACGGCGCCATTGACTTGATGCGAATATACTAACTTCTACTAGCCGCTTACCCGCAAGCGGACGGGTTCACTGTAGTATGAGTAAGTATAATGGCCAAGTATATCGAACCCACGAGATGGAGTGTATGCGAACAGATCCCTGAAGATCTATGCTTCGTAGCTAATATGAGTGTAATGTTTTTGGGTTTTTTGAAAGATTACTTGAAACTAAATTAAACTAATTAAACTAAAGAATGAAAGAAATGAATTAACTAAGGTGTGTTTTCAAATAAGAGATGGTGATGCTTAGGATAGGAATCCCTACGTATACTAACGGAGCAGGTACATAATCAAAACAACTGTGACGCGCAAGAAATAACCTAAGTAAAAGAATGCAAGGTGAAAGCTCAAGATTCTAAACCCTAATACTTTACCCTAACACTCGACTTCACTAATCCACTAACAAGTTAATAGATTGTGCTTAATTAATGAGACCCTAATTTAACTAAAGTGATGCGGTCGTCCTCCTTCGCTAAACTGGTAGATGAATTAACCCTTTCTAAACCCTCTAGTTAAGTCTACTCGTTGTTAAAGAGTGATACGGTCGTCCTCTCTCTAACACTTTTCGAACGAAATTCAAAAGTAAAGTTAAGATTAATTTTAAGAATTCATTAATCAAGAGAATTAAAACATAACGTCACAAGTTACCCTAATTACGTACCCACAACCTACTTCTACGAGTTCATCCCATCCCAAGCATGCAAGGGTTTTAGCTAGACATAGGTTTTACGTAAATAATAGCAATTGAATAAGTAACGAATATGAACATGATAACTAAAACGAAGAAGAGATCAAACATAGATTAGGGTTTAACGAAATAAAAGAAGAACTGAAATTAACTCAGGAAAAGAAGTCTCAACGTGTTCAAGGACAAAATTATAAAGAAACGAAACTAAAAAGTAAAATCGTAGTATGAATTCGTAATGAAAACCTAAAAAATGTAAATGTAAACTTGCTTCTCTCCTTCCTCTCAAAAAACGAACTCTAAAAGTCTAAAAATATCAAGTGATGTCTGGTATCTCTAAAAAATGAGCTCTGGACGCGTATATATAAGCCACGGGCCGAATCGTGAACTCGTGGGCCGAAAAACGCCTTTGAAAACACAAAACGTGGAAGTGCTCGAGCGGACTTGCTCGAGCGGTCGCGCTCGAGCATATAGCTCGAATGACACAAGGGCTCGAGCGCGAGCTCGAGTGGTGGAATTCTTCTGCGTGTTTTGGGGCGCTCGAGCGCATGAAATTTTCTGTATGTTTTGGGCGCTCGAACAACATGCTCGAGCGCTAGTGCTCGAGTGTTTTACTCGAATGCTCCCAAATTTTCACCAAGTAGTACTTTTCTTCTTCAACACTAACACCAATCGTATTCCTTCGATATCTTCTCATCCGGGCATCCGTTTGAGTCGATTCAAAGTCCTACGAACTCCGTTCTTCGCCCTCGATTCACCTACGAGCATTAAAGAGACAAATTCATCAATGTATAGAATAACGCTCAATTATCTCCAAATACTCGACAAAATCGACCAAAATCAGGGTATTTCGAGTGACGAATCATGACAATTTCACGCCTAATCAACCACCCCTAGTTACGACTAAAATATTTACTCTCTTCTCAGTGATTATTAGATACAACCCCACCCAAATCTACATGCACATTATTCTTATCCATAATTTCCCTCATATTCTCTTTCTTCACGATTGGAGAGTTTGGCGAGTATGGATCGATGGTCCGTAAAAAAACGTCAACCCACAGAAGACGACGACAATCTACCAAAAATGCTCACATGTGCTTTTGATAATGCTTGATTGTTGATGACTGTGGTTAGGGTTTTAGGATTTTTTTTTTCTTTGGTTTTCATTTGTGTTTGATTGATATTGAAGATTTTAGTGGTTGAAAACTGTATTGAATATGGATTAGTGTGTCCTTAAAAGAAAAAATGACAAGGTTCTGATTTTTCGAACACTCACTATGATTTCGACAAATCGTTGTCGAACACTTAATGATATTTCGACAAATTTTTGTCCAATTTTGGTTTTTTGTTTTCGAAACTTAGTACTCCCTCCATCCCAGGATTTCGTTCACAGTTACTCGTTTTCTCATGTTTAACGAGCAACTTTTTTATTAGTATTTGAAATGCTAAAGTAATTTTAAGTCACTTTATAATAAATGAGATATAGATCTATCATACCACTTCTTAAAAAAATCATTTTATCATTTCAAATATTAATAAACAACTCGCTTGTTAAAATACGAGAAGAAAAGTAGTGTGAAAGTAATCGCGGAACGGGGAGAGTAACATTTTCAACAACATTTCATTGAATGTTTGTACTAGGTCGAGCTCTACATCATTGACGCAATTACAATGGGATGATACACTACAAAAAAGACGCGGTTTAACGATGGAAAATTTGCGACGGCCAATTTTTCGTCGCAAATTTCGTGTATTTGCGACGGATTTGGCCAAGCCGTCCTAAAAAATGTCGGTTTGCGACGGATATGAAATTCCATCGCAATAGTTAGTGTTTTGCGACGGAAATGTCCGTCGCAAATCCTAGGGCCCACCACCTTCGTTGTACTCCTGCTACATTTGCGACGGATATTTCGTCGCAAAGTCAAAATTGAAATTTGCGACGGAATTTTCCGTCGCAAAACGACTCGTTTAAAAGTAGCCACCCGGAAAACGACCCATTTGCCTGTTTTGCGACGGCCACTTTTCCGTCGCAAAATTGAGTAGTTGAAGCTCGTCAGAGGGGTTGGTGACCAATAATTGACCTGGGTCATCGCAAAGCATATTTGCGATGGAATTGCCGTCGCAAAATATATTATTTGCGATGGAAAATCAGTCCGTCGCAAATTGTGCAGATTTATAACAGTCCCCTTCCTTTTCCTTCCCTTTCACTTTCACTCTTCTTTCCCTTTCACTTTCACTCAAGAAAAAAAATAAGAAATGATGCGGTTTTCATATGTTCTTCACGTATAATTGGTGTATTTGTCACTGCCTTCAACCTCACCGTACGTATTTGTCATTGCCTTCAACTTCACCGTACTTTTTCACATTTTTAACCGTTTAAATGTCATATTTTTATTGTTTCAATTTTTTAGTACACTATTAGGTAATGAACATGATATATGTTTATTTGATGGGTTTTAGTATGATTGATGATGTATGTTTATTTGATGGGTACGTTAATTTTAGTTTGTGTGATATTTATACCTATTTTTATTCGAAACTCTGCTCAATTTTTATGTACACTATTAGATAAATTGTGTGATATTTGTTTATTTGATTGGTTTACTATGATTGATATATATGGTTGTGTTGGATTGATTTTTGTGAAGGAAAATTTTGTATATCCTTATTTTTAGGCAAACTCTGCCCAATTTTTTACAACTCACGTGATATTTACTTTTAATCTGTAACAGATGCAATTTCCAGATCGTGGTTGGATGTACTCAATACCTAGAATGATAGGAGGAGGCATTAACTCTGCCTTTTGCAATAAAATTGATGAGTTTTTTGAGTTTGCACTACCACATCCATGCAGTATGGATTGTATGGGTAATATTAGGTGTCCGTGTAAAGATAGAAGATGCAGAAATATAAGATTCTTGAGTGTTGATGAGGTTAGAACTCATCTTGTGATTTTCGGTTTTGTTCCCCGTTATTACAACTGGACCAGTCACAGTGAACAATGGTGGAATGTTGACATCAAAACCGTAGAATACTGGTATACTGGGTGGAGCGGTGGTGGAAGTTCTGATGTTGGTGGTTCAAGTTATGTTCCATATACTCAATTTGAACCACAAATAGATGATGAACCTGATAGATATCGGATGATGATTGCAGAATCTGTTTTAGGTGGTCAACCACAATTCAATGAAACACCTATGGAGGAGGAACCAAATCATCGGTCAAAGAAGTTTTTTGATATGCTTAAAACCGTTGATCAAAAGTTATTTCCTGGTTGTGAGACTGAGACGCAATTGTCATTCAATGCTTAAATGTTGAACATCAAAACTGAAGGCAAGGTCAGTCAAAAAGTGTTCAATCAATTTGCTAAATTGTTCAAACGAGCTCTACCTGAAGACAACACGGCGCCTGATAATTTCTATCAGAGCAAGAGGCTCTTGAAGGATATGGGTCTACCCTTTGAGAAGATTGATTGTTGTACAAACGGTTGCATGTTGTTTTAGGATGAGGATGAGGATCATTGCAAGATGTGTGGTCACCCACGGTACAAACCATCTGGTCGTACAAAAGTAAGAAGAAAGTGCAGTTGAAGGCTTATAAGGCAATGTATTATCTTCCCATCACTCCTCGTCTAGAGAGGTTGTATCAGTCTAGTGCCACGGCTAAAGACATGACATGGCATGCTGAGGAGTGTTCTGGTGAGAATTCTGGAGAGATGCGGCATCCTGCAGACTCGGAGGCATGGAAACATCTTGATAGGGAGTTTCCAGATTTTGCAAGGGAGACGAGAAATGTGAGGTTAGGCTTGTGCACGGATGGTTTTGCTCCATTTGGAATGCACGGAAAAAAGTATTCATTATGGCCTGTGTTGTTGACCCCGTACAATCTACCTCCTTGGTTGTGCATGAAGCCTCAACATATATTTCTTAGTATCTTGGTGCCTGGACCACACAACCCCAAGCATAAATTGGATGTATATTTCCATCCATTGATTAAAGAGTTGAAATCTTTGTGGTCTACGGGGGTGGAGGCCTACGACGTTTATATGAAGCAGAACTTCACGATGCGAGCTGCACTTTTGTGGACCATTAGTGACTTTCCAGCATTTTCTATGTTGTCTGGGTGGTCAACAGCAGGAAAACTAGCATGGACGGTTCTGATGCATTCTATCTTCCATTGAGTAGAAAAGTGTCATGGTTTGACAACCATCACAAGTTTCTTCCTCCTGGTCATCCCTTTCGGAGGAACAAAACAGACTTTCTAAAGGGTAAAAATGCAGTAGGCCGCCCAAGACCACAGATTCGATCAGATATGTGTCTGGGTACTGAATCACTACTTATGTCTATGTGTCTCATATAAATAAGTTAACCATATATAAATTGATTATTTCAGGTGATTCGTTGTTGTATGAGGTTACAATCACTGATTTGATGAAGACAACTAAGGCGGGTGCAATGGAGCACAATAAACGCATCCAGGGTGGTTGGAAGAAGAGAAGTATCTTTTGGGACTTACCTTATTGGAGCAAGTTGTTGATTCAACACAATTTGGATGTGATGCATATAGAGAAGAATGTTTTCGACAACTTGTTTCATACGGTCCTGGGTACTGAAGGGAAGACCAAAGACACTTCAAAATCCAGAGATGAGTTGAGGCTCTTCTGTTCTCGTGCTTCCCTACACAAGGATGAGCAGATAAGAACATATCCCCAGGCCTCTTACACAATTAGTAAAGCAGAAATGAAGAATTTGTGTAAGTAGGTGAAAGAGTTGAGCTTCCCTGACAATTATGTGTCGAATTTGGGAGACAGAGTTGACACAGAAACCGAAAAGGTATCTGGAATGAAGAGTCATGATTGTCACGTGTTCATGCAACGACTCTTACCTATTGCATTTCAGTACTCACTTCCCAAGAATGTATGGAGTGTCATCACGGAATTAAGTCTCTTTTTCAGACACTTAACGGCATCAACGATTACAGTTGAGGACATGAGGCGTTTGGATAAGGAGATCCCTATTATTCTATGCAAACTTGAGCGGATTTTTCCACCCAGCTTCTTTAACTCGATGGAGCACTTACCCGTACACTTAGCGTATGAAGCCTCAATTGTTGGTCCCGTACAGTATCGATGGATGTACCCTTTTGAGAGGTAATTCTATACCATTTTTTAGATCGACTTTTAAGATCAATACTGAATAAATTTTCTAACACTTCTTGTTTTAGGTATTTGCACAATTTAAAGCTCAATATTGGAAATGCGGCCCACATCGAAGCATCAATTGTTAATGCATACCTTACTGAAGAGGTTGGAGCATTTTGTTCTTACTACTTCGACGATCAAGTTCAAACCAGAATCAGAAATGTGCCTCGCAACTACGATGGTCGTGGAGTAGACCATCCCCTTCGTGATGTTGAAGGTATGTTATCTGTATTTTTGCATCCGGGTCGACCAATGGGTAAGGGCACCAAACGACTGTTCAGGGGCAGTATTAAAGAGAAAACAATACATTCATATGTTTTGATGAATTGTCCTGAAGTCCAACCGTATATAGAGTAAGTAATTTAATTTTATAGTTGAGTTTTTTACAATATGTATACTGTTGATATCTGAAAAGTAATTAATTTCTTTTTTCTGATATATAAGGATGTTCTATGAGTATAATCGTCAAGTAGAACCAGACATCACAGATGCAACAGTTTTTCAATCCATCCACAATGATTTTATGTTTTGGTTCCAACGTTACATGAGTATCACATAATTATATGATTTTTACCCTATAACAAATATGTTATTATTTTTATACATGATAATTTAATATTTACAGGGACAAAGTGGCCTACTTAATAACAACCCACATCTTGAAGCTTTGAGCAAAAGACCACTACGTAGTGTGGTATCATACTACGGATATTACGCAAATGGATACAAATTTCATACTGAAGCGTATGCTTCAACGAAATCGACTACAAGCAGTGGTGTTTGCATTACCAGTGCAAACTACAACGAAGAACCCATCGATTACTATGGAGTACTGCAAGAAGTAGTTGAAATAGAATATCTGGGTTGGCCGAAGAGGACGATAGTGTTGTTCTTGTGTGAATGGTATGATCATGGGAACCAAGGAACAGGAGTCGACAAAAACTACAAGATTGTTGATATCAACACCGGAAAGAAGTTTCTGGCGGCATACGATCCCTATATTTTTACAACGCAAGCATCGCAGGTATATTATTGCAAATACCCCGGATCAAGTAGGCCCAACTTGAGGACAGTTTGCAAAGTAAAGGCAAGATCATTGGTTGAAGTTTCTAATCCGTCAAACAAAGACGGTGTAGAACCAACAGATCCATTTCAAACAGAGATACAAGAGGCTCAAACAGAGGTTGATCAAGCAGGTGTGAATATTTTTGTCGACTTACTTGCTGCAAATTCAGAAATGGTAATGATTGAAAGTGATCATGAGGGTGATGGACAAGAGCGCGGTGGGGAGGATGAAGAGGAAGAGGAAGAGGAAGAGGAAGAGGAAGATGATGAGGATGAAGATGATGATGAGGATGACGAGGAAGAAGAGGACGATTAGAATTACTAAATTATTGTATATATAACAAGTTAGAAACGAAAATGAATTAATTTGGTGAATTATGGAAAAAAAATGAATCAATTTGGATACATATACAATTAATTGCATACAAATGAACGAATTATAATTTTAAGCGGGAGTCGAAATAAATATTTTTGCAGAAATAATAAAAATTAAATGGCCCCAATATTTATAAAAACAAGTGAGAAACGAAAATGAATTAATTTGGTGAATTATGAAAAAAAACGAGTCAATTTGGATACATATACAATTAATTGCATACAAATGAACGAATTATAAATTTAAGCGGGAGTCGAAATAAATAATTTTACAAAAATAATAAAAATTAAATGGCCCCAATATTTATAAAAACAAGTTAGAAATGAAAATGAATTAATGCATTGCCTTATAGAAAAAAATGGGTCAATTTGGATACATATACAATTAATTGCATACAAATGAACGAATTATAAATTTAAGCGGGAGTCGAAATAAATAATTTTACAGAAATAATAAAAATTAAATGGCCCCGATATTTATAAAAACAAGTTAGAAACGAAAATGAATTGATTTAGTGAATTATAGAAAAAAAAATGAGTCAATTTGGATACATATACAATTAATTGCGTACAAATGAACGAATTATAAAATTATGCATTGTCGAAATAAATAATTTTACAAAATAAAAAAAATAGTTGGGCAAAATATTTTAATAAACAACTTAGATACGAAAAGAAATTAATTTGGTGAATTATTAAAAAAAAGACTTAATTTGAATACATATACAATTAATTGCATAAAATGAACGAAAATAGCTTGTGCCTTAGTGGCGCGCACCCCCTCCTCTTGCACAAGAGGTCCCGTGTTCGATTCCCCTTTGACGCAAAAAATGGATTAATTGTTCAAGGCCTAATAAGACTAATATAGAAGGTGGGCCGCATATAACAAGGAATGGGCCGGTTGGCCCAGTGGTCCGCTCCCACCCCGGCCGCCCCGGGTGCCTAGACTCGAACCACGCGAGCCACTTTTTTTTTGTATAGGCTCGGTAATTTGCGACGGCCATATTCCGTCGCAAATATTGAATTTTGCGACAGAAAATAGCCCGTCGCAAATTATAACAGGAAAAAATAAAAATATATATATATAAACATTTGCGACGGAATGTGGCCGTCGCAAATGTTGTTGACCCGATCGGGTCTGACCCAAAAGATTTGCGACGGACTACTGTCCGTCGCAAATTCTGTGTGACCCGGCCGGGTCTGACCCGCCAGTTTTGCAACAGATTTATCCATCAGTAATTTGCGACGGACGGCGAAATCCGTTGCAAAAATTAGCTACGGCTGTTTTAGGGACGGATACGTGTCCGTCGCAGAATCCGTTGCAAAACAATGTTTGCGACGGATTTTCCATCGCTAATTCCGTCGCAAAACAATGTTTTTTTTGTAGTGATACGCCAATGGTGTAGTGTCAGCGTTTCAACTCTCATATCTTATTTCAAAATGATTGTGAGTTTTTAGGTGTGCGTATCAAATGTTGGTTTATATGTGCACCAACGATGACTACAAGTGATCGTGAAAAATAAAATTTACAAACTAAATAATTGAAAATTGGAAGATTACAAATATTTGACGAATTGGAAATAAAATATATTTCCTTTCTCTTGGAATCACACACCGAACAGGAACTCGAACAATCACGAACCGAACCGTTAGTTCACTGAACACGAACTCAAATGGACATCAACCACGATCAAATAATAAAACACGAATAGGGTAAAGTCGAGTCAAGGGAAACCCTTTTCCCGCAAAACAAATACGTCCCGGCTAGTGCACACGGTTTGACGTAATGTTCCAAGAGGTAAAACGACTTTCCTCTTTTACACTAGTTGCACCACAAAGTGTAAAAACACCGGCGAACAAAAGTAGAAACGTCGAGAACTGGACTGATTTCTATATGCATTTTTTAGAAACATGCAAAGTTTATAGAAAACTATGTATGCATGCAAGGGACAAGAATATTTGGATGAATTTTCGGTTGTAGACAAATGTGTTGATGATCTTTGTTAATCGGAGATGATTAATGGCTGTTTTTACTAAATAAGATCATCAAACAAACACTAAGATCATGCAAGTTAGTTGAGTATGATGCAAGAAATAAATTTTCAAGAGTTTTGGCTACTTTTTTTAATTATGGAAAAAATCCTCCTTTTCTCATGCAAATGAGGGGGTATTTATAGATATACAAGGAGGTTATGTGTCACCTTTCTAGTGGTTCAACCATTGGATGATGCCAAGTGGTGGGACACTTGTACAACATCTAAACTATCTTCACTTGGATGGGTGCCAAGTGTTTAGACACTTGGACCATATCTAAACTAGTGACTCTTGGAGTTCCCAATGTTGTACTTAGTTTTCAAGACCACTTTGCTACTTCCTTTGATGACTAGTTGCTCGCCTGTATATTCTCGTTGAATGCAGTGGGCCCCTTGTTCGCTCTTGGTCGCGTGAAGTGTATTGAACTACACTCTTGGTCGCGTAAAGTGTATCGAACTACACTCTTGGTCGCGTAAAGTAATCTACTTTAAACCCTGGTGGTCACCTGTTTCTTGATTTCTGCTGATTAGCTTCTTATATTTAAGTCATTGTTGCTCGCCTGGTCGCCTATCAACATTGCCCCCTGACTTGCTCTTTGTTAGGAAGATTGTTGTCTAATGAAGAGCAAGGCATAGTTTCGATAGAATGATAGTTGTGTGTGTGGAGCGAGCAACAAATTTTTAAACTCTTTTGAGCGGGAAAACCAGCGACCATCAGGTCATTTAGGCGAACACTGGAGTACTTCGTGTGTTGGTGACGGTTGGGTTCCTGAGGTCCTCGGAAACCGAAACGTTGTGGGCGGTGATGACATCATCCTTCGTCCACGCGTATTCTTTTTGCAGATAGGGGCCTATAATATTTTTCGAAATTTTCATTTTCACCCCCGTTTTTTAATCTTATAAATATCCACCTTCAATCCTCTTTTCATTTTCTTCGAACTTTCTTCTCACGTCTGCCATTAAAGCTTCACTTCAAGCTTTTCTTATTCATTTTCGTCGGATTCTTGATAGAATTTAAGCGTAATCTTCAGGTAATCCCCCATTATCATCTTTAATTTCCATTTTGCTTTTGATTTTGCTTTCATTTTTGCATTTTTCTTTTCGAAAAATATTTCCACCGTTGTACTTCCTCCAGCGCCGCCGCGTTCCGTCGCACTCCACCGCGTGTCGTCGCCTCTCAAAATTCTTCGTTATTTCCGTTATTTTTCTTATTAAGATTTTCTTTATGGCTTCTTCTTCGAACGAAACCCCCTCGATCGAAATTCTCGAACGTAACCCCGGGAAGCGTCCCATGGAAGAAGTCTCTTCCCCTGCTCCTCGTCGGACTGCTCGCCAAGCTCTTGTTCGAAACCCAAGGACTTTGTTGGTGGACGAGGAAACGGGATCTGAGACGTCCTCTGTTGTTCGCTCCGTTGAAGCTTACGCTTCGGAGAACTCTGGCGAGGAAGAGATCCAACACACTGGTGGTCGCTCTGGATATAGGAGAGGATTCGGAGGAGGTGGCCGTGGAAATCGATGCTGAGGGTGACCATTCCGAAGTGGAGCGACCACGATTGGCCGTGACTTGGGAGTTTCTTAAAGAAATAGGTTTTCCTACTTCCAAGGTAACTCCTGAGTCTCAAATCCCTGAAGGCGTTGCTCGCTCAAATGAATGGGAGGACTACGCTGCTCGCTTTTCTGAGACCTTCCCTGTTAGCGCTCGAGAGTTTATGTCCGCTGAGGTGAATGTTTATACCGCGAGCAAGATTTCGAGTTTAGTCGTGGAGGGTGACTTAGACAGTATCAGGTCTCAATACAAAATCCCATACGATATATTCTTGTACGCCCCCAAGGAAGGAGAGACCGCTGATCGCCCTCCGCCAGGTTGTACAGCTATCAACCTGGACATTCTTAATACGGGGTTCCCGTTGCCGCTTCACCCCATCATTGGTCGCCTTTTAGAAGATCTCAACTTGGCGATCACCCAAATTACTCCCAATGGGTGGAGTATTTTGCTCGCTTTGGTGACCCTCTTCGGCCTTGAAGGGTATAAAAACAAACTCAGTACGGCTGAGATTTTATACGCCTTGGTTATCTCGGCTTGTAGCGAGGAGGGTGCTGGCTGGTATTACATCAAGGCGAGGACGGGGGTAAAGCTTATTGAAGGAGTCCCCAACAAAGTTAGGTGTTGGCATAACCAATTCATATTCATTGGTGGCGATTGGCGAGCATCAGTGGACTTCCTCGGCGGCCAAGCACGCATTAATTCCCCTGAGCAATTTGGCATAATCAAATGTATGCCTTTCTTTTCTTTCCTTAGGACTGCGTTGGGGACTAATTTTAATTTTTTCTTTCTTGTTGTTTTGCAGGTTCGAGAGTTTTGAAGTGGGGTAATCCCGGCCTTAGCGAGGAGTTCCTGTACACGTTGGCTGTGATAGTACTTCGGAATCCCGCTGATCGCGACATCCATCATCTCTCAAAGGCTCATTGCCGTAAGATTGCCCAACTTTTCACAAGTCCTCACCACTTAGAGGCTCGGGCAGAGATCCCCGAAGGTAACTATCATCATAACCTTTACTCTCTTGCCCGCTTGATCGCGTTTCTTTATTAACCCTTTTATTCGCTTTTTTCTTTTAAATAGATCAAAGAGTGACTGTTGCTGTGCCGACTATTCCAAGATCCTACCACCTGCTCGCTGCAAGGGTCAAACAGATGGCTGCCGAGGAGCCGACTAGGAAGAGACAAGATCCACCTCTGTCACTTATGCGCCTACGGGCTGGAGGGGATCCAGGTGCTCATGCTCGCCCGCGAGTATCCAAGGGAGCCCCCAAAACTGTCACTTCTTCTCAAGTTGCGGGGAAGGAAAAAACGAAGAAGAAAGCTCCGCGGGAGGATTCTCGCGGGGAGGGGGATGGCGCTGAGCGAGCATCGAAGCGCTGTAAAATTGTTACGGAGGCGAGCAATCGTGCTCCTCGCTCTCCCGCCCCCAAATCTTCCTCGCTTGAAGTTGTGAGTGAGCAGTAAGCCGTTGCTGCCATTCTGGGCAAGAAATCGCGATCATCCGGTGATCGCTCATATTTGGGGTATGACCCCGTAAAGTTGAGGGAGTAGGTCTTCTGATCATTACTTTGATGATCGACTCTTTACTGTATCTTTACTTAAGATTTCTCTCCCTTTTTTAGATACAAGCCTAAAGAGCATCTTGGGCGAGCAGAAGTGCTCCATCAATTGAGTTGCGTAAAATCTCCACCCCCTACTTAGATATACCAGACTCCCACGTTCGGCGAGCTACAGAGATGGTCCCCCGTTCTTGGACCAAGACTTGCGAAGAGATAGTTCAGGGGCAAACCACAAGCGACAATGCTCGCTTGATCGCGTATAATGCCAGCCATCAAGCTGTGATGGCTCAAAGGCTCCTTGATCAAATCGTTCTCCTGGAGAGGACGAATCGCAGTCTTGGTCGCAATATCGAGGGCTTCGAGGCGGAGAGAGCGGCTGCTTTGAAGAAAAATGATGAGGAGCTCGCGCAGGAGAAAGCTGAACATGCCAAGGCAATGGCGAACTTGGAGCAAATGTTCAATGCTTCCGTGGCTAGTGAGCAATTTGATTTGAACCAATCAGAGAAGCTATCTCTTGAACTGGGAGTGGCTGACCAGCGGGCAAAAGCGTTAGAGGTGGAGAAAATGGCCATGGTCGCCCAGATTGAAGAGCTCCAAGCTGAGGTTGCTCGCCTTCAGCAAGAAAAAGTTGGGATGGTCGTCTATGACCTATATGCTCAAGATGTGGCCGACAACACCAATTTAGGGTATGTATGTGCTTACGCTGAGAGCATAAGATCAGTGAAGTTCGCTCTGGACCATAACTTGGATGTTTTGGCCACGGCAAAGAAGGACTTCATTGGCTATGTCAAGGATAACCCTATTGGGACTGGGTTTGCACTCCCAGTGGCCGATCTTGAGGAGTTGGGGGTCCCCTTGGACATTTTTGGGGAAGATGTTGAAATTGTGCCTCCCCAGTATTCTGGCGAGCAGCCGAGCAAGGAAGCGGATATCTTCGACGGCCTTCATTCTCTCCCCTTAACTCCCATAGATGGGGTGAGCACCTCCGCTGTGGCGGCCACGACTGTAGCTGCTACTACTGAAGAAGCACCTCCCGCTCCGGCGACCATGGATGCACCTCCGACCCCCCAAGCTTAAATACTTTATGCTTTTTTGTTTCTTTAGATTTGTATTAGAGCCAGCTTGTAATCTTACTTTCTTTTGTTGTAACAACTTACTTCCTTTGATGAATGAAAAATTTGAACGAAATCATTCTATTTTCTTTGTTTCTATTTCTTTTGTTTCTCGCTTGTTTGCGCTTTGTACTGTTGTTCGCCTCGAACTTTGTGATTTTGGCTAACTTAGCATTTTTCTTTTTATGACAAGCATCATCGTGTCTAGCGATCACGGCACCCTTGTGCTTGTTGGTCGCGTGATCGGCTAAGATGGGCTCTTTTTGTCTTACAAAGACTTAGCCTTAAATAATTGGGCCTTATGGTCCTTTAATGGACTTGGCCTTACGTTTCTTTATTTCCAGGGCTGTTGCTCGCCCCCGTTTGCCCGATTACTTTGAGCGAACAACATTGCATCATAGAGCGAACAACTTAACAAGTAGCAAAAGTTCACTTATACACCCACAAAATTTTTAAAGTTTCTTCGTACTTACAACTCTATACAAATGACGCAAATTTTTTTATTTTTTTACTAAACTAGCTTTTGCGTATACTATACAATATTTGTCTATTGATAATACTTTTTTAACAAAGCGGCATT
This sequence comes from Ballota nigra, assembly GCA_947034835.1. NCBI lineage: Eukaryota > Viridiplantae > Streptophyta > Magnoliopsida > Lamiales > Lamiaceae > Ballota > Ballota nigra. The sequence goes on along the minus strand of OX344724.1, from coordinate 101,132,191 downwards.
CCAGGAGTATTGTGCTGGATTGCCTGTCATGTCTTCTAGGTCATAAGTGCCGTTGTCCCATTTCCGAGTTATCCGGTATGGGCCTTCCCAAGTTGGTCCGAACACTCCTGGTGGGGATCCCAAAATTTTCTTAAGCACAAGATCTCCAATCTTGAACTCTTTAACTTTTACTTGTGAATTGTAGTACTTTGTGATCCTTCTTTTGTATATTGCATTTTTCATTTCTGCCGAGATTCTTTTTTCCTCGATCAAGTCCATTTCTGCAGCTAGAGCTTGGTTATTTGTCTGTTCGTCGAACGTTGCTGTTCGTTCTGTTGGGACCTTCAATTCTATGGGTATCACTGCTTCTACGCCAAATGTCATTGTGAATGGAGTCTCGCCTGTACTCGTTCTGTGAGATACTCGATATGCCCATAACACTTCTGGTAGCTCCTCCGACCATCTTCCTTCCTTGTCGATCAACCGGATTTTCAGTATGTGTTTGATTATCTTGTTAACTGCTTCGACTTGGCCGTTAGACTGTGGATGGTATGGGGTTGAAAATGCTTTTTTATTCCCCATTTTCACAAAAGCTTCTTATTTTCTTGCCTTCGAACTGCCGTCCGTTGTCAGTCACAATTGCTTGTGGCACTCCAAAACGACACACGATGTTTTTCCATATGAAGCTGATCATTTTTTCCTGGGTAATTGTTACGAGTGCTTTTGCTTCAGCCCACTTTGTGTAGTAATCCACGACCACCACTGCGAACTTTACACTTCCCTTTCCTATAGGGAAAGGTCCGATAATGTCGATCCCCCATTTCGCAAATGGCCATGGACTATTGACTGCTATCATCTCGGTTGATGGCTTGTGGATACTGGGGGCGAATATTTGACATTTGTGACAAGTTCTTGCAACTTTGATAGCGTCTTGCAGTAATGTAGGCCAGTAATACCCTTGCCTCACTGTCTTGTAAGCTAATGCGCGCCCCCCAGCGTGATTTCCACAAACGCCTTGATGGATTTCTTGCAAAACCTCCTGACCTTGTTCTCTTGCCAAACATTTCAATAACGGGAGTGAGAATCCTCTCTTGTATAACTGTCCATCCATCATGGTGTACCTTGCTGCTCGTTTTATCATCTTGCTAATCTCCAACGGGTTGTCCGGTTTTTCATCATCTCGTAGATATTTGATGATCGGCGTTCTCCAATCATCTTCACCCATTTCTGCATCAACTTGATATATTTTGTAATCCTCGGTTGATGGGTTGGGTATCCTTGTTAATGTTACTTAGGACAACTCCGCTGGTCCAGTGCTAGTTGCTAGTCGAGCGAGCGCATCTGCTTGCGCATTGTTGTCTCTTGGTACCTGTTCGATGTATATTTGCTCGAACATGGAGGCCAGATGAGCAACAATTTTTTGATACAAAACCATGTTTTCATCTTTTGCTTCGTACTCTCCCCGAACTTGGTTAACAATTAGTTGAGAATCTCCGAAAATCTGCAACTTTCTTACTCCCACCGCTAATGCTAGTCGCAATCCCGCGATTAATGCCTTATATTCGGCTTCATTGTTTATTGCCATGAATTCGAAACAAACAGCCGAATTGAAGACATGTCTGTCAGGACTTATCAGAACTATTCCTGCCCCCGATGCTGTGTTTGTGGATGACCCGTCAATGTACATGTGCCAGGGATGATTATGTCCTCTCGTTGGATCTTGGGGGAAAGTTAGCTCGACTATGAAGTCGACTAATGCTTGCCCCTTGATCGCTGTTCGAGGAGCATATGCAATCCCGAACTGGCTGATTTCCAGGGACCACTTCAGGAGGCGACTGGCTGCGTCAAGTCTATGCAGTATCTGTTTGAGCGGGAATGTTGTTAGCACTTCCACCTGGTGGTCGAAGAAATATGGGCGAAGTTTTCTGACGCTCATCACTAGTGCGTATGCCAGCTTTTCTGTTGGCGAGTATTTAAGCTCTGCTTCATGTAAGGCTTGACTTACATAGTAGATGGGCAAGTGGAACTTTCCTTCTGCTCGAACAAGTACCGAGCTGATTGCCACCTCTGAAGCCGCTAAGTACAAGTACAGTTTCTCTCCTGGAATTGGTTTAACAAGAATCTCTGTGTCGCTGAGATATTCTTTTAATTGCTCGAACGCTTGTTGGCAGGCGTCCGTCCATTGAAACTTCCCCTTCTTGATTGCTTCGAAGAATGGCCTACATTTGTCTCCGGATCTCGAGATGAACCTATTCAACGCTGCTAGACATCCGGTCAACCATTGAACTTCTTTTACTGATTGGGGCGGTTGTATTTCCATGATTGCTTTTACTTTTACTGGATTTGCTTCAATCCCCCGTTGACTGACCAGATGTCCCAGGAATTTCTCGGAATGGACTCCGAAGCTGCTCTTTTTGGGATTCAGTTTCATGTTGTAGGTCCGGAGTATTTCAAATGTTTGGGCAAGATGTTGCAAGTGATCTTCTTTCCTTGAGCTTTTAACGACGATGTCGTCTACATAGGCTTCCATCGTCTTTCCGATGTGGTCATCGAACATCTTGTTGACCAATCTCTGGTAGGTGGCCCCGGCGTTGATCAACCCAAATGACATTCTCTTCCAACACAACAAATTTTTGTTGGTGTAAAATGTTGTGTGCTCCTGGTCATCTGGGTGCATTGCAATCTGGTGATATCCTGTAAATGCATCCATGAATGTGAGGAGCTCATGTCCAGCTGTGCCATCAACTAATTGGTCGATATGTGGTAATGGGAAGTTATCCTTTGGGCAAGCGGCATTCAAGTCGGTGAAATCGATGCATAATCTCCATGCTCCGCTTGCTTTTTTGACCAACACTGGGTTCGCCACCCATTGTGGGCATAAGACTTGTCTGATCAGGTCGTTGTCCAATAGCTTCCTAACTTCCACATCGAGTGCTTCATACTTGTCGGGCCCGAACTTTCTCCTCTTCTGATGGATCGGCTTCTTCTTTGGGTCGACGTTGAGTTTGTGGCAGGCATGCTCGGGGCTAATGCCTACCATGTCTGCATGCGACCATGCGAACACATCGAGATTTGCTTTAAGAAACTCTGTCATTTTGGATCTGTATGGCTCTGGGAGCTCAGATCCTATGAAGAGTTCCAAGCTCTCTTGGTTCGGGTAGACTTTTATTACCTCTAACTCTTCGACTGGGGTAGCCCTCCGTTTCTGGTTTTTCCATCGAGGATCAATGATGGGTCCTTCCATGTTTATTTCGCCCTCAACTTCCATTGGTTCTGCGCCCAGTCGTGGTTCAATGTCCTCTGCCTCCCTGTTGACTGTTGTTGTATGCATTGCTCTGTTGTCGGTTGCTGCAGTTTTTTCGTCTTTCCTATGGCCCAGCTGCTCGTTCTTGCTCATCTGCTCGCTGCCACTCTGCTGCTCGTCTTGGTATAGTTGCTCGTCTACCTCCATCATCTCTGTGTCGATCGAGTCCATAGTTTCGTCGGGAGTGGATAACTTATCTTCGCCACAACTGCTTAGTTGTTTATCCACCGTGCTGACTCTGTGATCCTTGGGTTGAAGTTGTAAGAGGCATTCACGAGCTTTCTTCTGATCACCTTTGACCGTGCCTGCACCTTTCGATGTGGGAAATTTTACACAATAATAGTACATCGAAACGCCAGCCTTAAATTCATGCAAAAAAGGACGACCGAGGAACCCATTATAAGTGGACTGTTGATCTACGACTAGAAAATCTAGCATCCTACTCAGCCTCTTTTCTGGGTCCTCGACTGATACAAGTTCAACTGCTAGCGTAACCATTCCTAATGGGACGGTCACAGTATTCCCGAATCCCACTATTCTATAATCGCAATCCTTGATGTATTCAGCGCATTCTCCCAGTTGGTCCACCGTGCTTTTGAACAGGATATTTGTGTAAGAGCCGGTGTCGACGAGCAGACGGTGTACTCTCGTTCTCATGATGTTAGCGCAAATGACCAAAGAGTCGTTGTGGGGGGTGAGCACCCCGTCTAAGTCTCTTTCTGAAAAAGTGAGGTTCCCAGTTCGTTTGGTTGATGGATTTACACCGACTTCCATCACTTGCGCTACTGCTCTCAATTCCGCTTTCTTCTTTCTTTTCGACATGGGTGGTCCTCCATCAGAACATCCGCCTACCGGACCAAATGGTTCCAACATTAGGATCTCCGGGATCGGTCTTGCCGGGGTCGCAGGAACCTTTCTTCCTTTCTTTCCCGTCCTGCTCGGTTGTTCGTTGCTATCATCATCATCTGAACTGGATGGTGCTGCTGCTCTCGGCCTCTTACCCGGTTCCTTTTTCACGAACTCAGACAATCTTCCTTCTTCATAGAACTTCCACAATTGCTTTAACAAATCTCGGCATTCACTGGTGAAGTGGCCGATACTCTGATGGTATGCGCAGTACTTGTTCGGGTTCAACTTTCCTCTTTCCTGCCTTATCTTCCGTGGTTCCGGTAACATCTCTTTGTCCTTGACATTATCATAAACGGCATCCACCGACATTGTGAGGACTTGATTCAACTTTTCTCTTAATTCTGTTCCTTCGTTGAATGACTTTAGGCTCTTTGGAGCTTTGTAGTCGTTTCCCCCGGATTTCTTACCAAATTTCTTCGGGTCAGCCTTTTCTCCCATTTCTCTGTGTAAAGCTTCCTGCATCGATACATGGATCCCTGCTTTGTGCCTGAACTCCGCATACGTTTTTGGACAAGTTAAATGCATTTCCTTCCATAGTTCGGTTCCTTTCTTCAGTCCAGCTATCCTCACTCACCATCTCGCCCTCCAATAGCACTTTATCAAATCTTTCCAAAAACTGTTTGTCCAATTCTTCGTCTCCCTGCTTTATGTCTGCTAACCGGTGCCTGTGGGTCAAGTAGGACCCAACAGTCGAAAAATGAGATAGAAACTCCTTGCTCAGTTGGGTGAAGGAGTTGATGGAACCAGGAGCCAGTGCTGAAAACCACCTATGCGGCCCATCTCCCAGGGTGAGTGGGAAATTTCGACATTGAGTGGCGTCAGTTGCCCCTACTGAGATCATGAAGTCTGAAAATTTCGTCACATGAATTCGCGGGTCCGACGTCCCTTCGTATAGATTGATGGTAGGAAATTGTATCTTCTTCTGGATCGGTGCATTGAGGATTGATGGAGATAGTGGTGAGGACGGGAGAACAGTTGACCCGACACCTTTTTGAGATTCTAACTGCTTTTGCAATTCCTCAATTGCTTTCCTCATTTCTTGCAATTCGTTTGGGGGAGTTCTCCCATCGGAGGGCTGTTCATCGTGATTGGGTCCAACCTCTTCGCGATGCAGTCCCTCTCCGACAGGACGTTTCTCCTGGGTCGCCTTTCTAGCAACATTGCTAGCTCCATTCGGCCCTAATCGACCAAAAGCCGATCTCCTGATTCGATCATGCACTGATGGGCGAGCATCAGGGCGCGGTCGATCTTCGTTCTTCCTAGATTGTTCTCTCCTAGCCGTATTCCCTATTCCTAGCCTTTCCAATGCACTTGTTCGAGAGGTACTTTTGCTTGACTCACTTGCCTGACTTGGCGATGATTCCCTTCGATTCCCTAAATGCTCGTTTACGGGAGCCTTTCCTTTGTTTCTACGGACCTCAGCGCTGTCAGCTTCATTACGGCGCAGATCTTCTCTCATTTTACTTCGCTGCTCGCCCCTGCTCGCCTGCTCGATTGATCGTCGTCGTTGCTCTCGACGGCCCAGCTGCTTGTCGATTTTGCAACGACCGAAGGACGTCGATCGTTTTTGCTAGCTCCTCAGGGTTTTGAGCAAGGGCTTCTACTTCTGGTGGAATCGTATCAATTGTAACTTGAACATTTCTCCGGTAGGTCGTTCTGACCGTCCTTGCATGGCCTTCGGTGGACAAAACCCTAGTTCTTGACCTACGGCTTGGAGATGAACTTGATGGACGATCTTCTTGTGAACTTATCATCTTGATTGTCAAAGTATATGTGATAAGCAAAGGATCGAGACGATCTTGTTCCCAACAAACACCTTTCTTAAGAGTTACTAGCCTTGTATATATGAATATGGTGGTTTGAAAACCCTAGTTCATATATTCATGCATTCAAACTCTTAAAGTGATGTATATATGGATAACTTTGCTCCGAATAGCGTGCACACTTGATTTCCGGTGGTCTCCACCCGGATTCCGGCCAACTTTTGTATATTTCAATGAATATCTTTAATCTTTCTACGATTTCTAGAAATCGAAGGTTCGAACCCTCCTTCTAGCGCCAATTGTTGATGATCTTTGTTAATCGGAGATGATTAATGACTGTTTTTACTAAATAAGATCATCAAACAAACACTAAGATCATGCAAGTTAGTTGAGTATGATGCAAGAAATAAATTTTCAAGAGTTTTGGCTACTTTTTTGAATTATGGAAAAAATCCTCATTTTCTCATGCAAATGAGGGGGTATTTATAGATATACAAGGAGGTTATGTATCACCTTTCTAGTGGTTCAACCATTGGATTGATGCCAAGTGGTGGAACACTTGTACAACATCTAAACTATCTTCACTTGGATGGGTGCCAAGTGTTTAGACACTTGGACCATATCTAAACTAGTGACTCTTGGAGTTCCCAATATTGTACTTAGTTTTCAAGACCACTTTGCTACTTCCTTTAATGACTAGTTGCTCACCTGTATATTCTCGTTGAATGCAGTGGGCCCCTTGTTCGCTCTTGGTCGCGTGAAGTGTATTGAACTACACTCTTGGTCGCGTAAAGTGTATCGAACTACACTCTTTGTCGCGTAAAGTAATCTACTTTAAACCCTGGTGGTCGCCTGTTTCTTGATTTCTGCTGATTAGCTTCTTATCTTTAAGCCATTGTTGCTCGCCTGGTCGCCTATCAACGAAATGAACATGAGACATCCTATTTATAGGCTTTCAAGCCACTTCAATTTGGGAAAGTGGAGTTAACAACCAAATAAATGGTGGCGTAATTCACTCTGGTAACCGCCCATCGTTTTGAGTCGAAACGTACGTCTAGATTCGTTCTCAAGAATTCCACATGCTTCTATTTCGATGCCACAAATCACGCCACCAAATATGTCAAGTCAGATAGCTTATTTGATACATTCGATTTGCTATCACCGATAAACACATTAACTTATTCGGACAGCTGGGCCACAACATCAATTGGGCCAGATTTTCAGAAGCCCAAAGAAATAATATTAAACCTTCATAGGACTTTAATACCATTAAAATGCTAACGACGTTTCAACTCCGTATATTAATTTCTCACTCACCGAAATTCGGTTTTGAGATTTCAAATATACCACGATCATCTACTCCGAGAGTAGATCGATCCTACAATGTTTAATTTAAAAAAAAATAAAACTTTTACTAATTATTTTATTTATCAAAATTGAGCGTTACTCAACCCCAATTAAAGACAAATTAAATAATTTAAACCAATTTCTCCAACATCAAATGTGCATAATTTTTATTATTATTAATATAAGACATTTAAATTATTTAATAAATTAATTAAAATGATACATTATGGCACATCTAATGACTTTGAAAGGGTATATAATCTGCCTTTATTTAAAATGATATATGCGTATCGATTAGGGAATGCATGCTGTCAATTTAGGACAGCAGATATGTACGCTGAACAGTTAGCGGCTTCAAATCTTGGTTTTCTTGTACCTGTGGAGGTTTAATAAAATGACACGTTTTGTTACAAGATATGTAGGCCAATGAAAATTACACGACATTATATAGTATCATATTTTATTCCCAAAATGAATTTCAAGATTACTAGGAAGTTGTTAGCTTATGATCGTGATAAAATATGAAATTATATTAACTTATTTGAATTGAATTGATATTGTATAAATTTAGTTGAGTTCGGTTCGATATGCATTGAATATTTGATTAGAAGTATTTAATATGGGTTAAATATTTGATATTTTAAAATAATTTTATGATAAATTCATCCTGGTCAAATATTAAGCTTATTCTGATCAAATATTTGATATTTAAAATTGTTTCATGATAAGTTTATCATAAACTATTTTTATATAATGTTTTGTCTTAATAAATATTTATAACTTATTCAAATTTGACCAATAAATTGGTAACTCATTTTGTTTAAAGCGCTCCAAAATAAGAAAAACAACCCATGCACGCAATGAGTGCAATTTTGCCACCTTTTAACCCATGCTCTAATGAGTCATAGGCAATAGGATTACCTTTAGAAAGGAAAAAAGAAAAACACACATCTATTTTATGAGTAAATTTTATACGAAATGGTTCTTAATAAATTTTTATGAAACTATATTAAAATATCAAATATTTGATCAGAGTATAAAAAAGTTCATTGGGATTATCATTAATTTAAGTTTAATTTTTTTTTACATCAATTACAATATAATATATTTGACCCATATTAATGATACTCCTGATGAAACTATCAATACTCCTAATTAAATATTTGATACTTTAAAATAAATTTATCATGTATTATTTTGCCCTAATTTTTTTGGGATGACTTAGCCGGACAAATCTGTGTAAGTTTATTATTATAAATTTTAAAGATACAAAATACACTTGCAATTTTATTTATATACTTAAATTCAATAACAATCACTCTCTTGCTCTTTGAATTTGTTACATTACAAATCAATTTGCTTTCCTAAAAATATTGGAGTTCAAAGGCAAAGTTTCATATACATCAAGTGCACGGTGCACTCACTCAACAGTTGATAATGTATACACTGAAAAGTTAGTCTCAATTACACTGAAAAGTTTACACTGAAAATTGATTTTCAATGTAAACTTTTCAGTGTAATTGAGACTAACTTTTCAGCGTGATTGAGACTAACTTTTCAGTGTATACATTATCAATTGTTGAGTGAGTGCATCATACACCAAATGCACAAGAGACTTACTCGAGTTCAAATCAAGGGAAATGATGGGTGAGCAAAATCATAACACAATTTTTACAAACTTACAAAATTCTAATTTTACAAAACTAGAACACAATTATTTAAATTGAACAAATTTAGATCAAAAGTCCCTATACATGTCAAATCTTACGCAGTAGAACCCCCCTAACAAGAGATTTGATCTGCATTTAATGGTGTGCTAATTTTGCAAATTCCATTAAACAATATCTTAAAAAATAAATTTTCCCAAAGAAAAAAATAACACGTGAGCAAAAACCCTCTCTCTAACTTTTCCCTCCTTTTCTATTTGACTAGCTTTTTCCCCATAATTACTCAAAAATAATCGTAATCCCTGAATCACAGAAAACCCAAATAAACCGCCCCGCTGTCTCTCTCTCCTCCCCTCTCTCTACCTTCCAGCCACAGCAGCAATGGCGGCAAAAGACCACTCTCTCTCTACTCCGCTCCTCTCCTCCGACCACCAACAACAACCTCACGTCATCCTCACAGTCCACGACCAAGCCGACCCACCCCAATCCACCTCCGAATCCGTAAAGGATCCTAAATCGCCGTTCCAATCGGCCGATGGAAATCGACACAACCCGTTCGCGTTTATTGGGGCACATGACGGGTTCGAGGTTCCCAGATCCAGTACAATCGACCCGTTCCGTAACCACACGCCGAAAATCGAGGGTTTGTACGAGTGGTTGAAGATTTTAATCTGCCTGCCTATTGCTGCAGTCCGGCTCGTGCTATTCGGACTGTGTTTGTCAATCGGGTACTTGATTACCCGCTTGGCGTTGGCCGGGTGGAAGGATAAGCAGAATCCTATGCCCAAGTGGCGGTGTCGGCTCATGTGGGTTACCCGTCTTTGTGGTCGAGCGATTCTCTTCACGTTCGGGTACGCATACTTCAATCTTATGTTTTATTAACCTTCTGAGTGATATGAAATTGTTGTTTTTAGTCTCTGAGTTAAAAGTATTTAAGTAGATGTTTCTGCTGTTTGTGATACGCTGAGTGTGTGATGATATGTTCTGGAAGTTTACTATGCAGATTTCACACTATTTTTTTCAGTGTTAGCATTCAATTCAAACGATCTCACTTATAACAAGCTCTATACGTACATCAGTATGGCAGCAACGTGGCTTATTTTTTTGAATATTCAACTGTGTGATCTTCCAAAAATATTCTGATTTAGTTTTCTGTTTTATTTTGCTACCTTCTGTATTGTTGTTCGGAATTTAGAAAGATTTTGTTTCTGATTTGAAGATTGTACTTGCAGTTTATCTGCATTTTAGTTCAACATAATATAATTTTTTTCCTAGAAAAGAAAAAGACTAGAATTTCACAAGTTAATAGTATTTTGGATAAAAATGGCCTTTCGATTTCTTTACTAGATTCTTGTCAACACAAACAATAATCTGTCATTGGTCGGCACAGTAATTTAATCACCAAATGATCATTAGATACTGTAGAATGGTTAGGACCACCAAGCAATCATAATGCTGTGGCCTAAATAAGTGCTTTTCACTGAGAACCTAATTCATAGTTGTACATTTTTTAAAGATTAGCAAAAACACTGTACCTATATTTGAGAAGTCCCTACAGAATAATCTGACACTCAGTTCATAGTGAAGTGAGTTGCAAAGTCAATTTATTCTCCTACTTGTTGATGCTATTTTTATCTTCTTGAGAGTGTTGTTAATTCGGAACCTCACTATTGTTTCTTTTGCAATTACTATGCAGCTACCATTGGATAAAAAGGAAAGGAAAACCTGCTCCGAGGGAGATTGCTCCTATAATTGTCTCTAACCATGTATCATATATCGAACCGATTTTCTTTTTCTATGAATTATTTCCCACCATAGTGTCTTCTGAGTCGCATGATTCCATGCCACTTGTTGGAACTATCATCAGGGCAATGCAGGTATTATTAGAATCTAAGTTGCAGATGGGTGCTGTGATCTTTGCTGCCTGAGTTTCACATATTTATTGCATTATAATTATGGTTTATGAAATCATAGCCCAATGATATATTTTTCATCATAATGTTATTTCTCTCTCTGTAGGTTATTTATGTTGATAGATTCTCTAGGTCATCAAGGAAGCATGCTGTAAGTGAAATAAAGGTAGGAAAACCTGTATACTCTGTCATACTTCAGTTTGAGCTGAAGAAAAATAAATGGATTTGTTTGGTTTAACCTTCTATATGTGCAGATGGAACTCATGTAATTATTTTTAAAAATTATCTATAGAAGCTATTTGATACAGAAATGTCTTTACAAGGATTTGAAAACAGAGAAAAGCTTCTGGCAATCAGTTTCCTCGTTTGCTTTTATTTCCTGAGGGGACAACAAGCAATGGAAGAGTTGTTATTTCGTTTCAACTTGGTGCATTCATTCCTGGTTATCCTGTTCAACCAGTCGTCGTTCGTTACCCCTATGTACACTTTGATCAGTCTTGGTATTAACATCTTTGAACTTTCCCACCGTTTTCTCTGGATGTGCCTATCAGTGTCTTTTATGAATTTCACTTAATAAAAAGTACTGTTTTTTTCAGGGGGAATATTTCTGTTGCAAAGTTGATGTTCAGAATGTTTACACAATTCCATAATTTTATGGAGGTAATATTTGATATTTGTCTGTAATTTTTTCCTATCTATTTAAAGGTATTTCTTTAACTGTTATTTTGTTGTTAATATCATCCTGCTGATTACAAGCCTAGTAAAGTTTCAAAGTACCGTCATTCACTTAGTCTACTCATATACTGTGTACTGCAGTAAATGGACAGTCATAAAGTCTGCATGTGATAATATTTGCTGAGTGTATTACCGAACTGCTGAATATAGCTGACAGATATATATATCCACGTTCTATCATATTTTGAGCTGCTGTACTATTTTGAGTAGGGTAATTTTTTCACATGAAATAGGAAGTAAATGTTTTTAACTATTTTAAAAGGTATAAAAAAGTTAATATTTAATGCTGTAATGAAAGAGAAAGAGCTTTTGTTTTTGCAGCAGTGTGTGATTCACTGATTCCATACATTATGTTTCTGTAACATCCTACTAAAATTATAAGTTTATACCTTATGCTGTGTTCGACCTGACAAGAGTCGATTTTTTCTTTGTTACAATTCACAGGTCGAGTATCTTCCTCTTGTGTATCCTTATGAAAATCGGAAGGAAAATGCTAGTCATTTTGCACAGAGGGTGAGCCATTGTTAATTTAATTTAGATATGCTACTTTCATCTATGCTATACAACAATAACAGTTCTCAATTTTCTCCCAGTCACAATCGAGCAAGTTTCTAGTTCCTATGGTATCAGATTTCCTTATATTAATTTTATGTGAAATTAGCAACTTAAAGATGGAAATGTGAAGGATATAGGATGGATGATCTTTCTTTTAAGCTTTTATATTCCATTTGCATTACCATTAGCCCGCAAAGACAAAAAAGCTTTTACCTCTTGTTTCCTTTTTATGACAATGAAAAAGTGCATTCCATATTTATCCTGCTTTGGTATTCAATTTCATTATTTTAAGTTTCATCTGATTAAGTCATTTGTCCGGCTCAATGCAGACTGCCCATGCCATTGCAAGCTCTCTAAATGTGGCACAAACATCACACTCATATGCAGACTTTATGCTTCTTGCTAAGGCATCCGAATCAAAGCAGGTTCGAAGTTAGTTTCCTTAGTTGCCAGTGGAATCTGTTGAATTGCTAGGATAGCAAAAACCCTGTGTACCAATAGTATTTCCTTTATTTCTTACTTGTTGTCATCTTATTTATTGGATAATGTTGAAGAATGAAACGTAACATAGGTCCTGTGTCATCCCCATAGCTGGCCATTGTTCTTGTTTTCAGACCAACTGTGGCTATTCAAATGCTGGACATTCTCTCCCATAGGGAAATATTTGTTTAAAAAAATTTAGAATCTCGAAGCCCTTTGCTTTATGTCAGCTAAGTATTTGTTACTTGGGTTTCTACTCTGAAAATATCAAAAGATGTAATTACACGGTTATATGTACATAACAGAATCATGCCATGGTTACCCTTTTTCCTTTTTTCATGACATGCCTTTAATCTTTCATTTATTGACCTGCTCCAAGTCTGTGAAACAGCGGAAAACAATCTACCTTAAAAATATCATGCATTGACCTGAGATTGTGGACGTTTGATTAGATAGCTTAAGTTACTATTGGAATATGTGGAAGCCTGCACTTTTGTTGGATTTGGTTTAGGATTTCTGCTTTCTGTCCTGTTTCAGTATGCAATTCTGGTCTTTCAATTTTTTTTGTTCCTCTGGTTTTATGAAATCCCATTTTCACATTATTTTTTTTGTTCAGTCTATTACCACAATACTGGTGGTGCTGTGGTTATGTTAGTTTTGGTTCATTATCCTTGTTTTTACTGTATTGTCTTTAATATGCATCGTCTTGACAAATGCTATTAATTGTTATCTTGAAAAATGTTATTTGAGCATATTGAAACTCTTCCTATGTTAAATATTTCGGAAGGTGCTATGAATATGATGCGTCCATGTGCTTGTGTTGGGTATAATATATGTTCACTGATTGCATATTAATATTTCTTTTTATCAGGATAATTCGTCGCTGTATATGGTAGAAATGGCCTGGATACAATCAGTAAGTTTGGCTTTCTTCACTATAATTTGTGCAGAATTTTGTGTATCATTAGCATGTCTTTTCCCTTCTATTAGTATCTATTTCTTGAGCTTTTAGAAATTTTGGTGCTTGTTTATTATTTCCCATATTTTGAATCAGGGCCTTCATCATTGTAATTCTCTTGCTGTAGTATTTCGTGTGTCAAAAAACTTTATGTGATTACGTAATAGTGAGTGGCTTTGCATGAAGGTGTACTTAACCTCTCTTTTCTCTTTTTCGCCTTGAAAAAAGAATAATAGTATGTCAGATTTTTTTTTTGAATTTAATAACACATAAGAAGAATAAATACTGATGTTTCTCCATTTGTGCAATTTTCTTTGATTGCCGAAGCATGTTAGAAGCTTGACAAAATATAGTGTTTGACTTGGTTCCTGGAGATCTATTTTTGCCCTTAGGCTTTAGTGTCTGTTTCAATTCTCCTAGTGTATGCAACAAATCCTGCTAAAAATCTAGGTGGTTGTTGACCAAACTATGCAATACCACTAACCTCTAAAAGTAGCTGTAAATGGTATTGTGACAGTTCAAATTTGAATGTTTAACTTGAAATCAACACCATGAAACTCATTGATCATACACTGCAATTATATGGGCTACAAGGAATATTAGATACACCTCAAAGTCCTGCTTAGTGCTCAATATGAATCCTTGTGAATATTCCTTGTTTTAATATTCTTGTGTCACATAATGCTGAGGGCTTTGTGATTGGATATTTGGATTTCAGTCATTGCATCTGACGGCTTTGGAAGCTCTAGACTTTTTGGATGTCTTTCTATCAATGAATCCAGATCCCAGGTATTCTAAGTGCTTTTCATGTAACAGGCCCAATTGCATTTTCATTTACTCGGAAGCCAGTTTAAGTTCTTTCTGCATGTTAGCTACTTATACCTACTTATATTTGCTTAAATAAGCATAAAAATCTTTGTGATACTCTCATCCTGACTCAATTGCATAAAACATCTTCCCTCAAATTAATCCCTCCAAAAAAAGGGGTTCCCTCATTCATTTGATTTAGGTCAGTTGCATCCTCGAGTAACCAACACTAGCTTAGTACTTTTACAACACATTTTTAAACTGTTAATTGAAATCAAGTGGAATATACTATGGGAAACAAATCTCTTGCGTATGTTCTTTTTGGGTTTTAAAAATCTGGATTTGGATTTTGCATTTTAAAACTCACTCTAGTTTTGGTTTTAAAATTAGATTTTTGAAATTCTAATCCTACAATCCTATAAATAACCTATACAACGCCCTTTTACTTTTACATTATAAAGTTAAAATCACCTACTGAAAACCCAAAAGAACACGTATTTTAAAATCCCATGGATTTAAAAAACCACTGGTTTTCAAAAACTGGTTTTTAAAAGTCACTTAAAATCCATAAAGAACATCACTTTAGTGTTGTATATTAAACATCTTGCGTGTTTATGGAGGCACATCGTTTACCTTAATCTGGATAATGTCTTGAATTTTCCTGTGAAATTAGGGACAAAAATAGATAACTCCATCACAGGTGGTCCATTGGACATGGCACCTTCTTTCTTTTTTTTTTTCCTTTTTGTTATTTTGGGAAGGGGGCGTTTTGTTTCTACTTCATTGTTCATTTTCATAGGCTTTAGTAATGAATTTGGCGTTTTCTTGACTCTATCTCTCTGACATTCAAACACGGTGTTCATATATTGCAATCATCTAAAGTACTTTTCAGTTTATAACATATACATGAGCATTCAATTACACAGTACAAGAGATGGTGTCTTTTCTTTGAGTACCAGCATTTGCAATTTTGGAATGATTTAAGAACATTTATATAATTTTGAAGACATGCTTCTGAGGTAGTTCCATTTATTGCAGTGGGCATGTTGAATTCCATGACTTCCTCAGAGCTCTAAGACTGAAACCTTGTGGCATTTCTGAAAAGGTTAGTTCTGAATGTTATTAACTTTCAATCAACTTCAAATTTACCCCTTTAATGGTGAAGTTTTTTGCATGCATCATAATTTGAAGAATGACAGATGAATGTTAAAAATTCCAGATGGTATTAGATATTTGTTTTATCCGAAAAGTAGGAATTTGGTTTGTCAGATCTTTTACCCCTGTATTTCCTGATTCTTTATCTTGTATGCCATGTAAGAGTTTAAGCATTATTTAAAATTGAATTAGATGTCATATTAGGGTATTATTATAGGTTACTACTGTACATTTAATAATTCAATGGAGCATACGCGGACGGTCATCTGTCCTTGTTGCTTGTATTTTGCTTGATTTTGACTTTTATATATTTTTGACTTACAGAAGTGATACACTCTTGTTCCCTTTTCGCAGATGTTTGAATTCATTGATGTGCGGAAGGTTGGTAAAATAACATTCAAACAGGTAAATATTATATACAATACTCATAGATGTAATGTTATTATGCATGGATACTTGGAATACAACAGCAGTGGTATTACCGAGTATAGAGACCATTCAAGTTGCATGTTCTAGATATCAATTGCCTAGATGAGAATAAACGAGAAGATAGTACAACAATAAACAATTATTTAGGACTAATTTTGCACTCTACGAGAACGTATTTAACTAATTGACGAATGAGTGGATTTTACGGAGTAATACATTCACATTTCCGTAATTTCTTCTTTCTCCGGATTTTCTGCTCCTCTGTAAAACCTATTTTTTTTAAGCCACCTTTCCGTGGCCCTTGTAACAGTGTGAGTCCTGACCTTGTAATTAGGCATTATTTCCTGGTTCTGATTTAGCATTAGAATGAATTGGATGTGTACTGCTCCGGTCCATTTCGAATATTTATTGGGTTGGAGATCCTTGCGAAGCACAAAACTTGCAAATATTAATATAGGTTTAACACATCATTAACAGTGGCTGCATATCCTATCCACTCTAGAGTGTAAATTACTCCCTCCGTCCGTCTTACTTGATGTTTTAGAAGATTTCACACGGATTAAGGAATATTTTAAATTACCATACTATCCTTATTTAATTTCAATAATTATTTGAATAAGTGTGGCTTATGATGGACTATTTCTCTCTTAATATTTATATGAGGGTAATACTGAATGAACATGCATATTTTATTCTTGAATTCCTAAAAACATCAAGTAATTTGAGTCAATTTTTTACTCTAAAACATAAAGTAAAATGAAACCCTTTGACTGCTAGGATTGTAAATCATTTGTTGGTTATTTGAGGGCAGAATTTTACGTACAGATGGAGTTGAAAGATGCAAAATTTCTCACTGTTGGAAGTTTATGTTATTTCAGTTCTTGCTTGGTTCAGCCCATATCCTGAAGCAGCCACTATTTCGCCAGGCCTGTGAAGTAGCATTTAGTGATTGTGACATGAATGGCAAGAATTACATTCTGAAGCAAGAGGTTTATATCTATTATCCCACCTCTTCATGATCCTGGTTCCCTTTTGTATTTTAAGCTTTTATTCTCAGATTTTTATTTTATTTTATGTGTGCTCGACAGTTAGAAGATGCAGTTTCGCTAGCAATTCCGAATTGTTATGGTGATGAGGTCAGTTGGGAAATATCTGCTCTAAATCCTGTTTTCTGTCGGAATCAAATAAACTTGCAGCAAACATATTTTCAAATGTCTTATTATTGAAAGGATTTGATATTTAATTGGTGTTCAACATATGAGTTCTATGCATAATAGATTTTATAACATGATTGGATATCTATCTTTATAAACTGCTTTAAAGTCTCACCTTCATGTTTGTTGATTTTGCAGATGCGTGGGCTTTTCAGTTTATTCGATGTGGATAATGATGGGAGAATCAGCCGGGATGACTTCGTGTCGTGTCTGAGGAGACATCCGTTGCTTATTGCCCTTTTCGCACCCAAATTGTTGCACAGTGGTTCTTCTCTACCTGATCAGAGCCTAGTAGAGGAAGTCTTGTGAGGAGTTGTGACAAGTCAACACAGTATTATTATTATTATTATTATTATTATTATTATTTGTTGGTGAAGCATTATGCTGCACATGGAGGTGATTGATTGTATAAGAATCTACACACGTGGTTCATTTTCTAAAATTTTGTATAATACACACTTATGTAAGACGATCAAGCTCATCCATCTTTGGGTGTGTTTGTAAACACAATTAATAGCTTCCGTATTTTTTTTCCCAAAAGTTTGCAAAAGCTCCAGAATCACTCAAAGTGAGTGTTTTTTTATTAGGGGATCCAACGTGTTTTTGATGACGCGAATTGTAAAAAAATTAAGTTTGGGATTGAATAACTCAAAGATTGTGATATTGGCTAATCACTATTAATATTTCAATTGGTCAACAAATCTGCAATTAATTTTAAGAATCTATGAGTACATTACATTTATATATTTGATAATCTAAATATACGAGCTAATTAATATTTATTTTGATTACCCTCTAAATGAATTCAAACAAGATTATAGCTCAATCAGAAATATAAAACGTGCAAGTCCCAATTTTTCTTTTTTTTTTTTTGATCGGAAAAACGTGTAAGTCCCAATTTATGAATAGACTTCAGACTAAATGAGTTGGGGGAATAACTTAGAGGCAAATTTATGTATATATACCGAATTGCAATTTGAATGGTGTAAATAGGGATGTTAGAAAGGAAATTACGAAAATAGGGTAGATCGCATAAGTAAGAGGCGATCCATGGAGACAAAGACACCTTGCATGCGCTTACTGTGCTATGTTCTATACCTTTTCCGTGAACATATTATTTCCTACCATGTTCATGGTGCATATTACAACATAATAAAACACATTATTACACAACTTGTTTTTTTTTTTTTTTTTTTTTAAGTGTGTGCATGTATTTAATTTTCAATTGCCGAAATAATCACACAATATTATTTATACTCGAGCATGCCTGAAATGTTCAAACACTAGATAAATGTTCATTATATTGAGTACTCCCTCCGTCCCAATTTTGTTTGCACACTCTAAAAAAAGAAATATTAATTTGTGTTCATACTCACAATATTATACACATATTTATCCATATGTCACTATTTATTAAATTCATAATATAGTTTTTTAGCGGTATTTAAATGCATAAAATAGTTTTTCCAATTTAAGTGCATGAAACAAAATAAAGATACTTTTATATAATTATTAATGGAATGAGATGTATTTTAAAAGTGTTTGAATAGTGCAGTGAAAAAACAAAGTGCTACTAGCTAATTAATTAAGTACTGTCCGGAGCTACGTCTATGTTTCTTGCATGTAATTTTGTAATTAAATTTAATAATAATGTGTCATTTATCACATATTGTACTACTTGTTATAATAATTAAATTGTTTAATGCTCCGCTGGATAGTGCTATACAAAAAAATTTGTTCAGTGTCTATCAAAAACTTATATCGAACATTTATCTAGTGTTTGAACATTTCAAGCATGCTTGAATATAAATAATATTGTGTGATTATTTCGGCAATTAAAAATTAAATACATGCACACACTTAAAAAAAAAGAAAGATAAGAAGCAAGTCGTGTAATAATGTGTTTTATTATGTTGTAATATGTACAATGGACATGGTAGGAAATAATACGTTCACGGACAAGGCATAGCACATAGCATAGTAAGTGCATGCAAGGTGTCAGACTTTGTCTCCATGGATCGCATCTTGCTTATGCGATCTACCCTATTTTCGTAATTCTCTTTCTAACATCCCTATTTACACCACTCAAATTGCAATTTGATAAATATACATAAATTTGCCTAACTTAGAGGTACGTCAGACTTATACCCCTTTAGACTAAACTACATGAGAATTTTAGTCAACAAAATTTTGTCTAGAAATAAAGGAAATAGACTAAAGAATCCCTATATCATAAAGGACACTTTCTTACTTTTCCCTATCTCATCTGTCAAATCAAGAAAATAAGGATCTCCTCTTCTAATTTTCATCTGCAATCCATTCATGTATGCTATAAAAAAATGTTTTTAAATTTTCTTTCATCTCAAAATTTGTACATTTTATAAAATATTGTACATTTAATTTTCTACCATTTTAAAAATGAAATAAGTTCCCTAGAGATCTTTTTTAGTTTTGTACCATTTCAATATTTGTACATCTTATAAAACATCGTACATTTAATTTTCTACCATTTCAAAATGAAATAAGTTCACTATAGGGATCTTTTCCAATTTTCTACCATTTCAAAATTTGTACATCTTATAAAACATTATACATTTAATTTCTCTACCATTTAAAAAATGAAATAAGTTCCCTATAGGGATCTTTTCTAATTTCTACCATTTCAAAATTTGTACATCTTATAAAACATCGTACATTTAATTTTCTACCATTTCAAAAATGAAATAAGTTCCCTATAGGGATCTTTTCTAATTTTCTACCATTTCAAAATAAATTTAGTCAATTATACCATATTTCTACCGTGTGTGTGACCCTTTTTCTTGGGCATTTTAATGCATCCCACTTAATAAAAATTGTACATATATTTTAAAATTATAATATTGTACATACGATAAAAAATTGTATATTATAATTGTATATATAATAAAAAATTGTATATTGTAATTTTTCCTTTTTATTCAAAATCCCATTACCTGCTTCAAAAAAATGGTATTTCATTTAGGATTAATTTATTTGAAAAATGGTGGAGAGAGAGAACAAGGGCAAATACAATACTTGATTATTTTTAATATCATTTATTTTTAATCCCCAACCATCCCACTTAATATATATATATATATATATATATATATATATATATATATATTAAAATTATATATATTCAATATAGCATAGTAACTATGAATAAAAATTGTATATTATAGTTGTATATACAACAAAAAATTGTATATCATAGTGGTACATACAATAAAAAATTGTATATTAATTGTAATTTTTACAAGTGTCTTTCATCGGGCCTCACAATTCTATTAAGGGTGCGACTATATACCCCTCCATATTTATTTGATACATCCACTCACTTAATCTACCAACTTAAATTTACATAGTTATTAGATACACCACTCACAATATACCTAAATTACCCCTCTCTAATTTTATTCAAAATAGTCATACACCCACAAACCCTCCTCTTTTCAGTTTTCATACAACTTCCTCCTATTGCCACACTACACAAGCACCGCCGCGCGCAACATCCCACGACTCAGTGGCGTTTTCGACACGTGGCGCCACCGCCACCGCCACCGCCAGGCGGCCGCTCCCACGTCGCCGACTGCCCTTACCCTATGAAGCATCGACCAAGGCCACGTTCTTCCGGCAATGCCCCGGTGGAGAAAAGTGATGAAGGTTAGTGTTGTTAATGGTTAGATTCTGAAGAAAAAAAAAACAGTACAGTTTAACAACATTTATTCGAAAAATAGCTCACATTTCGGCAAATAGATGTCGAAAAATGACTAATATATCGGCAAAAATATATTTTCGAAAACCTAACTAATTTACGACAAATATTTTTCGAAATACTAACCATTTTTCAATGAACTAGGTTCAAAAATTGGTGTCGTGATTTTTTTTCAAAAAAATGCAGGAATCACAACCTTGGTACACAATATACGAAAATTGTAGGCTAAAATACGAAAATCTTGGTACACAATACTCATTCCATAAATAAAAAATAATATTCAAAGAAAAAACAAAATTATACTGCATAAAAAAAAATTCAAACAAATACACTTACACACATAGCATAGGACTCCTGAGCGTACACCATATTTGTAACAAAATAACGAACTAATGTTGCATCACTGCCATAAAGATGATAAAATGGTGGACAATATGAATTTTCTCCCATTTTCTTCCTGGATCGATGCTCTTCTTTGTACTTGTGTTCTTATGACTTTTGGTATTCCAATGGGTGTATCAAGTATTCAGCTATTTTTTTATTTTTGTTATAAGGACACAAAAGTCATTCAAAAAATATATTATAATAAATTAAAAATAGGGTGGGGGTATCAAATAAATATGGAGGGGTATATAGTAGCACCCTTCTATTAATCATCAGAAATAACCTTTTTTTTACAAGAATGAGCAATTTACAGACGTAGAATAAATTACCACCATCATTCAAAAGTATCAAAGCCGGATATAGAAAAGGAAATGAAAGAAGAATAAAAGTAAAGGATAGCAATAATCAACACAAGAAACTCAAAAAGAAGATTTGTAATAGAAATTAGAAATTAGAAACTCACAGGAATTTGACCCCTTGACTGTAATAGAAATTAGAAAGTCACACCACAAACCTCCACTGCGTCGCTTCCAACTCTCCACCACCTTCCCGAAGTAGCAAACCCGGCGAAGGCGCAACACACATCCAATCTCAAAGGTCTTCACGGCGGCAGCACACGCCAGATCCAATCTCGAAGGGCGCACAACATATCTGACTCAAAGGCGACGCCGCTGATTCCCCCTCACTGGTGTAGGCGGCGCCGCTGATTCCCCCTCTGCCTTGCAGGCCGGCTCCTCTGGCGGTGGTGCTGTGCGGACACTTCGTGGGGGATAACGACGAATCTTTGCTAAAATGAGGGATAATGACGAAATTTCTGAGGAATATAGCGTGCGTTTCTTTTGGTTGAGGGAGGATTTGTATATTGGAAGCAGAGTGAGAATTTAAATGGAGGATTTTGAAATTTGAATGCTGAATTTGTATATTGACATGAGGGGACTGAGTTGCAGGTTGAAGGAATGAACTTTGGGACAGTTAGGGGTATATTAGACAATTAACGTGTGGTCAATGTAGTTGAGACCAATACTTTTTGGCCCATGTATCTTACAAGAATATTTTACTAGTTTGTGTACTACACACTAATTTTCCCAAATGAGTTTTTGGCTAGAACCGCCGGTTTTGCCTCCCCAATAGGCAATAACCTGCATATTCAAGGTACTTGTTGAGACTAGGACATAAGATATAAATATTGATATCCATTTTATACCCTTCAAAGATTTCAAATTTAGTTTTGTGACTTGAGTTCGAATATCCCCAGCAAAACAAGTACAATCAAATATTTTAGGCTCAATAGGAAACACAAATTGAAATGAAAGTAGAACACGAAAATGTGACTCGCCGCTAAGAACAAAAGAAGACATGCAATTGATGAGAAGATAAGTAGTAGAAGAGTTGTCAAGATAATCAACATCACAAGTTTGAGCATAGTTTTTGACAACTAGAAGAGTTCATTTCTTCAATTATAACATTTCGCCAATTAGAATGGACCAAAGCTTCATATAATCATGTCTCTTTTCTCTCAAGTTTTTGTTGCGTCTCTCGATTATGTTTCTAAAACTATTTAATTTGAAAATTTCACCAACCAAAATGGGCCAAAGCTTCATATAATTATTTGTTTCCTTCCTCTCAAATTTTTGTTGGATGTCTTGATTTTGTTCCTAAAACTATTTAATTTGAAAAATATTAAGGGTTCTTTTTATCATGGATTCAAAATTTCAAATGCATGACAAATGAAAAGTTTTGAATAAAGGCATATCAAAACTATATGAATTTGAATAGTCTGATTATGGTTCAATTAAGCACTACGTATGTTGTTTAATGTTGATCATCATATAAACTTAAATATAATTTGTTTTTTCGAAACCACCATAAGTGTAATTTTTTTGTTTATAAATTAAATGTTATTTTTACAACCCAATTAATTTAAAATAATTATACATATATGACTCTACTCTATTTATTGATACACACATATTTAACTAATCATTAATTTAAGTGATAGATCCCCAAAATCCCTAGCTAGATATCCATATTTTTAGAAGAAAAAAAAAGAAGCGTATGAACCACTTATTACGAATAAAACTTTACAAACGTCCACGTACGCGTGCAATAATTTGTGGCACTAGGTTTTACTAAACAAGGATTTTGAATATGCAACTCTAGATTTAGAAAAAGGTGAAAAAAAAACCCCTCTACAATACTCTATATTGGAAATTAGGAATCAACTCTATAGTAATTAAAAAAAAAATCACAATTCCAACTCAAAATTAGTTATATTTAGAAATACATTAGTATTGAAATTCAATACATATGAGCAATACATGTATTGAACAATCATGTATTTATTCATACATATATATTTTACTAATCATGTACCTAGTACATGTATTTAACAATACATATTTTAGGTTGATTGAAATTTTAATATATAAAAAGAAAATTAAAGAGATATGTTTGATTACATATGGGGGCTAAGTTGATTAAGCCTTATAAAAAAACTCAACTAATTAAGTAAGCTATGATACATGAAGACAAAGACTACGTCAATAGGCTCCAGAATTCAATAAACTTTAAAAGTTCAACTCACACGCACTATAAATAGAAAAAGAAAAACTCACACGCACTATAAATAGAGCTAACTATTTATGCTATCATTTTATTTACTATAAACCACATAAATAAATGATGTTTTAAGTTTATTTGGTAAAATTTAAGAATGGTGTATAATAACATTTTTGTCCTTAATTAAATGTTCTCTTTCATCATTTCAATGATTTTAGCTTTTCCATATCTCTTCTCCAGATGGTTATACATTCTCTTTCTATTTTTCTATATTTTTTGAGTCCAATTTTAAATCACTTTTAACTTTTCAAAGCCCAATTTATTTAATAAAATTTTGTGCATCTAAAATTGTGAAAGGGGTAAAAATGGGAGAAGGGGTGCTAAAAAGTTTAAAACATCATTTAATTGCGAACAAAGATACGATGCTAAAACATTATTTATTTGCAAACGAAGGAATATTATTTTAATTTTAATTCATGTTTTCTTTTTCCTATGATCTTTTGTCTTCATTTTGTCACTATATATAATTCATGTTGTGAATCGCTTTGTGTTTGTTTTGTGTCAGTGGAAATTTTGATAATCATACGCATGCATGAAGTTATATATGAATTTAGAGTAATTAGTTGAGTAATATTTTTAAAATAAATAAAAATAGGACGTACAACCGTTCCTTATATGAATTATTGATTGTTATTTCCTAAATCAAATTTGTCACCTGTATATATATATTAAAAAAAATGTGGTGATGCACGTAAGGAGGTCGTAGAATTTTTTTAAAAAAAAAAGGAAAAAAAAAAAAAAAAAAGCGATGTTACATACTTTGGGACTATTCATTCACGATTTAACAAACAGGGAGGAGAAGGGCGTATTTTGCAAAACTTTAAATAATATTTCAAAACGTATTATCTTTTGAAAAGATGATCTCCAAAACATTTTTATGTTAATTTTTTGTCGTCTAGATAATTTTTTAATTTAACTATTCACATTTTCCATGATCGAACTTTTAATATTTTTGTATTGAGTTAATGAAATTTGTTCATCGAATAAAACTGATAATATTATATTCATTCAGTAATATTATTATATTTATAAATTAATATTCCTTCTATTTCAAAATAAATAGTATCATTTTAGTATTTTGCATTTTTTACTTAATAAATATCATTTTAGCTTTTAAAACATTTTTCAATACATACAAAGTAGTTTATGGGTTCTTTTGGACTAATAAAATCAATCTTTCAAAAAAAATTAATTTTTGTACCGAGGTAATTATGACAAAAATTAGGTGTTTTAATATGTGTGAAGAAACTTAAAATGACATTTATTTTGAAATGGAAAAAATACCTTAATATTTATTTATATAGTTTTACGTGTTTTATATGTATAAAATATTATAATATTAATTTATAAAAATAATAATATTACTGAATAAATACATTTTCTTACTACTGTGAACAAATTCACATGGAAATTTGTCCTTTTCTTATTTCATTAAGTTCACATTTTTCCACGACCAAACCTCTAAACCTATATTTAATTATGTAGGTCCACTTTTAATAACCAATCAAAATAACACCCACATTTGGAAACTTATTCCTTTGTCACGCCAAAAAGTGGTCCCCGACCACGTACAATTGCATATATTTTCTTAAAATTTGGACCCTAAAATCTTAAAAATATCAAAAGAGTTCGAAAATTCTAAGCCATTGGGCCATGAAAAAGTCCAAAACCCCCCACACCCACACCACTTGCCGACACCTGTCGGGTTGCCACTTTTCAGTTTAGGGCATCTAATTAATGTACTTTTATTTCACAAAAATTATAAATAATACCAACTTTTGGGTGTCAATATTATATTACCACTTCTTTTGGGGGTCCCAAAGTAAAATATTGCTTGTAAATTGTAATGACAAGCTATATATAAATTTACCCCAATTATTTCTCGAGAATCAACTCATAGCTTCATTACTAAATCTATTTTGCCACTTGTTCATGTCTTTGTATTCTTCTCTCACCGGGACCATTCCATTCCCTCTACTTTAAATCTTGGAATTTAACCTAAATTAAAAAGAAAAACTGATTTTTTTGTTTTTGGAAAGAAAGTTTTATCTCCAATATCTAGTGTCTTCCCCCTTTAATAATTGATATTTTCAGTGGATTCCAGGTGTAGATCGATATTTAAATTTAAGGGTTTATAGAGGGCGTGATCCGTGATTAGTGCAGCTGATGCTAATCACAATGTGTGTGGGTACCACCACATGTAATTATCTAAATTATCGTTACGTTACGTCCAGAATATTAGTATCTTACGTATTTTAGCACATAATGTTGTCACATAGAGCATGAAATCCATCTTATTTAATTATAATGGTTGGGTATAAGAATATTAGACATGGGTATCATTAATTTTAATATATATGGAAGTGTAGGCATACTAGTCTCTAGAGTACTATTTATGTATTAGTGAAAGAGGATGTCAATCTTAATTTTCCTTAAGTGGGAATAAGTTATAATAAAATATAGAAAATGGAGACATATATATATAGGTATAGCAAAGCTGATTGTATCTTTTTGTTGTAGGATATGCCTAATCGTAGAAAGAAACTAATATAGACATGGTTAGACAATTCACTTTACCTTAAATAGAATTAGAAATTTCCAATATTGGAAAGTGGAACAAGCTAGCTAAAAATCAAAAGATAAAAATATTGTACCCTCCCTCAAATATTAGTATAGTTGCTTTTTTTTTGTCCGTCTAATTTCACAACTAGAAAACAAGATTTTGTCTACAAAAATTTTCAATACGGTAGAAATTGTCTACGAAATTGCCTACAAATTTTTTTAATTATATAGACATTTTTATACTTTACTTACAAAAAATTTATCTACGGAATTTTCATAGGCAAATTGTTTGCAGGTAAATTTTTGTAGACAAATTGTTTGTAGGTAATTAATTGCTAAGAATTTCATTTCGTAGGCAAATTGATTTCGTGGACAATTTGCTTGTAGATTGATGAATGAAGGTACTTATATGATAAAATTTTGTAGGCAAGTTGCAAGCAATTTAACTATAAATTTTTTTGTAGAAAAATTTTGTAGACAGTTTCGCAGTTAAAATTTTATTTTCTTGTAGTGTTTTAACATGCATGTTTTAAAATGAAATGACAATACTTGTTCAACACTTTATCATCACTTCCAAACATCTCCATAATTACTCAAATTATTATCTTATTCATAAACAATCATTTTATTTATAATAATACCCGCAAATACCTTCCAACTTATATATTTTTTATTCTGAAAATAATTCAAAGCTTATAATAGAGTGGGTGTTTTGGGTTTTATTATTGCTATATTTATATTGACCTTTTCCTTGATTAATAATGTTTCACAAACAAACAAAAGTAAACTCTAATAAAGAATAGATACCTATAGAACATTAAATTTTACAATAAGAATCTACCTTAGAATTTTAAATTTTACCAATGAGAACTAACTTGAAGATGATACAGAAGTAGATGTAAATTAAAGAAGACATTAATTTGGAATATTGCAATAAACGTCGTACAAGAAGGACCACCCTTGATGATCAAGTTAGTTCAAGTCGTAGAAATGCTATTTGTAAAGAGAATAAACGATTCAAAAGTCAATTATCTTCGATCTACCGTACGGATCCAGGTGATTTTTGTCTTATAAGTTAGCATAAATTAATTATAGCTATAGAATAGGATCAAAATATATGGTCATTAATTTAAGCTATATTTAACGAGATGGCTTAGAAATTCAATGTTGACCTAAATGCTAGTCTAGTTTAAATGAAAATTAATGTATATATATAAAGGGAAGACTAAGATCCTTAGGGCCAAGGGAGTTATTGTATTGGGCCTCTGAATTTCATAAAAA
This sequence comes from Ballota nigra, assembly GCA_947034835.1. Taxonomy (NCBI): domain Eukaryota; kingdom Viridiplantae; phylum Streptophyta; class Magnoliopsida; order Lamiales; family Lamiaceae; genus Ballota; species Ballota nigra. Next base: position 101,104,394 of record OX344724.1, on the reverse strand, counting down.
AGCTAGGATATGGTAGTTGTGAAGGATCAAATGTGAAGTATGTAGTCTGCTGAGCTTAATTCAGTAGGAGACTATGTTGGTAAAGTGTTAGCCGTGAGAATTGGTGAATTTGGGGTATCAGAGGAGGTGGACCAGATGAGGTTGACCAGAGAAGCCTGACCAGAGGAGTCTGGCAGGAGAGCTACCAGAGGAGGTCCATCAGGTGAGGTCTGGTCAGACGAGTCTGGTAGATAAGTCTTCAGTGGAGGTCTATCAGAGGAGGTCTGGGACCAGAGGTCATCTGGTGAAAGTGACCAGAGCCAGAGGAGGTCTTGTCATCTGATCCTGAAGTCCGTTATTCGCGAAGTACACCAAATTGAAGCTAATTCGAAGGCGGTTCTAACTGAATCAACCATGACGGTTATAGAAGTTGTTAGCCAGCTGGATAACTACCTTTACTTTGAGTTTGTTACAACCGAATCAAATCTAGGGTTCGTTTCCAATCTCTGTAATCTATAAATAAGTGCTTCTAGCTGAGAGAAGTAGCTTAGACTTGTGAGATCATCATTGTGAGAGAAAACACGAGAGATTGTGTGAGATTGTAACTTCCAATTCTTTTCTTAGTGGAATACTCTATCCTCTCGGATCCCGTGGACGTAGGAGTATTCATCTCCGAACCACGTAAATCTGGTGTTCTTGTGTGATTTTCAATTTCTGTTCTTATTGCATTTGATTCCGATTCCCGGAAACAAGTTTTCTTGTGAATCCGAAATACGATTAACAAGTGGCGCCGTCTGTGGGAAGCAATCATGGCTGCAACTAAGTTTGACATTGAGAAGTTCACGGGAAAGAACGATTTCAGCTTATGGAAGATCAAGATGAAGGCACTCCTGGTACACAATGGGTTGTACGAAGCCTTGTTGCCACCGGCTCAGGTGGCTTCTGGAACTAATCCGGCGAAGGTGGAGGAGAACAAGAGGAAGGCACACAGTGCGCTTATCTTGTGTCTTGGGGACAAGCCATTGAGGGAAGTATCGAAGGAGGAAACCGCTCTTGGGATCTGGAATAAGTTGGAGCAGTTATACCAGACCAAGTCTGTTACGAACAAGTTATACATGAAACAGAAGCTTCAAGTCTTCAAAATGAGTGAAGATAAGAATCTTGGTGATCAGTTGGTCGAGTTCAACAGATTGGTGGATGATCTGGAGAGTTTGGATGTTACAATTGATGATGAAGATAAGTCATTGATGCTGTTGAATGCCCTACCTAAGTCTCTGGAAAATTTCAAAGATGCCTTGTTGTTCGGAAGACAAGATCAGGTGATGTTTGATGATGTTCAAACTGCCCTGAAAACCAAGTTTCTACAGATCCAAGCTGATGGGAAGAAGCCTGCTGAAGGATTGACTGTGCAATCCAAGAAGAAAAAGGGGTTTCAGTCCAAGAAGAAGGATGGTGGAAAATGGAATAAGAGTGGGAAGAAATCTGATTTTGTTGAGAAGAGGAAGTGTTTCACTTGCCATAAGGAAGGTCATCTGAGAAAGAATTTCCCTGAAAGAAAGAAGAAAGATAATCAAGGTGATCAAGATGGAGATGCAGCTGTTGTGGAGGTTGAAGGATATGATAGTGCAGAGGTCTTGATGGTTAGTCATGAGAGGCTAAGTCAAGAGTGGGTCCTGGACTCAGGGTGTACTTTTCATATGTGTCCACATGAAGACTGGTTCCTGGATCTTGAGAAAATTGATGGAGGTCTTGTTCTTTTGGGTAATGATGAGAGCTGTAGAGTGCAAGGATCTGGTTCTATCAAAATCAAGATGTTTGATGGGGTTGATAGGATCTTATCTGATGTCAGGTTTGTTCCTGAGTTGAAGAGAAATCTTGTTTCTCTTGGTACTTTGAATTCTAAGGGCTTTGAATTCAAGACAGAAAAAGGAATTCTGTCAATTACCAAATCTGGAAGAATTGTTATGAAAGAGATGATCAAGAATGGTTTGTATACTTTGATTGGAAGAACTGTAACAGGATCAGCTGATGTTACCATGGGGTCTTCTGAGGTAAATTTGTGGCACAAGAGATTGACACATGTTGGTGAGAAGGGCCTGGTGGAGTTGTCCAAGAAGGGAGCAATCCCTGGGAAGAGGATATGCAAGCTGGAATTCTGTGAGAGGTGTGTTCTTGGAAAATCAAAGAAGCAAGCATACCAGAAAGGGAAGCATACCACCAAGGAGGTGATGGATTATATACATTCTGATGTATGGGGACCAGCAAGGGTATCCACTCATGGTGGAGGCAGGTATTTCCTTACCCTTATTGATGATTATTCCAGAAAGATTTGGGTTTACATTCTTAAACAGAAGAGTGATGCCTTCTCTAAGTTCAAAGAATGGTTGATTGAACTTGAGAATAAGAGAGGCAGGACTATCAAGCACTTAAGGACTGATAATGGGCTTGAATTCCTATCAGAGGAGTTTCAACAATTTTGTAGGGAAAAGGGTATTACTAGGCATAAAACTGTTCCTTCAAACCCCCAGCAGAATGGTCTAGCAGAGATGATGAATAGAACTATTCTGGAAAGGGTTAGGTGTATGTTATCTGATGCTCATTTACCTAAGAGTTTTTGGGGGGAAGCTGTTAACACAGTTGTTTATCTCATTAATAAAGTGTCATCATCTGCTATTGAGTTTAAAACCCCAGACGAGGTTTGGTATGGAAAGATATCAGATTACTCAAAGTTGAAAGTTTTTGGGTGCCTAGCTTATGTTCATGTGAGGCAAGACAAACTTGAACCTAGAGCTTGTGTTTTCATTGGGTATCCAAAAGGTGTTAGGGGGTATAAGTTGTGGTGTCTAGAGCCTGGAAACCAGAAGTGTATTACCAGTAGGGATGTTGTGTTTAATGAATCACAGATGGGATACAAGTCAGGTGGAGGTGATAGGGAGCCATCAGCTGAAGAGATGGATGGTGTTATTTCTGAGCCAATTACTCAAGTTGAGGTGGAGCCTGATCATGATAATCATGAGAGTGTATCTGGTTCTGAACCAGAGCAGGAAGCAGGAGAGAATGGGTCATCAGATGAGGGTAGTGCACCTGCAGAAGAGGAGGAAGAAGTGCCAGAAGCAGACTTGAGAAATTATAGTTTGACAAGAGACAGATCCAGAAGACAAATACATCCTCCAGCAAGGTTTGGTCGTGTGGATCTGGTCTCCTATGCACTTGTTACAGCAGAAGCCATAGAGTACCATGAACCTAAGACCTGCAAAGAAGCCCTTGAGTGTGAAGATAGGGAGTCATGGATTACAGCCATGACAGATGGAGTCTCTTAAGAAGAATCATACTTGGATTCTTGTTGATAAGCCACCTAGGCAGAAGCTAATCAGTTGTAAATGGTTGTTTAAAAGAAAGCTTGAATCTGGTGTGAAAGATCAGGTGAGGTTTAAAGCCAGGTTAGTTGCCAGAGGATTTACTCAGAGGGAAGGAATTGATTACAATGAGGTTTTCTCACCTGTTGTTAAGCATTGTTCAATCAGACTACTTCTCAGTAGAGTTGTCCAAGAGGATCTGGAGCTACAACAACTTGATGTAAAGACAGCTTTTCTGCATGGTGATCTTATTGAGGATCTGTACATGCATCAGCCAGAAGGGTTTGTTGAACCAGGGAGTGAAGGGAAGGTGTGCCTGCTCAAGAAATCATTGTATGGCCTCAAGCAAAGTCCAAGACAATGGCATAAGAAGTTCAATGAAGTTATGCTATACATTGGTTTTGTAAGAAACAAGTATGATACTTGTGTGTACCTGGAAAGGCAAGGTAGTGATGTGATAGCCTATCTTCTGATTTATGTAGATGACATGCTTATTGCCAGTAAAAGTCTTCTGAAGATTCAGAGTATCAAAAGGAAGCTAAGTGCTAGATTTGATATGAAGGACTTGGGAAATGCTAAAAGGATTCTTGGAATGGATATTCTTAGGGACAGAAAAGCTGGAAGACTATTCTTATCCCAGAAGAGTTACATTGAGAAGGTCCTGAAGAGGTTTAACATGCATGAGAGTAGAGCTGTGTCAACTCCTCTGGGACAACAGTTCAAATTATCAAAGGAAATGGAACCAAAGTCTGATGAAGAGAAGACGACTATGATGAAAGTACCTTATGCAAGTGGGGTTGGAAGCCTGATGTATGCTCTGGTCTGCAGCAGACCAGACTTAGCTTATTCATTGAGTATGGTGAGCAGATACATGGCTAATCCTGGGAGATTACATTGGGAAGCTTTGAAATGGATCTTCAGATACCTTAAAGGGTCATCTGATCTGGGTTTGATGTTTGAGAGAATGGTTGACCAGAAGAGTCCACTGGAAGGATTTGTAGATTCTGATTTTGCTGCTAATCTGGACACCAGAAGATCCTTAACAGGGTATATCATTACTCTGTACAATACTGCTGTAAGCTGGAGATCTGTTCTGCAGAGTGGAGTTACATTGTCTACTACAGAAGCAGAGTTTGTTGCAGTATCTGAGGCTGTTAAGGAGGCTTTGTGGTTGAAAGGCATAATCAAGGATTTTGGGATAAGTCAAAGGGCTGTGGTCATTCATTGTGATAACCAGAGTGCAGTTCATCTGGTTAAACATCAAGTATTCCATGAGAGATCAAAGCATATTGATGTAAGGTTGCATTTTGTAAGGGAAATCATTGATAAAGGAGTGGTTCTCATCCAGAAGATATCTACAGAGGACAATGCTGCAGATATGTGTACAAAGTCTTTACCAGGGACGAAATTCAAATTCTGTGTTGAATTGGTAAAGATGAGTGTATGGGATGTTCCTTAGGCCCTAGCTGGAGTATGGAGGAGAGGAGGAGAGGATTGATACTTCTCATCTGAGGTGGAGAATTGTGAAGGATCAAATGTGAAGTATGTAGTCTGCTGAGCTTAATTCAGTAGGAGGCTATGTTGGTAAAGTGTTAGCCGTGAGAATTGGTGAATTTGGGGTATCAGAGGAGGTGGACCAGATGAGGTTGACCAGAGAAGCCTGACCAGAGGAGTCTGGCAGGAGAGCTACCAGAGGAGGTTCATCAGGTGAGGTCTGGTCAGACGAGTCTGGTAGATAAGTCTTCAGTGGAGGTCTATCAGAGGAGGTCTGGGACCAGAGGTCATCTGGTGAAAGTGACCAGAGCCAGAGGAGGTCTTGTCATCTGATCCTGAAGTCCGTTATTCGCGAAGTACACCAAATTGAAGCTAATTCGAAGGCGGTTCTAACTGAATCAACCATGACGGTTATAGAAGTTGTTAGCCAGCTGGATAACTACCTTTACTTTGAGTTTGTTACAACCGAATCAAATCTAGGGTTCGTTTCCAATCTCTGTAATCTATAAATAAGTGCTTCTAGCTGAGAGAAGTAGCTTAGACTTTTGAGATCATCATTGTGAGAGAAAACACGAGAGATTGTGTGAGATTGTAACTTGTAACTTTCAATTCTTTTCTTAGTGGAATACTCTATCCTCTCGGATCCCGTGGACGTAGGAGTATTCATCTCCGAACCACGTAAATCTGGTGTTCTTGTGTGATTTTCAATTTCTGTTCTTATTGCATTTGATTCCGATTCCCGGAAACAAGTTTTCTTGTGAATCCGAAATACGATTAACAATAGTTTTTTAAATAATTAATTTTTTTGTATGACAAAAAAAAAGTTAGTTGTTATATATAATTCCCAATTTCCCACTATTTTCTGAGAAGGAGGAAAACCTTTATTAGATGTAAACTAAGGAAAATTGTATTTTCAGGACCGTAATTTAAGCGGGGTAGCAAAATGAGGATCATAACTTTAAAATGTGGCAAATTGAGGACAAACCAACTTGAAACAATGCAAATCAGACTAATTGACCCGATTTGGACTAAAATTCGGGTCTAAATCAGGCCAATTTGGCCTTAGTTTGGGCTGAACTTGGCCTTTATTTTCAATATTTTAAAAGTCACGGTTCTTAAAATGTCAATCCAAAAAAGTTACGGTCCTCATTTTGCTAACTAGAAAAGTTATGGTTCTAATTTTACCAGACCAAAAAGTTATAGTCCATATTTTGCCATCCCCTTAAGTTACGGTCCAGAAAAAACAATTTCTCCATGTAAACTACCTGCAACTAAACAAAACAACTTGAAAAGGGAAGAAGAAAACATTCTGAAAAATCAATTAAAGAAAGTCCCACAGGGGCATAAAATTTCACAATTAGGTATATCGAAAATCTGATAAGGAGGAAAAAACCACAATAAACGTGGTGAATTCCAACTGAAAATTGAAAAAAAAGTTAAATATAAAAAAAGAAAGCGATCAAACGGCCCAATCAACGACACCGTTGGAGAAGTTAGCGTTTGATTCTTGAAGATCTTAAAAATATTGTGGAAGACTATTTGAAGAATGAAAAAGATGAATTTGAAATTCTAAAGGTAAAATTAGAAACTATTTGGTCGGTTGATTCTTCTTTCTTGAAATGAATCCGCTTAAGGGTATAATTAACAATTATTTATCTAAAAATATTTTGTGTAATTAATGTATAATTAGGCAGGGACACACTTAGATGTTTAGAAATATTTTTAGTCATGCCTTTATTTTATACCCTTTAATTGAAAATACACATGACACTATAGTACAATTTTTTTTTGTCCCCATTAAGCCAAGTTCTACATACATCCCTGCAACTGCAAGCAAGGATAATAAAGGCAATTTCTTCTTTTCATAAAAAAAAAAAAAACAAATATATGAGAGTGAGATTATGTGACATGAATCATGAAACAATTATTTATTTATTTATTTAAGTAAAACCTAAATACCCCAGTTTTGTTAAAGTCCGAGGGTCAACGATTGAATTGATAAGATGAATTTTGACAGTCTTGTATTTAAAGAAATTTTTAATTAGAGAAAGAAAAGGAATTAACAAACCTCCCTTTCGGAAAATACTAGTATAATTTTAATTAAATTTAACATATCTATTGTGAAGTATGCAACCAATACAGTGGTGACACGTATGGAGATTCCAAATCAATTTTCAAGTGATATTTAAGTGACCACAAGCAATGTCCATTAAATCGTTATTTATGAAAGTGACCCACTTGCCCTTCTAATCAAATTAGGTGGTGCCTTTGTAGGGTGAGTTGAGCATTAGATTAAGTAGGGCCAAAAGAGTAATTTGACGGTACAGAGAAATTCTATGCATGCAATGCTTCCGGAGCCAACGACTTGTACAGTAATAATTTAGAGATGAAGAAACAGTAATGTGACTGATGGACAAACATAATAAAAAAATGGTCCCAACTCGCAATTACTATTTTACCATCCAAACAAAAGGTCCAAACTGCGAAACGTAGTACAGATTCTCGTCGTTTTTCATGTGGGTTAATTCAAAAAATAACTTGAAATCAAAGATATATATCATTGACCTCGAAATCAAAGATCAAAATAACTTTCAATATGTATTGTTTAATAAAAGTCTTGAACATTTAATTTGCGGATAACATAAAAAATAACATCGGTTTATTTGTATTTAACTATTTCGGTACCATAATTATCTATACATTTGCCCCGTTCGTACGTCACAAAATTGTTTGCACACAAAAAAAAAAATTATCTTCATAAACTTAATTCTCACAATATTCACATATTTACACAAAATGTTATTCCCCCTGTTTATGAAAATTATGCACCATTTTCTGCATGTCGTCTAATGCAATATGTCGGAGGGTATTTAGAGGTCCTGTGAGGTCCGTTATTGAATGAAGTGATTGTTTATGGTAACGTTTCTATGCATACTTATCATAAACAATCATTTTATTGATAAACAGACCTCACAAGAACCCTAAATACTCTCCGACATATTACATTAATTCACGTGCAAAAAATGGTGCATACTTTTTTTTTGGACAGAGGGAGTATTATTTTTGGCCCCACATATATACTCAATTCAACTAATTTACTTTGTACCCCTCTATCCACCAAAACTGTGTCTACTCCATAAATAACAGCAACCATGGCCGAAACAGACAAAAACGTGAGAACAAGAGAAGGTCGTAGGGATTTTATTGTGTCAACATTACTGTCTCAGTGCACACCAAGGTGGAATGGTTCAAGACATTGTGTCCACTAAGCCGTCGGTGTACTCGGTAATGTTTGACTATGGAAGGTTCAAAGCTCCGACTACCTATCCAGATGCAATAATATTTCGTTTGAACTGGACTGTGAGTCTGCATATTATAGACTCTAATTTCCACTCATGTGGGGGATTGTTGGAAATTATTGGTGTTTACCAATATTAATATGTCAGTGAAAATGAAAAGGGAATTTAATTGAGACTGGGCTAAGACATTGGACCTTGGACCTTGGTTATTGGCCCTTGAAAATTGAACTTTGGGTTGTATTTGGACCTTAAAAGAGTTTTCTAAGTTTCCCAAAAGTTTGGACTTAGCCCGGAAATCTGGAGTGTCCAGATTCGTTGAAGTGGACATGAATAATGCATGATAGAAATACAAAACATGTGACGAAATTCAATTGTTGGCAAATTCCCTGATTTTCGTTTAATTGGGAGTGACTTACGCCTCCCTTCTTTTGGATGAGACGAACCGGACACCACAAAAAAACCTTATAAGACGAAGGATTTTAAAGAGGGAAATTCTAACCTCATTATGTACGAGGGAATAAACGAGGGTTAAACAAAAAAGAGGGTTCTGATGAGGGTAAATATGTTCTCGCCTAAAACGAGTGTTTTCCCGACTAATTTCTTGTCCCCCGACAAATACACGAGGGTATTGACGAGGGATTCCGTCTGACATTTTTCTCGAGGGTTCAGAACCCTCGTCAAATCTCTGCTACAACTACACGAGGGATTTTTCCCTCGGCTGGTGGCGTTTGACGTTTCTCGAGGGATGCATTCCCTCACCTTGCCTAGGATACCGTGTCACGAGGGTTTAGTTCCTTCAGCCATTTGAATATTCTGGCATGCATGCAACTTTGTTGACCGCGTGGGTCCGGTTAGGGAATCTTAGGGCATGAAGAGGGTTTTTCCCTCTTAAAAACCCTCGCCTACTTATATTTATGTCTTACCACTAACCTTCTTTTGCAGTTTATCAACCGAGAAGATCAGAAGGAGGAGGAGGAAAAGAGCTGGGGAGGAGGAGGAGGAGGAAAAGAGCGGGGGGAGAGTCTACCACGCCGCCGGACGTGAAAAATAGTTCACCACGAGTCGTATTTTGCTCTACACATTGACGAGAACATTTATACGGTAAGTTTTTTCGTTTTAATCGGTTAAATAATTATTTATTAACTAATTAATTTCGCATTTTTGACTTGCATATATATATATATATATGTTAATTGTGCACGTGTATGTATACATGTTTTATGCAATTAGTTGTTTAATTTGTAGTATATAGCTAATTAATTAATTGAATATTTGCATGCTTAATTAGCTTAATTAATTATTAGCATATATAGTATATATGAATATAGGTAGAGCTATGTATGTGTGTATTTATATATATTTATATAGTATTTATATAGTGTGTATATATATAATTGGTGTATATAGCCAATTATATATATTCTTCAATTTGTGCATTGTGTTTTATGGAATTAAATTTATTATATTTAGTTGCTAATTATAATTAATTTACTATTGTGTATATATATGCTTAATTAATATAAATGTTGGAGTTGAAGGAGGGGTATTCATGGATATTTGTTGTTTGTTGTAGAATATGTGTGTTCCAACTTGATTAATTTTAATCAATGAAGTCGAAAATGGATGCACGTAGGATTTTGATTAATTGGGGAATATGATAAAATAAAACAAAATGCTGCCAAAATTTTAGAAATTATTAATTAATTAGTTAAATTAATAATTAATAGGAGAAATAAAAATATTAATTAAGCTAATTTGAGTATTAATTCATTTATAATATGAAACAGATAGATATGGATTATTCAAGTTGTTTACGCCGGATGTATGGTCCAAGATCGATTAATGACATGATAACTCCTGAATTTATTGGTGGACTCGATTCATTCGTAGACTTCGCCACTAGTAACCCGAATTGGATGAATCGCGGAAAAATTAGGTGTCCCTACAAAAAATTTAGATGTAGGAACAAGACATTTCAGTACCCCGATGACGTGAAAGCTCATTTGTATAGAAATGGTTTTATGTCAAATTATTGCATTTGGGTATTTCACGGTGAGGAAAATTGGGGTCAAATTCCGCATCAATACAATGATCAGGCATCGGCTTCATACATGCCGGTTGATGAGACGGCAGGATCTAACTCGTACCACGATATGATCACGGACTTAACTTTTGGTCCCCACTTTGGAAATGTGGATGATGAGCCCCTTGTTGAGGAACCCCCTAATCAGTATGCTGCACAGTTTTATGATATGCTTCGTGCAACGGATCGGGATTTGTATACTGGTTGTGAATCTCACTCACAGCTGTCATTCAATGCTCGAAAACTGAACATTAAAACTGAAAACAGACTATCTAAAAGGGGTTATAATCAAATCATTGTCTTGGTTCGTGAGATCTGTCCTCCGGATAATTTGGTGCCCAGAAAGTTTTCTGATAGCAAACAGTTGATGGGTGAGATGGGGCTTCCTGTGGAGAGGATCGATTGTTGTGCAGGGAATTCTATGTTATATTGGGGTGCAGACAACGATCTTGAATATTGTAAGTTTTGCGGTCGGCCACGGTTCAAACCCGCTTGACGCGATGTGAATGGTCGACTGAAAAAGAAGAGCCCTTTCAAGGAGATGTTCTACTTTCCCATTATCCCTAGACTGCAAAGATTGTATCAGTCCAATGCAACTGCGAAGGATATGACATGGCATGCAAGTTGCTCTAATAATGATCAGTCTGGTGTTATGCGTCACCCTGCAGACTCGCAGGCTTGGAAACACTTGGACCAGTCGTATCCTGAATTTGCATCAGAAATTTGGAACGTGAGGTTGGGCTTGAGCACCGACGGTTTTCAGCCGTTTGGGCAGTCGGGGAAACAATACTCCTCATGGCCCGTGATACTGACGCCGTACAATATACCGCCATGGATGTGCATGAAGGATCAATTCATGTTTTTTACGGTTCTGGTGCCTGGTCCAAAAAATCCAAAGAATAAATTGAACGTATTTTTACAACCATTGATCCGTGATTTGATAATTTTATGGGAATATGGAGTGGTAACGTATGATATTGCTACAAAGTAGAATTTTTTGATGCGAGCTGCACTAATTTGGACCATAAGTGACTTTCTAGCCTACTCGATGTTGTCTGGATAGAGGCCTACTTGTCCATATTGTGCATAATACACAGATGCTTTCACTTTGAGGCTCAGTCGAAAGCAGTCGTGGTTTGACAACCATCGTAAGTTCTTACCCAGATATCATCCGTATCGATGGAACAAGACTGCATTCAGAAAGAACAAAACAGTTGATGATGATCCACCGCCCATCCGTATAAGTGTTTCGATCCTTGAGGAAATTAATTGGATTGGATTTATGAAAGTTACAGAAGAGGGTGCTGATGCTCACAACAAAGTTTTAGATGGGGGTTGGAAGAAGAAGAGCATTTTATGGGATTTGTCGTACTGGAGTACCCTGTTGATCCAACACAATTTGGATGTGATGCACATTAAAAAAATATGTTTGATAATCTCTTCTACACGGTGATGAATGTTGAAGGAAAAACGAAGGACACAAATAAATCTAGGGATGAGCTGAATGAATACTGTCGTCGACCCTCGTTGCAGAAATATCCACATACAGGAAAGTACCCCAAAGCTGCTTATTCACTTGATAAGAGGCAGAGAGATATTGTTTGCAAGTGAGTAGATGAGTTGAAATTCCCTGATAATTATGTGTCCAACATGTCTCGTTGCGTAGATTGGAGCAAATTGAAGATGTTTGGGATGAAGAGTCATGATTGTCACGTGTTTATGCAGAGACTGCTTCCAATTGCTTTCCGTGAATTACTGTCGGCCAACATTTGGAAAGCTATCACTGAAATTAGTTTGTTCTTCAAGGAGTTAACATCTAGGACCATTACAGTGGAAAACATGACTCGGTTGGACCATGATATCCCAAACATCTTGTGCAAGTTGGAATGAATATTTCCACCCAGCTTCTTTAATTCAATGGAGCATCTACCTGTCCATCTTGCATATGAGGCAAAGATCGCTGGTCCAGTACAAAACAGATGGATCTACCCATTTGAGAGGTACTCTATTAATTTACTTGTTTATTTTTAATATAATCTCTTTCGAGAATTACAGTAGCTTATCCATGGACCTTGAATTAGGTATCTTCACAATTTAAAGGTAAGTGTGGGTAACAAGGCGCATGTGGAGGCTTCAATTGCAAATGCTTATTTAACAAAAGAAGCATCAATGTTTTGTTCCCATTATTTTGAGGACCATGTGCTGACGAGACGACACAATGTACCTTACAATTTCAGCGGTCGTGAAGTACCCGAAGCAGTGGAAGGTAGTCTTTCGATATTTGTGCCTCCAGATACACGACTTGGAAAGAAGGGTCAAAGATGGATTGTAAACTTAGAGAAGCAAGTAGCTCACACGTACGTGTTGCTAAATTGCAACGAGGTGCAGCCGTATGTTGAGTAAGTTAACCTACCTCTTAATTGAAATTTATCATATCTTTTCTCTTCTAATATGTGCCTCAATTGTACATAGTGTATTTTTCGAGCAACTACAAAATGTTCAACCGAATCTATCAAGTGCTGAAAAAGACAATGTGCTTCAAATGGAATTTGCATCGTGGTTTGAACAACTTGTAAGTGATATGTATAGTTAACTTGTAATTATTAACTTATATATATATATATATATATATTATATATAAACTATGACCTTAATTAAATATATCGTAAATTATGTATATATAGGTGAAGAGAAATCGTATTCAGGATCAGTTTATACGTAATCTCGTGGGTGGTCCTAGCAGTAGTGTCACCACATACCCTGGGTATTACGTGAATGATTTTAAATTTCACACACGAGATTATGGTGCCTCTAAAGCAACCATGAACAGTGAAGTTTGCATTAAAGGAACGAACTATGATTCCAATGAAAATGATTTCTATGGGATACTCGAGGAAGTAGTGGTTTTGGAATACCCTGGGCTTACTGAAAAATAAGTTGTTCTGTTCAAATGCCAGTGGTTTGATCCTACTGTACCGGGGGGAACAAGAATACATCCTGATTATAAACTCGTGGATGTTTATCCAAGAGGTTGATACAGTCGTTATGATCCATTCGTACTAGCAAGTCAAGTTACTCAAGTTTACTATTGCAAGTACCCCGATGCATCTGTCCGACCGGGTTGAGAGTGGTGGGCAGTTTGCACCACCAAGGCACGATCCTTAGTGGAATGGATAAAAGAGTGAACCAGAGCTTCCCCTATTTCAAGAGGACGATATTATATCCCAGATGAATGTGCAAATAGATGATGATCCTGTCGTTTTGGCTGATTTGGACGCTGCACTAATTGAGGTACAAAATGAAGAAGAGGAAGATGAAGAAGAAGAGGAAGAAGAAGAAGAAGAGGAAGAGGAAGAAGAGGAAGAGGAAGAAGAGGAAGAGGAGGAAGAGGAAGAAGAGGAAGATGAAGAAGAGGAAGAGGAGGAAGAGGAAGAGGAGGAAGAAGAAGAGGAAGAGGAAGAGGAGGAGGAGGAGGAGGAAGAGGAAGAGGAGGAGGAGGAGGAGGAGGAAGAGGAAGAAGGAGGAGGAAGAGGAAGGAGGAAGAGAGAAGAGAAAGAGGAGGAGGAAGAGGAGGAGGAGGAGGAGGAGGGGGAAGGGGAAGAGGAAGAGGAGGAGGAAGAAGAAGAGGAGGAAGAAGAGGACGAGAGGACGAAGAGGAGTAAGAGGACGAAGAGGAGGACGAAGAGGAAGAAGAAGAAGAATAAGAAGAGGAAGAGGAAGAAGAAGAAGAAGAAGAAGAAGAGGAGGAGGAGGAGGAGGAGAGGAAGGAGAAGAGGAGGAAGAGGAAGAGGAGGAGGAGGAGGAAGAGGAGAGGAGGAAGAGGAGGAAGAAAAGGAAGAGGAGGAGGAGGAGGAGGAGGAAGAAGAGGAGGAGGAAGAGGAGGAATAAAATGAAGAGGAGGAGGAGGAGGAAGAAGAGGAGGAGGAGGAAGAGGAGGAAGAAGAAGAATACCTCAGTGGGACATAAAATTCTGGAGTGCACTACTCCAGTACTGGCAATTGTCCGAGATCATTAGAAAAAGCAATCAGTGCATGGCAAACCGCTTGTCTGCGGCCGGAGGAAGAGGCCCCTCAAAACACAAAGGAGGGGCAAAATGAGCCGCACAATGATCTGAGGAATACGTAAGTAATTCTTGAGAGATTTTAATTACTTGATTATGCATATTTTATTATATAATTAGGATTAAGTGCAAGATAATACAATTCCAACCCACTTTTTATAAATTGGTACAAAATAATTGAACAGACGCACAAAAAAAGTTGAACATAAGTATATATTTTTTGAACACTGTACTATCTTGTAAATAGTGGTTTGGAATTGTAACGTTTTGTGAACGCCCCTATATAATATATATATATATATATATATATATATATATATATATATATATATATATATATTGGAATACGGGAGAAGAAATTTGGAAAACTCCCAACTGAATGGGAATTGATGCAATATTTCCACAACCGTGGGGAAGGGGAGTACACGTATGGGGGAATTGCTGAAATAATTGTAAGTGTTTTACATTAACATTATAAGTTGAATATAAATAACATGTTTGTATAATCATTTATTGTCAAAATTTTTGTATGTCTAGGACTCCGTGGAGGAACGAGTCTCGCAATTACCGCCTTCAGCAGACGACGATGAGCGCTTGAACCGATTGAGTCAAGCGTATGCTGAGACAGTAAGGCCAGACCACATAAAAGTTAGGGGTCTCGGTCAAATGAAGACGATGCGCATACAATCTGGTCATAGGCGGGACATCGTCTGGCACACATATTAACGGCTATGACCAAAGAGATGTTGATCGTTTGTTGGCTGAAGAGCGTGCAAGATATGAAAGAATGTTGGTGGAGCAACAAAGGCAGTATAACGAAAACTTGCGCTAGGAAGTGCACAACCAGATGGTAGCGTGGATGCAAGGCCAACAGGGAAACCTACCTAGTGGGTTTTCCCAACCAACTACTTCATATCCCCCTTACCCAACTTATCCTTCTTATCCTGCCGCCCCTAGTTACGCCCCTTATCCTCCCACCGGCCCTTCTAGTGGTGTTCCTCCCGTTCCTCCTAGTGGTTTTCCCGCCGCCCCTTATCCTCAGGCCTATCCTGCTCGTCCTCCAGCTTCCGGTCCTTTCCCTTCTCGTCGTAATTCCATCTCTCCAACTGAATTTGTAGACCTTCTTGAAAGAGATGCATATTCTGGTTACCCTCCGAGGGGTAATTATTCTGGAAATGAAAGAGGTGATGATGATCATGAGACTTAGGATGTCATGAATATTTGATCATGTTTTGGAACTATATATGTTGGTTTGTGATTTTACTGTTTATTTGGATTTATATGTCTGGATATTTGAGCATGTGTGGATATTTGAATTTATATGTCTGGATATTGGAACTATATATGTTGGTTTGTTATTATTATTATTGATTTTAGTGAAAAACAATTTAAAAAATATTTATTTTAAAATTTTATTGATTTAAAAAATAAAACGATCAATATATGTGTATATGTATACACATATTAGTAAATAGTGAAAAAGAATTTATTTTAAAATTTTATTGATTTAAAAAAAACGATCAATATATGTGTACACTAATACACATATTAGTAAATAGTGAAAAATAATTTAAAAAGTATTTATTTTAAAATTTTATTGATTTTTAAAAAGAAAAACAATCAATATATGTGTATTAGTGTACACATATTAGTAAATATTGAAAAAGAATTTAAAAAGTATTTATTTTAAAATTTTATTGATTAAAAAAAAAGATCAATATATGTGTATTAGTGTACACATATTAGTAAATAGTGAAAAAGAATTTAAAAAATATTTATTTTAAAATTTTATTTGATTTTAAGAATAAAAAACGCTCAATATATGTGTACACATATTAGTAAATAGTGAAAACGAATATATTTTATAATTTTATTGAAAATATTTTAATATTATAAGTGTATATATGGGCACAATTAGATAAATAATGAAAATAATATATACAAGTATTAGTTTAATTTTATATGTAATAATAATTTTCAAATAAAATATAACAAACAATTAATATTAAGTAGTATTATATTTAAAATATATAACAGAAAATATATGAAACATATATATATATATATATATATATATATAACAAAGATAAACATAACAACTATAATAGCCTTGTCCCAACGGCATGGCAAAACACGCAAGACCTCCGCATACAAGGAGGTCGCGTGTTCGAAACTCATGGGGGGCGAAAATTCGCCCAATTTCAGCCCACTATAGGGAACAAATATGACATTTGATTTGAACGCAAAATATTACGCGTCGTAGTTAATATGAGTGGATGTTCTGGTTTAAGAATGGAATTAAGCTACTCTAAAGTCTATTTCTAACAATGCAAATTATGAAATCAACAAAATAACTACGGGTTTAATCAATTACGAGATGATGATGCTCAGGATAGGAATCCCTACGTATACTAACGGAGCTAGTACGATAACTAAAATAACCGTGATGTGCAAGTATTAATCCTAAGTGTACTAAAACTAGGCAATCAACTTCCCTAATCTAGGACCAGATTGAAAGACTAAAAGCTCAAGAATTAACCCTAATACTTTGTCATATATCAACCTACTTCACAACCCACTAAACAAGTTATATGGATTATGCTTAATTAATAAGACCCTTATTTACCCAAGGTGATGCGGTCGTCCTCCCTAGATAAACCGGTAAATTATAAACCCCTTCTATAACCCTATCGTTAAGTCTACTTGTTATCAAAGAGTGATAAGATCGTCCTCTCTCTAATAATTTTCGTACTCAATTCCAAGATAATTATAGGGTTTATTTTAAGCATTCAATTAATTAAGAGAACTAGCACTAAACATCACGAGTTATCCTAATTATGTACCAACATCCTACTTCTACGAGTTCATCATACCCCAAGCATTCAAGGGTTCTAGCATAACATGATTAATTGAATAACGAAAACAATAACAAGAACAATAAACATATGCATAATTGAATTAACAAAAGAATTGAAAAGCATAAACAAAAGAATAACTCAAAATCTCAATATAAATATGGAAAAATTAGGGTTTATATAAGTCTAAAAGATTCAAGAAAGAAAGAATTAAACTAAAAGGTTCAAAAGAAATAATTAAACTATGAATTCATAAGCTAAAACCTCGATTACAAAGTGTAAAACTCTTCAACCCTCCTTCCCAAGCTCTCTCCTTTGAAAAACGAGTGTAAATATGTATTGATATGTAAAAATATGCTTGAAATGGGTATTTATAGGCAACAGACCGTTTTGGGGTGATTTGGGCCGAATTTGCGTCAAAATAGGACTCAAGCTCCACAAGGTCGAGTCCCTAGGACTCGAGCAAGTGTCACTCGAGTCCCCTCTTCTTTCCAGCGCAAAACAGGGACTCGAGCTGTCGAGGTCGAGTGCATAGGACTCAACCACCCCTTGGTTGAGTTTCTTCTCGCTGCTGTACACATGTTCGTAAAATCTTCATATCTTCTCAACTGGGAGTCCGTTTTGGCCGATTCAAAGTCCTACGAACTCCTCTTTTCGCCCTCTATCCAACTATGAATACCAAAGAGATAAATTAATAAGTTTATGAAAATGATGCTCAAAAGACTCTAAATACTCATAAAAAACACTCAAAACATGGGCAAAATGAGCTATAAATCATAACAATTTCACGCCTAATCAACATTCTGCTAACATGGTAGTGTGGTGGGGGTTAGCCTAGCAGTTCCGGGGGGGGGGGGGGGGGGGGGTGTTGGGGCGTGAAGGTCGTGGGTTCGAAACCCACGAAATAATTTTTTTTTCCGGATAAACAGGCAAGCGAGGGAATTACCCTCGCCACGTTAGCCGGGGTTTATTTCCCTCGCCAACTATGTGTCAGGGCCGCAGAACTTGTCGAGGGAATTTCCCTCGCGCCCATTTCTCGAGGGTTCTTTCCCCCGCCTTACACTAGGGCTCAGTTGAGGGACATGTTGTCGAGGGAATCTTTCCCTCTTCCAGTCCCACACGCCTTCCCTCTTCAATAGCCTCACTATTCTCGAGGGTCTTCATTTTCCCTCGCCTAAGGATTCGCGACCAGTATTTTGAAGAGGAAATTTTTTTCTCTTCAATACCCTCTCTACCCTCAATTCCCTCTTTAAAAACCCTCTCTAAATCAGCAGTTTTTGTGGTGGGAATGCAGAAAGGTCCAGGTTTGTAATTTGACTAACAATCCTTCCACGTATGTGTGGGTGATTAGGCGTGAAATTGTTATGTTTTGGTGCCCGATTTACTCATGTTTTGAGTGTTTTCGATGAATGCTTGGAGTCAAATGAGTATCATTTTTATAAAATTATTAATTTGTCTCTTTGGTTTTCATAGGTGAATAGAGGACGAAAAGAGGAGTTCGTAGGACTTTGAATCGACTCAAACGGATGCCCGGATGAGAAGATATTGAAGAAATACGATTGGTATTAGTGCGGACGAGGAAAAGTATCATTTGGAAGGATTAGAGATCACTCGAGCGCATTGCTCAAGCGCCACCGCTCGAGCGCCCTACTCGAGCGCGCAAACGTACAGAACAATTCTTGCGCTCGAGCAGCTCGAGCGCCACCGCTCGAGCGAATCACTCGAGCGCCCAAAAACATACAGAGAAGATTCAGCGCTCGAGCAGCTCGAGCGCGACCGCTCGAGCGAATGCATCATTCGAGCTACACTGCTCGAGCGGGACCGCTCGAGCGTTTTGCTCGAGCGCCCATATACTTTTGCCTCCGGATGCGTATTTTCGGCCCATTAACTCCCGTTTCGACCCGGTGCCTATATATACCTCTTCCAAACACGTTTTGAAGAATCCCGACTTTAGAAATCACTTTAGACTTAGTTTTTGGAGAGGAAGAAGAAGAGCAAGCTTTATTTTACGTATTGTTAAGGTTTTGCATACGAATTCTTAGTTTCTTTTCATTAGTTCGTTACTTTAAACGCTTTTAATTTCGTTTTAGTTAATTCAATTTCAGTTCTTCGTAGTTATTTTCTTTTTAAACCCTAGTTCATGTTTCTTACTTTCTTTATTCAATTCATTATGTTTATGTTCGTTGTTTCTTCTGTTGCTTTTATTTTTGTTATAACCATGTCCGGCTAAAACCCTTGAATGCTTGGGTTAGGATGAACTTGTAGAAGTAGGATGTGGGTACGTAATTAAGGTAATTGATGACGTTAGTTTTAATTCTCTTAGTTAATGAATTCTTATAATTAATCTGAACTTCACCTTTAAATTCAGTACGAAAGTGTTAGAGAGAGGACGACCGCATCACTCAATAACAACTAGTAGTCTTAACGAGAGGGTTTAGGAAAGGTTAATTCATCTACCGGTTTAGCGAAGGAGGACGACCGCATCACCTTAGTTAAATTAGGGTCTCATTAATTAAGCACAATTCATTAATTTGTTAGTGGATTAGTGAAGTCGATTGCTAGGATAAAGTATTAGGGTGAGAAATCTTGAGCTTTCATTCTACGATCTTTTACTTAGGTTAATTCTTGTTTGTCACGATTACTTTGATTATGTACCTGCTCCGTTAGTATACGTAGGGATTCCTATCCTGAGCATCACCATCTCTCATTAGAAAACAACTCGTAGTTAATTCGTTCTTTTTCATTCTTTAGTTAATTAGTCTATTTTAGTCTTTTAATTAATTTTTCAAAAAACCCAAAAAAATATTACACTCATATTAACTACGACGCGTAGATCTTCAGGGATCTATTCGCATACATATCATCCCTTGGGTTCGATAATACTTGGTCCCTATACTTGCCCATACTACAGTGAACCCGTTCTCTTGCGGGGTAGCTACTAGTAGAAGCTAGTGTAGTCGCTTCAAGTCAATGGCGCCGTTGCCGGGGATGGCGTTATATGCTCTTTGAATAGGACTTGTCGATAGCTTAGTAGTTAGTAGTGAGTGCCTATTTTCTGCTTTTATTTCTTTTTGTTATTTTTATTTATTCGGCAGTTGCGTTTTGATCCATCTGCTAGTGTGTCAGGTTTATGAGAACACGCTCACAAGGAAACACGAGCGAAGAGAGAATACCGTTGGACCCTGAGACAATAGCTAGAAGGAACCGAGCTTACTTGAGAAGAATGAACGCAGCCGACTTAGGGAAGGGACCAATGGACCTCAATAATGAGTTGGACGATGCTGCCAATGATTTCAATCAGGCAGTAGACCGGGTTGATGGCTCTGGAGGGAGTGGTGGTCAGAATCAAGACCAGTTCGTAGATAGTAGTAGCCAGAACCCGGGTGCACAAAATGTAAACAATCCAGCTCAGAATCTTGTCCCAAATACTCAGAACAACCCTGCTTACCCACAAAACCCGAATAACCCTTTCCATAACCCAGCATACCAACATTACCCATACCCACCATACCCTTATCCACCATACCCGTATCCTCCACCTCCTGTCTATAACCAACCACCTGTGTACCAACAACCTCCAGTTCAAAACATACAAGCAGTACCTGCTGCTAATCCTCAACACGTTCCTATGAACGTAGATCACAATATTGCTATTCGAGGGAGGTTTGCAGCGCAGCCACAGCGGTACTATGATGGAGTGGCTTTGCCTCCTGTTGAGGCGAACAACTTCTCGATATCACCGGGGATTTTAAAGCTGCTGACCGAGAATCAGTTCAAAGGGGTGATCGGGAAGGAGAATCCTCATACACATCTGAGGAGTTTTCTCATGATAGCCTCAACATTCAATTACAATGGCATGTCTGAAGATGCCAAGAGGCTTAGGCTGTTCTCATTCTCATTGACGGGAATAGCCAAGGAGTGGTACGATAATACGCTCCCGCGGGGAGGTATTACCACTTGGGCCGAGCTCGAGCGTCTGTTCCTCGAGCGATTCTACCCTCCATCTAGGACGATCAAGGCTAGAATTGAGATCTCGTCCTTTCGCCAGAAGTCTGGAGAGGATCTACGCCAAGCGTGGGAGAGATACTCAAACATGCTGATAGAGTGCCCGCAGCACGGGTACAATGAGGGGGATATTATGGCATTCTTCTACAGTAGTGCCAACAAGACGGGGCAAGACCATTTAGACGCCTGTGCGGGTGGAGCATTCCTCAATCAAGGCATAGAGAGGTGTAGAGAGATCGTTGACAACATTGTCACGAATGCCGGTGCTTGGAGTGGAGATACAGATTTGCAAAGAGTGCATCAGGTTGAGGAGGGAGAAGGAACGAGAAGGCTGCTGATGGCTATGATGGAAAAGATCAACAACCTCGAGTTGGGGAAGAATTTGGGTGGAGAGCATGCAGTAGAGAATGAGAGAGTAGACCAACCCAGTGGACAGCAAGAGGTAGCCAATTACATGGGAGGTCCATATTACAATCAGAATGGCTACCAAGGTGGTAATCAGTATGGAAGGCCTTCTTATGGCCAACCATTTGTGCCTCCAGGCCCTCAGCCACTTCAAAATCAATGGAGGAACACACAAGGGTATCAAGGAGGCCAGCAGCCTCCTCAAAACACATGGAGGAGGAATGATAATTTTTCTTATGCTAACCCAAAAGCTGGTGTTACTGTTCCTGCAGGTGTTGATCCGGGGTCTAAACCTCCTGGTGGAGAAGGCGGTGCATCAACCGAGGAGATGTTGAGAGCGATCCTTCAGAAGGTGGAGGAAGGGAGCAAGCGGTTGTCATCCTTGGAGTACGATGTGAAGGAGTTGCACAAGAAGGGTGATCAACGTGATCAAGAGCTCCAGAAGATGAACGTTGAGTGGACTAGAACTCAACAAGAGAACAATCGAAGGTTCACCTCTTTAGAGCTCCAGATGAGCCAGATTGCAAAATCAGTGAATAGAATGCCGGAGGGGAACCCGAAAGAGCAGTGCAAGGCGATCCAGCTGAGAAGTGGAACCAACTACGAAGGTCCTCAGATGCCTGCTGATTCTGAGACGCCCCAAGAAGAGATTGAGCCTAAAGGAGATGAAGTTGAGAAGGGGATTGAAAGTAAAGGGATTGAGAAGCATAAAGATGTGGATGAGTCCCATCAAGACAAAGACCTTGAGGAGGTTGAGAGAGTTCCTAAGTGGAAAAAGGCAAAGGAAGCAAGGGAGAAAGTGAAAGAAACAGAAAGAGATGAATGAGGGGTACCCAAATCGGTGATACCTGTCCCATATCCACAGCGCTTCATGAAAAAGAAGCTTGATGAGAAATTCGCTAAGTTCCTTGATGTTTTTAAACAATTGCATATTAATATCCCTTTTTATGATGCTTTGGAACAGATGCCACACTATGCGAAGTTTCTGAAGGACTTGATCGCAAAAAGACGGCGAGTGGATGAGCCGAAGTTGGTACAGCTGAACCACGAGGTGAGTGCATTAGTGCACAAGGCGCTGCCACCGAAGCTGAAGGATCCCGGGAGCTTCACCATCCTATGTGACATTGGGAACGGGATCAAGAAGGGAGCGTTGTGCGACCTCGGGGCGATCATTAATTTGATGCCACTATCGCTTTTCAAGAAGTTGGAAGGTGGTGAACTTCAACCCATAATGATGACGCTTCAACTTGCCGATCGGTCTATTACTCGACCTCAAGGTGTGGTTGAAGACGTTCTAGTGAGAGTTGGAGATCACATTTTTCCAGCCGACTTTGTAGTGTTAGAAATGGAGGAAGATGAGCACGTGCCCCTGATTTTGGGAAGACCGTTCTTAGCTACGGCGGGGATGGTGCTAGACGTGGGAAATGGGAAGATCACGTTGAAGGTTGATGATCAAGAAGTGAAGATCTCCCTATATGAAGCCATGAAGCACCCGAAGGAGGATGAGAGCTTGTATTGCATGGATGCCATTGATCCTCGTGTTGAAGACACACCTTCTATCCCTAATCCTTCTGATATTCATGATTTTGTTAATCCTTCACTCAATAATTTAACCCATGAACATTATGTTCTTGATTATTTTGATAGGGATAAAGTGAAGAAGTTGAAGGATGAAGAGGTGAAGAAAGTGGACGTGGTCCAGTTAGACGGGAAAGGAGGAGTTAAGAAGAAAAAGTCCAAACTCAAGAAGTTGTTTAGTAAGACTCCTCCAGATAGAGGCAAGAAGGAGTTGAGACCCATAACACTTGGGGATGGTAAGAAAGCAAAGGTACTCATGATGGTGGGGCATCAAGGAAAGGAGTTCAAACACCACTCTTATGAGAGTAAGGGAGGTAAATTTGAGTATGATGTCCCATAAGCTCCTTTGAGCTTGGTCCGGCATGAGGACCTTAAAAATAGCGCTGAATGGGAGGCAACCCATTTTTATTTGCTTTCATTTATTTTTAGTGTCTTTTTATATTATTAGGGTGTTTAGAGTCGTATGTCTAACCTCGTACTCGAGAGCTTTATTTTGTAGGCTTGTCTCTAAAGGAGTAAAGGAACCAAAGAAGTGGAGATTGAAGGAACCAACTTGTGACAAGGGAGTGTGCAAAGCTATTGAGAGAACATGAATTGTTCGGTTGAGGTAACCCACAACCCCAAACTTAGACCTCTAGCAAGGTCGAAGTTTGGGGGGGTGGAGTTTCTTTTTATGATTACATTGCACATGCATGCACGCCCTTATCTTTGAGTTGAGTTTGATTGATTATTGGTGCCTTGAGATGCTCCTTGGGCTATTATTAATTTGTTTTGTTACTCAATATTTTATGCCTATCAATCACCTTATGCTTGTTGATTGCTATCTTTGAGTATGATTTGATGAGTAGGATGAATTGTGAGGCTGAGTTAGGAGTTTTCTTGTGTGAGTGTTTGAGTTAGAGTTGATTTGAGAAAGAACTTGTATGCTTGTAAATTTTTCTTTTGAATGCTTGTGTGATGAGAGTGAGAATTCACTAGGACTAGCATGGATGTGAAAGCCGTGAGAGTTGTGCCTTACGAGATTTAAATGCATGATTTAATCTCTTCGTTTGTGAGTGAATCATCACCTTAGAGGATGCTAGAACTTGCATGTGCTCTTGCTTCTTGATTGTGTCCAGTTTGATATGCCGAATGTGATCTTAGGCCATCTTTGATTTAATTGAGTCACTTAGCCAAAATTTCCTTACCAATGACATTGAATCCCTTGTTAGCCCCTTTGAGCCTAGAGCCTATTTTATTTGCTAGCACATATGAACACTATTCCAATTCCTAAGCCTTTTTGTCCCAATTTGAGTGGAGAATAGGAAAGTGTGAATATGAAGGGAGTGAATTGAGTTGAAAAGGGAAAAGGTTGTTTGTTGAGTGAATATGAGAAGAAGGGTGTGAATGAGATTTGAGTTGTGGGAAAGAAAACAAAAAAATTGAGAATGAGCAAAAGAAAAAATGAGCTCATGTGTTTGTGCGAGAAAAAAAAAGAGAAAAAAAAAGTGATTGAAAAAAAAAAAAAAAAAAAAAAGTGAAAAGAGTTAGAAAAAAATTGAAGTGTTGAGAGGAGTGGAATTAAAGTGTATTGATTGCAAATGTTGAAGTGATTCTGCTCCTAATCTCAAAGTGCCAAAGTTGATTTTTCTATTCTCCATTCACTTGAGTCACTTACCCCATATTGTTATCCCACCTGTCCAAAGAGCCTACATTACAACCTTGAGAAAAGTCCTTTTTGATTCGGCATGGATTTCTAGAGTATGGTCGGAGTTGAGAGCATTTACAAGCCTATGGCTGCCAATATGTGTGATTGATTGATTGAGTGAGTCCCTTAAACACTTTTATACACTTGTGAGGGAGTGAAACACATCGTTGAGTGCACGTCCATGCTTGATCTTGGTGTTTCTTGTTGTTGTTGCATGAGTATGATGAAAGAAAGTGAGTGAGTATACGGGTGATTGATCTTTGAAGCTCGAGTTCAATTACTTGCATGATTTGATTCTTGATTCATTCCTAACAATTTCACTTGACTTATTATTTCGTTGCTTGAGGACAAGCAACATGGTAAGTTTGGGGGGGTTGATTAGGCGTGAAATTGTTATGTTTTGGTGCCCGATTTACTCATGTTTTGAGTGTTTTCGATGAATGCTTGGAGTCAAATGAGTATCATTTTTATAAAATTATTAATTTGTCTCTTTGGTTTTCATAGGTGAATAGAGGACGAAAAGAGGAGTTCGTAGGACTTTGAATCGACTCAAACGGATGCCCAGATGAGAAGATATTGAAGAAATACGATTGGTATTAGTGCGGACGAGGAAAAGTATCATTTGGAAGGATTAGAGATCACTCGAGCGCATTGCTCGAGCGCCACCGCTCGAGCGCCCTACTCGAGCGCGCAAACGTACAGAACAATTCTTGCGCTCGAGCAGCTCGAGCGCCACCGCTCGAGCGAATCACTCGAGCGCCCAAAAACATACAGAGAAGATTCAGCGCTCGAGCAGCTCGAGCGCGACCGCTCGAGCGAATGCATCATTCGAGCTACACTGCTCGAGCGGGACCGCTCGAGCGTTTTGCTCGAGCGCCCATATACTTTTGCCTCCGGATGCGTATTTTCGGCCCATTAACTCCCGTTTCGACCCGGTGCCTATATATACCTCTTCCAAACACGTTTTGAAGAATCCCGACTTTAGAAATCACTTTAGACTTAGTTTTTGGAGAGGAAGAAGAAGAGCAAGCTTTATTTTACGTATTGTTAAGGTTTTGCATACGAATTCTTAGTTTCTTTTCATTAGTTCGTTACTTTAAACGCTTTTAATTTCGTTTTAGTTAATTCAATTTCAGTTCTTCGTAGTTATTTTCTTTTTAAACCCTAGTTCATGTTTCTTACTTTCTTTATTCAATTCATTATGTTTATGTTCGTTGTTTCTTCTGTTGCTTTTATTTTTGTTATAACCATGTCCGGCTAAAACCCTTGAATGCTTGGGTTAGGATGAACTTGTAGAAGTAGAATGTGGGTACGTAATTAAGGTAATTGATGACGTTAGTTTTAATTCTCTTAGTTAATGAATTCTTATAATTAATCTGAACTTCACCTTTAAATTCAGTACGAAAGTGTTAGAGAGAGGACGACCGCATCACTCAATAACAACTAGTAGTCTTAACGAGAGGGTTTAGGAAAGGTTAATTCATCTACCGGTTTAGCGAAGGAGGACGACCGCATCACCTTAGTTAAATTAGGGTCTCATTAATTAAGCACAATTCATTAACTTGTTAGTGGATTAGTGAAGTCGATTGCTAGGATAAAGTATTAGGGTGAGAAATCTTGAGCTTTCATTCTACGATCTTTTACTTAGGTTAATTCTTGTTTGTCACGATTACTTTGATTATGTACCTGCTCCGTTAGTATACGTAGGGATTCCTATCCTGAGCATCACCATCTCTCATTAGAAAACAACTCGTAGTTAATTCGTTCTTTTTCATTCTTTAGTTAATTAGTCTATTTTAGTCTTTTAATTAATTTTTCAAAAAACCCAAAAAAACATTACACTCATATTAACTACGACGCGTAGATCTTCAGGGATCTATTCGCATACATATCATCCCTTGGGTTCGATAATACTTGGTCCCTATACTTGCCCATACTACAGTGAACCCGTTCTCTTGCGGGGTAGCTACTAGTAGAAGCTAGTGTAGTCGCTTCAAGTCAGTGGGTCTTGGAGGCCTATAAATAGGTGTCATCATGCATAGTTTCTGGCGCCACAAAAAATTCTCTCTCACTCTCTCCCTCAATATTCTAGCATATAGAGTCTTTAAGAAATCAGTTCAGTTCATACGTTCTTCCTGTTCGCCGGAGCTTCAAGACCTGCGGTGCCACACTCTTGAAGACGAAAGTGTTGTTTTACCTTTGGGGACATATTTCCAGAATCGAAGAGCACTATCGGGGAAATTTCGTCTTGCGGGAAGAGGTCTTCCTCGACTCGACACACTGCTTTCTTCTCTTTTCTTTTTCTGTGTAAAATTTTGTTTCGAGTTGTAATATTTTATTATTTCTTTTGTAAAAAGAATTATTATTTCCACAGTTAAAATTCCAAGAATTCCCTCAAACACTATACTCACTACCCATTTTCTTTAAAAATAGTGCTCATTTTAGGTGCAAATTAACATTATTGGAATGGAGGGATCGAGTACCATATTTTATTTTCTAGCTCATCTAATTTTTATTGTATAAGTTACATTGTTAATATTTAAAATTATTCTTAAAATTACTAAAGAATTAACAAAAATAGTAAAGACTGAGAATTATAATTTTTTATTAAATAGTTTTTTAAAATTTTAATATATAAATACATATAAAATAAAATAAACTAAAAATTGGAGGGCCCAGTGCCCTAGGCCGGACGAGATCTCCTGTAACACAACGGTGTAACATCTCCTGTTACACCATTAGATAATTGACACGTGTCCTATATGGATTGAAATTAACTTAACTATGGTTTGAGAAATCCCTATATAATCTATATCATATCTTATATCAAATCTTACCCCATATAAGATTTACAAAAATGTTTTATCAGTTATTTAAAATCTTATCCCATATTTAAAATTTTAAAATCAAGTATTAAGATATGAGTATATGAAATATAGTGTTTTTTAAAATATATTGAAAATAAACAAAAAAAACCGATTTTAACAAATTTAAAATGTGAATGCAAAAATTAAATAAACTAAAAAAATTTATACGTACACCTATATTCATAATTTATTTTCAAATATAGTCAATTTATTTTAAATACTCCATTATATCGTTATTAATTTATATTAAAAAACATAGGTAAAATAATAATAAATTATGCTAATAAATATATTAAAATTGTATATAGTGCTTATACAATTGAAATAATTTTTTAAAATATAAATTGTTATTTCTTTTCAAAATCTTAAGTAACAGTGTCAAACACATTTTTAAAAAAGACAAAGTATAGAGTGAAAATGGTTCATACATGAACCACTGAAGGTATTACTTTTTTCCAATGAAGAGTATTAGTTGTGTACTAAAAATAAACTAAAATTTTTTTAGTGAAAATTAACAACCAATATACTTTAATGATTCATGTATAAATCAATTTTACTCTTATATACTCTTTTAAAAAATATATAAATTTATTTCAAACTAAAATCTTGCTCAAGTATAACTTTTTTGATGTAAGTATATTTAAAAAAAAAAAAAAAAATTATACTTACATCAAATTAAAGATTTTTCTCAAATATGTTTAATAAATTAAAAATCATTATCAAACAAATTAACAGCTAAGTTTTTTTTTTTTTTTTTGGAAAAATTAATAACTAAGTTAAATATTGGTAAAAGAACTATGCCTTTTAAATTAAAATTCTTATTGTTTTCAAATCTCAAATATATAAGAGGGTTAATCATTAAAAAGATATATTTTGTAAAATAAAAAAATTACTAATAATTAGTATGTCAATTATTTGAATACAACATATCACTAAAAATATATTTAAGTATAATACTATAATATAATTATTTTTATTTTACCAAGAACTAATTAAATACATATTTATTTTCTTCTCTTCCAAATAAATATGTATATTGATTGATCTATATTTATTTTTAAGACATGTTACGTTATAATTAAATTTTTTTTGAACGCCTTTATAATTGATTCAAATGTTTTGCATCTTGAATATTCATAATTAATTTGGACTTTTTCTAATGATTATATTAAATTATTCATAAAATTACAATAATAATCTTGATTATATAGAAAAAAGTTAAGTGAAAATAATTTAAATATAAATTTATGTTTGGAAGGGAATATATTAGGTAAGATTTGATGGAGAGAAATAGGGATTTCTTTAATCCATGGTTACTTTGATTAAGTTAATCTTTATCAATTATGATATGTGGCAGTAATCTAGACAGTATAACAGGAGATGTTACACCATTGTGTTACAGGAGATCCCGTCCGGCCCTAGGCACCCCTTCTTCCGTCGACATAGTTCTATTTCTCTTGCAAGAATAGTTGTTGAATATTTTTATTATTTTTTTCAGTAACCAACATTTCGTGTAACACCTTTTCAAGTGTAGTATTTGTAAGTGCATAAGTTTTAAAAATATCATGTACTAAAGTAATGAAATTATACCGGTCTAATGACATGAGACAACATAATTTAAATATATTTTTTTTTATTAAAGTGTTAATGCGTCATGTTCAATTTATATTAATTTCACTGTCTAATGAAATGAGACAGTCTCATAACACGAGACCTACTCAATGAATTTAGTTAGAGTCGAAGTGTGTGGGCCCATAAATAATAATATTTTATATAATAATGTGAATATATTGAAAGTGAAATTTATTAAAAAAATTATTTTTTTGGTGAGACGGAAAAAAAGAAAAGAAGAAGAAGATGCAAACAGTAGGGGTACGGGGTTTTATAAATTATACAGTTACAAAATATTAGTGACTATATCTTTGAGCATAACATATATTGGGAGTCAACTGTTAAGACGAATGACTTGGCCATGAAAGGAAAGTTGCAACAAATGAGTAAATACGGTATAATAATCGCGTATTCAATATCTAATGATAAACACCCTTTTGATGTATTTACAGGTAAAAAACAAAGCAAAAACAACTCACATATTTGATGAAATATGCACAAAATACTCCCATATATATATATATATATATAAAGAGAAAGTATAGAGTGAAAATGGTTTATAAATGAATTATCGAAGAGTATTGATTGGTTTTTCTAAACAGTATTAGTTGTTTTCATTGAAGAGTATTACTAGTTTACACTGAAGAGTTTCAGTTGTTCAGTGAAAACAACTAAACCCGTCAGTGAAAATACTCAATACTCTTTAGTGATAACAAATAATACCCTTCGATGATTCATATATGAACCAAATTTACTCTATACATATTCTTATATAATGTATAAAACCTCTATATGTTTAATTAGTAAAAGTATGCACAAAATCATCACTAATCACTTTCATTTAAAGAAACGTGAATTCATATAATTGTCCTCTATTTTAATAAATACACATATTTTTATCAAACAAAGGGACTCGTGCATTTAACGAAATATAAATAATTTTTTTCTATGAATACTATTGTCATATAGTATAATTTTTTTTTATACATTTAATAAAATATGAGGATATTTTGTACATACTTTTATCATATATTGAATTTGAGTATGTATAGAGTGAAATTGGTTTATATATGAATCATTGAAGAGTATTAGTTATTTTCACTGAAGAGTATTAATTATTTTTACTGAAGAATATTTTAGGTTTACACTGTTAGTTTATTTTCACCGAACAACTAAGGGGGCGCTTGGTTAACAATTCTTCAATGGTAATGGGAATGAGATTGAAAATTATTGTAATTAGTATGGTTTATGAGAACAAAATCACTACCTCTCCTCCTAAATAAGGTAATCACTACTCCATTTTGATTACCCTATTTTCTTCCTACAATCATCCTCCTCAATCACTCCCCCTTTCCTCCACCAACAACCATTAGTTGTCAACTTTTATTCCAAAATTGGGGCATGACACTAGCAATGGTGTCACCATTGGAACACTTATTCCCCTAACATATCATTTTTCTTATGAGAGCGTAGATGGAAATAAATTTTCATTCCCATTACCATTGAAGAATTGCTAATCAAGCGCCCCCTAAGACTCTTTAGTGTAAATCAGTAATACTCTTTAGTAAATATAACTAATATTCTTCAATAAAAACAACTAATACCCTTTGGTGATTCATGTATAAACCAGTTTCACTCTATACTTTGTCATTGAATTTTTTTATGCAATATTTAAAAATTTATAAATTTTTCGGGCATATATCTTCAAATACGGGAGATATTATGTCTTTTACCCTGTATTAATAAATACGCACGATTATAAACCCACAACTTTTTATTTAGGAAAAAAGTAAAAACCCACAAAAGATTTTAACTTCGACAAAAGTGAAGTAATTAACGTGACATCAAAAATTGACGCAAGTGGTCTTTAGTGGCTAGCTAAACCAATTAAACAGAACTATATCGACAATAGACTAGCTAGCTAAAACAGTATAACCTCATTGTCATAGATGGGACCTACGGTAAATTAATTATATAGTCAAATAACAGATGTAAAATTTACTAGAAATACAACTGGCAACACACTTGTTAGAATTTTTTTTTTTGGAAAGACACTTGTTAGAATTTAGAAAAAAGAATTCATTTCTCCTCATCCATGGGTCAGATCTAATTTTCCGTGTGAAATTAATTCATTTAATTATTTTTCTTTATAAACTATCTTGTTTCTTGGAATGAAAATAATTATTTTTATTTACATACTTCAACATACATTTATTTAAACATTTTGTCATTGAACCTCATACACAACATTTTTAATTAGAATAATTTATTTTGTACTTAAATTTTACTATATAATATTCTTGATTTTTACATGTTATACTCCGTTAGTCCCCTCTTAATTTTCACACTTTTCAATTCGAGACGTCCCGATATAATTTTCACATTCAAAATAAGGAAATAAAACACCTTTATTTCAAAATACTCTTCATTTATTAATCCAAAAAATCAATAAAATAGTTTTTCTTAAAAAATGTGTCTAAGAGTATCAATTTTTTCAAAACCCGTGTAAAAGCTTATTGTTTTTTATGTGAAAAATATTGTGTCCAGAATTAATATAAATGAGGGTGACAGGTAAGAGCAGGAATTGTGTGGTATGTTAAATTTGGGCAAATAAGTTAGTCGACAAATTAAGAAAGATAAGGATGTTTGAATAAAGACATTAAAGACTCAATAGAAGGAAAAGGGGTGGTTGGGCCCATGTGAAGTGAGGGGTGTCCCTTAATTCTTTGAGAGTTTTATTAGAAAATGATGACACCCCTATGCGTTTTCAATATCTCATTGGCTGCTTTTTGTACGTACTCAAACTCCAGATGTTGACGTCTTTCTAACACTGTACGGACTCCCCGTATTTTCCTTAGAAATGTGCTATTTCTCTATATCTATTTATTTGTAATTGTATGCATATATATATATATATATATATATATATATATATACACACAAACAAAGCCATGCATTGCACCCTACCCCCACCCGGCCACCCCCCCTTCATAATTGATTTGTAGCCTTTTTAACTTTGGATGGGGTTGGGGGGTACTCTAACTAGGAAAGGATGAGGTTATCTTCATAAATATTGGAATCCCATTTTGTTTTAGTTTATTCATGAAATTTCCTTTTCTTGTAGTGTTTTGAAAGGGAAAAAAGAAAAGGTTATACTCATACTCATGAATAAGGAAATGAAACTTAGCTAGTTTTGGTGTGAGTCAATTTCTTAAAAAAACAAAAATTATTACAAGGGGTAAAAAGGGAAAAAAAAGATTTTATTTTTACATCACTTTTTTACAATTTAGAAATGGCAGCTAAAAATTTCTAAATATAGACAGTGAATCAATCAGTCAAATACAGGCAAGGCAATCTTCTGTTAGAAGACCTTTCCGAGTTCATAGAGAGATTTTCTTTTCTTGATTTTCTCCCCCCTTATTTTCCCCCTTTCACTCTCTCTCTCTCACACACACACGCACATCAGATTTGTTTCTTCCCTTTTTAGGCCTATTTCTCCTCCTACCTCCAACCAAAAGTTTCTCTGGGTTTTTGCCAAATTTGTAAGCATCGACCCCTTTTATTATCACACCACTTCTTTGCTTTTATCAGTTTTGGCACCACCATTATTTCCCAAATAATTCAATCAAAAAATTCCATTAATTGAAAATTATTTGTGTGTTAATTAGTTTGGCAAAATGGTGAGAGGAAAAACCCAGATGAGGCGTATAGAAAACGCTACAAGCCGGCAAGTAACCTTCTCCAAGAGAAGAAATGGGCTTCTCAAAAAGGCCTTTGAGCTTTCCGTTCTTTGTGATGCCGAAGTTGCCCTCATAATCTTCTCTCCTAGAGGAAAGCTCTACGAATTCGCTAGCTCAAGGTACGGTACCCCTCTCTCTCTCTCTCATGAAATTATTTGGATTAATTTTATTTTTAATTTTGTGGGGTTTTTTGAGATCATATGAAATTAGTTATTTTTGTTGTGTATGTACTAGATCCTTCATTATATGGGTTATAATCGTCATTTTGATTTAGTCACAAAATTAAAGGGGTGTTCTAACATTTACTTTTGTGATAATAATATACCTAGTTAGCTTCTTCTCATTCAATGAACTTTATTCATTTCAAACATTCTTGTTGGTGTTTATTGTAGATCATATGTACGTAAATCATTCATCAAAAAGTGAGATAAAATATGGGTTTTTTTGTTTCTTCATTTCAAAGAGTTTTTGCTGCATTTTTTTTTATGAATAAAAATCTAATTATTACAAGGTGTGCCGTAAAGTTGTAATCTGCATATGCTTTTTTTTTTTTTTTTTTTTAATTAGTAGTATGTGGGTGAGTGATGGGAAATGAGGGAGAGATTGAATGTGATTTTTTGTATTGTTTTAAATAGTAATATGATCAAATTGAATTGTGTTAAATATGTTTTATTAAAATGTGGTTGATAAACGAAGCACTTATTTTTCCAAAAATCTTTTTGGAAATAGCTGAAAAAAGTACGCGACATTTCCAAAATTGTCAGTGATTTTATTTTTAATAAAAGTTAAAGATTGTTGAAATCGTGACTTCTTTGCAAAAGCAGTTGAAACACAGTGTATATATATCTTGGCAAAAAAATAGCCTTACATTTGTTTTTGGATAAACTTTATGTTTATCAAGATTATTGCTCACAAGCGTTTTCAAAATTTCCAGGAGTATTTGCAAATAACTTTTAGAACCACTTAAAAATAAAAAAATAAAAACTTTTAGAACCACTTATCTAAGAGTGTATTTGCTCTTCTAAATTTCTAATAAATAGTTTAGAATCACATTAGTTTGACTTTTCTTTCTAAAAATTTACTCTAAGCTCCAATTAAATTTGAAAACACACCCAATTTTTTTGAGAATGAGCTTTTGAAAATAGCAAAATATAGAGTGATAATAATTCATATATAAATCATTTAAAGTTATTAGTTGTTTTAAATTTCTAATAAATAGTTTAGAATTCGACTCATTTTTTTTCTTTCTAAAAATTTACTATAATCCCCAATTAAATTTGAAAAAACACCAAATTTTTTTGAAAATGAGCTTTTCAAAATGACAAAATATAGAGTGATAATGGTTCATACATAAACCATTTAAAAATTATTAGTTGTTTTTATTGAAAAGTATTAGTTTATGATATTATTAGTTGTTTTATTAAATAGTATTAGTTTCGTAGGGTATTTCACCGAAGGGTATGAAGAGTATTAGTTATTTAACTAAAGAGTATTAATTAGTTACACTTTGATTACACTAAAAAGTATAACAAAGTGATTTATATATGAACCAATTTCACTTTATACATACTCTTTTGAAAATAAATGATTCGACCTCTTTTCATATAGTTTGCAATGAACACCCCTCAGTAGGCAAATTCTTGCAAATAAATTACTATTATAAATAAATAAATATTTTTTTAAGTAAATCAATGCAAAGAAAAGTTTTTTTATTTGAATAATTAATTTTTATTTGCAACACTTTCAAAAGCACTTGTGAGCATTTTTAACAAAACAAAACAAACATGTTAGATTATAAATAAAAAACCTCATATTTTTTACAATTATTTTTTTTTTAAATCAAAGATTGTTTCTTGTCGAATTTTTTGCCAATAAGTTGAAATAAAATGATATCGTTACTTCGTTAGCGACCCAATTTGTATTTTGAAAATGATTAAGTAGATTATTTTTTAAATAAAAAATTATAAATAAATAAAATATGTTTAATTTTAAAACCAAATAGTGTTATCCACTGACTTCTCCAATTAATCTCGTCAGTTGGCATTGATCAATTTCTTTTTTATTTTGTACGTGCTCCTTTTAATTTAGATGGTATTTGGTCAAATGGGAAATTATTACTTTAATAGTATTAATTATTTTATTATGAAGTCCTTATCAAAAATAAAAAAAAATTATTATGAAGTATTAGTTACAAATAGGTGCACGATAAAATGACATTCAAGCCCAACACCATATCCCACCCTCTATCCAAGCATCCCCTATTTTGTGTTCCAATGTTTTAATTAAAAAAATAAATTCAAATCAAGTTAATTTCTTTATTTTGTGTTGCAACTTTGGCAAGGGTCTTGAAAAAATGAGGTGGGTTTGTGTAGAACAAAACATAAATAATGGGAGAGATTACAAAGGTGGGGAAAATATCAAAGTGAGGCCTACTAAAATAGAGAGGAGAGGGTTTAGTGAATACTATTGATGATTCTATTGATATCACAGTGAATAGTATTAAGAATTGAGAGGGTATCTTGAAAAACAGATTTTGAGATGAGAAAAATGAGTTTTTTTTTTTTAATAAGCAAAAACATAATGATCATAGTATATCATAACATTTCTCTTTCTTCCTTTTAACATTATTTTAAAAAAAATTATAAAGTGCATGAGAAAATTGTTCAAGTACATTTTTCTTATGCTGTGGTTCTCAAATAATCGTAGCCTTGAAGTCGAGTCTTTAAAAATCGAATTGAACAAAAGACAAAGTATAGAGTGAAACTGGTTTATACATAAATCATTGAAGGGTATTAGTTGTTTCTATTGAAGAGTATTAGTCGTATTTACTGAAGAGTATTACTGATTTACTAAAGACTTTTAGTTGTTCAATGAAAATGAACTAAGACTCTTCAGTGTAAACCATTAATACTCTTCAGTAAAAACAACTAATACTCTTCAGTAAAAACAACTAATACCCTTCGGTGATTTATATATAAACCAATTTCACTCTATACATACTGTGAACAAAAACATACAATATATCATGATAAATTAAGATTACATCATGTAAACTAAAACCAATTTCATTCTTTTGTGTGCTTTTAGTTTCTTGAAGTATGTTATTTGTCTACTTTTGGTTTCCTCAATTGTATATGTTAAACTTAATTTACCATAAAGATAAAAAAATTAAACAAAGTACTCTTTCATTTTGTTTGTCTTTTTAGTGATTTTTTTTTTTCAAATGTTGCATTAATCTAGAAAAATTAAATATCAATTCCCCCTCTACTTATTTTTTGTGGTAATATACACTAAACAATGTATAGATTTATAAAAGATGAAAAAATGTGATATTACACGCCATTAAATAATTTTTTTAATATGTATGTCATCCTTAACCGACAAATAAAATGGGACGAAGGGAGCAGTAATTAAAATTTCGTGCTATTTGGGCCTCCAATCACGGGGAGAAAGAATGCAGTTCCAAGAACCCTTCTAGACTAGCACTAGCCACTGTTATCAATAGGGTTATGGCATGTAAATGTACACATTTTAAGGCATAAAGCACTACATCAGTAAAGCCTAGAGATTGGTTCCCACTAATTAAGCATATTTACAAAAAAAATTAGTGATAATCAATGATGATAATTTTTTTTTTTTTAAAAAAGTGTACTAATGTTGTTGTTTACTGGTCCATATTAAAGTGAATAATTTTTAGAGGGTAATATATAGAAAAATCCAGTTGTCAAGGGTGTACAACCTTTGAAGCATCTGTCTTTGTTGAAGAGGCCGTAGTGTATGAGTGTTCCCTTCGTTTCACACATCTAGAGAATCTTTCTGTGCATCAAATACTTGTACGGAGGAGTTTAATGTTGCACATACCAATATCACTACATGCTTTTCACAATATTTTATATAACAAACACTGCTACTTTTCCCTCACTTCTAAACTTATAACTATAAATAATGTACAAGATTCTTTGCGAATTACCTCAAACGTATACATGCATCCATATGTATCCTTTCTTCGCATTAATTATTTTGTTGAGAAAAGTTGAAACAGTACTACTTTTTTATTTTTTTTAACAACAATTTTATTGCAAAACTGTAGTACAAGTGTACTCCCACCCATTTACAAAGTTGAAACAGTAATTTTAACTGTGGAATTATAACACTACAAGAAAATAAAGAATTGCCTACAATTTGCCCACAATTTTTTTTAATTATAATAGCATCTATATTTCTCAACCTAGATTTGCCTACGAAATAAAATCTCTAGGTATAATTACTTACAAGTCGTTTGCCTACAAAAATTTACCTACATCACAATTTGCCTACGGAATTTTGCGTAGACAATTTTTTTTGTAGGTGGGGAAGGAAAAACGCCATACAATTAGAAATTTTTGTAGGCAATTCGTAGGTAATCTTCACTACGAATTATTTTGTTGGAAATTTCGTAGCCATATTGGTAATTTCCGTGGGTAGTTTTTTGTTTTCATTACAACATAAGTGATATTATGTACGTAACACCCAAAAAATGTTATTCCCTCCGTCCCATAATTGTTTGCACACTTTTTTTATTCGTCCGTTCCACAATTGTTTGCACACCCATAAAAGGAAATATTTTTATAAACTCCACCCTCTCAATATTCACATATTTACAGAAATTGCCATTACTTTTTACCTTTTGGGCCCACAATACACTCAATTCAACCACTTTCTTCACTTTATACCCCACAAAACACTCCTCATTATACTTTTGTCTTAAAAGTTGTGCCCAAACTATAGTGCAAACACTTGTGGGACGGAGGGAGTACATAATATGTATAAAGTGTTACCTATGTACAATAAGTAACACTTTTAAGGGTGTTGCAGTTGCTGGCGTAGCCTAAACTCTAATGCAACACTTTTTATAATATATATAACACTTTAAAAAAATATTACATATATATGTAACACCTATATAAAAAATTTAGGTAACACTTGTGTAAATTAATATATAATGAACAATGAACAAAGAGAAAAAAATGTAGCCTCTAACTCTAATTCAACACTTTTTATAATATATGTAACACTTTAAAAAAATGTTACATATATATGTAACACCTATATAAAAAATTTAGGTAAAACTTGTGTAAATTAATATATAATGAACAATGAACAAAGAGAAAAAAATGTAGGCTCTAGGCATTGAACCCTGGACCTCTTGCATAGAAAACTAGATATTTTTCATTTAAGCTACTTATAACACTTTACACATTTTGAACTTTAATATTATTTAACTTAACATTTTTTTTTTCTTTATTCTTTTTTTCTTTTTTTTTTATAGTAGAACAATGGTAATATTAACTCACATTAATAATTTAAATTACTAATTTTTAATTAATGGACCAAATAATTTTCTACCTACTTTATAAAATAATATATGAGTGTATAAACTAAAAGAAATGTTACCATAATGTGTTACATAAACTAAATGTGCTACAATAAGAAGTTACTTAAAGTCAATTATGTTGTAGTGTTTCTTGTAGTGTAAGTTGTAAGGGTGTGTAACTGAAGTCAAGTCGAGTCGGTACATTATCAAGTTCGACTCGAACTTTTTTTAGCTCGAGCTCGACCTGTTTACTTATATAAATGTTTTAAGACTTATTTAAATTTAGTTTTAAAAAATATTGGTAAGGTTTAACTCACTTGCTTCAAGTCTCTAAGTTTGATATATAGGACTTGCATGTCTATCATGCTAGGTATTTCTTTGCAAGTCTATCATTAGTGAAAGTTACTGTACTTAAATTTTTCATAATGGGTACATTGTTAGTTTTTTTTTTTTTTTTAAATAAATGGGGATAAAAACTAATTATAGGTTGAAGATAATATAGTGATTAGGTTGAGGAATAATATAATGATTGATGAGTAATGCTTATAGGAGAAGAGATAATTAAATAAAATTGGGTAATGATTAACTTATTTTAATTCTCATTATTCCATATTAAATATAATGAAGGTGAATTTATCTTCTTTTCTCATTAATCATCACAATTACACTATGATCATCCCTACTGTTGTTCCTATCAAAGAATATTTTTGAACCAAATGCCCCTTTAAAACAAAAAGAAAAATGATTTAAGTATTAAAAATTTGATTGAAAAAGATATTGAAAAAATGTGATTCAAGTGAAATTGAGAACATAGGAAATTTGTTCGTAGTGAACTTAATTTGGCATTTTGTGACTTCATATTTTGACATACTATCATTTTTTTTCTTCTTTTGGCTTAGTTACAATATATATGTGTTAATAATCGTTTTGTTGAACTGTTTGATTAGAGATTTAGGGGTTGTTTGGTATTATGACAAGGAATGAAAATAGAATTGGTGTGGAATGGATATCGTACCTCTGATATTTGAGAAGGATGGTTTATTCCTTCAAATTAAAGAATCAAAGACACCGTAGAGAAATCATTCTCCTATACTAAATATTACTTTGACTATACTACCATTCCTCACCCCTCATACTTCTCTACAAAACACTCCCTTAGAGCTTGTTTGGCTAAGTTAATTTGAAACATCTTTTAAGCTCTAACATCTTATAAATTGTTTTAAGAGCTTATAAGATGTAATTTTTAAGTAACTTATAAGTTGCTAAAATGTATGACTAATACAACTTATAAGATCTTTGAGAATTTAGAATATATATTTTTAATTTTAATATAAAAAGATATATTTTTTATATGTGGGTGGTTGAGGGTGGAGGTAGTTAGGAAAATAAGTTGGAAACTTTCAAAAAATTTTTTTCACTGCTTATAAGCTGTTAGGAGCTTATTTTATGATCTTATAAGCTCTTGAACATCTTATTTTGTCAAATACAATGATGGTGCTTATAAGCTCTTACACATAATTATAAACTGTTTTAAAGAGCTTATAAACTCAACTAAATACCCGCTTAATCACATAAAATAAAATAAATGAAGAACACTTAACAATAAATATTTAAAGGGCCTTTGTGTATTTGCTTGCAAACTCTTTACAATGGGGTTAAAACTTTGATTTACTGGGGAAAATTTTAGTGATCAAGACTCAATCCTAAGTCCTCGAAGTTGATCTAAGAGTTAGGATGCTGAGCATTAAATGCCCTAGAACTACTAGGCATATATATATATGTGTGAGTTAAACTGAGTGAAGAGAATATGAACCTAAAGTCTTGCTAATTATGAAACTAACTAAGCGTCAGTTATAAAAATACAAGCCCAACTCTAGGGTTTTTGATACAATACCATTATTACTAGCTAGAATATAAAAAAAATTTGGTAGGGAAGATATCTTGAACCCCCCCCCCCCCCCCCCCCCCACCCCCACATCAGGTGAGATGCAAATTGAGGGATGTGTCCAAGTGACTGACACTTGTGGGAGAGAGCCAACATTATTTAATTCTCAGGATAAATTTCCACAATATTTCAATAGAAATTTGTCCCACCCAGGTTTTAACTTGCATTGTCGGGAATCTTATCCCACATCACCACAAACCTTATCAACTTTAATATTCACTTGGGGCACTAGAATTGATATTTGAATGTTTGCAAGAGCCTCTAAAATTAGAGGAAACTAGTTATCCATGCAGTTAATTTAAAAAATGGAAGGGGAGAAATAACTAAGTTGATCATTTTATGTGCTTTCCTAGACATATATTAACCTCTTAGTACTTAAAATATGCAAAGTCATAATAATTCAATTTTACTGTGCAATTGTATTGCATTTTATGTGTATTGTTGACACAATATTAGTTATTCATTAAAATGTACTCCCTCTGTCCAAAATTTGTTTGCTACTTGCTGAAACTACCCCTCCATTTGCTCAAGCGATATTTCTATAAATGACAATACAACAATATTATTTTTTGCAATAATATTTTTTCTACACTAGTATACTTACATCTCATGTTATTACTTTGCACATACTAGTTCACATTTATTAATTAAACTCAATTTAATTTAGGGTGGTAAACAGTAAAATAGAAAACAACTTTGGGACTGAGGGAGTATTAGTTTGTCGATAATATTTGTTATACTAGTAAGTGATAGTTGCTAACCCTGTATGGTTATGGACTTGGTTATGATTTTATCAAATCTTATCTTGTACAACACTTTATTTTTTTTCTTCTTTGCAATAATCCATCAAAGTTTACTGGCCACACTTTATAATAGTTACTCATTAATGATAAGTTAACTAACATATATATACCACACAATTAGTACTTTAAAGGAGATAGCGTGCTTAGTTTTTAACACGTTGTTGTCGAGAATAAGGGATATATGGCCATTTTGAGTCATTTTTTGGGGTTTGGTTAAGTGCTATACATAATTGAGTATGTATAGAGTAAAATTGGTTCATACATGAATGTGAAAGGGTATTAGTTGTTTTCACTAAATAATATTAGTTGTCTCCACTGAAGAGTCTTAGTTTGTTTTCCATAATCAACTAAGACTCTTCAGTAGAAACAACTAATACTCTCTAGTGTAAACAACTAATATCCTTCAATGATTTATATATGAATAATTTTTACTCTATACTTTGTCTACATAATTATAAGGGTTTCTATAATGGCAAAGTCTCATATGCACCAAATGCACGGTGCACCCACTCAACAGTTGATACTGTATACACTAAAAAGTTAGTCTCAATTACACTGAAAAGTTTACATTGAAAACTGATTTTCAGTGTAATTGAAACTAACTTTTCAGTGTGATTGAGACTAACTTTTCAGTGTATACATTATCAACTATTGAGTGAGTGCATCATACACCAAATGCACAAGAGACTTACTCATCTATAATTTGTCTACATAATTATAAGGGTTTGTTTGGAAAAGTGCAATTTTTACTTAAAAAATAAAAAAAACTCTTGGTAAGCGCTAGAAATATATAGATTCTAAATACTCTTAATTGTCCTAGACCAAATTAAAGTCCATACTTGTTCGAAAAAATAAAATTAAGTACTATATTCCTATGCTTTCGTCATGGCTGGGAGTGATATTTTATGCTTTTAAGTAGAGCAATTACTAACTGTAAAATTTTAGGCCCGTTTGGTGGGGTGATGATTATAGAATAATGAGAACTAATGTGATTGAGGAATCATTCAAGTAGAGAGCAATGAATGATGAGTTATTTAATAGGTAAATTTATAACTCATTTTCAATCTTATTACAATATATTGATAATACCAAACACTAGTAATAAAATCATTCTCATTATCCCCAACCAAGCGGCCCTTAGTCATATAGATTTTTGACATATATATGAATTATTTTTATTTGACATTATTATGTATAAACTATTTGTGATCAGCATGCAAGAGACGATCGACCGCTACCAAAAGCACACAAAAGAGATCCAAGCTAACAACCCCCCTTCGGAGCAAAACACGCAGGTAATTCTATATACCCTTCTCCTTTAATTTAATTTAATGGAAATTTCACCTTAATTTTCGACGTTTAATTAACACGCTATCATACTTGCACGAAAAATGCAGCACTTGAAGCAAGAAGCAGCAAGTATGATGAAAAAGATAGAACAGCTAGAAACATCAAAGCGG
Organism: Ballota nigra; assembly: GCA_947034835.1. NCBI lineage: Eukaryota > Viridiplantae > Streptophyta > Magnoliopsida > Lamiales > Lamiaceae > Ballota > Ballota nigra. Next base: position 101,061,814 of record OX344724.1, on the reverse strand, counting down.
TTCAAATCTATACATCAAACTTTTTTAATGTTTATTAATTCTAAAGAAGTTAATTTTAATTTCTGATTATAATATAAATTGGATATTCAGGAAGCTACTCGGCGAAGGCTTGACGACGTGCTCCATGGAAGAACTTCAGCAGCTAGAACAGCAGCTCGAACGCAGCGTCACGACCATTCGTGCTAGAAAGGTCACGAGTTCAAATTCTCTCTCTCTCTCTATATATATATTCACTTGTATGGGGTCTCATTTTATTCTTCTATTCTTTTTGGATATATAGATGCAAGTATACAAGCAGCAGATTGAGCATTTGAAAGAAAAGGTAAATTTAATTTATTTGAAATATATATATAGAGTATGTTTTATATGAAAATGGTTCATGATAAGTTTATCATGAAACTGTTTTAAAATATCAAATATTTAACTAGGATATCAATAATCTCTCCAGGAGTACCATTATTTTGGGTTCAAGAAAATTTACGACAATTACAATATAATATCAACGACTCAGTTAAATGATACTCTGATGAGATTATCGAACTCTTGATCAAATGTTTGATACTTTAATATAAGTTTATGATAAATTTATGATAAATTATTTTTATATAATACTTTGCATGTATGTATATTACATGTAAATATTGCTTTCTTTGAAAATTGTTGTAAAAATTCATTTTCTTTTATTTAACTCAGGGAAAAGCCCTAGCTGCTGAAAATGCCGTGCTATGTGAGAAGGTGTGCAATCTCATATCCCTCTAACTCCATTCCATGTTTTCTTTTTAATAAGATTTTATTAGTGATTTATAAATAATTCAAAAATAGTTTCTAGAATAAGAAATAGTAAACCCTCCAAATTTAGACCAACTATAACAGTTTCACCGTGAAACTAAAGTCCATTTTTAAACAGCATTAGTCGTTTCATTAAAATGTATTAGTTTGGAAAGAAACACTACCCCCGTCCCATAACACTTTTCATAGTTACCATTTCTCGTGTTTAAGCGAACGAGTTTTTTATTAGTATTTATAATGATAAAGTAAAATTTTAAGTTACTTTATAATAGAGGAAAGATAGATCTATTATACTCTACCTTAAAAATCACTTTATCACTTAAAATACTAATAAACAACTAGCTCGCTAAAATACGAAAATAAAGTAGCTGTGAAAAGTGTCTGGGGAAAGAGGGAGTACATTTTAATGAAATAACTAATACTGTAAGCCAATTTCACGAGGCAACTGATTGACCTATTAATCTATAAGAACTAGGTTTGATACACTGCAATATATTCATCGATACCATTACATGTAATTCAAATTCCGATGTTATATACAGTTCGGACTACAGACGAAAGAAAAAGGATCGAACGAAGAGAAAACAGTCGCGCCTTCGGCAGAGATTAGTGAAGTTTCAGACGTCGAGACGGAGTTATTCATCGGCCCCCCCGAGACGAGGAACAAGCGCCCCTTGCCCAAATGATGGAGAATGTGTGAATACCCTTAACCCCCGGCCGGCAGTTGTAAGTTATTAATTATATGATCTATAAATATGTATTCTGGTCGTTATATAAGTATTATATTGGCAATTAGTTTCTATTTGTGTATTTCAAACTGCAAATAATTGTATGCTTGTTTCAGCTGTAAAACCACATTGTTTTTTTTTCCTTTTTTTGATTTTCCTTTTTGGATTCGATAAGTCTTACCAGCTATCAAAGTGTGGCTGTAACAATGTGGTGGCTGCAGTTTGTATTATTGATCTATTAATGAATCTGAGCTTTTATTTACAAAGTATAGAGTGAAACTGGTTTATACATAAATCATCGAAGGGTATTAGTTGTTTTCATTGAATAATATTAGTTATATTTACTGAAGAGTATTACTGATTTACACTAAAGAGTCTTAGTTGTTCGGTGAAAATGAACTATGACTCTTCAGTGTAAACCAGTAATACTCTTCAGTGAAAACAACTAATACCCTTCAGTGATTCATATATAAACTAATTTCACTCTATACATACTCAATAAGAGTGTGTATAGAGTGAAATGAATTTATGTATAAAATTAGATCCATATTATAAATTAATTACACACATTTCGGTGTGTGTTGCGTGTTTTCTCAATGATTACCGCATTCAAATACTTCCCATCCAAAATCATGTATTTCAAGGTATATTATCTTTTTTCTTTCTTCGCCCCTTCTTTTTAGTTTAATATTTTTTATTTATTTGTTAATTATTTTGTTTTCAATTTATGTATGAGTTTTTTTCTGAAAAGTGTTACAATAGGATATTAATTGTTATTGCGGAAGAATATGACCTATATAACTAAAGAGTATTATTCACGATAAGCGAAAGATATGACTTACATTTCAAAAAAATATTGCTCGTGATAAGTGAAGGGTATGACTTACATTATAAAAGTGTATTAATTGTGATACTAGAGGTTATGACCTACATTATAAAAAGTTAATAATTATGATAAATGAAGTATGACTTATATTACTAAAAGGTATTAGTCGTGATAACTAAAGCGTATGACTTACATTACAAAAGGGTATTAGTTGTAATAACTGAAGAGTATGACATATTTTACAAAAAGAAATTAGTTGTAATAATAGAAGGGTGTGACTTATATTACTAAAATATACTACCTCAGTCCCGGTATTATTTGTATAGTTGGGACGACACACATTTTAAGAAAAATCCACTTTTTGAGTAAAGTAGTGGCATGTGGGTAAATATGTGTATATTATTGTGAGTGTGCATACAAATCAATGTTTTCAGTTTCCCTTTTTGGAGTGTGCGAATAATTTTGGGATGGACGAATAATGAAAGTGTGCAAATAATAATAGGACGGATGAAGTATTAGTTATTATAATTGAAGGGTATTACATATATGTTATAGATTAGTATGTTAATCATAATAATTTATCATATTTAATAGAATTAAAAAATACTTGGGTTCAAAGATAGAATATGAACTATTTAAAGAGTATGGGTTGTTATCACTGAAGAGTATTAGTTGTTTTAAGTGAAGGATATTAGTTGTTTTACTAAAGAGTATTAGTTGTTTTAAATGAAGGGTATTAGTTGTTTTCGGTAAGGGTATTAGTTGTTAACACTAAAGGTTATTAATTATTATACTAAAAAGTATTGCAACGTTATTCATGTATCAACCAATTTTACTCTATACATATTAAAAAAAGGCAAAAGAAAGTAAAATAGAAAAATATTATAAAAGAAAATAAGAAAAGAAAGGAAAGAAATGTATAAGTAAAATAAAAAAGAAAGAAAATAAAATAAAATATGATAGATAAGTTAAAAAGCAACAGCATTGCGCATTGGACACCGACCACATGATGCTATATCCAACAATCCAAATATATTTCATGACCCGCAAGTAGTGCTGTTATTCGAGCCGAACGAGCTCGAGTACTTGATACTCGAGCTCGGCTCGGTAACATTAACGAGTAATAATTCGAGTTCGGGTCGGCTCGTTAACGAGTGTAACGAGCCTATCGAGCCCATTGAGTCAAGTCGAGCCTATCGAGCCTAATGGAATTTTAAGAAAAATCTTAGTTATCGAGCCTAACGAGCCGAGCTCGGTTGGCCTCGTTAAGAAAACGAGTATTTTTCGAGCTCGAGCTCGTTTAACCTAACGAGTCGAGCCGAGTCGAGCCTTAACGAGCCGAGCAGAGCTCACGAGCAGCTTGTTTCGTGTAACGGCTCTACCCGCAAGCTTTTATTCGGGTAAGTGGATCAAAGTTTATATATAAATAAGGTTTACTATATACTTTACATTTATTTAACAATTTTATATCGTATAAAATATTGGGGATTTAATTAGTGATCACAAATTTCAGATACTGGACATATAATTTTATGAAAATGTGCACAAGGATACCGTGAAAAAATGATATAGAGAGTGCTATTTTAAATGTGATTACAAGTTGGAGTCACATTAGGCAAGGACTGTTTTTTTTTTTTTTTTAAATAGAATAAACTCTTCCACAAACTTATTATTAAATTTGTGGCGGCCAGGAAGGGAATTTTTTTTAAAATAAATAATAATAGTATATATTTATTCATTTATATTTAACATTGAAAATTACAAAAATTAGTAGAAATTTGAATTCACGCAAACCTTGAATTTTAACTTCCAAGCAAAAACAAGATCAACTTAAAACGTGGATCTATACGTATAGTGATAGATCACTACAAACTAGGAAAAACTATTTTTCAGGATCTTAATTTAATAGTGTTAGCAAACTGAAGACCGTAACTTATTGGGCTGACAAAATGAGGACAATAACTTTAAAATTTGGCGGATTGAGGACAAATCAGCCCTAATCAATGCAAATCGAGCTAATTTGTCCGATTTTGGCTAGAATTCGGGCCCAAATTAGGCATATTTGCCCTGAATTAGGGCTTAATTTGCAAGTTTTGAAAATTATGGTCCTTAAATTACCAATCTGAAAAGTTACGGTTCTTATTTTGCCAACTTGAAAAATTACAGTCTTCATTTTGCCAACCAAAAATGTTACGGTGCTAAAATAACAATTTTCCCCTACAAACTATTTAAAAATTAATTCAAAGACTGCCTATAAACTTTTAAAAATTATAAACACAACTATATGTGTTAATCAGAATGCGGTCACATCTAAGGTAACGTACAACATAAACTTAACCTAATATTCGAAAGTTACATATGTGCTTTGTTTTATATTAAACGAGATGCTGCTGGACTTTAAATAGTGAAGGAGGTTCGCCCAAATTGGTTCTACAAGTATCCTTCATAGTAGGTTTCATTATATAATTTTCTTGAATCACGATTTAATTTGTAACTTCCAAGTATCTTCTATTTCTAGTTTGCAACTGCCTTTCATCCATTATCTTGGTGCACTTTGATAGGTGGCGAGGGCCGTATATAGCTGAAATTGATAAATGGATACTTGAGGCTTGTGTTATACATGATTTCCTGAAAAGTAGTTTGATAATATCACCAGAATTTAGAATGAAATTCGACCACAAAATGAAGCTAAAAGAATGTAGTAATTGTCTGAATGATATCTTTATCTCTCTCGTTTCAATGTTTCTTCCATCATCAACTGAGGCGCTGCTTATAGTCCTCGAAAAAGATTGTTGGGGCGTGACAACAATTTGCAACTAACCAGATTTTGGAACTTCAAAAACATCCTGATTAATATTGTTTTAACCACCACATGAAACGGAATATTAGTAGACAAATTGTTTGTGGGTAAATTCTTGTAGGTAATTAATATCTAAGAATTTTATTTCGTAGTCAAATTGAAGGTTGAGAATGAAGGTGCCTAAATTAAAAAATTTATAGGCAAGTCGTAGCAATTTCACTACGAAATATTATTGTTGAAAAATTACGTAGGCAATTCTAGTTCTGCAGATAATTTTTTTTTTTTTTTCTTATAGTTATTGATTCACAATTATACACCCACTTCCTTTTTTACTTTTTTTTTTTAATGTGGCACAAAAGTTTTACTTTACACCCACTTCCTTTTTTACCTTTTTTTTTTTCAATGTGGCACAAAAGCTTCTCTTTTCCCTTTCCCATTTTGGTTACAACATATTTTCCATCACTTTTTGAATTAGGGACTTGCAAGACTAACATAGACACCAGTAAAATGAAACCACAATATGTTACTTGTTATGGAAATGACAAATTATTGATGAAATCATATTTGTATCAATGTCAACATTGATTCTTTGTTTGATTCAACATTAATCAATGTCAATATTTGTATAAAATGGTTGTGATTTTGGTGATATCATAGTGATATTGATCTAACTGATTTATCCTGTAAAACAAAATTTCAATATATTGTGTGTATTTGATACAAATATACAAGTCAATGCAGCACTATCAAAAATTGGATTTGATGATGGCATTTTTTTTTTTTACAATAAGGTTATGTTTGGAAAACTGCACTATTTGATATCTGGTTCAAGATTGTTTGGTAAAGTCTAGTTTGGGTTTGGTTCAATTAAAATATTGATCAATTTTTAATACACTTTTATAAATACATTTAATAAAAGGCAAAACTCGATCAAATTTTAGCGTAAAAATAGTTAAAGAAGTGAAGAGATATCAAGCCAGTCGAGCTTGTCAATTAATAATTAAACTGTACATAATAAGGGTGCAAAAGTCGGGAATCGGTAATCTAGCATATTCTGACCGTCTAGGCCAATCTAGAGAATTTTTTATTTTTTATTTGTAAAATCACAATTTTTATATATATATATATATATATATTTTTTTTTATTATCAAACTTTCTAGGGCTGTCTAGGCAGCGCCTAGGCCTGAAAACATTTAGGGCCACCGATTTTACAGAAATCGAATCGGGGAGGAGACCGTCTAACCCGTTGCATCAATGTATTACTATTTAAAAATTTGTTAACTTATCAATTAAATTTGAACCATAATACTTTCGTAGGGGCTCGATTTCTTTTACGGTCCAAATTATTGGTAGTTGTTGCATTATAGCATATCCTTTGATTTCATATTATCCATTTTTATTGATCAACGATATTGATATTAGGTGTAACGATATTTCCATAGTATCCAAAAAAATATTGATAAATATCAGTATATAAAATCAATTTCAACTATATTATTGTGAAAATTGAGCATAAAATTGGTAAATATCGAGAAAATGTCCATAATTTTGTTAAATATCACAAATGTAAAATATGGTCAAATTCTATTCTTAATTTTATGTATTAAAAGTTTGTTATTAAATTTTTATAATTTATTTAAATTTACCTATATCGATATTCGATATTGATATATCCATCGATATTTCCACAAATTTAAGGTCCCGATATATCCATCGATACCAATATTTTCAACCTTGGTTTGAGCCCATATGAACTTCAACATTGCACTCTTAACTGTGTTAAAATTGGCTGAGCAAATTTCATTCCATAGTATCCTTAGTTTCATTGGGCCTATTACAATTATGGACCAAAGAAATTAACTTTTGCTGTTACTGGGCCAAAATATAATCTCTAGGCCCAAATTGGTAAATTTTAATCCGAACACTCGTGTTAGGATTTAATTCTCTAATGTCATTAAGCATAGTTAATCTCGGAGCTTATTTTGTACTCTCCACATTTACTATGCAGTTATTCTTTCTACTGCACATTCACAAAAAATATGCACACCCATAAAAGAAAATATTCTTCTCATTATATCTACTTTTTACTTTAAAACTAGGACCGGCTAATAGCATAAGCAAGATGATCTCTCGCACAGGCCCCCATTTTTTTAGTGTCTAATTTATTTTATATATATATATACTTTAAATATATATAATCCTTTACATTTATATATGTATATGTATTTTTATGGAGCATAATCAATAGAGAATTTATTTTTTAGTGACTTTCGTATATTGTGAAACTCTTTACCATTGATATAAATATTTGATTGATGAATTTGCTTCAAAAAATCCTCGGAGGACGAGACTTTTTAAATTATACTTTTTTAAATTAATTACTTTTGTTAAGATATTGAAAATATGTGTTTAATAAAGGGCCCCATTTTTAATTTTGCTCGGGACCCAAAAAAATATCCGAGACGGCCCTGTTTAAAACAATACCTCTACTTTTTTACTTTATCAATCTATTTTTACATAAACTTACAATATTTCTTTTAGACATGAGCACAAGAAAAATGCATCTTAAATGTGGATGTAGTTTGAGAAAAAATGTTTATTAACTAGTTGTCATGTGTGGTAAAATTAATTTTGTATGGACTTTTGGAATATATAACATTTATTCTAGAGGAGTCAAAAATGAATGTAAAAACAATCACTTAGCAGTACGTATCACTTATTTGTTTTCCTTATTATTTTTATACAATGTTTAAAAAATAGCACATTTTATCTTTAAAGTGATTTTTTTGTTACATCATGGTCTCACACAAAATTTAGTATGATTGAAAATAGTAATGAATGTACCGAACAGTTAATTCTTGATATTCCATGTAATACTAAACGATGCCATCGATAATTTCTTTTTAAATTTTTTTACAAATAAGTTCCTAATATCATCATGGTCCCATAAGCACAGGCCATTTATATGATAATAATTTAGAGAAATATATATAGGTAAAGCACGTCAAAGAGTCCATCCTTGGATGAAATGATTGTCATCTAGAGTCATGCTTCTTGTCACTGATGATGACCCTTCTCCATTATTATAGTGATGATACCTGAATTCACACGTAATTACCATATTAAATAATTATAATAATCATAAAAATAAATCAATCAAAATAATTACACTTCTGATTCCAAGAAAATGAGTTCAAATCACTTTTGATACCTATATAAGAAAACGGGTTTTTTTTTCCCTGTTTGGGTCTCTTTCGTAATCTTAGAACCAAAAATATTGTTTACTCATTCTCTTATAATCAAAACTGCAATTTTTTAGAATTAAAAAAAAAAAAAAAAAAAAAAAAAAAGCTATGGGATTAAAAATATTGAGAAAATACTGTTTTAAAATGAACTCATTCTTTTGTGACCAAATATACAATTTATGCTGAATAAATTATATATAAGTGTGTGAATACATACCCTAATATTTCCACAGTAGTTTGTGGTTCAATTTCAGCAGGATTAGAAGCAGCAAGCTGGAGAGGAAAATTAGTGGAAGCTTCTGCGGCATTATTCCATGGGCAACAAACACCTTGTCCTGATTCTGCCTCCAGCTGCATTATTACATTCATAACTTTGTATCTATATTTTCAATTACTACTTTTTAACAAAAAATGTAATTTTTTTAATCTACTAAGGTTGTGTTTACTTTACTTGTTGGGATTGTGTTGATTAAATTAAATAGTAGGACATGTTTAAATTATCTCAAGCTATCAAGTGTTTACTTTGTAGGATTTGTATTGAGTTTAAATAATATGTAGTTGTTTACTTCTCAAGATTATGTATAGATTATATATAACTTTACTAATATACCCCTCATACTTATTCCTATTAATTAACACAAATTTATGCACTCAAATGCATAACATACACTTGGACTTTAAGTTCAATTTTGATTTCAATTTTAATTTTTTTCAAAATACACATTAACACATTGAACTATGTGCTTTTTTTTTTTTTTTTTTTGCAACTGAAGTATTACTGATTACTTTTTAGGGTATTACCGAGTATTTTTTTTGGGGATTTTTTTCAAAAACCAAGTGCATATCAAATACTCAAGAACTACTTATTAATTAATTACAACATAGGGTTTTTGTATTTAATTCCATGTAGTGATGACGTCACACTATCTACACAAATAAAATTATAAACTGGAATGCATTATGAATCTATACAAAATAGCAATTAATTTATGAACTGTTGGGTTAATTGAAGCAGCTTATTAAGCGGCACAGCATACATGCCCAAGTTTTCGCCGGAAAGTTGAGGGTGGCGGCAGAGGCTACAGGAATCGATGAGAAGAAATAATGGATAAGGACTGATGGAAGGGTCTGGTAACTAATTTGAATCGGTCAAGTGAGGATAATTATGTCATTTGAGGCATAAAAGTCTCGAGCCTAAATGGGCGGATTAAAAAAGCACCAATAGGAGGGGTTTGTTAATTTGGAGACATGCAAAGTAAACCATTGATAAAGGCTAAGGGCCGTTTGGTTCGAAGGATTGTCTAGGATTGTCTTTATAATTCCAGGTAATCTCGTATTTGATTCGAGGGATTGCTCAGGACCATGGCCCTGGATATACTAGAATGACTATCTCGTGTACAATTGGATTCGGAAAATTTGGTTTTAGTCCAAATTTTCTGGTTCTAGTCTATCCATTTTTCGATAGTCGTTCAAATCCAATTCTAGTTAATCCAATCCTATCCCGTAAACCAAACGAAATAGACTTTATCTCATGGAGTAAACACTGCCTAAGTAATTATTATTTACCGTCGACATTTCCAGTGAAACTCTGACCTTCAGCTGCTTGTTCAAGTCTCCAAGTTGGCGTTCCTGCCAGTTTTTAAGATCAAACCTTCACATTAATTTACATATCATATATTTATTTTCACATACTCTTCCAGAAATTATTGTAATATTTTATGCATTCGAGTTGTAAACCAAGTGCATGGTCGTAGCTGGGTTTAGATGAGTATTTTTTTTTTTTAATCTTTTGATAAATTGGGAATATCAACACGAAGAAATATTGAATCTTAAATAAAGTAAAATAAAGGAAAATTTTAAGACCAACATTTTTATTTGAGACATTTTTGAATTGAAGGCAACCAAAAAATTGATTTTTTTTTTAATGAAATTCTTCCTTAAAAAAAATATTCGAATAGAGCAAGGCGACAATAACTATTTTATTCGACAGCCTTGTAAACACATTTTAAAAAATTAATTAACATCAACTAGCTTAAAAATGTTGCTGCAGGAATTTACCTTTCTTCGAAGCTCTTCCATTTGTTCCATCATAATATTTGTCTGAAATAACACAAACAAAAAATGTTTATTATTAGCAAAATCTCAATTAATCGAGTTTTCTCTTTAAATCCCTCGTTAACTTCCTTTTTAAATGGCATTTCTTTGTAGCGATAGAGCAGTGCGGATTTGGAACACTACAAGAAAATGAATTTTTAGTGACAATAATCATATCATGTCCTATTATTATTGTTTTTCTAATTAAAAATATGTAGTAACATGAAATATTCTTTAATGATAGGATCATATCATTAAAAATTATTTTATATCATTAAAAAAATTTAACTGGAACAATTTTAATGACAAGTTTATTGTCACTTATAAATGTCAATTTAATTGTTGTAGAGGAACTCGATTCAATGCACAATACTTTTGATAAATTTATTTCATATATATATATATATATATATACTCCCTCCTCCATGAAAAATGGTTCACGATATCTTATTATTTCATCCGTGAAAAATAGTCTTGCTTTCTAAAATGGAAGTAATTAATTTTATATCTACACTCTTCAATATGCACACAAAATATTTTTAAAATAATTTATTTTGTACTTAATTTGATACAATATTCTTACTTTTTATATATTATATCTACTTTTCTTAATAACAGTGCTAAAGACAACAAGTCCAATTTTCAAGAATGGAGGAAATATATATATATATATATACACACTTTGATCAATATACAAATGTAAGACAAAAATAGGAGAAATTAATTAATAAGTTATGGGTACCTTCCTTTGCCTGGCTTGAGCAAGAGCGGCTTCTAGCTGTTTTTCAAGATTCTGCAACTCCTTACTACTCAATGGTCCTAGATCTTCTCCCAGCAATTGCCTTTATTTATATAACCCCATAATACATATATTATTATAATTAAATACCTAGCTCGTACACAAATATATACGCGTGTATGCATACATGCAATAAATTATAACTGCTGTAAATGTGTATGGTCCAATCCATGCATGTTACACATTCAAAAAAAAAAAAAAAATAGACGATAAGGTGAAAAATAAATTAGACCTCTGAGTCCTCTGAAGTGATTCATACTTGGCCTTTAATTTTGTCACCTCTTGGTACCAGCTCTGCAGTTAAAAGAAAAAAAAATATATGTTCAAAATTAAATGGACTTAATTAAATGTGGCAATGTAAATCAAGTGAAAATTTTATCAAAATTTATACTTTCTTTGTTTCGTTTAGAATATTACAAAAGCTATCTAGGTAAAGTTGGATATTATTAATAAACATTTTAACGTTTCTTGGTAGATTAGAATAAAATTAATTAACAAATCTTATTTTATAAAACAATATATAGAAAGGAATTAAATGAGGGAGTAATTAAAACCTGTTTCTCTCTTTCTACACCGTTTTCTGTAGGATTGAAAGAGCAACGTTGGTAGCGCTCGAGGGTTTCGCTCGTGCTGCAACAATATTTTATGTGACAATTAATTAATTTCCCTTCCCTTATAAATTAAATATATATACATATATTTTATGAAAATAAATTGTTACAATGAAAGATTCAACTTACCCATAAATGTTACAATCAAATTTTACGTCAGGATACACAATAGGTAAATTCATTGACTCAGAAAAAAGAAAACCAAATAACATGCATATCAACATTACTCCATCACCATGTGCAGTCCACATGATATATCTCTATATATATATCCTAGTACAAATAATGCTAAGAAAGAACAAAAGAAGTTTTTTTTTTTTTTAACTGTAAATAAAAAAAATCATGAGTTTTGCTCAAGTAACTAATTTTGTATATTCTTTACAATTAATAATAAAATTACATTTGTGTGACATTACGGGAGACTCAGTTAACTTAAGAGTACCATCACTCCCATCCACAATATGTTTGACCAAAATGCATATTCAGACCAAATTCTTTGCTGAAAGCCTGAACCTTTCATATATAGCTCTAAAAAGTAACAAGATTCATCAAATTATACTGCCCTCCTTACCACTTATGCACACTGGTTTTTCACATGCAATCTCTTCTCAACCCAATTGTGTGTGTCTTTTTTTTAATCTTAATTTTATATATATAAGGCAAAATATTTATAAGAAATGATTTCAGGGTGTGACAGTGGACAAATTAACACAATTTTTTTTATTTGACAAATGGTGACTCGAACCATAATCTCTCGTGAAGTTCTAACTACTTGAGCTATATTAACACAAATTAATACTTAATAGTTTATCAATTCACAAAAAAGAAAAAAATTACATAGTGGTATAATGGAAGGAACATATATATATCAGTGAAGAAACCACGAGATCTAGGGATATAAAGTAAAGGAGACAAAAGTTGAAGCTTTTGTTCTCATGATGATCGATCAGTGCTGTCAAAAGAGTACATACATACATACATAATAAATGTATATGAGGAGAGAGAGAGAGAAACCCTAGATCTTGCACAGACCTATAGAAAGTCATTATTTCTTCTTTTTCAAGGGATTATCAGAAAACTATGCAACGTGTCAACCCCTTATTGGCAAATAGGTTTGATTTAAAGAAAGTGAAATCATATTGCAAAGGATCCAAACTAATTAACCCATAATTATTTAAATTAGAAAAAAATAAAATTTAATCAAGATCATACCTATTACTACCAAACTCATAAAGCTTTCCCCTGCTAGAGAAGATGATAAGTGCTACCTCAGCATCACAAAGCACAGAGAGTTCATAGGCTTTCTTCAGAAGCCCATTTCTTCTCTTTGAAAATGTCACTTGCCTGTTGATTTTGTTCTCTATTCTCTTCAACTCCACTCTCCCTCTCCCCATTCTCTCTCCTAATTTCTTTACCGCTCACCACTATGTGTATATATGTAGAGAGAGAGAGGGGGGAAAATGAATAATTAATTAATAGGGGGGTGGAGTGGGGTGGGGTGGGTTGTACTACTGCAATTCCATGAAGAATTTTTCCACCATATCCTACTGTGCAGTGCACAGTTGTACATTGGGGTGTTGTACCCCCTGCTTTTAATGTATTGTACAGTGCATAGCTGGGCATTGGGATGTTGTTCTCCCTATTTTTTTTAATGTGTTGTAGCAGGGGGTACAATACCCCAACGCACAGTTGTGCACTGTATAACACATTAAAACAGGAGGTACAACACCCTAATACACGGCTGTACACTGTACAGCGGGGTAGGGTGAATATAACCCTTTATGAATATGTAGAACAATTAGTTGGTGGGTCTATCTTTTGCAAGAAAAGGGTAATTTTCTCATAATCTATCATGTTCAGAATTCCCTTTTCATCTTTATTTAAAAAAAAAATTTATTATGTTTCCATTTATTGTGTGAAAAATAGGGACGTTATTCCTTGTGCGACAGTCTTGTATTGGGTAAAGATTGGGTGCCACGCGCTTCCAATAATACAGAGTACTCATAATCTGTTGGAATTATATATGTGATTAATTAAGCCAAACAGTCCTTTGCTTCCAGCTGTGTACAAATTTAGGAAGATCAAAAAAGAGAAGGGTGTTTTAACTATTTTAACTAGGGGATGGGTGGCCATCTGGAAAAGAGACTTTATTTTATGGAAAAGAAACAAGAATGTTTCAGGATATTTAATTTAATTTGCAACTACTTTGACTGTTTTAGGGGGCGCTTGGTTAGCAATTTTTTAATGGTAATGGAAATGAAAATTTATTTTCATCTTTGCCCTCGTAAAAAAATGATATGTTAGGGGAAGAAGTGTTCCAATGTTAACACCATTGCTAGTGTCATGCCCCAATTTTGGAATAGAAGTTGACAACAAATGGCTGTTGGTGGAGGAATGGGGGAGTGAATGATTGTAGGAAGAGAATAGGGTAATCAAAATGGAATAGTGATTACCTTATTTAGGAGGAGAGGTAGTGATTTTGTTCTCATGAACCATGCTAATTACACTAATTTTCAATCTCATTCCCATTACCATTGAAGAGTTGTTAAACAAGCACCTCCTTAGTATGCGTTTTGTTATTTTATTAATTATTATCCCCCCTGTTCATTTTAGATTTGATCCAAATAAAATGTACTCCCTCCGTCTCATTATTATTTGCACACTTTCTTTATTCGTCCGTCGCAAAATTATTTGCACGCTCCAAAAAAAGAAACATTGAATTATGTGTACACTCACAATAATATACACATATCTACCCATATGCCACTACTTTACTAAAAAAACACAATTTTCTTAATATGTGTGCCCTCTTTTGTATGCAAAAAATGATGGGAGTACGATTTTTAATTAAAGAAATATTTTTTAGTATTTGAGGATATAAAGTTGTTTTTTAGTAAGGGTAAAATGGTCCTTTTAATTTTTAAATAATAAATTTAAAGGAATGGAATTTACTTTTTGCTATTTTGAAAAATGAGGAAAAAAAAAAGATTCTTTTTATAGAGAAATATGTAATATAAAATGAATTGGAGGGAGCGATATTTAGATTTACCTTAGTTGACATACTTTATATGAGGAGTAAATTTTATATGAAAATAGTTCATGATAAGTTTATCATGAAACTGTTTTAAAGTATCGAATATTTGACTAGAGTATCGATAATCTCACCAGAAGTATCATTAATCTGGCTCAAGAAAATTTACAACAATTAAAATATAATACCACCGACCCAAATTAATGATACTCCTGGTCTAATATTCGATACTTTAATATTGTTTCATGATAATCTTATCATGCACTATTTTCATAAAATACTTTGCGTTATATGAGTTCGTCATGCAAAGCTAATTAGTATCTAGTACTATTATGATTTACACAAGATCTCCTATGAACAAGTTTTATAATATAAAATCTATATAATTTTATGTATTCCTTGATACCATTACATGCACATGCACTCACTAATACTATTAGATTTATAAATTGAAATTACAGTATAAATTGTTATGATATCTGTGAGTGCATGTGATGGTATCAATTTTATACTACGAACAAGTTTAACAGGAGGTCTACTCTATGATTTATACTTATGTGATTGCAGATATTGCACAATAACATAATTTATAATGGAAAGAGTATTATGAGAATGATATTCACGGTAATTATTAGCGTGGACAACAATCTACTAATATCTTATGTTGAAAATAACTAATACTTTAGTGAAAATAACTACTAGCTAGTAGTAAGTTGTTGATCACGACAATAGTTAAAATTCACATAATATTTTACCTCTTCTCAAGATATTGTAGAGTGGTTTATATATGAACGAGTTTTACACTACGCATACTCAATGTATAATTGTTACGTGATTGCACAATAACATAGTTTATACCAGTGGTTCATCAGAAATAGGAATCCGACTTCTTTGATCGATAGGAATCCGGCTGTGAGCTCGGCACTTGGTCATATTTGGAATAAAATAGCACCTATAAAGACCTCGGCGATGGCATGGCGTCTTCTACAAGATCGGTTACCTACTCGAGTGAACCTCTCCAAGCGTAGCATCATTCCACAGAGTGGTAATACTTGCTGCCCTTTGTGTAATCTGTGGCCTGAAACCGATTCTCATCTTTTCCTTGAGTGCTCTTTCACGTCCAAAATTTGGTATGCCTGTTACAATTGGTTGGGGATTTCAGGGGTTGGCCTTAATCAGGTCTCTCGACACTTCTTGGCTTTTAGAGGTTTGTTCCCAGGAGAGATAGGTAATTCTTTGGCCACTTGTCTTTGGATTTGTATTGTGTGGAATATCTGGAAAGGGAGAAACAGACTAATTTTTGAAGATAAAGTTTTTGATCCGGGAAAGGTGTTAGAAGAAATTAAAGGCAGATTTTGGAGCTAGGTTTCGGTGAAATATCCTTCTGTTTGTAACTTCATTTTTTCGATGTGGTTAGAAAATCCTAGATCTATACTTGAGAGCTTAATGCTCATGTAAATCTTTACATCACTGTACAGTGACACTCTTTGTTCTCTCTTTAGTGGAATAAAGAATTTTACTTAAAAAAAAAACATAATTTATACCAGTGGTTCATCAGAAATATAGGACCACAAAATAACAAAGTTTTGATTTTGTTTTATCCAAAATTATATTCTAGCAAACAAATTCTTTTTAAATTCCTGAATAAATTTTACAAAAAGTATTAAATAATTGATGCAGAATTAATTCTAACGAGTGGGTCGAGCACACTATATATTCTAACGGGCTAATAGCGTCTCGAGAGTATGTATCATAAACACGTTGGATGAGATGATCAATATAAGACATAGTGCTTCAAAAAAAAAATATATATATATATATATATATATATATATATAATGACATATATAGTGTTTCAAAAAATTATAATAGTACATAGTGATATTTTGAGAGGAAATAGTAATATTTTTTTTACAAAAAAAGAATAATTAATTTTTATATTAACTATATTAAAATAAATTAAATTGTTATCTTTAAAATGTTTATGTGAGACATATAACACATGTTGTTGTTTAGAATATAGAGTTGGAATAATAAAGACTCAACAAAAAGAATGGTTGTGACATTTAATATATACCAACACGTTTTCTTTTTTTAATTATTCGTTGGGCATGCATACACACGCATATAATAAGAATTAAGTAGTTGGCAAAGGCACTCAGCTCCTCACTAACTTTTATTATCATTCTGAGAAATTAATTTAAATCGTACAAAATAAATAAAATAATTATTAAATTTTTTTTTTAAAAAAAGTCGTGGTAATCGAAGGTTTACATATTATCCAAAAAGATCTCAAATTAGTAATAATCTCAGTTTCTTTCAAATCATTGCACATGCTACCTAATTTTTACCTCAATTGACCAAAATTGTACTAGAATTGACATATTTAAATTTTAAACGAACAGACCAATAAAAAACGATTACTAATATTTCGGCTATTGAACCAAAGAATATATATAGTGTGAAATTTGCTTATGATAAAATTGATTTGCAGTATTAAGTATAATAACTCATACCCTCTAATAATAACAATTCATACCCTTCAACTTATATATTTTAGTGAAAACAATGCGTACCCTCTAAAATTAGTATTTTATAGTTAAAACAACTCTTACCCTTCAAATTAGTGGTTTATGTATTAATACGTTTCACCCTAAACTTTGGCTTGAGCAAAATAATACCCCCTATGTCTCTTGATTACTTTCACATGTGTGAGAGTTCACAAATTTAGGAAAGTGGAATAATGAGTAAGGTTGTAGGAGTAATTTTATAAACTTTTATTTATAAAATAAAGAAATTAATTGGATTGCTTGTAAAATTGTGAAAGTGAAATTTATTGAGAATTTTCTATTTTTGAGATGTGCAAATTATTTTGCCTCGTCCGAAAATAAAAAAATGTGAAAGTAATTAATACAGTTTTTCCCTTCGTTCCACAATAAACTTCACACTTTTTTTTTGTCCGTCACATCCTTAAAAAAATACTTTTCAATAAAAAAAATTTAAAAAATATGTCCACTTACATGTAAAATTTATTAGGGAATTGAGAAAGTAATAAATTTTGGAGTTATATATTTTTTTTTGGGACATTATAGGGTGGGGGCGGGGACACTAAATTGAATTTGAAGTGTGGTGATAAACCATGAATTTAGTGGGCTAGTGTGGTAGGCTG
Source organism: Ballota nigra (assembly GCA_947034835.1). NCBI lineage: Eukaryota > Viridiplantae > Streptophyta > Magnoliopsida > Lamiales > Lamiaceae > Ballota > Ballota nigra. The sequence goes on along the minus strand of OX344724.1, from coordinate 101,043,721 downwards.
TGTAGTGGTTATAACTTTCCCAGATTGGATATAAGCTAATGGTCCAAAGTGGAATTTTAATTGCTTTTATTTCCATTTATAAGCAAGCTTTCTTTATCAAATGAACTTTCACGTTTTCACCAAAGATAAGTCATCATATGCTCTAATTGTACTCTTGTTAAAATTTGGGGGTGGGGGATGGATGTGGGACCATACTAGCTACTGCCTAGTACGAGTACTCACTTCTATCTTCTTTGTCTCTAAGATGAAGATATGCACGCACATTCAAGTCCTTATAATTTGATTTATAAACATTTATTTTTATTCATATTAAAGTTTGATCTACATGTAAATTATTACTCCCTCCCATTCAAAATGATTGAAGTTTTAGAGTGTTATTCTTGTTTCAAAATGTTTGATGTTTTATATATTTTTTTGCAACTTATTTCTCCATTATACCCCTACTCCAATCCCCTTAAATTATCACTCAAATTATAGTATACATTTTATTACTTCTATTCTCTAAATAAAACAATTGATCATAGTCCATCTATAAAAGGGAAGATATATTTGGGGAGAGGGAATGAACTACAATTAATGATGTGATAAATACTTTCAATAAAAAATAAGGGTATAATAGTCAACATACATCACTTCTTAATTTTGACAAAAAATTCTAAAACTTCACTCATTTTGAATCGAATGAAGTATTTTTTAAATATATATATATATTTTTCCATCATTTTACATCAAATTGTGACAGATTAATCTGGTGAAAGTTATTAACTTGAGAGTTTGTCAACACATTATCTTCCCTGTCTCTAAAATGGAAAATGCATATTTCAGTCATAAAAGTAATGTTATTATTTGCATTTCGTTTGAATTTAGGTAACCGAACAAGGTAGTATAATTATGGAGACAGAGCAGATGTAATGATGAAGATTGGGGCATATTTTAATACAATATGGAGGCAAGTTATGAGATACGTAATTGAAAGAGGAAAAATATTGTACGGTCTAAACAACTCACAGCTCATCTGTAATGAAAGAACTATACAACTATCCATTGCTTTAAATTATGTTGGCTATTCCTTCATAATTGGGTAAAAGCCCATTTTGCCCAAAGCCCATTTTCTAGAAAAATATGTTTTTTTAGAATGATACTAAAATCATTTTTAAATAAAGTGAAATTTGTTTTAGAAGTGTTTTATATTGATAAGTAGATTATTCTAAAGTTTGTCTTGAGAGTGGTAGATGTATTAAATGTATATCGTATAAATAGTGACGGTAGTAGATTTCTTCAATCATGTTGGGCTATTCCTCCATAATCGAGTAAAAGCCCATTTTGCCCAACCATTTTCTAAAAAAGTTTATTTTTTTAGAATAATGCTAAAATCATTTTTAAATAAAGTGAAATTTGTTTTGCAAATGTTTCATATTGATAAGTAGATTATTCTGAAGTTTGTCTTGAAAGTGTTAGATGTATTAAATGTATATTGTAGGACTAACACTGCCTAGTACTAGTATAAATAATGACGCTTGAGTAGATTTCTAAACGCTCGAGAGAAGGTGGATAAGAGAAAAAAAATTGAGATTGTTTTCTGAGTGTTATTTCTAATTTAAAGGATATAAGATTATTTGTAGTATTATCTATAGAGATAGATATTTAGGAGTTTCAAACTGCAGTTGAACTTATAGTATTCTCAAGATTATCGATATTTTTTTTCTTTCCAAAATGAAATCTTATAGCATCTTAAAATAAAATATTGGGATTAATAGAAACCAAAATTATGGAAACCAAAATTATGGACAAATGTGACATTCAACCAAGAAATAAATTAAAACTTAGACACTGCAATCTAATAAGTTTAAACAACATCCGATGGCAAGGGATTTACAATTTGACAAAAACTATAGAAAATTCTAGACACTAATTAGGAATATAGGGAGCAAACAAACTTACACAAGGGTTACGATCATATTGCATGATTTGTGCAGCACGCTCAAACTCTTCCCGTAGGACCCGAATGCTAAACTTGTCAACTACTCGACCAAGATCATGAGAGGTCTCAAATGGATCTTCAATGCATATCAAGTGGCGATCATTACCAACCCTCCTAGTCCAATCTTTATCTCTCTTGCTGTGATAATGAGTTTATTCATCAATTATTATATCCAAGTATTTATTCATATTCCCCAACCCCAATCCCAACCCTTAATTATAAGAAATTATAAGGCAACAGAACCCCTTAAATTCCCATAATATGGTTGAACAGATTATATGCTACTGAAAACCAAGAAATGCTTCTCACCGGATTGTTCTTCCTGTACGAACTGATATGACATCATCTGCATAATCATGGCAATAAGCCCAATAATGGAAAAAACCCCACACTAGTTGAGCAATACTTTCTCCATTCCGAGATCCAAAATTTTGAAGTTTCTCCACTTCATCAAAATACGCACATTCAACATGTTCTACTGTTGCATAATAAGTCGTTGGCATTCCCTGTCAAGAGACACAGGAAAATAAATTTGATATGTCATCGCTACAGGCCCCAACAAAATGAACAATGAAAGGGCGTACAACGTAGTCGATGAAACCTAAAATGTTACCTTAAGAAAATATAATTAATTCTGCACATAATTATTATGAGGCGTCAGATAAAGCATGCAACCAAAGATGAGACTCGTAAAAGTATATTAAGTCATCCACATTCAAATTAAAAACAAGGTGCAAGCCAAAATATATAATTGTACTGTAAAATATAACCCAAAATGATTATGATTATTTTGATAGTAACCAGCACACATGTGCCCCCGTGTACACCAATATGTGTAATTTTGAGATACTAATTTAAAAACAAAACATATCAAAAATACAGGGAGAGATAAATGCACTAAAAACTGAAAGCTCATCTATTATTAGATATACCTGCAAGCATGGAAGAATTGGAGGACTACGTTGTTGTAAGAAATGAATGCACATTAACACATACCTGAAAACAATGTTCAACTATTTAATCAGATATAACAAAAGGAATGCAAAAACATGGTAATGTGGGCATAGCTGGTTAAGATAACTCACGCATAGCTCGAGAGTGTTCCATGATAAGTTTCATTAACTCCTCGTGATTTAGCCCAATGTTTCACAATGAATGCCAACTGTCGGAGTCTTGCATCAATCTTTGAATAATCATGAAGCAACTTTGTGTTTATAACAGCCAACACATTGTTTATACAGATGTCGCAGGAAATACCAGTGGCTGGATCCATGAGCTTAACAACAGGAACTCTAGCACGTGTGAGTGCCTGGAAACATTTTTTAAAAAATTGAAATATATTAATGTACGAACTTGTTGGGCTATTCCTCCATAATTGGATAAGTCCATTTTAGCACAAAGTCTATATTATAGAAAAATTTGTTTTCTAAAATGCTCTTAAATGACGTGACTATTGTGTTGGAAGTGTTCTACATTGATGTGGAGATTTTTCTAGAGATTTTGGAAACAGTAGATGTATTAAATGTATGTTATAGAACCTGCCACTGCCTAATATAAATGGAGATGCTTGGGTGATTTCTGAATATCTTAAAAAACAAAATCTAATATAAGAGAGAAAAAATTGTGATTGTTCCTCTAAGTGAGGTAAAGATTGATATCCACCAAATAGGTGAAAGAATTTCACTGTTTAGATAGTGATATAATGAGAGCTATTCTTTAGTTTATACTAAAAAAAATTACTATAATATTGTCATCTAGTGAGAAATTTCGGACCGAGGTCCACCGTGATTTTTCCCAATTGTGTTTTCAACATAAAAATTGGGTGTCCATCTTAAGTATTATGCTTCCGCATTCTCATCATTTTTTTCCCAACCGTGATCTCACCTAACTTATAAAGTAAACAAACAAATACAATAAAATCCAATGTAATATAGAAGACTCGCATCCTCCTTTACCCAACAATGATCTCACCAAACTTATAAATAAACCAACAAAAACTATAAAATGCAAAGTAATAGAAAAAAAGAAGCCACTACGAACCTGCACATTTTGTAAATTGTCCGACTCAAATACCTCAGCCAGCTTTAGTAAGACCTTAGGCTTGTCAATATTCCCAAGATCCATTTCAAGGCACACATCAATATCGCTTTTCGAAAAGCCAAAAGAGTTAGCACATGATCCATAAAGGTATAATCGTGCCTCAGGCCACACTTTTCCAACAAGCTTCTCCAATAACATTAACAATTGTCTTTGCTTGACCTTTTCTTCATCAGATGGGATTAATGACTCAAACACTGCTAAAAGTGGACCATTAAAACTATGAATGTCATTTCGACATGCTGTCTGCCTTTTGAGATGTCTCATCCTCTGAGGCATTATCCACTGTCCTCTATTATCGGATCTATAATCCTGATCATAAAGAGCAATAGTGGGCTCGTAATTAAGTGAAACTTGCATGTATTTTTCAACAAAAAACAAAAAAAACAAAAAACAAAAAAACAAAGCAACCAGTTCAACCAAACAGATATTAAAAGCAGCTCAAAAGAAGACTATATAAGAAAACAAAATTGAATCTGTACTACAAAGCAAGATTAGGGTGTTTTAAATATTCATATACAGTTGGCAGAATCAACTAAAGACATTAAATGTATACCAATTGTCGATAAGGAAATAGTAGCTTTTGAATATTCAAATTGCCCAATTGGAAATTGAAAGTGTTCTATATTTGATTGATCAAAGTATTAAGAAGATGGAGAATGTCTAGTAACAAGAAGTTCGAACACGACAACAATTATACTCCAAATCCATATGCTTTTTGTCTATTTCTATATCACTGACTTTCTTTTGTATATTTTCTATATTACTCTCTTTACAAATACCTATTAAATTCTTACCCAAGGCATTATGAAGTCATTAACAGCAACGAAAGTTACATTTACTTATATCAGCAACATTTACTAGCACTTGGATTGTCAAATTACAGCCTAATTTTCCACATTTATGATGCTAGTGCATGTGATATAATCTTTTCTCATTCAGATAATAAACAGTTCTAAATGGGGTTAGAATACACAAGTAACAGAACAAATGCAGAAAGAGATTACCTTGTCACGATGTTGCTTCTTTTTATCACTCTTTTCACCAGATTCATCTTTAAGCTGATCATCCGGACCATTCAATTCAGAACGAATTTGGCTCCCCTTATCATTTCTACCAGATCTCAGTTCTTCACCATGAAGTTCCATCATAGATTCCTCGATATCAGATGCCGAAGAGGAAGGAAGGTTGCTCCCAACTGGAAGACCGGGGGACTCGAGCTGATTACTCAATCTGTCAATCCTCATCGGATTCTTCATATTACTTGAAAACCCGGGCGGCGGAGCTACCACCCTCGAATTCCCATTATCCCTCCTCTCATTACTATTCCGGTTCCTTTCTTGCTCGTAAATTCTAGAATTTCCTTGTGCATTATCATTGACCTCGATAGAATTCGGCGGAAACCTGCGATCTGCGGCGCCGTTGGGCAGAATGTCGCGATTTAAAGACCCGAATATCAGATTCGGGCCCTGCTGGACCCCAGTAGGACCTAAATTTCTGGTATCATCGCCGAGCGAGAGGCGTCTGAAGTGGAGATCAAATTGGGGAGCAGTGTAATTGAATAAATCAGGGTTTAGATTAGGGTTCGCGCTAGGGTTTTGGTGGATGTAATTATTGGGGGCAAAGGGTGGGGAAGGGTAGTGATTCCACTGCTGGTAAGGGATATGCTGGCCGTTGGATGCGAACGGCATCCGATTGGGGGCGATTGAGGGGCCCACCGCCGCGACGGCCGGGTCCTGGGAGAAGGATTGGGGCGGCGGCTGTGGGGAACTAGGGGCGCCGGAGCTTCGTGGATTTCGGAGAAGGTGGAGGAGGTAATCGCCGCCGCTGGACGGCGGCGCGTCGCGTCCTCGGCCGTTCATGGAGAAGTTTTTGGGACGCCGACGCGCAGATGTGAGTGTGGTTTTTTTAACTGGATATTTTCAAGTGATCGAAGAAGTATAATAAAAGACTTTTCCTTTTCCTTTTTCTTTTTCTTTTTCTTTTTCTTTTTCTTTTTTTTTTTCTTTTTTTTTTTCTCCAAGGTAAGTATAATAATGACTTATATAGTTTAGTTATTTGGATCGAATCTAATTTATCTTTTACCAATCATATGCTGGGATGTTTTCATAGATCACGACTTCAGTAATTGTGAAATTATCAATGTACAACATATAAAACAGATGGTTCTAAAGATTCGTCTTCATTTTTCCATGATTTATCAAGTACTAGTAGACTAAGGACTTTGGTTATATATATATGATATGATATGATATGTTTTAGTTTGTTATATCTTATCTTATAGGATATTATTTGAATTGTTAAATTTATTTATTAATTTTAGATAAAATTTTTGAAGAGTATAAATAAAAAGAATTGGTCAAAATATTGTGTTTGTGCGAATTTTAGCATTCGTATTAACTGTAATTGTGATGGGTTTTATTTGATTTTCTTTATCCTTCTTTTTCTAAAAGAAAGATATGCTTTTACTTATTATCTATAAGATATATATTATGTATATATGATATGTTTTAATTTATTATATCTTATCTTATTGGATATTATTTGAATTGTTAAATTTATTTATTAATTTTAGATAAAATTTAGAAGAGTATGGTATAAATAAAAAGAATTGGTCAAAATATTGTATTTGTGCGAATTTTAGCAAGTGTTTCTTTCCTTATCCAACAAATAAGAAATCGAGACAAGCATGGTATCTATCAATTTTTTTTATCAAATGCGATAATATTTTCTCAAAAAAATTCATAATACTTGCTTTTCTTTGTAGCAAAAAAAAAAAAAAAGGGGCGAAGTCTTCGCCCCTAGGGCCCCCACCCCCTGGCTCGACAGGATTGAGTGGAGGAGGTAAATCATGGTGACTCAGCGGCCCATTAGGTGGGAGGACTAGTGTCTGACTGTCTGGTGGTTTTTCTTATCAAACCAACTGGTTGATTTAATAAAAGGGGGACTCACCTTAAGGTACAATATGGAATTGCACTTTAATGTTTAGTATCACTTATCTACGCTATTACTATAACAAATAAAATTAGACCTAATATTACAAAAATGCCCACATACACAATTATCTTCAAAACAAAATATGAAATCAACTCAATAATTATTATTAGGAAACAAATCAACAATAAATAATATTATAAGGATTTTCAAAAGGAATGAATCCCACAACAAAGCAATTGTCGTTAATATAGCAGAAATTAGAACAAAAAGACAACCCCCCTCCTGGAAGAAGAAATCAACGGCAGAAATCTTCACCTCCACCGCACACTTAATGATCTGCAATAACAACCATCAAAGAAAAATCTGGGATCTTCAATTCGGCCATTACTTCCAGCTCAGAGTATAATTTTGATCATCCCCTTTTTGTCCTTTTAAGTCCACGATAATACTATGTCCATCATGTACTCAGTATTTCAACCCTCACATCGACTCACCATATAGACAATTCAGACATTGAAGAATCTAGTACTCTAAATTTCGACATTCATGGTTCAAAATGAAATATATATTTGGATGCACACAATGTTAATATTTATCAACGTGTCAAATGTCTAAAACCTTTAATTTGTAACTCAACGTATGTTGTGTTTATTTTCTTTTTTAAATACACATGTGCAACGTAAATAACACTACACAGTGCACATTTTTTTAAAACAGTAAACATGTTCAACTGCATTGCATCATAACACAAGTGAATAAAACTATTAAAAAAATGTGTGGTGTATATTGTACATGTATAATGTATTAAGTAGACTACTCATAAATCGAACACATTATACATGATTTAAATAGATTTCTTAAAATTTAAATATTGCACATACACATGGTTAATTGTAAAACTAAAGTATACAAAATTCACATTTGTGTGAAAGGTTGCACATATTCCACACACAATGCATATTAACATAATAGTTTGCACATGTGTTGAAAATATTACAAATTTACGGGGTACAATTAACATTACACATGGGTACAATTCACATTTGTGGAATAAGTTGCACATGTTTCACACACAATGCACATCAACATAATACTCTTTTCTTATGTTGGAAACATTACACATACAACAAGGAATATTGGATGTTCCACCAAACTCTACCTGTTGTTCATGCAAGTTTCTTTTGTTTGATTTGCTCATACCTTTGTAAACCTCGTATTCTTCATTTTTTCCACATCAATAACACTTTCTAATTAATTTATAAATGCATCGACAAACTCATCATAATGACTTCCAGATTTTTTGTAGAATGACTATTCACACAAACAATATTACCACCAAGCTCTTTATCATAATATAGAATTGAGGGATACAAATCAACATAAACAATTTTCACATAAGAATGACGACAAATATTAAATTATGCAAATCGTCCTCAAAATCCAAACAACAATTGTGAATACCACCAATTGAGAAGCGATAAAATTTTTGATGTGCTTGGAATTCAACTAATTTACCAATTACCTGATCAATAAAATTGTTAAACAAAGTATTTTCGCTCACTTAAATCAGTTTGCATTCTCCATTATTCTTGACACTGAGAACGATGTACTCGACCATAGAACAAACACCCAAAAAACCAGCTTCCATAAACAGATGAAACTCAAAATTCAAAGACGAATTACATATTTTTTTTCACCGACTATAAAAAGAATCTGTAAAAATATAAAAAAAATAGAACTACGAAAGCAACTACTACCAAGCGGAAATGGAATTAATATCCAACAATCACGTCAGTAAACAATAAATAATATTAAAGAGTCTTACCTAAAGAATGGATATAATAATACACATCCACAAACGGTTACAACCTAATTAAGAAATATGAAAAACTATTTTTTAACAAACAAGGAAAAAAAATATTAAGTGAGGGCAAAAAAGGAACACCACAAAAATAATTGAACCAACTAGTGATAAAAAAATTACGTGGTACCAAGAGTTAATTTGATCTCCTAGATTGTATCAAGAATTAATTAATCCTTAATAAAAAGATGGGGATGATATTAATAATATTTAATAGTGAAAGTTGTTTGAAGGGTATTAGTAAATTGCACTAAAAATATTAGTGAATTGCAGTAAAAATATCAACTTCAAAATTTATTAATTGTTTTCACTTAACATATAAGTTTTGAAGGGTATTAATTGAAATGATATTAATTATTTTTATTAAAACTATTAATTATTCTATCATGTAAAATTATTATTTACAGTAATAATTATCGTGAGTATTATTCACATAATAATTTGTCAAGAAGTAAATGGGCATATTCCCACCTAGAATATCAAAGAAGAAGAGAATAAACTTAATTTTTGAAGTATTTCTTTCCAAATTAAAGATGATACTTTTAAAGGAAAAAAAAGGGTTTTAATGAAGTACACCCATTTAATTTTAATTAAATTAAAGTAAGTATAGAATGTCCAAAGTACAACTTTTTTATAAGGAAAAGTATTATATGAAAATAGTTCATGATAAACTTATCATGAAACAATTTTAAAGTATCATTAATTTCATCGGGAGTATCATTAATTTCATCAGGGGTATCATTAGTCTGAGTTCAAAAAAATTGTTTTAAATTTTCTTGAACTCAGACTAATGACACCCCTGACAAGTTTAATGATACCCCTAATGAGATTAATGATACTCTAAAATTATTTCATGTTAAGTTTATTATGAAGCGTTTTCATATAAAACCTACTCTTTTTATAATTCATTCAAGCTAAAATACATTGTAAGTTCATCAATCAGAATTATTCATGCTCATCACGCGATCAGTCCTAGAAATTCAAGCGATAGCTTTTTTTTACCAATCACCACTATCAGTCATTTACCGCTGCACATGCTTCATTGTGATCAGATATTATAGGAATGAGATCGTCCTGAGGTGTTAGATACGCATACGTAAGTGTTTTCATTAAAAAAATAAAAGAGGGGAATTCTTTTTTAGCCATGGTGTATATGTAGTAATAAAAAATGCCCTAACCATTTGGGAAAATTCCTTTTTAGCCATTTTAAGGGTATAAAGACATTTTTACCCCCCATCTAAATATATAATTCCCAACTCGTCCCCTGCCCTGAGCTGCCCGAATGGCTAGAAAAGAAATTGTGCAAACCAATTCTTTTTTTTCATTTTCCCCCCTCATTTTTTTCCCAATTTCATTCCAATCCTTTTGATTCTATCATGTTTCCAGATTCAGGCTGTTGTCTTACAAATTTCTAATTAGTTACCATGGGTTTCATTTGTAATTCAAATGTCGGCATCGATTAATCAACGGTTTTCCGGTGGCCCACCACCTCCGCAACGCCTCGTTCAACCTTGAATCAGACTCCGGCAGCATGTACTCTTCCATTATTGATCGCTCATATGAATTTTAGGGTTCAAAACTCATAAATTACGAGGGGACACAAAAAAAATTTAGAAAAACAAACTCAAGTTAAAAATTGGTAGCCTCCCTATGACGTCAATGGTTGCCTCAAGTGCAGGTGCGTTTTGTTTTCATTTGCCCTAATTTTCTCCAATCGCTCAAGCAACATATTTCCATCAAATTTGATTGGCTAAGCTACTAGTACTAGAATTCTTAAACTTTGATTGGTGTAGATGCAAATTGATATTGCTATTGTTATCTTTTTTTTTTTTACGAGAAATAACAGTAAACTTGGCTTGAAGTTGTATTATTAGATTAACTTTTATGGGAATCTGATTGGCATATAATCTAGTATCTCAGGAATTAAGATTTTTGTGAATGATATTATTAGATTAGCTTTTAGAGTGCTCTTTGTGTAACCAATTTCTTCTTCAAAGAGGCGTCTTTAAGTCTGGCGCGGCTAGCCCGACACTCATTCTCTCTTTTTTTTTTGTTATTGTTTTGCTATTGGACATTTCAGAACATGTTGTGCACGCCAGATATTCGATATATTGCCTAAAAGAGTTATTGGTTGTTGATGATCATATGGTTTATTGTTATTCTGTATTGGCATTAGGAATTGAGAAATTAGAGTTTCTACTTCAATATATGCTCTGTAACATAGGAACTGCCACTTTTCGATCTCCTTGCTCATTGAATTTGTGTAATCTTGTATTGATATTCGAAAACTGGAAGTGTTGGTTTGATTTGTTAAAAATAGGGAGCATTAAGAGGTGCTTGATCTTATTTCTTATAGTATTATCTTTCTTTTTTTCTTTGCAGAGAATTCATATACTGGGAGCATTAGAAGATCTCAACGACATGGGAGAGGCACAATGCAATTGGTTCCTTCCTTTGTTTCATATATTTGTATGTCTATTTATTTTCAATCACAATGCAATTTGTCCATTCCTTTGTTTCCGTTTGATTAGTCTTATACTGAGAAAGATCTCATATTGTAGGTCTGACTCCAGATTATTACGTTGGGAAGTTTTATCTATACAATCGAGAAGGTTTGCAATGATTCTGGGGAAGACCCAACTTGTAGCAGACAAGTATTTTCCATTATTCTCTATAACCATTTTTTAGGAAATTGACTCTCAGCCAGCTTTCGACACACTTCACTTGATGCACAAAGACATTTCCAATTTAGGTATTATTCTTTGCTTATAAAAAAATGGTTGACATCAAATTCTCCAGCTAATATTATATACTCACACATACACAAATGTATGGTGATATAATTTCTTTTATACATACACACACTTGCGTATGATCCTTCTAAACGTAAATCACATGTTCGCCATTATTGGGGAATATAGTGCATATATTCTGGAGTTGGTCTTATGTAATAGTTTTATAATGTAATTTGTTTGCAAATCAATTTACTAATAAAACAACTAATACCTTCTAATGAAACGATTAATATTGTGTAAAAGTATTGGTTTACATAAGATTTTATGCTTATATGTCGATAACTTTCTCAAAACCTTTTGCAACTCAGTCAGTGGAAATAATATCTCTGATCACTTGGCATACTTTGGTGTTCAAATGGGATGTGATGAATCGATCTCGTGCAGAATTGTGATGGATCAACGAGTTGCTGCCTATAACAGAACTGACACAGAATTTTTGGGTGACTTCACGAATTTTTCTCTACTGATTGGGAATGAATTAGGAGGCATGCCATACATCACTGGAAAGCCCTAGAAGTCTATTTTCAACAAAAAAAAACGGTGCTAAAAAATAATAAGTCTACAAGAAGTTATGACCATTTGACTGAAGGCCTATCAGGATGCATGCACTCTCGAAAATTCAATAGGTTCACCCAACCTTTGATATTTTTTATGGTTCTTTTCATCTAAAAACCTTGGTCAATATTTTTAATTAAATATTTATCTTTCTTAAATCTTTATATTTATTTTCAAGACAATTATTGTTTAATTTCACATTTATTACTTTTGACTCATCTTGGAGAGATGTTCCAAGTTTGCCTATAAAAGGCTCATCATTGTAATGTTTTGGGGCAGAGAATATATTGGTGACTTTTAATCATATTTGAGCTTTTAAGCTTGTAAGAAGATTTTATCTTCTTTTATCTTGCTTTAACTCTTGGTGTATTTCATTGAGTGACGAGTTCCTTCAACCTCTTTGGTGGATTCCTTAGAGTGAGAAGTCTCTTTTGAGTGTTCCTTGTGTTACCTCCTATTTCTCCTATATTTTTTGGTGTCAAGAACAGATGTTGATGAAAATCTAATATTTTCTAGGGATCCATCGTATATTAAATGACATCTAATATATGATCAATTGTATATTAAATGACATCATTAAATAACGTGTGTTATACATTAATGGAACATAAGATAAAAAAAGCCTAAGTTTAGCAAATCATCAAAACTAGCAGTCTAGGATTTTTTAAACGTGCGATTAATATTCATGGCTTTTACAAGTCATATAAGTACATAGTTATATTTTGACATTGTTTCCTTGAAAAATTAGTGGTAATTAGCTACTTCATTGCTTTAACTAATTTAAAAGGGAGTTTTTCAATAAAAAAATTATATTACAAATGGAGCCTTGTCTTTAGGCATCTAGACAAAGAAATGGTGGTGATAAATTGATAAATGGGATTAGTAATTCTGTTTTATTGTTTTATTCAGAGTATTGATTTCAAAATAAGTGATTTTGAGGCACATTTTAGGGGGTGTTTGCAACCTAAATGTGTGACTCAATTTTTTTATGAAGTTGAAGTAATTTTATATACCTTCGTGAAATGAGTAATTAAAAAAAATCATAGCAAAAAGAATTCATCACATAAATTGACAGCAATGAGTATTTATATAGTTATTGGACCAAAATCAAAGTCTACAAATTTAACATACAAGAGTATATTCAAGTTTAAACTTCACTCATGAATTATAAATATGCAAGAGTATATTAAAATTAATTTTCTTTGAATAACGGTAAAGAAATTTAAGATTTAGCTTTATCATGAATTTAAGTAAACATGTACATGAATTCCATCTCGTTCCACCTTATTCCACATGTACTCCAGCTCTAACGCGTTCATTCCACACGTGTTTTAGTTTAGTGACCATTTAATATTCCACTAGTTCATATGTGTAACATAACAAGGAGATTATAGTTAGAGGTTGTTTTGCTAGGTCTCACTTACTAAATTGTTTAATTCTACCTCGTTCCACCTTGTTCCACGTGTACATCACCTCTAATGCGTCTATTCCACATAAGTTTAGTACTCAAAACGTGTCACAACCTGATTTTTGTAAGGCTTTTAAAAACTACTATAATTTGACAATCTATTTTATTTTATAAAATTTAGCAACATAAATATATAAATAATGATGTACTCAAAAGCCAAGAACTAAATCCATAGTTAGAAATTAAACTCCCAACCGTGAAATCACTAGATATGCAATTGGAAAATTAGTGGTGGAATCAAGGTGGAACGTAGTGGAAGGTATTATTTCAATGAAAGTGTGTACTTTATTTCACATCAAAATGAATTTTGTGTTGAAATATATTCATGATTCAAATTAAGAAACAACTAATATGGAATTTACATATTAGTGGGTGAATTAAGGTGAAATGTAGTGGAAAATATTATTCCATTGAAACTGCGTACTTTATCTCACACCAACATTTATTCATTGTTGAAATAGATGCATGATTTAGATTAAGAAATAACTAAGATTACATGGAATAAAGATTTTGAAGGAGAATGTGCTAATTAAGGTAGAAATGTGCTAATAAATGATAGAAGATTCAATTTATCAAACATATATAATCTTAGACACACGGTGGAAATTATCCCATTTTTTAATATAATAGTTGAACGGGGGTTTTAGACGTGGAGTATGTGTGGAATAAGGTGGAACTTGCGATTACACTTGAGGATAAGTGAAAAAGGGTTCTTAAAATTAAATGATAAGTGATACTTATATGAGGATGATAGGTGGTTCTTAATATTTTCGTATAAAATCTTAGTTGTTTCTTAATACCTTCCACTACGTTCCACCTTGATTCCACCACTAATTTTCCACTTGCATACCTAGTGAATTCACACATTAACTCAATCACACAACTCCCGGTGTAAGAAATATGTGGTATTACCTATCGTGTAGTGTTTTTGGCTTGAACCACCTATCATTTAATCTTAAGAATCATTTTCACCTATTCCCAAGAGTAATTGCACATTCCACCCTATTCCACACGTACTACACATTTAAAACCCCTGTTCCACCAATATATTATAAAAATTCGAGATCATAAATTTTGTGTGTCGAAACAAGAGTTTTTTTTTATATAGTAGTGGAATTGAGTTTTTAGATGTGGAGTACATGTGGAATTAGATGGAACGTACGATTACACTTGCAGATATTCTTAAGATTAAATGATATGCGGTTCAAGCCAAAGACACTACATGGTAGAAAATACTCCATATATGTTACCCCGAGAGAGGTGAGATTGGTCTAATATTTTGGTGTGGAGGTCCTTTAATCTGAATTGAACTGTGCAAAAATTTAATTTGGTGTTAAAATAGATAAGTGGTATACTAAGCTAGAGAGAATTAAAAAAAAAACTCTTGCTTCGACACACAAAATCCATTATCCCGTTTTTTTTTTAATATAGTGGTGGAACAAATATTTTAGACATGGAGTGCGTGTGGAATAAGATGGAACATGCTATTACAATTGGAGATAGGTGAACAAGGGTTCTAAAGAATACATTACAAGTATCATTGATGCAGGCCAAAACCTACAAATAAAAAGGGGGAGTAAGTGAATAACTAGATTCACCCAACCGGCGGTAGCGGACTCGCTCGACGCTACTAATTGCGGAATCACTCGACGCAACCAAGCCTATTGCTTGTTTAGGAGGAATCACTCAACTCCAAACTTACAAAACTTGTGAAAGATTATAATTTCAGTTCATAAAGTCATGGATATCATTTCACTTGAATGAGTTTAAATACAAGTGTTGGAACATCCCTCCAAACATAGGTACATGCATCCAGACCAAACTCTTCATTAACTTAGCATTGAAATTGGTTAATTTTGACTCAATAAAAATAATATTGACTACCTATTCTGATGATAATGACTTAATGATGAACTTTGACCAATAAAAATAGATATAAACACAAGAGAAGTTTGAAAGTCGAACTCTTGACAGATTTCTGAGTAGTCTGTCACACTTTAGTAATTTGATCATAACTCTTCACTCAAAATTCCAAATTGCCTCATTCAAAATTCAGAAAGTAGACTCTCGTGGCTTTCCAACGATGTATTCCACGTATCCTAATTATTCTTCAATCAAAACAGTTAATTTCGTGAAGTTGACTCATGTGCACTATCATTCTAAAAAACTGCATCAATCATTTTCCCCGGGTTTGGATTTGTGGCACAAGGCAAAGATTTAGTTATCAGTCCTAAAAGTTTTAACATGTAAGAAAACTACTCTACAAAATCTGTCATTGGTACTTAATACCACCAGATTTTGCAGCAACCTTTGATTTTTTACCCTTAAATTTACCACCAGGTTGACTCTGATTTCCCTCACACTCACCTTCTAGTTTCTCCTCCGGGTCACCACTTTCCTCCTCTTTAACATCCGGAAACATAAGAGGGTTTCCAAACATCGCAATCTCTTTAGTGAGCTTATTAGCTAAAGCCTTGATAGGCATTCCAGTACAATGAAAACCAAACGGTAAGAGAACGTTCGCTCCCCCCAGTCTATGATATGCAGCTGCAAATTCGAGTTTTGAAACGGAAAACACATGGCCCAAGTTGAGGTACTCATTCATATAAGGGAATGAAAAGTTACCAAAGAACTTCTCCCAGGTTTGGGAGGAGTGTCCTTCGCATCAGCCCAAACACATCACCATTTGACCACCATTTCCGGACCTGTGACTCAATTTCCAAAAGCTTGTCTCTTCGAGCAAAGCTTTTCCAAGTGTCTTCTATCATTTCTTCTCCCGATAGCCCACAAAAGCTACAATTACAGAGAGTAAGAGAATATCCGATTCAGAGGCTCTTAAATAGATACACAAATTAGCACACACATAAAACATCAGTCCAGAACACATGCCTTCTAAAATTAAGCAGATGCAACCGATTTCATAGGTTCCATTTCGATCATCGGTGGGAGTATATGAATAGAGAAAGGTCGCATTTTTTCTCAGGTTAATTGCCATGGGAGGAGCATGGCGAAACTGAAAAATACTGGAGAAACTACAAGGAAAAAGGAGAAGAAGAAGAAGAAGAAGGAGAATTAGAAAAATAAATGAAGGTAGTTGCATAAATGAAGGGTTGGTAAAATCATTTATTACCTGACTTATTTATTATTTCACCAGGTTACCGAAATGGTGCTATATTCCATTAATTGACACATTTTAACTGCACACATCACTTCAGATATAAACCTTTTCGATTAAGATATATTTTCAAAAAATGCATTTGATCTATAAAAATAAATATTCAATCTATTTTTTTTTCTCTTCTTATTATATTCATTCATGCACATCAATGAATATAATACTATCAATTTCAAATTATGAACTAAGTTTCACTGAGCCCTAGCCCTACTCATAATTTTTATGACGAATTTTTTTTCAACTCTCAATCGACTTTTTCTCTGATGCTCATGAACATAACTAATTTAAATGAATAATTGATTAATTATTTTAAACATAATTTTATAGGTACATATTATCTGATAGTATTTTGGGGCAGATGAGCTTGTTTTAAAGGGTCCCCCATTTATTCAAAACAAAAGGATTTATTGTTGAGCCCTTTTAAGAAATCATCCTCTAAATTTTTTCAGCAGTTGTAAAAAATTGAATCACTTAGGAAAGAGATGTCTCACGAAAAGTTTTACCTATAATTGATACAAAGAGATGTGTATATAGAAAATAGTGGGTTTTATATGAAAATGGTTCAGGATAATCTTATTAAGAAATTGTTTTATAATATTGAATCTTTGATTAGGAGTATCATTAATTTGAGTTTAAAGTTTTTTTTACAACAATTACAATATAATATCACTGACCCAAATTAATTAATGATACTTCTAATAAAATTAATGATACTCCTCCTAATAAATTTAATGATATTTTAAAAAAAATTATGATAAATTTATCTCCAATTACTTTTATATAATACTTTACCTGAAGAAAAATTCAACAACTCGGGAAAAGAAAATTAAAGGGTAATATTTGCAACTTAACAAGAATGGGGAAAAAGAGTGCATGCAATAAATATGATGTGTGTGATTTCAGTGTGTGAGAATATCATGAGTAGAAAGCGGATCCTCTTCATTAATGAACTGTAAATTTCTTATAAAATCAGAACAACATTAACATAAAAGAATTTCGTCTTCCTTTATTAATTTTTTTTCTTTTCTTTTCTCTATTCAAACTTGAAAATAAAAATAAAAATTCCAAGTGCAGAAGATAACAATCACCACCACAAATCTTCCTCAAAATTGTAAACTCATACATTCAAATCATATTTGAAGCAGCAATAGAAAACAAAAATGATTTTCATTTGAAATACTTTTTATAAATATTCACTTGCGTCTTTGCCTATGCCTAAACTAAAATCATTTGTATTAAAAAAAAAGATCAACCTATAACGTGTGAAAGAAAATAAATATAAGACTTAGCTACATTCTTTTTGGGTTTTAAGTAACTTTTAAAAACTGATTTTTAAAATCATGGTTTTTGAAATACCATGAGATTTTAAAATCTATGTTCTTTTTTTATTTTTTTATTTTAACTTTATGAAGTAAAAATAAAAAATATTTTATAATTTATTTATAGGGATATAGGATTAGGATTTAAAAAATCTAAATTTAAAACCAAAATTAGAATGAATTTAAAATCCAAAATTCGAGTTTTTAAAACCCAAAAAGAACCCAGCCTTAAAGACTTAAAATTTAAAAATTTAGAAAATAAATCCATTCGTTCTCAGCCGGAAGAGAGAAATGCAACATGTGTTAATGAGTGACGTGGCAAGTTGTGAGTTGTTGATAATTGCTATAACTATTTTACAGAAAACTGACTCGACAAATCCAAGATGGATATGGTTCAAGGTAAACTTTGTATAACTATTTTTGGAAAATATTTAATAATTGCTAGAACGATTACCTTATTCATTGTTTGTTTTTATATTAAAATAAGGTTGTCTTGGTGCATTGGACGGTACATATATTGAAGTCCACGTTCCAACAGCCGATAAACCTCGATTTAGAACAAGGGAGGGAGGTATTTCTACAAATGTTCTAGGTGTTTGTGATCATGATATGCAATTTGTTTATGTTCTACCCGGGTGGGAAGGATCTGCGGCTGATTGTAGGATCCTACGTGATGCAGTTGTCAGACCCTATGGTCTTAAAGTTCCGAAGGGTAATTACTTGTAGACCTTACATTAGTTGTTCCATTAAGTTAGATTACATATTAATTTATACATAATTGTTTATTAATTTTGGGTGTTTCTATCTGTGTGACAATGGATATGCTAATAGTGAAGGTTTCCTTATCCCCTACAGAGGTTATATATATCATCTAAAAGAGTGGGGTCCATCTTCACAAACACCTGTGAATCACCAAGAGCACTTCAGCATGAGACACACTAGAGCTCGCAACATAATAAAGCGTGTTTTCGGTGTTGTTAAAATGCATTTTGGAATACTTAGGAGTGCATCATACTATCCAGTAAAAACTCAAGTTAGACTTATAATGGCTTGCTTTCTACTCCAGAACTATATTCGCTCTATGATGCCAGTAGCCCCCGCTGAACAAGATTTGACGCATTGCAGAACAATAATGAATTTCTTCATAATGAGAATGTTGAGGTTGTTGACGCTGTAGAGTCTACTCCGGAGTGGAACAATTGGAGAGACCAACTATCTGTTTCTATGTTTAATGAGTACCGGAATCAGTCTTAGGATTCATAGCTGTCTATTTATTAATGATGTATCTGAATGATTCTGTTAGAGAGGTTGACTAATTCATTTTATGTGATTTCCGCTTTGTATATATGGTCTAGAATATTTTATGTTAATGATTGTACCATTTTTAAGTTTTAGTTTATTGGAATTCAGTCATGTTGTTGTGTTGTATTGACGATCAATATGATGTATTTACATAATTGGAAATTATTGTTGTGTATTATACTATGCCATATTTACTTTGTTAAATTTTAGTTTATATGATTCTTTAATGTCACACGCATGCAGCGATTACATGATACGTAGACATGCTGGACCCGAGTCATAATACCCAGGCCGTTTAGTATATTGGCCGATAGGAAGTCGCAATGGATATATGATATGTAGATGTGCTGGACCCGAGTCATAATACTCAGGTCGTGACTACTACATATGCCCAAGGAGGTATACTCACATTGTGGGCCATTGCATAGGCCATAATGTGGGCCGTGATTACTACATATGCCTAAGGAGGTATACTCACAATATGGGCCATTAAATATGCCATAATGTGGGTCGTGACTACTACATATGCCCAAGTAGGTATACTCACAATGTGGGTCATTGCATAGACCATAATGTGGGCCAACCTCGTCATAATATGAACACGTGAAAATCGAGTTATTTATTTATTCGTATGTAATTACCAATGTACAAAAACAAAATTACCAAGTTATTTTATCTTTGAAAAATAAATTTATTAATAAAGCATTAGATAACAAACTGAACTACAGGCCATTAAAGAGGCTACATAGTGGGCATAATCTCTATTATTTGGTTAGATCTATGAATGAAAGACACCACAACATATCACAATTATCGATTTGCCACACCTAATGTCATATGTGTGCATTGTTATGTAGATATCAAGAAATGCAATATGTAAAACATTCACAAATTAAGTGAAGAAATTTGAATATTGAGAAAGAGATAGCTAGTTAGGCGTCGTGCCAATTTTTTTTAATACATAACAATTAACCAACTTAAGATGATTTGACCCATACATATATTGAACGTATTACGAACACGTTCAATAACAAAAATTGACAAAAGGAATTTAGGTGCTAAGGGTTCAACAAAAAGGGTTCATTTCCTAATGACACTAGTTACTAATTTAAGTTGGCACTACCATCTACACAACAATCTATATTTTCAGGTGTCCAGAGAGGAGATGATGAACATAACGTGCCCTCTCCGAATCAGGCATACCAATGAACATCTCCAGGCAATTAGAATTCTTCGCCAACAAATGAGCAGCATCAACCTTCTCATCTTCGGAAATACAAGTAATTGTGTCCAATATACCAGGCAACTCTCGTCTTGCATTTTCCATGCTGGAACCAGGTGCAATTACACGAACAAGACTTTCAATGCGAGTATCAGCGGCATTGCTCAACTGGCCTAGAACGTTGCAGAGTTTATCATCTGATGGCGGTTCACCAACACCTCTCTTCTTCCCAATCTTCTTGCTGCCAAGTGTCATGTGTACAACAGGGCACTCACTTGTAACCTCCATGTCAATAGGCATCTCTTCATGGACCAATCCAGAAGGGTTATGGTTCTGCTCACCAGCTTGAGAATGTTGTTCATCAACAAGTTTGTTAACAGCTTGCCTGACATCTTCAGCATTTCCCCCATTTGCCCTGTCCTTTCCAAATATTTTGTTCCAATCCTCATACAAAGGCCAGGCTTTGTACCTCATGTTAGTCGCATTTGGATCAGCCTTGTATAAAATAATGATAGAAAATCAGACAATAATATTTTTATTAGGAAAATTAAATTGAGATGAATATTCACATAGTTCTCACATACACAATGATGAAACTAGCTTAATACGTTTACACCAGATATTACTACCACCAACATATACAAGATATACATGATATCCAATGCATTCCACTCCACTCCTAAGAAAAATTAGCAAGAAGTATTTTTGCATACTTATATTTACAATTTTGTTAACAATTAAAACCTGATTTACCTAAGGAACAACCCAAGAAAGCAAAATATAAAAACACATGAAAGCTCACTAACAAATGAGGAAGTTAAACAGTATGTTGTATTATGTTACAACAACACATCAAAGCACACTCATGAAATGAAAACAAATAACAAAACGTACACCATATATGTGACTACTACATATGCTCAAGGAGGTATACTCACAATGTGGACCGTTGCATAGGCCATAATGCGGGTCAACCTCATCATAATATGAACAATATGTTGTGTTATGTTACAACAACACATCAAAGCACACTCATGAAATAGAAACAAATAACAAAACGTACATCATATATGTCCAACATCAAAGCATATTGAACTGGTGGCATAGCAACCATCGAATATATAGTGTTGAATGAGATTGGCCAGTCGAAACCAATCTTGCCCGAAGCACTGAAGTTTGTTGTTGTTATCAACAGGTTTGAAATCCACCCCACAAATAACTAACATACCGCAGATTATCAAATGTTAAAATTATTGGCTCTAACGTACGGTTATCTTCGTGAACCTGAAAAAAGACAAAACCACGAAATTTTTCTGGAACATAATTGTGACTAGTTGTCTCCTCAAGGACTGAAAATATCACAACCGAAGCGCAAATATTAGCGACATGCTTTTCGAATCTCTCTTCCGGCTTCTCGTGTATCCTTATATCACTCTTGGACTCCGGTACATTACCATCTCTCACAACCTTCTTCTTTCTATTCCCGTATTTATCGGTCGCATTTAGCATGAGATAATTTGGATGCTTCAACCGCAATGCGTATTCGTGAGACACAACATTCTCCTCGTGATACTCAACATGAATCGGAGTTCCGATTTCATAGGTTCCATTTCGATCAACGGTGGGAGTATATGAATAGAGAAAGGTCGCATTTTTCCTCAAGTTAATTGCCATGGGAGGAGCAAGGCAAAACTGAAAAATGCTGGAGAAACTATAGGAAAAAGGAGAAGAAGAAGAAGGAGAATTAGAAAAATAAATGAAGGTAGTTGCATAAATGAAGGGTTGGTAAAATTATTTATTACCCGACTTATTTATTATTTCACCAGGTTACCGAAATGGTGCTATATTCCATTAATTGACACATTTTTAACTGCACACATCACTTCAAATATAAACCTTTTCGATTAAGATATTTTTCAAAAAATGCATTTGATCTGTAAAAATAAATATTCAATCTATTTTTATCGATCGCATTTAGCATGAGATAATTTGGATGCTTCAACCGCAATGTGTATTTGTGAGACACAACATTCTCCTCGTGATACTCAACATGCATCGGAATTCCGATTTCATAGGTTCCATTTCGATCATCGGTGGGAGTATATGAATAGAGAAAGGTCGCATTTTTCCTTAGGTTAATAGCCATGGGAGGAGCAAGGCGAAACTGAAAAATGTTGGAGAAAGCTACAGGAAAAAGGAGAAGAAGAAGGAGAATTAGAAAAACAAATGAAGGTAGTTGCATACATGAAGGGTTGGTAAAATTATTTATTACCTGACTTGTTTATTATTTCATCAGGTTACCGAAATGGTGCTATATTCCATTAATTGACACATTTTTAACTGCACACATTACTTCAGATATAAACCTTATCGATTAAGATATTTTTTCAAAAAATGCATTTGATCTGTAAAAATAAATATTCAATCTATTTTTATCGATTGCATTTAGCATGAGATAATTTGGATGCTTCAACCGTAATGCGTATTCATGAAACACAACATTCTCCTCGTGATACTCAACATGCATCGGAGTTCCGATTTTAAAGGTTCCATTTCGGTCATTGGTGGGAGTATATGAATAGAGAAATGTCGCATTTTTCCTCAGGTTAATTGCCATGGGAGGAACAAGGCGAAACTGAGAAATGGTGGAGAAAGCTACAGGAACAAGGAGAAGAAGAAGAAGGAGAATTAGAAAAATAAATGAAGGTAGTTGCATAAATGAAGGGTTGGTAAAATTATTTATTACCTGACTTATTTATTATTTCACCAGGTTACCGAAATGGTGCTATATTCCATTAATTGACACATTTTTAACTGCACACATCACTTCAGATATAAACCTTTTCGATTAAGATATTTTTTCAAAAAATGCATTTGATCTGTAAAAATAAATATTCAATCTATTTTTATTGATCGCATTTAGCATGAGATAATTTGGATGCTTCAACCGCAATGCGTATTCGTGAGACACAACATTCTCCTCGTGATACTCAACATGCATCGGAGTTCCGATTTCATAGGTTCCATTTTGATCATCGGTGGGAGTATATGAATAGAGAAAGGTCGCATTTTTCCTCAGGTTAATTGACATGGGAGGAGCAAGGGGAAACTGAAAAATGCTGGAGAAAGCTACAAGAAAAAAGAGAAGAAGAAGTAGGAGAATTAGAAAAATAAATGAAGGTAGTTGCATAAATGATGGGTTGGTAAAATTATTTATTACCTGACTTATTTATTATTTCACCAGGTTACCAAAATGGTGTTATATTTCATTAATTGACACATTTTTAACTGCACACATCACTTCAGATATAAACCTTTTAGATTAAGATATTTTTTCAAAAAATGCATTTGATCTGTAAAAATAAATATTCAATCTATTTTTTTTTTCTTTTCTTATTATATTCATTCATGCACATCAATGAATATAATACTATCAATTTCAAATTATGAACTAAGTTTCACTGAGCCCTACTCATAATTTTTATGGTGAAATTTTTTCATCTCTCAATCGACTTTTTCTCTGATGCTCATGAACATAACTAATTTAAATGCATAATTGATTAATTATTTTAAACATAATTTTATAGGTACATATTATCCGATAGTATGTTGGGGTAGATGAGCTTGTTTTAAAGGGTCCCCCATTTTTTCAAAACAAAAGGATTTCATTGTTGAACCCTTTTATGAAATCACCCTCTAAATTTTTTCAGCAAGTTTTAAAAAATTGAATCAGTTAGGAAAGAGATGTCTCACGAAAAGTTTTATCTATAATTAATACAAAGAGATGTGTATATAGAAAATAGTGGGTTTTATATAAAAATGGTTAAAGATAAGCTTATTATGAAATTGTTTTAAAATATTGAATCTTTGATCAGGAGTATAGTTTAATTTTTTTTACAACAATTACAATATAATATCACTGACCCAAATTAATTAATGATACTCCTAATATAAATTAATGATACTCCTCCTAATAAGATTAATGATATTTTAAAAAAAAAATTATGATAAATTTATCTTCAATTACTTTTATATAATACTTTAGCTGAAGAAAAATTCAACAACCCGGGAAAAGAAAATTAAAGGGTAATATCTGCAACTTAACCAGAATGGGGAAAAAGAGTGCATGCAATAAATAAGATGTGTGTGAGAATATCATGAGTAAAAAGCGGATCCTCTTCATTAATGAACTGTAAATTTCTTACAAAATCAGAACAACATTAACGTAAAAGAATTCCGTCTTCCTTCCTTCATTAATTTTTTTTTTCTTTTCTCCATTCAAACTTGAAATTGAAAATAAAAATAAAAAATTCAAATGTAGAAGATAACAATCACCACTACAAATCTTCCTCAAAATTGTAAACTCATACATTCAAATCATATTGGAAGCGGCAATAGAAAAAAAAAATGATTTTCATTTGAAATACTTTTTATAAATATTCACTTGCGTCTTTGCCTCTGCCTAAACTAAAATCATTTGTATAAAAAAAATAAAAGATCTACTTATAACGTATGAAAGGAAATAAATATAAGCCCGCATGGGCGTAGCTCAGTTGGTTCCTGGGTGACAGATTGCTACAAAGACGCAGGATCGACCCCTGGCAGCCGCAGTGTGGGAGTTTTATTCCTCCAATGTGGGGGATAGCTTCTTGTGGGCACCAGACACTGGTCCTCCCACCTAATGGGCCGCTGAATCACCATGATTTACCTCCTCCACCCAATCATGTCGGGCCAGGGGGTGGGAGCCCTGGGGGCGAGGGCATCGTCTTTTATTGCTACAAGGAAATAAATATAACTTAACTTTTAATGGGTGACGTGGCAAGTTGTGGGTTGTTGATATAATTGACGGCATAAATTGGAAGATATTTAGGAAATTTAATTACCATCTCACGAGGATCCGTGTCCGATGTTCCGGAGCCAAAACATGCTAGTCCATCTCATGATCACATTTAATATAACTAAAGTTAAATCAGTTTTTCGCTTAAAGAAAGTTAATTCTTTTTTTTTTTTTCAAATTTTGTAATTTTAAATGATAAAGGTATAAGTTTCGATCACTGTTTGATTAGGAACCTTAGCAAAATCTAAGAACCATACACTATATATGTACATGTGCAATGTGCAGATAATTAATCATATCCTGTCGGGCCAGGGGGTGGGGGCCCTGGGGGCGAGGGCTTCGCCTTTTGCTACAAAGATAATTAATTATATATTGATGAAATATATTATATTGTAGATTGAAGAAACTCTTTTCACGGGAGAGTAATATTTTAATTCATTATTCACGTTAATATGATGTGTGTAAATGTTTTTTTTTTAAAGTACTCTTATACATATGTAGCAAGTGCACTATACAACTTAAGTGTATTTTTAAAAGATAATGCTATCACTTAAGAGTCACCTTTGTTTTTATTGAAAAATCACGGCTAGAGCAATTTAATTTGAAATTGAGTGTTCATGCGAAAAATAACATAATAGAGCAATTAATAAACTTTAGTGTTTTAAATTTGCCAGCCATATTAAAGTAACCACATCTAAGTTTTGAGTCCCAAGAATATAAATTAGAAGAAAAGAGAAAAAATTGTCCTCTTCGTATTTCTCCTTTCATGGCAAATGCCCCTCTTACTGACGCTTTGATAGATGTCCTTCCCTCTTTTCCGGGTTAAATTCAGTTTTTAAGGTGAAAGGATCCCCAAGTTCCCAACTGAGGGGCTCTTGTAGATCTCGAACGAATTAAATTGAATTGGATTTTGTAATTAAAAATATAAATCTAAAAATAAAAAAATTAGATTAATTTGTAAATAATTAAGAAATAAAATAAAAACATCAAAAGAAAAAGAAAAAAGGTTAAAGCCAAATGAAATTAGAAAAATATTTATAAAGTCAATTCAATCATCATAAATAATTAACTTAAAAATTAATTAATTTGTATTTAGTTTTGAAGTTTTTTTTTATTTGGTTATTTTTTTAAATTGTAGTTGGTTTTCTAATTTTTTTAAATTGAATTTTATTTTTGATTGAATTATTTGGAAGATATAATATTTTATAAAAAAATCAATTTTCCAATTAAAAAAAAATAGTTGAATTTCTAAACTTTATATAATTTTATTATTTGAATATCTAGCCAATTTAAAAATAATCCAGATTTTAATTCTATTTTTTTATTTTTCAAATATTTAAAGTAAAATAAAAAAGTGATTAATTTAAACTTAATGTACTAATTTTAAAATTAAATAATTTAAAAAACTAAAATCAAAGTCAATAAAATCTAGAAGATAAGTTAATCTATAATATATAAAACACACTACTTTTCCTAATATAGTTTTGGAGGGAAAAGTTTTGGACCGTTGATCATCTTTTCTTGGCTTTATCATCACCGTTCATTTTATTTTTAATAATTAAGGTAAATCTGCAATTAGTTTGGTCATAATTTGCTAAATTTTAGGACTTGTTTCAACTTTTGTGTCCTATATATACTCTGCGACTTATTGGTGTTGAAGATCGTCCATCTCTTCCGTCTCATTTGGAGATCGAGAATTATATTCTATCTTGTGGCTGTGATTTCACCATCCTACATTGTAGACTATTATCCAGCACCGGCGAAGCACTGTTGAATTTACGAGATCCATGCAGAAACTTATACCATGTACGAGTCAATCTCTCTCCCCCTTTCTCTTTCTTCCTGCCTCCGGCGGTGTGCGGTTGCATGGTATAAATTTTGTGGCTATGTTGATCGGAATTCATGGCGGCAATGCGGTGGAGGGGTGAGACTTGGCCATCGGAGTTGACCTTGACGTATCAAAGAAAATTGTATGTAATATGAAAAATCATTGTAAAAATGATTTGTATATAATTTTATAGATTTAATTTAAGCATAAATCTTTAATTTTCATTTAGTTTAATTATATTTGTATATTTAACTGTTTGTTCATACAGGTCAAGCACGAAAATTATACTCATTTGGGAAACCCGTTTTGTATAATATTTATTCATTTTGATCGAAAACTGATTTTGTTATTTGCATAAATTTTCCCCTTTTTAATGTTAATATGTAAATTCCTATACTTTAAATTTAATATCGTAATAGAAAAATTGATTTTAGCAATTATATATATATTGAAAGTTAGGTTTAAAAAAAAAGTGCCAACATGAGAGAAACAATCGATCACAATTTATGTGTACAATTTTCGTTTCAATATATCCACTGATTAAGGTAGGAGTGTTTGACTTTTGAAATTTGCAAATTAATGTTGTAATTCTTTTTAATTTGTATATATATTTTTAAAATTAAGATATTTTATCTGTTGAGTTTGTACTTATTTATATATATTTTTATTGATATGCATGAGTTGATTTTGTTCTTGCGCAAATTTATATGAGGAATTAGTTGACTCAATTTAAGAGAATATTTATAGATGATTTGATCATTACGTACCTACTACTAACTATATATATTTAAAATTCCTTTTAGGATATATTATTAGAATATTTAAGGAAATTAGTTGACATAATTCCTAAAATTGAGTAAAGAAATAATTGAATATATTCAAGTTTGGAATGTTGACTACATTGCCGTATTTTTCATCGTGGAAATTTGATAATTAGTGCTGGTTTTTTCAATTCCTATATTTTTTAAAATTAATATTATTGATAATGTGTATAGTTGGTTGAGTTTTTATATTACATACACGGCAAAGTATAGTGTGAATATCATCTATCTTGACATTTATTTGAAGCTATTAATTATTTTATTAAATGATATTAATTATTTTTATTGAAGGAAATCTTTCAATTCTATATTTTTATATTTCACGTATTTATTTTTTGAATTGTTAATATATTTATGAATTATATTAATTGACGAAACAAATTAAGATCTCCAAATCTCTCAAATTAATCTAATTAATTCCTTTACGAATTTATCTTTCAATTCTTTTAACTAAATATTTCTCTCTCTCACAAATATAATTGGATATTATTGGTTAAATACATACTATGCGATGTGTATGAATTTTCAATTATGTTTCGGTTGATTAACAAGTTCTTGCTTAATTAACATCAAGTTATTTGTGTTTAAAAAAACAAACAAAGTTATCTGTAATTTTAAATAAAATCTGTAAAATATTTATTTCAATATAATATCAATATTTTAATTCAAAAACATTATTCGGCATATGAGGAATTATACTCCTCATTCGATATTTATTTTAAAAAATTATACACACCCTCCATCTTAGGATTTCTTTCACACTAACAAATGATATTTTCTTTAGGAAAAATGAGTAGGTGGTTGTGGAATTTAATATTTTTTAATAAAGTTAAAAAAAAATTATTGACTTTTGTAAGAGAGATTTATTTTATTTTTAAAAGTGTAAAGAAAATTGTGGGTCATCCATAAAAATAAGTGTTAAAGTAATTGTGAGACGGAGATAATATTACTTAATGATAAAAAAAGATGTTAGGTTCAAATTTTTATTTTTTATTTTTGAAAGAAAAAGGCATTCTTAGTGCACAAATCTAGCATGTATTTGTTGGTGAACGAATTTAATCGTAAGGATTAGTGGCTGTTTTAATCCGTTTTTACGTCACCAATCAATAACGTGTGATTGATTACCACCGTAAATGGTAAATCGGGGTTTGGATTTATCGAATTTGTAAATTCGGTAGTCGAAATTGGACTTATTTCGTGTATGTGAGTTTGGGTGTATTTGTGTGTATTTTTAGTCTGAAATTCGAAAATTATATAAGTAAGCTGGAGAACAACTATTTATAGAGACTAGCAAGCATGAGGTGTCCAAGACTCTTGGTCTCCCTAGCCTGCATGCTTGACATGTGTCCCTTTGATCTTATCTAAGCTGAATCTTAGTTACAAAGTCTTCTTTGGTCTTATCTCGGACTCATTGTTGTTCGCCTAAGTCGGCTTGATTGATCTTGTTGATTCTCCAACTGAAAGTTGTTCGCCTCTTGAGGTTGTACTTTGGAAGTTGCTCGCCTTATGGCTTTGTTCAGCTTGGCTTTGGGATCTTTGTCCTTTGTTCACTTGTACACACCTCCTTGGCTGTTTGTTGTATCATAGTTTGACCAAGTTGTTCGTCATTGATACAGTTGGCTCATTCTTGGTCTCGGGCATAAATTCATGTTTGCCCATTAGTTGTTCGTCGGGGAGTTGTTCGTCACTTTATACACCTCTAAAATTGGTAGATGCACCCCAACTTGATTTTCTTTGTTGATTACCCTTGATTTGAGGTTGGTTCATAATCTTTGATGTAGCTTTAATCCTTGTTCGCCATTTATTGACTTATGTTCGCCTATCAACAATTGCCCCCTATCCTGGCTATATGTTGCCCCAGACGAGCAACTTTGTGGCGAGCAACTATAGTTAGGATATCAAAATGACGAGGGTTGGGGCGAACATCATTGGCTTGGGCGAGCAACGTATGGTCTGTCGTTTCGTCTTCCCAAGGTCTGGGAGTTGTACGAAGATGACGTGGGCGGCATGGCTGTGCGCCGCCCACGCGCGAGCAATCCCGAGGCCGCGCGCCTCTATAATTACATATAGGTCCCTGAATTTTTGAACTTATACGGAAATTACCCCGTTTTCTCTCAATTTGGCCCCAGGGCTTTTGGGAAGTTTCGTCTGGGACCCCGCTTTTGCTTGGGGTATAAATAGTGGGAAAACTGAAAATTTTCCCACTTTTCCCCCTCTTGCAATAGTGCTCCGGCGAATCCTTCCTTCCTCCGGCGATTTCGAGCTTTCCGGCGTCCGTTCCACCGTATTTGGCCTCAAAATTCAACTCCCAGGTAGTTATTCTTCTTCTCCTATCTTCTTCTTTACTTTTTCTCTCGAAAACGCCATCGCCGCCGTGTGGGTACGAGCTCCACCGTCTTCTCCGGGATAGCGCCGCCGTCTACAACTCTTTCTACCACCGTTCGGATTTTTCTTCCTCTTCTATGTCTTCGCAATCGAGCAATAAAGCTGAGGAGACCCTAGATCCCCTTTTTCCCGTTGCGGTCCCCATCGATCAACCTCCTCTCGAGATTTCTTCGGCGTCGGATCATCACGTGGATTTAGTTGTTCGCTCTGTGGAGGACACCGGTGCGGGCCCATCTGGGAGAGAATTAGTAGTTGCGGCGAACAACAATTTGGACGTTAGCTCTTCGTCTTCTGCCGAATCTAGAGATCCAGACCTTAACGAACTCACTCGCGAGTTCTTGGAGAGCATTAACTTCCCATCCCCAAGGATGCGGGAAAATGAGATCCCAGCAGGGGTTGCTCGTCTATTTGAATGGCGAGCATATGCTGAACGATATGCGAATAGCTTTTCCCGTCCCCAGAGACAAATAATGGATAAGGTGAAAACTGGATTCCAGGCGAGCAAGATAAAAAGTGTTGTTCGCGAAGATGAACTGGACTCCATCCGAAAGGAATATAAAATCCCCTTTGATATTCACATGTGGGCTCCTCAGAGGAGGGAAAGAGCTGATCGTCCACCTCCAGGATGCACGGCGATCAACATTCACACTTTAATTGCTGGACTAAAGTTGCCTCTTCCACCCGTTGTTGGTCGATTCTTGGAGGCGACCAACTTGGCCATCACCCAAATTACTCCAATTGGGTGGATGAACCTTCTGGGCTCCATGTGTTTGTTCGCCCTGGAGGGTTATGTTGATCGAATTACTGCGGAAGAGATCAATTATTTGATGACAATTACAAGCTGCCCCTTGGGAGAAGAAGGCTATTACTATCTCAAGGCCAGGACTGGGTTGAAAATGGTAGAAGAAGTGCCGAACAAGATTCGTGACTGGAAGCAACACTTCTTCTGGATTGGGGGTGACTGGCGAGCATCTTCTGGTCCACACGGCGGCCCTGGACGAATAA
This sequence comes from Ballota nigra, assembly GCA_947034835.1. Lineage (NCBI taxonomy): Eukaryota > Viridiplantae > Streptophyta > Magnoliopsida > Lamiales > Lamiaceae > Ballota > Ballota nigra. The sequence goes on along the minus strand of OX344724.1, from coordinate 101,012,133 downwards.
ATTCTCCAGCAGCCTATGGAAAACTGAAACGTAAGTTTGTTTCTTGCTCGCCTTTGGGCTAAGTAGTTCTAATTTAACTTTTCTTGTTTGTTCGCAGGCCCTCGTCTACCCAAGTGGGATTCGAAAGAGGAGGAGTTGAGCTCGGAGTTTCAATTTACTTCGTGCTTGGTCGGCCTTCGCAACCGGGCAGATAGGACTATTGACTATCTTTGCCGATCAAGGTGCCAAAAAGCTGCTCGCCTCTTGACTTATCCTCACCACCTGGAGGCTCAAGCTGAGGTGCCCCCAGGTATGAAAATTTCTAACTCCTTGCTCAAGTCTTGTTCGTCGTTAACTTGTATAACTTGCTCGTCTAATTCTTTTTTTTTTTTTTTTTTTTTTTTTTTTTTTTTTAGGCGAACAAGTTACAGTTGCCATCCCTCCTTCATACACCCTCCTGGAGCAAAGGGTTCTCGAAATGGCACCGACTCGAGGGAAGAAAAGGAGAGGAGACCCTCCACAAAAGATGCTCGAGATGACGAACAAGCCCGAGGGGGCCAAGGTTCCAAGGCAGGCTGCTCCCCCCATTCAAATCCGTTCTCCTCCTGTCTCTCCCCCCCATGGGGGGAAACGTTTAAAGAAAGCCGACGGGACTTCCTTGTCCCATGATGTCCCTGGCAAGGGGAAGGAGAAGGTGGGTTCGAGCCATGCTCGCCCAGAAGGGGACGTTGTTCGCCGTTCATCTGCCGAGCTCACCGAGAGGTCCGGCAAGGCGAGCAAAGATATAGGTTCCCCCAGGGGCCCCGAGGACATCACATACTTAGGCCGGGACGAGCGAAAATTTTCTGAGTAAGTTTCTGCTTTCTTGTCGAACAAGTTTTTCCTTTGCCAAATTTTCCAAGTATTGACCTTCTTTTTGTTCGCAGGTACCGGCCCAACGATTACCCAGGGCGAGCAGATCTGATTCACCAGTTTGCCTGCTCTAGGACTCCGACAAGCTTCCGTGATATTACGGACGACCACGTTCGCCGAGCAACTGAACTTGTTGCTCGGGCATGGTCGCGGCCACTGAACAAAGCGGTCCTCGCTCAGGGCCCCATTGATAATTTTCACTTATCAATGGTTCAAGCTGCAAACTCCCTCGTTTCAGCTCAAAGGGGGATGGCTCAGGTTGCCGAGCTAGAGGAGACTGCTCGTCATCATGCCGCCTCGATTCGCCAGCTCTCAGAGGAAAAAGATAAAATGGCGAACAACTTTAATGGCCAGATTGCTCGCCTTAAGGACCAATTGAAGTTGGCTGATAATCTGGAGAAGAAGCGCATTGAGGACTATCAGCTTGTCTCCGGCGAGCTTAAAGATACAAAGGCTGAGCTGCTCTCCTCAACGACTGCGCTGGATGAAGAGAGGAAGAGGAGAGAAGGAGCAGAAGAAGAAGTTGCTCGGCTAAAGAAGCAAATGTCTGAAATGCTCTCAAGGGAAGAAGCCGAGCAAGAATTTCAAGCTCGGAGTGGGCCCATCTCAAACTTGGGTTATATATGCGCCTATGCGGACAGCATTCGCACGGCGGACGCTTATGACTTCAAGGATATGGTGGAGGAGATGTGCAAGGATCTGAATGAATTTCTAGAGAGCTATCCTCCGCCGAACAATATCGAGATTCAGCTGGCGGATTTGGCAGTACTAGGGGTCAAACTTGACAAACTCGACCCTAGTATTTCCATCACTCATCCTCCACCGATTGTTGATGATGGCGAGCAAGGAGATGAGCCGGCTGCCACGGACGAGCAAATTGCTAAAGAGGCGGAGGATAAGGCAGCTGAAGACCTTGCTCGAGACATGATTGTCGACCCTTCTGCCGAGCAACCTCAAGATCCTCCTCCCGCCGAACAGCAGTAGTTTAGGACTTAGCTTTTTTCTGTTTTCTTTGTAATAGTTGTTCGCTCCTTTTTGTAGTACTTGTAATGGCTGCTTCCAGCTTGTACTATTTTTTAGGCTTAATGCCTTCGATTAATGGAACGTCTTTCTCATGTTCGCTCATTTTCTTATATATGTTAATTGCCTTTACATTTCTGTCAATGCCTTTACAATTATAACATATAATGTTGGGCTTTTGTTCGAATTGAACTTGCCTTCAGTGGAATCAGGGTTCAGCCTTAGGTTCTGTTCATTTTAAAAAACGAACAACCTTTAAGTGGCTTTGGTCCTTAGGTTCTGTTCATTTGTAAAACGAACAACCTTTGAATGGACTTGTACCTCGAGCTTTTGGACTTTTCCTTTTTTGACGAACAACTATTATATTTACATTGCAAAGTAATTACAAGTGTTGTAAGACTGTCCATCACTATCATATACAATCTGACGAACAGCTTTAAACACAAACTAAAACTTGCTCGCTTATAATATTTTTTGCCGAGCAACACTATTTATAAAACCAAAAGCACTAGCACCAGACTATACAATGTGCCGAGCAACTTTTGAATCTATACTTAAGAAAATTTAAAAAATTAGGCAAGTTTTTAGCCTTTTTAGCCTTCCTTCAGCTCATACGCATCCCAAGTTTTTAGCCTTTTTAGCCTTCCTTCAGCTCATACGCATCCCTTGCCCCCCAAGACATTTGTTCGCCCAACTTTATTGATAGTACTTTAGATGTACAGCATTCCAGGAGTATTGGGCCGGCTTGCCTTCCATGTCCTCAATATCGTATACGCCATTGATGTATCTTTCTGTTATACGATACGGGCCCTCCCAAGTTGGTCCCAATACACCTGGAGATTGGGCGAGCAACTTTCTTAGAACCAAATCTCCAACTCTGAATTCCCTAACTTTTACATGGGAATTATAGTAATGTTCTGCTCGCTGCTTGTATGTGGCATTTTTTAGCTCGGCATTCAACCTTTTTTCTTCGAGCAAATCCCATTCAGCATTTAGAGCAGAGTTGTTCGCCTGTTCATCAAAGTTGGTCGTCCTAAATGTAGTGGCCTTTAACTCAATTGGTATTACAGCCTCTGTCCCGAAAGCCATCGCAAAGGGTGTTTCTCCGGTGCTAGACCTGGGAGAAACTCTGTATGCCCATAAGACTTCCGGAAGTTCTGTAGACCAACTGCTTTTACTCTCCGCCAGTCGCACTTTTAATGTATGCTTTATGATTTTATTCACAGCTTCAACTTGTCCATTCGACTGGGGGTGGTAAGGTGTGGAGTAATGTTTCTTGATCCCCCACTTCGTACAGAATTCTCTCAACTCTTGTCCATCAAATTGTGGACCATTGTCTGTCACAATTGCCTGTGGAACTCCAAAACGACAGACAATGTTTTTCCAAATAAAGTTGATCATCTTCTGCTGTGTGATACTCACCATGGCCTCTGCTTCCGCCCATTTTGTGTAATAATCGACTGCCACGACGGCGAATCGAACATTTCCAACTCCAGCCGGGAAAGGACCAATGATGTCCATCCCCCATCTTGCAAAAGGCCATGGGCTGTATACTGACACAAGTTCTTGAGCCGGGGTATGGATGCCTGGGGCAAAAATCTGACATTGATGGCAAGTCTTGGCTTTTTTTATTGCGTCTTGACGTAAAGTCGGCCAATAATAGCCTTGTCTGATTGTCTTGTATGCCAAAGCTTGCCCCCCAGCATGATTTCCACATATTCCCGCATGTATCTCTTCGAGTACTGCTTGCCCTTGCCCCCTAGGCAAACATTTGAGAAGTGGGATTGATATTCCCCTTTTGAAGAGTTGCTCGCCTACCAGAGTATATCTGGCGGCTCGCTTTATTAGCTTGGCAGCTTCAAAAGGATTGTTTGGTTTTTCCCCACTTTTCAAGTATTTGACTATACTTGTTCTCCAGTCTTCTTTTTCACTGGTTTGATCGTCGAGTTGATTGACATTATAGCTTACTGTTGATGGATCTTTCATCTTTGTAACTATAATATCTGCCAACTCTACGGGGCCTTCACTTGTTGCTAGTCGGGCAAGCGCGTCTGCTTGAGTGTTGCTCGTCCTTGGAATTTGCTGTATGAAAACTTGTTGCAACATGGACATCAGGTGAGCAACAATCCGCTGATATTCGATCATGTGATCATCTTTTGCTTCGTATTCACCTCGGACTTGGTTCACGATCAATTGTGAGTCGCCAAATATTTGCAAGCGTCTGACACCAACTGCGAGTGATAGGTGGAGACCAGCAATAAGAGCTTCATACTCAGCTTCGTTGTTGGTTGCCATGAAACCAAATCTGATCGCCGAGGTGAATACTTGTCTGTCTGGACTTATTAATACCACTCCTGCCCCCGAGGCTATGTTGGTTGATGATCCGTCCACATAGAGATGCCAAGGATGATCAAGTCCTCTCGTCGGATCTGGTGGGAAAGTTAGTTCGACTATAAAGTCGGCTAATGCTTGCCCTTTGATCGCTGTTCGAGGAGCATAGGTCACTCCGAATTGGCTAATCTCTAGTGACCATCTTAAGAGACGACCTGCAGTGTCGGGGCGATGGAGAATTTGCCTGAGCGGGAAAGTTGTTAGAACTTCGACTTGATGGTCAAAGAAGTATGGTCGTAACTTTCTCACGCTCATAACCAAAGCATACGCCAGCTTTTCGGTCGGGGCATATTTGATCTCTGCTTCGTGTAAAGCTTGGCTGACGTAATAGATTGGTTGATGGAATTTGCCATCTTCCCGCACCAAAACAGAACTGATGGCAACTTCTGATGCGGCTAAGTATAGAAAGAGCTTTTCTCCTGGGATTGGTTTTGATAGGATTTTGACATCTCCCAGGTAGTCTTTAAGTTGATCGAAGGCCGCTTGACAGTTGTTAGTCCATGCAAACTTTCCTTTTTTGACGGCCTCGAAGAATGGACAGCACTTATCCCCTGACCTGGATATGAACCGGTTTAATGCTGCTAGGCACCCGGTGAGTCTTTGCACCTCTTTCACTGAACGTGGTGGTTGCATATCCAGGATGGCTTTAACTTTTGAAGGGTTGGCCTCAATTCCCCGCTGGCTAACAAGATGACCCAAGAATTTTCCTGAGTGGACTCCAAAACTGCTTTTCTTTGGATTCAACTTCATGTTATAGTGTCGAAGAATTTCGAACACTTGAGTCAGATGTTGAAGATGGTCCTCCTTCCTGGGACTCTTGACCACGATATCGTCTACATAGACTTCAACCGTGTCTCCAATTTGTTGATCAAACATCTTGTTCACCAGCCTTTGGTATGTTGCTCCGGCATTTATGAGGCCAAATGGCATTCTCTTCCAACACAGCAAGTTTTTGTTAGTATAAAAAGCTGTGCTTTCTTGATCGTCAGGATGCATTGGGATTTGATGATACCCTGCAAAAGCATCCATGAATGTTAGCATCTCGTGACCCGCAGTGCTGTCCACCAATTGATCGATATGTGGGAGAGGAAAATTGTCCTTCGGGCATGCTGCATTCAGATCCGTGAAATCTATGCATAGCCTCCAGGTCCCGTTTGGTTTCCTCACGAGTACTGGGTTTGCTACCCATTGTGGACAGAGTGCTTGTCGGATGAGATCGTTGTCCAGCAACTTCTTAACTTCTTCATTTAAAGCTTGGTATTTGTCTGGGCCGTACTTCCTCCGCTTTTGATGGACGGGCTTTCTGGCTTGGTTTATATTCAGCTTGTGGCAAGCATGTTTTGGATTTATCCCCACCATATCTGCATGAGACCAAGCAAAGACATCTAGATTCTTGGTGAGGAAATCTTTCATTCGGGATCTGTAAGGCTCTGGGAGCTCAGATCCTATGAATAATTCAAGATCTTCGCTGTTGGGATTAACTTTGAACGCCTCCAGCTCTTCGACTGGAGTCGCTCGTCGTTTTTGTCCCTTCCAACGGGGATCAAGTATGGGTTCCTCAGGGTTGGAATCATTTTCGATGTCCACGGGTTCTGCCCCCAGGCGGGGTTCAAGATCATCATTTGGCTCCGTCCCATTGTTGTTCGTTTGTACTTGGCCCTCCAAGTCCTCCACTGAAGGTTGTTCGTCACCACCTCTTTGTTGTTCGTCAGATGGAGGTTCCTCGTGGGTGGTAACGAGTTGTTCATCCAATACTTGCTCGTCCAAGTGTTGTTCGTCCGCATCCATGTGGTCGTCTATGTCCATCATATTGTTTAGTATTGATGGTTCGTCGATGGGACAACTTGTTGCTTCCATCATGGATATTTGTACAAATTTTGCTCGTAGCTGTTGGACGCATTCTCGTGCTCTCCGTTGGTCTCCTTTAATTGTGCCTGTTCCACTAGCTGTTGGAAATTTCAAACAATAGTGGTAAGTGGAACACGCAGCTTTAAATTCATTAAGAAAAGGTCGGCCAAGAAACCCGTTATAAGTCGACTCCTGGTCTACAACCAAGAAATCTACCATTCTCGTTATATTTCTTTCGGGTTCATCGGCCGTTACAAGTTGTACAGCTAATGTTACAATTCCCAACGGTGTTGTCACAGCATTTCCGAAGCCTACGATTCTATGTGTTGTATTCCGAACATAACCCGAATAATCTCCCAGATTATCGAGGGTCTTCTTGAATAAGATGTTCGTGTAAGCTCCGGTGTCCACCAACAGTCTATGGACTCTGGTCCCCATAATCTTGGCACAGATTACGAGCGAATCATTGTGTGGGGTTAAGACGCCTTCAAGGTCTTTTTCAGTGAAAGTTAATTCTGCCGTTTGCATGATAGACGGCTTAACTCCCATCTCTTGTACTTGGCCAATCGCTCGTAGCTCCGCTTTCCTCTTCCGGTTAGATTCAGGTGGTTGTCCATCAAAACACCCTCCCGCGGGACCTGCGGGTTCCATCATGAACAAATCTTCTAAAGGTTGGGCTGGCATATTGGGAACTGGTCGCCCGGGTCTGTTGTTTCTCTGGGATTGACCATCCTCTTCGTCTTCTGAGTTGTTCTCCCGGGCTCTTTTCCCAGGTTGCCTTTTGACGAAATCGGAGAGCTTCCCTTCTTCATAAAATCGCCAGAGTTGCTTAAGCAAATCTCTACACTCACTCGTAAAATGCCCCACACTTTGATGGTAGGCACAATACTTGTTCGGGTTGAGTTTGCCAGTATCCTGACGGATTTTACGTGGTGGAGAAAGCAACTCTTTCTCCTTTACACTTTCATACACAGTATCAACTGATACTGTCAATACTTGGTTCAATTTTTCTTTTAAATCCGATCCTTCGGTGAATGCTTTCATGTTTTTCGGGACCCTGTAACTTGTCCCGACGGGCTTTTTGTTATTCTCCTTAGGATCAGCTTTGTTTTCCCCTAAATTTGTTTGTAGGGCTTCGTGCATGGAAACGAAAATGCCAGCTTGGTTTCTGAACTCGGCATAAGTCTTTGGGCACTTCAGACGTACCTCCTTCCATAACTTCGACCCTTTTTTCAATCCGGCCATCACAGCGACGATCTTTGTATCTTCGCTCACCGGTTCTCCTTCTAGTAAAACTTTATCGAATCTTTCCATAAACGCCCGGTCAGTTTCATCATCATTTTGCCTCAAATCTGATAGCCGGTGTTTTTGGGAAAGATATGACCCCGCCGTTGAAAAGTGAGAAAGAAATTCTCGACTTAGTTGGACGAACGAGTGGATTGATGCCGGCGGCATTGATGAAAACCACTTGTGAACCCGATCGCCCAATGTTAATGGAAAATTCCGGCACTGGGTGGCGTCGCTGGCCCCCACAGAGACCATGTAATCCGTATACTTCGTTAAGTGGACCCGGGGGTCGGCGATGCCTTCATATTGAATGCTAGCCGGAAATTGAATCTTTTTCTGGATAGGGGCCTTCAAAATATGAGCTGCCAAAGGTGAGGATGGCATGCTGGTCGTTCCCATCCCCCTCTGTTGGTCTAGTTGCCCCTGCATGTTCTCCACAGCCCTCCTTAGGCTTGATAATTCATCAAGAGGTGCCCCCTGACTTGGAGGCTGTTCGGCGAGCAAAGGCATTAACCTTTCTGCTCGTCGCAGTCCCTCACTTGGAGTGGGCACTTCCTGAGCTGGCCTCCTAATGTTGTTCGCCGCATTTGGCCCTAGGCGCCTGAAGGCTGACTGGGAGAGCCTTTCATGGACTGATGGGCGAGGCTGTTCAAAAGTTGCTCGCCCATCATCTGCTCCCCGGCGAGCAGCTTCCGGTTGGGGTTGGCTAAGTCTGTCTTGGGCACTGGAATGTGTTGTCCCATAGCTAGACATAGTTGTTCGTCCGCGACCAGACTCAGCCTGTACCTCTTGTTGATCGACCACCTTGGCCTTTCCCTTGTTCCGTCTGACTTGGGCACTATCAACCTCTCGCTGTTCGCCCCTAGTGGTCCTGGGTCTAACAACTTCCAGGGACTTGTCCCTTGGCCTTGCTTGTGTTGGCCTAACCTGCTCTTGTTGCCTCTGGAGGGCCTGGAGAGCAGCAATGGTTTTGGCCAACTCGTTGGGGTTGTTCGCCAAAGCCTCCATCTCAGGGGGGAGGTTATGTGTTATAGCCGTATGCTGTGACCTGTTCGCATGTCTCGGGTCACGGTCCTGGTGGTCGGCCGACGTGGCTCGGGTCTGAGATGCTCTTTTCGACAAACGTGATCCTTGGGTCTCTTTTGATTGAGGCATTTCAATTTAAATTACTTCTAAATTTATAAATTGAAGAACACCAAGAACACCAAGAACACTTTTATTTGTATCTTCAAATATTTCTTGAGATTTCTTTTGAATCTTCAAGTTTTCAACTTGAAGTTCTTGAGTAATCACACTAAACCGAAGGTTCGGACCCTCCTTCTAGCGCCAAATTGTTGGTGAACGAATTTAATCGTAAGGATTAGTGGCTGTTTTAATCCGTTTTTACGTCACCAATCAATAACGTGTGATTGATTACCACCGTAAATGGTAAATCGGGGTTTGGATTTATCGAATTTGTAAATTCGGTAGTCGAAATTGGACTTATTTCGTGTATGTGAGTTTGGGTGTATTTGTGTGTATTTTTAGTCTGAAATTCGAAAATTATATAAGTAAGCTGGAGAACAACTATTTATAGAGACTAGCAAGCATGAGGTGTCCAAGACTCTTGGTCTCCCTAGCCTGCATGCTTGACATGTGTCCCTTTGATCTTATCTAAGCTGAATCTTAGTTACAAAGTCTTCTTTGGTCTTATCTCGGACTCATTGTTGTTCGCCTAAGTCGGCTTGATTGATCTTGTTGATTCTCCAACTGAAAGTTGTTCGCCTCTTGAGGTTGTACTTTGGAAGTTGCTCGCCTTATGGCTTTGTTCAGCTTGGCTTTGGGATCTTTGTCCTTTGTTCACTTGTACACACCTCCTTGGCTGTTTGTTGTATCATAGTTTGACCAAGTTGTTCGTCATTGATACAGTTGGCTCATTCTTGGTCTCGGGCATAAATTCATGTTTGCCCATTAGTTGTTCGTCGGGGAGTTGTTCGTCACTTTATACACCTCTAAAATTGGTAGATGCACCCCAACTTGATTTTCTTTGTTGATTACCCTTGATTTGAGGTTGGTTCATAATCTTTGATGTAGCTTTAATCCTTGTTCGCCATTTATTGACTTATGTTCGCCTATCAACAGTATTCAAGTGCATGGAGTAGGTTTATATGAAAACCCTTCATAATAAGCTTAACATGAAATAGTTTTAGAGTATCATTAATCTCATCGGGAGTATCATTAAACCTGTCAGAGGTATCATTAGTCTGAGTTCAAGAAAATTTAAAATAATTTTCTTGAACACAGATTAGTGATACCCCTGATGAGCTTAATGATACTCCCGATGAGATTAATGATACTTTAAAATTGTTTCATGATAAGCTTATCATGAACTATTTTCATATAATACTTTGCCAAGTGCATGACATGCATTTGGATTTTAAGCTCAATTAATTTTGATTTTTTTCAAAACGTACACCAACACGCCGAACTGTGTGTGTGTGTCTTTTTTGTGCAATTGAGGTATTACTGATTACTTCTTGGAGTATTATTGGTTACTCCTTGGGGCTATTAGTGATTATTTCTTGGGGTATTACAAAGTTCTGCTTTGAGTATTTTTTTTTTTCAAAATCCACATACATAACATACACTCAAGTGCACACTAGAACTATTCTTCTTAGTTCGCTTACACACTATCTTGTGAATTTTATCGTAGTTGTCATCAATTTATAATATTTTTAAGTTTTCTATATTCTGGAGTTATTATTGTGTAAGTATGTGTTTGCATATTTTATGATAAGTTTAATCATAAAATTATTTTAAAGTATCAAATATTTAAACAAAAGTATCAAAAATATCATTAGGGATATTAAAAGTTGGGGTCAAAACAATGAACAACAAACAATTAGTATAATATAATACCACTGATCGCAATTTTTGATACTTCTGATGAGATTTGTGAAACTCTTGATTAAATATTTGAAATTTTAAAACAATTTCATGATAAGCTTATCATGATCGTTGTCATATAAATTTTTATCTTTTATAAATAATCACTTATATAATATGTGCAATCACTTCTTAAATGTTTAAAATCAATTCTAGCAGAGCAGATTTCATTTGGTTTTGAATTCGTTAAATCCATTCTTACGGGAGGGAGAAGAAAATATAACTACACCTACTATTATTAAAATAAATAAAAATTACAAACACATTTTCATCCAATTTAATTTAAAAGTATTTTATTTCCAAACACTATAAATATCACTTTTTAAAGAGAATGGAGTTTCAAAACACACTATAACACTATGTTATTGTTTTTTTAAATGTTTATTATAATAAATGTATATGATTAAATCCCTTTTTTATTATTTTTTGTGTAACCATAATCAAAGTCATGATTATTATTTATAGAAAATAATGATCATAGTAAAAAAAATTGGCAAATATTTTGCTAAATAGTAATGATATTAATATATTTTTAAATCGAAATCTAAAAAACTAATTAGAAAATGATTAATCCTATCAATTTAACATTAAAATTTATTTATGATTTAGTTACATACTATATTAATTGTTAATAAATTATTTTGTATTTGTATGAAACAAAGTGTAGTATTAATTGATTGTGAGATGAACATATGAAAACAAGAGTAGGTCTTGTGTGAGACCGTCTTATGCCATGAGACGGTGGGATGAGGTTTAAATTGTACATGTCGCATTCACAACTTGATAGAAATGAGTGTTAATTTTGTTGTCTCATGTTATGAGATAGTCTCACACAAGTTTTTACCTAAAATCAAATATTGTTTATAGATTTTTTTTTATATGTAATGGTATCATACATGAGACGAATTTCATTTACTTTATTACTACTTCATATTATGTTATATCAATATAAATTGACCTAAAAAATACTTATAAAATTAAATATATTTATACTATACATCTATATATATCATAAAAAGTGACATGCATTTGAAAAATATTTTTGGACGATTTTAACCTATCATAAAAAGTGACATGCATTTGAAAAATATTTTTGGACGATTTTTTGTGTGCAGTTGCATCTTTTAGAATTATACATATTTTTTTAACCTTCTAACTTTTCACCTAATAATATTTATTACCTTAATAATGTAAATTAAATGAAATTAACTATTTGCTTAACTATCTGCATTAATAGAATTCATTTCATAATTTATTTGCAGAGACGACAAATTTTACAATGAGCCAATATTTAATTAGTTAAGCATCCTAATAGCTTCTTTATATTGCTAAATGGATTAGCTCTTATATTGCTAAATGGATTTGTAAGTATAATCAATTTGCAGTGGTTATTAACAACCGTGTACAAATGGTAACTAGATCTTTTCTTGGAATTTTATTTTTATAGGATTGATACCACCCATGTACTTAGATAAGTTTTCATTCTTGCAGGATCGAATTACACCATATTCCATAGAAGTTGCATTTGAGATAATAGAGCAAAAGCTTTGATTACCGATGGATGCACTTTTCTCAGAAATATCTCCTGAGCCCGTGGCAACATCATCACTTGGACAAGTATGTTTTTCTTTTATATTTAATAGACATAATATATTACATCAAGATACCCCTGAACTATCGAATTTTATTTCGAAGTGTCCCCAAACTAATTTTTGTTTTAAAAACGTCCCCATAAATTATTAATTTTTGTTTCATTAGGTTCACAAACCTACATTTTTTCCAAAGACTCTCAAAGTATATAATGTCTGTTTCATAAGGCCGTTTTTTACAATCCAATATAGACACATTTTTAGTTGAAACTCGATCTAAATAGCATTGTTATTAGTTATTCGTCATATTTTAATAGAAAATATTAATCCGACTTAGGAAAATTATGAAGTTTCGTTGACAAGGGTCTCGTGAAATAAGAATTAATAGTTTGAAAAAAAATTAGAATAAAAAAAGTCTATGAATCTTTTGAAATAAAAATTTATAGTTTAGGGTCTTTTAATGTATTATGATTATTTGATATAATCATAAACTGGGCTTCATCATTGATTTTATAGAAATTATCATCATATCAAAAATTAATTAAAACTAATTTATACTTTAATCTTTATGATATTTGAAAGACATTAAGTTGAGCTTCAATCCAAAGTGTTTGTTCCTATAAAAGTGTAGAGGTCAAGGGTTAGAGATGTGAACACATTGGACATACATTTTGGTTGGTTAGATTTTTTAATAGGCATATTCCTCTAGGATTTTATTGTTTATATTTGCTTTCTTTTACTTTTGCCCGAAATTTAGTGAGTCCAACAAATATAATATCCTTTGTTGTTGCTAGAAATTATCTTGCATTTCATATTGCTATTTGTTTTTTTAGGGTGAAGATTTTAGTTTAGAGAATCTCAGAGATTGTCTCGCCATTCTAGGTGAAGTATTCTTAGAAAAAAATAATTTATAAAATTCTATTGTTTTTAAATAGTTTTTAATTTTTATTTTTTTAATGTTCGATGGATGGATTAGTGTCTAATTGAGAGAATTGTTTTGCATTTATGAGCCAGAAACGAGAAAAAGGTCATAAGAAGTTTTGAGAAATTTAATTTATGAATATAGTCATGGGACACAATCAAGTTGCACTATCTTAATTTTGTGTTGGATGGTACATCGTTTAGGGTGGAAGATCAGGTGAACAAGAATGGGCCTGCACTCCCAAAATGAATTTTTTTAAAGTATTTTCTAATGTGAACTCCTGCATTTTAAGTTATATGAATTCATGGTTCCATTACAACCGTGCAATTCTTAGCGTTGACATTGGACGAACTTGATGGATACCCAACGAGAAGAAATTGTTCTTTTAATCTATTCTCACCCGTAGGCCTTTTGAATTTGGAAGTTCTATATTAAAGTACGATTCAAAGTGACCCAACAATTCATTAGGAGTTTAGAATATCATCGTGCATGTTTTGGACTGGTGCTATGATTTTTCTCCCCTTATATTTATTTTACATAAATAAAATCTTTTGTTTCTTATAAAGATATGGATGTTGTTGCACACTTTACCTCCACCACTGTTGTGGTGTTTTACTATTAAATTTTACAAACTACTTATGCATAACGTGCAACACATGTACTTATGAAATTAAATATATTTATACTATACATATTAATAAATAGTAACATACTATATTTATCAATATCATATATATTATTATTTATACAATTTAATGGGGTTAGTCAAACTGTTATCCTTAATCAAGATTTATTGGTGATCGGATCATTGTATGCTTTGTCTCACGAAAGTTTGATATAAATTTGTTAGAAGTGTGAATTTCGTAAATATGAGAATTTTTTTTAAAATATATATAATAGTATTAATGTCGGAGGAAAACTGAAACTCGGTGTTTATGTACAAAGTTTTAGTATTTGATGTTTACCAATTTTATTATGTTCATTTGTTGATTTTTTTTTTTTTTGTATCGCTAAATTTCAACGATATAATATTTTATTGTTATATTGAATATTTATTATTTTTGTGAATGTCTGGGTTTAGAAATAATTCACTTCTAATTACACAGATTTGAGCTTTGTGTTTTTTGTTATGACCATCAATACTTATTTTTGTTATATCTGTCTTAAATCTTTTGCTATTGATTTTTTTTTTGGTTTGTTACAACTATTAATATAAAATTGATTTTTAAAAGTTCAAAAAATAAATTTTACTTTATTATTATGTAATTTTTTTGAAAATAAACATTTTTTTTTGTATTTTTATAAAAATTTGAAAATTATTGATTCATAATTAGATTAAATATAAAATTGCTTAGATAAAATTATTTTAGGCACAACTTACAGCTACTATTTTACTAAGTTCACCCACCTTATATTTATTTTTATTAAATATAGCCATTATCAAATTTTCCAACATTTAACACTTACATCCACATCCCTATAAATACTCATTCACCAATCTCATTCAATTTCAATACAACCACCCACCTTTCTAATTCAGTAGCAACAGTTATTATTAGCATCTTTGCCCAAAGAATGTCAATTAGGTAGAGGGATTGAGAGTTAGGTGTGAAAGAAAGCAATAAAATAATATAATTAGTTGATATGTATTATATTTTTTTATGTTAATGTGATAGTCAATTTGGTTGTGTTATATTAAAATAAATTATTACTTTCTATTTGAGCAGTGATGAAAAATGCTACTAGACCATGTGTATGCAATTCAAATTTTACTCCAAATGTAATGGTTGAAAGTGAAATTGAACATTTTTTAAGATGATGTTGAAAGAAAAATAGAATAAGTGAATGTTAGTTAAATGATTGGGCTTTCTGTGAATTGAAATAATGTTGAATTTAATTTTTTTTTTGGTGAGATTTATAGTTATTTGGATACAAATCCTTTTTTTTTTACTGAAACTATAAATATATATAATATATTTTTATTATTTTGTTAGAAACATGTTTTATTATGTATAATTTTGTTTGTTTGTTTGTTACTGATATTATTATAATTTTATCTAACATATAATATAATAACTAATCCCATATTCCTAAAAATATTCATCCACCCAAATCTCATTTAAACCACTAAAACATATACGTTGTCCGACCTCTCTAATCTAGGGATAAAAATGGGATGAGTTTAAACCCGAACCCGCATTGAAAACATTCCGCTCGGGCGCAGGTAACCCAATCAAGAGGTCCGGGGCGGATCGTGGTATTTATAGGACCCACCCCGTGAACCCAACACATTTAAATATTATTATTATTTTACGTGTATATATGCATTTTTATATGAACTTATATTCTAATTAATGTGTTTCTTACTATATTGATTAAATATTTATTTTTAAATATTACATGAATATTAAATATTATTTTAAGCATTAATGATAAAAAATAAATATTTTACATTTAAAATTAATTTAAAAAAAAAAATCAAAGAGGTCGAGGCAAATTGAACCTGACCGATCACGTACCTGGTTCAGTCCATGAAATTTTGGCGGGGCGGGTTTTGGGGTTGGCCAAACCTGTCCCAAATATACCCCGTTGTCATCACTACTCTAATCATTGATAAAAAAATATTATTATTTTTGTTGCATTGGAGTACCAACAAAGCAATCTAACTTATTGGCGACACGTATCGTTGTATACTTCGTCTCACTAAAACATGGTATAAATTTGTTAGAATTGTTTGATTGCGTAAAAATAATTAAGAAGTATAATGTTATTGATGTTGGAGCAAGAATGATTTTCGTTGTTTTGTAGCAAGAATAATATTCTTTTAATTAAGTTTCTTCGTTGATTCTTTATTTGTATTGCTCAATTTCAACATTGACATTATATTTGTTATTGTATAATTTTTTTTTTTTAATTATATGTGAATGTTGGTAACAAGGAATTTTGTTTGGTGATTTTTACTTAAGGTACTTATTTTTTTTCTTAAGTTATTTGTTGTTTAATTAATTTTGTTTGTGTTTGTTATTGTTATTAATATAAAGCTGATTAAAAAAAAATTATCGACTTTATTTTTATATAACTGTTTTAAAAACAAAGAATAATCGTTTTTGTTATTTATTAAAACTTAAATATGTAAATTACTAACTCTTAGTCAAATCAAATACAAAATTAATTATATATAAATTTATTATAGGACACAACTACACACACAACCCCATTTTATAATTTTTACTATATACACCTAATAAAATTAACATAAAATACTTACAAATACACATCCCTAGAAATACTCACCACCAATCTCATTCAGTTTTAATACAACTATTAACCATACTCACTCCTCCATCTCTATTGATACTATTGATGCTCATACTGCTATCATTATTGATTGTATTTAACATTATTTCAAATATTGAATTTAAATTACAAATCATTCTGTAACTTTCTGTCAAAATAAATTTGGTCCCAAAATTAATTTTTTTATCAGATTTGGTCTCAGTTTCTCTGACAAGGTCCAATTTTGGTCCCAAATCAGTGGTAAAAAGCGAAACGACACTTTGAAATCCGAATATGGTGATTTCCGGCAAGGGTGCTGATGAGGCGTCTATGTCTGCTACTTGGATTTTCTTTTACTATTTTATTACACTTCTTGTATATTTAAAAATCGTAAAAGAAAAGAAAAAATTAAATATAATTTACACATATAGACGCCACATAAGCACTCTTGCCAAAAATCTCCAATTTTGGATTTCAAACAACGATGTACTGACTTTTCCCTCCGATTTGGGACCAAAGTTGGACTTTGTTATAAAATTGAGATCAAAATAATTGTAGAGAGAGTGTGATGTATATATAATTCTTTTGAATTTTTTTTCCAAAAATGAACTATGTTAATATTATAAATAATGCATTTTTATATTTAACTAAAAATGGATGGAGAGAGTACTAAATTGTGTTTAAAAAATTAAAAGTTGTACAAATTCGTATTATATTTACACTTTATATATGATAAATTATTTCAATAAAAATAGTTTGTTGAAAATAAAAAATAATAATTTATTATTTATTTACTGATGTATATGTTAAAATAAAACATAAATATTCCCATAATACGATTATGTTTAATAAAAAAAATGTAAATTTTTCCCCCAAAAAACATGTGATAAACATAATACATAATAGATATGAAGGATAAAACATAAAACACTATATTAGACCCCGCGTATTATGTTGAATTTCCGTTGAATTCAACATTAATATATATTTATATATATATGTATGTATGTATGTATGTATGTATGTATGTATGTATGTATGTATGTATGTATGTATGTATGTATGTATGTATGTATGTATGTATGTATGTATAGACAAAATTGGACTTTGTTAGAGAATTTGAGACTAAATCCGATAAAAAGTTAATTTTGAGACTAAATCTGTTTTGTCAGAAAGTTATGAGATGATTTGTAATTTAAACTCCTCAGTATAAGGTGTCACAAGATTTATAACTTTACAACTTAACATAAATTATTTTGTTGAAAGTAAAAGAATAATTTATAATTTGTCTACTAATCTATATGTTATAATAAAACACATATATTCTCATAATACAGTTATGTTTAATAAAAAAAGTTTGTATATTTTTTTTTCTTCCAAAGAACAAGTGATAAACATAATACATAATAGATATGAAGGTTAAAAAATAAAACACTAGATGTGACTCTGTGTATTACGTAAAATTTCCGTGGAATTCAACTTTACAATATAAGGTGTGTGTATATATATATTTATATATATATATAACTGTACAACATAGATGCCAACCCATATTTTATAAAATGACATGTTTTAATCAAATTATTTATAAAATGAAACATCAATTAAGTTAGTGACATAGATTGTCAACTCATATTTTATAAAAATGACATGCATTACTCAAGAACTTTTTAAAATGACACATGAGCTAAATTAATATGAGAATGACACATCATGAAGTTAAACTCTCTATTAAGTATAATAGGGGATATAAAACATAAATTATTATATTAAAATTTTAATGATTAACAAAACTGCCGTGCGAAGCACGGGCATGCTTAGTACTAGTCATATTTATATAAGGATAACTTAGTCTATTTATGTATGTCTATTATGGTCTTTAAAATAATGGGATATATTTAGAGAATTTTGGGGTTTGAGTAGTGAGACTCATAAATTTTTTATTAGAATTAAAAGAATGAACCACAATTTCTTTTATAATAATGGGACTTTCCAAACGAAGTCACGGAGTGCTACACTCTGCCACAGAAATAGATCTCTATTATAATCGAAGTTGTTTACAACTTTCTGATCTATAAAATGATTCCTGCTGCTGGAAAACTAATGTATAAATAGACTCTAAAATCTAATGTAACCTACGTAGCCCCAATTAACAAAAGCTCATGAGTTATTTATTCGAAACTTAATATTTAATTAAAAGACTCAACTTATAATAAAAAATTTAATAATAATTAAAAGGATAATTAAAATGTGGTGTATCACTTTAAACAATTTTAATGAGTTAGCAAAATAAGAAAACTTAAGGTAAGTTGTTTCAAATAAGGCTAAGTGGTGCGGAGGTGTTTAGTCCAAAATGATAATTATTCTACTGGTTGTTATTTAGTTAATCAGTTGGACAACTATTAAACTAGGCTGAATGCGAAAGTGTGTGGGCTTAAACTCATGTAGATGAAATCCTTTGCAAAACGACTAAGTATAAATCGAGTCTGATCAATTGATGTAAATCAAATGAGTACTATACAAGTGAGATATGCAGATGGCAGTTAATATTAAACGTATAAAGCACACAAGTATTTATCGTGGTTCGAAGACCCAACTTCTACATCCACTTTTCCCAAACAAAGTAGGGGTCATTTCAGTACCTTATGAATCTTCATTTTAAGTGTCAAGGAACGTTTTTCAACTTTCAGCTAAATACACTCATCTTACTTCACTATCAAACTATCATATTTCTCGAAGGTAGGGTTTGGTGTAGAGTTTCCAACTAGGTGAGAATCTTTCTTACAATGTTTGACGAATTCTAAAAGGGTTCTTAACGCGAGTAACAATGTTCTTAGAAATTTGATCATAAGAATGTTTGTTCTCTTGTAGAATTTTTGTAACCTTACTCCAATGTTTTGATCCATATTTATAGAGAGATTTCAAATATATCTTTTGGAGAGAATATTTGAAATCTTCATATTTTAGTTTGCAATCAATGGTTTGACTAGAATATAGTCTTCTCATGTCGTTTCTGGTAATTTTCATATACTCTTGTACTTTTTATCCATTGGGTTCTGCAACTTCTGGCTTGATGTCAGCTTCCATACATGTGTTGTCCACTCTCATTGGATGAAGCTCGAATGTGTTCAATGGACAATTTGACCTCTTCTGAAAAGATACGTCAGATGAGACACATTCTCTTAAAAGCTTTTTTTTCTTCTCAACTAAGCCTCTTGGCTTTCTGACACTTGGTATATTTCTTTTGTCTTGTTTGATTGCATGTTTATTGTCCACGAGACACTTCATCCAACAACTGATTTCTGATTTCTGATTTCTTTTGGTCCAGCTGTGCAAAGATCAACTTAGACTTAGAAACTTTGTGGTCGCACCTTAAGATGGAATTACTTCAGGACTTCTAGACCTTCAACTTCACAAGTTAAGTTCCTCCTTGACTTGTGTTCTAGAAATTAACCTAAGTATAAGCTCCGCTGACTAACATGTTCAGCTGGTGCTACAACAAAGTTGTCCTAACATTCATAGTTTAAGATTAACGACACGTGTTTTGGCAAATCACGGACACTAATACACATATCCCAACATTTCTTTTTAATGTTTTTGCAATATGTATTTTTTCTATTCAAATGTTCCTTTTGTGTTTACAAATGATGTAAATTGTAGAATGCATATAATATAAGACTTTTAATTGTTTGAGATTGTGGATGATTATTCTTGGTAGGTGTTTGCTAAAATGTCTGAGATAATTATATTTTTGAAAACCTGTTAGTTAGTTTCAGTTTGGTAGCGGATCAATTGTTAACAATTGTATTTTTTTTAAGAATGAGCAATGATTATTAATTAATTACTAGCTTTTATTTTATTTAATCCATGTATCATATGCTTACATTCTCGTCATAACCCTGAGTTATCTTTCCTCTACTAAAGAGTAATTCTTTTGATAATTTTCGAGTTTAGCTTTTTTATTATAAGATGGTAGAATTTCCACCAGGATTGATAAATTATCTCCATATGGGAAAAATTACATGGTCGTTGAAACATTGGAGAGACATGCAAAATATATGTAATTTGCGGATGTTCATAACTTTTTTGTAATTTCGATTTGGGCAGACTTTTTATATTTTTTGTGTTCATCACAGTGTGAAATTTTTGTAGGTTATACTTGTTTGTATGCAAGAAATGGTTGATGGAATGAGTCATTGATATTATGATTCATTCTTGTACAATAATGATCTCACTTTGGTCTTGAATTGAAACAACAAATAATTCCCCTTAGGTGTTACTGTCACCATTGCATGAGAATGTTGGTTTTTGGGAGCTGAAAATATATAACAGGCATCGATGCAAAATATTGGGTGTGAATGTGTCTCTAACTTAATATGATCAAAACAATACCCTTGGTTGTAGGCTTTTGCTTTGATGTACATATAGATTTTAATATCAAAAGAGTAAACTTATTAAAGGTATGATGCATGATTACAACATCATTATTGTATTTAGGAAGACGATATTACTAATTTTTGTACATAATGAGGATAATAATGCATTTTACATATATATATTTGTTGAGAAAATTGTAGTTTAACTTATGTATGATGGTTCTATTTATAAAATATCGTGTGTAATTTTAGAGTTAAAATTATTGGAAGAACATGTTTGCATGGCATTTTAATCTTTTAAATGTTGATATGTGATTAATAAAAAGGTGGCACGGGCTAAAATAATGGTAGTATGCGGTGTTGAATCACTAGTGGTACGGACACAATACATGGTGGTATTGAGTTAATTGAAATGTGGTACAAACTGAAACAATGGTAGTACGAGATTAATTAAAATCTGGTACAGGGTTAAATAATGGTGGTATGAGATTAATTAAAAAGGTGGTACGATCTGGAATAATGGTGGTATGTGCTGAATGAATGGTGGTACGTGGTTAATTAAAAATTGGTACGAGATTAACTAAAATGTGATACGATTTGAAATAACGATAATAAGAGGTTAATTAAATATGGTACGGGTTGAATCAATGGTGATTCGAGGTGAATTAATGGTAAAATAGTGAAAAGTAGATAAACCATTTTTCCTTAGGAGGGATAAGGGCAGAGTTTGAAAAAAAAAAGTATTGTCTTGGCTAAAATGGTATGAAATTAAAAAAGGGAAAATTACATCTAGTTTAAGTTTTTCCTTCCTAATTACAGTCTAGTTGGTATACTTTTTAAAATTACAAGTGGATTAACTTTTTTATAGTATAATACCCTAAATACTCTTAATAGATTATTATATACAACTAGTAATAAACCCATCCGTGCTTTGCACGGAAGTCGTGTTCATCACTAAATATTTAATGATTTATATTTATATGCTTTATGCTTTATGTTTTATATAAACTTTTCAATCGTTGCAAACAAACAACAATTTAATAATTAGCAATTCAAATGAAAAGATCGATTTCAATCTACCCAAACATAATAAATTTAAAAAAGTTATAATATACTCTCTTCGTCCCATACTTGTTTTCAACATTACTGTTTGCATAAATTTTAAGAAAAAAATTGTTTATTAGTATTTGAAGTGATATAGTGATAAAGTAGATATTTTTTGTTAAGAGTGCATGGAAAATATAATATTAAAAAGTATTATCGTTTTTTTTTTTTACCAAAAATAGATGTAGCAATTGAGTATGAAACATACATTTTTAACAATTTAGCAAATAACTTTGGGATATAGGGAGTAATACAAAGAAAAAAACCATCATATTAACATTAAAAACCATAATACATATCAAAAAATTATTTTCTATTTAATTAGATGTACGTCTACTAAAATTTATAAAATAAATTATGTGTAATTTAAACTTTAATTATTAAAAAGGATTTAATTGCAAAAGAAAATTACGAACTTTATGAGATTTATGAATTACAATATGTACTTTAAAAAAAAAAATGTAATATATCACCTTCTTGAGTTTTACAATTTGAGACATTTAATAATTTTACACCAGTAACTAAATGACATGGTTGTTTGATATGCCACAGAGAGTGCATGTAGATGCCACCAAATATAATTATGATTTTTTGTAATGAGAATAACGTCATTAAAATATATTTTAACCTTACATACATAACTCAAATAAATATTTTAAAGATGTTATTTTTATTTTTAATAAATAATTATATTTGTTTTATCTACATGGATATTTATGTGACATTTTTTGCAACGATTTCATTTAATTATTTACAGAAAATTATTAGATATCTCAAATGACAAAACATAAAAGATGGTGCATTAAATTGCAAAGAAAAAGAATACATATTGTAATTGATAAATTTATAAAGTTCATGAGTTTTTTTTTTGCAATTAACTCTTAAAAAATATTAACCAGCCATGTTAGGTAAATTCAATAAATTATTAATTATTATTATTATTCATTACTCTCGAACTTACTTATTGGTATTTACTTAAGTCTATTTATTTATTTAAGTTAAGAAATTAAAATTATATATGATTTTTTTTAAAGCACCAATAATTTAGTCAATTACTATAATCACCATAACTTAAAAGTTATAGAAGAAAAAAAATTAAATTTATGTTCTACATATAATTATCCAAATAGATTAATTAATTAATTCTTATTAGTTTTTTAGATAAGAAAATTCTAATGACCATTGCAATATTTTTTTCAAATACAAATAAATTTAATTTCTTAACTTAAATAAACAAAATTTTAAGTGTGTATATTAATTAAGTAAGTTCGGGAGTAATGAATAGCAACAAAATAATAATTCATCAGTAGTTCTCCGGTGAAAATTGTTCATAGTATGAAACTGACATCATTACATATTATTATATGCATCTATTTATACCACAAAATTTTATACTATGATTTTAATATATAAGTCTAATGATATCAATAAATATATATAATGCTATATATATTTCATAGTATGAAACTTATTCATAGGAAATTTTGTGATAATACATTGAACTTATACAACACGTTTGGGATATCCTCTTCTAATAATTCAAGTTTAAGTTACATGGAAAATCATCTATGTAGTTTTTAGTAGGACACCTAAATAGAAATGATTTTCCTATTTAAATAATATAGTATTAGATTTGTGGTATAAAACCTAATACAATATAATTAAAAGGAGAAAATTTAAATTACCCACTTTCATAAACTTAAAATATATTTTACCTACTTTAAGTATAAAAAATTCTTTTATACTCACTTTGGCATAAAAATACTTTAATATTCTTCTATAAATAAATTTATTCTATTAACATTGGCCCACCATTACCTAAAAATTTAATTTACATCTTACCTTCACTGTAGCCATTGAATAATTCATTATTAACTTTTATTTGGTGATTATAATAATTATATTCATTGTTAATAAATTTAGAAATTAATATTTATTTATATATTTTTATTATTTATCAATTACATATGATTTTCACACTGCTAGCACTAACATTAATGAAAAAAAAAATGAACATATTAGTAGAGGTGTTGTGGGAGTAGGGGTGAGGTGAATATCTAGTGGGGGACCGCCCCAAATTGTAAAAATTTATTTTACCCATTTTGAGGGGTATTTGCATCTCAAATATATCAAAAAGGCGAAAGTGGGTAGAATAAATTTATTTCATGCAAAATGGATAAAATAAATTATTACAAACTGAAAGTGGGTATTTTGTGGTATTCTCACATAATTAAAACTAAGAAGTATAATCCCCCTGTTCCATAATAAGTTGCACAATTTCCTTCTCCGAATGTTACAAAATAATTGAACACTCTTAAAATAGAAAACTCTTCATAAAGGAAAATTATACTATGTGGCGTTGTCACATAAGCAGTGAGTAAAATATTTGCATCAGTGGTGGATTATATATCATTCTCTTATAAGTGTTGTGACCGTTTCGGGCCACAGGTCGGATCCGACCGGAAGAAAGCCGGAAAAGGCAAGAAGATACCCAGAGGTCGGGACCGACCTGGCCGGTCTGTATCCGACCTCAGCGGGCTCCGACCACGAGTTTCCGACCTCGAAAGCGAGGCCGGAAACCTGCTTGGGACGCCCATCCACGTTCATCACAGCCACATTGAAGTCCGGCCGTGGCCGGACCGGCCCGTCCAAGACCAGTGAAGTCCAGCGGAGGTCGTCCGGACGCGACCAACCGGCTGGAAGAATCTCCGACCTCACTGTCCGCCAGGAGGCCGGCCTCCGATCACTCAAGGCCCTCGGCCGGCAAGAGAGATCTGGAGCACGTGATAGAATCAAGCGAGACCCTCCCCCAAGGAGGAAAAAGACCGCCTCCGTACTCAGAGACTCAGAGAATATTCCATCCAAATGAGGAAATTCGCCAGAGAATCGTCCTTTTTGGACACGCATCAACACCCTAGTGGCCGGCCACCTGCAAGCCCTGACATATCAGAGCCCGCGCGTCCTCAGAGGCAGGAGACATTTAATGCACCTGTCCCCTAAGAGGCTGGAAATGACCAACATACCCCTGTAGTGAGAAAACTATAAATACCCCAACATTTGTAATGTAAAATAGGTTTTAATCTCTCTCAGTATAATCAATACACATATTCATTCAAGTCCAGGGACGAACAACCCCTGGCAATTCTTGGTGTTCTTAGTGTTCTTATGCATTTATTGCCTTTCTTCATTCAAGCATTCATTTTAGCATTTAAGAACTCAATCACTTGATGTTTTTACCAAAGCACTTATAAATAGCCAGTTAATCCCAGCAACAAATATTTGGTAAACAACATTTGGCGCTAGAAGAAGGGTATTCTAACCCATCAAACTCATATTTTCTTCACCTCTCTTTGAAGAACACTCACTGTTCTTCAAAGCTTCATATCCTCAAATCTTCAAGTCTTCAAACCGCTAACTCCTTTTTTCCTGTAAGCAATGGATCCCCAGAGATCATCCCATGCCCATGGGAAAGCCACATGCGTGGCCTCCCCGATTCGTTTTCCGGAGGAACCCTCCCATCCGAGGGCCGGAGTTTCCTTACTCCTGACCAGGCCGGGCCAGGAAGACGCCGCCAGGCGGAAGAGGCGAGGGGGTGCCGGAGCACCACCTCTGCCTCCAGAAAGAAGGCCCAAGCTCGCGCTCTCAAGGGTAAGGTGAAAGCCAGAGAGCACCAGGGCGAAAGCCAGTGTCGGACGAACTCCATCTCCGCACGTTCTCGAGGCTCCGCCCATCCGGTTTTCGATCGTTTGGGCACGACCGACCCGTCGTGGTATCTGAGCCGCATTCCCAGTTACGACACTAGGTACGATGACACTGAGTCCGTCTCCAACTCTGGGAGCACGGCCCAAATGCCCCACAAGAGGGCAGCCGAGGTCAGCCTGACCCCGGCAAACTCCGCCAGGCACAAGCTAAGCTTCGCCCAAAGCGGCCTTTTGGGACGCGGAGTCCCCCGTGCGGCCGTTTTCGACCGAATCGGCCCCCTAGCCGACGGAGGCGACCAACTGGTCGAAACCCCCAATCCTGAATTCGCCAAGATGCAAAAGCAACTTGACGAAATGAAGGCGCTCCTCGAAGCGCAAGGCCAAACTAAGGCCCGGCCAGTCGCCAGCGAGCCTCTGGCGGTTGATATTGAGCTCGCGCCGGTCCAGCTAAAAATCGTCCCCCCACCGACCCCTCTCTACGAGGGGAAAATAGATCCGGAGACTCATCTGAGCAAGTTCCGGATCTACATGACCGGACGTGGCGCAACCGACGCCACAAAGTGCAGGCTCTTCCCACTCACCCTGGGCGACCTCGCCCACAGATGGTACGTGTCCCTCCCGGCACGGTCCATTGACTCGTTCGCCACTTTAAGCGCCCAATTCTCATCATACTTTGCGGCCAAAATTGCCCGGCCGGAAAGCTGGCATCGCCTGATGCGGATCCGCCAGGAGAAAGAAGAGTCCGACGAGGACTACGTGGCCAGAGTGGACGAGGTCATGCTGACCGGCGAGGCGGTAAGCGATCAACTGGCTTTGCACGCAACTCTGGGGGGCTTCCACGGCCGGTCTCCTATGTTCAAACATCTCACCAAGGATTTCCCTAAGACCTACGCCGAATTCCGCGCCCGAGCCGGCGATTACCTGGCTCGGAGGAAGCTTCTGGCACTAAGGTTGGGGGAGTCCGAGCCGACCCCAAAGGAGACGGAGGCGGCAGCCCAAGCCTCCCCCAAGAGTGGCCCTAAGGCCAGAAGAGTGGCCAAACCGCCCGGTAACTTTAAGTCCTTCGAGGACGTTGAGGTTCACCTAACCCAGGCCATGAGGCAGTCCCCCGCGCATATCTTCAATGCGATTCAGCACCGGGACGTGCTTCCCAGGCCAAGGCCCTATTCTGGAGACCGGTCCCGGCTGGACCCTAAAAAGTTATACGCCTATCACGACATTATTGGCCATAATACGAGCCAGTGTCGTGATCTCCTCAAGCAGCTTTGGAAGCTGTTTGACGAAGGGCATCTGAATGACCTCCTTCAGAGGCCAGCCGGCCGGCAGGACCAACAGCAGCAGCAGCAGCCCCAGCGCCACCCTCGGAGAAACGAGGAAGGCGGCCGGCCTCTCAGGCCGGTCACAGCTTTGGAGGAGGATGATGACGAGGATGACCTCCTCCCACCCATGAATCTTGGCGGTCGGGTCAACATGATCCAGACCGGTGGAGGGAACCTAGGCGGCCTCACCCCCATCTTGACGCAGTCCAACCGGAAGCGGAAAGCAGAGGTCCGGGCGGCGACCAACGTCAACTTGGTCACGCCCCCAGAACCAAAGATTCACAAGAGCCTGGAGATAACTTTCTCTAACCAGGACAGGACCGGGGTGCTGTTCCCGAAGGGCGACGCGTTGGTGATTGCCGCCCGGATCCTGGGCAAAGAGGTTCAGCGCATTTTGGTCGACAATGGGTGTTTTTGCAATATCATCTTCAAAACAGCCCTAGACCAGCTCGGAGACCTCATCAACTTCATCAGGCCAATCGACCTTCAACTGAAGGGATTTGGGGATGCAACGGTCGCTGCGTACGGGAGGATAAAGCTCTCCGTGGAACTCATCTGCTGCTACAACGAGGAGGTCAGGATAACTAGGCCGTTAGATTTTATAATTGTAGATCAGCCAAGCTCGTATAATGGCTTTCTGGGTAGGCCCTTTTTAGAAGTTTTTGAAGCTGTTGCTTCCTCCTACTATTACTGTATCAAATTTCCCACCCCCGAGGGGGTGGTCGGCACCATTAAGGGTGACCAGGCAATGGCTAGAAGGTGTTTGAACTATTCCAACTCTCATTTATTTTCAATTTGCAACGACCAAACACCGGACGGGCCACACCCCGACTCTGAAACGGCCACTCCGGCCACAGAACCCATCACGGAGGTTGGATCCACATCCACCAACCCCCGGCATATGCAGATCGATGATCCCGAGCCAAGGATCGGTTTTGAACCATCCGAGCTCGATCTCGACCCCAGATTTGATTCTTCTGACCGGCGGAGCTATGAACAAGCTACAACTTTAGAGGAATTGGAACACATTCCAGTCGACCCCTCGAGGCCGGAATTGGAAGTTCTGATCGGCTCTCGCATACCGACCGAAATGTGGGGGGAAGTGATCGAATTCCTCAAAGCCAACGTTGGAGTCTTTGCCTGGTCTCACCAGGACATGGTCGGGATAGACCCAAAACACGCATGCCATCGTCTAAAGATTGACTCCAACAAGAGGCCGGTCCATCAGAAAAAAAGAAAGTTCGGCCCGGAAAAGTACGAAGCTTTGGCTGAAGAGGTCAAGAAGTTGCTAGACAACAAGCTGATCGATCAAGCCCGGGACGAGCCCCAATGGGTCGCGAACGCCATCCTGGTAAAAAAGACGAACAATGCCTGGAGGCTATGTATAGACTTCACCGACCTCAACGCAGCATGCCCAAAGGATCACTTTCCGATGCCGCACATCGACCACCTGGTGGATGGCACGGCCGGTCACGAGATGATGTCCTTCATGGACGCTTTCGTCGGCTACCATCAAATCCCCATGGCCGTCGAAGACATCAAGCACACCTCATTCCACACGGAGAAGAACATATTCTCTTGGCTCCGGATGCCTTTCGGTCTGATCAACGCCGATGCGACCTACCAACGCCTAGTCAACAAGATGTTTGCAGATCAGATCGGAAAGACCATGGAGGTCTACATCGACGACATTGTGGTGAAAAGCTTGAAGAAAGAAGACCATCTCAGGGATCTCGAAGAGACTTTCAAGATCCTCAAAGCCTACAATATGAAGCTAAACCAAAAGAAATGCAACTTTTGGGTGGAGGCCGGCAAATTCTTGGGTCACATCGTCAGCCAGCGCGAGATCGAGGCCAACCCGGCCAAGATCAAGGCCGTCCTAGATATGCAAGAGCCCAGGACGATCAAACAAGTGCAACGCCTGACCGGATGCCTCGCCTCTCTCAACAGATTCATAGCCCGGCTCGGAGATAAAAGTAAGCCTTTCTTCTCGACTATTAAAGATGGCAAATTTTCTTGGAATAGGGAAAGTCAAGTAGCCTTTGCGAAACTAAAGGACTATCTGGCAAACCCACAAATCTTAGTCAAGCCAGTCCCAGGGGAGAAGCTTTACTTATATCTTGCGGCCTCCGAGGTCGCACTAAGCGCGGTACTAGTCCGGACGGATGGTCAGAACCACCTTCCGATCTACTTCGTAAGTCAAGCCCTACACGATGCCGAGCTCAGGTACACTCCGCTCGAAAAATTAGCATACGCTCTGGTCATGAGCGTAAGGAAGCTAAGGCCTTATTTCTTCGACCACCAAGTAGAGGTCCTCACCACTCTACCCCTGAGGCAAGTCCTACACCGGCTGGACACAAGCGGCAGGTTGTTGAAGTGGTCGTTAGAGATAACTCAGTACGGGGTCTCATACGCCCTAAGGACGGCCATCAAGGGCCAGGCCCTGGCCGACTTCATAGTAGAGTTAACTTTCCCACCCAAGTTCACAAGAATCAACCACCCCCCTTGGAAACTCTATGTGGACGGATCGTCAACTAATACTTGTACCGGGGCCGGTATCGTCCTGATCGGCCCGGAGGGCCAAAATTTCACCAATGCAGTCCGCTTCAGCTTCCCGGCCACCAACAACGAGGCCGAGTATGAGGCTCTGGTCAGGGGCCTTGAACTCGCGATCGCCATCGGAGTTTGCCGACTACACATTTTTATGGACTCCCTACTCGTGGTCAACCAAATCAAAGGTGAATACGAGGCCCGGGGAGAGTAGATGATGAAGTACCTCGACCTGGTTACAACCTTATGCGAGAAATTTCACCAAGTTTTCATTAAGCAGATCCCAAGGGAGCACAACACCCAGACCGACGCTCTTTCCAAGCTTGCAACCGCGGAGGGAGCTGCCGACCTCGCCAATACTCAACTTTCCAAGCTCGGAACGCCCACAGTCATCCGAGCACATGTGGCGACCGTTCTGAGCACGGAAGAAAATTGGATGACGCCGATCGTAAAGTATCTCAAGACCGGCGGGCTCCCCGAAGATAGAACTCGGGCACGGCAACTATAACTCCGGTCATCAAGGTACACCCTCATCGACGATCTTTTATATAAGAGAAGCTTTACCCTCCCACTCCTAAAATGCATAACCCCGGAGCAAGGCCGGACCATCCTGGCCGAAATCCATGAAGGGGTATGTGGAAATCATGCCGGAGGCCGGGCCCTAGCCCACAAAGTGATCAGATAAGGATATTTCTGGCCGACCTTGAACAAGGACGCCGTCAACTTCGCGAGGTCGTGCCACAAGTGTCAAGTCTTGGGACCCAATATCAAACTGTCCCCCGAGCAGCTCTCTTCCATGTATAGCCCTTGGCCTTTTGCCCAGTGGGGCATCGACTTGATCGGACCGATGCCCACTGCGCCCGGGGGCCACAAATTCGCCGTCGTGGCCGTCGATTATTTCACAAAGTGGGCCGAGGCCGAGCCACTCAACAAGATCAGCCAGACTCAAATCATCAAGTTCATTTGGAAAAATATCATCTGCCGTTTCGGCCTACCTCAAGTGATAATCTCCGACAATGGGAAACAGTTTGACGGTCTCCAGATGATTCAGTTTTGTGAAAAATGGAATATCAAGAAGGTATTTTCTACCCCCTACCACCCGCAAACGAACGGCCAGGTAGAAGCCGTAAACAAGATCCTCAAGCACACTATCAAAGCCAAGCTTGAGGACAAGAAGGGGAAGTGGGCAGCCGAGCTGCCAGACGTACTCTGGTCATATCGAACGACCACAAGGAACTCAACGGGCGAAACACCTTTCGCTTTAGCTTTTGGGACTGAGGCCGTCATTCCTTCAGAGGTCTCCCTACCAAGCCACCGGACGGCCCAGACAATCACCGAAGACAATGACACCGCCCAGATGATCGATTTGGACATGTTGGAGGAGAGGAGACTCAATTTCGACCTCCGAAATGCGGCCTACAAGAAGAAATCCGAAATTTTTTTCAACTCCAAAGTGAAGGCCAGACAATTCCAGGTCGGGGACCTCGTCCTCAAGAAGGTTCAAGTACCAAAAGGGGTATTCGGCCCAAACTGGAAGGGTCCGTTCAGGATATCCAAATGGATCTCCAAGGGATCTTACGAGCTGGAACTCATGGATGGAACTCCGGACCAATACCCCTGGAATGCAATTCACTTGAAGAAATACTACCAATGATTTTGTACTATGTATTCAAAGTCCTTATCAATACAAAAGCTCTTCGCACAGCTGTATCTTATTTCAAGCACCGGGCTCAGTTCAAAAGCGTATGCCGACCGTATCGAGGTCGGCATATCACACTTGAGCTCGGAAAAGCCACTTAAGGCCATCCAAAATCTGAGCCCAGTTCAAAAGTATACGCCGACCGTGTCGAGGTCGGCATATCACACTTGAGCTCGGAAAGGCCACCCTAGCCATTTTAAAAGCCGAGCTCGGTTCAAAAGCATATCACACTTGAGCTCGGCAAGACAATCAAGGCAATTCCAGGAACTGGGCTCAGTTCAAAAGCATATGCCGACCGTATCGAGGTCGGCATATCACACCCAAGCCCGGGTCAAAATCTTATTCATACTTATTAAAATTTATAACATTATGACTAGTGTAAATAAACGAAAGAGCAAAGATGGAAAGAAAACATACTTTCATTTCAGGAGACCGGTCTGAAAGCCGGGAAGAAGTACAACGAGTTAAAACAAGGTAAATCCGGTCGGAAGCCGGTTACATTCGAAAGCAGTAGAGAAATGCTAAAACATGGCTAAATCAAGGGTCGCCCGCTCCGGCCGCCGAGCTCGCTTGCTCCCCAGTGCCGGCCACAAAAGCAGCATCTTCTTCAACACAAGCCTCCGCGACGCTTGCGACCGCTGCCTGGGAACCCTCCTGATGGACCTCTTCTCCTCCGCCCTCCTCCTCTTCCTCTTCATCAGCGGCCGGGGGTCCCTGACCCGGTTGGATCAACCTATGCCGGTGTGGAAACCATGAAAGGTCCACCCCAAAGACGGTCTCCAGGTCGAGGATGGGAAACCAATAGCCCTCATTGACCGGGTTCTTGGCAGCGTACTCCCGGAAGTAATCCTCCAGGGACTTGGTCTCAAGACCGGCCTGGCGTGCAACCCGGATCATGCTGGCAGCAGCTATGTAGAAGCAGAACTCGGAGAAGAGTGTCGGGTTGGCGGTCGGATCCTCCAGATCGTATGCCGGCCGGCTAAGGGAGGCAGCCAATTCTTTAGCTTTCTTTTGGAGCCCCTTCTCCAACTCGGCCTGCCGGGCAAGGGCCTGGTCAGCATCCCCCCGGGCTCGATGCGCCTCCAGCCGCAGATCGGCACTGATATCCTCCATCTCAGCCACCCGATTCCGGGCATCGGCCAGCGCCTTGTACGCCATCTCTGCCCGACCGAGAGCGTCATCATTCTCCTTCAAGACGGCCTCTATCTGGCCGACCGCGTAATCCCTCTCCTTTTTTAGCGTGGTGTTCTCGCTCTCAAGCCCGACCTTCTCCTCCCGAGCTCTGGTCAAGTCGGCCTCTAGCCTCCACACGGTGCTGAGGGCACTGTTGAACTTGCTCTCCACAAGATTGGCCATGATGGTCGCCTGGCTAACGAGTGCAACGCAGGCCCGACCGGCGTATCGGGGACGACGATCAGCAACGTCGGCTAACTCCCGCGTCCAAGCTTGGGGCAAAGAGTTCACCGACCGGCTCATGTACTCCGGCATCTCCACGATAGAACCCGAGGCCCGGGAAGAGAGGAAATCCAACTCCATTGGAGGAAGGCCAGAGTTGTTGCGGGTCAGTCTAGACAATAAGAGAGATCAGGTCAGAATCGAATAAAAATACCTTAGGAAAAATCTAAAGCCAACAGACTTACGCTTGGAAACGGGCGGGATCACGACAGAAGTAGGTCCTATCGTCTTCCCGGCCGGGAACGGGCGCCGCACGGGCCGTATTTTCCGCCCCGACCGCCCCAGGCGGTGTGTCGTCAGAAAGGACGATGGGGGCCAGACTCGACCCACGCTGGCCGGTCTCCTCGTCCTCAGTGTCCTCCCGACCCCTCTTTCGGCCGGTGAGTTGGGGGGATGCAGGGGTCTCAGTAGCAGCGGTCCCGGCGGCCGGAACCGACTGGAGAGGGAGGGGCTCTTCGATCACGATCCCGGTCCGGGCACCGACTCCCTTCCTCTTCTTTGCCCCTTTGGCCGTCTTCTTCACCGCGCAGGCCCCAATCAGAGAAAACATCTCCGGGCAGCTTTCAAGGAGTTCTGGCGGGCACTGCCTCACGATCGGGAAGTCGAGCACTGTAATGACGAGACACGAAGTGTTAAAAAAAACTAAAAACTAAAGGCCGGGACCCGGTCCCGCCCTGGTACTTACCCGTCAATCTTAGATGACGCGGGAACTGGAAGAAACGGCCGGAAATTTGGGATTGTCGAGTCCGAAGGACGGCCTGATTCCTTTCCATGGCCGGCAACGACAGAATCCGCTCCCGGACAACCGCAAAGTCGAAATTCAGCTCCCGGTCGGAAGGGCAAGGGTAACCTGCAAAGAGAAGCAAGAAATTAGATCAGTACTCTTAATCCAAATTTAAGCTAAAAATTCCTTACTGAGATTCTTGAGGCGAATGTCGGTCGGAACATCGATCTCCGTCCCATCCGGATACCCGGTCTTCCACGCCCCACCGACGAAAAACCACTTCCTTCGATCGTTCCGACCTTTGCTCGGTAGGTCGGTCACCAACTTCTGCCCTTTAGTTTGAATGTAGACCTTACCGGTCCCACTCTTTTCACTCTGGATTCGGTAGAGATATGTCATTTACCCAGGGGTCGGCATCCGGTAGAGCCGATTCTTGCCAAACAAGACCATGACGCTCACAATGATCATCCATGTATTCGGGAGCAGCTGGATGGGCGCCTGGTTCCAATAGTTCAACAGGTACGAGACGGCCGGATGGAGCGGAAAACGAAGTCCAACCTCCATCATATCTTGGGTCACAGCCACCATCCCGCGAGGAGGCTGGTCCGCCCGTTCATTCGGTTCGGGGGCATAGAGTTGGACGTCGTAGGGGATTTCCCAGTCGGCCCGGGCATCATCAAGAAAATGCTGGGTCATTTTGCTCTGAATCTGTCCAATGGTCCACCTGCGAGACTCCTCCAGGTCGGCTATCCGGATGGTGGCCCGATCACGAACGGTCAGCCTCCACGGGAAATGCTCCGAATACTCCTCGAAGTCGAAAGAAAGGGAGTCGACCTCATCTTTCATTTCCACGTACTCCGACCACAGACAAAAGGCCTTTCTGACCTGTTCTCGCCGATCCTGGCTAACGCTCCGGCCAGCTGCAGCCGGCCTATCGGCCTCTTCGGTCTCCGATCCCGAGCCCTCATTCGCCATCCCGAGCCTTTGCTTGATTTGTTCAGCCGCGAGATTTTGAAGCAACAAGTTGGCCCCCAGATCGTCGCCTTCGCCGCGGCCACTTTCCTCTTCGTCTTCTTCTAAGAGGTCATCCAGTGGATCCCTATCCTCCACTGGTCGGGCCGCCTCCTCGTTCTGGGATCTTTCCGTAGCCAAAGGAACCCCCTCCCGGGCACCTTCACCCAACAGTGACCGTCCCGGGCGTGGGAATAGGGCATCCAAACCGTCGTCGTCGTGAGCCCAGATCGAGCCCGCTAGACGAGAAGGAGAGGCTCCGCCACCACCACCTCCACTCGAGGAGGCTCCACCCCTTTGCCCAGGCGGAGGACCGGCCCATCGTCGCACCATTATGTTAAAAAGAAGCTTGAGTTAAGAAAAGTTGAAAATTACCTTCTCAAAACCACCACTCGCCGCCGTTAGAAGCTTGTCGCCGCCGTGAGAAGTTCGCCGGAAATCGCCAAAGAGCAGCTCCAAATCGCGAAAGAGTAAAAGCCTTTGGGAGTAGAATAACTCCCCTATTTATAGGGAATGGGTGAGGGCCTATTTCGAAATAAAATCCTAGGTTTAGGGACCTAGGTGCAAGAATTTGAAGAGACGGTTTTGGAGTCAGACGCTTCGTACATTGCACGCATTAAATGCGCGAGATTCGAGGAGGTCAAATCATGTCACGCTCGTCAGCTTTCAATGCGCGTAATCTGAGGCGTCGCCTGACGTCATGCACACCTTTTTAGGCAAAATAAGTACAACGCACGTCCTTCCAGTCATCGCATAGCCGTAGGCCGGTCTCCGACCACCCCGGGCAGATCAAGGCCGGCACCAACACAAAACGGCAAACGACCATCTCGCCCCTCATCAACTTTGAGTGACGAGCTGGGGGGCAATTGTTGTGACCGTTTCGGGCCACGGGTCGGATCCGGCCGGAAGAAAGCCGGAAAAGGCAAGAAGATACCCAGAGGTCGGGACCGACCTGGCCGGTCTGTATCCGACCTCAGCGGGCTCCGACCACGAGTTTCCGACCTCGAAAGCGAGGCCGGAAACCTGCTTGGGATGCCCGTCCACGTTCATCACAGCCACATTGAAGTCCGGCCGTGGCCGGACCGGCCCGGCCAAGACCAGTGAAGTCCAGCGGAGGTCGCCCGGACGCGACCAACCGGCTGGAAGAATCTCCGACCTCACTGTCCGCCAGGAGGCCGGCCTCCGATCACTCAAGGCCCTCGGCCGACAAGAGAGATCTGGAGCACGTGATAGAATCAAGCGAGACCCTCCCCCAAGGAGGAAAAAGGCCGCCTCCGTACTCAGAGACTCAGAGAATATTCCATCCAAATGAGAAAATTCGCCAGAGAATCGTCCTTTTTGGACACGCGTCAATACCCTAGTGGCCGGCCACCTGCAAGCCCTGACATATCAGAGCCCGCGCGTCCTCAGAGGCAGGAGACATTTAATGCACCTGTCCCCCAAGAGGCCGGAAATGACCAACATACCCCTGTAGTGAGAAAACTATAAATACCCCAACATTTGTAATGTAAAATAGGTTTTAATCTCTCTCAGTATAATCAATACACATATTCATTCAAGTCCAGGGACGAACAACCCCTGGTAATTCTTGGTGTTCTTAGTGTTCTTATGCATTTATTGCCTTTCTTCATTCAAGCATTCATTTTAGCATTTAAGAACCCAATCACTTGATGTTTTTACCAAAGCACTTATAAATAGCCAGTTAATCCCAGCAACAAATATTTGGTAAACAACAATAAGTACGGAAAAAGTATTGTAGTAAATAGGACACAATATTTAATAATATCTATCAATAAATCATAATTTATGTTAATTAATTTAAGTAACAGAGAGTATCACGTCAAAGCATAAACATGACTATAGAATATTTTGTGGAATAATCATGTAGCTGCATAATATATGCAATAGAAGAATTTTATAAACATAATTTATGGGGTATTATTTAAAGGAATATGGTTCCCCTTGATTTATTATTTACATAATCATGAACAAAATTTTACAATTTAAGGATTATAGGAAACAAATCATTAATTAATTATCATATTAATTTAGGAGTTTATAATTATATATATGAGCATTATATAATTGGATTTAAAATGACGAATATCTAAATAAAACAAATCAGCTTGATTAAAGTGGTATCCATACCTTGCAAATCACCAGCCTTGATTTTTCTCCCAAACATGGATTATTACAGTAACTTATTTTCACATGTTGAAGCTCCCCAAATTGTAAGGATTTATCATTGATCTTCACTATTATTTAATAAAGTAATTTGTTAATTTTCAAATATGAGAAAAAAGAAGTCTCGAGTTAAATATATTTTTCTAATGGGATGAACGTTATATATAATAAATGAATCTTTATAAATATTTAATTTATTGTAATCTCATAATTAACGGGATTAGATTAAATCTATTTACTATCTTGTGATCCTTGTTTATTACTATACTATATATGTCACACAAAATTTTGCAGCATTATTAGTTTAGCTTTATAATATATAATTGTTCCAATTAATTTTTCTAAAAAAGAAAGAACACAAAATTTATATACTCAAGTTTTCTACAATGATGAGAAAAAAAAACGGATCAAATCTGAGCAGCAAGGAAATCTGACCCACACGAAGGAAAATTCCAAGCAAAAAAAATTAGGCAACATCTACAATTGTTGTAATCTACGATTTTCAGATAATTAAACTCCATGTAAACCTTCTAAAATTTCTTCAATAATCTTATAATCTCCAATGAATACCTTCAAATATTTGATTAATGTCTTCAAATCTCTAAAAAAGAAAAAATTAAATCTACATATTTATTCTAATCTATGATATGTTAACATATATTACAAACACAATGAAAAATTATATTATATACTAACACAATATTTCTAAGCTACACAATGATTTAAAGTGAATGACACAAAGAACATATATAGGCTTCATAAAATGTAACTGTTCCTAATTTCTAGCATATCAAGGGCAAATTACATGTCAAGACTAAGTAATAAATTGAGCGGATATGATCGAAAGAAGGGAAGATGATCAACGGTTCAGAAAAGTTCCCTCCAAAACTAAATATGGCAAAGTAGAGTGTATTATATATTATAGATTATTTTTCTCTACCCATCCTATATTTTTACAGATACATTCTCTCTCCAAATTCAAATTAAAGTAATGAAAATCCTATCCTCTCTCTCCATTCTTATCCACACTCTCTCCCTCGGCCAAAAGAATCTGCGACCGATCCGTCCGACGGCACCCAAAAGAGACATTGTAGTAGTCTCTGTGGCGAAGACGTTGAGCCCGTTTCCACGACGGTGAAGGAGGGGGAGCGACGGTGTCGGTGGAGCGGTGATGGCGGGGAGCGGCGTGGCCGTTGCTGGTATTGTTCTCCAATTTGAAAAGGTAGGCCAAAATCTGTCATTGATCTTTTGCATCAGTTCTACCCTTTTTTTAATGGGTTCCTCTATCTTCACCCTTAATCTGTGACCAGTATCTTTCTCTCACTCCTCTTCTTCACTCTCAAATTTGAATTAAGATCTTAAATCAGTTGTTAAACAAATGATGAAGATCACACAGAAGTCGCAAGCAAAATTCGAACGCGAAGAAGAAAACTAGAAAGTTAAAGGACTAAACAAGAAATCAAAGTATAATCGCGATTTTATGTGGTTCGATCAATTGATCTACATCCACGGGAGAGAGAAGAACTTCTTATTATGATATCAAGGACGAGTTACAGAGTAATCTCACGAATTGATCTCAAGAGCTCAAGAACCCTAAAAATGAAACACTCTCTAAATTCTCAGATGAATCAACACAATTGGAATCGATTGACACAAGTATATATTGCCCATAGCAATCCGTAACTAACCCCATAACTGAATCCGTGCGTCGTTGTCTCTGGAAGAAACGCCCAATTCAATTCGCATAAAAGAAATTCTGTTATAACTGTCACGCTTATATACACTCCCAGTTTCAGTAAGTGCACACCTCAGCAAGTGATACTAAAAGAAAGTGATACTAATGCGGCAATTGCAGTGATACTTTTCAATACACCAATTGTTACAATCCTCCTCCTCAATGCATATTGCCCATTCTCCCCTCTCCAAAGCATACCAGAATATCAATGCACATCCCATATCACCAAGTTCATCAATTTCATGCAATGTTTGAATTTGGCACTTGACAAAACTTTGGTGAACATATCCGCAACATTTTCCTCAGTAGCAACCTTCTTCACTTTGACCAATCCTTTGTCCACAATATCTCGGATGAAATGGAGTTTCACATCTATATGTTTGGACCTTTCATGGAATACTTGGTGCTTAGCTAAATGTATAGCACTTTGGCTATCACACATAACATCAACAACTTTATGATCAATTCCAAAATCCCTAAGTATCCCCCTCAACCACATTGCTTCCTTTACAGCTTCTGTTAGTGCAATGTATTCAGCTTCTGTGGTTGATAGTGCAACCACAAATTGTTGCACAACCCTCCATACAATGGCTGTCCCATATAGAGTGAAAACATAACCTGATATTGACCTTCTTGTATCAATATTTCCAGCAAAGTCTGAATCCACAAAGCCTTCCAAAGGATCAGTTTTGACTTCACTCCTCCTGAACATAAGACCTGCATTGACAGATCCTTTCATATATATAAACATCCACTTCAATGCTTCCCAGTGCTCTTTTCCAGTGTTTGCCATGTATCTGCTTACAACTGAGATTCCATGTGTTAGGTCTGGTCTGCTACATATCATGGTATACATGATACTTCCTACTCCACTTGCATATGGGATCTTCTTCATCTCCTCTAGCTCTTCCTCAGTCCTAGGTGATTGGGCTGCTGTTAGCTTCAGATGTTGCCTAAGAGGTATAGATATTGTCCGTGCTTCATGCATATTGTACCTCTTTAACACCTTATGTATATAGTTCTTTTGAGATAAGAACAGGATCCCATCTGCTCTATTTCTATAAATGTCCATCCCCAGAATTCTTCTTGCATTGCCTAGATCCTTCATTTCAAATCTTGTTCCCAGCTTATGTTTCAAGACCTCAATCCTTTTCTGGCTTTTGCTTGCAATGAGCATATCATCCACATATATCAATAGATAAGTGACCACCTGTCTTCCTTGTCTTTCAAAATACACACAATTGTTATACCTTGACCTTTCAAGCCCTATCTCTGTCATGTAGCTATCAAACTTTCTGTTCCATTGTCTGGAACTCTGCTTAAGGCCATAGAGTGATTTGTTTAGGTAACAGACCTTTTGCTCATTGCCAGGTAGCACAAATCCTTCAGGTTGATTCATGTAGATATCCTCAATCAAGTCACCATTTAAGAATGCAGTCTTCACATCTAGCTGTTGCAATTCCAGATCCTCTTGAGCTACTCTTGCAAGTAAAATTCTTATGGAGCAATGCTTTACAACAGGTGAGCATTGAAATCAACTCCTTCTTCCTGTGTAAAACCTCTAGCAACAAGTCTTGCTTTGTACCTTATCTGCTCAGTCTTTACAACCTCTATTTTTCTTTTGAATATCCATTTGCAGCTGATAATTTTCTTACCATTTGGCCTTGTTACTAGCTTCCAGGTGTTGTTTTTCTCAAGAGATTGTAACTATTTTACCATAGCTTGCATCCAGTGATCTCTGTCCTCACTGGTCATTGCTTCTTTGAAGCTCTTAGGCTCATGATGATCTACATTTTCTGCTGTGAAAAGTGCATAGGACACCATATCAGCTTCTGCAAATCTGATGGGAGGGTTGATATTCCTCCTAACTCTATCTCTTGTGAGTTTATAATTGCTGAGATCTTGGATTTCTGCATCCTCTTGGTTAAGATCATCTTGTCCATCTTCTGAATCTGAGTCCTCTTACTCATCATGATTTTGTTCATTGGCTTGCTCTTGAGCTTGATCACTCTTCTCAATTTCAACAGTAGCTTTGTCCAGAGAAATGTCTCCATCTGTATCTTGAGTACCTCCTGCATTCTTATATCCCATTACAGCCTCATTGAAGACAACATCCCTGCTTATTATACATTTCTTGTGTCCAGGTTCTAAGCACCAGAGCTCATAACCTTTCACCCCTCTAGGGTATCCAATGAACACACATTTAATAACCCTTGGTTCAAGTTTATCCTGCTTAACATGCACAAAAGCTTGACAACCAAATATCTTAAGATCAAAGTAATTTGATAGCTTACCATACCAGATTTCATCTGGTGTTTTGAACTCAATGGCTGATGATGGAGTCCTGTTGATAAGAAAACATGCAGTGCTTACAGCTTCTCCCCAAAATGACTTTGGCATTGCTGCATCAGTTAACATGCACCTTACCCTCTCAAGAATAGTCCTATTCATTCTCTCTGCAAGTCCATTCTGTTGGGGGTTAGATGGAACTGTTTTATGTCTTGTAATTCCCCTTGTTTTGCAGAAATCATTGAACTCTTGTGAAAGATACTCCAAGCCATTGTCAGTTCTCAAATGCTTGACCTTCTTTCCAGTTTGATTCTCTTGTTTTGTGATCCATTCCTTAAACCTTTGAAGAGCCTCATTCTTGTGTTTCATCACATAGATCCACACCTTCCTATTGTAATCATCAATGAAGGTTATGAAGTATCTCCATCCTCCATGAGTTTCTGTTCTTGCAGGACCCCACACATTTGAGTGTATGTAATCAAGGATCCCTTCAGTCTTGTGAACCCCCTTAGGATAAGATTGCTTCTTAGCTTTTCCCAGAACACAGTGCTCACAGAAATCCAATTTTGTGACATTGTTGCTACCAAAAACATTCTTCTTTGCAAGCTCAATCAGACCTTTCTCACCTATGTGACCAAGCCTTTTATGCCACATCATTGTCTCCACACTGTTCATTACAACATTCACAAATCCCTTTACAAAATTCCCCATGAGAAGAAACAGTCCATTCTTTTTCTTTCCTGTCATTAAGGTCTTTGATTCCTTTGTTATGATGATGGTCCCATCTTTGGTGCAGAATTCACAACCAGCAGCATTCAAGGATCCAAGTGAAATTAGATTTCTCTTGAGGTCAGGTACATACCTGACCTTGGTTAATATGACAGTTGATCCAGTTTCCATCTTGATTTTCACAGATCCTATCCCCTCCACTTTACATGACTGATCATTGCCCAGAAGTACACTACCTCCATCAATATCTTTCAAGTCTTGAAACCAGTATTTATGAGGATACATGTGAATAGAACACCCAGAATCAAGCACCCATTCATTGTGCATTCTGGCCTCAGAAACGGTAAGGACCTCAGTATGTGAAGGGTCAAATGTGAAGTATGTAGTCTGCTGAGCTTAATTCAATAGGAGGCTAAGTTGATAAAGTGTTAGCCGTGAGAATGGTAAATTTGGGGTACCAGAGGAGTTGGACCAGATGAGGTTGACCAGAGAAGCCTGATCAGAGAAGTCTGTCAGGAGAGCTATCAGAGGAGGTCCATCAGGTGAGGTCTGGTCAGACGAGTCTGATAGATGAGACATCAGATGAGGTCTATCAGAGGAGGTCTGGGACCAGAGGTCATCTGGTGTAAGTGACCAGAGCCAGAGGAGGTTTTGTCATCTGATCCTGAAGTCCGATGTTCGCAAAGTACACCAAATTGAAGCTAATTCGAAGGCGGTTCTAACTGAATCAACTATGGCGGTTATTGAAGTCGTTAGCCAGCTGGATAACTAACTTGCATTGAGTTTGTTACAACTGAATCGAATCTAGGGTTCGTTTCCAATCTCTGTATCTATAAAAGGGGCTTCTCAGCTGAGAGAAGAAAAAGAATAAATTTGAGCGCAAACACTGTGAGATTGTGTGATTGTAACTTGTAACTTCAAATTCCTTTCTTAGTGAAAAGATATCCTCTCGGATCCCGTGAACGTAGGAGTATTCATCTTCGAACCACGTAAACTGGTGTTCTTGTTGATTTTCAATTTCGTTCTTATTGCTTTCAGATTCTGATTCCCTAAAACAAGTTTTCTTGTGAATCCAAAATCGATTAACAAGTGGCGCCGTCTGTGGGAAGTGAAGCAATCATGGCTGCAACTAAGTTCGACATTGAGAAGTTCACGGGAAAGAACGATTTCAGCTTATGGAAGATCAAGATGAAGGCTCTTCTGGTACACAATGGTTTGTACGAAGCCTTTTTGCCACCGGCTCAGGTGACTTCTGGATCTAATCCAGCGAAGGTGGAGGAGAACAAGAGGAAGGCACACAGTGCGCTTATCTTGTGTCTTGGGGACAAGCCATTGAGGGAAGTATCGAAGGAGGAAACCGCTCTTGGGATCTGGAATAAGCTGGAGCAGTTATACCAGACCAAGTCTGTTACGAACAAGTTATACATGAAACAGAAGCTTCAAGTCTTCAAAATGAGTGAAGATAAGAATCATGGTGATCAGTTGGACGAGTTCAACAGATTGGTGGATGGTCTGGAGAGTTTGGATGTTACAATTGATGATGAAGACAAGTCATTGATGTTGTTAAATGCTCTACCTAAGTCTCTGGAAAATTTCAAAGATGCCTTGTTATTTGGAAGACAGGATCAGGTGATGTTTGATGATGTTCAAACTGCCCTGAAAACCAAGTTCCTGCAGATCCAAACTGATGGGAAGTAGCCTGTTGAAGGATTGAATGTTCAATCCAAGAAGAAGAAGGGGTTTCAGTCCAAGAAGAAGGATGGTGGAAAAGGGAATAAGGGTGGGAAGAAATCTGATTTTGTTGAGAAGAGAAAGTGTTTCACTTGCCATAAGGAAGGTCATCTGAGAAAGAATTGCCCTGAAAGGAGGAAGAAAGACAATCAAGGTGATCAAGATGGCGATGCAGCTGTTGTGGAGGTTGAAGGATATGATAGTGCAGAGGTCTTGATGGTTAGTCATGAGAGACTAAGTCAAGAGTGGGTCCTGGACTCAGGGTGTACTTTTCATATGTGTCCACATGAAGACTGGTTTCTGGATCTTGAGAAGATTGATGGAGGTCTTGTTCTTTTGGGTAATGATGAGAGCTGTAGAGTGCAAGGATCTGGTTCTATCAAGATCAAGATGTTTGATGGGGTTGATAGGATCTTATATGAGGTCAGGTTTGTTCCTGAGTTGAAGAGAAATCTTGTTTCTCTTGGCACATTGAATTCTAAGGGTTTTGAATTCAAGACAGAAAAAGGAATTCTGTCAATAACCAAGTCTGGAAGAATTGTTATGAGGGGTATGATCAAGAATGGGTTGTATACTTTGATTGGAAGAACTGTAACAGGATCAGCTGATGTTACCATGGAGTCTTCTGATGTTAACTTGTGGCACAAGAGATTGGCACATGTTGGTGAGAAGGGTCTGGTGGAGTTATCCATGAAGGGAGCAATCCCTGGGAATAGGATATGTAAGCTGGAATTCTGTGAGAGGTGTGTTCTTGGGAAATCAAAGAAGCAAGCATACCAGAAAGGGATAGCATACCACCAAGGAGGTTATGGATTACATACATTCTGATGTATGGGGACCAGCAAGGGTATCCACTCATGGTGGAGGCAGGTATTTCCTTACCCTTATTGGTGATTATTCCAGAAAGGTTTGGGTTTACATTCTTAAACAGAAGAGTGATGCCTTCTCTAAGTTCAAAGAATGGTTGATTGAACTTGAGAATAAGAGGGGCAGGACTATCAAGCACTTAAGGACTGATAATGGGCTTGAATTCCTATCAGAGGAGTTTCAACAATTTTGTAGGGAGAAGGGTATTACTAGGCATAAAACTGTTCCTTCAAACCCCTAGCAGAATGGTCTAGCTGAGAGAATGAATATAACTATTCTGGAAAGGGTTAGGTGTATGTTATCTGATGCTCATTTACCTAAGAGTTTTTGGGGTGAAGCTGTTAACACAGCTGTGTATCTCATTAATAAAGTTCCATCATCTGCTATTGAGTTTAAAACCCCAGAAGAGGTCTGGTATGGAAAGATATCAGATTACTCAAAGTTGAAAGTTTTTGGGTGCCTAGCTTATGTTCATGTGAGGCAAGACAAACTTGAACCTAGAGCTTTAAAGTGTGTCTTCATTGGGTATCCAAAGGGTGTTAAGGGGTATAAGTTGTGGTGTCTGGAGCCTGGGAACCAGAAGTGTATTACCAGCAGAGATGTTGTGTTTAATGAATCACAGATGGGTTACAAGTCTGGTGGAGGTGATAGGGAGCCATCAGCTGAAGAGATGGATGGTGTTATTTCTGAGCCAATTACTCAAGTTGAGGTGGAGCCTGATCATGACAAGCATGATTGTTCATCTGGTTCTGAACCAGAGCAAGCTCCAGGGGAGAATGAGTCATCAGATGAGGATAGTGCACCTGCAGAAGAGGAGGAAGAAGTGCCAGAAGCAGACTTGAGAAATTATAGTCTGACAAGAGACAGATCCAGAAGACAACTACATCCTCCAGCAAGGTTTGGCCGTGTGGATCTGGTCTCCTATGCACTTGTTACAGCAGAAGCCATAGAGTACCAA
Source organism: Ballota nigra (assembly GCA_947034835.1). Taxonomy (NCBI): domain Eukaryota; kingdom Viridiplantae; phylum Streptophyta; class Magnoliopsida; order Lamiales; family Lamiaceae; genus Ballota; species Ballota nigra. The sequence goes on along the minus strand of OX344724.1, from coordinate 100,967,552 downwards.
GAACCTAAGAGCTACAAGGAAGCCCTTGAGTGTGATGATAAGGAGTCATGGATTACAGCCATGACAGAAGAGATGGAGTCTCTTAAGAAGAATCATACTTGGATTCTTGTTGATAAGCCACCTAGGCAGAAGCTAATCAGTTGTAAATGGTTGTTTAAAAGGAAGCTTGAATCTGGTGTAAAAGATCAGGTGAGGTTTAAGGCCAGGCTAGTTGCCAGAGGATTTACTCAGAGAGAAGGAATTGATTACAATGAGGTTTTCTCACCTGTTGTTAAGCATTGTTCAATCAGATTACTTCTGAGCAGAGTAGTCCAAGAAGATCTGGAGCTACAACAACTTGATGTTAAGATAACTTTTCTGCATGGAGATCTTATTGAAAACTTGTACATGCACCAGCCAGAAGGGTTTGTTGAACCAGGGGCAGAAGGGAAGGTGTGCCTGCTCAAGAAATCATTGTATGGCCTCAAGCAAAGTCCAAGACAATGACACAAGAAGTTTAATGAAGTTATGCTATCCATTGGATTTGTAAGAAGCAAGTATGATACTTGTGTATACCTGGAAAGGCAAGGTAGTGATGTGATAGTCTATCTTCTGATTTATGTGGATGGCATGCTTATTGCCAGTAAGAGTCTTATGAAGATTCAGAGTATCAAAAGGAAGCTAAGTGCTAGATTTGATATGAAGGACTTGGGAAATGCTAAAAGGATTCTTGGAATGGATATTCTTAGGGACAGAAAAGCTGGAAGACTATTCTTATCCCAGAAGTGTTACATTGAGAAGGTCCTGAAGAGGTTTAACATGCATGAGAGTAGAGCTGTGACAACTCCTCTGGGACAACAGTTTAAACTATCTAAGGAAATGGAACCAAAGTCTGATGAAGAGAAGAAGACTATGATGAAAGTACCTTATGCAAGTGGTGTTGGAAGCCTGATGTATGCTCTGGTCTGCAGCAGACCAGACTTAGCTTATTCATTGAGTATGGTGAGCAGATACATGGCTAATCCTGGAAGATTACATTGGGAAGCTTTGAAATGGATATTCAGATACCTAAAAGGGTCATCTGATTTGGGTTTGATGTTTGAAAGGATGACTGACCAGAAGAGTCTACTGGAAGGATTTGTAGATTCTGATTTTGCTGCTAATCTGGATACCAGAAGATCTTTAACAGGGTATATCTTTACACTTTTTAATACTGCAGTAAGCTGGAGATCTGTTCTGCAGAGTGGAGTTGTTTTATCTACTACAGAAGCAGAGTTTGTTGCAGTGTCTGAGACTGTTAAGGAGGCTTTGTGGTTGAAAGGCATTATCAAGGATTTTGGCATAAGTCAAAGGGCTGTGGTCATTCATTGTGATAATCAGAGTGCAGTTCATCTGGTTAAACATCAAGTGTTCCATTAGAGATCAAAACACATTGATGTAAGGTTGCATTTTGTAAGGGAAATCATTGACAAATGAGTGGTTCACATCCAGAAGATATCTACAGAGGACAATGCTGCAGATATGTGTACAAAGTCTTTACCAGGTGCGAAATTCAAATTCTGTGTTGAATTGGTAAAGATGAGTGTATGGGATGTTCCTTAGGCCCAGGCTGGAGTGTGGAGGAGAGGAGGAGAGGATTGATACTTCTCATCTGAGGTGGAGAATTGTGAAGGGTCAAATGTGAAGTATGTAGTCTGCTGAGCTTAATTCAATAGGAGGCTAAGTTGATAAAGTGTTAGCCGTGAGAATGGTAAATTTGGGGTACCAGAGGAGTTGGACCAGATGAGGTTGACCAGAGAAGCCTGATCAGAGAAGTCTGGCAGGAGAGCTATCAGAGGAGGTCCATCAGGTGAGGTCTGGTCAGACGAGTCTGATAGATGAGACATCAGAAGAGGTCTATCAGAGGAGATCTGGGACCAGAGGTCATCTGGTGTAAGTGACCAGAGCCAGAGGAGGTTTTGTCATCTGATCCTGAAGTCCGATATTCGCAAAGTACACCAAATTGAAGCTAATTCGAAGGCGGTTCTAACTGAATCAACTATGGCGGTTATTGAAGTCGTTAGCCAGCTGGATAACTAACTTGCATTGAGTTTGTTACAACTGAATCGAATCTAGGGTTCGTTTCCAATCTCTGTATCTATAAAAGGGGCTTCTCAGCTGAGAGAAGAAAAAGAATAAATTTGAGCGCAAACACTGTGAGATTGTGTGATTGTAACTTGTAACTTCAAATTCCTTTCTTAGTGAAAAGATATCCTCTCGGATCCCGTGGACGTAGGAGTATTCATCTCCGAACCACATAAACTGGTGTTCTTGTTGATTTTCAATTTCGTTCTTATTGCTTTCAGATTCCGATTCCCGGAAACAAGTTTTCTTGTGAATCCAAAATTGATTAACACAACACTATCATATCCCTCCTCAGCTACTGTAACATCTGCCTTTTGATCTTGCTTCTCCTTTCCTTTACTTGGACAATTTTTCTTCAAATGCCCTATTTTATGACAGTGGAAACACTTTCTTTTCTCCACAAAGCTTGTTCCAGATTTTGACTCTTCTTTTTGGCTTTGTCCCTTCTTGAACTTATTGTTCTTCCTTTTGTTTTTGAATTTCACATTCAAGCTTTCACCATCATTGTTGACTTTCTTGTCAGTTACATTTCTATCTCCTGATATTTGTAGAAACTTTGTTTTGATGGCAGTTTGAACTTGATCAAAATCCAATTGATCTTGTCTTCCAAACAGCAGTGCATCTTTGAAGTTCTCTAATGATTTGGGCAATGCATTCAATAACATAAGTGCCTTATCATCATCTTCAATCTTGACTCCTAGATCTTCAAGATCATCTATGCACTTGATGAATTCATCAAACTGTTCATTCATGTTCTTGTCCTCCTTCATCTTGAAACCATGTAGCCTCTGCCTTGCATACAACTTATTTGAAACTGACTTTGTTTGATACAGGCCATCCAGCTTCTCAATGATTTCAATGGATTTAGCCTTGCAAACTTCCCTCAACGGCTTGTCTCCTAAACACAAAATGATTGCACTCAATGTCCTTTCCAGAATCTCAGCCTCGCGGTTCAAATTCGGAGCACTGGCCCATTGCTCATCTGTTAAGAAAGCATTTGCCAATCCATGTTGTGACAACAGAGCTCGCACTTTGATTTTCCAAAGCCCATAATCATTCTTGCCAGTGAATTTATCAACTTCTAACTTCAACAAGGCCATCTTCAAAATGTGGCGTTTCCCACAGACGGCGCCAATTTGTTAAACAAATGATGAAGATCACACAGAAATCGCAAGCAAAATTCGAACGCGAAGAAGAAAACTAGAAAGTTAAAGGACTAAAAAAGAAATCAAAGTATACGCGCGATTTTATGTGGTTCGATCAATTGATCTACATCCACGGGACAGAGAAGAACTTCTTATTATGATATCAAGGACGAGTTACAGAGTAATCTCACGAATTGATCTCAAGAGCTCAAGAACCCTAAAAATGAAGCACTCTCTAAATTCTCAGATGAAGCAACACAATTGGAATCGATTGACACAAGTATATATTGCCCATAGCAATCCATAACTAACCCCATAACTGAATCCGTGCGTCGTTGTCTCTGGAAGAAACGCCCAATTCAATTCGCATAACATAAATTCTGTTATAACTGTCACGCTTATATACACTCCCAGTTTCAGTAAGTGCACACCTCAGCTAAGAAAGTGATACTAATGCGGCAATTGCAGTGATACTTTTCAATACACCAATTGTTACATCAGTGATTAAAATAAATTGGAGTGGAATTTTGGTTATTGTTATCAACAAACAGAGTGGAAGTCTTGGTTATTGTTATCAACAAACACTTCCAATCTTTCTATATTTTAATGAATGTTGTTTTTTTTAAATTTTTTATATGTGTTTGATGGTGGCTAAAAGGGTTTTGATTGTGGCATTTTTGTTGGTTAGATCATGATTTGTAGAAATGCTTTACGGAATTTGCAGTTCCAATCTTTGTCTCTTTTATGGATTGTTGTTTTGTGAAGTATTCATGTGTGTTTGGATGATGTCTAAAGGGGGTTTAGATTATTGCCTTTTTGTTAGTGCAATGGGTCCAATTGATCATGATTTGTACAAATGCATTATTGAAATTTCTCTGTTATGATTTTAGATTCAATTCTTGCTAATTTGATTGAAAAAACCCCCAATTTGGGCCCTCTTCTTTCTCCACTTTTATTTCGGAAGAAATTTCATTCGCCATTTCTGAGAGAAAGCAACTGTTAATTTGTTATTAATAAGTGGAGTGGTGGTATTTATGCTGATTTTAATAATTGTTAAGAGACTTTTGGGTTTAATTTCTCCATTAGTCGATTTAAATGAAAAATTGTTGTTCCCATTTTCACGCTTGAAATAAAATTATTCGCAGCCCAGAGAACTAATTTTGTTTGAGCCCCTGATGATTCTAATTCGTACAACTACTGGGCCCAATTTCTTTCTATTTTTTTATTGGTTTATTTGGGCTTTTGTTGTTGCAGGAGATGGAGCTTTTGCTATAAAAAGAGATGGATTTGTTGAATACTTGAGGGAAAAACTTCTGGGTTTTGTTGCAAAAAGAGATGTTTTTATCCTTAAACACTTGTAGTATAACATTATTAATTTTGAATGGTATAGATAAACATTGTACTATGGTATTATGATATGTACTATGGTATTATGATTTATACTATGATGGCATAATAGTATAATTTGTACTATGCAATGACGAGAATAATTACTAAATTGTGTTCTATTTATTTTGCACTAAGGCTCACGCTCTTGTACTACATCTAATAAATTTATACTTTATAAATAAATTTTGTACCATGGTATTATCGTGTTCGCATGACTATTTACAAAATATAATGCAGTATAAAAAGTCTAATTTTTAAAAATGAAAAATTAGACATAAATCTGACAAAATTTTAAGAATCTATAAAAGTAAAAAAATAGATGTCAAATCATAAACAATGAAAAGTAAATAGGAAGAAAAAAATGGTTGAAAGGAAATTGAGGGTATATATGACATTTTACTACTAAAAAGTTAACTCAGTTGAATTTTTAAAGAGTATACCAACCTAGTTGTAATTATGTGTTATAAAACTAACTCTAGTGTAAGTCCCCAATTAAAAAATTTGACAAAAAAGAACTTTAAAAAAAAGAAAATTGAATTAACGAAGAATGAGGGTTTTCTAAAAAAATAATGTATTTTTTTTCATGTAATAAGATATACTTTACAATTATACAAGATTAATGTTTTCTCGGTGTGTTGTACGTGTTGGAATGTCTTGAACCCCTTGTACAGAGTTGGTCAAGAGTCATACTGCTCAGTCAGCTGGTCCTGGGGTTCAGTAGGGCGGGTTCGATGTTTCCCCTCATGGTCAGTTTGAGTTTTGGTTCTGTTTTCTGTTGAGGGTTTATAAATACTCTTATTATTTGACCTAAGTAATTATGTACTCGTATCGTTGAGGTCACATAATAATACGAGTCATCACTTCCGCCCGTGGATTTAGCTCACACAACCTTAGTGAACCACGTAAATCTGTATTGTTTATTTTCTCATTTTTGTAATTTTCTTGCGTATGTTTTGACAAATTGATATCTAGAGACTGGTTAGGATTTCTGCAATCTACAGAGAAAGATGTATGGGGTAAATGTGAAAATCGACAAATTCACGGGGAAGAATAGTTTCAGTTTATGGTGAATCAAGCTGCAAGCCTTGTTAAACCAACTAGGATTGTGGGCACCACTAATGATACCGAACGATATCAAGGGCAAATCGATGGCTTTGAAAGAGGCCGAGATAATCAGTCTGCAGAAGAAGATGCACTCGTCGATTATATTGTGTCTTGCAAACAATATCATTATCAAAACTGCAAAAAAAGAAGAATGTGTGGTTGGTCTATAACTGAAACCAGAGAACCTTTATTTAATATGAAGAGTATTGGGTTTGAGATTCCATTAATACTTTAACTGATATGATACCATTAGGATTTTTGGTATACTTGCTAAGCCATAATTTATAACTTTATAAGATTTGCAAATTGTAGCTAATGCACTTCTCATACTTGACAAGCTACACTTGTATGAAGAACAAAAATATAATTACAGGAAATCAAATCTATTAATATTCAGTGTTTGATAATTTTATTACTTTGAGTTTTACAATTATAATAGCTTGAGACGCAAAAAAGATTTTATCTCAATGTGACGGTGTCTATGCATTTGAATTTACAGAAATTTTTGGATATCACCTATGAATATACACAACATAGAATAAAACATAAATTAAACATCAGCTTATTGGCTGTTTGGTAGCCACTTCGAAGGCACTACACAAAAGTAAGTTCCCTTCCTAAACACGGTTCAACTTCGAGGGAGTTATCTCATCAAATTGGGCAAATTGTGTCTCATCTCAATAGTGTAAAGCTTAAATGATTGTGAATAGCGTGTCTACCCAAAACAATTCGCCCCAATTTTTTTTATACCAAACCGCCAATTTGATTAATCATGATGTTTAAATTTGTGGGATATCTCAATGTGTGCTATCGAGTTATTCCATCGATGCAACCAAACTAGGTATAAATAGTGAGCATTAACCTGAATATTTCAAACTAAAAAGGAAACCAATATATATTCACAGAGAAATACATAATTTATTCCTCAGCTTTTGTGAAAATTATACACGTCATTCTTTGTAAATCAATAATTTTTCTGTTTGCTCAATTCAAATTTGTTAAAAAAAATCATATTCAAAGCACGTGTGCCATCCTTTCTCGGAGGTACACGTCACTGTGGTCGGTGGAATTGTGAAATAACGTAGTCATGCTTCTTCTATCATTATTGTTATCTAAAATCCTTCTGAACATGACCAAGGGTATATATGAGTAATCTCATTTTAAATATTTTAATTTTATTTTAAGAGCTTATAAAATATTAATTTAAATAATTTATAAGTTGTTAGTTAATTAATATAACTTATAAGCTCATTCTCTATTATAATAATAAAAATTTCAATATAAAATAGTATTTATTTATTATGCTGAGGTGGGTGGGTTGGTGGTGTTTGGAGTGCCGGTGATAAGAAAAATAAGTTGAGTTATTTAAAAAAAATTGAGCTTATAAGTTTTATAAAGCTTATATATTTTAAGATTTTATAATTAAGCTGTTAAATATTCTTACTTTAACAAATTTTGAGAGAGTTTATAAACTTTTAAATATCTTATAAATTGTTTTAAAGAGATTAAATTTTTTAGCCAAATATGTTCTAGTCCCTTTTTGATCAATTTGTTTTGGAACATCATCAGACAATATATCTTCTGCTCAAACTTCTCTGGCAATCAAAATATATATAGTCAATCAAGTTGTTACCATCATATATTGAGACTATTATTAGAACTTTAAGTATATATTTTATCTTTGGCTCTACAAAATATTCATAGTCTAAGATACTTCATTTCTTTTTATATTATTACATTTTTGGTAATCTTCACGGGATCAATTTGTTGCAAAAATATATGAGACCACACCATCATTATGTTTGGGTTTGAGCATTATTTTTTAGCATCTGATTTTAATCTTAATTCATTTGGAAGACCACAAGAGATGTAATTGCTGTCACGAATGCAAATGGATTTTCTATCGGACCCTCTATTTCACATACCCCTGCACGGATGTGTGTTGGTGCATGTGAAATAGAGGGTCCAGATTATAAATGGACCCTACATTTACTATAGGATTCCAACCCGCCACAAATGCACCATTAAATTCAATTAAAATATTATAGTATTTTCAACATTCATGCATTAAATTTGTTCCATATTGCTATATGCGAAATCAATGTATATAGCATATACAAGTGTTTTAGTTTCTGTGTACATATATTACAGGCATGAAGTTAGAGTTTGTACTGAACTTTATCCTTCAAAAGTGCAAACCATATATTTTTAGATATTTACTAGCTATGTACTTGATGTTTTTCAATTTATTCAGAGATGCAATATGTACACCTATAGATAAAGCCACGAATTGAATGAAGGGGAGAAATCAACCATAGAAGAAGCTTTTAAAGTAAACTTCAAAGGGTGGTAAGAAGCATTATTAAGAGATTTCTTTGGAGATAAGCCAAGAACGCATCAATTTGAAGGAGAGGCATCAATACTCATAGACAGGATGTGTCTCATTTCTTTATAGGCGGTGCACACAGTTGACACATATCATGTATTCGTTCTAAATGACATCATCGCCTTGCAATTAGTAACACCTTTCTGTGAAACAAAATATTATACTCTCCCCCTCGGTAAAAAAATATCCGTGAAACAAAATAATATACTCCCTCCGTCCCCAAAAAAACACCCCCATTGTCTTATTAATCTATCTGTGAAAAATGATATTGTTTCCTAAAATGGAAATAGTTAACTTTGTTTACACCATTTAATATATATTTAGGGCAATGCTGTTCACCCACATAAAAATATTTTGTTTACCCATCTTTTTTTTTAATGAGAATATATTTAATATAAATTACTAATATATCATTTATAAAAAATAAACATTCAATTTATTAAACGCTCGTGCTTTCAATATTCTGTTCAAAATCTCAGAATTCACGCTATTTTTTTCTCGCACACAATTACACGGTAATTAAAGAAAAAAAAAGGAAAAAGAAAAGGTATGATCATGAAAGTATAGACCATAGAGACACAATTTAATGAGATTAAATTTTTTATTATTTTTTTTCTTTAAATTGGTACACCATGGAAATGAAAGGAAGTAATAAGAGGTTGGTGATGGTGGTTTGTGGTGAAAGTATTGGTGTGCTATTTTTTTTAATTTTAAATTAGTGGGTGTATATATTTAGTAAATAATCCAATTATTATATTAAGGTTATAGTTGTAAATTTTAAGAGGGTACATTAAGCAAAATAAAAAAATAAGCAAAATATATGGTGGGTTAACTTAGTAGTGGATGAACAAAGTATTTTTGTGGGTGTTAAGAGCCACGCCCATATATTTATTTACATAATTTGTCATTGAACTTCATACACAATATTTAAAAAAAAAAAACAATTTCTTTTGTACTTGATTTTACTACAAGTATTTTTACTTTTAGCCTACACTAGTATAAAACCCGCGTAATACGCGGGGTTGTAGAAAATTTTAAATTTTAATTATTTTAACTATTCTATTAGAAGGATAATATAAAATTGTAAATATGTTTGCGTTGAAACTAATATTTTTTTTAATTAAGTATAAACAATTTATGCTAAAATTAGGGAAACAAAAATAAGGAAATAATATATATTTATGATTGGGGAATGTAGCTAAAATTAAGAAAAATTAAAATTGGCATGCACTTCATAGTTTACATCAGTAGGTAATCGTGAAAGAATGTGTTTGCGATCAAAAGAAAAAAGTGCCTAACAAAATTTTCAATCCAAGTGAAGTGTATGCTATCAAGATGAAGAACTAAAACAGTAGGACAAACAACTAATCAAGCGTACCTTGAGAAATTAAAACAATATAAGATAAAGACGTGTGAAAAAACGACGAAATTAATGTTTTTGGATGATAAAATGAGTACTATAATTTTTTGGGATTCACAATTTAAGAATGGTAACTTTTAAAAGTCGCAAATTGAGACCGCCTAAGGAAAAGCAAATCATGAAGTGGGACATGTGTCGAGTAGTGGAGCATTCGATTGTTGGTGTATGAGGCAACTCGAACCCCAAACATAGACCGCTTTGCGAAGTTGAAGTTTGGGGGGTGATGTTTTTATTCGTTCATTACTTTGCATTGATAGTGATTTAAGTTTATGAGAATTTAGTGTACTTACTCGTTCGTGCTCATTCTTTTCAAACTTTATTATTGCGTAGCAAGAACAAAGTTTGGGGGGTGTATTCGTACTTCGAGAATGTACACGAAATTCGAATGAAAAATTGATCAAATTTCTCAAAAATATTGATGCATGGAGAAAGTCGAATCGAAGTGAGTATGAGCATAAGTGTGAGTTGAACGGTTGTGGTGAATTGCACGTTGGGAAGAGACCCCAACTCCTCGATCGAATGAGCGATCTTGCTTAAATCGAGGGGTTTTCCAGGTTAGTACTCGTGTTGTTCGTTAATTTTCAAAAATCGGGGTGGAAACGTGCAAAAACGTGTTTTGAAATAGCACTCAAGCTTAAGAGGTCGAGTCCTTATGACTCGAGCACTCTTAGCTTGCACTCGACCAGGGCCTGGTCGAGTCCTAGGACTCGACCACTCGAGTGCGCACTCGATCGATGAGTGCTCGAGTGCTTGATCGAGTGCTAGCACTCGACCGATACGGGGCTGAGCGATTTTGGGTTTTTTTTTACCCTAGTTTTTCCCCCCCTCTGTGAATACCCCCCTCCCCACACTTTACACACACTCCAAGGGGCAACTCCAAGAGCATAGATTCGAAATTGTTGCTTTGTTCCTTCTCTTGTTCATTTTTTTTACGAATTCACTTGAAGAGACTCGATTTCCTCCTATAAGGTACGTTTTCCCTTACTTTTCTCAATCTTTTCTTAGTCTTAACTTCAATTATGTATGAATTGAGATAGAGGAATTAGGGTTCTTACTTGTTCTTGAGAGGAAATTGGGGATTTTTGCATTACCTATTGATTCGTACTTCTTTGTTGATAAATGATGTTTATATGCTATGGGTTCACGAATTTGAGTTTCAATTTTAATATTGCATGAGTAGAATTGGTGACTGTCTAGAGTGAGAAAGTATGAATGTTGGGAAGTAAGATGGGTCTTGCATATGGAGTGAATATTTGTGTGCCTTGGAATGAATTGAGTGACTAGATGAATTTGAATTAAGTCTTGAGCATGTAAATTGCAAACCTTGTGATATTACTTCATGATAGACTTATGTTTTGAGTTGGTCGATGAATTAAGTGAATATTGAATTGGAAGGATAGGCTTTGAGTGAAGAATGCTACCTTTATTCAAATTTTGATGCATAAATGAAAGTTTATACCAATACAAAATAATAATAAACTAGGGATGGCAACGGGGCGGGTCTGGAACGGGTTTGGCCTGTCTCAGGACCCGCCCCGCCAGGTATTTAGTGGACCCGGGACCCGCCCCGCCAATTTTTCTATTTGGCCCCGCCCCGCCCCGTCCCGTGAACCCGGCGGGTTTTACCCGGCCCGACCCGTGTGACCCGTTCTTCTTTAAAACAAGGAAAAAAAAGGGAAAAAAATATGGCAAGATTTTCCCTGCTTTAAATTTTGGAAATAAAATTAAGACTGGGAGGTTTAAATTCTGGAAATAAAATTAAGAATGGGGGAAGGAAAGCCATAGAATAAATGTTAGAACGGATTGTTTGAAAAAGCCAAGGAGTTAATCTTCTAAATTAAAAAAAAAAAAACCTGATACTGAAAAACAGGTTACGACAGTGGTGGAGGAGCCACGCCGACTTGAGATGATCGCTGCCAGCGTAGCGACGTGTTGGGGTGGGGGGCGAAGAGGCGGCGTGAGTGTTGGGAAGGTGGGGGAAGCGGCTGAGGCGAGGGAAATAGGGGGGAGGTTGCTGACCGGCGGCGTGCGGACTGGAGGAAGTGCCGGCGCGAGGCGGCTGGAACAGACAACCATCTTTAATTTCAAACATTAATGAAGGAAAACCCTAGGAATAGTAATTATTTGTAACACTATTATTATTAATATTATATATATATATATATATATATTATATACGGGGTGGGTCTGGGGCGGGTCCGCCTAATACCAGGACCCGTCCCAAACCCGGCGTGTTTTTGGTCAAACGGGTCCAAACCCGCCCCGGAACCCGTTTGACCGGGTTTTTACCCGGCCCGTACGGGGCGGGTTCGTGATGGGTCCGGGTTTAGACCCACCCCATTGCCATCCCTACAATAAACCATATGATAATTAACAACCAATAACTCTCTCTGGCAATATGTCGAGTACTTGGAGTGCACAAGATGTTTAGAAATGCACAATAGCAAACTAACGATGAAAAAAATGAAATTATTACCTCAACTATAAAAATAGGATTCAGATAGACATATAACAGACCATGAACTTAGGGTGTGTGAGTCATCGGAGGAGAATGCATTACCGGCCAGAATGTGGTGTGTGCATCGTCGGAGAATATTTTTTTTTTTGTCCTAACCAAGTTATCAACGAGAGTGTAGTGCGCAAAATATCAACCTAGGATTATGGAAACAATATCAAATCTTTAATTTCTGTCCGAACCAAGCTATCAACGAGAGCCTCTAAAAGTTTAACCCTAGTTACTCCATGGCCATTGACAAGAACTTCATGGGCAGCTTTAAAGTTTTTCATTGTGCCAAAATAATTAACAAAATAGGAAAATACCTCATCATCGGGCTGGAAATTGGGCCTCGGCTTGGCGCATTTAAGGAAATCAGGCGTCATACGGCCCGCATCAGGGGAAATATTGAGTGGTGAGGACGAGAGTAGGGCTAACGGTGACGTGAGCGAAGGAAAAATCGAGCATTTGGAGAAAGGGTTTCTGCATCTGGGTTTTTCTTAAGCAACTCGACTATGGATTTCTCCTCTTGTTCTTCTCCGATTTCTTCTGCATTTTCATTTACAAAAGATGAGAAATTTCTATGAAATCAATTGAAAGGGGCTTCTATAATGCTTATGAAGAGAGATTCTCGAAGGTAAAACGGCGGTAGCAGCGACGACGATCCTAAAAGAGTCGGCAAAGAAGCTAGCTATGGCAATAGCAGATTTGGAAAATTCTAATAAGAAACTCACAAAGTTTGAGAAGATGAAATGAATTCGATCACTGGAGCGAGCAAGAGAGAGAACAACAAATTCCCAATTTTTTAAATTTTCGGTCAATTTGGAATCAATTTCGGGCAGGGATGAATTTGATGAAAATTAATTAGTTTAAAGGCAATTGAGTCTTTTTATGTGTAAAATGGCTATAAAAGAGTTTTTCCAAATGGTTAGGGCATATCTGATATATTACATATACACCCAGGCCATTTTTAATAATTTCCTGAAAATAAAATCTAGGTTTTTTCTCAAACCCTTTTGGATAATATTTATACTTTGTCTTACACTATGACTATTACAATAGTTTTCAAAATAATATGGGTGGAGATCGTGAATATAATCGCATAAATATTTTGGTGCATTTGTTTGTTGGTTTTTATGAATTTAAAATTTTCAGCTCTGGTTCTTTAAGCAGATGACCTTTTTTTCAATTTTTTTTGTTGAACATATGGTGTATTTACATACTTGGTTTCTCGTACATTTTGTTTGTATTTTTTTTCCGAACATTTGGTAAATGTTCGAAATATATTTTTGGACTTCTCTTGCTTTGTTATTCTATTTTTCTAAATATTTTTTATACTAGTTTTTTTTATTTTGTTCAGAACTTAGGAGACGATAAGGAACACCGGTGTGATCTCGATGAAGAGAAACAATGGTGCAATCGCGGAGAAGATGAACAGCGTCACGAATAATTCTTTTGGTGGGTGTATCGATTTTGAAGTCTTTTTTAGAGAAGGAGGAAAAAAAAATGGTATTTTAGGTATTAGTGGATTGTGTACTTATTTTATTTGGGGTTTAAAAATCATATGGGTGTACTCCCATTAAAAAGGGGTTCAAATAACCGCGCCCGAAACAAAAAAAATTGTAAGTACACAAAAGCCCATCTAAGAAACAACCCAATGCAAGCACCATTTGGGCTTGGACTACACGGCCCAAATAACAAAATCTTTACGGCCAAGGCTATATACAGTCCTATATTTATTAATACACTCTACCAAAAATATGTTCAAAAAAAATTCGAAATTTTCAATAACTTAAAAAAAAAAATTCATAAATGCAAAAACAAAACACTAAACATATAAAGTTTCGGAGTTTTTTGTTCCCGAAAATTGTTACATTTTTCAGAAAAAAAATTCGAATATTTTTTTGAGTGGAGTGTATTAGCAAAACACAGGAATGTATTTAACCTGGCCCAATCTTTACACAAATGAATCAAGCAGGCAGGCCTCTTAATGCATGCAAAGAGCCCAAATAAAGACTTTTTTTTGGGGGCCCAAGTAATGACTTGATTTTGCTGAAACCAAAAACTTCAAGACACCAATAATATATCTATATATATATATATATATATAGATAACGTTAACCGGCCTACATTTGTAAACTATTGAATTTCCCGCCAAAATTATTGTTAAATTTAGTAATATTCATTTTAAATCTTTGGTATATATCTTTTATATATTTTAAATATATTTTACTATAAATATTGAAAAATAATTGATTATAAAATATATTGGATATATTTTTGAAATATAAATTATAATAAATATTGAGAAATAATATAAAATATGTTGGTATATATATTTTAGATATATTTTATTGTAAATATTAACAAATAATTGATTACAAAAAATATTATATAGAGTACCTAATTCCACGTGAACCATAATAATATATTTATGTAGTGTATTATTTAATATACATAACTAATTATATATATATATATATATATATATATATATATATGTATGAATGTACATATATAGGATTTAAAAGAAATAAATTTTCTTATAAGTTTGTTCTATATATACGTATATGGAATTAATTATTATTATATTTAATTAAATTGGAATTAATTAAATATAAAATTCCAATAATAATATTTGGAATATTATTATATAAGAATAATAGATATGATAAATATATTATTCGTAGGAACATATCTAGGGAAATATCGCCAAAATTATTGCTAAATTTAGTAATATTAGTTTATATCTTTTTAAATCTTTGGTATATATATTTTAGATATATTCTATTGTAAATATTGACAAATAATTTTTTACAAAAAATATTATATAGAGTACCTAATTCCAAGTGAACCATAATAATATATTTATGTAGTGAAAAATAATTGATTATAAAATATATTGGATATATTTTTAAAATATAAATTATAATAAATATTGAGAAATAATATAAAATATGTTGGTATATATATTTTAGATATATTTTATTGTAAATATTAACAAATAATTGATTACAAAAAATATTATATAGAGTACCTAATTCCACGTGAACTATAATAATATATTTATGTAGTGTATTATTTAATATACATAACTAATTTTTATATATATATATATATATATATATATATGTATATATGAATGTACATATATAGGATTTAAAAGAAATAAATTTTCTTATAAGTTGGTTCTATATATACATATATGGAATTAATTATTATTATATTTAATTAAATTGGAATTAATTAAATATGAAATTTCAATAATAATATTTGGAATATTATTATATAAGAATGATATATATGATAAATATATTATTCGTAGGAACATATCTAGGGAAATATCGCCAAAATTATTGCTAAATTTAGTAATATTAGTTTATATCTTTTTAAATCTTTGGTATATATATTTTAGATATATTCTATTGTAAATATTGACAAATAATTAATTACAAAAAATATTATATAGAGTACCTAATTCCACGTGAACCATAATAATATATTTATGTAGTGTATTATTTAATATACATAATATCAATTTGATAAAAGGTTATAATAATATCTACAACTAAATTTATTAAATATTGAAACAAGTCAATATATTTATATTGTATATTATTTAATTTAATTAAAAAAATATATATATTAGTCATGAATTTCCCACGACTAATTATATATATATATATATATATATATATATATATATATATATAATAACGCTAACCGGCCTACATTTGGAAACTATTTAATTTTCCCGCCAAAATTATTGCTAAATTTAGTAATATTCATTTTAAATCTTTGGTATATATCTTTTATATATATTTTATTATTTTAAATATATTTTATTATAAATATTGAAAAATAATTGATTATAAAATATATTGGATATATTTTTGAAATATAAATTATAATAAATATTGAGAAATAATATAAAATATGTTGAATATATTTTTGAGATATATATTATGATAAATTCCTCTATTTTGTGGTATAAAAGATATTTTAATTATTTAAAAATAATAGTTATTAAAAAAAATTGAATGATCAGTGCATAGAAATAATTCGATATATAGTTCGTAAAAGTTTATTTTTAGTAAAAGTTATTAAAATAAATATTTACTAATTTAAAAATAAGGAATAAGACCACTCTTTAATTTTTTACAAAGTATAGAGTGATAATGAGTGTACATGAACCATTTGAAGTGTATTGGTCGTTTTCATTAAATGATATTATTTTCACTGAAAGATATTAGTTATAGGGTATTTATTGTTTTTATTGTAGG
Source organism: Ballota nigra (assembly GCA_947034835.1). Lineage (NCBI taxonomy): Eukaryota > Viridiplantae > Streptophyta > Magnoliopsida > Lamiales > Lamiaceae > Ballota > Ballota nigra. The sequence continues at coordinate 100,951,228 of OX344724.1, read as the reverse complement.
ATATTAGTTGAAGGGTACGAAGAATATTAGTTGTTTAACTAAAGGATATTAGTTGGTTATTCTAAAAAGTACTGCAAAATAGTTTATATATGAATCAGTTTCACACTATACATATTCTTAATTTTTTTAGAAGAGAGATATTACGTTAACCGGCCTACATTTGGAAACCATTGAATTTTCGTGCCAAAATTATTGCTAAATTTAGTGATATTCATTTTAAATCTTTGATATATATCTTTTATATATATTTTATTATTTTAAATATATTTTATTATAAATATTGAAAAATAATTGATTATAAAATATATTTGATATATTTTTGAAATATAAATTATAATAAATATTAAAAAATAATATAAAAATATGTTTAATATATCTTTGAGATATATATTATGACAAATTCCTCTATTTTGTGGTATAAAAGATATTTTAATTATTTAAAAATAATAGTTATTAAAAAAAATTGAATGATCAATGTATAGAAATAATTCGATATATAGTTCGTAAAAGTTTATTTTTAGTAGAGGTTATTAAAATAAATATTTATTAATCTAAAAAAGGGAATAAGATCACTCTTTGATTTTTTACAAAGTATAGAGTGAAAATGATTATACATGAATCATTTGAAGTGTATTGGTCGTTTTCATTAAAGGATATATATTAGTTGTTTTCACTGAAGGGTATTAGTTCTATAAAGTATTCATTGTTTTTATTGTAGAGTAATAGTTGAAGGGTACGAAGAATATTAGTGGTTTAACTAAAGGATATTAGTTGGTTATTCTAAAAAGCACTGCAAAATAGTTTATGTATGAATTAGTTTCAAACTATACATATTCTTAATTTTTTTTAAAGAGAGATATTATCTAAATTAATTACTTTGAAGAAAGATTATAGTAGTTCTATAATAATTAATATATCAATATATTCAATAAGGCGAACCACAAAATACATATGAGCATATCTATCATATTGGAATAAGTTTGAGGTCTATCTTTGGGTTAGTTAGTTAGCATATAAACAATAGCAAGAAAAGAGTAAGATCTCCAACAAACTTTATATTCCTCAATATTTTGACTTCTAGATTCAGAAAAATTTCACGGGATAATCATATGAATAATGCATTCCAATTGAAGACAGAGCAAAACTCTGTATGGGGTGATCCAACACAGGAATTGAAAAAAGAAAGAAGTGAAGAGACTCTATTGATAAAACTACATTTAAAGAATATTGTGGACTATCTTAATTATTTGAAGGACAAAGTCATACTTGCACTTACTCTTTAAATAACTTGAAGTGTTATGATGTGTATAATCATGATTTGAATTTGAAAGAAAAGACTCCAGTTATGTTACTCAGAAATATAAATCTTTCAAGAGGATTGTGTAACAAGACTATATTGGCTCTAATAAGAGCAGATGACAGTGTTCTGAGAGGTACATACATAACCACAAACAATTCAGCTAAGATGATATCGATTCCTAATCTTACATTGACCTCATTCAACAGTGACTTTCGTTCAAGTTTCAGAATAGACAGATTGTCTCATATGAAATGTCAATAGCTAAGAGTTAATAACAATCGCTCGCTAATATTATCTATTTGAAATGAAAAATACTTTATCGAGAATACTAATAAACACTCTCAAACGTAAACAAATAAACTTCACTATAAATTGAGAACCCAAAAATTATTGTACAATTATGGCCGTGCATCGCACGGGTTTAATTACTAGTATATATATATATATATATATAAAGTACCAATATTTATATATAAGGGCTATAATTTTACGGTACAACTAATTGATTAAATTTGGTAAATTATGAAAAAAAAATTCAATTCATCTAAATATCTGAACTTATACATATAAAGAAGTGAATAATTAATTAATTTAGTTAATTCTCTAATTATTTGCATACCATTTTATGGATAAGATGTGTATATGAAAGATTCAAACTGTTGTACCCGGTCAAACAAGTTGGTAAAAGTTTTCCACCTTGGATCAAGACCAAGTTGACCGACCAATAGACAAGTGTCACAAGAAGGTCCAACTGGACATGACAGATTATCATCCAACTCACCATTAAAGTCGGTTTAAAATAAGTCAACTTGAACATTCAACTTGAGCATCCAACCTGTATTTTCGACATAAGCCTAGCACCATTGTGTGGCAAGTCGGCGTGCCGAACTAGACATCATCTTCCAAGACTTAACTCGATCATATGATAAGTCAGCCCGAAGAATTTGCTTGGCCGGGTGGCAAGTTGACCTCAATATAGCCCAAGTGAAAATGTGACATCTAGCTAAACGCATGAGCAAGATTGTTGATTTCACCTAGCATGATCAAGGCGATCATCCAAGTCGGCTCGTCAACTTGGCACGGTCCTAAGACGGTTTAAGTGGAGCCCAGGTCCTTACTTCAACCTGAAGTCATGACGCACCTAGTTGAGAAGCGATAAGATAACAAATATGGTCCAATCAGAGAAGGCGACAAGTCGGTCCAATCAAGCTTACCTAGCTATCACTGCGCCAGCTCCAACTTGGCGACCTGCATGTCACAACGTCAGCTCCTACTTGGCAAATAGCTGGTCACCATGCCAGCTCATGCTGAACTTGCCTATAAATAGGTCCAATTTGTAATAGAAAATGATTCAGAAATTTTACTCATAAACTTGAATACAACTATTTTGCTCTCAAAATACATAAATTCCACACATTCAAACACAATAAATTATACACTTTGTTTGTTAGTTAAATACAAATCATATCATCCATGCACATAAACTGACTAGCAACACAAATTAATTTGGTACGTAATAAATTTTTGTAGGCCGATATGTCGTAGAAGCATTTGTCACATGTAAATAAAATATATTCAATAATATTAAAAATAGTTATAATTTAATTACTCACGAATTCCTACAATTTTACTCTATCAAAGACTGGAGATGTATGTCAATAGGTATTCATCAGTTATATTCACGAATTGGTTATGCACGACACGAATTCGTCATGACTACTGACCAACAAGCTTTAGGAAAACAACAATTTCAAAAGTGCACCCAATTTAGTAAAAAATAAAAAATTACAAAACCACATTATTAAATAATTTAAACTAGTTATACCGATACAATAATTCATTTTATGATTTATGAGGTCGGCCGTAGGGCAGGGCCGGACGGATAAGATTGAAAAAGTGTGTCACTTGTCACTCTACTGGTCTATTTTGTTGCTACAACAAGACAACCTTTATTCCACCTTAATCATGATGAATTATTTCCAATTTCCTACCCCTGAAATTGAATGATTATTGAGGGATAGAGTTTTTTTTTTCCCATCTTATACTTTTTTGCTTTTTACGAAAAAAGTCTCAAAAAATTAACTTCTCAAATACAAAATGGTGTCATTTTTCTCCATGTGCTGCATACGCATTCGCCAAATTGAGGGGTTTCCATCGCCCACGCTTATATGGACATAATGTGCAATGCTGACTACACAATTATGTGCACATTTATAATACTTATATTTTTAATTAACAATCAATTTATTTATAAATAAAATTTACAAAATTTTGTAATACCCTCCAACATACGATCAAATAACAGTTAAAAAAAGGATTAATTAATAATAATATCGGACGGGGAGATAATACTTTGAACTGAAAGAGTTATACGAAGTAATTAAGGGGTTCATGAGAACAAAATCACTATCACTCCTCCTAAATAAGGTAATCACTACTCCATTTTGATTACCCTATTCTCTTTCTACAATCATCCTCCTCAATCACTCCCCTATTCCTCCACCAAAAACCATTTGTTGTCTACTTCTATTCCAAAATTGGGGCATGAAACTAGCAATGGTGTCACCATTGGAACACTTCTTCCTCTAACATATCATTTTTATTATGAGGGCATAAATAGAAATAAATTTTCATTCTCATTACCATTGAAGAATTGCTAACTAAGCGCCCCCTAAGAAAATTGAAGTTATACCAGTGCGAAGAGAAGTTGAGAACAAAATTTTACGAGCTGCTATTAGTTAAATAATTTAAATAAAAATTAGAAAAAACAAGATTACATATTTGGAAATAGAAGGGACGGCAGCACCCACGTTCAACTCGATCCATTTTCGGGGTATGCATGTGATAGTGACATTGGCATATGTCACACGACATGCATAAATAAATTAAATATTTAATTTAAGCAAATACTAATTTTCACATATAAAGTGTCGCATTTTTATAAAAAGTATTTTATTAAATTTCTAAATCAATAAATAAAGAATATTAAGAAATAAAGTAAGTATTGTAAAAATATTTTATTTTTATATTTGGAATGTAAAAATTATTGTGGAACTTAAAAAAATATAGTGTGAAGATTATTAAGAAAGAAAGAAATAATAAGTTTTTGTTGAATGGTATCTTGAGTTCTTCACGGATAGTCATTAATTAATTCATCTTCAATAATTCAACATAAAATACCGTTTGACTAAACTTATTTGAAACATCTCATAAATTCTAACATCTTATAAGTTATTTTAAGAGCTTATAAGATGACTAATACAACTTATAAGATCTTTGAAAATTTATACTAAATATTTTTAAATTTTAATTTTATTATAAATTAATACTCCCTTCGTCCCCTCTTAAATTTCACACTTTCCTATTTGAGACGGCTCACAATAAATTTCACACCCCAACTATGGAAATAAAACACTCTCACAATACCTACTTTAATTCAAAATACTCTTCATCCATTGGTTGAAAAAGACAATAAAACAGTTTTTTTTTTTAATTTGTGCCTCCCAACCTCTGAAATTTAAGAGGGAACGGAGGGAGTATATTTTTTTATTTTTTTTATGTTAAAATAAAGGTGGGTGGGGGTGGTTTCAGGGTGGAGTAGATGGTTCGGTGTGGATGTGGAGTTGGAGGTGGTTAGGAAAATAATTAAATTTAAAAATCTCAACTTATTTTTTTATAGTTTATAAGCTGTCATGGGCTTATTTTATGATCTTATAAATTTTTAAACAACTTTTTTGCCAAACAAAATGATAATGCTTATAAATTCTTAAAAAAAATTATAAACGATTTGAAAGAGCTTATAAGCCACTCTTATTCAAACAACCCATGCTATCACGCTGAATCAAAATTGATCTGGAGTCGTAAATGCGGCCACAATCATTTTCATTTCCTCGAAAAGTAAATAATAAAAAGCACAGAAGCAGGCAGCCGATAGCTAAATCTTATTCATATCAAACAAAAGCAAACACGTACAACATATCCAACGGTTGAAAAAAAAAAAACCTCAGTTAAAACTGATTTTACTGCGAAGCGTGAAGTTGAGAGGTAATTCCCTGAGGCATCTCCAGCAACTCATTGTCTTCACTAGCGAACCACTTCATGTCATTGTAAAGTTCCTGGGCCGCGGCCGGGTTCTGGATCTCGATCCCGTGGAACCCTCCCTGGTTGAACCGGGTGTAAACGGGCACCCGACACGATGTCAAAAACTGGGCCAGCTGCACGGATCTGTCTACTAACGGATCACCGTGGTCACCTTTGATGTACACTTTGGGTAGGCGGTAAACCCGGCCCTGGTAAGTCCCGCCCGAGATCGGGTTACAGAACTCGTGGTCCCGGTTCTGCCACTGGGGCAGGGCCAGGGTCCATAGGACATCAGCGATGTAAAGAGCTACGTATTGGTCATCGATGAGTCGGAGCTCCGATGAAGTTCTACGTAACCCTCCGAAAAAGCCCTGATTCATTAGCAAACCTGATACAGAAATTAATTAATTCATTTTATAACTCTTTGATAGAAAATAAATGTCATTATAGTATTTCTAGCTAAAATTATTTAACATAAAATAAATGACGAAAAAAAAAGAGGTAAAGTTACCGGACTAAAATCAAAATTTGAAAGTCAGCAGGACGAAAATAAAAAAATTTGTAAAGTTACGGGACCAAAAAAAATCATTTTCCTTAAATTTTTAATAATAGATAGCCATCAAAGACTTTTTAGAGAAATTATAATCGTAGATGAAATTCTTTAAAAACCTTTGATTCTCATCGGGCCGAGATCGAAATCGAGGGCACGGAGGCCAACATGGTAGACTATGTTGGCGCCGGCGCTGCTACCGAGGAGGAAGGTTCGGGAGAAGTCGGCGTATTCTAACCAAGGGTCGCGGCCGCCGATGCCGAGGGACTGGTTTTTGAGCCAGAGGATGGCATTGAGGCCATCGTCGAAGGCGGCGGGGAGGCGGTGCTCGGGGGCGAGGCGATACTCGACGGAGACGACGACGGCGGGGAATTGGGAGGCGATGTCGTTGCAAAAGTTATGAAAAATGACGGTGGAGGCGCTGAAAAGGACGAAATCGCCCCCGTGGAAGTAGACAATGAGGGGGAGTTTTCGGTCTTTTGGGGGGTTGAGAGGGATGTAGAGGCGGATGTAGGCTTTGTTGTAGGGGCTGAGGTAGATGTCCTGGGAGAGGGCTGTGGGTTTAGGGTCGGAGGAGTTTGCGTCTGGGGTGGGGTCCACCATGGGGATGTAGATGGTTCGGTTTAGGGTGCCGTCGTTGTTCCATGCAATTCCGAGGGCTTGAAAGGCTTCTTGCCACGTGTGCTGCTGGCTGTGGGTGGTTTGCCATGAGAGGAGGAGGAGGAGGAGGAAAACAGTGGGTTTCAGCATTTGTGGAAGAAGGATTGAGTTTTTGAATGAGTAGCATAGGATGCCCACACTGCATTATATAGGTAAAGGGGAGTATATGGTTATTTCTTATAAAATTAAATTAACACGTGATTTTATTATGTCTAGAAAAAATTGGAGGATAGTATTTTTTTGGACTACGCGACAGGTCTAGTTATCTAGTTATTAATTACTCTCCTAGCTACAAATTAAATTAATATGTGTAATTAAAGAAAACTCTTATATGCACTAAGTGCACTGTGAAGGGTCAAATGTGAAATATGTAATCTGCTGGGCTTAATTCAGTAGGAGGCTATGTTGATAAAGTGTTAGCCGTGAGAGTTAGTGAATTTGGAGTACCAGAAGAGGTGGACCAGATGAGGTTGACCAGAGAAGTCTGACCAGAGGAGTCTGGCAGGTGAGCTACCAGAGGAGGTCCATCAGGTGAGGTCTGGTCAGACGAATCTGATAGATAAGTCATCAGAGGAGGTCTGGGACCAGAGGTCATCTGGTGAAAAAGGACCAGAGCCAGAGGAGGTTTCTCATCTGATCCTGAAGTTCGTAATTCGCGAAGTACACCAAATTGAAGCTAATTCGAAGGCGGTTCTAACTGAATCAACCATGGCGGTTATTGAAGTCGTTAGCCAGCTGGATAACTGCTTACATTGAGTTTGTTACAACTGAATCGAACCTAGGGTTCGTTCCATTCATTGTATAATAAAAGGGGGGTTTCTCAGCTGAGAGAAACACACTTAGAACTTTAGATCTTCATATGTGAGATCAAACACGAGAGATTGTGTGAGATTGTAACTTGTAACTTCCGTTCTCTTTCTTAGTGGAATACTCTATCCTCTCGGATCCCGTGGACGTAGGAGTATTCATCTCCGAACCACGTAAAATTCTGGTGTTCTTGTGTGATTGTCAATTCTGTTCTTATTGCGTTTGATTCCGATTCCCGGAAACAAGTTTTCTTGTGAATCCAAAACGTGATTAACAAGTGGCGCCGTCTGTGGGAAACAATCATGGCTGCAACTAAGTTCGATATTGAGAAGTTCACAGGGAAGAACGATTTCAGCTTATGGAAGATCAAGATGAAGGCACTCCTGGTACACAATGGGTTGTACGAAGCCTTGTTGTCACCGGCTCAGGTGGCTTCTGGATCTAATCCGGCGAAGGTGGAGGAGAACAAGAGGAAGGCGCATAGTGCCCTTATCTTGTGTCTTGGGGACAAGCCATTGAGGGAAGTATCGAAGGAGGAAACCGCTCTTGGGATCTGGAATAAGCTGGAGCAGTTATACCAGACCAAGTCTGTTACGAACAAGTTATACATGAAACAGAAGCTTCAAGTCTTCAAAATGAGTGAAAATAAGAATCTTGGTGATCAGTTGGACGAGTTCAACAGATTGGTGGATGATCTGGAGAGTTTGGATGTTACAATTGATGATGAAGATAAGTCATTGATGTTGTTGAATGCCCTACCTAAGTCTCTGGAAAATTTCAAAGATGCCTTGTTGTTTGGTAGGCAAGATCAGGTGATGTTTGATGATGTTCAAACTGCCCTGAAAACCAAGTTTCTACAGATCCAAGCTGATGGGAAGAAGCCTGCTGAAGGATTGAATGTTCAATCCAAGAAGAAGAAGGGGTTTCAGTCCAAGAAGAAGGATGGTGGAAAAGGGAATAAGGGTGGGAAGAAATCTGATTTTGTTGAGAAGAGGAAGTGTTTCACTTGCCATAAGGAAGGTCATCTGAGAAAGAATTGCCCTGAAAGAAAGAAGAAAGACAATCAAGGTGATCAAGATGGAGATGCAGCTGTTGTGGAGATTGAAGGATATGATAGTGCAGAGGTCTTGATGGTTAGTCATGAAAGACTAAGTCAAGAGTGGGTCCTGGACTCTGGGTGTACTTTTCATATGTGTCCACATGAAGACTGGTTCCTGGATCTTGAGAAGATTGATGGAGGTCTTGTTCTTTTGGGTAATGATGAGAGCTGTAGAGTGCAAGGATCTGGTTCTATCAAGATCAAGATGTTTGATGGGGTTGATAGGATCTTATCTGATGTCAGGTTTGTTCCTGAGTTGAAGAGAAATCTTGTTTCTCTTGGTACTTTGAATTCTAAGGGTTTTGAATTCAAGACAGACAAGGGAAGTCTGTCTATAACCAAATCTGGAAGAGTTGTCATGAAAGGGGCTATCAAGAATGGTTTGTATACTTTGATTGGAAGAACTGTTACAGGGTCAGCTGATGTTACCATGGGGTCTTCTGAGGTTAACTTGTGGCACAAGAGATTGGCACATGTTGGTGAGAAGGGTCTGGTGGAGTTATCCAAGAAGGGAGCAATCCCTGGGAAGAGGATATGTAAGCTGGAATTCTGTGAGAGGTGTGTTCTTGGGAAATCAAAGAAGCAAGCATACCAGAAAGGGAAGCATACCACCAAGGAGGTTATGGATTATATACATTCTGATGTATGGGGCCCAGCAAGGGTATCCACTCATGGTGGAGGCAGGTATTTCCTTACCCTTATTGATGATTATTCCAGAAAAGTTTGGGTTTACATTCTTAAACAGAAGAGTGATGTCTTCTCTAAGTTCAAAGAATGGTTGATTGAACTTGAGAATAAGAGAGGCAGGACTATCAAGCACTTAAGGACTGATAATGGGCTTGAATTCCTATCAGAGGAGTTTCAACAATTCTGTAGGGAGAAGGGTATTACTAGGCATAAAACTGTTCCTTCAAACCCCCAGCAGAATGGTCTAGCAGAGAGGATGAATAGAACTATTCTGGAAAGGGTTAGGTGTATGTTATCTGATGCTCATTTACCTAAGAGTTTTTGGGGGGAAGCTGTTAACACAGCTGTGTATCTCATTAATAAAGTGCCATCATCTGCTATTGAGTTTAAAACCCCAGATGAGGTCTGGTATGGGAAGATATCAGATTACTCAAAGTTGAAAGTTTTTGGGTGCCTAGCTTATGTTCATGTGAGGCAAGACAAACTTGAACCTAGAGCCTTAAAGTGTGTTTTCATTGGGTATCCAAAGGGTGTTAAGGGGTATAAGTTGTGGTGTCTGGAGCCTGGGAACCAGAAGTGTATTACCAGTAGAGATGTTGTGTTTAATGAAGTACAGATGGGATACAAGTCTGGTGGAGGTGATAGGGAGCCATCAGCTGAGGAGATGGATGGGGTTATTTCTGAGCCAATTACTCAAGTTGAGGTTGAGCCTGATCATGATAATCATGAGAGTGCATCTGGTTCTGAACCAGAGCAGGAAACAGGAGAGAATGGGTTATCAGATGAGGATAGTGCACCTGCAGAAGAGGAGGAAGAAGTGCCAGAAGCAGACTTGAGAAATTATAGTCTGACAAGAGACAGATCCAGAAGACAAATACATCCTCCAGCAAGGTTTGGCCGTGTGGATCTGGTCTCCTATGTACTTGTTACAGCAGAAGCCATAGAGTACCAGAAACCTAAAAGCTACAGGGAAGCCCTTGAGTGTGATGATAGGGAGTCATGGGTAACAGCCATGACAGAAGAGATGAAGTCTCTTAAGAAGAATCAAACTTGGATTCTTGTTGATAAGCCACCTAGGCAGAAGCTAATCAGTTGTAAATGGTTGTTTAAAAGAAAGCTTGAATCTGGTGTGAAAGATCAGGTGAGGTTTAAGGCCAGGTTAGTTGCCAGAGGATTTACTCAGAGGGAAGGAATTGATTACAATGAGGTTTTCTCACCTGTTGTTAAGCATTGTTCAATCAGATTACTTCTGAGCAGAGTAGTCCAAGAGGATCTGGAGCTACAACAACTTGATGTAAAGACAGCTTTTCTGCATGGTGATCTTATTGAGGATTTGTACATGCACCAACCAGAAGGGTTTGTTGAACCAGGGAGTGAAGGGAAAGTGTGCCTGCTCAAGAAATCATTGTATGGCCTCAAGCAAAGTCCAAGGCAGTGGCACAAGAAGTTTAATGAAGTTATGCTATCCATTGGTTTTGTAAGGAGCAAGTATGACACTTGTGTATACCTGGAAAGGCAAGGTAGTGATGTGATAGCCTATCTTCTGATCTATGTAGATGACATGCTTATTGCCAGTAAAAGCCTTCTGAAGATTCAGAGTATCAAAAGGAAGCTAAGTGCTAGATTTGATATGAAGGACTTGGGAAATGCTAAGAGGATTCTTGGAATGGATATTCTTAGGGACAGAAAAGCTGGAAGACTATTCTTATCCCAGAAGAGTTACATTGAGAAGGTCCTAAAGAGGTTTAACATGCATGAGAGCAGAGCTGTGTCAACTCCTCTGGGACAACAGTTCAAATTATCTAAGGAAATGAAACCAAAGTCTGATGAAGAGAAGAAGACTATGATGAAAGTACCTTATGCAAGCGGGGTTGGAAGCCTGATGTATGCTCTGGTCTGCAGCAGACCAAATTTAGCTTATTCATTGAGTATGGTGAGCAGATACATGGCTAATCCTGGGAGATTACATTGGGAAGCTTTGAAATGGATATTCAGATACCTTAAGGGGTCATCTGATCTAGGTCTGATGTTTGAGAGGATGGTTGACCAGAAGAGTCCACTGGAAGGATTTGTAGATTCTGATTTTGCTGCTAATCTGGACACCAGAAGATCCTTAACAGGGTATATCTTTACTCTGTACAATACTGCTGTAAGCTGGAGATCTGTTCTGCAGAGTGGAGTTACATTGTCTACTACAGAAGCAGAGTTTGTTGCAGTATCTGAGGCTGTTAAGGAGGCTTTATGGTTGAAAGGCATAATCAAGGATTTTGGGATAAGTCAAAGGGCTGTGGTCATTCATTGTGATAACCAGAGTGCAGTTCATCTGGTGAAACATCAAGTATTCCATGAGAGGTCAAAGCATATTGATGTAAGGTTGCATTTTGTAAGGGAAATCATTGATAAAGGAGTGGTTCTCATCCAGAAGATATCTACAGAGGACAATGCTGCAGATATGTGTACAAAGTCTTTACCAGGGACGAAATTCAAATTCTGTGTTGAATTGGTAAAGATGAGTGTATGGGATGTTCCTTAGGCCCAAGCTGGAGCATGGAGGAGAGGAGGAGAGGATTGATACTTCTCATCTGAGGTGGAGAATTGTGAAGGGTCAAATGTGAAGTATGTAATCTGCTGGGCTTAATTCAGTAGGAGGCTATGTTGATAAAGTGTTAGCCGTGAGAGTTAGTGAATTTGGAGTACCAGAAGAGGTGGACCAGATGAGGTTGACCAGAGAAGCCTGACCAGAGGAGTCTGGCAGGTGAGCTACCAGAGGAGGTCCATCAGGTGAGGTCTGGTCAGACGAATCTGGTAGATAAGTCATCAGAGGAGGTCTGGGACCAGAGGTCATCTGGTGAAAAAGGACCAGAGCCAGAGGAGGTTTCTCATCTGATCCTGAAGTTCGTAATTCGCGAAGTACACCAAATTGAAGCTAATTCGAAGGCGGTTCTAACTGAATCAACCATGGCGGTTATTGAAGTCGTTAGCCAGCTGGATAACTGCTTACATTGAGTTTGTTACAACTGAATCGAACCTAGGGTTCGTTCCATTCTCTGTATTATAAAAGGGGGGTTTCTCAGCTGAGAGAAACACACTTAGAACTTTAGATCTTCATCTGTGAGAGCAAACACGAGAGATTGTGTGAGATTGTAACTTGTAACTTCCGTTCTCTTTCTTAGTGGAATACTCTATCCTCTCGGATCCCGTGGACGTAGGAGTATTCATCTCCGAACCACGTAAAATTCTGGTGTTCTTGTGTGATTGTCAATTCTGTTCTTATTGCGTTTGATTCCGATTCCCAGAAACAAGTTTTCTTGTGAATCCAAAACGTGATTAACATGCACGATACATTCACTTAACAGTTGATCATATTTATATTAAAAAGTTCGTTTCAATTACACTGAAAAATGTGGTTGGATTACACTGAAAAGTTTACACTAAGGGGACGTTTGGTTAGCCATTCTTCAATGGTAATGGGAATGAAAATTTATTTTCATCTATGCCCTCATAATAAAAATGATATGTTAGAGAAAAAAGTGTTCCAATTGTGACACAATTGCTGGTGTCATGCCCCAATTTTGGAATAGAAGTAGACAACAAATGGTTGTTGGTGGAGGAAGAGGGGAGTGATTGAGGAAGAGGATTGTAGGAAGTGAATAAGGTAATCAAAATGGAGTAGTGATTACCTTATTTAGGAGGAAAGATGGTGATTTTATTCTCATGAACCATGCTAATTACACTAATTTTCAACCTCATTCTCATTACCATTGAAGAGTTGTTAACCAAGCGCCCCCTAAAAACTGATTTTCAGTGTAATTCAACCACACTTTTCAGTGTAATTGGAACAAAATTTTCAATGTAATCCAACCACACTTTTCAGTGTAATTCAACCACACTTTTCAGTGTAATTGGAACAAAATTTTCAATGTAATCCAACCACACTTTTCAGTGTAATTGGAACAAAATTTTCAATGTAATCCAACCACACTTTTCAGCGTAATTGGAACAAACTTTTAAATGTAAACTATTGAGTGAGTGCACTATACACGAAGTGCATAAGAGAGATACTTTGTAATTAAATTGAATAGGACCTTGGTAATCATGTCGTGAAAATTATAAGATGTTTGATCGACATTCTTCAATAAAAACAGTGTTGAGAATTATCGAATAGGAAATTCAATGGAAAATAATGTAGTTAAGGCTGCGTTTGTTAGGCAATATAATGTTATATTATGGTTTTTTATTTTCCCGGTAATTTGTTTGGTAATATGAAACCATTTTTATTATATTCAATCTGATACAATAATATTACTTTATCAAACCAAACACTATTCCCTTTCAAAAAAAAATGTAAGACCATCTTTTTCGGTGTCTCAATCCAATATGTCATCACATAAAGAAGAAAAAAAAAAAAAAGGGAGAGACATGCAAATATCATTTATCCAAAATAAGCCACGTATCATTCTATTATTGGCTGTTACAATTTTTTATTTTTTATGGATATAATTAGATTTTGTAGATATTAAAGATAATGTGTATTAAAAAAATATATTAAATTCGTAAAATAAAATTCTCTACAAATAAAAACCAATATCCAAATACTTTGAAACACAGATAAATTTTCTCTCTCTTCTAATATTTCTAGCTTAATTAAATTTTAAATTTGTTATTGAATTGGTAATTTTTTCTAAGTGTATGGTAATTTTTTTCTATATATGTTGAGAATTTAGAATGTCAAATAATTTTTATATACTTTTTTACAATTAAAATATAAGAAAAATCGATTATACATAATATATATTTAAAAAATTATAGATAAAAAATAATTATTTTAGATTAGATTGATATCATTAATAAAATAAAAATAAATTAAATTAGATTAAAAATTGTAAACGTGTAGAGAGAAAAATGAATATTATATTAAAAAAGTGGGTTGAGGAAGTAACATGGATAAATATGGACTAAGATCCTACCGTATTTACAATTTTATTATAGGGTGTAAATTATCTACCATAGTTACCCCCCTTCTTCTATCCCCTTCCTTAGATTTCCTTCTAAATCCATACCTCCAAGTTAGACCTTGCCAACTCCTACATCTCCACCTCATCGTTGTCGCCAGCTCCGCTACCACCTAATCGTCGCCGTGATCGGGAAAAATCCGTCGTTATCGCTCTCTTCTCTCTCATGAAATCGAACTCGTCCATCCTTTTGACCACAGGGCAGCGAGAATCCATCTGAATAATTAATCATGAAGCTCTACAAAATCGGAGTAGTTGAGGTCTGCAAATAAACACTCTTCCTTCTTCTTGTTAAAGATATGCAAAATGGTGTATCTTGTGCCATGGTTGCCCTCTTCACAGCCACATTTGAATTTCAGAGTGATTTTTATAAATTAGATCTAAGGTTGGGTTTCCTTCATTGTTATGGTTGAATTTGGGTTTCAATTTTATGCAATGATTGAGGATTTTTTTTTTTTGGATTTTGAGTTATCTATTATTGCATTGATGTGCAAATTACTCTCATAGATTATGGATTTTCTAATTACTAAGTTAATGTGTTCCATGGATTTTGAATTTATTTGTTCCGTGAATTTTTTGTTTTTGAGTTCAGTTGCTGGAAATTGCTTCTTTCATGGTGGTCTGCATTATTAAATTCTTTCGTATGCACGAATTCTTCTAAAAAAATATTATAATACAGCATCGTATTCGCACCGGCCCCCTAAAAGAGGTGCGATTCTTGAATCCGCGTATCTGATTTTCCACGTGGCGAATCCAACTACCACTTGGCGAATCCGGCTAACGGATCTTTGAAAAGTGAATCCAACTTGTTTAGCATTAAATACATTATTTCAATTGAATTTTATAATGCAATATAATTTTAATTGATAATGTGATACTCGTTTTAGATTGAATTAACTATTATGACTTATGTATTTTACTTGTGGAACTAGAATTGATGTTTTGTCACTTAATTATATTAAATGATTGAATATGCTTAAGTTTTGGGTCCAAAAAAAATGTGAATTACATCTAATTTCTTAAAAAATTAAAATTATATATTATTAAGTATTATATATAATAAAATAAAAATAAATAAATAGACATACATTCTCGACGAATCACACCCTACAAATTTAAAAAAATTATATCCCCGAGCCTGTATCGTGTTGCCCCTGCCCTCGCGTCTCATACCCGTGCAACATAGATGGTGGTCTACAGAGTTGAGTACGAAGGAAGAAGAAGGACAAACTAGTAATTTGCATATTTTTACTTTTTTTTTCTTTATGTTTTGTACCATTTTTATTATTTCCTACCAAGTAAACGTGAGGATTTTCAAAAATTAATACTGTCTTTCCTAATTTGATGTACAAAGCAATATAATACATTGTTGACAGCGATTTATGTCGGATCTCGCTGCCGGGCTCCTAGCGGGTAGGATTCGGTATTTATGATAACAAGAAGTAATAAATGAGAGAGTAAATTAGCTCTCAAGAGTATGCTTGCAATAAATGTGTTGTGTGTTACATTTGGGCATTAAAAGCCCTATTTATAGAGTACAAGATGGGTTTCCTCATGTTTGGTTGGTGGACCGGTGGGTCCTCCCTACTCCTAGCTGGAAGGTAATGAGTGGCTACAGCCTCCCCTACGAGCCAATGAGGAGACGCCACGTGGCTCTGTCTACCCTGGGGTGATGGGACTTAGCCCCAACTGCCCCCTTTGACCCTGTCACATCCTCTGGACTGATGGCACCCGACGTCCTCTCACAGCTGGCGCAGCCTGGGGTCGGGAAGACGGGTACTCGGGTACCGGGAGACGAGTCCGGACGGGAGTACCACGGTGGTTCCCTTACGGGAAGACGGGTAGAGCGTCTGCCCCGGAGCTCGTCGCTGGCCGCCTGATACCCGGTCCTGTGGGTTATAAGTACCCTGCCCGGCAGCTCACAGAGGCTCGCGTCGGGTAGCCTCTAGGTCCCCGCCCGTCTGTCGGACCAGACGGCGGACTACTCTTATCTGAGCCCGCTTTAGTAAGTGGGTTTATGTCCGATACCCGATGGTTCGGGTAGTAAATATCGGGTGTAACATACATTAAATCAATACTAAATTTATACTCCTCTCCTAAATTATGAATGTCTATCAAGTGGAGCATTAGTGTATTAATTGCTCTAATTTTGAAATAAATTGGAATAAAAGGTAAAAATTTATTAGAGATTGTCCCTTAGTTAGAAGATCCACAAACTTGCATAAATTAATATACACCACTTCGTCGGGGGAGTTGTTCGTCACTTTATACACCTCTCAAATTGGTAGATGCACCCCAACTTGATTTTATTTGTTGATCACCCTTGATTTGAGGTTGACTCTTCATAATCCTTGATGTAGCTTTAATCCTTGTTCGTCATTTATTAATAATTGTTCGCCTATCAACAATTGACCCCTATCCTAGCTATATGTTGCTCCAGACGAGCAACTTTGTGGCGAGCAACTATAGTTAGGATATCAAAATGATGAGGGTTGGGACGAACATCATTGATATGGGCGAGCAATATATGGTCTGTCGTTTTGTCTCCCCAAGGTCTGGGGGTTGTACGAAGATGACGTGGGCGGCATGGCTGTGCGCCGCCCACGCGCGAGCAATCCCGATGCCACGCGCCCCTATATTTACATATAGGCCCTTCAATTTTTGAACTTGTTTGGAAATTACCCCGTTTTCTCTAAATTTGGCCCGTATTTTGTTGGAAATTGTGTTCTGTACCCCTTTTTTGCTTGGGGTATAAATAGAAGGGGGAAACAAATTTTTCCCACTTTTTCATCTCTTGCTACAGTACTCCGGCGATTCTTCCTTCTCCGGCGATTCCAAGCTTCTCCGGCATCTGTTCTTCCAGTGTTTGGCCTCCAATCCTCGAAGCAAGGTAGTTATCCTCTTATTTATTTTCTTTTTTCTCTTTTTCGTCCTCGGAAATTCCCATTGCCACCGTGTGGAAATTAGCGTCGTCGTCGTCTTCTCCGGGAATCGCCGCCGTCTGCAAGTGGTGTCGCCGCCGTCTGCGTTCTTCTATCTATCTTCCATGTCTTCACAATCGAGCAACAAATCTGAGGAAACCCTTGATCCCCTCTTTCCCGTTGTGGCACATCAAGATCAACCTCCTTTTGAGATTTCCTCGGCATTGAACCCCCACGTGGAGTCGGTTGTTCGATCGGTGGAAGATACTGGTGCTCGCCCGTCAGAGAGATCCGGGAGGGAGTTGGTTGCTATCGCGAGCAGGAATTCGGAGGAAAGCTCCTCGTCCGGCTCTGAATCCGAGGAAGATCCATTTTTTGACGAACTCACTCCCGAGTTCTTAAAGAGTATTGAATTCCCGTCCCCCAAAATGTTGGAGAATAAAATCCCAGTAGGAGTTGCTCGACCCTTCGAATGGCGAGCATATGTCGAGGAGCATGTGAACAGTTTTGCTCGCCCACATAGACAAATAATGGACTTAATAAAAACTGACTTTCAGGCGAGCAAGATCAAGAGTGTTGTTCGCGAGGATGAGTTGGACTCAATCCGGGAGACCTACAAGATTCCCTATGATATTCACATGTGGGCTCCCCGGAAGAAAGAGAGAGCTGATCGCCCACCTCCCGGATGCACCGCGATCAACATTGACACCCTGATCGCTGGTCTAAAGTTGCCTCTACCCCCAGTTGTTGGGCGCTTCCTCGAGGCGACCAATCTTGCTATTACACAGATCACACCAATAGGGTGGATGAATCTGCTCGGCGCCATGGGTTTATTTGCCCTAGAGGGATACGTTGATCGCCTTACTGCGGAGGAAATCAACCTTTCTCATGACGATCACCAGATGTCCCATTGGTGAAGAAGGCTACTACTACCTCAAGGCCAGGACCGGACTTAAGATGGTAGAAGAGGTGCCGAACAAGATCAGAGATTGGAAACAACACTTTTTCTTCATAGGGGGTGATTGGCGAGCATCTTCTGGTCCACACGGTGGCATTGGGCGAATAAACTCTCCCGCAGCTTACGGAATAATTAAGCGTAAGTTTATCTTTGCTCGCCTTCGAAATGTGTTGTTCTAATTTAACTTTTATTGTTTGCTCACAGGTCCTCGATTGCTCAAGTGGAACTCGGAAGGAGAAGAGATCGGGGATGAGTTCCTGTTCACCTCTTGTTTGGTCGGCTTGCGCAACAGAGAGGACAGGACCATCCAATACCTAAGCGACGAGAAGCGTCAAAGAGCTGCTCGTTTGCTTACTTATCCCCATCACTTGGAAGCACAGATTGAAGTGCCCCCTGGTAAATAAAAAATTTCTAACTCCAAAAACCAATTTTACTCGTCATTTGACTTCTATAACTTGCTCGTCTAACTCATTTTTTTCCTTCTTTTTTTAGTCGAGCAAGTCACAGTTATCGTTCCACCTTGTTTTGCTCTCCTCGAACATAGAGTTTTTGAGATGGCGCCTCCAAAGGGACGGAAAAGGAGGGGTGATCCGCCTACCAAAATTCTAGCGATGACGAACAAAACCGAGGGGGCCAAGGTTCCTCGGTCTGCGGCACCCTCCGGCCATGCTCGGCCAGTTCCCCCGATTTCTCCTCCTCAAGGGGGGAAACGCTTAAAGAAGGCGGACGGGACTCCGCTGGCCCAAGATGTCGCCGGTGGTGGCAAAGGGAAGGAGAAGGTGGGCCACAGTCATGCTCGCCAAGAGGGGGATATTGTCCGCCGCTCATCCGTCGAGCCTATGGAGACGACGGGCAAAGCGGGCAAAAGTGTTACCCCAATCCGTGGCCCTGAGGATATCACCATATTGGGTTGGGACGAGCGAAAGTTCCAAGAGTAAGCATATCTAGCTTTATGGCCGGCGAACAGCTTTTAAGAGCATCTTGTAACTTGGGTTTTTGTTCGCAGGTATCGGCCTAATGACCATCCTGGGCGAGCAGCTGCGGTCCATCAATACGCCTGCTCAAAAACTCCGGTTAACATTCGCGAGATCCCGGGCGAACATGTTCGTCGGGCAACTGAGTTGATCGCCCGATCGTGGACCCGGCCTCTGGAGATGACCGTTTCCGCCCAAAGCATTGCTGACAACTTCCACTTTTCTTTAATGCATCATGCAAACGGCCTTGCCATCGCCCAGAAGGGAATGATCCAGCTCGCCGAGCTCGAAGATGCTGTTCGTCGCTACGCGAGTACAGCTCGGCAGCTGACCGAAGAGAAGGATGGCCTGGTCGGCCAATATGAGGCCAAAATTGCTCGCCTTAATAACCAGATCTCCCTCTACCTTGACAATGAGCAAAAGCACCTTGAAGAAATTCAAGGTTTATCCAGAGAATTGAGAGGCAAAGAAGCCATGCTCGGCGAGGAGAAGAGCAAACTGTCAGCGGCCGAGCAGAAAATCGCCGATCTAGAGGCGGAGGTTGCTCGTCTCCGGGAGTCAGAAACCAACCTCTTCATACGCGAGCAACTTGAAGAGGAAGTTCAGGCTCGGACTGCTCCCATTTCCAACCTTGGATATATCTGCGCCTACGCGGACAGCATCCGCTCGGCCGATGCTTATGACTACAAGGACTTGGTGGAAGAAATTAGTAAGGACTTGAATGAGTTCATCGAACAATATCCGCCGACGAACAACATTGAAATCCAGCTGGCGGACCTGGCTGAATTGGGGGTCAAGATTGATAAGCTTGACTCTAGCATTACTGTTACCCATCCTCCTCACCATGCTATTGAAGACGAGCAAGAGGGAGAGCCGGCCGCTGCTGACGAACAAACTGCTAAAGAGGCGGAAGATAAGGCAGCTGAAGACCTTGCTCGGGACATGATTGTCGACCCTTCTGCCGAACAAATTCAAGATCCTCCTTCCGCCGAGCAGCAGTAGTTTTAGGACAACTTTCTTCTTCATCTTTTTTGTAATAGTTGTTCGTTCCTTTTTGTAGTACTTGACTTCTTGAATCATTGTACTATTTTTTAGGCTCGATGCCTTTTGATTAATGGAATGTCTTTCTCATGTTCGCTCATTTTCTTTATATGTTAATTGTCTTTACATTTTCGTCAGTGCCTTTGCAAATATAACATATAGTGTTGGGCTTTTGTTCGAATTGAACTTTGCCTTTAGTGGAATCAGGGTTCAGCCTTAGGTTCTGTTCATTTTAAAAAATGAACAACCTTTAGGTGGCTTTGGTCCTTAGGTTCTGTTCATTGTAGAAAACGAACAACCTTTAAATGGACTTGTACCTCGAGCTTTTGGACTTTTCCTTTTTGACGAACAACTATTATATTTACATTCGTAAAAATTACAAGTGTTGTAAGACTGCTCGTCACTAACATATACAAATCGACGAACAACTTTAAACACTAATCAAAACATGCTCGCTTATAATATTTTTGCCGAGCAACTTTATCTAAAAACGATAAAAACAGCACCAAGCTATACAATGTGCCGAACAACATTAAACCCTATACTTAGCAAAATTTCAAAAAATTAGGCAAGTTCTTGGCATGCCTTACTTGGTTTCTCTGCCCCCCAAGACAGTTGTTCGTCCAACTAAGAACTTGTTCTCCTTATTGATAATACTTCTTTAGATGTATGGCGTTCCAGGAGTATTGGGCCGGCTTGCCTTCCATATCTTCGATATCGTATACGCCGTTAACGAATTTTTCCATTATACGATACGGGCCCTCCCAAGTTGGTCCCAATACACCTGGAGGTTGGGCGAGCAACTTTCTTAGAACCAAATCTCCAACTCTGAATTCCCTACGTTTAACATGGGAATTATAGTAGCGTTCTGCTCGCTGCTTATAGGTAGCATTTTTTAACACGGCACTCAATCTTTTTTCCTCGAGCAAATCTATTTCAGCAGCCAGAGCATAGTTGTTCGCCTGCTCATCAAAGTTGGTCGTCCTGATTGTGTTGGTCTTTAATTCAATTGGTATCACAGCTTCTGTTCTGAAAGCCATTGCAAAGGGTGTTTCTCCGGTGCTTGACCTGGGAGAAACTCTGTATGCCCATAAGACTTCCGGAAGCTCTGTTGACCAACTATTTTTGCTTTCCGCTAGCCGTACTTTTAACGTATGCTTGATGATTTTGTTTACGGCTTCGACTTGTCCATTTGACTGGGGATGATAGGGCATAGAGTAATGTTTCTTGATCCCCTATTTTGTACAGAAATCTCTCAACTCTTTTCCATCAAACTGCGGACCATTGTCTGTCACGATGATTTGCGGAATTCCAAAACGACAGACAATGTTCTTCCAAATGAAGTTGATCATTTTCTGTTGCGTGATCTTCAACATGGCCTCTGCTTCTGCCCATTTTGTGTAATAATCGACTGCCACAACGGCAAATCGAACTCCTCCAACTCCTGCTGGGAAGGGACCAATAATGTCCATTCCCCATCTAGCAAAAGGCCATGGGCTATAAACCGATACGAGCTGTTGAGCCGGGGTATGAATGTTTGGTGCAAAAATTTGGCATTGGTGGCAAGTCTTTGCTTTTTTGATTGCATCTTAGCGTAAAGTTGGCCAGTAATAGTCTTGTCTGATAGTTTTGTATGCCAAGGCTTGCCCCCTAGTGTGATTTCCACATACTCCGGCATGTATTTCTTCGAGTATTGCTCGTCCTTGCCCCCTAGGCAAACATTTGAGAAGTGGGAGTGATATTCCTCTTTTGTAAAGTTGCTCGCCTACCAGAGTATATCTGGCGGCTTGCTTTATTAGCTTGGCAGCTTCAAAAGAGTTGTTTGGTTTTTCCCCACTTTTCAAGTATTTGACTATACTTGTTCTCCAGTCTTCTTCTTCACTGGCTTGATCACTTAGTTGGTTGACATTATAACTTGTTGTTGATGGGTTATTCATTTTCGTAATTATAATGTCTGCCAACTCTGCAGGTCCTTCGCTTGTTGCTAGTCGGGCCAATGCATCTGCTTGAGTGTTGCTCGTCCTTGGGATTTGTTCAATGAATACTTGATCTAACAAGGACATCAGGTGAGCAACAATCCGTTGATATTCGATCATATGGCCATCCTTCGCCTCGTATTCACCTCGGACTTGGTTCACAATCAATTGTGAATCGCCAAATATTTGCAATCGTCTGACACCTACCGCAAGGGATAGATGGAGACCAGCAATGAGAGCCTCATACTCGGCTTCGTTGTTGGTTGCCATAAAGCCAAATCTGATTGCCGAAGTGAATACTTGTCTGCCTGGACTGATTAGAACCACTCCCGCCCCCGAGGCTACGTTAGTCGAAGATCCGTCAACGTAAAGATGCCAGGGGTGATCAAGTCCTCTCGTCGGATCTGGTGGGAAGGTTAGTTCGACTATAAAGTCGGTCAACGCTTGCCCTTTGATCGCTGTTCGAGGAGCATAAGTCACCCCAAATTGGCTAATCTCTAGTGACCATTTTAATAGACGACCAGCTGTGTCGGGGCGATGGAGAATTTGTCTGAGTGGGAAAGTTGTTAGCACTTCAACTTGATGATCAAAAAAGTATGGTCGTAACTTCCTCACACTCATAACTAGTGCATACGCCAGCTTTTCGGTTGGGGAGTATTTGATTTCTGCCTCATGCAAAGCTTGGCTGACGTAGTAGATAGGTTGATGGAATTTGCCGTCTTCCCGTACCAGAACGGAGCTGATGGCCACTTCCGACGCTGCCAAGTATAAATATAGCTTTTCTCCTGGGACGGGTTTTGACAGGATTTTCACATCTTCCAGGTAGTCCTTGAGTTGGTCGAACGCCTTCTGACAGTTGTTAGTCCATGTGAACTGTCCTTTCTTGATGGCTTCAAAGAATGGACGGCATTTGTCCCCCGATCTGGATATGAATCGGTTCAGTGCTGCTAGACATCCTGTGAGTCTTTGCACTTCTTTTATTGAACGTGGTGGTTGCATATCCACTATGGTTTTGACTTTTGTTGGATTAGCCTCAATTCCCCGTTGACTAACAAGATGACCCAAGAACTTGCCTGAATGAACTCCAAAGCTGCTCTTCTTTGGATTCAGCTTCATGTTGTAGTGTCGAAGAATTTCGAACACTTGGGTCAAGTGTTGGAGATGGTCTTCCTTACGGGGACTTTTGACTACGATGTCATCAACGTAGACCTCTACTGTATCTCCAATTTGCTGGTCGAACATTTTGTTCACCAGCCTTTGATAAGTTGCCCCGGCATTGATGAGGCCAAAGGGCATTCTCTTCCAACACAGCAAGTTTTTGTTTGTATAGAATGTTGTGTTCTCTTGATCATCTGGATGCATTGGAATTTGATGGTACCCGGCAAAGGCATCCATGAATGTTAGCATTTCATGACCTGCAGTGCTGTCAACCAACTAATCAATATGAGGGAGTGGAAAGTTGTCCTTCGGGCATGCTGCATTCAGATCCGTAAAATCTATGCATAGCCTCCAGGATCCGTTTGGCTTCCTCACAAGGACTGGGTTTGCTACCCATTGTGGACAGAGAGCTTGTCGGATTAGGTCATTGTCTAACAACTTTTTTACTTCTTCATTCAGGGCTTGATACTTGTCTGGGCCATACTTCCGTCGTTTCTGATGGATGGGCCTCTTTGCATGGTTAATGTTTAGCTTGTGGCAAGCATGTTTCGGATCTATCCCCACCATGTCTGCATGAGAACAAGAAAAAATATCTAGATTTTTGCTGAGGAACTCTTTCATTCGGGATCTGTAAGGCTCAGGGAGCTCAGATCCTATGTACAATTCGAGGTCCGGGTTTTCAGGATTAACTTTGAACGCCTCCAGCTCTTCGACTGGAGTTGCTCGTCGTTTTTATCCTTTCCACCGAGGATCAAGTATTGGTCCCTCAGAGTTGAAATCATTTTTGATGTTCATTGGCTCTGCCCCAAGGCGGGGATCTAGATCTTCTGTTGGCCCTGATTTGTTGTTGGTAGTCAACATCTGGCTCTCCATGCCTTCAGAAGAATGTTGCTCGTCACCACCCCTTAGTTGTTCGTCAGGATGATGTTCCTCATGGGTGGTGAGGAGTTGTTCGTCCAACACCTGCTCGTCCTGATGTTGTTCGTCAGTATCCATGTGGTCATCTTCTATGTCCATCATGTTCTCCAATATTGATGGTTCATCAACTGGATAGCTGGTGGTGGCTTCCATCATGGATACTAGTGCATGTTTTGCTTGTAGTTGTAAGAGGCATTCCCGAGCCTTTCTTTGATCTCCTTTAACTGTGCCTGCTCCACTTGTTGTTGGGAACTTTAAGCAATAATGGTAAGTTGAACAGGCAGCTTTAAATTCATTCAAAAAAGGTCGACCAAGGAACCCGTTGTAAGTTGATTCCTGATCTACGACCAAGAAATCAACCATTCTAGTAATATTCTTTTCGGGTTCCTCGATCGTTACAAGTTGTACAAGCAAAGAAATCTCTCCCAACGAGACGGTTACTGCGTTTCCGAAGCCTAGGATTCGATGGTTTGAGTCCCGGATATGGGCTGAAAAGTCCCCAAGTTTATCAAGCGTGCTCTTGAACAAGATGTTGGTATAGGCTCCGGTGTCCACCAACAATCTGTGGACTCGTGTTCCCATAATCTTTGCATAGATTACGAGCGAATCGTTATGCGGAGTCAAAATTCCTTCTAAGTCCTTTTCGGTAAAGGTCAGTTCTGCTGTCTGCATGATAGATGGCTTGACTTCCATTTCCTGGACTTGGTCGATTGCTCGTAATTCAGCCTTTCTTTTCCGGTTGGAGATTGGCGGTCGTCCATCAGAACATCCTCCTGCGGGACCTGCAGGTTCCATCATGTATAAATCTTCTAACGGACGAGTAGGGATGGCAGGAACTGGTCGCGCCGGTTTATTGTTTTGAGGTTGATCATCTTCGTCCTCAGAGTTGTTCTCCCGGATTCTCTTCCCGGGTTGTCTTTTGACAAAATCGGAGAGCTTTCCGTCCTCGTAGAAACGCCAGAGTTGTCTGAGCAAATCTCTACATTCACTTGTAAAATGCCCCACGCTTTGATGGTAGGCACAATACTTGTTAGGATTGAGTTTGCCAGTGTCTTGGCGAATTTTCCGGGGAGGAGAGAGCAACTCCTTATCCTTCACATTCTCATAAACAGTATCGACTGACACTGTTAGCACCTGATTCAACTTTTCTTTGAGTTTCGTCCCTTCAGTGAATGCCTTCATGTTTTTAGGGACTCGATAGCTTGTTGCACCAGGTTTTTTGTTGTTCTCCTTGGGGTCGGCTTTGTTCTCCCCCAAGTTTGACTGCAGGGCTTCATGCATAGAAACGAATATGCCGGCCTGATTTCTGAACTCGGCGTAGCTTCTGGGGCACTTCAGATGTATATCTTTCCATAGCTTTGACCCTTTCTCCAGTCCTGCAATAATAGCAACAATTTTTGTGTCCTCGCTGACGGGCTCACCCTCCAATAGCACCTTGTCAAACCTTTCCATGAATGCTCGATCTGACTCGTCATCATTTTGTTTTAGGTCTGACAATCGGTGTTTCTGGGACAAGTATGATCCCGCCGTTGAGAAATGAGACAAGAACTCCCGACTCAGCTGAGTGAATGAATGGATGGATGCTGGTGGCAATGCTGAGAACCATTTGTGCACCCGATCTCCCAAGGTTAACGGGAAGTTTCGGCATTGAGTAGCATCGCTAGCTCCCATCGAGACCATATAATCTGAGTATTTTGTTAGGTGAACTCGGGGATCAGCAAGGCCGTCATATTGTATGCTTGCAGGGAATTGGACTTTCTTCTGAATCGGGGCTTTCAGAATGTAAGTTGATAATGGTGAAGTTGGCAAGCTGGTCGTCCCTACACCTCTTTGCTGGTCCAATTGTCCCTGCATACTTTCTATCGCCCTCCTTAAGCTTGATAGCTCATCCAGAGATGCCCCCTGACTTGGAGGCTGCTCGGCGAACAAAGGTACAAACCTTTCTGTTCGTCGCAGTCCGTCGCTTGGAGAAGGTAAATCCTGGAGCTGCTTTTTAGGGTTGCTCGCCGCATTAGGTCCCAAACGCCTGAAGCCAGATTGAGAAAGTCTTTCATGGACCGAAGGGCGAGGCTGTTCAAATGTTGCTCGCCCGTGTCCCTCTTCATGGCGAGCAACTTTCTCCCGTTGCTGGGGTTGGCCAAGTCTGTCCTGGCCACTGGAGCGGGTTGTTCCGTGGCTCGACATTGTTGTTCGCCCGCGAGCAGACTCTGCTTGGCCTTCCCTTGGCTCGACCATCTTAGCCTTGCCCTTGTCCCGCCTGACTTGGGCGCTACTCACCTCACGTTGTTCGCCCCTTGTTGACCTGGCCCTAACAACCTCCAAGGGTCTATCCTTAGGCCTTGCTTGTGAAGGCTTATTTTGTTCTTGCTGTCTCTGGAGAGCTTGGAGAGTAGCAATGGTTCTAGATAATTCGTTAGGGTTGTTCGCCAGGGCCTCCATTTCAGGGGGGAGATTATGTGTTATGGTTGTATGTTGCGACCTGTTCGCGTGCTTAGGATCACGGTCTTGATGGTCTGCTGTCGAGGCCCGAGTAGGAGATGCTCTCCTTGACAGGCGTGATCCTTGTGTTTGCTTGGATTGAGGCATCCTAATGTTGGATTAGTTTCTTAATCTTTGAATCTTCAAATTGTTATTGAAGAACACCAAGAACACTTTTGCTTGTATCTTCAAGAATTTCTTGAGGATTTCTTTGAATCTTCAAGTTTCAGACTCGAAGTTCTTGAGCAATCACACTGAATCGAAGGTTCGAACCCTTCTTCTAGCGCCAAATTGTTGATGAACGTATTTAATCGGATGGATTAATGGCTGTTTAAATCTATGTTACGTCACCAATCAATACGTGTGATTGATTACCACCGTAATTGGTAAATCGAGGTGTGAATTTATAGAATTAGTAAATTCGGTAGTCGAAATTGAACTGATTTCGTATGTGTGGGCGTTTTAGGTGTATTTGTGTGTGTTTTGGAATTGTTTTTGCATTTTAACTTTTTTTGAACCTCTTTCTTTTCACAGCTGGAGAACAACTATTTATAGAGACTAGCAAGCATGAGGTGTCCAAGACTCTTGGTCTCCCTAGCCTGCATGCTTGACATGTGTCCCTTTGATCTTATCTAAGCTGAATCTTAGCTACAAAGTCTTATTTGGTCTTATCTCGGACTCATTGTTGTTCGCCTAGGTCGGCTTGATTGATCTTGTTGATTCTCCAACTGAAAGTTGTTCGCCTCTTGAGGTTGTACTTTGGAAGTTGTTCGCCTTATGGCTTTGTTCAGCTTGGCTTTGGGATCTTTGTCCTTTGTTCACTTGTACACACTTCCTTGGCTGTTTGTTGTATCATAGTTTGACCAAGTTGTTCGTCATTGATGACTTCACAGTTGGCTCATTCTTGGTCTCGGGTCTTAATACCTGTTCGCCCATTAGTTGTTCGTCGGGGGAGTTGTTCGTCACTTTATACACCTCTTAAATTGGTAGATGCACCCCAACTTGATTTTCTTTGTTGATCACCCTTGATTTGAGGTTGGCTCTTCATAATCCTTGATGTAGCTTTAATCCTTGTTCGTCATTTATTAATAATTGTTCGCCTATCAACAGGTCTAATATGTCAATTGTAGCTATTTACATAAGAAGAATTTCATGCGATGTTTTACAATGCTTGTTGAGTTAATATTATTATTCTCTTGTTGCAATAGTTTTAAAAAAAAAATAATATAAGTTATTTATTGGAAGCGGATAGTCAAATCATATAATAACTAGTATTAATAGTCATTATATTTCATATCTTGATCAAGAAAATAGGGCTATAATTTTTTTTAAATAAGATTATTTTATTGCATTTAAATGATTTATTTCATAATTTTTTTTAAATGAGCTATTTTGGTCCGGTGGCTCGCCTAAGATCAGGCTGGACCTTTAAAATAGAGGTCCGATAGGTACCGACATTGGCCCAGTTCAGCCCAGCCCGTAAAATGGAGGTAGCCCAACGGGCCAGTATCGTGTCGGGCCGGGCCGTTTGCCACCCCTAATCACGAGGAGGGAGTAACTATTGTTTAACTGTTGTTTGAACTTTGACAGCTGTAGTTCATAAACATAGTCTTTGCGGAGATCATATGCCACATGATTATGGCACAGGCTATTTGCACTCCCTGTTAAATACACTATCAGGATGAATACATTATTCCGTGTTCTGAATTTTTTTTCGAAATTCTTTTACTTTTTCGGGAATTTTTTTTCGAACAAAGTGTAATTGAAAAAAAAATCGGAATTCTTTTTCGAAAATTTTACAAATTTTCGAAAAAAAAAATGTCGAGGGTAATGTATTTTTCAAAAAGGCTGATGCAAAATAACCTTGGCCCATGATTATTAAACTTGTAAGTACACAAAAGCCCATCTAGAAAACAATCTAATGCAATCACCATTTGGGCTTAGACTACAAGCCAAAATAACAAAATCTATACACAAATAGCGCAGGTTATTTGCACACTACCGGATGAATACACTATTTTTCTTTCGAAATTCTTTCATTTTTTCGAACATTTTTTCTGAAAATAACTAAATTCAAAATATTTCGGAAAAATAAATTCAAATTTTATGTTTATTTTCGGAATTTTTTGCCGAAAATGTTCCAATTTTTCGGAAAAATTGATAGTGTATTCATCCGGGTAGGGTATTTAACAAAGAGGCTAGTGCTAATAACCGTGGTCTACACAAATTAGCCAAGCAGGCAGGCCCCCTAATGCATACAAAGAGCCCAAGTAATGACTTGATTTTGCTGAAACCAAAAACTTCAAGACACCAATTATATAAAAAAACCAATATTTATTTATATGGGCTATAATTTTGAGGTACAACTAATTGTTTAATATCGTAAATTATGATTTTTTTTTATTTATAAATCATCTAAATATATGATCGTATACATATAGAGAAGTGAATAAATAATTAATTTAGTAAATTCTCTAATTAATTACATACCATTTTATGGATAAGATGTGTATATTAAAGATGAGTAGGTTTTGTATGAGATTGTTTCATGACATGAAATAATGGGAATGAGTATAATTTGAACATTGAATCATTAACATTTTAACAGGGATGAGTAGTAATTTGTATTGCCTCATGACATGAGACAGTCTCATAGAAGTTTTTGCCATGAAAGATTCAAACTAATACTATAAGAAAAAAAACATAAAATTGTCTACGGAAATTGTCAATATAGCTACGAAATTTCCAACAAAAAATTCGCAGTGGAGATTACCTACGAGTTGCCTACAAAAACTAATTGTATAGACATCTTCCTTCCCCACTTACAAAAAAATTTGTTTATGAAAATTCTGTAGGCAAATTGCGTTGGAGGTAAAAAAAATTTAGGCAAATGACCTGTAGATAATTATATCTAGAAATTTTATTTCGTAGACAAGTTGTTTCTAGGTTGAGAAATGTAGAAGTTTTCATAATTAGAAAATTTTGTAGGCAAATCGTAGACAATTTTTACTTACGAACTTTTTTGTTGAAAATTTTTTGTAGACAATTTTAATTTTATAGGTAATTCTTTATTTTCTTGTGGTGTAATTAGATATGTAATAATTTTTTATAGGCGATACGTCGTAGAAGCATTTGTCACACATGTAAATAAGATATATTCAATAATATTGAGAAAAATCTAATTTAATTACTCACGAATTCCTACCATTTTTACTCGATCAAAGACTTGAAATGTATGCCCATAAGTATTGATCAATTATATTCACGAATTGGTTATGCACAACATGAATTCGTCATGTCTACTAGCCAACAAGCTTAGAAAAACAACAATTTCAAAATTGCCCACAATTTAGTTAAAAAAAAAAAAATTCTCAAAACCACATTATTAAATTAGTTATATCGATAAAAGAATTGATTTTTATGATTTATAATGTCGGCCGTAGGACAGGGCCGAACGGATAAGATTGAAAAGTGTTGTCACTTGTTTATTTTGCTGCTACAGCAAGGCAACTTTAATTCCACCTTAATTATGGTGAATTATTTCCAATTTTCTACCCCTGAAATTGAATGATTATTGAGGGAATGAGTTTTTTTGTATGTTAATTATTTTTTTTTTACATTTTTCAGAAAAAATCTAAAAAAGATTAACTTCTCCAATTATGGTCCATTTTTTTTTTAAATGTACAATTTACGTCCTAAAGCCGTCGGACAATACAAAACAATATCGTTTTCTCCATGTGCTGCACACGCGTTCGTCAAATTTGGGGGTTTTCGACGCCCACGCTTTTGTGGACATGCATGGCACGATGTGCTCTGTTGACTCCACTATGTGCACACTTATGATACTTATATTTTTTTTTATTAACAATCACTTTATTTATAAATAAAATTGATAAAATTTTGTAATACGATCAAATAACACGTTAATATAAAAAAAAGGATTAATTAATACTATTGAACTGAAGGATTATTATTTAGAACTCAAAGAACTATACGAAGTAATTAAAAAGATCGAAGTTATATCAGTGCGAGAACAAAATTTTACGAGCTGCTATTAGTTAAATAATTTAAATACAAATTTACAAAACAAAATTATAAATTTGGAAATTAGAAAGGGCGGCACCCACGTTCAAATCAACCCTTTTTTGGGGTATGCATGTGATAGTGACGTTGGCGTGTTACACGACATGCATAAATAATTTCCTTAAGCAAATACTCTCCCCTAGGGGTGGTCATTCGGTCCAAATGGTCGGTTCGGTCCAGATTTTGGACCGGACCGAAATACCCGAAATTTTATTTTAGTGGACCGGACCGGACTAGGGATAGGATCGAACCGGACCGAACCGAACCGAATTTTTTCGGTTCGGTCCATTTGGTCCATTCGGTCCAAAACACTATTTTATATTAAAAAAACTATTTATTTCAATCTATGAAATATTATGCATTATAAATAATTAAATATCATTAAATCTATTTCAATACCAACAATTTAAAGAGATACTCATACAACACGAAATAGAGTCGAATGTTAAATATTTAAACGATACATCATAATTTAATTCAATGAAAATCTTCCAACACACAAATACACACCATAGTTCAAAGTCTAAAGTTTAATTAAAATCACACAACATTAATGTCTTTTGAGTAACTTCCTCATCTTCATCTTCACGTATTTCTTAATGTATTGTTGACATCTAAAATAAAATCAAACAAATTATACAAATATATATATATATATATATATATATATATATATATATTTTTTATTATTATTATTATTTAATTAATATTTCGGTCCATTCGGTTTTTTTGGTCCATTCGGTCCCAGAACTTTTGGACCGGACCGAAAACCGAAAACCGAATTTTTTAAAATTTTGGACGGAGGACCGAACCGAATTTTTTTGGACCGGACCGAATAGACCGAATTTCCTCGGTTCGGTCCGGTTTTTCGGTTTATTCGATTTTCTACTCACCCCTACTCTCCCCGTTTCAATTAAATTCCATATATAAGGTGTCACACTTTTTTTAAAAAACTGTTTTATTAATTTTGTAAATCAATAAAATAATAGTATTACGAAATAAGTAAGCATTGTAAACTGTTTTATTAATTTTCTAAATCAATAAATAAATAATATTACGTAATAAGCAAGCATTGTAAAAACAGTATAAAAATATATAAAATTACCTTCGAATTAAAATTATCTACAAAATTTTCCAATAATTTTTTTAATAATAAAACTGCCTACAAAATTTTCTAATTATGTAAGCATCTTTATTCCTCAAACCTACAAACAAATTGCCTATGAAGTTAATTTGTCTATGGAATAAAATTCCTAGACATTATTTATCTACAAGCAATTTGTCTACAAAAATTTATCTACAAACAATTTGCCTATAAAAATTTCATAGGCAAATTTCTTTGTAGGTATAGAATGAAAAAAATTGTATAATTAGAAACTTTTGTAGGCAATTTCCACTATGAAATTTTTTGTTTAAAATTTTGTAGCCATATTGACAATTTCCGTTGGCAAATTCTTGTGTTTCTTGTAGTGAAGTGTTTTACATCCATATTTATGGCGTGAAAATTATTACAGGACTTTCCAAAAAATAAAGTGTGAAGATTATTAGAGGAGAGAGACATTAATGAGTAACTCTCTTGAATACTTGGTGTATGGTGCACTCACTCAACAATTAACCTTGTTTACACTGAAAAGTTTGTTCCAATTTATACTGAAAAGTGTGGTTGGATTACACTGAAAAGTTTGCTCTGAAAATCAGCTTTTAGTGTAAACTTTTCAGTGTAATCCAACCACACTTTTCAGTGTAATTGAAATAAACTTTTCAGTATAAACATGATCAATTGTTGAGTGAGTGCGCCGTGCACTTAGTGCATATGAAAATTTACCAACATTAATAGGTTTTTGTTGAATTGTATTTTCGTGGTAGTCTTTAATTCATCTTCAATAATTTAACATAAATACTTATTCAAACAACTCATTCTATCACGCTAAATCAAAATAAATACGGATCAAGATCGTCGTAAATGCGGCCGCATCTCATCATTTTCATTTCCCCGAAAAGTAAATAATAAAAAGAGCAGCAGCCGGTAGCTAGATCTTATTCATGTCAAACAAAAGCAAACACGTACAACTGATCCAACGGTTGAAAAAAAAAAAGCACCTCAGTTAAAACTGATTTTACTGCGAAGCGTGAAGCTGAGGGTTAATTCCCTCAGGCATCTCCATCAACCCATTGCTTTCATTAACGAACCACTTCATGTCATTGTAAAGTTCCTGGGCCGCGGCCGGGTTCTGGAGCTCGATCCCATGGTACCCTCCCTGGTTGAACCGGTAGTAAACGGGCACCCGACACGATGTCAAAAACTGGGCCAGCTGCACGGATCTGTCTACTAACGGATCACCGTAGTCACCTTTGATGTACACTTTGGGTAGGCGGTAAACCCGGCCCAGGTACGTCCCGCCCGAGATCGGGTTACAGAACTCGTGGTCCCGGTTCAGCCTCTTGGGTAGGGCCAGGCTCCACAGGACATCAGCTACGTAGAGAGGGACGTACGGGTCTTCGATGAGTCGGAGCTCCGATTGAGTTCTCCTTAACCCTCCGAAAAAGGCCTGGTTCATTAGCAAACCTGACAGACAAATAAATAAATGAATGAATTAATTTTAGAAATGTCTACAAGTTTCATTATAAATAATTTGACATTTGGTGACGACAATTTATCATTATAGTTACTCTAGTTAAAAGTCTTAATGACATAAAATAAACTTTAATTGTTATTAAACATTATAGTTACTCTAGTTAAAAGTCTTAATGACATAAAATAAACTTTAACTGTTATTAAATACTTTATGTTTTTCAAAATAAGTGTCGTTCTAGAATTTTTTTATCAAATTAAAAATTGTAAAATTTAAAATACATACACCACATAATTCGTAAAAGATCTATAATATTTTGATGATTTTTAACAGATTTGTTATATTTTAATATAATTAAAAAAAATCTTATATTTTGAATTCGAATTTGGGGTAAATTAGAGGAAAAAAAGGGTGAAAAACTAACACTTATTTTGAAATAAGATTTAACCTTTAAAAAGGACACTTATTTTTAAAGTGATGGAGTATTTCTTTTCTGTTATTAATTAAATAGTTTTAGCCATAAAAGCCATAATAACATGTTATAACGTGATTATTATTAAAAAAATAGCAATA
Organism: Ballota nigra; assembly: GCA_947034835.1. Classification (NCBI taxonomy): domain Eukaryota; kingdom Viridiplantae; phylum Streptophyta; class Magnoliopsida; order Lamiales; family Lamiaceae; genus Ballota; species Ballota nigra. Next base: position 100,917,380 of record OX344724.1, on the reverse strand, counting down.
TTTTTTATATGCTTGAACTTTTAAATGATATGAAATTCTTTCAAAACCTTTAATTTTCAACGGGCGGAGATCGAAATCGAGGGCACGGAGGGCGGCATGGTAGGCTATATTGGCGCCGGCGCTGCTGCCGAGGAGGAAGGTTTGGGAGAAGTCGGCGTATTCTAGCCAAGGGTCGCGGCCGCCGATGCCAAGGGACTGGTTTTTGAGCCAAAGGATGGCGGTGAGGGCATCGTCAAAGGCGGCGGGGAGGCGGTTCTCGGGGGCGAGGCGGTACTCGACGGAGACAACAACAGCGGGGAACTGGGAGGCGATGTCGTTGCAAAAGTTATGAAAGATGACGGTGGAGGCGCTGAAAAGGACGAAATCGCCCCCGTGGAAGTAGACAATGAGGGGGAGTTTTCGGTCTTTTGGGGGGTTGAGAGGGATGTAGAGGCGGACGTAGGCCTTGTTGTAGGGGCTGAGGTAGATGTCCTGGGAGAGGGCGGTGGGTTTAGGGTCGGAGTCCTCGTCCGGGGTGGGGTCCACCATGGGGATCTGGATGGTTCGGTTTAGGGTGCCGTCTTTGTTCCATGCGATTCCGAGGGCTTTGAAGGCTTCTTGCCACGTGTGCTTTTGGCTGTGGGTGGTTTGCCATGAGAGGCAAAGGAGGAGGAAGAAAACAGTGGGTTTCAACATTTTAGTTGTTGAGTGAGTGGAATAGTGATGCCCATACTGCATAATATAGGGCGAGGGGAGGAGTGAGTGATAATTAATATATGGTTATTTCTTATAAAATTAAATTAGCACGTCTCATTTTATTATCTAGGTAATGAACTTGAAAGATACTCCATGTAGTTCATAGTGTTTTCCCAGATTTAGACCATATGCCACGTGATTATTAAATACACGGACAGATCCATCTTAATTATTAAATATAGGGACTGGGCTATCACATTAATATTGGATTGGCTACTATAATTTTTTTTTTTAAATGGATATTATAATAAAGTAACACTATTGTGAACTTGGTGCATAATGCACCCACTTAATAGTTGAGGTTATTTACACTGAAAAATATGATTTGGTTATACTTATAAGTGTGGTTAAATCATACTGAAAAAATTTACATTAAAAACCGGAGTTCAATGTAATTTAACCACACTTTTTAGTATAATTAGCTTATATTTTTTTGTATAAACAATTTTAATTGTTGAATGAGTGTATCGTGCTCATATAATATAGGTAATTCAACCCTTCGTACACAAGCTTATAACGTTTACATCTCCATTTGAAAGTGGATAATATATGCATGGTTGACCAATTTGGGTTAATTATGAGTTGGACATAGGGGTGAGCATTAATCGGTTAAAACCGAATTAACCGACCGAACCGAATTTTGGTATTCAGATCGGTTATTCGATATTTCGGTTCGGTTATGATTTTTAAAATTTGAAATTTTGGTATTTCGGTTCGGTTTCAGTTATTGTAAGAAAATAATCGAACTAACCGAAAACCGAATTTAATTAATAATAATTATAATAGATTGTTATTATGTATGTAGTATGAATTATTAATCTATTTTGGACTAGTATGGACATTGGACTGTTATTATGACTATTATGGAATATTATTGAACTGTTATTTTAGTATTTGATTAATTCCTTATATGTTATTTTTAATTTTTTATTGACTCTTAATTTATTAGGGTGTTAATATTCTTTTGTAAATGATTTTAAAATAGTTGTTGTTTTATGAATTTTTAACAGTTTTTTTTATTATTTCGGCCCAAAAATTCCTAAAGAAAACCCAAAAAATTACACATGATACAATTCGGTTATTTCGGTTAATAACCGAACCGAACTGAAATATTTCGGTTCGGTAGTCCCTTAGTTTTTTTTCCCAATACTTATGGTTCCAAAAGAAATGTAATTTTGATTACAAGAGAATGAATATATTGTAGTTTTGGTCCCAATAGAATGAAGTTAAATTACAGTTTTGTTCCTGAAAATTAACAGATAAGACCAAAATTAAAAAAAAAAAAAAAAAACGACCAATTTCACACATAAGTACCAAAAAGGACCCAAAGTAATTAATTTTAATAAATTTTATATCAACGCATGGAATGATGGTTTTTTTGTAAAGTACCCATATTTTAATTAGTACTTTAAATTGCGGTTTCTTGTCAATAAAACATAGGTTATAAATATTTTCACAAATTAGAATGCAACATTACACCATTAATTGTTATTACTTATGACTAGCAATTATTCAATAATTTATCAAACGATTAATTGCCAATAAATTAAGTCAGAAATAATTGTAATTAAATCATAATCGATTAAAGTTGATGTAAATTGCAAGGGAACGGATAATGGAAAACAACTGGGACGTGGGGTTGAGCTGCATAAAAAATAAACTTATAAATAATTCCGGAATAAATTAAGACTAAAACATAATTAAAAAAATAAAGTACTCTTTCTAGTTAAAGTCAAAGCAAGCAATTTCATACCGGTTAATTAAGAACAAATTACGCATCGGATATCAATATCTCATGCGAATGCTCATGTGGGAATTGAATTTGATCAGTACTTGTGCCACATATCTGAATTTTTTTTTTTTTCCATTCTTTGTTTCATTTTATATTACTACAAATAAATAATCATGCATCATACTTTAAATTTGAAATGGGACTCCCCGCTAATGGACGGTGGCTTATGCATGGATCTCCCAAATTAGTCGGCCAATAAACCGGATATCGATTCACGGTAAAATTACATCTCTTCTTCTCTTTTTACATGGTATCAGAGCGCATTAATTATTCTTGAGTCAAAATCCCATTGCACACAAACGAGCTAAGCATATCGATCTTGATTATCATTTTATCCGAGAACTCCTCACTGCTCAGAAGCTGGATACAAAGTTCATACCATTTGAATTCATGGTCGTTGATATATTTACAAAGAGTCTTGCTCGCCCACTCTTTGAGTTTTTGCGTTCCAAGTTTCGTGTTGATGTTACACTTTGCTTGAGGGGGAGTGATAGAGAATATTTTGTAGTATCTTGTAGATATTATTTCCTTGTAAAGGTTGTTATAATTGAATAAATGATAGTGAAAATCGTATTACCAATTCACAGTGAAATTACATCTCTTCTTCTCTTTTTACAATTATGAAACAATAAGAGATTTTAACTCGATCCTGAAAAAAAAAAATCAATTATATAAATCTTATATTCAGCTTAGATCTGAGAGGGATTGATTCCAATTATATTTAATGTGGTTAATAATCACTAATATTGCTGCTTAACCAGATCAAAATAACAGCCTGTTGTTCTTAACACACAAATGGGCATGCACTGGGAAAAAATTATTGTATTATACTCACCTCATTTTATTTTATAATTAACTCGAAATTAGGTACCATAAGCATTCAATTAATCTATATATTCAATTAGTTATATAAGATCTGAGTCTGATGTATATTCCAGCACCATGTGATTAACATTAATTTAGATAATTAATGTATACTAAATCAGATCCAAATAACAAAATATTGTTCATAACAGACAAATGAGCGTATGCAATATAAATTCGCATATGATGGTACAATTATTTTGAAACATTTTTAATATATATGTACTAATAATTAGTAGTTGTAATTATCTTAGGATATGCAAAAGACAATTACTTTTTGGAAACTTGTATAAGATAAGTCCTGAGTAGTTGTATTTTTTTAAAGCAAGTAGTTGTCATATATCTTAGGATATACAAAAGATGTCTCCTAATATTATTTTATTGTACCCCTAATGTTATTGTATCTTAGACCGGATCATGTCTACATAGTGCCGCATGTTGATGTAAATAATAGTAATATAAATAATAATCAAAATAATATAACGATGTAACAATAATAGTAATAATAAATAATACTCCCTCCATCTTCGAGCTTTCTTTCTTTTTCTTTTTTTTAATGATTTAAGAAATTGTATTTGTTTATTTATATACGGTGGACCACATATTGACTTTTGAGATAAAGTAATGAATAGTGTGAAAAATGAATTGAATGAGTGACACTTTTGGTAATATTGTGTGAATTTGAAAGTTAAAGTTTGTATGTAGTAAAAATATATTTTTATTATTTATGGAATGAAAAATTTAGTGGGGACGACTCGAAAAGGAGGTGGAAAGTTTAGTAGGGATGGTGTAATAATAACAACACCAATTTTAAATATAATGATTACATGTAATGGAATTGATAGCAAAATATGACGTTCTCCGTTTTTTTTTCCATTGATATTAATTAATTTCATGATTCAATTCATATTTTACTCTCTCTCTTATGTAATAAAAACAAACGTAAATTATTTTAACCGCGGGTCCAACTGTTGCCCTATCCAATTTTATTATATGTCCAATTACGAAAATAATGAATAATTGTATTAATTTACAAGAAAATAAAGAGAGGAGAGTGAAGATTGGAAACATAAAAATTGATCAAGGCGAAGAGTGATTAAGTTTATTTTTTTAGGTATCTACTAAATTTTATCTACTTTTTCTTTCTTTTCTTAATGGCATTTTCTTTGCTACAAAATCATGAAGGATCAACGTATATATGCAAGCAGACTCTCTACAGAGTTTATTGATTGTAGTTGTACCGTGTATGAAATTTCCTTGATTTTATTGTAAATAAATATTTATGCTCTAAATAAATTAAAAGAAGTTTAGTTGAGCAAAGTGGAACTTAAAAGTTAAAAAGGACTAAACATTTCCAAAAGTTGGTCGTTTGTGGCATGTGAAATGTGGCTATCATTGTGGCAGCCTTTGAAAAGTTGCTTTCACACAAAACGATAAAGTTTATGTAATTAAATAATTGACTCGATCCGACGACGCAAAGAAAGTTGCAAAAGGGTAACATTCTTCTAACTCGATCATAAGTTATATTGTAGGGGCAAAAAAAGTGAAGATATAATAAAAGGTGATAGTTCATATAAAAAAAACCCCACTAAGATTTTTTTTTTTTTTTTTCTAGTAAAAGGAATACTCCACTGAGATTGTTATATCGAACATCATCAAAATTTAATTTAAATATATAAAGAATATATTATAGTTCAATTGTTTTTTCTCATGAAAGTGGCTTGTGCGAATAAATAAATTCTTCTATTTTTCCCTATAATATATTTAGCAAGCATGTCAAATTAAATTAAAATTGACTTTTATAATTACAGTTAGTTGTATTTTAATGTATATGTTAATCAGGTCTTTTCTTAGACCATGTTTTGAACTAAGATGGAACGGTGATCTTGCGGGGCGTGTTAAGAAACCTTTTCGAAGAAGATCATCAAAATCAAGAGATGGGATGATTTGATTCCGAGAGAACGAATCATTTTTAAAACGATCTTCTTTTAAATACTTTTAGTCTCATAGTTTTTCTGGATATTTTTATCTTCCCAAAAGTTGCAGTTTTAATTTCAAGGGAATTGATAAATTGTTGTTTACGACTTAAAAGAATGAGGTAAATTTACAATTTTTGTCATAAAAATTAACGGATAAAATTAAAATTGCAAAAAAAAAAAAAAAAAGGTACACTTTCACACTTAGATACTAAAAATGTTTTGTATCCAATATTTTCGGACTAAAAGTGCAAGTTTTCCTTCAAGAAATATATATATTATGTAAACTTGTATGTAAATCTCCTTGATTCATCTAGATTGTATTTATGGTAGTTAGAGATCTTAAGTGATATTAGACTACCCATATTCATTATTTTTCTTGAACCTAATATAAAATTTTATTTTTTTACTCATCCACCTACATAACCTACAACTAATCTAACTTTATTTTTAATACCCACATCCACAACCCAACTCAACATAATGAAATTACTCCCTCAATTCCAACATTTTTTGCATATAAATAAAGACACACATATTAAAAAAATTGTATTTTTTTAGTAAAATAGTGACATATGGGTAAGTATGTATATATATTATTGTGAGTATGCACGCAATTCAAAGTTGAAATGTGAAATTAAAATGAAATAAATCAAGCCACACATAGATCGTGAAATAAATAATTACAAATACAAAGGATGTAAAATTTAAATTGTATTTCAAATATTTGCCTATATTTATAAAGAATTTAAAAATCTAAATTTTGATATAACTTTTATTTTTTTAAATGCATATTATTCATAATATTTGCAATATACTTATTTATATATAAAAAATCTAATTCAACTACTTAATTGTGACATTTTTCATTTTATAATTAGTGCACCTTGAATTCCTTCTAATTGTATTTTATTTTACTTTTTTTGTTTGTTTCCTAATTTCAGGTTGCAACGTGCACCGACGTGGGCCGTCTTAGGAGATCTGATTTGATCTCATTGTATTTTGTATATATGGGGCTCGGCTCTACAGCAATTTATGAGAATATTTGTTTCTCTCAATTCCTCTTTATATTATTTTTTCACGGCAAAGTATTATATAAAAATAATTTATAATAATTTTATCATAAAATAATTTTAAAGTATTAGTAATCTCATCGGGAGTATCATTAATCTCATCAGGGGTATCATTAGTCTGAGTTCAAGAAAATTTAAAACAATTACAATGTAATATCACTGATCCAAATTAGTGATACCCCTGACAGGTTTAATGATACTCCTGACAAGATTAATGATACTTTAAAACTATTTTATGTTAAGCTTATTATGAAGCGTTTTCATATAAAACCTACTATTTTTTCTCTATTTCCTCTTAATTTCCTATGTAGAGTGATATATTTTTCCAAAAATATTATTTTATTGTCTTTTTTGAATTAATAAATAAAAGTATTTTAAAATCAAATGAGTAGTATAATAATATTTTATTTTTATTTTGAAGTGTAAAATTTATTGTGGAATGTTAAAAAAATATGTGAAAATTATTAGAAGATGAAGTGATACTGTGCTTTCAATCAATAGTTGAAAAAGGGTACTCTTTAATTTAAGAACACGGAACATATATTCCTCATTGCGCATATCGATTATATATTATCATATTGATGATTTGTTATACAATAAAATAAATTTTTGATTCTCTTTTTATAAGATAAAGACTAAAGGAAGTATAGCCACGTTTAAAGCTAGAGCCAGCTAGCTAGTTTGATAAATATTTGTATATGTAATGTAATATATACCCTACTTCATTTAATAAATGTAGGGCAGTTTACCATTAAAAAGAGAAAAAGAACAAGAAAAACCCACGCTCATATCATTTTAGGAATGATATCACCTTGTCATATCTTGCGTTTAATTTTATATTTCACGATCTAATTGTACGATACATATGAATAATAATATTTTTTAGCAGATTGTATAATATACTGAATCAGCACATTGTAATGATTTAGACGTTAGAGCAAAAAATAAAAAAATAAATACCAAAACATAAAATCTTACTTGAATATTCATGATAGGCTAATGCCTCTGCTTTTTACACATATAAACACAACAAATTGTGTGAATAAATATTTAATTATTAATTTATAAGTATAATAACAGTAGTGAAGGCATGAATGCAATGATATCAATTTCATACAAATTTTATTGAATAGTTGCTCAAAATTCAAATAAATACATACCTATGTTGCACAGGTGCGGGTGCGGGAGTGCGGGGGCGATACGATACGGATACGGGAATACAAATTTTCAAAAAACTTAGGGTGCGATTCGTCAAGGATACGTCAGTTTGTTTATATTTTATTATATATAATACTTAAAAAAAACAAATATATTTTAAAATTTTGTAAATCGAATGTATATAATTCACATTTTATATAACCCAAAATTTAAACATATTCAATAATTTGATATAATTAAGTAACCAAAATTAATTTAAGTTCCATTAGCCTAATATATACGTCATAGCAGTGATTTCAATATAAAACAAGTGTCACATTGTCAATTTAAATTATATTATATAATAAATTTAAATTTAAATAACATATTTAATGCTTAATAAGTAGGATTCGCGATGAGGATTCGAGTATCCGTTAGTGGATTCGCCACGTGGCAGCCGGATTCGCCACGTGGAGAATCCGATTCGCGGATTCAAGAATCGCACCCCTTTTAGGGGGCGGGTGCGAATCCGATACTGCATTGTTATATTTTTAGAAGAATCCGTGCATCATAGATACATACCTATCTTAGAATTCATCATTGAATTTAAAATATTGACAAAGTATAGAGTGAAACTGGTTTATACATGAATCATCGAAGGGTATTAGTTGTTTTCATTGAAGAATATTAGTTGTATCTACTGAAGAGTATTACTGATTTACACTAAAGAGTTTTAGTTGTTCAGTGAAAATGAACCAAAGACTCTTCAGTGTAAACCAGTAATACAATTCAGTAAAAACAACTAATATTCTTTAGTGAAAACAACTAATACCCTTTCGTGATTCATATATAAACCAATTTCACTCTATACATACTCTAAAATATTTGTATTCCAAATCTCACAAAAACTCGAAATAAATATATCGTAAATAATCTGCTTTTATAGACCGAAAATGACATGTTGTATTTAGGGTATGTTTATATATTGATTAGATGTAAGATTGTCTAGAAAGTGGATGGGATATAAATTGAGCCGTTAACATTTTGATAGAAGTGAATATTAATTTGCATGGTCTCATACAAATTTTTGTAAATTTATATTTTATTTAATTTTTGTAGATGACGATATTTAATTTAATGTGGGGAAATGATGAAAGAGCCGACATGAAATGTTTTTATATACGGAAACACATCATACTTACTATGGAGTATGGACTCACTATTATACGTCAGTTGACATATAATAAATAAAATTTCCATGACTATGAAGAAATTGAGATTAATTATTAGGAGACTTTCGGTTAAAACGGACACCCATTAAGTAGGTGGGCTGTTAAACAACCCTGTAAAAAAATGCATTACTTTAAAAATTTGTAAAATAAAAAAAAAAATCTGAATTTTTTTTCAATTACACTATGTTCGAAAAAAATTCTGAAAAAGTGAAAAGATTTTGAAAAAATTTCCAAACACCGAGTAGTGTATTTAACAGAGAGGTAATTGCAAATAACCTGTGCCTAAATCAAATGAAGATAATGCAATGCAGGCCAAGGGCCCAATATCACTGCAACCCATGCTACACACCCAATATCTCAGTGTTCAAGCATAATGTCCAATTAGAATTAGAATTAGAATTAGAATTTCATATAAAGATAAGATTATTACTTCACTTAGGCTGAGAATCAAACCAAAATATTCAAGGCGTAAGCTGTATAAAAATCTAGAAGAAAAAAAATGCCGAGTTCTGATTTCGGTTCTTGGGCTCAAACTTGAATTAAGAAGACATGCTTATTTTAAGTCCAAGGTTATATACAGTCCTATCTTTTGTTAATACAACCCCACCAAAAAGTGTTCAGAAAAAAAATCTGAAAATTTTGACAATTTTCGGAAAAAAAATTCGAAAATACAAAAAAAAAAAAAAAAAACTAAACATGTAAATTTTCGGAATTTTTTTTCGAAAATTGTTACTTTTTTCGGAAATATTTCCAAACATTTTTTTTGTGGGGTTGTACTCACCAAACATGGGACTGTATTTAACCTTGACCTTATTTTAATCAGTTGGGCCATTTGAGTTCATATAGATTTCAGTCATGAATCTAAGAAGTGAGCATGTTTTCTTGGCGCCCCTGCCATCCTATCGTTCCTTTCATCATTTAAGACATAAAAGGAGTTGTTTGGTATTTAATTCCATTTTATTTCCTACCAATTAATTTAGGGGATCCATAATCTACGTCCATTAATGAGGATTCATCTCAAGTTAAAAGCAAAATTTTGTATAAAAAGACTTATCTCAAGAATTGATAACAAATTAAAAATAGTTTCACAATTTTACCCTAAAATTCAAACGATTTATTAAAAAATAAACTAATATTTTTAATAAAATAACTAATACTATTAAAAATAGAAAATTACTCTTTTTGTCCTATAACTTTACCCTTTTTTTTTCGTCCTGCTGAATTTCAAATTTTGATTTTAGTCCTGTAACTTTACCTTCTTTTGATTTTCGTTCTGCTGACTTTTAAATTTTGATTTTAGTCCTGTAACTTATATATATATATATATATATATATATATATATATATATATTTTTTTTTTTTTTTTTTTTTTTTTTTTTTTTTTGGTCCTACAACCTACTAACCCTTATATGGTTAAAATCAAAAAGTGGTAAAGGTACAAGACTAAAATAAAAATTTGAAAGTCAGTAAGACGAAAATAAAAAATAGCTAAAGTTAGAGGACCAAAAAAAATCATTTTCCCTATTAAAAAATACATATAACATACAAACAAATTTGCCAAAGTCTTTTGATTCCTCGATGAATACATATATATGCAGTAAACTTTTATTCGTAGAATTTAAATTAAATAGGAAAAAATCTACTGCTTAGCTTGATCAGAAGAAACCGAAACGGAGGCAACAAAATCTTTGATATCACCATACAAAGCCTGGGCGAATTTGGGATCATAGAGCTCCACGGCATGATGCCCTCCTTCAATAAACTGACCCACCACGTGCCCTCCGCGTGCCTCAATCGCCTTCGCAAACTCCTTCTGCTTGTCGACCAGGGGATCCCCCGTGTACCCTCTCACCACAATGCGGGGTAGCCGTCCGATTCTCTCTTCCGGGGGCCCACCACCAACGAACGGATCACAATACTCGTGACCCCGGTCCGCACCCTCTGGCAGTGCGAGCGCCCACAGCAGATCCGACGCATGCAAAGGGATAACAGGATCGTTAATGTTCCTGAGCTCCGATTCGGTCCTCCGCACCCCACCGAAGAACGGCTGGTTCAGTATCATCCCTGCGATTCTGATTGGCTTGAGATCGAGATCCAGTGCGCGCAGCCCCACGCGGTACACCATGTTCCCGCCCGCGCTGCTCCCCATTAAGAAAACCCTGGAGAAGTCTGCTAGTTCGGTGACCCAAGGGTCCGCGCTGTAAAGTGAAATAATTAAACAAATTAATTTCACACTTTTTTTTTTTAGTATCATAATCAAAAGGCTCATGCCAAATAAAAATTATGGGTTCAATTTTCATTGAAAGCAACTTCACCTGTATTAAGGGTGCGTATTGAAACTCTTGCAAAATCAAAAGTGGCATTAAGTGATTTTTATAGTTAAATTATACGTGGTGAGTATTTTGAAATAAAGTGATTTTAGAAGTTGGAGTGTTTGTAAAAAAATCAATACTCTCTTTGTCCTACCTGAAATTGCACACTTGCTATATTAGTCTGTCTCATCTGAATTAGCACACTATCAAAAAAGAAAACATTGATTTGCTTGGAAACTCATAAACTTACACACATATTTACCCATATATACCATTACTTTAAGAGTCCCACTACTTAAACCCCAAAATCCTCTAAACAAACCCCATAATTTTAAAGACAAAAATAGATATAAATAAAATGACTAAGTTATCCTTATATATATATATGGAATGAAATATACTCTAAATTTATATTGATTTTGACTTTAGTCCTTTAAGTTATTTAATTTAAAAATTAGTATTTTAACTTTTAATTGATCAATTTTTTTCTTAATTTTTTTAAACGCTAAAATATCTAAAAAAGTATGTTTTAAAATGTATTAAATATTTAAATAATCAAATTAAAATGAAATTATAAAATCCTTAAAATTTTTGGAAAACAAAATAAAATAAACAACTAAATCTTCAAGATAATTTAATTAAAACAAATCCAATTTTTTTTAAAAAATAAACTAAAAAATAGTTAAAAAGTTCAATTAAATATTAAAAAATAACTAAATTAAGAAAATTATTTAAAAAAATCTTAAAAATTCAATCGAAGCTAAATAAAAATAAAATTTTAATTAATTATTTAGGTTTAAATGATTTAAAAATATTTAACTAAACTTTTTTTAAATTATATTATTTTCTGAATTATTTAAAATAATCATCAAATTTACTATTAATTTTTTATTTAAATATATTATACAATTTAATTGATTATTAAATTTGTTTTTATATTTATTTTATTTTTGATATTTTTGAAGATATTTATTTTGATAAATACTTATTTAGAAGATTTAGTTAATTATTTATAAAAAAATTTTAATATATTTTTTTAATTTTGATTAAAATCAAAGAATATGAAAGAATAAAAAAATTAAAAGAAAGATTTTAATGAGAATATGAAATGGTGAGAATTTTTAGTAAGTGGTGTGGATTTAATGAAATTGGAGGAATATTAATGGAGGAATGATATTATAGGAATGAAATGGGGTATGTTTAGTAATATATGTTGATTTTTAAATTTTAATGGGGTATGTTTAGTAGGTGGGTAGATTTAGAGGATTTTGGGGTTTGAATAGTGGTACTCTTACTTTAATTTATTAAAAAAACACCTTTCTTGAGAATTGTTCCGATGTGCAAATTAAGGTGAAATGGATGGAGTAATATTTATTAGTTTCAAAGGTATAAAAGTTATGGATACCATGAAAATCAATTATCCATAATCTAAAAATAGGTTTTGTAGCTTGTTCAAAATAAATTTTAAATGATTAGTTGCAAACACTTTAGAATATATTATTTTAAAAATTTAAGTGATTCTAGTTACAAAATAGAGTTTGCAAACATCTACTAAATTGTACACTAATTGGGTCTCCCCAAAGAGGGAAAATTGAGTTCAGTCCATGTGTGAGGGGAGTGTAAAGAGAAATAATTAAATGAATTAATTTCACACCTCTCGGCACCACCGTTGCATACGAGTGCTTGGTTTTGGGCCCACAGGAGGGCGTCAGTGGCGTCATCATAAGCGGCGGGGAGGCGGTGCTCCGGGGCGAGGCGGTACTCGAGGGAGGCGACGAGGGCGGGGGTATGGGCCGCCATGTGTTCGCACGAACTGTGGAAGAAAGATGAGGTGGCGCTGAGGAAGACGAATCCGCCGCCGTGGAAGTAGATGAGGAGGGGGAGCTTGGTGGCGGGAGGTTGGTTGAGGGGACGGAAGAGGCGGAGGAAGGTGTTGTTGGCGGGGTTGAGAGGAATGTCCTTGGAAAGGGATTTGATTAGGGTGGGTTCGGTCGGGTCAAGTATCACGGGGATTGCGGGTAGGGCGGGTATGTGGGTGGGCCTTGTTAAGGAGCCGTCCGGGTTGGGGACGGCGTTGAAGAACTTGTAGGCTTCTTCCGTGGATGGAATCGGAGGGCTGATATTGTCGGACATTGTTGAAAGATAAGTGGTGAAGATGAGAAGGATTTGAAGAGAGGGGTTGAAGATAGGAGGGATTGATTATAGGAGTTGATAATTTAGGTGTGTGCATTATTTGTCATTCATTGCTGCATTAATTAAGTGCAGATTTTCTTGGTGTACACTAGCTAACCATATGAAACGAAAATTCAACACTAGATTTTTTTTTTTTTTAAACACTGACATAATTAATGGATAGATACGACACCCAATTAAATTAAGATATATAGAGTTATTAATAGCCAATTATTCAAAGTTCAAATTATATATATATTTACTCGTATCCGGTTCATTGGCCGACTAATGCGGGGACCCATAACTCACCGTCCACTAGCGAGGGGTCTCATTTCAAGCCAGAGCTAAGCTATGTATTGACTGACTCATCTCAAGAATTATTTGCACCTAGTGAGTTTCGAACTTGAGACCTATAGAACATCACACTCTTATATATTGAATGTGTTACTGAATAAAAATAATTAGACTATAAAAATGGGACATTCGAATTATACAATCTAGACTTCGCTATTTTTAAGGTGTTCTGTCATATTTGTTACTTCAATTACACGATTATAACAATTACGAATTATAACGGTAATTTAACTAGAAACAAATAAATAACATACTTAGATGACTAAACCGAATAAATTAATTAAAAGAGCATGCCTCGAATACATTCAAATAGCGAAGAAATTGAATGAAAGTGAAAAATCATAACTTAATAAGAGTTAATTAAAATAATTCAGGATTCCACGATCCTAAAAAAAATAGAGAAATCAGTCACTAAACATGATTATTCAACACCACAATAAAAATATTAAAAATCAAAATACTCCTACAAACCGTTAGAAATTAAAAATCTTAAGCTTCCGTCTTCAAATTCTTGATGCCCGTCACCTTCTTCCTCTCCTCCACAAAGTCGTAACTTTTCAAATCGATTGATGTAAATGTCACACTATGTCCAAGTCGTGCACGGGATTTGTATTCCAAATAGTGTATTTCATCTGTATTTGAATTTACCAGTACTTCTAATGATTGAAATGATCTTGGTTGTAGATTTTTTTAATGAGAATTTAGAAAAAGTATAATCATAATTGTTAATGAGAGAAATGATGAATTATTTCCTCTTCAATCATTTTCATACGTTACAAGAAACAACCAATTTTGGCTTAAAAGTGGGTCCCATCATTAGTGTAAAGTGAGTTATGTATCTCCCGAATTAATCGGTCTTTGGATTAGATACAAAGTATTAAAAAAACGCAAATTCTACGATGCATCCAAGTGCATAGCATGCACTTGGAATTTTGAAATTAATTTTGACAAATTAAGATCCAACAAAAACTCGCGGGTCAGACCCAACCCGACCAAAATTCGCGGGTCTGGCAACAAACAGGATCGCAAATGGTCGCGCGCGCTTCAGACCGATACCCGAAGTTATATCACTGATACCCGAAGTTATATCACCGATACCCGAAATTATAATCACCAATACCCGAAATTATATTACCAATACCCCAAGTTATAATCACCAATACCCCAAGTTATAATCATCAATACCCAAAGACTTAATCACCAATACTTCAAGTTATAATTATCAATACCCCCAAGTTATAATCACCAATACCCCAAGTTATAATCACTAATACCCCAAGAATTACTCAATAATAATATCCTAAATAATTATTCAGTAGTACCTCAAGACTTAATTATCAATACCCCAAGTTATAATCACCAATACCCCAAGACTTAATCATCAATACCCCAAGTTATAATCACTAATACCCCAATAATTACTCAATAATAATATCCTAAATAATTATTCAGTAGTGCCTCAAGACTTAATCACCAATACCCCAAGAATTAATCACCAATACCCCAAGTTATAATCACCAATACCCCAAGTTATAATCACCAAAACCCAAAGTTATAATCACCAATACCTCAAGTTGTAATTACCAATACTCGAAGTTATAATCACCAATTCTCCAAGTTATAATCAACAATACCCCAAGACTTAATCACCAATACCCCAAGTTATAATCACCAATACCCTGAGTTATAATCACCAATACCCTGAGTTATAATCACCAATACCCCAAGTTATAATTAACAATACCCCATGAATTACTCAACAATACCCCAAGTTATAATCACGAATATCACAAATAATTTTTATTATTAGATTTACTGTACCATCACCAACACACATATTACAAATTACAACAAATGTTATATGAGGTGTTCTCCAGTAAAAGATACTGGCCAAAGTAATTGTGCTACATAAGTATATAACAGTTCCTTAAGTAATTCTCTGAACTTTTACTGGTATTATTTTGAAGGAAATAATATGCTCTATGTATAGAGCCGCCGGCCAAATTTAACCATGGATTTGGACTACTTGTTCTTATTCCCTTAAATTATACACCCTAATTCAACAAATTGGGGTTCTCGGTCCACAACAACCGATGTTTCTTCGCCCCTTCTCCATGATGGCGGCGTTTCTTCTGTGCAAGCAACTCCGGTCGATGAAGGCACGCATCTCACTCCTCAGAGGGAATTCGTCCACTCCCTAGCCTACAGAGAATCGCTAATTTCTAGAAAGAGGATTCATGACTCAGTTGTTGGGGTTATTCTGAATCCAGTTTTGGAGAGCCAATCTAGGGCTTCGTCGCCTCTTTCACAAGGGAGGTCGGACGCACTTAACCATGGCGAAAATCCTCCTGTGCTTGGGCTTCATTCCCAGGGGCCCTCGGACGCGTTTCGGCATTCAACAATCTCTGGGATTTCCACGATCCCTTCAAGGTAGCCGCAAGTGGTGAATGAAACAGGGGCCGGTGATTAGTGTGAAAATTGCGAAATTCATGCATTTAATTTACTTATTTTAATTGGATTTTCAGCATTTATTTACATTAATGTGACAATTTGTGCTTAATAGTCGAGAAAGGTACTTTTGTTTATTTTTGCAGGGAATTGAGTGATTTTAGAAGCAAAAACGAGCCTTCAATTTATTGAGGTCAAGCGAGAAGAAAATGAGAAATCGAGGATGAATTAATTGAGCTCAATTTATTAATTGCAGCCATTTATTTGAGCCCAATGCAAATTTTCGGCCCAATTCAAAGATAAGAGTAAAAGCCCAAAATTTCGGCCCAGAGGAAATTAATTCAAGGTCCAAGTTAAGAGATTAAAGTCCAAGCCCAATTGCATTTTCATTTAAAAGCAGCATCACGTGAACTTGGGATTGCTAAGGAAGAGAAAGGGGGCATCTTTAGCCATGAGGACCCCACCAATTTCCAAAAGAGGAAAAGGTCAACTTGGCTTTGAAAAAATTAGAAACCCACGTCCATTTCAGCAGATTGAGAAAGAAAGAAGCAGCGCCCCCACGCCATTCCAAAATCGAAGCTCGACCACAGCCATGTCCGCCGGAAATGAGCCGCGCCGGAAAAGCTCGCAGTTGCGTCGGAATCACGCCTCGAGCTCACCGGAAATTCAGAGCGTCTACCTCGCCGGAAGAGCTTGAAATTCACCATCGGAAATCGAAAAGCTTCGAACGTTGTCACCCAGAATCAAGGAAATTACATCGTCGGGAAAGCTTCGTGCTCGCCGGAATGTTGCTGTGCGCCGAAGCTGGAGTAGCAGCAATTCACGGCACCGTCTTGTCGCCGGAATCGATGGAGAAATCCCTCGGAAAGAGTTCGAGATCCCGGGTTTCGAAGCTGCAAGTACGTCGGGAAATAAGACCACCGGGATCGAAGCCCAGGCCGGAAATTGCTCAAGCCATAGCCGGAAGTTACAGAGAAACAGCAGGTCCCACATGGTAGAAAGCAAGAAACGTGTTGGTTTTTCCAGGAAAGCGCATTTCTGCAGCTCGACCAATCGACTCGATCGAGTTACCCAACTCGTGCGAGTCAATGTCGGTTTTTCCAGAGAGTTGCGAGCCAATTTCGACGTACTCGACCGAGCCACCTGCTCGAGTTGGTAAACTCGCTCGAGTTTGTCAACTCGCTCGAGTTGACCGAGTTGACCGAGTCAACTCAGCAGCTTTTGGTCCAAATTCGAAATTTTCACCATTTTTCAGGGATTTAATTGCAAATTCGTCTCAAGCCCTATTTCCACACTATATATACTTCATTTCTCAGATTATTGAAAGGGCATACATACAACAATCATCACACACAAGAATCCTAATCCCCTAGTTTTTAGTTTTCTTTTCTTTTATTTTTCTTTTAATTTCTAGAGTAGATTAGATTTATATTTCATTAGTTGTTTTACATTTCAAGCAAGGATTGAAGCTATTGAAGATTTGTATTTCCATTTCATCACAAGAGGTGATATCTTTCTTTTAATTCAAGTCATGGTTAATTTCATTTTTATTTGTTATTTTAGCTTGTTAGCCATGGGTGTCTCTTCTAGAACCATGGACTAATTTTCTTTGCTTTGAGTGTTGAATCAATGTATGAAATTAGTGTGTTGATGCATTTATAGCTTTGATTATATCTATTTCTTGATGTGAATGTTTCTATTGATGGGCTTTGTATGTCTCAATTAATTAGTTGATTTGATTAGCTTAGATATTTAATTTTGTGTATTGCAACGAGAGTTGGGTATGCATGATTGGTGTTTAGGTGAAAGCTTTGGGTAATTAATTTGAGTTAAATAGTAATCGGTTGCCCGAGAGGGGGTCGGTTGCTAGATCCCCCATCATTAGACATTAGGTATCTTAATTTGATAATTTGGGTACTTAGTGAAGGGGGAATTCTAGAAATGCATCGCGTGTTTTTAGATATTCACGATCTTAGGAGCTTATGGGGCATAATTAGGAGTTGCTAGTTAGTCCACGTTGTTCACCTAGGCCTCAAAAGGGATTGGTCTACACACTTTTGTGATCGCTCTTAGCGAACATCTAGAAAAAGGCAATGATAGGTTGTAAATTTGTCAAACACACTAGTGGATTATATTGGGAAGACACTCGAAGCATTGTTCTCTCTTGCACTTCTTTAATCGGAAGTTAGTTTAATTATTTAATTGTTTTTCTAGATTTAATTATTGCTTAGTTTAATTTTTCGTATGCCAACCGTCTCGTCACTATAGTACCATGCCGACGTACAACTTTGGGGCTCCACTGCACTCCTAAATCCTTTGGGTTCAATAACTACTTGGTCCAAGTCTACTTTCACTACTACGACGATCCCGTACTCTTGCGGGGGAGTAGGAAAATATTTTTCGAAAAACTCCGACCAAGTCAGCCGCTGGTCTCGCCTCCTCTAAACCGTCCCTACCCTCATTCGTGGCGGCGGTAATTGGTTCGGCACGAGGTAATTGGTTCGTATGCGATTTGCGTGATGAGAGAAGACGAAGAAGAAGGAGATATACGACCCGTTGATAACGGGTTGGACTGACCCGCAAAATTTTTTCCGGGTTAGACTGACCCGCGAATTTCAAGATTTGGTCAAAATTAATTATTAAATTGGATGCAAAATCCAATTGCATATTATGCACTTGGATGCACCCTAGAACTACTCTTAAAAAAAAGGTTTCTGTCCAATAATAATAGACAAGTTTCTTTTACACATAGATTAAAGCAATGTATAAAATTCATGATCAACTCATTTAATTTATAGTAAACTTTTAATTTTAATTTTATTCACATTATACTATGAAATTAAACAAGTGACAATTTATGAAATTAAATAGGAACACTTTAGGAAAAAATATAATTAATACTTATTGAAATGCAAAATAAGTCTATATAGTGGGACATCTCAAAATGACAATCTTGCCTACTATTGTTGGACAGTGTAACAAACAACCATTTTTGTCTTTATTTTAATAAGACCAAACACAAATAATTTACCTATCATCGAGACTGTAAGAGAAATAACTAAATGAATTAATTTCACACCTTTTATAAGTTTGAACTTTTAGATGAAGTGAATTTTTTTCATAGTATTAGAGTCAAAAGACTTACACCAAATTTCCTTTTTTTTTTTATATATATATATTTTTGGCTATTTATGTGATGTAATTATATAATAAAGTCCCAATCAACACCAATACTTAATATCGGAATTTGGATCCTGTGATGTACAAAACTGTTCTGTGCAGATTTAACTATGCATTTAATTTTGTAAGGTCAAATCAATTAGTTTAGCTATGTATTTGTATTGTGCAAGTGGTTATGTACAACATTGGATTCAAATACTTAATATCATGGTGTACACACCAATTTTATTGGACAATTTGTTATTTTTCTATTGTCATTTTCACTTATTACTCTAGAATATTATACATCTTGTGCAGCGTTTACACTCTGAAATTGTCTTGGAACTTCACTTTTGATTGTGAATAACTTTTGAACTTCCCAATGGTACGAACACCTTCAAATATATGTTTGGGGATAGCGGGACTTGGATCTCTTCTTTAAGAAAGAAGAAGAAACTGAGCTCCATATTCAGTGGCAATATATTACATAAAATTCTAATAAATTTTTAAGGGAAAAAAACTTATTTGTCCTAAAATTTGTAGAGCAAATCATTTTTCTCTCTTTTTTTAAACCAACCATGTTTTACTTTTTTGTTCAAAAAAGTTGACAAACGGTATGGTATGTTTGCCAACTATTTTGCCAAACTTTTTGAGTAAAAATGAGGGCATAAAAGATTGACACTATTGCGAGTTCTCTCAAATGGTAATTATAAGTCAATTCGATGAGTTTATTTTTTGGAGAAGATCTATGACATCATTATCGAAGAAGTCGGAAAACGCTAAACGGACGTTTCTTGACCGCCTAGGCGCCACCTAGAAAATCCGCATAGCTCTTTTTTTAATTTTTTTTCCATTGTATTATATTTTAGCTAGGTGATTGATGAATAAGTGTTGGATTGTTTTCTTATTGGGCTTTAATTGATAGTTGGGCTCGGCCCTTTAATAGTAGGTATTATTGTGGTAAGTCAATATAACTAGATCTCGTCTCCTTTTGGCTTCTTCTCGATCCTTCTCCCTTTTTTCTTTCATTTCTTCTATCAATTGGTTAATGACAGTGGCGGCGAGCGAAGTGCGGTCGAAGCGGTGGCGGCGAGCATCTGACAGCGAGCGACCGCTGCTGGAGTTAGGGTTTGAATTTCTCCTTTCTCTCTCTCAGGCTCCGATTTGCCGCCTACATCGAAATGGCCACCTAGGCGGCGCCTGAATGTTGAACCGCCCAAACCTGACTGATTTGGTGTGAATCGCGGTGGCAAGCGGCCGCGTAGCCCGTTTTTTACATCCCTGAAATTTGTATAACTCATCCTCTGAAAGTGATAAAAGAATTTTAAAAGATATTAATTATAAAAAAAATTAATTGCCTTAGAGCTTCACCTCTTCCATTAGCATGACCATATAGAAATTAATTTCTAAAGAAAATCACAAAAGGAATTACACATAACAGCCCAATCAATAATGAGCTAAAGCCGTTAACAAAAGAAAACTTGGACAACTAAAATGGGCCTAATGTCTATAATAGTTAGGCCCACGTGTACCAAAAGTGAAGCCCAATCATGAGACCCAAAGCAATTAAATGATTTTTTCAACCAACATTAATTGTGGATATCATTAAATGATGAGTTGACTGCTGGACACTTCATGAAGCGGTAAAGTGGCAATTGTGAATCCGAGATAGATAGAACATTAAAATAGTCGAAATACTATTTAATTACACTAGTCTCGTTATATGATTTCTTGTAGTTCTAATTCTACTTTCACTGTTTGGAAATAGAGGAAGTCACCATATATACGAAAATAAAAACCATCAAACTATTGGCAGAACCCCACCTACCTAGGTTCAACGGGAATAATTTTTTTTTTAAGGCCAGTAGGTTATGGGATAGCAAAAGAAGGACCACAGGTTTTTGGGCTGACAATTTAAGGACACCACATTTAAAATGTTGCAATTTGATGCCAAATTGGCCCGAATTGACTTTAATTGGAGCTAATTCGGGCCAACTTGGCCTGAATTTGCAAAATTTTAAACCTATGGTCCTTAAATTGTCAGCCCAAAAACCTACCGTCCTTCTTTTACTACCTTTCATTACAAGATTTTCACGTTTTAGCAACGAAAAAATTATGTTGTTAATCAATGAATTTGCATTTAGTAACGGATTTACAACGAATATTTTTCATTGTTATTATGCTCGTTGTTAAATATGCCAACGAAATAGTATCGCGTTAGTAAAAAATACCGGCAGATTATCAACGGATTACCAACAGAAAATAAAATATTTATTTATATGACCAATATGTTGGTAATCCGTTGTTAAATTATTGTGGTAATTTTTTATTCCTAATTAGCACTAATTAACCCCTGATTTCGAGATATTTTATACACATTGCACCCGTCCAACACCACTTTGAGACATAACTATTACATATCTAAATATAAGTATATATTTTAAAAAAATTAATACAAAAAATAAATGCTTCTTCCCCATACCAACCCCACACCCAAGTCATTTTTCGCCCAAAATTTAGACCGTCGTCCCTACCCACCTCGGCCCTCACCTCGACCGTCCAACCCCAAGTTTTTTACCGTCAATGGTGTTGAGGTAGAATAGTGTGAACTACACATAAGTAACAGGCTTGATTTTGGCCGATCGAGGACCATGTTCCAAGCACGTGTATAAAATAGCCCGAAATCAGGTCATGTCTCAAAATAGTTATTTTTACAATTTTTGTTTTAAATATATATTTATATTTATAAATAAAAAATATTTATTTTTAAAGTGATATCGGACGGGCTCCACGAGTATAAACTAGTCAAATATCGGGTGTCATGTGTCGAGTACGTGAAATTTGGGTCCAATTAGATCTAATTGGGATTGATTTTTTAAGACCACAACTTAGAGGGTAGCAAAAGAAGGACGTTAGGTCTTGGGGCTGACAATTTAAGGACCATAGGTTTAAAATCTTGCAAATTGAGGTCAGGTTGGCTCGAATTAATTAGCTCTAATTAGAGTCAATTCTGGCCAATTTGGCCTCAAATTGCAACATTTTAAATTTGGTGTCCTTAAATTGTCAGCCCAAAAATCTATAGTCCTTTTTTGGCTACCCCTAAACTACTGGCCTAAAAAAAATTATTCCCTAGGTTCAACAATTTAACCTGTGTAAATGAAATAAAAATTACTGTTCCGTAACTATTTTCGTGGTAGGAAATAACACATTTTTTTTTCTTTTTAAGAAAAATGAGTTAGCGGTTCGGAGCTGTGGTAGGTGAAATACATCTTTTTATCGATTATAGTTAATTAATTAATAATTATAACTCGAAACTGTAGAGTTTGTTAAATTAATGTTGCAACGTTGTCAAATACATGAAAATAATATCATTTGTGTTCATCATCAATATAAGTATAATATTTTCGATGGAGTTTGATTTTGGGTTTTTACTCTAGAGTTGCTTTCAGCAGGATTTAAATCTAAAATGTGGGCATCAGCTAAAAACTTTTTGATACCAATAGCATCACCAATAATTTACGTAATCTGTTAATCTAATCAATCATTAAATTCTCACTCAAATCTTCATTTAGAGACAGTAAATAGTATAAGCCATAGACAAGTAACTCACACCACTATTTACATTGTGTAATTGATTCAATTTCAATCTAATTTTGAATCAAATTCTTTATATTTGCAAAACAAAATTTGCCTATGTGGCATCCTTTAACTTCACCCATTCCAACATCCTTTGCTCCATATTGGTTTGAGGTGTCCAACTTTCTTGGCCGTTGATTCATTTTATGTTTAATCTTAGCCGTAGATCTTTGGCAAATTTTCCTATAAATTTGATCATTTGTCATTCTATTTTTTCATCATAGTTCTAGCCTCATATTAGTTTTCCCTTTTTCTTCTTGCCGTCTACACGGTATGTTCCCGTCTTGACGATTCCGAATGATTATGTATTACATCTTCTTGCCGTTCGTCTTTGTTCCCGTTTTGGCTATTCCGGTTAATTGTACGATCGATCGTGTCAATATGTATTACATTCTTTTTCTTTTTTTCCATTGTTCGTATTTGTTTGTACCATGTGACTTTTTGTCGCACGTCTTATGTCTTCAAAATTGGATGTAGTGTATTTTATTTCTCTTCGAATTATAATAATTTTTTTGTTTAGTTGTTGTTCATGTATTTTTCTTGTGTTTGTTTCTTCCTTTTGTTAATTGTTTCGGCGTAATGGATCTTTGATGGTCGTTGTTTTTAATCGGCTTTTTGGCATATTAAATATATATTGCGTGTTTTGTTCAAAGTCTACCCTGACATCTAAGTCGTCGGGTCAAATTTTTGTTCATAGTCTGTTGTTCTTTATCGGGTCAAATTGACGTAGCATTCGAATTGGTCAATCATCTCTTTGTGTGTTAACACAATTTTAAATCTTTTGCCACATGCTCGAAATAATTTTATCAATTCGTTTTAATTTGAATGCTACGCCAATTATATTTATTAAAAATTAATTGTATTTAAATCTCCTAATTATAAATTCGTGTTAGTCTATCCAAAATCTACCCCGTGATTTAAGTCGCTGCAAAGAAATTGTTGTTCGTAATCTGGGTTACGAAGTTAATTTTGGTCCTATAATTTTGATTTTTGTAAGGTAGGCGTTTTCATCCTTAGTAAATTGGTGTGTGATGTACCCATAATTAGAATGCTATGTAAATTCTATTTATTAAAAATTAATTGTATTTAAATCTCATAATTAACAAGCATTTTTATTATTTGGAGTGTTGAATTCAATTTAATTTGGATGCTACTTAAATGGTATTTAATAAAAATTAATTGTGTTTAAGTCTCCTAATTACTATCATTCTTATTTTATAATTTGGTTTATCACATAAAACACTACAAGGAAGGTGATGTCCTAATTATTATGATTCTTATTTTGTAATGGAGTTAGTTGAAGTGGCGATGTTGTAACTTTCCGGCATTTTATTTTGGTCCTATAATTTTGATTTTTTGTAAGGTAGGCGTGTTCATCCTTAGGAAATTGGTGTATGATGCACTCATAATTTGAATGCTATGTAAATTCTATTTATTAAATATGAATTATATTTAAGTCTCTTAATTATTATGATTCCAAATTTATAATGAATGTAGATGAATTGGTGGGTTGCGAAGTTAATGTGGATTGTACATTTGTGTGATACATTGCATGCTCGGATAAATAGTATAATTTTGGTCCTATAATTTTGATGTGTGATGTACCCATAATTAGAATGTTATGTAAATTCTATTTATTAAAAATTAATTGTATTTAAGTCTCATAATTAACAAGCATTTTTATTATTTGGAGTGTTAAATTCAACTTAATTTGGATGCAACTTAAATGGTATTTAATAAAAATTAATTGTGTTTAAGTCTCCTAATTACTATCATTCTTATTTTGTAATGGAGTTAGTTGAATTGGCGAGGTGGTAACTTTCCGACATTTTTTTATTTTGGTCCTATAATTTTAATTTTTGTAATATAGGCGTGTTCATAATTTGAATGCTATGTAAATTCTATTTAATTAAAATTAATTGTATTTAAGTCTTCTAATTATTATGATTCCAAATTTATAATGAATGTAGTTGAATTGGTGGGGCGTCCTATGATATTGATTTTGGAAGGTTCGTTGGTTTCATAAGTTGAGGGAATTGGTGGGGTGTCCTATGATCTTTGTGAATTGCATTTATAAAAAAATTAATTGTGTTTAGGTCTCCTAATTATTATAATTCCTATTTTGTAATGTAGTTAGTTGAATTTGTGAGGTATTAACTTTCCGATATTTTTTTAATTTTGGTCCTACAGTCTTGATTTTGTAAGGTTCGTTGGTATCATGAGCTGAGGGTGTATGTATATGAATGAAGCTGGACGTGTTCATGCTTATGAAATTGGACCTCTATTTTCGGTCCATAATTTTATTTTATTTTAATTTTCCGCGACGTGTCATTTGGATGAATTTTCGGTCCTTTGGATGAATTTCCGTCGTTGCATTTATTTTGGATGCTCCATAATTTGTATTTAGGCTCACTGAATTGTTTTAAAGTCTCATAAGTAACAATCATTTCTATTATTTAGAGTGTTAAATTCAACTTAATTTGGATGCTACATAAATGATATTTATTAAAAATTAATTGTGTTATAAAATTGCCTATTAAATTGCCTACCATTCTATATTTCACACATTGCCTACCGAATTTGACTTGCCTAAGGAATATAATTACTCGGCGTAATTACCTACGAGACATATTGAGGCTCAGCGAAAGTTATATGGCAGGGGCACAATGTTTGCTATGGCAAGTGTGTTATTATATCTTGGTGTCTTATGACATTAAATTTTGATCTAAGTCCTCTTGTATTTAGTTTATTTGATTAATTTATGTGTATGGTGGCTACATAAAATAATCCCCTATGTAATTTCAACTAAATAATTGGTCCTATAATTTTGAATTTTGTAATATAGGCGTGTTCATAATTTGAATGCTATGTAAATTCTATTTATTAAAAATTAATTGTATTTAAGTCTTCTAATTATTATGATTCCAAATTTATAAGTGTCCTATGATATTGATTTTGGAAGGTTCGTTGGTGGGGTGTCCTATGATCTTTGTGAATTGCATTTATAAGAAATTAATTGTGTTTAGGTCTCCTAATTATTATAATTCCTATGGCAATGGTGTTATTATTATGGATGGTTTTGATTTAGCTACATAAAAATAATCCCCTATATAATTTCAACTAAATAATTACACATTCACATGGTTAATCTCCATTGATAATTTACATATTGGACCAATAGTGTTGTCGATTCTACTTTACTAAAATGCTTGATAATTTTTTAAAGAATTTCAATTAATTTTGTATGATTGCGGTTGGTCCTCGACCAATTATTGTGAATATTAAACACTTGCAAGATTATACACGGATTCATTTCATAAAAAATACATTTAACCTTGCTCTTAATACGTGGGAAAATATATTGCACAAATTTAAGAGTACACCTATTTTCGTTCGTGGCATGTATGGCAGGGGCATAATATTTGCTATGACAAGAGTGTTATTATATGTTGGTGTCTTATGACATTAAATTTTGATTTAAGTCCTCTTGTATTTAGTTTATTTGATTAATTTATGTGTATGATGGCTACATAAAATAATCCCCTATATAATTACAACTAAATAATTACACCTTCCCATGGTTAATCTCCACTGATAATTTATACCGTATATTCAGTGTTATTATTAAGCATTTCTATTGGGTGGAGTTTTAAATTCGATTTAATTTGATTGCTATATATATTGGATTTAATGAATAGTGCTACATAAATTGTATTTATTAAAAATTTGTTGTGTTTAAGTATCCTAATTATTATGATTCATATTGGTTGAATTGATGGGCGTGTTCATGCTTACGAACTTGGTGTTTGACATTAATGTATTCTACAATTAACATGAATGATAATAATAATAATAATTTATCCATTGGATGATTTTTCTTCCTTGCATTTAATTAGAATGCTCCATAAATTGTATTTAACTCAATGTTAAATTGCTTTTTTTTTTTTTAAAAAAACTCAATGTTAAATTCAATTTAGTTTAAATGCTACATAAATTGTATTTATTAAAAAATAATTGAGTTTAAGTCTCCTAATTATTATCATTCCTATTTTTTTATCCATAATTTTTTCTCTATATTTTTTTTCGGTCCTCTAATTTTTTTTAATCGTTTTTTTTTTTTCAATTCTCAGCCTAGACACATCTTGCCTACTGAAATTGATTTGTTGAAATGTATGGGGTTAAATGTGTTTTATAAAGGATCATTTTTGAAATGTATATATTTGATAAGTGATGAAAGAATTGTAAAAAAATTTGTGAGCAGATTAATTTTGTATGATGGAGATTAATTGTAGGTCATCATTTGTGTGCATATTAATTTTGTATGTGCGTGACATGGATGGCAGGGGCATGATGTTTGTTATGACAAGAGTGTTATTATTATGGATGGTTTTGATTTAGGTACATAAAAATAATCCTCTATATAATTTCAACTAAATAATTACACATTCACATGGTTAATCTCCATTAATAATTTACATATTGGACAAATTAATAGTGTAGTCGATTCTACTTTACTGAGATGTTTGATAAGTTTTGAAAGAATTTCAATTAATATTGTATGATTGTGGTTGATCCTCGACCAATTATTGTGAATATCAAACACTTTCAAGATTATACACGGGTTCATTGCACACAAAAAAAGCATTTAATCTTGCTCCTACTAGATTTTTACACCTTTGTGCATCATCATGGCGAGTTGATTGAGAATGGATGTTATTGTCTAATTAATGCTATATAAATATGATTTAATTGAGATTAAATTAAATTATATGCCCCATGCTATTTTATCCAATGAATTTAGTTAGGTCTCATAATTATATGATTTAATTTTGATTGTTGTTATATTCTTATATAAGGGAAAATCCATGCATGATATTTTATTAAATTGTTTTAGGTTTGTATAAGTTTTATAAAAAAAATTGGCAATTCAAATGACGATTTTGTTGCCCATGATGATTATTTTATCTAGAGGCCTCTGTTTAAATTAATTTCATGTCAAAGAGTCGTTAAATATTTCATTTCAATGCAAAATATATATATATAACGTCTTAGTAAAACATAACTTTAACAACTTAATATGACCACGTGAGATTTAGGGAGCATTTGGCTCAATCTTTTCAATGAAAATGTGAAAATTATTGAATAATAGTAAATTACAATAAAATTGCTGTTAATTTATTGGTATTTTATTTTAAACACTAATCTTGAAATAATTGGGCACGAAAATGATTACTGGGAGTATTTAATACAAATTAATTTTTTTTTAAATCTAATAATTATTTTCCATTTATGGTTTTAAAGTCTAATAATATTTAACTTTTATGGTGGTTTTTGACAAATTAGTCGCATGAGTATTTGTATATCAGAATTATTATTTAATTTGGATTAATATTGTTTATGTATTTATATAAATGAGGATGCATACATGTTATGGTAATAAATTGTTCTATGTCTATATGGGTTGTTAACTTTTCGGCATTTTGATTTTGGTCCTGCAGTTTTGGGTTTAGTAAACAACCTGACCATCTTTGCGAATTTAATTGTACATGGTAAATTAGTGTTTGTATCATAGTTTGAATTAGTGTTTGTATCGTAGTTTGTATCATAATTTTCGGACATGTATTCGGTCCTAGGCAAAGCAGGCGAACACCACTGCACTCAAACCAAATCAATTCATTAAAATGTTTGGGTTCACTTCACCAAACTCATCAGACTTCGGTTCTTGTGAAAAAAATATTTAGAAATGATTTTGTGCGATGAAATATTAATTAGGAAGATATTTGTTGGTATCCAAGGTTTTAATGTTACTGACGTTCTGCTATTAATGGAATTTGAAGGATTTTTCAATTTATTTTTTTGTCCTTTATCAACGAACAACCAAAATAAGTTTTTCTATATATTTTCAGAAATTTTTGGTTTGTTGATTTTTTCGGTCTTTTTAATTGAATAGCTGATGTTAATAACCTTTCAAGTCGGAAGTGTAAGGCTAACTAAAAGGTCTATATGAAATTTTTGTGAATATATCCGATTATCACTTTAAATAAATTTAAATAATATAATTGGGAATTACTTTTAAAATTTCTATATTTGTCATAGGTTAATTGTTCATTAATAATTTGTCATGTTATTTGTGCATTAATAATTTGTGGCATGTGGAATACCTATCGTGTACCATTTATACATTATTTACTTTATTATTATTTATATTATTCATATTTAATGTCTCTTGATATAAGGTATTCGTATTTATTATTTTTATTAATTTGTCATGTAAGGTAAGGTTTTGATGATTTGAACTGTGGTAACTAAATGTATGTGAATGCAATAAACTCTTGAATTCGTGCTTTTAAGTATTGACAACATTTGTGCAGTAATCACTTCCATGAAAATTACTTTCTACTATTAGAAAAAAAAAGATTGAAGAATTATTCCTACCTAAGTAATAGTACTACAATTTGTTCAATGCATCTGAATCAAACTAAGTGTGGCAAGTGTATGAAAAATTAAGGACACTAACTATTTTGTAGAATTCACAGTAATATGAAATTTTTGATAGTCAAATAAAATTTACTTAGATAACATCTAATAATTTCATGTGGTGTCGTATCAATGAGGAGATCTTTTATGGATTCAAATTTACGTGGAGTTTTTCTTCCCCAAATATCATTGTTTTATATTTGTATATATATAATATTGATAAATAAATAAATAAACTCAATTTATTTTGATATATTTGGCAAGTATACCGTGTTAGACATTATGTTCATTTTGG
Organism: Ballota nigra; assembly: GCA_947034835.1. Taxonomy (NCBI): domain Eukaryota; kingdom Viridiplantae; phylum Streptophyta; class Magnoliopsida; order Lamiales; family Lamiaceae; genus Ballota; species Ballota nigra. The sequence continues at coordinate 100,887,718 of OX344724.1, read as the reverse complement.
CAAGCATTGAAGTTGCAACCACTATTATTAACCTGTTATCCTTCTAATTATCCCACCACAGAATCAAAGAATGTCCCCCTTATATGCTTGCCGTCAAGTATGACTCTCACTTAGGAGGTGTATTATCCATGGAAAAACGCTCCAGAAGTTCATTGGGTTTGTAAATTAAATAATTGTTTTGTGCATTAATTTTATTTTATTCTAATTTCTTTTTTGAGCTGGGTTTTTGGCTTCAAACGATACTAAACGTATAAGCTTGAAGTTTGAAAATATATAACTTACATTGTATTTTTGTCTTCAAACGACACTAAATGTCCCCCTTATTTTTTGTAAAAATGTACAGAAAAGGGAAAAACGCCTATGTTTTACGGTGGGAGCAGTCTAATTATTGGTGGGCGTAATATGCATGAGAGTGTGATGTGTAATAGCTCAAGTATAATAAACTTGGGTGTTGATATAATTCCTAGAGATACAAGAGTTTATCTGAGTTCAGATAGCCTATGCAAGTCAGAGTTTCGACCAGGGGGCTAGGGAGAGTTGGTTTCAGTAGATTTCTTAAACTCTCTCAGTTGTTCTGGAATGTTGTGTCATTGTTTGGTCCTAAAAGAGGGTGTTCTAATTGTTTTGCTCCGTAATATCGATCAGAAATACGGGCTTTGTAATGGTACACGATTGATTGTCATTAGGCTTGGAAATCACATAATCTAAGATGAGATTATATCTGGCAGGAACATTGGGAACAAGGTTTTCATCCCAAGAATGACTTTGAGTAATTCAGATGTAATAATGCCTATAAATTTTACTAGAAGGTAGTTTCATGTATTGCTGTGTTTTGCAATGACTATTAACAAGGGGCATGGTCAATCTCTTTCCAATGTTGGGTTGTATCTTCCCAGACCAGTCTTTACACACGGTCAGCTATACGAGGCAGTTTCGAGGGTTAAAAGGAGGGATGCTTGAAGATTCTATGTCTTGATTCGGAAGGGAAGTCGTCTAAGTCCACGACCAATGTTGTCTATAGGGAGGTTTTTAGGAATCTATAAGCATTAGTTTATTTCATAATATGGTCTTATTAGGTGTTAATATGCGTGCTTTGTTATTTTGTTAATCAACTATGTTGGGATTTGTCTAATAAATAATGATTGCAATATTTTTTAAATTTTAATATAAAGGATTTGATTACCCAAATCCATACGGACAAATTACAAAGCAAATACATAATTAAATACAAAAATCTATACAGACAAATTACAAAAAAAATACATAATTAATATTACAGGTGTTGTGTAGTGTGTCTTGTGATTTGTGAACTAGGTCAAATCGTGGGATGTTCTTTTATTTCTATTTCGGGTCCAACAAAAGAAATCCTTATCATTTGCAACAGATATAACCTTCATCATCTTTTGTGTATATATATTTTATTAATATCAGTGTCAAATTAAAAGAAATAAATATTTCCAGTCCCGCGATACTCGCGGGGTTATTACTAGTAAAGATATAAACCAAACTATTCTTTCATTTTTTTTTTTTTTTTGCGAATAATAGAAAAAATGATAAAAAAAAATTAAGTTATGCAATGAAAAATATTAACTCGTATGATAAAAAGTATTACTCCCTCCGTTTCCATTTTGTTTACCCAAAAGCTCCAAAAAGGAAGTTTTTTTTTTTGTTTACCTATTTCCTAAAATGGCAAAAAACAATACTCCCTCCGTCCTCAATTAAACTTCACACTTTCCTATTTGGGACGTCCCACAATAAATTTCACACCCCAAATAAGGAAATAAAACACACTCACAATACCTACTTTAATTCAAAATACTCTTCTCTCATTGGTTGAAAAGTCAATAAAGCAGTTTATCTTAAAATCTGTGCCACCCAACCTGTGAAGTTTAATAGGGGACGGAGGGAGTAACATTTTTTCACACTCAACCCTAAAAAAGCTACTTTATACTTAAAAAGTATTAATAAACAATTCATAAGAAACTAATTTATACTAAAAAATATTAATAAACAACTCATTTCTTAAAAAATGTGTCATTTTGAAATTAGTAATTAAAATTGGTACGGAGGTAGTAGTTGAATAAAATTTCTTGTCTAGACGAGTAAGCCACCTTGTATTCTCGTCAACAAAAAAAAAAACTTTCAGATAAGTATTGTGAATTCCTTTATCAACAAATAAATATCTAATAGAGTAGATGCTATCCAAATTCTGGGACCCTAACCTTAATCAATAAGTAGCATTAAATGAGCAAAGGGTATGGGATATAACAGGTCCCATAGTTTCATTGGATAGCTGATAAAACCAGCAAATGAGTCAGAACTAAACAACATCGCATGTTTTGAGATGTTTCATTTCATGGACACCTTTCGTTTTGCTTTATCATGTCCTCAATACCCACAAAATAATTGATCTACACATTCCTATCAAAACGACAATCATCTCAAATTGTAGGCCGGCATGCCATGTGTAACCGATCAATCATTTTTGTTTGGTAGTCGTCATAGATTTAAAAAAAAATACAGATATCTCCAGAAGTACGAGACCTTTTTGGTAAAATATATAAACGAAAGGTTCAAAGCGTACAATATCATATCCACCATCGTTTGGATCATTATCACAAGAGTTATGTCAAGGGGGGGCTCATAAAGGAAGATACACATTGTACATCAATGGAAATCACTTTTCAGATGAAATTGGGACCTAGTTAGGTTATACTCTATGCTGAAATCAATGCCCCTTTTGAACAAAGTTTACCTCTTTTCTAAGGCACTAGACAAAGAGAGAGAGCCAAATAAATTCTGGGTCCCAAAAGGGGATTATCATAACTCCTACACCCATAAAAAGCTCAATAAAGGCTATTGCACTAAATCCATTGATACAAAGGGCCCTCAAATTCTTGAAAAGTTAGACCATCTATCATTGATGCACTTTTTTTAGCTCATGCATGGGATTCCTAAGTAGCAATGATGGGAAGTAAAACTTGTACATTCATCATTTCTCAAACCAAAATTATATTCATGTAAAGAAAAAAAAAATGTAGCATGTTACAACAATGAAAAATCAACATTTTACCGAGCTTTTCTCCGCGATTTGAAGGGGAAATTCGACGGCGGAGATGGAGAAAACTCGAACGGCAAATGGGGCGGCTCCGCCTTCCCAGAGAGCATCTCCACAATCTCCTTCATAGAGGGGCGTTTATTAGGCGATCTTTGCAAACAAAGAAGGGCAATAGTAATGCACAACATTGCTTGATCTCTATCCAAACATTGTATATTGGAATCAACTAAATCCAATAGCCTCCCATTTAAGGCCAATTGCTTTGCCCATGATATCAAATTAGCCCTCTCGAATTCCGACATTGGCGAGGCCATCACTTGCAACGGCCTTCGCCCAGACACCGTAACCAACAACAGAACACCAAAACTGTAAACATCGCACTTGTCTGAAACCTCCGCCCCACCACCATACTCCGGTGCAATGTAGCACACAGTCCCCCTCATACTAGGTGTGCTACTAATGCCCCCACTCTTGGGGATGTCACCATTGCCAAAATCTTGGCTATTTCTTCGTCCTATTCGAAACTCCCCACTAAAACCATCCAACCACCGATCAATGCTGCTCCGGCTACCCCTCCTTTTCCTCTCCGGCGCCCCATCTTCGTCCCGTTGCCACCACATTTCAGTGTCGTTATCCGATTTAGGGACACGTTTCTTCTTCTTCTTGACTAATTCGTCGCAAAACTCCTCCTTCCACCATTCCCTTGGCTTCCTATTCTTCTTATCTTTCCTCATTGTCTCCCTATCAAGAGATGCCCACCATTCCAACCTCTTCCCCTGCTTCCTCTGCTCCACCTTAGCTTCCCCTCGAATCGAGCTTTTCGACTTGATCAAATCCTTCTTGGGCCTTTCCTTGTTAATCTCACTACCAATCCACTCCATTACATAGTCCTTTACTCTACCCGAATCCGATAATCCACTCACATTTTCTTGCTTCCACCACCAATCCCCGGAGCATTCGCTCTTCCCTGCCCCTACCACCCCTTTCCTATTCCCACTATCCACGCTAATTCGATCCAAATTCTCTTCGGAGACACTGGCCACCTTCTCTAAGCGCTCCGATGGGGACGCCTCCACCCTTTCGTCGGAATCAATTATCCTCACGCAGTAAGAATCCGACGATTGGTCCACATTCACAACCACGGCATCCTCCGTTACGAAACTGTCGTTTTCCTCGATTATCGAGGCGTAATCGTCTCCCTTCTTCTCGATTTTCTCCTCCTCTTCGACGAATGAGTCGACAATCTCCTCCCCCTTGGTCAACACTTGTGCCAATCCGAAATCGGCGATTTTAGCTTCGAAATTGCAATCGAGCAATATGTTTGACGGCTTAATGTCGCCGTGAATAATTGGTGGATCGCAGGAGAAATGCAGATAATCAAGAGCCATAGCGATTGAGGTTATGATTGCGAACCTTTTACTCCATTGCATCAGCTCTTCGCATTTCCGATCTAGTAACGCGTCCTGTAAGCTGCCATTTCGCATGTACTCATAAACTAGGGCTAATCGTTTCCCCCTTTTCTTCTTCCGGCGGCCGTAGTGGCTTAATTTGTAATTTTTGCTGCCGTCCGAGGTCGAAAATCCTAGCACACAGACGACGTAAGGGCAACACATGGTGTCTATACTCGAGGCGAGGGTTAGCTCGTTGTGAAACTCGCGCTCGCCTTGAATTGATGCTTCGGTACTCATCAATTTCACGGCGATTTCCTGACCCGAAGTGAGGACGCCCTTGAAGACCGACCCGAACCCGCCCTGGCCGATGCGGTTGACGGCGGAGAATGAGTCGGTGGCACGGCGGAGGAGGGAGTAGGAGAATCTCTGCGGCGGGAAAGGCGGCTTCAGATCCGTTGGAACAGTTCTCTTGCGCGTGAACTTACGGTAGAAAATTACGCAGAGGAAGAAAAAAGCTAAAGCGACGGCCGCCGCGAGGAGCGGCGGCAGGAGGGCGGCGGTGCGGTGGTGCGGCGGAGGAGGAGGTGGTGGTGGCATTGTGGTAAATCTGATGTGAAAGGGAAGGAGGAAGGGGAATTTTTGAGTGAGTGTTGAAGCAAAGAGTATGTATAGGAAAGTGTGAATGTGTGTGAGAGAGAAAATAGTTTTGTTTCGTTATCGTAGTTCGTCGTCTTCTTCGGAGAGAAATGAGGTTTGTCGAAATGGTAGAGTTACAGGCTTGTGAGTTGTGTGCCTGAGTCACCCACCACTTTCTGTTCTGTTGCTTCAAACAAATCTGAGTGAGTCGGATATTATTATTAAATGCTATATCCAATAACTCTGATGAGAATAAGATTGGTTTTTATATACCATAATTTTGGGTATTTTGAAATTAAATAACCCGTACTATTTACTTTTTACACATTTTAATTCATTTCTGATTAGTGATTCCACTTTTTTATTTTTTTTCAGGTAGGAAAAAGTTCTAAAGACACTCTTACGTGAGTTTCCATACATAAAAAAATAAAAATAAAATTACGTGATTTAATCAAATATATCAAAGGATATTACATGATATTCTAAAGTCTATTTTTATAAAAAATCATATTTTGCATACTTTCTATAAACGACCATTTTTTTTAAAAACAACTTTCAGAATACTCTGTAACACTCTTCGATATATCGCACTAAAATACATACGAAAGAGCATGATCGTTTTTGTGGACAGAAGTAGTGTATGAGATGATATTTTACTTAAGATTTGAGTTATATTCCCCCATGAATCACATGGTATATGTATATAAATGAGATCTGTCCAATACAATTTTTCTTCCTTTAAAATATTCTCTCCATCCCGTGAAAAATGGTCTTGGTGCCTTAGTAGGTCATTCCAATAAATGGTCATGTTGCCTAAAATAAAAATAATAAATTTTAGCTACACTTTTTAACATACATATATATTATTTTTAAAATTAATTTATTTTGTACTTAATGTGATATAATAATTTTACTTTTTACGTATTGTATCAACTTTTTAATAATCTTGTAAAAAGTAACATGGTCAAATTTTGTGGACGGAGAGAGTATTAAATTACTAAGAATGTCGCTTTGCATCTTGGTAAAACAATTTTTTTTATGTTAGGACCGGTTAACAATCACTACAAATAGATTTTAGAATATATTTTTATAAAATTACCCCTCATTTCATCCATATTTATATGTGTGTGAGAGGTCTTGAGAGTTTTTGTGTTATAGAGAAAATCAAATATAGACATCTATGTGAAAACAAATTAATGAAGAATATAACTAATTTGATAAAGACAAACTTATATTTTCTTTTTATGTGTGTCGACATTCAAACATCTACCGACTAAAGAACTTATAGCGAAAATGAAATTTTATACGTATAATACAAAATGCAACATCAAATTAAAAATAAAATATCTAGAATAAAAACATTTGAGGCTTTCTCTTTCTCGAATATTTTCTTTGCATTTTAACGAAGATTGTGTGAAAGGAATATATTAAGGTAAATCCATTATCTTTGATTCCAAAATAAAAAAAGAGAACAAAAGAATTAAAAGGAGGGAGGGACAGGGAATTTTGTATTTTGTTGAGGGTACTGTAGGGTATGCAACTGGTAGAGTGGTCTGTATCAAGTTGACTATGTACAAGCCGTAAACATCAATCAATTCTTATTCTTATACAAATGTATTTAATTCATTAGAAAGTACTCCCGTCCCGGTCTAAGTGTATCATTTCTTTTGGTTGAATGGTTTAAAAAAGTGTATTTGTTTATTAATATATGGTGGAAAAGTAATGAATAGTGTTGAAAAGTGGATTGAATGAGTGACATTTTTTGTAATATTGTGTGAATTTGAAGGTTAAAGTTTATATGTAGTAGAGTGTTGCTTTTTCCATTTATGGAATGAGACACTTAGTGTGGGACAACCAAAAAAGGAAAGTGAGACACTTAGAGTGGGACGGAGGGAGTAGTATTATAAGAATCTGGAAATTGTTTTTTCTTTACTAGTTTAATGAGATCTCGAGGTCAAGAATTATGTTAAATCATTATTTTATACTCTCTCCGATTCAAAATAAGCATCGTTTAAGAGTTTAAATTTTGTTTTAAAATAAGTGTCGTTTTAGCTATTTTTTCACGTTTTTTCCTGATTTGCCCAAATTCGAATTCAAAATATAAAATAGTACTCCCTCCGTCCACGAGTAAGTTTTCCACTTCTTTTTGTTGAATGGTTTAAGAAAGTGTATTTGTTTATTAATATATGGTGGACCACATGTTGACTTTTGGGATAAAATAATGAATAGTGTTGAAAAGTAAAGTGAATGAGTGACATTTTTTGTAATATTGTGTGAGTTTGAAGGTTAAAGTTTATATATAATAGAGTGTTGTTATTTCCATTTATGGAATGAGAAACTTACTCGTGGACGGCCCGAAAAGGAAAGTGGGAAGTATTCTCATGGACGGAGAGAATATATTTTAGGTATTATATTAAAATGTAATATATTTATTAGAGATTATTAAAATATAATACATCTTTTAGAGATTTATGTGGGGTATATATGTCAAAATTTATAATTCTTAATTTGTCCTAAAATCTCAGGAACTACATTTATTTTAAAATATTAACCGTAATATATTTTTAGAAAGTTAAGCTCCCAAAGTTGTTAGCTCAAAGTCAGACATTGTATTGTATGTTTATATTTAACTTATTGCTAACCGTCATATCATATCATATGGGGAGTAAGATGTTAGTCCTATATAAAAATATTACGTAAAATAAAATTATATTTTTATGTAAAAAAAAATAATGAAAATGACACCACTACCAACAGCATAAATAATTGGGTAAATTGCAATTGTAAGAGGGCATCGCACTGAAAGCTGATCCCATCGCAAAAAGCTATTGACTTTTCCTAATTATTTCAATTGTTTTTTGACAGTGTCTTTTATCATTTGTATTATTATAATATTGTTGTGATGTTTTCTTTAATTTGGTACGATAAATTTTCAAACCTGGATTTAACAATAATGCTAGTGTAGGGGTACTATAGTAAAAAAAAAAAAAACCGTCAAATAAGTTATTTTCCATGGTTACTTATACTCAACCGTAATAATTTTTTTATGGCAAAAGTATACAGTGAAATGTGTTTTTAAATAAATTCAAATTCATATATTAAATGGATCCAAAACGGTTTAAATAAATACTAATTCATCTGCCTAATTTTTCATTTCACTTTTCATTTTCAACGCAATTACTCTAGTTCTCCCCAAATTCAGCATGTTCTCTCCTCAACCTCAGGTATATTCTCACTTCTTCGATTTCTTCCTTTCTTCTTCGATTTCACTCTTCTACTTTGTGTATTTTTCTGTTTTCTTTCTCATGCTATTTTTTTTTCGGTGGTATTGTTGACGATTTCACGCCGATTTTCCGGGTTCACAACTATTTTGTGGCGGTTTACGCGGTGATTTCACTTGTGTTAACGTTTTGCTTCTTTCTGTGAGTTTTGTAAACCCTAGTTTTCAATCAAACCTTATTATTTATATAAGTTTGATGAATAACTATTTTTCTATTAATTTTTGCAGATTCTTTTGATTGGAGAAGCTTGAAACCATATTTCTATTGAAGATGAGGACGAAGCATCTTGCATTGAGAGGTAGTGGCTCTAGTAAGAAGACAGTGAAGCCTGATAGGAGTTCGAATTTCATAGTATAATTTGATGAAGAGAATTAGTTCAATTTTCTAAAGCGTAGTAGTTTGTACTTAATTGTTGTTTTCATATAGAGTATTTGTCCCCTTGCTGCAACATATTAGTTCTCTTCGCTGAATATAGTAGTTGGTATTTAACTTTATAAATAATTTTACAGAGTATTAATCGTCTTCACTGAAGAGTATTACTCTCCTTCATTGAAGGGTATTAGTTCCCTTCACTAAAGAGAAGTGGCTGGTATTTAACTGTATAAATAATTTGAGGAAGTATTGGCCCCCTTCATTGAAGAGTATTAGTTTGCTTCACTGAAGAGTATTAGTTTTCTTTACTGAATGGTATTAGTTCTCTAAACTAAAGAGTAGTAGTCGGTACACGTATAAATGATTTTACAGAGTATTAGTCTCCTTCACTGAAGAATATTTATCCCATTCACTGAAGAGTATTAGTTCTCTTCACTAAAGTGTATCTGTTCCCTTTAGTAAAGAGTATTCTTTGGTACTTAACTTTATAAATGATATTACATAGAGTATTATTCCCCTGCACTGAAGAGTATTGGATCACTTTTACTGTTTCCTATGTATCTGTTTTTGTTTTCTTGTAGGAATTGCAAGATATATTAGTTGATGTTCAGGGAGATGCCAATGAGCTGTCTAATAAACTTTTGAGCAAGCTTAAGGAAAGTCAAGTTGCTATGTTTAGAGATATGTCAATTTTACAAAGACAAGTCAACTTTGATGGCATATTGAGAAGAGGAAAGAAAATGCTCAGAAGGTAGCTGAGAAGAAAAAAAAAGGAAGTTGATATGTTGTTGATTAAACTCGATGAAGTTCACTAGGGGAAAAGAAAAGTCGGAGGATACTGAAGGAACTGAATGAAGTTGTAGTTGATGTTTATGTAAAATTTTATGATTATAGTTTTTTCATCTTTTTTTGGTTATGGTGAATGTTGGTTTATGATGACACCCCCTTCCCCTCTTTTTTTTTTGTGGTTTATGTAGCTGGATGAATGTTTGCATAGGGAATACATCTTTTGGATGTTGGTTGATGGTTTTTATGAAATTTCCATATTGAATATTTTGTTGCATATATGACCATGTGTATGATTGAATGTTGAGACTATATTTTCATAGTGTATTAGTCGTGATAACTGAAGCGTATTAGTTTTCTTAAGAAAGGGTATTTGTTCACTTTACTGAAAAGTAGTAATCGATACTTAACGTTATAAATGATTTGACAGAGTATTAGCCCCCTTCACTTTAAGAGTATTAAAAATACTAGTTCCCTTCACTAAAGAGTATCAGTTATCTTCGTTGAAGAGTATTAGTCTCCTTCACTAAAGTGTATTAGTCCCCATACTAAAGTGTATTAATCCCGTTCATCAAAGGGTATTAGTCGCCTTCACTAAAGAGTAACAGTTGGTTTCATAACTGTATGCGTATTAGTTATCTTTCCTAAAGAGTATTAGTCCCCTTCATGGAAGGGTATTAGTTTCATTTACTAAAGAGTACTGGTTGGTACTTAATTGTGAGTATTAGTTATTTTTTAAAGAGTATCAGTCCCCTTCACTGAAATGTATTAGTCATCTTCATTGAAGAGTATTCGTCCCATTCACTTAAGGGTATTAGTTCCCTTTACTAAAGAGTAATAGTTGGTACTTAACTGTTTTGAGTATTAATTATCTTGACTAAAGATTATTAGTCCCCTTCACTGAAGTGTATTGGCCCCTTAACCGAAGAGTATTAGTTCCCTTCACTGAAGGGTATTAGTCCTGATAAGCAAAGGTATTTATCATTGACTATCGAGAATTCATCAACTGATCTGCACCATACGCCGAGAAATCGGTGCTCCAACAACCATGGCAGGAAAATGATGAATTGTTCATCATCCGAATTTGAAAAAATGCCCAAACCAAATAAATTATGAATGTTAATTGCAATCCACATACACACGCTATAAACATAATTTCCATAACCAAAGCCCAACTTGCCACAATTCTACTCCATAATTTCTTTTGCCAGATATTCTTATCGAGAAAATTCCATCAGTCTCTCAGGTACACCTTAACTCGAAGCATTATCGCTCTCACTTAACTCACATCCGTTAATTCCACCTTCTCCAGACCATCAACACATGCCTTCATACTATCCTCGGCACTCGGATCTGGTTTATCGCAATAGCCCGATTCGTTTTTAGTGCACATTAATTCCGATGAATTACTTCAGGAATTGCTTAGGTTACGCCGGATCTGTTACAGACAACTGAGATGACGAATTTGAAGCCACCAACGCTAGCTGATGAAAAATTTCGCTAGATTTCTCCATAACTTTGAAATTCCTCTTAATTTTTGTTCAAAATAAAAATTATTGAGAATTGCATCTGAAATTCTTCTTGTTCTTCATATATGAGAAAAAATCACAAATGGTCCTGTAACTTTGTCCGAGTCCACAAAAGGTCCTATAAATTTTTATTTTATCAATTTTGGTCCTTTTTGCCAAAAAATTTAAAATTTGACCGGAAAGTTGCCCTAATTTTTCTTTTTGGTCACGTTGAGGGTCGTCGCTAATATCATTTGAACCGTCTCGCATCTAAGAAGAAAACCCATCAATTATTTTCATGTTTCGATTAAACCAACCCCAAGAATTGAGGTTTCAAAATCGTGAATCTCGTCTATTCCCAAGGCTAATTTCCGAGCACATTACGGTAATATTTGGGCCAAGACATATACTATTCTATTCTTCTGGTTGAGCTCGTCATTTCGATACTTTTTTGGTTCATTATGTAAGCTACAACAAAATTGATACCAAAATGACTAAAATTGATAAAATAAAAACTTACAGGACTATTTATGGACTCAGACAAAGTTACATGACCATTTGTGATTTTTTCCCCTTCATATATTGCGTCTTTGAGATCTATGATTCACCATCTCAATCTTCATATTGCGTCTGAAATGTTGAATATCGTCGTGAATTACTTTGTTCCGTGAAGAATATAGAATACATAATCTGTAGTTTTTCCCATAAATTAATTGGTTGTTTAGTTAATGGGTTGGTGGTAATGGGCCTGTGGGTTGAATTCGGATCTTAAGTTCTATTTGGATCTAAGTTTACACATGAACTCATTTTACTGTAATACACACTATTTTCTTATATAGAGACTTGTAAGACAAAAATATGGAAATTTTGATAATATCATCTCGTTGTAGATCGGAACCGCAATCACCATAAGAGGGGGACCACCCGAACCCGCAACTCCGAACCACAACCACACTGCAGCCGGAACCGCAACTACCACAAGAGGGGAACACCACACCACCACAAGAGGGAAATAAATTACCTCCCCATGTCTCGAACCCAAGACCTTTAGGTCTTAGGTGGTATGAGCTCAACCAACTGAGCTACCAATTCTTGACAGAGTAATTAAATTATGTTAATCTTATAATGGTGCTAATATTATAACTCACTTTTTGGGACCGCCATTTACCCTATTTTGTTTCTATTATTATATTTTCTTACTATTTTAAAATATTAAAGGGAAACATCTGTGGGTTGCAAAGAGTTATGGTAAAATAATCAAAATTTAGAGAGATAAAATATTTTTGAGTTATAACTCCATCTCATATTGATATAATAGAATTATAACTTGCTGGTACTATCATGGTAGATGGTAGAGATTCTAATAATTTACATTTTTTTTAGTGTTGACAAAAGAGCTACAATCAAAAGTTAGACTTGTCGAAACAGGCTAGCGGGGTGGGCCAAAACCTGCAAAAGCTCGCATTTGGTGGGGCGAGGTAGGCGAAAAATTTGACGGGCAGCAAAATTCTCAACCCAACCCATTTATTGGCGGGTTGCGGGTTCTTTCGGGCTGATCCACCTTTAATTTTTAATGTGTATATATATATATTTAAAAATATTATAAAATGTAATATAAAAGCTATAATGCACCAGATTCATCAAAATAAAATATAATAAAAAATTTATTTTGATAACTATTACTACTATAAAAAAAATATTAAAACAAAATATATCTTACAAATAAACTTCATAATTCATTAATCAGAAAATTAATTTTCTATAAATTGAAGTTCGCAATCTATTAACCATAATAATTCATAAAAATAGTCTTCCACAATTTAAATTAATTATTTATGAACATAAATTTTACAAAATATCTCTAAAACTTTTTAAAAAAATGGAGGCGACCACCATAACACGCCTCCAATCCGCCAAATTTTATGGAAGTTATCATATTATTATTACATTGACAAACAATTACCAGTAGTTATTTATAAGTGAACTCTACCATACCTTTATAATATCTTTATTTTCCTTCATTTTAAGTATAGTTTTAATGTAGGGACGGAGTAATAATTAAAGGCATTTTTACTAAATGAAGTTCTTTGACTTTGATCTTGACTTTTTGTGGGGTTTTACACTTTCACTGATAAATTGATAATAAGTCTAGCAAAAAGAAATTAGAAAAAAAAAAAATTGACCTTGAGAATGTAAAAGGTAAATATAACGTGAGCCCCACCACACCCTGTCGTTTATTATTATAATTATTTAGTGCTTTTTTTTTTTCTTACTTTCTCGAGACATGTAGCTAAGTTACACAGTTATGGTGAGAATGCACTAAACTTCCCTTGAATATCAAATAATTTTTTGAAATATTATGTCGAAAAAGAAAAAAACAAACTCCTAAATTTTAAAATCTCACTGTTAGACCAGTTTCTGAAGACAAAGTATAGAGTGAAATTGGTTTATACATGAATCATTGAAAGATATTAGTTGTTTTCATTGAAGAGTATTAGTTGTATTTATTTAAAAGTATTACTGATTTACACTAAAGAGTCTTAGTTGTTCAGTGAAAATGAATTAAGACTCTTCAGTGTAAACCAGTAATACACTTAGTAAAAACAACTAATACTCTTCAGTGAAAACAACTAATATCCTTCAATGATTCATATATAAACCAATTTCACTCTATACATACTCGTTCCTGAAATTGAAATATTTTGTGTTGTACTTACACAATTAAAATTCAATCACCCGTTCTAGTAATAAAGAATTTTTATATTCACAAGCAAAATAAAGAATTTTATATCACGTGTAAAAAAAAAGTACCAATATATTGGAGAATTCAATTTACAAGCTTAATAATTGAAGTCTTTTTTAGTGGGTCATAAACCGATGGATAATACTACTGTATTAACTGGAAAGCTAATTAGCATCTGGCTCTAATTACGAGATGTTTATTTTATTATTTTGACTTCCATTGATTGGTGCGTTCGTTTTATGTCGTGCTCTTTGTCTTATCTAAATCACCTTTTATTTTGCGTTTCATTCCATGTGTTGCTTACTTAGAGATAATTAGGAAAATTAAATTAAATCGAGTAAATAAGTAAGTGAAGTGTAATATTTTGCGCAATTCTTTCAAATAAGTAAATGAAATTTAATATTTTTCACAATTCTCCCTTGTAGATTGAACCGATTCATGCATAAATTATTTTGTACCCCCTCCCCTGTTCATGAAATGTAGTCATGTTGTTTTATGCACGGTTATTAAGAAAATTGATATAACATGTAAAAAGTAAAAATATTGTATCACATCAAGTACAAAATAAATTATTTTAAAAATGTTATGTGTGTATGTTGAAATTTGTAGATAAAATTTATTATTTCCATTTTAGGCAACATGACTATTTTTCGTGGACAGCCAAATAAGGCAACCAAGACTATATTTCATGGAAGGATGGAGTAATACATTTTAACGTAACTAACTAATATCATTTAGTGTGATTAACTAATTTTTTTTAATTAAATAACTAATAATTTGTGTACTCTTCAATTAATACCTTTAAGTGAAATAATTAATATTCTTCAAATAATTTATATATGAACGATTTTCATTCTATATTTTATTTTCTTCCCTATATTGTTTCGTAATTTTGTCCTCTCTTATTATATTTAAAGATTATAAGAAAGTATTAAAGAGATTCTTCCCCACCTGATCTTATCTCGACTTTGAATTTTTTTCGTGCACGGTGCACTCACTTAACAATTGAAATTGTTTACAATGAAAAGTATATGATGACTAAACTGAAAAATATGGTTAGATTACACTGAAAAATTTACACTAAAAATCACTTTTTTTTGTCAAATCATATTTTTCAGTATAACTAATTTCAACTGTTGAGTGCATCATGCACCAAGTGCACACTGAAATTGCTTTCTTTTTTAGGAATAATGTCAATCCAAATCCTGAAAAATGATAAAACTATCAATTTTTAAGACCCAAATTTTTTTTCCTATCGATTCAGGGTTTGAAAGATAGAAAACTATCAATCCAAAACCTGAAAGATAGAACCTATCAATTTAAAACTAAAAAAATATTAAGTCTATGTTTGACATATTATAATTTATATTCTTATTTTATTTATATACATTATTATTTTTTTGGTTAATTCTTTTGTTTCTTATTTTTTCAAGCACATGAAATTAATATATATTTATATTTTGGAAAATATGATTTATAAAAATATTATCGAATAATAAAAAATTATTAAAGACCAAACATGATCCTAAAATCAGTAAGTTCTAAATTAATAATTTTATCTTTCAGGTTCTGAATCGATAGTTTTCAATTTTTCAGGTCTTGAATCAATAGGAAAAATCTTTCAAGTCTTAAATTGATAATTTTACTATCTTTCAGGCCCTGAATTGATAAAAATAAAAAATAAAATTAAAAATTAGTTCAAATAATAAAAATTAAAAAGAATCATAAAAAAATCCTAGAGTAAATCTATTTATGAAGCTAAAATTGGGATATGACAGATAGCCTCAGCCGCGCCAGCATATGCCACGTTTTTCCTTCACGGGCTGATAATTGAATCTTTAAATATTGCCACCATTTATTTAACTATTTTTTTAATTTTTTCTCAAGAGTCAAATATTGGTATCATGAGATCACTATTCACGAGAATGCAGCATGGGCAGCAGAATATTACAGTTATGTGATATCGAACGAGCATGGAATAAATCGCTCATATGTGTTAACTCGAAACACAAATTTAAATACAACCATAGTCTTCCACAATATTTATTTACTCCAACATAATAAATATTCTATCTCAAAGTTTTTTTTTTTTTTTTAAAGCGAGTGAGTTGTTTTGACCTATAAAATTGAACCAAATATTGTCGGGAGAAAAAAATTCAAATTTTTAATTACCCTGAATACAAAGTAAAATAATAACGGAAAAATCAGCTTTTGTACCTCAAAATAAAATATTTAAAAGTTGATAATTACCCTTTCAGCAAAATCAATCTCAATGAGAGACTCGGGTATGTTATAGATCAACCTGGGATTTCTAATGCAATATAAAATATGCAAAATCTAGAATAAGTCAGTTTTATAGAGTGAAATTTTATATTATTGCATGTATTATTGCACGTATTATTTACTGATACTATCGCATTTTATAATATAAAATATTATAATATTAATAAATATATATAATAGTTGCATGTAATGTTATTAACAAATTTCACCGAAAATTTACTGAAAAAATAAAATAAAATCCAATTCAATAGTTATATGGCTCTGGTAGCTTTTTTTTTTATTGTATAACTACATCCTGGAGCCCGGGTTCTAATTTCCTCCCAAAAGTACCCTCATTAACCTCAATCTTACTAATTATTCCCTCCGTCCCTAGACACTTTTCACGGTTTATTTTTTCTCATATTTTAGCGAGCAAGTTATTTATTAGTATTTTAAATAATAAAGTGATTTTTAAAGTAGGTTACGATAGATCTATCTCCCCTCTTATAAAATAATTTCAAAATTACTTTATCATTTTAAATACTAATAAAAAACTTGTTCTAAAAAACACAAGAAAAAGTCAACTGTAAAAGTATATGAGGACGACGCAAATTCTAAGGTGCACTTGAATGCATAGCATGCACTTGGAATTTTGAAATCAATTTGAAATTAATTTTGACCAATTAAGATAAAAAAAAAACTCGCGGGTCAGGCCCAATCCGACCAAAATTCGCAGGTCTGGCAACAAACAGGGTCGCATATGGCCGCGCGCGCTTCAGACCAATACCCGAATTTATATCACCAATACCCGAAGTTATATCACCGATACCCGAAGTTATAATCACCAATACCCGAAGTTATAATCACCAATACCCGAAGTTATGTTACCAATACCCCAAGTTATAATCACCAATACCCCAAGTTATAATCATCAATACCCCAAGACTTAATCACCAATACCCCAAGTTATAATCACCAATACCCCTAGTTATAATCACCAATACCCCAAGTTATAATCACCAATACCCCAAGTTGTAGTTACCAATACCCCAAGTTATAGTTAACAATACCCCAAGGAAAACTCAACAATACCCCAAGTTATAATCACAAATACCCCAAGTTATAGTTACTAATACCCCAAGAATAACTCAACAATACCCAAAATTATAATCACCAATACCCCAATTTATAATCACAATTTTCCAGGTATTCCTTTTGTTTTGATTTGTGTTTTAATTATTTATTCAAGTACGGAATTTGGTTCCGGTAGTTACTTTATGAGTTTTGGGATGTTGGGGCATGGTTTGGGATTTAGGGTTTAATTAACCGTGATGTTTTCTGGGGATTGAAAGATTTAATCGGGTGCCTTCTAGTGGAATTTTTTTACAGTTTACTGGTGAAATTTGATCGCCCTATTACACCATTGTATTCATCTTTCTGACCCAGAAAATTGGAATGATAATCTTCCACGGGTTACCAGAAATCTCAGGGACTAAATCTCAATACTTTGAATAGGCAATAACAACCCAAACTCAAAAAATGCTTTCTTTTGTTGGCGGCAGAGTGGGTTTTCTTGTGTATCACAAAAACTGTCAAGTAAATTATTCATCACAAAAATATTTCTTGTGTATATATGGTTCATCACAAAAACTGTCAAGTAAACTGGCGAGAGACTTCTGAGATTTGGAAACGTGGGCGATGAAGGTTTACTGGCCGTCGGATTCAGAAGAGAAAGCGGAAGGGAGGAGGAGAGAGATGCGGGTTAGTCTGACCCGCGAGTTTTGGTCGGGTTGGGCTGACCCGCAAATTTTTACTTGGTCAAAATTGATTTTAAATTGAGTGAAAAATCCAAGTGCATAGTATGCACTTGGATGCACCCTAGAACTACTCTGAGGACGGAGGTAGTACTAAATTGACTTCGTCAATCGTCGCTGTTACATTATCAATGTAGTTTATAAAATTCCTTATTTTCTCAATATCCCTATTTTTTTTTTTATTTCATTCTCTCCCCCTACTTTTTTCAATCACAAATCCTATTTCTTCTTTCCAAATAAATAGAAAAATCATTTTTAATGATAGAAATTTTATATTAACAAATAATCTACTCCTCGTCCCACATTAATCTTCACACCTGTGTCACTTTTTAAGAAAAAAATATATTAAAAAGTGATTTTTTAGAATTTTGTGTGAATATTAACTAATATTGTGAGGGTATTATAAAATTATAATAGAGTGTTATTTTTATTTAGGAAATGAAGAATATTGTAGAATGAACTATAGAGAAAATAAGTATATAAAGTAATAAAAAAAGCATCTCGACATTTTCCCTATTAATGTTTCAGCAAATTCGGTGGAAACGTTGCATCACAAATATTCTAAAACAAAGAGCATATGTTGACATCCAACTACCTGTATAACATGAAGGAATTAACAAATTCAAGATTAAACTTTCATACCAGAAATCGTTACAAAAGACGAATTTTTAAAGAAAATCTTATCCACACAATCATCAAGTTCACAATTACAGCGTCTTTGGAGCTCCATTTTCTTGAGTGTTTACTGGGGTGGAAGTTCCGCTCTTCTTAGACGTGCCGGTGATAGTTCGGCCCATGAATTTTCCGGCTTTGGAAAGACCACTACCAACGGCTCCAAAACCGGACCCAACAAGGCCGGCCCCAGCACCTAAGCCACTTCCAACGAGCCCCGCTCCACCTACAATACCAGAACCCACTAGGGAGGCAGCCCCATCAAGGGCATCCATTGTGCTGCCGATCACTCCGTCCGCTTTCAGTTTCTTTCTTTCTTCTAAGATCCTCTTCTCTTCTTCTAGAGCCACCATCTGCTCTTCCTTGTTAAATTCATGATACAACACCTGAAAAACCAACATAGACCTCTTCCTAATCACCATCTCGGAGCCACTTAATACAAATTCAAAGTATAAGCATAATGAACCACCAAGTGAACAGAAAGAGAAAAGGAGTTTCTTGTTCTTTTTGGGTTCTGAGTGGTTTTTAAAAATCGGTTTTCGAAAATCAGTGGTTTTTGTAGTCCATGGAGTATTTAAAATCTGTGTTTTTGTTTTGTTTTGTTTTGTTTTGTTTTGAGTAGAGTAGATTTTAACTTTATTATGTAAAAGTAAAGGAGTGTTGTATAGGTTAGTTATAGGGTTGTAGGATTAGGATTTCAAAAACCTAATTTTTGAAACCCAAACTAAAATGGGTTTTAGATTCCAAAATCCATATTCGGATTTTTAAAACCCAAAAAGAACATAGCCAAATGTCACGCGTGAAAGTGTGACAATAATATGATACTGAAGAAAAGGCCCCTAAGATGCATTTCTGATTTTCCCTCTTTAGACCAATAATCCTCTCAAAAGTGAAGGGCAGACAGACATGAGTATGCGACAAGAGAAAGAGCGTGAAAGCAGATTTTATACAATCATGAGCACTAAGGCACGTACCTGAACGGTTACAGTTCCTCTATCCTTCTTATCTTTAATTTTAAGCATATCAAGTGATGGAAGCAGCCTTAATTCGCATTCTTTTAATTTTTCAGCTTCAAGCTCGTTCAGAGATATCTTTGCAATGCCCATTCGCTGGTCCTGCCCAATGTCTTTATCAAATACCTGTTTCAAATACAAGGACATCGAATTGTTAGCATTTAACTAATAGAGCCAACCCAAGCTAATATAAACACACACACACACAAGAGCAATTAACAAAACTAAAAAGTAGAGGAGCCAGCGAGGACCAACGTTTAACTTAATCGAAATCCAGTATCAAAAGATGGCATGTCATGCCATCCCCAGGAGATTACAGTAACTCAGAGAATAATTACTTTGTTTAAATTCTTAACATGAGAAACTGAGTTCTGGTAAATACAGACCAAAATTTCTCAAACTTCACTCAGACCAAACTAAGTTCTATACAGACCAAAACTTCAGATTCTTAAACTTCTCATCAAGTCACATCAATATGAAGTAATGCTTAGCATACATCTCCAAGGACCACTGAACTAAGGGGGTGGTTGGTGGGAACTGAAAATGAAAATATTATTCCAATTCCTCGTTACCTAGCATTGTTTTTCATCCATTTTCCATTCCCTCATCTATAAATTAAACCCATTATCTATGATTAACCTAACACAATGATACAACAAATACTCTTAACAACAAAAAACATGTGGTACAGTGACCTGGGCTTGGGATGCATTGTATTGTACATAAGAACCAAGGTCATTCATGGGTAATTGAGAAACACACTTCATAAAGGGATAGAGGAAAACAGAAAACAACTGAAAATGGAAAATAAAAACCTCAAGAATCAGCCACTGTGTTTCCTTGTCTTCAACGATTAACTCAAATGCTTGATCCCAAACAGGATTCAAGTTGTTATCAATAACCTTCGTTTTGACTTTAAACAGAGGCCGGATGTAAACAACAACATAGGGATCAGATTTTCCAATTAATTCCGAATTTTTCAGGTCATTAGCTCGTATGACATTTACTGTGAGCTTTCCCACTGGCTTAAGCTCCAATTCACTGCAAAGATTAAGAATAAACAATCAAAAGTCAGCTATACGAATCCATAAATTGATGTAAAACTGAATTTCACACCATTCTTATGCAGTCTTAAGTTACCAATAAACACGGGTACATATAAACTTTGCCGACCAGTCCTTATAAAACAAGATAAAAATATATGGGTGCCTTATCATTGAAAAACACTCATCTGCTTCAGTATCATTCTGGATCATAACTTTTTCAAAATAACAGAAGATACATCCTCTTGCTTTTGTGAACTTGAACATAATCCTGGTTAGCATGATACACTATCAACTAATATAACACATGCTAAGCGACGAAGTGGAATAACTCAAGTGGTTAGAGGTTTACTACCTTTAACCAAGAGGTCATGGGTTCCATCGCTTATAACACATAGAGTTTTACTACCTAAAACCATAGAGTTTTACTTATAACACATGTTAAGCCTTGCTGAAAATAGCCAAAGACGTGCAATCCTTTCCTCGCTTTTTAGACCTTAAGGTTGTGTTTGGATAGAATCCTTTGAAATCCAAGGGATTTGAAAATGACTGGATTCCACATGACATGCTTTTGCTAAGTATCTGAAATTCTTCCATTTTGAACTAGGATTAAAGAAGTGTAATTGAAATCCATCCATTTGTATATTTTACCCAAACAAGTGGAGTGAATTTAGATTGTGGATTTAAATCCATAGTCTAAATCCCTCCATCCAAACACAACCTAAAGGTCACTTTGTTGTAAAACTCTGACAGGCTAAGGTACCAAACATATAGAAAGAGTATACTAGAAGGAGAGGACAAACAAGCACTCACAAAATATGCACTATGGTTTCAGGTGTCATGTCATGACATTCAAATTCTTTTGTTTTTGTTATTCATTCATATATATATATATATATATATATATATATATATATATTTTGTTGTAGTCACTACTATTATTGGTTCTCCCTCACCCTTCAGCGGACGAAATTAGCTGAACCATCAACAATTGAAAAGGTTACACCGGATTTTAGCTAAAAAAAGTAGAGAAAATAGGCAGATCATAGACCCACCTTAAATCCACAGGTATGCCACCTATAGGAACAACAATCCTGTGAGGCCATTGTAGCATATCCTCAACAATAGTGTTAACAGTGTCCTTGCAGAAAAAAGGCAAATAAAAAAAATAAGATCAGTCCAAATAATCAAGAAACACTCAACTAAGAAAAAATTTGAACATACATCGATCATATCAGAAATCCCAGGAATAGCAGTTAAACTTCCACCAACAGCTTTCAAAGTGTAATCAATTCGTGGCTTTGGCTGCACAACATGGAACAACACAAATGTTATACATTTATAAGTAACAAACCACATACAACAAGCAGTACCAAATTCCCAAGATTTAGATTTGTTTAATCCAGGGTCCATCAAGAATTCAAACTTTTTATCACCAACATCATCAGATAAAGAAATACTGGCTACGAAATTGTCTTCAGATTTTTAGTTTATTTCATCAACTAAGACATGACATAATCTTTACTCAAATCAATTTGTGCTTCAATCAAGGCTATTGTAAGAAAATTGTAGGTATGGTCAGAAAGAACCTCGGCAAGTAGAGCAACAACGACTGCAGAAATACAAGGAATCTCATCCGCAAGTTGGAAAATAGCACGAACGACTGTAAAAACTTTAAGATCCTTCAACTGAAAGAAACACAGAATGAAATTGTTTTCCATTTCAGTTCATTATATTACAATATAAAAAGGATGATTTATGGTATTAAGCAATAACACAAAATGTAGCAATAAAACTTGAAAGGAAAAGAAGTAATTTAGCTAGAGTGGTGAAGTATTTACTGCACTAACCTGAATGGGAATCGAAGCAACACGTGCAGCCTCAGCAGCTATGATAATGCTAGGATCACCACCCCAGCGTAGATCAATATCCATTGTGATTTGACCTTCTTTAAGATTCTGAACTCGAATCCCTGCATGACTCAAAGCAATTATGCACGCAATGGGCCAGAAGCCAACACATAAATTAGTTCAAAATGCAATGTGTGGAACACTGAAATCCAGACACATGGCAAACAAAAAGGCAGTCAAAATAAGCCAATAGAATCTCATAAGAAAATCATAATTGCAAACCCTGTGAAAAATACAATGTAACAAAGATTTAATTTCTAGGAAGCTTGGTTTCAGCATAAAACAAAAGATAAACTATTAGTCTGATTAGAAAATGTGTATAAAATTATTAGACTCATTAACAGTGCTCAACCTTCAATTTTGGGCGCCACAGTTCCAAGAGAAAATTTGCTGAATTTCAAAGAACTAATCCCAGCAGGACGATACTCTTCCAACAATGGTTCAACTGATTCTTTTATGACGGCCTCTGCAGCCTGAGAAAGCAACCATTCAAGAAATTTAGCAATTTGAACTCATGTGACTAAAAGCCCTAAAATCAGAAAACATAGAAAGTGGCCAATGCGACAAAACAACGTATTACGATTAAATATTGCATTATGTATACAGATGGGAAAATAGATTGAAACAAAATTTCAATTAAAGAGTTGAAGAAGTATTATAATATCTATTACTCCCTCCATCCCAGTATAAGTTTCCTCTTTCTTTTTGTTGATTTGTTTAAGAAAATATATTATTTATTAATATATGGTTGGTCATATGTTGACTTTAATTGAAGTAATGGGAAGTTGAGAAAAAGTAAAGAGTAGTTCTTTAAGAAAGTATTTGTTTATTAATATATGGAGTGTTGTTTTTGCTTTTTATGGAATAGGGGAAACTTATAGAGGGACGGAGGAATTGACAGCCTCATCATGCTCAGATGCTATAAGAAATTAAAAAAAATACCCTACTACTACCACTAAAAGAGTCAATCTCAGTCAGGCTACAGATTTTCTGCTCATTTTATGTTCACTACATCAGCATAGAGAAATATCATTCGTTATCTTTGGTGTGGGTAGATCTTAAACCAAGTATTTCAAAATTATGAGATTGACTTAGTTACACTTTAGTTTTCTGAGAATGTTACACCCTTCCAAATCTAAAGTGCCATATAATGGAGTATGGAATTTATTCCCTACAGTCCAACAAACAACTAATTAACAGTGTTGACTGAGTCATATCCCCCAAACCTCAAATGTGCTTCTTTAACAATCTGTAAATATCAGGTGCCCCAAATCACATTACACAATTACTTCTTCAGTCAGAACCCAACAAAACCAAGGGAATCAAGTCCCTTTTCCAAAATTTACACAGGATTACTTTATTCATCAGAACTATAAAAGAGTGAAATCTTTTCAATATTCCAAACAGGATACATCAGGGAACCAGATAAGTAACACCAGCTTCATTACATGAAACAGAGAAGCTTACTTCTGCAACAAATGGCCACAATTTGCTTAGTTGTTTATTTAGCCATTTAACCTGAAAGCGTGAGCAGAGCAACATAAGGTTACTAACAATGATCAGTACAATTTAAATCATGAAGCAAAGAAAGGAAGCATATTCCACACAAACTTATTTTGTGGACAGAAATGATAAACCTAATACTGAGAGACGAACAAATTTTCAAGGTATTCCTTAAAAACCTGATAAAACTATAGTTTTATTGCATAAGAAGTATATATTTCTATCATAATCCAAGTAAAAGTCCGTGGTACGATGCACATTCTGACAGTTCAAGACATTCCTTTCACTCTCAAGTCTCAACATGTGCATAGGCAAGATGCTAAACTTGAAATCTGCACGTGAGATTTTTTTCAGTCCAAGTCCAAAGCAGAAACAGTTAAAAGTGCTGCTAGAAATGCTATTAAAAGTTTAACCTGATTGTTGATCCTTAGATTAAAAACAGGTAAATGTGTGAATTGCAATAAGGGGATAATCCATACTAGATGTACATGAAAATAAAAATATCTGTATTTACAAGTAAACAGCTATTTCCGACAACAAGCAACCTTTCTCCATCCAAATTAAATCAGCAATTTATAGAAAAGGTCCAGGAACATAGAAGTTTGAAAACCAATACAAAAATAATATAATTAAGAGAATGTGGACAGAAACATCAGTAGCTTCATTTCCAACAATGCAATGTTGAAATGACATCCAGACATACGGAGCAAAAATGATCATTTCATTCAGATTATCCATACTACTACATATTTTCCAAAGTTTCAAGCTACTTATTAACTAACCTGCTCAAAAACAGGAAACGATATCCACTCTGGGCAATTATCCCCACAAATTTTCCTCATATCCTCCCTGTTCAGTGAGCTTAGTAGTTTGATATCAACTGCCTGTTCATACAAACAATACAGAATTAAAGAAATCCCAACATCATCAAAACCACCAACAAATGACAAAAAATACCAAAATCAAAACCAGCATTCGAATTCTAATAAAAAACGAAAGAATTGAATCGAGGAGATGGATAACAACCTAAACAGATATTTTACAGCCAGCATCATTCAATTAGGGGGAAAAAAATAACTCAAACAACAAAATCAACAACTATGAAAATACAAGAAACGTAAAGACCTTAGCAACACGCTTCCTGCTCCGATGGGCCATCATATACTTCCAACCCGCCATCAACCCGATCCCGAACACCATCCCCATCACCATTCCAGATATTAGCCCCATCTTCCTTCCTATTCCCTTTTTCCCCCAAATTACTTTCAAAATCACAAACCTAGTTGCTAATTCCTGCAGAAAAAGCGAGCAGTTCGCGGCACAGAAAACCCAGCCGACTTATTCAAGTGGAATAACTTTGCTATTACTAAAATTGGTCTATTGCTGCTATGTGATCCATAAATTCCAGTAAAACAGCAATAAAATCTCAATAATTCATGTTGTCGTTATCAGAAAAGTGTGATTTGTTGAGAGGGTTTCATCTCCAAGATAGGAATTTATGGTTGAAAAAAGAAATGGACGTCCTCTCATGTGTGTAGGGAAAAATGGAAATTATAATTTTTTTAAAAAAAGGTCGATAATATCTGAGAGCGCGGTGGATCAATAAAGGGGTTGTTGCAAGAGTAAACTTCCAAGTCAATTCTTTGTCTAATTGTCTCTCTCTCTCAAGAGCTTTTTTTTTTTTTTTTTTAGAAAGTAATTGTCAATTTTTTTTTTGGGAGATATTACTCAATTTTCATTACATCTTTATGCAACGATTTAATTGATCAATATTTTTTTTAGTATATATAGAGTGAAATTGGTTTATACATAAATTATTAGAGAGTATTAGTTGTTTTCACTAAAGAGTATTAGTTGATTTTTTTCACTAAAGAGTATTAGTTGTTTTCACTGAAGAGTTTTAGTTTGTTTTCCGTGAAAACAACTAATACTCTTTAGTTAAAAAAACTAATATCATTCAATGGTTCATATATAAGTCATTTTTCACTCTATATTTTGTCTTTTTTTTTTACGAAGTAACTCTCGTCTAAACTAATCAAAACCAATAGATTTATTTCCTTACATAATTTTCTAAATAATATTTTAATTAAGTATCTATTTTTTTAAAGGACATAAGGGGTGCTTGGTTCAGTATAAGGATGAAAATCGGAATGAAAATGATAATAGTAAAGAATGGAACAAGTATGCTTTTTAAAATTATATTGTTTTATTGATAAAAATAATGACTATCATTATTAATAATATTGTTTGGTTTGCCAAATTATTTATGCACGGAAACAAATTTTTTTTTTCAATTTTCTTTTCTTCGGAAAGAACATTACATTTTTCTCTTTATTTAAATTACAAATTATCAATAGTTATTTTCATTTAAGAGAAATAAACCTAATGATGTTTTAAATTGTTAATTTTAGGTATGGAATCAAAATAGTAAGAATGAATAATACCCTTCAAACCAGTATTAAATTTTATTCTCTTTCCAATTCTTATACTCATACCCTTCCACCAAGCATAAGAGTATCTGAAATGAAAAATCCGCCTAACATAACATGTTTTCACACAAAAATTTACCTATATTTAATTATTTATATTGTAATTATGTATTCCCTCCATCTCCTATTAAATTTCATATGCAGTTAAACACATTTTAAAGAAAATTGCTAAAAAATAATTTTTTAAGGGTTTTATTGAATATAAATTGATATTGCAAGAGAAGAGAGTGATATTTTCATCTTAAGGGGTGTGAAGAGGCAAAGTATTATGTGAATACCAATTTACTAATATTTTATGTTGAAACAACTAATACGTTTAGTTAAAATAATTAATACCATTTCAACTAATTTCTTTATGAAACAACTAATACCATTCATAGTTGATACCTTTAGTGCAATTCGTTGATATATATATATATATATATAGTGTAATTTATTAATACACTTCAAACAAGTTTCACTGTGAATATAATACTCTATAGATATCATGTTCAAAATCCACAAGGTGCAATCAACTCTTGAAATGAGTCAGTCCATACAGAGCAAAATTCATACTTGAAATGAGACCCCATGCTAGTGAATGGTGGGTTGCGGATCTCTCAGATTATTAGGTCCTTGGACTGCATACTTAGTACCAAAATAAATAAAAAATTCACCATGAATATCATTCACATAATACCTTCTCGTGCGAAGATTATTGTGAAATGAACGAAAAAAGAAAGTGTGAAGTTTATTGTGGGACGAGAGGTGTATCTCTTAATATTTTTTTTAAGACAACTAATAATTAGTATTTTTAAGAGTAGGACTTGCGTGAGATTGTCTCACTACAATGAGACAGAATATACATTGAGCATTGATGCATTAACACTTTGGAACAGATGAATAATAATTTATACTACTAATTTTAATACGTCTCACACAAATTTTTGTCAATTTTTAATTTTCCGTGTTAATTTTGCTTGCAAATCATACCGATATTTATTCGTCATAATTGATGTTTATCAGAAATTAGAATATCATAGTAACTTTCTATAAGAAGAAAATATAACTGCAGTTCATATTTAACATTAAAAAAAAAAAGAGAGAGACTAGCCAACATATAGAGGCAAACACAACATCAGTTTTCACTTTTCATTGAAGTCCTTTTTAAAAAATAAATAAAATAAATTTCATAGGTACAAATAGAAGAAAAAAGATGTGCATAAACTAAAAGCGAATAATTTACCAATGGCATTTAAAGAAAAAGAGAACTGTCCTCCCTAAATATGGTCAAAATGAAATATTTGGTAAAAATTTATGTAAGACTCAATGTTTAAATACTTATAGCCATTTTGGTGGAGAATTTATCAAATGATTGAAATGTTATGCTGATAATTGAGGATGACCACTCCTCCTCTTTTGGAAAAAAAAAAAATCAATGCTTAATTGATTTTGACAAACAGTGACAGCATTTTCTTGTATCATCCGTTGCCGACAGAATAAAATAAAGTTGAGACTTTTCGTGTATGGATCGAATTTTATTAGGCCCAATTCCTAATGGACTTTACGCGTAGACAGCCCATGTAAACAAACAGGCCCACTGAGGTTCATCATGTACAATATTATGCATTCTTAGTTGGTTTCTTATCAAATTCTATGATTTTGAAAAGTGAATTTTCAATTTCGTTCAAACCAAAGAGGGTTGTAATAAGGCCAAGATTATATACAGCCCTATCTTTTGTTAATACAACCCCATCAAAAAGTATTCGGAAAAAAATCCGAAAATTTTGACAACTTTTGGAAAAAATTACGAAAATGCAAAAAAAAAAAAAAAAAAAAAACACACACACACTAAACATATGAGTTTTCAGAATTTTTTTCTGAAAAATGTTACATTTTTCGGAAAAAAATTTCGAACAATTTTTTGGGTGGGGTTGTATTCACAAAACAGGGGACTGTATTTAACCTGGGCTTTGTAATAATTCCACGCAAAAACGAATAAATAGCAGACTAGAAATTCTTATATAAGATAATTTTAACAATTGCTATTACTATCTAAAGATGCGCATTAATTTCATTCTCATGCAATACTGTCTCACCTAAAAAAAATTGAACTCGTATTTATGGTTCTCTTGCTTATTCGCTTTATCAACTAGGACAATTTTAAAAGATAGGTATTGAAAATTGGTAATCGGGCATTTTGTGGCCGCCTAGATTTTTTTTTTTTGTAATTTTTTAATTATTTGTAAAAGGACAGTCTAGGACCCGCTTAGAGCCGCCTAGGCCCCGCCTAGAGTCGCCTCAGCCGGACTGCTTAGGACTATCTAGGTCCGCTTAGGCCTGAAAATACCTAGAATAGACGATTTTACAGAAATCGGACCAGGTGGAGGCCGTCTAGCGCCTAGCCCGATTTCTGCATCACTGATATTATATATTAGATACTCATTAAATACGAAAGTGGGTTATAGATTTCTAGTATTAATCGGTCTGAAAACCTAAAACAATTATATCATCAAGGAAATACAAAAGGAACGAGATATGACATCCCATTGCTAATACTTGTGCTTGATGTTGGGGATTGATTAGATATATTGTTCCCACTTGCCAATTGTGTGTTCATCTAAACTGGTCACCACTTCGAAAGAAGCCTTGTTAGAACTAGATGCTTCGTATATGCATATAGAAAATGCTTCCCACATCAAAATCAACTCCTTTTCATTGATGCATATAGAAAGTGGGCATTTTACATAATTCTCACTTTAATCATTATAATTTGAAATTGGGAAAGTCTTGCATCAACTAGTCCTATTGTGTAATTGGTTTGTATTTTATGTATACTTATAAATAATACTCCCTCCTTCCCGGTCTAAGCGTTCCATTTCTTTTGGTTGAATGGTTTAAGAAAGTGTATTGTTTATTAATATATGGTGGAAAAGTAATGAATAGTATTGAAAAGTAATGAATAGTGTTTAATAAATAATGAATAGTGTTGAAAAGTGGATTGAATGAGTGGCATTTTTGGTAATATTGTGTGAATTTGAAGGTTAAAGTTTATATGTAGTAGAGTGTTGCTTTTTCCATTTATGGAATGAGACACTTAGTGTGGGACAACAAAAAAAGGAAAATGTGACACTTAGAGTGGGACGGAGGGAGTATCAATTAATATATTAAAGGATATACTCTCTCCATCCAATTTTATTAGTCTTACTTTTGTTATAAGTTAGAGGGTATTATGAGGTATTGTGAGTTTCATTTATGAATAAAATGATTGTTTATGAAAATATGATACGTATATTTTTCATAAATAATAACATTATGAGTAAGTTGGGTTAATTTCATATATATTCACCACATTTATGATTAGTATCATTTTAATCACGAACTTTTAGATTTTTGTAAAAAAAACCCAACCTTTGACATTGTTGCAATTTAATACATATTTTTTTTCTTTCGGCCGGCAACCGATGACGTGGCTCGCTGGAGCGGGTGTCATCTTGCCATGTAGGATTACACATATTTATTTTATTTATATTTTAAATCCACATCATAAGTAACACTTACCATTTAAATAACATCTTTTTACTTAAAATTAAAATAGTAACCAAATAAATCTCAAAAACTAAAAACGTAAAGAGGTTTATTACATATATTATATGTTGGTTGTTTTTTAATTTATTTGGTTGCTATTTTAGTTTTAAGTAGAAATGTATTATTTAAATTGTAAGTGTTACTTGTGATGTGGATTTAAAAAATAAATAAAGTAAACATGTGTAATCCTACATGGCAAGATGACACACACTCCGGCAAGCCAGTTGTCAGCCATAAGAAAAAAACGTGTATTAAATTGCAACAGTGTCAAAGGTTGAGTTTTTTTTACAAAAATCTAAAAGTTCGTGATTAAATTGATACTAAGCATAAAGGTGGTGAATTTATATGAAATTAACCCGAGTAAGTTTTATATGAAAATGGTTAATGATAAGCTTATCATGAAATTATTTCAAAGTATCAAATATTTGACCAGTAGTATTGATAACCTCACCAGGAGTATCATTAATTTGGGTTCAATTTCTTTTACAACAATTACAATATAATACCACAGACCAAGATTAATGATACTCCTAGTGAGATTGTCGATACTCCTGGTCAAATATTCGATATTTTAATATAGTTTCATGATAAGCTTAACATGAAATATTTTCATACGATATTTTGCCTAACTTTATTTATAATTGGACCTCACAATACCTCATAATACCCTCCAATTTATGATAAAAAATAATAACCAAAAAAATAATTAAGAATATTAAAATTGGACAGAAGGAGTGTTTGATAGTATTAATTGTTTTATTGAAAACATTAAATTGCAAATTAATTGTACAACAAAACTGTTTTGCATATGACCAACTATTTGGAATTATAATCGGTGAGGGATCCAATATTTTGTTCGTATTTAATCTCGTAATTCATTCGGTCCGTAAATGATCAACTTGACCGTAAGATAATCTAAAAAAAAGGGAGTATATATTAGCAAAAAAGGAAAGCATCGGACCACATCAGTTTGTGAGGTCATGGGATGATGATATAGGACGAAGACGGTAAATTAATTTGAAGGCATAAATTCAAGGGAATAATAAGATAAATTAATTAATTCATGACTCGTACACCATGAAGCTCTCCACTATAAATCATGGCTTGAATAATTCAATTTTGTCACAAAGACTGATTAAAAAGAGGAAAAATGGATTGTGTGCAAAGGTGGAAGCCGGTTGGTGCAATGGTGGTGGTTGAATTCAGTTTAGCCATTGTAAATATAGTGTTCAAGAAAGCTCTTAATTCGGGGATGGACCACGTCATCATCGTTCTGTATAGGCAATCTATCGCAGGCGTTCTCTTGATCCCGCTCGTCTATTTATGGGAAAGGTACGTAGAGATACCGTCGTTACCCAAAAAGGAA
This sequence comes from Ballota nigra, assembly GCA_947034835.1. Lineage (NCBI taxonomy): Eukaryota > Viridiplantae > Streptophyta > Magnoliopsida > Lamiales > Lamiaceae > Ballota > Ballota nigra. The sequence goes on along the minus strand of OX344724.1, from coordinate 100,856,304 downwards.
GAATTTCATATCAAGGTCCAAATTTTAGGTTATGTCTCAATTTAAGTACTCATGTTAAAAGTGTCTCAAATCGAGTATCAATTTTTACTTTTTTCTCAATTTAAGGCTTATTTTGAATTTTTGTGTCTCAATTCAAGACCCAACAAACAATTATTTTTTAAATTAAATTCATTTCATATGAAAAAAAATAAAAAATTAGAGACATCCGTTATAAAAAAAAAAATACTTAATTAATTCTAAAAATATTAACCTTTTATTAATATAATGAGTATTTCTAATTTTTTTTATATCATCGTGTTAATTTAATTTAAAATTTTAATTTATTGTTAAAAAAAATTGATAACTAGCATTTTGAAATTAAAAAATAAAACTAACATTCTTCATATACGACGGGAAAAGATTATATGAGAAAATGCTAGTTGTCATATTTTTTAAAATACTAAATTAATACATGGTGATAATAAATAAAAATTATAAATATATATTATATTAATAAAAAATTAGTTTTTTACAATTAATAAAAGTTTTTATAATTTAAGACGAATGTCTTTAATATTTTTTTTTTAATGTCTCTAATACATTTTTTGTATTGAATGAATCTAATTATTTGTTGGGTCTTGAATTGAGACACAAGAATTCAAAACAAGCCTTAAGTTGAGAAAAAAGTAAAAATTGAGACTTGATTTGAGACACTTTTAAAATGACTACTTAAATTGAGACATAAACTAAAATTTGGACCTTCATATGAAATTCTTCCTTACAAAAAAATTGATATTTAGTGATAACATACCGTCATTATAATTACAAAAAATAATGACAGGACATGACATGACATGAATATTGCGACCAAAGATAATTTTTTTGTAATGAATTCAACTATTGATATTAATCGTAAGAAGGATCGAGCTCACGTTGCTTCTTGTGGGGCCAACTCTATCATTACCATATTGTTAATATAAATTATGAATGAGTTGCGTTGCAGGAGTAGCTGGAATAAGTTGACGGCTCGTGTGATTGGGCAGATGTTTCTCTGTGCCCTACTCGGGTAAGTTACATATAATTCGATAAATATTGATAATATTTGAAAGATTAACTCTCTTGTGCACTTGGTTTATGATGCACTTATTTAACAATTAAGACGATTTACACTGAAAAATATAATTTGATTACACGGAAAAGTATGGTTAGATTACACTGATCTAACCACACTTTTCAGTATAATCAGTAATACATTTTTAAGTGCAAACAACCTCAAGTGTTAAATGAGTGCATTGTGCACCAGATGCATATGAGCATTATGGTCCTATACTTTCGTTATTTTTTCCTTTTGCCCATTGCAGTTTGTTTATTGATTTTTTGTCCTTTATATATTTTATTTCTTGCACTTTCTCTTTTACTTTTAATTTTCAACATCCTCTACTATATTTATTTTCTGATATTTGCCTAGCTATAGCGATGTACTATAATTTTCCTTATTCTCTATCTTCTTTTAATCAAGGAATAAAAGTGAACACAGCAACTCCACCAAAATTTAAATGTCCTTGTTGGTTCTCTTTCAGTCCACGAGTGGGGAAGAATATAAAAAAAAATAAAAAAAATTAATTTCACATTATTAAATACATTAGAATTTTTTATTTATTTAAAAAAAAAGGTTAAGATACATACATTCTTTTTCTATAAAATTTGGAATATGAAGTAATCAATTTGTTTGTATGGAATATGCAGGGTGACACTAAGTCAATATCTGTTCTTGGTTGGGCTGGACTACACATCAGCAACATTCACTTGTGCTTTCATAAACCTCGTTCCCGTAGTCACATTTGTCTTGGCATTGGCCCTGCGGTAACTCCAATTCAAACCACCTAATTAATTCGCCCTAAATTAATTAAATTTTAATTAAAAATACAGGATGGAGAAAGTGAACATGAATAAGAAGAGCGGAAAAGGCAAGGTGATTGGCACACTAACCTGCGTGGTGGGGGCCACAATACTCTCGTTTTACAAAGGCATGCGGCTTATAAATGCAGGGGCAGGGGCAGGGGCAGCCCTAAACCAGGAGGGCAGGCCCAAAGGGTTGGGCCTTGGTTCGGCATTTCTATTTGCGGGAAGCCTGGCCTGGTCTTCATGGTTTCTAATTCAGTCCAAAATCGGCCACAACTTTCCTTACACCTATTCCAGCACATCCATTATGTCCTTATTCAGTGCCCTCCAATCTGCCCTTCTGTTTCTCATCACCGACAGAAACATGTCCAAATGGATTCTCAACGGCCGTCTCCAGATTCTTAGCGTTGCATATGCTGTAATAAATTAATTCATTCCATCATCATTAAATTATATACCGTCCAATAAAAGTAAATTATAGTAGTAATTTTTTTCTATATACGTGCAGGGAATCGTGGGATCAGGGCTATGTTACGTAGTGATGTCGTGGTGCGTCAAACAGAAAGGGCCGGTTTTTACCTCAGCGTTTAGTCCCTTGATACAAATTTTTGCTGGAATTTTCGACGTTTTAGTGTTACACGAAGACGTTTACCTCGGCAGGTACTAAGTTTCATATTTCATAATTTATATACCAATTTTGTTTACCAAAAAAACAAAAAAAGATTTTTTTTTACCCATTTCTTAAAATTGCAAAAAACAATACCACTTTTTCAAACTCAATCCTGAAAAAAATTATTTTATACTAAAAATATTAATAAACAAATCCTAAAAAAACTATTTTATACTCAAAAGTATTAATAAACAATTTTTTTTAAAAAAATTGTGTCGTTTTGAAATGGGTAATCAAATTGGGATGAAGGGAGTAACATTTAAAATATTTAATAACATAACATTTCATGGGGGATTTAAATCAAATTCATCCTGTGTCTTTTCATCTCTATTAAAATGGTCATCTATTTATTTATTTTATCAATTCAGTTCCATATCTATTCAAGTTTTGCCAATTAAGTCCTAATTAGCTTGAAAATGCACAAAACGCCACCATTTCGGTCCTCTATTTATTTGTGTTAATAGGTTTTTGTAATTCAACATGTCACGTGTAAAAAGGGGCTATGTAACCACCACCCGCCAGAAAACATAAGCACATGACTTAAATGACAACATTCTGTGCATTTTCAAGTCAATTAGGAACTGTTTGCAAAATTTGAATTTATACTGGACTAAATTGATAAAACAAACAAATATAGGACTGAAACAATAGCGTTTTGTGCATTTTCAGGCCAATTAGGACCTAATTGATTTTTTTTTTTTAATAAATATAGGACTATATTGATAAAGCAAATAAATAGAGAATCATTTCAATAAAGGTTAAAAGATGGAGGACAAATTTGGTTTAAATCCTTCATAATGTAAAATAATATGATATTAATGAATTTATGTAATGGTATCATTAATTGCATGTAATTGTATTAATTTCATGCAATAAACTAGCTACTCCCTAATCCCTATATGTATGTGTGTAGTAATTAATTTTTATTTTCTAAATTTTCATCATCTTGTTGAGTTTACTAATTTTGAATTTATATATCCAATGTTTTGGACAGCATTATAGGATCCGTTGTGGTAATTATTGGTATGTATGTTCTGCTGTGGGGCAAAAGCAAAGACGAAGAGATTTGCGAGGCGCTTCCTAAAAGGATTGATCGAGATTCATCAGACCAACGTGAAGTAACCAATCACTAATTATGTTTAATTTATTGTATTGCTTGCATACAAAAATAAAAACAAGATCAGTGTTGTAAAAGGGACAATATCTAATTATTAAGAAGATTAATAGGAAGATAATAATTTCATTAGTTTATTACCATTATTGTTGAGCTTTGATCGGATTTGTTAGGATTACGTTTACCAGTAGTTATAGAAGTATCGTATTTCATTGTATTCAATTGTTTGATGAATTAAAATATATTGGATTTATCCTTTTTTGTGTATTGATTATTGTTATTCCAGTATTTATGTGTGAAGTAATGGATTAACATTTTTAATTGCGTTTGTGTCTACTCAGATATTCTCAAAATCAATAAATTTACGTTTATATCGTGCTTTCGTTTCATCAAACACCAATAATTTTTACTTGGAAAACCACGAGACCTAATTCAAGAATAATCCACTATATCAATATTAATTACAGTCTCCCTCACTATTACAAATAGATGAATCAACAACAATAGCATCAAAATACCCGCAAAACAACTCTTGGCATAATCAATGAGACAAAGGAGAAAAACGATCAAACTAATACAATGGAAATAAAATCCCTAAATACCCAATTTACCTTTTAGAGATGGTTTAGCATAATTCACTCTGATCAAATGGCACCAAATTTAGAATAAAACGATGAAGGAACGAGCCCCAAACCACGACACCCTTCTTCTCCTCTTTTTCTCTCACTTTTCTCTCCTTCTCACTTTTTGCTACTAATTCACAAGTAGGGGTGGAAGTAGGCCAGACCAAACCTTAGATTGAAAAGTCTAGTCCTACTTCACAAAAACATAGCCTGAACCTGACCTATTAACTATGATAGATTTTTTTATAGGCTCTGTTGGTGAACGAATCTAATCGTAAGGATTAGTGGCTGTTTTAATCCGTTTTTACATCACCAATCAATAACGTGTGATTGATTACCACCGTAAATGGTAAATCGGGGTTTGGATTTATCGAATTTGTAAATTCGGTAGTCGAAATTGGACTTGTTTCGTGTATGTGTGAGTTTGGGTGTGTTTGTGTGTATTTTTAGTCTGAAATTTGAATTAATTCTAAGTAAGCTGGAGAACAACTATTTATAGAGACTAGCAAGCATGAGGTGTCCAAGACTCTTGGTCTCCCTAGCCTGCATGCTTGACATGTGTCCCTTTGATCTTATCTGAGCTGAATCTTAGTTACAAAGTCTTCTTTGGTCTTATCTCGGACTCATTGTTGTTCGCCTAAGTCGGCTTGATTGATCTTGTTGATTCTCCAACTAAAAGTTGTTCGCCTCTTGAGGTTGTACTTTGGAAGTTGCTCGCCTTATGGCTTTGTTCAGCTTGGCTTTGTGATCTTTGTCCTTTGTTCACTTGTACACACCTCCTTGGCTATTTGTTGTATCATAATTTGACCAAGTTGTTCGTCATTGATGACTTCACAGTTGACTCATTCTTGGTCTCGGGCCTTAATACCTGTTCGCCCATTAGTTGTTCGTCGGGAGAGTTGTTCGTCACTTCATACACCTCCCAGGTTGGTTAATGCGCCCAAATAGTGATTTTCTTTGTTTTAGACTTCAATTATTGTTCGCTCCATATCTAGATGATGTTCGCCTATCAACAGGCTCGACTTGACCTTTTTAACTAAACAGGCCAGACCTACGAGCCTTTTAGAAGCCTATTAAAATTTAATTTATACTATATTCAATATTTAAAAATTCAATTTTTTACACATTTTAAAAATAGTCTAAAATTATTTCTGTCTATTTTTAGTACTGTCATATGAGATCGAGGTTGTTAGTATCGACTAAAAAATATAATTGAAATTTTTGAAAAATTAAATATGAAAATCGTAGTTTTGAAATTATTTTCCATCCTTTCACGGTTCATATTTAATATGACTTGACCATATTATACAATAAAATATATAAAATTTAATAACTATATATATATATATATATATATATATATATATATATATTAAATCGTTTTAAATAAGCCGGCCCGTTAGGCTTTTAAGACCTTTTACTAAGTCTAAGTCTAACCTACTTAAATAAATAGACATTTTAATAAGTCTTGGCCTGACTCGTTTAATAAATAGGCCAGACCAGGTTAGACCTTTAGTAGGCTAGGCCATAGGTCCCTGTCGGGTGGCCTGACCTATTTACACCCCTACTCACAAGCCCAACTTCTCACTTTTTATAAACAACCCCGTATTTTTAATTCTTGTTTAACAAATGGGCTTCAATTTTCTTGTTCATGGGCTTCTTTATTTATTTAGCTGGGCCCAACTATTTTGGGCTAGCCCAACAATTAGATTTTGTGGACGGTAAGAATGAGATATAATAAATTTGGGATGTCACATTAACATTTTAATAGGAATGATTATTAATTTATGTTGCTTCATATTATAAGACGGTCTCACATAAATTATTATTTTTATTAATAATAATATGCATTATCGATTACTAAGTAATCAATCTAACTGTCCGATTTAATCCGTGTGTAAGTATTATCTTATCAATTGTAATACAATATTAATTATTTTATAATAGTGATATAAAATACTCCTTTTCTCAAAAAAAAAAAAGAAAAAAAAAAGAAAAGAAAAACCCACTCGTTCCTTTCACGTTTCTTATTTGTCTTTTTTTTTTTAAAGGAAATAAAGTAATAAAATAATTAATCATGAACTTTGTGCATGGAGAGATTTTAAATGTCATCAAACTAATGTATAAATTAAGTAATAAAATAATTAATCATGAACTTTGTGCATGGAGAGATATATATTAGTACAAGATTGTAGCAAGAAAAATACGATTTTAATTAGAAGAATTGCTGCTGGCTGAACCACCCACCACACTTGAAAATTATTTGATTGTCCATCATCTCCCAACAATGTCATATCATCTATTAATTTTCAACTTAAAATCACTCAACAATTGACCCTCTCAGTACACTTATACATGTCGTGTTGGATTAATACAAACACATTAAAATCATTATAGATTTCCTACTACGCATTTAATTAATTATTTTGAATTTCTACACATATAAGACTTTAAAAACTATTATCACCAAAGTTATTTTAAAATGATTTCACGAATATATAAACTAGAGAAAAAAACGTTATTAGTTTATATAGAAAAGTACAAATATGTCACTTAAACTAAATTTATTGAAAAGTATAATTGTACACGCAGGTGAAATATGTAGACTAGTACAACTGAGATTCATATGCTATCAATTCATGTGTTGGACAATTGATATAATTTTTTTTTTTCTGATTCTAGGGTGAGAGCTAGTGGACAGTGAGATTAGTACCCAATTAGTTGTTTCTTAATTAATTGGACTGAATACCAAGTCATAAAAAATATAACTGGATTTTGCAGACAAATTAAACCCTTGTGATAAGATCCTGGATCCGTCCCTAACAACAAGACACAAACAACTAGTGAAAGCGTAAATAGGAACCAAACTTCATAGATTAATAATTAAAATGAAATATTAATTTAAATTGGATTAGAGAAATAAGATATGTATTTAACTTTAAATTTATTTACGTTAATTCTATATAATTTTTCGACTTTTAGGTCGATTTTCAATTTAATCATGTGTTTCTGAATTATAATAAAAATACAACTTCTAATTAGATTGCAATTGATACACATTTTTTCTTTCCTCCGGTGGGAGGAGGTGACGTTGCTCGTCGGAGCTGGTGTAAGTAGGCAGCGTAGCATGCCATATAATTTTTTTTTTACTTATTCCACGTCATATTAATATAAATAGCACTTTTAAAAATATATATATAATCTAAAACCATTGAAATGTTAAACTAAAAAAAAAAAAATCAAATTGTTCATCTTCAAGCTCGTGCAGGTGATGCCGCCGCCCCACCGTTCCGCCGCCACGACCACCTACCATCCCCTGTCGTATCCACCCCACTGATCTGCAAGACAGCAATCATCATTACAAGAAAACATAAAATTGTCGACGGAATTGCCAATATGCACATTCTCCACAAAAAAGCGATCAAAAATTCCCAAATCCAATTACACCACATCCCAAACTCCAATTACACCAAAATCATTTAATCCGAATTAAATTATTATCGTCTATTTCAATTTGTTTGGAATAGAGAACTTACAATACTTAATTATAGCAGTAGTGGATCATTCTCAAAAAATTGAGAAACATAGTTGATATATTAAGAACCCACAAAATTTACAAAAATGCTCAGGATTATAGTAATTTTTTTTTTTTTTTTGGTTGGAACTCATAATAGAGGTGTGATGATTTAGGATAGATTTTAATTTTTTTATTTAGTTTTTGCTTAGTTTTTAGTTAAGTTGTTAGATTTTTTGTTTATTTAGTTTTTGTTTATCGTAATTAAGCTTTCTAGATTTTTTGAAAAAATATTAATGACTTGGACAATTTTCAGTCTACATGTGGCGTCCAATAAGTCCAAACACACAATTTCGACGAGCCATGTCATCTACTCCCGACTGTAGAAAAAAAATGTATCTAGTGGAAATTCAATTAAAAATTGAAGTTTTTTTTTTCTAATATAATTCTAAAATTTGTAATTAAATTGAAAATCGATCAAAAGATTATAAATTTATATAGAATTAACCCAATTTATTTAGAGTGCAATGTGTTTAACGTTGCATAAAGTTTCACACGCAATTATAGCTTGTTTCAGGGATATGATGAGAGTGTGTTTCATGTGATCCCACTTCATCTGAAACCATCAAAGTCATTACTTAAATTTATAGATCCACCGATTAAATCAAATATAGTTGACCCATGTATGTCAGCATGACAAAATTTAATTGCCATTTGAGGAAAAAAGAAAAAATAGCACGCAAGACACATTTTTGTTTTGTTTTTTTTATCGTACATAATTTTCAATTTCCAAACCAATCTACAGGTACAAGACATGACCCATGCCAGTTCAATAGAACATTTCAGCAATGGTTATGAATACTAATCACGAAATTAATTTTTTCTGTTTTTCTCATGATCATATTTTGCCGATGTGGTTCTAATCACTACAAGAAAATAAAAGTTTGTCTACAATATTATACTTGCCTAAAAAAAATTTCAATAAATTTTCTTGTAATTAATAAATTGTCTACGACTTGCCTACAAAATTTTCTAATAATGTAGACATATTCATTCCTCAACCTATAAATAAATTGCCTACAAAATGAAATTTCTACGTATTATTTATTAACGATTAATTTGTCTACAAAAATTTACCCACAAACAATTTGCTTATGAAAATTGTGTAGGCAAATATTTTTGTAGGTAGAGAATGAAAATATCAATACAATTAGAAAATTTTGTAAACAATTCTTATTATGAAATTTTTTTGTTGAAAATTTTGTAATTATATTAACAATTTTCATAAGTAATTTTATGTTTTGTAACAGTGTTTGATATAGAGAATTTGGACTCAGTCGAGGCGGCGCCTACTATTACGTACTTAAGACTAGATCACATACATAATTAGGTAAACAACTAAACAATGAAATTCTGAAAGAAATTCCAACTCATATCAGAATGAGATGACCTTTTGTCTTGTTTTTTATATTTTGATGGATGTCTCAGTAGACAATCTCGACCCTTGCATAAGAGAAATAAATCACACTGATTTTGACCCAATTTCTTCCGTTACGTGATTCAAGAACTTACTCCCTCTCTCTTACTGTCAAGCTAAATAAATGAATTGATTTCAAGTTCTTTTATAAGTTTGATTTTTTAGATAAAATAAAATTTCTTCATGATAAAAGTCAAATGGTTCACACCCATTCGTTTTAAGTATGATTCCCGCTGAAGATAACTTTATCATTATTAAATTGTCCACTTATTGAATCTCCTTCCAAAAGGGAAAAATTGAGAGTCCAACTCCCATGAATGAGGGGAGAATATTAGGTAAATTAAATGAATTGATTCCGCATTTATTTACAAATTCGATTTTTTAGATGAGATAAAATTCTTTCATGGTATCAGAGCAAAAAGACTCATGCCTGCACGATTTGGGTTTGGTTCCTTCTCCCCGAATTTTTAGATGAAATGTAATTCTTTCACTATTCTAATATTACATTTTATATAAATGTATGATAAGTGAATTGTGTATACATATATAATAAATGGACTTTGTATGCACTCTATGTGAGAGAAATGATAGAAAATCACCGATAGGTTTTGGTGATTAGGGAGATTCACTATTTATTAATGAAGTACAAGAGAAATATCAGGGAAATACAACAAACATATATGTACTAATATTAACAAAAGATATGATAAGAATAAATCAAAGATTTATTCTTGACTATTCCTAATACCCCCCCCCCCCCCCCCCCCCCCAAGCGATGTTGTGGATGCAATCTAACACAGAGCTTGGAACGTAGAAACTCAAAACTTGGACGAGGTAGACTCTTTGTGAAGATATCTGCAATCTGAAGATGAGATGGAACAAACTTCGTATCAAGGCGCCCAGAAGTAACTAACTCCCAGATGAAATGACAATCAATATCAATATGCTTTGCTCTTTTGTGCGCAACTGGATTTTGGCTGAGAAAAAGAACACTTTTATTATCGCATAAGAGCATAGGACGAGATTTAAGCAAGACATTGATTTCTCGGAGCAATTGTGAGATCCAAACCATTTCTTGTGCAGTGTTGGCAAGGGCCCGGTATTCAGATTCACCCATAAGTAGAAATCAATAAGTAGAACGACGCGTCTCAACACATCGAGCCCAATCAGCATCAGAGTATCCAATGAGTGAGAAATCAGGGCCACGGGTAAAGGATAACCCAAAATTAAGAGTACCCTTCACATATCGCAAGATTCTCTTGACAGCAAGGAAATGATCATCAGTTGGAGCATGTAGGAACTGACTGACATGGTTAAATGCATAGGATAGATCTGGGCGTGTAATGGTGAGATATTGCAACGCTCCAACTAGTGATCGATATAAAGTAGGATCGGCGAACTCAGAACCGGTACTGATAAGAGACTCGCCTGCTGCTAAAGGTGTTGCAACTGGCTTTGACTCCAAAAGTTCAGCACTGGAGAGGATGTCACGCGCATATTTGCCTTGACTGAGAAACAATCCATCAGTTGTATGTGTCACCTCGAGGCCAAGGAAATAGTTTAGACTACCCAAGTCTTTAACTGCAAATTCCTTGTGAACACGAGCTATAAATCGGCTGAGAAAAACAGGATCATTTCCTGTCACTATAATATCATCAACGTATAAGAAAAGATACAAAGTGATATTATTGTGACTGAAATAGAATAGAGATGTATCCGCATGACTATAATGAAACCCCAGGCTGAATAGAAAATCACTGAAATGAACAAACCATGCAAGTGGAGCCTGACGAAGTCCATAAAGAGCCTTTTTAAGACGACAGACGTGATCAGGGAAACGAGGATCAACAAAGCCAGGAGGCTGAGCCATAAAGACTGTTTTCTTCAAATGTCCATGCAAGAAGGCATTCTTGACATCCAACTGATGCAAATGCCATTGGTGACGAACAGCTAAGGCAAGTATGATACGAACAGTAGCAACCTTCACAACTGGGCTAAAAGTGTGAGAAAAATCAATTTCGGGAATTTGGGTAAAATCCTGAGCAACCAGACGGGCCTTGTATCGTTCAATAGAGCCATCAGGAAGATATTTCGTGCGAAAAACCCATTTGGACCCAACAATATTAGCATCCACCGGTCTAGGAACTAAGTCCCATGTATCATTTGCATGAAGAGAATCAATCTCTTCTTGCATGGCAGCTAACCAGTGAGGATGTTTCATAGCAGACTTGAAACCCTTAAGTTCATTGGATACAACAAGGGCAGACAAAAGACCAGTAGTAGCTAGATCAACTAAATATCGAGGTTTAAAGATACCTGACTTAGACCGTGTAGTCATAAGATGCACTGATGGAGTAGGTTCGAAAGGGGGTTGATCTGTAGTAGTACCTTCTTGGACCAAAGGAAGGGGTTGATCCGCGACAGGAACATGCAACAGGGCTGCATCAGGTAAATTGGCCGTTGTAGGAGGCTGGGCCGGTTGCGGTGTATGTGCCTGTGCAGTAGGTGGCAAGTCCAATAAGGAAGGACAAAGTGTGCATGGAGTAGAAGGCGCAACAGAAGGCTTGGGCTTCGAAACAGGATCATGTAAAAGTGACTTGAGGCCTGCACAAGGTTCCAAAAAGGTTGAAACATCAAGGTTATCAACATTAGAAGATGTTGGTTGATTAGAAAAAGGAAATGATGATTGATGACTCATCAAATTGGGTATGTCGGGTCGTATAAAAGCGGGAAGCTACAGGATCGTAACACCTAAACCCTTTTTGGGACGAGCTATATTCCAAGAAAATACAAGGTAAACTTCGAGGAGCAATTTTATGTTGCGCATAATCACGGAGATACGGAAAAACTCGACACCCAAATAACTTGAAATTTGCATAATTAGGAACTGTGTTATATAAGAGCTCGAATGGAGTTCTATTACCAAGCACCAGTGTAGGCAATCTATTTATGATGTACACAGCCGTAGAAAAAGCGTCAAGCCAAAAATAAGCTGGAGCATTTGCATGAAACATTAGTGAAAGACCTGTTTCAGTAATATGTCTATGTTTACGCTCCGCCCTTCTATTCTGTTGAGGTGTATATGGACATGATATACGATGATGAATACCGTGGCTATTAAAAAATCACGAACACAATGATTAACAAATTCGGTTCCCCCATCACTTCGAAACACCTTCATCGTAGTTGAGAACTGATTGCATACAAATTTGTGAAAGCAAACCAAAACCTCATAAAAAACCAGATTTAGCTGTTAAAGGATATATCCATGTGAAATGAGAGAAATCATCAACGAAAATCACATAATATCTGATGCCATCATTAGTGCAAACAGGGGCAGGTGTTGGAATTTATAAGCACGTAAACATGTAAACATGCGCAGCGGAAATAAATGTTCTCCAACAACGAACAATTTAATTGCATAATTAAGTACGAGATATCTTAAACAAGAGATCTTACAGAGCTTCGTACGCGAAGTCCTCTACTACGGTATCCACGCAACAGCTATTCACCGATTTGCACCGAGGTGCCAGCTTTGAATCTCTAGACGAACTTGTTAGGAAAACTCGAACAAGAGATTTTATGGAAAAATTATATCTCTTGTGTATATTTCTGAATTTTCATGACACATATTTATAGGGATTAACTTGGCTTAACTCCTAAGCAAGATATCGGACCTAGCCCGTAATATAATCTCTACGGATTATATTTCCCTAGATACGTTCCTACGAATAATATCTTTACCATATTTATTATTCTTGTATAATAATATTCCAAATATTATTATTGAGATTTCATATTTAATTAAATCTAATTTAATTAAATAATAATAATAATTAATTCCAAATATAATTATTATTATATTCTCTATAAATTAAATATTATATCCACTATAATACTTAATCAACCAACTATAATCGGCGAACTGTCATTGCTTATTGTGTGACCCATAAGCCCTCATATATCAAGCGATTAGTCAAACTAACGGTCTTAATTGAACCCTAGATAATAAATCAGACATTCTCAATATACGAGGTACGTTGCGAGGAAATCTGCAACTACCGGTAATACTGTAGGCTATTGTGATATCTTCCTTTCATTCGCGAATACTCGATTAAGTCTTGAACATGATGAAGTGTCTATTCAAATAACTTAATCATATTATCTCAAATCACTAATTGATCACTAGTGTCGCACTTGGCCACAAAGTCCAAGCCGACTTGCATCGGCCGATGTCTTAGATCCAATTATGATGAGAAGGCAAGCATTCTCTCTAAATCCACATTGAGGAATGAATCCTATTCTTGGCTCAACTACCACGCACATGTATTTCGTGATGAACCCAATCCATGCCATATCTACCCGTGGAAGGGTGCAAGCGTAGAGTAATCAACCCGAACTTGTCCTTTAATTTCCAAGCATGCAAACGCGAATCAACTTAGCTAACCACTTGTTTCCTTTGGGTTCGATATTTTTATTACTTGGTCAATTGCTTAACTATAACAACGATCTCGTACACTTGCGAGTAGTTCGATTTTGTGCTTAACGAAATTGACAATCAAGTATTTTGAATTAAAGTAGGTATTGTGAAATTATTTTATTTCTATATTAGGGGTGTGAAAGTTATTGTGGAATTTTCCAAAAAGGTAAGTGTGAAGTTGAACGGAGGGAGTATATATTTTGGATCTTAACAAACTTTCATCTAGGGGTGGGCATTGGGTTTCGGGATCCCGAACCAAATTCAAAAAATTACCCGATCGGTTCGGATAATTTTCTTGAAAATTCAAGTTTCGGGTAACCCGAACTCGAAATTTAAAAATTGAGTTTTAGGATCGGGTATTCTAACTTAACCCGAATTTTCCGATCGGGTTCCCAAACTTTTATTTTATTTTAATATTATATTTTAATTCTAATTAAAATGTAATATTATATTTTAGTGTTGGGTTATATTGTTCAATATACTTTTTTTTAGAGATAAATATTGTTCAATATACTCATGACATGATTTATGATAAATTAAAGTGATTACGGACATGTTATTCATTGTACTCGAGTTCATATATTAATTAATTAAAAAAAAAACAAATATTTTGGGTACCCGAAATTTCGGGACCCAATTTTTGGGTGCCCAACATAATTCGGGTTTGAAATCAAATAATTTAGAGTAGGTCTTGTATGAGACCGTCTCATGACATGAGACAGTGAAAATGTGTGTAACTAGGACATTGACTCATTAACACTTTGATAAGGGTAGGTGTTATTTTGTGTGGTCTCGTACCATGAGACGGTCTCATACAAGTTTTTGTCAATAATTTAATATTCTCCCTGAAATTTGGGTATTCAAAATTCGGAACCCGAACTTAAAAAAATCCAAATCGATGTCGACCCCCTACTACAGCACAAACCTTACAAATCTTCGCTAAATCGTACCGCGTGTAAGTTAATTTTCTTTTATTGCATGAGTGGGTCCATGCATTTATTCCTCACCACACCGGTCACTTTCTTACAAAAATGAAAAAAACATGGGATAATTTTAAAAGAAAATTAAAGGAAAATATATTCTGAATATTCATAACTAGTCGCTTCCAGTCCCATAGTACTTATTGTCGGTTCACAGATTAAAGGAAAATATATTCTGAATACAAGAATTTTGTATGTATTAAAATACTTTAATTTTAAATTCAATTTTAAATAAATTTTGATTTTTTAAAATTCATTAAATAAATTGAATTATGAAAAATTAAAATTCATTTGAAGTTGATCTTAAAATTTAAATGCATGCTATGTATTGAAAGCACACAACAATCACTTTCTGAATATTCATAGCAAAGACAATTTATCAAAAAAAAAAAAATATATATAATTTGTATACCTTGCATCGAAATTACTATATAATTATTTGTATTCTTTTCTTTTTATTAACAGTCTTATTAGATTGCAAATGATACCACCTCCGTCCCAGAAAAAATTGTCATTTTTTTTTACGTGATTTAATGCGATATGACGGAGGGTATTACAGAGTTTTTTTAGGTTCATTTTTGAACAAAATGATTGTTAATAAAAAATTTGCATCGCATGCTTTCCATAAACGATCATTTTATTAAAAAGTGGATTTCATAAAACGTTGTAATATCTCTGACATATCGTATTAAACCACATGAAAAAATAGAGTTAATTTTTAGGGACGTTATTAAATAAAAAAAAAATATCTAGACCATTTGGGTGTTAATACATAAATGATTATAAATATAAAATTGCTAGATGTTACAGATTTATAGAAAAAGAGATTACATATAAGTGCTTATTTACTTATTCAAACTGATCACTGAGTGAAATAATTGAAGGATCTTATATATGGTCCCATCCGAGACAGCCAGAATTTTATTTCATCAATCATAGGGGTCGTTTGGTTTAAGGGATTGTCTGAGATTGTCTTTATAATCCCAAGTAATCTCGTGTTTGGTTTGAGGGATTGCATAGGACCATGGTCTGGATGGACTAGAACGACTATCTCATGTACAATTCGATCCAGAAAATTTGGTTCTAATCCAATTTTTCTGGTTCTAATCTATCTATTTTCCGATAGTCGCTCTAATCAAATTCTAATTAATCCAATCTTATCCCGTAAACCAAACTACCCTTTTAAGGTTTCGGCTAGCCTTTCACTTCTGTCTAAGTAGGTGGTGTAGTTTGCGTTCAATTATAAGAGGAATATGTTTATTCAATATTCATTCAATTATTATGATTGCGAGTTCTCATATAATTAATAATAAAAAAAATTAAGAATAATATTTTATCTTATATTCTGATTAAAATTAATTTTAACATATACCACAAACGTACGTTATATGTATTTTATCAACAATAAAATGATTTGATAATTATTTCGAGAGTGTAAAAATAAACAAATATCGTGAATAATATCAAAATCTATCTCAAAGAAATATTATTTAAAAAAAAATCTTACTCTCTCAATCAGTTCACACTTTTCTTTTTTTATCCGCCCCACATTAGTTTTCACAATAAAAAAAAGTTTAATTGCAAAAAAAAAAAAAAAAAATCACGAATTTTATGGTTTTTATCAATTACACAATATGAACTTTTTTCATTTGCAATCTAATGCATCAGCTTTATAAGTTTTGCAATTTGAAATATATAATAATTTTTTGACAATAATTAAATGACATTTCTATCAACAATGTCACATAAACATCCACTTAGACGCCAACAAATAAAATTATTTAAAAAATAAATAAAATTAATGTCTTTAAAATAGATTTTAAGTTATATTTCTAAAGTTAAAACATATTTTAAGGACATTATTCTCATTATAGAAAATCATACTTTTATTTGTTGGTATTTACATAGGCTCTATGTGGTATATTCAACAACCATGTCATTTAACTGTTGACGAAAAATTATCACATGTTTCAAATTGCAAAACTTATAAAGTTAGCGCATTAAATTATAAAGATAAAAAGTTCATGTTGTAAATTTGTAATTGATAAAAATTATAAAGTTCGTTATTTATTTTGCAATTAACCTTAAAAATATGAATGTTTTCTCCCAACTTTTATCTTTAATATTATTACTTATTTACTCATTATGTCACTACTTTTTTTTACACAAATAATTTATAACCATTCAATTAAAATTGATTTCACATAAAATAATGATTTTTTTTAACTTTCGTGCCCAAGTTAGTGTAAAAATTAATCTGAAATGGAGAAAATATTTACAATGTTCTTTGCCTAATGCCTAACTAGTGGTGGAGACATGAGATTCTTTAAATTTATTTATTTTAATAAATATTTGGGAAGACAATAGCCACACGACTAATATCCTCATGCTCATGGTTTTTCGACCACAAATTAAAATAAAAGGCCAATAATAGTAGAGTTTTGTTTTGCCTAGGCTTGGCGGCGGGGCGGGGCCGGGGAGCTAATCCCCATCCCCGTCCCCACGATCGCGGGGAATCCCCGTCCCCGTTCCCCGCTTCCAATTTTTTTTTTCTTTTTGAAATTTCAAAAATTCTAAAAAAATCACCATAAAATGCATAAAAATTTATAAAAATCATTTCTAAAATTTAAAATACAAATTAAAAGCATCAAGTTATATTTATAATTTATATATTTATATTTATATTTATTTTCCTTATTTATAGTTTATATATTTATATTTATATATAAAATTAAACGGAGCCCCGCGGGGAACGGGGCGGGGAATACAGTCCCCGTCCCCGCCCCGTCCCCGCTCACGGGGAAAAAAAAATCTCCATCCCCGTCCCCGTTTGGTTCGGGGATTCCCCGCCCCGTTCGGGGCGGATCCCCGCGGGGACCGGGGATTCCCCGCCCCATTGCCAAGCCTAGTACCGGCCACAAAAAATCAAGGATGAAAATATCCGAAAATTTCCACGATATATCCCCGATATATCTATTTTTTTGTGGTTACCGATATCGATATTGGAGGGTAACAATATTTCCATAGTATCAGTAAAAAAATCGATAAATATCAGTATATAAAATCAATTTTGACTATATTTTTGTGCAAATTGAGCATAAAACTGGTAAAATATCGGTAAATATCGAAATATATCGGTAAATATCGAAAAAGTATCGAGAAATATCGAAAAAGTATCGAGAAATATCGAGAAAATATCCATAATTTTATTAAATATCACAAATGTAAAATATGGTCAATTCTATTGTAAATTTTAAGTATTAAAAGTTTGTTATTAAAATTTTATAGTTTTTTAAATTTACCGATATCGAATATATATCCATCGATATTTCCACAAATTTAAGGTCTCGATATATCCATCGATACCGATATTTTCAACCTTGCAAAAAGCGTCACCTGAAATCATCTGTAGTATTTTTTGTGTTTTTTTAATGTTTCATGTTTTGAATATATTATATGTAAGATTTTAAAAAATATCCAATGAATTATTATTTTTGGAATCTATGTGTTAAAAATTCAGCCGTTGAAATATAAAGTGGAATATAAAAAGTGACACAAAAAAATTGAACTATAAAACCGTAAAAAACGCAATAGTTATAACTGTACATGTAACGATTTGTAATTTATAAAAATATTGTAAAGTTTTAAAAATATTTATTTATTTAAAACTAAAATATTCATACATTAAATTACTAACAATATTTAGACCAGTGTGCTACTTTCTAGATCTAAGGTTCAAAAGCGCGATCAGTTTTTTTAGATGGACAAGTTCATAGAGAACTTTGATCTGGTTTCAATTAGGCCCTAATGAAAGGTGAGATTAGTCCCTAAAATTAGTGGATTCTTGAATTGACCGACTCATATAATCTAGAGCATGTAATAAGAGAGGAATAGTTATAATTGACGATTACACGTTTTCATGCGCAATTGTTATTACGTAAATACTCAATATTTCATACAACAAATTTCGCGTAAGACCGTCTCACAGTACATTAGTATCACTTTTTTTAATTGAAAGATTGTATTTTTTAGAGTAAAATGTATACATTGCTTTTTTTTTTTTTAAAGTATGTAAAAATGTAGTCTCTCCGTCCAGAGTATAAGTTTCATACTTTTCTTGTGAGTTTTTGTCTTAGATCTTATATTTGAAATCACGCTTCTTTTTCTATAAATAGCTAGACCTCTTCATCATTTTGATATACCACACAAACATATCCACATATACACAAAAATATTTCTATAACCTCCCACAGCCTCTGAAATATAACCTTCTGGAGATGGAAGCCTTTAACTTAACCAATGTTTCCAGTGCCACCGAGGTAAGAAAAAAAAATCTTGAAATAATTCCCATTTTTTATTATATATATTTAATACGACTTATATACTCCCTCCGTCCACGAATAAGTTTCCCACTTCTTTTTGTTGAATGGTTTAAGAAAGTGTATTTGTTTATTAATATATGGTGGGCCACATGTTGACTTTTGGGATAAAGTAATGAATAGTGTTGAAAAGTAAATTGAATGAGTGGCATTTTTGGTAATATTGTGTGAGTTTGAAGGTTAAAGTTTATAAATAGTAGAGTGTTGCTTTTTCCATTTATGGAATGTGAAACTTACTTGTGGACGGCCCGAAAAGAAAAGTGGGAAGTTTACTCATGGACGGAGGGAGTACTATCTTAATAAAATTTTGTTGCCATGCAGGACAAATTCTTGGTAAAATACTCGGAAAAAATAGAGCAGGTGAGAGACGTGTTGGTGAAAATGGGACAAGATTCTTTAGAAAGTTTAGTTGTAATAGATTCTATACAACGCCTTGGGCTTGGGTACCTCTTCAAAGATGAGATTGAAGCCATTCTTCATCACCATTATTTGGCTCCAAAGGATGATCATCATCATAAACTTTACATGGCTTCTCTTCGATTTCGCTTGCTAAGGCAACACGGATACCAAGTTCATGCCGGTAAATTTAATTGACAAAAACGTGTGCTAAACCCAAGTTCACGTGAACTCAATTTTTTCAAATATCACTATATATATACACACACTATTACTGTTGAAGAATCAAGCACTTTTTTAAACGGTGACAGTTGAGATATGCATAACAATGATGGGAAAATTGCAAATTCGGTCCCATGAGAATTTTCCAGTAACAATTTTGATCCCACGTCCTTTTTTTTTATTTTTTTTGCAAATTTGGTCTCTTTCGTTAATTTTTGGGACCAAAGCTGCAATATTTTGAGACGGAAAATGTTGAAAAAAATTGCGGGACCCAAAATATCGAAAAAAATACTACTTTTGCAGACCACCTATTCTCATGGGACCAAAATTTCAATTTACCCTGACAATGAGTTAATGTGAACTCGGGTTAATAAGAGCCCTATTCAATTTAATTTCAAAATGTACACATATATATTCATGAGCAAATTTAATTTCACGTGCAGATGCATATTTCATGGGGTTTAAGGGCGAGGATGGTAAATTCGAGTGGAAAGATGATGGTGTAAATATTAGCGAGACAGAAGGCGTGTTAGCGCTTTATGAAGCGTCGCATTTAAGCATGGAAGGGGAAGACATTCTCCACGAAGCTGCGGTATTTAGCTCTCAACATCTCAATGCTAATCTAAATTGGGAGGAAGATGAAGAGAAAGCAACAATGGTGAAGAATTGCTTACAAAATCCTCAACACAAGACCCTCGCACGTGTCACGGTGCAAAACACGGGAAACACGTGGGAAAACGTGTTGCAAGAATTAGCCTTTTTTGAGTCAACACTGCTTGAGTCCGTACACAAGCATGAAATCGTTCAAGTTGTCAAGTAAGTCCGTACACTGTGTGTTTACTTCATGTCACATTTGTGTATGTGGATTGATAGCGTAGTAAGCTAAATATTATAATAAAACAAAATGAGATCAACATGTATGAAATTAGGTATAGGTTATATATGCACATCAAAATTAATATGGCCTAATTTTATACATTCACACTAGATTTTCATTAATGTGGATATTAAAAGATAATTATATTTTAATGTTACTGATGGATTAATTAATAAATTTATAATTACAAGAAGATGATTAGTATTTATTAGGCATACTGACAAACAAAGACATTAATTTTTGTTTGCGTTGCAAAATGACAAATAATTAGTACTACCATTTTAAATAAAATCAAACAGAAAATAAGGAATTGTTTTCGAAAGTATAGTATGTATTACACAATTTAGGGTAATTTTTTTTAAGGACTGTAACTTATGGGGGTGACAAAACGATGACCGCAATATTTTGAATTCGCAAAACGAGTACCGTAACTTTTTCGCACTAAGCAATTTAAGGACCGTAACTTCTAAAAATAACAAATTAAGGATACATATCAATTTAATTTGTGCCCAAATTCTACTCTAAGTCAAAACAAACTTGGGCCAATTAGCCCATTTGGTTTGACTTGGACTAATTTAGAAGTTACGGTACTTAATTTGCCAGTTTTTATATATTATGGTTCTCATTTTGTCATCTTGTACAGTCCTTTAACAAAATTTATGAAATTAATAATTAATGTTACATGTATATACATAGGTGGTGGAAAGGCCTTGGACTGAGCAATGAGATGAAATTATTGAGGGACCAACCTCAGAAATGGCACGTGTGGTCGATGGCAGTTTTGAGGGACCCCATTTGGTCCAGACATAGGATTCTCTTAACTAAGCCAATTTCTCTTGTCTATGCGGTTGATGACATCTTTGATCTTTATGGTACCATCGATCAACTCACTCTCTTCACACAAGCTATCCACAGGTATATACATAGTATAAATCTTACGTATTTAATGGCTAATTAATTAAAACATGACCTAATTATCTCTATAATATATAAATGCACAAAACAGATGGGAAATTTGTGAAGCGGAAAAGCTACCAAATTACATGAAAATATGCTTCACGGCAATTCAAGATACCACCCACGAAATTAGTCGCATGGTTTCTCAAGAGTATGGATGGAATCCCGTAGAGTTCCTAAGAAAAGAGGTGCAATTTAATTTTGTACATTAATTTGAGTTTCTCCCTTATATTTATTTGATGTTAGATTTTGATGAAATTAAATTTTATATTGGGAACAAGTCCTTGGACCTACTCTATCCACGAAATTGAGTTTTCCACTTTTAATTTCAAGAAAATGAGTTCTTTCTAAAATAATTCATTTTTAGTCCCACAATTTTCTTTTGACATTTCTGGTCATAAGAGAATTGCAATTTTGGTGTTAAGCGAATGAATAATTTGCAATTTTGGTTTTAAAGAGAATGTTGTGAATTTGCAGTTTTGATACTGAAAATTATCGGATGACACAAAAACCACAAAAAAAAAAAAAAAAAAGGCAAAAAGAGGACCACTTTTGTACATAGTTACCAAAAGTGTTTTACATTCATTCTCTTGAGACCAAACTGGTATTTTCCCCACAAAATTGGAGACCGTTAAATTGAATAATTTCAACTTTGGATAGGCACACTCTCATATGCAACTGGTGTACAGTGCATTCACTCAACAGTCGATGTTGTTTGCACCGAAAAGTACTGTAGGCTGATTACACTGAAAAGTGTGGTTAAATTACACTGAAAAGTTTACCCTGAAAGTCAGATTTCAGTGTAATCTAACCACACTTTTCAGTGTAAGCAGCCTACACTTTTCACTATAAACAATCTGATTGAGTGTACCATACACCAAGTGTAGAAGAAGAAAGTTACTCCTTTGGATATGATTTCTAATTCAAGGCATTGTGATTAAATTGCAGTGGGGAAATTTGTTCAAAGCATTTTTAAGGGAAGCAGAGTGGTTTGCTTCTGGAAATTTGGCAAACGCAGAAGAGTATTTAGAGAATGGGGTGGTTAGCTCAGGGGTACCCATGGTGCTTTCTCATCTTTATGTGATAATGGGCAATTCTGAAATTGATCCACACCTAGGCCTACTCAATCATCCCCATGGCCTTACATACTCTGTTGCCAAACTCCTTAGGCTCCTCGATGACTTGGGAACTGCTAAGGTATTATTCCACAACAAACTAATACATTAACTAATTAATTAATTACTAATTTCAAATTTGATGGATGGGTACAGGATGAGGAGCAAGAAGGATACGATGGGTCATACGTGGAATGCTACATGAAACAAGAGAAGGTGGATTCCTTAGAAGCCGCACGTGAGCACGTGATGGGCTTGGTTTCTGACACGTGGGAAAACCTCAACAAACATGCTCTTTCCTCGAATACTCCCTTCTCTGCTTCTTTCAGAGAGGCGTGTCTTAACGCAGCAAGAATGGTGCCCGCTATGTATAATTACGATAATAACCATCGTCTCCCTCTTCTCGAGCAGCACGTGAATTCTATGTTTCAAGATACCAACTTCACCAAATCAATCTTGGGATAGCTATAGGGTTATATTTAAATTGTGAAAATCTTTGTTGATTAAATTAATAACCATAGGGGGTGTTGTAATGAGATATGAGAAAAATATATAGACATAAAACAAAGATACAGATTTACATGGTTTATTAATGCTATGTTAGATACATCAACTGATAGGAGAGAGGATCGTATATTATCTCAATGTTTTACAGAATACAGAATGACGCTCAGGGATTCAAGACATATCAATAGGGGGAATGTTGTATTTTATTTAATTTAAGGGTAAAATTACTCATGTTGCAAATAAAGTCCACCAATTTGAGTGCTTCTATATAATTAGAATCAAATAGATTCCTTAACTATTTTTTTAATACGTTCAAACTCTTTTTTTTTAATTAAGATCAAATAAACCCTTATTTTTGTAAAAATGGATCAAATAAGTACTTTTGTCAAAAATTAGCCAAACACAGTTAATAACTTGAACCCACTGGTTGTTGAACTTTCCGATCTCGATCCTTCTCTCTAAAATAGAGATTCTTGTGTTGTGAAAATATTGCAATTCACTATGAAACACTTAGTGAAGATTGAAAGAAAACTTGCATGAAAGTAAGGATGAACAAAAGGATTTAAGTGGTTCGACTATGAATTAGTCTACATCCACTATGGAGCTCTACAAAATCTTTATTGATCAACACTAGGATGAATTCTTTACAAAATATAGAGCTAGAAGATGAGAGTAACTCTATACATGAAACTGAAAAACTGAAATTGAATGTGGTGTATTTCCTCTAACTTTGAGGCTATATAACTTGTTGTGTAGAGGCAGTTACAATAAAAAACTTGAGCAAACTTGTAGCTTGCCACTTCATCTAGTTAGTTGAGCAAATTTTTCGTACAAACCAAGTCTCAACCGCGGTGCATGAAGTGTCCAAAGTCACACCAGTAAACTCCCTTAACCGCTTTTTTGTTATAACTGTTTCTTGATGTATATTGTCACTGATGTTGCCACACCCGATCCAACATCTCTTAATTCTAACACAACTTTCACAAATGCATGAAGTGCATGAATTAATAGCTACACTCTTACAATTCTCCACCTTAGCTTTAAATCTTGATCATCATGCTGCAAAGACTCCACCTTAATCACTGCTCTGAACTTAAGAGCAACTTCTTGTCTCTTTATTCTCTTAGAAGTTGTAAGTGCCTTGGTGAAGCAATCTGCTGGATTCTCTTCTGTACTGATCCTTTTAATCTTCACAATGTCTTTATCTATAACATCTCTCACAAAGTACATCTTCACATCTATATGTTTAGTCCTCTCATGATAACCTTGGTGTCTTGATAAATGGATTGCACTTTGGTTATCAAAATAGACTGAAACCCTTCTTTGATTGATGCCAAACTCCTTTAGGAATCCCTTTAACCACATGCTCTCTTTCACATCTTCTGTCAAAGAAACAAACTCAGCTTCTGTTGTTGACAAGTAGGGATGTAATCAAACCAAGCCGTTCGCAAGCTATTCGGGACTCGGCTCGAAAAATATTCGTTCGAGTTCGTTTGTTAAGTTTCACGAGCCGATCTCGAGCCCGATTTCGAGCTCGATTATTTTATCGAGCCGAGCTCGAGCCTGACGGTATTCGGCTTGAAAGCTCGCAAATAGGCTCGTTTACTGAGCTCGCGAATAGGCTCGTGAGCAGGCTCGCGAACAGACTCGTTTACTGAGCTCGCGAATAGGCTCGCAAACAGGCTCGTTTACTGAGCTCGCGAATAGGCTCGTGAGCAGGCTTGTTTAATTAATTTTTTCTTTTTATAAAAATATTTAAAAAAATATATCCATAAGAATGTAATGTAGAGACAAATTTATTATGATATTAGTATTATTATGGGTTATTAGGGGCAAATTTATTATTATAGGGTATGGACTATTATGTTTTTAAGTAGACATAGCTTAGATGTGTTATTTTTGTATATTTTTTAAAAATTTTAATTAGCTTTTCGAGCCGATCTTTTTGAACCGAGCCTTTTGAGCCGAATTATTCGAACTCAAGCTCGAATTATGCTTGATTAATTTGAAAACGAGCTTTTTTCGAGCTGAGCTCGAGCCAAGCTCGTTTACTTGGTTAACGAATATTTCACGAGCCGAGCTCGAGCTATTTGCGAGCCTAAAAATTTGCAAACGAGCCGAGCTCGAGCTTGATAGTATTCCGCTCAGCTCGTTTACATCCCTATTGACAAGGCTACCATCGATTGATGTGTGGACTTCCAACTAATGGCTGCTCCATATAGAGTAAACACATATCCTGTGAGAGACCTTCTAGTGTCAAGGTTTGCTGCAAAATTTGCATACACAAACCCTCTTAATGCATCAGTTTCTTCTTCACACTTCTTGTACTGTAGTCCTTTCTCCATTGTCCTGTGAAAATATCTCAAGATCCATTTAACTGATTCCCAATGCTTTCTTTCTGGATTTCTCATAAACCTAGTGACTAGGCTCATGACATGAGTTAAGTATGGTCTACAACAGACCGTGGATACAAAAAGCGGCCTAGGCGGTCGCCAACTGTCCCGATTTAGGGCAAATCGGTGAGAAAAATCATTTAGGGTTCCAGGCGCCACCTAGGCGGCCAAATCGAGCTAAGCGGAGAAGAAATAAAACCCTAAAACTAAATTTCTCATTGCGACAGAGGGGAGAGAGGGCTGGCGGCGCTGCGACGGAGGGGAGAGAGGGCTGGCGGCGCCGCGACGGAGGGGAGAGAGGGCTGGCGGTGCCGCGACAGATAGGGAGAGAAGGCTGGCGGCGCCGCGATGGAGGGGAGAGGAGAGCGGCGGTGAAATTCAGATGAGGACGTGCGCGAAGCCTGAGAAGAGAGGAGAGAGACGACTGTGTAATTATGTATGTATCATTGTTGTACGTATATGCGTGTGCGGGACATGAAGAGAGGTGGGAGAGTATTTTGATTTTTGACTTGGTTGTTGGGATTATAGAGAGAGAGAGAGAGAGGATTTGGCAGATTTGATGGGATTTTGCAGCAGATTTAAGGGATTGAATTTGGGGGAAACATGTATATTTGGGCAGTTTCCAAAAAAACTTAAAAAAAAATTACTAGGCGGCCTAGGTGTTATGCGCTCAAGAAACGTCTGCATAACTTTTTCCGACTTCTTCACCCTTGCAGCAGACCCTAGAGTACATTAGGCTTCCAACATCACTAGCATAAGGTACTTTACTCATCTCAGATATTTTAGTCTGTGATTTTGCTTCTTGGCTCAAAGATAGTTTATCACCTTGCCTCACTGGAGTAGACACATCCTTACATTGATTCATGTTGTATCTATTAAGCACCTTCTTCAAGTAAGTAGGCTGACTTAGCTTCACCTTACTTTGAGCTCTATCTCTCTTAATCTCCATCCCAAGGATCACTTTAGCTTCTCCCAGATCTTTCATCTCAAATTCTGACATTAGTAGAGTTTTAGCAGATTCAGCTCCTTCCATTGTCTCACTGGCAGTTAGCATATCATCCACATATAATAGTAGATAAGTGCATGAAGTTGTATCTCTCTTGAATTACACACAACTGTCATATCTGCTCATGGAGAAACCACATAACAGTATGTGTTGGTGATCGGTTCTAATTGCGTGGATTAGTGACTGTTTTAAACCGGTTTTGAGACCACCAAACAAGACCGTGTGATTGATTACTATCGTTTATAGTAAATATGAAAGATTGGGTATTGAAATCGTAAATACGAGTATTAAATTCGTATTTATTTCGTGTGTGTGTGCATTTTTAGGTGTATGAGTGTGTGTATTGGAGTATTTGTGAATTTGAACTTGTTTTTATTGAAGGAGAGCAACTTATTTATACTAACCACCAAGTAGGTGGTGTACATGACTCTTGGACTACCAAGCTTGCATGCTTGACATGTGTCCTTTTGATTACATTTGATCTTATCTAAGTTAAATCTTAGTTACAAAGTCTAGTTTTTGGTCTTATCACGTCTTCAAAGCTGTTCGCCATTGTCTACGAGATAATTCTACATTTGCCTATCTTCTGTATTTGTTGTTCGCCTTCTGGGTGGATGGCTTATAAGTTGTTCGCCTGTTTACTCTTCATAGGTTAGCCTCCGAATCTTTATATTTGGTGTTGTTTGTCAGAGTCCTGTTCGTCATCACAAGCGAGTAGGTGTCGTACACTCCTTATATTGGTTATTACACTTCGATAGGGTTGATGAACCTGCTCGGTATTATGAGTTTGTTCGCCTTGGAAGGCTTATGTGGATCGCATCACTCCCGATGAAGTCAATTACATGATGACGATCACAAAATGCTCGGCGGCAGAAAATGGGTATTACTATCTAAAGGCGCGAGCAGGCCTCATATGCGCCCAAGAGGAATCGAACCGCCGACCTTCGGGTTACCCGGAGGAGATGTGGACCACTAGGACGCTTGCAATTATTGTTAGTTTTCTTGAATTTAATTGTATATAACTTCAAATTGACTTTCCTTTTTTTTAAATTCATCAAATTAATTCGTTTTTGTTTCTAATTTATTTATATATATATTTACTAATTTTTTTTTAATTTTGTAAATTTAATATTTTAGAATATTATAAATTATTAATTGATTCGGTTTTATGCATTTAATTGTATATAACTTCAAATTAACTCCTTTTTTTAAAAAAATTCATCAAATTAATTCATTTTTTTTGTTTCTAGTTCATTTATATAGATTCATAAAATATGCAAATCTAAAATATTCAACAAAAAAAAATTCAACAAAAAAACTAAATTGTTCAACAAAAAAACTTCCGCTCCCCATCTCTCTACCCCCCCACTCTCTCTCTCTCCCCACTGACTTGAATCGAACTACACTAGCTTTTACTAGTAGCTTCCCCGCAAGAGTACGGGTTCATTGTAGTAGTGGCAAGTATAGGGACCAAGTATTATCGAACCCAAGGGAAAGTGTGTATGCGAATAGATCCCTGAAGATCTACGCGTCGTAATTAATATGAGTGTGTTGTTTTTGGATTTTTTGAAAGATTAATTAAACTAAACTCAATTATCCTACGAATGCAAAAGGAAAATTAAACTAAGTAACAAAAGGTGTGTTTTCAAATATGAGGTGGTGATGCTTAAGATAGGAATCCCTACGTATACTAACGGAGCAGGTACATAATCAAAATAACTGTGACACACAAGAATTAACCTAAGTATAAGAATGCAAGGTGAAAGCTCAAGATTCTAAACCCTAATACTTTACCCTAACACTCGACTTCACTAATCTACTAACGAATTACTAGATTGTGCTTAATTAATGAGACCCTAATTTAACTAAGGTGATGCGGTCGTCCTCCTTCGCTAAACCGGTAGATGAATTAACCTTTCCTAAACTCTCTCGTTAAGTCTACTCGTTGTTAAAGAGTGATACGGTCGTCCTCTCTCTAACACCTTTCGAACAAAATTCAAGAGCGAAGTCTAGATTAATTTTAAGAATTCATTAACCAAGAGAATTAAAACCTAACGTCACAAGTTACACTAATTACGTACCCCCAACCTACTTCTACGAGTTCATCCTACCCTAAGCATACAAGGGTTTTAGCCGGACATGGTTATAACAAAAATAAAAGCAATAGAAGAAACAACGAACAAAAACATGGTAAATTCCACTAAGAAAAGATTAAACATGAACTAGGGTTTAAAGAAATAAATACTAAGAACTGAATTTGAATTGATAAAAACTAAGTTTAGAGCGTTTAAAGTAATCGAGCTAATGAAAAGAAACTAAGAAACGAAAAGAAACTACAATTCGTATGAAAAACCTCAACAAAACGTAAGTAAAACTTGCTCGTTCTCCTCCTCTTCCTCTATCTAAAAACTAAGTATCAAAGTGATTTCTAAAGTTCGGGGATCCTTCAAAACGTGTTTGGAAGAGGTATATATAGGCACGGGTCGAAACGGGAGTTAATGGGCCGAAAATACGCATCCGGAGGCAAAAATCCGAAGTTGCTCGAGCGGTCCCGCTCGAGTAGTGTAGCTCGAATGACACAATCGCTCGAGCGCTGAAATTACACTGTATGTTTTGGGCGCTCGAGCACTTCGCTCGAGCGGTGGCGCTCGAGCTGCTCGAGCGCAAGAAAAGTTCTGTAAGTCTTAGGCGCTCGAGCAATGCGCTCGAGCGGTGGCGCTCGACCTAGTCACTCGAGTGACTTCCAACTCATCCCAACTAATACTTTTCCTCGTCCGCACTAATACCAATCGTATTTCTTCAATATCTTCTCATCCGGGCATCCGTTTGAGTCGATTCAAAGTCCTACGAACTCCATTTTTCGTCCTCTATTCACCTATGAAAACCAAAGAGACAAATTACTGATTTTATAAAAATGACACTCATTTGACTCCAAACACTAATCGAAAACACTCAAAACATGAGTAAATCGGGCACCAAAACATAACAATTTCACGCCTAATCACCCACCTAAGTGTCATCATCAGAGAGGAAGTAGTTTATCTCCTCGTCATACTCGCCACCTGCCCCACCGGCTCCACTCCCTCCGTGTCCGCTCCCTCCGATATCAAGATGTGATGGAGGTGGGGGTGGAGGTGGATCGTTGAATCCCATCTGTTGAGAGATGTTGAAGAACCAGTTACGAAGAGTCTCGTTGTAGCTCGTCAGAGTCTCCATCTGCTTCCGGACGTCTGTCAGCTTACGCTCCACCTGAGAGGGAGTAGAGTCGATCGAGGAGGACGATCCACTGGCCTGGCAGTAGGACTGAGGGATGGCCTTACTGTGACCGTCCTGCCCAACGACCTTCCCCTTCTTGACTCCGGCCACATATAAATAGATATGGTCCTCGTCAATCCGAGGAGGGGTGGGGTTCTCCCCGCTGTCGTTGGTGGGAGCCACCTCCTACGAGGCCTGGGCGAGACGATCCATAAACTGGTTCTGAAATTATATAAATAAAATATAATTATAATTAAATTACAATTTTAATAATTAAATTATAATTAGAATTTAAAAAATACTTACGTGGATCTCGGTGGTGCGGGCGTAGGTAGACGGACCAGTCTCCGGGTTCACTGGGTGGGAGATCTCCACCTGCTCATAGAGAGTGTGCTTTCTGTTGGAAAAATAGGGGTGCCCAGAATCTATTCGGGATGAAATTTAAATACGAATTTAAATTCAATTATTACTAGCATGAATTAATCCTAATTAATTCAAATAATAATTCCAACAACATATTTAACATCATGCATGTTGAATTAATTCACATAAAATCTAGGCGGAATAAACAAGAATTTATGTGACTTACGTACCTCTTGTAGAATTGGCCTTTGAATAAACGGGACAATCACGATCACGCTTTATCAACCAAAAAACATTCTCAAGTATTTCCCTTTCGCCTTACTTGATCACCGGTGGGAGATGCTTTCAAGTAATTTAAATAACTAAGGAAAAATAAAAATATATATGCTCTTGATTTTTCCAACACATGAAATTATGTACTTGGGGATGAAATAATCACTCCCTATTTATAATATGTAGGGGCCGGAATTTTTAATATTTTTGGGCTGGAAAAAATCATTTCTTAGTCTCTAAGAAATCTTGAATATATCCCATATATTCTTTTCTCCATAATAAAATATTCCACAAAAATCTCACCCTTCATATTAAGCCTATAATTTTCAAAATTTACTAGAAAATAATCCAAGATTTGGATCTTATTGAATATATGAGATAATCTTGTATTCCAAGAATACTTATCTTCCATAATATCTTTCCAAGAAAATCAACAAAATCTTTTATCTCCCAATATTCATAATTTTCGAAAAAATAAGGAAAAAATCAGCATAATATATTCTTTTTATTTTAATCACCTTATCATTATTGGGCTACTTAATGGGCAACTTGAGGGGCCTTTAAGGAGAATTAAGATTGGACCTCCTAATGGACTTCTGAATTTCAATATTGAGCCCCAATATAATTCAATCCATTAATATTAATTATTACCACTAATAAATTAATATTGCACTATCCATCTTAATCCATATTACGATAATATGGGCTCCCGGTTATTATTCCCCGCGTTTAAGATTATCAAGTCCATTAATTAATTAAGCTTCTGAATAGCTCTAAATTAATTAATATATTTCACCTTAGAGTAAAGACAGCTCAACATTATTATCCGCACCGAAGAAACTAATTCTTCACTTGCAAGATTTGGTACGATAAAACTTCTGAGCCCACCAAGGGACTAATCACACGAGCCGTACTCGTATGCGTTTCTCCGTATTAAATCTTAGCAACCGTCGTATGATTAATATTACTGCCCAAAGTACAAGGTTCGAAGTCACAATGATTCTCACCCAACATGAATCAAAGCAGTAACCATTAAGCACACACGGTAAGTGACGGAGATTAAGAAATCAACAACTACTGAGGTCAAATTCTTCACATTTCAGAACAGAAGAATTTATCCTCGCTGCTGTTGACGATCAGTTCTAATCTTGAAGATTAATGGTTGTTTTAGATGGTTAATTGATCATCAAACAATTACGTGTGATTGATCACTAACGTAATTAGTGAATACGGATTTCCGGGTTTAGGTGGATTAGAATCGTATGAAAGCTTACGTGTTTAAGTTCGATTGTAAGTTAATCGAGCTGCTTTAGATTCGTAATCGAAGTTTGGACGTGTATAATAATTTGTGCTTTTTTTATTTGCTGAAAAAATCCAAGTATTTATAGACTTTTGCCCAGCAGGAGGTGGCATGACCTTTGGCCGACCAGGCCTGCATGCTCGACACCTGTCCTTTGACTAATTTGACCTTATCTTAACTAAATTCTATCCTTATCTGCTGGACTTGCTCGCAGTCAAGAGCTGTTCGTCATGTTGGACTTGTCCTTGAGGAGTCTTTAGTCTGATTCTGATGGTCTTTCATCTTGCTTAATTGTTATTTTGGCGCTGTGGTTAGATCTGGTCGGCATGATGCCGTTTGAGCTCGTCATGTGGCTTTTGATCTGATTTTGTTCGCCTATGTGTCTTGATCGCATGCAGGTTTTGCTCGCCGGATATCTTGGGTGAATCATGTGTTAATTCCACTTTAATTCTTAAGTGATTTGCGCTAATACTGGTCGCCCAAACGTTGTTTCTGCTCGCCTATCAACAATTGCCCCCTTGCCGATCAATAAATTGTGAAGATGGTGAATGAGCACTTTTTGGGTTGGCAACTTTTAAGTGTCACTGGTGCGAGCAAGAATGTCGCGGGGGCGAGCAACTTTTCACGGGCGGACAACATTGGTCGAGCAGACTCGGGTCGGGGACGGTTGGGATCCCAAGGTCTGGGCACGACTCGAGGTGTGACGTGGGCGGAATGATTGCTGCCGCCCATGCGCACACGATCTCTAGGCGATGCGCCTTCCCGTTTTGTCGGACAGGTGCTGCACGCGCCCAGAAATTGCACTTTGGTCCTTCAACTTTCAACTTTGTTCGCCCGGTACCCCGTTTTTCGAGAAAAATATATAAGGAATTTTTTTTTCACTTTTTTCATTTTCACACTGTTCCTCAAGCGCGAATTCCTCCTTCTTTCTTCTTTCAAATTTCCGACGATCGTTTCCAGTTTCCGGCGACCTTCAAACGACGTCAAGGTAGTTTCTTCTTTGCTTTCTTCTTCTATTTCTTCTTTTCTTGCGTTGTGTGCGTTCTAGACTCACCAAAAATCCCTACTCCGCCGTGGAAAATTCTGAACCGCCGTGTTTTTCCCTTGCCTGAATCTGCAAAACACTAACTTCTTCCCCTTAACTTATTGGATGGCGTCGCACTCTGAGACCGGTTCTTTTCCTCCCCGGAATCCTAAAAAACGGCCCATCGAAGAGAATCTTCCCATAGTCAACCTGGAATCCGATCCCGAGGCGGCTTCGGTTGCACGCTCGATCAACTCTGGAGCTTGTCCCTCCGGGGAAAGAGAGGAGCGAGCAAATCCTGCTCGCCAGCTCTTGGAGGAAACGAGCTCGGACCTACACGAAGACGAGGACGAAGAGGTCGAGGTACTTCAGCTGGTGAACCTTGACGAACTAACCTGGGCCTATCTAAAAGACATCAACTTCCCCGCGCCCAGACTGATCAAGCATTGGGTTCCAGTCGCGGTTGCTCGCCGTGTCGACTGGAATGAGTACGAAAAGGAGCACTCCAATCGATTCATCATTCCTGCTCGCGGAGTACGGAAGCTTAAAGCGACCGAGTTCGCAGCGAGCTGTATCGTGTCCGCCATTACCGAGGAGGACTTGGCCGGGATTCGGAGGGATTACAAGATTCCCTTTGACATCCCGATGTATGCTCCTTTGGTGGACGACAGAGCTGATCGCCCACCACGCAGATTGACGGCGATCAACCTCGCCACCCTGAATGTTGGAGTTTCTTTGCCGTTGCATCCTTTGGTCGGTCGATTCCTACAAGACATGAACTTGGCTATCACCCAACTTACTCCCGTTGGGTGGATAAATTTGATGGCTCTGATGGTGATGTTCGCCCTGGAGGGGTATCCCAATAGGCTGTCCGCCGAAGAGGTTGGCTACCTGATGACGATGACCGGCTGCACCGGGGAAGAGGCGGGCTGGTACTATCTGAAAGCGCGACCAGGCCAAAAACTGGTTGAGGACATCCCTGGGAAGGTGCGAGACTGGAAGCATGACTGGTTCTGGGTCGGAGGTGACTGGCGTGCTTCTGCTCATACTTCAGGGGGTCCTGAACGAATTGAGACCCCGGCGGAGTTTAGGGAATTAAAGCGTGAGTCTTACCTCTTCTATAAATTTGAAGTGGTTAGACTAATTTTAATTCTCTTTTTCCTTTGTTTCAGGTCCCAAAAACTTGGGGTGACGAACTGTGAAGAACAGCATCAGCGATCTATTCCTGTTCGTTGCGTGTTTGATCGCCCTCCGTCGCCGAGAAGATCGCAGCATCGGTCATCTTTTCTCCGAGGACACATTGCGAGTTGCCCATCTCACAACTTATCCTCACCATCTCGAGGCTCTAGCTCGGATCCCAGAGGGTAAGTATCTTTTCATGTCGGGCGAACTGATCTGGTCGGCCTTACACTTAGTATTAACTCGTTTTTCATGTCCTTTACAGATCAACTCGCCACAGTTGCTCTTCACCCTTCCTTTCTTGAGCTCGATAACCGTGTGTGGGAGATGCCAACTAAAAAAGGACGCAAGAAGTCGGACCCCCTCTCGAAGATTATCGCACTTGCGGCCAAGGGTGGAAAAGGCGACCCAAGGCAAGCCGGAGGGTCCAGCTCGGCACAGCCACCTGCCCCAGTGGCGAGTCCACCCAAGACACTGGTCCCGAGGACGAAGAGGCTTCTTCGCGGAGATGGCACTCCCGTCTCTAACGCTGAAAAGGTAGCCAAACGAGCAAAGACTGCTCAAGAAAAAGTAACCGTGGCTGTCCGACCATCCGAAGGCGACAGCAAGCAAACTCCTTCCGTGGAGCGCCCCGGTGAGCAAGCTCTGGTCGTCACTACCCGTGAAGGATCTGGTCATCCATCCGACCCCACCTACCTTGGCTGGGACAAGGGTCGTCTTGATAGGTACAACCCTGCTCGCCCAGGACACTTAGCATTTTCTTTCTCATCTCATTTTTTTTACTAACTGAATATTTCTTTTCAGCTACTCGCCCGAGCAGTACCCAGGGCGATCTAACTTGGTGCATCGTTTTGCCTGCTCGAAGGTGCCGACCAACCTTCGCGAGATCCCGGACTCTTTTATCCGCCGCGCTTCCAAGGTCGTGGCTCGTAGCTGACTAAGGAGCTAAACGAGACCGTCAAGACACAGGCGCCTCGTGATAATGGCCTTCTGTGTCTTGTTGAGGCAGGCAACACCTTGGCGGCCGTGCAGCGCTTGGTCGACCAGGTTGAGGACCTTGAGAAGGACTCACGTCAGCATGCGGCCACCGTCAGCCGTATTGCCAAAGAGCGCGATGATGCTAAGGCTGAGGCGGAGAAGATTATCACCGACCTCGAGAACAAAGCCAAAGCTCATCAGGTTAGCGAACAACGTGCCCTGGACCTGCACGTCAAAGTCTCTGAAGAGCTGAAAGTCAAGATGGCCGAGGTCGAGCAAATGCGGGCAGAACTTGCCCGCGCACAGCAGCAGAAGGAGGTCGCCGAGAAATTCGCGACTGAGGCGACGACCAAAATTGCAGACCTTGAATCCCAGCTCGCCAACTCCATTACCCAAGAGGAACTTATTCCTAAGATGGAGGTGAGCTCGATTCTGGGTTATGTGACTAGCTATGCGGAGAGCATCCGTATCGCACATGATTTTAAGGCTGCCACAGTCGTTGAAGAGATCGGCAAGGAGTTGTGCAATTTTGTCGAATCGAACCCTCCTGCCCCGGGCACAACTCTCTAGATTGGCGACCTGCCTGAATATGGGGTCAAGCTTGACTTCATTGGTCCGGAGATAATTATCACAAGTCCTCCAGAGGACGAGGAAGATGAGGAGGGCAATGCTGCCGAGGGCGAGCAAATCCTGTCAGTCGATCAAAATGAAAGAGCTCTAAAAGAGCGTGCTGACGCTGAGGGATTAATCGCCGAGCTAACCCAAGTGGTCCCAGTTGACCCTGCCCTCGAAGGTTCTCCTCTTGAAGATCCCAAAGATGACAACATCTCTCCTCCTGCCGGGCAAGGATCTTAGCGGACAGGATTAGCTAGGGACTTGTACTCTTCTTTTCTTTTTGTTGTTGTAGTTGTTCGTCTTTATTGTAATTTTTGGGCGATTAAGCCTTATCTTCAATGAATATATTTTGCTCAATTGCTCGTCTTTTATCTTACATTAATTGTTCTTTGCATCTTTATCTGTGCTTCAACAATCTTAATGTAGTTGGGCCTTGTTCCTTAAGAACTTTTTTGGCCTTAGGATTTAATGGGCTTTTGGCCTTAGGCTATGTTCATTTAAAAATGAACAGCCTTCAATGGGCTTGGTTGTATAATCAACTTGCGCCTTGAGCTTACATTTTTGCTTAAACGGACAACTTAACATTGAAAAGATCTTAAAAAATTACAAGTGCTGAAAGCGACCAAAAACGTAATCCTGTACTAGCTAGGTTGAATCTGCTCGACAAAGACAATGTTAAGCCTCCAACCAATAAAAAACATTATTTACATCAGGAGTCAAAGTTGCTCGACTACTATACAATTTGTCAAGGCATCCTTTAGACTTCTTAAGAGGAAATAAAACCATACAAGATATTGACCTTCTAGGCCGCGACCAGACTTGACCCAATTCAACTCTGTTCGACCACTTATACTTGGTGAAAATTTCAAAAAATTAGGCAAGTTTTTGGATCCATCTTGTATCTTTGCCATTCCAGTTCGCCCAGTGGACTTAGTAGCTCGCCCATCTCAACTTCACTCTCTCATGAGGCAAAACTGGTCACCTACTGAAAGTATTTTCTTAGATTAGATGCATTCCAGGAATATTGGACCGAGTTTCCATCTAAGTCCTCTATGTCATATGCTCAATTGGGTAACCTGTCTGTTACCCTGTATGGGCCCTCCCAAGTCGGGCCAAATATGCCTGGAGGTGGGGCAAACTTCTTTCTTAGAACGAGGTCACCAACTTCGAATTTTCTTATCTTGACTTGGGAATTATAGTAACGCTCTGCTCTTTGCTTGTACGTGGCATTCTTTAGCTCAGCATGTAATCTACTTTCTTCGAGCAAATCTGCTTCTGTGGCTAAAGCAGAATGATTTGCTTGTTCATCAAAGCTGGTTGTCCTGACTGTGTTAGTCTTTAATTCAATTGGTATCACCGTCTCTGTCCCGAAAGCCATTGCAAAAGGTGTTTCTCCGGTGCTTGACCTGGGAGAAACCCTATATGCCCACAGGACTTCCGGGAGTTTTTCTGACCATCTACTTTTACTTTCTGCCAGACGTATTTTCAATGTATGCTTGATGATCTTATTTACAGCTTCAACTTGCCCGTTTGACTGGGGATGATAGGGAGTCGAATAGTGTTTCCTGATCCCCCATTTTGTACAGAAATCTCTCAATTCCTTTCCGTCAAACTGCGGGCCATTATCTGTCACGATTGTTCGTGGAATTCCAAAGCGACAGATGATGGTCTGCCAGATGAAGTTGATCATGTTCTGTTGTGTAATTTTCACCATGGCCTTCGCTTCTGCCCACTTTGTATAATAATCGACTGCTATGATGACAAATCGAACATTTCCTACTCCTGCCGGGAAAGGACCAATAATGTCAATTCCCCATCTTTCAAATGGCCATGGACTATAAACCGATACAAGCTCCTGGGCCGGGGCATGGATACTTGGAGCAAAAACTTGACACTGGTGGCAAGCCTTGGCTACCTGGATTGCATCTTTCCGTAAGGTTGGCCAATAATACAGTGTGATTTCCACAAACTCCATAATGTATATCCTCCAGGACTGTCCTTCCTTGCCCCCTAGACAAACACTTGAGTAGCGGGAGTGAGAAGCCTCTTTTGTAAAGCTGTTCGTCTACCAGAGTATAACTGGTCACTTGTTTCTTAATTCTTTCAGCTTCAAACGAGTTGTTTGGTAACTCCCCGTCTTTCAAGTATTTGGCTATAGGAGATCTCCAATCATCATCGTTGTTGTATTCGACTACTTGGTTTACTTCGTAGTCCATTGTTGATGGTTGGACTTTTCTGGTAATGACAATGTCTGTCAGATCTGCTGGCCCATCGCTTGTTGCTAATCTTGCTAGGGCGTCAGCTTGTGTGTTGTTCGATCGGGGTATCTGTTAGATAAATACTTGGTCTAACAGAGATACCAAGTGAGCAACTATTCGTTGATACTCGATCATTTGCTCGTCTCTGGCCTCGTATTCACCTCGTACTTGGCTTACAATGAGTTGGGAGTCTCCGAAAATTTGGAGTCGTTTTACTCCAACTACTAATGACAAGTGTAGACCTGCAATGAGGGCCTCATACTCAACTTCGTTGTTGGTGGCCATGAATTCAAATCTGACTGCTGAAGTGAATACTTGCCGGTCGGGA
Source organism: Ballota nigra (assembly GCA_947034835.1). NCBI lineage: Eukaryota > Viridiplantae > Streptophyta > Magnoliopsida > Lamiales > Lamiaceae > Ballota > Ballota nigra. The sequence continues at coordinate 100,818,140 of OX344724.1, read as the reverse complement.
CTGATGAGCACTATCCCTGCCCCCGAGGCCAGGTTTGTTGACGAACCATCCACATAAAGATGTCATGGGTGATCTAGCCCTCTCGTTGGATTTTGTGGAAAGGTTAACTCGACTATGAAGTCGGCCAACGCTTGTCCCTTAATCGCGGTTCGAGGTGCATATGTCACGCCAAACTGGCTTATCTCTATTGACCACTTTAGAAGACGGCCAGCGGTGTCAGGTCGATGTAGTATTTGTCTGAGTGGGAAAGTTGTCAAAACTTCGACTTGGTGATCGAAAAAGTATGGTCTTAATTTCCTGACACTCATGACAAGAGCATATGCCAGCTTTTCAGTCGGTGAGTACTTCACCTCAGCATCATGCAGGACCTGGCTGACATAGTAGATTGGCAGGTGAAACTTGCCATCCGCCCGAACTAACACCGAACTTATGGCCCTGTCAGACGCTGCCAGGTATAAATATAGCTTCTCACCGGGAATTGGTTTTGACAGAATTTTTACATCTCCCAGATATTCTTTCAATTGATCAAAGGCTTTCTGGCAGTTTTTCGTCCAGGCAAAGTTGCCCTTTTTGATGGGCTCAAAAAATGGACGACACTTGTCTCCTGATCGTGATATGAACCTGTTTAAAGCAGCTAGGCAACCGGTCAACCTTTGCACTTCTTTAACAGAACGTGGTGGTTCCATATCGACGATCGCCTTTACTTTTGCTGGATTAGCTTCGATTCCGCGTTTGCTGACCAGATGGCCCAAGAACTTCCCAGAATGTACTCCAAAGCTACTTTTCTTTGGATTTAACTTCATATTGTATTTTCGGAGTATGTCGAATACCTGGGAAAGATGATGGAGGTGATCTTCCTTCTGGGTACTCTTGACGACTATGTCGTCGACGTATACTTCCACCGTTTCCCCAATATGTTCGTCAAACATCTTGTTGACTAGCCTTTGGTAGGTTGCTCCAGCATTGATTAGACCAAACGACATCCTCTTCCAGTATAACAAATTTTTGTTAGTATAAAAGGCCGTATTTTCTTGGTCGTCCGGGTGCATTGGAATCTGGTGGTATCCTGCGAAAGCATCCATGAATGTGAACATTTCGTGACCGGCAGTACTGTCCACCAGTTGATCGATGTGCGGGAGCGGAAAGTTATCCTTCGGGCATGCTGCATTATGATCTGTAAAATCTATGCATAGCCTCCAGGTTCCGTTCGGCTTTCGTACCAGGACAGGATTTGCAACCCATTGTGGACATAACGCTTGTTTAATTAAATCGTTGTCCAGCAACTTTTTGACTTCTTCGTTTAAAGCTTGATACTTGTCTGGTCCATACTTTCATCGTTTCTGGTGGACAGGTTTTCGGACTGGGTTGATATTCAACCTGTGACAGGCATCCTTCGGGTCGATTCCCAGTATGTCAGCATGGGACCATGCAAAGACGTCCAAGTTAGCCTTCAGAAAGTCCGTCATGCGCGTTCTGTAAGGTTCGGGGAGTTCAGACCCGATGTAAAGTTCAAGACTGTCACGTTCAGGATCAATCTTGATGGCCTCCAATTCTTCAACGGGAGTTGCCCGTCGTTTTTGCCCCTTCCATCGAGGGTCAACTATTGGTCCTTCCGGACTTAGCTCATCCTCGATGTTCATGGGTTCAACACCCAACCGGGGGTTAAAATCATCCGCGGGTTCTGGGTGAGACTCGGCCACCAAAGTTGGACTCCCCTTGTTATCATTTGGGCACAAACAGTCGGCCACGGGGAGTAATATTGCTTCTGGCAGGTTTTGCTCGCCGCCCTGTTGCGTCTGGTCGCCCGTGGGCGAAGGTTGGTCGTTAATGTCCATCTTATCGTTTTGAGCTCCAAGAATGTCCTCCAAGATTGAGGGTTCATTTTCAAGTTAACGGGTTGACGCTTCCATCATAGATACCTGTCCTTGTCTTGACTGAATTTGCAGGAGGCATTCTCGAGCTTTTCTCTGGTCTCCTTTCACAGTGCCAACTCCACTTGCTGTTGGGAATTTTATGCAATAATGGTAAGTTGAACATGCGGCCCTGAATTCGTTTAAGAAAGGTCGACCCAGGAATCCATTGTACGTTGATTCTTGATCAACAACCAAGAAATCCACCATTCTTGCGATATTTTTCTCGGGCTCTTTGACCGTCACAAGTTGCATAGCGAAAGTTACTATTCCCAACGGGATTGTCACAGCATTTTCGAATCCCAGGATACGGTGATTTGTGTCTCTGATGTAGCCTGCATAATCTCCCATTTGGTCAAGCGTTTTTTTGAAAAGGACATTCGTGTAGGCTCCAGTATCCACCAGTAATCTATGCACCCCGGTCTCCATAATCTTAGCACATATCACAAGTGAATCGTTGTGAGGGGACAGTACTCCTTCCAAATCTTTGTCGGTAAAAGTTAATTCCGACGTTTGCATGGTAGGTGGAATAATCCCCATTTCTTCTACGTGACCGATCGCTCGTAATTCTGTCTTTCTTTTTTCGATTAGAAATTGGTGGTCGCCCATCATAATAACCACCTAGGGGTCCTGCAGGCTCCATCATCTGGATGTCTTGAACCGGTCCTCCGACTGGCGCCTGAGCTGGTCGCCCAGCCCGATTCCAATGAGGTGCATGTTCCTGGTCTTCTTCATCAGAATCTTCGTCTCTAGTTCTTTTGCCGGGCTGTCTTTTTACGAACTCGGATAGCTTTCCCTCTTCGTAAAAACGCCATAACTGCTTCAGCAAGTCACGACATTCACTTGTAAAGTGTCCCACGCTCTGGTGGTATGCACAATATTTATTCTGGTTCAGCTTGCTTGTATCCTGACGTATTTTACGGGGAGGTGTGAGCAGTTCTTTGTCTCGAACGTTATTGTAAACCGTATAGATTGATACGGTAAGAATGTGGTTAAGTTTGTCCTTCAGCTCCGTTCCTTCAGTAAACGCCTTCATGTTTTTGGGAGCTCGATAACCAGTTCCAGGCTTCTTCGCACCCTCTTTCTGCTCTCCTTTGTCTCCCATGTCCTTTTGTAGGGCTTCATGCATGGAGACAAAAACGCCTGCCCGATCTCGAAACTCGGCATATGTCTTCAGGCATCTTAGGTGCACATCTTTCCAGAGTTCAGTACCCTTCTTGAGCCCAGCCAAGATGGCCACAATCTTGGTGTCTTCACTGACAGACTTCCCTTCTAACAAGACCTTGTCGAATCTTTCCAGATACGATCGGTCTGACTCGTCGTCAGTTTATTTCAAGTCAGATAACCGATGTCTTTGGGATAGATAAGACCCGGCCGTAGAGAAATGGGATAAGAACTCTTTACCCAGCTGGGCAAACGAATGAATTGAATCTGGTGGCAAAGCCGAAAACCACTTATGGACACGATCCCCGAGAGTTAAAGGAAAGTTTCGACATTGCGTTGCGTCACTTGCCCCCATTGATACCATATAATTGGTATACTTCATCAGATGCACCCGGGGATCCGCCGTGCCCTCATATTGGATACTTGCTGGAAACTGGATCTTTTGCTGAATTTGAGCCTTCAGAATCACCACAGATAAGGGTGAGACCGGAAGAGTCGTGTTCCCGTATCCTCTCTGTTGATCTAGCTGGCCCTGCATGCTCTCGATGGCCTTTCTCATGGAGGCGAGCTCCTCCAAGGATCCCCCCTGACTCTGAGGCTGTTCGGCGAGCAGAGGCGCACAACCGTCTGTTCGCTCCAGTCCCTCATTGGGAGCGGGAACCCCCTGGATTGGCCTCCTGGGATTGGGCTCTGCATTTGGGCCAAGGCGACCAAAAGCTGACCTAGTCAGCCGGTCAAGGACTGATTGGCAAGCAGGTACTGCAGTTGGGCGAGCTGCTCCAGCAGTGGGATGGACTTCCAGGATTCCTCGGCCACGTCGACCCAATATTTCAAGAGCACTTTGGCGTGTGCCCTGACTTGCTGCCATGGCCGGATTCTGAGTCGAACCTCCCTGACTAGCGGCTTCGACATGTTTTTTTTCTTTGCCCTTGACCTTACGAGCTTGGGCGCTATCAGCCTCATTCAAATGATCCCCCCTAGCCTTATCATATTCGCGAGTCTTTGTGGGGCTACCCCTTGCTCGCACATATGATGGGCCAGGTTGGGCTTGTTGTCTTTGTAAAGCCTGGAGCATGGCAATTGTGCGCGCCAATTCGTCGGGGTTGCGGGCAATGGCGTCCAACTCTGGTGGTATTAACTGGCGAGCAACATTAGTTTGATTTTCTTGGTTGTTTCTGCTCGCCCCTGCTCGCCCACCAGCTTGGGATATTCGGGAGTATGAATCCCGGGTTATATGTTGAGAACGTTGTGTCTCTCATGATTGAGGCATGTTCACAGAAGATATCAAGTGTTGTTCTTAGTGTTCTTGAGTTTTTTCTTCAAAAACTCAAACTTGTTCTTCGATTCTGGGGTAATCTTACCGTATTCAATGATTCGGAGGTTCGAACCCTCCTTCTAGCGCCAATTTGTTGACGATAAGTTCTAATCTTGAAGATTAATGGCTGTTTTAGATGGTTAATTGATCATCAAACAATTACGTGTGATTGATCACTAACATAATTAGTGAATACGGATTTCTGGGTTTAGGTGGATTACAATCGTATGAAAGCTTACGTTAAGTGTTTAAGTTCGATTGTAAGTTAATCGAGCTGCTTTAGATTTGTAATCGAAGTTTGGACGTGTATAATAATTTGTGCTTTTTTTATTTGCTGAAAAAATCTAAGTATTTATAGACTTTTGCCCAGCAGGAGGTGGCACGACCTTTGGCCGACCAGGCCTGCATGCTCGACACCTGTCCTTTGACTAATTTGACCTTATCTTAACTAAATTATATCCTTATCTGCTGGACTTGCTCGCAGTCAAGAGCTGTTCGTCATGTTGGACTTGTCTTTGAGGAGTCTTTAGTCTGATTCTGATGGTCTTTCATCTTGCTTAATTGTTATTTTGGCGCTGTGGTTGGATCTGGTCGGCAAGATGCCGTTTGAGCTCGTCATGTGGCTTTTGATCTGATTTTGTTCGCCTATGTGTCTTGATCGCATGCAGGTTTTGCTCGCCGGATATCTTGGGTGAATCATGTGTTAATTCCACTTTAATTCTTAAGTGATTTGCGCTAATCCTGGTCGCCCAAATGTTGTTTCTGCTCGCCTATCAACAGCTGCAGGTTCTCTTCAACACATACTAAATGTGCTAGTGCAATCTATTAGTCAAGACAGACCAATCTGAGACTTACACATTGACCTTTCACGACGGATTGTTCAATTCCACCTAGGCCGTGAAAATGTATGTTTCGTTACAAGGAAACTGTTAATGTTATCTTCCGTGATCGGGTATCACCACATTAACTACAATGTAACTAGTACCATTATGAACTGTTTGCAATAAATATTCAACATTCAATCATATCTAAAGCAAATGTGATAAAAGAATTATTCTCATAAACAAGTGTTTGATACATGAGTTATACAAAGTAAAAGCATACTTTCACGTATAACTCCAACAATCTCCCACTTATACTTAAAGTCTGCTTTTTAGTATACATCATGCATGTCTTAGTGTAGTAGCTCTACGTGACATCTCATGTCAACCTACACTAACCTTAGTGTAGTAGCTCTACGTGACATCTCATGTCAACCTACACTAACCTAATAATTCCTCCCACTTATACTTAAAGCAGATTGACAATAATCTTGACTCCCATTCAATCCACATGTCTCTCGAATGTATTCAGAGGCAGACCCTTTGTGAATGGATTTTCTAGGTTGTCCCCGACGCATATCTTTGCCACCTCTTTATCTCCTCTCTTAACGATTTCTCGTATAAGATGGTATTTTCTTTCTATGTGTTTGCTGGCCTTGTGGGCTCTCGGTTCCCTTGAATTTGCAACTGCTCCGGCACAATGATTGTGATGGGCAAATTCGGAACATCGTCCAAGTCCACTAAGAAGTACTTGAGCCAAACTGCTTCTTTCGCTGCTTCATAAGCAGTTACTTATTCGGTTTTAATGGTCGAAACGGCGATGCATTTCTACAAATCGCTTCTCCATGTCATGGCTCCTTCTCCCATGCAAAACACACTACCCGAGGTAGTTATTCTGGAGTCTATGTCTGATTGGAAATTTGAGTCCGTGTATCCCATGGGAATTAGACCGTCTGACTGTTAAATCAGCATTCCATTCCAAGTTCTTTTCAGAAACTAGAGAACGTATTTAATTGCAATCTAATGTGCTTTCCCGGGGATATTTTGATATCTTGCCATCATGCCCACGACAAAGCAGATATATGGTCTCGTACACAACATTGCATACATAAGACTTCCTACGTTCGAAACGTACGGAACGTCTTTCATGTCATCTATCTCCACTTACGTCTTAGGGCATATTTCTTTGGATAGATGGATTCCGTGTCTAAAAGGTACAAAACCTTTCTTGGAATCTTGCATGTTGTATCGCTTCAAAATAGTGTCTTTGTATGAAACTTGCGATAAGCCCAACATCCTCTTCTTGCGATCGCGAGTGATCTTGATCCCAAGGATGTGACCGGCTTCCCCTAAGTCCTTCATATCAAGTTGTTTTGACAGCCATACCCTTACGTCTAACAATACCTTTACATTGTTTCCAATGAGCAGAATATCATCTAGTATAATACTAAGAATACCACCGCAGTTCCGTCACGCTTCTTATACACACAACTTTCGAACTCGTTTTGATCAAATCCATAATACTTAATCACTTGATCAAAAAACTGGTTCCAAGTACGCGATGCTTGCTTAAGTCCATAAATGGATCTCTTAAGCTTGCATACGAGGTGCTCTTGGCCTTTTTCAACGAAACCTTTGGGCTGTTGCATATGGATATCTAACCCGTCAAGACTTCCTTTAAGGAAAGCTGTCTTGATATCCATTTGCCAGATCTCATAATCTCGGTGCGCAGTGATAGACAAGAGAATACAGATGGACTTAAGCATAGCTACAGGCAAAAAGGTTTCCTCATAATCGATCCCTTCTTTCTGAGTATACCCTTTGGCCACAAGCCTTGCTTTGAAGGTCTCTACCCTTCCGTCCGGTCCTCTTTTCCTCTTGTACACCCACTTGCATCCAATGGGCTCTACCCCACTGGATGGTTCGACCAACTCCCACACTTGATTATGATCCATCGAACCCATCTCGGTTTCCATTGCTGTTTGCCACGACTCCGCGTCTTTATCTTGGATTGACTCGTCGTATGTCCATGGGTCTGATTCATCACCGGGAATTAAATCTGAAGATTCTCCTATTCCCATAAATCTCTCGGGTTGCCTAGCAATCCTCCCACTGCGACGGGGTTCCGGTTGTGAAGGTGTGACGTGTGGTATATCATCTTGTATACTTGGTATAGGAGTTCGTCTAAGGTAATATCACTTCTGGGCTTTCTTTTGTTCTTATAGTCTTCCTCCAAGAATTTAAAGTGTGTACTAATCACGGTATTTTGATCCTTGGGACTATAGAACATACACCCTTTCGTTCCTGCAGGGTATCCTATAAACAACCTTAATTCCGAACGTGGATCCAACTTACCAGCTTCCTTGTCTAGCACGTATGCCGGACAACCCCAAATCCGCAAGTGTCTTAGACTGGGCTTGCGCCCGGTCCACAATTCCATTGGGGTTTTAGGAACCGATTTGGATGACACCAAGTTTAGAATGTAAGCCGCCGTTTCCAAGGCGTTGTCCCAAAACGATTTGGGTAAATCCGAATAACTCATTTTGGATCTGACTATTTCTAAAAGAGTCTGGTTCCTTCATTCTGCCACACCGTTCTATTGAGGGGTTCCCGGTGCGGTCAACAGGGATACAATCCCTTCGTCCGATAGGTATGTCAAGAATTCATCGCTAAGGTATTCGCCTCCACGATCAAATCGTAGAAACTTGATACTTCTTTCCCTATGCATCATAAGGTAGATGTATCCATATCTCGAGTAATCATCAAATTACTCACACCCCTTCTTGCTATGATCGTCATTGAACCACACATATCGGTATGAACGAGTTCTAACACTTTGGTGGCTCTAGTCCCCTGGCTCCAAATGCCCTCTAGGTCATTTTACCCTCTAAACAGGATTCACAAGTTGGAAATGACTCAACTTGAAGTGACTCCAATGATTCATTTTTCACCAACCTTTGTATACGCATTAGATTAATATGACCTAATCTAAAATGTCATAGAAGTGTTTCGTTCATGTCCGAAGAATGCTTCCTTTTATTACTCGAAATAATCGATGTGTTATTAGATTCAATTTTGTGAGTGGTGTGCCCAAATAATGGTATAAAGATCATCCACTTAAGTTTCGAAACAGATGTTGGTCCCAAAAAGGTTATCCAGCGGAAAGCGTTTTTAAATTAATTTTTAATGAAAACCCAATTTATGAATTAAGTACTAAAATTGAAATGCCGAAATCTAAAAGCATAAAGTAGAGAACACCGAATTTATAGTGGTTCGGACCAACTTGTCCTACGTCCACTCTCCCTTTCTTCAAAGGGGTCTTTCTCACTCTGCGACCAACTTACTCACTTACCACTGGAATTGCGAAGTACCAGTTCCTTCTTACAACTTACAACAACCTTGTCTAACAAGATGAACAGGTTGAGTAATAATCCAACTAAACTCTTAATAGAGTGTATATAAACTTTAATGAACAAGGTGAGTGATTGGAAGAGTTCGTGTGTCTTTGGTGTGCTCTCGCGCGACTCTTCTATATTGAACTAATCCAAGCACTCCTATTTATAGTTGTAGGAATTAACTAGCCGTTGGGAACTAGCAATTCAAACAACCATAATTGGAGGTATATAATCAATCAAAGATTGATTATATGATTGATTAGTTGACTTTCAATCAAGCAATCAATCAATCAGATCCTCCATCAGTTGACTTCCAGATTGCCTTCTTCTCCATCAATGATCTCCAAAATCTCCTTGTCTCCAGATTACACGCAGCCTCAAAGTAGGTGAACTGATCCGTCGAACTCGTCTGGTCTGGACTCGTTTGGTCTGGGGTCTTCTGGTCTGGTCTCATCTGGTCAGGTAACACTTCTGCTCTGGTCCTCATCTGGGAGAGGTCTTCTGGTGACTCCTCTGGTCAGACTCCTCTGGTCAGGCTCCTCTGGTCAGACTCCTCTGGTCAGGCTTCTCTGGTCAGACTCCTCTGGCCGGACTCCTCTGGACCTCATCTGCTCTGGTGACTCTTCTGCTCTGGTGACTCTTCTGCTCTGGACATCTCATCTGGTCATACCTCATCTGGTCACCTCATCTGGTACCTTCTCTGGTCACCTTCTCTGGTACCTTCTCTGGTCTGCACAGATTTCTTCCCCCTTAACCAAAGACCTATTCTAGACCAAGACTAATCTGTAGCTGACTAACAGGTTCAGCTAGTCCTATTACAAGTTCTTATTTTAACATCTTCAAAACATCTAATCTATATCCTAACAATTTCCCACTTTTTGATGATGTTAAAACTGGAAGAACTTTAAATAAAACAAGACAAGAAAATATTGAAACATCTAAATAGAGATTCTAGCAGGCTGGGTCAACTGATCTTCCCCCTCAAAGTATGCTCAGCTGATGTTGGGGCAAAACATCAGCTGGTTGACTTGAAGCGACTACACTAGCTTCTACTAGTAGCTACCCCGCAAGAGAACGGGTTCACTGTAGCATGGGCAAGTATAGGGACCAAGTATTATCGAACCCAAGGGATGGTATGTCTGCGAATAGATCCCTGAAGATCTACGCGTCGTAGTTAATATGAGTGTGATGTTTTTGGGTTTTTGAAAGATTAAGATAAAAGACTGAATTAAACTAAGTAAACTAAAGAATGAAAAAGAACGAATTAACTACGGGTTGTTTTTTAATAAGAGATGGTGATGCTTAGGATAGGAATCCCTACGTATACTAACGGAGCAGGTACATAATCAAAGTAATCGTGACAAACAAGAATTAACCTAAGTAAAAGAATGCAAGGTGAAAGCTCAAGATTCTAAACCCTAATACTTTACCCTAACACTCGACTTCACTAATCCACTAACAAGTTAATAGATAGTGCTTAATTAATGAGACCCTAATTTAACTAAGGTGATGCGGTCGTCCTCCTTCGCTAAACCGGTAGATGAATTAACCTTTCCTAAACCCTCTCGTTAAGACTACTAATTGTTATTGAGTGATGCGGTCGTCCTCTCTCTAACACTTTCGTACGAAATTCAAAGGTAGAGTTAAGATTAATTATATGAATTCATTAACTAAGAGAATTAAAACTAACGTCACCAATTACTCTAATTACGTACCCACATCCTACTTCTACGAGTTCATCCTAACCCAAGCATGCAAGGGTTTTAGCCGGACATGGTTATAACAAAAATAAAAGCGATAAACGAAACAACGAACATCAACATGATGAATTGAATGAAGAAACTAATAAACATAAACTAGGGTTTTAAAAGAAAATAATTCTAAGAACTGAAATTGAATTAACTAAAACGAAATTAAAAGCGTTTAAAGTAACGAACTAAAAAGAAACTAAGAATTCGAATGCAAAACCTCAACAAAACGTAAAATAAAGCTTGCTCTCCTTCTTCCTCTCCAAAACTAAGTCTAAAATTATTTCTAAAGGTCGGGGTTCTTTGATAAACGTGTTTGGAAGAGGTATATATAGGCACCGGGTCGAAACGGGAGTTAATGGGCCGAAAATACGCATCCGGAGGCAAAAGTATATGGGCGCTCGAGCAAAACGCTCGAGCGGTCCCGCTCGAGCTGTGTAGCTCGAATGACGCATTCGCTCGAGCGGTCGCGCTCGAGCTGCTCGAGCGCTGAATCTTCACTGTATGTTTTTGGGCGCTCGAGCGATTCGCTCGAGCGGTGGCGCTCGAGCTATGCGCTCGAGCGATCTCTAATCCTTCCAAATGATACTTTTCCTCGTCCGCACTAATACCAATCGTATTTCTTCAATATCTTCTCATCCGGGCATCCGTTTGAGTCGATTCAAAGTCCTACGAACTCCTCTTTTCGTCCTCTATTCACCTATGAACATCAAAGAGACAAATTTATCAATGTATAGAAATGATGCTCATTTGACTCCAAGCACTCATCGAAAACACTCAAAACATGAGTGAATTGGGCACAAAAACATAACAATTTCACGCCTAATCAACCCCCCCAAACTTACCATGTTGCTTGTCCTCAAGCAACGAAATAATAAGTCAAGTGAAATTGTTAGGAATGAATCAAGAATCAAATCATGCAAGTAATTAAACTCGAGCTTCAAAGATCAATCACCCGTATACTCACTCACTTTCTTTTATCGTACTCATGCAATAATAACAAGAAACATCAAGATCAAGCATGGACGTGCACTCAACGATGTGTTTCACTCCCTCACAAGTGTATAAAAGTGTTTAAGGGACTCACTCAATCAATCAATCACACATATTGGCAGCCATAGGCTTGTAAATGCTCTCAACTTCAACCATACTCTAGAAATCAATGCCGAATCAAAAAGGACTTTTCTCAAGGTTGTAATGTAGGCTCTTTGGACAGGTGGGATAACAATATGGGGTAAGTGACTCAAGTGAATGGAGAATAGAAAAATCAACTTTGACACTTTGAGATTAGGAGCAGAATCACTTCAACATTTGCAATCAATACACTTTAATTCCACTACTCTCAACACTTCAATTTTTTTTCTTTCTCACTCTTTCACTTTTTTTTTCAATCACTTTTTTTTTTCTTTTTCGCACAAACACATGAGCTCATTTTTTCTTTTGCTCATTCTCAATTTTTTTTTTTTTGTTCTTTTTCCCACATCTCAAAACTTCATCCACACCTTCTTCTCATATTCACTCAACAAACAACATTTTCCTTTTTCAACTCAATTCACTCCCTTCATATTCACACTTTCCTATTCTCCACTCAAATTTGGACAAAAAGGCTTAGGAATTGGAATAGTGTTCATATGTGCTAGCAAATAAAATAGGCTCTAGGCTCAAAGGGGCTAACAAGGGATCAATGTCATTGGTAAGGAAAATTTTGGCTAAGTGACTCAATTAAATCAAAGATGGCCTAAGATCACATTCGGCATATCAAACTAGACACAATCAAGAAGCAAGAGCACATGCAAGTTCTAGCATCCTCTAAGGTGACGATCCACTCACAAACGAAGAGATTAAATCATGCATTTAAATCTCGTAAGGCTCAAATCTCACATCTTTCACATCCATGCTAGTCCTAGTGCATTCTCACTCTCATCACACAAGTACTCAAAAGAAAAATTCACAAGCATACAAGTTCTTTCTCAAATCAACTCTAACTCAAACACTCACACAAGAAAACTCCTAACTCAGCCTCACAATTCACTCTACTCATCAAATCATACTCAAAGATAGCAATCAACAAGCATAAGGTGATTGATAGGCATAAAATGTTGAGTAACAAAACAAATTAATAATAGCCCAAGGAGCATCTCAAGGCACCAATAATCAATCAAACTCAACTCAAAGATAAGGGCGTGCATGCATGTGCAATGTAATCATAAAAAGAAACTCCACCCCCCCAAACTTCGACCTTGCTAGAGGTCTAAGTTTGGGGTTGTGGGTTACCTCAACCAAATAATTCAATTTCTCTCAATAGCTTTGCACACTCCCTTGTCTCAAGTTGGTTCCTTCAATCTCCACTTCTTTGGTTCCTTTACTCCTTTAGAGACAAGCCTACAAAATAAAATTCTCGAGTACGAGGTTAAACATACGACTCTAAACACCCTAATAATATAAAAAGACACTAAAAATAAATGAAAGCAAATAAAAATGGGTTGCCTCCCATTCAGCGCTATTTTTAAGGTCCTCATGCCGGACCGTGCTCAAAGGAGCTTATGGGACATCATACGCAAATTTACCTCCCTTACTCTCATAAGAGTGGTGTTTGAACTCCTTTCCTTGATGCCCCACCATCATGAGTACCTTTGCTTTCTTCCCATCCCCAAATGTTATGGGTCTCAACTCCTTCTTGCCTCTATCTGGAGGAGTCTTACTAAACAATTTCTTGAGTTTGGACTTTTTCTTCTTAACTCCTCCTTTTCCCTCTAGCTGGACCACGTCCACTTTCTTCACCTCTTCATCCTTCAACTTCTTCACTTTATCCCTATCAAAATAATCAAGATCATAACGCTCATGGGTTAAATAATCAAGTGAAGGACTAACAAAATCATGAGTATGAGAGGAATTCGGGAGAGAATGTGTGTCTTCAACACGAGGATCAATGGCATCCATGCAATACAAGCTCTCATCCTCCTTCGGGTGCTTCATGGCTTCATATAGGGAGATCTTCACTTCTTGATCATCAACCTTCAACGTGATCTTCCCATTCGCCACGTCTAGCACCATCCCCGCCGTAGCTAAGAACGGTCTTCCCAAAATCAGGGGCACGTGCTCATCTTCCTCCATTTCTAACACTACAAAGTCGGCTGGAAAAATGTGATCTCCAACTCTCACTAGGACGTCTTCAACCACACCTTGAGGTCGAGTAATAGACCGATCGGCAAGTTGAAGCGTCATCATTGTGGGTTGAAGTTCACCACCTTCCAACTTCTTGAAAAGCGATAGTGGCATCAAATTAATGCTCGCCCCGAGGTCGCACAACGCTCCCTTCTTGATCCCGTTCCCAATGTCACATAGAATGGTGAAGCTCCCGGGATCCTTCAGCTTTGGTGGAAGCGCCTTGTGCACTAATGCACTCACCTCGTGGTTCAACTGCACCAACTTCGGCTCATCCACTCGCCGCCTTTTCACAATCAAGTCCTTCAGAAACTTTGCATAATGCGGCATCTGTTCCAAAGCATCATAAAAAGGAATATTAATATGCAATTGTTTAAAAACATCAAGGAACTTAGCGAATTTCTCATCGAGCTTCTTTTTCATGAAGCGCTGTGGATATGGGACAGGTATCACCGATTTGGGTACCCCCCATTCATCTCTTTCTGTTTCCTTCACTTTCTCCCTTGCTTCCTTTGCCTTTTTCCACTTAGGAACTCTCTCAACCTCCTCAAGGTCTTTGTCTTGATGGGACTCATCCTTATCTTCATGCTTCTCAATCCCTTTACTTTCAATCCCCTTCTCAACTTCATCTCCTTTAGGCTCAATCTCTTCTTGGGGCGTCTCAGAATCAGCAGGCATCTGAGGACCTTCGTAGTTGGTTCCACTTCTTAGCTGGATCGCCTTGCACTGCTCTTTCGGGTTCCCCTCCGGCATTCTATTCACTGATTTTGCAATCTGGCTCATCTGGAGCTCTAAAGAGGTGAACCTTCGATTGTTCTCTTGTTGAGTTCTAGTCCACTCAACGTTCATCTTCTGGAGCTCTTGATCACGTTGATCACCCTTCTTATGCAACTCCTTCACATCGTATTCCAAGGATGACAACCGCTTGCTCCCTTCCTCCACCTTCTGAAGGATCGCTCTCAACATCTCCTCGGTTGATGCACCGCCTTCTCCACCAGGAGGTTTAGACCCCGGATCAACACCTGCAGGAACAGTAACACCAGCTTTTGGGTTAGCATAAGAAAAATTATCATTCCTCCTCCATGTGCTTTGAGGAGGCTGCTGGCTTCCTTGAACTCCTTGTGTGTTCCTCCATTGATTTTGAAGTGGCTGAGGGCCTGGAGGCACAAATGGTTGGCCATAAGAAGGCCTTCCATACTGATTACCACCTTGGTAGCCATTCTGATTGTAATATGGACCTCCCATGTAATTGGCTACCTCTTGCTGTCCACTTGGTTGGTCTACTCTCTCATTTTCTACTGCATGCTCTCCACCTAAATTCTTCCCCAACTCGAGGTTGTTGATCTTTTCCATCATGGCCATCAGCAGCCTTCTCGTTCCTTCTCCCTCTTCAACCTGATGCACTCTCTGAAAATCTGCATCTCCACTCCAAGCACCGGCATTCGTGACAATGTTGTCAACGATCTCTCTACACCTCTCTATGCCTTGATTGAGGAATGCTCCGCCCGCACAAGCGTCTAAATGGTCTTGCCCCGCCTTGTTGGCACCACTATAGAAGAACGCCATAATGTCTCCCTCATTGTACCCGTGCTGCGGGCACTCAATCAGCATGTTTGAGTATCTCTCCCACGCTTGGCGTAGATCCTCTCCAGACTTCTGGCGAAAGGACGAGATCTCAATTCTAGCCTTTATTGTCCTTGATGGAGGGTAGAATCGCTCGAGGAACAGACGCTCGAGCTCGGCCCAAGTGGTAATACCTCCCCGCGGGAGCGTATTATCATACCACTCCTTGGCTATTCCCGTCAGTGAGAATGGGAACAGCCTAAGCCTCTTGGCATCTTCAGACATGCCATTGTAATTGAATGTTGAGGCTATCATGAGAAAGCTCCTCAGATGTGTGTGAGGATTCTCCTTCCCGATCACCCCTTTGAACTGATTCTCGGTCAGCAGCTTTAAAATCCCCGGTGATATCGAGAAGTTGTTTGCCTCAACTGGAGGTAAAGCCACTCCATCATAGTACCGCTGTGGCTGCGCTGCAAACCTCCCTCGAATAGCAATATTGTGATCTACGTTCATAGGAACGTGTTGAGGATTAGCAGCAGGTACTGGTACTTGTTGGGGTGGTGGTGGGTAAACAGGTGGTTGGTTATAGACTGGTGGTGGATGGTATGGGTATGGTGGGTAAGGATAAGGTGGATATGGGTAATGTTGGTACACTGGGTTGTTGAAAGGGTTATTTGGGTTTTGTGGGTAAGCAGGGTTGTTAGGAGGATTATGGACAAGGTTCTGAGTTGGATTCCCTACGTTTTGTGTACCCGGGTTTAGGCTCTGGCTATCCCCTAATGGAATTTGATTCTGGCTACCACTAACTCCAGTGCCTTCAACTCGGTCTACTGCCTGATTGAAATCGTTGGCAGCATCGTCCAACTCATTATTGATGTCCATTGGTTCCTTCCCTAAGTCGGCAGCGTTCATCCTTCTCAAGAAGGCTCGGTTCCTTCTGGCTATTGTCTCAGGGTCTGCAGGTAATCTCTCTTCACTCGTATTCCCTTGTGAGCGTGTTCTCATAAACCTGACACACTAGCAGAAGGATCAAAACGCAACTGCCGAATACTAAAAAGAACAATAAAAAATAAAAATAAAAAACAGAAAATAAGCACCCACTACTAACTACTAAGCTATCGACAAGTCCTATTCAAACATACACGCCATCCCCGGCAACGGCGCCATTGACTTGAAGCGACTACACTAGCTTCTACTAGTAGCTACCCCGCAAGAGAACGGGTTCACTGTAGCATGGGCAAGTATAGGGACCAAGTATTATCGAACCCAAGGGATGGTATGTCTGCGAATAGATCCCTGAAGATCTACGCGTCGTAGTTAATATGAGTGTGATGTTTTTGGGTTTTTGAAAGATTAAGATAAAAGACTGAATTAAACTAAGTAAACTAAAGAATGAAAAAGAACGAATTAACTACGGGTTGTTTTTTAATAAGAGATGGTGATGCTTAGGATAGGAATCCCTACGTATACTAACGGAGCAGGTACATAATCAAAGTAATCGTGACAAACAAGAATTAACCTAAGTAAAAGAATGCAAGGTGAAAGCTCAAGATTCTAAACCCTAATACTTTACCCTAACACTCGACTTCACTAATCCACTAACAAGTTAATAGATAGTGCTTAATTAATGAGACCCTAATTTAACTAAGGTGATGCGGTCGTCCTCCTTCGCTAAACCGGTAGATGAATTAACCTTTCCTAAACCCTCTCGTTAAGACTACTAATTGTTATTGAGTGATGCGGTCGTCCTCTCTCTAACACTTTCGTACGAAATTCAAAGGTAGAGTTAAGATTAATTATATGAATTCATTAACTAAGAGAATTAAAACTAACGTCACCAATTACTCTAATTACGTACCCACATCCTACTTCTACGAGTTCATCCTAACCCAAGCATGCAAGGGTTTTAGCCGGACATGGTTATAACAAAAATAAAAGCGATAAACGAAACAACGAACATCAACATGATGAATTGAATGAAGAAACTAATAAACATAAACTAGAGTTTTAAAAGAAAATAATTCTAAGAACTGAAATTGAATTAACTAAAACGAAATTAAAAGCGTTTAAAGTAACGAACTAAAAAGAAACTAAGAATTCGAATGCAAAACCTCAACAAAACGTAAAATAAAGCTTGCTCTCCTTCTTCCTCTCCAAAACTAAGTCTAAAATTATTTCTAAAGGTCGGGGTTCTTTGATAAACGTGTTTGGAAGAGGTATATATAGGCACCGGGTCGAAACGGGAGTTAATGGGCCGAAAATACGCATCCGGAGGCAAAAGTATATGGGCGCTCGAGCAAAACGCTCGAGCGGTCCCGCTCGAGCTGTGTAGCTCGAATGACGCATTCGCTCGAGCGGTCGCGCTCGAGCTGCTCGAGCGCTGAATCTTCACTGTATGTTTTTGGGCGCTCGAGCGATTCGCTCGAGCGGTGGCGCTCGAGCTATGCGCTCGAGCGATCTCTAATCCTTCCAAATGATACTTTTCCTCGTCCGCACTAATACCAATCGTATTTCTTCAATATCTTCTCATCCGGGCATCCGTTTGAGTCGATTCAAAGTCCTACGAACTCCTCTTTTCGTCCTCTATTCACCTATGAACATCAAAGAGACAAATTTATCAATGTATAGAAATGATGCTCATTTGACTCCAAGCACTCATCGAAAACACTCAAAACATGAGTGAATTGGGCACAAAAACATAACAATTTCACGCCTAATCACTGGTCTTCTTGTGTATCTGCAGGCAATCAACTTTTTGGTACCCTACTGGGTCCAGGGGGGGTTAGCACAACATTTAGGAAGCCACAAGAATAAATCATCCCTTTTTGAATCAGGTGATCTTATCTTTCTTCCATACATATCAACAAAAACACACTGAACATAAGAAGCTTCGACATGGTTATTTCTTCTAGAGGCTCTTCTTCTCTTATGAGCTTGTCCAGTAGAAGAATTAACTTGTCTTAATGCAACAGTCTTGAAATTCTTTTGATAAGGATAAGTTTTACTAGAACCATCAAAGGTTCCAGCTGGTCTGGCAGATGACTTGAAAGTCCTCTACAGGTGAGTATAAGTCATCTGGTTCTGCCTCTTTTGAGAAGATCCAGTCTGTCTTCTACTCTGCTGGCCTGGCTGAGGTCTTTTATTCTGGGTATAGCCCTTCTTAAAATTCCTCCTCTGTCTTTTGGGTTTTTGAGTTTTAGGACTCATCTGCCCATTAGGCTGAGTTGCCTGGTCAGCTGGCATTTTACCCTTATCAATAAAATTACTAGTCTGTTCTTCTTTCTGAACATGTGAGGATTCAGGTTTGGAATAACCAAGGCCTGTTTTATCATGCTCTCTTTGAGATGAGGCAGCTATGTGTGACACAGCATTGTTTGCTGTTGTCAGCTGCTCCAGTCTCATCTTGAGCTTGTCCTCACTATCTTTTACAATTTTGTTTTGATGGAAGAGTTCATCGAACTTAGCTTTCAGCAGAGTATATTCATTATCTTTCTCAATGTTTTCAGCAAGCAACTTTTCTATTAGCTTAGTTTGTTCATCACATCTGGTTTTCAAGTCAGTGGACTCTTCTACCAGTGTTTGAACCTGTTCAGCTGGTAGATCAGTTGGGTTGCCAAAACATTGTGAAAGCTTCTGATTTTCTGCTTTCAACTTTGTGTTCTCTTCTTCCAATTTTTGACAAAGTTGTATAGAGGTTTGGAGATCTAATAGCATCTTCTGCATATCAGACTCCTCTGATTGTTCAAAAAATGAAGAATAAGAAGAAGAAGATGGAGTTCGATTGCATACCTCGTCTATCATAAGACAAACCTCTTCGTCTGGTCCAAAATTTGATGATGAACCAGAAGTGGATACCTCATCTTCCTCATCTGCTATGCTTCTTTTGGAGTACCTCCTGGTGTCTCTTCTACTGCATCTCTTTGAGCCCATTTCTGCAAAATTTGTTAGCACAACAAATATTTGGGTTTCAAAAAAATGGATCTGCCCTGGTGACCACCAAAATAATTTCAAAACAGTGGTCTGTAGGACACACTGCTCTGATACCACTTGTTGGTCCCAAAAAGGTTATCCAGCGGAAAGCGTTTTTAAATTAATTTTTAATGAAAACCCAATTTATGAATTAAGTACTAAAATTGAAATGCAGAAATCTAAAAGCATAAAGTAGAGAACACCGAATTTATAGTGGTTCAGACCAACTTGTCCTACGTCCACTCTCCCTTTCTTCAAAGGGGTCTTTCTCACTCTGCGACCAACTTACTCACTTACCACTGGAATTGCGAAGTACCAGTTCCTTCTTACAACTTACAACAACCTTGTCTAACAAGATGAACAGGTTGAGTAATAATCCAACTAAACTCCTAATAGAGTGTATATAAACTTTAATGAACAAGGTGAGTGATTGGAAGAGTTCGTGTGTCTTTGGTGTGCTCTCGCGCGACTCTTCTATATTGAACTAATCCAAGCACTCCTATTTATAGTTGTAGGAATTAACTAGCCGTTGGGAACTAGCAATTCAAACAACCATAATTGGAGGTATATAATCAATCAAAGATTGATTATATGATTGATTAGTTGACTTTCAATCAAGCAATCAATCAATCAGATCCTCCATCAGTTGACTTCCAGATTGCATTCTTCTCCATCAATGATCTCCAAAATCTCCTTGTCTCCAGATTACACGCAGCCTCAAAGTAGGTGAACTAATCCGTCGAACTCGTCTGGTCTGGACTCGTCTGGTCTGGGGTCTTCTGGTCTGGTCTCATCTGGTCAGGTAACACTTCTGCTCTGGTCCTCATCTGGGAGAGGTCTTCTGGTAACTCCTCTGGCAGACTCCTCTGGTCAGACTCCTCTGGTCAGGCTCCTCTGGTCAGGCTCCTCTGGTCAGACTCCTCTGGTCAGGCTCCCCTGGTCAGACTCCTCTGGCCGGACTTCTCTAGACCTCATCTGCTCTGGTGACTCTTCTACTCTGGTGACTCTTCTGCTCTGGACATCTCATCTGGTCACCTCATCTGGTACCTTCTCTGGTCACCTTCTCTGGTTCTGGTCACCTTCTCTGGTCACCTTTTCTGGTACCTTCTCTGGTACCTTCTCTGGTCTGCACAGATTTCTTCCCCCTTAACCAAAGACCTATTCTAGACCAAGACTAATCTGTAGCTGACTAACAGGTTCAGTTAGTCCTATTACAAGTTCTTGTTTTAACATCTTCAAAACATCTAATCTATATCCTAACAATAGATAAACTCATCGTTTCAAGAAATAATAACATCCTTATTAAAAGAAACTGAGTATCTATTCAAAACAGTTTAGAAACTGAAGGTTGAGTTCTTTCTAAACTAGGAACATGAAGAACGTCTCTCAAGACCACAACTCTATCTTCAAAAGATAGGCGCACTTCTCCCACTGCTTCAGCTGCCACTCTCGTAGCATTGCCCAATGTGATGGGGATCTCACTTCCGTTAAGTCGCCGGGTTAGCTTGAACCCATGAAACAAATGTGATCAGTAACTCTCGTATTCACTATCCACGAATAGACAGCATACGCCACTTCACAAGTTTCGACGACTAGGGTGTGTGAATTACCTAACTTTCCTAGCCTCTTAGGCTTGGAACAGGCAGACCTCCATTGTCCTCTCTCACCACAACTAAAACACTTCCCCTTCGATGCTAGCCTTTGCATTTGTCTTTCGCAATAATTGGATTTGCTTCTCTTCCTCATTTTCCCTCCCTTGGGACCAAAAGAGGTAGACGGACCATTAGCCACCATAGCACTAGACTGGTGCTCCATTATCACCTCCACCGAAACTAAAGCTTGCAAGAGCTCGGGCAAACGACTTGTCCGTTCATTCATCTGATAGTTCAGTTGAAACTGCTCAAAGCTTCTCGGAAGAGAATGGAGTATGTAATCGACCTGAGAAGGGATATCAAAATATGCACCAAGTACTTCCAACTTGTTAAGGTATGCCATAATCTCGAGAACGTGCTCCTTTACGGACGTTCCCTCCACCATTTACAACTTGACCGAGTCATGTTTGGTGAACTGATTAGTCATGGGTTTGATGTGAAGACATCTCTTCAAGGTTTTCCATGATTTCAACAGTGGATACAATGTCCTCATGAATATGCCTCAAATCCTCAGACAGAGATGTCAAGATGATGCACTTCATGTGTTCATTGTCACGCTTCCAATCATAAACTGTCTTTTCTCATTGCTTGACTTATCATTAGACTTGCCGGGTATATTAACGTGAATAACCCAATTGTGTTTTCGTGCAGTAAGGACAAAATTTAAATTACATTTCCAATCGATATAATTCTCTCCAAAAAGTTTATTAACTTAAAGCATATTAAACAGTGGATTAAAAGGTTGCGACATGATGAAATGAGAATAAAACATACATTCATATTAATATCTAGAAAAATACGAAATTATCACATAATTCGATCACATCAATTATATTGAAACCTTAAAACAATATAATCATGCATCAGCCAACATCTCGAAACAATTTAAATGCGCCACGAGGGGTGGTCTATACATTTAAACACATTCAAGTGGATCACAAACTTAAAAGTTACAAATCCTTAATTCAAAATTAATAGTTGGCTCCCACTTTGACCACATAAAAATTGACAGGGACTCCGAGGGGAGTAAGTTAATATCAATTTCTTATGCCTAAGTAATAACCATAATTAAATACAAGATTATTATTTCGCTTTGAGCAAGCCACTCGTGGTGAGGATCAATACCGCCACTAGTAATAATCCACAATCATCCTTTCGGAATTTATTCATGTGAAATCCGTCCTTTTGGCCGATCCGAGGGGGAAATGTATTCCAAAAGAACTTCACAAATAAATAAATTATGGAGGCCAAATTAATCCAATTTTAATATCCGGAATAAAATTGCGATTAAATAAACATACTTAGTAATTTTCGAAAGTAAGGTTTTTCTTGGACAATAAAATTCATGCAAACACATATTAACAAATAATAATAAGTGCACGAAATAAAACATCCATCAAAACAAAATTAAACACATTGGAGCACTCAAATCCAATTGTCACGGTTTAATTTCTTCACGTCTTGATACGAAATATCATCCTTGTTTCTTTCTATCGTTCGTCTCGACACGCTCCCACTCGAACAGCAACACATCATCAAAAACAACTTTGTTTGGGGTTCGGGACGACGTTTAAAATCACATAAAAAACGAAAACTGAAATTTAATTTTTTTAAAAAAAATCCACGGCCTGAGATACGACGCGCGTCGGCCTAAGGAGTGGGCCCACACGTCACTCGGCCCACGGCGGCCGAGCACCGAGCAGCAGACCCGAGCGCGCGCGCGCCGCGCCACCCGTCGTGCGCAGGTCGTGCGCCTCGCGCACCCCGTGCACGGGGTCGTTCGTTCTCGTTTTTCACCCCATGCATGATTTTACGCCCATGCATGCGCCACACATGCATCCGTCGTCCGGGTACGCCGTCTTTAATTCTTCGTTCTTCGTCTCGATCCGGTTATAATTTATTTTCAAAAAAATAAATACTAGATCTAGACTAGTCTATTACAATGATCAAATCAAAATAAAAACAATTAATCTACTCGTGGATTTTCTCACGAGAAAAACAAATTCGAACGAATCGAATTAAAAACAATTAATTCACACACATGAAAAAAAAACATTAAAACCATGACAATTTGATACCTGCAAAAAAGATCTAGCAATTCTATCATCCAATTTCAATTTAATGTTAAACAATTTAAATTCAAATTTAAAGATCAGAGCCCGAAACCGTGGCTCTGATACCAGTTGTTGGGAAAATAGGGGTGCCCGGAATCTATTCGAGATGAAATTTAAATACGAATTTAAATTCAAATAATAATTCCAACAACATATTTTACATCATGCATGTTGAATTAATTCACATAAAATCTAGGCGGAATAAACAAGAATTTATGTGACTTACGTACCTTTTGTAGAATTGGCCTTTGAATAAACGGGACAATCACGATCACGCTTTATCAACCAAAAAACCTTCTCAAGTATTTCCCTTTCGCCTTACTTGATCACCGGTGGAAGATGCTTTCAAGTAATTTAAATAACTAAGGAAAAAGAAAAATATATATGCTCTTGATTTTTCCAACACATGAAATTATGTACTTGGGGATGAAATAATCACCCCCTATTTATAATATGTAGGGGCCGAAATTTTTAATATTTTTGGGCTGGAAAAAATCATTTCTTAGTCTCTAAGAAATCTTGAATATATCCCATATATTCTTTTCTCCATAATAAAATATTCCACAAAAATCTCACCCTTCATATTAAGCCTATAATTTTCGAAATTTACTAGAAAAGAATCCAAGATTTGGATCTTCTTGAATATATGAGATAATCTTGTATTCCAAGAATACTTATCTTCCATAATATCTTTCCAAGAAAATCAACAAAATCTTTTATCTCCCAATATTCATAATTTTCGAAAAAATAAGGAAAAAAATCAGCAAAATATATTCTTTTTATTTTAATCACCTTATCATTATTGGGCTACTTAATGGGCTACTTGAGGGGCCTTTAAGGAGAATTAAGATTGGACCTCCTAATGGACTTCTGAATTTCAATATTGAGCCCCAATATAATTCAATCCATTAATATTAATTATTACCACTAATAAATTAATATTGCACTATCCATCTTAATCCATATTACGATAATATGGGCTCCCATTTATTATTTCCCGCGTTTAAGATTATCAAGTCCATTAATTAATTAAGCTTCTGAATAGCTCTAAATTAATTAATATATTTCACCTTAGAGTAAAGACAGCTCAACATTATTATCCGTACCGAAGAAACTAATTCTTCACTTGCAAGATTTGGTACGAAAAAATTTCTGAGCCCACCAAGGGGACTAATCACACGAGCCGTACTCACACGCGTTTCTCCGTATTAAATCTTAGCAACCGTCGTATGATTAATATTACTGCCCAAAGCACAAGGTTCGAAGTCACAATGATTCTCACCCAACATGAATCAAAGCAGTAACCATTAAGCACACACGGTCCTATTTAAGTGACGAAGATTAAGAAATCAACAACCACTGAGGTCTAATTCTTCACATTTCAGAACAGAAGAATTTATCCTCGCTGCAGGTCCTCTTCAACACATACTAAATGTGCTAGTGCAATCTCTTAGTCAAGACAGACCAATCTGAGACTTACACATCGACCTTTCACGACGGATTGTTCAATTCCACCTAGGTCGTGAAAATGTACGTTTAGTTACAAGGAAACTGTTAATGTTATTTTCCGTGATCGGGTATCACCACATTAACTACAATGTAACTAGTACCATTATGAACTGTTTGCAATAAATATTCAACATTCAATCATATCTAAATCAAATGTGATAAAAGAATTATTCTCATAAACAAGTGTTTGATACACGAGTTATACAAAGTAAAAACATACTTTCACGTATAACTCCAACACTTTCGTCCGTGCTCCTTCCCCTGTTGCGAACCAAATTCAATAGATATTTAAATATTAATATTTAAAAATTTAATATTTAAATATCTATTAATATTCAAATGTAAATAAAAATTATAATACTTACAAAGACGAGAGAGTGCTCGTAGATGGATCGGGATCCAGCCCGATGTCTGGCGATGCCGTGCCCGGTGGGGGTCCTTCAACCGGTTCTCCCTAGACTTCGTGGACTTGGCTTTGAATGCATCACTATTCCAGTGAGCAACCAAAGCGTCCCAGACCTCAGCCCAGCTCCACCTGCTTCCCATCATCGAACTGTTCTTCAGCCCGTAGATAATATTTTTGTACCGCTCCCGCGCTTTTGCGCAGAACAAGCCGTACATAACACTATCATAGGCCGCCTACAGACGGTCGCTGAATGCAAAATTGAATTCGGCGGTTAAAATTATTGGTCAATTTTGTCCGGCTTTTGAGTTTAGGGACCGCTTAGGCGGTCGTTAATTGTGTTATATTAGTGACCGATGCCTACTGGCGGTCGCTAAACGTCCAATTTAGAGACCGATTTTGTTGTCGGTCGCAAATTTTTTTAGTTTGAGCCCACCAATCTTTTTCGATCGCTGATCGGTCGCTAATACACGATTTAGAGATTGATGTATTGGTGGTCGCTAAAATCGGTCGCAAAAATGCGAATTTTTTGTAGTGCTACTCAAATTTTGATGAATAAATTTACTTAAATTCAATACTTGATAATTAAACTTGAATAATTGTTTGACTTTATTCAAAGACGAAGTGACGTCTAATGGCATTATTTGTTTATAAATTCAAGTACGAGATAATTAAACTTGATTTTTTTTCAAAGACAAAAAATTAATGACGTGAAGTCTAATGCATTATTTGTTTATGAATCACGTGAGCCGGGCCGGCTTTGACTCATCGGACTAACATTAATTTTTAGTAGAGTTATTATTCGAGTTGAACCGAGTCGAGTATGGGAAGTTCAAGCTCGACTCGTGCTCTTGTCGAATTGAGCCGAGTTTGGTGTGAGAAAAATAATTAAATAAATTAATTTTACACTTTTTTAAAATCATCAATTAATTTCACGTTTTGACTATACCTACACTAAAAATTGCGACTTTAAAATTGTGAATTTCGCCAATTCTCGTGGTTATTTTCGAGTGATTTGCTGTGAGTTGTGGGTCAAGGCATGTATGCTATTCTTCTCATTGAAAACGTCATTTTGATACCTTTTTTATGTTATTATGTATGCTACAATAGATTTCCGGTAATTTTTCCGGCCAAAATTTAAATTTTCTTGCGAAAATGACCAAAATGACCAAAATGAACATTGATAAAGTAAAAATGTACAGAACATTTTGCAAACTCGGATAAAATTACAGGATTATTTGAGATATTTTCTTGTCTTAGGGCAACAAAGTACCTTTCCATCGTTGCTACGACCAAAAAATATTCATAACTACAAAAATTATGTACTCGTGAAAAAAAAAAAATTGCAACAATATGCAACATTGTGAGTCATACTTTTTTTCATAGTAGAGAAATGCACTTAGTAATGCATACTTTGGTAGCTAATGATAATTAATTCATACTTAGAGTAATATTACCACAGAGTCTCGCTGGAACAACTTTAACTTGATTGTAGTAATTTGATCTATAAAACCTTGACAAAAATTGAATTAAGCAAACTAAAATCAAGTACTATATATTATATTGGGCATCACTCACTCGATTGATTTATTCATATACTTAATTATATAGAAGCAACATTATTTTCCAGGAAACTTACATATAATATTTGGTTGGAACAACCATAAGAGGTGTGGCTTTTTTAAGAGAAAGGCTAAACTTGTCATCCATATCTAATTTTTCTGGTTTCCTATCTTCAACTCTCCACTCAAAGTTCCCAACCAATGTTGCAAGCATGAGGTGCAACATTCTATTGGCCAAGGACATTCCAGGACAAATTCTCCTTCCCGCCCCAAACGGAATGAGCTCGAAATCTTCTCCTCTAAAATTTATGTTATCATTACCTTTCAAAAATCGCTCTGGCATGAACAAATCTGCATTTGACCAGATATTAGGATCTCTGCCGATCGCCCACACATTAACTAGAATTTGCGCATTTTTAGGTATTACGTAGTCATTTATTTCTACGGTGGATTCAGCCTTGTGAGGTACTAAAAAAGCGCCGGCCGGATGCAGCCTAAATGTTTCTTTCACCACTGCTTGTAAATACGAGAGTTTTGGGATATCAGACTCTTGGATTTCCCCGTTTTCTCTTATGACGTCGCCAATTTCTTCTCTAATCTTTGACATTTTCTCAGGGTGTCGTAATAGTTCTGTCATTGCCCACTCCACCGTGTTGGAAGTCGTTTCAGTTCCACCCGTAAAGAGATCCTACACATTAATAAAGTCAATTATCATATATATGCATTACAAAATATAAATGGACACCAAGAATACAAACAAGACTCATCAGATTGAGCATGACGAGTAATATAAATCTGGGAAGCGACTGGATCGAAACATCGAAAATCCTTGTACATGCTACTATAACCTAGGAAATTGCAAGGTTGACTTCTAGGTGCCAGTTTATTAGGAGCTTAATCACTTAAATACGGATACACACGACAATCAAACACTTTAAAATTAGCATAATTCGGAAAAGAACAAAAAAGAACCTCGAAAGGGAATTTGTTGTCAAGTAGGGGGGTGGAAAGCCAGTTAATAATATAAACTACGGTTGAAAAAGCATCTCCATTTCAGTAATGTGACGGTGTTTATTCTCTTAAATACGGATACACAAGACAATCAAACACTTAAATACGGTGTGTAAATCACTTAAATACGGATACACACGGCAATCAAACACTTTAAAATTAGCATAATTCGGAGAAGAACAAAAAAGAACCTCGAAAGGGGATTTGTTGTCAAGTAGGGGGCGGAAAGCCTGTTAATAATATAAACTACGGTTGAAAAAGCATCTCTATTTCAGTAATGTGACGGTGTTTATTCTCTTTACACTAAACTTACAAAAAGCAGATGTTTGATGTCGTTTCGGGTTAATTCAGCTTCATCTTTTTGGTTAATATCAATCAGGGCCTCCAACAAATCATTCTTCTCAATCTCACCCCTGGATTTCAACTTCTCATCTATTATCCCATCAAATATGGTAAACAATTTCCCGAAATAAATCCCCGCTTCCTTCAGAATCCCCTGAGGATCAACGGATTTCAAAATCGGAAAATAATCCGCCAAATTCGATCTGCCTAAACATTTCATCACTCCCCACACCACATCCTTCATCTCACGCGACGTATCCGTATCAAACCGCGCTAACTCAACCGAGAAAAGCGTGGCCGACATCAGATTCAACGACGTCGTAAATGCCGCATCTCCAATATCCACGGCCCGGCCCGTTTCACAGCATTGTTGGACGTGTTCCAGAAGCTTCCGCAGCTTCTCCCTCCTCAAACCCTGGCTAGCGTCCAGCTTCGGAACCGAAAACATGTGCTCTTTGCATATTTTTCGAAGCTTTCGCCACTGGGGCCCCACGGGGAGCCACACTAGGGAGGACTTATAATGGTTGAGAGCTTCGGCTGCGGTCGGGATTGTTCGACTGGAGAAGGATAAGTCGTGCTTCTGAAGCACGATTTTAGCGGTTTCGGGTGAGGAGACGACGATTGTTGTTCGGCTTCCTAGCTTGAGGGACATTACTGGCCCGTATTTTCGGGCAAGTTGGGTGAGGGATCGGTGGGGTTTGGGCCCGAGGTCGAGGATGTTGCCGATGATAGGGAATTGGTACGGGCCTGGAGGAAGTTTAGATGATTTTCGGGCCCTGGAATTTAATGTTAGAATCCAGACGATGGAGAGGAAAACGATTAGCATTACGAAATCCATATGATGGGAATTAGAGGAAAGGGAACTCAGTGAATTTTGTTACCTTTTTTTTTTTTATTGATTGATATTCAACACATCAAACGTTCGTGCACAATATATAGCCAGAGCGGTCCAACGAATTTAAGGTCCCGTGCAGAAAAAAAAAAAAAAAAAAAATCCGTCGTATTCCTATATGACATGTACTTGGATTTTAAGCTCAATTTTGATTTTTTTTTATAACACACACTAACACGCTGAACTGTATTTAAAAAAAAAAATTGGGCTATTATTGATTACTTCTTCAGGTATTATTGATTTCTACTTGAGATATTTTTTTTATAATCAAAATGCATACCATATACTTAAGGGCACTTTAGTACTTACTCTAAATTTTTTTTATTAAAATAAAAACAAATTTTATTATTTAATAAAATAAAATGAGATGTATACAACCAATGTGTTACTAATATTTAGTATCTCATTCTGTATGTGAGAAAGAATACAAAAATGATATGGTATTACAAAATAACTGTTATTTTGTAATAGCCAAACGAGGAAAGATCCAAAGGTAACTGTTGGAATTCCATTGGAGATTACTAGGAGAAAGAATAAGAAACTACCTGTTTCAAAAAAAAAATAATAATAATAATAATTATAAGAAACTACAAGCTAATATTCCTTAATCTATGTTCCTCTGTTTTGCTTTTCTTCTAATTTGGTTGGCTTAGAGTTCTGAACTTGCAAAAATGCGTGAAATTGATTATCATTATTAATATAATTTTGGTACTATAACTTTAGGTGAATCCGACCTTGTTCAATTTTGGTACTTTTGTGTCCGATGTTCGTCCTTTTTATGATATTATATTATTATTATATAATTTTAGTCCAGTATTAATTTGGATAAAGGTGGACTTCAATTGAGAAATAAAAAAATTAAAATTATTAAAACAGGATTTACCTAAAATTACAGGACCAAATTTTATATTAGTCTCGACAAATACACCATGCAAATTATGCGTATTTTTTAAAATTTATTATAAAAATATACTTAATTTACAGTAGTATTAGTTATTTTACTTAAACAATAATAGTTTATACTATTAGTTATTTTTTCTGGAAATTATTAGTTCACTAATGTTTTTTTATTTATAAGACATTTCAAACCCACCTTCAAGCTCCTCCTGAATTTGGGACCGTGTGAAACATCAAAATTTACAATGACTTTTCGGCACTGACTTTTTT
Source organism: Ballota nigra (assembly GCA_947034835.1). NCBI lineage: Eukaryota > Viridiplantae > Streptophyta > Magnoliopsida > Lamiales > Lamiaceae > Ballota > Ballota nigra. Next base: position 100,788,438 of record OX344724.1, on the reverse strand, counting down.
TAATTTTTATGCCGCAAGAGAAGTTAAAATTATTGAGAAAGTTTTGCAAATCTCTCATCATGAATCACGATATTTTAATAAAAGTTAATAATATCTTTAAAATTTAAGTTTATAATCACATGTCCATCGGTGGACACATACTTATATATCCACTGCGAATGTGATAATAATAACACACATAAACAATCAATTAAAATAATTGTGGATCATTTGCTTATGTATCATTATCGCATTCGTGATGAATATATAAGTTTGTGTCCACCAGTGGACATGTGATTATTTTTTCCATTAAAAATAAATAAAAGGTATCACGCTTTATCATGAAACTGTCTCATATAAATTTTGATTAAGTTTTATATGAAAATGGTTCATGATAAGCTTATCATGAAATTGTTTTAAAGTATCGAATATTTGACCATTAAGTATCGTTAATCTCACAAGGAGTATCATTAATCTGGCTTCAAGAAATTTACAACAATTACAATTATACCATCGATCCATATTAATGATATTCTTGGTCAAATATTCGATATTTTTAATATAGTTTTATGATAAGTTTATCATGCACTATTTTTATATAAAATTTTGCCGCATATTTTTTCTATTTTTTATTTATTGGGGCAACTATAGCCACATGACTTTCCTTTATGGGCTCAGGTTAAATACATTATCTTCTTTTATTAATACACTCCACTAAAAAATATTTGAAAAAAAAAAAATTCCGAAAAAATTTAACAATATTTTCCCAAAAATGTGTATATTTGTTTGTGTTGAGATGCCTTAAACCCCTTTAGTTTTGAGCCTATTTTCAAGGTCAATCTGTTAGAAGTTTATAAATAATTTCTTTATTTGACCTAGGTCATTCCGTACCGTGAAATACGTTGAGACCAAAGACGAAGCCCTCGCCCCCGGCCCGACAAGATTGGGTGGAGGAAGCAAATCATGATGATTCAGCGGCTCATTAGGTGGGAGGACTAGTGTCTGGTGCCCACAAGGAGCTATCCCCCACATTGGAGGGATAAAAATTCCCACACTGCGGCTGCCAGGGCTCGATCTTGCGTCCTTGTAGCAATCTGTCACTCAGGAACCAACTGAGCTACGTCATGCTGGCTCTTATCAAATTCCGGGTGGATAAATAAGTTCGTGTTGATCATTAGGTATGTGATATTTTGGCATTATGTTAGATATAGATAGTTGTTTCTTTTAATTTCGTATTCGTGAATTTTTGAAAGACCAATCACGTGACAATGTTTATATTTAATCTTAAAAAACCACAAAATATTTAATAATAACATAATAAAATAAAAATATTATAAACTTATTACTCACATCATAATATGACACAAAATTAATTAAAATAAAATAAAAATATCTACATAAAATGTATGAACTGTAAATAAATCAATATATCATTGTAAATAAATAAATAAATCTAACTGAATTAAATTGTAAAAAAATATATCTAAAAAATTAAAATTGTCCTACAACTGCCCGAAACGCCCCTCCTTTCTCTCTCTTTCTCTTGTAGACAGATTGAATTGAAGCACATATATACTTAAAAAAGTTACAAGAAATGCCTTACATCACTAGAAGCAGTATCAGTTTCACAATTGTCCATAATCTCTCAAATTAAGCAAACACATACATTGCACGTGACATTTATTCAGATTTAGGTTAATTCGGGAAGAAATTGGCCTATATTGATACAATTTAAAAGTCAATGTCCTAACTTTGCAAATTAAAAATAAAAAATAAAAAAAATCCAAAGTTAGTGTTCTAATAAAATTAATCCTCGGATTATTGAAAACTGTGGATGGCATTAAAAAAGAAAAAAAAGGAATGGAATCATGATTATACATTTCGAAGCCAAACTCATATTTTAATTGGGATAGCCTTGAGAGGTATGGCCTTTAACAAAGTAATTCCAAACCGCTCATCCCTATCTAATTCTTTTTCTTTTGTCCCTTGTTCAAGTTTCCACCCAAAATTGCCTACAAATAATGCAAGCATGAGATGCACCATTCTATATGCCAACGGCAATCCAGGACAAATTCTTCTCCCCGCTCCAAACGGAATAAGTTCAAAATCTTTACCTTTAAACTCCACGTGATTATATTTTCCCGCTAAAAATCTCTCTGGCAAGAATAAATCCGCCTCGGTCCAGATGTCGGGGTCTCTTCCCCACGCCCACACATTTGTTAGAATTTGGGCATTTTTAGGTACCAAGTAGCCGTTTATTTCTATGTCTGATTCAGCCTTGCGAGGTACTAAGAAAGGGCCGGGTGGATGAAGTCTGAATGTTTCTTTCACAACTGCTTGCAAATATGGGAGGCTTGCGATGTCCGATTCTCCAACTTGTCCTTTTCCTTGGATGACAACTTTGATTTCGTCTCTTAACTTTGACATTTTATCGGGATTGCGTAGAAGTTCTGTCATCGCCCATTCCACCGTGCTTGAAGACGTCTCTGTCCCGGCTATAAACAAATCCTAATTAATGGTAATTTTATCATTACCAAAAACAAAATCGGATGTCAAATTTCATATATATGTATAAGCCACTTAGAATAGAAAAGTGGATAAAGGCAAAAATATGACCACTTTCGTGTAAAAAAATTTAATCTCGAGAGAAAGAATGCAAAATATTTTTAGTACTTGCAAAAATAGTCTTTTCTTTTTGCAATTTCAGTGTTAATTTTCAGGATCAATACTGTAAATTTGTCTTATTCTCTTGGAACCAAAAATGCAATTTATACATTCTCTTGGGACCAAAACTACCATATATCCTATTTTCTTGGAAAAATTTGCATTTTTGGTCCCACAGGATTGAGTGAAAAACACATTTGGTACCTATCAGCGAAATTAATCCTCTTTTTTTGCAGTTTTGGTCCCATATGTTAAGTTTCAGGACTAAAACTGCAAATTTGTCTTATTCTCTTGGGATCAAATTTATTCATTTTCTTGGGACCAAATCTGTAATATTTTCTATTATTTTGGAACTAAAAGTGTAAAAAAAAAAAAAAAAACTACGGGACTATAAGTACTGAAAAAAGGACCATTTTGAAATTAACCAATTCTCTTGGAACCAAAAGAGAAATTAACCCTATTTTCTTAAAACCAAAAGTGTAGAAAAATTATGGGACTAAAAGTGCTTGGAAAAAGGACAATTTTAAAATAGACACGTTCTTTTGAGACAAAAGCGCAATTAACCCTGTAAAAAACAAACATGAATTAAATGTTTGAACTTACAAAAAGCAAATGCTTGATGTCGTCTCTGCTCAGTCTACTTTCATCTCTTCCGTTCATATCAAGAAGGGCATCTACCAAATCATTCGTCCGACCCCTGGATTTCAATTTCTCATCTATTATCCCATCAAAAATTGCAAACAGCTTGTCCGAACGAATCTTTAACTCCTTCGAAATCCCCTGAGGATCAACGGATCCCAAAATCGGAAAAAAATCCGCTATATTGGGTCTACCGGCATATTTCATCACGTCGCACATCAAATCCTTCATCTCCTGAGACGAATCCGTATCAAACTGCGCTAATTCCATAGAGAAAAGGGAGGCCGACATCAGATTCATCGTGGTCGTAAACGCGGCCATTCCTACATCCACGACCCGACCCGCTTCGCAGCATTGTTTCAAGTGGTCAAAGAGCTTATGCAGTTTCTCTTTCCTCAAACCCTGGCTAGCGTCCAGCCTGGAAACCGAAAACATTTGCTCTTTCATCATTTTCCTCAGCTTTCGCCAGTGATTCTCCACGGGGACCCACACCACGGAGAATCTGTCGTGTTTGATGTATTTGAGGGAGCAAGGGACGGTTCTGCTGCAGAAGTCGATGTCGTGCTTCTGCAGGAAGATTCTCGCCATTTCGGGAGAAGAGGTGACTATAGTTGTTATGCTTCCGAGCTTAAGCGACATCAGAGGCCCGTATTTTTTGGATAATCTCGCGAGTGATTGATGGGGCTTGGGACCGAGTTCGAGGATGTTGCCGATGATGGGGAATGGAAACGGGCCCGGAGGGAGTTTGGATGGCCCTCGGGTCCTGGAAATTGATATTAGGGCAAAAGTACATATGGAAATGATGACAAGTAGAAATGTAGGAAAATCCATCAAGATTAATGAAGTTTTGATTTGTTTGAGCTCATTACATCTATGGAATGACTTGAATATTTATAGATGAAAAAACGTTGTAAGTGCCATTAATGCTTAACATCTTATATATTTTAATTTGGTGTTTCATCTTGAGTTTTATTATTTTTAATACTAGTCATATGTGGGTTTGAACTATGCAAGCTAATATGTGCAATGCTCACCAACTATTCAATCAGAAAAATTATCGAAACTCAAAACAACGGGAAACAACTTGATCATCGGGTTTTAATTAGATTAGAATGTTATGAAATACATAAAAATATTGAGGAATAAAAACTTGACGGTTCAATTTTAATTGTAATCTCATTGAAATATTATGTATTTTTTTTTACATAATTTGCATCGAGTTGTAGACTTTAAGTATTAAACAATACTCCCACAGTTTAAAAAAAAATCTCGTTTGACTTTACACGGAGTTTAATGCAAGAATTGAATTGTAAGTACTTAAATGAATAAAGTAATTTTTGTAAGGAGAGGTTTTAAAAAGGTGAATGCATTTTATTTCTATTTTAAAAAATAATTAAAAAAACAAAATTGGAACATAACTTTTTAGCATATCAGTTTTCAATATATAAAAATTGTTATCTTTCAAAGTAAAATGTTTTGCATTTAAAAATATAGGCTGTAGCAAGGTAAAAACTTGAAAACTGAAACATGTTACCTTAAAAGGGGATAACTTTTCTATTTAAAAACGATACCGTCTACCTGGTGAGATGGTTTATACTGTTTCTTTTACATTTTATTCATTATCTTTTGTATCATGACCAAACATAAAACCCACTGCAAGAAAATATAAAATTGGCTACGGAAATTATCAATATGGCTACAAAATTTCTAACGAAAAAAAAAATTGCAGTGAGAATTGCCTACGAATTGACTATAAATTTTTTTAATTGTATAGACATCTTCCTTCCACACCTACAAAATAAATTGTCTGCGGAAATTCCGTAGGCAAATTGTGTTGTAGGTAAATTATTGTAGGCAAATGACTTGTAGGAAATTATACATAGATTTTTTTTTTTGAATGAAAGTTCTTTGTGGATAAACATGAGTAATGAGAGTAGTAAATGCAATAAGACATGGATAAGATATAAAATTAAGAAGAAAATTACTGTTATGAATAAACCTGAGAAATAAATGATAATAAAATATAAAATGGATAAGATATAACATAAAGAAGAAAATTGTTTTTATGGATAAACCTGAGAAATAATGGAAAATTTTATATAAGGAGAAAAAGTTAGTGATAACATGGGATATGAGCCACAAGTAAAGAAAAAAAATGTGTTGGAAAACAAGTACCGATGAGGGAGCAATAAAAGCCAGAAAGAAAAAGGAAAACAACTGGTATTAAGAGGAGAAATTTCATTAGGGATAGAAACGTAGGAGATTAACGATAATAAATGTGAGAAGAAATGAAAAAAAAAATATATAAATCACTAAAATTAATTGAAAAATATATAAACAAGAAAAGACCAAAAGTTTAACCCAAATTATTATATAAAATATTCTACAAATATAGGATTAGTAAAATAACTCATATTAAAAAAAATTCAGGGATCCTGGTCGGGTCGGATTTTGTAAAAAATTTCCAAAATCTCGCGCAAGTCTAGTTCCAAAAATTTTGCTCCCAGTTTGTAATACTATATGGTTAAATACATGTTATTGAAGGGCAAAATATGTGTTACTATTAGAATAAATACTGTTTTTTCACCAATTTTTAAGCTTTTTTTTTACTGAAATAAATGTTTTTTCATTCAATATATAAGAGCAAAATGTGTGTTATTATCAATTACAAAATAATTATGCTTTCACACAATAACAAATGTAAGGTAGTGAAAAATGTATTAGTATGATAACACAAATGTCTTACTCAATTGATAAGGATGTGTTTGCACAAATCATAAAAATAGTCTCCCATGTTGTGTTACCATAAGGCTCAAGCCCAAACAAAAGACCCTGGGTTCGATTCCCGTTGAGAGCAACTCCACCCATATTAAATTGTTCACTCATTGGATATTTGGACCTTCCCAAAGAGAGAAATTTGAATGTCCGACCATGAGCGAGGTAGAGTGTAAGGAAAATAATTAAATAAATTAATTTCACACCTCTCTAAAAAAATTCAACCCGTCTGCCGTATTTCAACCACTCGATTTACGACGGACACGTATTCGTTACAAATGTGAACTAAAAATTTGTGACGGCTATCCATAGTAAATTCTCACAAAACGACAACATTTGGCCTACCCGTTACTAAAGTCCGTCGTTAATTAGCCACATATTGCACTATTCATCGCAAACTTGGTAATTGGATATGTATATTCATTATATTATTTGAAAAAAAATGAAATTTAAAAAGAGAATATTCCATATTAATTCACGAATTATTGCACGAATTTTAATTTAATCACAACTTTTTAATATTTTTATGAAACTTCACAACCTCTCTAGTTGTTTTAAACCATTATATGGTTTGCATTTTCAACAAAAGTTTTTTACTCATGAGGGTGTGGAAGTCATTGGATTGAAAACTTCACTACACGGATGTAATCGTTTTGGGGGGTGGGGGGATGAGGGTGTGGAAGTCCTTGGATTGAAAACTTCACTACACGGATGAAATCGTTTGGGGGTGGGGGTGGGGGGTGGGGTGGGGGGGAGAAGTATCCGGCCAGTTTAAAAAAATCATATTATAATTTAAAAGCGTGTACCAAATTGAAACAAATAAAAAGGAAGTGAAATTTTATTGAAAGTCATTTTTTTAAAGTAAAAAAATGCACCCCTATAACAACAACATACATCAAATAAGTCTATGGGGTAAATTCCTAATCTATCCGGGAATGTTTACTCCGATGCAATCTTGAGGATACAGAGAGTCGTTTGCAATCTTCGCAATTTCGTGAACCGCCTTGTTCTTCCCTCATGGAACATAGTTGATGACTCCCACGGAGCCATCATTCAAATGCTCCCAATTGAAGAAAGTCTCCTCTCTTCATTATCTACCATCATTGTCTTCCCCTCAAAATGCTCATCAGACGGCTCAAAGCTTCTCATGTATTTTGCCCCACTGTCAAGATTCTTTAAAGCAAAATTAATTAGCACCTTGATAACTTTTGAGATAATTAATCAATCCCTCAACTTTGAGCTGAAATTTTAAGCTATTTTCTTTATGTGAAGTGTCATATGTGAAGTATGTAATCTGCTGAGCTTGAGTTCCAATAAGAAGTTATGTTGAGAAAGTGTTAGCCGTGGGAGTTAGTCAATTTAAGGTATCAGAGGAGTTGGACCAGATGAGGCTGACCAGAGTAGTCTGGCAGATGAGGTATCAGAGGAGGTCTACCAGAGGAGTCTGGACCAGACTAGTCTGGTGTAAGTGACCAGAGCCAGAGGAGGACAAGTCATCTGATCCGAAGTTCGTTATACGCGAATTACACCAAATTGAAGCTAGCGCAATGTCGGTTCTAACTGAATCAACTGAAGCAGTTATTGAAGTCGTTAGTTAGCTAGATAACTACCTTACATTTGAGTTTGTTACAACTGAATCGATTCTAGGGTTCATCTCAATCTCTGTATCTATAAAAAGGGGCTTTCTCAGCTGAGAGAAACAATCTAAAGAGAATCATCATTATTGAGCGTATACACACAGAGAGTTTGTGAGATTGAATGAATTGTAACTTCCATTTCGTACTTAGTGAAAAGCTATCATCTCCGATCCCGTGGACGTAGGAGCATTCATCTCCGAACCACGTAATTCTGGTGTTCTTGTTGGTTTCAATTTCGTTCTTACTGTTACCATAATTCTGATTCCCTGATTACAAGTTTTCTTGTGAATCTAAAATAATTAACAAGTGGCGCCGTCTGTGGGAAGCAATCATGGCTACAATTAAGTTCGACATTGAGAAGTTCACAGGGAAGAACGATTTCAGCTTATGGAAGATTAAGATGAAGGCTCTCTTGGTACACAATGGTTTGTACGAAGCCTTGTTGCCACCGGATCAGGTGTCTTCTGGAACTAATCTGGCGAAGGTGGAGGAAAACAAGAGAAAACCGCACAGTGCGCTTATCTTGTGTCTTGGTGATAAGCCATTGAGGGAAGTATCGAAGGAGAAAACCGCTCTTGAAGTCTGGAATAAGCTGGAGCAGTTATACCAGATAAAATCTGTCACGAACAAGTTATACATGAAATAGAAGCTTCAAGTCTTCAAGATGAGTGAAGACAAGAATCTTGGTGATCAGTTGGACGAGTTCAACAGATTGGTGGATGATCTGGAGAGTTTGGATGTTACAATTGATGATGAAGACAAGTCATTGATGTTATTGAATTCTCTACCTAAGTCTCTGGAAAATTTTAAAGATGCCTTGTTGTTTGGAAGACAAGATCAGGTGATGTTTGATGACATTCAAACTGCCCTGAAAACCAAGTTTCTACAGATCCAGACTGAAGGGAAGAAGCCTGCTGAAGGATTGAATGTGCAATCCAAGAAGAAGAAGGGGTTTCAGTCCAAGAAGAAGGATGGTGGAAAAGGGAATAAGGGTGGGAAGAAATCTGATTTTGTTGAGAAGAGAAAGTGTTTCACTTGCCATAAGGAAGGTCATCTGAGAAAGAATTGCCCTGAAAGAATAAAGAAAGACAATCAAAATGATCAAGATGGAAATGCAGCTGTGGTGGAGGTTGAAGGATATGATAGTGCAGAAGTCTTGATGGTTAATCATGAGAGACTAAGTCAAGAGTGGGTCCTGGACTCTGGGTGTACTTTTTATATCTGTCCACAAGAAGACTGGTTTCTGGATCTTGAGAAGATTGATGGAGGTCTTGTTCTTTTGGGTAATGATGAGAGCTGTAGAGTTCAAGGATCTGGTTCTATCAAGATCAAGATGTTTGATGGAGTTGATAGGATCTTATCTGATGTCAGGTTTGTTCCTGAGTTGAAGAGAAATCTTGTTTCTCTTGGTACATTGAATTCTAAGGGTTTTGAATTCAAGACAGAAAATGGAGTTCTGTCAATAACCAAATCTGGAAGGATTGTCATGAAGGGTATGATCAAGAATGGTTTGTATACTTTGATTGGTAGAACAGTAACAGGATCAGCTGATGTTACCATGGAGTCTTCTGAGGTCAATTTGTGGCACAAGAGATTGGCACATGTTGGTGAGAAGGGTCTGGTGGAGTTATCCAAGAAGGGAGCAATCCCTGGGAAGAGGATATGTAAGCTGGAATTCTGTGAGAGATGTGTTCTTAGGAAATCAAAGAAGCAAGCATACCAGAAGGGGAAGCATACCACCAAGGAGGTTATGGACTACATACATTCTGATGTATGGGGACCAGCAAGGGTATCCACTCATGGTGGAGACAGGTATTTCCTTACCCTTATTGATGATTATTCCAGAAAGGTTTGGGTTTACATTCTTAAACAGAAGATTGATGCCTTCTCTAAGTTCAAAGAATGGTTAATTGAACTTGAGAATAAGAGAGGAAGAACTATCAAGCACTTAAGGATTGATAATGGGCTTGAATTCCTATTAGAGGAGTTTCAACAGTTTTGTAGGTAGAAGGGTATTACTAGGCATAAGACTGTTCCTTCAAACCCTCAGCAGAATGGTCTAGCTGAGAGAATGAATAGAACTATTCTGGAAAGGGTTAGGTGTATGTTATCTGATGCTCACTTACCTAAGAGTTTTTGGGGGGAAGCTGTTAACACAGCTGTGTATCTCATTAATAAAGTGCCATAATCTGCTATTGAGTTTAAAACCCCAGATGAGATTTGGTATGGGAAGATCTCAGATTACTCTAAGTTGAAAGTATTTGGATGTCTAGCTTATGTTCATATGAAGCAAGACAAACTTGAACCTAGAGCTTTAAAATGTGTTTTCATTGGATATCCAAAGGGGGTTAAAGGGTATAAGTTGTGGTGTCCAGAGCCTGGGAACCAGAAGTGTATTACCAGTAGAGATGTTGTGTTTAATGAATCACAGATGGTTTACAAGTCTGGTGGAGGTGATAGAGAGTCATCAACAGAAGAGATGGATGGTGTTATTTCTGAACCAATTACTCAAGTTGAGGTGGAGCCTGATCATGATAAACATGATAGTGCATATGGTTCTGAACCAGAGCAGGGAACATGAGAGAATGAGTCATCAGATGAGGATAGTGCACCAGTAGAGGAGGAGGAAGGAGTCCAGAAGCAGACTTGAGAAATTATAGTTTGACAAGAGACAGGACTAGAAGATAAATACACCCTCCAGCAAGGTTTGGCCGTGTTGACCTGGTCTCTTATGCACTTGTTACAGCAGAAGCCATAGAGTACCAAGAACCTAAGAACTACAAAGAAGTCCTTGAGTGTGATGATAGAGAGTCATGGATTACAGCTATGACAGAAGAGATGGAGTCTCTTAAGAAGAATCGTACTTGGATTCTTGTTGATAAGCCACCTAGGCAGAAGCTAATCAGTTGTAAATGGTTGTTTAAAAAGAAGCTTGAATCTGGTGTGAAAGATCAAGTGAGGTTTAAAGCCAGGTTAGTTGCCAGAGGATTTACTCAAAGAGAAGGAATTGATTACAATGAGGTATTCTCACCTGTGGTTAAGCATTGTTCAATCAGGCTACTTCTCAGTAGAGTTGTTCAAGAAGATCTGGAGCTACAACAACTAGATGTAAAGACAGCTTTTCTGCATGGTGATCTTATTGAGGATCTGTACATGCACCAGCCAGAAGGGTTTGTTGAACCAGGGAGTGAAGGAAAGGTGTGTCTACTCAAGAAATCATTGTATGGCCTCAAGCAAAGTCCAAGACAGTGGCACAAGAAGTTCAATGAAGTGATGCTATCCATTGGGTTTGTAAGAAGCAAGTATGATACTTGTGTATATCTTGAAAGACAAGGAAGTAATGTGATAGCATATCTTCTGATATATGTGGATGATATGATTATTGCTAGTAAGAGTCTTCTGAAGATTCAAAGTATCAAAAGGAAACTCAGTGCCAGATTTGATATGAAGGACTTGAGAAATGCTAAAAGGATTCTTGGAATGGATATTCTTAGGGACAGAGTAGCTGGAAGACTATTCTTGTCTCAGAAGAGCTACATTGAGAAGGTCCTGAAGAGGTTCAACATGCATGAGAGTAGGTCTGTGTCAACTCCTCTGGGACAACAATTCAAATTATCTAAGGAGATGGAACCAAAGTCTGAAGAAGAAAAGAAGGCTATGATGAAAGTACCTTATGCAAATGGGGTTGGAAGCTTGATGTATGCTCTGGTCTGCAGTAGACCTGACTTAGCTTATTCATTGAGTATGGTAAGCAGATATATGTCTAACCCAGGGAAGTTATATTGGGAAGCTTTGAAATGGATATTCAGATACCTTAAAGGGTCATCTGATATGGGATTGATGTTTGATAGGGTGACTGACCAGAAGAGTTCACTTGAAGGTTTTGTAGATTCTGATTTTGCAGCTAATTTGGATACCAGAAGATCCTTAACAGGATATATCTTTACACTTTACAATACTGCTGTGAGCTGGAGATCTGTTCTGCAGAGTGGAGTTGCTTTATCTACTACAGAAGCAGAGTTGGTTGCAGTGTCTGAGGCTGTTAAGGAGGCTTTGTGGTTGAAAGGCATAATTAAGGATTTTGGTATAAACCAAAGGGCTGTGGTCATTCATTGTGATAATCAGAGTGCTGTTCATTTGGTTAAACATCAAGTGTTCCATGAAAGGTCAAAGTACATTGATGTAAGGTTGCATTTTGTAAGGGAAATCATTGATAAAGGAGTGGTTCTGATCCAGAAGATATCTACAGAGGACAATGCTGCAGATATGTGTACAAAGTCTTTACCAGGTACTAAATTCAAGTTCTGTGTTGAATTGGTAAAGATGAGTGTATGGGATGTTCCTTAGGCCCAAGCTGGAGTATGGAGGAGAGGAAGAGAGGATTGATACTTCTCATCTGAGGTGGAGAATTGTGAAGTGTCATATGTGAAGTATGAAGTCTACTGAGCTTAATTCAATGAGGAGCTATGTTGATGAAGTGTTAGCCGTAGGTGTTAGTCATATTTGGATATCAGTGGAGTTGCATCAGGTGAGGTTCATCAGATGAGGTCTGACAGTGGAGTCCTCTCAGAGGAGGTTTAGACTGGAGGTCATCTGTTGCTGTGTCAAGTCACCTGATACAAAGTTAGGCGCGAACTATACCAATTTGAGCTAATGCGTAGGCGGTTCCAACTGAATCAACTGAAACGGTTATTGGAGTGTGAGCCAGCTGGATAACTACTTTACTTATGAGTTTGTTACAACTGAATCAAGTCTAGATTCGTCTCAATTTCTGTAAATATATAAAGGGGGTTCTCAGCTAAGAAACAATTAATTCATTATTGAGCAAATACATAGAGAGTTGGTGAGATTAAGAGTATTGTAACGATTCCAATTCTTTCTTAGTGAAAAGTTTTCCTCTCGGATCCCGTGGACGTAGGAGTATCCATCTCCGAACTACGTAATTCTGGTGTTCTGGTGTGATTTCAATTTCGTGCTTATTGTTACCATAATTCCGGTTCCCTGATACAAGTTTTCTTGTGAATCTAAAACCGATTAACATTGAGCATATACACGCAGAGAGTTTGTGTGATTGAGCGAATTGTAACTTCCATTTCTTACTTAGTGAAAAGCTATCCTCTCCGATCCCGTGGACATAGGAGTATTCATCTCCGAACCACGTAATTCTGGTGTTCTTGTTGATTTTAATTTCGTTCTTACTGTTACCATAATTCCGATTCCCTGATTACAAGTTTTCCTGTGAATCTAAAACGATTAACACTTTAATCACTCCATTCTCTTCATGCTTAATCCTACATCTCTCTCCAAATAACCCATGCAATCGTTGATATCTCCTCTAAAGAAATTTCACCACTTTTCCCAACCAAATAAAACATAAAATCGTGTCTTTAAGGGTGGTTGCCCCTCTCTGTTCACCGATGATTTTTCTCTAATTTTTTTCTAAACAAACAGCCCTTAAACTTATCAACGCAGAAATCTGGGATTGTTAATAGAGACGGGGATTTCTTTAAGGGTGGTTGCCCCTCTCCGTTCGCCGATGATTTTTCTCTAATTTTTTCTAAACAAACAGCCCTTAAGGTTATCAATGCAGAAATCTGGGATTGTTAAATCGCGCATATATATATACTCCCTTAAAAAATTAAATACTCCTTCAACATCCTCTCTCTCTAAAACCACCAAATCCCACTGCCTTTTCTGATACTCTTTCTTTTCCATTCGGCGATGAAGGGTGACTGAAAGAGAAAGAGAAAGCCGTCTTCCGGCCTTTTTGGCTCCATTTTACCTTTCCGTCGCCGATCGCCGCCCTAGCCCATCGCCGACCGCCGCCTCAGCCCGTCGCCTATCACCGGCCGCTCGCCTACCGCCGCCACCGCCTCCTGCTCGTACGAGTTGGTCCAGATCTGCAACTCAGTGTGTCACTCGACTGAGTTGACCGAGTTGACCCGAGTTTGACCGAGTCCCTGCCAGTTTTTCGTGCCGCCGGAGCTTCGTCCTTTCCGGTTTTGCTTGGGAGGACCAGCTGGGTCTAATGGACCAATCTGACCGCCCGGAGCAAAGGTGACCGGTTGTGGGATCGATTTATTAGACTCCTTTTATTTCTGATTTTTTATTTTAGGACTGCTTTATGTTTTTCTGTTTTTTTCGTTGTTCTTTTTACCTTGGTAGATTGTTGTTATTTTAGTTTTGGTAGTGTGCCAGATGCACTCGTTGCACTTCAGTCTACCGGGTTCTGCCTTGGTAGATTGTTGTTATTTTAGTTTTGGTAGTGTGCCAGATGCACTCGTTGCACTTCAGTCTACCGGGTTCTGTGTTTTGATAAGAGATGGGCGTGATGAAGATTAACTCGGTGAATGACATCTTAGTGTGGGATGTTCATTTCATCAAATGAGCTTTAAAAGTTACTCGAGTCTAACTCTCGGAATAACTCTCCATTTCCTCACGATTGGTTTGGAGTAGTGATGCCTTTGATTGAAGACTTAGCCTACGTTTTGATCTGTATTTTGTATCTTGTACCCTTGTAATAGGCTCTGTTTTCTTTTAAAAAAAACATAAAATCACTCGTATTCTTTAATTTTCAGCCTTAATTATTTGTCAAAGTTGCAACTCCTTCCAACAATATTTAACAACGGGGAAAAGGAATAAATCATGGATTGTATTTGTCGTATGATAACCACATAAGAAACAATGAGGGAGAAGAGGAACATGGTATACATAAAGGTTACCTTCTGTTGCCAAGACATCATTGATTAATTTCCATACGAAAAAATCGATGCTCGTGTTAGACACAATTTTCTTAAAACAAATTATGTCGTTCACTCTCGGTGCTAGTGAATCGTAGGACACTTGTTTCCCAAGATACAACGATTAACGAGCAACGATATAGTACACTATCTTGTTCAAGGCGAACTGAGAAGTTACCCGACAATTATCACCGGAATAAGAACGAATTTCAAGTACAGAACAAAAAAACACACAAGTAATATAACAATTGCCGGAAATAGTATCTGCATCTTTCTCAATTCGATGTGTTATATCTTTTTCGTCATGTTTCGTCCTCATTTGAGGTGCTATTTATAGCGCTCGAAAAATGACCGTTGGAACGTAGCAATAATGGTCGTAAAACCATATATAACCGAAACGTTTTGAAACTGTCGTAACCATCATCTAAATAATTAACAATTATTTTAGATGTAACCATCACCTGAATAATGAACAATTATTTCAGGTTTAAAATTTAAAACCATTTTGAATTCATTCCTTATCCGTTACCAATTAAATTAGAATCGAGACAAAGCCTTTTGCTTTTCTCTTTTCCAAATTTTCATTACAATAATTTCGCGAATTAATTTATCACTCACACATTCTAGAATCTGCCTTTGGGGTTGGGTCTCCAATAATGCTTATCTTCCTCATCCTTCTTGTTCAAATATAATAATTGGTAAAAAATTAAATAAAATGATATGAAACCCTTCACTCCTATAATCCTATTGACCTCCGAATCCAGTCTTAATTAACAGAGAAATTCAAAATGCAGTTTCAATTAACAGAGAATTTATCATCCCTAAAGAGAAGAAGCTGAATTGGCATCGCAGCAGCGCCAGGGTTACGTAATGGAAATTGAATTTTCGTTTGCAGATCTCTATCTCTCTTTCTGCTTCTATTTCTTCAATTTGTTGAATTAAAGTTGCATTTTTTGTACAATTATGGAATTAAAAGCTGAACGGCGCCTCCAGAGATATCAAAACCATCTCATTCCTTCCGCCGCCGCCGATCAGCCGCTCCTCCGCCCGCAACCCACCGCCGCCGAATTTTATTCAGGTAGGTTTTCTCATAATTGATGACGAATTGAATTTTCAAAAGGTGTTTATATTTTCTAATGATTTTTATTTTTTGATGGAAATTAGGTTCAGTAGTTTCTCACTTTATTGTCGTACATCCTTTCTCCAGAGAATTTTAATTTCATGAGATGAAATGTTGTAGAAATTTACAAAAATTAATAATCGACCGCTAAATTGTTGAAAACTGGGAAATGGAATGTATACAGGCTAATCTTATCTTTCATTTCCAGCTATTGAGTATTAACACCCAGAAAATTACTTTATACACTTTGTAGCTTTATTTGATTGTATGGACAGCTTAAAATGTTGTACATGTGAGTGTATTGAGCAATTTTCCTGTGTGAATTGTTGTATGATAACACACACTGTTCTTTTCCTCAGAAATCGAATCTCCCCTTTGAAACTCATGACTACGTTTCCTAATCATCCTGAAATTGCGACTTTGCACGATAATTTCGTGTAAGAAACTTTTGATTTTGTGTATTTTCCCTTCCCTTTGTGCTTTAACTCCATATGAACATGTTTTGGAAGTGAAACATTTTGGATTGAAGATAATTTTAGATCTCTATTTCTGCATTTTTTTTCCCACTCAATAGCCTCAGTTTGAGAATGTTTCTCTATTAGATGAACATTTTGTTGAGTTACTTAGTTCCTCTTCTAAATTTTGAAACCTTGAGATTTAATTTTCTACATTACACATTAATTGATGAAGCATTTTTAAACTCAGAAGCTCTTTGAATAGCACTATGATTCTGTTGTGATGTTGTTTTAGATAGCACTAATCTCAACTGCTAATTTTCTCTAAAATTAAAAGATTTAGGGAATTATATCATGCTGAAAGGTGAAACTTAGAAAATTTAGCCTAGATATGATGCTTTTTATTTGTGTTTTGCATATATATGGTTCCAAATTGGTGATATGTTTGATACCTCATTTTGAGGAAATCCTGGGAATTCCTCCACACTTGATCTGAAAATGTAACCAGTATCTGGTCTAAATTGGTTCTCATCTTTGATAGTTACACTGTAATCAACTGTAGTTTTATATTTGAATTTTCTGGCCTTTATTATTATTATTTTGGATTTAAAATGCTAGCAAATTATAGAAATGTGCATTTTTCTGCTGAGTCTGGACCATAGTTTTTAAAGGCACAAGGCACACCAAGGTGCAAGAGGGGTCCTAGCACCCGAGGTGCAAGGCGCGCCTCTTGTCCTTTTTCACTATATTAATATAGCATATTTGACACAAATAAAGTTCACTACCACATAAAATCAGATAATAGTACATTTAAAGACAACTAATGAAAATTAGAACATAATGTAAACATGTAATAAACATTAAAGTTGTAAAATTGGATTTCATAAACATATCAAATGTAGCAAAGGCAGCCACCAATCAGAAGTATGGTTCTCATTCTTATCATTCATAAAAACCACAACAATAGACATAAGATTCACTAAGAAAAAAGGGGGGAAAGAACCAAGTGTATAGGGGCATAGGTGTTGTTTCTTGTCTCTTATTCGCCTTTGATTTCAACTCCATTTCCTTGTCTATGATTCGCCTTTGTTTTCTTTTGAGTTAATTTTTGTCAAAAAAGGCTTTTATTTCAATTTTTTTTATACAGACACGTTTTGGGGTGAACAAGAACTGAAAAGTCACCGAGGCGCTCCGAGGCGCATCTCAAAAGGCGCACTGAAGCGCTCGCCCTAGAAACTGCGTGCCAATTTACACAAAAGAGGCGCTCAACCTATAGCCTCAAGCGTCAGGCGCCTTTCAAAACTATGGTCTGGACCCAAGAATTGTAGGAGTTCATTTCTTAAAGTAACTTCACTGTCCTTTGTACTCTCTTTCCTCAGAGGAAGAAATACAAAATCTCCTTCCTCCGATAGACCTCATCAAACTGTGCCTAAGAGTTGTCATTACGAGCCTTTGAACTTGGGAGCAGAGGGGTTGCTTCTAGCTCTCGTGATTGATGGACCTTATCCGATGGAGTTAAATGACACATCAAACGTCTCTTGAGGTGAGAAATTAAGGGTGCATGATGTTGAAATATACTGGATTAGTTGTTTTTTCCCTCTTCCATGCATGATGTACAAAACTGAGATTTTGTATTCTTGATTATAGCTCTGCAAATTGCTAATGATGAAATGTTTGTGAATAGTTTCTCGTCACTTTAAAACTTCAAAATCTGAGTAGGTTTCTATTATATTAACAATAATTGCTATCCTAATATTAACTATGGTTGTTGTAGTATCTGCTTCTATGTTCTACTAATTGTTTTCTGATGAGAATGGAAAGGGGCGTGAATTTGGGAAAGTATATCACAGAAGAAGAAAGGAGCAAAATGGGGAAGAGAGAAAGAAGGATCATTGATTTCAGATTACTTGATTTACTCTTGATTTGTTGCAGTTTCAATTTAATTATTTCCTAAGATTAAGTCAACCTATTGGAGCTTTACATTTCTGTTATAAAAACTCTGTAAGGGGGATTGAAAAGGTTATGCAGAAATTTTCTTGAGTAATCATCACTTTCAGCAAGTTGCTGGAATCTAGGATAATTTGAGAATTTCACTCGGTTTTCTAGAATTCCTCGCAAGAGGTTTCATCAATTGGTATCAGAGAAATTGCTCACTCATTTGAAGTGGGCGATTGGGTGTATCTGAAATTGCAACCCTATCGCCAAAATTCTTTGTTCGAACGGTTAATCAGAAATTGGCAAGCAAGTTTTATGGCCCATATAAAGTGTTGGAGCGAATTGGTCCAGCAGCCTATAGGTTAGAACTGCCTGGTAACTCAAGGATCCATCCAGTGTTCCACGTTTCGTTATTAAGACGCAAGGTGGGTGAAACATCACCGCTGCAAACCACCCTACCCCCATACGCAGCGGATGGGCAGCTTGAGCTAGAACCTGAAATGATATTGAACTACCGATGGAAGGATGCACCTGGGGGGCTGATTAAAGAGGCTCTAGTCCTCTGGCGTTCCTTAGAATTGGAGGATGCTACATGGGAATCCTACGATGAGCTGTGTGCGAGATTCCCGGCCTTGAATCTTGGGGACAAGGTTCCATCTGAAGGGGGGAAAGATGATGAGAATGGAAAGGGGCGTGAATTTGGGAAAGTATATCACAGAAGAAGAAAGGAGCAAAATGGGGAAGAGAGAAAGAAGGATCATTGATTTCAGATTACTTGATTTACTCTTGATTTGTCCTTGATTTGTTGCAGTTTCAATTTAATTATTTCCTTAGATTAAGTCAACATATTGGAGCTTTACATTTCTGTTATAAAAACTCTGTAAGGGGGATTGAAAAGGTTATGCTGAATTTTTTTTGAGTAATCATCACTTTCAGCAAGTTGCTGGCATCTAGGATAATTCGAAAATTTCACTCGGGCTTCTAGAATTCCTCGCAAGAGGTTTCATCATTTTCTTATGCTAATTTTGCAGGGCTGCCTCTGTTGCTGTTCGTAATCCAGATATGGAGCTTATGCTAATTTTTGCTAATCCAGGTAATGCGAAACTCTTAAATTTGTTACAAATTACTCATCACGTGATCAATGGGAAACTAGGAATTTCTGTTGAATCTCTTATCAACAGGAACATCTTTAAAAAAATCTCTTCTGCAAACAGAAACTCTGTTAACGTCGCATTTATACCCGAGTAGATTAATTCCACTTTGCCTTGTGTGTTGACATTACTATTAGGTCATTTTCCATCCATTTCTGCTTAAATATTTTGTTACAAATGCATTTTTATAGGGTTCTAGAATAGATAATATATTTATGTAGTTTTGGTATTGTTGATGAATTTTGTCTTTGATTGATTTATACTTCATTGTTATGATCACATTTGGTATTGATGATCTCCACTTGCAATAACCATTGATATTTAGGTGTATTTCAAAATTACTCTCCATATAATGCATTCAAAAGTATGTAAGCAACTCCAAATTTATCAAGAAACCTTATTTTGTTCGTCCTAAAATTACATTAGGAATATGAAGTTGAATATTGTTCGTAGTATTGAACGCTACATTACTAATTTTTGATGGACTTTGGTGATATTTGTAGTTTGGTCAGCCTTCTTGCTTTTCTGATTAATACTTTAATGGCTCAAGATCCTAAAAAGGTGTCAAAATTAAGAACCTGAAAGTTGTATTTTACAATTACTCTCTTAACATCATCTCAAAACCTACTCAAATTATCAAGAAACCTTTTTATTTCTCCTCTTTTTGGCACATGGTGGGTACCCTATGACCTTTGTCCTCTCTTTCAAAAAAGAAAGAAATAGAAAAGTGAGTTATATTATCTTGAGTTTCAGTAACCATCTTTACATGCTTCCATTCTAATCAATTCTCATACATTTTCTCTGTGCTTATTTTCCTCCGAAGCGACACCGTCTAACATGTGGTTGGAGTATGTTGGTGCAAAGCGCATTGGAAGAGATGATAAAGTTCCTTTATCAGGTAGCTCTCTGTTTCTTTGTCTCCCTCTTGAAAGAGTGAATTACGAAACTTTTTATATAGAGAGGAAATGTCACCGTTGATGCTGAGAGTGAGGCGTGCTAACTGTTAACAAACAAACAAACAAACCTGCCATTTTTAATCCTTTGATTAGAATTGCGAAATTCAATTGATAATTTTTTTTTTCAATCCTGTGGTTATTAGATGAAAAAGGCCAACACAGAGACTGATTTCAAGGAGATGTCAAACCTATTGGGGGCAAAATGGGGGACCATAACTGCAGAGGGGAAGAAGCCTTATGAAGAAAGGTACCAAGCAGAGAAGGAGGCTTATTTGAAGATAATCGGGAACAAAAAGCGTGAGCACGAAGCGATGAGGCTACTGGAGGACAAGCAGAAGCACAAGACTGCTATGGAATTGCTCGAACAATACCTTCAGTTTAAACAAGAAGCAGAGAAGGATACCAAGAAAACAGAGTACTATCCTTTTTCTTCACTCTTTCAGTATACAATATTAGGCTTATGAATGTTCCTTTTTTGATGATTTAATGATCTTATTACAGAAAGGAAAAGCAGCCAATGTCGGCCTATTTCATCTTTGCAAACGAGTGCAGAGCTGCTCTTCGTGCAGAAAACAAGAATACAGTGGAGGTAAAATTAAACAAATTTTAAGATGCTGATTTTAAAATTGGACGCTGCTTGGTTCAATTGGGGCTGATAAAATATGGGGTTTTGTTTTTAGGTAGCAAAGATCACAGGAGAGGAGTGGAAGAACATGTCGGAAAAAGACAGAGCACCTTATGAGGAAATGGCTCTGAAGAACAGAGAACAATATGCCCAAGAAATGGAAATGTACAAGCAGAAGAAGGAAGAGGAAAGTGCTAATGTGAAGAAAGAAGAGGAGGAGATCATGAAGCTTCAGAAGCAAGAAGCAATGCAAGTGCTGAAAAAAGAAGGAAAAAACAGAGACTCTGATCAAGAAAACCAAAGAGAAGCTTTTACAGTGGTTACTGTAAGACTTGATGTTAGAGATCCAATTCCTATATATGAAACTATTTTATTATTATTAAATGCCATGTAAATTAATGGGATTCATTGCAACCTCGTATAAATTAGCATGATAAGTAATTAATATAAAAAGGAAAAATATTTTATATTTTTTAAGAAATTTAAGACTGATTGAAATATCTGTCAGTATCTATTTTGCTTCCTTTTTTCGGGACTAAAATTGAAATGAATATGAGAATGCGAATAATTGAATTTATAGAATCGAATGCTGTAATAATATTCGTCTCGGTTATATTGGTTTACCTCCCAAATTGATTATTGACAAAAACTTGTATGAGACCGTCTCATGGCATGAGACAACACAAATTAAAACCTACCTCTACCAAAGTGCTAATGAGTCAATGCCATAGTTACATCAATTCTCATTGTCTCATGCCATGAGACGGTCTCATACAAGACCTACTGTTGATTATTTCATTCACAACTTGATCAAGAATGCTAAAGCATGGGCGTAAATTTAGTGAAACAGATTAAAAAGACTAATACAACAGTCAACTGCAAAATTGCATTTGTTGATGCACGCTTTCAGTTTGATAATACGAATCCGACCCAGCAACAACTTCATGCACCACTCCACCAATGTTACTGGGCAGTTAGGAAGATGGGGACAGCCTTGAGAGGATTGGCTTTCTGCAAAGTAAGCCCAAACTCCTCCTCCATATCTATTTGTTGGACGTTCCACCCAAAATGGCCAACAAGAGTTGCAACCATAGGGTGCACCATCCTCTGTGCCAGCGACGATCCGGGGCAACTTCTGCTCCCCACCCCAAACGGGATTAGTTTGAAATCCCGTGGCCCTTTTTCAACATTGAGGAATCGCTCCGGCATGAACGCTTGGGCCTCCGTCCAGACGTCGGGATCTCGCCCGATGGCCCACACATTGATCAGAACCTGGGCATTTTCGGGCACCAAGTACCCTTTTATTTCCACGTCCGAATCAGCCTTGTGGGGCATCAAGAATGGGGCAGCCGGATGAAGCCTCATTGTTTCCTGCACGACCGCCTGCAGATACGGGAAGTTCTCGATGTCGCCCTCCTCAACGTGTCCTCTGATTTCGTCTCTTAATCTGGACATCTTTTCCGGGCTTCGTATCAATTCGGCCATCGCCCACTCCACCGTGTTTGCAGTCGTAACAGTGCCCGCAATGAACAGATCCTAAACGTAATAATTAAAAAAAAAAAAAAAAAAATTCATTAGCTAGAATTAAAAACAAACACAAATATAGACTAATGAAGTAGAACTTAATTACCAAAAGCAGATGCTTTATGTCATCTCTGCTCATCCTAGTCCCCTCCATGCCAAGCAGCACATCCACAAAGTCATTCGTCCCACGTCTCGACTGCATTACTTTTTCTTCGATTATGCAATCAAAGATTTCCAGCACCTTGTCCGCTTGCATCTTTTGCAGCTTCGATATCCCCTGAGGATCCACGCGTTCCAACACAGGGAAAAAATCCGCCACATTAGGCTTCCCGGCCCCCATCATCAAGTCGAGCATCGTCCTCTTCATCTCGTGGGACGAGTCGAAATGGGCCAGCTCCCTCGAGAAAAGGGAGGCGGACATCAAGTTCAGCGTGGTGGTGAAAGCCGCGTCACCTATATCAACGGCCCGACCCACTTCGCTGCATCCTCTGACATAGTCGTACAGATTCAGCATCTTCGCCCTTCTTACACCCCGGCTCGCATCAAGCTTGGGAGCCGAGAGTAGCTCCGTTTTTAGCATCCTCTTCAGCATGCGCCATTGGTTATCCACGGGGAGCCAGAATACCGAGAATCTGTCGTGCTCGATGTACTTGACAGAGCTAGGAATGGGGCGGCTGCTGAACTTGATGTCGTACTGTTGCAGCACCATTTTCGCGATTTCAGGGGAGGACACAACTATCGTTGTCCTGCACCCTAGCTGAAGCGACATCAGTGGCCCGTATTCTCGCGATAACTTTGCCAGAGACAGATGTGGCTTCGGACCGAGTTGGAGGATGCCTGGAGGTAGTTTCGACCATCTTTGCGGCCTTCTCAGTATAGCAACGAACATCGTGCATAACACCTTAGCTACGATGTAAGGTGCAATCACAATAATGTATACGATTAGGAAAGAATAAATATTAATATACATGTTATGTATATTTATGTAAGGGGAAGAGAGGTATTGGGAGGTTTTTTTTTATGGGAAAGCCTGAGATAACATAATAAACTGTCACCTTATATTTATATACAGACGATATTCCAGCAACATTTAATGGTTGGTAAGATGAGTGATACATACGTATATTATTTTCCCATTTTTATGCAAAATTATCCCTCAATGTTATAATAAAGAGAGGAAAGGGATATGGGTAATATTTATACAGACGAAGTTCAATGGGATCAGTCCCTCAAAATTAATACGAGTAAATTAAAGATTATGTTTGATCTCTTTTAGCAAATTAAAAACCAATGCTAGTTACGAGTAAATCATTAACTGGAGTGCATCACGTGAGCCATAGGGTATGACCGATTAACCGGTAACACATATCAATTAAGGGTTAATTGTAAATAAAATTATTACTTTTTCGTAAATTGCAGTGTAATCTAAATTTTATAATTTTTGCAAACAAAACCTCAACTTAGCATTTGGATGCAATTTCAATCAAATATTTTGCAAACAAAACTAATATGTCCACCGCGAATGTAATTAAGACACTTATGTAGGAGGTCAACTATTATTTAATTGATTATTCAAATTTACTTATGTGTTGTTAGTATATTTATAATGGATATATAAGTTTGTGTCCACAGGCGGGCATATGATAATTTTTTTTGAAAAGTGACGCAACTCAATGCAACTGAGATGAAAACTTGCGTAACAAATTGCTTTGCGTTCAATGCTTATTTTGAAGATTATGTCAGATCACTTTTAGCAAATTCAAAACAAGAAAATTAAAGATTTTGTTTGATCACCTTTGGGCTCGGAGGCAAATTGTTTGCTTCAAACATCTTTCTCATGGCATCAATATATTTAAAAGTAATTATTGATAGTTTTGCACAAACAATCTTTATTTATTTATTTTTTGTTTCATCCAAAAACGTTACAACCTTAATGCACAGACAACCTTTATTAATTTTTATTTTAGTTTCAGTCAAAATTGTTAATATTTGGTAGTGTGTAGACTTCAGAATTCTACTTTTGTTCAATTTGATTGTGTAATTAAAAGCAACAGGTCTATACAAATTTCTTCGTTTTAGTGAAGTGATATAGGCGTGGGTGCAAGATTAAAAATGTTAAAAATTCAATAACTATCTCGCAAAAAAAAAAAAAAAAAAAAAAAAAAAAATATATATATATATATATATATATATATATATATATATACGTAAAGTTTTAAAAAACCCAAATTAACCCAGTCCAAAATAATGCTTGAAATTTCTGGAAATCGTGATTTGTTACTTTAATTACCAAACATGGCAAAGATAATTAATTAACAAACATGGCAAAGATCAATACAATCGGAATTCATCAATTTTTGTTATTGATTTTTTTGTTTTCATACTATTTTAATTATTTTAGTGCAAAACGGAAATGTCCTTTCAAGGTGGGCATGGTATTTGTCCCACCAAAATAATCCAATTACGTCTAAACTCTTGATGAAAAAAATTTAGGTATATGTGTGGTGTGTATAAACGAAGATGACTATGCAAGACACGGACCTAATACAAAAGTCCTATACATTGGTGCAATACGGCTCAGGGCAACCGTCCCCAAGATATTACGACTTTAGAGTCTTCCGTCCGCTGCACTACGAAACGAAAGCTATCGGTGAATAGCAAATGAGTATCCAGAACCTTCAGACTCGATTCTAACACAAATTCAAATGTTAGCATGCTTGTATGCATATTATATGAAACTGACTTCGAATGAATAAATGACTTTTTCGAAGTAGCAAATGACAAATATGAGGGGTTTATTTATTGGTTTCCTAGTAAGTAATAGTTGCTACTCTTCATAGTTCCCACCTATATGGGCTTCTGACTTCTTTTCCTTGCATTAATCAAATTCAATAATTGGGCCTGTTACTTTGGGCTCCCGAAATTTGCTTTCACTATACTGAATTTTAAGGCCCAAGTTATATACGGGTTTTGATCGATCAAAAAGAGGAATCTAATTCAACCGATATGCCCTTAGGCACGTCCATACCTATATTTTGTTAATACACTCCAACCAAAAAATATTCGGAAAATGTATTTATTTAGTGTTTCTTTTTCGTATTTCCGAAAAAAAAAATCTGAAATTTATCAAGTTATTCAAAATTTGTTTTTCTGTATATTTTATGGGCGAGGATATTAACCAAAGATAGGATTGTATTTTACCTGGGCCTAATATTAAATAGCTCACTTTTTTTTTCCTTTGCTCATATTTTATTCATTCCATTTTTAATTTCAATTCCTTCACAAGTCACTCTTTCAATTGACCTCAATAATTATTAGGCATGCGTTTTGTATAAAAAATCCTCAATTTTTAATTAAAAAATAAAATAAAAAAACAATATATTTAGCTAATAAAGCGCAATTAGTTATTTTAGTATAAAAATGCATGGAATCCTTTCAAAATAATAAAGTAAAGCATATTTTTTTTTTTGCAATTATCACACTAATCATGTTATCTATGCAAAAGTGTTGCATCTTAACAAAATGTTACATAATATATAAATTAGAAATATGTTTCCATTATGTGCTAAATAAACTAAAAGTGATGCACTAAGGTGTAAAGTCAAGTGTGTAATAACAAATGCTTTACTCAATTTAGGCAGGTCTAACTTTTCGCTCTCAAATGTAAATATGAGTTCATTTTTTGACTGCATATTATATTTTCGCATCACAGTTTTTCACTTCTTGTGTCAGTTGTTTTTAGTACCATATTGACTATGTTTGTAGACATTGATTGGGTTAGTTCTAGGCATTTTTTTGGTCTCAGAAAATGGATGATAAATTAATATGCATTAGTCCAATTTAATGGATGGGTCTATATGAGGGTGGCACTGGGCTGGACCAAAACAATAACATGTACATTTAAAATGTCTTTAAGTTAATTTAATAAACCGAGCCAACAAAAATAAAATTATGAAAGTTTAGTCCGTTCCGTAATATAATTTAACAATTCAAGGTTCACTCCTAATTATTAAAGAATGGGTAGAGAAACCAAGACATATGCTCGTTACCTACAACTCTATCTTTTATCAGTACACTTAATTCAAAATATGTTTAGAAAAAAATTCAAAATAAAAAAATTCCGATCAATTCAGTATTTAGATGGACATATTTCCAGAGATGGTGATGAATTAAAAAATAAAATAAAATTATAATCATCAATACCCCAAATTATAATCACCAATACCCCAAGTTATATAACTAATACCCGAGACTTAATCACCAACACCCCAAGTTATAATCGTCAATATCCCAAAAATTACTCAACAATACATTGAACAATGATATTGATGGACCACTAATTTATATAGGGTTTTACTGAAAAATTATTATTTTATTATCTTATCGAAATTTGTAAATTATTTATATGGCCCAAGATGAGACTGGAGAAGATTATTATTTTAGAGACTTTATTAATTTATAGAAGTTTTATTGTACTTTAAAGTTCAACGTTCAACCTTCAAAGTAATAAGACGTGAATGGGCTTCATAATGGGCCTCAATTAATGGCTGCTAGTTAGGTGTCTTATTGAGGAAAGGCCCGGATAATTTAACCCCAATATTTGAGAAGTGTATTTAGTTAGAATTTTATTTTCTATGCAGACTTGAAATCAGGGGACTAAAACAAGTAAAATAATGAAATACCGGTAACAAATACTACCTCTGTCCCGGATCTTTTTTCATATTTTCCTTTTTAGGACGTCCCAACTCTTTTTTCACACCTTTAAAAATGAAATAATTTACACTAACAAAAGTCAATAAAACACCTTTTATTATTTTATTATTTAATTTTACATTCACACACTCCACTTTTTCTTAAATATTGTGCAAAGTCACCTATGAAATAAAACCCGGGACGGAGGGAGTAATAAATAAACAAATTGGGCTGGGCTCGAAGATTTTGTTTAGAAATTGTGCAAGCAGCTTCTTATATTTATTGTAAGGGGTGGGGTAAGACTTAAGGCCCAGGTTATTTGCATTAGCCTCTATGTTAAAGACACTAACCGGATGAATACACTACTTCTTTTCGGAATTTTTTTTTTTTTTCATTTTTTACAACATTTTTTCTTAACATAATAAAATACACAATATTTAAAAAAAAAAAAATTCAAAATTTTTGTTTATTTTCAGAATTTTTTTTCGAAAATGTTGCAAATTTTCAAAAAAATAAGTAGTGTATTTATCCAGGTAGTGTATTTAACACAAAGGCTGGTGCAAATCACCGTGGTCAGAACTTAATAATATCATAGTTAGGTGCCTACACACAGTTGTGGAGGGTGAGGGGTCTCACTAGTCATTCTGAATTGGTTCATTGAAAATATTTCACAAAATTTATACTAAAGATCAATTATAACAAAAACTTTTAAAGTTTGCAATTTAATGTATGAAATAATTTATTGTTTCAATTCGATACATAGTGTAAATTTCCAGTGACACTTATGCTTACACTGAAAAATATAATTTGATTACACTGAAAAGTGTGATTAGGTTACACTGAAAATCGATTTTTAATATAATCTAACCACACATTTTAGTCTTGAGTGAATGCACCGGGCGTGCATATGAGACTGTGCATATTTTTATATATGTACAATAATAATAACAAGGGTCGTTCACAAAATGGTACAATTCTAGACCACTATTTACAAGATAGTACAGTGTTAAAAAAATATATACTTATGTTCAACTTATTTTTGTGTATCTGTTCAATTATTTTGTACCAATTTGTAAAAAGTAGTCCGGGATTGTATTATCCTGTACTTAATCCTAATAACAATAATGTGTATGTATATCACTGATAATGTTTATGCCTAAATTCATGTAAATTGGGAGGGGTATGATCAGCAGGAATTCAACGTAAAATGTGTGGAGAATGGAGATGATGTATTTGAATTTGATACAGTTATTATTTTTGGCACAAGCTGATAACAACTGGCAGTGTGTAATTTTAGAATTAATGTATTTTTGTTGAATTTGATTGTGTGGTGATGCACAACATAGGGGCGTATTCAATTGGGATTCAAATGAGTTTTTTTGGACTTTAAAAAATTTGTGGATTTAAAAAATCTATAGACTCCATGCAGAGTTTGACTGGCTTTTTTTCTTGATTTACTTGGATTTTCATAGATTTTCATAGACTTTATAGGATTGTGAAATACATTTTTGAGTAAGTCTCTTGTGCATTTGGTATATGATGCACTCACTCAACAGTTGATAATGTATACACTGAAAAGTTAGTCACAATCACACTGAAAAGTTAATTTCAATTACACTGAAAAGTTTACACTGAAAGTATGAGCTACATATAAGACTTTGCCTACATTTTTTTATTGATTTACATGGATTTCTATAGACTCCGGCACTGGAACCATTGATGCAAATATATATGTGACACTTGTATATTAAAAAAAGTTATCCAAATTATTTAGGAAAAGGAAATACATTAGTTAAAAAAATACATTATTATTTCATCTTCATTTCCATCACCGTTATACCTCGCACTCGTTAGAAGTCTCAGTGAGTAAGATTTATTTATATTTTTTTAAGAGTAGACTTGATAACGGGGCGGATAATTGCCAAAGCAAACAGGGACGGAGAATTTTTTTGCCCCGTAAGCGGAGATCTAGATAGTATTCTCAGCTCGGGGGATCCCCGACTCGTTCCCCGCGGGGAGCCGCATTATTTTTTACATAATTAATATATTTATATATAATTTTAATGTTAAAGTAAATTACAATGAAATATTTCATAGTTTCCTACTCAATTAATTATTTATTAAAAATTATATATTTTTTTATTTAATATTATATTATTAGTTCCAAATTATATTATTTTCACTTTAGTATATATGTTAATTAAAAATATTAGAATTAGAGGTTCTTCAAATTGTTTAAATTATTTTTTTTAACAACTTAAAGTAATTGTTGTGTATGGTTAAATTTTTTAATTTAAATATTTTTTTATATTTTAAATATGAGATAAATAAAAAATTAGGCGGGGAACGGGGAATCCCCGTGAGACGCGGGATGGGGGGAAATTTTTCCTCATTAATTTTGCAGGGACGGAGATGGGGAATGACCCCTCGTCCCCGCACCGCCCCGTTGACATCCCAATGGAAGAGAATCAAAGAAAGTCTGTAGACTGTTGAATACCTATAGATTTTTTAAGACTTTTTAAAATCCGTAGAAATATCTGGTTATTAGAAGAGATTTTGGAGAGTGAAATCTATTCATATTTTGGAAGGGAAATCTAAGAAAATCCGTGGAGTATAAAAATCCATAGAATGTTGAATACCTAAAGATTTTTTAAGACTTTTTAAAATTTTTATTCAGGGGGAACTTGGTTAGCAATTCTTCAATGGTAATGAGAATGAAAATTAATTTCCATTTATGCCCTCATATTAAAAATGATATGTTAGGGGAAGAAGTGTTCCAATGGTGACTCAATTGCTAGTGTAATGCCCCAATTTTGGAATAAAGGTGGACAACAAATGGTTATTGGTGGAGAAATAGGGGAGTGATTGAGGAAGATGATTGTAGTGAGAAAATAGGGTAATCAAAATGAAGTAGTGATTACCTAATTTAGAAGAAGAGGTAGTGATTTTGTTCTCATGAACCATGCTAATTACACTAATTTTATTGAAGAGTTGTTAACCAAGCGCCCCCTCAATACTTCAGGATTTTTAAAGACTTTTTAAAATTTAAATTGAATACCCCAGACTTTAAAAGTCTAAAAAAAAAATCTATAGACTCTATAACCAATACACAACTCTAAAACATAATGAATGAGAGGGGATACAAATTAATAAATACAAGTAGGCCGCCCGTGACCCGTCGGACCAAAACGGCCCGCTTATTTTAGGCGTTATAAATCCGGATCATTAAACGGATCCATATATATAAATGAAAAAATTATTTTTTATTTTTTCCAGCCCACATTGCACTTAGACCTTTCGTTTCTTCACAGGAAATCTTAGATTCTGTTCGATTTTTGGTATTGCTGGTTTTTTTTGGCTCATACCAGTATCATATGCGCCTTGTTGTTTCAATTTTTGGTGCCTCTTAACAAACACTCTGCAAATGGGGCTTAGGTTACTATGTTCTTGTTCCGTATTCTGAATTTGCAAAATTACCCCTTCTGTTTGTCCTGTTGATTAAATTCCTGACGTTTTAGATATTATATGTTGCCCTATCTGATTTTGAGGTAATTCCTGATGTAAATTCAATTACATTTCTGAAATTGGTGTGATAAAGTTCAATACTCTAATTACCTTTTGGGTATTTTTGGTATTATGGAGCAACATTATCTGAAAAGATGCAGGGAAAAGCTTTGAAGGCTTTGGGAGTGCCCAGAAATGAGGACATTGTTTCAACTTGCAATGCTATTTACAATCCCCAAGGAAGAGCCAGAAACCCCTTGATTATCGCGTCTTCTTTCTCGATAATTCTGGAAAAAGGGTATGGAAAATCAATGAAATTGTGTAGCTATATTGTGTTGTTTTGGTTGTTTATTTAAATTTCACTATAAATTTGCTACCTCACTGTGTTTTGATTGTTAATTAGAGGGTTGAATTCTGGAATCTGAAATTTTATTTTCTATTTTGTGTTCCAAGCTCATTGCTTATTATAGTTGGCAATGCAAAATTTCTGCTATTTCTTCGTATTTAACACCGTGGTATTGATGCATTTACTGTATATGTTTTCTCAATTGCCGATAGTATGGGGGGTACGAGCAGGAAAAACAAATAATCATCTTATTGTTGTAAGAAAACAGAGATTTGAATTACATGAATATGTTTTCTGTGATATATATTGGTGAATGGAAAATCTAAGAGTGGCTTACAATTAGTCTTTTACAATCATACAGGGAAACTAGGCCAAATTAGTTATTTGTGGAGATGTTGTGAAAAAAATATAAGTTTATGTGTCTTTACCATTTCAAAGAAATTAGTGATGTAAATAATTGACCCACGTTATTTACGAAGAGAGGGGTGCATATTCATCAGCTAATCTAAAGACCTGTTTTTACTTGGCCTGCATATTTCCCCCTGGCATGTTATACCACTTAACTTGGGATATTTAGCAGCTAATCCATAATAGAAAAGTCTCATGCGCATCTATACCTGTTGCAAATTGAGAAGCAAGAAGAGCCACACTTTTTTTTTTTGCTTAGCGTGAAGGCTATGATGATGAGTTTCTTGGGGTTGGGTCGGGTAGGAGACGGATCTGAACTGTATCTTGGCAGGGCAGAATTCATCATCTCTCATGCACCTGGGATTTGCGTCTATGGCTGTGACTTCTCTTTTCTTAAGTTAGATTAATTTCTTCACAATTTATTATATTTAATTTTTGAAATGTGTTGCCAAAAAGAAAAAGTTAATCATCTAAAATTGTTGTTCACATTTTGTCTATTATCTTCACAGTAGTGGTTTTATGACTGCAATTGCTGATTTTGAACAAGTGGTAATTTAATTTGTCCTCCTTGTGTCCAATTTAGTTTCAGAATGTTGGTTTCACAGCTCTAATAATATGCAATGAGCAGCGAGATCAATTACCTTAGAAGTGTTGGGTTGATGATCTAATGCATTATGCATTTATGTGATGGCACGAGGTCATTACAAATGACAATCTCTCATGGTTTTGTACTGAACATTTGTAGTCCTCAATATCCTTGTTGAGTTAATTTAATGAGTTGTGGAACTATTATATGTTGCTAGTATTTATGATGATAAGTCAGGTGAATTTGAGACGTGTTTTAACTTCTAGTAAATTATTTATAGCATAACATGTGCAAAGTAGCAGTTTTTGTGACTTATGTTGCGGATTTATAATTCAATTGATGTAGTCATTTATATTATGTCAAGTGTAGTATTAGTTCACATACTCTGTAAAGTTAGTTTACATAATGTATAGTAATTTAGCCTTTTCTAGTTCTGTTAAGTGTAGTAATAGTGTATACACTATTTAGTATTAGTTCACATACTGCGTTGTATTAGTTCATGTATGGTGTAGTAACTTAGTCTTTCCTATTCTGTTCAGTGTAGTATTAGTTCATACATTGTGTATATTTGTTCATATATTGTGATATTAGCTCACATGATAGATACTTAAGTCTTTTTTATTCTATTAAGTTTAGTATTACTTCACATACTGTTTTTAAAGATAACTAAGAAAATTTTGGCAAGATAAAACTCACTTCAAAGTCCAACCAAATGAACGATGAATTATTTTATTTACAAGATCTACTATGAACAAGTTTCATAGTATGAAATAAAAACCATTAAATATATTTGCTGATGCTATTACATGCATTCACTAGTTTTAATCGCAAAATTTTATTTATTTCCATCCACTTTTTTTTATCAAACAAAATTCATATATATATAAATTATCGATACACAAAAAAACAGAGCAACTCAGTGATATGTTGTGGAATTGAAACCCAAATCTTAAAGGAGGATATGCCTGTGTAAGTCTATAACCAAGTGCTAAATTCCTTTTTTTTTTTTTTTTTGGCAAAAATCAGAGAAGCCAAATTATAAATTAGCCGAAACTCAATATTATATGTAATATGTTACTAATAATCTATAATTGGCCCAAATTTCCAATTTCTAATTTTATATCCAATTTGAATTTTTAAAAACTTTGAGGATTATATTATGTAAGGTATTCCGCAGAAAAATTTCAGGCGAGGCATTTGCCACTGCTTGCCTGTTTATAAATCCGTCCCTGTGTATGACACGCATAATACTTACCCTTTAACTTTTATTGACTTCTGTCAAAACAAAAAAGAAAAGAATTTTTTTTTTATTGACGGTATACTATTTGTTAGTAATAGAAATGGACAATTAATTAGAGTAATTTAAAAGCCTCATCAAGACTAGGTTAAAATGAACATTTAGTGAGAATAATATATTCCTTCACTATTATTTCTTGTAGTGATTCTATGCATATTGGTGGACACAAACTAACTTTTTTAACTAATGTAAATTTCAAGATTTCCCCCCATATTATAATATTAGAATTAATGCATTTTTGTTGAATTTGATTGTGTGTGATGAACTACATAGCTTATACTAAAACATTAAATGAATGAGAGGGGATACAAAATTAATAAATATTATTAAAATTATAATAACATCAGGGCATGGATAAAACAGAGTTGGGTTTTTCATTAATTAGTTTGGAATTACAAGTCATGAAATCCTGTGGAGATTTAGAAATTGAAGAAGAGCTTTGAGTTTAGGTGGTTGTAGTGTTGATACTTTTCTTGTTGTATCATCCTTATGCCTTGCTGCGAAGTAGAAGAGCAACCAAGCTACCATGAAATACACCTCCATCAAGGATTGCAAAAAGGAGGTGAAAATGTGGCCGAATACCCTTGTGAACACCCATTTCCCAACTGATCCACAAATAATGGCTTCCAACCACCTTATCACAATAGCAGGGCAGAGCAGGGCGAGCAACAAATGAATGCTCCGTCTCCTTCTCCTGAAATATTCCTCCTCGACCACGGTCACCCAAGTATCCACCGCGAAAACGAGCCCAAGGATCAAGTCGCTAAAGAACCAGGCGACGATGGTTTCCCATTCACTAGGCTCAGCAAACGGCACGAATATCGTTTCCTTGTGGTCGAAAAACAAAATTCCCCAGGCGTGTGCTACGGCACATCTTACGCCCACTCTGCTTACTTCGGAGCTCCACACCCTATTCAGCCCCACGTTCGACCCGTCCCACACCAAGGACCTCATGCTTCTGCCGCCGTTCCCCGCCAGAGAATCCACCACCATCAACAGAACGATCCCCTTCACGCATGCGTACGCTGCCGTCACTGCTAGCACCATGCAAGCGCATGAACCGAACCACAAGCCCGCCGACGCCCCCACGGCGCGATACGCTACTTCTACTTCTACTCGTGGTGGTCGTGGGTCATTTTTCCTCGTGAGGTCGAAACCGATGAGCCCTGCTCTGACCGGGTTGGAGAACCAGAGGTCGTCCGAGAGATGGAGCAGAGTGGTGTTCGGCTTACTCGTCGGTTTTCTGGATTGCTCCTGAAAATCGAAGTGGAAGTTGTCGTCCCTGCGGAGGAGCAAGGCGGAGGAGAAATGGACGAGCGATTTGAGGTGAGGGTCCGTGTCGAGGAGGGACGAGAGGTAGTCGCGAGACGCTGTTTGCACGTTCTGTCGGAAGGCCAGGAGAAGGCTCGAGACCAACACCAACGTCAGCATATGGGAATAGAATAACCGTATACTGCGCCCGAGGATGTTGACGAGGATCGGGAATTGATGTAACATCGTCGAGGAGGAAGAGGAGGAGGAGGACAAATATCGATTTCAATAGGTCTGTTGTTAGCAACTTAGATTGATTTATTTATTTTCCCTAACATCTATATATATTTGCTCAAAATCATGCCCAACTAGCTAGTTTGGGATTTTCCTGCCTAAATTGCTTTCAATTATGGAAAATAAGAAAAAAGTCCAGAAATTATAAACAAGGGTATGCATGCACAAATGCGGAAATACTATTTTTTGTTAAATTATACAATTCAAAACGTAAAGAAAGTCCTAAATAAAAGAGTGATATAAACAAAATATTGACATTTAGAAAATGACCTATAACATTAAGAATTATGAACAAAAGAGTTATTTATTTAAAGTACTCTCTTGTAGTGCTTAATGCACTCACTGAAAAGTTTAATTTGATTATACTAAAAAGTGTGATCAGTTAGACTACACTGAAAATCGATTTTCAATGTAATCAAACCATAATTTTTAGTGTAATTACCTTATACTTTTCAGTGTAAACAATTTCAACTGTTGAGTGAGTGCACCGTGCGTGCATATGAGAGTGTGCGTATTTTTATATATACACAATAATAATAATGTGTATGTATAAAAATGATAATGTTTATGCCAAAATTAATGTAATTTGGAAGGGGTATGATCGGCAGGAATTCAACCTAAAATGCGTGGAGAATGGAGATAAGATAAGGTGCATATAATGGTTCCACAAAAATTAATACAAGTAAATTTGATCATGCTACATTATAAGAGAGGTATTGAGTTTCTTTGCTTAGTAATGGAAATAGAAG
Source organism: Ballota nigra (assembly GCA_947034835.1). Classification (NCBI taxonomy): domain Eukaryota; kingdom Viridiplantae; phylum Streptophyta; class Magnoliopsida; order Lamiales; family Lamiaceae; genus Ballota; species Ballota nigra. The sequence continues at coordinate 100,753,111 of OX344724.1, read as the reverse complement.
TTATAAGGTGGACTTGGGAGATTTTTTGGAGTATTTGAAGATTTAGTGAACTAATCTAACTATTAACAATTAACAATTAACATTTACCGATAAAAAAAATGTAGTGGAAACAGAAGAAGAAGGTGATTAGGATAAATGGCCAAGAACTATCTCTATTCAATTATTATAAACATAAATTTTTTAAAAGAAATATAATAAACATTATCATAGTCAAGAATATTTTGGTCTTACTCATAAAAGAAGTCTCCTTGTTTGTTAAATTGTAATCCAATGATTTGATAATTTCGCCTAGTGGTGGTAGTTGATAGCATACACGTCAGAAAATTACGTGCACGTCTCTTGGATTAATTAATTCCCTTTTTTAGAATTTTTAGAATTTCATCAAATTGCAAATGAATGCAAAACATAAATATCCTGCATTTTGTTATATAAATTATAATGGATACCTATCGTCTTCAACGCACTTGTTTTCTGCTATTATTTTATTTAGGGAAAATGATTTTTTTCGTCCTATAACTTTATCACATTTTGATTTTCGTCCTGCTGACTTTCAAATTTTGATTTTAGTCCTGGAGTGCATCACCTGAGCCATAGGGTATGATCGATTAAGGGTTAATTACAAATAAAATTATAATCTCTACGTAAATTGCAGTCGTCTAATCAAAATTTTAGAATTTTTGCAAACAAAACCTCAACTCAACATTTGATTGCAATTCCAATCAAGATGCAAATTTCAATATCCTCGAAAATGATGTTTAATTATGTGTGGTCACCCAAACTAACCTAAATATATTAATACCATCAACTATTCACTGTCTAATAAATAAAACATCATTTCTAGACAATAAAAATGTTATTTTTTTGTTCGAATTGCAATCAAATATTAAGTTTGGGTTTTGTTTACAAACTTCAAAATTTTAGATTAGATTGGGATTTACGAAAAGGTTGTGATTTTATTTGCAATTAACTCATGAATTAATTAGATTGCAATTTACGAAAAAAAATAAAATTTGTAAATTTATTTGCAATTAAACCATAGGATGTCATGTCAATGTATGGATACACAAATTGACATGATTGGGGTTAAAAATCATGTCATATTTCAACATCACTATATGTATATATGTTTATTTCTCTATATTCATGTGATATTTTGTTATATGTAATTAATATTCTATTATATTTCAACATCACTATACGTAACATCGTAGTGGTGGAGGAGGAGGATAAATGGCTAGAGTGTGATTAGCTGGATTTAATAGATGATAAATGGCTACTATATATTCTGACAAATGACCAAAATTTAATAGAGACAAGACTAAGTTTCATTTAGCTGGATTTTAACCAATTAAATATCTTCCGTGAATCGAATTGCAAATATTGCATACCAAATTAAAGATTATGAATTGCATTGGTTTAATCTCTTTTAGTAAATTAAATCGCTACATAAATCATGTTTAATCTCTTTTTTTTGGAAAGTGACGCAACTCAGTGTAACTGAGATGGAAACTTGCGTAACTAAATTGCTTTGCGTTCAATACTTATTTTGAAGATTATGTTTGATCACTTTTAGCAAATTCAAAACCAGGAAATTAAAGGTTATGTTTAATGGTATCGGTCCCCCCAAAAATTAATACGAGTAAATTAAAGATTATGTTTGATCACTTTTAGCAAATTCAAAACCAATGCTATCATTAAATGGTTTTATCATTGAATCTGATTTTGAAGATAACGAGAAAAATGGTTTATCATTAAAATGGCTGAACACTTATGTCGCACACCACAAGATAAAAAGATTGAAAACGATGAACAATTAAAATTAACTTTTTCCCTTTTTGGTGCATATTTCGGACACCGGAGAACCCGTTCATTAATCTAATTAATTTGAAAATGAAGGATTAAAATTAATATTAGCCATTTGTGGTGCACCTTAGGCAGTTACGTAATTACTCTGTGATACAAGCTAGAAAGGAAAAATAGAAAAAGATGAACAAGGAATATTTGTATGGTTTCAAATTTGAAGGGTCTCATTCAGATAATATTTAATGAGTCGGTCATGTATGAGACCGTCTCATGGCATGAGATAATGAGAATGAATGTAACTAGGCATTGACTCATTAACACTTTAGTAGGAGTAAGTGTTAATTTTTGGTAAAATTTGATAAGATTTTAAAAAGAGAATCAAGGATTTTTTCATAAATATAGCCAACTTGAATTAGTTAATAAGACATGTGTCAATAATCTGATGGACAGAGACGCAATAAAATTGATAAAGTATAAATAGAAAATGTACCCATTGACTGTTGTTATCAACTTGTGGCAAATGATAACATTAATTGCCCACAACAAACCAATAATAGGGGGTTTTGTGCATGGTAGTAATGAAAATGGATTCTAATTAGAACAAATGTGTTCGTATCGAAATTAGAATATTTTCAAATCCGAGTATTTGCATGTACATGTGTATCAAAATTTCAATAAATTAAAGAATATTTTTAAATGTGTATCAAAATTTCGATAATAATTTATTTTTCGAAATGGATTTTTTATTAAGACTGAGACATCACATATTAAAACTCTTCTTTACCAAAGACAATGACCCATTCCTATTATCTCGTATTATGAAATTGTCTCATACAAAACCTACTTTAATGTAATAGATGAAATATTTTTAAGACTTGAAATAATATTAAAAGTAAATGTTTAACATCATCAACAGAAGAGTATCCAAAATACAGAGCTTTCTTGGTTCCAATTTAATTAGCTTCTCAAGGTAAAACCCAAAGCAAATGAGCAGCTTTTAATTTGAAATTTGGGCCCAAGGAATGGGCTTAATTTATTTTGGACCTTGAACTATTAATTTTTTTTATATTGTTGATAATGAGTCAAATATTTAAATTTTCCAGCTTCTGAATATTAGTAGGTAGGTTGCAATCATAGCCAAGTCTCGGTACCATAATTTGTCAAGAAATCACAAGAATTAGACATGGATGACAATTTTGAATTTACTCAACAAAGGACATACCTACCAACTGAGAAAAATTACAAATGATACTGTAAGTTTACCCGAATCCATAGAAGGTCTTGTAAGTTTTTATTTTATCAATTTTGATCCTTTCGCCGGAAAATTTAAAATTTAACCGGAAAGTTGCCCTAATTTTTTATTTTGGTCACGTTGAGGGTTGTTGCTAATATTGTTTGAACCGTCACACATCCAAGAAGAATTTCATGTTCCGATTACACCTACCCCAAGAATTGGAGTTTTAAAATTGTGAATTTCGTCCATTTCTACGGCTAATTTTCGAGCAATTTACAATAACATTTGGGCCAATAGATATGCTATTCTCTTCTACGTGTTGAGCTCACCATTTTAATACTTTTTTTTCGTTCATTATGTAAGCTACAATAAATTTCCGATAACTTCTCCGACCAAATTAAAAATTTCGGGAGAAAAGGACCGAAATTGATAACAAAAGAATTAAAATTGATAAAATAAAAACTTAAAGGACTATTTAGGAACTTTGACAAAGTCCATTTGTGATTTTTCCCTACAAATATGTGAACACTCATTCTCATATAAGTGCATATATTTATTTTTTAATGTAATATATGAAATATTTTTTAATATTTATCTTCTAAATGTAATATATGAAACATTTTTCTAGATATTAAAAAAATAGGCAGATACATTTTGACGATTGGACTGCCGATCCAACTGGTTAGACTTGCAACAGTGCCCAATCCAATTTAATTATTGGTCCAGTTATTAAAACAAAAACATTGAGTGGGAGAATATATTCGAAAAGGGAAGCAAAATCAAGGGGAAAAAATGATATGGGACAAATTTAATAAAGGCCAAGGTTATATACAATCTTATCTTTCATTAATGCAACCCCACCAAGAAGTGTTCGGAAATTTTTTTCGAAAAATTTGACAATTTTCGGAAAAAATTTCCGAAAATTAAAAAAAGAAACAATAATCATATGAATTTTTGGAAAAAAATTCCGAACATTTTTTTGGGTGGGAGTGTATTCATAAAACACGGGACTGTATTAACCTGGGGTTTTAATAAATAATGGAAGTGGCCCAATTAGGGCTATTATGGAGAAATATTTAGGCCCAAATCTTGAAAAATCCAGCATCCTATTTAAGTCCATAGGGTTTTAAAATTCTATTGCAAAATTAAAATTGATGCTCAGTGATTGTTGTTAAAAAAAAAAAAAAAAACGAAGAGTGTTTTAAAATGAAATCACTTAAACAATTCAATTTACAAAATACGGGGAAACATTATAATCAAAATGAAGTAACCCACCAAGAATTGATTTTCCATAATTCAAAAGCAACTCCTCACTACTTCTTCCAAATAAATTATAATTTAAAAATTTCAAACACTTTAGAATCGCCTTTAAAAAAAAAGAGGTGATTCTTAAATTAACACGCGAGGTCCGATTTTGCACTTTGGACCATTTAAATGCCACATAAATAAAAAAAATAAGAAAATGTAGTGTTGTCCTTGTTTACCAATGAGTGAAAATTGATTTCGTCTTCTCCAAATAGAAGAAAAAACGGTTTCATCCACTTCAAATTGAAGAACTATCGACCCCATAAATTGAAATGGGGAGCAAAATTCCGAAATAATTTACATAGGCACTGTGAGAGTCATATATGAAGTATCTAATCTGTTGAATTTGAGTTTTAACAGAAAGCTATGTTGATAAAGTGTTAGCCGAGAGAGTTAGTCATTTTGGGGTATCAGAGGAGTTGCTTCAGAGGAGGCTTATCAGATGAGGTTGATCAGAGGAGTCTGGATCAGTGGAGTCTTGACAGGTGAGGTCTGTCAGAGGAGGTCAAGTCATCTGATCTGAAGTTCATTACCCACGAATTACACCAAAAGGAAACTAACGCAGTGGCGGTTCTAACTGAATCAACTAAAGCGGTTATTGAAATTGTTAGCTAGCTGGATAACTACCTCACATTTGAGTTTGTTACAACTGAATCTCTGTAACTATATAAAGAGTACTTCTCAACTGAGAGAAAGAGAATTCAATAGAGGGATTTATCAATAGTACATACACAGAGTGATAATGAGCTAGATTGAATTGTAATCTATGTTCTTTTCTTAGTGGAATATCGATCCTCTCCGATCCCGTGGACGTAGGAGTATTCATCTCCGAACCACGTAAATCTGGTGTTCTTCGTTGTTGTTGATTTCAATTTCGTTCTAACTTGTTGTCATAATTCCGATTCCTGATTACAAGTTTTCTTGTGAATCAAAACCGATTTAACAAGTGGCGCCGTCTATGGGAAGCAATCATGGCTACAACTAAGTTCGATATTGAGAAGTTCACGAGGAAGAACAATTTCAGTTTATGGAAGATTAAGATGAAGGCTCTCCGGGTACACAACGGTGTGTACGAAACCTTGTTGCCACCGGATCAGGTGGCTTTTGGAACTAATCCGGCGAAGGTGGTGGAGAACAAGAGAAAAGCGCACAGTGCGCTTATCTTGTGTCTTGGGGATAAACCGTTGAGGAAAGTATCAAAGGAGAAAACCGCTCTTGAAGTCTGGAATAAACTTGAGCAATTATACCAGACCAAGTCTGTAACGAACAAGTTATACATGAAACAGAAGCTTCAAGTCTTCAAGATGAGTGAAGACAAGAATCTTGGTGATCAGTTGGACGAGTTCAACAGATTGGTGGATGATCTGGAGAGTTTAGATGTCACTATTGATGATGAGGACAAGTCATTAATGCTGTTAAATTCTCTACCTAAGTCTCTGGAGAATTTCAAAGATGTCTTGCTATTTGGAAGACAAGATCAGGTGATGTTTGATGATATTCAAACTGCCCTAAAAACCAAGTTTCTACAGATCCAGACTGAAGGGAAGAAGCCTGCTGAAGGATTGAATGTTCAATCCAAGAAGAAGAAGAGGTTTCAGTCCAAGAAGAAGGATGGTGGAAAAGGGAATAAGGGTGGGAAGAAATCTGATTTTGTTGAGAAGAGAAAGTGTTTCACTTGCCATTAGGAAGGTCATCTGAGAAAGAACTGCCCTGAAAGAAGGAAGAAAGGTAATCAAGAAGATCAAGATGGAGATGCAGCTGTGGTGGAGGTTGAAGGGTATGATAGTGTAGAAGTCTTGATGGTTAGTCATGAGAGACTAAGTCAAGAGTGGGTCCTAGACTCTGACTGTACTTTTCATATGTGTCCACATGAAGACTGGTTCCTGAATCTTGAGAAGCTTGATGGAGGTCTTGTTCTTTTGGATAATGATGAGAGCTGTAGAGTGCAAGGATCTGGTTCTATCAAGATCAAGATGTTTGATGGAGTTGATATGATCTTATTTGAGGTAAGATTTGTACCTGACTAGAGCATTGAAATGTGTGTTTATTGGCTCTCCAAAGGGGGTCAATGGGTATAAATTGTGGTGTTTGGAACCTGGAAACCAAAAGTGTATTGTCAGTAGAGATGTTGTGTTCAACGAGTCTCAGATGGGATACAAGGTAGGTGGAGGTGTTTCAACATCAGAGAAGGTGGATGGTGTGATCTCTTAACCCAATACTCAAGATGAGGTGGAACCTATTCCTTCATATGAGGTTACCCCAACTGAACCTGAGCCAGTGCAGGAGGCGACTGAAGATGAAAATACATCAACTGAAGATAACATATCAGAAGAGAAAGAAGTGACTGAAGTTGATTTGAGAAATTATAGCTTGACAATAGACAGAACCAGAAGACAAGTACATCCTCCACTAAGGTATGGTCAAGCTGATCTGGTCTCTTATGCACTTGTAACAGCTGAAGCCATAGAGTACCAAGAACCAAAGAACTAGAAGGAAGCCATTGAAAGTGAAGAGGAAGAGTCATGGATTACTGCCATGACAGAAGAGATGGAGTCTCTTAAGAAGAATTATACTTGGATTCTTGTGAATAAGTTACCTGGGCAGAAACTGGTCAGTTGCAAGTGGTTGTTTAAAAGGAAGCTTGAATCTAGAATGAAAGATCATGTGAGATTCAAGGCAAGGTTAGTGGCAAGAGGGTTCACTCAAAGGGAAGGGATAGATTACAATGAGGTGTTTTCACCTGTGGTCAAGCATTGTTCTATCAGGCTACTTCTCAGTAGAGTTGTCCAAGATGACCTGGAGCTACATCAACTTGATGTAAAGACAACTTTCTTGCATGGTGATCTTATTGAAGACATTTATATGCACCAGACAGAAGGGTTTGTTGAACCAGGTGGAGAAGGAAAGGTGTGTCTACTCAAGAAATCATTGTATGGCTTCAAGCAAAGTCCTAGACAATGACACAAAAGTTTAATGAAGTTATGCTATCCATTGGATTTGTAAGAAGCAAGTATGATACTTGTGTATATCTGGAGAAGCAAGGAAGTAATGTGATAACCTATCTTCTGATCTATGTAGATGACATGCTTATTGCTAGTAATAGTCTGTTGAAAATTCAGAGTATCAAAAGGAAGCTAAGTGCCAGATTTGATATGAAGGACTTGGAAAATGCTAAAAGGATTCTTGGAATGGATATTTTTAAGGACAGAGCAGCTGGAAGACCATTCTTATCCCATAAGAGTTACATTGAGAAGGCCCGGAAGAGGTTTAACATAACAGTTTAAACTATCTAAGGAGATGGAACCAAAGTCTGAAGAAGAAAAGAAGACTATGATGAAAGTACCTTATGCAAATGGGGTTGGAAGCTTGATGTATGCTCTGGTCTGTAGCAGACTAGACTTAGCTTATTCATTGAGTATGGTAAGTAGATACATGTCTAACCCTGGAAGATTACATTGGGAAGTTTTGAAATGGATATTCAGATATCTTAAAGGGTCGTCTGATTTGGGATTGATGTTTGAGAAGATGACTGACCAGAAGAGTCCATTGGAAGGGTTTGTAGATTCAGATTTTGCGGCTAATCTGGATACCAGAAGATCCTTAACTGGGTATATATTGACTCTTTATAATACTGTTGTTAGCTGGAGATCTGTTCTGCAGAGTGGGGTTGCATTATCTACTACAGAAGCAGAGTTTGTTGCGGTATCTGAAGCTGTTAAGGATGCTTTGTGGTTGAAAGGCATTATCATGGATTTTGGCATAAATCAAAAGACTGTGGTCATTCATTGTGATAACCAGAGTGTTGTTCATCTGGTTAAACATCAAGTGTTCCATGAGAGATCAAATTAAAGCATATTGATGTAAGATTGCATTTTGTAAGGGAAATCATTGACAAATGAGTGGTTCAGATCCAGAAGATATCTACAGAGGACAATGTTGCAGATATGTGCACAAAGTCTTTACCAGGTACGAAATTCAAATTCTGCATTGAATTGGTAAAGACGAGTGTGTGGGATGTTCATTAACCTAAGCTGGGGCATGGAGGAGAAGAAGAGAGGGTTGATACTTCTCATCTGGGGTGGAGAATTGTGAGAGTCATATGTGAAGTATCTAATCTGCTGAGTTTGAGTTTCAATATAAAACTATGTTGATAAAGTGTTAGCCGAGAGAGTTAGTCATTTTGGGGTATCAGAGGAGTTTCTCCAGAGGAGGCTTATCAGATGAGGTTGATCAGAGGAGTGTGGATTCAGTGGAGTCTTGACAGGTGAGGTATGTCAGAGGAGGTCAAGTCATCTGATCTGAAGTTCATTACTCACGAATTACACCAAAAGGAAACTAATGCAGTGGCGGTTCTAACTGAATCAACTGAAGCGGTTATTGAAGTTGTTAACCAGCTGGATAACTACATCACATTTGAGTTGTTACAACTGAATCTCTGTAACTATATAAAGGGTACTTCTCAACTGAGAGAAATAGAATTCAATAGAGGGATTCATTAATAGTACATACACAGAGTGATAGTGAGCTAGATTGAATTGTAATCTCTGTTCTTTTCTTAGTGGAATATCGATCCTCTCCGATCCTGTGGACGTAGGAGTATTCATCTCCGAACCACGTAAATCTGGTGTTCTTCATTGTTGTTGATTTCAATTTCGTTCTAACTTGTTGTCATAATTCTGATTCCCGATTACAAGTTTTCTTGTGAATCAAAACCGATTTAACAGGCCCAAAGGAAGAACAATCGCAAGGCCTCTGAATTTTCACTTTGCCTATCTAAGGGTTTCTTCTCTCCTTTTAAGGTTTATGTCTGAACTTATAGAAGTGTGTAAAATTAATTAATTTATTTATTTTCCTTACACTCCTCCTCACTAATGGGCCAGACTCAACTTTTCCCTCTTTGAGGAGGCCCAATGAGTGGGCATGAGCCTTATGGCTCTGATATCACGAAAGAATTCTATCTCATCTAAAAGTTCGAATTTGAAGAAGAGTAAAATTAATTCATTTAATTACTTTCCTTACAATCTCTAGATGTTGTTGTATATCCGCTCAATAATTCCTTGCAATTTTTACTAAAACAGAATTAACAACTTTGTTGTGAGACCAATGAGACGGTGAGATGGTTACAATGCATATCACTACAGGAAAATATAAAACTGTATACGGAAATCGTAAATATGGTTACAAAATTTTCAATAAAAAAATTTGTATCGGGAATTGCCTACAAAAATATTAATTATATAGGAATCTTCCTTCCTCACCTATAAAATAATTTGCCTACAAAAATTCCGTAGACAAATTGTGTTATAGACAAATTTTTGTAGGTAAATATCTTGTAGGTAGTTATATGTAGGAATTTTATTTCGTAAGCAAATTAATTGCGTAGGCAAGTTGTTTCTAGATTAAGAAATGTAGTGGCTACACAAATTAGAAATTTTGTAGGAAAATCGTAGGCAATTCTTACTACGAACTCTTTTGTTGGAAAATTTTGTAGGTAATTCTTTATTTTCTTGTGGTATATGTAATCTAATATAGCATGTCATCGGACCAAAAATGTCAAAAATTTATAATTATAGGACCAATTTCAAAAATTGAAAGCCAGGAGGACTAGGACTATAGTTCGTTGAAATTTAAAGGAGGAAAGAACTATTTCTTCTTAATATAAATACAGCGCTAGCTATATATATATCTATCCCAAGATTGATTTAGTGAAGGTGGTATCTTGAAACATTGAGTTGAGATGCTGCTCGAGAAGAGGGAGACGATGGGCATTGTCGTAATTATACATAGCGGGCACCATTCTTGCTGCGTTAAGACACGCCTCTCTGAAAGAAGCAGAGAAGGGAGTATTCGAGGAAAGAGCATGTTTGTTGAGATTTTCCCACGTGTCAGAAACCAAGCCCATCACGTGCTCACGTGCGGCTTCCAAGGAATCCACCTTCTCTTGTTTCATGTAGCATTCCACATATGACCCATCATATCCTTCTTGCTCCTCGTCCTGTACTCATCCATCAAATTTGAAATTAGTAATTAATTAATTAGTTAATGTATTAGTTTGTTGGGGAATAATACCTTAGCAGTTCCCAAGTCATCGAGGAGCCTTAGGAGTTTGGCAACAGAGTAGGTAAGGCCATGGGGATGATTGAGTAGGTGTGGATCAATTTCGGAATTACCCATTATCACATAAAGATGAGAAAGGACCATGGGTACCCCTGAGCTAACCACCCCATTCTCCAGATACTCCTCTGAGTTTGCCAAATTTCCTGATGCAAACCACTTTGCCTCCTTCAAAAATGCATTGAACAAATTTCCCCACTGCAGTTCAATTACAATGCGTTGAATTAGAAATCATATCCAAACTTTAAATTATTCAATTTAACAGTCTCCGATTTTGTGGGGAAAGTACAAGTTTGGTCCCAATAGAATGGATGTAAAACACTTTAGGTAAGGGAAAATTGCACTTTTAGTCCCAAGAGAATGGGTGTAAAACACTTTTGGCACCTATGTGCAAAAATGATCCTTTTTTTTAGTTTAAATTACAAATCGTCCCATAACTTTCTGACAAAATAGCTTTGGTCCCAAAATTAATTTTTTATCAGATTTAGTCCCAATTTCTCTGAAAGGGTCCAATTTTGGTCCCAAATCTCACTTTAAAGTTCGAATTTGGTGATTTCCGGCAAGGGGCCTAATGTGGCGTTTATGTCTACGACTTGTATTTGATTTTTTTTTTCCAATTTTATTACACATAATATATATTTAAAAATTCTAATAGAAAAGGACAAAATCATATATAATTAGCACATATGGACACCACATCAACACTCTTGCCATAAATTCACAATTTCAGACATAAAAACGACGTCGTATTGATTTTTCCGGCCAATTTGGGACCAAAATTGGACTTTCTTAGAGAATTTGGGACCAAATCTAATAAAAAGTTAATTTTGGGACCAAATCTATTTTGTAAAAAAGTTATGGGACGATCTGTAATTTAAACTCTTCTTTTTTTTTTGCAGTTTCGGTCCCATTCGTCAATTTTTAGGACCAAAACTGCAAATTTATCATATTCTCTTAGGTCCAAAAATGCAATTTATACATTCTCTTGGGACCAAAATTGCAATATATCATATTCTCTTGGGACCAAAAGTGTTAAAAAAAAACTACGGGACTAAAAGTGCTGAAAAAGGACCATTTTGAAATGGACACATTCTCTTGGGACCAAAAATGCAATTAACACCTTTTGGTAACTATGTCTGAAAGTGATCCCCTTTTTATTTTTGTAATTTTTGTCTCATCTGATAATTTTCATTAATAAAACTACAAATTTGCAACATTCTCTTAATATCAAAATTACAATTTATCCATTTGCTTTAACAACTGCAATTCTCTTCGAACAAAAAATATATAAAAAAAAAAGGGACTAAATGTATTAAAAATGAACTATTTTAAAATAAACTCACCCCCTTAAAATTAAAAGTGCAAAACTCAATTTTGTGGATAGAATAGGTCCAGGGACTTGTTCCTAATATAAAATTCAAGCGTGAGTTATTGGGAGGAATGAAATTGGAAAAAATATTATTGGGAGTAACAAAGTTAAAATTTTAATTACTTTCAGATACAAAGTGCAATAATAATATTTTTATGTTCAACTTTAATATAACTTAAGTTTAAAAAAAAAAAAATGTGTCTCAAGGTTGGTTGGGAAATCTAACTAATTTAGAGTAAATTATTTAGTGTGTACCCATTGGTAATTCTCCAAAATTGAATTTCACCAATAACACCAAATAAATACAAGGGAGAAACTTAAATTAATGTACAAAATTAAATTGCACCTCTTTCCTTAGAAACTCTGCAGGATTCCACCCGTACTCTTGAGCAACCATGCGGCTAATTTCGTGGGTGGCATCTTGAATTGCGGTGAAGCATATTCTCATGTAATTTGGTAGCTTTTCCGCTTCACTAATTTCCCATCTATATGTATGCATTCAAATTTTCACCATATTAAGCCACATTAAATACGTGAGATTTAATTAAAAAATTAAATTAGTATTAATATATACACATATACCTGTTGATAACTTGTGTGAAGAGAGTTAGCTGATCGATGGTACCATAAAGATCAAAGATGTCATCAACCGCGTATACAAGAGAAATTGGCTTAGTTAGCAGAATCCTATGTTTGGACCAAGTGGGGCCCCTCAGAACGGCCATCGACCACATGTGCCATTTCTGAGGTTGGTCCCTCGATGATTTCATCTCATTGCTCAGCCCCAACCCTTTCCACCACCTATATATAATATTAATTAATTGTTAATTTGGTTAATTTAATTCGTAGCAATCACTATAGGATCCTGGGTATGTACAACATAGTATGTGTAACTGAAATAACTTCGATCTCAAACTTGTTACGAAGAGAACATTTGACTGAGAGACGTTTGGCCGAGCTTATAAGCTCTTAAAAACAACTTATAAATTATTTAAGAGTTTATAAGCTCCATTAATGTGTTTAATAAAATAAAATGTTTAAAAGTTTATAAAATTATAAAATAAGCTCACAATAAGCTATAAAAAAAATTGAGTAATTCTTGTATGAGACCGTCTCATAGTATGAGACCAATAATATTTAATCCACTTTTAATTTAAATTGTGTCACTTATTAATTAAAAAATTGTCACTTTTAAAAAGTAATAAAGTTTAAATAAAAAGTGATAATATTTTTGTTAAAAGTGACTTATCACTTTTCTTTAAAAACATTATCACATTTTATGATAATCCTATCACTTTTTTTAATTTGATAGGTCTCATATTATGAGACGGTCTCACACAAGTTTTTGCCAAACAAATTAGGATTTCCCAACTTATTTTCTTAATCACCTCCTTCCCAACCACACACCCTACCTCGGAACCACCCCATCCTTCCCCCACCCCCACCCCCACCCCCACCCCAGAATAAAAAAGTAAAAAAATGTTATTTTATATTAAAATACATTTTTAAAAAATATTTATTATAAATCCTAAAAAATCTTATAAGTTGTATTAACCAAACATTTTAGTAACTTATAAGCTACTTAAAAATGACATCTTATAAGCTCTTAAAACAACTTATAAATTGTTAGAGCTTATAAGGTGTTTCAAATAAGTTTAGTCAAGTTTACTTTATTTTAAACATCTTATAAATTATTTTTAGAGCTTATAAAATATACTCACTCTGTCCCAAGATTTTGTTCACACTTGCCTTAAATAGACGTCCCAAGATTTTGTTCACACCCCCAAAAAGGAAATAACACTCTATCACAAAAGTCAATAAAGTATAAAGTTATCATTATTTTATTCAACTACACACTCATACACTCCCATTTTTTCTTAAAAAATGTGTCAAATCCAAATGTAAACAACATCTTGAGACGGAGGGAGTAACTTTTAAGACCTTATAAGCCGTTAAATGTGTTATTTAATCAAATACTAAAAAAAAATGCTTATAATTCCCTAGACAACTTATAAGCTCAGCCAAATGAAGTAAAGTGTGTGAAATGATGTGAATTTAATTTTAATGTGAAATAATCAATGTATAAATGTATGATGACTTACTTGACGACTTGAAGAAGTTCATGCTTGTGTATGGGCTCAAGCGCTGCCGATTCAAGAAAGGCCAATTCTTGCAAGACCTTTCGCCACGTGTTTCCGACATCGAGAAAGTGAAGAACCTTGTCCGGCGTGAAACGCGAGAGGGTCTTGTGTTGGGGATTTTGTAAGCAATTCTTCACCATTGCAGCATCCTCCAAATTGATTAGATTAGCATTGAGATGTTGAGAGCTAAATAGTGCAGCTTCGTGAAGAATGTCTTCCCCTTCCATGCTTAAATGCGATGCTTCATAAAGTGCTAACACGCCTTTCATGTCCCCACCATCTTTGAACTTAACTTCTCCATCCTCGCCCTTAAATCCCACAAAAAATTCATCTGCGATAGCATTCAATTTTGTTTTATTGAAGTGTGCTATACATGATATAAACTCCAAATATTGGAGGAGTAATAATACACTAAAATTTTGAAGAGGGAGGCCACCCCAATTGGTATGAGATCTTTCGAACAAATCCAAAAAGAAATTTGTAGTACAAAGTGTATAGTATGGATTATACCAATTGGAGATGGGTCCCTCTCACATCCATGAAAACAATTCCATCCATATTTAACATTAGAAAAAATACATAAAATTGTCCAAAAATTAAGGGGACACTTGTTTTTTTACCCCTTTTTAAAAAAAATGTATTTTGCCCAAAAAAGGTTGGCAAACGGTTGACAAAACGGTTGGCAAATGGTTGACACCGTGCCAACTATTTGCCAACCTTTTTTAGGACAATAAACATCTTTTTTAAAAAGTTGGAAAAAAACATTTCGCCCCTACGAATAAGGGCAATTTTGCTTCTCTCCCTTTAAATTATACACTTACTTATTGGGCTTCCTCAGTCCTCCATACGATGGAATTTACAATTCAGAGGACAACTAAATACACATATGGGGATATATTAATAAACTAGCGATATAAATAATTAATTTCACACTTCTCTACAATTTTTTTCAGATGAAATGAAATTCTTTGACCAAGTGAGTTAAAAGAGAAAAAATTTACCGGCATGAACTTGGTATCCTTGTTGCCTTAGCAAACGAAAACGGAGAGAAGCCTTGTAAAGATCATCATCCTTTGGAGCCAAATAATGGTGATGAAGAATGGCTTCGATTTCATCTTTAAAGAGGTACCCAAGCCCAAGGCGCTGGATGGAATCTATTACAACTAAACTTTCTAATGAATCTTGCTCCATTTTCACCAACATGTCTTTCACTTGCTCGATTTTTTCGTTGTATTTAGTCAAGATTTTGTCCTGCGTGGCAAGATAAGTTAATTAACACATAAATATAAAATTATTTCAAGATTTTTTTTTCCTTACCTCGGTGGTACCACCGGAAACATCAGACAATTCGTAGACTTCCATCTCAATTAGGACAATATGTTTCAGACACCGGGGGTAGAAATATCTATGTATATATTGATATATTTGTATAGCAAATTGATGAATAAATTAATTTCTATTTATGGATATGTGTAATCTTTTATTTTGCGGGAAGCATTATAATTTTGGTCCCATGAAAAATTTTCGATAACAATTTTGATCCCACGAGAATTTTACAATAACAATTTTAATCCCACGTTTTTTTTTTTTTTTGCAAATTTGGTCTCATTCGTTAGTTCTTGAGACCAAAATTACAATTCTCTTGGGTCAAAAAATATTGAAGATTGATTTGCTAATCACCTTTTCTCTTGGGTAAAAAACTAATCGAAGATTGATTTGCTAATCACCTATTCTCTTGACAAAAAGCAATTTACCCTTTGTTTTGCAGATATTTTTATACATTATTTGGGTTTGCAGTTTTAGTTCCAAGAGAATAAGACCAAAATACTTTTCATACTTATATGTGATCCCCTTTTTTTTTTAACAAATGTGGTCGCATACACTATATTTTAGGATCAAAATGCAACTTTACCCATTTTTTTAGAGTCAAAATTGAAATTTATTCATTCTTCTGGGATAAAAATGTCAAAAAAAAAAAAAAAATTATGGGACAAAAAATATCAAAAGAATGACAGTTTTTCAGACAACTAATTCTCTTGAAACAAATTAAATGCAATTTAACCAATTTATGTGGGGTGGTTCTTTGACCCATTTACACGTTGAAATTTTTTATTTATTTTAGGAAAAATAATTTTATTTCACTTATCTAATTATACATTTCTTAAAAAGTAAGTTCTACTTTAAGAATACCAAAATTATTTTAACATATATCCTTATGCATCTTCTTCTATCCAAACATATCTAACTTTATTTTTCTCGAAATTTAATCTTATCAAAAGGTTCGAACTTGTTGTGTAGTGCAAAATTGATACATTTATTTTAATTCTCTAATGATTAAATGTGAAAATTGCTCAAAATTCATAATATATAAATTGCTTAGTTTAATTGAATTCCATGTATTTAATTATACTTAACTTGTAGAAGGGTATTGAATTCCTATTTGATAAACTCTCATATGCACCAAGTGCACGGTGCACTCACTCAACAATTGTCGATGTTTATACTGAAAAGTTTGTTTCAATTACACAGAAAAATGTGGTTGGATTACACTGAAAAGTTTACACTGAAAATCAGTTTTTAGTGTAAACTTTTCAGTGTAATCCAACCACACTTTTCATTGTAATTGAAACAAACTTATCAGTGTAAACATGATAGTTGAGTGAGTACACCATACACCAAGTGCACAAGAGAGTTACTCTCGCTACTTTTTAGGAATTATTTGAGATTTTTTTTGGACTCACTGAATTGACATCACATGAATAACACTTGCAGGGGCAATTGGATTGAAAATTCTTCAGTAGAAATGAGAATTTTTTTTTAATTTAACCCATTTATTTGAGGTGGTTCTTTAGCTGTCCCATTTACACATTGAAAACAAAATTTTATTTTAGGGAAAAAGATTTATTTCACTTATCTAACTATACATTTCTTAAAAAGTAAAGTTCCATTTAAGAATATAATAATTAATTTAACATATATCCCTATACATCTTGTTCTAATCAAACATATCCAACTTTTTACTTTTCTCAGAATTTAATTTATCTAAAAGTTTGAATTTATAGAGTAGTGCGAAATTGATATATTTATTTTAATTCTCTAATGATTAGTTTAAAATTGCTCAAAATTCACAATATATAAATTGTTTAATTTGATTAGATTTCATGCATTTATTTGCTGTAAATTGATTAATTGCACTTGATTTATAGAGAGGTATTGTTTTGCTATATTTGCTGGAATATGAGAATTTTTTGGACTCACTGAGTTGACATCACATGGATAAAATTTACAGGATTTGGGAGCAGCTTGGTTGAAAAATCTTCAATAAAAATGAGAACAAATAAAAAGATAATTAGTATGGTAGTTCACGAGAATAAAAAAATGATCAATAACACTATTTCCCTACCACCAACAATCATCTTTTGTCTCATATTTCTTTTTTTATATTGAAACACAACACCAACAATCCTTTAACATACCGGGCATAAAAAGAAATAAATTTGAATTCTCATTTCCATAGAAGAACTTGAAACAATTGCCACCTCAATCCTATTAATAACCTGCAAGGTAAGGATCAATTCACATAAAGACTTCACCCTAGAAAAACTTTATCATTAGTATTGAAAATACAGGTAACATAAGGCACAAGTTTTAATTCTTCCAGTACGCGCAATACCCTTCTATGAAGTCTGAATTTTTTAGCGATAATGCAAATGATATTGGTTAGTGTGAAAATTACTCGAAATTTGTGCATTTTATTTGCCTATTTTATTATATTTCTTGTATTTATCTACATTAATTTTGCTATTTGTGTTTAATTGTCGAGAATGTATTATTTTGTTTATTTTATAGAGAAATGAGGTTTTTTTTAGAAGCAAACACGGACCTTTGATTTTGTGAAGTTAATTGAAGAAATGGGTCGGGAGGAATTAAAATCGAGAAGAGAATTGGACTTATATCATCTTTACAATTAGAATTTTCTCCAAGGAAAGCCCAATTGGCAGTGGCCCATGTTGAGAAATTTAATTAAGAGGCCTATTTGCATTTGAAAACCAGGCCAACCCATGAAGGATATTAATAAGAAAGCTTGTTTCTTATTCCTCCTGTCCTATTGAATATTTTTTTTGATTTGTGATTCTATTCTAGTTGATGATCAATTTATTAGGAATATGAGCTTTGATTGTTCGATTTCATGACGTGCTCTTTTAAATCATATTTGATTGTGTGTTTATTGCAACGAGAATTGGGTGGGTGCATGATCTAGTATGTGTGTGAGTATTTTAAGCGATTTGAGTGAAATTTGAAGTATCGCAATGAGAGTTGAATATTTTTATTAGAACCCCATAATTCGGGTAAATTGTTTTTTAAGGACCGTAACTTTGGGAGGGTGGCAAAACAAGGACCGTAACTTTAAAAAGTGGCAATTTAAGGACCGCAATTTTTAAAAATAGCAATTTGAGGACAAATTAACCCGGATTACTCTCTTTTGGGCTAATTAGATCGGATTTCGGGCTCAAATCGCCAACATGGATATTATTTTGAATGAAACTATTTAAAAAAAAATTCCACTTCATTTTTTTCATTTATTTTTTGAATTAATTTCCAACTCATTCATTATACTCAAAATACTCTAAGAAAAAAAGTGAAATGAATATTTTTTGAAATAATGAAAGTATTTTATTTTTTGAGTATAATGAAAATATTTTATTTTTTGCAATAATTTCTAACTCACTCATTAAACGTATAGTAAGTATTAATTTACCTAGATTAAATATTTAACAGTAAGTATTATTTTATTGCAATGTGTGTGATGTGTTAAAAAAAAATCCACTTCATTTTTTTAAGTATAATGAAATGAGTTGGAAATTTAAAAAAAAATAGAGGTATAATTTAAAAAAAAATTATTCAAAAGAATATCCACGCTAGTGATTAGAGCCCGAAAGAGAATAATCCGGACTAATTTGTCCTCAAATTACTATTTTTAAAAGTTGCGGTCCTTAAATTGCCACCTTTTAAAGTTATTGTCCTTGTTTTGCCAGCCCGAAAAGTTACGGTCCTTGTTTTGCCATCCCGAAAAGTTACAGTTCTTGTTTTGCTACCCCCCCAAAGTTACAGTCCTTAAGTCCTTAAAATTTTTTTTACCCCCCATAATTCCTACATTTGTTGCTTGATTTAATTGTCTGTAGTGAGTGAGAAGACGAGAGGAGGCATGGCTTAGTATTCGAGTGGAAAAGCTAGGTTTTACCTATTGACTCGTGTAATTATTGGCCCGGTGAAAAACGGTAGGTTTATTCTAACAATCCGATGTTTTCATTGATGTGTTTACCTAGGCTTATAAAGTATGGTGAATACGTGGTGTTTAACGATTGTTTCTACAGTTGACCGGAAACTAAAACCGTGATAACTTGTTGAACTCATGCTTGATTTTCATGTGATTGAAAACATCCAAACACCTTTCTTTTAATTGCTAGAAAAATCCCTAAATTTCTTATTGCTTTACTTTAGTTCATTGTTTACATTTTTTTAGTTGTTTTAGTTTGAGTTTTAATTTCGAGAAAAACCTTGTTCCAAAAAAATGATCCGCATTACAATCACACGCCGACATATAGTATTAGAGATACATTATCCCATAGTCCCCGTGGATCGATATTTAACCGGACACTAACTTTTATTACACGATTCTCTTACACTTGAGAGGTTAGTGTTGTAAAACACGTGTCAGATATATATTGATACCACAATAAAATATCAGTTTTAGTAACCAATTTTTTTCTTCCTCAGATTTGATCACCAATTTTTTTATAAAATTTTAAATTATTAAGAACCATTTAATTAATTTTAATAAATCTATTAAAAATTGGAATATCAATTAATAATAAACATTGTCTAAATAATAGAAAATAAATTAATTTAGATTTTGTGAATAAAACTCACAATATATATTTTTTTTATCTTAAATTTTTTAACAATAATTTCACTTAATTTGGCTACTACCTAATTTAACTTATTCTTTTAATAAGCAAAATTTATCCCAAACCTTAACTAAACTAACCCCTGCTTCCCCTTTTCCCCAAAGCAACCGCCAACAACCACATTCCTTGTTTCTTTCCCAAATCAAAATTACGATCTAATTAAACTTTTCTTTGCGTCCAACTCACCGTTTTTTTTATTCTCCAAGTGATCACTTCCATGACCCTGTTTCTTCTTATTGAAAGCCTTGATTAATGATTTTGGTAAATATATATGAACGCAAAAGGATAAGTGATTAACGGAGAGAACTGAAGTCGATCGAATTAGATAGAGAAAATTGTTGAACTCAATGATTGGGGAATGGAGATCGAGATACCATCAAGGCCATTTAAATCTTGGCAAAACTCCAAACTAATTATTCAAAACTTGTTATAATAAACCACATTGCCCTTTCAAAAAAAAAAAAAAAAAAAAATCCACATTGCAATTGCATGAATATTATTGTCTTAGACTTATACTAATTAAGCACCCGTTCACTAACTTTGGAAATGCTCAAAACTCACTTAAAATTGAAACAAACTAAAATAGATTACTCGATGGATCAATTTATTTATCCACATACACAAACAACCTTACTTTCCAGGCCACATATTGGTTGGAACAACCTTAAGAGGCATGGCCTTTTTAAGAGAAAGAGTAAACTTATCATCCATGTCTAATTCTTCCGGTTTCTTCCCATCTTGAAGTTTCCACTCAAAATTCCCGACCAATGTTGCAAGCATTAGGTGCACCATTCTATATGCCAACGGCAATCCTGGACAAATTCTCCTTCCTGACCCGAACGGAATGAGCTCAAAATCTTTGCCTCTAAAGTCTATGTGATCATTTCCATTCAAGAACCGTTCTGGCATGAATGAATCTGCATTCGACCAGGTGCTAGGATCTCTACCAATCGCCCACACGTTAACAATAATTTGTGCATTTTTGGGTACTAAGCATTCGTTTATTTCTATATCGGATACAGCCTTGTGAGGTAGTAAGAAAGGCCCACTTGGATGCAACCTAAAAATTTCTTTCGCCGTTGCTTGCAAATATGGGAGTCTTGGAATATCCGATTCTTGAATTTCTCCATTTTCTCTGGTGAAAGCTCTGATTTCGTCTCGAAGTATTGACATTTTGTCAGGGTGTCGTAATAGTTCCGCCATTGCCCATTCCACCGTATTAGAAGTCGTATCAGTTCCGGCCACAAATAGATCCTGGACAACGGTAAAGTCAAGAATCAACATTACAAAATCAGGTTAATTGCACTTTTGGTCGCAAGAGAATGTGTCCATTTCAAAATAGACTTTTTTCAGCATTTTTAGTCTCGTAGTTTTTTTTTTTAACACTTTTGGTCCAAAGAGAATAGGATATATTGTAATTTTACCAAAAATGTTTTACACTCATTCTTTTAGAACTAAAAGTGCAATTTTCCCATACAAAATCAAAGAGTACGGAAAAATAATGGCAAGAAATAACAAGTTCAACAAATGGAATTACCATAAGCAGATGATTAATGTCGTTCCTAGTGAACTCCGCCTCATCCCTTTGGTTAATATCAATCAGGGCCTCCAACAAATCATTCTTCTCACTCTCACCCCTGGATTTCAACCTTTCATCTATTATCCCATCAAATATCGCAAACATCCTCTCGAACCAAATCTCCGTCCCCTTCAAAATCCCCTGCGCATCAATGGATTTAAAAATAGGAAAAAAATCAGCAACATTCGGCTTGCCGACGCATTTCATTACCCCCGACACGACATCCTTCATCTCCTGCGACGAATCCGTATTAAACTGCGCGAACTCAACTGAAAAAAGAGTGGCCGAAAGCAGATTGAACGTGGTTGTAAATGCAGCCTCTCCTATATCCACAACCCGACCCGTCTGACAGCATTCCCTCACGTATTCAAGGAGCTGCTGCAGCTTCTCCCTCCTCAAACCCTGGCTAGCATCCAGCCTTCGAACGGAAAACATCTGCTCTTTCATTATCTTCCTCAGCTTTCGCCATTGATTCTCCACAGGGAGCCAAATTACGGAGAACTTATCATGGTCGAGAGCTTCAACAGCGGCGGGGACCGTCCTACTCGAGAAGGACAAATCGTTCTTCAAGAGGACGATTTTCGCAATTTCAGGCGAGGAGACGACTATTGTTGGCTTGCTCCCTAGCTTAAGCGACATCAACGGCCCGTATTTTCGGGAGAGTTGGGCCAGTGATTGGTGGGGTTTGGGCCCGAGGTCGAGGATGTTGCCGATGATCGGGAATTGATTCGGGCCTGGAGGAAGTTTGGATCGGGCCCTGGAATTTGATGCTAGAATGACTGCACATATCCATAAGATGGAGAGTACAACGATTAGCATTGCAAAATCCATGATGACGGACTCGGTCTATGATTTTTCAGTAGATTAAATGGAGATGGATTTCCAAACGAATGGTTGAATATTAATAGTTGTATTTAGTATCTATGTAATGTTATTTATTAGGACCATTTTTGCCAAATAAAAAAAAACACACACTTAAAATACAAAGAATCAATTAGGACCGTATTTAAACAAATACAGGAGTAAATTGATAAAGTAAATAAATAGATGATCATTTTGATAAATGTGAAAAGATAGAGGACCAAATTAATTTAAATCTCTTATTTATTACCATATCGTGTATTTTAAATAGTGAAAAATACTATACGAAGCACCAAGTAGAGAAAAGGACTCGGGCTGATTGCTTGAAAGTCGGTGGCATTTTACAATAAGGTTCCTCTATTCCAAATTTTTTATTGCGTTAATTTTTAACATGACCACGTGCCAACGAGTATTTTATAAATGGTAAATTATTTCTAAGAACACGTGATATGTGTTAAGATAATTAAATATAAGACAAAATACCAAAATAAAATAAACAATTCGAATTGAAAGTTTTATTAGGACGTGTATAGATTTCACCTTGTCTAAAAGCATTTGTAAAAAAGTGTAAAACTAATTAATATTAATCCTCTAACATTCTCACTCTAAGTAAATAAAAACTTGCATATGAAATTTTTTAGTAAAAAATTTCGTAGTGAAGATTACATGTGATTTGTCTATAAAATTTAATCGTGTAGGTATCTTCATTTTCCAACATCCAAATAATTTTCCTACGAAATAAATTTGGGTGTGAATTGAAATTTCTAAGTAATTAATTACTTACAAGTAGTTTGAATATAAAAATTTACCCACAAACAATTTGCAAACTAAATTTCCATTGGCAAATTCTTTGTGGGTAGTTAATGAAAATGTCTATATAATTAGAAATTTTATAGGCAGTCTTCACAATGAAATTTTTAGTTGGAAATTTCATTGCCATATTTTCAAATTTAATAGGCAATTCTTCATTCTCGTATAATGTTTGACTCACTTGTGGACTTGAAAGAGGAAATGGGAAAAATATAATTATATGAAGAAGCAAAATAACTTTAAAAGATAATAGACAAATAAATATTAAAATAAAAAATGAAATAAAAGTAGAGAATGAGAGATGAGAAAATAGTATTCCCTCCGTCCCAGGAGAATTTGTATCCCTGTGATTGCACGTGGATAAGTGGTTAAGTAGTGTTATATGAGTAAATATTTGTATATTTGTGTGATTATGCATACAAATTAATGTTTTTTTTAAGTAGTGTGCAAATTGGTATTATACGTCCAAATAAGGAAAATATGAAAATTTCTCTGGGACGGAGGGAGTATAAATTAGGAAAATACACTTTTTTGTCCTTTAACTTTGATTGAGTTTGATTTTGTCCTCTTAACTTTGGAGTTTTGAATTTCATCCTATAACTTAAAAAATTTGAATTTTTGTCTTGTTAATTAACTGCTATACCAGGTAACTCTTCAGGTAAATCTGATGTGATATTTTAAATTTCATCCTATAACTTACAAAAAATTGATGTCACATCAAATTCACTGGAAGAGTTATTTGATTTAGCAGGTAATTGGACAAAACACACTAGTTTTGTAAGTTATAAAAATAAAATTCAAAATTTTAAAGTTAACAAGACGAAAATCAATGTTACTCAAAGTTAAGTGAAAAACAAGTGTATTTTTCAAAATAAACAAATTTGAAAAGATATAACATAAAGAGGAAAAATGCATTTATGGCTAAAACATGTGAGATGAGAGAGTAGTAAAAAAAAAATATAAAGAGGAAAAGTTATTTATGGATAGAGGAGTAGTAAATACAAGCAAAATGAGAAAAGTAATTAGTGGGAGATTAGTAAATGCATGCAAAATGGAAAAAAATAATATGTGAGATGGAAAGAAGAGATGAAAATACAAATTTAAGGGAAAAATTATTTATGTATGGATATGGGAGATGAGCGAGTAGTAAATGCAAGAAAATGATATTATATTAAAGAGTTGGTTCTACATAAAAATAATCTGGAAAAATAGCAAATTTTCACTTAAATTTATAGGCAATTTTTTTTGCCCTACTTCTTACAAAATTTGTTTTTTTTTTTTGACCAAATATGTTTGGCAAATCGATTGGCAAAAAGGTTGGCACGGTGTCAACCGTTTGTCAACTATTTTGCCAACCTTTTTAGGACATTTTTTTTTTGAAAGTAGGATAAAGAACAGTTGCTCTATATATTTATGGGCAATTTTGTGGGCTCACAAATAATTTTATGGTGCAATACGTTTTTAATATCTCAATAAGTAAAAAAATAACTACTACACATAATTTATATTTGCATAATTTCTAAAATATAAAATATAAGACAAAATACCAATATAAAATAGACAATATGAATTGAAAGTTTTATTAGTTATGATGTGTATAGAGTTTCACCTTATCTAAAAGTTGAACTTGTAAAAAAGTGTAAAACAAATTAATATTATTTCACTAACATTCTCATTATCAGAAAATAAAAAATTGCATACAAGATTTTTCAACAAAAAATAAAAAATAAAAAATCGTAGTGGAGATCGCATATGATTTGTGGCTAAAAATCGTAGTGCAGATTGCATATGATTTGGTCAACAAGTGTATTTTTCCAAATAAATAAATTTGAAAAGATATAGAATGAAGAGGAAAATTGGATTTATGGCTAAAACATGTGAGATGTAAGGGTAGTAACAAAAAATTATATAAAGAGGAAACATTATTTATGGATAGATAACGTGTAAGAGAGTAGTAAATGCAAGCAAAATGGGAAAAGTAATAAGTGGGAGAGTAGTAAATGCAAGTAAAATAGAAAAAAATATTTGTGAGAGTAGTAAAACTAATTAATATTATTTCACTAACATTCTCACTATCAGAAAATAAAAAATTGCATATGAAATTTTTCAGCAAAATAAAAAATAAAAAATCGTAGTAGAGATTGCATATGATTTGTCTATAACATTTAATCATGTTGGCATCTTCACTTCTCAACATAAAAATAAATTTTCTACGAAATAAATTTGGGTGTAAAATTAAATTTCTAAGTAATTAATTACTTACAAGTAATTTGCGTATAAAAATTTACCCACTAACAATTTGCCAACTAAATTTCCATTGGCAAATTCTTTGTGGGTAGTGATGAAAATATCTGTATAATTAGAAATTTTATAGGCAACCTCCACTATAAAAATTTTTGTTTAAAATTTTGTTGCCATAATTTAATAGGCAATTCTTTATTTTCTTATAATGTCTACTCACTTGTGGACTGGAAAGAGGAAATGAGATAAATATAATTATATAAAGAAGCGAAATAAATTTAAAAGATAATAGACAAATAAATATTAAAATAAAAAATGAAATAAAAGTATAGAAATGAGAGATGAGAAAATAGTATATATTAGGGAAAATGCACTCTTCTGTCCTTTAACTTTGGTTGAGCTTGATTTTTATTCTCTTAACTTTGGTATTTCGAATTTCATCCTATAACTTACAAAATTTGTATTTTTGTCTTGTTAATTACCAGCTATAACAGGTAGCTCTTCGGGTATACCTGATGTAATATTTTAAATTTCATCCTATAACTTATAAAAAATTAGTGTCACATTGAATTTGCAGGAAGAGTTATCTTATGTAACATGTAATTGAATAAAAAACACTAGTTTTTGTAAGATATAAAAATGAAATTAAAAAATTTAAAGCTAACATGACGAAAATTAATAATACTCAAAGTTAAATGACAAACAAGTGTATTTTTTCAAATAAACAAATTTGAAAAGATATAACATAAAGAGGAAAACTAGATTTATGGCTAAAACATGTGAGATGTGAGAGTAGTAAAAAAAATTATATAAAAAGAAAAAAATATTTATGGATAGATAACATGTAAGAGAGTAGTAAATGCAAGCAAAATGGGAAAAGTAATAAGTGGGAGAGTAGTAAATGCAAGTAAAATAGAAAAAATAATTTGTGAGAGTAGTAAAACTAATTAATGTTATTTCACTACCATTCTCACAATCAGAAAATAAAAAATTGCATATGAAATTTTTCAGCAAAAAATAAAATAAAAAATCGTAGTGGAGATTGCATATGATTTGTCTATTAAATTTAATCATGTTGGCATCTTCACTTCTCAACATAAAAATAATTTTTCTACGAAATAAATTTGGGTGTAAAATTAACTTTCTAAGTAATTAATTAGTTACAAGTAATTTGCGTATAAAAATTTACCCACTAACAATTTGCCAACAAAATTTCAATTGGCAAATTCTTTGTGGGTAGTGATGAAAATGTCTGTATAATTAGAAATTTAATAGGCAGCCTAGACTATGACATTTTTTGTTTAAAATTTAGTTGCCATATTTACAAGTTTAATAGGCAATTCCTTATTTTCTTATAATGTCTACTCACATGTGGACTGGAAAGAGGAAATGGGATAAATATAATTATATAAAGAAGCAAAATAACTTTAAAAGTTTATAGACAAATAAATATTAAAATAAAAAAATGAAATATAGGTATAGAAATGAGAGGTGAGAAAATAGTATAAATTAGGGAAAATGCACTCTTTTATCCTTAAAATTTGGTTGAGTTTGATTTTCATCCTCTTAACTTTGGATTTTTGAATTTCATCCTATAACTTACAAAGTTTTTATTTTTGTCATGTTAATTACCTTCTTTACCAGTTAACTCTTCGAGTAAATCTAATGTAATATTTTAAATTTCATCCTACAACTTACTAAAAATTAGTGTCACATTAGATTTATTGGAAGAGTTATCTGATGTAGCAGGTAATTGGATAAAAAACACTAGTTTTTGTAAGTTATAAAAATGAAATATAAATTTTTTTAAGTTAATAAGATGAAAATCAATGTTACTCAAAGTTAGATGATAAATAAGTGTATTTTTCCAAATAAACAAATTTGAAAAGATACAACATAAAGGGAAAAAATGCATTTATCGCTAAAATATGTGAGATGAGAGAGTAGTAAAAAAAAAAACGATGTAAAAAGGAAAAGTTATATATAGATAGACATAACCTGTAAAAGAATAGTAAATGCGAAAAAAATGGGAATAGTAGTAAGTGGGAGAGTAGTAAATGCAAGCAAAATGGAAAAAATAATATGTGTGATGGAAAGAAGAAATAGAAATAAAAATTTAAGTGAAAAATTATTTATGAATGAATATGGGAGATTAACGAGTAACAAATGCCAGAAAATGATATAACATAAAAGAGTTGGTTCTACATAAAAACAATCTGGGAAAATAACAATTTTCACTTAAATTATAGGTAGTTTTTTTTGCCCTACTTCTTACAAAATATGTTTTTTTTGCCCAAATAAAGTTGGCGAATCAGTTGGCAAAAAGTTTGGAACAGTGTCAACTATTTGCCAACTATGTTGCCTACTTTTTTGGAACAATTTTTCTTTTTTTTTTTAAAAGTAGGAAAGAAAATAATTGCTCTATAAATTTGTGGGCAATCTTGTGGGTTTAAACAAATATTTTTATGGTGCAATACGTTTGTAATATCCTAATAAATAAAAAAATAATTACTACCCGTAAAAAAGTTTGCATATTTTCTAAAAGATAAAGTATAAGACAAAATACCAAAATAAAATAGACAATTTGAACTGAATGTTTTATTATGATGTGTATAGAGTTCCACCTTATCTAAAAGTTGAACTTGTAATAAAGTGTAAAACTAATTAATATTATTTCACTATCAAAAATTAAAAATTGCATACGAAATTTTTCAGCAATAAAAAAAAAAATATATTTATACATACATACATATATATATATATATATAGTGGAGATTGCATATGATTTGTCTATAAAATTTATATCATGTAGGCATCTTCACTTCTCAACATAAAAATAATTTTTCTACGAAATAAATTTGGGTGTAAAATTAAATTGCTAAGTAAATAATTACTTACAAGTAATTTGCGTATAAAAAGTTACCCACTAACAATTTGCCAACTAACTTTTCATCGGCAAATTCTTTGTGGGTAGTGATGAAAATGTCTGTATAATTAGAAATTTTATAGGCAGAAAAATTTGTATTTTTGTCTTGTTAATTACCAGCTATAACAGGTAACTCTTCGGGTATACCTGATATAATATTTTAAATTTCATCCTATAACTTATAAAAAAATTAATGTCACATTGAATTTGCTGGAAGGGTTATCTTATGTAACATGTAATTGAACAAAAAATACTAGTTTTTGTAAGATATAAAAATGAAATTAAAAAATTAAAGGTAACATGACGAAAATTAATAATACTCAAAGTTAAATGACAAACAAGTGTATTTTTTCAAATAAACAAATTTGAAAAGATATAACATAAAGAGGAAAACTAGATTTATGGCTAAAACATGTGAGATGTGAGAGTAGTAAAAAAAATGACATAAAAAGGAAAAATTATTTATGGATAGATAACATGTAAGAGAGTAGTAAATGCAAGCAAAATGGGAAAAGTAATAAGTGGGAGAGTAGTAAATGCAAGTAAAATAGGAAAAATAATTTGTGAGAGTAGTAAAACTAATTAATGTTATTTCACTACCATTCTCACAATCAGAAAATAAAAAATTGCATATGAAATTTTTCAGCAAAAAATAAAATAAAAAATCATAGTGGAGATTGCATATGATTTGTCTATTAAATTTAATCATGTTGGCATCTTCACTTCTCAACATAAAAATAATTTTTCTACGAAATAAATTCGGGTGTAAAATTAACTTTATAAGTAATTAATTAGTTACAAGTAATTTGCGTATAAAAATTTACCCACTAACAATTTGCCAACTAAATTTCCATTGGAAAATTCTTCGTGGGTAGTGATGAAAATGTATGTATAATTAGAAATTTAATAGACAGCCTAGACTATGAAATTTTTTGTTTAAAATTTTGTTGCCATATTTACAAGTTTGATAGGCAATTCCTTATTTTCCTATAATGTCTACTCACATGTGGACTGGAAAGAGGAAATGGGATAAATATAATTATATAAAGAAGCAAAATAACTTTAAAAGTTGATAGACAAATAGTATTAAAATATAAAAATAAAATAAAAGTGTAGAAATGAGACATGAGAAAATAGTATAAATTAGGAAAAATGCACTCTTTTGTCCTTAAAATTTGGTTGAGTCTGATTTTCATCCTCTTAACTTTGGATTTTTGAATTTCATCCTTTAACTTACAAATTTTTTATTTTTGTCATGTTAATTACCTTCTTTACAAGATAACTCTTCGAGTAAATCTGATGTAATATTTTAAATTTCATCCTACAACTTACTAAAAATTAGTGTCACATTAGATTTACTGGAAAGGTTTTCTGATGTAGCAGGTAATAGGATAAAAAATACTAGTTTTCGTAAGTTATAAAAATAAAATAAAATTTTTATAAGTTAATAAGATGAAAATCAA
Source organism: Ballota nigra (assembly GCA_947034835.1). Taxonomy (NCBI): domain Eukaryota; kingdom Viridiplantae; phylum Streptophyta; class Magnoliopsida; order Lamiales; family Lamiaceae; genus Ballota; species Ballota nigra. Next base: position 100,723,296 of record OX344724.1, on the reverse strand, counting down.
TGTTACTCAAAGTTAGATGACAAATAAGTGTATTTTTCCAAATAAACAAATTTGAAAAGATACAACATAAAGAGGAAAAATGCATTTATCGCTAAAACATGTGAGATGAGAGAGTAGTAAAAAAAAACGATATAAAAAGAAAAAGTTATATATGGATAGACATAACATGTAAGAGAATAGTAAATGCAAGCAAAATGGGAATAGTAATAAGTGGGAGGGTTGTAAATGCAAGCCAAATGGAAAAAATAATATGTGTGATTGAAAGAAGAAATAGAAATAAAAATTTAAGTGAAAAATTATTTATGAATGGATATGGGAGATTAACGAGTAACAAATGCCAGAAAATGATATAACATAAAAGAGTTGGTTCTACATAAAAACAATCTGGGAAAATAACAATTTTCACTTAAATTATAGGTAGTTTTTTTTTTTTCCATACTTCTTACAAAATATGTTTTTTTTTTTTGCCCAAATAAAGTTGGCGAATCAGTTGGCAAAATGTTTGGTACAGTGTCAACTATTTGCCAACTATGTTGCCTACTTTTTTGGAATTTTTTTTTTTAAAGTAGGATAAAAAATAATTAATCTATAAATTTGTGGGCAATTTTGTGGGTTTAAACAAATATTTTTATGGTGCAATACATTTGTAATATCCTAATAAATAAAAAATAATTACTACCCGTAAAAAGGTTTGCATATTTTCTAAAAGGCAAATTATAAGACAAAATACCAAAATAAAATAGACAATTTGAATTGAAAGTTTTATTATGATGTGTATAGAGTTCCATCTTATCTAAAAGTTGAACTTGTAATAAAGTGTAAAACTAATTAATATTATTTCACTAAGATGTATATATATATATATATATATATATATATATAGTATATATAGTAGAGATTGCATATGATGTGTCTATAAAATTTATATCATGTAGGCATCTTCACTTCTCAACATAAAAATAATTTTTCTACGAAATAAATTTGGGTGTAAAATTAAATTGCTAAGTAAATAATTACTTACAAGTAATTTCAGTGTTCAGTGTTCTAAAAGTCGCTAGTCGCTAGTCGGTCGGTCTACTGGGGACTAGCGACTAGAGCGACTAGTCGGGGACTAGTCGATGATTAGTCGAAATCACTTAAATAAATAAAATAATTAACTAAAGAACTGAATTTGAAACTATTAAAAGTACTGAAACTTAATTGTAAATAAGAACTCTTCTCCTGCTGGTGGATAAGAATGCCACATGGATGGCTCAGATTATTCCTTTCTTTTCACCTTCAATGGACGGATCTTCTTCAGCAACTCCAATGAAACCATTCAGACCAAAACCACACGAAGTACCCCTAGTTTCAGATGACTTCCCACTCCAACATCTTATTTCCCTTTCTCTCTTTTATCGTCGAGAAACATTCCCGCCTCCATATACCAATGTCGCCGTCCTTCGCTCCGATCAACGGAGTTGCTTGAATAAAGTCTGAAGTCGCCATTCCCATGACACAACGCAACGTGAGCACAACGATTTGCACGTCGACGGTTTGCGCGACGGCCAGGATAACAGGGAGTGGTGCGCGCGGCGGCGGCGGTCGTTTTGGTGGTGAACGGCGGCGTTGATTCACTTTTTTTTCTTACAGTGTGGCTTCGATTTGAAATTGGTGTTCCCTAATTATATTTCAAGGTTTTAGATTTTCATATTTTTCTATTGATATTTATTTAACTAAAAAATCGGCGATTAGGCGGCTTAGTCGGTGATTTCACGGTCCTAGTCGCCGACTAAGCACAGTAACGTGTTTTATGGGCGTGTAGAGTGTTATCGGGTCGGCCAAGGGCCGACTAGCGAGTAGTCGGCCGACTTGGCCGACTTTTAGAACACTGAGTAATTTGCGTATAAAAAATTATCCACTAACAATTTGCCAACTAACTTTTCATCGGCAAATTCTTTGTGGTTAGTGATGAAAATATCTGTATAATTAGAAATTTTATAGGCAGCCTCCACTATGAAATTTTTTGTTTAAAATTTTGTTGCCATATTTACAAATTTAATAGGCAATTCTTTATTTTCTTATAATGTCTACTCACTTGTGGACTGGAAAGAGGAAATGAGATAAATATAATTATATAAAGAAGCAAAAAACTTTAAAAGATAATTTGCAAATAAATATTAAAATAAAAAATGAAATAAAATTATAGAAATGAGAGATGGGAAAATAGTATATATTAGGGAAAATGCACTCTTTTGTACTTTAACTTTGGTTGATCTTGATTTTTGTTCTCTTAACTTTGGTGTTTCTAATTTCATCCTATAACATACAAAATTTGTATTTTTGTCTTGTTAATTACCAGCTATAAAAGGTAACTCTTCGGGTATACCTGATGTAATATTTTAAATTTCATCCTATAACTTATAAAAAATTAGTGTCACATTGAATTTGCTGGAAGGGTTATCTTATGTAACATGTAATTGAACAAAAAACACTAGTTTTTGTAATATATAAAAATGAAATTAAAAAATTTAAAGCTAACATGACGAAAATTAATAATACTCAAAGTTAAATGACAAACAAGTGTATTTTTTCAAATAAACAAATTTGAAAAGATATAACAGAAAGAGGAAAACTAGATTTATGGCTAAAACATGTGAGATGTGAGAGTAGTAAAAAAAAATTATATAAAAAGGAAAAATTATTTATGGATAGATAACGTGTAAGAGAGTAGTAAATGCAAGCAAAATGGGAAAAATAATAAGTGGGAGAGTAGTAAATGCAAGTAAAATAGGAAAAATAATTTGTGAGAGTAGTAAAACTAATTAATATTATTTCACTACCATTCACGCAATCAGAAAATAAAAAATTACATACGAAATTTTTCAGCATAAAATAAAATAAAAAATCGTAGTGGAGATTGCATATGATTTGTCTATAATATTTAATCATGTTGGCATCTTCACTTCTCAACATAAAAATAATTTTTCTACGAAATAAATTTGGGTGTAAAATTAACTTTCTAAGTAATGAATTAGTTACAAGTAATTTGCATATAAAAATTTACCCACTAACAATTTGCCAACTAAATTTCCATTGGCAAATTCTTTGTGGGTAGTGATGAAAATGTCTGTATAATTAGAAATTTAATAGGCAGCCTAGACTATGAAATTTTTTGTTTAAAATTTTGTTGCCATATTTACAAGTTTGATAGGCAATTTTTAATACCCCATCCCGTTTTATACCTTTTATATTCCTGGAACCCTTATTTTATATTATTATCTTTGTTTTTTTTTATTTTATTATTTTGTGTGCTATTGTGTAATTTAAATATATACCCTTTTATAAATTCCTAAATTCGAAGAAAGGAATCGAATCTTTCAAACGAATAAAAGACTACGAGAAATTAAATAATCGAGTTTGAATTAAGAATTTCGATCCGTATAATTTATTGATAAAAATATACTTTTATAATTCAAATATAATAAAATATTAATTGAGTTTTAAAAACTGTATTAATTATAAAATCGGGATTAAACTCGTGAACCAAATGATTGTGAGACCGTATCAATTGGGAACGAAAATATCAAAGAAATAAGGGAATAATTCATAACCACATAAATTACTTTCCTTTTTAAATTAAGTTAATATAAGAAATTATCCCACCCACATATTAATTCCTTCCTTTTAAAATAATTAATTAAGAAATTGAAAATTTAAAATATCTTCCCCTCTAAGCCAAAACCGTGTACGCAGATTTTTTCTTCAGTCAAAATTCCCAAATACAGTTGCTCCTTTTTCTCCTTTCTCTCTCATCTCTCTCTCCCAAACGCGTTTTCTTTCTCTTGGGAAGAGAAGAACACACCGCTTCTTCCTTCCGGCAAGACGCCGTCGCTCTCCGACCTTCACACGGAGGCATCGCTGCAGCCGTTGTCTCTCCCAGACGAGCGCCGTCGCGCTCGAAGCGCCGCCGCTGTCTCCAGCAACCGAGCGCCGCCGCCGCTCCGATCGCTGCCTCTCGCCTCCTCCAAGATGCGAGCGTAGCCGCCGCCGTGTCTCTCGCCTCACGAAGCGCCGCCGCTCCCGTGCCGCCATAGACCCGGCGCCACCGCCTCGCGTCGCTCTTCCCGTTGCGAACGCCGCCGTCCGTCACCACCTTCACACCGTCTTCCTCCTTCCGGCGAAGCAGCGCCGCCGCCCAAGCCCTCTGCACCGCCGCCGCTCTCTTTTCCGATCGGCGAAGCTCCACCGCCGTCGCACCTCTCAAGCGCCGCTCATCACGTCGCCACCGTGACCAAGCGCCGGTCGACGCCGTCGCGTTGCCCCTATTCTCGGATGCTCCGATTTAATCCCTTCTTTAAGTGAGTTTCGATCTTTAGTTCATTCTCCCAATTTTTCTTTTGGTTTTACAGCCCCTTCGATTTAATATTTACAGTTTCGATTTTGTTTCTTTTCAATTCTGATCGAGACGTCAAATAGCTGCTTGTTTTGTTTTCGGAAAATCCAGAATTACGCCGTTATGCTGCCGAAATTATCCGAACAAATCATCGAGTTTTTCAATCGACGCCGTTAGGCTGTTCAACTCATTCGACGAATTCTCGAACTACGCCGTTAGGCTGCCCGATTTGGGACTCGTAAGAATTACTAATCTTCTTTCTACTTCTCGTTGTAGTTGGAATAGGATTTGAGCAGTTTTATTTTCCCCGAGACCTTGTAAGATTGAGATAGTTATTTTTGGTTTGGAACCTGTAATCTTTTAGATGGACTCTACTTGTTGAATTAAGCTATTTGGAATTATTGAATTAGTTGTTTAGTATTGTTGGTTTAGCTGTTTAGTATTGTTGTTTTAGTTGGAGGGTATTATTGAATGGATGAATTAGTTTGGTTTGGTTAGCTGATGATATGGTGATGAAATTAGTTTGTTTTAGTGTTAGTTGAGTTTTTAAAGACAAAGGGAACACTACAAAAAAAATATTTTTTGGTGACAAAATTTTTGTGGCGAAAATAAAAGTTATCACCAAAACCTATATTTTTGTGACGATATTTAAATTTGTCACTTAAAGTACATGTTGTGGTGACGATCACATATATCATCACGTAAAAGGGCAATCTACTGTGACGATTTGTCGAGTTGTCACAAGTGGTGATGCGTGACAACAAAAGTCATTATATTGTGACAAACCTTTTATGACGAACTACAAGTAGTCACAAAAAGTCTTGGTTTTTGTGACAGTTTCTATCTTCGTCACGTAAAAAGAAGATATATTGTGACAATTTGTAAGTCGTCACAAGAAACCTCTGTTTGTGGTGATAATTCCCAGCTTCGTAGCGTAAAAATGAGATCGATTGTGACGACTCTCAAGTCGTCACAAAAAATCTCTATTTGTAGTGATGACTTCTATCTCCATCGCGTAAAAATAAGATTTATTGTGACAATTCACAAATCGTCACAAGAAGCATTTGTTTATGGTGACGACATGTCTTCTATCACGAAAAAATAAGATCAATTGTGACAATTTGCAGGGCGTAACAAGAAGTCTTTGTTTGTGGTGACGACTTCCATCGCCGTCACAAAAAAAATTACTATGATGATTCATAAGTTGTCACAAGAAGCCTCAACTTGTGGTGACGACTCCCATTTTATCACATAAATAATAGATCTATTGTGACGATTCATAAATTGTCATAAAAAGTTTACATTTGTGGTGATGACTGTCATTTTCGTCACGTAAAAGAAATGTTAGCGTGACAATCGCATACTTCATCACATAAAAGTGAGATATTTTGTGACGATCTATAAATTGTCACAATAAAAAAGAAAAACTATTGTGATGACTTGACGAATTGTCACAAGTTGTGATGCACTCCAATTGATCAACAATGTGTTTGTGTGTTCCGATTGATTATAAAAAACTAGAGATTCTTCATCTTTGATACATGTATAAATAAGAGTATGTATAGAGTGAAATTGATTCATACATGAACCACTAAAGGGTATTAGTTTTTTTCACTGAAGAGTATTAACTGTTTTCACTAAAGAGTATTAGTTTGTTTTCAGTAAACAACTAATACTCTTTAGTGAAAATAACTAATACCCTTCAATGGTTCATGTATGAACACTCTATACATGTCATAAATTGAGTATATATAGAGTGAAATTGGTTTATACATTAATCACAGAAGAGTATTAGTTGTATTCACTGAAGATTATTAGTTGTTTTCACTGAAGAATATTACTAATTTTCATTGAAGAGTCTTAGTTTGTTTTCAGTAAACAACTAATACTCTTTAGAGAAAATAACGGATACCTTCAATGAAAACAACTAATACTCTTAGTGAAAATAACTAATACACTTCAATGGTTTATATATGAACTATTTTCACTCTATAATTTGTCTATTAAGATAAAGTATAGAGTGACAATGGTTCATACATAAATCATCGAAAGGTATTAGTTGATTTCACTAAACAGTATTAGTTATTTCCACTGATGAGTATTACTAGTTTACACTTGAGAGTCTTAGTTGTTCAGTGAAAACAAAATAAGACTCTTAAGTGAAAACAACTAATACCCTTCATTGAAAACACCTAATACTTTTTAGTGATAACAATCAATATCCTTTGATGATTCATGTATGAACCAATTTTACTCTATATATAAACATAAATTAATACTCTAATAAAAATATTGACAAATTATAAGTGAAAATGGTTCATACATGAACCATTTGAAAGGTATTGGTTATTTTCACTAAAAAGTATTCGTTATTTTCACTGAAGGGTATTAGTTCTGAAAGGTATTAGTTGAAGGATGCGAAGAGTATTAGTTGTTTAAACTAAAAAATATTAATTGTTTACACTAAAAATTATTGCAAATTATTCCTGTATGAACCAAATTCACTCTATACATACTAAAAAAATATTATACTATGTGATGAAATATTAATTTACTATAATTAAATGTGAAATAAAAATATTTTAATTAAAACTAAAAATAAATTTTTTTGGCACTACTTAATCTCCAAGAAATAATCTGCCTCCCGTAAATATAGAATCAAATCCAAGAATATCAAGACTATTGATTTAGTCTTCCCCAAGAAATTTCAAAAAGATTTAGTTTTATTTTCCTTTTAAAAAGAAGAAATTACTCTTCTTTTGGGCGCTATTTTTTTTTTTTTTTTTTTGCCGATTACTCCTCTAAATCTTTTCTTTGCTTTTAACACATACTCTGCCTCCCACATTTTTTTGCTCATGATCGATCTAACACAAACAAAAAAAAAAAAAAAAATCTCAAGGCAAATGATTTGTTCTCTGCGACTACAAAGGTGCAGCCAACTGATTTGGGCTTTCCTGATTTGGTGTTTGCGGGACGCTTCGACTTTCTGCCCGAGAAACATCTTTGGCCTCTATCCAAATTTTTTTTTACTTCAATTTTGATCAGGTTTAATTTCTAAACCTAGTATTGAAAATCTTTATTTGAATAATGGTGTGTTTTCTTGTATTTCCTCTCACTTTCTTGTTTTTTTTTTTATCAATTTATATGAGTAAACTGGATCTTAAAACTAGTACAAACATTTTTCTTGCAAAATTCATATATATTTGGTTATAGAATTGTTAAATGTATGCTATCTTAATTTTTTTCTGTTTCTGGAAATTAATTTGTAAAGATATCATTCAAGTAGCTGAAGTTTCAATAAAATTATTACTAGTTGTGTATTCTCTTGAACTAGTTTTCTGAAAATAGTTGATTGCAGTTGTTATATTGCTAATATATTTTTGAATATTTTACAGGCATTAGAAGTTATCCGGAATCTTATAACTTGACATCAATTAAATAAAATTTCATATTTTGCTAGTTGTGTAATCTTTGGAATAAATTTTTCTGATTTGTATTTTAAAAAAATTAATAATTTGCTATTGTTTTTTGTTATGCAGACTGGACTTTCGCATCTATAGATGATTCATATGGAATAAAGACCTCTCTCAATTAAGGTCTGGACCTTGGGATATATCATGAATTATACGAATTATTGGCGTAATGTAAATACTTTTGTAGTTCCAATTTTTTTTTTATGAAGTCTAGTACTTTAGTAGTTTATAATTTTTGGGTAATGAATGTTTTACATTATGTTGATTATAATTACTTATTTTAATGAGCATATTAATGTTTAGTTTTTAATGTAATGTTTTTATAACTATATTGGTGAGTTGTATATATTTTAGTATGATGAGTTTGTAGTGACAAAAATGATATTTTTTGTTTAACTAATGTTATAGCTTAGGGTGACAAAGTTGTCACAAGAAGGTTCTGACATATGTAATTATCACAAGCATATGCGACAAACAAGAGCTCATATGACAAATATATGTTATTGTTGTGACGAAATTTAGTTATAAATATTTAGTGACAAACTTAATTGTCACAACAAACAACCCAACAAATAAATATTGTGACGAAAATATATTTATGTGACAATAATGCACTAGTATTATGACAACATGTTTGTCACAATTATTCTTTCTTAAGTGATAAATATATTTAAATAAAACTATTGTAAGGGTGTTGAGACGAATTGGGTGACAAAAATATTGAGTTATTGTAACGATAATTTCATCACGAAAATATTATCTTTGGCGACAAATAGGTTTTGTCACGTGAAATAACAAAAATATAAGGATGTTGTGACAAAAATAATTTGGGTGACAAAAATATATGGTTATAGTGATGATAATTTTGTTACGAAAACATTATCTATGGCGACACATAGGTTTTGTCACGTAAAACTAAAAAATAAAAGGACGTTGTGATGAAAAATAATTTGACTGACGAAAATATAAGGTTATAGTGACGATAATATTGTCACGATAACATTATCTATGGTGATAAATCAGTTTTATCACGTGAAATAATAAAAAATGTAAGATTGTTGTGACGAAAAATAATTTGGGTGATAAAAATATAGGATTGTAGTGACGATTAATTCGTCACGATAATATTATCTATAGCGACGAATAAGCTTCGTCACTAATTATTGTGACAAATTTTTTTCTCGTCACCAGATATCTTTTGTGACGGGCTTTTGGTGACAATGCTTGTGACAAAAAAAATTATCACCACAACTTTTTTGTGACGAAACTTTACGTTATAGTGACAAAAAAATTGCCAAAAAAAGTAATTTTTTTGTAGTGGAAACTCGTCTTCCCCTCGTACCACTGTTAGAAAATTAGAACCAAAAGATAAGTCTATTAATAAGTTTTAATAAGGGAATTTTATTTATAAAATATGGATTTTTTATTTAAGAATTCTTTTAAAATGAGAAATAGAAATCTTGGAAAGAAAAACCTTTTTTTTATTATTATTATTCTCATTTATACTTTTAAATGAAAATCTTATTCTTTTTATTTCCAAAATTAATAATAATTATATATTTTTATACTTAATGGGCCTATAGTTAAATAGACAAAGGAAATTAGTAAATACACCCCCCAACACACCTCCTCTTAAAAAGGGGTGTACTTATCAATTAGAAATCAAACTTTGGAAGCTTTAACTTTCGATAAGTCTTCTAAAGACAACGACCCGCTCAATTCTCGTAACACAAACTCTCATGTCTTCCTAAAACAATTCAAAGGTCAACTTTTAATTAAATGGTCTCCTACTAGGATTCGATACTAGTTGGAACGCGCACGAGGTTTCCGACCATCTGTTTGTACATCATTCACGGGACCCGGAGCAAACAGGTGGGTGATGATCTGTTGATTGATCTGCTAATAATGACGTTGTGCCGGTATTTTCTGAACTCGACTAAATCAATCTAAAACAATTAATCCAACATAAATGTAGCACCTATTATATAATTGTTTGAATTATGTGATATTACTATATATGTTATATAATGCCTGTTGTTTTATAAATCGATTACCACTGTGTGAGTAAGCACCTTATGTGAGCATGAATCAATTCTGTTGTCAATCAAGTATTGTAACGTCCCGAATCCAGAATATATTAATTATATCGAATTCGAAGTATTATTGTGATCAAAAGTCCGAACTATAAATTTTTTGAAGGAAATATAACGGAAATGAGAGATGATGAGTTTTATGCAGCGGAAGAAATGAATAGATAATTTTAGTAAGTATCTCACACACATATATGTGTACATAAAGCATAGTATTATCAGTAACGTTTTATTTAAGTGGGGAACTCCGTGTCGTCTCTATTACTGTCCTTGCTCCACGAAATCATAATCTGCAAGGGTTGTAAAAATGGGGCGTGAGATTTGAATTCTCAGGTATGGGTGATTTGCAACGTCATGGTATTGGTAAATCCGAAATATATTAAGTTATACTCATTGATAAAGAATTTAATTTATTTAAGCAGTTGACATATAAACAAGATTACAGTATATCACAACAATAACAAGTTTATATAATAATTGATCAGTATTAACATATTTCACATAATATAATTGAAATAGCACAAGTTGATTCACATTAGGGCAGAGCCCAAAGCATATTCACGTATTGTCACAAACTGTCAAACCATATTCGTACGATCATTCTACTTCCAACAAAGTTACTCTTTTCGACTACAACCAAAACTTACTTCATCCAACCACAACCAACAAAGTTACCCTTTTCAACTACAACCAAAACTTACTTCATCCAACCACAACCAACAAAGTTACCCTTTTCAACTACAACCATAAGCAAGCATCAATGGCCTTATTCCCAGCGCGCACGTAGGCAGCTGACCGGGGACCAGATCTGCTTGATCAACAACCTTGATTCCGAGGGCGTCCCCGACAGCTCCCCGGAGGTCGGATTTAAAACTCGATTCTAACTCCGTACTTACTGACTATCCATAAAACTGACTCAATAAACTTCACAGAGAAAATGCTTGATTGACAATATGACTGATTCATGCTCACATAAGGTACTCACTCATGCAATGGTGATCGATTTATAAGACAACAGACAGTATATATCATATATAGTTATATCACATAATTCAAACAGTTATATAATAGGTGTTACATTTATGTTGGATTAATTGTTTTAGATTGATTTAGTCGAGTTCAGAAAATACCGGCACAACGTCATTATTAGCAGATCAATCAACTGATCATCACCCACCTGATTGTTCTGAGTTCTGGAAATATTGTGTAGGCAGACAGTCGAGTCCTTCGTGCGTGTCCCAAAAAGTACAGAATCCTAATAAGGAGTATTCCGATTAAAAGATTGACTTTTGAATTTGAAAAGCTTTAGAGTGTGAAAATCGAGGATTGAGTAGATTGCTGTCTTTAGAAAACTATTGAAAACTAAAGTTTTCAAAGGTTGATTTCCAATTGATAAGTACACTCCTTTTTAAGAGGAGGTGTATTAGGGGGGTGTATTTACTAATTTCAGTGATGCCCTTAATAAAAGCCTTTTAAGTTAAAAACATAATTATTAACCTTGGAATTACTTAGAAAAATAAGAAATTACTTAGAAATATTAATAAAATTAAAGAAAAGGTTTTTCTTTCTTAAGAATTCTATTTCTCGTAGTCCTTTATTCGTTTGAAAGATTCGATTCCTTTCTTCGAATTTAGGAATTTATAAAAGGGTATATATTTAAATTACACAATAGCACACAAAATAATAAAATCAAAAGAAACAAAGATAATAATATAAAATAAGGGTTCTAGGAATATAAAAGGTATAAAACGGGACGGGGTATTACATCCTCACCCCCTTAACAGAATTTCGTCCCCGAAATTTAGCTTCTAGGCATTGCTTAGGTATTGCTTGGTTAAATTTCATATGCTCATCTCCAAGTTGGATTCTTCCTCTACAAACCAAACTTATTGAACTAACACCAAAGTATTTCTCGAATATAAATCTCAACCGTACTATAGTCATAAACAATTCTTCATAAGTTAAAAACACAACTTACTTCTAAATCTCTATTGCAGGTTACAAGAACTGAAATACTCAAGTATTTTGTGGTAGAAGAAAGGTGATAGACATTTTCTGCATGATATGTCTCGATGGTAAAACTAAGCGGTGGACAACATAATCTAATCTTATCCAATATATCCAGCATTCCTATGCAGCAAGACTTTAACTTGCTTCTCTTTCCAAAAGTAAATTCCTTCATCAGTGTAACCTTAAGAAACGCTTCCTTAATAGTCTCAACATGAAAATTAATCTCTAATGATCTTGTGCTGTTTTAATCCTTCACATGGCTTGTGAAATAATTCTCTACGTACTTCTATCCACACAGTTTTATAAGCGACATCAAAAGTACCGCCACTTGGTAATTATTTTCACAAAAGAAAATTCTCACTAGTTGTAAGGTGAGTATCTAAATCTTAGATTGGGTAACTATGTTCATGTAGCTTCGACAATTGTACACATAGACAATGACATATCCTTGTTGTATAACAACACATCTTATTCTAGGTTTAGGATGAATTGGTACTATATCTTACTCCACTCAAAATAGTTTTGTCTAACTACTTAGTCTAAAATTTCTGGTCCAAAAGGGGTGGTAAACCTTAGTGGGGAGGTTTGATTTCTGAAAGGTCCCCAATTAGTTAAAGCCAAAATAACTTCTCGGTTTTTCTTGGTCGACTAAGTTTGTTGTCACTCTACCTGATCTAAGACTTAGAAGGTTTTCTAGTCTTTAAACATGCAAATTTTTTCTTCCTACATAGTTGCCAATTTTCCTCTACTTCAAAGTCTACTATGTACCTCATAGATAAAAATCAATCGTCGTTTCTTTTTCAACTAAAGTATTCCCATAACATATAAATGTTAATCTTAACACGTAAGACTAAGATCACATCTAGCTTGCTCATTCCACTTTATCTTAAAAGGCTCTACTTAAGCTTAAAATCTTATGTTATCCCAAAAGAAAGTAACTATGTCCATGTTTCATATTCCTTTATATGCATAAAACTAGTTTGTTTTCAATAACGCCTAACTACTCAACTTTAGAACGTGCAATTCAGTTTCTATTTGATGTTCATCCAAGTCTATCTCCAATCAATTCACTCGGCTTTAGGTTCTCATTGTATTCCTCAAAAGTTCTCTTCACTTAAGGTCTATTCTTCTATACTTTATATCCCCAAATTTTCTTAAATTCTTAGACATAAGGGAGTAAGATGCTCTAGTACTAATCGATACATAAGCAGTTGATCCAAAATTCACACTTGCTGAATTTGGAATAAAACTTCTCTCGTCTCATTGTCTTTAAGACTGCTTTGAGATGTTCTTCGTGTTGCTCTTTGCTCTTAGAGTACACAAGTATGTCGTTGATGAAGATGATGACGAATTGATCTAGGTACGGATGAAACACTCTATTTATCATATCCATGAAAATTGTCGGAGCGTTTGTTGCTCTGAAAGGCATCATGGTGAACTCGTAATGTCCATACCGAGTCCGGAATGCTGTCTTTGGGATATCCTCGCCCTTGACCTTTAGCTGGTGGTAACCAGACATTAGATCGATCTTTGAGAATAACGTAGCATTCTTCAACTGGTCGAACAAGTCTTCTATCCTCGGAAGAGGATATTTGTTCTTAGTGGTCAGTTGATTGAGACCTCGATAGTCTATGCACATACGGAAAGTTCCATATTTCTTCTTTACGAACAACACGGGTGCTCCCCATGGTGATGCACTAGGCCTGATGAACTTCTTTTCAAGCAAGCATTGCAGTTGTTCCTTCAGTTCTTCTAATACCTTTGGCGCCATTCAATAGGGTGCTTTAGATACTGGTGCTGCCCCAGGTATCAAGTCGATGGAGAACTCTATCTGACGATCCGGAGGTAACCCAATTAATTCCTCGGGGAACACGTCAAGATATCCATCCACAATTGGCACCTTGATGCGCAACTTGTCGTCTTTCTCTCCTGCTGAGATGTGGACGAGGTAAGTTTGGCATTTCTCCTTTCGTAATATTACTGCAGCTTGGATTGCTGATATTACTCGGGTTTTCTTCTTGGTCTTGATTTCACGAAAATGTGAAGGGTTGACCATTACGGGTTTCGAGGTCGATCTTATATTCTGCGCATTTTATTATCACTTCGTCCTTTGTTAACTAGTCAATACCTAAGACTATGTCAAAGGTTTTCATCTAAGGATGAGAAGATCGGACTCTACTAAGTGATCGTTTAGCATTAGGGGTAAAACTATAATTCGGCCCTCAATTTCCATAATAGTTCCAGAAATTTCCTAGCGCGGCCTGCTGAGGTGGCTTAGGTTCAGCCTGAGGAGGTGGGTTCTATCCTATAGAATTCATTGGTATAGTAATGGGGTTAACGCGGGGTCGTCTACGTCTACGTCCTGGTGTCATTCTAAAGGTGGTTCTGATCGGAAAAGAATAATATTTTTACGGTATGTATAGGTGTGAGAAAGTTATAAAAACATAACCGGATTAACCAAGTTAACACAACGCTAGCACTGTAACACGTGTGGTACATAATTCACCGCTTCGCATCGGGGCCCCAATGGTACAGTGCTCACATTCGCACAGTATACTAGGAACCAGTGATGTGTCATTAAGTGATAATCAGATAAAATATAACAGTCAATATATAAAGCAAGTAAAACACATTGACAAACAGTGAGCACGTAATAAGTATATATATATATATATCTAAAAAGTTTTGGTTCTACGAAGTCAGTCTCCTTACATTACATCATAGAATACAAAAGGCTTCTAAGTATAATTATAACGCATCGTATCCTTGCATTAGTACGGACCACGAGCGACACAAGAAGTGGGTTAAAGCTATGCTGCTATGGTCTAAGTAAAACGGTCATACGTCTGACTACTACTATATGTCAGGAAAGGGTGACACATCTATGTTGTACTTATTTGTGACTATATCAAAAGGATAACTATTTAAAAGGATTTGATCACTCTGACTGATCACTACTATCATACGGAAATACCCATCGTCGACTTTTCCTAGGTATGTCTCCAAGTGAATGTGGGGTCCTTGAACTGGGTCTTCTATTCTCATCCGTTCGAGTAGTCTTATAGCGATAGGACGGAGAACAACTCAGTAACCCTTCTGGCAAAAAGAATCACGGCTGTCAAATATGTCTCGTCTGGGGATATTGGAGTGGATATTGTCTTTGCACGCAGTCTCGTGAACTGGGTTATAAACACACTGATAGATTCTAAGGTTAGCTAAGTGTCTTCTAATTATCGGGATATAACTATCTTAGGTGGATTCTTATATGGAAAGGAAATTCCTAATCAAAATTTTAGTTATTCAGAAACATTATTTACACAATTAAGGCACATACTTCAAATAATCATATAACATCATTTATGAAGTTTATAAATTTACACAAATATATTTATTTCTATCATTCACTAATTATCTGTATTTCAATAGTAATATAAACGACATTTCGTGGTTCTTTCTACACCTCGTAGGTGTTGTTTCGAGTTCGCAATCTTTTGATTGGAGTTTTGTTATGAAAGTCAAGTTGTCGCAATACCATAAACTTTTAGGCAATAAAATAAGAACATACCTTCGAGGAGCTTCTGACGGTAATAGGAGACACATTTCCCCTCAAGTGATTTAATTAGTGATCTATACTTACATGATAAGAAAATTTAATAAAGAAAAAGAATTTTGGTTTGATGAAAATAATGATTTGGGTTTTGGTCCGAAAGTTTTGAACCTAGGCTCTGATACCAACCTGTAACGCCCAGAATCCGAAATATATTAATTATATCGGATTCGAAGTATTATTGTGATCAAAAGTCTGAACTATAAATTTTTTGAAGGAAATATAACGGAAATGAGAGATGATGAGTTTTATGCAGCGGAAAAAATGAATAGATAATTTTAGTAAGTATCTCACACACATATATGTGTACATAAAGCATAGTATTATCAGTAACGTTTTATTTAAGTGGGGAACTCCGTGTCGTCTCTATTACTGTCCTTGCTCCACGAAATCATAATCTGCAAGGGTTGTAAAAATGGGGCGTGAGATTTGAATTCTCAGGTATGGGTGATTTGCAACGTCATGGTATTGGTAAATCCGAAATATATTAAGTTATACTCATTGATAAAAAAATTAATTTATTTAAGCAGTTGACATATAAACAAGATTACAGTATATCACAGCAATAACAAGTTTATATAATAATTGATCAGTATTAACATATTTCACATAATATAATTGAAATAGCACAAGTTGATTCACATTAGGGCAGAGCCCAAAGCATATTCACGTATTGTCACAAACTGTCAAACCATATTCGTACGATCATTCCACTTCCAACAAAGTTACCCTTTTCGACTACAACCAAAACTTACTTCATCCAACCACAACCAACAAAGTTACCCTTTTCAACTACAACCAAAACTTACTTCATCCAACCACAACCAACAAAGTTACCCTTTTCAACTACAACCATAAGCAAGCATCAATGGCCTTATTCCCAGTGCGCACGTAGGCAGCTGACCGGGGACCAGATCTGCTTGATCAACAACCTTGATTCCGAGGGCGTCCCCAACAGCTCCCCAGAGGTCGGATTTAAAACTCGATTCTAACTCCGTACTTACTGACTTTCCATAAAACTGACTCAATAAACTTCAAAGAAAAAATACTTGTAATACCCCGTCCCGTTTTATACCTTTTATATTCCTAGAACCCTTATTTTATATTATTATCTTTGTTTCTTTTGATTTTATTATTTTGTGTGCTATTGTGTAATTTAAATATATACCCTTTTATAAATTCCTAAATTCGAAGAAAGGAATCAAATCTTTCAAACGAATAAAGGACTACGAGAAATAGAATTCTTAAGAAAGAAAAACCTTTTCTTTAATTTTATTAATATTTCAAAGTAATTTCTTATTTTTCTAAGTAATTCCAAGGTTAATAATTATGTTTTTAACTTAAAAGGCTTTTATTAAGGGCATCACTGAAATTAGTAAATACACCCCCCTAATACACCCCCCTAATCATTGTCAATCAAGCATTTTCTCTGTGAAGTTTATTGAGTTATTTTTATGGATAGTCAGTAAGAATCGAGTTTTAAATCCGACCTCCGGGGAGCTGTCGGGGACGCCCTCGGAATCAAGGTTGTTGATCAAGCAGATCTGGTCCCCGGTCAGCTGCCTACGTGCGCACTGGGAATAAGGTCATTGATGCTTGCTTATTTTGAGGGATGTTGTGGTTGGATGAAGTAAGTTTTGGTTGTAGTTGAAAAGGGTAACTTTGTTGTGGTTGGATGAAGTAAGTTTTGGTTGTAGTTGAAAAGGGTAACTTTGTTGGAAGTGGAATGGTCGTACGAATATGGTTTGACAGTTTGTGACAATACGTGAATATGCTTTGGGCTCTGCCCTAATGTGAATCAACTTGTGCTATTTCAATTATATTATGTGAAATATGCTTAAATGCCGATGAATCATTATATGAACTGTTTCTTCTATGAAATATTGTAATCTTGTTTATATGTCAACTGCTTAAATAAATTAAACACTTTATCAATGAGTATAACTTAATATATTTCGGATTTACCAATCCCATGACGTTGCAAATCACCCATACGTGAGAATTCAAATCTCACGCCCCATTTTTACAACCCTTGCAGATTATGATTTCGTGGAGCAAGGACAGTAATAGAGACGACACGGAGTTCCCCACTTAAATAAAACATTACTGTTAATACTATGTTTTATTTACACATATATGTGTGTAAGATACTTATTAAAATTATTCTATTCATTTCTTCCGCTGCATAAAACTTATCATCTCTCTTTTCCGTTATATATCCTTCAAAAATTTTATAGTTCGGACTTTTGATCGCAATAATACTTCGAAACCGATATAATTAATATATTCTGGATTCGGGGCGTTACACAATTCCTTATTTTTCTATAATGTCTACTCACATGTGGACTGGAAAGAGGAAATGGGATAAATATAATTATATAAAGAAGCAAAATAACTTTAAAAGTTGATAGACAAATAGTATTAAAATATAAAAATAAAAATAAAATAAAAGTATAGAAATGAGACATGAGAAAGTAGAATAAATTAGGGAAAATGCACTCTTTTGTCCTTAAAATTTGGTTGAGTTTGATTTTCATCCTCTTAACTTTGGATTTTTGAATTTCATCATATAACTTACAAATTTTTTATTTTTGTCATGTTAATTATCTTCTTTACAAGATAACTCTTCGAGTAAATCTGATGTAATATTTTAAATTTCATCCTACAACTTACTAAAAATTAGTGTCACATTAGATTTACTGGAAGAGTTATCTGATGTAGTAGGTAATTGGATAAAAAAACACTGGTTTTTGTAAGTTATAAAAATAAAATAAATTTTTTTTAAGTTAATAAGATGAAAATCAATGTTACTCAAAGTTAGATGACAAATAAGTGTATTTTTCCAAATAAACAAATTTGAAAAGATACAACATAAAGAGGAAAAATGCATTTATCGCTAAAACATGTGAGATGAGAGAGTAGTAAAAAAAAAATGATATAAAAAGAAAAAGTTATATATGGATAGACCTAACATGCAAGAGAATAGTAAATGCAAGCAAAATAGGAATAGTAATTAGTGGGAGAGTAGTAAATGCAAGCAAAATGGAAAAAATAATATGTGTGATGGAAAGAAGAAATAGAAATAAAAATTTAAGTGAAAAATTATTTATGAATGGATATGGGAGATTAACGAGTAACAAATGCCAGAAAATGATATAAAATAAAAGAGTTGGTTCTACATAAAAAATAATTGATATATAAATTTGTGGGTAATTTTGTGGGTTTAAACAAATATTTTTATGGTGCAATACGTTTGTAATATCCCAATAAATAAAAAAATAATTACTACCCGTAAAAAAGTTTGCATATTTTCTAAAAGATAAAGTATAAGACAAAATACCAAAATAAAATAGACAATTTGAATTGAATGTTTTATTATGATGTGTATAGAGTTCCACCTTATCTAAAAGTTGAACTTGTAATAAAGTGTAAAACTAATTAATATTATTTCACTAAAATTTTCACTATCAAAAAATAAAAATTGCATACGAAATTTTTCAGCAAAAAAAAATAAAAAAAAATATATATATATAGTGGAGATTGCATATAATTTGTCTATAAAATTTATATCATGTAGGCATCTTCACTTCTCAACATAAAAATAATTTTTCTACGAAATAAATTTGGGTGTAAAATTAAATTGCTAAGTAAATAATTACTTACAAGTAATTTGCGTATAATAATTTACCCACTAACAATTTGCCAACTAAATTTTCATCGGCAAATTCTTTGTGGGTAGTGATGAAAATGTCTGTATAGTTAGAAATTTTATAGGCAGCCTCCACTATGATATTTTATGTTTAAAATTTTGTTGCCATATTTACATATTTAATAGGCAATTCTTTATTTTCTTATAATGTCTACTCACTTTGGACTGGAAAGAGGAAATGAGATAAATATAATTATATAAAGAAGCAAAAAACTTTAAAAGATAATATGCAATTAAATATTAAAATACAAAATAAAATAAAAGTATAGAAATGAGAGATGAGAAAATAGTATATATTAGGGAAAATGCACTCTTTTGTCCTATAACATTGGTTGAGCTTGAATTTCGTCCTCTTAACTTTGGTGTTTTGAATTTCATCCTATAACTTACATAATTTGCATTTTTGTCTTGTTAATTACCAGCTATAACAGGTAACTCTTCGGGTATACCTGATGTAATATTTTAAATTTCATCCTATAACTTATAAAAAATTAGTGTCACATTGAATTTGCTGGAAGAGTTATCTTATGTCACATGTAATTGAACAAAAAACACTAGTTTTTGTAAGATATAAAAATGAAATTAAAAAATTTAAAGTAAACATGACAAAAATTAATAATACTCAAAATTAAATGACAAACAAGTGTATTTTTCCAAATAAACAAATTTGAAAAGATATAAAATAAAGAGGAAAACTAGATTTATGGCTAAAACATGTGAGATGTGAGAGTAGTAAAAAAAATGATATAAAAAGGAAAAAATATTTATGGATAAATAACGTGTAAGAGAGTAGTAAATGCAAGCAAAATGGGAAAAGTAATAAGTGGGAGAGTAGTAAATGCAAGTAAAATAGGAAAAATAATTTGTGAGAGTAGTAAAACTAATTAATATTATTTCACTGTCATTCTTACTATCAGAAAATAAAAAATTGCATACGAAATTTTTTCAGCAAAAAATAAAATAAAAAATCGTAGTGGAAATTGCATATGATTTGTCTATAAAATTTAATCATTTTGGCATCTTCACTTCTCAACATAAAATTAATTTTTCTACGAAATAAATTTGGGTGTAAAATTAATTTTCTAAGTAATTAATTAGTTACAGGTAATTTGCGTATAAAAATTTACCCACTAACAATTTGCCAACTAAATTTCCATTTGTAAATTCTTTGTGGGTAGTGATGAAAATGTCTGTATAATTAGAAATTTAATAGGCAGCCTAGACTATGATATTTTTTGTTTAAATTTTTGTTGCCATATTTACAAATTTAATAGACAATTCCTTATTTTCTTATAATGTCTACTCACATGTGGACTGGAAAGAGGAAATGGGATAAATATTATTATATAAAGAAGCAAAATAACTTTAAAAGTTGATAGACAAATAATATTAAAATTTAAAAATAAAATAAAAGTATAGAAATGAGACATGAGAAAATAGTGTAAATTAGGGAAAATGCACTCTTATCCTTAAAATTTGGTTGAGTTTGTTTTTCATCCTCTTAACTTCGGATTTTTGAATTTCATCCTATAACTTACAAAGTTTTATTTTTGTCAGGTTAATTACCTTCTTTACCAGATAAATCTTCGAGTAAATTTGATGTAATATTTTAAATTTCATCCTACAACTTACTAAAAATTAGTGTCACATTAGATTTACTGGAATAGTTATCTGATGTAGCAGGTAATTAGATAAAAAATACTAGTTTTTGTAAGTTATAAAAATGAAATTAAAATTTTTTAAGTTAATAAGATGAAAATCAATGTTACTCAAAGTTAGATGACAAATAAGTGTATTTTTCCAAATAAACAAATTTGAAAAGATACAATAAAAAGAGGAAAAATGCATTTATCGCTAAAACATGTGAGATGAGAGAGTAGTTGAAAAAAAATTATATAAAGAGGAAGAGTTATATAAGGATAGAAATGCAAGCAAAATGGAAAAAATAATATGTGTGATGGAAAGAAGAAATGGAAATACAAATTTAATGGAAAAATTAATTATGAATGGATTTGGGAGATTAGCGAGTAACAAATGCCAGAAAATGATATAACATAAAGAGTTATATATATATATATATATATATATATATATATTTAAGTAATTAAATATCTAAGTAATTAATTACTTACAAGTAATTTGCGTATTAAATTTACCCACTAACAATTTGCCAACTAAATTTTCTTGGCAAATTCTTTGTGGGTAGTGATGAAAATATCTGTATAATTAAAAATTTTATAGGCAGCCTCCACTATGAAATTTTTTGTTTAAATTTTTTTTGGCATATTTACAAATTTAATAGGCAATTCTTTATTTTCTTATAATGTCTACTCACTTGTGGACTAGAAAGAGGAAATTGGACAAATATAATTATATAAAGAAGCAAAATAACTTTAAAAGATAATAGACAAATAAATATTAAAATAAGAAAATGAAATAAAACTATAGAATGAGAGATGAGAAAATAGTATAAATTAGGGAAAATGCACTATTTTGTCCTTTAACTTTGGTTGAGTTTGATTTTCGTCCTCTTAACTTTGGTGTTTTGAATTTCATCCTATAACTTACAAAATTTATATTTTTGTCTTGTTAATTACCATCTATACCAGGTAACTCTTCGGGTATACCTGATGTAAAATTTTAAATTTCATCCTATTACTTATAAAAAATTAGTGTCACATTAAATTTAATGGAAGAGTTATCTTATGTAGCATGTAATTGAACAAAAAACACTAGTTTCTCTAAGTTATAAAAATGAAATTAAAAAATTTAAAGTTAACAAGACGAAAATCAATGTTACTCAAAGTTAAATGACAAACAAGTGTATTTTCCCAAATAAATAATTTTGAAAAGATTTAACATAAAGTGGAAAACTAGATTTATGGCTAAAACATTTGAGATGTGAGAGTAGTAAAAAAATTATATAAAAAAGAAAAAGTATTTATGGATAGATAACATGTAAGAGTGTAGTAAATGCAAGCAAAATGGGAAAAGTAATAAGTGGGAGAGTAGTAAATGCAAGTAAAATAAAAAAAAAAAAAATTTGTGAGAGTAGTTAAACTAATTAATATTATTTCACTGACATTCTCACTATCAGAAAATAAAAAATTGCATATGAAATTTTTCAGAAAAAAAAATAAAAAATCGTAGTGAAGATCGCATATGATTTGTCTATAAAATTTAATCATATAGGCATTTTCATTTCTCAACATACAAACTATTTTCCTACAAAATAAATTTTAGTGTAGAATAAAATTTCAAAGTAATTAATTACTTACAAGTAATTTACATATAAAAATTTACCCACAAATAATTTGCCAACTAAATTTTCATTGGCAAATTCTTGTGGGTAGGGAATGAAATTATGTGTATAATTAGAAAATTTATAGGCAGTCTCCACTATGAAATTTTTTGTTGAAAATTTTGTAGCCATATTTACAAATTTAATAGATAATTTTTTATTTTCTTATAATGTCTGACTCACTTGTGGTCTAGAAAGAGGAAATGGGATAAATATAATTATATAAAGAGGCAAAATAACTTTAAAGATAAGAGACGAATAAATATTAAAATAAAAAATGAAAGTATAGACATGAGAGATGAGAAAATAGTAAAAATTAGGGAAAATATACTTTTTTATCTTTGAACTTTGGTTGAATTTGATTTTCGTGCTCTTAACTTTGAAATTTTGAATTTCATCCTATAATTTACAATTTTTTTAGTCTTGTTAATTACCTGCTATACCATGTAACTCTTCGGGTGAATCTAATGTGATATTTTAAATTTTATTCTAAATTACAAAAAATTGATGTCACATCAGATTTACTGGAAGAGTTATCTGATGTAGCATGTAATTAAATAAAAAAACACTATTTTTTGTAAGTTATATGATGAAATTCAAAATTTTAAAGTTAACAAGACTAAGATCAAATTTACTCAAAGTTAAAAAAGACAGACAAGCTTATTTTCCAAATAAACAAATTTGAAAAGATACAACATAAAGAGTAAAAATGCATTTATGTCTAAAACATGCGAGATGAGAGAGTAGTAAAAAAAATTATATAAAGAGGAAAAGTTATTTATGGATAGACATAACACATAAGAGAGTAGTAAATGCAAGAAAAATGGGAAAAGTAATATGTGAGGTGGAAAGAAGAAATAGAAATACAAATTTAAGTGAAAAAAATAATTTATGAATGGATATGGGAGATGAGCGAGTAATAAATGCCAGAAAATGATATAACATAAAAGAGTTGTTTCTACATAAAAACAATTTGGGAAAATAGCAATTTTGCATTTAAATTTATAGGTAATTACTTTTTGCCCTATATTTTACAAAAGATTTTTTTTTTTTTGCCCAAATAAGGTTGGCAAATTAGTTGGTAAAGACGTCGGCACAGTGCCAACTGTTTGCCAAATGTTTTACCAACCCTTTTTTGGTTTTTTTTTTTAAAGTAGGACAAAAAAACAATTGCTCTATAAATTTGAGGATAATTTTGTGGATTTACATAAACAATTTTATGATGCAATACGTTTGTAATATTCCAATAAGTAAAAAAGAATAAAAAAAATACAACTACTACCCATTAAAAAGTTTGTACATTTTCTATATTAATTTGTTCCACAGAATTTTACATAACCTGAAAATATAAATATTCCCCACAATCTCAATCCTCACAATTTTCACTCTTAACTGAATAAGTCATAAAATAAAAACACATTTATTTTTTAAAAGATATCTGCCCATAAAGTACACAATTAAACTTTTAAGTGATGATGTTAGGGAAATAACTAAATGAATTGATTTCATACTTTTCTATAAATTCGGAATTTTAGATGTGATAGAATTCTTTTAAGGTATTAGAATCAAAAGGTTTACGCCTAAATAAAAAACCATGAGTTCGATTCCTATTAAAAGCAACCTCATCTATATTAAAAACTTTATATAGCCAATATAAAGATATATAAGTGTATCGACAGTCTTATACATGATATATTATATGAACAATGATTCATAGAGCTCCATTCAAATTGTGTTAAAAATAAGATTTTATTATCTAAAAATAAATACTATCTCATTAGGCCTATACACTCGTGACAGAGAACGAGATCTATTCTCTTCAAACTATAAATATTTCAACTATTCATTTGGAAACAACCTTCGCATTCCACTACTCAAAAAAGAGAAAATAAATAAAATTAAGCATCATAACGATGGATGTTTTTACATTTCTAGTCATTTTCTTTTCCATCGTGTTCGTTTTCAGGGCCCGAAAATCATCTAAGCTCCCCCCAGGCCCGTACCCGTACCCGATTATCGGCAACCTCTTCCAACTTGGTTCCAAACCCCACTATTCACTCGCCAAACTATCAAGAAAATACGGGCCCATAATGTCACTTAAGCTGGGAAGCATAACCACAATAGTTATCTCGTCCCCCGAAACCGCGAAAATGGTGCTCCAGAAGCACGACGTTGTTTGTTCAAGCAGAACGGTTCCGATGGCGGTTAAGTCTCTCGGCCACGACAAAGTCTCCGTGGGGTGGCTCCCCGCGGACGCTCAATGGCGAAAGCTGAGGAAGATAATGAAGGAGCAGATGTTTTCGGTTGCCAGGCTGGATGCCAGCCAGGGTTTGAGGACAAAAATGCTGCTGAAGCTGCACGACTACGTGAAAGAATGCAGCGAAGCGAGACGGGCCGTGGATGTAAGAGAGGCGGCATTTATCACGGCGTTGAATCTGATGTCGAACACCCTTTTCTCGAGGGAGTTTGCGGACTTCGACTCGAAGTCGTCGCAGGAGATGAAGGACGTGTCGTGGGGAGTGATGAAGAGCGTCGGCACCCCCAATATGGCCGATTTTTTTCCCATTTTGAGACCCTTTGATCTTCAGGGGATTATGAAGCAGATGACGGTTCATTTTAAGAAGCTGCTTGCAATATTTGATGAGATTATAGAGGAGAAGTTGAAATGCAGGGGTGGGAAGAATGACTTGGTGGACGCTCTCATTGATATTAGCGAGAGGGATGACTCTGACTTAAGCATAAAAGACATCAAGCATTTGCTTCTGGTACTTCTTGCTATTTCTTTTAAATATTATATCAATGGAACGAAACATAAATTTGTCTACGGAAATTGTTAATATAGCTACGAAATTTTTAACAATTTTTTTTGTAGTGGGGATTACCTACAGATTAACCTAAAAAAAACTATTAATTATAGGTATTTCATTCTCCAACTACAAAAAAATTTGCCTACGAAATTTTTGTAGAAAAATTATTTGCTGGTAAACTTTTGTAAGTAAATTGTTTTTAGGTTGAGAAATAAAGTGACTACACGATTAGAAAATTTTGTAGGCAAGTCATAGGCAATTGCACTATAAAAAAAATTGTAGGAAAATTCCGTAGACAATTTTAGTTTTGTAAGAGATTTTTTATTTTCTTGTAGTGCATTATAATATATTATTTTGGGGAAAAATTATATGATTTTTTATTTTATAAATTGTTGTGAAGGACCTAATTGTGGCTGGGACTGAAACTACTTCAAATACGGTGGAATGGGCGATGACAGAACTTGTACGATACCCTGAAAAAATGTCGAGACTTAGTCGCGAAATTAGAAGTGTTATTCAAGAAAACGGGTTAATTCAAGAATCGGACATCTCTCGACTCCCATATTTGCAAGCAGTAGTGAAAGAAACATTCAGGCTTCACCCGGCTTTGCCTCTGCTAGCACCTCACAAGGCTGAATCTGATGTGGAAGTGAACGGCTACATAATACCTAAAAACGCGCAGATCCACGTGAACGTGTGGGCATGGGGCAGAGATCCCACCATCTGGTCGAACGCAGAATCCTTCGAGCCAGAAAGATTTCTGGATGGCAAGTATAAAGACCTAGACTTTAGAGGCAGTGATTTTGAGCTCCTTCCATTTGGGTCGGGCAGGAGAATTTGTCCTGGAGTGGCACTGGCGTACCGGACGGTGCCCCTCATGGTTTCAACATTGGTAGGAAATTTTGGGTGGAAATTCGAAGATGGGAAGAAACCAGAAGAATTAGACATGGATGAGAAGAACGGACTTACTCTTACTCTACAAAAGGTCATACCTCTTAGGGTTGTTCCTACTAAAGTTTGAGTGCTTTTGAACAATTTGCATTGTTCTGTGAGAAACCATTAATATTGCTTTCATTGATGCAAAATAAGTCGATCTACTCCATTTTGAATTTGTTTGAGTTCGTTGCAAGTTTTGATTCAAAATTTATATTAGGAACTCTTTTTTCCAGAAATTTTGGTAACTATGTACAATAATACTGGTCAATTTTTTTTTCACAATTTTGGTCCTATCCGTTAATTTTCAGGACTAAAAATCACAATTTTAATCAATTTTATTTGGACCAAATCTATAATTTACAATTCTCTTGATATAAAAACTGCAATCTTTTGGAATCAAAAGTTTCAAATAAATCTACTGGAGTAAAAATATTTTTTAAAAAAATGTTGTTTTGAAGTGGACTCGTTATTTTGAAACAAAAAATTAGTTAATTGCCCTTCTTTTTTTGTTTTTTTCACTGAGTCGACTACTTTTTGAATCACCGAGTCATTTTGGTCATGACTTAGATGCACCTCTTTTTTTAAATTGTTCAGAAACAGGCTTACATCATATTTCCTCCGGCTTGTTATAAATTTTAGCACAGTTGTTAAGGTACCCAAAAACGTATGAGATTGTTATAGGAAGACAAGTATACGATCGAATATTGTCTGACTAAAGATTTGGGAAAACAGTGAACCCCCAAAATTATATACATGTTGTCACAAGCATTATAGTAGCAATTTTTTTTTTTTGACAGTTTTAAAATAAATTAACAAAATTAAACAAGTAAGCAAGTAACTAAAATTATCTAACTTTCGGTATGAAGTATAAGAGTGGGAAATACTTCGAATGCTTCTTCTTATAACTCCACTAGCTTGTTTACGAGTCTTTCACAAATCAATTACCGTCTACCTTATGGGGAAATTGCAGAAATGGTCCCATAAGAATTGATCCTCATGAATTTGGTCCTTTTTTTAGCGCAAATAGTCCCATACGATTTTTCTGTCAAAAAATATCGGATTAACGAGTATGAGGCCAACACACCCGTTTGTTTTCTGCCAAAAACTCGAACGTATAATTCTCAACTTAAAAATAATTAATTTCCAACTTCTTAAAACTCTACAAACTAAAGTTGCAGAATCGCCTCCGTGCTTGAATTTTACATTGAAATAATTGTTAATAGCAAAAGTTGGTCCATTTTCCTCCAAAAATCAAATTGAAAAGATTTTTCCATCTAATATTCCATAGAAAACTGTAAAAAAGTTAACGCATGGGACCTTTTCTGCTAAAAATGGGACCAAAAAAGAACATGGGACCAAATCTGTTAAGTACAAATTCTCATGGGACCATCCTTGCAATTTACCCTCTACCTTATTGCCAACTAATTAAGTGCATACCATTCTCCCCCCTTAAGAATTTTGGCAAAGTCAAAGCAACTCGAGTTTAAATGTTGCAAAATGGCTTTTTCTTCTTCTTTCTCTCTTCAAATGAATGGAGAGCAAGGCATGGCTTGAGCTAAGATTTTTTTTTTAGGCTTGTAACTATGGTGGGATTGTGTTTTGAGGACAATAATTTTTTAACTAGTGAAATGTAGGACATTACGTTTAAAATTTTGTTTGTAATAATTCCTATCTATTCCCAATATACATTATACTTATTCAATTCTGTTTGTTAATATGTTTATTACTCGATCAATGAGCACAATAACAATAATAATTATAAAATGGCTTAGTTGCGGAAATAATGATCAACTTTTCGCGAATTGCAATCTACTATCTACTTTTGTATTTTGGTAAATAAAATCCACCTTAACAATATTTGCAATTCAAGCGCATGAACTAAAAAAATTCTTACAGGTAACCAATTTTCTTTTAGTTTTTAAACTCGGAAAAAAAATATAGACGGAACAACATCGTTTAATTTTTTTAGGTACGAAATCACGTCATAAGAATTTTGTCCGTGCTCTTAGATTGTTAAAGTGAAGTTTTATTTACCAAAATCTAAAAGTTGAATTAAATTGCAATTGGCGAGAAAGTGTGATTTTATTCGAATTAAGTCTTACAAAAATTGAATTGATCAACAAAACATGACTCCAGCCTTTGGATAGGTGTGTGGGTTTATGGCTCTAAATTTTTTATTTTGTTTTTACAAAAAAAATTAGTTACCAATATATTGATTAACTAAATATTAAGATAACTAAAAAAAACAAGATTTTTTTATATTATTTAAATTACAAGTCGTTCCATTACTTTTTGATAAAATAGATTTAGTCCCAAAATTAAATTTTCATCGAATTTAGTCCTAAATTTTCTAATGAAATCCAATTTTGGTCCCAAATCGGTCGAAAAAGTCAATACAACGTTGTTTTCAAGTCCGAAATTTGGAATTTATGGAAAGGGTGTTGATGTGGCATCCATATGTACTAATTATATTTTATTTTTTATTTTCTTTTAGGATTTTTAAATATACATAATGTGTAATAAAATTGTAAAAGAAAATATATATATATAAGTAGTAGACATAAACGTCACATCAACACCCTTTTCTGAAATCATCAAATTTGGATTTCAAAATGATATTGTTTCACTTTTTACCATCGATTAGGATCAAAATTGGACACTGTCAAAGAAATTGAGACTATATTTGATAAAAAATTAATTTTGAAGTTATGGGACAATTTGTAATTTAAACTCCTCTTGGGCTCACACTCGAGAAAAAGAAAAGAAAAACAGAAGAAGCCCTTCTAATATATGGGCAGTTCAAATAATGAGCGATCCTGCACATAATAGGGTTATGATACCTTAACAATACGAGGTTATAAAATATAAAATCTATAACTATATAATAACAAAATCTTATTCCTTTTTTGGAAGCTTTCTTTTAAATTCCATAACCTACTTCCTAAATTTGTAAAGACTATTGAGTATTAATCATCACATTAATAGGACCATAAAACTGTAATACATACAGCCTGTATACTAAAACTCGGTATTTTTTTTTTTTTTTGCTTTTACTAAAACTCGGTATTAATGACTTAATTTAAAACACAACTTCTCCACTCCCTAATTAAACAACATTTAACCCTTAAAAAAACCTGCTAACCTTTCCACCTCCCACTTTACCCCCCAAGCCCATTAACTCTAAACAAAAATGCAAACTTGCCGAATCATTATATACTGAATACAACTAAATTAAGTCCATCCACATTTTTTATATTATTATGGTTTTTTTGGGTTCCAAGCTATTTCATCCTTCCTCTTCTTATCAACAATCATAAATATTAATCCTCATTTTGTTCATCTTTGCAGCACCAACCGAAGCCTCTCATTACTCCTCTTACAAAAAAATGTGAATCCATTTTATTTTTGAGGTTAGGTTTCCCCAAAATTGCATATATCAAAATGCTAATGTTGAAGATGGTGAAAGAATAATATTCCCCAGAATCTGAATTGGCTTGGCCAGAGCCCACCAAGTACTTGCATTTGAGAACAAATTGAAGAGTCAGAAAAATGATTTATAATCTGGAGGTAAACTTTTCAATTGAATATAAAATTTCATTAATTGTTTCGAGAGAATATGATTTGAATAAGTGGTTTCTATGTTTCAGTGCGTGAGGTTGCACACACTTATATTAGATGATCGATGTTGAGTCTAGAATCTAGATCAACTTAAAACAAGTAAAAAAACTTCTGAATTTTTTTATCACTTTCTTTTGGAATTTAAATTGTACGTAAGTTGCATATCTGGACATTTATGCATTAAGTATAGTAGAGAGGTCACAAATTAATCATTTCAAGGGTTTTGCAAGCTAGCAGTTGAATACATGTTTGGAAAATAAATTACACATTCAGGAAATCAATAAAGCCAACCCAATGACAAAAAATTTAAGGAGACGGAACATAGAACGTAAGTTTATATTATACTAATTATATTAACTTTTGTTTTGCTACAAATTCTATTTACTAAAACTCTGATACACCCTTTATATTAATATGCACAATAAAAAATGCTAACCTCTCGACCTCCCTACCCAAATATTAGTAGTAGTTAATATAAATATAAAGCAATCTTTTAAATACTCAATAAGACCGTGGCCCATTCGTCTTTCCTATTTCACAATGATATTAACTTAAAAACTACTTACAAAGTAAATAAAAATGATAAAGGAACATCAAACAAATAACCCATTTATATCATTTAATCATTAAAAAAGATTTAGTGATTGTAATTGAAATAAAAATTATAAAACATTGGGAGAATATTAATCAGAAACAAGAAGATTTAATTTCAATTTTTTTTCACATTCGTTCCTATCACAGTAAATAGTGACAAAGAGGAAATCAGAACAGAAAACAAAATCACATTTTAAGACTAAAAAACTAGAGCTTATTGAGCAAAAAATTGAATTAGTAAACCGAGAGGAAGTATCACCAGGTAATTTGGAAATCTTGCATCTTCTTAACTCTCTGTTTGCATCTCTGTCCTGAGGTTGAAACCCATATTGAAGGGCTAAAAAAAGAACAAAAGAAAGATCAACATGAGGAAGTTAGAGTCACGTAACAAGCGTAAAAAAATCAGAACAATATTGAAGGTATGTATAAATTTCATCAGAAGAATCATGTGCATGCTAGATTACCTCAAAAAATTGTTTTCTAGCTTCATGAATTTTCCTCATAAATCTTCAATAACTTATGCAAAATATGGATTACCATTCAGTTTGCCCTTAGCAACGCGTCTTCGAGATTATCCATAAATTAATAAATTGAACAAGATAAAAGAAACAAAATTAACTTAATTTATAAGTTCCATAATTGAAGCAAATGGATAGATCATTAAAAGATCAAAATCATTAAGATGGCACCAAGTTATATACATTCATTTTTGCTTTTGATCTAATTTATTTGTTTGTTAGATATTCAAACTGATTTCTTTCTAAAAGAGCACAAAAGCCTACAAAGGGTGGACAAATGTTGTAGATTAGCCTTGCTTTCGAATGAATGAGACTTGGTGTCAAAATTCATATAATTAATGACAAATAAAATAACCAAACTGCTTATCAAACTAAAATAATATGAAACAATATGGTTGACATAGTTACTAGGAGTAATTTACAAGTACAAAGTATATAAACAGATTGGATCTTAAAACATTAATTTTTTTTATCCTTGAGTCTTGACTTTTTCAACGGAATAATCTAAAATTAAAACCGTTCAATACAAAAACAAATTGTACATATATTTTTCCAATAGAGACCATTATAGCAAAAATTAACACCATGCTATTTTAAATTCGCAAACCGTGCATCGCACGGGTAATATACTAGTTTAATTATAAGGAAAAAAAGTCGTACTCTCTTTGCTTGTTATGAATCAAAACTTAAATTCACTTGATTTAAAAAATACAATGAGTTTGAACTAGATTCTTATTCATAACCTGAAAGATGTGAATCACGCAAAAGATCTCTAAAGCCCCACAGAAATTGAAGAACATCTCAAACACGGTTTATGAGACATAGCAATACGATTTAAACCAACATTCTCTCATGACTTATTAAACACTGGATAAGACATTGGAAAAGAAGAAGAGTGAGAGCATTGTTATACATCAAGAAAAAACTCACAACTCCACTGGGATAGCCTTGAGAGGTATGGCCTTTTGTAAAGTCATTCCAAACTTCTCATCCATGTCTAATTCCTCCGGTTTCATCCCTTGTTCAAGTTTCCATCCAAAATTGCCAACAAATGTTGCAATCATGAGATGCATCATTCTATGCGCCAGTGGCAATCCAGGACAAATTCTCCGCCCCGCTCCAAACGGAATAAGTTCAAAATCATTGCCTCTATAGTCAATGTGATCATGTTTACCGGTCAAGAATCTCTCTGGCAAGAACAAATGTGCATCCGTCCAGATGTTGGGGTCTCTGCCGCTCGCCCACACATTTGTCATAATTTGGGCATTTTTAGGTATCAAGTAGCCATTTATTTCTATGTCGAATTCAGGCTTGCGAGGTACTAAGAAAGGGCCAGGTGGATGGAGCCTAAATGCTTCTTTCACAACTGCTTGCAAATATGGGAGGTTTGCGATATCCGATTCTTCAACATGTCCTTTTACTTGGATAACGCCTTTGAGTTCGTCTCTTAACTTCGACATCTTATCAGGGTTGCGTAATAATTCTGTCATTGCCCATTCCACCGTGCTTGAAGATGAGTCTGTCCCAGCTATAAACAGATCCTAATTAATGGTAAATAAATTCATTAACCAAAACAAAAGTCAATGTCAAATTCCTCAAATTCGTAGATAAAATTAAGCCAAAAATAAGAACAACATTAGAGCAAAAAATAAACATGAATGTTTGGACTTACCATAAGAAGATGTCGGATGTCATCTCTACTCAGTTTAGTTTCATCCGTTTGATTCATATCAATCAGGGCATCTACCAAATCATTTGTCTGACCCCTGGATTTTAGTTTTTCATCTATTATCCTATCAAAAATTGCAAACAATTTTTGACGATGAATGTCTAACTGCTTTGCAATCCCCTGAGGATCAATAGGTTCCAAAATCGGAAAGAAGTCTGCCAAATTGGGTCTGCCGACACATCTCAGTACATCACACATCAATTCCTTCATCTCTTGAGATGAATCTGAATTGAACTGTGCAAATTCCACCGAGAAAAGAGAGGTTGACATCAGATTTAGCGAGACCGTAAAAGCAACCATTCCTATATCCACAACCTGACTTGTTTTGCAGCATTGTTTC
The DNA here is from genome assembly GCA_947034835.1 of Ballota nigra. Classification (NCBI taxonomy): domain Eukaryota; kingdom Viridiplantae; phylum Streptophyta; class Magnoliopsida; order Lamiales; family Lamiaceae; genus Ballota; species Ballota nigra. The sequence goes on along the minus strand of OX344724.1, from coordinate 100,690,189 downwards.
AAGTGGTCATTGAGATTTTGCAAATTCTGCATCCTCAAACTCTGGCTAGCATCAAGCCGTGTAACCGTAAACATTTGCTCTTTGCATATTTTCCTCAGCTTTCGCCATTTGTTCTCCACAGGGAGCCATACTACAGAGAATTTATCATGATTGATATATTTGAGTGAGCTAGGAACAGTTCTACTACAAAAGTCAATGTCGCGCTTTTTCATCACAATTTTTGCAATTTCTGGGGAAGAGACAACTATAGTTGTTCTGCTTCCTAGCTTAAGCGACATTAGAGGCCCGTATTTTTTGGATAATTTTGCAATTGATTGATGGGGTTTGGGACCAAGTTCGAGGATGTTGCCGATAATTGGGAATGAAAATGGGCCTGGAGGGAGTTTAGAGGATCTCCGGAACCTAGAAGTTGATGTTAGAGCAAAGACACATATCCAAAATATGGAAATAATAACAAGTAGAAATGTTGGAAAATCCATCATGACGGGTGAATTTTTTATTTGTTAGAGTGCATTCCATTTAAGAAGATCCTGAGTATTTATAGATGAAAATCGATGCAAGTGTCATTGAGGATATATTCTAATTTTTTGTTTCATTTTGTATTTCATTGATAATAGTATGTGTCATTCATTAATTCAATATTTGATAAAAGCTCTATATATTAGATATAATGTCATAGTGAAATAAAAGATGTAATAGAAAATAGAATACCATTGTGTAACATATAATTAATATCTCTCTCATTTAGCTACTATAGAGAAGTAATACCTCCTAATATATTCACTATTTTATCACACCACCCAAATTAGTCTGAATGTACTATTTTTTTGTGATAGGTAGTATGTATGTACTAAAATAAATTGCATTTCATTTTACGGCGACATTTATGTGCATTATTCACACACTAGCTATTGGTTTATTATACTGAGAATAAAGAAAAGTCTTTGTTTTTTTTTTTTTTTTGTCAGGCAAAGGGTGACTCGAACCCATGACTTCTCGGTCATAGGTAGTGGAAAAGTCTTTCTTTAATTTGTTTGTTTTTTTTAGGAAAAATTAATAGAGTTGCAGTAACAAATATGTTAAACGTTTAATTTTTTAAGCATTAAATATTCTCTAGTTAAAAAAATATACATTTTTTTACAAAATTTAAATGAACATTTTTTTGGTCATCTTGTGTAATGATAAAATAGAAAGATTATATATAAAAATAAAATATTACAGTTCAATAACATTTAATATGTCCTCTTAATTTGAGAAAAATTTGTCCAAATGTAGTGGTACAAAGAGATTATAATATATAGAGAAACTTTTGTTTAGGAATAAACATGCAATAAAATAAGAAAATTTCTTTGGGATAGTGCATAGACAAGAGAGATGTGAGAAAAATAAAAATAGAAAAAAATGAAAAAGATATATATTGAAGAAAATTATTTTTATGGCTAAGCTTTATGGGATGAGACAGTAGTTAAAACAAAATCTAGTATACAAATACATGATAGATGTGTGAATAATAAGACATAGAAAAAATTATTTTTTTTTAAGAAAGGAAATATATTTGTATGGCTAAAACATGTGAGATGGTAAAGTAGTGAGAAAAATGGAAAAAAGAAATTAGATAGATGAAAAGTTCTTTAGAGATAGACGAGATATATGTGAAAGTAATAAATCCAAGGACATCTAGAAAATAAATAACATAAAGAGGAAAAATACATTTAAGAATATGATATGAAAGATGGGAAAATTATAGAAGCCAGCAAACATGAAAATAAAAGTTAAGAGGAAAAATTATTTATTGGTAAACATTAATGAGGGAATAGTAAAGGTCATATTAAAAAGGTTGATCGGAAACAAATTCACAGTATTTTTGCAAATTGTAATATTATATAAACTTTTGAATCGTAGCAAACAAAATTTCGAGTTAAAATTTATTTGCAATTTTAACCAAAGGAAAAAAAATGGCTGCCAAAAAATGATAATTAATTATATGTTGTCATTTGATTCAATCTAAACATATTAACACATTCAATTATACATTCTTAGCTAGGTGACACATCATTTCAAAATAATAACGTAAAACCCTGTTTAATTTGTTTGTTTTGTAGGAAAAATTAATAGGAATTTAGTACTAGTAACAAATATATCATAGGTTTAATTTCTCAAAACATTATCTATTCTCTAGTTAACTAAAATATTCAGTTTTATAAACTTATATATAAAACTTAAACGTACATTTTTTTCCGATCATCTTGAGCAATGATAAAATATAAAGAATATAAAAAAAAAGTGTTGCAATTTTAATAACATTTAATATATCTTCTTAATTTGAGAAATTTTTTGCCTAAATTTAGTGGTAAATAGAGACTATAATATAGAGAGAAAATGTTATTTAGAAATAAACATGTAATAAAATAAAATATATAATATAAATAAAAAAAGTTCGTCAGGGATAGTGACATAAACATGAGAGATGTGAGAATAATAAAGACAAGAGAAAATAAGAAAGATACAATGAAGAAAATTATTTTTATGGCTAAATTTTATGGGATGAGACAGTGGTAGAAGCATTAAATTTAAAAATAAAATAGAAATTATACAAAGATAGAAAATTTTATTATGGTTTTTTTTTTGGGAAAACAAAACTTATTTCTTGAGCAAAAGTAATGTTGTACTATGCACAACAAGACACCAACATTTTTCAAGGATAGACAGGACAATAATGCGTAGTAAATGCACAGAGAATTGAAAAAATATATATATACAGAGGAAAATTTTACTTATGAGCATGACATGATAGATGAAGAAGTAATAAAAGCCAAAAATAAAGTTAAAATTTAAATTAAGAGAAAAGATATTTATGAACAAAAATTGGAGATGAGCTCAAACTATAAACAAATAGATGGGTGAATATTAAAACCTAGAATATTTTTTAAAGAAATATATTTCTATGGCTAAAATATGTGAGATGATAAAGTAATAAATCAAAATGGAAAAACGAAAATACATAGATGAAAATTCTTTACCAATATAGAAGATATATGTGAAAGTATTAAATGCAAGAAGATTTGAAAAATAAATAACATAAAATGGAAAAATGCATTTAGAAATATGATATGAAAGATGGAAAAGTTATAAAAGCCAGAAAAAAAAAGTAAAAGTTAAGAGGAAAAGTTATTTATGGATAAACATTGGAGATGAGCGAATAGTAAATGTCAAATTAAAAAATGTTGATTTCAAATAAACTCACAATATTTTTTTGTAATTGCAATATAAATAAAATTTTGGATCGTTATAAATAAAGCATCAATTTTTTTTTTTTTTTTTGCATTTTCGAATAAAGGGGAAAAATTGATTGCCCGAAAATGATAATAAATTATAAGTTGTCATTAGATTCAATCTAAACATATTAAAAATAATCACTTATACATTGTTAGCTAGGTGAAACATCATTTCCAAACAATAAGAAAAAATATTGTTTAAAATTTGTTTGTAGGAAAAACTATTAGAAATTTAGTATTAGTAACACATATATCTTAAGTTTAATTTTTTAAAGCATTATATATTCTCTAGTTAACTATAATATCCTTTTTTATAAACTTATTTACATAAAACTTAAACGGACATTTTTTTCGGTCATCTTGTGTAACGATAAAATAAAAGAATATATAAAAAGTGTTACAATTTTAATAACATTTAATATGTCTTCTTAATTTGAGCAAAAAATTATCCAAATTTAGTGGTACAAGAGATTATAATATAAAGAGAAAATGTTCTTTAGAAATAAACATGTAATAAAATAATATATATAATATAATTAAAAAAAGTTCTTCAAGGATAGTGGCATAAACATGAGAGATGTAAGAATAATAAAGATCGAAGAAAATAATAAAGATATAATGAAGAAAATTATTTTTATGGCTAAACTTTATGGGATGAGACCGTGGTAGAAACATTAAATCTAAAATTAAAAAAGAAATTATACAAAGATAGAAAGTTTTATTATGATTTTTTTGGGAAAAATAGAACTTATTTCTTGAGCAAGAGTAATGTTGTACTATGCACAGCAAGACACGATATTTTTCAGGGATAGACATGGCAGAAGTGAGTAGTAAATGCACGGAGAATTGGAAAAGAAATAATATATAGAGGAAAAATATATTTATGAGTATGATATGATAGATGAAGAAGTAATAAAAGCAAAAAAAAAAAATATTTAAAAAAGAGAAAAATTATTTATGAACAAAAATTGGAGACGAGCTCAAACTATAAACAAATAGATGGGTGAATAATAAAACCTAGATTTTTTTAAAGAAATATATTTATATGGCTAAAACGTGTGAGATAATAAAGTAGTAAACCAAAATGATAAAAAATAAATTACATAGATGAAAATTCTTTACTGATATAGAAGATATATGTGAAAGTATTAAATGCAAGGAGATTTAAAAAATATATAACATAAAATGGAAAAATGCATTTAGAAATATGATATGAAAGATAGGAAAGTTATAAAAGCCAGAAAAAAAAGAAAGTAAAAGTTGAGAGAAAAAGTTATTTATGGATAAACATTGGAGATGGGAGATAGTAAATGTCAAATTAATAAAGTTTGATTTCAAATAAACTCACAATATTTTTGTGTAATTGCAATCTAAATAAAATTTTGAATCATTACAAATAAAACATCAATTTAATTTTTGTTGCATTCCTGACAAAAGGAAAAAATAAAAATTGGTTGCCCGAAAATGATAATAAATTATTAGCTGTCATTCGATTCAATCTAAATATATTAAAACAATCATTTATACATTCTTAGCTAGGTGACACATCATTTCCAAATAATAACAAAAAGTATTGTTTAATTTGTTTGTTTTGTAGGAAAAATTATTAGAAATCTAGTATTAGTAACAGATATATCTTAAGTTTAATTTTTAAAGAATTGTATATTCTCTAGTTAACTATAATATCCTGTTTTATAAACTTATTTATACAAAACTTAAATGGATATTTTTTTGGTCATCTTGTGTAATGATAAAATAAATAGAATATAAAAAAAGTGTTAAAATTTTAATAATATTTAATATGTCTTCTGAATTTGAGCAAAAAATGTCCAAACTTAGTGGTACAAGAGATTATAATATAAAGAGAAAATGTTCTTTAGAAATAAACTTGTAATAAAATAAAATATATAATATAAATAAAAAAAATTCTATAGGGATAGTGGCATAAACATGAGAGATGTGAGAATAATAAAGACTGGAGAAAATAAGAAAGATATAATGAAGAAAATTATTTTTATGGCTAAACTTTATGGGATGAGACAATGGTAGAAGCATTAAATCTAAAAATAAAATAAAAATATTCAAAGATAGAAAGTTTTATTATGGGTTTTTTTTGGGGTGGGGTGGGGTGGGGTGGGGTGGGGGGGGATGGAACTTATTTCTTGAGCAAAAGTATGTTGTGCTATGCCCAGCAAGACACAATATTTTTCAGGGATAAACATGACAGAAGTGAGTAGTAAATGCATATAGAATTAGAAAAGAAATAATATATAGAGGAAAACTATATTTATGAGTATGAAATGATAAATGAAGAAGTAATAAAAGCCAATAAATATTAAAATTAAAATAAAAGAAAAATTATTTATGAACAAAAATTGGAGATGAGCTCAAACTATAAACAAATAGATGGGTGAATATAAGAACCTAGATATTTTGTAGAGAAATACATTTATGTGGCTAAAACGTGTGAGATGATAAAGTAGTAAACCAAAATGGAAAAAAAGAAATTACATCGATGAATTTTTTTTACAGATATAGAAGATATATGTGAAAGTATTAAATGCAAGGAGATTTGAAAAAATAAATAACATAAAATGGAAAAATGCATTTAGAAATATGACACTAGAAAAAAAAAAATTATTTTGCGACGGGAAACTTGCGACGGACAATTATCCGTCGCAAATTTCATGAATTTGCGACGGATATTGGAGACCCGTCGGAATAAAAGATAATTTACGACGGAAATAAAAAAACCGTCGCAAACTGCACTGTTTTGCGAAGGCTACTCCGTCGCAAAGTGTGGGGTCCATTAACTTCGTTGCATACCGATAAATTTTGCAACGAATTAGTTGTCGCAAATTTCAATTTCAATTTTGCAACGGACGTGTCCATCGCAAACCGACCCGTTAAAAAATACCCGTTGGGGAAACGGTCCACTTGACTATTTTGCGACGGATATTGCCGTCACAATTTTTAACTTCGAATTTACGACAACCTATTCCGTCGCAAATATTGACCCGGTTTTGCGCGAGCTTTCGAGAAACGTCGCATTGACTGATTTGCGACGGATTGTCCGTCGCAAAATTTTAAATTTCACATTTGCGAAGGCTTGGCCGTTGCAAATACTAAAAAACGACGTTGTTCAGGTGTTTGGCGGTCGCAATTTGCGACGGACAGGCGTCCGTCGCAAATTTTTCGCCTTATATAAAGAACAGCGCAGGTGGCGAGAAGAATAAGAGGAAGAAAAGGAAAAAGAGAGGAAAATGAGGGAGAAGTCGGGTGCAGTTTAGAATTTGTTAAGTTTAGAATTGAATTTAGTTGAATTGTTAAGTTTATATTATATTTTAATTTTAGTAATTTTAGTTGTTTGATTTTAGTTGAATTGTTTTAGTAATTTGTTAATTTTTAATTGTTAAGCATGTTTAAATAATATTACAAAATAATTTTAGTTGATTGATTTTAGTTGAATTGTTTAATAATTTTACAAAATAATATTAGTAAATTGATTTAAGTTTAATATATAATTTTACAAAATAATATTTATAAGTTGTTGAGTAGGTAGTTAATTGATTTTAAATAATATTAGTTGTTTGATTTTAAATAATATTAGTTGTTTGATTTAAGTTTAATATATAATTTTACAAAATAATATTAGTTGATTGAATTTAGTTGAGTAGGTAGTTTGAATTATATTAGTTATTTGATTTTAGTTTAATGATTTTAAATAATATTAGTTGCTTGATTTAAGTTTAATAATTTTACAAAATAATATTAGTTGATTGATTTTAATTTAGTTGAATGAATTTAGTTGAGTAGGTAATTTGAATAATATTAGTTGCTTGATTTAAGTTTAATTATTTTACAAAATAATATTATTAGTTGATTGATTTTAATTTAGTTGAATGAATTTAGTTGAGTAGGTAGTTTGAATAATATTAGTTGCTTGATTTAAGTTTAATAATTTTACAAAATAATATTATTAGTTGATTGATTTTAGTTTAGTTGAATGAATTTAGTTGAGTAGGTAGTTTGAATAATATTAGTTGCTTGATTTAAGTTTAATAATTTTACAAAATAATATTATTAGTTGATTGATTTTAGTTTAGTTGAATGAATTTAGTTGAGTAGGTAGTTTGAATAATATTAGTTGCTTGATTTAAGTTTAATAATTTTACAAAATAATATTATTAGTTGATTGATTTTAGTTTAGTTGAATGAATTTAGTTGAGTAGGTAGTTTGAATAATATTAGTTGTTTGATTTAAGTTTAATAATTTTACAAAATAATATTATTAGTTGATTGATTTTAGTTTAGTTGAATGAATTTAGTTGAGTAGGTAGTTTGAATAATATTAGTTGCTTGATTTAAGTTTAATAATTTTACAAAATAATATTATTAGTTGATTGATTTTAGTTTAGTTGATTGAATAATTCGTGATATTAGTTATAGATGAGCGGATAAGGCAGTGTCAACGACAGTCAGCAGCCTCCGAGGGATGAGGAGGCGAGTCGAGGAGGACGAGGAGGGAGGAAACGACGGGCCTCACTAAGACCCGTGGTTCCACCTATTTTCAGGCCGAGGTCTCTATCAGAGACCTCTTCACAGCCTGGTGCGGGCTCCTCCTCCTCCTCCTCACAGCAGACTGCTGAGGGCTCATCCTCCTCCCGCCAGCATCCGGTTGTTCAAGCACGGATGCCTGTTCAGCCATGTGGTCATACGTAAGTTTTAATATTTTATACTCAATTTTTTTATTAATCAAAACCTAATTATTTTACTAACTTTGAAGTTTTAATTTTACAGTTGGATTCCGAGTCATGAGGGTGCTAATCAGGTTTCCAAGTCCATCTTTCGCAGTGGATTCGAGCCCACCGCTTACAGTTGGAGGTTAGTGTCCAATGCAAGAAAAAAGACATACTTCGAGGAGTTTAAGGTATTAATTTAATTTATTAATTCACCGTTTATTAATATCAAATACATAAACAAATATTTACATTTAAATTGTAATTGCAGAAAGAATGTGTCTGGGCACCGGAGCACGATGACCAAATGTTGAGGAATTTTGAAAAATATACGACAGAAAGATACAGGGACCTCCTTTACAGAATGAGGAACAAGTGGTACAAGGATGTGTTGGGAAAATAGGGGTGCCCGGAATCTATTCGGGATGAACTTTAAATACAAATTTAAATACAATTATTACTAGCATGAATTAATCCTAATTAATTCAAATAATAATTCCAACAACTAATTATCATCATGCATGTTAAATTAATTTCACATATTTAACTAGGCGGAATTAAACAAGTAAATATGCGATTAACGTACCTCTCGTAGTAATGGCCTTTGGATATACGGGACACTTGTAATCACGTTCTATCAACCCAAAGCCTTCTCAAGTATTTCCCTTTTCACCTCACTTGATCGCCGGTGGGAGACGCTTTCAAGCAATTTAATAAACTAAGGAAAAAGAAAAATATCTATGCTTCTTGATTTTTCCAACACATGAAATTATGTACTTGGGGATGAAAATATCACCCCCTATATATAGAGGTAATGACCGAATTTTATGTGTTATTGGGCCTTGGAGAAAATCTTTTCTTAGACTCTAAGAAATCTTGAATATATCTCATATATTCTTTTCTCCACAATAAAATATTCCACAAAAATCTCATCCTCCATATTTGCTTGCAATTTTCGAAAATTACTAGGTGTAGGTTCCAAGATTTGGATTTTCTTGAATATATGAGATAATCTTGTATTCCAAGAATACTTATCCTCCATAATATCTTTCCAAGAAAATCAACAAAATCTAATCTTCCCTAACAAGGCATATTTTCGAAAAACAAAGAAAAATCAGCATGTTTATTTTCTTTTTATTTTAATCACCTTATCATTATTGGGCTACTTAATGGGCTACTTGAGGGGCCTTAAGGAGAATTAAGATTGGACCTCCTAATGGACTTCTGAATTTCAATATTGAGCCCCAATATAATTCAGCCCATTAATATTAATTATTACCACTAATAAATTAATATTTCACTATCCATCTTAATCCATATTACGATAATATGGGCTCCCGGTTATTATTTCCCGCGTTTAAGATTATCAAGTCCATTAATTAATCAAGCTTCCGAATAGCTCCAAATTAATTAACATCTTTCACCTTGGAGTAAAGACAGCTCAACATTATTATTCATACCGAAGAAACTAATTCTTCACTTGCAACATTTGGTACAATAAAACTTCTGAGCCCACCAAGGGGACTAATCACACGAGCCGTACTCGCACGCGTTTCTCCGTATTAAATCTTAGCAACCGTCGTATGATTAATATTACTGCCCAAGACACAAAGTTCGAAGTCACAATGATTCTCACCCAACATGAATCAAAGCAGTAACTACTAAGCACACACGGTCCTATTTAAGTGACGGAGATTAAGAAATCAACAACCACTGAGGTCTAATTCTTCACCTTTCAGAACAGAAGAATTTCTCCTCGCTGTAGGACCTCTTCAACACATACTAAATGTGCTAGTGCAATCTCTTGGTCAAGACAGACCAATCTGAGCCTTACACATCGACCTTTCACGGTGGATTGTTCAATTCTACCTAGGCCGTGAAAATGTACGTTTATTTACAAGTAAACTGTTAATGTCGTCTTCCGTGATCGGGTATCACCACATTAACTACAATGTAACACGTACTATATATTGAACGGTTTGCAATAGAAATTCAACATTCAATCATAACTAAAGCAAATGCGATAAAAGAATTATTCTCATAAAACGAGTGTTTGATACACGAGTTATACAAAGTAAAAGCATACTTTCACGTATAACTCCAACAATCTCCCACTTATACTTAAAGTCTGCTTTTAGTATACATCACGCATGTCTTAGTGTAGTAGCTCTACGTGATATCTCATGTCAACCTACACTAACCTAATAATTCCTCCCACTTATACTTAAAGCAGATTGGCAATGGTCTTGACTCCCATTCCATTCACATGTCTCTCGAATGTATTCCGAGGCAGACCCTTTGTGAATGGATTTACTAGGTTGTCCCCGACGCATATCTTTGCCACCTCTTTTCTCCTCTCTTAACGATTTTTCATATAAGATGGTATTCTCTTTCTATGTGTTTGCTGGCCTTGTGGGCTCTCGGTTCCCTTGAATTTGCAACTGCTCCGACATTGTCACAAAAGACAGTTATCTTGTCGGGCAAATTCGGAACAGCGTCCAAGTCCACTAAGAAGTACTTGAGCCAAACCGCTTCTTTCGCTGCTTCACAAGCATCTACTTATTCGGTTTCCATGGTCGAATCTGCGATGCATTTCTACAAACCGCTTCTCCATGTCATGGCTCCTTCTCCCATGCAAAACACACTACCCGAGGTTGACTTTCTTGAGTCTATGTCTGATTGGAAATCCGAGTCCGTGTATCCTACGGGAACTAGACTATCCAACTGGTAAATCAGCATCCGCTCCCGAGTTCCTTTCAGATACCTCAAGATGCACTTTACGGCAGTCCAATGGTCTTTTCCCGGGATTACTTTGATATCTTGCTACCTGCCTACGGCAAAGCAGATATCCGGTCTCCTACACAGCATTGCATACATAAGGCTTCCTACGGCCGAAGCGTACGGAACACCTTTCATGTCATCTATCGCCGCTTGCGTCTTAGGGCTCATTTCTTTCGATAGATGGATTCCGTGCCTAAAAAGTACAAAACCTTTCTTGGAATCTTGCATGCTGAAACGCTTCAAAACAGTGTCAATGTATGAAGCTTGCGATAAGCCCAACATCCTTTTCTTGCGATCACGAGTGATTTTGATCCCAAGGATGTGACCGGCTTCCCCTAAGTCCTTCATATCAAATTGTTTTGACAGCCATACCTTTACGTCTGACAATACCTTTACATTGTTTCCAATGAGCAGAATATCGTCTACGTATAATACTAAGAATACCACCGCAGTTCTGTCACGCTTCTTATACACACAACTTTCGAACTAGTTTTGATCAAACCCATAAGACTTAATCACTTGATCAAAACACTGGTTCCAAGTGCGCGATGCTTGCTTAAGTCCGTAAATGGATCTCTTGAGCTTGCATACGAGATTCTCTTGGCCTTTTCCAATGAAACCTTTGGGCAGTTGCATATAGATCCCATCAAGACTTTCGTTAAGGAAAGCTGTCTTGACATCCATTTGCCAGATCTCGTAATCTAAGTGCGCAGCGATCGACAAGAGAATACGGATGGACTTAAGCATAGCTACAGGCCACAGGCCACAAGCATTGCTTTGAAGGTTTCAACCCTTCCGTCCGGTCCTCTTTTCCTCTTGTGAACCCACTTGCATCCAATGGGTTCTACCCCACTGGGTGGCTCGACCAACTCCCACACTTGATTATGATCCATCGAACCTATCTCGGCTTCCATTGCCGTTTGCCATTACTCCGCGCCTTTGTCTTGGATTGCCTCGTCGTACGTCCATGGGTCTGATTCAACACCGGGAACCAAATCCGAAGATTCTCCTATCCCCATGAATCTCTCGGGTTGTCTAGGAACCCTCCCACTACGACGGGGTTTCGGTTGTGAAGATGTGACATGTGGTACATCATCTTGTATACTTGGTATCGAGGTTTGACCTCTCAATTCTTCTAAGGTAATTTCACTTTTAGGTTTCCGATTGTTCATATAGTCTTCCTCCAAGAATTTAAAGTGTGTACTAATCACAGTCTTTTGATCCTTGGGACTATAGAACATACACCCTTTCGTTCCCGCTGGGTATCCTATAAACAGCCTTAATTCCGAACGTGGATCCAACTTACCGGCTTCCTTGTCTAGCACGTATGCCGGACAACCCCAAATCCGCAAATATCTTAGACTGGGCTTGCGCCCGGTCCACAATTCCATTGGGGTTTTAGGAACCGATTTGGATGGCACCAAGTTTAGAATATAAGTCGCCGTTTCCAAGGCTTTACCCCAAAACGACTTGGGTAAATCCGAATAACTCATCATGGATCTGACCATCTCTAAAAGAGTCCGGTTTCTTCGTTCCGCCACACCGTTCTGTTGAGGGGTTCCCAGTGCGGTTAACTGGGATACGATCCCTTCGTCCGATAGGTAGTTCAAGAATTCATCGCTGAGGTATTCGCCTCCACGATCTGATCGTAGAAACTTGATACTCTTTTCCCTGTGTTTCTCGGCTTCGGCCTTAAACTCTTTTAACTTTTCAAAAGTTTCAGACTTATGCCGCATAAGGTAAATGTACCCATATCTTGAGTAATCGTCAATGAAGGTAACGAAATACTCATACCCCATTCTCGCTTTGATCGTCATTGGACCACACACATCGGTATGAACGAGTTCTAACACTTTCGTGGCTCTATTCCCCTTGGCTCCAAATGCCCTCTTGGTCATCTTACCCTCTAAACAGGATTCACAAGTTGGAAACAGCTCAACTTGGAGCGATTCCAAGGATCCGTCTTTCACCAATCTCTCTATCCACTTTAGATTAAAATGACCTAGTCTAAGATGCCATAGAAGTGTTTCGTCCATCTCCGAAGAACGCTTTCTTTTATTGCTCGAAATGATCGACGTGTTATTAGATTCATTATTTGAGTGGTGTGCACACTTAATCGTATAGAGATTGTTTACCAACGTTCCATGACAGATAACATCATTCTTAAAAGAAAACAGTAACAACTTTATTAAAAGTAACTGAATATCCATCAAAACCAATTTAGAAACCGAAATTAAATTCTTCCTAAAGTTTGGAACGTATAAAACATCTCTTAAAAAATTAAAACTCTATCTTCAAAAGATAGGTGCACGACTCCCACTACTTCGGTTGCCACTCTCGTAGCATCCCCAAAAGTGATTGTGATCTCATTCTTGCTAAGTCGCCGGGTTAGCTGGAACCCCTGAAGAGTGAAACAAATATGATCAGTTGCCCCGGTATCCACTACCCAAACATGGGCAGCATACGCCGCAACAAATGTTTCAACGACTAAAGCATGAGATTTACCTTTCTTTCCACCCTTCTTAGGCTTAGAACAGGTCGCCCTCCAATGTCCCTTCTCACCACAATTAAAGCACTTACCCTTAGCAGCTTTCTTTCCACCTCTTTCTCCCTTTGCCTTGGGTTTCGCAACGGTTGGATTTGCTTGGGTCTGGCCCTTCGTCCTCTTCCTCTTCTTCCCTCCCTTGGGACCTGAAGAGGAAGACGGACCGTTTGCCACCATAGCAACGGTTTGGTGATCCATTAGAGTCTCCGCCGATACCAAAGCTTGCAAGAGCTCGGGCAAGCTATTTGCCCGGTCATTCATTTGATAGTTCAATTGAAACTGCTCAAAGCTCTTCGGCAGAGAATGGAGAACGAAATCGACCTTAGTAGGGAGGTCAAATTCCGCACCAAGTACTTCCAACTTGTTGAGATAACCCATCATCTCGATTACGTGATCCCTTACGGGCGTACCTTCCACCATTTTCAACGAAAGCATCTTTCGCATGGTGATTTGCCTAGCCGTACGGTTCTGATGTTGAAACATCGCTTCAAGATTTTGCATTATCTCAGAGGCGGTCTCCATGTGTTGGTGTTGGTGTTGCAACACATCTGACATTGAAGCCAGAATAGTACACCTAGCCATCTCATCGGAGTCTAACCAACTCTTATGCTCTTTCTTGTCCGCTTTCGTGGCATCTTCGGCAAGCTCTTGGGGCTTAGGAGTGGTAAGTACCCACTTGTGGTGTTGAGCGGTTAGGACAATATTAAGGTTACGTTTCCAATCAACATAGTTCTCACCAACAAGTTTGTTATCTTTAAGTATACTAAACAGTGGATTAAAAGGTTGCGACATGATGAACTGAGAATAAAACATACATTCATATCAATATCTAGAAAAATACGAAATTATCACATAAATTTGATCACATCAATTATATTGAAACCTTAAAACAATATAATCATGCATCAGCCAACATCTCGAAATAATTTAAATGCGCCACAAGGGGTGGTCTATACATTTAAACACATTCAAGCGGATTACAAACTTAAAAGTTACAAATCCTTAATTCAAAATTAATAGTTGGCTCTCACTTTGACCACATAGAAACTGACAGGGACTCCGAGGGGAGTAAGTTAATATCAATTTCCTATGCCTAAGTAATAACCATAATTAAATACAGGATTATTATTTCGCTTTGAGCAAGCCACTCGTGGTGAGGGTCAATACCGCCACTAGTAATAATCCACAATCATCCTTTCGGAATTTATTCATGTGAAATCCGTTCTTTTGGCCGATCCGAGGGGGAAATGTATTCCAAAAGAACTTCACAAATAAATAAATTATGGAGGTCAAATTAATCCAATTTTAATATCCGGAATAAAATTGCGATTATAAAAACATACTTAGTAATTTTCGAAAGTAAGGTTTTTCTTGGACAATTAAATTCATGCAAACACATATTAACAAATAATAATAAGTGCACAAAATAAAACATCCATCAAAACAAAAATTAAACTCATTGGAGCACTCGAATCCAATTGTCACGGTTTAATTTCTTCACGTCTTGATGCGAAAAATCGTCCTTGTTGCTTTCTGACGTTCGTCTCGATGTGCTCCCACTCGAACAGCAACACTTCTTCAAAAACAACATCGGTTGGGGTTCGGGACGACATTTAAAAACACACGGAAAAAAAACCCGAACCGAAAAAATTCCACGGCCTGAGATACAGCGCGCGTCGGCCCACGAAGTGGGCCCGCGCGCTTCCCGGCCCGAGAAGCACTGGAAAAACGCCCGAGGCGCGCCGAAGCGCAGCCCCGAGGCGCACCCGAGGCGCTGCACAGAAGCGCGCCGAGGCGCTGCCCGGGGCGCCCCGAGGCGCGCGCGCACCGTGCGCACGGCGTGCACCGTGCACCCCCGTGCGCTGTTTTTTCGCCATTCGTCCTTGTTTTCTTCACCCCTTGCATGATTTTACCTCCATACACGCTCCACGCTTGTATGCGTCGTCCGGGTACGCCGTTTTTAATTCTTCGTTCTTCGTCACGATCCGGTTACAATTTATTTTTACAAAAAAAATAAATACTAGATCTAGACTAGTCTATTACAATGATCGAATCAAAATAAAAACAACTAATCTACTCGTGGATTTTGTCACGAGAAAAATGAATTCGAACGAATCGAATTAAAAACAATTAATTTACACGCATGAAATTAACAACATTAAAACCATGACAATTGGATACCTGCAAAAAAGATCTAACAATTCTACTATCCAATTTCAATTTAATGTTCAACAATTTAAATTCCAATTTAAAATTCAGAGCCCAAAACTGTGGCTCTGATACCAGTTGTTGGGAAAATAGGGGTGCCCGGAATCTATTCGGGATGAACTTTAAATACGAATTTAAATACAATTATTACTAGCATGAATTAATCCTAATTAATTCAAATAATAATTCCAACAACTAATTATCATCATGCATGTTAAATTAATTTCACATATTTAACTAGGCGGAATTAAACAAGTAAATATGCGATTAACGTACCTCTCGTAGTAATGGCCTTTGGATATACGGGACACTTGTAATCACGTTCTATCAACCCAAAGCCTTCTCAAGTATTTCCCTTTTCACCTCACTTGATCGCCGGTGGGAGACGCTTTCAAGCAATTTAATAAACTAAGGAAAAAGAAAAATATCTATGCTTCTTGATTTTTCCAACACATGGAATTATGTACTTGGGGATGAAAATATCACCCCCTATATATAGAGGTAATGACCGAAATTTTATGTGTTATTGGGCCTTGGAGAAAATCTTTTCTTAGACTCTAAGAAATCTTGAATATATCTCATATATTCTTTTCTCCACAATAAAATATTCCACAAAAATCTCATCCTCCATATTTGCTTGCAATTTTCGAAAATTACTAGGTGTAGATTCCAAGATTTGGATTTTCTTGAATATATGAGATAATCTTGTATTCCAAGAATACTTATCCTCCATAATATCTTTCCAAGAAAATCAACAAAATCTAATCTTCCCTAACAAGGCATATTTTCGAAAAACAAAGAAAAATCAGCATGTTTATTTTCTTTTTATTTTAATCACCTTATCATTATTGGGCTACTTAATGGGCTACTTGAGGGGCCTTAAGGAGAATTAAGATTGGACCTCCTAATGGACTTCTGAATTTCAATATTGAGCCCCAATATAATTCAGCCCATTAATATTAATTATTACCACTAATAAATTAATATTGCACTATCCATCTTAATCCATATTACGATAATATGGGCTCCCGGTTATTATTTCCCGCGTTTAAGATTATCAAGTCCATTAATTAATCAAGCTTCCGAATAGCTCCAAATTAATTAACATCTTTCACCTTGGAGTAAAGACAGCTCAACATTATTATTCGTACCGAAGAAACTAATTCTTCACTTGCAAGATTTGGTACAATAAAACTTCTGAGCCCACCAAGGGGACTAATCACACGAGCCGTACTCGCACGCGTTTCTCCGTATTAAATCTTAGCAACCGTCGTATGATTAATATTACTGCCCAAGACACAAAGTTCGAAGTCACAATGATTCTCACCCAACATGAATCAAAGCAGTAACTACTAAGCACACACAGTCCTATTTAAGTGACGGAGATTAAGAAACAACAACCACTGAGGTCTAATTCTTCACCTTTCAGAACAGAAGAATTTCTCCTCGCTGTAGGACCTCTTCAACACATACTAAATGTGCTAGTGCAATCTCTTGGTCAAGACAGACCAATCTGAGCCTTACACATCGACCTTTCACGGTGGATTGTTCAATTCCACCTAGGCCGTGAAAATATACGTTTATTTACAAGTAAACTGTTAATGTCGTCTTCCGTGATCGGGTATCACCACATTAACTACAATGTAACACGTACTATATATTGAACGGTTTGCAATAGAAATTCAACATTCAATCATAACTAAAGCAAATGCGATAAAAGAATTATTCTCATAAAACGAGTGTTTGATACACGAGTTATACAAAGTAAAAGCATACTTTCACGTATAACTCCAACAGGATGGAGTGGCCACCGACATGGGGACTGACAGTGAAAGGCGGCCGATTTGGAACCAATTCCTCCGGTACTGGGATTCTCCTGCATTCAAAGAGAAGTCGGCGAAAAATAAGGCAAATCGGCGTAGTGACCCTGATGGAGAAGGGATGGCGAGACATCGGGCCGGTTCTCGGTCCATTTATGAGCACGGGTTGAGATTTGTAAGTTTCGTCTTTAATTTTGTAATTTTTGAATTTTTATTATTTTTTTCCCTAATTTTTATGAGTGAGCAAGGACGCGAGCCCTCTCATTTTGAGAGATTGCAGCTCGCCCACCCATTCGTCGAGGAGACTGGGAAGTCTACCTACGGTCGTACCACTGAGATCCACGTAAGTATTATTTCAATATTAATAGTATTATTTAAATTTTTAATATTAAAAGTATTTTTTATATTTTGTGTTCAATTTATTTAATTTTTTGTATAATTAATTTGCAGAGAAAGATGCTCGAGGACCTTGCCTCTCAGCCTCAGCCTGAGGAAACGGCAGAGGGGTCGGGGTCGATGCCCCCCACACAGCCTTCTGTTGACGTTCAAAATGAATTGTACTTCAAGAACGTCAAGGCTAAAAAGGGGCGGTTCGCTAGATTGGGCAGCTTCGGAAAGAACTTTTTTCGACCTCGTGGCTCAGGCTCATCCTCCTCTCAGTCTTCCATCGACTCTCATCCCAGTGAGGTCGAGAGGCAGCTTGGCACGGTGGTGGAGTAGATGAAGAACATGCAGAGGCAGCAGCAAGAGAAGGAAGAGTATGAGAGGCAGCAGCGAGAGGCGCACGACCGGTATACAGCCGAGATGGAGCGGTAACGGGTCGAGGTGCAGGAGTATACAGCCGACATGCAGGCGTGGTGGCAGATATTCGCCTCTGATTCAATGCCACGAGCGCAAATGCCTGCACCACCGATGCCGCCGATCCCGCCGACCCAGCCATCGATGCCGCTGATTGTTAACCTGGGCGAGGATGAGGAGGAAGAGGAAGACGGATTTAATTCCGATGGTTAAAAAATTTTGATTTTAATAACTATGAAGTACAATTTTTTTTAATTTGAATTGTTACTTTAATTTATAATTTTGTGAATTTATTTTAGTTTGAATTTACTTTTATTTAATGGACACAACATTTATAAAAACAAGTGAGAAACGAAAATGAATTAATTTGGTGAATTATGAAGAAAAAAAAAACGAGTCAATTTGGATACATATACAATTAATTGCATACAAATGAACGAATTATAATTTTAAGCGGGAGTCGAAATAAATAATTTTACAGAAATAATGAAAATTAAATGGCCCCAATATTTATAAAAATAAGTTATAAATGAAAATGAATTAATTTGGTGAATTATGGAAAAAACGAGTCAATTGGATACATATACAATTAATTGCATACAAATGAATGAATTATAATTTTAAGCGAGAGCCTAAATAAATAATTTTACCAAACTAATAAAAATTAAATGGACACAACATTTATAAAAATAAGTGAGAAACAAAAATGAATTAATTTGGTGAATTATAGAAAAAAAATGAGTCAATTTGGATACATATACAATTGATTGCGTACAAATGAACGAATTATAATTTTAAGCGGGAGTCAAAATAAATAATTTTACCAAACTAATAAAAATTAAATGGCCACAACATTTATAAAAACAAGTGAGAAACAAAATTGAATTAATTTGGTGAATTATAGAAAAAAATGAGTCAATTTGGATACATATACAATTAATTGCGTACAAATGAACGAATTATAATTTTAAGCGGGAGTCGAAATAAATAATTTTACCAAACTAATAAAAATTAAATGGCCACAACATTTATAAAAACAAGTGAGAAACAAAAATGAATTAATTTGGTGAATTACAGAAAAAAAAAAGAGTCAATTTGGATACATATACAATTAATTGCGTACAAATGAACGAATTATAAAATTATGCATTGTCGAAATAAATAATTTTACAAAATAAAAAAAATAGTTGGGCAAAATATTTTAATAAACAACTTAGATACGAAAAGAAATTAATTTGGTGAATTATAAAAAAAAAGACTTAATTTGAATACTTATACAATTAATTGCATAAAAATGAACGAAAGTAGCTTGTGTGTAATACCCCGTCCCGTTCTATACCCTTTTTCTTAATTAGAAACCTTATTTTATTTTACTTTTTTTTATTATTCTTTGTTTCTTTTAATTTTAATTTATTTTGTGTGTTATTTGTGTATTTAAATATATATACCCTTTTTATAAATTCCTAAATTCGAAGAAAGAAATTGAATCTTTCAAACGAATGAAGGACTACGAGAAATTAATTATTCAAATTAAATTAAGGATTTCGATCCGTATAATTTATTGAGAAAAATCAAAATACAATAAAATATTAATTGAGTTATAAAACTGTATTAATTTCCGAATCGGGGTTACACTCGTGAACCAAACGACCCCTAAACCGTATCAGTTGGGAACGAAAATATCAATTTTTTTGGATAAGAATTGAGAGAGTAGATAAGTCTTGAAAGGAATTAGTATAAATAGAAAAAGTCAATCTTCTCTCCTCATTTTTTCATTCACGCGCTTATCTTTTTTTTCCTCTCAAATTTTTCTCTCAAAATTTCCTTTCTCCGCCTTCGACTTTCCGACGACCCAACGCCGCCTTCTGCCTCCCTTCTCCGACCACCGGCGCCACTCTCCCTCTCTCTCCGTCGCGACGAGCGCCGCCGACCCACCGCCGTGCTCAGGCCGCCGCGACGCCTCCCCCGCTCACCGTCGTCGCCGCTCAGCCGAAGCTCCGCCACCGCGACCGCGACCCAGACGCGACGCCGCCCGTCTTTCTTCCTCCTCCGGCGTTCCACCACCGCCACCGAAGTCCCGTCGCTCTCTGTAACGCCCCGAATCCAAAACACATAAATATCTCAGATTCGAGGTGCCACTTGTAACTAAAATCCGAACTATAAAATTTTTGATATAAAAAAGGGATAACAAAATCAGAGATGAGTTTTATGCAGCGGAAGAAATGAGTATAATATTTAAATAAGTACCTCAGACATATATATATATATATATATATATATATATATATGAATATAAAGCTTAGTATTTAACAGTAACATTTTATTTAAGTGGGGAACTCCGTGTCGTCTCTATTACTGTCCTTGCTCCACGAACTCATAATCTGCAAGGGTTGTAAAAAGGGGGCGTGAGATTTGAATTCTCACGTATGGGTGATTTGCAACGTCATGGGATTGGTAAATCCGAAATATATTAAATTATACGCATTGAGAAAATATATAATTTATTTAAGCAGTTGATATACAACACAAAAGTAACAAGATCACGTAACAATTAATTGGGCATAACAGGGTTTCACATCATATAATTGATACATCACAAGTTAATTCACATTAAGGGACAAAGCCCAAAATCATTTTCAAGTATTGGCCAAATCTGCCAAAATCATTTCCAACACATTGTAAATCTCCCCCAAACCATTTCTCACCAACAAATCCATTCATTTCATTCATCCATGTGACCATGAATCTGAATAATTAATATCACTCATGGCCACCACAAATAATATCAGCGACCATGAATCTGATCTATTATCACTCATGGCCGTACGTGTCAATCCACAAACAAAACTGCTCAATGATTACTCGCTTTCCACTTTCCCATAAAGACTGTCATTTCAAATTGTGGGGAGAATTCACATAATTCGTACTTAAACAGATTCATGCTCACAAAATGCCCTTGTCTCATGCAATCGTCATAGTTCATATAATCAACAAACATAAACCATCCATGTAAGGTATATATAATTATATCACATAATACAAGCAGTTATATAATAGGGTGTACATTTATGTTGGATTAGTTGTTTTAGATTAATTTAGTCGAGTTCAGAGTATACCAGCACAACGTATTATTAGCAGATCAATCAACAGATCATCACCCACCTATTTGCTCCGGGTCCCGAGAATGATGTATAAACAGATGGTTGAATCCCTCGTGCGTATCCCGATTAGCACAGAGTCCTAATACAGAATTATTTGATTTAAAGTTGTCTCTTGGATTATCGAAAGGCCTAAAAGTACTTGTTACGAAACGAGGAAGTTGTTGTCTTGAAAACTTGCTGAAAAGACCTACTTAAAAACACACACTATTTTGGTAAAAACACCACTCCTAAAAAGGTGAGTGTATTGAGGGGTGTATTTACTAATATACTTGTGGTATGACTATTTCGATTACTACAAAAACAGTCTTTTGATAAGTACACCCCTTTTTAAGAGGAGGTGTATTAGGGGGTGTATTTACTAAAAGCAGTGGTGTAACAGGGGGGTGTATTTACTGAATTCAGGGTGTCCTTAATAAAGGCCTTTTTATAAAGTTAAAAGCATATCCATCTAATATTTTCTTGAAATAAATAAAAGAAAGAAATATTTATTTAAATAATAATATTAATAAAATTCCCAAATTAATATTTTTCTTGAAAATAATTAAAAGAATAAGAAAGTTTAATAAATAATATTAATATAATTAAAACCTCAATTTAATATTTTCTTTTAAAAAATTTATATTTTATTTTAAAAGAATTTTGAGTATAAATTATACTTTATAAATAAAATTCCCTTTATTAAACTTATTTTGTTTAAAGAATATTATACTAAAAATAATATAATATATACTTTTCTTTATAATTAATAATACTTTTTAAAAAATAGAAGGATAATACTATTTTCCAAAATATTCTTTTTCATTTGTTTCAAACATTTGAACGGTAGAAGACGAGTTTCCCTTTGTCTTTAAAAATTCAACTAATATTACTAATAACTAATTTCATCACCATTCACTTAATTCGATAATACCAACCAGTTAAATCAATAACACCAAATAGTTAAACCAACCATACTAGACAACTATTCCAAACAATACTAAACTATAAAACCAACAATACTAAACAATTAAAACAACTAACACTAAACAATCATATCCACTGTTTTGAACCATCAACAACCAAAATTCGTATCACTGCTTGAACACCACTTTTACTTCTAATTTCATCTTACAAGATTAACCAAAATATTCAAAGACACTAAACAGTCAAACCAACATCACTAAACAAGTAAATCAATAATACTAATAAACTATAACCACGGCTCTGAACAAAACCAAGTTGAACAACCTTATTCCCAAACTAGAAATTACAAGAGAAAAAGGGGAAAAACTAGAAATCTTACGAGTCCCAAAACGGGCAGCCTAACGGCGCTCGTTTAAAGATTCGTGGGGTAAATTCGGCAGCGTAACGGCGTCGTCCTGGATTTTCCGAAAACAAAACAAGCAGCTAATCAATACTACGATAACGTCTCGATCGGAATTGAAAAGAAATTAAATCAAACTGTGAGTATTTAAATCAAAGGGCTATGGATTTGAACAAAATAGATTTTGGATTCAAACGAGACTCACCCAGGGAGGAGGGCGAATCAGCGGCGTCGGCGTTAGGGGCGACGGCGGCGCTTCGGCGGTGGTGGGCGACGGCGGCGGTTGGCTTCGCTTGCCGAAACAGGGGAGACGGCGCGGTGCTGGAAGAGCGGCGGAGCTTCGCGGCGCTGGGCGGAGAGGCGTACGGCGACGGCTCTGCTCCAGCGGCGTCGCGACGGCGGCTGCTTGGTGGCGCGACGGTCGAGCAGGGGCGGCGTCGCGCGGCGGCTGGGGTGGCGCAGCGGTGGGCGGTGCTGGCGTCTGTGAAGGCGGCGCCGGCGCGATTGGTGGGAGGAGGGAGAAGGGCGTCGGAGCTTCGTGGCTAGGGCGCGGTGGTGCGATCGGAGGGAGGAGAGGAGGAAGGAAAATAGGATGCGTTTTTCTTTTTCTTGGAGAGAGAAAAGAGAAGCCGCGTTTGGTTTATGAGAGAGAGAGATATGTACGAGTGAAAATTGGGAAACTGATTATGAATTCTTCTTGAAAGGAACGGTTCATATTTATAGAAAAACAAAAGTCTAATTAATTAATTAAAAGGGAAAAGAAAATGATAAATCTTGTGGTTAGAAATGAAAGTAAGAATTTTAGGATATTTTCCTTCTCAACTCATACACCTTATGAATTGTTTAGTGCACTAATTTAATTCCGAAAATAAAATTAATACAGTTTTAAAACTCGATTAATATTTTCTTGTATTTTAATTATTCTCAACACATTATACGGATCGAAAACATAATTTAAAACTTTAATAATTAATTTCTCGTAGTCCTTTATTCGTTTGAAAGTTTCGTTTTCTTTCTTCGAACTTAGGAATTTATAAAAGGGTATATATTTAAATTACACAGTAGCACACAAAATAATAATATTAAAAGAAACAAGAATAATAATAATATATAATTAAGGTCTCTAGCAAAATAAAAGGTATAAAACGGGACGGGGTATTACACTCTCGCTCTCTCCCCCTCTGTTCGAAGCGCCGCTGCCTCAGCCAATAGCGCCGCCGCATCGAGGCCGAAGCCAGCTCCGCCGTCGCCGCCTCTTCCTCAACCTTCGATTAGATGAAATCTTTCCTCTTTTCTTCGAATTTCATTCCATTTAATTTGATTTCGAATACCGGTTTATTCCAATTTCTAACCGAGACCTTATTTCGTTTAATTTTCCGTTCAATTTGACACCGTTGAACCGGTTGCTGTTGCCGAATTTCTGGAAATTCCAACCGACGCCGTTAGGCTGCCCAATTCACTTTTCCGAATTCCCGAACGACGTCGTTAGGCTGCCCAATTCTTCGAACGAATTATCGATATCCCAATCGACGCCGTTAGGCCGCCCGTTTAACACCTCGAAACGGAATCGTAAGGTTTCTACCTTCGTTTTTTTTTCTTCTTGGGTAGATTCTGGATTATTTTTGTCAATTTGTTAGAATCTTGGAACAGGGAAAAGAATGAAAAACTTACTGTTAGTTTTAGTTAGATGGTTTAGTGTTGATTGTTGACTTGTGTAGTATTGTTATTTTGCCCTCTTGTATCACTCTTTAGAAGTAGGATTTGGATAGTTGTTTTCCTTGTTTTTATTCCTTCACAAACATGAGTTGGACTGTTGGAATTAGCTGAGTTAGTATATTGATTTTTAGTTGACCGGTTGATATGTATTACTGTTTTAGATGTATGGTATTAATGACTTAGTGGACTAGTATTATTCTTATGGATGTTTAGTATCCCTATTTTGATGAGTTGGTATTATTATTTGGATGATGATTTTCAAGGGTACAACACTTTTGTTTTGAATCCATAGGCAAAGGGAAACTCGTCTTCCCCTTATGCGACTATTAGAATTTAAGAACCAAAAGTTAAGTCTTTAAAAAAAATATCCAATTTAGTAAAAGAGTTTTCTTGGAAAAAAAATTATTAATAAATTCTTTTAAAAAAATGAGAAATAGAATTCTTAAGAAAGAAAACCTTTTCTTTAATTTTATTAATTTTTCTAAGTAATAATCTTATTTTTCTAAGTAATTCCAAGTTTAATAATTATATTTTTCCTTAAAGGGCCTTTATTAAGGACACCACTGAAATTAGTGAATACACCCCCCTAATACACCTCCTCTCAAAAAGGGGTGTACTTATCAATTGGAAATCAACCTTTGAAAACTTTAGTTTTCAATAGTTTTCTAAAGACAACAATCTACTCAATCCTCGAGTTTCACACTCTTAAGCTTTTCAAATTCAAAAGTCAATCTTTTAATCAAAATACTCCTTATTAGGATTCTGTACTTTTCGGGACACGCACGGAGGACTCGACCGTCTGCATATACAATATTCCCAGAACTCAGAACAATCAGGTGGGTTATGATCTGTTGATTGATCTGCTAATAATAACGTCGTGCCGGTATTTCCTGAATTCGATTAAATCAAATCAAATATATCTAATCCAACATAAATGTAACACCTATCTATATAACTGTTTGGATTATGTGATATAACTATATATGTTATATATTAGTCTGTTGTTTTATGAATCGATCACCATTGCATGAGTAAACACCTTACGTGAGCATGAACCAGTTCAGTTGTCAGTCAAGTATTTTTCTCTGTAAAGTTTATTGAGTCAGTTTTGTGGAAAGTCAGTATGTACGGAGTCGGGATCGAGTTTTAAATCCGACCTCCGGGGCCGCTGTCGGGGACGCCCTCGGAATCAAGGTTGTTGATCAAGTAGATCTGGTCCCCGGTCAGCTGTCGTTAGACGCACTGGGAATAAGGCCATTGATACTTGCTTATTTTGAGGGATGTTATGGTTGGATGATGTGAGTTTGTGTGGTTGGATTAGGTAAGTTTTGGTTGGAGTTGAAAAGGATAACTTTGTTGATTGGTTGGAGTTGAAAATGGATACTTTTATGGAAGTGGAATGGTCGTACGTTTATGGTTTGTCAGTTTGTGATAATATGTGATATGATTTGGGCTTTGCCCTAATGTGAATCAACTTGTGCTATTTCAATTATATTATGCGAAATATGCTTAAATGCCGTTTAAACTTTATAATCTTATATATGTCAACTGATTAAATAAAATAAACACTTTATTAATGAGTATAACTTAATGTATTTCGGATTTACCAATCCCATGATGTTGCAATCACCCATATGTGAGAATTCAATTCTCACGCCCCTTTTTTCCTAACCCCTTGCAGATTACAATTACGGGGAGCAAGGACAGTGACACAGAAGACACAAAGTTTCCCATTTGCTTAAAATATTATTAATAATAAAATGATGCCTATTATTTCTATTTCCCAAATAAATATTATCGCTACTGCCATGCAAGACGATACTCTTACCGTGTGTTTCAATTATCCAAACTCAGTGTGTATTATTCTGAAGATACAGAACCCTCTATCCATCTTTATATATATATACAAATACACTTACGTTATAATATTTATTCCTACTTATCCGCTGCATGAAACTTCTCTCTCAATTCAGTTATATTCCTTTATAAAATTTTATAGTTCGGACTTTTGATCACAATAACACTTCGAATCCGATATAATTAATATATTCTGGATTCGGGGCGTTACAGGTGGTATCAGAGCGTAGGTTCAAAACTTTCGGACCCAACCCCAAATCTTTTTTCCCGTTCCACTAAAATTATTTATTATCACTTAAGTATTAAAATAT
Organism: Ballota nigra; assembly: GCA_947034835.1. Classification (NCBI taxonomy): domain Eukaryota; kingdom Viridiplantae; phylum Streptophyta; class Magnoliopsida; order Lamiales; family Lamiaceae; genus Ballota; species Ballota nigra. Next base: position 100,663,675 of record OX344724.1, on the reverse strand, counting down.
TAAAATTTTCTGAGGGAAACGTGTCTCTGGTTACTGTCTACAAGCTCCTCGAAGGTACGTTACTACTTTTATAAAATTGCTTAAAGGCCTTTAAATTCGCAACTGCTTGACTTCATAATATTAACCGATCAAAAAGGTTACGATAACTCAAAATAACGTTCGTACTACGAAGGAGGAACTACAAAATCTAGTCTAAATTGCTTTTGAAACTCGAATAATTGATAAGAATGCTCGAATAATTTGTGAACTTCATAAATGATATTATGTGATTTCTTTGATTACATGCTTTAAATATTTACTTTACGATTATTTTTCCTTTTAAACTAAAATTTGACTAGAACTTTCCTTTCCCTATAGGAAGCCTAAGATGGATGTGGCCCAGTACTTAGAGATTGAGCAGTTAGAAGTAGAGACCATTGATGCCTTCACTGCCCGCTTTTTAGAGTCACGCGAAAGGACAAGGACTGCCCCGGAGCCCCACATCGAGACTGACTTCGCAGCTGCGACCCGATTCGCGGGAGGAGTGATCGAAATCTTCCACCTCATCACTGCCGGACTGTTAGATCGTATGAGGGTGGACGACCCAGAGCAGGGACCTCAGGTTCACCTAGACGCCTACTGGGTGGAAGCTCAGAGGGTGATTCGGCACGCGGATGTTAACCGCGGGCTGTCTTACCAGACCGCTGCACTCGCCGAGCACGATCTGGCCACATCGGACGGTCACCGGGAGGACGCCATGCTAGCACAGGCGTCGGCCGTTGCGGCTAGAGCAACCGCCGTCTCCCAGGACGAGTACTCTCACATCGCTACTCGGAGGGCCGACCTACACTTAGAGGCAGCTCTCGTGCAGCGGGATACCTCTATCACCTACTGGGTAGCGAGTGGACTGGCTGGAGAGGGACCTTTCGTCTTGGGAGAAGCCGCACATCCTATGATAGAGTTAGCGAGAGTCGAGCCCGAGATTATCGAATTTGAGGGAGACGAGCCAGAGGTAGAGATAGATTCCCCGCCAGAGTCAGAGGTTGATGACTAGTTGGACTACCAAACTTTGTATATAGTAGTAGATGCATATATATAGTATAGGTGGTAGCCGTTTGACTTATAGTAGTAGTCATTTTGCGTGGTCGTTTTCCTTATAGGCCATTGCAGCGTAGCTCTAACCCCTCATTTTGTCGCTCGTAGTCCATATTGATGTGAGGACACGATGCTATAGCATTACCTAGAACCCTTTTGCATTCCATGACGAATGTAAGGAGACTGACTCCGTAGAACCAAAACTTTTTATATATATACATACTTATTATGTGCTCACTACTTGTCAATGTGTTTTACTTGCTTTATATATTGACTGCCATATATTTTATCTGATTATCGCTTAATGACATATCACTGGTTCCTAGAATACTGTGCGAATGTGAGCACTGTACCATTGAGGGCCCCAATGCGAAGCGGTGAATTACGTACCACACGTGTTTCAATGCTAGCGTTGTGTTGATTTGGTTAATCCGGTTATGTTTTTATAATATTCTCATACCTATACATATTGTAACAATATTATTCTTTTCGATCAAAACTATCTTTAGAATGACACCCGGACGTAAACGTGGACGACCCCGCGTTAACCCTATCCCTGAACCCGTGGATCCGATAGAACAAGACGCACCCCTTCAGGCTGAACCTGAGCCGCCTCAACAGGCCGCGCCAGAAAACGATATTGCGAGAGAAATACTGATCTCTCTTCAGAACTACATTCAGCAGCAAGCCCCACCACCTCCTCCGCCGTTGTACGAGCCTATACCTCAGATAGCGCCCAGGGCGAATGACTTTGTCGAACACTTTTGACGACTGCAGCCACCTAGGCTGGATGGGAAAAAAGATCCCTTTGAAGTTGAGGAGTAGATATCGGGATTGGAACGTATCTTCAGACACATGGCTCTGGCTGATGCACAGAAAATCTCCTGTGCCCAGTTCCAACTAATGGAGGATGCAGCCCAATGGTGGGAGTCTTATGAACGAACTATGGACGAAGAAGCTAGACAGGTCCTTACTTGGGAGGACTTTAAGAAAGCTATACTGGATCGATACTTTCCACGAGTCCTGAGGGATCGGAAAGAACAGGAATTTGTCAACCTTCGACAGGGAACTCTCTCAGTGATAGAGTACGAGAGAAGGTTCAACCAACTGTCTCGTTATGCCCCACATCTGGTGGGTGACAATGAAAGGAAAGCTCGCATGTTCGAGCAGGGTTTGAGGCCCGAGATAACAGGAATTATAATTGGCCTTCAGGTGCCAAACAATGGAGAAGTTTTCCACCGAGCATTGATGGTTTCGATCAGTCAAAACTTGGAGTACAAACAAACTCCGACTACTGTCCCTGTCAATCGGAATTGGCAACCACCCTTTAAAAGAAATCCAGTTCCGCAATCCAGGGGGAACAACTTTGTTGGCCCTCGAGCCAACCAGAACTGTCAAAGGTGTGGAAGGAGACACTGGGGACCCTGTAGTCAGGGAGGAGTAGTTTACTTTCGTTGCCATCAACCAGGGCACAAGTCCAATGAATGTGTTCAGCCACCGAGCAGCAACCGTCAACCGGTTAATAATGCTCAGTACCGCCCTCAGCAGGCAAACAATTATCAGGTTCGTCAGCTGCCTGCACCTAACAACCGTCAGGCAGGACCCCCAGTCAGAGGTCCGCCTAACCAAGGTCAGAGAAGGCCAGGCCACGTGAATGCTATCCTAGAGGAAGGGGAAAGCAGTGGAGAGCAACTTCGCCTGAAAGGACCAGCTCAGCCTGAGCAGCACGAGACGCTAGCAGGTACTGTCTTTGTACTTGAAAAACCTGCGTATGTATTGTTTGATACTGGAGCATCTCATTCCTTTATATCTGATAACTTTAAAAGAAAGTTAGGACTAGTCGAGGAAAAAGGAAGAGTTTTAAACGTTAGTATTCCATCTGGAACTACTATGGAAATTGAGGGTCAAATTAGAGGTTTACCTCTAACGCTAGACAATCATTTGATAGAGTCCGACCTTCACGTCCTTAAGATGAAAACCTTTGACATAATCTTAGGCATTGACTGGTTAACGAGAAACAAAGCAATAATAAAATGCGCCGAACGCGAGATCGACCTCGAAACTCGTGATGGCCAACGCTTCGCGTTTCGTGAAATCAAGACCAAGAAGGAAACCCGAGTAATATCAGCAATCCAAGCTGCTGCAATATTACGAAAAGAGAAATGCCAAGCTTACCTTGTTCACATCTCAGCAGGAGAGATAGACGATAAGTTACGCATCAAAGTGCCAATTGTGGATGGATATCTTGACGTATTCCCCGAGGAATTAAACGGGTTACCTCCTGATCGTCAGATAGAGTTCTCCATCGACTTGATACCTGGGGCAGCACCAGTATCTAAAGCACCCTATCGAATGGCTCCAAAGGAGTTAGAAGAACTGAAGGAACAACTGCAAGGTTTGCTTGAAAAGAAGTTCATCAGACCTAGTGCATCACCATGGGGAGCACTCGTGTTGTTCGTAAAAAAGAAAGATGGAACTTTCCGTATGTGCATAGACTACCGAGGTCTCAATCAACTGACCATTAAGAACAAATACCCTCTTCCGAAGATAGAAGACTTGTTTGATCAGTTAAAGAATGCTACGATATTCTCAAAGATCGATCTGAGGTCTGGTTATCACCAGCTAAAGGTCAAGAGCGAGGATATCCCGAAGACAGCATTCCGGACTCGGTATGGACATTACGAGTTCACCGTGATGCCCTTTGGAGTAACGAATGCTCCAGCGATCTTCATGGATCTGATGAATAGAGTATTTCATCCGTACCTGGATCAATTCGTCATTGTCTTCATCGACGACATACTCGTGTACTCTAAGAGCAAAGAGCAACACGAAGAACATCTCAAAGCAGTCTTAGGGACAATGAGACGAGAGAAGTTGTATGCCAAATTCAGCAAGTGTGAATTTTGGATCGACCGTGTTATGTTTTTAGGACATATAATCTCCGCAAAAGGGATTGAAGTGGACCCAGCAAATGTAGAAGCCATCATGAACTGGAAGGCACCTACCAACGTCAATGAAATTCGTAGTTTTCTTGGGTTAGCAGGTACTACCGCAGGTTCATACAAGATTTTTCCAGCATTGCGAAAGCACTGATGAAACTGACCAAGAAAACTGAGAAGTTTACTTGGGATTCAACTTGTGAGGAAAGCTTTCAAGAACTAAAGAAAAGGCTAAACACGTCGCTTGTGTTAACCATCCCAGATGGATCAGAAGGATTCGTCATTTACACAGACGCTTCTTTGTCAGGTTTGGGTTGTATTTTGATGCAGAATAAGAAAGTTGTAGCTTATGCATCTCGGCAACTTAAAGACCACGAACAAAACTACCCAACACACGACTTAGAACTGGCCGCAGTAGTTCACGCGTTGAAAATTTGGAGACACTACTTATATGGGGGAAAGTGTGAGATCTACACTGACCATAAGAGCCTGAAATACTTCTTCACGCAGAAGGAATTGAACATGCGTCAGAGAAGATGGCTCGAATTGGTAAAAGATTACGATTGCACTATCCACTATCACCCTGGAAAGGCAAACGTAGTGGCAGACGCTTTGAGTAGAAAGGAAGATACAAAACTAAGCGTTGTTCCGACCATACAATTACCACTAATGGGAGAACTCTCTCGTTTAAACATAGAATTTTCCACACAGTGTTGTGCAGATTCCATGGTTTACGCGTTTACCCTACAACCGACCTTACGAGAAAGGATCCTAGGAGCGCAAAAGGACGATAAATTCTTGAGAGGAAAATGTAAGCGCGCTAAGGAATGAACCATTCAGAGGTTCGTGTTGGGTACTGATGGAGCTTTAATGTTCGATAACAGAATCTGTGTGCCTAAGGATGACGGAATGAGGAACGAAATTCTGAAAGAGGCACACAACACTCCTTACACCGTTCACCCCGGAGAGACGAAAATGTACCGGGGACTGAAAGAGAACTTTTGGTGGAGAGGTATGAAGAGATCGATAGCTCAATTCGTCAGGAGTTGTTTAACCTGTCAACGAGTTAAAACAGATCACCAATGACCTCCAGGGTTGTTGCAACCTCTAGAGATGCCAGAATGGAAATGGGAGAACATCACTATGGATTTTGTCACCGAATTTCCGAAAACGGTGAAGAATCACGATGCCACTTGGGATATCGTAGATAGACTTACGAAAACTGCCGATTTTATCCCTATAAGAATGACGTATACGTTAGACAAGCTTGCCCAACTATACATAGCAGAGATAGTCAGACTGCACGGAGTACCAGTTTCAATAGTATCCGATAGAGACCCCCGTTTTACTTCCAAGTTCTGGGGAAGTCTGCAACGAGCCTTAGGTACTGAATTGAAGTTCAGCACCGCGTACCACCCACAGACTGACTGACAATCGGAAAGGACCATTCAAACGCTTGGAGATATGCTCAGAGCTTGCGCTCTAGATCTTGAAGGAAGTTTGGAAAGCCACCTACCATTGGTAGAGTTTGCATATAACAACAGTTATCAAGCAACAATACAAATGGCGCCGTATGAAGCGCTCTACGGGAAGAGGTGTAGATCGCCAGTTTGTTGGGACAAAGTCGGGATTCGAAAGATTCTCGGACCCGAGCTAGTCGAAAGATCGGCTGAGATAGTCGCAAAGATTAAAGAGAGAATCAAGTCGGCCCAGGACCGTCAGAAATCTTATGCAGACACCCGAAGAAGGGATTTACAATTTGACATTGGCGAGAAAGTATTTCTCAAAGTTGCACCAATGAAAGGTCTAATCCGTTTTGGGAAAAGAGGTAAACTAAAGCCGCGATACATTGGACTATTCGACATCCTGAACAGAATCGGGGATGTGGCTTATCGCATAGTTTTACCACCGGAATTATCACGAGTGCATAATGTGTTCCACATATCTACACTCAGGAAATACGTGAGCGATCCAAATCATGTTATTAATCACGTAGAATTAGGTCTAAGCAGTGACCTGACTTATGAAGAAGTTCCAGTAACTATCTTAGGAAGAAAGTTACACTTGCTAAGGAATCGAGAGATACCTTTAGTTCTAGTTCAGTGGAGCCGACACGGGAAAGAAGAAGCGACTTGGGAAAGAGAGGATGAAGTCCTAGCCAAATACCCTCAATGCTTAAGTAGTACCTAAGAGATGAATTTCGGGGGCGAAATTCTGTTAAGGGGGTGAGGATGTAATACCCCGTCCCGTTCTATACCCTTTTTCTTAATTAGAAACCTTATTTTATTTTACTTTTTTTTATTATTCTTTGTTTCTTTTAATTTTAATCTATTTTGTGTGTTATTTGTGTATTTAAATATATATACCCTTTTTATAAATTCCTAAATTCGAAGAAAGAAATTGAATCTTTCAAACGAATGAAGGACTACGAGAAATTAATTATTCAAATTAAATTAAGGATTTCGATCCGTATAATTTATTGAGAAAAATCAAAATACAATAAAATATTAATTGAGTTTTAAAACTGTATTAATTTCCGAATCGGGGTTACACTCGTGAACCAAACGACCCCTAAACCGTATCAGTTGGGAACGAAAATATCAATTTTTTTGGATAAGAATTAAGAGAGTAGATAAGTCTTGAAAGGAATTAGTATAAATAGAAAAAGTCAATCCTCTCTCCTCATTTTTTCATTCACGCACTTATCTTTTTTTTCCTCTCAAATTTTTCTTTCAAAATTTCCTTTCTCCGCCTTCGACTTTCCGGCGACCCAACGCCGCCTTCTGCCTCCCTTCTCCGACCACCGGCGCCACTCTCCCACTCTCTCCATCGCGACGAGCGCCGCCGACCCACCGCCGTGCTCAGGCCGCCGCGACGCCTCCCCCGCTCACCGTCGTCGCCGCTCAGCCGAAGCTCCGCCACCGCGACCGCGACCCAGATGCGACGCCGCCCTTCTTTCTTCCTCCTCCGGCGTTCCACCACCGCCACCGAAGTCCCGTCGCTCTCGCTCTCTCCCCCTCTGTTCGAAGCGCCGCCGCGTCGAGGCCGAAGCCAGCTCCGCCGTCGCTGCCTCTTCCTCAACCTTCAGTTAGATGAAATCTTTCCTCTTTTCTTCAAATTTCATTCCGTTTAATTCGATTTCGAATACCGATTTATTCCAATTTCTAACCGAGACCTTATTTCGTTTAATTTTCCGTTCAATTTGACGCCGTTGAACCGGTTGCTGTTGCCGAATTTCTGGAAATTCCAACCGACGACGTTAGGCTGCCCAATTCACTTTTCCGAATTCCCGAACGACGCCGTTAGGCTGCCCAATTCTTTGAACGAATTATCGATATCCCAATCGACGCCGTTAGGCCGCCCGTTTAACACCTCGAACCGGAATCGTAAGGTTTCTACCTTCGTTTTTTTTCTTCTTGGGTAGATTCTGGATTATTTTTGTCAATTTGTTAGAATCTTGGAACAGGGAAAAGAATGAAAAACTTAATGTTAGTTTTAGTTAGATGGTTTAGTGTTGATTGTTGACTTGTGTAGTATTGTTATTTTGCCCTCTTGTATCACTCTTTAGAAGTAGGATTTGGATAGTTGTTTTCCTTGTTTTTATTCCTTCACAAACATGAGTTGGACTGTTGGAATTAGCTGAGTTAGTATATTGATTTTTAGTTGACTGGTTGATATGTATTAATGTTTTAGATGTATGATATTAATGACTTAGTGGACTAGTATTATTCTTATGGATGTTTAATATCCCTGTTTTGATGAGTTGGTATTATTATTTGGATGATGATTTTCAAGGGTACAACACTTTTGTTTTGAATCCATAGGGCAAAGGGAAACTCGTCTTCCCCTTATACGACTATTAGAATTTAAGAACCAAAAGTTAAGTCTTTTAAAAAAATATCCAATTTAGTAAAAGAGTTTTCTTGGAAAAAAAAATTATTAATAAATTCTTTTAAAAAAAATGAGAAATAGAATTCTTAAGAAAGAAAACCTTTTCTTTAATTTTATTAATTTTTCTAAGTAATAATCTTATTTTTCTAAGTAATTCCAAGTTTAATAATTATATTTTTCCTTAACGGGCCTTTATTAAGGACACCACTGAAATTAGTGAATACACCCCCCTAATACACCTCCTCTCAAAAAGGGGTGTACTTATCAATTGGAAATCAACCTTTGAAAACTTTAGTTTTCAATAGTTTTCTAAAGACAACAATCTACTCAATCCTCGAGTTTCACACTCTTAAGCTTTTCAAATTCAAAAGTCAATCTTTTAATCAAAATACTCCTTATTAGGATTCTGTACTTTTCGGGACACGCACGGAGGACTCGACCGTCTGCATATACAATATTCCCAGAACTCAGAACAATCAGGTGGGTGATGATCTGTTGATTGATCTGCTAATAATAACGTCGTGCCGGTATTTCCTGAACTCGATTAAATCAAATAAAAAATATCTAATCCAACATAAGTGTAACACCTATCTATATAACTGTTTGGATTATGTGATATAACTATATATGTTATATATTAGCATGTTGTTTTATGAATCGATCACCATTGGATGAGTAAACACCTTACGTGAGCATGAATCAGTTCAGTTGTCAGTCAAGTATTTTTCTCTGTAAAGTTTATTGAGTCAGTTTTGTGGAAAGTCAGTATGTACGGAGTCGGGATCGAGTTTTAAATCCGACCTCCGGGGCCGCTGTCGGGGACGCCCTCGGAATCAAGGTTGTTGATCAAGTAGATCTGGTCCCCGGTCAGCTGTCGTTAGACGCACTGGGAATAAGGCCATTGATACTTGCTTATTTTGAGGGATGTTATGGTTGGATGATGTGAGTTTGTGTGGTTGGATGAGGTAAGTTTTGGTTGGAGTTGAAAAGGATAACTTTGTTGATTGGTTGGGGTTGAAAAGGGATACTTTTATGGAAGTGGAATGGTCGTACGTTTATGGTTTGTCAGTTTGTGATAATATGTGATATGATTTGGGCTTTGCCCTAATGTGAATCAACTTGTGCTATTTCAATTATATTATGCGAAATATGCTTAAATGCTGTTTAAACTTTATAATCTTATATATGTCAACTGATTAAATAAAATAAACACTTTATTAATGAGTATAACTTAATGTATTTCGGATTTACCAATCCCATGATGTTGCAATCACCCATATGTGAGAATTCAATTCTCACGCCCCTTTTTTCCTAACCCCTTGCAGATTACAATTACGGGGAGCAAGGACAGTGACACAGAAGACACAAAGTTTCCCATTTGCTTAAAATATTATTAATAATACAATGATGCCTATTATTTCTATTTCCCAAATAAATGTTATCGCTACTGCCATGCAAGACGATACTCTTACCGTGTGTTTCAATTATCCAAACTCAGTGTGTATTATTCTGAAGATACATAACCCTCTATCCATCTTTATATATATATACAAATACACTTACGTTATAATATTTCTTCCTACTTATCCGCTGCATGAAACTTCTCTCGCAATTCAGTTATATTCCCTTCAAAAATTTTATAGTTCGGACTTTTGATCACAATAACACTTCGAATCCGATATAATTAATATATTCTAGATTCGGGGCGTTACATTGTGCCCTAGTGGCGCGCGCCCCCTCCTCTTGCACAAGAGGTCCCGTGTTCGATTCCCCTTGGACGCAAAAATGGATTAATTGTTCAAGGCCTAATAAGACTAATATAGAAGGTACGCCGCATATAATAAGGAATGGGCCGGGTGGCCCAGTGGTCCGCGCCCGCCCCGGGTGCCCAGGCTCTAACCACGCGATCCACTTTTTTTTTTTGTATAGGCTCGGTAATTTGCGCGGCCAAATTCCGTCGCAAAATTCAAAATTTACGACGGAAAACAGCCCGTCGCAAATTATAACAGAAAAAATAAAAAATATATATATAAACATTTGCGACAGAATTTGGCCGTCGCAAATGTTGTTGACCCGAACGGGTCTAACCCGAAAGATTTGCGATGGACTACTGTTCGTCGCAAATTCTGTGCGACCCGGCCGGGTCTGACCCGCCAAATTTGCGACGGATTTGTCTTTCGTTAATTTGCGACGGAGTGCAAAAACCGTCGCAAAAATTAGCTACGGCTGTTTTAGGGACGGATATGTGTCCGTTGCAGAATCCGTCGCAAAACACTGTTTGCGATGGATTTTCTGTCGCAAAACAGTGTTTTTTTGTAGTGTGATATGAAAGATTGGAAAGTTATAAAAGCCAAAAAAAAGAAAGTGAAAGTTAAGAGGAAAATATATTTATGGATAATCATTGGAGATGAGCAAATAGTAAAGGCCAAATAAAAAAAGTTTGATTCTAAATTAACTCACAATTTCTTTTTTAATTTTCAATCTAATGAATCGTTACAAACAAAATCTCAATTTAAAATTTGTTTGCATTTCTAACCAAAGGGAAAAAGATTGGTTGCACGAAAATGATTATAAATTATGTGTTTTCATTCGATTATATCCAATCTAAACATATTAAACAATTCGATTATACATTGTTAGCTAGGTGACACATCATTTCCAAACAATAACGGAAAATCTTGTTTAATTTGTTTGTTTTGTAGGAAAATTTAGTTGGAATTTAGTACCAGTAACCAGCATATCAAATGTTTAATTTTATAAGGCATTATATATTCTATAGTTTACTAAAATATCCAATTTTATAAACTTTTTTGTATACAACTTAAGTGGACATTTTTTCCGGTCATCTTGTATAATGATAAAATAGAAAGAATATAAAAAAATAGTGTTACATTTTAATAACATTTAATATGTCCTCTTAATTTGAGCAAAAATTTGTCCAAATTTAGTGGTACAGATAGATTATAATATAAAGAGAAAATATTGTTTAGTAATAATTATGTAATAAAATAAAATATAATATAAATAAAAAAAGTTGTTTAGGGATAGTGGCATAACATGAGAGATGTGAGAAATAAAGACCGAAAAAATGAGAAAGATATAATGAAGAAAATTATATTTATGGCTAAGTTTTATTGGATGAGACAACGACATAAATAATAAATCTAAAAAAAATTACATAAAGATAAAATGATTTATTATTGTTTTTTTTTTTTGTGAAAAATAAAATTTATTTCTTGATCAAAAGTATTGTTCTACTATGCACAACAAGACACCAATACTTTTTATGGATAGACATGACATAAGTGAGTAGTAAATTGCACTGAACATTGGAAAAGAAATATTATATAGAGGAAAAATGTATTTATGAGTATGATATGATAGATGAAGAATTAATAAAAGCTGAAAAAATATAAAATTAAGAGAAAAATTATTAATGAACAAAAATTGGAGATGAGCCCAAACTAAAAAAAAAACATGGGTGAATATTAAAATCTATTAAAAAACGCATGAGATGATAAAGTAATAAACGAAAAAGAAAAAAAGAAATTACATAGATGAAAGCTCTTTAGAGATTGAGAAGAAATGTGAAAGTAATAAATGCAAGTGGATTTGGAAAATAAATAACATAAAAAGGAAAAATGCATTTAAGAATATGATATGAAAGATGGGAAAGTTATAAAGGCCAGAAAAAAAAAAAACGTAAAAGTTATGATGTAAATTTATTTGTGGATAATCATTGGAGATGAGCAAATTGTAAAGGCTCACAATATTTTTTTAAATTGTAATCTAAATAAAATTTTTGAATAGTTGCAAACAAAACCTAAATTTACAATACTAACCAAAGGGGAAAAAATTGGCTGCCCGAAATGATAATTAATTATTTGTTACCATTCCATTCAATCTAAACATATTAATACAATTAATTATACATTGTACACATCATTTTCAAATAATAACGAAAAGTCTTGTTTAATTTGTTTGTTTTGTAGGAAAAATTAATTGAAATTTAGTACTCCCTCCGTCCATGAAATATAGTCCTGATTGCCTTATTTGGCTATCCACGAAAAATAGTCCTGTTGCCTAAAATGGAAATAATAAACTTTATCCACACTTTTCAACATACACACATAACATTTTTAAAATAATTTATTTTGTACTTGATGTGACACAATATTCTTACTTCTTACATATTATATCAACTTTCTTAATAACCGTGAATAAAACAACAAGCCTATATTTCATGGACGGAGGGAGTAACAAATATATCAAAAGTTTAATTTTTTAAGGCTTTATATATTCTCTAGTTAACAAAAATATCCATTTTATAAACTTATTTTTATAAAATTTAAAGGAACATTTTTTTGGTCATCTTGTATAATGATAAAAAAATATTAAAATAAAGAATATAAAAAAAAAAGTGTTACAATTATAATAATATTTAATATGTATTCTTAATTTGAGTAAAAATTTGTACAAACGTAGTGGTATAGAGAGAGTATAGTATAAAGAGAAAATGTTGTTTAGAAATAAAATGTAATAAAATATAATATAATATAAATAAGAAAAGTTATTTAGGGATATTAACATAAACATGAGAAATGTGAGAATAATATATATAAGAAAATTTCTTTAGGGATAGTAGCATACACATGAGAGATGTTAGAAAAATAAAGACAGAAAAAGAAAATATAATGAAGAAAATTATTTTTATGGCTAAGTTTTATGAGATGAGATAGTAGTTAAAGTAATAAATCTAAAAGGTAAACAAAGAAACTACACAATGATAAAAAAGTTTTTTTATGGTTTTTTGGTAGAACAAAATTTTATTTCTTGAGCAAAAGTATTGCTCTACTACGCACACCAAGACACCAACATTAATTTTTCATGGATATACATGACAGAAGTTAGGAAATGCATGGATAAAAGAAAAATAAATATCATAAAGAGGAAAAATATATTTATGAATATGATACGAAAGATGAAAAAGTAATTAATAAAAGGATAAAAAAAGTGAAATTAAAAATTAAGAGAAAATTTATTTATGATAAAAATTGGAGATGAGCCAAAATAAAAAACATATAATACTGAAAGCAATAAGTATATACATATATATATATATGTATATATGTATGTATGTATGTATGTATGTATGTATGTATGTATGTATGTATGTATGTATGTATGTATGTATGTATGTATATACATGGATGGGTGAATATTAAAACCTAGAAAAAATAAATTTTTTTTAAGAAATATATTCTTATGGCTAAAACGTGTGAGATGATAAAGTAGTAAATCAAAATGGAAAAATGAAATTAAATAGATGAAAAGTTTTTTTAGAGATCGAGAATATATATGTGAAATTAATAAATGCAAGAAGATCTGGAAAATAAGTAACATAAAAAGAAAAAATACAGTTATGAATATGATATGCAAGATGGGAAAGTTATAAAAGTCAGGAAAAATTAAATGAAAATAAAAGTTAAGAGAAAAATTATTTATGTATAATCGTTGGAGATGAGCGGATAGTAAAGACCAAATTGAAAAGAGTTGATTGCAAATAAACTCACAATATTTTTGCAAATTTGAATTTGATATAAGTTTTTGAATCGTTACAAATAAAACATCTACTCAAAATTTATTTGCAATTCTAAGCAAATGGAAAAAAAACAGCTTCCCAAAAATGATAATAAATTATGTTTTGTTAGTCAATTTAATCTAAACATATTAAAATATTTATTTATAGATTGTCAGCTAGATAACACATCATTTCCAAACAATGACGAAAAGTCTTGTTTAATTTGTTTGTTTTGCAGAAAAGTTAATAGGAAATTAGTATTAGTAACAAATATATCAAAAGTTTACTTTTTTTTAAAGCATTATATATTCTCTAGTTAACTAAAATATTCATTTTTATAAACTTATTTATATAGAACTTGAACCAACATTTTTTTTCGTCATCTTGTCTAATGATAAAATAGAAAGAATATAAATAAATAGTGTTACAATTTTAATAACATTTAATATGTCTTCTTAATTTGAGCAAAAATTTGTCTAAATGTAGTGGTATGGAGATATTATAATATAAAGAGAAAATAATGATTAGGAATAAACATGTAATAAAATATAATATAATATAAATAAGAAAAGTTCTTTAGGGATATTGGCATAAACATGAGAAATGTGAGAATAATAAAAATTGGAAAAAATGAGAAAGATATAATGAAGAAAATTATTTTTATTGCTAAGCTTTATAGGATGAGAAAGTAGTAAAAGTAATAAATCTAAAAAGAAAAAAAATTACACAAAGATTAAAAAAATTATGGTTTTTTTTTTTTTTTTTTGGAAGAACAAAATTTTACCTCTTGATCAAATTAGTATTGCTCTACTATGCACACCAATACACCAACATATTTCATGGATAGACTTGAAATAAGTGAGTAGTAAATGCATGGAGAACTAAAAAAAGAAATAATATAAAAAGGAAACTATATTTATGAATATGTTATGAAAGATAAAAAAAAAGTAACAGTAAAAGAAAAAAAAATGAAATAAAAAATAAAAAGAAAAATTATTATGAACAAAAATTGGAGATGAGCCCAAATTAAAAACATATTATATAGACATTATATATATATATGTGTGTGTGTGTGTGTGTATTTATGTATATATGCATATACATAGATGGATGATATCCAAACATAGAAAAAATGATTTTTTTTAAAAGAATTATATTTTTATGGCTAAAATGTGCGAGATGATAAAGTTGTAAACCAAAATTGAAAAAAGAAATTACATAGATTAAAAGTCTTTAGAGACAGAGAAGATATAAGTAAAAATAATAAATGCAAGGAGATTTGGAAAATAAATAACATAAAAAGGAAAAATGCATTTAGGAATATGATATGAATGATGGGAAAGTTAAATGGGAAAAATTATTATGGATAAATATTAGAGCTAAGCAAATAGTAAAGACCAAATTAAAATGGGTTAATTACAAAATAAACTAAAATATAAATAAGAAAAGTTCTTTAGGGATAGTAGAATACAAATGAGAGGTGTGAGAATAATAGAGACATGAAAAAATGGCTTTATGAGATGAGAGAGTAGTTAAAGTAATAAATCTAAAAAAGAAAAAAGGAAATTACACAAAGATAAAATATTTTTTATGGTTTTTTTTGGAAGAACTAAATTTGACTTCTTGAGCAAAAGTATTGCTCTACTATGCACAATAAGACACCAACATTTTTCATGGATACATACGACAAAAGTGAGTAGTAAATGGATGGAGAACTGGAAAAGAAATAATATAAAGAGGACAAGTATATTTATGAATATGGTATGAAATATGAAAAAGTAAGAAAATCCAAAAGTTAAAGAGAAAAAATATTCATGAATTTTTGTTTTTGGATATGAGACAAAGTTAAAAAAAACATATAATACCGATGATAATTAAATTTTAGGACACTATCTTATAGCAATTTGCAAAATGAGAACACTTTCTTTATGGGCTGGCAATTTTAGGAGACTTTCTTTTAAATTTTGCAATTTCAGGACACTATCTTTTAAATTTTGCAAATTTAGGCCAATTGATACTAATTTCGGGCCAAACGAAAATTTGGAGCCCTAATCCCAACTCTTCCCGCAAATTAAAAAAAAAATCAATTTTGCAAAATTCAAATTTCACTAATTTTGGTTGAAAAAAATTCAAGGGATCAAAATTATTAAAAAAAAAGGTGAGACTGAAGTTCTATTGGAATGAAAAATGCAATTACATTTTTTAATTTCTCAAAATTATTTACATACCAGTCAAGAATGGTGAAAGCAACGGGGAGAACAAGCAAGGGCTTGAATACTAATCCCAGAGCGCAAAGTATGATAAGCAGATTTTTAATTGTTCAGACTTTTTTAGATTTTAAATTCGCCAAATATTTTAATAACGTGGAAGGATTTTAGTGATATGATGTCTACGAAGCAGTCAAGCTGGAGGATAAAGCCCGTTTGGCCCGTAATTAGTATCAGCTAGCCTAAATTTGCAAAACTTAAAAGAAAGAGTCCTGAAATTGCCAGCCCGTAAAGAAAGTGTCCTGAAATTGCAAAATTTAAAAGAAAGTGTCCTAAAATTGCCAACATGTAAAGAAAGTGTCCTCATTTTGCAAATTGCTATAAGATAGTGTCCTAAAAATATAATTTTCCCTATATATATATATGTGTGTGTGTGTGTGTGTTTGGAAAATAAAAAAACATAAAGAGGAATAGTACATTAGGAATAGGCCTAGTTGCACCAATCCTCATCAAGTATGAGAGATTTTGAATCCAAACGGTCAAACTTGGTTTTTGGTACTAATACATACAAACTAATAATTTTTAGCAAATAAACCACTAAACTTATTTTTTATCTATTTTTTTTTTTTTTTTTTGGAAAAAAAATATATATAGTCGTGCAGGTGCCTTAGAAAATGATATGTTTATCAAAACCCTTCATAATTTTCTTTCAATTAGAATGAGAAATACACAAGACTCTTCTTCACTTTCGTCATCAATATCTTCGTATCTTCACTCCACCATACACTGTCTTGTGTGTTCGTCCCTTGACGTCGTTCTTCGTCTTGTGCGGACCACCTCCGTACGCAAGTTGCCGCCAATTGATTTTTTTTTTTAACTAAAGTACCTTATATGTTCAAATTGAGGAACAAATTGACTGAATTTTAAGTTTAGTGGTTTTTGTGTCAAAATTTTATAGTTTGTATATATCAGTGCTAAGAAACATAGTTTGGTGGTTTAGATGCAAATTCATCAATAGTTTGGTGAGTTTAGTACAATTAGACATTTAGGAATATGATATGAAAGATGACAAAGTTATAAAAGCCAGAAACAAATAAAAATAAAAGTTAAATAAGAAGAAAAATAAGTACTCCCTTTGTTCCATAAAATCCTTCACACTTTTTTTTTCATCCGTCCCACAACACCCTTCACACCTCTAAAATAGAAATAAATATCTCTCACAAAAGTTAATAAAATATTAAAGTATCACTATTTTATTCAATTCCACACTCACATACTCCTTTCTTTTCTAAAAAATCATGAATTTCAAGGTGTGAAGGATTCTATGGGATGGAGGATGTAATTGATAACATTGGAGCTAATAAAGGTGTTAATCAGTTTTGATTCACAAGAAAACTTGTAATCGGGAATCAGAATTATGACAACAGCTTAAGAACGAAATTGAAATCAACTGAAATTAAAAACACCAGATTTACGTGGTTCGGAGAAAATACTCCTACATCCACTGGATCGGAGAGGATCGATCTTTCACTAAGAAGAATAGAGAATTTACAATTCACTCAATCTCACAATATCTCTCAGTGTGTGTGCGCTCAATTGTTGTATCTCTCACTCACTCTATGTGTGTATCTTTTTTTTCGAATGAGAGAACCCCTATATATATAGATACAGAGGTGAGATGAACCCTAGATTCAATTTGTAACGAATTCTCATATGATAGGTAGTTATCCAGCTGGCTAACGACTTCAATAACCGCTTCAGTTGATTCAGTTAGAACTGTCTTTGCGTTAGCTTCAATTTGGTGCAATTCGCGAGTAACGATAATCAGATCAAATGACTTGACCTCCTCTGGCTCTGGTCATGCTCATCTGGCTCTTGTCTCCTCTTCCAGACTCCTCTGGTCAGTCTCCTCTGCCAGACTCCTCTAGTCAGTCTCATCTGCCAGACTCCTTTAATCCGTCTTATCTGGTCTAACTCCTCTGGTACCCCAATTTGACTAACTCCCACGGCTAACACTTTAACAACATAGCTTTATGTTGAAACTCAAGCACAATAGATTAGATACTTCACATATGACTCTTAACAATTCTCCACCTCAGATGAGAAGTATCAATCCTCTCTTCCTCTCCTCCACGCTCCTGCTTGGGCTAAGGAACATCATATACACTCATCTTTACCAATTCAATACAGAATTTGAATTTCGTACCTGGTAAAGACTTTGTGCACATATCTACAACATTGTCCTCTGTAGATATCTTCTGAATCAGAATCACTCCTTTGTCAATGATTTCCCTTACAAAGTGTAATCTTACATCAATGTGCTTTGATCTCTCATAGAACACTTGATGTTTAACCAGATGAACGACACTCTGATTATCACAATGAATGACCACAACCTTTTGATTTATACCAAAATCCTTGATACTGCCTTTCAACCACAAAACCTCCTTAACAGCTTCAGAGACTGCAACAAACTCTGCTTCTGTAGTAGATAATGCAACCCCACTCTGTAGAATAGATCTCCAGCTTACAGCAGTATTGTAAAGAATAAAAATATATCATGTTAAGGACTTTCTGGTATCCAGATTGGCAGCAAAATCAGAATCTACGAACCCTTCTAGTGGACTCTTCTGGTCAGTCATCCTTTCAAACATCAAACCCAGATCAGATGACCCTTTAAGATATCTGAATATCCATTTCAAAGCTTCCCAATGTAATCTTCCAGGATTAGACATGTATCTGCTTACAATACTAAATGAATAAGCTAAGTCTGGTCTGTTGCAGAACAGAGCATACATCAAGCTTCCAACCCCATTTGCATAAGGTACTTTCATCATAGTCTTCTTTTCTTCTTCAGACTTTGGTTCCATCTCCTTAGATAGTTTGAACTGTTGTCCCAGAGGAGTTGACACAAACCCACTCTCATGCATGTTAAACCTCTTCAGGACCTTCTCAATGTAACTCTTTGGGATAAGAATAGTCTTCCAGCTGCTCTGTCCCTAAGAATATCCATTCCAAGTATCCTTTTAGCATTTCCCAAGTCCTTCATATCAAATCTGGCACTTAGCTTCCTTTTGATATTCTGAATTTTCAACAAACTCTTACTAGCAATAAGCATGTCATCTACATAAATTAGAAGATAGGCTATCACATCACTTCCTTGCTTTTCCAGATATACACAAGTATCATACTTGCTTCTTACAAACCCAATGGGTAGCATATTGAACTTCTTGTGCCATTGTCTTGGACTTTGCTTGAGGCCATAAAATGATTTCTTGAGTAGACACACCTTTCCTTCTCCTCCTGGTTCAACAAACCCTTCTGGCTGGTGCATGTATAGTTTCTCAATAAGATCGCCATGTAGGAAACTGTCTTCACATCAAGTTGTTGTAGCTCCAGATAATCTTAGACTACTCTGCTCAGAAGTAATCTAATTGAACAATGCTTGACCACAGGTGAAAACACTTCATTGTAGTCAATCCATTCTCTTTGAGTAAATCCTCTGGCCACTAACCTGGCTTTAAACCTCACTTGATCCTTCACACCAGACTCAAGCTTTTTTTTAAACAATCATTTGCAACTGATTAGCTTCTGCTTAGTTGGTTTGTCAACAAGAATCCAAGTATGATTCTTCTTAAGAGACTCCATCTCTTCTGTCATGGCTGTAATCCATGACTCCCTATCATCACACTCAAGGGCTTCTTTGTAGCTTTTAGGTTCTTGGTGTACTATGGCTTCTGCTGTAACAAGTGCATAGGAGACCAGATCAACACGACCAAATCTTGCAGAAGGATGTATTTGTCTTCTTGATCTGTCTCTTGTCAGACTATAATTTCTCAAGTCTGTTTCTGACACTTCTTCCTCCTCTTCTGCTGGTGCACTTTCCTCATCGGATGACTCATTTTCTCCTGCTTCCTGCTCTGGTTTAGAACCAGGTGAGTTATCATGTTTATCATAATCAGGCTCCACCTCAACTTGAGTAATTGGCTCAGAAATAACACCATTCATCTCTTTAGCTAATGGCTCTCCATCACCTCCACCAGACTTGTATCCCATCTGTGATTCATTGAACACAACATCTCTGCTGGTAATACACTTCTGGTTCCCAAGCTCTAGACACCACAACTTATACCCTTTAACACCCTTTGGATACCCAATAAAAATACATTTTAAAGCTCTAGGTTCAAGTTTGTCTTGCTTCACATGAACATAAGCTAGGCATCTAAATACTTTCTACTTTGAGTAATCTGATATCTTTCCATACCAGATTTCATCTGGGGTTTTAAACTCAATAGTAGATGATGACACTTTATTAATGAGATACACAGCTGTATTAACAGCTTCACCCCAAAAACTCTTAGGTAAATGAGCATCATATAACATACACCTAACCCTTTCCAGAATAGTTCTGTTCATTCTCTCAGCTAGACCATTCTGCTGGAGGTTTGAAGGAACAATTTTATGCCTAGTGATACCCTTCTTACTACAAAATTGTTGAAACTCTTCTGATAGAAATTCAAGCCTATTATCAGTCCTTAAGTGTTTGATAGTTATGCCCCTCTTATTCTCAAGTTCAGTCAACCATTCTTTGAACTTAAAGAAGACATCACTCTTCTGTTTGAGAATGTAAACCCAAACCTTTCTGGAATAATCATCAATAAGGGTAAGAAAATATCTGCCTCCACCATGAGTGGATACCCTTGTTGGCCCCCAAACATCCGAATGTATGTAATCCATAACCTCCTTGGTGGTATGCTTCCCCTTCTGGTATGCTTGCTTCTTTGATTTCCCCATAACACACCTCTCACAGAATTCCATCTTACATATCCTCTTCCCAGAGATTGCCCCCTTCTTGGATAACTCCACCAGACTCTTCTCACCAACATGTGTCAATCTATTATGCCACAAGTTAGCATCAGAAGACTCCATAGCAACATCAGCTGATCCTGTTACTGTTCTGCCTATCAAAGTATACAAACCATTCTTGATCATACCATTCAAAACAATCCTTCCACACTTGGTAATTGACAGAACTCCCTTGTCTGTCTTGAATTCAAAACCTTTGGAATTTAAAGTACCAAGAGAAACAAGATTTCTCTTCAGGTCAGGTACAAATCTTACCTCTGATAAGATCCTATCAACTCCATCAAACATCTTGATCTTGATAGAACCAGATCCTTGCAATCTATAGCTCTCATCATTTCCCAAAGGAACAAGACCTCCATCAAGCTTCTCAAGATTCAGGAACCAGTCTTCATGTGGACACATATGAAAAGTACAGCCAGAGTCTAGGACCCACTCTTGACTTAGTCTCTCATGACTAACCATCAAGACTTCTGCACTATCATACCCTTCAACCTCTACCACAACTGCATTTCCATCTTGATCATTCTGATTGTCTTTCTTCCTTCTTTAAGGGCAGTGCTTTCTCAGATGACCTTCCTTGTGGCAAGTGAAACACTTTCTCTTTTCAACAAAACCAGATAACTTCTCACCCTTATTCCCCTTTCCACCATCTTTTTTCTTGGATGGAAACCCCTTCTTCTTCTTGCATTGTACATTCAATCCTTCAGCAGAATTCTTCCCTTCAGTCTGGATCTGTAGAAACTTGGTTTTCAGGGCAGTTTGAATATCATCAAACATCACCTGATCTTGTCTTCCAAATAGAAAGACATCTTTGAAATTTTCCAGAGACTTAGGTAGAGAATTCAACAGCATTAATGACTTGTCCTCATCATCAATAGTAACATCCAAACTCTCCAAATCATCCACCAATCTGTTGAACTTGTCCAACTGATCACCAAGGTTCTTGTCTTCACTCATCTTGAAGACTTGAAGCTTCTGTTTCATGTATAACTTGTTCGTAATAGATTTGGACTGGTATAACTGCTCCAGTTTATTCCAGACTTCAAGAGCGATTTTCTCCTTTGATACTTCCTTCAACGGTTTATCCTCAAGACACAAGATAATCGCACTGTGCGCTTTCCTCTTGTTCTCCTCCACCTTCGTCAGATTAGTTCCAGAAGCCACCTGATCGGGTGGCATCAAGGCTTCGTACAAACCATTGTATACCAGGAGAGCCTTCATCTTAATCTTCCATAAACTGAAATCGTTCTTCCCTGTGACCTTCTCAATGTCGAACTTGGTTGTAGCCATGATTGCTTCCCACAGACGGCGCCACTTGTTAATCAGTTTTGATTCACAATAAAACTTGTAATCGGGAATCAGAATTATGACAACAACTTAAGAACAAAATTGAAATCAACTGAAATTAAGAGCACTAGATTCACGTGGTTCGGAGAAAATACTCCTACATCCACGGGATCGGAGAGGATCGATCTTTCACTAAGAAGAATAGAGAATTTACAATTCACTCAATCTCACAATATCTCTCAGTGTGTGTGCGCTCAATTGTTGTATCTCTCACCCACTCTATGTGCGTATCTCTTTTTCGAATGAGAGAACCCCTATATATATAGATACAGAGATGAGATGAACCCTAGATTCAATTTGTAATGAATTCTCATATGATAGGTAGTTATCCAGCTGGCTAACGACTTCAATAACCGCTTCAGTTGATTCAGTTAGAACCGCCTTCGCGTTAGCTTCAATTTGGTGTAATTCGCGAGTAACGATAATCATATCAGATGACTTGACCTCCTCTGGCTCTGGTCTCCTCTACCAGACTCTGGTCAGTCTCCTCTGCCAGACTCCTCTGGTCAGTCTCCTCTGCCAGACTCCTCTGACCCGTCTTATTTGGTCCAACTCCCCTGGTACCCCACATTGACTAACTCCCACGGCTAACACTTTAACAACATAGCTTTCTATTGAAAGTCAAGTACAGCAGGTTAGATACTTCACATATGACTCTTCACAAAAGGCCAATTTAAAAAGGGTTAATTGTTAAAAGAAAAACATAACATTTTTGCAAATTATATTGCAATTTAAAATAAACTTTTGAATCGTTGCAAACAAAACTTTAATTTAAAATATATTTGCAATTCTAACAAAATGAAAAAAAATCGGCTGGCCAAAAATGATGATTTATTAAGTGTTTTCATCCTAGCCAATTTAAACATATTAGTAGATTTAGTTATTCATTGTTAGTTAGGTGACACATAATTTCCAAACAATAATGAGAAGTCATGCATGTTTAATTTGTTTGTTTTGTAGGAAAAAATTAAATGAAATTTAGTAAAAATTATATTATATGCTTTTTTTTAAAGCATTAAATATTCTCCGGTTAACAAAAATATTCATGTGTAATACACTTATTTTTACAAAATTTGAATGAAAATTTATTCTTTTGCTATTTTGTGTAAATAAAATAGAAAGAATAACATTTATTACAATATGTGTTCTTAATTTGAGCAAAAAATTACTAATATAGTTGTATTGATAGTTTATTATATAATGATCATAAAGTGTTGTTTAAGAATAAACATGTAGTAGTAAAAAATATAAAATAAATAAGAAAAAATCTTTAGGGATAGTTAGATAGATGTAAAAAAAATGTGAGAATAGTAAAGACGGGAAAAAATGAGAAAGATACAATGAAGAAATTTATTTTTATGGCTAGGCTTTGTGAGTTGTGAGAGTGGTAAAAGCAAGAAAATCTAAAATGGAAAAAAGAAATTACAAAAATAAAAAATAAAAATAAAAGTATTTTTATAGATAGGCATGACTTATATAAGTAGTAAATGCAATGAGAATTGGAATAGAAATAAAATAGAGAGGAAAAATATTTTATGAATATAAAAAATGTGAAGGTAATAACAACAAGGAAAAAAGATGAAAATAAAAATTAAGAAAAAAATTATTTATAAATAAGCATTGGAGATGAGCAAGTAGTAAAAGCCAAATTAAGCACATATAATAAAGATGAAAATTGTGTGACATGAAAAGTAGTAGAAATCAAAAAATGGAAAAAAGAATTTACATTAAAATGAAATATTCTTTAGAGATAGACATTACAGGCGTGAGTAATAAAGACAAGGAGAACAGGAAAAAAATATAACATAAAGAGGAAAAATGCATTAAGGAATATGATATGAAAGATGAGAAAGTTATAAAAACCTAAAAAAATGGAAAATAAAAGTTAAGACATCAGAGATGAGTTGATTGTAAAGATCAAATTAAAAAGGTCTAATTACAAATAAAATCATAATATTTTCACAAATTGCAGTTTAATACTTCATCCGTCCCGAATCAACTTGCGCACTTGCATGGACACACTTTTTAAGAAAAAATCACTTTTTGAATAAAGTACTGATATATGGGTAAATATGTGTATATTTTTTTTAGTGTCATACAAATCAATGTTTCTTATTTTGGAGTGTGCAATGCAAGTTCTTTTGGGACGGATCGAAAAGAAAAGTGTGCAAGTTATTTTGGTACGGATCAAGATAGTAAAAACTTTTGAATTGTTGCAAATAAAACATCAATTTAAAATTTGTTTGCAAATTCTAACAAAAGAAAAAAAAACAGTTGACCTTTAGAGATAGACATAATAGATGTGAGAGCAGTAAATGCAAGGAGAACTAGAAAAGAAATAATATATAAAGAGAATAAATACATTTACTACTACAAGAGGAATCCTAGAACGGGAAGGAGTAGTTGATATTAACTTACTCATCTCCAAAAGCAGCCCAACGAGAATAACCCAAAATCAATAAAAATATTGCAAAGTATTGAATAATAGTCCAACTAATATCTAGCCATATTTTACACCCTTCTTCACTTTACGTAGCATAAGGAAACCAAAGTTCTTAAAAAAAAAAAAGCTCTACACACAATAATTAAATATAATACAAAAGGCACTTTCTACAATAACTTTTAGAGTATGTATAGAGTAAAATGAGTTTATGTGTGAAATTGGATCCAAATAATAAATGGGCTACACACAGTGCGGTGTGAAATGTGTTTATTGGTTGATGAAGATTTACTAAATAACTATCGCATTCGACTAAATGGCATGGTGGGTAATTACTTTGCATTCACGTCATATGTATTAAGCCCATATATTAATTTTTCTCTCCTTTTGTTTCTGCTTCCTTTTCCCCCTTTCTTAGTGCAATATCCTTTATTTATTTTATTTTAATTCCTTTGTTATCTAATTCCCCTTAAATATATGTTTGTATTTTTTTTTTCGGAAGGTATTATAATATTGTATTAGTCATTATAATTGAAGTGCATGACCTATATTACTAAAGGATATTATTCATGATAAGTGAAATGTATAACTTACATTTCAGAAGAATATTAGTAGTGATAAAGAAATGTATGACCTACATTATAAAAATATATTAGTCATGACAACTAGAGGTTATAATCTACGTTATACAATGTTATTGGTCGTGATATATGAAGGGTATGATTTAGATTACAAAAAGGTATTTGTCGTAATAATTGAAGAGTATGACTTACATTACAAAAGGGTATTAGTTGTGATAACGGAAGGGTATGCCTAATGCTACTAAAATGTACTCTAGTTATTATAATTGGAGAGTATGACTTATATGTTATAAAAGACGGAGTATAAAGTGAAGATGGTCCATACATGAACCGTTGAAGGGTATTAGTTGTTTTCACTGAAGGGTATTAGTTGTTTTCACTGAAGGGTATTAGTTGTTTTCACTGAAGAGTATTAGTTGTTTTCACTGAAGAGTATTAGTTGTTTACTGTCTTCAGTGAAAACAACTAATACTCTTCAGTGAACTAATACTCTTTAATGCAAACAACTAATACCATTCGGTGATTCATGTATGACCAATTTCACCTCAAACATACTCGTTATAAAATATTATATTAATCATAGGATATTAGATATATCATATTTTAAGTAAATTAAAAAAAAATCTGGGTCCAGAAATAAAATATGAACTATTTTAAGGGTATTAGTTATTTTTCACTAAAGAGTATTAGTTGTTTTCACCGAAAGATATTAGTTGAAGGATATGAAGGATATTAATTGATTACACTAAAAGTATTAGTTATTATACTAAAAAGTATTGTAAAGTGGTTCATGTATAAATCAATTTTATTCTATACATAATTTAAAATATGCCAAAGAAAATAAAATGGAAAAAATATGGTAAACAAAATATAGAAGTAAAAGAAAAAAGAAATAAAATAAAATGAAATATGACTAATTACGTTAAAAAAAAAAAAAAAACCAAGGATGAGTGCAATCTAAATTAATGTAGTGATATGCGAGTTTTAGCGGCCCGCAAAATTCTTGGTGGATCAAGTCCAATCATTTAATAAATATGGCCTGCGAGTTTAATGCGGGTAAATGGATCCAAATTTATATAGAAACACGGTTTACTCTATACTTTGCCTAATTTTTATTTTATGTATTTAATATTGGTCTATTGGATATAAATAGCTCTTCCTAAAATATGTTCCATCAATAAATAAACTTTACTTGAATTTCTTATATTTTCAGTCTTCAGTGGAAACAGCCAGTTATGCCTAATTGAAAGCAAAAGAAAAGAGAAAAAATGAAAATAAAAAGAACTTTGTTTATCAAACTCTATATATGCCTTAAGGATGAATGCTTCCTACTACTACATCAAGTTGCGTCTTAAATAAGACTTCATTCTCTTGATCTTTGAGCTTCAACCTTTTAATTTCGTTGGGAAATGAGAAGCAACTATAGTTTGCTCCTAATTTCTCTTATTTAA
The DNA here is from genome assembly GCA_947034835.1 of Ballota nigra. Lineage (NCBI taxonomy): Eukaryota > Viridiplantae > Streptophyta > Magnoliopsida > Lamiales > Lamiaceae > Ballota > Ballota nigra. The sequence continues at coordinate 100,637,298 of OX344724.1, read as the reverse complement.
GCAATTTTGTTGATGAAATCTAATATAAGGAATTTTAATCCATGCTAAGCGAACGTCTTAAGATGGTATATATGATTGGTCTTTTACGTTCTGTAATTATAGTTAGTATGTAGTATTACTTCACAAAATTTGTTATATTAACTCACATGTTGTATGGTAATTTTTATTTATTTATTATGTTAAGTCTAGCATTAGTTCACATGTTGTGTAGTATTATTTCACCTGTAGCGTAGTATTTCATTTTTGTTACGTTAGGTGCAATAATAGTTCACATAATGTGTAGTATTAGTTCATATATTATATTGTAACTTTGTCTTTTTTGTTTTGTTAAGTATAGTATTATTACATATTGGTGTCAGTATTAGTTCTTATACTGTGTAATATTAGTTTATTTAATTGTATTTATAATTTAGATTTTCTTACTGGTAGCCTAATGTTAATAATTTCTTATTCAAACTTTTATCCCACTATGTTTAACATAATTATTATGTTGTTATTGTCATGGAATGCTTTGATGATGAAAAAGAAAACTAATTTTATATTATCCAATATCAATGAAGTCAGAACTCAAATGATTTAAAAAAAACTTATAATATTTTACCTACACAATTCCCTTTTTGTTGAAGTTAATTGTTGAGATTGTCATGTTTGAACATGCAACTTCACAAAGAGTAATAAAGCAGTTGATCATTCAGCCCCTTACTTGCATCAAAATTCAGTATGCATATTACATATCAGTTTTTGCGTCATGTACATTAATATGGATTATTATCCATGGTTGTTACTGTGAAAGATGTTCACATAATATCTTCTCATATATAAATACATCTTCTTTTATATTTTAAAGTGACTGAGAGCACATCACTTACACCTATTCACACTTAGGGCTCATTTAGCTAAATTTACTTAAAGCATATTTTATAAGTTGATTTAAGAGTTTATAAAATATAATTTTTATATAGGTTATGAGTTGTTAATTTTTTATTAGTAAAACTTATAAATTCTTTGATGATTTGAGAAAAATATTTTTTAATCCTAATTTTGAGAGAGAGGAAACTTAATTCTAATTTAAAAGATCTTAGAAAAATAATGAGTTCCCAACTTTTTTTTAAAAAAAGTTTATAAGCTATTAAGAGCTTATAATAACATCATATAAGTTATCAAACATTTTGAGAAAGTTCATACGCTCCTAAAGAACTTATAAATTTTTTAAAGAAATTATAAGCTCAGCAAAACAACCTCTTTTCGTTTTTCTTGTTTTGGAATTCAAGATGTGGTATTAGCTTAGAATTTTCACTCACCGCCATCTACATTAAACAATTGAAGAGTCTCACCAAACCGTAAAGTTGTGATAAACTTTAATTAGCATTGAGATTAATATATCTCTTGTATTCTAATATATATATATATATATATATATATATGTTATGCTTAATTACAAAATAAAATAATGATGTAATACAATACATATTAGAAAGAAATTCATGGCTAAACATCACATTATTCATAAGGACAATATGTGGGATCTTTCTCTGACCCTAATACTGTATTTAAAACTTGACAAAAACTCCAAATTAACTAATTTAAAGTTTGTTACAATTTATAACCACATTGAAATTGTAAACATTGCCTTATACTGATGTGCGTTCAAGGAAATCTTTAAAACCTGACAAAAATTGGGAAAAAGAAAATTAAAATCGAGTCCTATTACATGGTACCTTACTCGATTGATTTATTCATATCCAAGCAACCTTATTTTCAAGACCCCAGCTTGGTTGGAACAACCATAAGAGGTACGGCTTTTCGAAGAGATTGGCCAAACTTATCATCCATGTCTAATTCTTCTGGTTTCTTCCCATCTTCAAGTTTCCACACAAAGTTCCCAATCAAAGTTGCAAGCACAAGGTGCACCATTCTATAGGCCAAGGGCAATCCTGGACAAATTCTTCTCCCCGACCCAAATGGAATGAGCTCGAAATGGTTGCCTCTAAAGTTTATGTAGTCATTACCATTCAAGAACCGCTCTGGCATGAACAAATCTGGATTTGACCAGGTGTTAGGATCCCTGCCGTTCGCCCACGCATTAACTATAATTTGTGCACCCTTAGGTATTATGTAGTCATTTATTTCTACATCGGATACAGCCTTGCGAGGTGCTAAGAAAGGGCCAGCTGGATACAGTCTGAAAGTTTCTTTCACGGTTGCTTGCAAATATGGGAGTTTTGAGATATCCGATTCTTGAATTTTTCCATTTTCTCTGATGAAATCTCTGATTTCGTCTCGAAGTATTGACATTTTTTCAGGGTATCGTAATAGTTCTGCCATTGCCCATTCCACTGTGCTAGATGTCGTATCAGTTCCAGCTACAAACAGATCCTAATGTCAAGAATTTACAATGTCAAAACGATAAAAATTAATCCAGATATAGAGATAAGGAATATGGAAAAAATAACGCAAAAATAAAAAACTGCAAAACTAAAATTACCAGAAGTAGATGCTTGATCTCGATCATGCTGAATCCAGCTTCATCCTTTTGGTTAATATCAATAAGAGCATCCACCAAATCATTGTTTTCAATCCCATTTTCCCTCCTGGATTTCAACTTCTCATCGATTATCCCATCAAATATTGCAAACATCCTCAAGAAATAATCCTCCATCTGCTTCACAATCCCCTGAAGATCAGCAAATTTCAGGATAGGAAAAACATCAGCAATATTCGGGCGGCCGAGGCATTCACTTATTCCCCACATCACATCCTTCATCTCCTGCGATGTATCCGTATTGAAATCCGCTAATTCAACGGAAAAAAGGGTGGTTGTGATCAGATTCAATGACACTGTAAAAATGGTTGCTCCTATATCCACGGCCCGGCCTGTTTCAGAGCATTCCTTCACGTAGTCACACAGCTTCTGCAGCTTCTCACTTCTCAAACCCTGGCTAGCATCTAGCCTGGGAACCGAAAACATTTGCTCTTTGCATATTTTCCTGAGCTTTCGCCATTGATTATCCGCAGGGAGCCATGTTATGGAGAACTTATCATGGTCAAGAGCTTCAGCTGCCATCGGGACTGTTCTACTAGAGCAGGACAAATCCTGCATCTGAAGCACAATTTTAACGGTTTCAGGTGAGGAGACAACTATTGTTGTTTTGTTTCCTATCTTGATGGACATTACTGGCCCGTATCTTCTAGATAGTTGGGCGAGGGATAGGTGGGGTTTCGGCCCAAGGTCGAGGATGTTTCCGATGATCGGGAACTGGTACGGGCCTGGAGGAAGTCTAGATGATTTAGGGGCCCTGGAATTTGATGTTAGAATGATTGTGCATATCCATAAGATGGAGAAGACAACGATTAACGTTACAAAATCCATGAAGATTGATTAGTCTTTTTTTTTGGAGAAGGGAGTTTGAATGCAAATGGTTCTCGAAATGAATGATTGAGTATTAATAGTTGTAACCGATGATTTGAATGGTGTTATACTTTTTAGGTATTATTATATATGACATAAAAAAGGAAAAGAAAATTAGACGCTAAAAAAATCATGTCAAAACCCTTAACCCTAAACACTTCGAATAATTTTTCTTCTTCAAATTATCGTGTGTTTTTTTCCCAAAAAGTTCGCTGCAAATTGTGTCATTTAAGTTGTGTTATATTTTCAAGTAGTTTATTAAAATTGAGATAAAAAAAGGAGAAACCTATCCCCATCGAGCTTCAATAATTTAAGGGTAAAATGTACACCCTTCTTCCCACTATAAATCTCTCATTACTATTAAAAAAATATTTTTTTATTAATATATGGTGGGTCAAATGCTTATTTTTATGTAAAGTAATGGAGAGTTGTGAAAAGGAACGAATAGTTATTTAAGAAAATATTTGTTTATTAATACATGGAGTGTTGTTTTTACTTTATATGGAATGTGATACTTATTGTGGGACGTCAAAAAAGGGAAATTGAAATAATTAAAAAGGGGCGGTATGTGGAAGTAAATTTTTTCCCTTAATTTGCACCAATTTTGATTTTAGTATGTTAATTTTTTCAACTTTGAAATCCATCCTGTTAGTTTACAAATTTCAATGTTTCGTCCTATGACAAACATAAATTTTGTTAATTTGTTTTAGCCAATAAAATAAAGGACAAAATTTTTTTAACAATAAAGTTGGTGAAAAAGCTAAAAAATGTTTTTTTCTTTTATGTTAATTAGTTAACAAAAAGATGAGTGTTAAACTTAAGGGACTATTTTCAAAGCTGAAAAAGTTAACGGGCTAAAATAAAAATTAGTGAAAGTTTAAGGACAGAAAGAAAACCTTTAATAATTATAATAATAAATCATTTCAAGTCCTAAGGTAAGGTTGGTATTTATTTCAGAACCACAACTGGATTGGTATTTATTTCTGAAACACAACTGGAAACCTTATCTAAAGTCTGGCATTTTACATTAAACTTCACCTATTCCATTTTGGTATTTTTACCGTAGGTTTTATATGATAAATGATTCATAATATATACCATTATATAATTTCCTTAAACCACTATTTTTTTTTCAAATACTTAATACTTTAAATATTTTTTTTATTTTATACTTTAAACTTATGTATTATATATAATACTTTGTTTTTTTTTTTTTTACAAATCTCCTTCCAAACATAAGTTCAACATTTGGGGAATTGGTACGGGTTTTAAGGAATATGGTATCTTATTGTAATGTTGTTGATGGAAAGTATATGAAAAAAAAGAAGAGAGAGAGAGAGAGAGTGTGTTTGTGTGTGTGTGTAAAAAAATAGAGAGAATGTGTATTAAATATAATATTTTACAAAAAATATTTTTCAAAAAAAATAAAATTTTAAACTTCACTTGGGACGTACGATTTGACAAAATGTTACTTATCTTGGGACAGAGAGAGTATAACATAAAAGAAAAATGCATTTATTTTCTTGAGCCCAATAAAGGGGGGCAAAGGAAAAACATTTTAAATGTAGGCAGTAAAGTGTAAAAGCCGGGAAAAAAAGGAAATAAAAACATAATATAAGTAAAAACAAAAAGATTCTTTAGGGATAAACATGATGGATGAGAGAATAGTAATGACTACAGAATAATGAAAATATATAATATATAAAGGAAAACTACATTTATTGTTAAGACATGTGAGACAAGAGAGTAGTAAAAGCTACTATAAAGTGAATAACATAATAGAGTAGGTTTTATATGAATGTGGTTCATGGAATCTCTATTTGATTTTGATTTTCTTAGTGAAAGTCTTTATACATTAAACTAGTTAAATGTTATAATACAGAGGTTTTTTTTTTCTTTTTTGTATTCTCTCCGTACACCAAAAATGTGTTAATTTTCCTTATTAGTTTGTGTTGATGACCTTTTCTAACTAAGAAGATTGATGGCTGTTTTTCATCTAATGAAGATCATCAAACAAGAATCAAGATCATGGAATTAAGCTAAGTAATGCTTAAGAAATAATTTGGCAAGAGTTTTGCTATATATTCCAATGTTCCCCCTTTTCATGTACATGAAGGGAGTATTTATAGACATATAAAGTGGCCATGTGTCACCATCTTGGTGGTTTAACCATTGGATCTTTGCCAAGTGTTAGGACACATGTACAACATCTACACTATTGCTCATTGGATGGTGCCAAGTGTTAGGACACTTGGACCATATCTAGGCTAGTGACTCTTGGGATTCCCAATGTTGTACATGGTCTTTGGCACTACTGAGATGCTCTCGACGGTGACCAGTTGCTCGCTTGTTCGTCTTCGTTAGATGTCATGGTCCTTTGCGCTCCGAGCTGTTCGCTCCTCGCTTGGGATTGTTTTACAATATTGCTCGCTCCATTGCGAAGTTGTTCGCCCGAATTGATCTTGGTTTGAGCCGCTTGCACAGCTGTTCTTTGCAAGGTTGCTCGCCCAACCCTGCTTGCCATGTTAGAGTTGTTCTGCAAAGCTGTTCGCCTTACAAAGCTGCTAGCTCCACAAAGCTGTTAGCTTTTTCCATTCGTTATCCTGTTATCAAGTTTAATGATAATCTTTCGTTGATTAAATGCAAAGTTGTTCGCCCATCAACAATTGCCCCCTAGCTTGACCTCATGTTGAATATGGATTGATCAACTGAGACCAAGCTACAATTTCATCTTCGAACAATGGGCGAGCAGACGACCAGTAAGAGAGTATAGTTGGTTATATGTGGGCGAGCATTCGCATGGGCGAGCAGACGACCAGTAGCGAACACCTTTTCGTGTCGCGACGGTTGGATTCCCGAGGCACGGAACGCGAGGCGTCGCGTCAGTCACGCGCGACCCCAAATTTGCCCATAGGGGCCTATAATTTTTTAGGAAAATTGCATTTTCGCCCCAATTTATCCTTATAAATACGCGACTTCTCCTCCATTTCTTTCTTTCTTCTTTCGCTTCTCACGCTTCCGCCATTAACAAACATTTCAAAGCTTTCCGTCTTCGTGATTCTTGCGTCCAGATTCTAGATTTCGATTTGTCGAAGGTAATTTGTTTCGTATTCTCTCTTTCTTTCTTCAATTTTCGTGAACTTTTTCTCTTTTCTATGTTTTCTTTAATCGACATTGTTACTCCGGCCGTGAACCACCATCGTGCCGCCGTCTCATAGTAACGTCGCCGCCGTGATTTTGATATCTGTCCCATTGTATTTAAAATCTTTCCAAAATTGGCCAAACTTCCGCCTCGTTATTTTGAATGGAGTTTTCCCCCTCAAGTTCCTCTCAATCCGGACCCGGGCGAAACCCGGAAAAACGACCCGTAGATATAGCCTCTCCGCGCAGATCTGTTCGCCAGGCGTTGGCGAACAATCCGCGCACGTTATTAGTGGATGAAGGCACGGACTCAGACGCGAGCTCCGTTGTTCGCTCGGTAGAGATGTTCGCCGCTGACCGCTCTGGCGATCAAGAAGAGATTTACTCTCTTGCTCGCGAACCTGAAACATCTTCTGACCTTGGAGAAGATTCTGCAGCAGTGGCCGCGGAGATAGAGGGTTCAATTGACCTTGAGGGCGATCAAGCTGACAATGCTGGCGAGCAGCGAGGTGGCGAGCAGGGAGGTCACACGCTCACTTGGGAGTTTTTAAGGGAAATCAATTTTCCTCTCTCTCAAACTACACCTGAATCTCAAATCCCGGAAGGAGTTGTTCGTGACAACGAGTGGGCGGACTACTCTGCTCGCTACTCGAAGACTTTTGTCCCCACATCGAGGGTAATAATGAAGGCTCAGAATGGGGACTATGCAGCGAGCAAGGTTGCCAGTGTTGTTATTGAGGATGATCTGGCGAGCATCCGTGAAACGTACAAAATCCCCTACGATATTTTCATGTATGTGCCGAAGAAAGGAGAGACTGCTGATCGCCCCCCTCCTGGCTGCACGGCGATCAACTTGGATGTGTTGAACACGGGTTTCCCGCTTCCCGTTCATCCGCTCATTGGTCGGTTCTTGCTCGACATGAATCTGGCGATCACTCAAATCACCCCAAACGGTTGGAGTACTCTTCTAGCCTTCATGACACTTTTTGGTCTTGAGGGTTACAAAAATAAAATAACAACCGCGGAGCTTCTTTATGCCTTAACTATCTCCGAGGACGGTGCTGGTTGGTATTACGCTAAGGCGAAGACCGGATTGAAACTTGTTGAAGGTGTTCCCAATAAGATTAAGGGTTGGCATTGCCAATTCCTTTTTATTGGTGGAGATTGGCGAGCAACTGAGGGATTCACTGGCGGGCAGACGCGCATCATGTCGCCTGAAGGCTTTGGAAACATCAAACGTAGGGCTAATTTTATCTTGCTAATTCATAAGTAGGACTAATTTTAATCCTTTCCGTTGTTTTGCAGGTCCGGGAAATTTGAAGTGGGGGCATCCCGATATCAGCGACGAATTTCTCTTCACCTTAGCCATTATCTCTCTTCGCGACGTTGCTAGTCGCGACATACACCATCTCTCGAAGGCTCATTGTCGCAAACTTGCTGGTTTGGTTACGAGTCCTCACCATCTTGAAGCTCAAGCCGCCATCCCAGAAGGTAACTTTTTTATTCTTGCTCGCCAATCAATCTTGCTCGCTAATCATTCTTGCTCGCCTGACCCTTGTCTCTTTCTTGTTAGATCAACGAGTCACCGTTGCCATCCCGGCTATGCCCGAGTCATATTACTTGCTCGCCAGACGAGTAAAGCAAATGGCCGACGCTTCAAGAAGAAAGATGGACCCTCCCCTTGCCATCATGCGTCTCCGGGCAGGGGAGAACCCCACTGGTCGCCCAGCCGCCGGAGCTGGTCGCCGCAAGCCTGCGGCCAAAACTACTTCCTCTCCGCGGGATGTAAGGAAGGAAAAGGAGAGGGAAAAGGAGAGGGAGAAGAAAAAAGCATCGCGGGACGATGATGCTCGCGGCACTCGCGGTGATGATCGCGCCTCAAAGCGATCAAAGACCGTGGCAGAGGCGAGCAGCGCTGCTCCCCGATCTCCTGCTTCTAAGTCCACCTCCTTGGAAGTGATGGACGAACAGCAAATGGTCGCTGGCCTGGTGGCGACCAAGAGAGGGGACAATCCCAAAGACACCTCTTATTTGGGTTGGGACCCCGTTAAAATCAGAGAGTGAGTCCCTCGTCCCCGACTTATTTGTTGTTTACTGCCTAACACCATGTTGCTCGCTTACTAACATTTGCCTTTTTATTTGTTAGGTATAACCCAACACTTTACCCTGGCCGAGGGGCAACACTCCACCATCTCTCCGTTGTTAAAAATGCCCCCTCCTCGCTTCGCGACATCCCTGATCTTCCTGTTCGTCGGGCAGCTGAAATGGTCCCAAGGGCCTGGACCAAATCGGCGAACACTCTTATTGCTAATCAATCTGCTAGCGATAATGCTCGCCTGGTGGCGTACAACGCTAGCCATCAGTTGGTCCAGTCTCAAATGCTGCTCGATCAAATCATGGAGCTCGAGCGAACAAACCGTGATCTGGGCCGTCGCGTGGAGAAATTGGACGAAGAGAAGACCTCTGCCATCAATGATTGCAAGGCCGAGCATGCCAAGGAGCTAGCTTTGATGGAGATGAAGATGGAGGCCTCCTTAGTCGGCGAGAAGAATGCCTTGGACAAGGCTGAGAAGATGTTATTGGAGGTGAAGTCCTCAGATTTGAGAGTTGAAAGGGCTGAGAAAGAGCGAGCAGACTTAGCTGCTCGTCTGCTAGCTGCCGAGGAGCATATCAAGAGTCTAGAGGAAGAGCTCAAAAACATGATCGATTATGAAGTCCACGAGCAAGAGGTGTTGGACAAGACCAACTTCGGGTACATCTGTGCCTTTGCCGAATGCTTGAGGTCTGTCCACTTCGCCCATGATCACAATCAAGATATTCGTGATGCGGTGAAGGCGGACTTCATTGAGTATGTCAAGAATTACCCTCCTGCTCCTGGATCTACCTTGTTCGTCTCTGATCTGGCCGATCTTGGCTTCCCCTTGGACATCTTCAGCGAGGAGGTCGACATTGCTGCCCCCACTTATGGCGGCCAGCCTGATCCTACCCCAGTGGCGACCACTGATGAAGTCTTCGAGGGGTTGTCTTCACTTCCCTTAACTCCTCTGGATGGGGCTGGCACAATGCCCCAGGCGAGCAGCCGAGTGTCCAGGCGACCAGAACTGCAGATGCTCCTCCTCCACCTCCCTCTTGAAGACATAGCTTTTATTTATGTACACTCTTTCTGTATTTCCCATTCCTATTGTAAACATCTTTTGACTTAAAAGAAATGAAAATTTTTGCTCATCTACTAATTTGTGCCTCTTTGTTTGTCTCACTTAATTGCTCGCCTCTTTCTTTTGCTTATGATTTAATTTCTAAATGTTCCTTTTTTCTTAAGGTAAACACTTAGTAAAATTTTTAGTTGGTCATTTGGTTCTTATAGAACTTGACCTTTAGTTGTTTGGGCCATTTTGGTCGCTTGTGGACTTGGCCTTTCATTAGTGTGGGCTATTGGTCCGTTATGGACTTAGCCTTATTTTTGCTTTTAATAAGCTCTCTTATTTGTCTTATAACAGACTTGTATTTTACAAATTTTTGGGCGAACAACTAAGTAATTTGAACTTAAGGCTCAAAAACTAAAATTCAGCAAGACAAAAGATAAATGCAATTCTGCTCGCCTAGTAAGATAAATGCAAATCTGCTCGCTTAGTAAGATAAATGCAAATCTGCTCGCTTAGTAAGATAAATGCAAATCTGCTCGCTTAGTAAGATAAATGCAAATCTGCTCGCTTATAAACTTCAAAAATTTCAAAAATTACAAAGGATCTATTTACAAACTTTCTAAGACTTACAGGACTTCATTGGTAGTACTTCTTGAGTAAAGTTGTATTCCAGGAGTATTGGGACGACTTGCCTTCCATGTCTTCAAGGTCGTATGTGCCGTTGTGCCACTTATTTGTCACCTTGTATGGGCCCTCCCAAGTCGGGCCGAATACTCCTGGTGGTATCAAAACTTTTCGGAGTACCAAGTCCCCAATTTCGAATTCTCTTGCTTTTACTTGAGAATTGTAGTACTTTGCTGCTCTTCTTTTGTAAATTGCATTTTTTAATTCTGATGTTATTCTTTTTTCTTCAAGCAAGTCCAACTCTGCTGCCATTGCGGAGTTGTTTGTCTTTTCGTCAAACGCAGCTGTTCGTTTTGTTGGGACTTTTAGCTCAATCGGTATTACTGCTTCTGTCCCGAATGCCATTGTGAACGGTGTTTCGCCTGTGCTTGTTCTGTGGGATACTCGGTATGCCCACAACACCTCTGGTAGCTCTTCTGACCACTTCCCTTGCTTGTCAACCAAACGAATCTTCAGTATATGCTTGATTATTTTATTCACTGCTTCTACTTGACCGTTCGATTGGGGGTGGTACGGTGTCGAGAAATGTTTCCTTATTTCCCATTTTTCGCAAAAATCTCTGATCTCTTTTCCCTCAAACTATCTCCCGTTGTCCGTCACTATCGCCTGAGGGACCCCGAAACGACAAACAATATTTTTCCATATAAAGTTGATCATTTTTCCCTGTGTGATCCGCCCGAGTGCTTCTGCTTCTGCCCATTTCGTGTAGTAGTCAACAGCCACCACCGCGAATCGAACATTTCCTTGTCCCGGTGGAAAAGGCCCAATGAGGTCAATTCCCCATTTTGCAAACGGCCATGGACTATTGATTGAAATCAGTTCGTGTGGGGGTTTGTGAATGTTCGGGGCAAACAGTTGACATCTATGACAAGTTCGGGCAATCTTGATCGCATCCTGGAGGAGGGTTGGCCAGTAATATCCTTGCCTTATTGTTTTATATGCCAAGGCCCGTCCTCCGGCATGATTTCCGCATACACCCTCATGGATCTCTTTCAGCACTGCTTGTCCTTGCCCCCTAGCCAAGCATTTCAGAAGTGGGAGCGAAAATCCTCTATTGTACAACTGTCCGTCCATCATGGTGTATCTTGCTGCTCTTTTAACCAACTTGTTAGCTTCAAACGGGTTGTCTGGCTTTTTATCGTTTTGCAAATACTCAACGATTGGTATTCTCCAGTCGTCTTCTTCGAAATCTTCGTCGATCTGATAGATATTGTAATCTTCGGTTGACGGTTTGGACATTCTTGTTAGCGTCACTTCCGATAATTCTGCTGGTCCGGTACTGGTTGCTAGCCTGGCTAACGCATCTGCTTGAGCATTATTGTCTCTCGGTATCTGTTCAATGTATATTTGTTCGAACAAGGAGGCCAAGTGAGCAACAATTTTTTGATACAAAGCCATGTCTTCATCTCTTGCTTCATATTCTCCTCGGATCTGGTTGACGATCAATTGCGAATCTCCAAAGATTTGCAACCTTCGTACTCCAACTGCTAATACTAGGCGTAACCCAACGATCACAGCTTCGTACTCTGCTTCGTTGTTCGTCGCCATGAACTCGAATCGAACAGCTGAAGTAAAAACTTGCCTATCTGGGCTTATCAAGACTATACCTGCCCCTGTGCTGTATTAGTTGATGATCCGTCAACATACATGTGCCAGTGATGGCTATGTCCTCTCGTTGGATCTTGGGGGAAAGTCAGTTCGACTATAAAGTCTGCTAAGGCTTGCCCCTTGATCGCTGTTCGAGGAGCATATGAAATCCCGAACTGACTGATTTCCAAGGACCACTTTAGGAGCCGACCGGCCACATCGGGTCTGTGCAGTATTTGCTTGAGCGGGAACGTTGTCAACACTTCCACCTGGTGGTCGAAAAAATATGGACGAAGTTTCCTGACGCTCATCACCAGCGCATATGCTAGCTTTTCTGTTGGTGAATATCTGAGTTCTGCTTCATGCAAGGCATGACTTACATAGTAAATGGGTAGGTGGAACTTTCCTTCTGCTCGAACGAGCACTGAACTGATTGCTACCTCTGAAGCCGCCAAGTACAAGTATAACTTTTCCCCTGGGATTGGCTTGGCAAGAATTTTTGTATCACTGAGGTACTCTTTCAGCTGCTCGAACGCTTGTTGACAGGCGTCTGTCCATTGAAATTTTCCTTTCTTGATGGCCTCGAAAAATGGTCTGCACTTATCTCCGGACCTTGAAACAAACCTGTTCAAAGCTGCCAGGCATCCGGTTAGCCGTTGGACTTCCTTAACTGATCTGGGCGGTTGCATTTCCATGATTGCTTTCACTTTCACCGGATTTGCTTCAATTCCTCGCTGACTAACCAGATGTCCCAAGAATTTCCCAGAATGGACGCCGAAACTGCTTTTCTTGGGATTTAGCTTCATATTGTAGGTCCGAAGTATCTCAAATGTTTGAGCCAGGTGCTGTAAGTGATCTTCCTTTTTTGAGCTCTTGACAACAATGTCATCCACATATACCTCCATCGTCTTCCCAATGTGATCATCAAACATCTTATTAACCAGTCTCTGATATGTAGCTCCAGCGTTGATTAGCCCAAATGGCATTCTCTTCCAGCATAGCAAGTTTTTGTTGGTGTAGAACGCTGTGTGCTCTTGATCATCGGGATGCATCGCGATTTGATGGTATCCTGTGAATGCATCCATGAACGTTAGCAGCTCATGTCCGGCGGTGTTATCAACTAGCTGGTCAATATGAGGCAACGGGAAGTTGTCTTTTGGGCAAGCGGCGTTAAGATCTGTGAAGTCGATGCAAAGTCTCCATGCTCCAGTCGCTTTTCTAACCAACACTGGATTCGCCACCCATTGTGGGCATAACGCTTGTTTGATTAGGTCGTTATCCAGCAGTTTTTTAACCTCCACGTCAAGCGCCTCGTATTTGTCGGGCCCAAATTTTCTCCTTTTCTGATGAACTGGCTTTTTCCTCGGGTCGATGTTGAGTCTGTGGCAGGCATGTTCGGGGCTGATGCCCATCATGTCTGCGTGCGACCATGCGAACACATCGAGGTTTGCTTTAAGAAACTCAATCATGTCGGTCCTGTACGGCTCTGGTAGCTCGGACCCTATGAAGAGTTCTAAGCCCTCTTGGTTCGGGTCGACTCTTACAGTTTCCAACTCTTCAACCGGGGTAGCCCTTCGTTTCTGGCCTTTCCATCTGGGGTCTATAATGGGCCCTTCTGCCTTTGGCTCATCTTCGGTCTCCATCGGTTCTGCTCCCAGCCGTGGCTCGATATCCTCTGCATCAAAGTCCGCTGGGCGAGCAGCTTCTCTATCTCTTGTCTGATCAACCTGCTCGTCCTCGCATTTCTGCTCGTCTTCGCCCAACTGTGCGCCTACACACAGCTGCTCGTCAGTGCGCGGCTGTTCGTCTGCGCACAGTTGCTCGCCGATGCGCGGCTGTTCGTCTGTGCAAAGCTGTTCGTCGACTTCCATTATTTCAGTGTTGATAGAAGTCATGGCCTCGCTATCGTCTCCGTCCTTGTTTGAGCACCTGTCTGTCATGTTGACCTGATGATCCTGCAACTGTATCTGCAAAAGACACGCACGAGCCTTCTTCTGGTCTCCTTTGACTGTACCTGCACCCTTCTTTGTTGGGAATTTTAAACAATAATAGTACGTTGAAACAGCTGCTTTAAATTCATGCAAGAAAGGACGGCCGAGGAACCCATTATAGGTGGACTGTTGGTCTACAACCAGGAAGTCTACCATTCTATTCATTTTCCTCTCCGGGTCCTCGACCGATACAAGCTCAACTGCCAACGTAACCATTCCTAGCGGGGTGGTCACAGCATTCCCGAATCCTACAATCTTGTGATCACAGTCTTTGATGTACTCAGCGCAATCTCCCAGTTGATCCATCGTGCTCTTGAACAGGATGTTCGTATAGAAACCAGTATCGACAAGTAGACGGTGCACTTTTGTCCCCATAATATTGGCACAAATGACCAACGAGTCATTGTGGGGAGTAAGTACTCCGTCTAAGTCTTTTTCTGAGAAAATCAGGTCCCCCGTTCGTTTGGTCGATGGATTCGCGCCTACTTCCATCACTTGATCCACTGCTCTCAGTTCCGCCTTCCTCTTTCTTTTTGACATAGGTGGTCTCCCATCAGAGCAACCACCTACTGGTCCAGTGGGTTCCAGCATTAGGATTTCCGGGATATGCCTTGCTGGGGCTGCTGGGACCTTCCTTCCTCTCTTACCTGCTTTGCTTGGTTGGTCATCACTGTCCCCGTCATCCGAACTGGACGGTTCTGGTGCCCTTGGCCTTTTACCTGGTTCCCTCTTCACGAATTCGGACAGCTTTCCTTCCTCATAGAACCTCCACAACTGCTTCAACAGATCTCGGCACTCGCTCGTGAAGTGGCCAATGTTCTGATGATAAGCACAGTATTTGTTCGGGTTCAGTTTTCCTCTCTCTTGCCTTATCCTCCGTGGCTCTGACAACATTTCCCTGTCTTTAACGTTGTTGTACACAGCGTCCACGGACATAGTAAGGACTTGACTCAACTTTTCTTTCAACTCAGCTCCATCATTGAATGACTTCATGTTCTTCGGAGCTTTGTAATCGCTTCCTCCCAACTTCTTGCTAAACTTCTTTGGATCGGCTTTGTCTCCCATCTCTCGGTGTAGGGCCTCCTGCATTGAAACATGAATTCCTGCTTTGTGTCTGAACTCTGTGTATGTTTTCGGGCAAGTCAGATGCATTTCCTTCCACAAATCAGTTCCTTTCTTTAAACCAGCCATCACTGCCACAATCTTCGTGTCCTCACTCACCATCTCGCCCTCCAGTAATACTTTATCAAATCTTTACAGAAATTGCTTGTCAGACTTCTCGTCTCCCTGCCTAATATCTGCTAGACGGTGTCTGTGGGTCAAGTAAGACCCGGCAGTTGAGAAGTGGGACATAAACTCCTTGCTTAGTTGGGCAAAAGAGTTGATGGAGCCAGGAGCCAATGATGAAAACCATCTGTGCGGGCCATCTCCCAGGGTGAGTGGAAAATTTCGGCATTGTGTGGCGTCGGTTGTCCCCATCGAAATCATAAAATCCGAATATTTTGTCGCATGAATGCGGGGGTCCGACGTTCCCTCGTATAAATTGATGGCTGGGAACTGTATCTTCTTCTGGATTGGTGCATTGAGGACAGATGGAGATAACAGTGAAGAAGGGAGAATAGTCGATCCAACACCTCTCTGAGATTCCAACTGTCTCTGTAATTCCTCGATCGCCTTTCTCATTTCCTGCAATTCATTTGGGGGAGTTCTCCCGATGGAAGGCTGTTCATCGTGATTGGGTTCAGTGACCTCTTCACGATGCAGTCCCTTGCCAACGGGACGTTTCTCCTGAGTCGTCTTCCTAGCGGCATTGCTAGCTCCATTTGGCCCTAGCCGGCCAAAAGCTGACCTCCTGATTCGGTCATGCACTGATGGGCGAGCAGGATGGTGTGATCGCTCCTCGTTCCTTCGGGATGGTTCCCTCCTATTTGCGTTCCTTGTACCTAGTCTCTCCAAAGCACTTGTTCGGGAAGTACTTTTACTTGACTCATCTGCTCGACTTGGTGATGATTCCCCTCGACTTCCTAGACGCTCGCTTAATGGAGCTTTTCCTTTATTTCTACGGACTTCCTCGCTGTCAGCCTCGTCTCGACGTGCATCTTCTCTCAGTTTATTTCTTTGTTCGCCCGTACGCTCCTGCTCGCCTGCTCGTTTAGTCGCTACAGGTGCTCTTGACGGTCCTGCTGCTTGTCGATTTTGCAAGGATTGAAGGACAGCAATGGTTTTTGCTAGTTCTTCGGGATTTTGAGCAAGAGCTTCAACTTCCGGTGGAATCGTGTCAATAGTGACTTGTATGTTCCTCTGCGAAGTTGCTCTCACTGTCCGTGCATGTCCTTCAGTAGACGAAACCCTAGTCCTCGGTTTACGACTTGGAGATATACTCGAATGTCGTTCTTCTTGCGATCTAACCATTTTGACTATCGAAATGTGGGTAAATGGGCAAGTGGATGAGGTAATCTTGTTCTTGCAAACACCTTTTCCAAGGGTTACTAGCCTTGTGTATGATTATGAAGGTTTGAAAACCCTAGTTCATGCACACATGCATTAAAACCCTTAAAGTGTTGTAAATCTTTGTTCTAAGGATGTGCACTCTTGTTTTCCGGCAGCCTCTTCCCGGATTCCGGCGAGATCATGCAGATTCCGGTGGTAGTCTTCAAACTTTCTTCGAATTTTGCAAATCGAAGGTTCGAACCCCTCTCTCTAGCGCCAATTGTTGATGACCTTTTCTAACTAAGAAGATTGATGGCTGTTTTTCATCTAATGAAGATCATCAAACAAGAATCAAGATCATGGAATTAAGCTAAGTAATGCTTAAGAAATAATTTGGCAAGAGTTTTGCTATATATTCCAATGTTCCCCCTTTTCATGTACATGAAGGGAGTATTTATAGACATATAAAGTGGCCATGTGTCACCATCTTGGTGGTTTAACCATTGGATCTTTGCCAAGTGTTAGGACACATGTACAACATCTACACTATTGCTCATTGGATGGGTGCCAAGTGTTAGGACACTTGGACCATATCTAGGCTAGTGACTCTTGGGATTCCCAATGTTGTACATGGTCTTTGGCACTACTGAGATGCTCTCGACGGTGACCAGTTGCTCGCTTGTTCGTCTTCGTTAGATGTCATGGTCCTTTGCGCTCCGAGCTGTTCGCTCCTCGCTTGGGATTGTTTTACAATATTGCTCGCTCCATTGCGAAGTTGTTCGCCCGAATTGATCTTGGTTTGAGCCGCTTGCACAGCTGTTCTTTGCAAGGTTGCTCGCCCAACCCTACTTGCCATGTTAGAGTTGTTCTGCAAAGCTGTTCGCCTTACAAAGCTGCTAGCTCCACAAAGCTGTTAGTTTTTTCCATTCGTTATCCTGTTATCAAGTTTAATGATAATCTTTCGTTGATTAAATGCAAAGTTGTTCGCCCATCAACAGTTTGTACACCAAAGTGTACTTATATATGTTAACAATCATTTTATATTCGCTCTCACAAACAACCACTTTACTTATTAAATACTGTTACTTTATCTAATTTATCCTTTTTTTCTTGAAACGTGTGCCCAAATAATAACTAATTTTGTGGATGGATGTGTATTAAATATGAATAATGACATAGTAAAAAAATTTGTTGTTGATACTCCTAAATTGTAATATGATATCATTGATTCCGATTTGTGATAACTTTAAAAAAAATTCAAAGAATTGCATGGTAAGCATTATTATAAACCATGTTCATACAAAAATCGGTTGATAAAATTACATAAAATGTTCTTTTAGGGATACACATGACAAAATGAGAGAGTAGTAAGTGTAATAAAAACTAGAAAATATATAACATAAAATAGGAAAACTACTTTTATCTTTAAATATATGGAAGATGGGGAAAGTAGTAAATGCTAGAAAAATGAAAAAAATGTAAAGGGAAAAGTTATTTATACGTAGACAAAGGAGAAGGCAAGAAAAAATGAAGAACACACAACATAACATCAGATAAGGAGAATTTATTTTGTAACTGGTTTATATTTTATGTTTTGTTTTAAACAATATTAGTTATTCAAAGAAACATATTTAGTATTTTTTATTATTAATTGTTTCATTGGAAAATATTAGTAATTTTTTACTAAAGTTATACTCCTTCCAATTTAAAATATATGTCATTCTATATGAATGCACATATATTAAGAAAAAAATTGGATTCCTATTATACCCATAATAAATGTTTATCTTCTTCATTAAAATAATACATTTATCTAAATATTTAAATATCAGTAAGGTAATTCAGGAAAAAAAATGTAATTAATATACATTGAAAAGTATAAAACGTCATATATTTTATAAATAATACGAAAAGTCAAAACGATATATAATAAAAATAGGAGGAAAATGCTTACAATTGTAATGTCATATGGAAAGATATGAAATCTTTTCTGAAATGAATTGGCCAACTAAAGCTGAAGAGATAATGAAATGTCAGCTTATTTCATTTTTATATTTCATCCACTCTATCAATAATCAAGTAATGGGCATCTGGAAAATGGGTCGTAACTTTGGGCCGAAAATTGTTGAATAAAAAAGTAAGCCCATATGTTGACAAAAATGTGTAGAATAAAATGGGTCGTAATTTTCTCAAGTATCATGTTAATGTTATTATATTATCAATAGTATAATACATCAAATGAAAAGTATGTCTCATTCAATATTTAGCGTCCTTGTGTATGCGATCCATAAAAGTATGTGAGATTTATGGTATATGTTACACTCATTGATTAAGTATTTTTTATTTCATTTTTCATAGACTGTGATGGATCAATTTAACCAAGCCTAGCCCCTATATGTTGCATATAGGGAGGGTAAGAGAGGAATATGCCGTGTGCCATTACAATAATGCCTTTTGACATTTTCTCCTATGTATGAATTATTACAATTATACATTTTTCAAAATCACCTATTAATTTCACTTGTGATTTTCTAAGGAATTTTGTGGTGGCATTTATTAGATAATGTTGTCATATTTCTTCACTAGGGTTGGCTAATAGAGCGTGAGCTAAATGAAGTCCAACATCGAAAATTACAAAACACGTCCTTTACTAACTACTCCCTCGTCTTCAAAATTTAGTCTTGTTTCTTTTAAGGGAAAATACACTTTTTTATCCTTTAACTTTGGTTGATTTTGGTTTTCATCCTGTTAACTTTATAATTTTGAATTTCATCCTATAGCTTACAAAAATTTTATTTTTCGTCCTATTAACTTTGGAATTTTGAATTTTGTCCTATAACTTACAAAAAAATGGTGCCACGTCAGATTTAGCGGACAAAAAATATAATTTTTTGGGAAAATTGGTTTTTTTGTCCTGTAAGTTTGGTCAACTTTGTTTTTCGTCCTCTAACTTTTGACTTTATTTTTTAGTCCGATAACTTTCAAAAAATTAACGTTTTCGTCCTAAAAAATAAGTTATCGGACTAAAATGTTAATTTTAGGACTAAAATATTATCGGTTTTAGGACGAAAATGTTAATTTTTTAAAAGTTATCGGACTAAAAAATAAAGTCAAAAGTTAGAGGACGAAAAACAAAATTGACCAAACTTACAGGACAAAAAAACCATTTTTCCCTAATTTTTTGTAAGTTATCGGACGAAAAAATATAAATTTTTTGTAAGTTATAGGACGAAATTCAAAATTCCAAAGTTAAAAGGATGAAAAACACCATTCTTGTAAGTTATAGGATGAAATTTAAGATTTCAAAGTTAACAGGACGAAAATTAAAATCAATCAAAGTTAAAGAACAAAAAAATGTATTTTCCCTACTTAAAACTGGATCAATAAATTTAGAAACACTCAAAATTAATTCTGAATGTAATATGAAAAGATATGAAATCTTTTCTGAAATGAATTGGCCAAATAAAGCTGAAGAGATAAATGAAATGTCAGCTTATTTCATTTTTATATTTCATCCACTTTAACAATAATCAAGTAATGAGCATCTGGAAAATGGGTCGTAACTTTGGGCTGAAAATTGTTGAATAAAAAGTAAGCCCATGTGTTCCTCAATTTTTGTAATAAAAATAACAAAATACTACATTTCTCTAAATAAAATACAATTAGTCAAACAAATGTAAAATTACAATCAATTCTATAAAATTGGTAAATTAAATACACGAAGTTCGAGCAATTTTCACATTAATCAAAATGATAAAAAAAAAAAAATCTCACGGGTCTCTAAATAGAATGCTTTAATACAAAGAGATTGATTCTAGTGACAACATCACATGTTATATACTATCATTATTGTTTCTATAACTAAAAGTCTTCCATGATAAAAAGCTGTCTTTAATGATAACGAGAGGATCTTGTTGTAAAAAATTAGTAGACTATATTTTAGATTTTCATATATTGTCCGTTATTAAATATTTTTAGGTAGAAAAAATATAATGACATAATTATTGTCACTAAATGTCAATTATCTTGTATAGTTTTGAGTCAAATTCATTCCTAAAATAAAGTATGAGTTAATTGCAAATAAAATCACAATTTTTTCGCAAATTGCAATCTTATCTAAACTTTGAATCTTTGCAAACAATACCTCAACTTAACATTTCACTACAAAAAGATGGAGTTTAGCGACGGGAATTTTGCGACGGCAAGAATATCCGTCGCAAATTACTAACATTTGCGACGGATTTTTGTAAGTCGTCGCAAAAAATGAAAATTTGCGACGACTTAGGAAGTCCGTCGCAAATGATAGTAATTTGCGACGGATAAGCCGTCGTAAAATCTAGGGCCCACCGACTTGGTCTTGAACCGGCTACATTTGCGACGGAAAGGTCGTCGCAAATTTCAATTTTGAGTTTGCGACGGTCAATTCCGTCGCAAAACATACCCGTTTAAAGGTGACCGTTCGGGAAGCGACCCGTTTGACTGATTTGCGACGGAATAAGCCGTCGCAAATTTAAACTTTGCAATTGCGACAGACGAAAGCCGTCGCAATGCTTACATTTATATTCGCGACCTCTCGGGAAACGGCCCATTGACTGATTTGCGACGGAATGTCCGTCGCAAATTCGAGCCGTTTTACGCGTCTTATCGGGTAACGGTGTGTTGACTGATTTGCGACGGCTTTTCCGTCGCAAATCAGTACGAAATGGCGTCGTTTTGCTTTTGACGGGCAAAATTTGCGACGGACAGGCGTCCGTCGCAAAAATTTTTTCACCTATTTATACAGACCCGCCGCGGAGAAAGAGAGAAAAGAAGAAGAAGAGGAAAAAGAGAGGAAAAGGAAGGAGAAGTCGGGTGCCGTCGCTGTAGAGCCAATCCGTCCCCACCGAGTTCTCGTTTCGTCATCTTCTACAAATAAACCGTAAGTTTTCTTCATTTTTACCGTTTAAAATTTAATTTTAAAGCATGTTTAGAGAATTGATTTTAGTTGAATTATTTGAATTATATTAGTAATGAATTGATTTTAGTTGATCGAATTTTAATTTAAAGCATGTTTAATTTTTTTTAAGTTTAGAATTGAATTAGTTGAATTGTTTGAATTATATTAAAAATAAATTGATTTTAGTTGAATTAGTTGAATTATAATTTAATTAGTTGATCGAATTTTAATTTAAAGTATGTTTAATTTTTGTTAAGTTTAGAATTGAATTAGTTGAATTGTTTGAATTATATTAGAAATGAATTGATTTTAGTTGAATTAGTTGAATTATAATTTAATTAGTTGATCGAATTTTAATTTAATTTTAAAGCATGTTTAGAAATAGTTGAATTTGTTAAGTTTAGAATTGATTTTAGCTGAGTTGTTTGATTTTAGTTGAATTGTTTTAGTAATTTGTTAATTTTTAATTGTTAAGCATGTTTAAATAATATTACAAAATAATTTTAGTTGCTTGATTTAAGTTTAATAATTTTACAAAATAATATTAGTTGATGATTGATTTTAATTTAGTTGAATGAATTTAGTTGAGTAGGTTGTTAATTGATTTTAAATAATATTAGTTGTTTGATTTTAAATAATATTAGTTGTTTGATTTTAGTTTAATATATAATTTATAAAATAATATTATTAGTTGATTGATTTTAATTTAGTTGAATGAATTCGTGAAATTTGTTATAGATGAGCGGACAAAGCAGTGGCAACGACAGTCAGCAGCCTCCGAGGGATGAGGAGGCGAGTCGAGGAGGACGAGGAGGGAGGAGACGACGGCCCTCACTAAGACCCGTGGTTCCACCTATTTTCAGGCCGAGGTCTCTATCAGAGACCTCTTCACAGCCTGGTGCGGGCTCCTCCTCCTCCTCACAGCAGACTGCTGAGGGCTCATCCTCCTCCCGCCAGCATCCGGTTGTTGAAGGACGGATGCCTGTTAAGCCATGTGGTCATATGTAAGGGATAATATTTTATACTCAATTTTTTTATTAATTAAAACCTAATTATTTTACTAACTTTGAAATTTTAATTTTACAGTTGGATTCCAGGTCATGAGGCTGCTAATCAGGTTTCCGACTCCATCCTTCGCGGTGGATTCGAGCCCACCGCTTACAGTTGGAGGTTAGTGTCCGATGCAAGAAAAAAGACATACTTCGAGGAGTTTAAGGTATTATTTTAATTTATTAATTCACCGTTTATTAATATCAAATATATAAACATATATTTACATTTAAATTGTAATTGCAGAAAGAATGTGTCTGGGCACCGGAGCACGATGACCAGATGTGGAGGAATTTCGATAAATATGGAAAGGAAAGGTACAGAGACCTCCTTTACAGAATGAGGGAGAAGTGGTACAAGAAGGGAGAGGCCACCGACTTGGGGCTTGACAGTGAAAGACGGTCGATTTGGGACCAATTCCTCCGCTACTGGGATTCCCTTGAATTCCAAGAGAAGTCGGCGAAAAACAAGGCGAATCGGCGTAGTGACCCTGATGGAGAAGGGATGGCAAGACATCGGGCCGGTTCTCGGTCCATTTATGAGCACGGGTTGAGATTTGTAAGTTTCGTCTTCAATTTTGTCGTTTTTGAATTTATTATTTTTTTTCTAATTTTTATGAGTGTTGTTAATTTTTACTATCTTTTTTTCTAATTAGGCGGCGGAGCAAGGACGCGAGCCCTCTCATTTTGAGAGATTGCAGCCCGCCCACCCATTCGTCGAGGAGACTGGGAAGTCTACCTACGGCCGTACCACCGAGATCCACGTAAGTATTATTTCAATATTAATAGTATTATTTAAATTTTTAATATTAAAAGTATTTTTTTTATATTTTGTGTTCAATTTATTTAATTTTTTGTATAATTAATTTGCAGAGAAAGATGCTCGAGGATCTTGCCTCTCAGCCTCAGCCTGAGGAAACGGCAGAGGGGTCGGGGTCGGGGTCGATGCCCCCCACACAGCCTTTTGTTGACGTTCAAAATGAATTGTACTTTAAGATCGTCAAGGCTAAAAAGGGGCGGTTCGCTGGATTTGGCAGCTTCGGAAAGAATTTTTTCCGACCTCGTAGCTCAGGCTCATCCTCCTCTCAGTCTTCCATCGACTCTCATCCCAGTGAGGTCGAGAGGCAGCTTGCCACGGTGGTGGAGCAGATGAAGAACATGCAGAGGCAGCAGCGAGAGAAGGAAGAGTATGAGAGGCAGCAGCGAGAGGCGCACGACCGGTATACAGCCGAGATGGAGCAGTATCGGGTCGAGGTGCAGGAGTATACAGCCGCCATGCAGGCGTGGTGGCAGATATTCGCCTCTGATTCAATGCCACGAGCGCAAATGCCTGCGCCACCGATGCCGCCGACGATGCCGCCGATCCCGCCGACCCAGCCATCGATGTCGCCGATTGTTAACCTGGGCGAGGATGAAGAGGAAGACGGATTTAATTCCGATTGTTAAAAAATTTTGATTTTTAATAACTATGAAGTATAATTTTTTTTTAGTTTGAATTGTTACTTTAATTTAATTTTTGAATTGTTACTTTAATTTATAATTTTGTGAATTTATTAGTTTGAATTTACTTTTATTTAATGGACACAACATTTATAAAAACAAGTGAAAAACGAAAATGAATTAATTTGGTGAATTATGAAAAAAAATTTTAAGCAAATGAACGAATTATAAATTTAAGCGGGAGTCGAAATAAATAGTTTTACAGAAATAATAAAAATTAAATGGCCCCAATATTTATAAAAACAAGTTAGAAACGAAAATGAATTAATTTGGTGAATTGTAGAAAAAAAATGAGTCAATTTGGATACATATACAATTAATTGCGTACAAATGAACGAATTATAAATTTAAGCGGGAGTCGAAATAAATAGTTTTACAGAAATAATAAAAATTAAATGGCCCCAATATTTATAAAAACAAGTTAGAAACGAAAATGAATTAATTTGGTGAATTGTAGAAAAAAAAAATGAGTCAATTTGGATACATATACAATTAATTGCGTACAAATGAACGAATTATAAATTTAAGCGGGAGTCGAAATAAATAGTTTTACAGAAATAATAAAAATTAAATGGCCCCAATATTTATAAAAACAAGTTAGAAACGAAAATGAATTAATTTGGTGAATTGTAGAAAAAAAAATGAGTCAATTTGGATACATATACAATTAATTGCGTACAAATGAACGAATTATAAATTTAAGCGGGAGTCGAAATAAATAGTTTTACAGAAATAATAAAAATTAAATGGCCCCAATATTTATAAAAACAAGTTAGAAACGAAAATGACTTAATTTGGTGAATTGTAGAAAAAAAAATGAGTCAATTTGGATACATATACAATTAATTGCGTACAAATGAACGAATTATAAATTTAAGCGGGAGTCGAAATAAATAGTTTTACAGAAATAATAAAAATTAAATGGCCCCAATATTTATAAAAACAAGTTAGAAACGAAAATGACTTAATTTGGTGAATTGTAGAAAAAAAAATGAGTCAATTTGGATACATATACAATTAATTGCGTACAAATGAACGAATTATAAATTTAAGCGGGAGTCGAAATAAATAGTTTTACAGAAATAATAAAAATTAAATGGCCCCAATATTTATAAAAACAAGTTAGAAACGAAAATGAATTAATTTGGTGAATTGTAGAAAAAAAATGAGTCAATTTGGATACATATACAATTAATTGCGTACAAATGAACGAATTATAAATTTAAGCGGGAGTCGAAATAAATAGTTTTACAGAAATAATAAAAATTAAATGGCCCCAATATTTATAAAAACAAGTTAGAAACGAAAATGACTTAATTTGGTGAATTGTAGAAAAAAAATGAGTCAATTTGGATACATATACAATTAATTGCGTACAAATGAACGAATTATAAATCTAAGCGGGGGTCGAAATAAATAGTTTTACAGAAATAATAAAAATTAAATGGCCCCAATATTTATAAAAACAAGTTAGAAACGAAAATGACTTAATTTGGTGAATTGTAGAAAAAAAATGAGTCAATTTGGATACATATACAATTAATTGCGTACAAATGAACGAATTATAAATTTAAGCGGGAGTCGAAATAAATAGTTTTACAGAAATAATAAAAATTAAATGGCCCCAATATTTATAAAAACAAGTTAGAAACGAAAATGAATTAATTTGGTGAATTGTAGAAAAAAAAATGAGTCAATTTGGATACATATACAATTAATTGCGTACAAATGAACGAATTATAAATTTAAGCGGGAGTCGAAATAAATAGTTTTACAGAAATAATAAAAATTAAATGGCCCCAATATTTATAAAAACAAGTTAGAAACGAAAATGAATTAATTTGGTGAATTGTAGAAAAAAAAATGAGTCAATTGGATACATATACAATTAATTGCGTACAAATGAACGAATTATAAATTTAAGCGGGAGTCGAAATAAATAATTTTACAAAATAAAAAAAAGAGTTGGGCAAAATATTTTAATAAACAACTTAGATACGAAAAGAAATTAATTTGGTGAATTATAAAAAAAATGACTTAATTTGAATACATAAACAATTAATTGCATAAAAATAAACGAAAGTAGCTTGTGCCCTAGTGGCGCGCGCCCCCTCCTCTTGCACAAGAGGTCCCGTGTTCGATTCCCCTTGGACGCAAAAATGGATTAATTGTTCAAGGCCTAATAAGACTAATATAGAAGGTGGGCCGCATATATTAAGCAATGGGCCGAGTGGCCCAGTGGTCCGCGCCCGCCCCGGCCGCCTCGGGTGCCCGGGCTCGAACCACGCGAGCCACTTTTTTTTTTTTGTATAGGCTCGGTAATTTGCGACGGCCATATTCCGTCGCAAATATTTAATTTTGCGACGGAAAACAGCCCGTCGCAAATTATAACACAAAAAAGTATAAAAAATATATAAAAACATTTGCGACGGAATTTAGCCGTCGCAAATGTTGTTGACCCGATCGGGTCTGACCCGAAAAGTTTGCGACAGACTACTGTCCGTCGCAAATTCTTGACCCGGCCGGATCTGACCCGCCGATTTTGCGACGGATTTGTCCGTCGTTAATTTGCGACGGATGGCTGAATCCGTCGCAAAAATTTACTACGGCTGTTTTAGGTACGGATACGTGTCCGTCGCAGATCCCGTCGCAAAACACTGTTTGCGACGGATTTTCCGTCGCCAATGTCCGTCGCAAAACAGTGTTTTTTTTGTAGTGTTTGGTTGCGATTCAAACCAACAAACAAATTTTTTAGTATTCGAAAATGATATTTCACTTACCTGACAATGAATATTTAATTGTTTTAATTATATGTTTAGATTGGTCGAATGACAACACATAAATAATTTTCATTTTCGGGTTGATTGAAATATTCATTTTGGTTAGAATTGCAATCAAATGTTAAATTGGAGTTTTCTTTGCAAAAATTTAAAAGTTTAGATTAAATTGTAATTTGCGATAAGATTATGATTTTATTTGCAATTAACTCATAAAATATTATCTCATCATGCTACCTAATAAAGGAAAATTCTCAAATAAATATAGTCCTATGGAGTGAATAATGTGTGAGGCAGTCTCATATTTAAAAAAAAAAAAAAAAAACATCTCTTTAATATTAGGATAATGTTTTCTATTAAATGTAATTGACTTAAGACTCAATAAATAAATGAGCCATAAATTCGTCTTACCTATATGAGACCAATTGTTTGTCACAAGGATATATTCAAAACAAATTTTTATTTCCTAAAATATAATAATAAATATATCTCATCATGCCACGTGGCTAAAGATATGTGTAATAATTTCTATTCTCCAAAAATAAAATTTTATTGAGTAGGTCTTGAATGATACCATCTGATCGCATGAGACGATAATGAATATAATTAAGATATTAATTACTCATTAACACTTTGGTAAATGTAGATGGTAATTTATACTGTCTCGTAATATTTTTTTGCCAACTTTATTTCATCCAACCACGTGACAAAGGGTACTTCCAAATAATGGACAAGGGACTATACTAGTATATGTATATTTCGGAGCTCGTTTCACTCATTTGCAAAACCAATCCCCTACTAAAAAAAAGAGAGGAAAATTAAAGAAGGCTTCAATCTTGATGGATATTTTTTCATTTCTAGTCATTATATTTTCCATCGGGTGTATATTTGCAATAATTCCATCACTTTCCAGGGCCCGAATGCAATCCAAGCTCCCACCAGGCCCGTACCCATACCCGATTGTAGGTAACATCTTCCAACTCGGTTCTAAACCCCACAAATCACTCGCCAAACTATCAAGAAAATACGGGCCCGTGATATCCCTCAAGCTAGGAAGCATAACAACGGTGGTTATCTCTTCCCCCGAAACCGCGAAAATCGTGAAGCAGCACATCGCCTGCTCCAGCAGAACTATTCCGATCGCCGCCAAGTCTTTCAAACACGGCGAATTCTCCGTGGCGTGGCGCCCTCTCGACAACCAGTGGCGAAAGCTGAGGAAGATAATGAAGGAGCAGATGTTTTCGGTTGCCAGGCTGGACGCTAGCCAGGGGTTGAGGAGGGAGAAGCTGCGGAAGCTGCTCGACTACGTGAAGGAGTGCTCGGAAAGGGGCCGGGCCGTGGATGTAGGAGAGGCTGCATTTATGACGACGTTGAATCTGATGTCGGCCACCCTTTTCTCGATGGAGATTGCGGATTTCGATTCGGAATCGTTGCAGGAGATTAAGGATGTGGTGTGGGGAGTGATGAAAATTGTGGGCACCCCCAATATAGCGGATTCTTTTCCTATTTTGAGACCGTTTGATCCTCAGGGGATTGTGAAGCAGACCACGATTTATTTCGAAAAGCTGCTTGCAATATTTGCTGGAATAATTGATGGGAAATTGAAAGCCAGGGGTGGGATAAATGATTTGGTGGATGCCCTGATTGATATTAACCAAAGAGATGAAGCTGAATTAAGCAGAGATGACATAAACCATTTGCTTCTGGTAATTCAGCGTAATTAGTCTTTCGATTTCTTTTAATTTTTTCTTGGAAAAAAATTTCCCAATTTCAGATGCTAAAAGTGTTTTTTTCTTAATTGCCCAGTTGTACTATTGTCTATTTGGGGTTAAAAAAAAAAAAAAAAACAACTTGTGTACATTTTTTTTAGGGAAAATATACTTTTTTGTCCTATAGGTTTCGTTAATTTTGATTTTCGTCCTCCTAAGTTTTGAATTTTGAAGTCAATCCTTTTAACTTGTATTGTTTGTGATTTTCATCCCCTGATCGGTTACTGACAGCTACTCAACCGATAGCCTCCTAAATTTTTGAGAAAAAAAGTGTGTCACGCATGAGTCTACCGGTTGAGTGACCGACAATTGCAGGTCGGGGAACGAAAATCACAAAAAATTACAAGTTATAGGACTAATTTTAAAATTCAAACCTTAGGAGGACGGAAATCAAATTAAATGAAATTTAAAGGACAAAAAAGTCTATTTTCCCTTTTTTATATCTTTTTATTGTATATTGATTTCTTTGAATTATTGGTGAAGGATCTATTTGTCGCTGGGACAGAGACTACTTCAAGCACGGTGGAATGGGCCATGGCAGAAATACTGCGCCACCCTGAAAAAATGTCAAGGCTTAGTAGAGAAATCAGGGATATAATTGATGAAAATGGGATAATTCAAGAATCTGATATTCCCCGACTCCCATATTTGCAAGCAGTAGTCAAAGAAACATTCAGGCTTCACCCTACCATTCCTCTGTTAGCTCCCCACAAGGCTGATTCCGACGTGGAAGTAAACGGTATCACAATACCCAAAAACGCGCAGATTATCTTTAATGTGTGGGCGACTGGTAGAGATCCCAACATTTGGTCGAACGCAGATTCTTTCGAACCAGAAAGATTCATGAATGGTAATTATAATGAAATAGACTATAGAGGCAGCAACTTCGAGCTCATTCCATTTGGGGCGGGCAGAAGAATTTGTCCGGGATTGCCATTGGCATATAGAATGGTGCACCTCATGCTTGCAATATTGGTAGGGAATTTCAGTTGGAAACTCGAAGATGGGAAGGAACCAAAAGATTTAGATATGGATGACAATTTTGGAATTACTCTACAAAAGAACATACCTCTTAGGATTGTTCCTACCAAATTGTGAACACTTGATTCTTGTATGAGAAGAGGTTGGAAAATAAGATTGCTTCTATTATGCAAATTAGTTGATCAAGGGTTACCCCTAATGATATTATTCCATTTAAATTTGTATGGAATTTTTTTCTAGTGTTGGTCGAGTCAACCCAATGTTATTAAACGTTTGATTTCGCATATCGTAAACATAAAACAATTACAAACGTGAAGATTGTATTAACGCTTAATTGCAATTTAAATCACGACCTTTTCCAAAATTATAATTCAAATCACAATCTTTTCCAATATTGCATTTTAAGCTAAACTTTTGGATCTTGTTAAAAAAAGCTTCAACTTAATTTTTGGAAAAATGCACTTTTTTGTCCTTTAACTTTTGTTAATTTTGATTTTCGTCTTGTTAACTTTGTTCTTTTAAATTTTGTCCAAAAACTTATAAAATTTGTGATTTTTGTCTTGTAAACCTGCTAGACCATGTAAGTCTTCCGGTAATTTAGTCCTATAAATTTAAAAAAAGTGGTGTCATGTCAGTTTCACCGGAAGAGTTACCTGGTGTAGAATGTAATAGGACAATGTTACACCCGATAATATCACCCGACCCGCGGGCAAGCGGGTTGACCGGTTAGGGCGATGCAAGGGAGGTGATTCATCAATGAGCGCAGCCAGACCGTCGGGCAAAGAGCTTGGGCAGTAGCGGCGACGAGCTCCTGGCGGGCAGCGGGTAGAACACTCTCTGGGATCGACGAGGCCCCGTCGGCTAGCGGGTAGGTTTCTGGCAATCTCGTTGGACTTTCTACTCGCTACCCGCAGATGATCGCCGAGGGTACTCGCTGGAGGATCACTACCCATCTACCCGCCTACCCGGAGACCTATTTACGGACGTCATCAGCCCCTAGGCCCATCATGTCCCATCGATCGGACATACGGATGTGACAGGGTCAGAGTAGGGCCAGTAGGAGGGGTCTCATCAATAGAGGTCAACAGGTCCACGTGGTGCGCCTCCTTTGGTCCATAGAGGAGGCCATAACCAATCATGACTGAACAACTAGGATTCAGTTGGGCCCCGGACATATTTAATTAAGTGGGTGAACCCACCTTATATACTATAAATAGGGTTTTAAATGCCCATTTGTTACTCACACATCTCATTTTATTGCAAAGACTCCCTTGAGAGCTCATTTACTACAACATTTATTGTTTTCAGTTATTATTTCATATTAAATCCTACCTGCTAGGAGTCCGACGGCGAGTTCCTCATGAAATCGCTGTCAACATACAATAAATACAATTTTTTGTAAGTTACAGGATTAAATTTCGACATTCCAAAGTTAACTGGACGAAAACCAAATTTAACCAAAGTTAAAGGGTAAAAAAGTGTATTTTCCCTTAAACCTTTTTGGCAATTAAGATTTGGGGGCAGATTTGTCTCTGCTCATTACTGACGTGTCGTGTACGTGGCAACTGCCAAACAAAAAATTAAATTAGGCGGAAAATAACTTTAAAATTTAATTGCATTTTAAATCTTGACATTATCTGAATAGCATTTTAAGCTAAACTTTTAGATCATATTATATAAAACTCTAATTTAACTTTTTTTTGGTAATTAAGATTTACGGACAGATTTGCAGAGGTCTGTCGTTAACATGACGTCTATGTATCAATGTGACAAAAAAAAAAAAAATACGTGGCATAACTTAGAATTAACTTTTCAAATTTCAAATGCTTGTATTAATGAAAACATAAATAAATAAATTCAAATAGAAAGAATAGAAATAAAGAAAATATGAAATCAAGATACAAAATACTTGCATAAAACGAACATAAATGAATCCAGATAGGATAAGCACAACCATTTTACCATAAAACAATTTTAATAATCCATTTTACCATGAAATTGGAATGTAGGGTTTTGAAAAATTATTTGAAAATTGTTAATTTAATTTTTAAAAAAATCATGTATTTAAAGTTTTTTTTGTAACAATATTAAAGTTTTTTTCTGGGTTGTTGCCACGTAGAAGCTGCATCAACGACAACCCTCTGCAAATATGCCCGTAAGTTTTAATTGCAAAAAAAAAAAAAAAAATGAATTTTTTTAACAATAGCCAAAAGTTTAGCTTAAAATGCAGTTTTGGAAAATGTCGTGATTTATATTGTAACTAAGCCTTAAAGTTTTTTGCCACCTAATTTAAAAAAATTTGGGTAGTTGACACGTAGACGTCACATCAACAACGAGCAAAGGCAAATATGCTCGTAAATCTTAATTGCTAAAAAAAAGTTAAATTGAAGCTTTTTTTAACAAGACCAAAAAATTTAGTTTAAAATGCAATTTTGAAAAATATCGTGATTTAAATTGCAATTAAGTTTTTTTATTAAACAATACATGAATATCTTTTTATGTCACATTTCCTACCAAACTTCTTCATTAAACATTTATTTTACCAAACTCTCTTATAAAAAATCGAACACTTGTCACATTTTCGGTTCAATGGAGTCAGTTACAGTGATCCTGCTACTGGGAAAAAATATGCTAGACGTGTTCAATCGGGTGAAATTTTTTAATTAGATCGTGCGACTTTGAAATCCAATAGTATTTTTTTAGTAGTCCAAGGGGTTGGTTTACTTTTGGGAATGCTTCGTTTGCTTTACTCTTCTAATTTTTTGGAAACATTTGGCATGGTGCCAGAACCTTAAAATTGATTAAATGGAAATAGAAAATATACACATTGACGGTTGTTATCAACTTGTGGCAAATGATAACAATTGCCCACAACAAACCAATAGGGGTTTTGTGCCGGTAGTAATGAAAATGGATTCTAATTAAAACAAATGTGTTCGTATCGAAATTAGAGTATTTTCAAATCTGTGTATTTGCATGTGTATCAAAATTTCAATAAATTAAAGAATATTTCCAAATCGTGTATTTGCATGTGTACCAAAATTTCGATAATAATTTATTTTTTGGAATGAATTTTTAATTATGGCAAAAATTTGTATGAGACATCACATATTAAGACTCGTCTTTACCAAAGTTTTAATAAGTCAATGACTCATTCCTATTATCTCATATTATGAAATGATCTTATACAAAACCTATTCTAATATAACAGATGAAATATTTTTTAGACTTGAAAAAAATATAAAACATAAATGTTTAACATCATCAATAGATGAGTATCAAAATACAGAGCTTTCTTGGTTCCAATTTAATTAGTTTCTCAAGGTAAAACTCAAAGCAAATGAGCAGCCTTGATAAGTTGGGTTTTAGCGTATAATTTATGTGTTTATTTTAATTATCTTATGTATTTTATTTCACTATTATGTTGTAATTACCAGACATGTATTATTTGGTCCTATTTGCTTCTATTGAACTTCAGGTCGTTTTGCAACATTTTAATTAAACTTGAGACGGACCAAATTCAAAGATGCGAGTGAGTGCACATGGATCGGACCGAAAGTGAATACGTAGTTCAACATGGAGTGGATTTTAATTAGCACATGTTTTTCGTGAATCCAAGATTGCATTAAAGCATGTTATCAAGGCTCTTAAAAGCTAGCTATGATCAAGCCTTGGGAATTCCCACATGTTGATTTAATTATCAATTTGGCTCAAGGACTTTAAAGGCATTAAAGGTAGCTCCACTATATAAAGTCATCGTTGGACCTATGGAGGAGAGAAACCTTTGAGAGAGAAAGAAACACAATAAATTTAGCTATGTTTTGTTTTATGCCTTTGCCATTTCACTTAGCCATGTTTGGCTAAGTTCTTATTCTATTCCAATGACATGTTGAACCTTGAATAATTTGTTCTTTTAATTATTTGGTGACGGTTTTAATTTCATCTCTATCTCGATTTCTTTGCTATTTGATATAATGTTATTCATGTTCAATTAATTAATTTATTTAGTTTGGCCACCTGAGTTTGTTAGTTAATTGATTCTAGCT
This sequence comes from Ballota nigra, assembly GCA_947034835.1. Lineage (NCBI taxonomy): Eukaryota > Viridiplantae > Streptophyta > Magnoliopsida > Lamiales > Lamiaceae > Ballota > Ballota nigra. Next base: position 100,603,855 of record OX344724.1, on the reverse strand, counting down.
AGATTACACTTTATAATCCGCAATTGTTATAAATGTGTAATTGTAGTAGCAAATAGGGCAGAACACCCTAGGGATAGCAAAGTCTAGATTGTATGATTCAGACGTTATGCTTTCATAGTCTAGTTTGTCCTATTATTTTGGTTCGTTAATGCATTCAATGAATTGAATCTCGAATACATGTTTTGGGATTATTCATTGAATAGGTTAATTGGGGGTCATACCTTCTGATTAATTAAACTTAAGAAATAATTCGGACTAGTTTGGTCGTACCACTGATTTTGGGGCAAGATTCGAGATACAGATGAGATAAACCACGATCCTTAATTAAATTGGGAGAATTATTCTTGGGATACTATCCAAGGGCTAGATTATTTACATTTATTGAATTCTTATTTTATTTTCTTGTACTCTAGTAGTTATACAACCAACCCACCCATCCAACTCTCCCCCCCCCCCCCCCCCCCCCCCCACCACCACCATAGTTTTACTACACAAACTTACTTAATAAAATTACAATTGTTCCTCGTGGGTTCGACCTTTACTTATCCTACTACATTAGTGGCTAGTTAAGGTTAATTATTTTTTTGTGCCTACGACAGCACACCAAGCCTTTAATTTGAAATTTGGGCCAAGGAAGTGGGCTAAATTTATTTTGGGTCTTGAACTATTTTTTTTTATAGTGTTGATAATAAGTCAAATATTCAAATTTACAGCCTCAGAATATTAGTAGGTAGGTTGCAACTGCAAAAAACTTGAGTTGTTAATGTAGTGAAGATCATTTTAATGTATTTTGTATTTTTGTTTTTGGTGCCTTCACTGTAAAAATATATATTTGGATAAATCTCTGGGCCTCTTGTGAACCTTATTCACATGAACTCTTATTTTCAAGTATCATATTATTCAATATGTTGTGACCATTTCGGACCTAGGTCGGAGCCGGCCGGAAGCAAGCCGAAAAAGGCACAGAGATGCCCAGGAGACGGGACCGACCTGGCCGGTCTATGTCCGACCTCAGCGGGCTCCGACCACAAGTCTCCGACCTCGGAAATGAGGCCGGAAACCTGCTTGGGGCGCCCGTCAATGCTTAACGCAGCCACAGTGAAGTCTGGACGTGACCGGGCCGTCCCGGCCACGACCAGTGAAGACCAACGAAGGTCGCCCGGAAGCGACCAACCGGCTGGAAGAGTCTCCGACCTCACTTTCCACCAGGAGGCCGGCCTCCGATCCAATAATGTTCCCGGCCGGCAAGGGAGATCTGGAGCACGTGATAGAATCAAGCGAGATCCTCCCCCAAGAAGGAAAAAGGCCGCCTCCGTACTCAGAGACACAGAGAATATTCCATCCAAATGAGGAAATATGCCAGAGAATCGTCCTTTTTGGACACGCATCAACGCCCTAGTGGCCGGCCTCCTGCAAGCTCTGGCGTGCCAGTGCCCGCGCGCCCTCAGAGGCAGGAGGCATTTAATGCACCTGTCCCCCGAGAGGACGGAAATGACCGATATACCCCTTTAGTGAGAAAGCTATAAATATCCCCACATTTGTAACACAAAGAGAGTTCAATTTCTTTCAGTATAATCAATACACTTACCATTCAAGTCCAGGGACTAACACCCCTGGCAAATCTGGTGTTCTTAGTGTTCATACGCATTCATTTCCAGTTCTTCATTCAAGCATTCAATTCAGCATTTAAGAACCCAATCATTTGATATTTTTACCAATGCTCTTATAAATAGCCACTTAATCTCAGCAACATATATTTGGTAAACAACACAATACATGAAATGTCACTATTTAACATGTGAAATATCAATGTCTAAAAAATATTTGATTTTATGTGTTGTCCTTCTCATAATAACGATTCAAGTGAGAAATTCATGATTTTGTCCTTCTCAATATATATATACACTACAAAAAAATAAAGAATAGCCTACAAAATTAGAATTGTCTACAAAAGTTTTTCAACAAAAAATTTCGTTGTAAAAATTGTCTAGGATTTTCCTACGAAATTTTCGAATTATTAAAAGCTTACATTTCTTAACCTAATAACAATCTGCCTACGAAATTAAATCTCTAGGTATAATTACACACAAGTCATTTGCCAACAAAATTTTACCTACAACACAATTTGCCTACGAAATTTTCGAAGTCAAATTTTTTGTAGGTGTGGAAGGAAAATACCTATACAATTAGATTTTTTTGTAGGCAATTCGGTAGGTAACCCCTGTTGGAGTTATACGTGAAAGTATGTTTTTACTTTGTATAACTCGTGTATCAAACACTCGTTTTATGAGAATAATTCTTTTATCACATTTGCTTTAGTTATGATTAAATGTTGAATTTCTATTGCAAACCGTTCAGTATATAGTACATGTTACATTGTAGTTAATGTGGTGATACCCGATCACGGAAGACAACATTAACAGTTTACTTGTAACTAAACGTACATTTTCACGACCTAGGTGGAATTGAACAATCCGCCGTGAAAGGTCGATGTGTAAGGCTCAGATTGGTTTGTCTTGACTAAGAGATTGCACTAGCACATTTAGTATGTGTTGAAGAGGACCTACAGCGAGGATAAATTCTTCTGTTCTGAAAGGTGAAGAATTAGACCTCAGTGGTTGTTGATTTCTTAATCTCCGTCACTTAAATAGGACCGTGTGTGCTTAATAGTTACTGCTTTGATTCATGTTGGGTGAGAATCATTGTGACTTCGAACTTTGTGTCTTGGACAGTAATATTAATCATACGACGGTTGCTAAGATTTAATACGGAGAAACGCGTGCGAGTACGGCTCGTGTGATTAGTCCCCTTGGTGGGCTCAGAAGTTTTATTGTACCAAATCTTGCAAGTGAAGAATTAGTTTCTTCGGTACGAATAATAATGTTGAGCTGTCTTTACTCCAAGGTGAAAGATGTTAATTAATTTAGAGTTATTCAGAAGCTTAATTAATTAATGGACTTGATAATCTTAAACGCGGGAAATAATAACCGGGAGCCCATATTATCGTAATATGGATTAAGATGGATAGTGCAATATTAATTTATTAGTGGTAATAATTAATATTAATGGGCTGAATTATATTGGGGCTCAATATTGAAATTCAGAAGTCCATTAGGAGGTCCAATCTTAATTCTCCTTAAGGCCCCTCAAGTAGCCCATTAAGTAGCCCAATAATGATAAGGTGATTAAAATAAAGAATATATTATTGCTGATTTTTCAAGTAATTTTCGAAAATAAGAGAATCAAGAAGAAATAAGATTTTGTTGATTTTCTTGGAAAGATATTATGGAAGATATGTATTCTAGGAATACAAGAATATCTCATATATTCAAGAAGATCCAAATCTTTGGATTTCATCTTGAAATTTTCGAAAATTAGGCCTTAATATGTAGGGTGAGATTTTTGTGGAATATTTTATTTTGGAGAAAAGAATATATGAGATATATTCAAGATTTCTTAGAGTCTAAGAAAAGATTTTCTCCAAGCCCAAATATGCTTAAATTTTCGGCCCCTTCATATTATAAATAGGGGATGATTATTTCATCTCCAAGTACATAATTCCATGTGTTGGAAAAATCAAGAAGCATAGATATTTTTCTTTTTCCTTAGTTTATTAAATTGCTTGAAAGCATCTCCCACCGGTGATCAAGTAAGGCGAAAGGAAAATACTTGAGAAGGCTTTTGGGTTGATAGAGCGAGATCGTAATTGTCCCGTATATCCAAAGGTCAATTCTACAAGAGGTACGTTAATCGCATATTTACTTGTTTATTCCGCCTAGTTAATATGTGAAATTAATTCAACATGCATGATGAAAATTAGTTGTTGGAATTATTATTTGAATTAATTAGGATTAATTCATGCTAGTAATAATTGTATTTAAATTTCATCCCGAATAGATTCCGGGCACCCCTATTTCCCCAACAATCCCCACTATGAATTTTTTTGTTGGAAATTTTGTAGCCATATTAGCAATTTCCGTAGGCAATTTTATGTGTGTGTAAATATATATATATATATATATTTATGTGTATATATATATATATATATATATATATGCTTTAACTATCAAATTTTGGCTAATTACAATTGATTGAAAAAAAAAGTTATTTTTTAGGAAAATTGAGAATTTATTAAATGTAAAAATAGCCCTTTTTTTTTTGTGAAACCTATTAAGATTTTTTTTCTTGTATAACGGCCCATTTCAAGGCCCAATTTTATAAGCTACGAAGGAGGAAATATGGAGAAAATATGCTACCAATTGGTAAAGTAGTTTTGAAATTAAAAAAAAAAATCAATTTAACTCCTATAATTTTATTTATCGGGATCGAATAGGACTTTGATAAAAAAAAAAAAAAAAAAAATTACACCTGAACCCTTGATTTTTTTATTGAGATCAAATAAACCTTGTTCTTTTAAAAATTAGATTTTTTGTAAATACAAAACACGAATCTAAGTGCAGTCACGAAAAGGGAAAAAAGGGGCCTTGTTTTATACCCTTCATCTTTAAGACATACACCTCACTTAATTCTTTTTTATCATCATGATGTATTTATTAATTTACTTGTATACCAACTATAATGAAAACTAACCTAAATAACAAGATTCATACACCCTTATCCCCGATTCTGCGGTTTTTCTTTCTCAGCGCATATATCGGTTTTGATTATAATATTTACTAGATTAGGTAACATAGAATTTCCTATAAAATTTGTCAATAAAATTACAAAATTTTCAACAAATATTTTCGTAGTGGAAATTTTCTAAAAATTGCCTATAGAATTATGTTGTAGGTAATTTTTTATAGGCAAATGACTTGTAGGTAAATAATTTTCATACACAAATTATTTCTAAGTTGAAAAATGAAAATGCTTACATGATTATATAAATTTCGTAGGCAAGTTGCATAAATAAAAAATTTGCCTACGAAATTTTTTAACAAAATATTCTCGTGGTGGAATTGCCTACGACTTGTCTACAATTTTTTTCAATCATGTTGACAACTTCATTTCTAAATTTACAAGTAATTTGTCTACGAAATCAATATACCAAGAAATTATAGGACTTTTGGCATTACTTCAAAATCAACATCATCAATAAAACAATCAAACCCTAAATTAAAATTAAGCATGGTAATATGAATAGGAAACAAGAATACAAAAACTTGCCTTCTTGGCTTGGGTCCATATCTAATACCGGAGTGGTGCGGTGCGGCTGGGGGATGAGGGCGGACGCTCGGCAGGGTTGGTGTGATTAGTCTTTTTTTTCTTTTCCGAACATACTTCCTCTTTTGTGTATGGGAAGGATTAGGGAACTAAAAATCGTTGGGGACCAAGTATAGAGTGAAACTGGTTTATACATGAATCACGGAAGAGTATTAGTTCTTTTTATTGAAGAATATTAGTTGTATTTACTGAAGAGTATTACTAATTTACATTAAAGAGTCTTAGTTGTTCAGTGAAAATGAACTAAGACTCTTCAGTGTAAACCAATAATACTTTTCAGTAAAAACAATTATTACTTTTCAGTGAAAACAACTAATACCCTTCACTGATTCATATATAAACCAATTTCACTCTATACATACTCATCGTTGGGTGTATTGAGGAAGAGAGAGGTTTAAGAAAAGGGCAAGATTGAAATTTTTGGTGGAGTATATCTACTGATAATATAATTATTAGTTGGATGAACTAATATAGAGGTATATGTATTAAAGATGGAGGGGTATTTAATCGACCCAAGGAAAAATGAAAAGAGAAAAAAGTATGGTCATTTTATTTGAAACCCATCAAGAATTTTGATTCTCGTATAAGACCCATGTAAAGGCCCAATTTTTTGGGCAAATTGATGAAGGAGAAAATATGGAGCAGTTGTGATACCAATTGGCAATGTGGACATGAAATAAAAAGTATCAATTTAGTCCTAGTCTTATTCATTGGGATAAAGTAGGTCCTTATTTATTATTTTTTTAAATACACCCAAACCCTTAATCTTTTTAATTGAGATTTATAAAAAAAAATTATTTTAAAAATTATATTTTAAAAATACAAAATACGAGCCTAATTTTTAGTGAAGTCAAATGGAGCAAAAATGAAAAGTGAAAAAAAAAAAAGTTCCATTTTATTTTAAACCCGTTGCGATTTTTAATTCTTGTATAATGGCCCATTTCAAGGCCCAATTTCATGAACAAATTTTTTTTTTTTGACAGAAATTTCATGAGCAAATTAATGAAGGATAATAATAATATAGGAATTAGGGAGCAGTTGTGATACCAATTGGCAACGTCGACTTGAAATAAAAAGGATCAATTTGATATTAACAAGAAAGGATCAATTTAGATTATAATCTTATTCATTGGGATCAAGTAGGTCCTTAATTTTTATTTCTTTTATACGCATGAACCCTTTATTTATTTTTTAATTGAAATCAAATAAACCTTGTTCTTTTAAAAATTGTAGATGCTTGCCTTTTTCGTTAACAAAAAACTTGGGGGATTTTCAACTGGACCTTTGCTTTTTGTATGATCATTCATTTCAAGGTTGAATTTTATTGCTTCTCAAATATGGATGGAAGATTTGAAATCTTTGGCATAGGCAAGAGTTAGCTCAAATGTTGGGCTAATTTTTTTAATTATTGCATTTTTAAAAACTGCTTATGAGAATAATAATAATTCCATCGCACAAAAAGGGATATTCATAAAAAAACTAACCATAATTCAATTGTTGATTCCGTGAGTTGGAGAAAGAGAGAGATATTATTTGAGTGTGAATGTTGGAATTGGAAAGGGGAAATGGTTGGGGGAAGGATATTAACGGTGGCCCGATTAATTAGAAGTAGGATTTATAGGAAAACACTTTATAATAAGTTTAACATAAAATAGTTTTAGAGTATCATTAATCTAGTTAGGAGTATCATTAAACCTGTCAGGGGTATCATTAGTCTGAGTTCGAGATTAATGATACTCCCGATGAGATTAATGATACTTTAAAATATTTTCATGATAAGCTTATCATGATTTGTCATTAATTAGATACATTACACACACATATATGTATATACACACACATTAATTAGATACATACATTAATATATACATGAAGGGAAAGGACACATTGTTAGTCGGTGATACTCCCTCCATCCCAATTGTGTTTTCCCGTTCGACTTTATACGGAGTTTAATGCGAGAGTTGAAATGTAGTATTTAAATTAATAAAATAGTTTTGGGAATGGTGAATAATGTATAAAGTAATATTTAAATTAATATAGTAGTTGAATTGTAGGGTGAAATTTAAAAAAATGAATGTACTTTATTTCTATTTTTTGGATGAGAAAATAAAATTGGGACGACCTTTTTATTAAATGGGAAAGCAAAATTGGGACGGAGGGAATACATACATTCATATGTACGTAGAGATGTATGGGGATCGGTAATAGGCAATAACGTCTTGCACTATTGCCGGCAGAAGTGGTCAGGGTTCTTTACCGTCGCGTCTGCCACTCGCGACAGCAGTCAAATTGCGATATTTTTAAACGCTTTCCAAAACAACTACAATTTTATAAGTTATTTTGAAAATTGCAATAATTTAAAAAAAAAATAGCCGATCGAAATGTTGTAACTGAGATTTTCACTTGCAGAATTTGAATTGACGATTTAGTTAAGGAGATTTAGAGCTTGTTGGCTAAACTTATTTGAAACATCGTATAAGCTCTAATATTTTATAAGTTGTTTTAATAGTTTAAGATGTAATTTTTTAGTAGTTTATAAATTGTTAAAACGTTTGGCAAATACAACTTATAAATTTTTTGAAAATTTATGATAAATATTTTTTAAATTTTAAATTTAATATAAAATATATGTTTTTTTTATTTTTTTTATGTTGAAGTAGAGGTGGGTGGAGTGATTAGGCAAATAAGTTGAGAATTCTCAATTTATCTTTTTACAGCTTATATGTTGTTAGGAGCTTATAAGCTCTTAAACAGCTTAAAGCTGCTTTAAACTCTTTTTTCCAAACACATTGATAGTTATAAGCTCTTACACAATTTATAAATATTTTTAAAGAGTTTATAACACCCAGTTCTTGCCGATTTAGCCATTTCGATTGAATTAGGTATATTATAATCTGCATTATTCAATTTCAGCTGTGGTTGCAGTTAGATGAAAAATTCTTTGCTAATACTAAAAACTCAGCGTCAGACTTCAATTCTAGTCTTGTCAAGTTCTTATTTATCATTGAAGCATCGGCTATTGAGGGGATTTTTTTAGTTTTCTTTCGGCAGTCTATTAAGTGGATGTTTGATTTGAAATTATGAGGATTTTGAAATTCAGATTTTAAAATCTAGTGGATTTCAAAATCTATAGTGTGTGATAAGAAGGAAATTGTGCATATTTTTAGTGGTTAAAAGTGTAATTATTTGCTCTTGATTATTTTGAAATTGCATGATTTTTACTGGTGTGTATTTTGATAATTTAATTTACATTTATGTTTTTCTCGTTTACTGAGCTCGCGAACAGGCTCATTTACTAAGCTCGCGAATAGGCTCATTTACTGAGTTCGCGAATAGGCTCGTGAACAGGCTCGTTTAATTAATTTTTTCTTTTTATATAAATATTTAAAAAAAATATCCATAAGAATGTAATGTAGAGACAAATTTATTATGATATTAGTATTATTATGTGTTATTGGGGACAAATTTATTATTATGGAGTATGGACTGTTATGTTTTTAAGTAGACATAGTTTAGATGTGTTATTTTTTTAAACTTTTAATTAGTTTTTTGAGCCGAGCCTTTCGAGCCGAGCTTTTTGAACCGAGCCTTTCGAGCCTAATTATTCGAACTCAAGCTCGAATTATGCTTGATTAATTTGAAAACGAGTTTTTTTCGAGCCGAGCTCGAGCCAAGCTCGTTTACTTGGTTAACGAATATTTCACGAGCCGAGCCCGAGCTATTCGCGAGCCTAAAAATTTGCACACGAGCCGAGCTCGAACCTATAAAAACCGAAACGAGCCGAGCTCGAGCTTGATGGTATTCAGTTCGGCTCGGCTCGTTTACATCCCTATCTACGGCTAAACACTTGCTCCTTTTGTTTGATTTTTTTGGAGGAGAGAATGTTTTCCGTATAAAGAAAATAGGAAATTTCCCTTTTAAAAAAAAAGACGAAATTGCTAAATAAGCCATAGATTACATTTATCTATATTGTGTCCGTGATTCGTATATGCATATTTAATTCAAATTTCATGTATGATTTGTATATACATATTTTTTTTTGTTATTCTAAAGAATTAAAAAAATATGCACATGATATTTTTATAATTAGCAGAGGCTAAATTATATTGATTAATAAACTGCAATAGTGAAGACTAATTTCTAGTTAAAAGAGATAAAAATAAATCCCAGATTACCAAGCTTATGTAAAAGTATAGTGTTGTTTTGATTAAACATCAAAGATGTCTTACTTATTCATTTAGTTAATTTTTTTTGTTTGTAGTACTTATTCCCCTCATCTATCTTTTGCCCAAATATACACAAAATTAAAGTGGTCGGAGTATTATTTATGAAATTTCTAGGGTGCAAACACTAGGATAATTATGTATTGTGGTTGGCTAAAAGCTTTGTCTTTAGTTATAAATTAATTAAGCATAATCATGAAGCGATCCGATCATGTTTAACCTAATTGAGGCTTTGATTGCAACATGAATATTCATCATTTACGCAATCTCTTTGGTTATCATCTATATATATTCAACCATAACATCATTATAATAGTAAAATAAGAAGAGAGAAACAAGGATAAGTTCATTTTGATTAGTTAAGTCCCTATTTAAGAAATGTGCAAATTATATGTGCACATTTTTTGCACGATCCATACATGCATGCACATTCCGTGCAAATTTCGTGCATAAAATTTGGACGAAATGTGCATGTACGGATCTTGCATAAAGTTTGCACGAAATGTGCATGTACGGATCGTGTAGAAAATGTGCATGTAAGGATCGTGTAAAAAATGTGCATAGATTATATTTTTTTTTCTATTATAATATCTATGCATGAGTATTAAATATGAAATATAAAAAAGAATGTGAAAAATGCATTTTAACACAAAAAGAATATGACCACAAAAACTTGCTCCTCAAAAAATATTGAGGGGATTTTTTTAGTTTTCTCTCGGCAGTCTATTAAGTGGATGTTTGATTTGAAATTATGAGAATTTTGAAATTCATATTCTAAAATCTAGTGGATTTCAAAATCTATAGTGTGTGATAAGTAGGAAATTGTGCATATTTTTAGTGGTTAAAAGTGTAATTATTTGCTCTTGATTATTTTGAAATTGCATGATTTTATACTTGTGTGTATTTTGATGATTTAATTTACATTTATGTTTTTCTTGTAATTTTTCAGTATGTTTTGGGTCTTTTTGGGAGTATGAACTATAAATTTAGGAATCCCAATGACTTATATATAGGTTTGGACCATTTTGAGTTGTTGCAGTCCACCCTGGGAGGCCCGGTGGAGGCCCAAAATAAGGATTTAAGGGGCCAACAGAATATTTATTTATAGAATATTTGAGCATATTTATAAATTCATAGCTACAATATTTGAAGAAAATTAGCAAGAAATTTATTTACCAAATATGAGCATATTTTATTCAGCTCATATCTTTTATTTAAAGATACAGGTTCGACATGAGATTGAAAGAGTAGAACCTAAGTAAAAAAAAATAGCAGAACTGGACGTGCATACAATGAGAGCGTTGGAAACAGAGGTGGGGATGATTTTCATGAAGATGCCCACTACCATATCTATCTAGTTTGTTTATTCCAATTACAGGGACGTCTAAACTCGTACTTTAATTATTGTTGATTAGATTTGTCATATTTTTCAATACTTGATCTCAAGATTATTTATATCATCTGTTTTCTATTATAAAGTTTGCACGAAATGTACGGATCTCGGGATTATTTATATCATCTGTTTTCTATTTGCATGTACGGATCTTGTATAAAGTTTGCATGAAATGTGCATGTACGGATTGCGTAAAAAATGTGCATGTACAAATCGTGTAAAAATATGCATGTGCACAGGTTATATATTTTCTTCTATTATAATATCTATGTATGAGTATTACATATGAAATATAAAAAAGAATGTGAAAAAATGCTTCTCTAAAAATGCAGAGACAGGGTGCACTAAAAAGAAAAAAAATGAAGCGTATAGATATTGATGTTTTCCTTTTATTTGATTTTTTTTTGTGGAGAGAATGTTTTCCGTATAAAGAAAATAGGAAATTTCCCTTAAAAAAAGACGAAATTGCTAAATAAGCTATAGATTATTTTTTGCTAAATTTTGTGCGCGATTCGTATATACATATATAATTCAAATTTCATGTACGATTCATATATACACTTTGTTTTTTTTTTGTTATTCTCAAGAATTAAAAAAATACGCACATAATGATATTTTTATAATTAGTAGAGGATAAATTATATTGATTAATAAATTGCAATAGTGAAAACTAATTTCTAGTAAAAAAAGATAAAAATAAAAAGTATAATGTATTTTCAATTAAACATCAAAGATGTCTTACTTATTCATTTTGTTAACTTTTTTTCTGTTTGTTAATTTTGTTCAGGAGTTGTTATTTAACATATTATTTTATGCCTCTTCTCTAGATTGCGTGGAGGAGATAGATGCTCAGAGGGTGTTTGGCTATGCTTTATTCAAGGACGGAAAAACTACTCGTCTTTCGTACCCTCTGGAGAAGTTCCATTCCGACGTATCTGGGAGAAGCTTCCACAACGGACGCTTCATACAAAGGATGCGCGAGAAAGCTGCATCTCTTCCAAAGTATTCATTTCTACCTGTTATCTTTCCTTAATCTTGAAATAAAAATATATATGTGTATATATGTATCAGCTTTTTGTTTTGTTCATGATTATGATGATGTTTATGTGAGGTTGCATATGGAGTGCATATGTGATTCCATGCAAACTTGTGAGGCTGTGGAGAAGGGGAGGGGTGGGGTGGGTTGGTAACATTGTGTAGGATGGAGGTAGGAAAGGGCGGATTAAAGTAATATGCCGGCCATGTTAGTATAGCATCTTAGTAGATTGGTAGACCTTGTCACTAATACATTATTTTAAGCATGCCTTTATTAATGCTTCAAACCACCCTGTCTCTTTTGTTTGGCAGTGTTCAACTTGAGCAAGGAACTGTCACATCTTTACTTGAAGAAAATGGGACCATAACAGGGATACAATACATATCAAAATCTGGTGAAGAGTTGAAAGCTTATGCGCCTTTAACCATCGTTTGTGATGGTTGCTTTTCTAACTTGCGTCGTTCTCTATGTGCTCCAAAGGTAGGGATCATAAGAAGATCTCATTTACTGGTTGATAACAACTATTATTCCCTCATATCCCAATTATTTGATGTTTTAGATAACATTCACCCTAATTTCTCCTTTTACCCTTGCCCCAGTCTTAAAAATGTGGGGAGGGAAAAAAAAATTGTGGTCTAAAATTAAGGCATGTGAGGAGAGAGAAAATATTTAATGAAGGGTATATTTTGTCATTGTGCACTCATCCTTAATTTTACTAACAAACTCTAGAACATCAAATAATTTGGATTATTTATAAAATTTCTAGGGTGCACACACTAGAATAATTATATATTGTGGTTGGCTAAAAGCTTTGTCTTTAGTTATAAATTAATTAAGCATAATCATGAAGTGATCCGATCATGTTTAACCTAATTGAGACTTTGATTGCAACATGAATATTCATCATTTACGCAATCTCTTTGGTTATCATCTATATATATTCAACCATAACATCATTATATTAGTAAAATAAGAAGAGAGAAACAAGGATAAGTTCATTTTGATTAGTTAAGTCCCTATTTAAGAAAGTTTTGTTTCCACACTTTAATCTACCATTCTACATATATATCATAATGACTTGATAACAAAACCATTTGGACAAACTCAACTACAACACCTTCTTTGGTTGCTATAAATCTCCACATGTATGAGTATTACGATTAGTGCCCTTTTTTTCAGTCCTCAACATCGGGAACACCACACACGTTATATAGTTTTCGTGGTTTGTATATACACATATATTATATATTTATTTTAATAAAGTTTCACAAGATATTTTAATAGATAAATATTAACAAGTTGTTAAGTATAAGTTATACTTCTTTTTTTTATTGAATGTTAAATGAAATAAAAATTAAAGTAAATGAGATATTATAATACCAAAATATATGTTGCACATTCTTTTCGATGTTTCATATGTAATAATTATGCGTAGATATTATAATAGAATAAGCATAAATGATATGTGAACAATTTTAAACGATCCGTACATTGCACATTTCGTACAAATTTTGTGCATAAAGTTTGCACGAAATGTGCATGTACGGATCTTGCACAAAGTTTGCACGAAATGTGCATGTACGGATCGTGCAAAAAATATGCACATGACATTTATATTTTTTCTATTATAATATCTACGCATGAGTATGACATATGAAATATCGAAAAAAAATGTGAAAAATGCATTTTGGTACTACAATATATCATTTACTTTATTCATTTTTTGAATGATTCATACATGCACATTCCGTGCAATGGGGGGTCAATTGCAAAAGCTGAGGAAGATGATGAAGGAGGAGATGTTTTCGGTCCGCAGGCTTGCTGCCAGCCAGGGGTTGAGGAGAGACAAGTTCCAGAAGCTGTTCAAGTACGTGGATGAATGTTGTGAAATGCGCCGGGTCGTGGACGTCGGCGCAACTGAATTTACTACGACTTTGAGCACGATGTCGTCTAGCCTTTTCTCCATAGATTTTGCAGATTTCGGTTCAAGATCGTGCCTGGATATGAAACTTTTGATATGTGACGTGCTAAGATGCGCCGGCAGACCAAATGTGGCCGATTATTTTTCAGTTTTGCAATGGATCGATCATCATGGGATTTCCAGGGAGATAAAGGCTCACACTGACAAGCTTTTGGGGATTTTCGAAGGGCTAATAGATGACCGGGTGCGGAGCCGTAGCCACAAAAATAATCTGTTGCAAGAACTAATATATGGAACTGAAATGTTGAGAGATGACATCAAGCATCTTCTCTTTGTAATTACTTACTTGATGCTTATATACATACATTCTGGAATTCGAGTTTTCTTGCAACCACGGCTGAATGGGCTATGGCCGAATTGTTGAGGAGCCCTGAGAAGATGTCAAGGCTGAGAGACGAGATCAACATCGTCATACAAGAGAAAGGAGAGGTCGAAGAATCGGACATGAGACGCCTCCCGTATTTGGAGGCCGTGGTGAAAGAGACTTTGAGGCTTCATCTGCCCGCCCCATTCTTAGTACCTCACAAGGCTGAGGTGGATTTGAAAATAAATGGGTATCTAGTACCCCAAGGGGCGCACGTTCTCGTGGACGTGTGGGCAAGCAGTAGAGACCCCGACGACTAGGCATAGATGCTAATGTATTCATGTCGGAGAGGTTCCTAGCCGATAATAATATAAATTACATTGGAAAGGATTTCCAGCTCATTCCGTTTGGGGTGGGGAGAAGGATATGTCCCGGGTATCCACTAGCAAAGAAAATGGTGCATTTGATGCTTGCAATATTTGTAGGCAGATTTGGGTGGAGAGAGATGAAACCGGATATGGATATGGATCACAAGTTTGCATAAGGCCGTGCCTGTGGAGGCTTTCCCTTTGAAGCTATAATTTGAGGCTTCACATTTGCTTATATAATATGCATCCTTGTTGACTTGATAATGGACACCCAATCTTTTTTATTATTTATTTATTTTTCCCTAGATCATTGGAGTTGCCGATATTGAGTTCTTGTTTCCACTTGACAAATGTTATGAAACCAAGATAAAGTGTCCTTGTTTAATTAATTGGAGTTGTAGACTTGTAGTCCATTTTACATAATTAATTTACCCAATTGATAATTTTGTGGAAAGTTGTCAATTCTGTTTTAACAAAAATTGCAAAGCTTATTGAATGGATATGATAACAGCCCAACAAAACACACAACAAATTTGTAGTTCAACAGATATCCAAACATCACCAAAATTTCTTGAATAATAAATTAACCACATTTGAGTTAATAGCTATTTGCAAGTCTCGGTTTATAAATGAGAGTATTATGCCATTAGCGCATACCAATACTGCATTAATTGTATTTAAATATAATTGTGTCAATGTAGATCTATTTTATACTAATAATTTTTTTGGGATCGATTCGTACCTACCACATTAAGTTAAAAATTGTACACTTAGGATTGAGTATCTCACTTCTTATTATCATTATTATAGACTCTCTCCCTCCCGATATTATATGCACACTTAAAATGGCACACATTTTAAGAAAATTTAATTTTTTTTAGTAAAGTAGTGGCATATGGGTAAATATGTGTATATTATTGTGAGTGTGCACACAAATCAATTTTTTCTATTTTAGAGTGTGCAAATAATTTGGGACGGATAAAAAATGAAAGTGTGCAAATAATCATAGGACGGAGGGAGTATTAATTAAGTATATCATTAGTTTGATCGATAGACTCAATTATTATTAATTGGGATGATGGGGGTGCAACTACATATATTGGCACACATATGATTCCTCTATAAATCCATGGATTCTCAAGTTCCAAAAATATTTTGGATTTTTAGATTAATTTGACTAAGCCAGCTTTATGGTTTGAGGATAACTGCCAATTGTTCGTGGTTCTTATATAAACATATATTATATGTTTATTTTAATAAAATTTCACAAGATATTTTAATAAATAAATATTAACTAGCTAGTTATTAAATTTAAGTTATACTTCATTTTGTTAATTGAATGATTAATGATAAAGATCAAAGAAAATGAGATATTATAGTATCAAAATGTGTGTTGCACATTCTTTTCCATATTTCATATGTAATACCCATGCGTAGATATTATAATAGAAAAAATATAAATGACATGTGCACATTTTTTGCACAATCCGTACATGCACATTTCGTGCAAACTGTATGCAAGATCCATACATGCACATTTCGTGCAAACTTTATGCAAGATCCATACATGCACATTTCATGCAAACTTTACAGACAAAAATTGTACGAAATGTGCTGTGTACGAATCGTTTAAAATTATGCACATATCATTTATATTTTTTCTATTATAACATTTCCGCATAATTATTACATATGAAACATCGAAAAGAATGTGCAACACACATTTTGGTACTATAATATCTCATTTACTTTAATTTTTATTTCATTTAACATTCAATCAACAAAATGAAGTATAACCTAAATTTAATAACTTATTAATATTTATCTATTAAAATATATTGTGAAACTTTATTAAAATAAACATATAATATATGTGTATATACAAACCACGAAAACTATATAACGCGTGTGGTGTTCCAGATGTTGAGGACAGAAAAAAGGGCACTAATCGTAATACTCATACATGTGGAGATTTATAGCAACCAAAGAAGGTGTTGTAGTTGAGTTTGATCATCAAATGGTTTTGTTACCAAGTCATTATGATATATATGTGCTCCCTCCGTCCCAAACTTAAGTTCCCGTCGGAGTCTCTACTACTTGCCCACCCGTTCACGCGCCCCTTGGGGTACTAGATACCCGTTTATTTTCAAATCCACCTCAGCCTTGTGAATTAAGCTTAATAGTCAATGTGCCACAATTTTCTAGTGTTTATATATAAGTGGAAAAAATATACTCCCTCCGTCCATGAGTAAACTTCCCACTTTCCTTTTCGGGCCGTCCACAAGTAAGTTTCCCATTCCATAAATGGAAAAAGCAACACTCTACTATATATAAACTTTAACCTTCAAACTCACACAATATTACAAAAAATGTCACTCATTCAATTTACTTTTCAACACTATTCATTACTTTATCCCAAAAGTCAACATGTGGCCCACCATATATTAATAAAAAAATACACTTTCTTAAACCATTCAACAAAAAGAAGTGGGAAACTTACTCGTGGACGGAGGGAGTATTATTTAGTGGTTTTGGGTTTAGCACAATTAAACCTTAAAAAAGTAAAACTTTAATACTCAAGCTGCATTTTATCAATCATTAAAAAAAAAGTGGGATATGGGTGAACCATTTCATTCTGATGCAAGCCCAATAATGATTATTCTGTTTTCCTACTTTTATGGGCGAAAAGATAAGTTAAGACTTTAATTAAAGAAATATCGTTGCAGGGTATGGAAGATAAAATATATCTTAACTATATATCCAACGAGAGTAAAACTATTTTGGTCTCATACCTTATACAGTGTTCGATTTTAATCCCAAAATTTTCAACTCTTTGATTTTGGTCCCATAATTTTTTATAGTTTGTCCAATTTTGGTCTCATTCGAATTTTTTTTTGTCCCATAACTTATCGAGTGTTTGATTTTAGTCCCAAAAAATTCGACTCTTCAATTTTGATCCTATAACTCCTATGGTTTGTCCAATTTTTTCCAAAACACTAAAACAGCGTCATTTCTTATCAAGCGTAGCACACATGTCGGCGGAATTGGGAGGTTTCCATTCTCCTCACTAATACAACTGCCAAGTGGTATTTTTTTTTATTCCACTCCACCAAATAAACTAATAAATATAAAAGCAAACTAAAACTAAATTAAACTAAACTAAAAGAAATTAAAAACTAATTAAAAATAGACAAATTATTCTTCCCCAACCCCTGTAACCTGCGTGGTTCATTTTCCCCAGACAACCCAACCTAATCTCTCTCGCCTTCCCCCTCCTCTACCCCTAATTTGTATGCTCTTCTCTTATGTTTCCAATCACGTATTAGTGATATATCATATAAGCTGGCTGGCATGATCATTGATCAAGTATGTAATTACCAAGAGAAGATGTTTGATGCCATCTCTGGACATTTCTGTTGCAAATATTAGTTCTTGCAACAGATCATCTTTGCGGCTAAGGCTCCGCACCCGTTCATCTATTAGCCCCTCGAAAATCCCCAAAAGCTTGTCCGTGTGAGCCTTTAGCTCCCTGGAGATCCCATGAGGGTCGATCCGTTGTGAAAGTGGAAAATAGTCGGCCACGTTTGGTCTGCCGATGCATCTCAGCACGTCGCACATCAAAGTCTTCATATCATGGCACGATCTCGAACCGAAGCCTGCGAATTCGACGGAGAAAAGGCTGGACGACATCAGGTTGAGAGTGGTGGTAAAGGCAGCTGCGCCGACGTCCACGGCCTACCGCATTTCACAGCATTCGCCCACGTAGTCGAAGAGCTTCCGAAACTTGTCTGTCCTCAACCCCTAGCTGGCAGCAAGCTTGCTCTCCTCCTTCATTATCTTCCTCAGTTTTCGCAATTGAACCCCCATTGCACAGTATATGCATGTATGAATCATTCAAAAAAAGATTAAAGTAAATAAGATATTGTAGTACCAACATGCATTTTTCACATTCTTATTTATATTTCATATGTAATACTCATGCGTAGATATTATAATAGAAAAAATATAAATGACATGTGCACATTTTTTGCACGGTGCGTACATGCACATTTCGTGCAAACTTTATGCAAAATTGTACATGCGCATTTCGTGCAAACTTTATGCACAAAATTATTCGAAATGTGCAATGTACGGATCGTTTAAAATTGTTCACATATCATTTATATTTTTTCTTTTATAATATCTACGCATAATTATTACATATGAAACATCGAAAAGAATGTGCAACACATATTTTGGTAATATAATATCTCATTTACTTTAATTTTTATTTCATTTAACATTCAATTAACAAAATAAAGTATAACTTAAATTTAATAACTTGTTAATATTTATCTATTAAAATATCTTGTGAAACTTTATTAAAATAAATATATAATATATGTGTATATACAAACTACGAAAACTATATAACGTGTGTGGTGTTCCCGATGTTGAGGACCGAAAAAAAGGGTACTAATCAAAATAGGGACTTAACTAATCAAAATGAACTTATCCTTGTTTCTCTCTTCTTATTTTACTAATATAATGATGTTATAGTTGAATATATATAGATGATAACCAAAGAGATTGCGTAAAAGATGAATATTCATGTTGCAATCAAAGTCTCAATTAGGTTAAACATGATCGGATCGCTTTATGATTATGCTTAATTAATTTATAACTAACGACAAAGTTTTTAGCCAACCACAATATATAATTATTCTAGTGTGTGCACCCTAGAAATTTCATAAATAATACTCCGACCACTTTAATTTTGTGTATATTTGGGCAAAAGATAGATGAGGGGAATAAGTACTACAAATAATTTTTTTTTTTTTTTAACAAAATGAATAAGCAAGACATGTTTGACGTTTAACTGAAAATACATTATACTTTTACTTAAGCTTGGTAATCTGGGGTTTATTTTTATCTTTTTTTTAACTAGAAATTAGTTTTCACTATTGCAATTTATTAATCAATATAATTTATCCTCTACTAATTATAAAAATATCATGGGCGTATTTTTTTAATTCTTGAGAATAACAAAAAGAAAAGTGTATATATGAATCGTACATGAAATTTGAATTATATATGTATATACGAATCGCGCACAAATTTAGCAAAAAATAATCTATAGCTTATTTAGCAATTTCGTCTTTTTTTAAGGGAAATTTCCTATTTTCTTTATACCGAAAACATTCTCTCCTCCAAAAAAAAAATCAAATAAAAGGAAAACATCAATATCTATACGCTTCATTATTTTCTTTTTAGTGCACCCTGTCTCTGCATTTTTAGAGAAGCAAGTTTATCTGGTTATATTCTTTTAGTATCAAAATGCATTTTTCACATTCTTTTCGATATTTCATATGTAATACTCATACATAGATATTATAATAGAAGAAAATATATAACCTGTGCACATTTTCTACACGATTTGTACATGCACATTTTTTACACGATCCGTACATGCACATTTCGTGCAAACTTTATGCAAGATTCATACATGCACATTTCGTGCAAACTTTATGCATGAAATTTGCACGTAATGTGCGTGCATGTATGGATCGTGCAAAAAATGTGCACATATAATTTATATTTTTTCTAGTATAATATCTAGGCATAATTATTACATATGAAATATCGAAAAAAATGTACAGCACAGATTTTGGTACTATAATATCTCATTTACTTTAATCTTTATTTCATTTAACATTCAATCAACAAAATAAACTATAACTTAAATTTAATAACTAGTTAATATTTATCTATTAAAATATCTTGTGAAACTTTATTAAAATAAATATATAATATATGTGTATATATAAACCTCGAAAACTACACAATGTGTGTGGTGTTCCCGATGTTGAGGACTGAAAAATAGGGCACTAATCGTAAAACTGGAAAATAATTGGCCACGTTTGGTCTGCCAGTGCATCTTAGCACATCATCAAATGCGAATAGAATAAGGATGCACTTCGCCGGAGGATTTGGGTGGTGGTGTGGCCAATGTTGAGCGGCTGCGTCATTGTTTGGTAAGAGCTAAGAAAACTGTGTGGGAGAAAGTTGGAGTTTTGTTGGAGATGAAGAAGTAGCTTGGAGGAGATTTGTGTTGGGGAAAATTGGATTTATAAGAAGTAGCTTGAAGTGGTTAGTGTGATGAGTGTGAATAACAAATGGAGAGGTGAAAAGTGGTATTTATTGAGGCAGGGAAGGAGAGAGAAACACAGGGAAATCATGAGACATCTGAGAAGAGTGTTAAGTAGATAATCGACAAAACACAAGGAAATCACTCCCTTCCTCATATATATATATATAGCTATCCTCTCTCCTCATGTGTTCCCTTTTCTCTCTCTCCCTCCTATATATATAGCCATCACAAAGTAAAATTTAATAAATTAAAAGGATTCCAATTCACAGTTTAATCATTAATCGACTCTAACCATGCAATTAAATGTAACCTTTTACTCTATTATGTTCTAGGTTTAATATCCCTCAATAAACAATAAGTTATGTTTATCGGCCTTGTCCCATAATTATATTCAATTGAAACAAACACTTCAAGTAGTCTTTTTAACTGAACAATCTAGAAATGATCTAAATTTAATTCGGTAAAAGTATTAAATACGAGGAAAAATGACAGATTGCCACCCTAATGAAATACTCACTAGTTGCTACCAACTGCCATAAATTTGCAACAATTACAGACTATGAAATATGAACTAGAAAACAAGCATGGATAATCTACTTTGATCAATCTAAATTAAGTATTCAAGCATGTAGTCAAATAAAACAGACGAAATAAATAATTTTGAGATTAAGTATCGAAAAACATGACAAATCTAATCAACAATAATTAAAGTACGAGTTTAGATGTCCTGGAATTGGAATAAACAAACTAGATAGATATGGTAGTGGGCATCTTCATGAAAATCATCCTCACATTTGTTCCCAACGCTCTTATTGTATGCATGTCCAGTTCTGCTATTTTTTTTTTTTTACATAGGTTCTACTCTTTCACTCTCATGTCGAATCTGTATCTTTAAATAAAAGATATGAGCTGAATAAAATATGCTCATATTTGGTAAATAAATTTCTTGCTAATTTTCTTTAAATATTGTAGCTATGAATTCATAAATATGCTCAAATATTTCTATAAATAAATATTCCCTTGGCCCTTAAATCCTTATTTTGGGCCAAACCTATATATAAGTCATTGGGCTTCCTAAATTTATAGTTCATACTCCCAAAAAGACCCAAAACATACTGAAAAATTACAAGAAAATTATAAATGTAAATTAAATCATCAAAATACACATAAATATAAAATCATGCAATTTCAAAATAATCAAGAGCAAATAATTACACTTTTAACCACTAAAAATATGCACAATTTACTACCTATCACATACTTTAGATTTTGAAATCCACGAGATTTTAAAATCTGAATTCCAAAATTCTCATATTCCCAAATCAAACATCCACTTAATAGACTGCCAAAAGAAAACTAAAAAAAATCCCCTTAATAGCCGATGCTTCCAAGATAAATAAGAACTTGATAAGACTAGAATTGAAGTGTGAAGCTGAGTTTTTAGTATTAGCAAAGAATTTTTCATTTAACTGCAACCACATCTATAACTGAATAATGCAAATAATAATATACCTAATTCCATCGAAAAGGCTAAATCGGCAAGAACTAAAGGGGTATTTGGCCGAGCTTATAAACACTATCAATGTGTTTGGTAAAAAAGAGCTTAAAGCAGCTTTAATTTGCTTAAAAGCTTATAAACTTCTAACAACATACAAGCTGTAAAAAGATAAATTGAGATTTTCCAACTTATTTTCCTAATCACCTCTACTTCAACATAAAAAATAAAAAAACATATATTTTATATTAAACTTAAAATTTAGAAAATATTTATCATAAATTTTCAAAAAACTTATAAATTGTATTTGCCAAACGTTTTAACAATTTATAAACTACTTTAAAATTATATTATATAAACTCTTAAAACAACTTATAAAACATTAGAGCTTATAAGATGTTCCAAATAAGTTTAGCCAACGAGCTCTAAATCTCCTAAACTAAATCTTCAATTCAAATTCTGTAAGTAAAAATCTCAATTTCAATATTTTGGCTAATTTTTTTAATTATTGCAATTTTCAAAACCACTTATAAAATTGTAGTGGTTTTGTAAAGCGTTTGAAAAATAAGTGCAAACATGTATGAGGATCACGATTGGACCGCTGTCGCGAGTGGCAGACGCGACTGTAAAGAACCCCGACCACTTCTGCCGGCAATAGTGCAAGACGTTATTGCCTTTTATCGAGCCCCACACATCTCTATTGCCCAAAAAAGTTCGTCCCAATTTTATTTTCCCATCCATAAAATAGAAATAAAGTACATTTACTTTTTTAAACTTCACCCTACAATTCAATTACTTTATTCATTTAAATACTACTTTATTCACCATTCACCATTCCCAAAACTATTTTATTCATTTAAATATTACATTTCAACACTCGCATAAACTTCGTGTAAAGTTAAACGGGAAAACAAAATTGAGACGGAGGGAGTATCACTAACTAATAGATGTGTCCCTTCCCTTCATGTATATATTAATGTATGCATCTAATTAATGTGTGTGTGTGATGTATCTAATTAATCGGGCCACCGTTAATATCCTTCCCCCAGCCATTTCCCCTTTCCAATTCCAACATTCACACTCAAAGAATATGTCTCTCTTTCTCTAACTCACGGAATCAACAATTGAATTATGCTTAGTTTTGTGATGAATATCCCTTTTTGTGCGATGGAATTATTATTATTCTCATATAAGCAGTTTTGAAAAATGCAATAATTAAAAAAGTTAGCCCAACATTTCAGCTAAATCTTTCCCATGCCAAAGATTTCAAATCTTCCATCCATATTTGAGAAGTAAGTAATAAAATTCCACCTTGAAATGAATCACCCAAATATTTTGTTAACAGCGTCTATGCTAATCTAACGAAAAGGGCATGCATCTACAATTAAAAATAAAAAAGGGTTCATGCGTATAAAAGAAATAAAAATTAAGGACCTACTTGATCTCAATGAATAAGACTGTAATCTAAATTGATCCTTTCTTGTTAATATCAAATTGATCCTTTTTATTTCAAGTTGACGCTGCCAATTGGTATCATAACTGCTCCTAATTCCTATACTATCCTTCATTAATTTGCTCATGAAATTGGGCCTTGAAATGGGCCATTATACAAGAATTAAAAATCTCAACGGGTTTAAAATAAAATGGCACTTTTTTTTTTTTTTTTTCACTTTTCATTTTTTCTCCATTTGAGTCACTGAAAATTAGGCTCGCGTTATGTATTTTTAAAATATAATTTTTAATTTTTTTTATAAGACTAGGACTAAATTGATACTTTTTATTTCATGTCCACATTGCCAATTGGTATCACAAACTGCTCCATATTTTCTCCTTCATCAGTTTGCCCATAAAATTTGGCTTTTACTTACCTTTATAGGATAATCAAAAATCTTAATGTGTTTCAAATAAAATGACCCATATATATATATTTTTTTTATCTCTTTTCATTTTTCCTTGGGTCCGGTTAAATACCCTTACATCTTTAATACATATACACCTCTAGTTCACCCAACTAATAATTATATTATATTAGATACACTCCGCCAAAAATTTCGATCTTGCCCTTTTCTTAAACTTCTCTTTTCCCTCAATACACCAAACATTTTTTGTTCCCTAATTTTTCCCATCCACAAAAGAAGAAGTTTGTTCGGAAAAAAAAAAAAAAAAAAAAAGAATCGCCACCAACTCTGCCGCACGTACGCCCTCATTCCCCAGCCGCGCCGCACCGCACCGCTCTGGTATTAGATATGGACCCAAGCCAAAAAGGCTAGTTTTTGTACTCATGTTTCCTATTTATATTATCATGCTTAATTTTAGTTTAGGGTTTGAGTGTTTTGTTGATGATGTTGATTTTGAGTAGAGAATGAAAATGTGGTATAATGCAGAAATATGACATTGGTGGTTTATTGATTGTTCAAAACTTGTTCACCGATATTTTATCATTTATTCAAAAATATTTTGTTCAAAATTTGGTCTTATTTCAATAACTGTTGTTCGAAATATTGATAATATTAATTTTTTAGCAGTCATTTTGGAAGATGAGGAATCTCAGCGTGTGGCTCCTCAATAAGTTCACTATTTGGCTACATGGGATTTAATTTATTTCATATACTAAAAGTTGTCATGGTCATTGATATCTCATTAAGAACAAATTTTACTTGGCTAATTATGTGAAGTAATGACAAAATTTCTATAATTTCTTGGTATATTGATTTCGTAGACAAATGACTTGTAAATTGAGAAATGAAGGTGTCTACATGATTAAAAAAATTTGTAAACAAGTCGTAGGTAATTCCACTACGAGAATTTTTTTGTTAAAAATTTTCATAGGCAATTTTTTATTTTCTTGTAATGCAACTTGCCGACGAAATTATATAATCATGTAAGCATCTTCATTTTTTAATCTAAAATTATATATATGTGTATATATATACACACACACACACGCAAACGAAATTCATTTCCCTACGAAATAAAAATTTTAGGTAGTTGATTACTTACAAGTCATTTGCCTACAAAAAAATTACCTATAACATAATTATATAGGCATTTTTAGACAATTTCCACTACGAAAATATTTGTTGAAAATTTCGTAACTTTATTGATAAATTTTATACTCTCTCCGTCCCAGCATTATCTGCATAGTTGGGACGGCACACATATTAAAAAAAAGTTATTTTTTTAGTAAAGTAGTAGCATATGGGTAAATATATGTATATTATTGTGAGTGTGCATGCAAATCAATGTTTCTTTTTTTAGACTGTGCAAATAATTTTGGAACGGACGAAAAAGAAAAGTGTGCAAATAATGGTGGGACGGAGGGAGTGGGAAATTCTATTTTACCTAATCTAGGTAAATAATATAATCAAAGCCGATATATGCGCTGAGAAAGAAAAACCGCAGAATCGAAGATGTTAATAGGTTTCAAATAAGGGCGCGGTTAATTGTGCTCCATTTTGACGGGAGTACATCCATTAAATTATTAATTAGATTTTTAATTAAATTAAAATAATTATAAAATGTCTAAAATACTTTTTTTATAATTCAAACTAAAAATATATTGTAAGTACACCCACCATGATTATATCTTTATCGCGCGTACTGCAAGTTCAATGGACAATTTTTTTTCTTTTCCGATCACTACCATAACAGTTGTTATGGGTTGCACGTGCTGCATTGTGATCGAATATTACAAGAATGGGATCGTCCGGTGGTGCTATATATGCATATGTAACTGTTTCATTTATAAAAAAAAAATTGGTTTTTTTCTAAACCTTTTTGGATTATGTTTATGATTTATTTTATACTTTAATATGATTATTATAGTACTTTTCAAAATTGTATGGATTGAGAATGTGAATATGATAGCAAAAATATTTTGGTGCGTTTATTTGTTGGTATTTATGAATTTAAAAATTTCAGCACTGGTTCTTTGAACAAATGACCTTTGTTCGAAATTTTTTGATGAACATATATCGTATTTTTATATCAGGATTTTCGAACAATTTGTTCATAAAAAAATTTCGAACATTATGTAAATGTTCAAAATATATTTTCGAACATATCTTACATTTTTTTTTTATTTTTTTGAACAGCAGATGGTGGACGGTACAAGGCTGACGGCGGGCGGACGGGCCACCATGCAGCCTTGAGCGCGACGACAAACCCTTGTGAAGAAGATAGTCGTTCAAATTGATATGTGGTGGGTGTACGCTATAATTTTTAGTGTAGAAAATTTAAGAATACTATAGATTATATTAACTGGGGTGTGTACTCATCTTATTTCGGGTTTAATAATCTAATGGTACTCACATCAAAATGGGGTACAAATAACAGTACCTTTCAAATAAAGCGACCCATTTCACTCTTTTTTTTGTCTTCTCTTCTTGTTCTTCCTCTGCTTAACTTCACAAAAAATTGGGCTACTTTTACATTTAATAAATTCTCAATTTTCCTAAAAAATAACAACACACTACATTTTTTTTCTATCAATTGTAATTAGCCAAAATTCGATAATTAAAGCATATATGCACGAAAAAATCATGCATTTTTCACTTGAATCGTTATTATGAAAATGACAACACATAAAATTAAAATATTTATTAAACATTGATACTTCACATGTTGAATAGTGACATTTCATATACTGAATAATATGATAATTGAAAATAAGAGTACATGTGAATCTTGTTCATAAGAGGCCCAGGAATTTATACAAATATATATTTTTATAGTGAAGGCACAAAAAAATTACAAAATACACTAAAAAGATCTTCACTGCATTAACAACTCAAGTCTTTTGCAATTGCAACCTACCTACTAATATCCAGAGGCTGGAAATTTGAATATTTGACTCATTATCTAATACTATAAAAAAAAAAAATTAATAGTTCAAGGCCCAAAATAAGTTAAGCCCACTCGTTGGGCCCAAATTTAAAATTAAAGGCTTCTCATTTGCTTTGGTTTTACCTTGAGAAACTAATTAAATTGGAACCAAGAAAGCTCTGTATTTTGGATACTCATCTATTGATGATGTTAAACATTTATCTTTTATATATTTTTCTGAGTCTCAAAAATATTTCATTTGTTGCATTAAAATAGGTTTTGTATGAGACCATTTCATAATACGAGATAATAGGAATGGGTCATTGACTTATAGTAAAGATGAGTCTTAATATGTGATGTCTCATGCACATTTTTGCAATAATAAAACAATCCATTCCGAAAAATAAATTATTACCGAAATTTTGGTACACATGCAAATACACGGATTTAGAAATATTCTTTAATTTTGTTGTAAATCTGGAAGATTTGATATTCCAAATCTAAGAAATTTGGTGTGGACATTACTTGAGGACCAAGAATCATATTGAACTTTATCCATTAGACTAGGGTTTTACTATTATATATATCCCTTTGTACTAATAAATTATATACTCTCATACACAAGAATATTAGTGGAACTCCTGGCTTGGATCGCCCCCAGACGTAGTCGTTCCCGACGAACTGGGTCAACAAATCGTGTCTTCTTATTTATGCACTTATTTACAACACGTTATCAGCACGAGTCTCTGCCCAAAATAAAACAGTACGCCTCAGAATTATTCCCCTTTAAATCACACGAATTAATTCACGTACTTGAATTATTAAATCCATGTTTTGCATGATTTATATGCTCGTATATTATTACCCTGTTTGATTCCCATATTCGTTCTTGTTTGAATTATATGCGTTATTATGTTAATTTCGTTGATATTATTTCTTGGATCGAGATCGAAAAAACGAACGCCGGTTGACGCCGTGAGACGCACGTCGTCGCGCTGCCCGAAAAGGCCCCGAAGCGCCGCCCGTAGCAGCGCAACGCCGCCGCCGCCCGAAGTGGTCGTGCCTCCGCCTGCCGTCACCACTGCGTGGCCCGTGCAGCCCTTGCGCCGCCGCTGCTACAGGCGCGGCCCCGCCCGTCACCGCGCAGCCGTGCGCCGCCGCTGCTAGGCTAGCGCGACCCCCTGCCGCCGCCTCCTCGCCCGCGCAAGCCTCCACCGCTGTCGCCGCCGTCGTGGCTGGAAGCCACCGCGCGCGACGCGGTCTTGAGCCGCCGCGACGCAGACGGCTTCCCCCGACAGGACGATCGTCGGCGTCCTCCTCACTGCCGCCTCCGCGCGCCCCCGGGCGTTGCGTTGAGGCGGCGCTCCTCCTCCTGCGGCTGAAATCGCGCCGGGGAAGAAGCCCAGAAATCGGCCTCGATCGCGTCTGGCAGACGCGATCGGAGGCTGGGAATCGCGCACGGGGAACGCGATCTCCCAGGCCAGTCGCGTCCCCCAGGCGCGACTGGCCCTGATTTCCTTATTTTTATTTATTTTTCGTTTTTCTTTGTTTTTCGATTCTCTCCTCTCGCCGTGTGCTCCCTACATGACTTACGTGCACTTTTAGTCACACGTTGCGATCACCCCTTGTGAATTTTGTGATAATCCCGATTTTACTTTGGTTTTTGTATCACAAAATTTATATTATATAATCCTAAAAATATTTCGTTAAATTGCGTTAATATATACAAAATAATTATTCTCATGATTATTTCCTCTGTCTATTAAACTGTATATTTTCTGTAAATTATTTTCATGAGATTGTCGTCATTGCATGTTTATGTGATATTATCCTACATGCTTTAATCCTATGCACATAGTTTATTTATAGTCCGCTTATTATGCCCGGGTAGGCAGCGCCCGGTATTTGTCGGACCGTGAATTTATGCCTTGGGTAGACGGCGTCCAGTATGTGCATCTATATGCCTTAGAATAACTAGATAAATCCTTGTCTCCCCGTTGTCTATGATTTTGGTCAATCCTCTTACCCATGTCACTTTAATTGTAGTGAATTATGTCTGATATTACCAAAAGAGAATTTGCTGAGCTTACTCTTGATGGTAGTAACTACCTGACATGGGCGCTAGATGTCGAAATACATCTAGCCTCGAACAATCTTAGCGGCACGATTGTCGATGATCCAAAATTAACTGACGCCCAGAAGGCGAAAGCTTTGATTTTTCTTAGGCATCATCTCAATCAGGACCTGAAAAATGAGTATCTCACTGAAAGAGATCCCGGAACGTTGTGGAAGTCCCTGAAGGACCGTTTCCAACAACAATATGATATACTCCTCCCTCAAGCTCAATACGATTGGTTGAACCTCCGTTTCCAAGACTTTAAGTCTGTAACGGAGTATAACTCAGCCCTACATCGTATTGTGTCTCAGTTAAAGTTATGTCAGAAAACTGTAACTGAGGACGACTTAATCCAGAAGACTTTGTCGACTTTCCATGCAAGCAACCTTGTACTCCAGCAACAGTATAGGGCTAAGAACTACACTGTACACTCTGAGCTAATTTCTGCACTTCTAGTAGCGGAAAAGCACAACCAACTCCTTATGTAGAATCATAATGCGAGGCCAGTTGGCTCGACAGCGGTGCCCGAAGCACATGCTGTAGCTCAAAGTGGAACAAGAGGTCGCAAGCGTGGAAGGGGGAGAGGGAGTAAACGAACTCGTAGCCAAGGTCGAGGTCGTAATAAATCCGGTGGTTCAGGTGCCTTGAATGACAATCAAGCTCAGGTTAGTGGGAAGGTTGCACCTAACACGAACTCCGCTACCCGAAAATCTGACAATCAAGATAAGGGTGAACAATCCTGCTACAGATGCGGATGCAAGGGCCATTGGTCTCGCACGTGTCGCACTCCCAAACATTTGGTCGAGGCTTATCAAAAGCAGCAGAAGGACGATAAGGGGAAGGCTCCTAGAGTTAAATCTCATCATGCCAGTCTGCCCGAAGCAGACTCTGACCTAGACAATGCAGATCACAAAGGCATTGAGCTTAAGGATTTTGGAGATGACGAGTAGATTTACGTATCTAGTTATTCTAAGTATTTTGTTTTCTGAATAAAACAAATTTTCATTATGTTTTGATATGTTTACCTTAATAGTTGTTCATGTATTTATTTTGGATATTGATGTTCTCATTTATGGCTTGTAAACAAATCAACTATTTGGTTTGGACTATTTCCTCTTGCATGATGGACGCCCATAGTGATTTATGTCTAGTAGATAGCGCCACCACACATACGATCCTAAAGGATATGAAGTATTTTCATAACTTGATTAATCGTAAGGGGAGTATAAGTACAATTGCGAATGACAGTACATTGATAGTGGGCTCTGGAAAAGCTTCCATTGTCCTCCCCATGGGTACCGAATTAATAATTGAAAATGCTTTATTGTTTCCGCAATCTAAGCGTACCCTACTCAATTTTAGAGACATTAGAATTAACGGGTATCATATTGAAACTAAAACTGAAAACAATAACGAATACCTTTTGATGACTTATACTCGAGGTAGCCGTAAGCAAGTTATAAAAAAACTTTCATCCTTCTCCTCTGGTTTGTACTATACCTACATCCGGCCGTCTAGTTCCCATCTAGCGATGAGTATGAAATTCCATGACCCGAATTCTTTTAAATTATGGCATCAGCGGTTAGGTCATCCGGGACAAACAATGATACGTAGGATTCTATCTAATTCAACTGGTCATAATATTACGAATAATATAATCCCTCCCGTCGATGAGTATTTTTGTGATGCATGTTCTAAGGGTAAGTTGATAGTGCGCCCGTCGCGCACTAAGGTTGGACTAGAGTCTCCGGTTTTCCTTGAGCGAATTCAAGGAGACATTTGCGGACCGATTCACCCAGCATCAGGACCATTTCGTTATTTCATGGTCCTTATTGATGCCTCCACTAGGTGGATATTTGCATGTTTGATGTCCACCCGCAATCAAGCTTTTGCGAAGCTCATTGCGAAGACTATCGAGCTTAGAGCTCAATTCCCGGATTATCCAATTAAATCGATTCGCATGGATAATGCAGCTGAGTTTAGCTCGAAGGCCTTTACAGATTACTGTATGGCCCTGGGGATTAAAGTGGAGCATTCGGTCCCCTACGTCCATACCCAAAATGGTCTTGCTGAGGCGCTAATAAAACGTATCAAATTTATCGCGAGACCATTGCTCATGAACTCTAAACTACCCACCTCATGCTGGGGGCATGCAGTCCTCATGCATCACACTTAATCCAAATCTGTCCAACTGCAGATAATGATCATTCCCCCCTACAGTTAGTGCGTGGGAAAGAACCTAGCATTTCCCATCTGCGTATTTTCGGATGTGCGGTATACGTACCAATTACGATACCCAAGCGAACCTCTATGGGCCCACAAAGGAAACTCAGTGTTTACGTCGGATACGACTCTCCATCCATCGTGAAATACCTCGAGCCTTTGTCCGGGGATCAATTAACGGCCCAGTTCACTGATTGCACGTTCGATGAAGATTACTTCCCGGCATTATGGGGAGATCTGAATTCAAAATTGAATGAATGCCGGGAACTTACGTGGAACGTAAGTAATCTTCAGTATCTAGATCCGCGCACTAATCAATCTGAACTAGAAGTTCAGAAGATCATTAACCTGCATAACTTAGCAAATAACCTGCCAGACGCGTTCACTGACCATAGAGGTGTGACTAGATCGCATATACCTGCAGTAAATGCTCCCCAAAGGGTTGAGGTCCCAAGAAAAACGAGTACTCATGCCCCCAATCGCCAAAAGCGTAAGAGACCCTCAAGAGATAGTAACACACCTAAATAAAAGACTAGCAAATTTGGTCAGTCGAATGGAAAATCTCTAGAAGAGATCCGTCTAGATAATCCCAAGTCTCTAGGAGACGAGAGTCCTAGTGATGAAGCACGTGCACAAAACATTCCATGCACTAGGACCGTGGAACCACCAGACCCAAATACAATGGGAAATGAGGAAGGTCTGGTTGACGTAAACGTCGAAGTCTCTGTGAACTTCACAGATACGGGAGAAACATACAATAGAAATATTACTGTCGTCGACGACATATTTGCAGCGTCAATAGCTCTTTCCATTATAAATGATCTAGATCCTGAACCCAAAATAATCGCAGAGTGCCGGAAGCGCCACGATTGGGTTAAATGGAAAGAGGCAATTGATGTGGAGCTCGCCTCGCTTAACAAAAGATAAGTATTTGGCTCTATCATTCGTACACCCACGCGCGTTATCCCTGTAGGATATAAATGGGTATTTGTACGAAAAGGAAATGAGAACAATACTGTGGAGAGGTACAAAGCGAGGCTGGTAGCGCAAGGGTTTTCATAGAGACCCGGGATTGATTTCGATCAAACCTATTCTCCCGTCATGTACTCAATAACGTTCCGCTACTTGATATCTTTAGCAGTTAAGTTGAATCTCCAAATGAGATTAATGGACGTAGTAACCGCGTACTTATACGGATCACTAAATGCCGATATTTATATGAAAATCCCAGATGAATTTAACATTCCTCAGTTAAGGGATGGTGAAAATCGCAGTATGTATAGCATACAACTGCGTAAGTCATTGTATGGCCTGAAGCAATGGGGCCTTATGTGGTACAACCGACTTAGTGAATTCCTTCAGAAGAAGGGATACACGTTCGATAAAGCTTTCCCGTGCGTATTCACGAAGAAATTGCAAGACGGTTTTTGCATCATATCTGTATATGTTGATGACCTGAACATAATCGGAACATGCAAAGAGATTGAAGAAGTCAATTTAATCTTGAGAGCTGAATTCAAAATGAAGTCCTTGGGTAAAACCAAGTACTGCCTCGGCTTGCAGATCGAGCACCTCCCAGAAGGAGTCCTTGTTCATCAGTCGACGTACGTGAAGAAGGTATTGGAGAGATTTCACATGGATAAATCTCATCCACTTAGCACCCCGATGGTAGTCCGATCCCTCGAAGTGGATAAGGACCCATTTAGGCCAAGAGAAGATTCAGAAGAAATTCTGGGACCAGAAGTTTCTTATCTTAGCGCTGTTGGAGCTTTGCTCTATCTTGTGAATTGCACCCGGCCGGACATTAATTGCATTTGCTGTCAACTTACTTGCGAGATATAGCGCTTCTTCTACGAGGAGACATTGGAATGGTGTTAAGCACGTTCTACGATACCTCCAAGGATCCCAAGATCTTGGACTGTTTTATCGTAAGATTCAAGATAAAACCTTGGTAGGTTATGCGGATGCTGGCTATTTGTCTGATCCCCACAACGCCGTATCCCAGACTGGTTATGTTTTTCTCTGTGGTGGAACAACAATCTCATGGAGATCGGTTAAACAATCCATGGTTACCACGTCTTCAAACCACTCAGAGCTCATAACTTTATTTGAAGCCGCACGAGAATGTGTTTGGTCATTGGTAAAACACATTGGTGACTCGTGTGGTATCGCCAAAGGCGATACACCTCCCACTGTTATATTTGAAGACAACGCTGCTTGCATCGCACAAATGAGTAATGGGTACGTCAAGGGAAACCTGACGAAACATATTTCACCTAAGTTTTTCTACCCATACGAACTCCAGAAGAGTGGCGTGATTACCATTCAAAAGGTGCAATCTAGTAACAATCTAGCAGACCTGTTTACTAAGTCCTTACCTATGTCTACTTTTGAAAAGTACGTTCGTGGTATTGGGATGCAAAAACTTAAAGTGTTGTTGTCTTCAGGGGGAGCGGTAACCTCGAAATAAATCTGGAAGATTTAGATCTAGAAGATCGATGACATTCCTCCCTACTTATTATTTGGCCGATCCCTAGCACGTGGAGTTTTCATGACAAGACATTTACGTTATGTCGTAATGTCCAAGGGGGAGTGTTGTAAATCTGGAAAATTTGATATTCCAAATCTAGGAGATTTGGTGTGGACATTACTTTAGGACCAAGAATCATATTGGGCTTTATCCATTAGACTAGGGTTTTACTATTATATATATCCATTTGTACTCATAAATTATGTACTCTCATACACAAGAATATTAGTGGAACTCCTGGCTTGGATCGCCCCAGACGTAGTCGTTCCCTACGAACTGGGTCAACAAATCGTGTCTTCTTATTTACGCACTTATTTACAACAAATTTATTGAAATTTTGATACACATGCAAATACACGGATTTAAAAATACTCTAATTTCGATACGAACACATTTGTTTTAATTAGAATCCATTTTCATTAATTACTACCGGCACAAAACCCTTAGTGGTTTGTTGTTGGCAATTGTTATCATTTGCCACAAGTTAATAACAACCGTCAATGTGTATATTTTGTATTCCTATTTAATCAATTTTATTGCGTATCCACTAAAAAAAAAATATTGCCTATAATACTACAATTGCCTATGAAATTTTTCTACAAAAAAAATTTCATAGTAAAATTGCATACGACTTGCCTACAAAATTTTCTAATCATGCAGTCACTTTATTTCTCAACTTACAAGCAATTTGCCTACAAAATAAAATTCATAGGTATTAATTACCTACAAGCGATTTGCCCTAGGCAAATATTTTTTATAGGTGGAGAATGAAAATACCTATATAATTAATAATTTTTGTAGACAAATCCGTACTATAAAAAATTTTGTTGAGAATTTCGTAGCTATATTAACAATTTCCACTACAAAAAAAATATTGTTTAGCGACGAAAATCCGTCGCAAACAGTATTTTGCGACGGATTTTGCAACGGACACGTGTTTGTTCCTAAAACAGCCGTAGCTAATTTTTGCGACGGAATTTTGTCGTCCGTCGCAAATTAACGACAGATAAATCCGTCGCAAAATTGGCGGGTCAGACCCGGCCAGGTCGCACAAAATTTAAGACGGACAGTAGTCCGTCGCAAATTATTCGGGTTAGACCCGATCGGGTCAACAATATTTGCGACGGTAGTCCATCGTAAATATTTATTAATATTTTTTTTATTTTTTTCTGTTATAATTTGCGACGGGCTGTTTTCCGTCGCAAAATAAAAAATTTGCAACGGAATTTGGCCGTCGCAAAATACCGAGCCTATATAAAAAAAATGGCTCGCATGCTTCGAACCCGGGCACCCGGGGCGGGCGCGGACCACTGGGCCACCGGCCCATAGCTTATAATAGGCGGCCCACCTTCTATATGTCTCTTATTAGGCCTTGAACAATTAATCCAAATTTGCGCCCAAGGGGAATCGAACGCGCGACCTCTTGTGCATGTGGAGGGGGCGCGCGCCACTCTGGCACATGCTACTTTCGTTTATTTTTACGCAATTAATTGTATGTGTATTCAAATTAAGTCATTTTTTTTTATAATTCACCAAATTAATTTCTTTTCGTATCTAACTTGTTTATAAAAATATTTTGCCCAAATATTTTTTTTATTTCGTAAAATTATTTATTTCGACAATGCGTAATTTTATAATTTGTTCATTTGTACACAATTAATTATATATATATCCAAATTGATTCATTTTTTTCCATAATTCACCAAATTAAATCATTTTCGTTTCTCACTTGTTTTTATAAATATTGTGGCCATTTAATTTTTATTATTTTGGTAAAATTATTTATTTCGACTCCCGCTTAAATTTATCATTCGTTCATTTGTACGCAATTAATTGTATATGTATCCAAATTGACTCATTTTTTTTCATAATTCACCAAATTAATTCATTTTTGTTTCTCACTTGTTTTTATAAATGTTGTGGCCATTTAATTTTTATTATTTTGGTAAAATTATTTATTTCGACTCCCGCTTAAATTTATAATTCGCTCATTTGTACGCAATTAATTGTATATGTATCCAAATTGACTCTTTTTTTTTTCATAATTCACCAAATTAATTCATTTTCGTTTCTCACTTGTTTTTATAAATGTTGTGGCCATTTAATTTTTATTATTTTGGTAAAATTATTTATTTCGACTCCCGCTTAAATTTATAATTCGTTCATTTGTACGCAATTAATTGTATATGTATCCAAATTGACTCTTTTTTTTTTCCATAATTCACCAAATTAATTCATTTTCAGTTCTCACTTGTTTTTATAAATATTGTGGCCATTCAATTTTTATTATTTTGGTAAAATTATTTATTTCGACAACGCGTAATTTTATAATTCGTTCATTTGTATGCAATTATTTGTATATGTATCCAAATTGACTCAATTTTTTTCTATAATTCACCAAATTAATTCATTTTCGTTTCTCACTTGTTTTTATAAATGTTGTGGCCATTTTTTTTGGTAAAATTATTTATTTCGACTCCCGCTTAAATTTATAATTCGTTCATTTTTACGCAATTAATTGTATATGTATCCAAATTGACTCAAAAAAAATTCTATAGTTCACCAAATTAATTCATTTTTGTTTCTAACTTGTTATATATACAATAATTTAGTAATTCTAATCGTCGTCCTCTTCCTCTTCTCCATCTTCCTCCTCTTCTCCATCCTCTTCATCTTCATCCTCATCTTCATCCTCATCATCTTCATCTTCATCTTCATCCTCCTCACCGCGCTCTTGTCCATCATCCTCATGATCACTTTCAATCATTACCATTTCTAGATTTGCAGCAAGTAAGTCCACAAAAATATTCACAGCTTCTTGATCAACCTCTGTTTGAGCCTCTTGTATCTCTGTTTGAAATAGATCTGTTGGTTCTACACCGTCTTTCTTTGACGGATTAGAAATTTGAACCAATGATCTTGCCTTCACTTTGCAAACTATCCTCAAGTTGGCCCTACTTGATCCGGGGTATTTGCAATAATATACTTGAGATGCTTGCGTTGCAAAAATATAGGGATCGTATGCCGCCGGAAACTTCTTTCTGATGTTGATATCAACAATCTTGTAGTTTTTATCGACTCTCATTCCTTGTTTCCCGGGATCATACCATTCACACAAGAACAACACTACCGTCCTCTTCGGCCAACCCGAATATTCTATTTCAACTACTTCTTGCAGCACTCCATAGTAATCGATGGGTTCTTTGTTGTAGTTTCCACCGGTAACGCAAACACCACTGTTTGTAGTCGATTTCGTTGAAGCATACACTTCAGTATGAAATTTGTATCCATTTGCATAATATTCATGGTATGATACCACACTACGTAGTGGTCTTTTGCTCAGAGCTTCAAGATGTGGGTTGTTAAGTAGGCCACTTTGTCCCTGTAAATATTAAATTATCATGTATAAAAATAATAACGGGTTTGTTATAGGGTAAAAATCATATAATTAGTTTTCCTGCTGTTGACCACCCAGACAACATAGAAAATGCTGAAAAGTCGCTAATGGTCCACAAAAGTGCAGCTCGCATCGTGAAGTTCTGCTTCCTATGAACGTCGTAGGCCTCCACCCCCGTAGACCACAAAGATTTCAACTCTTTAATCAGTGGCTGGAGATATACATCCAGTTTATGCTTGGGGTTGTGTGGCCCAGGCACCAAGATACTAAGAAATATATGTTGAGGCTTCATGCACAACCAAGAAGGTAGATTATACAGAGTCAATAGCACAGGCCATAATGAATACTTTTTTCCGTGCATTCCAAATGGAGCAAATCCATCCGTGCACAAGCCTAACCTCACATTTCTCGTCTCCCTTGCAAAATCTGGAAACTCCCTATCAAGATGTTTCCATGCCTCCGAGTCTGCAGGATGCCGCATCTCTCCAGAATTCTCACCAGAACACTCCTCAGCATGCCATGTCATGTCTTTAGCAGTGGCACTAGACTGATACAACCTCTCTAGACGAGGAGTGATGGGAAGGTAATACATTGCCTTATAAGCCTTCAACTGCACTTTCTTCTTACTTTTTGTACGACCAGATAGTTTGTACCGTGGGTGACCACACATCTTGCACTGGTCCTCATCCTCATCCTCATCCCAAAACAACATGCAACCGTTTGTACAACAATCAATCTTCTCAAAGGGTAGACCCATATCTTTCAAGAGCCTCTTGCTCTGATAGAAATTATCAGGTGCCGTGTTGTCTTCAGGTAGAGCTCATTTGAACAATTTAGCAAATTGATTGAACACTTTTTGACTGATCTTGCCTTCAGTTTTGATGTTCAACATTTGAGCATTGAATGACAACTGCGTCTCAGTCTCACAACCAGGAAAGAGCTTTTGATCAACAATTTTAAGCATATCAAAAAACTGCTTTGACCGATGATTTGGTTCCTCCTCCATAGGTGTTTCATTGAATTGTGGTTGACCACCAAAAACAGATTCTGCAATCATCATCTGATATCTATCAGGTTCATCCTCTATTTGTGGTTCAAATTGAGTATACGAAACATAACTTGAACCACCAACATCAGAACTTCCACCACCGCTCCACCCAGTATAAAAGTATTCTACACTTTCGATGTCAACATTCCACCGTTCTTCACCGTGACTGGTCCAGTTGTAATAACGGGGAACCAAACCGGAAATCACAAGATGAGTTCTAACCTCATCAACACTCAAGAATCTCATATTTCCGCATCTTCTGTCTTTACACAGACACCTAATATTACCCATACAATCCATACTGCATGGATGTTGTAGTGCAAACTCAATAAACTCATCAATTTTATTGCAAAAGACAGAGTTAATGCCTCCTCCTATCATTCTAGGTATTGAGTACATCCAACCACAATCTGGAAATTGCATCTGTTACAGATTAAAAGTAAATATCACATGAGTTGTAAAAAATTGGGCAGAGTTTGCCTAAAAATAGGGATATACAAATTTTTCCTTCACAAAAATCAATCCAACACAACCATATATCAATCATAGTAAACCAATCAAATAAACAAATATCACAAAATTTATCTAATAGAGTACATAAAAATTGAGCAGAGTTTCGACTAAAAATAGGTATAAATATCACACAAACTAAAATTAACCCAACAAATATAACCATATATCATCAATCATACTAAAACCCATCAAATAAACATATATCATGCTCATTACCTAATAGTGTACTAAAAAATTGAAACAATAAAACACTAGTACAAATAAGCTCTAAGAGAGCGGTTCAAATTACCCTTGGAAAGCGGTTAAAAATGCTTTCCAAGTAGCAGCTATGCAAGTCGAGGTAGCACTTAGACAGCGGTTGGGAACCGCTGTCTTAGAGCTACACTTACACAGCGGTTAAAAACCGCTTTTTAAAATTTTCTTCTTAGACAGCGGTTTCCAACCGCTATCCAAAGTCTCTTCTTAGACAGCGGTTTTTAACCGCTATCCAAGGTTTCTTCTTGGACAGCGGTTATTAACCGCTGTCTTTGCTCTTTTTTTTTATTTAATATTTTCGAATTCCTCTTAGACAGCGGCTCTTAACCGCTGTCTTTGTTTTTTTTTAATTCTTTTAATTTATTTTATTAAAACCTGATATATTACAAACAAATATAATATATATATATATACATATATAAATGTCCATCACCAAAACATCAATTAAATATAACAAAAATGTGAAATATATCATCAATCACAAATTAGTATATCAGTTACATATGCATGCTAACAAAAGTTATACTATATAATATAATACAAGAATCGATTGTACAAATACCCCGTCCAATCTATTTTCCATTTCTCCAATCTTCTCTTGGAGTAAGAAGCAAGCGGACGATCATATACAAACTACAAACATTAAAAATTTAATTAGATATAGTGTACGAACTTTTATTCAATCAATAATAATTTAAATAAATCGACTTACTCGGTCAGGAATGATCGAATGGAAACTCTTGATTATATCTTCGATGTAGCAGCATACAAAATGTCCACAATGGACGCCATCTCGCTGTCTCGGAACCTGTTGATTAGCAATTATATATAGTTACGTACTACGATTACGATTATTTTCTATTAATTTGACAAAAAAATTAGTAAATTTACCTCAATGTTTTTCCAGTCCACGTTTTCGAGGGTCTCTGGGTCTGGAGTACCTGGAAGTCGACTCCGATACATCTTCATCACACTATTATTATGCATAAAAAATAAAAATAAATTACATATACATAATTTTAAAAGTACAAAACAAATCATTTTATTTTATTAAAAATTAACTTACGCTGTAATGTAATTAATGAGAGTAGGACGATTCGATATCACCCCGCCTGTAGCTAGATCCATATAATACACAGTAAGTGTACTCATGTGTATGGCGATCAACACCCAATGTTGCCTACATTATATTAAGATTATTAAAATTAACTATCTGTTTATATGAACATAAATTTAAATGAAATGTTTAATGTGCTCACTCCACATTTGTTGGCCAGAAAATCAGATGATCATTATCAGCATAGTTCAGTATATGTGCAACAATTGCCACAATGGCCTCATCTGCGGGCAAGACACATGGGGGGAGACGAAAGAATACTTTGCACTTGCCTCGGCATCTATGGAGAGATATACCTCACTCACATATCTAATTAACCAACATACGCTAATTAATATTTAATAAAAAAATTAAACTATATAAGAAGTAAATAATGTGAATTAATAAACACGTACCTAAGGTAAAAAGTTATGCAAGTTGCACTCAGCCAAGCATCGTCCAAGACTTCTTCCACATGCTCCCGAGTGACCAGTTCAGTAAAACCACACTGATGAAAGTAAGCAACAATGGGAACTGTAGCTTGTTGGAAATTGTGGGACGCTGTCATCATGTTCACCGTAGTCTGTAGAGTGGCGTCGTGTGGAACGTCATCTGGAAGGGGATAACCTATTCGTCTGCACATATCACCAGTGGAGTGCGAGTCCCTCATTCTCCCCCTCTCACTATTACGACGCCCTTTGATTTTTGTGTAGTCTTTTTTGGACTCGGCAGGTTCTACAATCAAATTATAACATTGTTTAGAATAAATAAATAATAAACTTTAATAACATGTATTTTACCTTCTTGGTGAGAGAGACCAAGTGTTTTGGCCATTCGAGGAAGTGCCCAACTGCTTCTCCGACTGTGGTGACCACATCTACTGGTTTTGGCACCAGTTCTGCTCTTATACCCATATCAACCATATCCATTCTTGCATTGTAACCATCCTTAGACTTGTTATCAGCTAGCAGAGTATTGAGAAAACTAGCACAAATATTCTTCTCAACGTGCATTAGATCAATGAAGTGTCTAACATACAACTCTTTCCAATAGGGTAATTGAAAGAAAATTGATTCTTTCTTCCAGCCTCTAGTTGAGAGACTCTTTGCAAAGTATTTTCCGTATTATGTGTTGACATTCTTCATCTCGTTCAATACATCTCTACCTGACAATAAACGTGGAGGTCCACGTTCCTCGATTGTGCCATCGAATGCATCGGCCATTC
Source organism: Ballota nigra (assembly GCA_947034835.1). Classification (NCBI taxonomy): domain Eukaryota; kingdom Viridiplantae; phylum Streptophyta; class Magnoliopsida; order Lamiales; family Lamiaceae; genus Ballota; species Ballota nigra. The sequence continues at coordinate 100,562,475 of OX344724.1, read as the reverse complement.
TTCTGTACTCATGTGTTGGCTCCAACCACCTCCTATGCCCCATATAAACAGTCATCCTACAATGACATAGACGAATGTGATCTATATTCGTAGTACAACAAGGACATGCATCGACCCCCTTCACACTATATCCAGATACATTTCCATAAGCGGGGAAATCATTGATAGTTCCAAACAACATGGCCTTCAACTTGAAATTCTCCTTTCTATAAGCATCAAACACATCAACACCATCATCCCACAGGAGCTTCAAGCCCTCTATCAAAGGAGCCAGATATACATCTATATCGTTACCAGGTTGTTTGGGTCCTGATATCAATATAGACAACATCATGTAAGTGCGCTTCATACATAATTCTGGTGAAAGATTATAAACCATCAGAATCACTGGCCATGTACTGTGGTTGGTACTTTGGATACCGAACAGATTCATTCCGTCAGTTGAGAGTGCAAGACGCAAGTGTCGTGGCTCGTTGCCAAATTCTGGATGCCTGGTATCGAATGTCTTCCACTGGGGTGAATCAGCAGGGTGTCTCAGCATTCCATCCTTGATCCTATCATCATGATGCCAAGTCAAATTTCTAGCATCCACATCGCTACTATACATTCTCCTGAATCTTGGTATTATTGGAAAGTACCACATCACCTTTGCTGGAGATTTATTTTTCAGATATCTCTTCTTCCCACACTTGGGACATTCATCGAGGTCTTCATACTCCTTTCGAAACAAGATACAATCACCCGGGCAAGCATGAATTTTCTGATGTGTTAACCCGATTGACTTAAGCATTTTCTTAGCCTCATATGCTTTCGTAGGCAGTACATTTCCATCGGGCAATAGACCACTAATTGCTTCCAACATACTTGAGAAGCACACATCAGACAACTCGTGTGCTGCTTTTAGGTTGAACAATATCAACACAGCTGACACTTTTGTTGCCTTCTTACACCCGGGCCAAAGGGGTAATCCAGCGTCATCCCTTAATTTCTCTAACATATAAGGGTGATCTCGCAGATTTGTGTCATCCCCACTCGATGTATCAGCATTCGGTACATCTCCGAAACTATCCTCATCCACTGTATCTTCAAACCTAAAGTCAGTTCCTATGTTGCTTGAGCTACATCCATCCCTTCTCTCACCATGAAATGTCCAAACGGTATATGTTTTATCAATACCGTGACACATCAAGTGGTCAAACAAATTTTCTCGACCACTAACAGTTTTTCCATTCATACATTTACAACACGGACATAGAATGTATCGATGGTCGATGCAGTGTCTAATTGCATGATTACAAAACTCTTCCACCCCATTCCTATACTCATCTGATAATCTATCTGCTCGAACCCACTTTCGATCCATATAGAACCAGAGATGCCTATATAGATTAACCGAAAAGCACACGTGTTGAGTCTATATATAATTAGTAATCAAACTTTATTTACAACTACTATTGTTTTGTAAAACTTATTAACCTCTAGCTAGGCATGCTATAAGTCCCAAGACATTCTAAAATTCTAACATGCTATAGTTATCTAGGCATGCTATAAGTCCCAAGACACTCTATAAGTCCCAAGACATTCTAAAATTCTAACATGCATTCTAACAATCTCAACTAAAATTCTAACATATTAATCCTAACATGCATTCTAACAATTTCATCTAAAATTAATTCTAAAGCCTTCAATTAACAATTCTAACCCTAACAATGCTTCATAAGAATCATCTTATGAGCTCAATTAAGTATATACTTGGATCATATTTATTACTCACCAATACCATAATCAAGTATATATATATATATATCATAATCAATTACTCATTGTCAAACTTATTTTGAATTCATACCCTAACTCATGAAGTCAAATACAAACATAATTCTTGGTCATCAATCTCAAAATAATAACTATTACCTCTCCTTCCACTAAACATATTCCTTTTTTTTTATTTTGTTGTCAAGCAAATTAAGACAATATATAGTTTGTCATTCCAAAATGGAGTCATATTAATTAGCCAAAAGTCGACTAATTAATTGCGTACACACGTTTAGCTATTTTTATAACTGGTAGATATAAGTTAATTAACTAGAAATAATTTAAACACAATTATCTAATACAAATTCATCAATTAGATTACACACCTAATAATTATATAATAACTAAAACTAGAAAAAAAACTAAATGAGAAATTTACCTGGCGGCGGCGGCGAGGGGGTGGGCTGGGACGGCGGCGGCGGGCTGGGACAGCGGCGGCGAGGCGGTGGGCTAGGACGTCGTCGCAGGGAAGGCTCGGCGGCGGGCTGGGACAGCATCGCAGGGGAGGCTCGGCGGCGGGCTGCGTCGCGAGGTGGCGTCGCAGGGGAGGGCTGGGCGGCGTCACGAGGCGGCGGAGTAGGTGGTGATCGGGGTGGGGCCGGAGGAAGAAAGCAAGAGCGAGCTAGAGAGGAATATGAAAATTAGGGATCTGATTTTGGGTCAAAGTGGGTAAAAGGGAGTGAAACACCTAGACAGCGGTTAATAACCGCTTTCCAAGTAAATAGTTAAGACAACGGTTCTTAACCGCTCCAAGCACCACTTCGATAGCGGTTTCGAACCGCATTGTAAGTTACCCCTTAGACAGCGGTTTTTAACCGCTGTCTTTGCTTTCACCTCTTGCACAGCGGTTTCAAACCGCTTTCTTAGACTAACACTTGGACAGCGGTTAATAACAACTATTTTAGCTCTTTTTTTCTTTTTTTAATATAATTATGTAAAACCGCTCTCCAAGCTATGTTTTGGAGAGCGGTTTTTTTAAAAGCTCTTCAAGTCAAAATGTGTAGTAGTGAAAATATGACATTTAAACAGTTAAAAATGTGAAAACGTACGGTGAAGTTGAAGGCAATGACAAATACGTACGGTGAGGTTGAAGGCAATGACAAATACACCAATTATATGTGAAGAACATATGAAAACCACATCATTTCTTATTTTTTTCGTGAGTGAAAGTGAAAGGGAATGAAAGGGAAGTGGACTGTTATAAATCTGCACAAATTTGCGACGGACTTATTTTCCATCGCAAATTCAATATTTTGCGACGGTTTTTCCGTCGCAAATACAGTTTGCGACGACCCGGGTCAATTATTGGTCACCAACCCGCCTGACGAGCTTCAACCACTCAATTTTGCGACGGAAAAGTGTCCGTCGAAAATATGAATTTAAAATTTGCGACGGCCGTTCCGTCGCAAACCAGTCAAATGGGCCGTTTTCCGGATGACCACTTTTAAACGGGTCGAGTTTGCGACGGAAATGGCCGTCGCAAAATTCAAGTTGACTTTGCGACGACATATCCGTCGCAAATATTGTAGGTATACAACGAAGGACATACTCGTCGACATACCCGTCGACATACCCGTCGCAAAACACTAATTTTTGCGACGGCTTTACAAAGCCGTCGCAACTGTCATTTTTTCCGACGGCTTTACAAAATCCGTCGCAAATACACGAAATTTGCAACGGATATTTGGCAGTCGCAAATACACGAAATTTGCGACGGATATTTGGCAGTCGCAAATTTCCCGTCGTTAAACCCCGTTTTTTTTGTAGTGTCCGTAGACAAATTATTGTTTTGTTGTAGTAATCGTTCTCTCTAATGGCAAATATATTTAGATCTTTATTAAAAGAAAAAATCATCACAAATCTTTTGTATAAGTTCCTTTCATCAGATAACTAATAAACTGATCGGAATGTATAGATCATCAAGAAACATGAGTACAATAAGATATAATAGAATATTACTGTATAACAAAATACCACATGTATACATATAGTGATGTTATACATGACATGATTTTTTACCCACAAGTCATGTCAATTTGTGGGGTAAATTGTTTTTTAAGGACCGTAACTTAGGGGGGGTGGCAAAACAAGGACCGTAACTTTACGGGCTGACAAAACAAGGACCGTAACTTTTAAAAGTGGCAATTTAAGGACCGTAACTTTAAAAAATTGCAATTTAAGGACCACAACTTTTAAAATTAGCAATTTGAGGACAAATTAGCCCGGATTACTCTCTTTCGGGCTAATTAGATCGGATTTCGGGCTCTAATCGCCAACATGGATATTATTTTGAATGAAGCTATTTAAAAAAAATTCCACTTCATTTTTTTCTTTTATTTTTAGAAATAATTTCCAACTCATTCATTATACTCAAAATACTCTAAGAAAAAAAAATGAAATGAATATTTTTTGAAATAATGAAAGTATTTTGTTTTTTTAGTATAATGAAAGTATTTTATTTTTAAAATAATTTTTAACTCATTCAATAAACGTATAGTAAGTATTAATTGCAAATAAATTCATATTTTTTTTCGTAAATTGCAATCTAATTAATTTATGGGTTTAAGTGTAGGAATTTTTTTTCAAAATATATTGTCATATTTTTATAAGCTAAAAATTTATTGTCCTACAAACTCAATAAATATTGTCTTTAAAATATAACCAACACTAAATTCCGGGCCTTAAAAAAATATATTTTTCCCTCGAGAATACTATTATCAATTATCTTTTGCAGGGCCAAATGACGCTTTGGAGTAAGATACTTCTACATTCACAGTCACAAGGAAAAATACGTATGTATCAAAGATATACGAGGTTCAAATAATAGTGAATTTTTAGGGGCTGAATAGTCAATAGGCCTATCGTGTTGTCCCAATTGATAGAATTGTGATGGCTTGTACTTCAGTGCGTAAGATATACTGCACTCTTAACGCTTTAAATATGTTTAATAGTTGCTAAATTTTAGTTTTCTAATGATTGTTTACATGTTCAATACTTCCTCCGCTCCAGTTTTATTTTATCGTTTGACTTTACATGAAGTCTAATGCAATTATTGAATTGTAGTATTTAAATGAATAAAATAATTTTTTGTGAAGTAAAATTTAAAATGTGACTACACTTTATTTCTATTTTAAAAATAGAAAAATTATATTAGGACAAACCTTTTTAGCAAATTTAAAAATAAATTAAATTGGGACGAATAAAATATTTGTTCTACCTAGTATTTTCAAAGATTTTGTAAATTAACAACTGGAATGGACTCAATTAATTACGAATTGTGCAAGCAGTGAGCTTATTATATTTTTTGGGCTGGGCTAAAACTTTATATCATATTTAGGTGCATATATATGGGGAACTAATTTGGACTTGCACTGCCCCTTAATGGTTCTGCCCATACTTGCAATACCAAAAGTGTTATTTCTTTTTCACTAGTAATTCTGATTTTAGTAATTATACTCCTCTATAGTTCAAACAGTTAATTTCATATATATGTGAAGTAAAAAAAACAGCCGAGGTCCACTGAATAATATGGAGTTTAAATTACAACTCGTCCCATAACTTTCTGACAAAATAGATTTGGGAAAATAGAGTTTTTTATCCTGTAAATTTAATCACCTTTGTTTTCCGTCCTACTAACTTTTGACTTTACTTTTTTGTCCGATAACTTTCCAAATATTAACTTTTTCGTCCTAAAACCGGCTACTCAAAATAATTTCATAAATAATATTAGTATATATACTATCAACTTTTTTTTTAAATTATCTATTAATTAACTGCATTAGTACATATATATATATATATAGGTATATATATTGCAGTATATATAGATAGGCGCTAATGGCATAATACTCTTATTTATAAGCCGTGACTTGCAAATTTTTGTTTGTATTAAAACGTTAATATGCATACATCATTTTCTTAATAAGAAAAAGCACGCCTTAAAGTTATTTCACCGGAAGAAGCATAAAACCTTACCTATACTCAAAGTATTAAACATCAATATTCTAGCTGTTTGATTATTAAATGTTTAGTGAGATCTCTTTTGCATGGACGAGAAGACAAGGCAATATTGTTGCACATAAATTAGCTTTGTTTGCTTTTTCTGGTTCTTCATTTTTTACTTCATCCCGTATACCGGGTTCTATTGTTGATGACGTTCAAGCCGATTTTATGGCTGCTTAATTTATGAAGTTTATTTTCCCGTCAAAAAAAAAAAAAAAAAAATTGGCTTGTTTCGTCCTAAATGTTTGGTTATATTATTTAGGATGTTTTTTTCATCTCTAAAAAACGTGGATTGTTTCGTGCTTTATTTTGTCGAATGTCGACATCACATAATTTCTAGGTCATGTTACGTCTAGATCAAATCTTGTATTTCACTTTCTTATGCATGTTATGTAAATAGACAAGTATAAAGCGAATGAGTTTTACTATGAAAAGTTTTGCATTTTTTTTATTATTGTACTAGTTATTTCATTAAAATGTAGTTTTTCGTTTACTCTTAATTTTCATACTTTTCTTTTTGGAACATCCTACAATAATTTTCACACTCCAAATTTGAAAATAAAATATTTTCACAATAACTTTTTTTTCTTTAAATATTCTTCATCCATTTGTTTAAAAAGTTAATAAAACAATTTTTCTTAAAAAAGTGTGACCATTTACTTTTAAAAATTTAGAGGGAACAAAAGAATTATTAATTTAATAGTAATATTGAATAATAAAACTTAGTACTAATGTTTACAAGATGTAAATAATATAATATCATCACTATGCACACGACATAATGATTACAGGAAACATAATATTACACTAAGACTGAGGATAATGATTACATGAAACATAAAGAAAAACAAAATATTTCTCTAAAATTCGAAATTAAAACAATGAGAATAAAAAGTTGAGGATAAAACTTTGAAGACGTTGCAAAGAATAATTACAACACAAGTGTAGGTTTTGTATGAATTCGTCTCATATATATAGTATAAGACAATGAAAATGACTATAATTAGGGTATTGATTTATTAACACTTTGGTAAAGGTGAGTGTTAATTTGTGTTGTCTCACGTCATGAGACGGTCTCATACAAATTTTTGCCTTATATTAAAATATCTATCAAAATAAAATTATATTTTCAAACCTCAACATGATATCACAAAAGGAAAATTTTCACTTTTGGTCCCAAGAGAATGGGTGCAAAACACTTTTGGTAACTATGCGCAGAAGTATTCCTTATTTTTGCAGTTTTGGTCCCATCCATTAAATTTTAGGACCAAAATTGCAAATTTACCCAATTTTTTTGGACCAAAATTACAATTTTTTCTTTCTCTTGGAACTAAAACTACAATTCATCATATTCACTTTGACACTAAAAGTGTATAAAAAAACTATGGGACTAAAAGTGCCCAAAAAAGAACCATTTTAAAATGGTCGCATTTTTTTTGGACCAAAAGTACAATTATTTGGACCAAAATATCTCAACTAAGGTCATTATAATTGGCGCACACGCACATAATTTAATTAGTTAGAAGTTTATAAATTAGGATCATTCGATGTTTAGGCGAAAGTGGAATTTGATGGTTCAATTATATCTCAACTAAGATCATTATAATTGGCGCACATGCACGTGCACATGATCTCTCAATAAATGTTGAGTGAAAACCATGTCAAACCAATCAAATATCCGAACGTTCTTTTTCTCAAACTTCATTATCTTCATGGGTTTTCCAATGTTTTTTCTCTTCAAGATTTTCATATTTTGGGTGTGCTTTTATGCTTTAATAAATTTTGTTAGGGCAATGATGATGGATTTCCAATAATTGGCAACATTCTTGAACTGGGTCCTAAACCCCACTTATCAATCACAAAATTATCCAAAAAAATACGGCTCTCTTATGTCTCTTAAAAATACATAAAAAAGTGATTTAGATCATACAAACACTGTACATGCACAAAAATTCTTGATCTCACATATAAAAGACATGAAGTTTAGATAAACTTTTATGATACTTTTTAGGATTTTTTTTAGATGATTAAAAAAATACATAATTCATACAAAACCTCCAAGGTTGTACGCGGCTTGGCTCATTGCACTAAATAATGCAAGAGAAGTAGAAATTAGTCGGAAACATATTTGACTCATTCCACAATAATTTTAACACTTCAAATTTGGATGGTGTGGGTCCCTTCAATAAATGGGACTATTACTTTGGGCTAACCAAATTTGCTTCCACTATACTGAATACGCCCGGTTATATATTGTTTTGTCAATATATAAGGGCTTCTCACTTCTTTTCCAGGAATTAATCTAATTCAAGAAGTGTTTCAAAAACATCCATCACAAACAATACTAACCACTTTTCGATCCATCACTCTATTCATCCACCAATCAATTCCAATGTTGCATCTCTTGAAGATTTTCATCTTTTTGGTGTGCTTTTATGCTTTAATGCATATTGTTGGAGCAATGATCAGATCATCCAAACTCCCTCCAGGCCCCACTGGATTTCCAATAATCGGCAACATTCTCAACCTGGGTTCCAAACCCCACTTATCCATCACAAAATTATCCCGAAAATACGGCTCTCTCATGTCTCTTAAGCTCGGGAGAAGAACGACTATAGTCGTCTCCTCCCCAGAAATCATGAAAATCGTTCTACAACAGCACGACACAAGCTTCTGCAGCAGAGCCGTTTCGTGCTCGGCCAAGTATATCAACCACGATAAACTCTCGGTGGTATGGCTCCCCGTGGAAGCCCAATGGCGAAAGCTCAGGAGAGTTATGAGAGAGCAAATGTTCTCCGTTTCCAGGCTAGATGCTAGCCAGTGTTTGAGGACCCAGAAGCTGCAAAAGCTCTTGGACCACTTGACTCTCTGCTGTGAAACGGGCCAGACGGTGGACATAGGAGATGCTGCGTTCACGACCACGCTGAATCTCATGTCCATCTCCCTTTTCTCGGAGGAATTTGCGCAGTTCGATTCGGATTCCTCGCATGAGATGAAGGAATTGATGGAGGACATTTTGAGGTGCTCGGGCTGCCCAAATTTGGCGGACTATTTTCCGGTTTTGGAATCCATCGATCCTCAGGGGATTGCGAAGCAGCTAAAGATCCACACGGACAAGCTGTTTGCTATTTTTGATAAGGTCATTGATGAGAAGATAAAATTCAGGGGCCGGACGAATGATTTGTTAGACGTGCTCATTCATAATCAAAGTGAATTGAGCAGAGACGACATCAGACACTTGCTTCTGGTAATGATTTATCGTATACATTTTTCTTTGTGTATGATCGTTTGACATTTTATTTTTTGGTAATGAATTTAGGATCTGTTTATAGCCGGGTCGGCGACGGCTTCAAGCACGGTGGAATGGGCGATGACGGAACTACTACGCAGCCCCGACAAAATGTCGAAGCTGAGAGACGAAATCAAATTCTTCGTCCAAGAAAAGGGAGAGGTCGAAGAAACGGACATTGCAAGCCTCCCATATTTGCGGGCCGTTGTGAAAGAAACATTGAGGCTTCATCCCGCCGCCCCTTTCTTGATACCTCGCAAGTGCGAGTGCGACATGGAAATCAACGGGTACTCCATACCTAAAAATGCCCAAATCATGACCAACGTGTGGGCTATCGGCAGAGATCCGAATATTTGGACGGAGGCTGATTTGTTCGTGCCGGACAGATTTTTGGGCAGTCAGACGGACTTTCGAGGCAAACATTTTGAACTCCTTCCTTTCGGAGGCGGGAGGAGAATTTGTCCGGGACTGCCCTTGGCCGACAGAATGGTGCATCTGATGCTAGCAACATTTGCAGGAAATTTTGGGTGGAAACTCGAACCGGGGATGAATCCACAAAATATAGACATGGATGATAAATTCTCCATTGTTCTGCAAAAGGCCAAACCTCTCAAGGCTTTCCCCGTCAAAGTAATTTGATGTAATATAATTAATGCTTAAATTCGTAAGTTGTTGAAGTTTGTTCAAATTTTATATTCTTTTAATGCATTACCATCTCTCCAGCTAATTATTTTATTTTTGTTTCTCGTGGATAGTATTGCATAAGAAAGTGATATTACTTATGGATTATAACTCTAAAACAGAGCACCCAATTTGTTAAAATATAAAATCGTGACCAAACTATGAACAATAAAATATAAATAGTGATACTGTGACATATAAAATCTGTAGTTGAGATAAGAAATAAAAAACTCATTCTACTATGTGTAAGAAATAAAATCGATGATAGATGACAATAAAAATAGGTACCGACGGATTTTTTCTGCAGTTGATATGATATTTACTGATGGACAATAGGTACCGACGGATTTTTTCCACTCTCTCACCTAGCATTATCCTACTTTTCCTAAATAAGGAAAACTACCACAGTGGTACCGCTTTTTTTACAAGTTATAAAGATTAAATTACCGAAAGAGTTATCTAGTATAGAAAGTTATAGGATAAAAAACACAATTTTTATAAGTTATAGGAAAGTACAAAATTACCAGAATGAAAATCAAAGTTAATTATGAAAGTTGAGCATAGTCCAATTTTAATGGGCGGGTGTATACGAGGATGGCACTAGGACCAAAACAATAACATATACAAATGTCTTTAAGTTATTTAATAAGCTGGACCATCCAAAATAAATTTATGAAAGTTGAGCCCGTCTCAAATATAATTTAACAATTCAAGGTTCACTCCTAATTATTAGAGAATGGGCCGAAAACATTGATGAAAGATAGAATTGTATTGATAAAAGATTGGGCTCTTATCCTTATTAATCTTTGTAGAATACTTTTTTAAAAGACTATGAACTAAGAATTCTTAAAAGAAAATCGCGTTCTTAAATTTTGGTGAAGCCAAAAAAAAAGAAATCAAGAAGAGGATTGAGTTCGTAGATGTGTGAAAAGGAAATAAAATGGGCTAATTTATTTCTTATCATTTTGCAGCCCATTAGCAATTCATTTCGGCCCAGAGTTTTTAAGGAAAAAAGTAAAAAGAAAACGAAAAAAAATTGATCTTTTACCTTTCTTCATTTGACCATGGAAGAAAGAGAGGTGGGACTATATGTTTAAATTTTCCCTTTTTATGTTTTTTATTTTAGCAATTTTTTATACAATAGGGTATAATGGTCTAATATTGCGGTTTGAATAGCAATTTTTAAAAGGTTTATATTTTAAATGGAGCGTGTATAGTAATTTGGGTATTTATAGTAGAATCAGGGATTGTTTAGCGCTGCCTTGTATTCAAACGTGTTCCCAAAAATAATTAATCTCATCCTCTGATAAAGAAAAAATCTCAAATAGACATATTTTAATAGGGTGAATTATATGAGAGGCGGTCTTATACATGAAAATAAAAGTACACCGCTATAATGTTTCGAATAATGTCTTAATTTCTTTTAAGAAATGATTAAACTGGCGCTTGTTTGAAATTCTTCAATGGGAATAAGAATAAAAAAAAAAATCATCTACACCCTTGAATATGTTGAACGAGTGATTATATTTATAGTGGTTAACATTACGAGTTGTTGTGACAATTTTGGCACACAGGTCGGCGCCGGCCTGAAGAGGGCCGGAAAAGCCAAATAGAGACCCGGAGGTCGGGACCGACCTGACCGGTCTATACCCGACCTCGACGGGCTCCGATCCCAACCTCCGACCTCAGAAACGAGGCCGGAAACTAGCTTAGAGCACGCGTCAGTGTCGTCCCAGAAGCAGTCAGCTAGACTGAGATCGGACCGGACCGGCCACGGCCGGAGTAGTCCAATAAAGGTCGCCCGGGCCCGATCTATACGCATTAAGGGCCTCCGGTCTCGTGACTCGCCAAGAGACCGGCCTCCGACCTCATGACGTCCCCGGCCGGCAAGGAAGATTCGGAGCACGTGGCAAAATCAAGCGAGATCTTCCCCCAAGAGGAAAAAGGCCGCCTCCGTACTCTGTGACACAGAATATTCCATCCAAATGAGGAAATTCGCCAGAGAATCGTCCTTTTTGGACACGCGTCAACACCCTAGTGGCTGGCTACCTGCAAGCTCTGACATATCAGTGCCCGCGCGCCCTCAGAGGCAGGAGGCATTTAATGAACCTGTCCCCCGGGAGGCTGGAAATGACCGATATACCCCTGTAGTGAAAAAGCTATAAATACCCCCACATTTGTAACACAAAGGGAGTTCAATTTCTTTCAGTATAATCAATTCACTTATCATTCAAGTCCAGGGACTAACACCCCTGGCAAATCTGGTGTTCTTAGTGTTCATGCGCATTTATTTCCAGTTCTTCATCCAAGCATTCAATTCAGCATTTAAGAACCCAATCATTTGATGTTTTTACCAAAGCTCTTATAAATAGCCATTTAATCCCAGCAACATATATTTGGTAAACAACACGAGTGTCGTGCACTAGTTTTGAAAAAAAAAGGGCAAAAAATAGGTTTTTGGTTGTGGCGTAGGAGATGATTGAAAAGAGAATTATAAAAAGATAGATAAATAATCAAATAAGATAACGATTACCTTATTTTTTAGCATTGTTTATTACTCCCTCCGTCCCTAAGTTGTTTACCCCTTAGGGTTGGGCACGGGTATTAATGTATGAGTTGTTTATTATTATTGTGTGTTGTAAAGTACATTTATCATAAGGGTAATACAATCAATTTATCAAAAGGAGATTGCTTTATTACAAAAAGTAACAAGAGATGTGGGCCCAACAGTAGCATTGTGTAGTAAATAAGAGATGTTATTAGGGGTGTGAGTTAGAATTATAGTGATGAGTTATTTCTATTTTAGGAAAAGATAAATAACTTTGAGAAGGACCTTTTGGAAAAAAAAGGTAAACAACTTCGAGACGGAGGGGAGGGAGTATCATTTGTTTCCATTATGTAATAACCCTATATGTATCCTATTTTCATTACCATTTAACAATTTTTATTTCCTAAAATATATATAATACAATCTCATCATGCCACGTTGCATGAATAAAGATATGCATAATAATTTCTTTTTTCCAAAAAATAAAACATCATTTCATCCAACCACGTGACGTAGAAAAACATTCAAATGATGATGTGCAAGAGATATACTAGTACTAGTATATGTATATTTCGAAGCTTATTTCACTCATTTGCAAAACTTCAAAGTCCCCTACTCAAAAAAGAAGGCTTCAATATTGATGGGTTATTTACACATTTCTAGTCATTATAGTTTCCAGAGCCCGAATGCCATCCAAGCTCCCACCAGGCCCGATTGTTGGCAACATCTCCCAACTTGGTTCTAAACCCCACTGTGAAGGGTCATATGTGAAGTATGTAATCTGCTGGGCTTAATTCAATAGGAGGCTAAGTTGGGAAAGTGTTAGCCGTGAGAATTGGTAAATTTGGAGTACCAGAGGAGATGGACCAGATGAGGTTGACCAGAGAAGACTGACCAGAGAAGTCAGGCAGAAGAGCTATCAGAGGAGGTCCATCAGGTGAGGTCTGATCAGACGAGTCTGGTAGATAAGTCATCAGAGGAGGTCTATCAGAGGAGGTCTGGGACCAGAGGTCATCTGGTGTAAGTGACCAGAGCCAGAGGAGGTCTTGTCATCTGATCCTGAAGTCCGATATTCGCAAAGTACACCAAATTGGAGCTAATTCGAAGGCGGTTCTAACTGAATCAACTATGGCGGTTATTGAAGTCGTTAGCCAGCTGGATAACTACCTTTACTTTGAGTTTGTTACAACTGAATCGAATCTAGGGTTCGTTTTCAATCTCTGTATCTATAAAAGGGGCTTCTCAGCTGAGAGAAGTAAGATCATCAATTTTTTAGCGCAAACACTGTGAGATTGTAACTTGTAACTTCCAATTCTCATCTTAGTGAAAAGATATCCTCTCGGATCCCGTGGACGTAGGAGTATTCATCTCCGAACCACGTAAATCTGGTGTTCTTGTGTGATTTCAATTTCGTTCTTATTGCTTTCATATTCCGATTCCCGAAAACAAGTTTTCTTGTGAATCCAAAACGATTAACAAGTGGCGCCGTCTGTGGGAAGCAATCATGGCTGCAACTAAGTTCGACATTGAGAAGTTCACGGGGAAGAACAATTTCAGCTTATGGAAGATCAAGATGAAGGCTCTCCTGGTACACAATGGTTTGTACGAAGCCTTGTTGCCACCGGCTCAGGTGGCTTCTGGATCTAACCAGGCGAAGGTGGAGGAGAACAAGAGGAAGGCACACAGTGCGCTTATCTTGTGTCTCGGGGATAAGCCATTGAGGGAAGTATCGAATGAGGAAACCGCTCTTGGGATCTGGAATAAGCTGGAGCAGTTATACCAGACCAAGTCTGTTACGAACAAGTTATACATGAAACAGAAGCTTCAAGTCTTCAAAATGAGTGAAGATAAGAATCTTGGTGATCAGTTGGACGAGTTCAACAGATTGGTGGATGATCTGGAGAGTTTGGATGTTACAATCGATGATGAAGACAAGTCATTGATGTTGTTGAATGCACTACCCAAGTCTCTGGAAAATTTCAAGGATGCCTTGTTATTTGGTAGACAAGATCAGGTGAATTTTGATGATGTTCAAACTGCCCTGAAAACCAAGTTTCTACAGATCCAAACTGATGGGAAGAAGCCTGCTGAAGGATTGAATGTTCAATCCAAGAAGAAGAAGGAGTTTCAGTCCAAGAAGAAGGATGGTGGAAAAGGGAATAAGGGTGGGAAGAAATCTGATTTTGTTGAGAAGAGGAAGTGTTTCACTTGCCATAAGGAAGGTCATCTGAGAAAGAATTGCCCTGAGAGAAAGAAGAAAGACAATCAAGGTGATCAAGATGGAGATGCAGCTGTTGTGGAGGTTGAAGGATATGATAGTGCAGAGGTCTTGATGGTTAGTCATGAGAGACTAAGTCAAGAGTGGGTCCTGGACTCAGGGTGTACTTTTCATATGTGTCCACATGAAGACTGGTTTCTGGATCTTGAGAAGATTGATGGAGGTCTTGTTCTTTTGGGTAATGATGAGAGTTGTAGGGTGCAGGGATCTGGTTCTATCAAGATCAAGATGTTTGATGGAGTTGATAGGATCTTATCTGATGTCAGGTTTGTTCCTGAGTTAAAGAGAAATCTTGTTTCTCTTGGTACTTTGAATTCTAAGGGCTTTGAATTCAAGACAGAAAAGGGAGTTCTGTCAATAACCAAGTCTGGAAAAGTTGTTATGAGGGGTATGATCAAGAATGAGTTGTATACTTTGATTGGAAGAACTGTAACAGGATCAGCTGATGTTACCATGGGGTCTTCTGAGGTCAATTTGTAGCACAAGAGATTGGCACATGTTGGTGAGAAGGGTCTGGTGGAGTTATCCAAGAAGGGAGCAATCCCAGGGAAGAGGATATGTAAGCTGGAATTCTGTGAGAGGTGTGTTCTTGGGAAATCAAAGAAGCAAGCATACCAGAAAGGGAAGCATACCACCAAGGAGGTTATGGATTACATACATTCTGATGTATGGGGACCAGCAAGGGTATCCACTCATGGTGGAGGCAGGTATTTCCTTACCCTTATTGATGATTATTCCAGAAAGGTTTGGGTTTATATTCTTAAACAGAAGGGTGATGCCTTCTCTAAGTTCAAAGAATGGTTGATTGAACTTGAGAATAAGAGGGGCAGGACTATCAAACACTTAAGGACTGATAATGGGCTTGAATTCCTATCAGAGGAGTTTCAACAATTTTGTAGGGAGAAGGGTATTACTAGGAATAAGACTGTTCCCTCAAACCCCCAACAGAATGGTCTAGCAGAGAGGATGAATAGAACTATTCTGGAAAGGGTTAGGTGTATGTTATCTGATGCTCATTTACCTAAGAGTTTTTGGGGTGAAGCTGTTAACACAGCTGTGTATCTCATTAATAAAGTGTCATCATCTGTTATTGAGTTTAAAACCCCAGATGAGGTCTGGTATGGAAAGATATCAGATTACTAAAAGTTGAAAGTTTTTGGGTGCCTAGCTTATGTTCATGTGAGGCAAGACAAACTTGAACCTAGAGCTTTAAAGTGTGTCTTCATTGGGTATCCAAAGGGTGTTAAGGGGTATAAGTTGTGGTGTCTGGAGCCTGGAAAACAGAAGTGTATTACCAGCAGAGATGTAGTGTTCAATGAATCACAGATGGGATACAAGTCTGGTGGAGGTGATGGATCACCTGAAGAGATGGATGGTGTTATTTCTGAGCCAATTACTCAAGTTGAGGTGGAGCCTGATCATGACAATCATGAGAGTGCCTCTGGTTCTGATCCAGAGCAGGATACAGGAGAGAATGGGTCATCAGATGAGGATAGTGCACCTGCAGAAGAGGAGGAAGAAGTGGCAGACTTGAGAAATTATAGTCTGATAATAGACAGATCCAGAAGACAAATACATCCTCCAGCAAGGTTTGGCCGTGTGGATCTGGTCTCCTATGCACTTGTTACAGCAGAAGCCATAGAGTACCAAGAACCTAAGAGTTACAAGGAAGCCCATAAGTGTGATTATAGGGAGTCATGGATTATAGCCATGACAGAAGAGATGGAGTCTCTTAAGAAGAATCAAACTTGGATTCTTGTTGATAAGCCACCTAGGCAGAAGCTAATCAGTTGTAAATGGCTGTTTAAAAGGAAGCTTGAATCAGGTGTGAAGGATCAAGTGAGGTTTAAAGCCAGGCTAGTTGCCAGAGGATTACTCAGAGGGAAGGAATTGATTACAATGAGGTATTCTCACCTGTGGTTAAGCATTGTTCAATCAGGCTACTTCTCAGTAGAGTTGTACAAGAGGATTTGGAGCTACAGCAACTTGATGTCAAGACAGCTTTTCTGCATGGTGATCTTATTGAGGATCTGTACATGCACCAGCCAGAAGGGTTTGTTGAACCAGGGAGAGAAGGGAAGGTGTGCCTGCTCAAGAAATCATTGTATGGCCTCAAGCAAAGTCCAAGACAATGGCACAAGAAGTTCAATGAAGTTATGCTATCCGTTGGGTTTGTAAGGAGCAAGTATGATACTTGTGTATACCTGGAAAGGCAAGGTAGTGATGTGATAGCCTATCTTCTGATTTATGTAGATGACATGCTTATTGCCAGTAAGAGTCTTCTGAAGATTCAGAGTATCAAAAGGAAGCTAAGTGCTAGATTTGATATGAAGGACTTGGAAAATGCTAAAAGGATTCTTGGAATGGATATTCTTAGGGACAGAAAAGCTGGAAGACTATTCTTATCCCAGAAGAGTTACATTGAGAAGGTCCTGAAGAGGTTTAACATGCATGAGAGTAGAGCTGTGACAACTCCTCTGGGACAACAGTTCAAATTATCTAAGGAAATGGAACCAAAGTCTGATGAAGAGAAGAAGATTATGATGAAAGTACCTTATGCAAGTGGGGTTGGAAGCCTGATGTATGCTCTGGTCTACAGCAGACCAGACTTAGCTTATTCATTGAGTATGGTGAGCAGATACATGGCTAATCCTGGAAGATTACATTGGGAAGCTTTGAAATGGATATTCAGATACCTCAAAGGGTCATCTGATCTGGGTCTGATGTTTGAGAGGATGACTGACCAGAAGAGTCCACTGGAAGGATTTGTAGATTCTGATTTTGCTGCTAATCTGGATACCAGAAGATCTTTAACAGGGTATATCTTTACACTTTACAATACTGCTGTGAGCTGGAGATCTGTTCTGCAGAGTGGAGTTGCTTTATCTACTACAGAAGCAGAGTTTGTTGCAGTGTCTGAGGCTGTTAAGGAGGCCTTGTGGTTGAAAGACATAATCAAGGATTTTGGCATAAGTCAAAGGGATGTGGTCATTCATTGTTATAATCAGAGTGCAGTTCATCTGGTTAAACATCAAGTGTTCCATGAGAGATCAAAGCACATTGATGTAAGGTTGCATTTTGTAAGGGAAATCATTGATAAAGGAGTGGTTCTCATCCAGAAGATATCTACAGAGGACAATGTTGTAGATATGTGTACAAAGTCTTTACCAGGGACGAAATTCAAATTCTGTGTTGAATTGGTAAAGATGAGTGTAATCTGCTGGGCTTAATTCTATAGGAGGCTAAGTTGGGAAAGTGTTAGCCGTGAGAATTGGTAAATTTGGAGTACCAGAGGAGATGGACCAGATGAGGTTGACCAGAGAAGTCAGGCAGAAGAGCTATCAGAGGAGGTCCATCAGGTGAGGTCTGATCAGACGAGTCTGGTAGATAAGTCATCAGAGGAGGTCTATCAGAGGAGGTCTGGGACCAGAGGTCATCTGGTGTAAGTGACCAGAGCCAGAGGAGGTCTTGTCATCTGATCCTGAAGTCCGATATTCGCAAAGTACACCAAATTGGAGCTAATTCGAAGGCGGTTCTAACTGAATCAACTATGGCGGTTATTGAAGTCGTTAGCCAGCTGGATAACTACCTTTACTTTGAGTTTGTTACAACTGAATCGAATCTAGGGTTCGTTTTCAATCTCTGTATCTATAAAAGGGGCTTCTCAGTTGAGAGAAGTAAGATCATCAATTTTTTAGCGCAAACACTGTGAGATTGAGTGTGATTGTAACTTGTAACTTCCAATTCTCATCCTAGTGAAAAGATATCCTCTCGGATCCCGTGGACGTAGGAGTATTCATCTCCGAACCACATAAATCTGGTGTTCTTGTGTGATTTCAATTTCGTTCTTATTGCTTTCATATTCCGATTCCCGGAAACAAGTTTTCTTGTGAATCCAAAACGATTAACACCCACAAATCACTCTCCAAACTATCAAGAAAATTTGTAATTTATCATGGGAAATCCGTCGTAAAATTAAAATTTGTATTCTGCAACTGACTAGGCCGTCACAAAATTAACCGTTTGACTGAAACCTTTCGAAAACGGTGCAAATTTATTGTGGCCGATACTTTATGCGACGGGCAAGCCCGTCGTAAATTTTAACTTTGTGATTGACGACAGACAAAGCCATCGCAAAAGCGGACCGTTGGACCGTGACCCTTCGGAAAATGGTGCAAATTAAATATCGTCGATTGATTTGCGACAGTCGTATATTTTAAACTGAATATTTGTGTGGGCTTGTCCATCACAAATCACAAAAAATGTTGCCGTTTTGTTGCTAAAGGCGGCAAGTTTTGTGACGGACTTTTGTCCATGGCAATTTTTAAAATTGCCTATTTAAGCAGCGGTCGGCGAGCTACATCCACTCACGAGGGAGAAGAGAGGAAGAAGAAAGGAAAAAATCCGGCAACCTTTAGTCACTCGCGAGTCAATCCATCCCGATTAAAGTTCCCGTTTCGCTGATCTCTACACAATAACGGTAAGTTTTTTTATATTTTAGCGTTTAAATTTTAATTTAAAGCATGTTAATTATTCTTTAGATTTTTGTATAATTACGAGTATAAATTTAGTACATGATTAAGCATGTTATTGTTTTAGTATAGATTATTCGTTTATATGTGATTAAGCATGTGAGCTTTAGTATAAATTATTTATTTTAGTATATGATTTTTGTATAATTATTTAGATTTTAAAGCACGCTAATCATTGGTAAAGTATATATGTTGATTGATTGTTATTATATTGTATGTTCTACCTACATTTTTAATATTATTTAGAATAATTATTTATATATACATATATATATTGATTGATTGTTGTTGTATTGAATGTGTATGTAGGAGAAACGAAAAGTTAGAAACAGATTAGAAGCGGAAAAAAATTAATTTGATGAATTATGAAAAAAAAATGAGTAATTTTGGTTACATATATAATTAATTTGCGACGAAGGGCCAGGGGTCGAACCACACGGACCGTGTTTTTGTCCTAGACTCGTGATTTGTGACGGACACGTATCTGTCGTAAATACATATATTGTGACGGATACGTGCCAATCACAAAGTTTTCGGGAAAAATTAAAATACAGATTTTAATCCGATTATTTGCGACTACCTCGTGCCCATCACAAATTTTGACAGCCCGATCGGTTCGTGACCCGGTCAATGTGCGATAGAAAAGACCGTCGTAAATTTGTGACGGACGTCCAAAATCCATTGCAAATATTAGCTACGGCTGTTTTGGCAATGGACACGTGTCCTTTGCAAAATTCATTTCAAAAAATAATTTGCGATGAATTTTCTGTCGCAAAGGCAGTCGTTAGTCAGTGTGGCGCCCTCTCGACAATCAATGGCGAAAGCTGAGAAAAGTAATGAACGCGCAAATGCTTTCGGTTGCTAGGATGGATATATGATACTAAAAAAAATAAAAACATAGCTGAATTTCAATTTTTCCTCCCACTTGACCTTCTTTTCCCTCCTAAAACGACACTTCACCATAATTCAATCGCGAACAAATTTTGACCATCTCTTTAGTTCAAATAACTCAGGCAGCCATTTAATTACTAGCAAAAAGGTCCCACCGCTAACTCATTAATACCTTTTATAGAAATATGATACTAAAAAAAATAAAAACATAGCTGAATTTCAAATTTTCCTCCTCAGGCCCAAAATGGATCAACGGGGTTCTAAAGAGAGGGGGAGAGATGGATGGGTAGATATAGAGAGAGCAGTGAATGGATGTTTTACTCATGAAGACAACTCATGTATTATAAAAATTAAATAAATGAATTGAATCTCCTAAGTAAAAATATGAAGGGAAGACCGTCTTTAAGGAAAACATCCAGGTTTCAATTGGGCAAAGTAATACTTCTGGCCCTTCACTATATACCTATATAATTAGGGTTCACTACGAGAAAATATATTGCATACGGAAATTGCTAATATGGCTACGAAATTTTCAACAAAAAAAATTTATAGTAGGAATTACCTACGAATTGCCTACAATTTTTTTTAATTGTATAAGCATCTTCTTCCCCACCTACAAAAGAATTTGCCTACAGAAATTCCGCAGGTAAATTGTATTGTGGGTAAAATTTTGTAGGTAAATGACTTGTAGGTAATTATATCTTTATGTTTTATTTTGTAGGCAAATTAATTGCATAGGCATGTTGTTTCTATGTTGCGAAATGTAGAATCTTTCATAACTAGAAAATTCTATAGGCAAATCGTAGGCAATTTTTACTACAAATTTTTTTGTTGGAAAAAATTTGTAGGCAGTTCAAATTTTTATAAGCAATTATTTATTTTTTTTGTAGTGGTTATAACATAATTTAAGATAATAAAATAGTTATTTTGACTTTTATATATAAACTGAGAAATTATAAATATTTGATCGGACGGCCCGCAAAACTTTTATTTATTAACGGGCCGCGGCATCTTGTGGGGCACAGAATTCTGCCACGTGTACCAATGGCCCACACCAAATGGAGTAGATTGAGAATTTTCACCAGATTAGTCAGTGATAGAAGCAATTTTAGTCCCATAACTTTTTTCCTTTTTTGAAATTGTCCCAAAAAATATAAATGTACAAATTTAGTCTCAAATTTTGTAAATTGTACAATTTACATCCCAAATTCGCCGGAAGTAACAAAAAAGTCATCGTTTTTTGACATGTGTCGTGCACGTGAGCATTCAACTTAGACAAACTTGTTGCTTAGGTTATTAATAAATAGTTTTTATGTTTTGGAAGATTGTATTTGGGAAAGATTTTGACGTTATAGCAAAAAAAAAAAAATTTGGGAAGAATTTCTAGGGTTATTCAAGTTTGATTTACATTCTTAAAATGAATATTCATCGAAAATCTTCGACTTGAACATGCATGTGTCGGGCTCATGTCAAAAAACGATTGTATATTTTATCAATTCGGCGAAATTTGGAATGTAAATTGTACAATACAGAAAAAATTGGGACCGAATTTATACATTTATCTTTTTTTGGACAATTTCAAAAAAGGTAAAAAGTTATGGGACTAAAAATATTTGACCGGGTGGCCACGCAAAACTTTTATTTTTTCACGGGCCCCTACATCTTGTGGGGCACAGAATTCCGCCACGTATACCAATGCCCCACACCAAAGTGGAGTAAAACGAGAATTTTCACCAGATTAATCACACAAAAGATGTTCTCAAATTACCAAATTAGCCAATGCAATCTTTACATTGAATATGTTCTCAAAGCCTGAAAATTTTGTTAACTAGATGAGTACCGCATATTATGCGGGTTGTTCGTAAAATTAATTTAAAATTTTATATGTTATTAATACATAACATTATTCAATATTATAAAATTATATAATACAATCTATTTAAAAAATATGATTCAGTCGAAATGAAAAAGAAAAAAACACCATAGATAACCTTAAAGTTTTCCTTGAAAATCTTCAGCCGTAAATTTACAATACATAGAAAATAAACATAATATTGTCAAGATAGAAGAAAAGAGAAAGAAAGTAGAGTTTGTATGAAAAAAAAATATCTTTAAAAATAAAGTAATCGTCAAATATTAGCAATTAGACATTTATGTGTGGATAAATAATCGAGGAACAACTAAAATATTGTGAAAAGAAAAAGACAAAGAAGGAATAAGAAAAAATATAGAGTTTAGGGTAATAAAATTGCAAATAATTAAGAGTCTTTCGGAAGATATATATATATATAACTCAAGTTGTATATAATAAATATTTAAATTTCACAGTGATTCATAGTTAGCTTAATTGGTAAACATAATATAAAATTCTCATAAGGTCCTTGGTTCAAACCCAATTAAAACCTATTTTTTTTAATTAGACTTCTTCTTATGAAAGGTCACAATACCACATGAATGACACATAGGATAAAGTGACGCACAATCATGACACGTAAGACTTGACATATAAGCGTAATGTACCAAAAGTCGACACATAAGCAAAACGCACATCAGCAAAAAAAAACTCCCAATTAGTGTATAGAGGGATTACTTTGCAATTATGCTCTATAAGAATGGCAACAGCGACATCTCATCGAACAACCATTTTTTTTAAGGGAAATTTCCTTTTTTTTTTCAAGTCCTAAATCAAATGGAGTTATTTATTATCCCATACTAATTGGCTAAATAAAAAAAAATAAGGATCATTCCCTATCCAAGTGGATGGGTAAATTGCAAGAATGGTCCCATGAGAATTTGTACTTGACAGATTTGGTCTCATGTTCTTTTTTTGTCCCATTTTAGCAGAAAAGGTCCCATTCGTTAAATATTTTACAGTTTTCTATGGAATTCTAGATGGAAAAACCTTTTCAACTTGATATTTGGAGGAAAATTGGTCAGCTTTTGCTATTAACAACCATTTCAAGGTAAAATGCAAGTATGGAGGCGATTCTGCAACTTTAGTTCGTAGAGTTTTAAGATGTTGAAAATTAATTATTTTTAAGTTGGGAATTATACGCGCGAGTTTTTGACAGAAAACTAACGGGCGTGTGGGCCTCATGCTCGTTAATGTGTTAATTTTTTACGGAAAAATCGTATGATACTATTTGCGCTTAAAAAAGGACCAAATTCATGAGGACCAATTCTTATAGGACCATTTCTGCAATTTCCACTTTATTTTTTGTCCCATACTAATTGGTTAATTAACAATTAACAATGCTTGAAATTTCTGGAAATCGTGATTTGTTACTTTAATTAACAAACATGGCAAAGATCAACACAATTGGAATTCATCAATTTTTGTTATTGATTTTTTGTTTTCATACCATTGTAATTATTTTAGTGGGAAACGGAAAGGTCCTTTTAAGGTGGGCATGGTATTTGTCACACCAAAATAATCCAATTATGTCTACACTCTAATCATCCAGTAAGAACCTCACTTAACTATCGGGATTTAAACTAAATTTGTCATCTATCTTTTCACCTTTATCAAAATGGTCCTCTATTTATTTGATGTATCAATTTAGTCTCGTATCTATTCAAGTTACGCCAAAATGATCCTAATTGGCCTAAATATGTACAAAACCTCACCGTTTTGGTCCTATATTTATTTTCTTTACCAATTTAGTCCCGTAAAAATTCACATTTCTCCAATTAGGTCCTAATTGAATGCATAAAGCATAAAATGTCACATTTTTAGACATGCGCTCTAGTTATTTCGCGGGAAGCTTATGATGTGGTTTTTTTTCTATGTGGCACGCTAGGTGGCCATTTTTGTCAAATAAAAAAAAATTTGAAATAAAATACAAAATAAATAATTATAACCATTTTTCACCAAATTAGGACCATTTTGGCAAAATTTGAAAAAATACAGGTCTAAATTGATAAAGCAAATAAATAAAGGACCATTTAGATAAAGGTGAAAAGATAGAGGATGAATTTGGTTTAAATCCCCTTAACTATCTATCTAATTTTTCAAAAAGGTAAATGTCGGACTTCAATGCTGTGAAAACTACCCACCCTTAGCTCCACCGCTAGAGATGAGCTTGCAAGTGATATAGGCGTGGGTGGTATTGATTATTGATAGGGTGGTATTGATACTTGTAACGCCCCGAACCCAATATATATTAATTATATCGAATTCGAAGTGTTATTGTGATCAAAAGTCAGAACTATAAAATTTTGAAGGAAATATAACGGAAATGAGAGATGATGAGTTTTTATGCAGCGGAAGAAATGAATAGAATAAATTTTAGTAAGTATCTTACACACATATATGTGTACATAAAGCATAGTATTATCAGTAATGTTTTATTTAAGTGGGGAACTCCGTGTCGTCTCTATTACTGTCCTTGCTCCACGAAATCATAATCTGCAAGGGGTTAGGAAAATGGGGCGTGAGAATTGAATTCTCACGTATGGGTGATTGCAACGTCATGGGATTGGTAAATCCGAAATATATTAAGTTATACTCATTAATAAAATATATAATTTATTTAAGCAGTTGACATAATAATATTTAAACGGCATTTAAACATATTTCGCATAGTATAATTGAAATAACATAAGTTGGTTCACATTAGGGCAAAGCCCAAAGTCATATCACGTATTATCACAAACTGACAAACCATAAACGTACAACCATTCCCCTTCCATCATAGTTGTCCTTTTCAACTCCAACCATCAACAGCCTTGATTCCGAGGGCGTCCAACGACAGCGTCCCCGGAGACCGGAAAATAATCAACAACCTTGATTCCGAGGGCGTCCAACGACAGCGTCCCCGGAGGTCGGAAAACAATACCCAAATCACAACTCCGTACTTACTGAATTTCCATAAAACTGATACAACAACTTTACTGAGAAAATACTTGACTGATAACTGAACAGATTCATGCTCACGTAAGGTGTTTACTCATGCAGTGGTGGTCGATTCACAAAACAACAGGTTAATATATAACATATGTAGTTATATCACATAATCCAAACAGTTATATAGATAGGTGTTACATTTATGTTGGATTAGATACTTTTGATTTGATTTAGTCGAGTTCAGAAAATACCGGCACGACGTTATTAATAGCAGATCAATCAACGGATCATCACCCACCTGATTGTTTCGAGTCCCGAGAATATTGTGTATGCAGACGGTCGAGTCCTTCGTGCGTGTCCCGAAAAGTACAGAATCCTAGTAGGAAGATATTTAATTAAAAGTTGACCTTTGAAAACGTTTAGGAAAACTTGAGAGTTTGTGTTACGAGAATCGAGAGAGTTGTGGTCTTATAAACTCAAAAGGACTTGCTTAAGGGTCACACTCTATTTTGGTAAATACACTACTTCTAAAAAGGTGAGTGTATTGAGGGGGTGTATTTACTAGTATACTCGTGGTATGACTATCTCGATTACTACAAAAACAATCTTTTGATAAGTACACCCCTTTTTAAGAGGAGGTGTATTATGGGGGTGTATTTGCTAAAAGCAGTAGTGCAACAGGGGGGTGTATTTGCTGAAAGCAGTGGTGTAACAGGGGGGTGTATTTACTGAAAGCAGGGTGTAACAGGACGGTGTATTTACTGATTTCTGTGGTGTAACAGGGGGGTGTATTTACTGAATTTAGGGGTGTCCTTAATAAAGGCCCTTTAAGGAAGAAAATATAAGAATTAATCTTGGAATTACTTAGAAAAATATTAATAAAATTAAAGAAAATGTTTTTCTTTCTTAAGAATTCTATTTCTCATTTTAAAAGAAAAATCTTGAATATAAATAATCATATTTTATAAATAAAAACCCTTTATTAAAACCTAAAAATAAACTTAGACTTTCTAAGAAGTTTATAAAAAGTACTTTTCTTTTCTAACTTTAGTAACACTTCTAAAATTGATTAGTGACACTTTCTAAACAAAAGAATAATACCAATTTCTACCTTTTTCATTTGTTTACTTAGTTGGATATAAAAACTCTTTATCTCTTTCAACCTTTTACCAAAAACAACTAACAACAATCTTAATAACAAAAGGTACTACTTTTAAAATCTAACGGTACTAGTCTTTTTCTCAAACAATAAGGATAAGGTTTTATAGAAGGTAAAGTTTTCTCCTCGTTTTTCTAATTTGTAATTTGAATCGGGAGTAGGCGAGCCAAGCTAATTCAACAGCTAAACCAAGGATACTAATTCAACCATTTCCAATACTACTAAACATTCAATTCAATAATACTAATAGTTTGTCCAACAACAACAGTACTTTACTAATTCATCCACGGCATACTTAAACATCAATCCAAAGTCCAAAGTACTAAACCATCTACTGCTATTAAACAATAAATCAAAGTCCAAAAGAATTAATTTCTAAGCAATAACCAGATCAAAGAAAAGAACAAGGAATTCAACAACTTAGTTCATTCTTTCTTTTCCCCTTTCTTGTTATACGATTCCGAAATAGTCTCGACTTGTTTCTGGAATTTACGAAAAGGAAGGAAGAAGGTAAAATCTTACGAGCTCCGGTTCGAGGAGGTAAACGGGCGGCCTAACGGCGTCGTATAATGATTCGTTCGGATAATTTTGGCAGCATAACGGCATGATTCTGGATTTTCCGAAAACAAAACAAGTAGCTATTCATTACGACGGTATCTCAATCAGAATTGAAAAGAAACAAAATCGAAACCGTAAGTATTAAATCGAAGGGGCTGTAAAATTGAAACAAATCGAAACAAACACGATTCAAGACTCACTAAAGAGGAGAGGCTGACGGAGGCGGCGCTTGGTGCGATATACGGCGGCGCGACGGCGGCGATTGCGGTGGCGATGCAACGGCGTCGATCGAAGAGGCGACGACTGGCTTCGATTGAGAGGGAGAGAGATAGGCGAGGTGCGTCCGACTGTATGCTGTGCGAAGAGGACGGGTGTCGCGGCGGCGGTGCGTCGACCAGAGCAGTGGCGCTGCTTCGATTGGCGTGGCTGCGGCGCTGCTCGCGGCCGAGGTCGAAGGAGCGACGACGACCGGCGATTGGAGGGAGACGGTGGTGCTGGGTTCGAGGAGGAGGCGGCGGCGCGACTGGGCAGAGGCGACGGCGTCGGGTGGAGGCGGCGCTGTCTGAGGCGCGGTGGCTACGCGCTGGAACACGGCGGCGCTGCTCGCCGGAAATGAAGAAGAGGCAGCGGCGGCCGTGGTTGAAGGATGCGAGAGGGAGAGGCTGGGGTGCTTGGTGGCGGCGGTGGTCGCCGGAAGAGGGAGAGAGGACGGCAGTTTGATGAGAGAGAGATTTGGGTTAATTAATTTGAGAGGAGGCGTGAGGTGAGAGAAGGCAGAGTGAAATGGGTTTTGGGAATTTTGAGTGAAAATTAGGAAACTGAGAGAGAGAGACGTGCCTTTTTTTATAGGAAAAATATCTCTATTTAATTAATTAATTTAAAATTTAAAAGAAAGGATAATTTATGTGGATGAGATTAATTAATTAATTTAATTAATTCAAAAAGGAAAATAATTTATGTGGGTAGAATTAACCTCCTTAAATTCTGATATTTTCGTTCCCACTTGATACGGTTCAAGGATCATTTGGTTCACGAGATTAATCCCGATTTGAAAATTAATACAGTTTTAAGACTCGAATAATATTTTATTGTATTTTAATTATTCTCAATAAATTAAACGGATCGAAATCCTAATTTTTAATCTTGGGTATTTAATTTCTCGTAGTCCTTTATTCGTTTGAAAGATTCGATTCTTTCTACGAATTTAGGAATTTGTAAAAGGGTATATATTTATTTAAATTACACAAATAGCACTCAAAATAATAAAATAAAAAGAAACAAAGATAAGAAAATAAAATAAGGGTTCTAGGAATATAAAAGGTATAAAACGGGACGGGGTATTACATCCTCACCCCCTTAACAGAATTTCGCCCCCGAAATTCAGCTTCTAGGTATTGCTTAAGCATTGAGGGTATTTGGTTAGGACTTCATCCTCTATTTCCCAAGTTGTTTCTTCTTTCTCGTGTTGGTTCCACTGGACTAGAACTAATGGTATCTCTCGATTCCTTAACAAGTGTAACTTCCTTCCTAGGATAGTAACTGGAACTTCATCATATGTCAGGTCACAACTTAAACCTAAATCTATACGACTAAAAACAGGGTTTGGATCGCTTATGTACTTCCTGAGTGTAGATATGTGGAACACATCATGCACTCGTGATAACTCTGGTGGTAGTGCTAAGCGATAAGCCACATCCCCGATTCTATTCAGGATGTCAAATGGCCCATTGTATCGCGACTTTAGCTCACCTCTTTTACCAAAACGGATTAGACCTTTCATTGGTGCCACTCGGAGAAATACTTTATCGCCAATGTCGAATTGTAAATCTCTTCTCCTAGCGTCCGCATATGACTTCTGACGGTCTTGAGTCGTTTAGATTCTTCCTTTAATCTTTGCGGCTATCTCAACCGATCTTTCAACTAGTTCGGGTTCGAAAATCTTTCGAATTCCAACTTCATCCCAACAAACTGGTGATCTACACCATTTTCCCGTAACGTATTTCGTACGGTGCCATCTGTATTGTCGCCTGATAACTGTTGTTATACGCAACTCTACAAATGGCAGGTGGCTCTTCCAACTTCCTGCAAGATCTAGAGCGCAAGCTCTCAGCATACCTTCGAGTGTCTGGATAGTTCTTTCCGATTGCCCATCAGTCTGCGGGTGGTATGCGGTGCTGAATTTCAATTCAGTACCCAAGGCTCATTGCAGACTTCCCCAGAACTTAGAGGTAAAACGGGGGTCTCTATCGGACACTATCGAGACTGGTACACCATGCAGTCTGATTATTTCAGCTATGTATAGTTGGGCGAGCTTGTCCAACGTATACGTCATTATAACAGGGATAGAGTGGGCAGTTATCGTAAGTCTATCTACGATTACCTAAATGGCATCGTGATTTTTCACCGTTTTCAGAAATTCGGTGACAAAATCCATAGTGATGTTCTCCCATTTCCACTCTGGCATCTCCAGAGGATGCAACAACCCTGGAGGTCGTTGGTGATTTGCTTTAACTCGTTGGCAGGTTAAACAACTCCTGACGAATTGAGCTATCGATCTCTTCATACCCTCCACCAAAAGTTTCCTTCCAGTCCCCGATACATCATCGTCTATTCGGGGTGAATGGTGTATGGAGTGTTATGTGCCTCTTTCAGCATTTTATTCCTCATTCCTTCATCCTTAGGCACACAGATTCTGTTATCGAACATCAAAGCTCACTCAGTACTCAATACGAACCTCTAAATGGTTCCTTCCTCAGCGCGCTTACGTATTCCTCTCAAGAATTTATCGTTCTTTTGCGTTCCTAGGATCCTTTCTCGTAAGGTCGGTTGTAGGGTGAACGCGTAAACTATGGTATCTGCACAATTCTGCGTGGAAAATTCTAGGTTTAGGATGAACTGATACTATATCTTACTCCACTCAGAGTAGTTTTGTCTTACTACTTACTCTAAAACTTCTGGTCCAAAAGAGGTGGTAAACCTTAGTGGGGAGGTTTGATTTTTGAAAGCTTTCTCATTAGTTAAACCCAAAATAACTTCTCGATTTTCTTGGTCGACTAAGTTTGTTGTCGCCCTACCAGATTTAAGACTTAGAAGGTTTTCTAATCCTCAAGCATGCAAACTTTTCTTCCTACATAGTTGCAAATTTTCCTCTACTTCGAAGTCCACTATGTATCCCATAGATAAAAATCAATTGTCCTTTCTCTTTCAACTAAAGTATTCCCATAACATATAAATGTTAATTCTTAACACGTAAGACTAAGGTCACATCTGGCTTACTCATTCCACAAAAAGGCTCTTACTTAAGCTTAAAATCTTAGGTTATCCCAAAAGAAAGTAACTATGCCCATGTTTCATATTTCTTCTTATGCATAGAACTAGTTCATTCTCAATAACGTCTAGCTACTCAACTTAAGAACGTGCAGTTCAGTTTCTATTTGACGTTCATCCAAGTCTATCTCCAATCAATTCACTCGGCTTAGGTTCTCATTGTACTCCTCAAAAGTTCACTTTCACTTAAGGTTTATTCTTCTATACTCTATATCCTCAAGTTTTCTTAAATTCTTAGACACAAGGGAGTGAGATGCTCTAGTACTAATCGATACACAAGTAGTCGATCCAAAATTCACACTTGTTGAATTTGGAATACAACTTCTCTCGTCTCATTGTCTTTAAGACTGCCTTGAGGTGTTCTTCGTGTTGCTCTTTGCTCTTAGAGTACACAAGACGATGACGAATTGGTCCAGATACGGATGAAACGCTCTATTCATCATATCCATGAAAATAATCGGAGCGTTCGTTACTCTGAAAGGTATCACGGTGAACTCGTAATGTCCATACAGAGTCCGGAATGCTGTCTTCGGAATATTCTCGCTCTTGACCTTTAGCTGGTGGTAACCAGACATTAGATCGATCCTTGAGAATACGGTAGCATTCTTCAACTGGTCGAACAAGTCTTCTATCCTTGGAAAAGGATATTTGTTCTTAATGATCAGTTGATTGAGACTTCGATAGTCTATGTACATACGGAAAGTTCCATCTTTCTTCTTTACGAACAACACGGGTGCTCCCCATGGTGATGCACTAGGCCTGATGAACTTCTTTTCAAGCAAGCATTGCAGTTGTTCCTTCAGTTCTTCTAATGCCTTTGGCGCCATTCAATAGTGTACTTTAGATACTGGTGCTGCCCCAGGTATCAAGTCGATGGAGAACTCTATCTGACGATCAGGAGGTAACCCGGTTAATTCCTCGGGAAACACGTCAAGATGTCCATCCACAATTGGCACCTTGATGCGCAACTTGTCGTCTTTCTCTCCTACTGAGATGCGGACGAGGTAAGCTTGGCATTTCTCATTTCGTAATATTACTGCAACTTGGACTGTTGATATTACTCGGGTTTCCTTCTTGGTCCTAATTTCACGAAATGTGAAACGTTGACCATTACGGGTTTCGAGGTCAATCTCATGTTCTGCGCATTTTATTATCGCTTCGTCCTTTGTTAACTAGTCAAAGCCTAAGATTATACCAAAGATTTTCATCTTAAGGATGAGAAGATCCGACTCTACTAAGTAATCGCTTAGCGTTAGGGTAAACCTCAAATTTTGGTCCTTAATTTCCATAGTAGTTTCAGACATTTCTTAGCGCGGCCTGCTGAGGTGGCTTAGGTTCAGCCTGAGAAGGTGGGTTCTGTCCTATAGGATTCACTGATACAGGAATGGGGTTAACGTGGGGTCGTCCACGTCTACGTTCTGGTGTCGTTCTAAAGGTGGTTCTGATCGGAAAAGAATAATATTTTTACGATATGTATAGGTGCGAGAAAGTTATAAAAACATAATCGGACTAACCAAAATTAACACAAAACGTTCACTGAAACACGTGTGGTACGTAATTCACCAGCTGCGCATTGGGGCCCCAATGGTACAGTGCTCACATTCGCACAGTATTCTAGGAACAACTAATGTGTCATTAAGTGATAATCAGATAAAATATGACATTTAATATATAAAGCAAGTAAAACACATTGACAAGTAGTGAGTACATAATAAGTATATAAATATCTAAAAAGTTTTGGTCCTACGGAGGTCAGTCTCCTCACATTACGTCATAGAACACAAAAGGTTTCTAAGTACAATTCTAACGCATTTCCTTGCATCAGAACGGTCCACAGGCGACCAAAGGAGCGGGTTAGAGCTATGCTGCTACGGTCCGAGTAAAACGGTCATACGTCTGACTACTACTATATGTCAGGAAAGGGTGGCACATCTAGGGTGTATGTATTTGTGACTACATTAAAAGGATAACTGTTTAAAAGGGTTTGATCACTCTGACTGATCACTACTATCATACGGAAATACCCATCGCCGACTTCTTTCTAGGTATATCTCCAAGTGAATGTGGGGTTGTTGAACTGGGTCTTCTAATCTCGTCCGTTCGAGTAGTTTCACAGCGATAGGACAGAGAACAACTCAGTAACCCTTCTGGCAGAATGAATCACGACTGTCAAATATGTCTCCTCGTGAGATATTGGAGTGGCTCTTGCCTTTGCACGCAGTCTCTTAAACTGGGTTATAAACACACTTATAGATTCTAAGGTTAGCTAAGTGTCTTCTAATTATCGGGATATAACTATCTTAGGTGGATTCTTATATGGGAAGGAAAATCCTAGTCAAAATTTTAGTTATGCAGAAACATAATTTAAACAATTAAGGCACATAGTTCAAATAATCATATAACATCATTTATGAAGTTTATAACTTTACACAATTATATTTATTTCTATCTTTTACTAATTATTTGCATTTCAATAGTAATATAAACGACATTTCGGGGTTCTTTCTACACCTCGTAGGTGTTGTTTCGAGTTCGCAATCTTTTGATTAGAGTTTTGTTATGAAAGTCAAGTTGTCGTAATATCACAAACTTTAAGGCAATAAAATAAGAACATACCTTCGAAGAGCTTCTGACGGTAATAGGAGACACATTTCCCCTCAAGTGATTTAATTAGTGATCTATACTTATATGATAAGAAAATATTAATTAAAGAAAAAGAATTTTGGCTTGATGAAAACAATGATTTGGGTTTTGGTCCGAAAGTTTTGAACATAAGCTCTAATACCACCTGTAACGCCCCGAACCCAATATATATTAATTATATCGAATTCGAAGTGTTATTGTGATCAAAAGTCCGAACTATAAAATTTTTGAAGGAAATATAACAGAAATGAGAGATGATGAGTTTTTATGCAGCGGAAGAAATGAATAGAATAAATTTTAGTAAGTATCTTACACACATATATGTGTACATAAAGCATAGTATTATCAGTAATGTTTTATTTAAGTGGGGAACTCCGTGTCGTCTCTATTACTGTCCTTGCTCCACGAAATCATAATCTGCAAGGGGTTAGGAAAATGGGGCGTGAGAATTGAATTCTCACGTATGGGTGATTGCAACGTCATGGGATTGGTAAATCCGAAATATATTAAGTTATACTCATTAATAAAATATATAATTTATTTAAGCAGTTGACATAATAATATTTAAACGGCATTTAAACATATTTCGCATAGTATAATTGAAATAACACAAGTTGGTTCACATTAGGGCAAAGCCCAAAGTCATATCACGTATTATCACAAACTGACAAACCATAAACGTACAACCATTCCCCTTCCATCATAGTTGTCCTTTTCAACTCCAACCATCAACAGCCTTGATTCCGAGGGCGTCCAACGACAGCGTCCCCGGAGACCGGAAAATAATCAACAACCTTGATTCCGAGGGCGTCCAACGACAGCGTCCCCGGAGGTCGGAAAACAATACCCAAATCACAACTCCGTACTTACTGAATTTCCATAAAACTGATACAACAACTTTACTGAGAAAATACTTGACTGATAACTGAACAGATTCATGCTCACGTAAGGTGTTTACTCATGCAGTGGTGGTCGATTCACAAAACAACAGGTTAATATATAACATATGTAGTTATATCACATAATCCAAACAGTTATATAGATAGGTGTTACATTTATGTTGGATTAGATACTTTTGATTTGATTTAGTCGAGTTCAGAAAATACCGGCACGACGTTATTAATAGCAGATCAATCAACGGATCATCACCCACCTGATTGTTTCGAGTCCCGAGAATATTGTGTATGCAGACGGTCGAGTCCTTCGTGCGTGTCCCGAAAAGTACAGAATCCTAGTAGGAAGATATTTAATTAAAAGTTGATCTTTGAAAACGTTTAGGAAAACTTGAGAGTTTGTGTTACGAGAATCGAGAGAGTTGTGGTCTTATAAACTCAAAAGGACTTGCTTAAGGGTCACACTCTATTTTGGTAAATACACTACTTCTAAAAAGGTGAGTGTATTGAGGGGGTGTATTTACTAGTATACTCGTGGTATGACTATCTCGATTACTACAAAAACAATCTTTTGATAAGTACACCCCTTTTTAAGAGGAGGTGTATTATGGGGGTGTATTTGCTAAAAGCAGTAGTGTAACAGGGGGGTGTATTTACTGAAAGCAGTGGTGTAACAGGGGGGTGTATTTACTGAAAGCAGGGGTGTAACAGGACGGTGTATTTACTGATTTCTGTGGTGTAACAGGGGGGTGTATTTACTGAATTTAGGGGTGTCCTTAATAAAGGCCCTTTAAGGAAGAAAATATAAGAATTAATCTTGGAATTACTTAGAAAAATATTAATAAAATTAAAGAAAAGGTTTTTCTTTCTTAAGAATTCTATTTCTCATTTTAAAAGAAAAATCTTGAATATAAATAATCATATTTTATAAATAAAAACCCTTTATTAAAACCTAAAAATAAACTTAGACTTTCTAAGAAGTTTATAAAAAATACTTTTCTTTTCTAACTTTAGTAACACTTCTAAAATTGATTAGTGACATTTTCTAAACAAAAGAATAATACCAATTTCTACCTTTTTCATTTGTTTACTTAGTTGGATATAAAAACTCTTTATCTCTTTCAACCTTTTACCAAAAACAACTAACAACAATCTTAATAACAAAAGGTACTACTTTTAAAATCTAACGGTACTAGTCTTTTTCTCAAACAATAAGGATAAGGTTTTAAAGAAGGTAAAGTTTTCTCCTCGTTTTTCTAATTTGTAATTTGAACCGGGAGTAGGCGAGCCAAGCTAATTCAACAGCTAAACCAAGGATACTAATTCAACCATTTCCAATACTACTAAACATTCAATTCAATAATACTAATAGTTTGTCCAACAACAACAGTACTTTACTAATTCATCCACGGCATACTTAAACATCAATCCAAAGTCCAAAGTACTAAACCATCTACTGCTATTAAACAATAAATCAAAGTCCAAAGAATTAATTTCTAAGCAATAACCAGATCAAAGAAAAGAACAAGGAATTCAACAACTTAGTTCATTATTTCTTTTCCCCTTTCTTGTTATACGATTCCGAAATAGTCTCGACTTGTTTCTGGAATTTACGAAAAGGAAGGAAGAAGGTAAAATCTTACGAGCTCCGGTTCGAGGAGGTAAACGGGCGGCCTAACGGCGTCGTATAATGATTCGTTCGGATAATTTTGGCAGCATAACGGCATGATTCTGGATTTTCCGAAAACAAAACAAGTAGCTATTCATTACGACGGCATCTCAATCAGAATTGAAAAG
Source organism: Ballota nigra (assembly GCA_947034835.1). Classification (NCBI taxonomy): domain Eukaryota; kingdom Viridiplantae; phylum Streptophyta; class Magnoliopsida; order Lamiales; family Lamiaceae; genus Ballota; species Ballota nigra. Next base: position 100,527,216 of record OX344724.1, on the reverse strand, counting down.
AAACAAAATCGAAACCGTAAGTATTAAATCGAAGGGGCTGTAAAATTGAAACAAATCGAAACAAACACGATTCAAGACTCACTAAAGAGGAGAGGCTGACGGAGGCGGCGCTTGGTGCGATATACGGCGGCGCGACGGCGGCGATTGCGGTGGCGATGCAACGGCGTCGATCGAAGAGGCGACGACTGGCTTCGATTGAGAGGGAGAGAGATAGGCGAGGTGCGTCCGACTGTATGCTGTGCGAAGAGGACGGGTGTCGCGGCGGCGGTGCGTCGACCAGAGCAGTGGCGCTGCTTCGATTGGCGTGGCTGCGGCGCTGCTCGCGGCCGAGGTCGAAGGAGCGACGACGACCGGCGATTGGAGGGAGACGGTGGTGCTGGGTTCGAGGAGGAGGCGGCGGCGCGACTGGGCAGAGGCGACGGCGTCGGGTGGAGGCGGCGCTGTCTGAGGCGCGGTGGCTACGCGCTGGAACACGGCGGCGCTGCTCGCCGGAAATGAAGAAGAGGCAGCGGCGGCCGTGGTTGAAGGATGCGAGAGGGAGAGGCTGGGGTGCTTGGTGGCGGCGGTGGTCGCCGGAAGAGGGAGAGAGGACGGCAGTTTGATGAGAGAGAGATTTGGGTTAATTAATTTGAGAGGAGGCGTGAGGTGAGAGAAGGCAGAGTGAAATGGGTTTTGGGAATTTTGAGTGAAAATTAGGAAACTGAGAGAGAGAGACGTGCCTTTTTTTATAGGAAAAATATCTCTATTTAATTAATTAATTTAAAATTTAAAAGAAAGGATAATTTATGTGGATGAGATTAATTAATTAATTTAATTAATTCAAAAAGGAAAATAATTTATGTGGGTAGAATTAACCTCCTTAAATTCTGATATTTTCGTTCCCACTTGATACGGTTCAAGGATCATTTGGTTCACAAGATTAATCCCGATTTGAAAATTAATACAGTTTTAAGACTCGAATAATATTTTATTGTATTTTAATTATTCTCAATAAATTAAACGGATCGAAATCCTAATTTTTAATCTTGGGTATTTAATTTCTCGTAGTCCTTTATTCGTTTGAAAGATTCGATTCTTTCTACGAATTTAGGAATTTGTAAAAGGGTATATATTTATTTAAATTACACAAATAGCACTCAAAATAATAAAATAAAAAGAAACAAAGATAAGAAAATAAAATAAGGGTTCTAGGAATATAAAAGGTATAAAACGGGACGGGGTATTACAATACTCACTCAATCCCAATTTTGATTACCAATTTCAAAATGACACAATTTTCAAAGAAAAAATTGTTTATTAATACTTTTGAGTATAAAATGGTTTTTTTTAGGAATTGTTTATTAATATTTTTTAGTATAAAATAGTTTTTTAAAGGTTGAGTTTGAAAGAGTAGTATTACTTTTTGTCATTTAAGAAAATGAGTAAAAAAAAAAAAAATTGGGCTTTTGAATAAATAAAATTGGGATGTATGGAGTATTACTCAAGTGATATATGCAATTTTAAAAAGGCCCAGGCTAAATACCCCCAACTATTGGAGTTACACCTCCATCCATAATTTAATATTTTATTTAAATGGTAAAATTACATATATAAACTTAATTAAAAAAATAAAAAACTAAGACTACATACACCCTCATCTCATTCTTAGGTAGAAGACGTTTAACCATATACGTGTGAAGGAAAAAAAAGTGATTGATCTTGCCTCCGTCGTAACGCGATCAAACGGCACAACAACGATTAATTCATGTTTTTAAACTAGAAAACGGTGAAAGTGGAAGCATTTCGACATGTTTCTTTTTGTCCCTTATTTTCATATTTTTTTTCTTTTTTATATAAACCTTAATTTTAAATGTTAAATATTGTTAGTTGTTTATATTGTGTGTATCTATGTACAAAATAGTGATCTTTTAAGCATTGAACGACATTAAAAGTAGTATGATTGTCATTTGCACATTTATATTTTCAAATTTCCGTCAAACCAATTTTAGGACACTAGGTGTCGAAATTGTGAATTGTTTAAATTTTTGGCAACTAGTTTCCAAAATCTGGTTAATTTTTTGGAAACATCTTTGCCGAAATATTGTCTTAAATTTTTCGGAAATATTTTTTGCCAAATTTTTTTTTTGCATAAGAATGAAATGTGCATGGGTGTATGTAGCTTTAGATATTATTATTTTTAATTATTAAGGTCATATATGTAATTTTACAATTTAAATAAAATATTAATATATTAATAAAAGTGTATCTTCGTTAGTTGGAGGGGTATTTAGTCAGAGCCCGTTAAAAAACGATTACTCTTATATACATGGGCTTTCGTGTGGGTGGTGGAGTGACATAGGCGTGGGTCCAAGATTAGAAATGGTGCAAACTTTTTTATTCATTAGTTTGGTCAAATTCGACGGCTTGTAATTAGTCTACATAATCAAACGTCATGTTAAATGCAGTACCATGTTTTGTGAATACATTTCATGAAAAAAAATATTTGGAATTCTTTTCGATGGAAAAAAATTCCAATAATTTATATATTTAGTGTTTTTATTTTCGCATTTTCGAATTTTATAATTTTTTTCCGAACACTTTTTAGTGGGGTTGTATAACAAAAGATACGACTGTATATAACCTTGGCCTTAATCCAATTCAACAATTGGGCCTGTTACTTTGGGCTCACAAAATTTACTTCAACTATACTGAATTTTAAGGCCCAAAATACATACCTATATTTTTGTTAATACACTCCAACCAAAAAATATTCGAAAAATGTATATATTTAGTGTTTCTTTTTGTATTTACAAAAAATAAAATTCAAAATTTATCAAGTTATTTAGATTTTTTTTCTCTACCTTTTATAGGTGAGGAAATTAACAAAAGATAGGATTGCATTTTACCTTAGCCTAATATTAAATAGCTCACCTTTTTTTTCCTTTTGCTCATATTTTACTCATTCCACTTTTGATCCCAATTTCTCCACAACTCACTCTTTCAATTGACTTCAATAATTATTAGGCTTGCGTTTTGGATAAAAGAATCCTCAATTTTCAAATAAAAACAAAATAAAAAAAAACAATATATTTAGCTAATAAAGCGCAATTAGTTATTTGGTATAAAAATGCATGGAATCCTATCAAAATAATAAAATAAAGCACATGATTTTTTTGCAATAATCACACTATTCATGTTACCTATGCAAAAGTGTTGCATCTTAACAAAATGTTACATAATATATAAATTAGAAATATGTTTCCATTATGTGCTAAATAAATTAAAAGCGATGCACTAAGGTGTAAAGTCAAGTGTGTAATATGAGTTCATTTTTAACTGTATATTATATTTTCGCATCACTGGCACTGGGTTGGACCAAAACAATAACATGTACGTATATATTGTCTTTAAGTTAATTTAATAAAATTATAAAAATTAAGCCCGTCCCAAATATAATTTAACAATTCAAGGTTCACTATTAGAGAATGGGTAAAGAAACAAAGACATATGCGTGTTACCTACAACTCTATCTTTTATCAATACACTCAATTCAAAATATGTTTAGAAAAAAATTCAAAAAAAAAAAAAAAATCCGATCAGTTCAGCATTAGATGGACATATTTCCAGAGATGGTGATGAATTAAAAATAACAAATAGAAAAACAAATCTTTTCTCATTGTTGGGGTTAATTGTACTTTTAGTCTCAAAAGAATGTGTTCATTTCAAAGTGGTCATTTTCTGGCATTTATAATCCCATAGTTTTTTTTGGACACTTTTGATCTCAAGAGCAAAGGATAAACTGCAGTTTTGGTCCCAAGAAAATGAATAAGTTGTATTTTTTGTCCCAAATGAATCTGATAAATGTGCATTGGTTCCTAAAATTAACAAATTAGATCAAAACTGCAAAAAAAAAAAAAAAAAAGAAGATATTTTTTGCGTATAGGTACCAAAAGTGTTTTTCACTTATTAAGCCCCACGTTATATACTCATGTCTTGGTAATACACTTCAACCAAAAAATATCAGGAATTTTTTTAAAGAGTGTTTCAAAAAAGACAAAGTGTATATATTTAGTGCTTTTTTCTTTTTGTATTTTAGAAAAAAAATTCAAAATTTATCAACTTATTCGGATTTTTTTTTCTCTTAACCTTTTATGGATGATGATATCAACAAAAAATAGGACTGTATTTTACCTGAGCCTATATTAAGTAGCTCACCTTTATTTTTATTTTTTCCTTTTCCTCATATATTACTTATTCCACTTTTGATTTCAATTTCTTCTGAAGTCACTCTTTCAAAATCATATAAACAAAAGACCGGCATGTATTTTATTTAAAAAAATCCTCAATTTTCAATTAAAAAAATTAACAAAACAATATATTTACCTAAATAAAGCGCAATTAGGTATTTTAGTATAATAATGCTTGAAATCCTATCAAAATAATAAAATTAAGCACATGAATGTAGGGATGTCTAATTTTTCGCTTCCAAATGTAAATATAAGTTCATTTTTTGATTGTATATTATATTTTCGCATCTAGTTCTTGACTTCTTGTTGGCAGTTATATTTAGTACCATATTGACTATGTTTGTAGACATTGATTGGTTAGTCCTAGGCATTTTTGGTCCCGAAAATGGAGAGAAAATACACTTGTTTGTTCTTTAACTTTGGTTGAGCTTGGTTTTTGTCAGGTTATATTTGGAATTTTGAATTTAGTCCTGCAACTTATAAAAAGTTGTGTTTTTTATTTTGTTACTACACTAGGTAATTCTTCTGGTGAAGCTGACGTGTCACCACTTTTTTTTAAAGTTATTGGATTAAATTAACGGAAGAGTTACCTGGTATAGAAGGTTATAGGACAAAAAACACAATTTTTATAAGTAATAAGATGAAATTCAAAAGTACAAAGTTAACAGGTTGAAAATCAAAGTTAACAAAAATTAAAGAACAAAAATGTACATTTTCCCGAAAATGGATGATAAATTAATACACATAGTCTAATTTAATGGGCGGGTCTATGTGAGGGTGGCATTAGGCTGGACCAAAACAATAACATATACATATAAAAATGTCTTTAAGTTAATTTAATAAGCTGAACCATCCAAAATAAAATTAAGAAAGTTGAGTCCGTCCCAAATATAATTTAACAATTCAAGGTCTACTCCTAATTATTAGAGAATTGGGCTCTTATCCTTATCAATCTATGTAGAATATTTTTTTTAAAAGACTATGAACTAAAACTTCTGGTGAGAGAACTTCATGGTGTTGCTCGAAAGTTAGGGTTTGATTTCTTTTGGGTGTTGATTGTGTTACTTCGGGTGGTGGGAGGAGGGGAGATCTAGGCCTTTTCTGAAAATTTGATTGTTCGGTGGTGTTGAGGTCTTTTTCTTTTAATCATATTGATATTACTGTGGGTGAAGTAGATGTGTGGAGATTTACGGGTGTTTTATGGATGTCCAGAGGATGATCAAAAATGGAGAACGTGGAGCCTCTTGCGAAGGCTAGCAAAAAATGGGGACATGACTTGGTTGTGTGTGTTGATAGGCGAACATAAATTAATAAATGACGAACAAGGATTAAAGCCTTATCAAGGATTATGAAGAGCCAACCTTAAGTTAAGGATGATCAACAAAGAAAATCAAGTCGGGGTGCATAAACTAATCCGGGGAGTACATAAACTGACGAACAACTATTCGGCGAACAAGATATTGGCGAATAGGTTTGAAGGCCCAAGACCAGAGATGAACATTCTGCTAAGTCACTGATGACGAGCAACATTGATAAAAAGTGGTGAATCTACCAGCCTAAGAGGTGTATGCCGACGAACAAAGGACCAAGATCCCAAAGCCAATCTGTGCAAGACACAAAGGCGAACAACTTCTGAGCCATACACCCAAACGGCGAACAACTTCTATAAAAGAACTATCCTGGATCGATTTAAACCGATATGGACGAACAACAATGAAGTCCGAGATAAGACCAAAGAAGACTTTGTAACTAAGATTCAGCTTAGATAAGGTCAAACTAGAGTCAAAGGACACATGTCAAGCATGCAGGCTAGGGAGACCAAGAGTCAGGAACACCTCATGCTTGCTAGTCTCTATAAATAGTTGTTCTCCAGCTTAAGAAAGACAAGTTCAAAAGTTCAAATTCATAAACACTCCCAAAACACACACTAACACACCTAAACGTGCACACATACGAAATTATTTCGATTTCAACTTTCGTATATCCGATTTCATAACCCGAACCTCGATTTATCATTTACGGTGGTAACCAATCACACGTAATTGATTGATGATCTTTAAACCGAAACTAAACAGTCACTAATCCACTCGATAAATATTGATCACCAACAGTGTGTAGGTGACTTTAATGAGATCTTGCTCGATTGTGAGAAGCAGGGTGGAAATCTAAGGAGAGATGATAGGATGTGAGCATTAGATATTGTTTGGATGATTATGGCTTGTTTGACTTGGGTTTTGAGGGGAACCTATTTACTTGGTCAAATAAGCAGTCTGGAGATAATTGCATCCAAGAACATCTTGACAGAGGGCTAGCAAATGAAAGATGGATGTCGAATTTTCCTAATGTGGTTGTAAAATATTTACCCCGACTACTTTCGGATCATTGTCAAATTCTTGTGGATTGGAGAGGCCAAAGACGACATACGGAGAAAAGATGCTGCCATAGATTGTTCCGCTTCGAAGCTCTATGGCTCCAAGAAGAAGAATGTGCTTCCATAGTTGAGAGAGTGTGGGGAAGGAGTGGGCAATCTCCAACTTCGATCCTTGCTGGAAATGTGTCAGGATGTGGGTATGCACTTTCTGTTTGGATTGATAAGCACTTTCAACATTTACCAAAGGAGATTGATAAGTGCACAAAAGAATTGGAAAAGATACAGGCAGGTCCACAAAACCTGGAAAATGTTGAGGCTGCTCGTTGTTTGGAAAATTGAATTTCGGCGTTAATAAGAATGGAGGAAGTGTTTTGGCTTCAAAGGTCGAGAATTAGCTGGATGCGTGAGGGGGATCGAAATACTAAGTTCTTTCATAAGATAACAAGTGGAAGGAGGAAAAGAAACCAAATTAATGCTATCACTGATGAATTTGGGGTGTCTTATACGGAGGGAGAGGATATCCAGAAGGTGTTTGTGCATTATTTCTCGGGTCTATTCACTGCAAAAGATAACCTTGATATGGAGGAAACTTTGGGAGCTGTTGAACACAGAGTGCCGGAAGAGATGCTGAGATCGTTAACCCAACCGTTTACGGAGGCATAAATCACTAAAGCACTTTTCCAAATGCATCCTTGTAAGGCCCCAGGCCCTAACGGTATATCTGCCATTTTTATCAAAAGTTTTGGAATGTAGTGAAATATGAGGTGATTAGATCGTGTATTGATGTCTTAATAATGGTACCTCTCCTGTTATTTTAAACCATACTTTCATTGCTTTAATCCCGAAGCTTAAACATTCTAAGTGTCCTGCTGATTTTCGTCCAATTAGTTTATGTAATGTTTCCTTTAAGATCATTACAAAAACTATTGCTAACAGATTGAAGCTTTTCTTTCCATCGATTATAGATTCTGCTCAATCGGCTTTTGTGCCTGGGCGCTTGATTACATATAATGCTTTATTGGCTTTTGAAATTTTCCATTACATGAAGCACAATAAAGTTGTATCTAGGGGATCCTATGCATTCAAACTTGATATGACCAAGGCGTATGATCGTGTTGAATGGAGTTTTCTCGAGAATATAATGCTGAAGCTTGGTTTGGGGGAAAAATGGTCGATCTTATTATGAGGTGTGTAAGATCGGTGTCTTTTGCTGTTCTCGTCAATGGACAGTCTTCTGGTACTTTTATTCCATCGAGGGGTCTTCGTCAAGGAGACCCTCTCTCCCCATACTTGTTTCTGGAGAAAAATAGTATTTTGGTCCCACAACTTGTCTAGTGTCCAATTTTGGTCCCATAACTTACTAAATCGTCCAATTTTGGATTCAGTAAGTTATGGGACCAAAATTGAAAAGTTAATTTTTTTGAGACCAAAATTGGACACTAGATAAATTACGGGACCAAAATACACTTTTATGCACCTTCTTAATTAATATTGTACTCTAGGGTAATAGTCGATACAACAAAAATACGATTCAATGTGTTAATTCCATTGATATAAATACAAATATTTGAAAAACATCTATAAAACGTGAAAAAGAAAAATCCAATATTTTTCAATTCGAATAACTATAATTTAAGATGAATTACAAAGCTCTCATAAAATACTAATAATAAAATTTTAATTACTAATTAAGAATTTAAATCGCGAATCTACATATATAATTAATTAAATAGTGTTTGATATATGTGTACAATTAATAAATACGAAAAAATAATTTTTTGTCTCTAACTTGTTTGGTGTCCAATTTTGGTCTCAAAAAATTTAATTATTCAATTTTGGTCCCGTAACTTATTAAATTGTCTAATTTTGGTCCCATTTGGGACCAAATTTGGAAGATTCAATAAGTTATGGGATCAAATTTGAAAAGTTAATTTTTTGGGATCAAAATTGGACACTAGACAAGTTGCGGGACCAAAAAATTATTTGTCTCCTTGTTTCTGTTTTGTGCAGAGGCCCTCTCAGCTTTGATACGGAAAAATGTGGAGGATGGCGTGCTACATGGGGTGAAGATTTGTCGACGGGCGCCAGTCGTGTCCCAGTTGTTCTTTGCGGAAGACACTATTATTTTTGGACGGGCGACTGAAACAGAGCTTAGAAGAGTAAAAGGGATATTGGAAAGTTATGAAGCAGCTTCAGGACAGGCCATTACTTGACAAAATCAGAAATAATGTTCAGTGGTGGTGTTTCTCAACATACGAGTGATCAGTTAGCACAGGTACTTGGTGTTAAGCATATTGCACATCATGGAGTGTGGGTCGAGCAAGAAGTGCGATATTCAGACCTCTTGTGTCGAGGGTGGAAAAGAAACTAAAAGATTGGAAAAGTAAGTGTTTGTCGCAAGCAGGTAAACTTACTTTAATTAAGTCGGTTGCACAAGCAATCCCAACTTATCTAATGAGTTGCTTCAACATACCAAAAGGAGTAATTGATAGGATAAGGTTTGCAATTATGCGATTTTGGTGGGGGCAAGTGGGGGAGGAAAAGCGAACTCACTGGATCAAATGGGAAGATTTGTGTCGACATAAATGGGAAGGTGGAATTGGTTTGAGAGACTTGCAAGCTTTTAATAAAGCGCTTCTAGCGAAACAAGGGTGGCGAATTCTTCAAAATAAGGACAGTCTTTTGGCCCGTACACTCAAAGCGTGTTATTTTCCGAATGAGAATTTCCTCTCAGCATCTATGGGTTACAAGCCAAGCCTTACTTGGCAAGGGATTTTAGAGGGACGTAAGGTTTTGGAGCTTGGTCTTGTTTGGATTGTTGGAAATGGGTTGAATATAAAGGTCTGGCACGATCCTTGGTTAAGTGTGGGAGAATCTTCCAGAATTACAACTGCTCGTAGAGGATGTCCTGAGGATTGGAAGGTTCGTGATCTTATGTGTTAATCGTTTTGGATTCACAAGAAAACTTGTTTCCTGGAATCGGAATATGAAAGCAATAAGAACGAAATTGAAATCACACAAGAACACCAGATTTACGTGGTTCGGAGATGAATACTCCTACGTTCACGGGATCCGAGAGGATATCTTTTCACTAAGATGAAAATTGGAAGTTACAAGTTACAATCACACTCAATCTCACAGTGTTTGCGCTCACAGATGAAGTTATTCAGTTCTCTCAGCTAAGAACCCCCTTTTATAGATACAGTGATTGGAAACGAACCCTAGATTTGATTCAGTTGTAACAAACTCAAAGTAAAGGTAGTTATCCAGCTGGCTAACGACTTCAATAACCGCCATAGTTGATTCAGTTAGAACCGTCTTCGAATTAGCTCCAATTTGGTGTACTTTGCGAATATCGGACTTCAGGATCAGATGACAAGACCTCCTCTGGCTCTGGTCACTTTCACCAGATGACTTCTGGTCCCAGACCTCCTCTGATGTTTCATCTACCAGACTCGTCTGACCAGACCTCACCTGATGGACCTCATCTGATAGCTCTTCTGCCTGACTTCTCTGGTCAGTCTTCTCTGGTCAACCTCATCTGGTCCATCTCCTCTGGTACCCCAAATTACTAATTCTCACGGCTAACACTTTCCCAACTTAGCCTCCTATTGAATTAAGCTCAGCAGACTACATACTTCACATTTGACCCTTCACATTATGAATGATGATTTTTCGGGATGGAATAGAGAGCTTATATATCATACATTCTCAGCGAAAAGAGGCCTCAAATATTTTATCCATGCTATTTTCACACAGTCAAGAAGATATATGGTCGTGGAAATTCGAGAAGAATGGAATTTATACGACAAAATCAGGATACATTGAGTTGATGAAGACAGAAAATAGAGCGTATACGATGAGAATGGAGGATCTTGATAGGCGGTGGAAATGGGTTTGGCGATTAGATGTTACCCCAAAGGTTAGATTATTTATGTGGAGGGTTCTTCAAGGAATTGTTCCTACAACTTTGAATTTGATCACCCGTTTTGTTAATGTGGAGCCTGAGTGTAAGAGATGTGGTGAGCTGGTTGAATCAACGGAGCATGCTCTACATGATTGTCCTTGGATTGCAGCTTGTTGGGATTCCTTGCCTCATGGAAGTGATGCTTTAAACTCATCTCTACCGATGGGTGATGGAAATGGTGCATAAATTTGAAACTAAAGACCAGGAGTATTTTGTTGTGCTTTTATGGTCAATCTGTTTCGCTCGGAATGAATGGGTATTCCATGAATCATCTATTGCAGCTCATCGAATAGTGGAAATTGCACAGAGACATCTTGAAGATTATAGAAAGGCTGCGAGTCGCCGTCCAAAACCGTTGCGCCGATCGGATTCCGAAAAATGGCAACCGCCAGACCGGGGTGTTCGGAAACTTAATATGGATGCAGCATGTAGGCATGGTTATGGAATTGGAGTGGGGGCTGTACTTAGAGATTTTAGAGGTGGTGTGGAATGGGTCTATTCCCATCATTTAGCAGAAGATTACCATGTTCATTTAGCAGAGGCCATAGATGTTCGAGAAGGCATACACAAGGCATTGGAGATGTAAGTACGTGAGGTGATTATTGAAGTGGATTCACAAATTGTTTACTTTGCTTTGCAACAGCCCAGGAAGGATTTATCTTATTTTGATTATTTTAGTTCTAGTTGGGTGCGTCGAACGGGTAATATGTTTAGCTCATTTTGCTTTTTCTTGTGATGTTGTGTTCTTCTCTTCTTCTGTTCCGGAGAGTGTTCGGGACGTTGTTGAAGCCGAGTTTTCGGACGTTGATTAATATATTTCTTTTACCTAAAAAAAGAATTAAAAGATAATCACGTTCTTAAATTTTGGTGAAGCCAAACAAAAAAAGAAATCAAGAAGAGGATTGTGTTCGTAGATGAGTGAAAAGGAAATAAAATGGGCTAATTAATTTCTTATCATTTTGCAGCCCATTAGAATTCTTTTCGGCCCAGAGTTTATAGGGAAAAAAGTAAAAGAAAACAAAAAAAAAATTGATCTTTTATCTTTCTTTATTTGACCATGGAAGAAAGAGAGGTGGAACTATATATATGTTTGAATTTTCCTTTTTTAAGCTTTTTATTTTATCAATATTTTTTTTACAATGGGGTATAATGGTGTTGGTCCCGAAACGAGTAAATAGGTGTATGGGGGGGGGGGGGGGAGAATACACCTGAGGTTACAAATTAAATTTTCTTCTAAAACTTATCAGGTTACTTCAAATAGTAATACGTCAGTGGACTTTAAGTCTGCTGAGAATTACTAGAGAAAGCTTACTGAGATAATACCTCTACTGAAAGCTCAAGACTTTCAGTTGAACTACTATCTAATTAGCTTTCAAATGCGGATTAGTGAGCCCTTTAGAAAACTCGTTTTACTTGATAAACTTTGAGTGGATAACACACACTTAGGAAATAATAGAATGTAAATATACAAGATATAAAGTGGTTCAGAGATGAATCTCCTACGTCCACTGTCCTGATAAAAAAGGAGAATTCCTTTCACTTGGAATTCCTTGTGTTATAGTGCCAAGGTGCACTGATCAATTAATCCTCTCTTAGGATGATTGATCACTAGGATAATTCCAGATCCTAGTTCCTAAAACAAACCAGCTTTCAGACTGATACAAATAATTAGCTTACTAACACCACTTAACACTAACTCTCAACCTAACAACTGAGTAGGATTTTGAGTAGGATTTGGTTCCAACCGTTGTGAGATAATCCTTACAGTGTAGCTCAAGGCTTAGGATGGATTATCTCTTTCTAAGGTTTAGATATAACTTTTAAGCTTGGTTACAGAAGGTTTGTTAGGCTCTCTACAAATGTGAAACACTTAGGAAACAAAGGTAATTTCGAGTGCTTCTAGGTAGTTATGAATATAGAGATAGCTTTGATCTTGTGAGTTTCCCATGCATAGAAATGAGCACGTCCTTCTGTATTTATAGGCTTCCTTGAAAATCTTCCCGTTGGATTTGAATCTTCTCAAGTAAGTCTTCTTGTATCTGATTGGTTCAAACGGCTCTATTTGAAGCATTAAGTCTTGTCAAGAAACGGCTGAAAGACCATGCCTGTTCACCAACTTTCTGTAGATTGCTAGGGAAAGACTTTTGGTACTTGTCAGTCTGGGATAGGTCGGCTGTCAGTAAAGTACACTGACGTGTCATCTTCTCATTGGACCTTCAGTCTGCTTGTCCAGATTCTTGTCTTGCTTTAAGGTGGAACTCCTCTGAGAGAATCTTCTAATTCCAACATTTATTGTAAGCTTCACTGAAATTCGATTTGCCTTGCTCCAACCAGATTAACTAACAGCTTTTATTGTGTTTAGCATTTAATGTGCTTTGTTAGTTCTCATCAGTGGACCTTGGTCCTCTCCTGATGGTTTTAGTCTTAGTGAGAATGCACTTAGAAAACATTCAAGACTTAGACTACTTCCTCAGATCACTTTGTCTTCAACGGACTTCATCTTCAGCAGATTTTGCTTTCAGCGGACTTCGTTCTTCAATACACTCTAGAAGTTACTAACTGTACTCTAGTTCTTAACATTTTGAACTGTTTAACTAAACTCTAACTCTACTGAATATTTTACTTACAAACAACTTATGAGGAACATTTTGGCATCTTAATCAAAACTTAAGTCTTATACAATTTTCCCCTTTTTGATTATGCCGGAACCTATCTTATTACATATCTTCTTTCAGATGAGGTTCTTTAGATGACACAAATGTTTAAGGATTTTTTTTTGTAAGTAAAAATATTCAAGTACATAAGCCTAAATGATAATGAGATATTATCTTGGGCAAAAACAGTAGAGTTTTCATTAAGGAGGAACTGAGTACATATTACAAAACATCCACTGAAATGATTCAAAATAAGATCAGCTGAGACTTATAAACAAATGCCCAGAAACACTTAATTCCTTAGATGGACTCAAACAGAGGTTCAAGTCCATATTGTTTGAAGACGTGAATCTTCAAGTCATTCTTCCTCTCCATGATTTCTTTTGAGTGTCCCTTGAGTCCTAGTTGCTCGCACAAAGACACCCATTCATCTGTAATCCGCTCTCTGTCCACAGCTCCAGTTGCATCTTGAGGAGGCCAGTAGGTGATTGGCTTAGGAGCCTTCAAAGCAAGATCTGGGAATCTATCATTCCAGGCTTCAATGATGGCAGGGAAGAGTTTTGGGTATACTTCAAACATCCATGAGTTGAAAACTTCTTGCGCATTGTCCCTTCCCAATTCTCCACTGACATAATAGGAATACACAAATTCCCTTTTTGCAATTTCCCATGCATCATTGAGTTTGTTGGGTACCCACGCATCGTGGTGAGGGAACTTGGTCTTTGAAGGAGCAATTTTGTCTTTCTTCAGCTTGGCAGCCCATCTTTGATAACTGTTTCTGAATTTCTTTGAAGTCGTCTTATCAAAAGTGGTTAGCCTTTCCTTCCTCTTCCTCTCAGCCATCTCAGCAATGGTCTCCACCTTCCCAACCACCTTGTCTCTCCTCTCTTGTTGTTGAGAAGCAAGCTTCTGTGCTCTCTCATTCATCCCACCAGCTTCTTTGATAAGCTCAGTGAGCTCTGTAACTCTTGTGGGGTAGATTTTAGAATTTCAACAGAGATAGGATCAGGGTTTTGAATAGGAAGTACCTCAACTGACTCAGTTGAGCCAGTGGACTTAGCAGCCAACCTCCCTGAGGTTCTGGTCTTCTTGGTCACCTCTGCTGAGAGGACGTCAGTTGCCTTTCTCTTGGTAGATTCCCCCTTCTGAGCAGCTCTTCCTTCTTTCTCCTTCAGGTGAGCTTCCTTCAACTTTGATAAGTCTTCAGATGGGGTCTCCTTCCCTTTCTTGGCTTCATCAATCTTCTGGGCCTCAGCATCTACCTTCTTTAATGTGCTTTTAACTTGTTGGCCTCTTTCAAACTCAGGGGTCTCAAGAATAATGTTCATCTTGTTCTTAGGGTCCAACTTCATTTCCTTAGCACTTACCCTCTTTTCCCCCTTTCCGGCATTAATCATGCATTCGGCCACAGTTATGTTTAGCTTCATCTGATCATGGGCAAGGGTCTTCAACTCAGTAGAGCAATGATCAACTTCGTCCTCCAGCCTCTCCAGAGTTGCTCCAGCTGTTTGCCCAAAATGCACAAATTGAGCTAACTTCTCATCAATTAGCACATTTGTCTTTTCTTGTGTAGGGAAGTCCTCTGCCGCATTCTTCAGGACTTCACCCAGCTTGGCTCACAGCTCTTCGTGCTTTGCCTCAAACTCTAACATCTTCTGGTTCCATAACCATTCAACCTTCCTAATAAGGTCAGTTGAGAAAGCCTCAACAGAGGACTTTAGGTTAATGGAAACATTATCAAATAAGTCCTTCAGGAATTGAGTTTTGGCCTCTTCTTCCTTTTGCTCCAATTTCTTCATTGCTTCAAGTACCAGCACCCTCTGGCCTTCAACAACATCCAACACCATCTGTTGTGAATCTTCAACTTTAAGAGTAAGATTTTGAAGTGAGTTGGTGATAGACTCCATTAGCTCATCGACGTGGTCTGAGAGGATGACCATCTCATCTACTTCCTCTTGAACTATTTCCTGGACATCTCTCAGCTGAGCTTGTAGAGAAGGAAGTTTTTCATCTTGCAAGAGTTGGACAACTTCTCTCAGTGGAGTTAGATCGACCTGGACTGAGGGGATTTCATCAGTCTGTACACCTGTATGACAAACAATGTTAGTATTTTCTCCCTTTTTCTCACATCCTATGTCTCCTGATATATCTACCTCCATGTGTGCTCCCTCCTCCTCACTTTTCTCACTTTCTTTCTCACTCTTCTTTTCAACTCTTTTCTTTTCAGCCAATTCATCCTTTACAGGGATGATTGCTCTTATCTCTCCACTCACTACATTAGTAATTTCCACATCCTTTTCACCTCCCTTAGATTTTTCATCTTCTTTTTCAACTCCAACAATTCCAGACACCTCAATTGACTCCTTAGTCAGCACTGAGGGCTGTTGTGGGAGAACTTCAGTAGACACCTCTACTGATCTCTCCTTTGGCAAATTTTGTGCCTCAGTATCTCTTGCCAAAGATACATCCTCGACTACTTCACCACCACCTTTCTTTGGTGAAATACCTCCTTGTTCTATCTCCTTCTCCTCTTCCTCTCCTACAACAGTTTTTACTTTCTCTTGTTCCTTTTATTTTTCTTCCTCAGCTCCTGCTTCAGCAACAACCTCCTCTGGCTTCCCTTTCTCACCTCCATCTACCTTCTCTACTTCATCTCCCTTTCTTGCCTCAGCTAGTTTGTCCATAACCAGACTCTCAAATATCTTCTCATCACAGAGAAGTCTGGTTTTGGTCATCTTGGCAAATTCTAATACTTCCCTCTCCTCCTTCTTCCACTCATCAGCATTGCTGCCTCCAACAGCCAGCAAAATTTCTCCTAACCTCCTGTCCTTGAGTTGGACAAGAAGTCTGACTCTCAAGAACATTTCTTTCAGGGTGGGAAACCCATCAAGCTCAGGATACTTGGACTCTAGAGAGTAAGCCACCTCATCTTTAAGAGTATCCAGAAAGGAGTACTCTTCTTCATCTTCTGATGGTAAGGAAGGGGTAGAGGATCTGATATATGTGGGCTCTTCTGGGATAGACTCCAGGTGAGTTGAATGGATTTCAGGTGGGTTAGGTTCAGATGAGGTTTGGGGTTGAGTTTCAGATGAGGTTGGGTTTGGGTTTTGTTCAGTGGGGGTTAAGGTGATAGGTTCAGATGGGGTTGAGGATGCCTCAGCAATGCCTAAGATGGGGTGGTATTTTGGGATCCACTTTCAGGGTGTTGAGAGCCTTCAGTGGGGGTTTTAGACATTTTGGAAATTTTCTTTGTTTTTACAGGGGTTCTTGGTTTGGTTTTGGGTTTGATGGGGGTAGGGGCAGGTACATCTGAGTTAGACTCAGTTGAGATCACATTAGGAGAAGAGTCAGGGTTACCTGATGATGACTCATCAGTAGAGTTTGTGACTCTGACTTTCTTGGATGCACTCTCCTTTACGGCCTCAGAAGACCTCTTCTTCTCCTTCTTTGAGGCCTTCTGTGCCTCCTCCTCCTTGTGCAGGGTCATCTTATCACTCAACTTGACCAGTCTCCTTATAAGTTTGGTCTTCTTTCCCTCAGAAGGGTTGGCTTCCTCAGTTTCCTCTGCTCCTTCAGGGCTTTCTACTTCAAGGCTCAACTTTCTTGCCTCCAAAGTCTTTCCAGACTTGAATAGAGTCTTCAGATTACTCCACTTCCTGTCTTCAATCCAATCTACTCTCATATCCACGTTTTCAATGAGATAGGAGATCTTAGTGGCAAAATTGAGCTTACTTGCCAGCTGGGGAGTTTTGTCAGGCTGAAACTTTGTTTTCTCCTTATTCAACGCCCTTAAGAAGAACTGCTGCTCTTCTCTTTACTCTCCACAATAGCCTTCATTAATTTCAGCTTTGGTTTGCTCACTTGCTCCGTGCTCCCTTGGTTTCCCAGAATATATTTCCCAACAATCTCACAAAGAACATTGTAAACGGGAAGAAGTAAACTTTTGTTCATTGTGGGACTGTACTTCACTCTCTTTTGTATTATGGTGTAGACCCAGTCCTCCTCCTTATCCAGAATACAGGTGTCTGGATTTGGGCCTTCAGAGGGAAGTCCAAACAGCTCCTTGAGATCATCTCCTTCCAACCGAATCTCCTTCTTTATTTTCTGATGCTCAACAATTTCGTTTCCATCTCTCATCACCTTCTTCTTCCTCTTTAAGAAGAGGCACGACTTAATTTTAGAGTCAGTGTTAGCAACACTGAAAAAGAACTCCAAAACTTGTCTATCGAAGCAACTCTTAGGATGGATAGACAAGAATTTTTCTAACCCTGCGGTTTTGACCGTTTCCAGGGCTTCCTTTATATGAGCGAACTCCGGTCTGGATTCAATTTCTGGGTTATAAAAAAGAATTGTAGGTTCATACTAGAAATTGGCCTTGTTGGTAAGAAAACCTAGGTTTAATCTTGCCATTTGAGAATTGGTATTGAGAGAATTTTGCAGAGAGTATTTTGGAAGGATAGTGAGTGTTTGCTTGGAGGTGTGTTCGAAAAGGTTCTTAGGCTGAGTTTTGGGGGTTTTATATGAGAAATGAACGGTGAGATCTAATCCCGCAATCAACGTCTGAGATTGATTGGATGAAAGGTCGTGGATAGTCCAAGGGATTAGTGGGGAGTTTTTGAGAGATCTTGATGGTTAGAAAAGAACCGCCTAAAATGAGAGGTATGGATTAAAGGAGTTGGTAGCCGGAAGGTCGCATCATCCGGCTTTTAAGGCGCGTGAGATAGGTAACTGTAAAAGCAAAACTGACTTGTACAACGCGCATTAAATGCTTGCCATAATGAAATCTTTTTGAAACAGGGTAAAAAGATTTAGTTTCCAAGAAAATACTCATTAGCTATTTTTTATAATAGTTTTATAAAATAAAACTAATAGCTTTCAGGCTTGAAAAAAACAGCAGAGTTAAAACTTGACCTCTACTGAGGTGGAACCTCTTCTGAGAGACATAAGCTCTTCTGTGATCAGTGACTCTACTGAGGTTGAGCCTCTACTGACTCGAAATCAACTCATCTGAGATTGGCTCATTCCTTTATTCTCCTGGATCTAGAAGTCCAAGCTCTACTGACAGTTCTTGAAACCTTGCTTCAGCCAAGGGTTTAGTAAATATGTCAGCCTTTTGTTTGTCAGTATGAATCTTGAGCATTTTGATATCCTTCTTTTTCCATATGATCTCTGATGAAATGATGCCTTATATCCACATGTTTGCATCTTGTGTGGAGAACTGGATTTTCTGAAATAGCAATTGCACTATTGTTGTCACAGAAAATAGGAACTTCATTAGCAAAGATATTGTAATCTCTAGTTGTTGTCTTAGCCAAAGAATTTGAGCACAACAACTTCCAGCTGCCATATATTCAGCTTCAGTAGTGCTTATAGCTACTGAATTTTGTTTCTTGGAAAACCAAGAGATCAGCTTACTTCCCAAGAATTGACAAGTGCCTGATGTTGATTTCCTGTCAATTCTACACCCTCCATAGTCAGCATCTGAGTATCCTGTGAGTTCCAGATTGTCATCTGAGGGATACGAAAATCCCATATTCACAGTACCCTTGAGATATTTAAGAATCCTCTTAGCAGCTTCCAGATGACTTTTCTTAGGATTTGCTTAATATCTTGCACATATCCCAACTGCAAAAGTGATTTCAGGCCTGCTTACTGTGAGATACAGTAGAGATCCAATGATAGCTCTGAGTCTGGTCTACTGATTCACCATCTTCATCAGGTTCCATCTTGGTGTTGGTGTTGAGTGGAACCCTTGCAACTTTGCTGGTCTGGCATCCAAACTTGTTGATCAACTCCCTTGTATATTTTGCTTGGTTGATGAAGATTCCTTCAGGAGACTGTTTAACTTGAAGTCCTAGAAAGAAGTTCATTTCTCCCATCATTGACATCTCAAACTTTCCTTTCATCAGTTGAGAAAATTTCTCACAGAGAACTTGGTTGGGACAACAAAAAATGATATCATCCACATAGATTTGAACTAGCAAAGTATCCTCTCCTTTTGTGATCCTGAAGAGAGTTCTATCTACTCCTCCTTTGATAAAGCCATGATCCAAAAGGAATTGTGACAAAGTATCATACCAAGCTCTTGGAGCCTGTTTCAGTCCATATAGAGCTTTTCTCAGTCTATATACTTTGTGACTTTCTTCAAAGCCTGGGGGTTGCTCCACATAGACTTCCTCATTGAGTATTCCATTCAAGAATGCACTCTTAACATCCATTTGATACACCTTGAATTTCTTGTGAGCAGTATAAGCAAGAAATAGCCTTATTGCCTCCAATCTGACTACTGGAGCAAAAGTTTCATCATAGTCAAAGCCTTCAACTTGAGAATAGCCCTTTGCAACTAGTCTGACATTGTTTCTGACTATGACATAATTTTCATCCTTCTTGTTCTTGAATACCCATTTGGTTCCTATCACATTGCAGTGATATGGTCTGTCAACCAGCTCCCATACTTTATTTCTTGTAAATTGGTTGAGCTCTTCTTGTATAGCAATGATCCAATTTGAATCTTGAAGTACTTCTCCAATGGAACCTGGTTCCTAGTTAGATAAGAAACAACAAAACAAAGCATTTTCTCCATGAAAACTTCAAGTTTTGACTCCTGAGGTAGGATCACCTAGGATTTGCTCAACAGGGTGATCTGAGAGCCATGTCCTCCTACGCTGATGTCCTTCAGTAGAGTTTAAATCTTCTGAAGTTGAGTTACTAGATATAGGAATGAAATCAAATTCAGGAAATAAAACAGATGGTTGAAGTCCTGAGTCATCATTCAAGGTATTCTCATTCTCAATGGTAATCTCATTGGTTCCCCCTTGAATGATGGGCTCAGTGGATGTCTCAGTTGTGACCACATCTTCATTGACATCACTTACCTCTTGAACTGGGATTGTGTTCATCAGTTCAGTTACTTATTCAGGAGAGCTCTCAGGTGAGCTTTGAGGAGTGGTTTGACTTGGGGTGACCTCTTTGAATTGTTGATCATTAAAGTTATCCCAGGTTGGGATGTATGTATCAACAAAATTCTCAGGATAACCTTTAGACTTGATACTCAATCTAGTTAGTCTTTGGCTTATCACTTCCTCATTCTCCTTACTCCTGGACTCAAAAGTAGACTCATCAAAAACCACATGAGGTGTTTCTTCCACAACAAGAGTTCTACAGTTGTAAACTCTGAAAGCTCTACTGATTTGGGAATATCCTAAGAAGATTCCTTCATCAGCTTTGCTATCAAAAGCTTTCAGTTGAGTTTTCCCATTGTTGTGAATGAAACACTTACAACCAAAGATATGAAAGTAAGATACCTGTAGCTTTCTGCCATTCCATAGCTCATATGGAGTTTTTCCTTGATGTTTGGTTATCATGGATCTATTTTGAGTGTGGCAGGCAGTATTAATAGCTTTAGCCCAAAATCTTTTAGGAACTTGAGCTTCTGCAAGCATTGTTCTTGCTGCCTCCTTGAGAGTCCTATTTCTTCTTTCAGCTACTCCATTTTGTTGTGGAGTTCTTGCAGCTGAGGTCTCATGTGCAATGCCTAATTCTTTGCAGAAATCAGATATAATAGAGTTAATGAATTCAGTGCCCTTATCTGATCTTATCTTTACAATGTTCAGGCTCTTTTCATTGCTAACTTTCTTCAGGAGCTCTGGCAGCCTCAGTTGAGTCTCCTTCTTGCTTGCTAGGAATACCACCCAAGTGTACCTGGAAAAAGTCATCAACAACAACAAGTGTATATTTTCTCCCATTGATACTTACAGGGGTTACTGGACCAAAGAGATCCATATGTAACAGTTGAAGTACTCTGTCGGTAGAGGTTGCTACTTTGCTTTTGAAAGATGATTTCACTTGCTTTCCCTTCTGACAGGCTTTGCAGATGTGTTCTTTGTTGTATACTTCATTTGGCATTCCTTCCACCAGTCCATGTCTTGCAATCCTGTTCATCATCTTGAAGTTCAGATGACTTAGTCTTTTGTGCCACAGCCAATTAGTATCAGTTGAGCTCTTTGCAATGAGACATGCATTTGGTGTGCAAGACTTCCAATCTGCAAAATAGACATTTCCTTTCCTTGACCCAGTTAGTAGTTCCTGTTGTGAAGATATATTCTTGACAAAACACAGGTTACAAGAAAATTCAACACTGTATCCTTTATCACAAAACTGACTTATGGACAAAAGATTGTGCTTAAGTCCACTGACATAGGATACATTGCTTACTCTTACTGAGCCAATTATTAAGGTATCATAACCTTTAGTGGCTCCTTGTGAATTGTCACCAAAAGTGACTTGTGGACCTTCCTTCTCAACAAACTCTGTCATGAGACCTTTGTTGCCAGTCATGTGTCTGGAACATCCACTGTCCAAGTACTAGACTGAAGATTTTAGAGCTTCTCCTTTGTTGAGGTCCACTGAGCCCTACAATCAAAATCAAGCTGAAAGACCATGCCTGTTCACCAACTTTCTGTAGATTGCTAGGGAAAGACTTTTGGTACTTGTCAGTCTGGGACAGGTCGGCTGTCAGTAAAGTACACTGACGTGTCATCTTCTCATTGGACCTTCAGTCTGCTTGCCCAGATTCTTGTCTTGCTTTAAGGTGGAACTCCTCTGAGAGAATCTTCTTATTCCTACATTTATTGTAAGCTTCACTGAAATTCGTTTTGCCTTACTCCAACCAGATTAACTAACAGCTTTTATTGTGTTTAGCATTTAATGTGCTTTGTTAGTTCTCATCAGTGGACCTTGGTCCTCTCCTGATGGTTTTAGTCTTAGTGAGAATGCACTTAGAAAACATTCAAGACTTAGACTACTTCCTCAGATCACTTTGTCTTCAGCGAACTTCGTCTTCAGCAGATTTTGCTTTCAGCGGACTTCGTTCTTCAATACACTCTAGAAGTTACTAACTGCACTTCAATTCTTAATATTTTGAACTGTTTAACTAAACTCTAACTCTACTAAATATTTTACTTACAAACAACTTATGAGGAATATTTTGACATCTTAATCAAAACTTAAATCTTATACAATTTCCCAACAAATGGTCTAATATTGCGGTTTGAATAGTAATTTTTAAAGGGTTTATATTTTGAATGGAGTGTGTATAGTAATATGGGTATATATAGTAAAATTCGGTGTTTGTTTAGCGCGGCCTTGTATTTATTTGTGATTTTTATTTATTTTCAAAATTGAAATAAGTAAAAGATTTATTAACAACCCAAAAAAAATAGGTAAAAGAGTGATCGATGGAAGGAGGGAATATATATACAAATGCATAAAATATTATAGTTGTACGTATAAATAAAAAATTATTCGCAAAATTAATTAAATATGATTTTTATCACCTACAACATAAAAATATTCTCTCTCTAATTGGAAATATGTGATGTTCTAAAGAATCTTTAAGAGTTTAAATTACAAATCATCTTATAGTTTTTGACAAAATAAATTTAGTCCCAAAAATTAATTTTTTTTTTAATCAAATTAATTAATCCCAAATTATCTACCAAGGTTGAATTTTGATCACAAATAGTTCGGAAAAGTCAATACGACGTCGTTTTGAATTTTGGATATTTATGCCAAGGGTATTTATATGGAATCCATATATGCTAATTGTATATATTTTATTTTTCCTTTTTATTTAGGATTTTTAAATATACATGCTATATATGTAATAAAATTGGTAAAAAAAAATCAATATAAGTAGCAGACATAAACGTCACACCTTCCCTTTGTCGGAAATCACCAAATTCGGACTTCAAAGTGACATTGTTTCACTTTTTACCATCGATTTGGGACCAAAATTCGACACTGTCAAATAAATTAGGACTAAATCTCATATAAATTAATTTTTGGGACTAAATCTATTTTGCCAGAAAGTTATAGAATGATTTGTAATTTAATCTCAATCTTTAATGATAATAATATGATATTGTAGAAATTATGTAGACTATTCTAGATTTTTTAGTGTATGTTAATAGAGATTTCTTACTAGAAAAATTATAATGACATTATTGTAATGATAATTTTTTTAGTTTTTTGTATTTCTTATGGGTCAAATGCGTTCCTAAATATATATATTATCTCATCAGCTGAAAAATTCTCAAATAGATATATTTTAATAGAGTGAATTATATGTGAGGCGGTCTTATACATGAAAATAAAAAGTACACCGCTATAATATTTTGGATAATGTCTTAATTTCTTTCAAGAAATGATTAAACCGACGCTTGTTTCGAATTCTTCAATGTGAATAAGAATAAAAATTTATTTTCCATCTACATCCTTGGATATGTTGAACGGGTGATTATATTCATAGTGGTTAATATCACTAGTATCGTGCACTAGATTTGAAAAAAAGAGCAAAAAAAGATATTTTTGGTTATGGCGTAAGAAATGATTGAAAAGAAAATTATAAAGAGATATATAAATAATCAAATGAAATAACGATTGCCTTATTTTTTTAGCACTATTTATTATCATTTGTTTCCATTAAATAGTATAATAACCCTATATTTATCTTATTTTCATTGCCATTTAACAACTTCCCGCAACATCAATAAATTCATCAACTATAAATTCACCTTTTATAAGATCATCACAAACAATTTTTCGTCACGGGGATATAGTTAAAATAAATTTTTATTTCCTAAAATATAATTCAATCTCATCCAACCACGTGACGTAGAAAAACTTTCAAATGATGTGCAAGAGATTATACTAGTACTAGTCCATACTTTAATATAGAGGAAACATGATCTGCCTACGTGTCATCTCTCTTTGGGGAAAAATATTTTTTTAGGCCCGTATCTTTAGGGTGGTTGGAAAAGGAGGACAATATATTTTCGAGCTTGGAGAAGGAGGACAATAATTTTAAAAAGTAGTAAATATAGGACAATTGAGCCCGAATTAGGCCCGTTGATAATATCACTTTCATTTGTAAATTCAATTCCCGTTGATAATATCATGGCGTGGTTTGTATTTCGTTGTGGGTTGTTAATTTTTTGCTTTTGGTCCCCTTTTTTTTAATTTTTTTGCAGGTCTTCCTCGTCTCGGATTCTACAGCTGGGTTATTATTACTGTGGTAATACCATTTTAGTTATTGACCTTGATTTTGTTTTTTTGTTTCTCCAGTGTTGATCGGTCTGTATTTGCCTGGTGGCTATTTGTTTTGGGAGTAAGTCTCGTATGAGACCGTCTCATGGCATGAGACAATGGGAATGAGTGTAACTAGGGCTTTGACTCATTAACACTTTGGTAAGGGTGGATGTTAATAATGTTGTCTTATGCTATGAGACGGTCTCATATAAGTTTTTGCCTTGTTTTGGTGATGTTCACCTGTGTCCTTGTTTCGCTGATTTTTTTTCCTCTGTCTTATTTCTTTTGTAGTTTTTAGGCTTTCGTGATCATGGTATGTGCTCTTACCCGTGCGTTGGTCGTTTGATCTGAGGATTTAGTGAATCTTAATTTTTTTATACCCCCAAGGATTGTGTGCTCGTTCGTGTTTTGTGTAGAACGAGAAAGACCATAATTAATGGTCGCACATTTTTTTTTTTCGTTTTGTTTTCCTGATTGTGTGCATCACGATCGTTTGTATCGATGTAATTCCATTTGATACATGGCTAATAAAATATCCTCATTTTCATATTTTTTTTGTTCTTTGGATGGTTCCTTTGTTGTTCGTCCTGATTCTTTCGGTTATGTATTGTTATTTTTCATTGCACGGTAAGTTTGTCTATTGATGAGGGTTATTTGTAGATATTTAAGTGTGAGTGTATGATGGGTCGATGTATTTTAGGATTTCAAATATAGAGTGATACATGTTTAAAAATATGATTTTACAAGATTTAAATGATGGTACAAACTTAATTAAACAGTCTATATTGCTGATTTATATTGTGTTGCATTGAGTTGGTGAGATGAAATTATGTTCTTTGAGGCAAATTAATAACTATTCATCTAGAGATGGAGAATATTAACCAAATTATTGCAGATTCTCATAGTTGCTGGTGTGAACCTTTTTTTTAATTGTAAAACTTATAATCTTTCAATAAAATTGGTGTTTTCTGTTTGTGTAGAAGTAGGTTCATTGATGGTTAGTGCTAGATGTGTTTTGTTGTCTTTGGTGAGATAAATTATATTCTTTGTCGTGGATGGATAGCTATTCATTTATTGACTGAAAATTATGGAATCTCATTATTATGAATTTCGATCTTTGTTGTCTCATACCAAAATTTTGAAATATATAATTTTTTAACCAGAGCTTTAATTTTATTGGGTGTCTGTAGTGAATGTATTTCAAATTTTTTAGTGCTAAGTACAAATCCATGTTATGTTAATACACTCCACCCAAAAAAATGTTCGGACAAAATTCCCGAAAAATGTAATGATTTTTTAAAAAAAAGTTCTGAAGATTCATATGTTTATTGTCTTTTTTATTTCAAATTTTTTTTTTCGAAAGTTATTAAAATTTTTGATTTTTTTTCGAAAGTTATTAAAATTTTCGGAATTTTTAATGTAATGTAGTTTTTTTATTATAGTTGTCCGTCTCACTTTAATTTAATGTAGTGTTTTGCATCTTATATTTTACTATATTATATGCAAAAGTTACCATCCTCAGCATCTACAATTTTTGGAAATAAAACAAAGATTATTGCACTTAGAAGTACTCTTGATGGAAAAATATTTGAAGTTAAGTATGAGTGCAAACAAATTTCTAAAGAATCAAATTAACAGGTGGTCCGTTTGACAAAGTTTTGGAAAAAGATTGTGAATGTTGTTAAGGTCATTCGCCGTGATGTAATATGATTTGGGTTTTAAAAATATTTCACAATCAGCGTTCAACGTTTCATGTATTGACTTGGAGGGTACTAGACTTCTGGACATAGATTATTGATCATTTTTGGTATTTTCGTATATTTGGGCATGTGGATCATAATTCATAATGTTTTATTCAATATATTTTTTAGTTATTTATTAAAAATTATTTGGATTATTGAAATAATTGTGGTATGAATATTGTGGGAATTCAATTAATAATTTAAAATAGTAGGAAAATAAATGTTGATTTATGTTAATGTTTATTGATTTTAAATTTTCTTATTAAAAAATTTACAAACCCGCGAAATTCGAGGGGATATAATTATATTTCGAAGCTTATTTCACTCATTTGCAAAACTTCAAAGTCCCCTACTCAAAAAAGAAGGCTTCAATCTTGATGGTTATTTTCATTTCTAGTCATTATAGTTTCCATCCGTTTCCAAGGCCCGAATGCCATCCAAGCTCCCACCAGGCCCGTACCAATACCCGATTGTTGGCAACATCTTCCAACTTGGTTCTAAACCCCACAAATCACTCGCCAAACTATCAAGAAAATTTGTAATTTACCATGGGAATTATCCGTCGTAAAATTCAAATTTGTAATTTGCATCGAACTAGGCCGTTGCAAAATCTAACTGTTTGTCTGAAATCTTTCGAAAATGGTGCAAATTTATTGTGGCAGATACTTTTTGCGGCGGGCAACTCTGTGATTTGCGACTAACAAAGCCATCGCAAAAGCGGACCGTTGGACCGTGACCCTTCGGAAAACGGTGCGAATTAAATGTCGTCGATGGATTTGCAACGGTCGTATATTTTAAATTGAATATTTGCGACGGCTTGTCCTTCCCAAATCACAAAAAATGGTGTCGTTTTGTGACGGACTTCTGTCCGTCGCAATTTTTTTGCCTATTTAAGCAGCGATCGGCGAGCTTCATCCACTCACGAGGGAGAAGAGAGGAAGAAGAAAAGAAGGAAGAAAGGAAAAAAGCCGGCAAGCTTTAGTCACTCACGAGTCAATCCGTCCCGATTAAAGTTCTCATTTCGTTGATCTCTACCCAATAACAGTAAAAAAAAATTATATTTTGCGTTTAAATTTTAATTTAAAGCATCTTAATTATTCTTTAGATTTTTGTATAATTACGAGTATAAATTTAGTATATGGTTAAGCATGTTATTGTTTAGTATAGGTTATTCGTTTATATGTGATTTAGCATGCAAATTTTAGTATAAATGATTTATTTTAGTATATGATTTTTGTATAATTATTTAGATTTTAAAGCATGTTAATCATTGGTAAAGTATATATGT
Source organism: Ballota nigra (assembly GCA_947034835.1). Taxonomy (NCBI): domain Eukaryota; kingdom Viridiplantae; phylum Streptophyta; class Magnoliopsida; order Lamiales; family Lamiaceae; genus Ballota; species Ballota nigra. The sequence goes on along the minus strand of OX344724.1, from coordinate 100,499,880 downwards.
TGATTGAATGTTATTATATTGTATGTTTTATGTACATTTTTAATATTTTAGAATAATTATTTAGATTTATATATTATATATATATTGATTGTTGTTATATTGAATGTGTATGTAGGAGAAATGAAAAGTTAGAAACAAATTAGAAGCGAAAAGAAATTAATTTGATGGATAATGAAAAAAATTGAGTAATTTTGGTTACATATATAATTAATTTGCGACGAAGGGCCAGTGGTCGAACCACACGGACCGTGTTTTTGTCCTAGACTCGTGATTTGCGATGGACACGTATCTATCGTAAATACATATATTGTGATGGATACATGCCCGTCACAAAGTTTTTGGGAAAATTAAAATACATAATTTAATCCGATTATTTGCGACTACCTCGTGTCTGTCACAAATTTTGACAGCCCGATCGGTTCGTGACCCGGTCAATGTGCGACAGAAAAGACCGTCGTAAATTTGTGACGGACGCCCAAAATCCATTGCAAATATTAGCTACGGCTATTTTGGCAATGGACACGTGTCCTTCGCAAAATTCGTTTCAAAAAATAATTTGCGATGAATTTTCTGTCGCAAAGGCCGTCGTTAGTCAGCGTGGCGCCCTTTCGACAATCAATGGCGAAAGCTGGGAAAAGTAATGAACGAGCAAATGCTTTCGGTTGCTGGGATGGATGCTAGACAGGAGTTGAGGGGAGAGAAGCTGCGAAAAAAAAAAAAGATGCTTTAAAAATCGAGCAAGTCTATGTGCACTTTGTGCTATACAATTGCATTTTTTTAAAAAGACATTTTTGTTATCACTGAAAAATCATCGCTATCTGTGATGAAAAGTTTTTTCTTGAAAATTAAATTGTACTCCCTCCGTCCTGAAATACATGCATTGCGGTACTTTTTTTGGCACACGGATTAAGAAAATAAATACATTTTTATTTATATTATATGAATGTTGTGAAAGTAAAGTTAAATGAACACTTATCACTTTTAGGCGTGCAAACTTTTCGTTGGACAAATTACAATGAAAATTATACAATGTGCTTTAGGACGATGGGAGTAACATTGATAACTCTTCAATAAAAAATAGGTGACTTTGATAATAGAATTACATTTACATCTTAGACCAACGATTGCCGCCTTTTCGTTGCAAAGGTCGGACCTGGGATCAACAGGGTTCTAAAGTGGGCTTAATTAAGAGGGTGTTTGGCTAAGCTTATTTGAAACATCTTATAAGCTCTAACATCTTATAAGTTGTTTTAAGAGCTTATAAGATTTAATTTTTAAGTAGCTTATAAGTTGTTAAAGTATTTGACTTATACAACTTATAAGATCTTTGATAATTTATAAAAAATATTTTTTTAAATTTATAAAAAAATAATCTTTTTCAATTTTTTTATCTTGAAGTGGGGTGGGTGGGGTTGGGGAGGGGTGGGGTGGGGTGGTTTTAGGGTGTGGTGGGTGGTTGGGGTGGAGGTGGTTAGGAAAATAAGTTGGAAAATTCCAACTTATTTTTTTTACAGCTTATAAGATGTTAGGAACTTATTTTATGATCTTATAAGTTGTTAAACATCTTAGTTTGTCAAACACATTAGTAGTACTTATAAGCTCTTAAACAACTTATAAGATGATTTAAGGAGCTTATAAGCTCAGCCAAACACCCTCTTAGAAAAATAGAGTTAGCTCAATAATGGGCCTTCACTTGCTGAAAGTTGAATAATTAATTTGACTCCAAATCATTTTTTTCTCTTCTTGTATTTGCTCCTTGCCCGATTTTCTTCTTTCAGTTGACCAGTACGGTTCCAAGATACTCCCTAATTTCGATATTATTAACTTTGTCCGAGTCCATAAAAAGGTCCTGTAAGTTTTTATTTTATCAATTTTGGTTCGTTTCGCTGGAAAATTTAAAATTTGACCGCTAACTTTTCATTTTGGTCACATTGAGGATCGTCACTAATATCATTTGAACAGTCTTGCATTCAAGAAGAAAACTCCTCAATTAATTTCATGGGCCAAAACATTGATGAAAGATAGATAAAAGATAGAGTTGTATTGATAAAAGATTGGGCTCTTATCCTTATTAATCTATGTAGAATAATTTTTAAAAACACTATGAATAAAGAATTCTTTTTAGAAAACCACGTTCTTATATTTTGGTGAAGCCAAACAAAAAAAAATAATAATAAATCAAAACGAGGACTGTGTTCGTAGGTGAGAGAGAAGGAAATAAAATGGGCTAATTAATGGCCAAGGTTAAATACAGACCCATGTTTGGTGAATACAATCCCATCCAAAAAAATGTTCGGAAATTTTTTCCGAAAAAAGTAACAATTTTCGGAAAAATTTTCCGAAAATTCATATGTTCAGTGTTTTTTTTTTTTGTGTTTCCGGAATTTTTTTTTCCGGAAACTGTCAAGATTTTCGGATTTTTTTTCCGAACACTTTTTGGTGGAGTTGTATTAACAAAAGATAGGACTGTATATAACCTTGGCCCTAATTAATTTCTTGTCAATTTGCAGCCCATTAGCAATTCTTTTCGGCCCAGAGTTTATCTATAATCTATATAATAATATATAATACATCCTACCTTCCTATATTTAGGTTTCGGCGGGAGATTATTTTAGCCGTGTGATGTTTCTCTCTTTTTGATCCCGACCGTTCGCACTTTAACCATTGCTTTTCTCTGGTGTTAATTTGCTACAATCTAGGGGCGGTTATGCTCTGGCCTTCTTTTATATACGGTCCATCTTGCGTACTTTTTTGATGGGAGGTTCCATTTATTTTTTAATTTCATTTGTAATTTCTTTTTTCTTTCTTATTGAGTTGATTTTTTATTGCCGTGGGTTCCCTTTGTAGGTTGGGAAATCGTCGCGGTATGAATTTTTTGTGGATGGGCATTTGCTGTTTTTTTGGATTGCGATGGTGGTGTTTTTCGTCGGATGTGTAGCTCTGTATATTTTTTTACGCTGACGGATTTTTTTATCTGCTGATTCGTTTTTTGGAATTAGCGTGAGGAATTTTTTATCTGTTGTATCGGTTATTATAGATTACATCAATTGTGTTTATTGTTTTCAGGGTGTGTCACTTATTTTGTGTATTTCTATATGTATTACACTTGCGACTGTCGACGGAGGTCTGATCAAAATATATGTATGGACAAATACATTTTCCGTCCATTCATGTTGGTGGGGGCTGTTATTTTGATTATTTGTGTATTCTTGGTGGTGGTTATTTGAAATATAACAATGAGAGTGTGAGTAAATATAACAACGAAATTACGCAATTATTGACGGTATATGTACAGGTCGTATAGGTTAAAGGGCATTGTATTCGAATAACAACTATAAGGTCAAACTTGCCATCATAGTATACAACAAGTCTCAATGGCCAGGATTAATCATATGGATTAGTTGTCAGGGTTTCCTATAAATGTGGTATTGGATTAACTTACCATGTCATGCTTTGAATTTTTCCTCAAGTACCTCCTACAATGTATTTTAATTAAATATTCCAATACTTATGGTTCAGTATATAATTTCTGTGATAACAGTATAATCTAATTGAGTTTTATTCTTTTATATATGACAATAATCCGAAAAGATATTTTAATCAAATTCTCCAATATTTTTTAATAGGACCAATTTATATATGGAAGTAAAGAGTTGACTGTGTAATTAAGATTTATGGTGTTGTTAAAAATTTGCATAAATTATTATGTGTAACTAAGATTTATGATGACTCCCAAATTAAAGTTATTAAGATTTATAATGACTACTAAACTACCGTTATTAAGATAATTTGATCAAAATATGTAGATCAATTGACGCGCGTATTAGAGTGGAATAGATTTAGGTAATTAGGTTTTAGGTTTCCATTTTTATTTTATTTTATTTACTTTATTTTTTCTTTTACTTAAAATTAGTTAATTAATTTAAATGAATGGCTTTCGACTACTGCAAAACTTGGAGTCAATTTAAAGTTATGTAATCCATTTCACCGCCTATGTTAAATTTAATTTTTTTTATAAAAAGTGATATAAATTGATGATTTAATGACCATGATTAAGATAATAATCTAATTTAAAAAAATATTATATTATCATTACTACACTGGTAATTACATATACAATTATTGATTTATTTGCCTTCATATAGAATTTATACTTGATTGCATTATTTAATGGTTATGTCTACTTACAGTATCTTTTCCAAGGTTGGATTCGGAAAAAAAAAATTAACATTTATTTCTTGATCGGTAAGTTTAGTGAAATTTATTGGGATAATAAATAGATTTTTTTTAATATAAAGAAAGTATATAAAACCACATTTTTAGAAGGTAATGCAACTTGGGGAAAAAATATTTCTTTAAGCTCATAGTGTGGGGGGGGGGGGGGGGGGGGGGGGGTGTTGGGGGGGGGGGGGGGGTGTTGTGCTTTAATTAGGACAATAATATTTTATACTTGTGATCTATGTTGCTCGGACACGGGTGCGTGTCCGCATGTCCGACTCTCAGTTTCTAAATATTTAGGATACGGGGACTCGGTTAGAAACTGTCCAAAATTAGGACACGGGTACGGGGACACGTTTGTTGATATATAAAAAAAATTAAAAAATTACATGTCTAATTTGAAAAAATATGTAGAGTTCCACAAAATAGTCCATTAAAAAGTTTAAATTTGGCATTTAAAAAAAAAAAGAATGAGTCAAACAGCAACCGTGTTATTCCTTAATAAATGGAAAGTCATTAATGAGTTGAATTTTCCATTAAATTAGACATTTTAATTTTCAATATTAATTTAATATTTGAAAAATCAGTCCTTAAAAATTGCTAACTTCCCACTAATATTTCAACTTCCTTTCCACTACAATTTTTCAATTTTCAAATTTACATTTTTAATATTCCTCGATTAACAGACCATCTTCCTCGGAATTCCTCCATCTTCATCTTCCCACCCCGGCACCCCCACCCTTTCATCTTCATAGTTCATATTCTTGACTTCTCCCTTCCCAAATTAATTCAAAGCAGAGAAACCACCGTAGCTTTTTTTTTAGCAGAATCGCAGATGGACACATATGGCACAAGAAGCCGTGTCCCTTTCCAAATCGGCGGGTCTGACACGTGTCCCGTGTCGGTGTCCGCGTCATACCCGCCGGACACCGGTACGCCGGCCGATTTGAAGGGTCCGAGCATCAGAGCTTGTGATTATATAAAAAAAATTAAATAAGAAATATATTTATTATTGTGTAAATCTCATGTAAAAGTTATGAATGTTTTTTTATAATATGCACAAAGTTTGAATATATAAAAATATGTGTTAGATATGTTTTATAAATTTAATGTATCTCCAAAAATAGGGATTAACATATATAAAGTTTGGTCTCTATTTATGATTATTTAATGGTGATTGGAGGTGTTCTAAAATTCATATTTTAAGTCTCATCTAGCTCAATCCGAATTAGGCAAGGTAGACTCCGTGTCGGGTATGGCAGCAATGACTCTTCAAGATGAAGGAATTTTACCACAATATATGAATGATTTTTCTTCTGTCCAAGTTTCTAGGTAGATTTTTAGTGTTGTTAAATTGAATATAATTTTAAACAATTTTTTTGTAAATTAATTAATCATATAAAAAATTAATAATAAAATTTTTAGTTTAATATTTTTTTATATTACTTGGGTTTGAGATGATTAGAAATTATTTCACCAACACTACAATGACAAGTTGGGGTGATTTTAATTCAATGTATGAGAAATTTAATTGTTACAATGGAATATGGTGCCTAAAATTCTGCGAATTTAAGTTTAATTAAAAAAAAATTACTTAGTGAAATTTTAATATTGTAAAGAACAATTTATAGAGTATATGAATTTAAAAAAATTATGATAAAGTAAACAATAAGAAAATATTAACGTCCTTGCACATATGTATCTACCTGGCAGAGGAATTGAGTGAGAACTGCAAGGTAATTACTTGATATGTATTATACTTTTTTTTATGCTTGTGTCATAATTTTTTTTTGGTATAATATGTGTGTGTGTGTGTGTGTATATATATATATTAACTTTTTTTATGAAACAATTGATGAAAAATGTTATTGCATATATTTGTATTTTCTAGATGCTTATGTTTTTTTTTTCAATTCTTATTAAACTATAAATTTAATATGATTATCATATTTTTTGTTTTTAGCACATAATAGTTTTTGGGGTCAAAAATTTCGAAGAAGAGTTGGGTTTTAAGATATCAAAACTGAAGAATACTATCCCATTCTTTGTTTAACTAAAGCTTGATATAAATTTGATAGAAGTTTTGAATTACGTAAAAAAAAAATTAAGAAGTATATGATATTAACTTCGAGTTCGTTGTTTGTGTGTCAAGATTGAGTACTTGAATTCGATCTTTTTAAGTAAGTTACTTTATTGATTTTTTTTATATTGCTCAATTTCAATAAAGATATAATATTTTGTTATTGTATTGAAAATTTATTATTCAATGGGAATGTTATTCTTTAAAATCAGTCCAGTGTCTGGTTATGAAGATTTGTATTTAGTGATTTTTATTATAACCTTATCATTTTATTGATGATATGGGTCGTCACAATGTTCGTCTCACTAAAGTTTGGTATAAATTTGTTAATATGTTGAATTGCGTAAAAATAATAAAATTATTTTAAAGAAATATAACTATATTGATATTGGAGTAAAAATAACTTTTTTCGTTGTTTGTGTACCAAGGTCCAAGGCTGAGTACTTGATATTAATATTTTTAATTAAGTCACTGTGTTTTTTTTTTCTTTTTTTGTATTGGTCAATTTAAAAGCAGATATAATATTTTGTTTTATGTGGATTATTAAATTTAATTAGATTAAATACGAAATTGTTAATAGAAAAATTTATTATTTGGCGTAGCTCTACACCAATAATTTTTATTAAGTTCGTCTGCCTTATTTTATATTTTCACTAAATATATCCACTAAAAAATTATAATTTTATCGAAATATAGAGTGGAAATGGTATATACATAAATCATTTGTAGAGTATTAGTTTTTTTTTTTTTACTAAAGGGCATTAGTTGTTTTCACTGAAGTGTATTAATTGTTTTCATCGAAGGGTAATAGTTGAATGGTACGAAGATTATTAATTATTTAACTAAAGGATATTAGTTGATTACACTAAAAAATATTGTAAAGTGGCTCATGTATAAAACAATTTCACTACATACATAATCTTATTTTTTTTTATAAATTTTTGTTTGCTAGTGATATAAAAAAAATTTAAGTGGCCATATATAAACAATTTATGTTTTCCTCCAAAATGTTAACGACCATGTGTAAACAATTTAAATTTTAGATTTGATTATATTTATGAGGAAAGTCTATAATTATTTACACCTTAAATAAATTCTGATTGTTTTTCATATTATTTTGGTTTTTTAGCGCATAATAGTATTCGGTGAAAACTTTTTTTTGGAGAAGAATCAAATTTTATCATATTTGAAGTTATTTCAGAACAAATAAAATTTTCCAATTTAGTATGAATACAAGTTTGTTGATGACACAAATCGTCACATAATTCGTCTCACTAAAGCTTGATTTAAATTTGTTATAATTGTTGTATTATATAAAAATAATTTTTTTTAAGAAGAATAAGTATTCATGTTAGAGAAAAAATAATTTTCGTAAGAATAACTTAGGGGTGATAGGAAAATTGAGACTTTCAATATCAAGTCAGACAATTTAAGGACAATAACTTTAAAAAAAAATTGAGATTTGAGGCTAAATCAGTTTGAATCAAAGTAAATAATACTAAATATTGGCCCAAATTGACTTGAAATTTTGGCTTATTGACATGATTTGGCTTGAATTCGGGTTGAATTTGAACCCAATTTTAACTTATTTGGTTGATATGACATAGATTTACTATCTTTAAAAGTTATTGTTCATAAATTGTCAGTTTGAATAGTTACAATACTCATTTTTCCAGCCCGAAGAGTTACTGTTCTCATTTTACCTCTTCCTCCCCCCCCCCCCCCCCCCCCACTAAATAAAATATCAGCCCTAAGAGTTATTATTTTGAATATATTTTTTAAGGACCGTAACTTTAAGGCTAGCAATTCAAGGACTGTAATATTTAAGAGTTAAGAATTTAGGCACATTCAGCCCGAATAAATCCTAATTGGGCCCGAATTCTGCCCCCAGTCAAACCAAATCAGGTTAATGAACAAAAAAATCAGATTAAATTAAGTCTAATCGGGTCATGTAGCATAGTCCTATTTATGTTTACTTGGGATGGTTTGACCTCAACTTGCGACTATAAAAATTGTTATCCTTTTTTTTTTTTTATCAGGAAAGAAAAGTTTCAATTAACAAAAAAATGGAGGTCAAGGGGTCCTCCAACCCTTACACATAAAACAACTAGAAGAAACCGGCAAGTCCCGACACTAGAGTCCGCCCAAACTCCTATCTAAATCGACCCTAAACATGACCACGGATTTCCCAACCACATACCCACAATAGAGTTTTTACATAGCCCTCTACAACACAACCAAGACCACAACCTTAATCTAATATCATCAAACATCTTGAAAGGATTAGGAGAAACCGAATAAAAATTATTATCCTTAATTGCAATCTCAAAAGTTATGTTTCCAATTTTGCCACACACTAAGTTACAGTCCTTAAAAAATATTTTTCCTCATGACTTGATATACTTATTTTTGTTATATTTGTCTTAATCATTAGTTTTTTTAAATTTTGTCTCTTTTTTATGATTATATCGTAAATTTAATTTTTGCTTATACATAACATAAAATTACTACTCCCTCCGTCCAATATTAGTAGGCCTACTTTTTGGGCAGTTATTTTTTGTCATAAGTTGGAGGGTATTATGAGGTATTGTGAGGTTCATTTATCAATAAAATTATTGTTTATGGAAAATATGATACTTATATTTTCCATAAACAAAATTTTATTGATAAATAAACCTCACAATATCTCATAATACCCTCCAATTTATGACAAAAAATAACTGCCCAAAAAGTAGGCCTACTAATATTGGACGGAGAGAGTATTATTTATAGATTTTAAAAATAAATATCATTGTTTTTGTTTTATATATCACAAAACAAAAATGGAAATTATTAATTATTAATCAAATTAAATACATTTTTTTATAGAATGTAGATATATTTTCATACTATTTTAATAGATTCACCCACTTCTTAACTCAATCTCCACTTTTTTTAAGTAAATATACACTTCAATATTATAATTTTATCCAACATATAATATTTGCAGTCACTCACGTCTCTAAAGATATCCATTCACCAATCCTTTTAATTTCAACATAATTATCAAACATACTTAGTCCCCCAACTCTCTACTCTAGCAGGGGGATAAATGATTAGTGTCTTTGGCCAAGACTATCTATTGTAATTAGATAAAGGAATTGAGATTTTTGGTATGAAAGATACCAACAAAACAAGGTAATTTATTGATTTTTTTTTATGTCTTTTTAATGTTAAAGTAAAAAACTTTTGTTCTTTGTATTATACTCCATCTGTCCCAATTTTATATTTCCATTACACTATCTGCCACCCTTCAAACACTTCTAAAATACATCTCATCCACTAATAATTACCAAGAAAAATATCTTCATTTTGTTTCATACACTTAAATTGAATAATATGTTATTATCTAAAAAATATTTAATCCATTTAAATACTACAAATCAAGTCTCACATTAAAAGTTAAGAAAAAGTCAAATATAAAAATAAAATTGGAACGGAGGGAGTATTACATATTTTATTACTTTTTGTTTGAATAGTGAAGAAAAAATCAATTGAATCATCTATAGGCAATTTAAATTTGACCCTAAACGTTTTTGCTGAAATCAATCTCATTCAACTACAATACCATGAAACATATCGATTCTCTCACCACTTTAAACTAATGGTGGAGAAATGAATAATGTCTCTGTAAAAGAGTGTATAAGTCTAAGAGACATATAATTAGGTGCGGAAGAAACCAACAAAGAAAAATAATTTGTTCAAACTTAATTTTTTTTTAGTTAATATAATGCAATTGTCTTTTTTTTCCTTTTAATTATAATCTTTTTTTGTGACTTTCTTTTTTAACAACGAATAATGTTATTGATCCCTTTAGAGGTAATATAAGTTTTCCTCCAAGTGTTTCACTTGAAATTCAAATTGATCATTTTAAAGATTGTTTTGAAGGAAAGTTAAAACCAGTAAATGTTGGTGAAGTAATTGAGTTTTCTGTTAAATGCAATGATGCTGAATTTAAACGTCGTTTGGTGAGAGATAGTAACTTTCACTACAAGAAAATGCATTATTTGTAACAAATTTATTTGTAACCAACGTTTAAATGGTTACAAACAGTTAATTTATTGTAACGAAGTTTTATTTTCGTTACAAAAAGTCACGGTTTAAATAACATTAACTATTTATGGAATAGTAAAATGTTGGTTACAAATAATAAACATGACTTATTGTAACCCAACATCTAAACTATATAATTTTATAACACATAAACACCAAAAAAAAAAAAAAATCAAATATGCTATTATATAAAAAAAAAAAATTCTCATCCGTCTGATAAAATAATTAAATATGCACTTATAACGACATAATTTTTTTTATTGTAATATATATATAATTATCCCAAAAACAGAATTATTATTATTTAAAAAAAAAGAAATTACTTTATGTTAATTGGTTAATATTTACGTCTCATGAACATAAAAAATAGTAATTGAAAATTATCAAGTTGTATAAAGTGTATTTCATCTAGGAAGGCAAAATATTATAATGGCCACATGTCAAGAAAAAGAGTATGTATAAAGTGAAATTGGTTTATATATGTATTACTGAAGGGTATTAGTTGTTTTTACTGAAGAGTATTAGTTATTTTTATTGAAGAGTATTACTGATTTACACTGAAGAGTCTTAGTTTATTTTCACCGAACAACTAAGACTCTTTACTGTAAATCAGTAATACTCTTTTGTAAATATAACTAATATTCTTCAATGAAAACAACTAATATCCTTCGGTGATTCATGTATAAACCAGTTTCACTTTATACTTTGTCCAAGAAAAAATAATTCCATTAAAAATATTATAACCAAATACATAATAAATATTTAATATATAATATTAGGTAAGATGAATTAATATTTTTTAAAAGAAAGATGAATTAATATTGATTCAAGGATTTGAGAGCAAAAATAACCAGGCGGGTTATTCAATTTTCATAAAGAGGGATTCTTAAATCTTAATTAGGAAAATCTCAACGAAAATATTTTTCTCCAAGAAAAGATTTTATTCAATTTTGAAAAAGGTTAAATCTCAATATTCCTTTATATTCTCATATATATCAATATCACTTTCAAGCCTTTCTCCTTCATTGGGCGATCAACACAACAGGGTAATTTTTGTGTTCAATCTTGTTTTCATTTTTTTTGTAATAAATTGCTCATATTTCATTAATATTTGATCTCTGGTTCTGATTATATCTTTGAAACTTGTTGATATTAGGTATTCGTATTTAAATTCTTCTTGTCAATGCTTTCAATTTTGGTTTAAGTTATACTGATTCTGAACGTCGTTCTCCAGTTTTCTGCTCCCTACTGTAGATCCAGGTATCAAAATTTATAATCCTCTTCTCTGAATCTAGGGTATGGTCTCTTATTCTTCATGCCCTCTATTTGTTTGATGAAATGCTTCAACCATATGATTGTACTTGCTCATGTTCTTTACATGGAAATATCGACAACTATGATATGATTGTATGCTTTAATTTATGTTGTGAATGCCAATACATGTTAGTATTATGTCACTTTAGATTATTAGCAGATACTGACACATAAACTCCATTTGGTTGTAGAATTCTTTTGATCCTTTGTTTCCATTTGGAATAGGATTTGGATTGAAATATTAAAATTGATGAATATAAATTGATTGAAACTGAAATTTTTGTCGTGCAAATGAACATTATTTGGCCAAGTTAATAGCTTAGAACCAATTTTTAAAAAAATGGTCTTATGGGTTTCAGAATTGCATATTCATTATTGGGGCTTTTGCATAGGAGGCCATCATTAATACAGTGAATTTAGGATATGTCTTTGGTGTTTACACTCCTTTTCATAACATATTATGTTTAATTTAGTGTTCTATTTTCTCCTTTTAAGACACTTATATATCGAATAAGCAACGTGATTATCATGGATTTTATTATATGTATATATTTTATAAGTGCGTGAATACAAAAGAAACTACATGTTTGCAAAAATGGTGGTGCCTCTAGAATATTTTGGCTTGAGTGCAATTATACAACAATAATATTCTTTAGAACCACATTTTGCTGGTAAGTATACTTTCATTGATTCTTTCTTTAATTTTAATTTTTTATTTTTGTAAACTGTGGTTAGAAAATATTGATCATTGAATGGTTGGAAGAACATTTGAGGTTGCTGAAATTGATAAATTTCTTTTTAGATGTCTTATTGGCTATAGTACCACTAGCGTTTTCACTTGTGTTGGTAACTGATTTTAATTGTTTATATAATTGCAAATAATTTTTCATGAATTTTGCTTGATACTTTCTCCGTCCATAAAGTCTGTATAATCTGTGTGTATTTGGTTTGGACATGTTTTGAAAAAAATAGTAGATAAAGTAAATGTATTTTTCCGTATTGTATGGTCTACTTATGAGTAAGTAAGTGTTTGTAAGTGTAAAGTCAATGAAATAATTAAGTGATTGATTGAATGGTGAAGCAAAAAATATTTTTGAGGAAAACAAAATAAACACCTTTTTGTTGGAAAGAGGGAGTAATTGCAAATACATTTCATGCTTGCAGTTTGTCGCTCCCTTAATGCATTCATCGTTTGTTTTTTTCTTGTGCACAATCTATTGATGCATTTGTATTATCTAAATATATATCACTTGTGATCTTTAATTTGCGAAATTCTATTTGGATAATATAATCACAAAATCCTGCATCATTTCAATTCTTAAGTTGAATATCATATTTTATTTAATGCAACAAACATATATTTGTGCATTATAAATGTTAATCTTATGGTATTTTATTGTTGTGTATTTTTTATAGGACAATGAAGTTTCAATTTGTTCGTGGATAAGAAGACAAATCAAGACTTCAAGCTCAACTCAACACTTTTGATGGATATATATAAATATATATTCAAGTTATTATGTATATTCAAAACAATGGTAGTTTTTCTTGTAAGTGTTAGACATTGTTAACTTATATGTATTCGGAGAATTTTCCTTTTCTTGAAATAAAATTATTGCATTTGAACTATTTATTGCATTATGGTCTTTTATTATTAAGTTATTTGTAAATTATTCGTTTTAGCAAAATGAGATATAAATGTAGTGAGAAATTAAATGTTTAAACACCAAATATGAATTTATGTAACAATTTATTTGTAACGAAATTGATCATTAGTAACAAAATTGTTGTTATCGCTGCTCAGGTTTTTGTAACGAAAAAATGTTTCGTTACAATTGTATTGGTAACGAAATTGATTTTTTTTCGTTACAAGAACTTTTTGCGACGGACTTTAAAAGACCAACTTTTGTAACTAATTGTTTCGTTACAAAAGATTTTTGTAACCAAAAATGGACTTTTTGTAACCAATTTCGTCGTTACAAAAAATGAATTTTCTTGTAGTGTTTGGGGCTGGCAACAAAGGGACCGTAACTTTTTTAGCGGGCAAAATGAGGACTGTTACTTTTTGGAATGACAATTTAAGGAATGTAAATTTTTAAGAGTCGCGAATTTATGCACAATCAACCGTAATAAATCTTAGGATTGAATTTAGTCCGCATATATTTTGGGCAAAACGGTTGAATACAGCCCAAATCGAGTCAATATCCCGATTTGCGTTAACTTGGGCTGGTTTGACCTAAATTCGTAACTTTTTAATTAATTTAAATATTTTTGTTGAAATCAATCTCATTCATTTTTAATACCATCAAACCAGAGGTGAGAAACATGGTTAGTGTCATTATACAAGAATGTTTGTAAGTCAGAAAGACTTAAAATTGGGTGTGAAATAAACCAATAAAGAAAAATAATTTATTCAGATGTATAATTTTTATTTTTCACAATTAATGAAACTGTCTTTTTTTCATTTTTATTATAATATATTTTTTATTGATTTTTGTTTGATCAGTGAAGAATGTTATTGGTCCATTTATAAGAAATTTAAGTTTTTATCCAAATGTATCCGCTCAAAGTCAAACTGATCATTTTGAAAAAAAAAAAATTGAAGACAAATTAGAACCAGCGAAGGTTGGTGAAGAAATTGAGCTTTCTGTAAAATGCAATAATATTGCATTTAAACGTTGTCTGGTAAGAGATACATTTTTTTATAAATTTCTTACTGAAAATGTATGTTTTATATACTTTTTATATTTCTTTATAGCACATACAATTATCGAGTAAAAATTTAAATGAACTGAATATTTGTTGTCAATTTTATTTGTCACCCATGATTTAAGTCGACAATCACTAAGTCATTTTAACCAATTATTTTGGAATAAATTGATTGACTTGACATTTTGTATTTTCCAATGTATATCATTCTTCAATAGTTTTCTACTCCAACATCTTAGAAAATATGATTATAAATAAAACATGTCCAAATATCTTCGATTGTAATTCAATATTATATAAATAATTTTAAATTCTAAAGGTTTTGATTACATTTAAGATTTACATCAAATACACTATTTTATTAAGATGAGTTGATGGTAAGAATTATAAAATAATTCGTTATTCTTTATAAATATCTATTTTATAATAAGATAAATTACATATAAAATCACAACCTTTTAATCTAAATTTTCTTAGTACGGCCCGAAAATGAAGTTTCAATTTAAATTTTTTATAATAGGATTAATTGCATATAAAATTGCAATTTAATCTAAAAAATTTAGTCTTTACAAATAAAACTCCAATTTTATATTTGGGTGCAATTTGAACTAGCAAATAAATTTTCTACGGTCCAAATGAAGTTTCACCTACTATACAATGAATAATTAATTGTATTAGTATGTTTAGATTGATTTGGATGACAACACATAATAAATCATTATGTTCGGGCAGATTGAAATCGGCCTTTTGGTTATAATTGCTAATAAATTTTAAATTAAGATTTTGGTTGCAACAATTTAAAAGTTTATATTAGATTGTAATTTGTGAAAAGGTTATGATTTTATTTGCAATTAACCCTTTATAATAAACAAATACTTTTTCATGTTATACTTACATATAATTAGAAAAATATTGTTTAAATTTAATTCATTGTGTATTGCGACATTTATAAAACATAAAAAGTATATATAATTATGTATAGAATGGAATTTGTTCATACATAAATTATTCTAGAGTATTAGTTGTTTTTTATAAATAGTGTTAGTTGTTTTTATTGAAGAGTATTAGTTGTTTTTATTGAAGGATATTTGTTTCTTATCATTATACACTTGATACTATTCAGTGAATCAATAAATACTTCCATTTAGGGGGGAAAAATCAATAAAAAAAATTTGTCAAAACAACTAATATCCTTTAAACATTCATATATGAATCATTTCTACTATGTACTTTCTATTTGTTTATATATATTTTTAGGTTTTATTTGAAAATACTCCCTTTGTCTCACTGTTTTTTTCACATTTAAAAGTGCCACGTTGTTTAAGAAAAAGTGTGTTATGAGAGTGCAGTGTTGAATAAAATAATGATAATTTTATACTTTATTCATTCTTGTGATGCAAAATTATTTCTTTTTATGTGGCATGATGTCTTAATTAGGCAATATCAAAGTAATCACGAGACGAAAGAAGCAATATCTTCCAAACACCATTTATTTATATTTTATTGTATGATATTTTTCAATAAACTATTTATAAATTAACTTAAATTTATTTAATAAAAAACTATCTAATCAAATTTTCACTTTTTAATAGTAAAGAATAATTTGTGCATTATATTTGCCTTATTTGACATATATAATTTAAATCTAATCAAAAGGACTACTATTTAAGTGAAAAATTAACAAATTTTATTTTTTTAATGTTATTGTATTAAAAAATTAAAGCAGGCCTGTAAATGTATTAGTAATCTTATTATAATAAAAAAAATGAATGATAATATTTTATTTATTTTTGTAAATATAAATGAGATTTCTGTAACTATTAGTTTTAGTTATTTTTTATTAAAGAAAAAAAAGGTCCATTTTAAAATCTTTCAATATATACATATATATATATATATATATATGTATAGAATAAAAATGGAAAAAAAAATGACTTCCGTGCGAAGCACGGGTAAGCCTGTTACTAGTAAGGTTAATAGTCCAATGTTTTATAAATACCACTGTTTTGTAACACTTGCCAGCAAAAATGAAGAAAAGGGAAAGCTGCAAGCCATCGGCGACGACAATGACGAAAAATGCTCCGAACGAAGACGAAGGCGACGACGGAGAAGATCGATGTTAGAATTCTTTAATTTTGGTTCTCAATGGTATAATCACGCAGTGAGATTGGTTTTCAACAAGAATAAATTGTTAAAATAATTTCGACAAGTATGATTCCAAAAATATTGCAAATTTTCAAAAATATCTTACCGGAAAAAGAATAATATTTCGGAAAAGTCTAACCGAAATATGAATATAATTTCAGTTTTTACAAAACACTTAATAATTTCGGTAAATTTTTTCCGAAATATTGCAAAATTTTCAGCAAACCAGATTTGAAAATTTGACTGACGAAAAATAAAAAAAATGCGTGAATGACAATCATAGGACTTCCAATTTCGTTGTATGCCAAAAATTCCAACATTTTGTGCATAAAAATGTATAAAATAAATAATAAACAATACTTAACATTCAAAACTAGGGTTTATGATTCTATGAAATAAGGAATAAAGAAAATCATACATGTGTGTTTTGAAACCCTTTCATTTTCTCCAAATTATCGCTGAAAAATATGAAATAATCGTTGTGGTGTTGTCTGGTTGTGCTATAGTGGTGACAGCATGAATATGTGTTCTTCACGATGATGATGATGAATATTTGGTTGCTAACGTGAACCGCAAAAATTAAATAGATGAAGGGTGTGTATGAGGTATTAGTTGTTTTGTTTTTTTAATTATCAAGGTTATATGTGTAATTTAACAATTATAATAAATTAATTAAAAGTGAAGGAAGCGTATCAATAACATAATTATCAAGGTTATATGTGTAATTTAACAATTATAATAAATTAATTAAAAATGAAGGAAATGTATCAATAATGTATGGAGGGGTATTTAGCCGGACCCATATAAAATTAGGGATGTTAAACGGGCTGACTCTAACCCTATTGGGCCAGCCCTAAAGGATTGCGGGTCTTATCGGTTCATTTTTTATCGATATATTAACACTCGAAATCTAATCCTAACTCTAGCGGTCCGCGGGCTAAACGGACTTCAGGAAAAAAATTAATTTTTAATACAAAATGCAGATTTGTAATTGTACACTGCCATTTAAACTAAAAAATTCAAACATTATTAAAAAATTGTTCATAAAACTCATAATTGATAAAAAAAATCAAACATTTGTTCATAAAGTTCAAGCATTAACAATATTCAGAATTTAATATAAATGTCTCAAGGCTCTTCAATTTTCGGCATTCAATCCTTCCTTGGACAATGATAAAACATCATCTTTCAAATCATCACCATCTTCTAAAACATAGAAATTAAGTTAATTTTTGAATTTTGAATACCGAGTCTACTGACTAACTTAAGACTAAGAAATAAAATAAATTTTAAAAAAAGGCTCGAGCTAACGGGCAAGTCCAGTAAACTGGCGGGCTAGCCCGTTTATCCCACAGGCTAATTGGTCAGGTTAAAAAAAAGCCCAAATTTTAACGGTCCACTATGCACCTCGAATCTAGCCATGTACAATTCAGGGTTGAACGGGCTGGCAACCCAGCCCGAGACCCATTTAACATCCCTACATAAAATGATTTATAAAGACGCTTCTGACAGACAATGCATATCTAAAAATATTTTGGATTTCATTCACAAGATATTTGAAATAATTCCACATTTAATCACAGTAGAATTAATCAAAACGTAGGCATGGTTACGAGATTGACAAATCCCAAGATTTGCCCTGTCAAAATTTTAATGGACTCCCGCCGGGTCCAATCCACCCTTTCTTGATTTATTTTATATTATTGTTAAATAAATTTTAAAATGTAACATGTTTAGTTTTAGCATTTAAAAAATCAAATTTATTAGATTAATATAAATGCTATGGCTAAATAAACCCCTGATTTCACTCTACAGACCCAAATTACTATCTATATCCTATTTATAATATACATCTAGGCAAAAAAATATATATATTGTGTATACCTCAATTTATAGCATTATACCCTAATTACTAAAAATTAAAAAAAGACACATAGGAACATATTGACTTGACAGTGGACTTAATTGAAAATGTTCAAATTACAATCAAATCCTTTTTATTTATCTAATTCTCATATTTCTCCTTAATATTTAAGCTTCCGTTCAAATAGGTGTTTGGGACTTACCCAAGAATAAAGATCGGAGGAGTGATCAAATTCTTGATGATTGAATATTTTTTCAGGATGAAATGGATGGCGATGAAAATTAAAGAATTAAGAACAATGAGTTTGAGATTAGGTGGTTATGTGTTGGGTTTAGATCTATGATATACAGTATTTGTTTAGTTAAATTTCTTCTTATTATTAACCCCAGGGGTTGGCCTAGTGGTGAGGGCTTGAGATTTAGGAGTGTGATGCTCCATAGGTCTCAAGTTCGAAACTCACTTGGTGCAAACAATTCCTGAGATGGGTCAGTCCATACAGAGCTACGCTCTGGCTTGAAATGGGGTCTCCCGCTAGTGGACGGTGGGTTATGGGTCCCCCGGATTAGTCGGCCAATGAGTCGGATATCGAGTACCAAAAAAAAAAAAAAATTCTTCTTATTAATATATTTAAATATTCATATTATGATTTATGTATAACTTTGTTATTATAATGGATAATATTGGCATTTCACGGTAGTCTATTTTTGTCTAAATTTTTGCAGCAACCATTGATTAGGCGTGAAATTGTTATGTTTTGGTGCCCGATTTACTCATGTTTTGAGTGTTTTCGATGAATATTTAGAGTCAAATGAGCATTATTTCTATACATTGATAAATTTGTCTCTTTGGTTTTTATAGATGGATAGAGGACGAAAAACGGAGTTCGTAGGACTTTGAATCGACTCAAACGGATGCCCGGATGAGAAGATATTGAAGAAATACGATTGGTATTAGTGCGGACGAGGAAAAGTATCATTTGGAAGGATTAGAGATCACTCGAGCGCATGGCTCGAGCGCCACCGCTCGAGCGCCTTACTCGAGCGCGCAAACGTACAGAACAATTCTTGCGCTCGAGCAGCTCGAGCGCCACCGCTCGAGCGAATCGCTCGAGCGTCCAAAACATACAGAGTCATTTCAGCGCTCGAGCGAATGCGTCATTCGAGCTACAATGCTCGAGCGGGACCGCTCGAGCGTTTTGCTCGAGCGCCCATATACTTTTGCCTCCGGATGCGTATTTTCGGCCCATTAACTCCCGTTTCGACCCGGTGCCTATATATACCTCTTCCAAATACGTTTTAAAAAACCCCCGACTTTTAGAAATAATTTTAGATTTAGTTTTTGGAGAGGAAGGAGACGAGCAAGCTTTACTTACGTATTGTTGAGGTTTTTCTTACGAATTCTTCGTTTAATTTTGTTTCTTCGTTTCTTTTCTTCAGTTCTATTACGTTAAATACTTTAGACTCCATTTAATTAATTTAATTTCAGTTTTTCGTATTTATTTTCTTCTAAAACCCTAGTTCATGTTTCGTATTTTCGTCGTGCAATTCGTTATGTTTATGTTCGTTGTTTCGTTTATCGCTTTTATTTTTGTTATAACCATGTCCGGCTAAAACCCTTGCATGCTTGGGTTAGGATGAACTCGTAGAAGTAGGATGTGGGTACGTAATTAGAGTAATTCGTGACGTTAGTTTTAATTCTCTTAGTTAATGAATTCTTATAATTAATCTGAACTTTACCTTTGAATTTCGTACGAAAGTGTTAGAGAGAGGACGACCGCATCACTCAATAACAATTAGTAGTCTTAACGAGAGGGTTTAGGAAAGGTTAATTCATCTACCGGTTTAGCGAAGGAGGACGACCGCATCACCTTAGTTAAATTAGGGTCTTATTAATTGAGCACAGTTCATTAACTTGTTAGTGGATTAGTGAAGTCGATTGCTAGGATAAAGTATTAGGGTGAGAAATCTTGAGCTTTCATTCTACGATCTTTTACTTAGGTTAATTCTTGGTTGTCACGATTACTTTGATTATGTACCTGCTCCGTTAGTATACGTAGGGATTCCTATCCTGAGCATCACCATCTCATATCTGAAAAACACCTTAGTTACTTAGTTTAATTTTCCTTTTGCCTTAGTAGCGTAATTTAGTTTAGTTTATCTTAATCTTTCAAAAACCCCAAAACATCACACTCATATTAACTACGACGCGTAGATCTTCAGGGATCTATTCGCATACATACCATCCCTTGGGTTCGATAATACTTGGTCCCTATACTTGCCCATACTACAGTGAACCCGTTCTCTTGCGGGGTAGCTACTAGTAGAAGCTAGTGTAGTCGCTTCAAGTCAATCATACGAAGGATAAAATGGTGGTGCAACCACAAGAAGGTTTTCAATTAATGCTCGTGTTGCAACGTCGGCTCCGACTCATCCCTAGTTTCTCATGTATGGTGGTGACTCTTGAAATTCTTGGTGGGTGTATCAAATATATATAAAAAAAAAAAAAATTGAAATAATTAAGGCATTAAAATTATTTAATAAATATATTATAATAATATATAAATTGAGTGGATGTATCTAGTAAGTATGGAGGGTTACATGAAAAAACGAGTTAGCTCAATAATGGGCCTTCACTTGCTGAAAGTTGAATAATTAATATGAGTCCAAATACATTTTTTCTGTTCTTGTATTTGCTTCTTGCCCTTTCTTATTTGTTACTCCCTCATATTCTATTTAGATTACCTCATTTTCTATAAAAGATAGATTCTCTTTTTGGAAATATACATAATTTTGTCTTTTAATTTTTGTTGATTTTGATTTTCATCCTGTTAACTTTGGAATTTTGATTTTCATCATATAACTTACAAAAAATTGTGAATTTTGGATTCTGTCCTAAAACTTAAAAAATATTGTATTTTTTCGTCCAATAAATCTAACGTGGGGCCAATTTTTTTAAGTTACAGGACGAAAAACACAATTTTTGTAAGTTATAGGATGAAATTCAAAATTCTAAAAGTTCACAGGACGAAAACCAAAAATCAACCAAAGTTAAAGGACAAAAAAGTGCATTTTCCATTATCCAAAATAGTAAAAAGCAAACACTACCATTTTTAACTTACCCTTTAAACACACTCATGCGACTACTTTATCAACTTTATACCCACAAATACTAATAAACAACACTTTTAGTAAAACTCTTGTCATTTCCTTTGGGAAAATCTAAATCAAATCGGAGGGAGTATTTTTTTATAGTATGTTGGAGGATTTCATATCTAGGATATTTTGGTCATTTTCAGCGGAAAATTTAAAATTTAACCAGAAAGTTGCCCTAATTTTTCATGTTGGTCATGTTGAGAATCGTCACTAATATCATTTGAACCGTCTCACAACCAAGAAGAAAACCCCTAAATTAATTTCATGTTTTGGTTACACCTACCCCAAGAATTGGAGTTTCAAAATCATGAATTTTGTCTATTTTCATGGTTAATTTCCGAGCAATTTACGGTACCATTTAGGTAAAGACATATATTATTCTCTTCTTCTCGTTAAGCTTGTCATTTTGATATTTTTTTCGGGTTATTATGTAAGCTACAACAAATTTTCGGTAACCTTTTCCGGCCAAATTCTAAATTTTCAAGTGAAAAAGGACCAAAACTGATACAAAAAAAGATTAAAATTGATAAAATAAAAATTTACAGGATTATTTATGAACTTGGACGAAATTACAGGACCATTTGTATTTTTTTTTTCCCGTAACCAAAATTACATCAGAGACCTAGCAGCTAAATGAATTGTTAAACGTTGCCAATCAAGCTCAGGAAATAGATCCAATTGACTAAATAAGCACGTGATTCGCGCGTGAGGTCCGATTTCAAGGCCAATATTTAGATGTTGCCCATTTTCTTACCCATTTTCCCCCAAATTGAAAAGGGAAAATTGGTTTTTTTGTCCTTTAAGTTTGGTCAATTTTGTTTTTCGTCCTCTAACTTTTGACTTTATTTTTTAGTCCGATAAATTTTAAAAAATTAACATTTTCGTCCTAAAACCGATAATTTTTTTGTCCTAAAATTAACATTTTAGTCCGATAACTTATGTTTTAGGACGAAAACGTTAATTTTTTGAAAGTTATCGGACTAAAAAATAAAGTCAAAAGTTAGAGGACGGAAAACAAAGTTGACCAAACTTAGAGGACAAAAAACTCTATTTTCCCAATTGAAAAAGAAAAGAAAGATTTGACCGTTTTCTTACCCATAAATTGAAATTGGCCAAAATACCCTCAGCAGAGGAAGAACAATGGTGCGAGGCCTCTGAATTTCTCTCTCCTCTGAATCTGCCAATTTCTTGAGTAAATTGCTCTAATTTTTTAAGGCTATTCATCAATTAACATCTGCGAACTTGGTTATTTCTGTAATCCGAACCGGAATTTATTTCATTTTTTCAGAATTTGCAATTGTGGCCTCTCATTTCTATTTATTTGCAATTATGTTTGTGTGATGATAAAGACTAGTTTGTATAACTGATGCTCCAATTGAGAGCCATTTATTTTACTTGATGAACAACTTTCCACAACTATTAATTAAATTAATTATGAAAAATGGACTACAACTCCAATTCCAATTACAATTACAATTAATTAAATTAATTATGAAAAATGGACTACAACTCCAATTCCAATTACAATTACAACTACAATTAATTAAATTAGCAAATGATTACAGCTTCAAAGGGAAGGCCTCCACAGGCAGGGGCTTTTGCAGAGTGAGGCCGAACTTGTCATCCATATCGATATCGGGATTCATCTCTCTCCACCCAAATCTGCCTACAAACATTGCAAGCATCAAATGCACCATTTTCTTCGATTCTTCGACCTCTCCTTTCTCATTTTCTGGCTGGCAGCAAGCTTGCTGTCCGAAAACATCCCCTCCTTCATTATCTTCCTCCGTTTTTTGAAATCAAAGAAAGTAATATCAGAAGAATTGTGAACGAGGGAGAGTTTGAGTAAGCTTTTTCTACGGATTGATACAAAAATACACACACAAATTCAAATGGGGGATACTGAAAGTATGTCGAGGCTACGACCTTTTTTAGCTAATTTGAGTAAAACCCAGATGGAAACTCCAATTCCTCTGTATGGAGGGTGTTGCGGAAATAATTAAACGAATTAATTCTACAACTCTCTATTAGTTCGGACTTTTAGATGAGCGGAATTCTTTCATAGAAAAGAGAGAGAGAGAGAGTGTATATGCATTTTTCTAGAGAGAGAGAGCTCTGGGTACAGAGCAAGAGAGGGAGAGTACTGATCTGTTTATTCACTTGCGTTGCCGAAGCAACTATTTTATAGCAAAAAAATTGGACAGAAAGTAATTTTATATTTTTCTCAAATTTAACCTTTCTTAATGACGTTTAATTTAGTTGTAAAGCGGTTAATTATCATAACTTCATAAGTTGGGCGAAGATATTTTTTCACGAGCCGAATTCTGCCACGTGTACCAATGCCCCACACCAAAGTGGAGTTGATTTGAGTATTTTCACCAGATTAGTCACACAAAAGATGTGTGTACTTTTTCTGTCCCCATTTTTTGTTTTTTTGGATTTAATTCTATTAATACCAAATTAGCCAATCCATTCTTTACATTGAATATGTTCTCAACGCCTGGAAATTTTGGTAATTACTTTGCAATTATGCTCTATAACAGTGGCAACAGCGACATCTCATCAAACCACCATTTTTTTATTTTAAGGGAAATTTCCTTTTTCTTTTTTTTTTTTTATTTCAAGTCCGAAATCAAATGGATTTATTTATAATCCCATACTAATTGGCTAAATAAATAAAAAAAATTGGATCATTCCCTAACCAAGTGGATTTACTTTTTGTCCCATACTAATTGATTAATTAACAATCAACAATGCTTGAAATTTCTGGAAATCTTGATTTGTTACTTTAATTAACAAACATGGCAAAGATCAACACAATTGGAATTCATCATTTTTTGTTTAATTTCATACTATTTTAATTATTTTAGTGGGAAACGGAAAGGTCCTTTTAAGGTGGGCATGGTAATTGTCACACCAAAATAATCCAATTACGTCTAAACTCTAATCATCCAATAAGAACTCCTCTTAACTATTAATGCATGTTATATTCATCTTACTCCAAAACTAATTATTGATAGTTTTGCATAAACAAGCGCAGGCATATTAATTAACCCTTCTTTCATGGATTTAAAAAAGGTATCACAAATGGAAAATATCTACTGCCAATAAAGTTTTGTGGGCTCCTATTAAATAGCCAGCCTTTTTTTTTTTTTTTTCCTTATCCTTGTATTTTACTCATTCCATTTTTTATCTCAATTTCTTCTTGAGCCACCTTCTTTCAATTGACCCAATGATAATTAGGAATGTGTTTTGTTCAAAAAATCCTCAATTTTCAATTTTAAAAAATAACAAAACAGTATGTTTATCCAAAATAAAGTTCAATTGGATATTTTAGTATAAAAATGCATGAAATCCTAGTAAAATTAAAAAAATAAGCACATGATTTTTTAGCAAAGGGATCATTCCGTATCCAAGTGGATTTGTTTTTTGTCCCTGCTAAGTGGTTAAATAGAATAAATCACTACAAAAAAATATAAAATTGCCTACACAAATTGTCAATATGACTACAAAATTTCCCAATGGAAAGTTATTAAATGAAGTAAGAGTAGGTCTTGTATGAGACCGTCTCATGGTATGAGACAATGAAAATAGATATAACTAGGCATTGACTTATTCACACTTTGGTAGGAGTGTGTGATAATTTGTGTGGTCTCATACCATGAGACGATCCCATACAAGTTTTTGAAAATTCTAAAGTGTTTGAAAATTTTAAATTAATCAATTATAATATATTTGGAAGGAGTAGTAAGGAGTTGCTTTTGAATTATGAAAATCAATTCTTGGTGGGTTACTTCATTTTAATTATAATATTTTCCTATATATTTGTAAATTGAATTATTTAAGTGAATTTTTTAAATACTTTTCACTTTTAAAATCACTTTATTTTAAAATACTTTTTTTTTTTTTTACCATAATCACTTAGCTTCAATTTTAATTTTACAATAGAATTTTAAAACCCAATGGACTTTAATTAGATGCTGGATTTTTCAAGATTTGGGCCTAAATATTTCTCCATAATAGGCACCTAATTGGGCCACTACCATTACATTATGTAATTTTAGATAATTTTTTTAGGGGTAATGTTCTAATCGTTTTTTCGAACAAATGACAAATGTTCTAAAAAAATTCTCGAACAAAAATTTAGTGATGAAAATATCCGTGCCCCATATCATTTTTTCTCTTGATTTTGATTCCCTTTTCGAATATATTATCCCACTGTTTTTGTTTTCATAACTGGACCAATAATTAAATTGGATTGGGCACGGTTGCAAGTCTAACCAGTTGGATCAGTTGAACTGGCAGTCCAATCGTCAAAATGATATCTGCCTGTTTTTTTTTATATCTAGAAAAATGTTTCATGTATTACATAAGAAGATAAATGTTTATAAATATTTCATATATTACATTAAAATATAAATATATGCACTTATATGAGAATAAGTGTTCACATATTTGTAGAGGGAACAAATTACAAATGGTCCGGTAACTTTGCCAAAGTCTATAAATAGACCTCTAAGTCTATAAATTCACGATTTAAAAACCCCAATTCTCGGGGTAGGTGTAATAGAAACATGAAATTCTTCTTGGATGTGTGACAGTTCAAACAATATTAGTGACAACCCTCAACGTAACCAAAATGAAAAATTAGGGTAACTTTCCGGTCAAATTTTAAATTTTCCGGCGAAAAGGATCAAAATTGATAAAATAAAAACTTACAAGACCATTTGTAATTTTTTTTTTTTCTTTATTGGTAGGTATGTCCTTTGTTGAGTAAACCTTAAATTGTCATCCGAGACTTGGCGATGATTGCAACCTACCTACTAATATCCAGAGGCTGGAAAATTTAAATATTTGACTCATCATCAACACTATAAAAATATTAATAGTTCAAGGCCCAAATAAATTAGGCCCATTCCTTGGGCCCAAATTTCAAATTAAAGGCTGCTCATTTGCTTTGGGTTTTACCTTGAGAAACTAATTAAAGGGTTCGACTATATACTCCTCTATGTTTATTAGATACCCCCACCCACTTAATTATTCACTTTATTTTAAATAATTATTAAATACACCTCCTGATATATTTATACGATACACCCCCACAAACCATTTTCCTGTCATAATGTTTACACTGCTTTTGATATCCATTTTAGCGTCGACAAACCGATGAGCCACCAACAACAACGAGCCACCGACAATGCCCCACAAAACCAAATTAAACTCTTCCCTATCGTTATTTTTTTGTCCTTCTGCACGTCGACACGAACCAAGTGCTTCTGCACGACGAGATGAAGCGTTGACCCAGAACTCACGGCGGTGAAACACCGATAATGACGAGATTTTGCAAACAATGATTTAAAAAAAACTCTGGCTTAAACTTTTCGAATCTGGTATTTCGAAAAAAAGGTTAGGGTTTCGAAAAACACTTGTCGAAAAATGACAAATATTTCGGCAAAATATTTTCGAAAATCTATATTTCGACAAGATTTTGTCGAAACCCTAACCATATTTCGACAAGTTTTTGCCGAAATCTTAATCATTTTTCAAAAAATCAAGTTCAAAAATTTAGTATCGGGATTCCTTTCCCGAAAAAATATAGCAATTGCCCTCGAAAAATTAAATCCCTATTATATGCTTTACTCAAATATTGGTCAAATGGTGATGCTTAGGGTGAGGATATTGCGCATCCAAGTGGATTTGTTTTTTGTCCCTGCTAATTAGTTGTAGGCCAAAAAAATTCCAACATTTTGTGCATAAAAATGTATAAAATAAATAATAAACAATACTTAACATTCAAAACTAGGGTTTATGATTCTATGAAATAAGAAATAATGAAAATCATACATGTGTGTTTTGAAACCCTTTCATTTTCTCCAAATTCTCGTTGAAAAATATGAAATAATCGTTGTGGTGTTGTCTGGTTGTGCTATAGTAGTGACAACGTGAATATGTGTTCTTCACGATGAAGATGATGAATATTTGGAAAGAGCCTACTCCGATCTCTACTTTAAGAACGTCAAGGCTAAGAAGGGGCGGTTCACTGGATTGGGCAATTTTGGAAATAGCATACTCCGATCTCGTGGACCCGGCTCATCCTCCTCCCAGTCCTCCATCGACTCTCATCCCAGCGACATCGAGAGACAGCTCTCGACTGCCGTCAAGCAGATGAAGCTCCTCCAGCAGTTAGAGGCGCAGCGACAGGCGCAACTGGAAGAACAACTGGAGTACGATAGGAGGCGACGAGCAGCGGAGCTGGAGGCGCAGCGGAAGAATACAAAGGAGATGAACAACTGGTGGAGGACGGTTTACTCCACATTAGATGGAGCGATACGACCACCACCGGACCCGGTGAAGCCCGTCATCCCGTCGCCCCCGCCGGAGCTCCAAAGGTCGGAGGATGAAGAGAGTGAGGATCGCGGTTTCAATTCCGATGATACAGGGGCTTGATTTTTATTATCTTGTTTTATTGAATTTTTCATTATGTTGAACAACTTTAATTCTCTTTTTTTGTTAATTTTATATTTTTATTATATTTTTGTGCAAATTTTATATTTTTATTATAATTTACATGTTTTAGTTTACAAACAAACAAAAAAAAACTTACTAATACATATTTGATAACAAAAAAAAATATAATTGGTAACAATATTTATTAAAACAAGTTAGAAACGAAAATGAATTAATTTGATGAATAATAAAAAAAAGAATGACTCAATTTGGATACGTATACAACTAATTACGTATAAGTGAAAGGATTATAATATTAATTATGCGTTTTCCGAATTGGTAACAACATTTATTAAAACAAGTTAGAAACGAAAAGGAGTTAATTTGATGAATAATAAAAAAAGAATGACTCAATTTGGATACGTATACAATTAATTACGTACAAGTAAACATATTATAATATTAATTACGCATTTTCCGAATTAAATAAATTTACAAAATAAAAAAATATAATTGGTAACAACATTTATTAAAACAAGTTAGAAACGAAAAAGAATTAATTTGACGAATAATAAAAAAATGGCTCAATGTGGATACATATACAATTAATTACGTACAAGTGAACTGATTATAATATTAATTACGCGTTTTCCGAATTAATTAATTTTACAAAGCAAAAAAAATATAATTGGTAACAACATTTATTTAAACAAGTTAGAAATGAAAAAGAATTAATTTGATGAATAATAAAAAAAGAATGACTCAATTTGGATACGTATACAATTTATTACGTACAAGTGAACGGATTATAATATTAATTACGCATTTTTTCGAATTAAATAAATTTACAAAACAAAAAATATATAATTGGTAACAACATTTATTAAAACAAGTTTGAAATGAAAATGAATTAATTTGACGAATAATAAAAAAAGAATGACTCAATTTGGATCCGTATACAATTAATTACGTACAAGTGAACGGATTATAATATTAATTACGCGTTTTCCGAATTAAATAAATTTACCAAACAAAAAATATATAATTCGTAACAACATTTATTAAAACAAGTTAGAAACGAAAATGAATTAATTTGATGAATAAAAAAAAAAAAGAATGACTCAATTTAGATACATATACAATTAGTTGCAAGAAATCGAACAAAAGAAGCAAGTGTCCTAACGGTTTATGCCCTCTCTATATGCAAGAGAGGCCATGGGTTCAATTTTCCTTGGATGCGAAATTGGAATTAGTTGTTCTAGGCCCAGTAGAGCTAATATAGAAGTTGGGCCGGAGTATATAGCTTGGGGGCAAATGGCCCAGTGGTTCGCACCCGCCCCGGGTGCCCCGGGGGTCCGAGTTCGAACCACACGAGCCACTTTTTTATTGTTCCAGGTACATGTCCGTCGTAAATCATAAATTGACGGTTTTGTGCCCGTCGTAAATATTTTTCAGGCTGATTGAAAAAATGAAAATCGGCTACTTTTAACGACGGCTTTGTGTCCGTCGTAAAGTATGATAACCTGCCGGGTCAGATTTACGACGCCTTTGTCCGTCGTAAATTTACGATGGCATTCCAAAAGACGTCGTAAATTTTAGCTACGATCAATTTGACTACGGGTCCTTGTCCGTCGTTAAACCCGTCGCTAATTACAAGTAGCGACGGATACTCCCGTCGTTAATCGCCGCTTTTTTTGTAGTGACTTTATCACTAAATACTAATTAACATTTTTTTTGTAAAACCCGTGCAAACAGTATAGCAAACAAGTTTGGGACAGAGGGAGTAATACTTGGTTTTCCTTTGAATTTTTAACAATACTTCAATTTTATCTTCATGATTATAACGGAATGAAACTCAATTACTGTAGATTGGATTTTGTTCTGAATCACCTACTTATTCTTGGTTTGACTTATATAGTATAAAATATTTTTGATTTTTTTAATATAATATACTCATAATATCAACACTTGAAAAATAAATTAAATTGCCTACTTAGGTCACTATCTTTTATGTTGAGCAAACTTAGGCCAAATAAAACCTTATTATGATGCATCCAGTTAACCTAAATTTGCCAAAATTAAAAGATAGTGTCCTAATTGTGCAATTTTTAAAAATAATGTCCTAATTTTACAAACTCGAGAAGATAGTGTTCCAATTTTACAAGTCCGTAAAGATAATGTCTTAATTTTGCGAACACCTATAAAGTAATTATATCCTAAAAAATCAATTTTCCCAAAGATATATATCACCCTATATTTTTCAATAGCCATGATCCTTAGTTATATCCTTAAAAAAAAAAAAAAATCAAATTTCCCAAAGATATATATCACCCTATATTTTGCAGCCTTTATTCTTCATTAGTTTGGTCAATTGGTCATTAGTCTTGAGTATTTTCTGCCACGTGTACCAATGCCCCACACCAAAGTGGAGTTGATTTGAGTATTTTCACCAGATTAGTCACACAAAAGATGTGTGTACTTTTTCTGTCCCCATTTTTTGTTTTTTTTGGATTTAATTCTATTAATACCAAATTAGCCAATCCATTCTTTACATTGAATATGTTCTCAACGCCTGGAAATTTTGGTAATTACTTTGCAATTATGCTCTATAACAATGGCAACAGCGACATCTCATCAAACCAACATTTTTTTGTTGGCAAAAACTTGTATGAGACCGTCTCATGGCATGAGACCATACAAATTAACACATACCCTCTACCAAAATATTAATGAGTCAATGTCCTAGTTACACTCATTTCCATTGTCTCGTGATATGAGACGGTCCCATATAAGACCTACTTTTTTTTTGTTTTAAGGGAAATTTCCTTTTTCTTTTTTTATTTCAAGTCCGAAATCAAATGGATTTATTTATTATCCCATACTAATTGGCTAAATAAAAAAAAAAAAAAATTGGATCATTCCCTAACCAAGTGGATTTACTTTTTGTCCCATACTAATTGGTTAATTAACAATCAACAATCAACATGGCAAAGATGGCAAAGATCAACACAATCGGAATTCATCATTTTTTGTTTAATTTCATACTATTTTAATTGTTTTAGTGGAAAACAGAAAGGTCCTTTTAAGGTGGGCATGGTATTTGTCACACCCTAAACTCTAATCATCCAATAAGAACCCCTCTTAACTATTAATGCATGTTATATTCATCTTACTCCAAAACTAATTATTGATAGTTTTGCATAAACAAGCGCAGGCATATTAATTAACCCTTCTTTCATGGATTTAAAAAAAAAGGTATCACAAATGGAAAATATCTACTGCCAATAAAGTTTTGTGGGCTTCTATTAAATAGCCAGCCTTTATTTTTATTTTCCTTTTCCTTGTATTTTACTCATTCCATTTTTTATCTCAATTTCTTCTTGAGCCACCTCTTTCAATTGACCTCAATGATAATTAGGAATGTGTTTTGTTAAAAAAAATCCTCAATTTTCAATTAAAAAAAAAAAACAAAACAGTATGTTTATCTAAAATAAAGTTCAATTGGTTATTTTAGTATAAAAATGCATGAAATCCTAGTAAAATTAAAAAAATAAGCACATGGATTTTTAGCAAAGGGATCATTCCGTATCCAAGTGGATTTGTTTTTTGTCCCTGCTAATTGGTTAAATAGAATAAATCACTACAAGAAAATATAAAATTGCCTACAAAAATTGTCAATATGACTACAAAATTTCCCAATGAAAAGTAATTAAATGAAGTAAGATTAGGTCTTGTATGAGACAATGGAAATGGATATAACTAGGCATTGACTCATTAACACTTTGGTATGGGTGTGTGTTAATTTGTATGATCTCATGCCATGAGACGATCCCATACAAATTTTTGAAAATTCTAAAGTGTTTGAAAATTTTAAATTAATCAATTATAATTTATTTGGAAGGAGTAGTGAGGAGTTGCTTGAAAATCAATTCTTGGTGGGTTACTTCATTTTGATTATAATATTTTCCTATATATTTGTAAATTGAATTATTTAAGTGAGTTTTTTAAATACTTTTCATTTTTAAAATCACTTCATTTTAAAATACTCTCCTTTTTTTTATTTTTTTACCATAATCACTTAGCTTCAATTTTAATTTTACAACAGAATTTTAAAACCCAACGGACTTAAATAAGATGCTGGATTTTTCAAGATTTGGACCTAAAAATTTCTCCATAATAGGCACCTAATTGGGCCACTACCATTACGTTATGTAATTTTAGATATTTTTGTAGGGGTAATGTTCTAATCGTTTTTTCGAACAAATGACAAATGTTCTAAAAAAAATTCTCGAACAAAAATTTGGTGGTGAAAATATCCGTACCTACTTATTAAATTTGCCCCATATCATTTTTTCTCTTGATTTTGATTCCCTTTTCGAATATATTCTCCCACTGTTTTTGTTTTCATAACTGGACCAATAATTAAATTGGATTGGGCACGGTTGCAAGTCTAACCAGTTGGATCAGTTGAACTGGCAGTCCAATCGTCAAAATGATATCTGCCTGTTTTTTTTAATATCTAGAAAAATGTTTCATATATTACATAAGAAGATAAATGTTTAAAAATATTTCATATATTACATTAAAATATAAATATATGCACTTATATTACATTTAAATATTTGACTCATTATCAACACTATAAAAGATTAGAGTAGGGATATTTTCACCCCCAAAATTTAGTTGTTCATTCCCCCAAATTTTTGTTCGAGAAATTTTTTAGAACATTTGTCATTTGCTCGAAAAAATGACTAGAACATTATTCATCCCCATAAAAATATCTAAATGTTCTAATCGTATTTTAGAACAAATTACAAATGTTCTAAAAAAAAAAATCAAACAAAAATTTAGGGGTGAATAACTAAATTTTGGGGGTGAAAATATCCCCACTCAAAAGATTAATAGCTCAAGGCCCAAATAAATTAAGCCCATTCCTTGGGCCCCAATTTCAAATTAAAGGCTGCTCATTTTCTTTGGGTTTTACCTTGAGAAATTAATTAAAGGGTCCGACTATATACCCCCATGTTTATTAGATACCCCCACTCACTTAATTACCCACTTTATTTTAAATAATTATTAAATACACCACATTAATAATGTTCAATTGGTTATTTTAAGTATAAAAATGCATGAAATCCTAGTAAAATTAAACAAATTAAGCACACAAATTTCTAGCCAAGGGATCATTCCGTATCCAAGTGGATTTGTTTTTTTTCCCTGCTAATTAGTTAAACAAACAAAATGGATCATTCCATTGTTTTGTGGTATGGGCTTCTGATTTCTTTTCCTTGTATTAATCAAATTCAACAAGGGCCCTACTATATACATTTTCATTAATAATAAATACACTTACATTTATTATATTCTACCTATTATACCCTTCTAAAAAAATCCTAAATAATTTCCTCCTCACTTTACTGTCTTCCTCTCTTGTCTGCGGTCTGTTACTATTTTTCAAAATTGGGATACAAACTTCATCGCCCCAGAGCTGCCACCCGCCGCCGCCACCACCGTGCCCGCGGCGCCGCCACCTTGCACAACCTGTCCATCCCTTTTGCTATATGTTCTAAACCGCCAACCGCCGGCGGCCGCGCCCATACCGCCGTCTAACATCCACCGCAATAACTGTCGGCCGCGCCTACAGCACCGTCCAAATCCCACAACCCCTCTCTCTCACCGATTGATTGCCGCCGCTTAATTTCTCTATTATTTTTCTTGTTTTTTCTATTTTTTTCTCATTCTTGTTTTGTTCAATTTCTCTCTGCCTCCCTCTTCTCTCTTTCTTTTTTCCTCAAATTTTTTAGTGAGATTTAAAATGTGATAAAAGATAAACCAGAAATTCTTTTTGGAGCAAACCTTGTGGCAGACGAGGGCAATATAAGATTTTTATATTTTTTTTCTATGTTTAGAGGTGTATCTCTAATTTATGGAGGTGTATATATCCAGACTCATTCAACAATTGGGACTATTACTTTGGGCTAACCAAATTTGCTTCCACTATACTGAATATTCAGGCCTAGGTTATATATTGTTTTGTTAATACACTTCAACCAAAATATATTAGGAAAAAAATTCAAGATTCTTTCATAAAAAAATAAAATTTAAATATTTAGTGTTTTTTTTTTTTTTTTTTGTATTTTAGAAAAAAAAAATCAAAATTTATCAACTTATTCAGATTTTTTTCTCTGAACCTTTTACGGAAGAGGATATTAAGTAGCTCACCTTTATATTTTTTTCCCTTTCCTCGTATATTACTCATTCCACTTTTGATTTCAATTTCTTCACAAATCACTTTTTCAAAAATCATATTAACAAAAGATAGGCATGTGTTTTATTTCAAAAATCCTCAATTTTCAATTAAATAAAAATAACAAAACAATATTTTTACCTAAATAAAGCGCAATTAGTTTAGTTATTTTAGTATAATAATGCATGAAATCCTAACAAAATAATAAAATTAAGCACATAAATGTAGGGAGGTCTAATTTTTCGCTCCCAAGTGTGAGTATGAGTTCATTTTTTGATTGTATATTATATTTTCGCATCATAGTCCTTGACTTCTTGTGGCAATTATTTTTAATACCAAATTGACTATATTTGTAGACATTGATTGGTTGGTCCTAGGCATTTTTTTGGTCTCGAAAATGGAGGGAATATACACTTGTTTGCTCTTTTAACTTTGGTTATATTTGGTTTCGTAATGTTATCTTTGAAATTTTAAATTTAGTCCTATAACTTACAAAAAAATTGTATTTTTGTTCAGTTACTTGCTACACTAGGTAATTCTTCTAGTGAAGCTGACGTGACACCTCTTTTTTAAAATTTATAGGACTAAATTAAAGGAAGAGTTACTTTGTATAGAAGGTTATAAGACAAAAATACAATTTTTAAAGTTATAGGATGGAATTCAAAGTACAAAGTTAACAGGACGAAAATCAAAGTTAACAAAAATTAAAGAAAAGAAATGTACATTTTCCCAAAAATGGATGATAAATTAGTACGCATAGTCCAATTTAATGGGCGGGTTATACGAGGGTGGCACTGGGCTGGACCAAAACAATAACATATACATATAAAAATGTGGGAAAATACATTTTTTTGTCTTTTAACTTTGATTGATTTAGATTTTCATCCTGTTAACTTTGAAATTTTGAATCTCATTCTATAACTTACAAAAATTGTGTTATTCGTCCTATTAACTTTGGAATTTTGGATTTCGTCCTATAACTTATAAAAAAAATTGTGTTTTTTCGACCTATAACTAACAAAAAATTAGTAAATCTGACGTGGCACCAATTTTTTGTAAGTTATAGGATGAAATTCAAAATACCAAAGTTAGCAGGACGACAAATACATTTTTTGTAAGTTATAAGATGAAACTCAAAATTCTAAAGTTAAGTGGACGAAAATCAAAATCAACCAAAGTTAAAGTATAAAAAAGTGCATTTTTCCTAAAAATGTCTTTAAGTTAATTTAATAAGCTGAACCATCCAAAATAAAATTATGAAAGTTGAGCCCGTCCCAAATATAATTTAACAATGCAATGGTCACTCCGAATAATCAGAGAATGGGTCGAAAACATTGATGAAAGATTAAGTTGTATTGATAAAATTTTTGGCTCTTATCCTTATTAATCTATGTAGAATAATTTTTTAAAAGACTATGAACTAAGAATTATTAAAAGAAAATCACGTTCTTAAATTTTGGTTTAAGAAATATATACTTATTTATTAGAGGTTTTTTGGACTGTGATAAAGGGTAAAAATGGAGAAAACATATAAATTATAAAAAAAAAAAAAAATTAGAAATAAGACATCACTTATTTAGATCGAACGAAGTACCAAAAATCCCCTAACACATGAACAAATTTATTTCTTAGCGTTTATCTCGTGAAATATTGCACTGTATAAATAGATGATAAAAAAAATCTCACGAGTCTCAAAATAGGAATGCTATAATACAAAATATATATATATATAATGACAATATCATATATATTATGTTTGCTGCAATTATTTTTTCTCTAGCTTAAAGTGTCTTCAATGACAATAATTTTTAAGAGTTTATATTACAAATCGTCTTATAGCTTTTTGACAAAACAAATTTAGTTCCAAAAATTAATTTTTTAAGCAAATTATTAATTAATCCCAAATTATCTACCAAAGTTGAATTTTGATCTCAAACCGTCCGGAAAAATCAATACATTGTCGTTTTGAATTTTGGGGATTTATGCCAAGAGTGTTTATATGGCATCCATATATTCTAGTTGTATATATTTGATTTTTTCTTTTTATTTAGGATTTCTAAATATACATGATATGTAATAAAATTGTAAAAAAAAAAAAAAAATCAATATAAGTCGCAGCCATAAACATCACACCAGCACCTTTGTTGAAAATCACCAAATTCGGACTTCAAAGTGACATTGTTTCACTTTTTACCATCGATTTGGGACCAAAATTGGACACTATCAAAGAAATTAGGACTGAATCTCATATAAATTAATTTTGGGACTAAATCTATTTTGCCATAAAGTTATGGAATTATTTGTAATTTAAACTCAGTCTTTAATGATAATAATATGATCTTGTAGTGAAAATTATTTAGACTATTCTAGATTTTTTAGTGTATGTCAATAGAGATATTTAACTAGAAAAACTATAATGACATTATTGTAATGACAATTTTTTGTAGTTCTTATGGGTCAAATGCGTTCCTAAAAATATATTATTTCATTAGCTAAAAAAGAAAAAAAATCAAATAGACATATTTTAATAGAGTGAATTATATGTGGGGCGTGAGAAAAATAGTTTTTTGGTCCCACAACTTGTCTAGTGTCCAATTTTGGTCCGAAGAAAATTAACTTTTCAATTTTGGTCCCATAACTTATTGAATAGTCCAATTTTGATCCCAAGTGGGACCAAAATTGGACGATTCAATAAGTTATGGGACCAAAATTGAAAAGTTAATTTTTTTGGGACCAAAATTAGACACTAGATAAATTACGGGACCAAAATACCACTTTTATGCACCTTCTTAATTAATATTGTGCTCTAGGATAATAGTCGATACAACAAAAACACGATACAATGTGTTAATTCCATTGATATAAATACAAATATTTGAAAAACATCTATAAAACGTTAAAAAGAAAAACCCAATATTTTTCAATTCGAATAATTATAATTTAAGATGAATTACAAAGCTCTCATAAAATACTAATAATGAAATTTTAATTATTAACTAAGAATTTATATCGCGAATCTACATATATAATTAATTAAATAATGTTTGATATATGTGTACATATATATATATATATATATATATATATATATATATATGGTGAGAAAAGAAAAAAATAATAATGAATACGAAAAAATATTTTTTGTCTCTAACTTGTTTGGTGTCCAATTTTGGTACCAAAAAAATTAATTATTCAATTTTGGTCCCGTAACTTATTAAATTGTCCAATTTTGGTCCCATTTGGGACCAAATTTGGACGATTCGATAAGTTATGGGACCAAATTTGAAAAGTTAATTTTTTTGGGACCAAAATTGGACACTAGACAAGTTGCGGGACCAAAAAACTATTTGTCTCTGTGGGGCGTTCTTATACATAAAAATAAAAACGTACACCGATATAATATTTTGGATAATGTCTTAATTTCTTTCAAGAAATGATTAAATTGGCGCTTGTTTTGAATTTTTCAATGTGAATAAGAATTAAAATTTCGTTTCCATATAAACCCTTGGATATATTGAAAGACGAGTGATTATATTCATAGTGGTTAACATCACTAGTGCCGTGCACTAGTTTTTTTTTTTTTTAAAAGGGCAAAAAATGAGGGTTTTCATGGTGGCGTAGAAAATAATTGAAAAGAGAATTATAAAAAAATAGATGAATAATCAAATGAGATAACGATTATCTTATTCTTTAGAAAAAATAGCATTGTTTATTATCATTTGCTTCCATTAACTAAGTATAATAACCCTATATGTATCCTATTTTCATTACCATGTAACAATTTCCCGCAACATCAATAAATTCATGAACCATAAATTCTCCATATATATAAGATCATCGCAAACATTTTTTTGTCACGGGGATATATTCAAAATAAATTTTTATTTTCTAAAATATAATAAAATCTCATCATGCCACGTTGCATGAGTAAAGATATGCATAATAATTTATTTTTTCCAAAAATAAAACATTATTTTCCAGGGCCGAATGCCATCCAAGCTCCTACCAGGCCCGATTGTTGGCAACATCTTTCAACTTTTGGTTCTAAACCAAACAAATCACTCGCAAACTATCAAGAAAATACGGCTAGGAAGCATAACAACTGTAGTTATGTTATCTTCTAAAACTGCAAAAATCGTGAAGCAACACATCGCCACTACAAAAAACACACATTTTAACGGCGAAAATGTGCGATGGATATTGCTTCCGTTGCAAATATTTGTGTTTTACGACGGATTTGCGACGAACATTAACCAGAAGTCGTAAAGGTATAAGATTTGCGATTGGACGGGATAAATCCATCGCAAATTCTTAGTGTTACGACAGAAATGACCGTCGCAAATTAAGTTGTTGTTGGCCTTCACCCTCCCCGCCAATATTTACCATGGGAAATCCGTTGTAAAATTCAAATTTGTAATTCAAAATCTAATCGTTTGACTGAAACCTTTTGAAAACGGTGCAAATTTATTGCGGCCGATACTTTTTGCGACGGGCAAACCCGTCGTACATTTCAACTTTGTGATTTGCGACGGACAAAGCCGCCGCAAAAACCGAACCGTTGGACCGTAACCCTTCGGAAAACGGTGCAAATTAAATTTCGTCGATTAATTTGCAACGGTCGTATATTTTAAATTGAATATTTGTGACGGCTTGTCCATCACAAATCACAAAAAACAGCGCCGTTTTGTTGCTAAAGGCGGCAAGTTTTGTGAAAAAAATTCCCCTATTTAAGCAGCGGTCAGCGAGCTCAATATCCACTCAAGAGGGAGAAGAGAGGAAGAAGAAAAGAAGGAAGAAAGGAAAAGGGCCGGCGAGCTTCAGTCACTCATGAGTCAATCTTTCCGATTAAAGTTCTCATTTCGTTGATCTCCACACAATAATGGTAATTTTATTTTATTTTTTAGCGTTTAAATTTTAATTTAAAGCATGTTAATTAATCTTTAGATTTTTGTATAATTATGAGTATAAATTTAGTATATGATTAAGCATGTTATTGTATTAGTATAGATTATCCGTTTATATGTGATTAAGCATGTGAGTTTTAGTATAAATTCTTTATTTTAGTATATGATTTTTGTATAATTATTTAAATTCTAAAGCATGTTAATCATTGATAAAGTATATATGTGGATTGATTGCTATTATATTGCATGTATTACATTTTTAATATTTGAGAATAATTGTTTAGATTTTTATATATATTGATTGTTGTTATATTGAAGGTGTATGTAGGAGAAACAAAAAGTTAGAATCAAATTAGAAGCGAAAAGAAATTAATTTGATAAATTATAAAAAAAAATGAGTAATTTTGGATACATATACAATTAATTGCGTACAAATGAAAGAATTATAAGTTTATGTGTTGAAATATATAATTTTACAAAATAAAAAATAAAGTTGGTCACGACATTTATTTAAACAGGCTAGAAAAGAAAAGAAATTAATTTGATGAACTATGTAAAAAAAAAAAATTGGATACATAAACAATTAATTGAAAGAAAATAAATCATAGAACTAAGTGTCCCAACGGCGTGCGCCCTTTCCACATGCATAAGGGCCCGTTCCGGGTGCGCAAAGGGCCTAGGGTCGAACCACATGGACCTTTTTTTGTCCCAGGCTCATGACGGACACGTTGTGATGGATACATATCCGTCGAAAAGTTTTCGGGAAAAATTAAAATACCAAATTTAATGCAATTATTTGCGAATGTCATGTGTTTGACTGATATGATTATTTATGCTCTAATATGATTATTATTATTATTATAGTAGTTTTCAAAATTGTATGGATTGGGAACATGAATATGTAGCATAAATGTTTTGACGCGTGTATTTATTGGTATTTACGAATTTAAAAATTTTAGCACTGGTTCTTTGAACAAATGACCTTTGTTCGATTTTTCTATGAACATATGTCGCATTTTCATATCAGGATTTTCGAACAATTTGTTCATAATTTTTTTGAACATTATATAAATTTTCGAAATATATTTTCAAACATATCTTACATTTTTATTTTATTTTTTCGAACAACAAACAGCCCACTGTGCGGTCTCGAGTGGATGACAAATCCTTGTGAAAAAGATACTCGTTCAAATTGGTATGTGGTCGGTGTACGCTATATTTTTTTAGTGTAGAAAAACTCAAAGGCATTTTAGGTTATTAATTGGGATATATACTCATCTTATTTAGAATTTAATAAATTAATGGGTGCACTCCCATTAAAATGGGATACAAATAATCGTACCCATATGAGCTGGAAATTAAACAGAAAATGGGCCTTAAATTTTTTTTATCAAATCAATTCGCAGGGAGAGTTAAATGAGGTGATGTGGGCAGTGGCGGATCCAGAAAATTGAATTAGGGTATGCACAACTATGATAATGCTAAAATAATCTACAAATTTTAGTATGCACTTGGATTTTAAGCTCAATTTTGACTTCAATTATTGATTTCTACTTGAGATATTTTTTTCAAACTCCAAGTGCATATCATGCACTCAAGTGCAAAAAAGAATTACTAAAAAAAATATAAACAAAAAATAGGCAATCTAAAATTTTAAAACATATAATATTAAAAATTACAAACAAAAATGTTATTGTTATCTAGAGAAAGATTACAGTCGTTCTCAAAGAGTTTTCATACTTTAAAAGTAGTTAAAAATGTCATTATAACTAATCACTAGAAAATCACAATTCAGCATTTATACAATATAAGAGTTTAGTAATTTATTAAGACAAAATATTACATGAAATTAGTTTATAGTAAATTTATCATGAAACAGTTTAAAAGTATCAAATATTTAATCAGAAATATCAAAAATCTCACCAGGAGTATTAAAAACCAACTCTTTTATTAATATTTGGGAAAATTGGTTTTTTTGTCCTTTAAGTTTGGTCAATTTTATTTTTCGTCCTCTAACTTTTGACTTTATTTTTTAGTCCGATAACTTTTAAAAAATTAACATTTTCGTCCTAAAACCAATAATTTTTTAGTCCTAAAATTAACATTTTAGTCCGATAACTTATGTTTTAGGACGAAAACGTTAATTTTTTTAAAGTTATCGGACTAAAAAATAAAGTCAAAAGTTAGAGGACGAAAAACAAAGTTGACCAAACTTAGAGGATAAAAAACTCTATTTTCCCTTAATATTTTAAATATTATAACATATATACTATATATAATAGTACTACTATATAGTATATATACTAACTCACATACCCTTTGGCTATGTTGCATCCACCACTGGATGTGGGCAACTAAGGTATGAATGAAGCAAGTTGCTCAGATGTGACAATATTATTTTTAAAATAACAAAAAATATATCTTAATAATGACTCTCCGTTACCTGTGTAGTCAAGCCGCATTGCACCATTTTACAAATGGAGCGGATATGAATATCTAAGGTGATGCTTGGTAAATTTGGAGGAATGGGAAAAAATATGAAAAAAAAGGTATGGGTTTAAGAGGGTTAAGAATGACACTCATTTGTTTAATTTAATTGAAGAATAGTTAATTCCTCACTTTGAGGGTTCATTCTGTTGTAAATAATTGCGTAAATTAAAGGCAAACGATTTGATCACTCAGTTCGTCGGGAACGAATACGTCTGGGGGTGAGTCAAGCCAGGAGTTTCACTAATGTTCTTGTGTATGAGTGTTTACAATTTTGAGTATAATGATATATTTATAAGAATAAAACCCTAGTCTAAGATATGAAGCCCATTAATAAATATTTGCGACGGACTATTTCTGTCGCAAATATTATTGACCCGATCGGGTCTGACCCGAATAAATTGTGACGGATTATTGTCCGTCGCAAATGTTGATCGACCCGGTCGGGTCTGACCCGGCTATTTTGCGATGACTCTGTCCGTTGTTAATTTGCGACGGATGGCAAAATTCCGTCGCAAAAATTAGCTACGGGTGTTTTAACAACGGACGCTTGTCCGTCGCAAAATTCGTCGCAAAACACTGTTTGCGACGGATTTTCCGTTACAAATTTCGTCGCTAAACAATGTTTTTTTTGTAGTGATTTTCAAGTGTATAAATACTCACTCCTAATTCAAAATTGAGAGAACATACAAAAATTTGAGTTGCTGCATTAAATGGTCGAATAACCACTGCAGAAATAAAATTTCTATGCAGAGGATCGCATTTTTCAAATTAAGAACTTTTCGTGTTACCTATGTAGAATAATTTTTTTTAGAGACAATGAATTAAGAATTCTTAAAAGAAAATCACGTGCTTAATTTTTTGTGGAGCCTAACAAAGAAGAGGATTATGTTCGTAGATGAGTGAAAAGGAAACAACATGGGCTAATTAATTTCGTATCAATTGGCAGCCCATTAGCAATTCTTTTCGGCCCAGAGTTAATAAGGATATGAGCACAATGTTTTATCAATTCCACTCCATCTTTTATCAATGCACTCAATTCAAAATATGTTCACAGAAAAATTCAAAAAAAATAAAATAAATAAATTCCGATTAGTTCAGTAATCAGATGGACATATTCCCAGAGACGCTGATGATTAAAAAAAATATAAAATTAGAATAGAAAAACAAACCTTCCCTCGTTATTGGAGTTAATTGTACTTTTAGTTCCAAAAGAATATGTTCATTTTAAAATGATAATTTTTTTTGTATGTGTAGTTTATTTGGATACTTTTGGTCCCAAGAGTTAAAAATAACTGCAGTTTTGGTCCCAAGAAAATGAATAAGTATTTTTTATCCCAAAAGAATATGATAAATTTGCATTTGGTTCTAAAAATTATCTAATGAGATTTTTTGCTTAACACGCTTGATTTAAACTAGGTAAAGAATTCCTCATTCTCAACTAGCTTTATTTTATTTATTTTTTTAAAGGGAAATGCATTAATAATCATGAAGCATGGAACAAATCTGTCATTACAACATCAAACAGTGTTTGAAGGAGCAACAACAAAATAATAAAGGTCTACACAAGTGAGACCAAAATTAGCTAATTTATGGACAACAATATTATCGTCCGTCTAAAACGTCTCCGCCACTTGCTAATATTCCGAACTGTGAAGGGTCAAATGTGAAGTATGTAATCTGCTGGGCTTAATTCAGTAGGAAGCTATGTTGGTAAAGTGTTAGCCGTGGGAGTTAGTGAATTTGGAGTACCAGAAGAGGTGAACCAGATGAGGTTGACCAGAGAAGCCTGACCAGAGGAGTCT
This sequence comes from Ballota nigra, assembly GCA_947034835.1. Classification (NCBI taxonomy): domain Eukaryota; kingdom Viridiplantae; phylum Streptophyta; class Magnoliopsida; order Lamiales; family Lamiaceae; genus Ballota; species Ballota nigra. The sequence continues at coordinate 100,456,416 of OX344724.1, read as the reverse complement.
GGCAGGTGAGCTATCAGAGGAGGTCCATCAGGTGAGGTCTGGTCAGACGAGTCTGGTAGATAAGTCATCAGAGGAGGTCTATCAGAGGAGGTCTGGGACCAGAGGTCATCTGGTGAAAAAGGACCAGAGCCAGAGGAGGTTTCTCATCTGATCCTGAAGTCCGTAATTCGCAAAGTACACCAAATTGATGCTAATTCGAAGGCGGTTCTAACTGAATCAACCATGGCGGTTATTGAAGTCGTTAGCCAGCTGGATAACTGCTTACATTGAGTTTGTTACAACTGAATCGAACCTAGGGTTCGTTCCAATCTCTGTATTATAAAAGGGGGGTTTCTCAGCTGAGAGAAACACACTTAGAACTTGAGATCTTCATCTGTGAACGCAAACACGAGAGATTGTGAGATTGTAACTTGTAACTTCCGTTTTCTTTCTTAGTGGAATACTCTATCCTCTCGGATCCCGTGGACGTAGGAGTTCTTCTCCGAACCACGTAAATCTGGTGTTCTTGTGTGATTTTCAATTTCGTTCTTTCTGCATTTGATTCCGATTCCCGGAAACAAGTTTTCTTGTGAATCCAAAACGCGATTAACAAGTGGCGCCGTCTGTGGGAAGCAATCATGGCTGCAACTAAGTTCGATATTGAGAAGATCACGGGGAAGAACGATTTCAGCTTATGGAAGATCAAGATGAAGGCACTCCTGGTACACAATGGGTTGTACGAAGCCTTGTTGCCACCGGCTCAGGTGGCTTCTGGATCTAATCCGGCGAAGGTGGAGGAGAACAAGAGGAAGACGCATAGTGCCCTTATCTTGTGTCTTGGGGACAAGCCATTGAGGGAAGTATCGAAGGAGGAAACCGCTCTTGGGATCTGGAATAAGTTGGAGCAGTTATACCAGACCAAGTCTATTACGAACAAGTTATACATGAAACAGAAGCTTCAAGTCTTCAAAATGAGTGAAGATAAGAATCTTGGTGATCAGTTGGACGAGTTCAACAGATTGGTGGATGATCTGGAGAGTTTGGATGTTACAATTGATGATGAAGATAAGTCATTGATGCTGTTGAATGCCCTACCTAAGTCTCTGGAAAATTTCAAAGATGCCTTGTTATTTGGAAGACAAGATCAGGTGATGTTTGATGATGTTCAAACTGCCCTGAAAACCAAGTTTCTACAGATCCAAGCTGATGGGAAGAAGCCTGCTGAAGGATTAAATGTTCAATCCAAGAAGAAGAAGGGGTTTCAGTCCAAGAAGAAGGATGGTGGAAAAGGGAACAAGGGTGGGAAGAAATCTGATTTTGTTGAGAAGAGGAAGTGTTTCACTTGCCATAAGGAAGGTCATCTGAGAAAGAATTGCCCTGAAAGAAAGAAGAAAGACAAGCAAGGTGATCAAGATGGAGATGCAGCTGTTGTGGAGGTTGAAGGATATGATAGTGCAGAGGTCTTGATGGTTAGTCATGAGAGGCTAAGTCAAGAGTGGGTCCTGGACTCTGGGTGTACTTTTCATATGTGTCCACATGAAGACTGGTTCCTGGATCTTGAGAAAACTGATGGAGGTCTTGTTCTTTTGGGTAATGATGAGAGCTGTAGAGTGCAAGGATCTGGTTCTATCAAGATCAAGATGTTTGATGGGGTTGATAGGATCTTATCTGATGTCAGGTTTGTTCCTGAGTTAAAGAGAAATCTTGTTTCTCTTGGTACCTTGAATTCAAAGGGGTTTGAATTCAAGACAGACAAGGAAAGTCTGTCAATAACCAAATCTGGAAGGATTGTCATGAAGGGGGCTATCAAGAATGGTTTGTATACTTTGATTGGAAGAACTGTTACAGGGTCAGCTGATGTTACCATGGGGTCTTCTGAGGTTAACTTGTGGCACAAGAGATTGGCACATGTTGGTGAGAAGGGCCTGGTGGAGTTATCCAAGAAGGGAGCAATCCCTGAGAAGAGGATATGTAAGCTGGAATTCTGTGAGAGGTGTGTTCTTGGGAAATCAAAGAAGCAAGCATACCAGAAAGGGAAGCATACCACCAAGGAGGTTATGGATTATATACATTCTGATGTATGGGGCCCAGCAAGGGTATCCACTCATGGTGGAGGCAGGTATTTCCTTACCCTTATTGATGATTATTCCAGAAAAGTTTGGGTTTACATTCTTAAACAGAAAAGTGATGCCTTCTCTAAGTTCAAAGAATGGTTGATTGAACTTGAGAATAAGAGAGGCAGGACTATCAAGCACTTAAGGACTGATAATGGGCTTGAATTCCTATCAGAGGAGTTTCAACAATTCTGTAGGGAGAAGGGTATTACTAGGCATAAAACTGTTCCTTCAAACCCCCAGCAGAATGGTCTAGCAGAGAGGATGAATAGAACTATTCTGGAAAGGGTTAGGTGTATGTTATCTGATGCTCATTTACCTAAGAGTTTTTGGGGGGAAGCTGTTAACACAGCTGTGTATCTCATTAATAAAGTGCCATCATCTGCTATTGAGTTTAAAACCCCAGATGAGGTTTGGTATGGAAAGATATCAGATTACTCAAAGTTGAAAGTTTTTGGGTGCCTAGCTTATGTTCATGTGAGGCAAGACAAACTTGAACCTAGAGCTTTAAAATGTGTTTTCATTGGGTATCCCAAAGGTGTTAAGGGGTATAAGTTGTGGTGTCTGGAGCCTGGGAACCAGAAGTGTATTACCAGCAGAGATGTTGTGTTTAATGAAGTACAGATGGGATACAAGTCTGGTGGAGGTGATAGGGAGCCATCAGCTGAGGAGATGGATGGGGTTATTTCTGAGCCAATTACTCAAGTTGAGGTTGAGCCTGATCATGATAATCATGAGAGTGCATCTGGTTCTGAACCAGAGCAGGAAACAGGAGAGAATGGGTCATCAGATGAGGATAGTGCACCTGCAGAAGAGGAGGAAGAAGTGCCAGAAGCAGACTTGAGAAATTATAGTTTGACAAGAGACAGATCCAGAAGACAAATACATCCTCCAGTAAGGTTTGGCCGTGTGGATCTGGTCTCCTATGCACTTGTTACAGCAGAAGCCATAGAGTACCAGGAACCTAAAAGCTACAGGGAAGCCCTTGAGTGTGATGATAGGGAGTCATGGGTGACAGCCATGACAGAAGAGATGGAGTCTCTTAAGAAGAATCAAACTTGGATTCTTGTTGATAAGCCACCTAGGCAGAAGCTAATCAGTTGTAAATGGCTGTTTAAAAGAAAGCTTGAATCTGGTGTGAAAGATCAGGTGAGGTTTAAGGCCAGGTTAGTTGCCAGAGGATTTACTCAGAGGGAAGGAATTGATTACAATGAGGTTTTCTCACCTGTTGTTAAGCATTGTTCAATCTGATTACTTCTGAGCAGAGTAGTCCAAGAGGATCTGGAGCTACAACAACTTGATGTAAAGACAGCTTTTCTGCATGGTGATCTTATTGAGGATCTGTACATGCACCAACCAGAAGGGTTTGTTGAACCAGGGAGTGAAGGGAAAGTGTGCCTGCTCAAGAAATCATTGTATGGCCTCAAGCAAAGTCCAAGGCAGTGGCACAAGAAGTTCAATGAAGTTATGCTATCCATTGGTTTTGTAAGGAGCAAGTATGACACTTGTGTATACCTGGAAAGGCAAGGTAGTGATGTGATAGCCTATCTTCTGATCTATGTAGATGACATGCTTATTGCCAGTAAAAGCCTTTTGAAAATTCAGAGTATCAAAAGGAAGCTAAGTGCTAGATTTGATATGAAGGACTTGGGAAATGCTAAGAGGATTCTTGGAATGGATATTCTTAGGGACAGAAAAGCTGGAAGACTATTCTTATCCCAGAAGAGTTACATTGAGAAGGTCCTGAAGAGGTTTAACATGCATGAGAGTAGAGCTGTGTCAACTCCTCTGGGACAACAGTTCAAATTATCTAAGGAAATGGAACCAAGGTCTGAAGAAGAGAAGAAGACTATGATGAAAGTACCTTATGCAAGTGGGGTTGGAAGCCTGATGTATGCTCTGGTCTGCAGCAGACCAGATTTAGCTTATGCATTGAGTATGGTGAGCAGATACATGGCTAATCCTGGGAGATTACATTGGGAAGCTTTGAAATGGATATTCAGATACCTTAAGGGGTCATCTGATCTTGGTCTGATGTTTGAGAGGATGACTGACCAGAAGAGTCCACTGGAAGGATTTGTAGATTCTGATTTTGCTGCTAATCTGGACACCAGAAGATCCTTAACAGGGTATATCTTTACTCTGTACAATACTGCTGTAAGCTGGAGATCTGTTCTGCAGAGTGGAGTTGCTTTATCTACTACAGAAGCAGAGTTTGTTGCAGTGTCAGAGGCTGTTAAGGAGGCTTTGTGGTTAAAAGGCATAATCAAGGATTTTGGCATAAACCAAAGGGCTATGGTCGTTCATTGTGATAATCAGAGTGCAGTACATCTGGTTAAACATCAAGTGTTCCATGAGAGGTCAAAGCATATTGATGTAAGGTTGCATTTTGTGAGGGAAATCATTGAAAAAGGAGTGGTTCTCATCCAGAAGATATCTACAGATGACAATGCTGCAGATATGTGTACAAAGTCTTTACCAGGTACTAAATTCAAGTTTTGTGTTGAATTGGTAAAGATGAGTGTATGGGATGTTCCTTAGGCCCAAGCTGGAGCATGGAGGAGAGGAGGAGAGGATTGATACTTCTCATATGAGGTGGAGAATTGTGAAGGGTCAAATGTGAAGTATGTAATCTGCTGGGCTTAATTCAGTAGGAAGCTATGTTGGTAAAGTGTTAGCCGTGGGAGTTAGTGAATTTGGAGTACCAGAAGAGGTGGACCAGATGAGGTTGACCAGAGAAGCCTGACCAGAGGAGTCTGGCAGGTGAGCTATCAGAGGAGGTCCATCAGGTGAGGTCTGGTCAGACGAGTCTGGTAGATAAGTCATCAGAGGAGGTCTATCAGAGAAGGTCTGGGACCAGAGGTCATCTGGTGAAAAAGGACCAGAGCCAGAGGAGGTTTCTCATCTGATCCTGAAGTCCGTAATTCGCGAAGTACACCAAATTGATGCTAATTCGAAGGCGGTTCTAACTGAATCAACCATGGCGGTTATTGAAGTCGTTAGCCAGCTGGATAACTGCTTACATTGAGTTTGTTACAACTGAATCGAACCTAGGGTTCGTTCCAATCTCTGTATTATAAAAGGGGGGTTTCTCAGCTGAGAGAAACACACTTAGAACTTGAGATCTTCATCTGTGAACGCAAACACGAGAGATTGTGAGATTGTAACTTGTAACTTCCGTTTTCTTTCTTAGTGGAATACTCTATCCTCTCGGATCCCGTGGACGTAGGAGTTCTTCTCCGAACCACGTAAATCTGGTGTTCTTTTGTGATTTTCAATTTCGTTCTTTCTGCATTTGATTCCGATTCCCGGAAACAAGTTTTCTTGTGAATCCAAAACGCGATTAACACGAACAATCAAGTCAAAATATGAAAGCAAGATTAATGGCATTCACTAGAATTTGGGAATCAAGCTCCACAACAACGGGGGCAACCCCCCCTAAATTCGAGGGAGTTTCGACCACCTCTCCACCCTTCTCAGTATGGCTATTACTGTTAAAGACATGATCGATGATAAAATAAGAGGCATAATCATGTACATAAATATGCCGAATAAAGCATAAGTATCCATGAGACTACAGAAAAAAAAAAGAGGATGAATTAGACAGGTGGATTGGCTGTTGGGAAATAGGTTGCTAATATGAAGAATTTTGGTAACCGTTTTTTGAGATAAGAAAACTGCTGTTTAGTATTCAATCTCACGAATTATAAAATACACATCAGTCAGTATTTATATCAAGTCGGAAACAAGTGGGTTTATTTTTTCGTCCCATAGTAATTGGTTTAATAAAAAAAAAGATCATTTCGTAACCAAGTGAACTTAGTTTATGTCCCATACTAATTGGCTAATTAAAATAAAAAAGGATCATTCCGCATCCAAGTGGATCTGGTTTTTGTCCATGCTAATTGGTTAAATAGAAAAAAACATTATAAGAAAACATAAAATTGCCTACAGAAATTGTCAATATGGCTACAAAATTTCCAACAAAAATATTCGTGGTGGAGATTACCTACAAATTGCCTAAAAATATTTCTAACTGTATGGACATCTTCCTTCCCCACCTACAAAAATTTATCTACGGAAATTCCGTAGACAAATTGTATTGTAGGCAAATGATTTGTAGGTAATTATACCTAGGAATTTTATTCCGTAGGCAAATTATAATTTTGTAGGCAAGTTGCTTATAGGTTGAGAAATGTAGAAGCTTTTATAATTAGAAAATTTCGTAGGTAATTTTTACTACGAATTTTTTTGGTGAAATATTTTTGTAGGCAATTTTTTTTTTTTAGTGAGTGGATCATTCCATTGTTTTGTGAAAAGAGCCATTCCATTGTTGTAGTTGCGTTTGTCCAAATGGTTGTGTTGCCATGTCATTATCATCCTTATTCAGTGCAGCAAAGCAGAAGAGCATCCCATGAAATAAATTTCTACTTAGAAAATTTAATTGATTAAATTTGTGGGGCTTATTTTTGTTAAATTTGTCCCAGTAGCTTATCCTTAGTGTTTAAGGATATAGGCGTGTCCAAGATTTAAAAATGTTGCTGACGTTTAAATGTATGAAATCGCTGTTCTTTTTCTAAAATAAGCGGTGAGATATTAATGAACACTTCTTTCCTTAGAAGTTTATAAATTAGGATCATTCGATGTCTAGGCGAAAGTGGAATTTGATGGTTCAATTATATCTCAACTAAGATCATTATAGTTGGCGCACATACACGTGCACATGATCTCTCTATAAATGTTGAGTGAAAACCATGTCAAACCAATCAAATATCCGAACGTTCTTTTTCTCAAACTTCATTATCTTCATGGGTTTTCCAATGTTTTTTCTCTTCAAGATTTTCATATTTTGGGAGTGCTTTTATGCTTTAATAAAATTTTGTTAGGGCAATGATGATGGATTTCCAATAATTGGCAACATTCTTGAACTGGGTCCTAAACCCCACTTATCAATCACAAAATTATCCAAAAAAATACGGCTCTCTTATGTCTCTTAAAAATACATAAAAAGTGATTTTTCATCTCATTCCCATTACTATTGAAGAGTTCCTAACCAAGCGGCCCCTTAGTTTTCTAATGATTGTTTATATATTTAATACTTCCTCCATTCCAGTTTTATTTTACCATTTGACTTTACACGAAATTTAATGCGACTGTCGAAATGTAGTATTTAAATTAATAAAATAATTTTTTGTGATAACTAAGAGTATAAATCGATGATCAATTGTCTAAACTGTCAGAAGGAATGGGTCTAAAATCCACAAAGTAAACTGAAGCAGTGGTAACCCAACCAAGTTGACTGGAGATCTCAAGATCTTGGTTCAACGGGAAAACTAAGCTGTGGAAGTTAGAGAATGCACTTGGTAACCCGACCATTCCTTATAAGACAGTATACCAAGTGAGAACCCGTGTGTGGTACAGGCTAAGTCTATACGACTTTAATTGAATCCTAAGTCCATGTGGGGGACGGAGTATTGCGGGATACTTAAGAGGAGTTCACCTATGTAAGTGTGAGGTGAGAGACCGCCTCAAATATCAGTGGATATTAAACACTTATGAATCCAAAGGGTGTCCATGGCCGAAACGGACAAAAGCGTGAGAACAAGTAATGAGCGTAGAGATATTATTGTGTCAGTACTACTGTCTAAGTACACACCAAGGCGGAATGGTTCAAGGCAATGTGTCCACCAGGCTGCCGGTGTACTCGGTAATGCTTGACTATGGAAGGTTCAAAGCCACAAACTACCTATCCAAATGCAATAATATTTTGTGTTTGAACTGGACTGTGAGTCTCCATGTCTATAAGTTCAATTTCCACTCATGTGGGGGATTGTTAGAGAAAATTGGTTGGTGGTATTATTTTATAATTAATTGGTATTAAAGTTTATTTGAGACTTTAATAGTTGACCAATTAATTTTGGGTGTTAAAATTAATTTCTCATAAATTAATTTCTACATGAGCGTTCTACTCTCGGAATAGATGAGAACGGTGTATTCATACTCGCAAAACCGATTTTCGGTGAGTGAAAAATTGAATCGGAAGTCGAAAGGTACAACGCCTAGAAATTAAATGAGTCATTTAATTCATCCCACATTGGATTTTTAGAATACTAATATACAAGATATTAGTATAGGAATAATGAAGTATAATAAATTGTAGTTGATAGTCAATCAAAGTTGCCACACGCGCGCGCGCGCCGAGCCGAGCCGCGCCGCGCTGGGTATCTAATTTTTTGGAGAACAAAAATTAGGATATCGGATCCACAGATTTTGGATCGATTCGGTTCAGGACCCACCCAGTTAGAGAGGTCAACCGGATCGTCAGATACTTCATAAGAGCACATAAATCACGTGTGCTAAATTCGTGGGACGTTACCAGCGTGATTTAAGGAAACGCGTTCTGGGTCAACTTGCCACCAACGAAAACGCGTCCGCATTTAATGCCCACACGGTTTTTCCTTCTGCATTGAGTGGAGGTTCGCCTATAAATAGCGTCCTCATGCATTTGCCTGGCCAAGCATTCAAAAAATTTCTCTCCTCCCTCATGTCTCTGTGTATAGAGTCTTAAGGTCAGTCCAGTTCGAAGCGCTCGTCCTGTTCGCCGAAGCTCCAAGACCTGTGTTGCTACACTCTTGGAGACATTAGTGACGTTTTACCTTTGGGGACAAATTTCCAAGACCGAAGAGCACTACCGGGGAAATATTGTCTTGCGGGAAGAGGGCTTCTTCGACTCGTCACTGCTGCAGTTTTTCTTTTCTTTATTCTCTCCTTGTAACAAGTTATTCGAGTTGTAACTTTTTTCTTTTTGAATTATTATTTTCCGCAGTCAAAACATCTTTTCTAAAACATATATACTATCAATTTTTTTTAATTATCTATTACTGCATTAGTATATATATATATATATATATATATATATATTGCAGTATATATAGATAGGCGCTAATGGCAAAATACTCTTATTTATAAACCGTAACTTGCAAATTTTTGTTTGTATTAAACATCAATATTCTAGCTGTTTGATTATTAGTTTTTGTTGGACCATTATCACATGCACTAAATGTTTGGTTATATTATTTAGGATGTTTTTTCATCTCTAAAAAACGTGGAATTTTTCGTGCTTTATTTTGTAAATATTTCATCGAATGTCGACATTACATAATTTCTAGGTCATGTTACGTCTACATCAAATATTGTATTTCACTTTCTTATGCATGTTATGTAAATAGACAAGTATAATGCGAATAAGTTTTACTATGAAAAGTTTTTGCATTTTTTTTTTATTATTGTACTAGTTATTTCATTAAAATGTAGTTTTTCGTTTACTCTTAATTTTTATACTTTTCTTTTGGAACGTCCTACAAAAATTTTTACACTCCAAATTTGAAAATAAAACATTCTCACAATAATTTTTTTTTTCTTTAAATATTCTTCATCCATTGATTCAAAAATTGAAAAAACAATTTTTCTTAAAAAATGTATCCATTCACTTTTGAAAATTGAGAGGGAACAAAAGAATTATTAATTTAATAGTAATATCGAATAATAAAACTTAGTACTAATGTTTACAAGATGTAAATAATATAATACCATCACTATGCACACGACATAATGATTACAGGAAACATAATATTACACTAAGATTGAGGATAATGATTACATGAAACATAAAGAAAAACAAAATATGACTTACGTCATGAGACGGTTTCATACAAATTTTTGTCTTATATTAAAATATCTCAAAATAAAATTATATTTCCAAACCTCAAGATATCACAAAAGGAAAAATTACACTTTTTGTCCTAAGAGAACGGGTGCAAAACACTTTTGGTAACTATGTGCATAAGTAGTCCTTATTTTTGCAGTTTTGGTCCCATCAATTAAATTTTAGGACCAAAATTGCAAATTTACCCAATTTTTTTTTGACCAAAATTGCAATTTACCCTTTCTCTTGAGCCTAAAACTACAATTCATCATATTCACTTGACACCAAAAGTGTACAAAAAACTACGGGACTAAAAGTGCCCAAAAAAAGAACCATTTTAAAATGGTCACATTTTTTGGACCAAAAGTGCAATTATTTGGACCAAAATATATCAACTAAGATCATTATAATTGGCGCACATGCACATAATTTAATTAGTTAGAAGTTTATAAATTAGGATCATTCAATGTTTAGGCGAAAGTGGAATTTGATGGTTCAATTATATCTCAACTAAGATCATTATAATTGGCGCACATGCACGTGCACATGATCTCTCAATAAATGTTGAGTGAAAACCATGTCAAACCAATCAAATATCCGAACGTTCTTTTTCTCAAACTTCATTATCTTCATGGGTTTTCCAATGTTTTTTCTCTTCAAGATTTTCATATTTTGGGTGTGCTTTTATGCTTTAATAAATTTTGTTAGGGCAATGATGATGGATTTCCAATAATTGGCAACATTCTTGAACTGGGTCCTAAACCCCACTTATCAATCACAAAATTATCCAAAAAATACGGCTCTCTTATGTCTCTTAAAAATACATAAAAAAGTGATTTAGATCATACAAACACTGTACATGCACAAAAATTCTTGATCTCACATATAAAAGACATGAAGTTTAGATAAACTTTTATGATACTTTTTAGGATCTTTTTTTAGATGATTAAAAAAATACATAATTCATACAAAACCTCCAAGGTTGTACGCGGCTTGGCTCATTGCACTAAATAATGCAAGAGAAGTAGAAATTAGTCGGAAACATATTTGACTCATTCCACAATAATTTTAACACTCCAAATTTGGAAATAAAACATTCTCACAATAACTATTTTTAAAAAAAAAAAAATTATTCATCCATTGGTTCAAAAAATTGATCAAACAGTTTTTCTTAAAAAGTGTGACCATTCACTTTTGAAAATTAAGAGGGAACAAACACTACAAAAAAACTCGCGTTTTTGCAACCGATATTAGCAACAGCCTCCAAATCGGTCGCTAAATTGAGTGATTAGCGACCGATTTACGAACGTCGGACCCGAATGGTCGAAAACATTGCGATTAGCGACTGCCATGAACATCGGTCACTAATTTGAGACCAATTTTAATGGCCGCCTTGAGCGTTGTGGTTCGACGAATAATTGAAATCTGCATTGTAATTTGATTGCAAACAAATGCTAAGTTGAGGTTTTGTTTGCAAAAATTTCTAAAATTTAGATTAAACTGCAATCTACCGATGTTATGCTCAATTTGCACAAAAATATAGTCAAAATTGATCTTGCATACCGATGATTCTTTTTACGGATATTATGGAAATATCGTTACCCCCAATATCGAACATCGATTACCACAAGAAATAGATATATTGAGGATATATCGGGGAAATTTTCGGATACTTTCATCCTTGGTCCACAATACCACCAACAGAGCCCCTCGATTTCCTTTCCACCAACCTTTAGGTGAGGTTTCAATTTCATACATCAAATCCCCAGCTTGTCTGAATTTTTTAAATTTCCTTTTTAAGTGGTACATATAAATTCCGTTTTAGCTGGAAACTCAAACCTATATTCATGATACGTACATTCATACATATATATGCATGATAGCTTGTATATTTCAGGAAATAGGTTGCTAATATGAAGAATTTTGGTAACCCTTTTTTTTAGCTAAGAAAGCTGCTATTTATTATTCAATCTCACAAATGATGAAATACACATCAGTTCAGTATTTATATCAAGTCGTAAACAAAGTGGATTTATATTTTATCCCATACTAATTGGTTAAATTAAAAAAAAATAAAAAATTGGATCATTTCCTAACCAAGTGGATTTAGTTTATGTCCCATACTAATTGGTTAATTAAAAGAAATGGATCATTCCGTATCCAAGTGGATTTGTTTTTTGTCCATGCTAATTGGTTAAATAGAAAAAATCACTATAAGAAAACATAAAATTGCCTACATAAATTGGCAATATGGCTACAAAATTTCCAATAAAAATAATTGTGGTGGGAATTACCTACGAATTGCCTACAAAAATTTCTAATTGTATAGTCATCTTCCTTCCCCACCTACAAAAAAAATTTCATAGACAAATTGTGTTGTAGGCAAATGATTTGTAGGTAATTATACCTAGGAATTTATTCCGTAGGCAAGTTGTTTCTAGGTTGAGAAATGTAGAAGCTTTTATAATTAGAAAAATTCTTAATACGAACGGAAAATTTTTGTAAACAATTTTTTTTTTTTTTTTTGGTAGTGAATGGATCATTCCATTATACCTAGGAATGAAAAACAAATGATTTTTTTTTTTTTTTGTCGTGAATGGATCGTTCCACATTGTTTTGTGGAAAGAGCCCATCAAAGAATTTCATGAAAAACAAGGCACTAATCATAGTACTCATCCATGTGGAGATTTATAGCAAGGTGTTGTAGTTGCGTTTGTCCAAATGATTATTATTATCATCCTTATTCAATGCAGCAAAGCCCATGAAATAAAGCTCTACTTAGAAAATTTAATCGATTAAATTTGTCGGGCTTATTTTTTGTTAAATTTCTCTGAAGATATGACTGTATTTTACGTGAGGCTAATATTAAGTAGCTCACCTTTATTTTATTTTTTTCCTTTTCCTCGTATTTTACTCATTCCACTTTTGATCTTAATTTCTTCTCAAGTCACTCTTTCAACTGACCTCAATAATAGCTAGACATGTTTTTCGTTTAAAAAACCTCAATTAAAAAAAAAAATAACAAAACAATATATTTATCTAAATAAAGCGCAACTAGTTATTTTAGTACAATAATGCATGAAATCCTATCAAAATAATAAAAATAAGCACATGAATTTTTAGCAATTATCACACTAATCATATTACCTATGGAAATGTGTTACTTGGAAGTGTTATTAATTTAAAATTGTTACATAATGTATAAATTAGAAAAGTGTTTCCATTATGGGCTAAATAAACTAAAAGTGATGCACTAAGGTGTAAAGTCGAGTGTGATAATTAACAAATGTTTTACTCAATTTAGGGAGGTCTAATTTTTCGATCCCAAATGTGAATATGAGTTCATTTTTTGATTGTATATTATATTTTCGCATCACAGTTCTTGACTTCTTGTGGGCTGTTAGTTCTAGGCATTTTTTTGGTCTCAAAATGGAGGGAAAATACACTTGTTTGCCCTTTAACTTTGGTTGAATTTGGTTTTCGTCCTGTTAACTTTAGAATTTATAATTTAGTCCTGTAACTTACAAAAAATTGTATATTTTGTCTTGTTACCTGCTACACTAGGTAATTCTTCTGGTCAAGCTGACATGACACCACTTTTTTAAAATTTATAAGATTTAATTACCGGAAGAGTAACCTGGTATAGAAGGTTATAGGACAAAAATGCAATTTTTATAAGTTATAAAATGAAATTCAAAAGTACAAAGTTAATAGGACGAAAATCAAAGTTAACAAAAATTAAAGAACAAAAATATACATTTTCCCGAAAATGGATGGTAAGTTAATATGCTTAGTCCAATTTAATGGGCGGGTCTATACGAGGGTGGCATTGGGCTGGACCAAAACATAACATATACATATAAAAATGTTTTTAAGTTAATTTAATAAGCTGAACCATCCAAAATAAAATTATGAAGGTTGAGTCAATATCAAATATAATTTAACAATTCAAGGTTCACTCCTAACTATTAGAGGATGGACCGAAAATATTGATGAAAGATAGATAAAAGATAGAGTTGTATTGATAAAAGATTGGGCTCTTATCCTTATTAATCTATGTAGAATAATTTTTAAAAAAACTATGAATAAAAAATGGCCACGGTTATTTGCACTAGCCTCTTGGTTAAATACACTATTCTATAATTTTAGTTATGAACTCATACATAAGAAGTGTTAACAATGTCCTTGATTGATTTTCTTTCAAAATGCATGTACTAAATACACTCCCCCAATTTTTATACCATATTTGGTCGAAACCCGTGCACATGTTCGACGAAAACGAAATAAACTTTGAACTCTATGAATTTGAAGAATCACAAATGCAAATATGTGGGTTGTATCATTTATTGATCGCCTATGCACTCAAGATGGTGAATACTCCAAGCCTCAATCATATATATGTAAATGTTCATATTTTTTTGAAGAGCCAGGGTTTTTAAATCTTGAAAATGATGATGTTTGTTGTATTTAAGATATTTTTATGCATTTATTTGTTGTTTGAGAGTATTAAGTAGAATGGGTGTGCTAATGTTGTTGTTGGTTGATCATATTGAGTGTTAAAATTTCGAAAAATTGCGACATTTATGTTCAACACTGGTTTGCCGATTTTGAACACACATTTTGGAAAAAAGAAATTCAAAATTTTAGGTAGTTTTAAAAAAAATTCCGAAATGTGTGTTCGATTCTGGTTCACCGAATTTGAACACAAATTTCTGAAAAATAATTCGAAATTTTAGACTTTTTTCGAAAAAGATTTCCGAGCACATGTGTTCGAAAGTTTTTGTCGATTTTTTTCCAATTTTTCATGTTTTATTTTCGAAAACATATGAATTCTTAATTTTTGGGCGGAGTCGATGTACTGGGCCGTCGAGGAGAAGAGGAAGCGCGACTTCTTTCTTTCGTTAGGAATTATTATGTATGAGATAAATGGGTAGTGTATGTAGATATGAAATGGGCATATTAAGGTAGTTCTGAATGTTTGGACGAAAGTGGGTATATATAGGCGGAAATCCGACCCATCTGAAGGCTGCTGGAGAGGAGTACGTGGTGATCATGGGTCACCCACGTTCTGTAGTGGAGATAAACGCAGTTTCTCATTCTTGGGAAGGAAGAACGGAACCAGATACTCTGGAGTGTATTAATCATATTCGTAGGTGTATTAAACATGTTCGTGGGCCGACCCAATTCCAAATGGGTCACCCGAACCGATTGGATCCAAAAAGGTATTGGACCATTTTATATTTTTTGTACTCTAGAAATATAGGTAGGCCCCAAAGCCCAATTGCCAAGAACCACGGACCCGAGCCCGGGCGGGGGCGCGCGTGTGTGGTCCATGGTTAGGGTCCCCATGTCCCACTTTAAAGAACATGAATACTTTCCTATTTATATACAAGAGAATCTTCTTGTAATTTTCCAATGTGGGATGAAACTTCATTTTCCATTTCCCATGGAATTATTCAATACAAATGAATAATTAATACTACAACTTCCCAAATTAATTTCTCACTCGCCGGAAATCGTTTTTGAGATATTAAATATGTCACGCTCATCTCGCGAGTAGAACAACATCGTTAATTTTATTTTCCCAAAAACTAACATTTTTACTCCTAAAAAAACTAGTGAAAGTCAGGGTATAAACCCTTCATTAAAAAACCAATTTCCAACACTGTGATGCGAAAATATAATATACAATCAAAAAATGAACTCATATTCACATTTGGGAGCGAAAAATTAGACCTCCCTAAATTGAGTAAAGCATTTGTTATCACACACTCGACTTTACACCGTAATTAGTGCATCAATTTTAGTTTATTTAGCACATAATGGAAACACTTTTCTAATTTATATATTATGTAACAATTTTAAATTAATAACACTTTCGAGTAACACTTTTCCATAGATAATATGCATGATTAGTGTGATAATTGATAGAAATTCATGTGCTTTATTTTATTATTTAGATAGGATTCCATGCACTATTATACTAAAATAACTAATTGCGCTTTATTTAGGTAAATATATTATTTTGTCATTTTTTTATAATTGAAGATTGAGGAATTTTGAAACAAAACATGTACATGGCTAGTTATTATTGAGGTCAATTGAAAGAGTGACTTGAGAAGAAATTGAAATCGAACGAGTAAAATACGAGGAAAAGAAAAAAAATATAGGTGAGCTACTTAATAATAGGCTCGGGTAAAATACAGTCCTATCTTTTATTAATATCATCATCCATAAAAGGTTCAGAGAAAAAAATCCGAATAACTCTATAAATTTTGAATTTTGTTTTCTTTTTTGAAACACTTCTTAATTTTTTTCCAAATATTTTTTGGTTAGAGCGTATTAACAAAACGGGTATATAACCCGGGCCTTAATATTCAGTATAGTGGAAGCAAATTTCTTTAGCCCAAAGTAATAGTCCCAATTGTTGAATTTGATTAGATCACGGTTATTTGCACCTCGCCTCTATGTTAAATACACTACCTGGATAAATACATTACTTTTTTTTTTTTCGAAAATTTGCAACATTTTCTGAAAAAAGTTCCGAAAATAAACAAAAAATTCGAAAAAAAAATTCAAACAAAAAATAGTGTATTCATCCGAATAGTGTCTTTAACATAGAGGCTAGTGCAAATAACTTGGGCCATTTGATTAATGCAAGGAAAAGAAGTGAGAAGCCCACATAGATAGGAATTATGGAGAGGAATTACCAAACCGTCTCATTTGTCCAAACTAATGACTAAAAAAAGGTTGCACCATTTTTAAGTCGGACCTACGCCTATATCACTTCACCTCCGCAACCGTGCTTTATTCTCCAAGGGACCCACACCATTCAAGAAAAGAATCAAGATTGATACTAGAAAGATCAAAATTGATACAATAAAAATTTACACCAACTTTTATGGAGTTAATAATATCGAAATTAGGGAGTATCTTGGAACCGTACTGGCCAACTGAAAGAAGAAAATGGGGCAAGAACAGAAAAAAAAAAAAAAAAAGATTTGGACTCAAATTAATTATTCAACTTTCAGCAAGTGAAGGCACACTATTGAGCTAACTCATTTTTCATGTCATTTAATTAAGCCCGCTTTAGAACCCGTGAATCCATTTTGCTCCAAAATGTAAAGAAATAAAGAAGGAGGTGAGAACACCTGGAGTGTATGATTTTGAGACGGCCAAGGTTATATAGAGTCCTATCTTTTGTTAATACAACCTCATCAAAAAATGTTCGGAAAAAAAATCCAAAAATTTTGAGAATTTTCGGAAAAAAAATTTCTGAAAATGAAAAAAAAAAAAAAAAAAAAAAAAAAAAAAAAACACACTGAACATAACAATTTTCGGAAAAAAATTCCAAACTTTTTTTGGGTGGGGTTGTATTCATCAAACATGGGACTGCATTTAACCTTGCCCTTTTGAGACGTTGTAAAGTGTCTCATGATTATTTGGACTTTAATTTTTGGGAAAATTGGTTTTTTTGTCCTTTAAGTTTGGTCAATTTTGTTTTTCGTCCTCTAACTTTTGACTTTATTTTTTTGTCCGATAACTTCAAAAAATTTAACATTTTCATCCTAAAACATAAGTTATCGGACTAAAATGTTAATTTTAGAACTAAAAAATTATCGGTTTTAAGACGAAAATGTTAATTTTTTAAAAGTTATAGGACTAAAAAATAAAGTCAAAAGTTAGAGCACGAAAAATAAAATTGACCAAACTTAAAGGACAAAAAAGTGTATTTTCCCTTAATTTTAATTTTCAAGGGAATGTCTTCCGACTTGGGCTCAAGAGTGATTATAGGGCTTGCAAAATGGGCCTCTATAGAATTAAATTCCAGACGTTGAACCATTTTCCTTTCGATCTCTTGCTTTGTTTGACTTCATTAAAAATTAAACACGTAGTTTGCTTCTAATATGATTTTCTCTCTTATCAAGTATAATTAAGGATGAAAATATTGTTATAGCAGGTAATATTGCAATCTTAAATTTACAAAAATATCAATGAATATTCAAATATGACAAATCGATATCGCAAAATTTTAGAAAAAATGACGGAAATTTTATTACAATATTGAAAATTTAACATAAAATTTAGGGATTATAATATGATATTATGCATCTGTTCCATTTAAAACCACTATAAAATTACCTTTTTAAAACATATAAATAATAAAATATATGTCCATCTGATTAGTGAATTGATTGGATTTTTTTTTTTTTTTTTTTTTTTGTTTATAGATTACTGAACATATTTTGAATTGAGTGTATTGACAAAAGATAGAATTGTATTGATAAATCATTGGGCTCTTATCCTTATTTATAATTCGTGGAGGTTGATTACATGAGTCGGATGTAATATAAACAAACGTAAGCTGTAAATTAAATAATGAAGTGGTAATATCCAATTTCCTGATTTCACTGAGTGCATCTTTTCTCCGAAGAAGCTTCAACAACGTTTTTCAATGCCTTTAAAAATTCAAAGGTGTTCTTCGACATTCTTCGTGCAAATCCGTCAGAAATAGCCTCCAAGCTGAGATCAAGGTGCACAGTTCCTTCGATCCGGCGTTTCCCCTCGAAGATTTGAAAAAACTTCAACAGCATTCATCGCAGCCTTTGAAGATTCAAAGATATTATTCGCGGCTTCAAAGTGTTCTTCGCACAAGTTACAATATTCATACCCGCTCCATTTGTAAAATGGTGCGATGCGGTTCGACTGCACAGGTAACAGAAGAGTCACTATTAGAAACAATTTTTGTTATTTTAAAAACAGTATATAATATTTTTTAAAAAAATTAATTAAAAATTCTGTAAATTTATTTATTGTTATTTATGTGTTATATATATTAATAAAAAAAGTATTATATTAAAATATAAAATAAGGCATGAGTTTTGAACTATTACCCACCCATTCCATTCCAGCAACGAGTATAGGGGAGGGCGACCCAAACATTGCAGAATGGGTTAGGGCAGTCGGATTAATATTGCCATATCTGAGCAACTTGTTTCGTTCATACCTTAGGGGCCCACATCACCTCATTTAACTCTCCCTACGAATTGATTTGATAAAAAAAAATTAAGACCCATTTTTTGTTTAATTTCCAGCTCATATGGGTATATGTTTATCTGTACCCCATTTTACACTCATTAGTTTATTAAATTCTAAATGAGATGAGTACACACCACAATTAATAACTTAAAATATTCTTAAATTTTCCTACATCAAAAAATATAGTATACACAAAACTTGCCGCCTTTAGCAACAAAACGGTGCCGTTTTTTGTGATTTGCAATGGACAAGTCCACGCAAATATTCAATTTAAAATATACGACTGTTGCAAATCAATTGACGATATTTAATTTGCACCGTTTTCCGAAGGGTCACAGTCCAACGGTCCGCTTTTGCGATGGCTTTGTCCGTCGCTAATCACAAAGTTGAAATTTACGACGGGCTTGCCCGTCGAAAAAGGTATCGGCCACAATAAATTTGCACCGTTTTCGAAAGGTTTCAGTCAAACGGTTAATTTTGTGACGGCCTAGTCCGTTGCAGATTACAAATTTGAATTTTACCACGAATTTCCCATGGTAAATTACAAATTCTCTTGATATTTTGGCGAGTGATTTGTGGGGTTTAGAACCAAGTTGGGAGATGTTGCCAACAATCGGGCCTGGTGGGAGCTTGGATGGCATTCGGGCTCTGGAAACTATATATAATGACTAGAAATGTGTAAATAACCCATCAATATTGAAGCCTTCTTTTTTGAGTAGGGGACTTTGAAGTTTTGCAAATGAGTGAAATAAGCTTCGAAATATAGATATACTAGTACTCTTGCACATCATCATTTGAAAGTTTTTCTACGTCACGTGGTTGGATGAAATGATGTTTTATTTTTTGGAAAAAAGAAATTATTATGCATATCTTTATTCATGCAACGTGGCATGATGAGATTGTATTATATATATTTTAGGAAATAAAAATTTATTTTAAATATATCGCTGTGTGACAAAAAATTGTTTGTGATGATCTTATATAAGGAGAATTTATGGTTCATTAATTTATTAATGTTGCGGGAAATTGTTAAATGGTAATGAAAATAGGATATATATTGGGTTATTACATAATGGACACAAATGATAATAAACAATGCTAAAAAATAAGATAATTGTTATCTCATTTGATTATTTATCTATCTTTTTATAATTCTTTTTTCAATCAATATCTACACCACAATCAAAAACCTCTTTTTTTTTTTACTCGTTCAACATATCCAAGGGTGTAGATGGGAAAGAAATTTTAATTCTTATTCACATTGAAGAATTCGAAACAAGCATCAGTTTAATCATTTCTTGAAAGAAATTAATACATTATCCAAAATATTATAGCGGTGTACTTTTTTATTTTTATGTATAAGAACGCCCCACATATAATTCACTCTATTAAAATATGTCTATTTTAAAAAAAATCTTCTTTAGCTGATGAGATAATATATTTTTAGGAACGCATTTGACCCATAAGAACTACAAAAAAAATTGTCATTACAATAATGTCATTATAGTTTTTCTAGTTAAATATCTCTATTGACATACACTAAAAAATCTAGAATAATCTGCATAATTTCCACTACAAGATCATATTATTATCATTAAAGATTGAGTTTAAATTACAAATAATTCCATAACTTTATGGCAAAATAGATTTAGTCCCAAAATTAATTTATATGAGATTTAGTCCTAATTTCTTTGATAGTGTCCAATTTTGGTCCCAAATCGATGGTAAAAAGTGAAACAATGTCACTTTGAAGTCCGAATTTGGTGATTTCCAACAAAGGTGCTGGTGTGACGTTTATGACTGCAACTTATATTATTATTATTATTATTATTTTACAATTTTATTACATCTCATGTATATTTAGAAATCCTAAATAAAAAGAAAAAATCAAATATATACAATTAGCATATATGCACTCCATAAAAACACCCTTGACATAAATCCCCAAAATTCAAAACGACGTCATATTGATTTTTTCGAACGATTTGAGATCAAAGTTCAACTTTGGTAGATAATTTGGGATTAATTAATTTGATTAAAAAATTAAATTTCGGAACTAAATATATTTTGTCAGAAAGTTATAAGACGATTAAAGGTTCTGTCATTGAAGACACTTTTAGTTAAAAAAAAAAATAATGACAAGACATAATATGATATTTCGTTAATTTCTTTATTTTATTTTTTTGTATTAAAGCATTCCTATTTAGAGACTCGATCGTGAGATTTTTTTTAACATCTATTTATACCGTGCAATATTTCACGAGAGAAACGCTAAGAAATAAATTTGTTCATCCAATATAAATAAGTGATGTCTTATTACTAATTATTTTTTGTTTTTTATAATTATATGTTTTCTCCATTTTTACCCTTTTTCACAGTCCAAAAAATCTCTAATAAATACAATTTATTAAGTGTATATTTAGCATTATACGCTCATTTTTTATTTTATTAACAAACTTTAGAACATCACATATTTCCAATTAGAGAGAATATTTCTAAGTTATATATAGGTGATAAAGATCATATTTAATTAATTTTGCGAATAATTTTTTTATATACATACAACTATTAATGTTTTAAATGTTTTATGCATTCTTATATATATTCCTTCCGTCCATCACTCTTTTACCCATTTATCTTTTACACATTTCAATTTTGAAAATAAATAACACTCACAAATAAATACCCCAATTATTATACAATTGCTATTCAAACCGCAATATTAGACTATTATACCCCATTGTAAAAAAAAAAAAAAAATTTGCTAAAATAAAAAGCATAAAAAAGGAAAAATTAAATACATAGTTCCACCTCTCTTTCTTCCATGGTCAAATGAAGAAAGATAAAATATCAAAAAAAAATTCGTTTTCTTTTACTTTTTTCCTTATAAGCTCTGGGCCGAAATGAAGTGCTAATGGGCTGCAAATTGATACACTCATATACTAAAATAACTAATTGAAGTGAATATATTGTTTTGTTACTTTTTATAATTGAAGATTGAGGAATTTTGAAACAAAACACATGGCTAGTTATTATTGAGGTCAATTTTAAGAGTGACTTGAGAAGAAATTGAGATCAAACGTGGAACGAAAAAAAATATAGGTGAGTTACTTAATAATAGGTTCGGGTAAAATACAGTCTTATCTTTTGTTAATATCCTCATCCATAAAAGGTTCAGAGAAAAAAATCCGAATAACTCTATAAATTTTGAATTTTTTTTCTAAATCATTTCACATCCATTTTTAGAAAAAGAACAGTGATTTGAACCATTTAAACATCAGCACGATTTTTAATCTTGGACACGTCTGTATCCTTAAACACTAAGGACAATCAATATTGAACAAAAATAAGCCCGACAAATTTAATCGAATTAAATTTCATGGGATGCTCTTCTGCTTTGCTGCACTGAATAAGGATGATAATGACTTGGTAAAAGAACCATTTGGACAAATGCAACTAAAATCACCTTCTTCGGTTGCTATAAAGACAAATGCAACTACAATATCTTCTTCGGTTCCTATAAATCTCCACATGTATGAATATTATTATTAGTGCCCTGTTTTTCAGGAAATTCTTTGACGTGCTTTTTCCACAAAACAATGGAATGATCCATTTTTTCTATTTAACCAATTAGCATGGACAAAAAACAAATTCACTTGGATACGGAATGATCCATTTTTTTTAATTTAACCAATTAGTATGGGACAAAAAATAGAGTCCCACAATTCAAACCCCAAAATCCTCTAAACATACCCCATCATTTTAAAGACAATAATAGACATATATAAAACGATTAAGTAATCCTTGAATAAATAAGAATAAATTATCTTCTAAATTTTGTTGACTTTGACTTTAGTTTTTTTAAGTTATTTAATTTTAAAATTAGTACATTAAATTAAAATTGAACAATTTTTTATTTTCCTTTAAAATATTTGAAAAATCTAAGAAATATTTACGAAAATCGGATATTTTTAAATAATAAAATTATATGAAATTTAGAAATTCAATTAAAAAAATTCTTTAAAATCTGAAAAATTATTTTTTAAAAAAATAAATTAATAATATCTTCCACATAATCCAATTAAAAATAAAAAACTAAATTTAAAAAAAAATCTTCAAAACTAAATAAAAATTGATTAATTTTTAAGTTAAATATTTACGATGATTGAATTGACTTTTGTAAAATATTTTTCTGATTTTATTTGGCTTTAACCTTTTATTTTTGAAGTTTTTTGTTTTTTTATTTAATTTTCTTAATTATTAAAAAATTATCTAGTTTTTTTATTTTCAGATTTATATATTTAATTAATCTTTTTCAATTTAATTTATTTTTTGAAACATTATTTATATTATGTTTATTTTTTAAAATATTTTATAAGAATTTTATTAATTAATTTTAGTAATTTATATATTAAAAAAATTGATGTTTTATAATACTTTTCAAAAATATATTTAAGGGTAAATGCACTTTTTTGTCCCTTAACTTTGTTTGATTTTGGTTTTCATCCTGTCAACTTTAGAATTTTGAATTTCGTCCTATAACTTGCAAAAAATAGTGTTTTTTGTCCTATTAACTTTTGAATTTTGAATTTCGTCCTATAACTTACAAAAAATTGGTGCATCGTCAGATTTACTGGACAAAAAATATAATTTTTTGTAAGTTATAGGACGAAAAAACACAAATATTTTGTAAGTTATAGGACGAAATCCAAAATTTCAAAGTTAACAGGACGAAAAACACAATTTTTGTAAGTTATAGGATGAAATTCAAAATTTCAAAGTTAACAGGACGAAAACCAAAATCAACCAAAATTAAAGGACAAAAAAGTGCATTTTCCCTATATTTAATTTTTTAAGATTTTTTTTTTTCAAATTTCGATCAAATGTTAAAGAATAAGAAATAATAAATATTTTTTCTTGAGAAGAGAGACAATTATTATGAGAATATAAAAATAGAAAAATATTATTTTTTATTTTGATAGGGTAGGGATATTATTGGAATAAAATGAGATATGTTTAGTAATTCATGTTAATTTTAAAATTTTATTAGGGTATGTTTAGTAGGTGGGGTGGGTAGAGAAGATTTTGGGGTTTGAGTAGTGAGAATCCAAAAAATAAATCCACTTGTTAGGGAATGATCCTTTTTTTTTTTTTTTTTTTTTTTATTTAACCAATTAGTATGGGACAAACAATAAATTCACTTTGTTTCCGACTTGATATAAATACTGAAATGATGTGTATTTCATCATTTGTGAGATTGAATAATAAACAACAGTTTTCTTAGCTCAAAAAACTGTTACCAAAATTCTTCATATTAGCAACCTATTTCCTAAAATATACAACTATCATGCATATAGGTTTGAGTTTTCAGCTACAACGGAATTTATATGTACCACTTAAAAAGGAAATTTAAAAAATCCAGACAAGCTGGGGATTTGATATATGAAATTGAAACATGACCTAAAGGTTGTGGACCAAGGATGAAAGTATCCGGAAATATCTCCGTTATATCCATTTCTTGTGGTCACCGATATCGATAGGGGTTAACGATATTTCAATAATATCCGTAAAAAAAATTGATAAAATATCGGTATGCAAGATCAACTTTGACTTTATTTTTGTGCAAGTTGAGCATAATATCGATAAAATATCGCACAAATCGGTAAATATTGAAAAATATCGATAAATATCGCAAAAATATCGAGAAGAGAAAATATCCATAATTTTGATAAATATCACAAATATAAAATTTAGTTAAATTCTATGGTAAATTATACTCCCTCCGTCCCCTAATAATATTCACACTTGTGTGGGCACAAATTTTAAGAAAAACTGCTTTATTGACTTTTTGAACCAATGAATGAAGAGTATTTTGAATTAAAGTAGGTAGTGTGAGAGTGTTTTATTTCCTTTTTTGGGGTGTTAATATTATTGTGGGACATCTCAAATAAGAAAATGTGAATATTAAAAGGGAACAGAGGGAGTATGTATTAAAAATTTATTATTAAATTTTTTTGATTTTTTAAAATTACCAATATCGATATTTGTCATCGATATTTTCAACCTTGTTGTATACTTGAAGGAGTTTGGTCTGAAAGTTGATGTGGAAGGTGGAATCAAAGGCTGAAAATTAATGGAATGAATTAATCTGGAACGTACACGTGCTAATCCTTTTATTTACTTAATTTCCCAGAAAGACATTAGTGCTTTTGCACCTTTAATTTCATGTAATGGCAATTGTGGCGTGGTTCCCTCAGGGATTTGTTATTTATGCCATTTGAATGAAGGCAAGAACGAATTAGTACTATCCTACCTCTTATCTTCTCTCTCCCTAAATTCTCCCTCTTCTATTATTCATTTGAGAGGTGTTATCTCTAAATCTGGTAAATATCTTTCTAATCATATGAAAGTGTGAAGTTTGAAGATCCGTTCTTGAACCCTAACAGCTGGAAAAGCAAAGAGAGTTGACAGTTATTCGGTTACGAATGGTAGTTACGCAAAGCTGTTACAGTTACAAGTGTCATCTGGTGCCAACTTCAAGAGGTCATAACTTCCTAACTGCTTGGAGGTTATAACTGACTCGAGTTGCAAGATGAAGAGCACGTGGCAGGCTATCACTCTCAACTCATAACTGCTCAAGGGTGTCTCAGTTGCTGATATATAAACTAGCTCATTGTTAGGTGAAAGCAGATTTCAACTTGTTAGCTAGAGTGATATTTTGAGTGCTAGATTCTATTTTCTTAGCTTATACTCTGGAGGATATCATTGTAGTTCTGTAATCTCTTCTTCAACATAGTGAAAGGCCTCACAAAGTGGATGTAGATCTATTGGATCGAACCACTATAAATTTCTGAGTCTTGTGCTTTTGAACTCTACTGAAATTCTCATCAGTTGAGTTGCTTTCGTTTTTGAACTCGTCTGATAGCTCTTAAGGTCTACTGATCTTAAGGTCCGCTGATTCCAAAAGTCTACTGATTCCAAAGTCTGCTGATCTTGTTTAATTCAACCCTATTCAAGAGTGTATTCTAGCTCGCGAAACCTGACACTTCCCATCTTCAATTTCCGGAAAAATCAATTACAATTTTTTCTCAGAAAACCTACAAAAAATATATGAAATTTTCTTCCTATAAATCCCAGTGAAATCTCCTCCACTTCACCACTTCAAGCTACTTCTTCATCTCCAACAAAATTCCAATTTTCTCCCACACAGTTTTCTTAGCTCAAAAAACTATGAAACAGCCACTCAACATTGGCCACACCACTACCCAAATCCTCCAGCGAAGTGCATCCTTATTCTATTCGCATTTGATGACGTTCGTCTTCGTCTCAACCCTTCTCCTTGCCTTCCGTTGGAAGGTGCAAACCTGCTACGACTACAGTGGTTTTAAGATGGCACCCTTGGAAGAGGATGAGCGTGTGTCCGCTTCGATGATGTGGTCCGCGGTTGCTTGGTCCGCTCCCTATGTATGTGCGGTGCTCGCGTTTATGTTCACTTACGCGCCAGCGAACGGGATTATATTCCTCAAAGCGGCAGATAGTTTAGTGGGGAATAACCGGTCCTTCTCTCGCTCCGTTTGGGATGGATCCAACATCGGCGTGCATAGGCTTTTGAGCTCTATACTGTTCAGATGGTTTGCACAGTATGCAGTATCAATGCTGATAGGGTTATGTTTTTTACCGGGCAGCCCTGGTTCCGTCGTGACTTTTTTGTCGGCTTGTATTTCGCGGTGGAACCTTGGGTAGTTTTGGTGGAGCATTCGAGGAGGGGTGGTGGTAGAAGAGGGTATAACCTGTTGCGTGCGTTGTTTAAGCCCGCTCTTGTGATAAGGGTGTTAGAAGCCGTTATTTGTGGATTGGTTGGGAAAGTGGTGGTGAGAAGCATATTTGGACACCTTTTCACCTTAATTTTCCAGTCGCTGATGGAGGTGTACTTCATGCTAGTTTGGTTTCTCTTCTGCTTTGCTGCGAGGAATAAGGATGATAATAAACCATTTGGACAAACTCAACTGCAAAACCTTATTCGCTTGCTAAATCTCCACATGCATACGTATTATGACTAGTGGTCTAATAGATTCTCGTAATTAGATATCTTCCTAAAATGTAATTCTCGAGTCGTTATGTTCCTTTTACTTTTAAGTATGTTTGTAGTGTTCTTAATGGCATGGTGTAATAATGTCGAGTGAAGAATAATAATGGGAGGTTTCACCTACACTCAAATTTCATTTAAAAATTTATTTTTGTTTGTTCAAATTAATCGTTGTTTTCTCTGGTTTAATTAATATTATTTTCACCGTTAATCTTAATAAAGACTAATTATTATATTATAAGTCAAAGTCGGAGTTTTTCAACTATATATTGTGGATGTGGAGTAACATTTAATGGCCATGAAACCGGAGCTCACGCGCGTGCTTATTTAGTCAATTGGTTGGACCTATTTCCTGTGCTTGATTGGCAATGTTTAACAATTCATTTAGCTGCTAGGCCTCTCATGTAATTTTGGTTACGGGGCAAAAAAGGAAAATCACAAATGGTCCTGCTAATTTTTTATTTTGATTTTTTTTGCCGGTAAAAATTACCGAAAATTTGTTATAGCTTACGTAATGAATCGAAAAAAATATCAAATGTCAAGCTCAACGAGAAAAAGAGAATAGTATATGTCTTGACCTAAATGTTACCGTAAATTGCTCGAAAAATAGCCATGAAAATAGGCGAAATTCATGATTTTGAAACTCCAATTCTTGGTGTAATTGAAGCATGAAATTAATTGAGGGGGTTTCTTCTCGGATGCGAAGACGGTTCAAATGATATTAGTGATGATCCTCAGCGTGACCAAAATGAAAAGTTAGGGGTCAAATTTTAAATTTTTCGGTGAAAAAGACTAAAATAAAGATCAAAATTGATAAAATAAAAAATTACAGGACCTTTTATGAACTCGAACAAACTTAATAATATCGAAATTAGGGAGTGAAAGAAGAAAATCGGGCAAGGAGCAAGTGAAGTGAAGGCCCATTATTGAGCTAACTCATTTTTCATGTCATTTAATTAAGCCCACTTTAGAACCATTTTGCTCTAAAATGTAAAGAAATGAAGAAGCAGGTGAGAACACTCGGAGTGTATGATTATTTGGACTTTAATTTTTCAAGGGAATGTCTTCCGACTTGGGCTCAAGAGTGATTATAGGGCTTGCAAAATAGGCCACTATAGAATTAAATTCCAGACGTTGATTAAATTGGCCCATTTTCAGTTCGATCTCTCGCTTTGTTTGACTTCATTAAAAATTAAAAACGTAGTTTGCTTAGAAGAATACTCAATTTTCCCATAAAGAATAACATAATATGAATTTTCTCTCTTATCAAGTATAATAAAGGATGAAAATATCACTATCGCAGGTAATATTGCAACCTTAATTCTACAGATTTATCGCCGGATATATTGATATGAAAAATCAATATTGCAAAAAAAAATTTTAAAAAAAGACGGATTTTTTTTTGAAATTTTAGGGATTATAATATGATATTATGCATCTATTCCATTTAAAACCACTATGAAATTACATGCTTAAAAAAGCATATAGATAATAAAATATACGTCCATCTGATTACTGAATTGATTGGAATTTTTTTTTTTTCTGAACATATTTTGAATTGAGTGTATTGATAAAAGATAGAGTGGTATTGATTAAAACATTGGGCTCTTGTCCTTATTAACTCTAGGCCGAAATATTTGCTAATGGGCTGACAATTGATAAGAAATTAATTAGCCCATTTTATTCCTTTCCCCTCATCTACGAAATACAATCCTCTTCTTGATTTCATTTTTTGTTTGGCTTCACCAGAAATTAAGCACGTGATTTTCTTTTAAGATTTTTTTTAAAGGTAATCAATTACAATAGTTCATTCGACCATCGGGTATATAACAACATCTTTTCATCTCGATGTAGACTAGAACCGTAATCACCACAAGAGGGGGTCACCCGAACCCACAACCACACTGCAGCCGGAACCGCAACCACCACAAGAGAGAATTAAATTCCCTCTCCATGTCTCGAACCAAGACCTCTTGAATCTTAGGTGGTGACCTCAACCAATTGAGCTACCAACACTTAACTTCTTTTTAGAATTCTTAATTCAGTCTTTTAAAAAAATTATTCTACATAGATAACACAAAAAATTCTTAATTTGAAAAATGAGATCCTCTGCGTAGTTATTTTATTTCTGCAGTGGTCATTCGACCAATTAATGCAGCAACGCAAATTTTTGTATGGACAAAGTATAGAGTGAAATTGGTTTATATATGAATCATTGAAAGATATTAGTTGTTTTCACTGAAGAGTATTGATTATTTTTACTGAAAAGTATTGCTGGTTTATACGGGAAAGTCTTAGTTCATTTTCACTGAACAACTAAGATTTTTTAGTGTAAATCAGTAATACTCTTCAGTAAATACAACTAATATTCTTCAGTGAAAACAACTAATACCCTTCAGTGATTCATATATAAACCAATTTCACTCTACTCTTTTGCATGTTCTCTCAATTACGAATTAGGAGGGAGTACTTGAAAATTTAAACATATTCAACACTTTATTAGTAAAACTAATTATTTATCAATTTTACCTTTTCTTTTTGCCTGTAACTTTAACTTTATTTTAAAATATTACATTTCATTAAAATCAGTTTAAAAAAAGTGAGTACACTTTTCGTGAATGAAGAAAGCACAATGTTTCTCTTTATCAAGTATAATTAGCCCAAATCGAATAATAAATACATTAAGTGATTTTACCAAAAATAGAATAAGGTTAACAAGTGAATTATTAACATGAAGCAAATATTATTGTGTTAAAATGTATATGCAATTAAATATGCAAAGTTTCATAGTTAGGGTGTGGTGATCAATGACAATGACGTCTTTTAGTAAAAATAGATCGGGTACTAAGCTCTTTGTAATAAGTTCTATGAGTTATTTCACTTGCTTAACTATTAGCTAATTTAACATCATACACGTGAATAACTATGAAACATTTCAATGTAATCAATAAGTGTCTTTTATTAATTAGATGGTGAATTTTTATGCAATTAAGGGGCGTTTGATCAACAATTTTTCAAATAATGAGAATGAAATTAAATTTAGTATAATTATGATGATTCATGAAAATAAAATCATTGCCTCTATCCTCCTCTCCTTAATAAGTTAATTGATCAGTATGATTTTTTTTTTTTTTTTAAATTCTTGTGTTTTAGTTGCATAATTTTGATAGAATTTTATGTTTTTTTTTTTTACACTAAACTGAATAATTGAGCATAATTGTCAAAAATATCGTGTTTTATTATTTTTGTAAAAAATTAAATATTTTTTTAACAAAACACGTGCCATTTTTTTTTAGCCAAGATAGGAAAAAAAAGAAGAAGAAATTGCTGAGGCTTAAAATTGCAGGTCTATTTCATCAATTACAGCCCAAATATCATTTAAAGTTGGAGGCTCATTTGCCTTTGAAATCACGTAAATTGAAAAATCATGGTAGCAATAAGTTGATTTTTTTTTTTAGGGCATTGCTTGATTGGGTAATGAGATGACTGAAATTGAGAATAAGAGGGGCAGAAGAGTTTCAACAATTTTGTTGGGAGAAGGGTATTACTAGGCATAAGATTATTCCTTCAAACCCCAGCAGAATGGTCTAGCTGAGAGAATGAACAGAATCATTATGTAAAGGGTTAGGAGTATGTTATTTGATGCTCATTTACATAAGAGTTTTTGCGGTGAAGCTGTTAACATAGCTGTGTATCTCATTAATAAAGTGTCATCGTCTATATTAAGTTTAAAACCCCAGATGGGATCTGGTATGGAAAGATATCAGATTATTCTAAATTGAAAGTATTTGGATGTCTAGCTTATGTTCATGTGAAGCAGGACAAACTTGAGCCCAGAGCTCTCAAGTGTGTGTTCATTGACTATCCAAAAGGAGTTAAGGGGTATAAGTTGTGGTGTCTGGAGCTTGGAAATCAGAAGTGTATTAACAACCGAGATGTAGTGTTCAATGAATGGGATACAAGTCTGGTGAAGGTAGAGGAGAGCCATCAGCTGAAGAGATAGATGGTGTTATTTCTTAGCCAATTACTCAAGTTGAGGTGGAGCCTGGTTCTAATGAACAGGGTAGTTCATCTGGTTCTGAACCAGAGCAGGAAGCAGGAGGATAATGAGTCATCTGATGAGGATAGTGCACCAGAAGAAGGAGAAGCGGTACCAGATGCAGACTTGAGAAATTATAGTCTGACAAGAGACAGATCCAGGAGACAAATACATCCTCCTTTAAGATTTGGTCGTGCTGATCTGATCTCATATGCACTTGTTACAACAGAAGCCATAGTGTACCAAGAATCTAAAAACTACAAGGAAGCCCTTGAGTGTGATGATAGAGAGTCATGGATTATAACCATGACAGAAGAGATGGAGTCTCCTAAGAAGAATCAGACTTTGATTCTTGTTGATAAGTCACCTAAGCAGAAGCTAATCAGTTGTAAATGGTTGTTTAAAAGAAAGCTTGAATGTGGTGTAAAGGATCAAGTGAGTTTTAAAGCCAGGTTAGTGGCCAGAGAATTTACTCAGAGAGAGGGGATCGACTACAATGAGGTGTTTTCACCTATGCTTAAACATTGTTCAATCATATTACTATTGAGCAGAGTAGTCTAAGATGATCTAGAGCTACATCAACTTGATGTGAAGATAGCTTTTATGCATAGTGATCTTATTGGAGGGAGAGAGGGAGGAAGAGAGAGAGAGTATTTTTTAGAATTAAACATTGAAACTTTTTCTCCTAAACTCAAGGTTAATGTATTTTAGTTGGTCGAGATGGGTTGGTTAGTGTTGATGATCTTTTCTAACCAAGATGATTAGTGGCTATTTTCTATAATCAAGATCATCAAACAAGATCAAGAAATCATGAAATTTAGCTAAGTATTGTTCAAGAAATAATTTGACAAGAGTTTAGACTTGTATTCCATTGTCCTCCTTTCTCATGTACAAGAAGGGAATATTTATAGACATACAAAGTGGCCATGTGTCACCATCTTGGTGGCTTAGCCATTGGATCTTTGCCAAGTGTTAGGACACTTGTACAACATCTACACTATTACTCATTGGATGGGTGCCAAGTGTTAGGACACTTGGACCATATCTAAGCTAGTGACTCTTGGAATTCCCCATGTTGTACTTGGTCTTTGGCACTTCTGAGATGCTCTCGACGGTGACCGGCTGCTCGCTTGTACGTCTTCGTTAGATGTCATGGTCCTTTGCGTTCTGAGCTGTTCGCTCCTCGCTTGGGATTGTTTTACAATGTTGCTCGCTTTACTACGAACCTGTTCGCCCAAATTGGCTTTGGCTTGAGCCACTGGCACAGCTGTTCTTTGCAAGGCTGCTCGCCACAATTCTGCTTGCCGCATTAGTGCTTTTCTACAAAGCTGTTCGCCCTACGAATCTGCTAGCTCCGCTACAACGCTGTTCGCTTCGACGAAACTGCTAGCTCCTTTGATTTGTTATCCTGTTACTAAGTCTAATAATCTCCTGTTTATTAATTACTTAATTGTTCGCCACCCAACAATTGCCCCCTAGCTTGGTCTCATGTTGGGCATGGATTGATCAATTGGGACCAAGCTATAATTTCTTTGAAAATTGGGGCGAGCAAGAATGGAACGTGGATGTTTACATGGGCGAGCATCTGAGCAGTTGGGCGAACAGTCGAGCATGAGAGCTTATGTGCGCGACCAGTAGCGAACGCCTTTTCGTGTCGCGACGGTTGGATTCCCGAGGCACGGAATGCGAGGCGTCGCGTCAGTCATGCGCGTCTCCCAATTTGCCCATAGGGGCCTATAATATTTTGCAAATATTGCATTTTCGCCCCGGCCTCACCCTTATAAATAGGCGTCAATTTCTTCTTCTTTCTTCTTTCTTCTTTCTGAATTTCTCACGCTTCCGCCATTGATAAGCATTTCAAAGCTTTATTTCTTCGTGATTCTTGTGCCCAGATTCCTCCGTATTTGCCCCTGATTTTGATTTCTTCGAAGGTAATCTATCCTACGTTCCTTTTTCTTCTTTAATTTCGTAAATTATCTCTCTTTTTTCGCACTTCTTGTAACCGCGACTGTAACTCCGGCCGCGAACCACCGTAACACCGCCGTACTATTGACGCCGTCGCCGTCGTAATTCCTCCGTCGCCGTCATCGTCTATATATTGCCTTACACTCGACCACATTCCTCCATTACTTATTTCAAATGGAATTTTCCCCCTCAAGCTCCTCCCAATCCGGACCCGGGCGAAACCCGGAAAAACGACCCGTAAATCCAGATTCTCCGCGCCGATCCGTTCGCCAAGCGTTGGCGAACAACCCGCGTACGTTGTTGGTGGACGAAGACACGGACTCCGATGCGAGCTCGTTGTTCGCTCGGTAGAGATGTGTGCCGCTGACCGCTCTGGCGATCAAGAAGAGACTCACCACCCTGCTCGCGAACCTGAGACGTCCTCCGACCTTGGCGAGGACTCTGCAGAAGTGGCCGCGGAGATAGAGGGTTCAATCGACCTCGAGGGCGACCAGGTTGACAATGCTGGCGAGCAGCAAGTTGGCGAGCAAGAGGGTCCTATGCTTTCATGGGAGTTTCTAAGGGAAATCAATTTCCCCATCTCTCAGACTACGCCAGAATCCAGGATCCCAAAAGGAGTTGTTCGCGACAACGAGTGGGCAGACTATTCTGCTCGCTACTCGAAGACTTTTGCCCCCACATCGAGGGTAATCATGAAAGCTCAGGACGGGGACTATGCAGCGAGCAAAGTTGCCAGTGTTGTCATTGAGGAGGATCTGGCGAGCATTCGTGCAACATACAAGATTCCTTATGACATTTTCATGTATGTGCCGAAGAAGGGAGAGACTGCTGATCGCCCCCCTCCTGGTTGCACGGCGATCAACTTGGATGTATTAAACACGGGTTTCCCGCTCCCCGTTCATCCGCTCATCGGCCGTTTCCTATCCGACATGAACCTGGCGATCACCCAAATTACTCCAAATGGTTGGAGTAGTCTTCTAGCCTTCATGACTCTCTTTGGTCTTGAGGGCTACAAGAATAAGATAACAACCGCGGAGATCCTTTACGCCTTGACCATTTCCGAGGATGGTGCTGGCTGGCATTACGCCAAGGCGAAAATCGAATTGAAACTCGTTGAGGGTGTTCCCAATAAGATTAAGGGTTGGCATTGCCAATTCTTCTTCATTGGTGGAGATTGGCGAGCAACTGAGGGATTTGCTGGCGGGCAGGCGCGCATCATGTCGCCTGAAGGCTTTGGAAAAATCAAACGTAGGGCTAATTTTGTCTTGCTAATTCATAAGTAGGACTAATTTTAATCCTTTTCATTGTTTTGCAGGTCCAAGGAACTTGAAGTGGGGGCACCCCGACATCAGCGACGAGTTCCTCTTCACCTTAGCCATCATCTCTCTTCGCGACGTTGCTAGTCGCGACATACACCATCTCTCGAAAGCTCATTGTCGCAAACTTGCTGGTTTGATTACGAGTCCTCACCATCTTGAAGCTCAAGCCGTCGTACCAGAAGGTAACTTTTTTATTTTTGCTCGCCAATCATTTTTGCTCGTCCATCATTCTTGCTCGCCTAACACTTGTCTTTTTCTTGTCAGATCAACAAGTCACTGTTGCTATCCCGGCTGTGCCTGAATCGTATTATTTGCTCGCCAGAAGAGTTAAACAGATGGCCGAAGCGTCAAGAAGAAAGATGGACCCTCCCCTCGCCATCATGCGCCTCCGGGCAGGGGAGAACCCTTCTGGTCGCTCAGCCGCCGGAGCTGGTCGCCGCAAGCCTGTGGCCAAATCTACTTCCTCTCCGCGGGATGTAAGGAAGGAGAAGGAGAGGGAGAAGGAGAGGGAGAGGAAAAAGGTGTCGCGAGGCGATGACGTTCGCGGCGCTCACGGAGATGATCGCACCTCAAAGCGGTCAAAAACTGCTGGGGAAGCGAGCAACATTACTCCAAGATCCCCTACTCCAAAATCCACTTTACTGGAAGTAGTGGACGAACAGCAGGTGGTCGCCGGTTTGGTGGCGACCAAGACAGTGGACAATCCCAGGGACACTTCTTACTTGGGTTGGGATCCAGTAAAAATCAAGGAGTAAGCTAATCGTCCCTGACTTTCTTATTGTTCGCCGCTTAATACCATGTTGTTCGCTCACTTAACATTTATTTTTGTTCGTCAGGTATAACCCAACACTTTACCCTGGCCGAGGGACAACACTCCACCACCTCTCCGTGGTAAAAAATGCCCCCTCCTCGCTCCGTGACATCCCAGATCTTCCTGTTCGCCGGGCTACTGAGATGGTTCCAAGGGCTTGGACAAAATCGGCGAACACCCTTGTAGGTGGCCAATCTGCTAGCGACAATGTTCGCCTGGTGGCGTATAATGCTAGCCACCAGTTGGTCCAATCTCAGATGCTGCTCGATCAAGTCCTGGATCTTGAGCGTACAAACCGCGACTTGGGCCATCGCGTGGAAAAGATGGATGAAGAGAGAGTCTCCGCCATCAAAGAATGCAAGACCGAGCATGCTAAAGAGCTGGCTTTGATGGAGAAGAAGATGGAGGCCTCCTTAGTCGGCGAGAAGAATGCCTTGGATAAGGCTGAGAAAATGCTATTGGAGGTGAAGTCCTCAGATTTGAGAGCTGAGAGAGCTGAAAAGGAGCGAGCAGACTTGTCTGCTCGCCTGATCGCTGCCGAGGAGCACATCAAGAGGCTGGAGGAGGAGCGCAAGGACATGATCGACTACGAGGTCCATGAGCAGGAAGTGTTGGATAAGACCAACTTTGGGTATATCTGTGCTTTTGCTGAATGTTTGAGGTCTGTTCACTTCCCCCATAATCACAACCAAGATATTCGTGATGCGGTGAAGGCGGACTTCATTGAATATGTTAAGAATTACCCCCCTGCTCCTGGCTCTACTCTGTTCGTCTCTGATCTGGCCGATCTTGGCTTCCCCTTGGACGTCTTCGGCGAGGAGGTTGACATTGCTGCCCCCACTTATGGTGGCCAGCCTGACCCTGCTCCGGCGACGACCAGCGCGGCGGCCACCGATGAGGTTTTCGAAGGGCTGGCGTCTCTTCCCTTAACGCCAATAGACGGGGCTGGCACAAGTGCCCAGGGCGAGCAGCCGAGCGCGCCGGCGACCAGAACTGAAGATGCTCCTCCTCCACCTCTTCCTTGAAGACTTTAGTTTTTCTTACAATAGGATATACAACATTTCTGTATTTCTCATTCCTATTGTAAAACTTTTTGATCTAATGATATGAAGATTTTTGTTCATCTACAAGCTTATGCCTCTTTATTTGTCTTACTTAACTGCTCGCCTCTTTATTTGTCTTACTTAGTTGCTCGCCTATTGCTTTTTGCTTACGACAGTTTCTAAGTATTCCTTTTTCTTAAGGTAAACACTTAGTAAAAATTTTAAGTTGGTCATTTGGTTCTTATAGAACTTGACCTTTAGTTGTTTGGGCCATTTTGGTCGCTTGTGGACTTGGCCTTGCATTAATGTGGGCTATTGGTCCGTTATGGACTTAGCCTTATTTTTGCTTTTAATAAGCTTTTCTGTTCGTCTTATAACAGACTTGTATTTTGCCAATTTTTGGGCGAGCAACTAAGTAGTTCGGACTTAAGGCTCAAAATCTAAAAGAAAGCAAGACAAAATATAAATGCAATTCTGCTCGCCTAGTAAGATAAATACGAATCTGCTCGCTTATAAACTTGCGCAAAAATTTCAAAAAATTACAAAAGATCTATTTACAAACTTTCTAAGACTTACAGGACTTCATTGGTAGTACTTCTTGAGTAAAGTTGTATTCCAGGAGTATTGGGACGACTTGTCTTCCATGTCTTCAAGGTCGTATGTGCCGTTGTGCCACTTATTCGTCACCTTGTATGGGCCCTCCCAAGTCGGGCCGAATACTCCTGGTGGTATTAAAACTTTTCGGAGTACCAAGTCCCCAATTTCGAATTCTCTTGCTTTTACTTGAGAATTGTAGTACTTTGCTGCTCTTCTTTTGTAGATCGCATTTTTCAATTCTGCTGTTATTCTTTTTTCTTCAAGCAAGTCCAACTCTGCTGCCATTGCGGAGTTGTTTGTTTCTTCGTCGAACGCAGCCGTTCGTTTTGTTGGGACTTTTAGCTCAATCGGAATTACTGCTTCTGTCCCGAATGCCATTGTGAACGGTGTTTCGCCTGTGCTTGTTCTGTGGGATACTCGGTATGCCCACAACACCTCTGGTAGCTCTCCTGACCATTTTCCTTGCTTGTCAACCAAACGAATCTTCAGTATATGCTTGATTATTTTATTCACTGCTTCCACTTGACCGTTCGATTGGGGGTGGTATGGTGTCGAGAAATGTTTCTTTATTCCTCATTTTTCGCAAAAATCTCTGATCTCTTTTCCCTCAAACTGTCTTCCGTTGTCCGTCACTATCGCCTGGGGGACCCCGAAACGACAAACAATGTTTTTCCATATAAAGTTGATCATTTTCTCCTGTGTGATCCGCCCGAGTGCTTTTGCTTCCGCCCACTTCGTGTAGTAGTCAACAGCCACCACCGCGAATCGAACATTTCCTTGTCCCGGGGGAAAAGGCCCAATGAGGCCAATTCCCCATTTCGCGAACGGCCATGGACTATTGACTGAAATCAGTTCGTGTGGGGGTTTGTGAATGTTTGGGGCAAACAATTGACATCTATGACAAGTTCGGGCAATCTTGATCGCATCCTGGAGGAGAGTTGGCCAGTAATATCCTTGCCTTATTGTTTTATGTGCCAAGGCCCGTCCTCCGGCATGATTTCCGCATACACCCTCATGGATCTCTTTCAGTACTGCTTGTCCTTGCCCCCTAGCCAAGCATTTCAGAAGTGGGAGCGAATTCCTCTCTTGTACAACTGTCCGTCCATCATGGTGTATCTTGCTGCTCTTTTAACCAACTTGTTAGCTTCAAATGGGTTGTCTGGTTTTTTATCGTTTTGCAAATATTCAATAATTGGCCTCCTCCAGTCGTCTTCCTCAAAATCTTCATCGATCTGATAGATTCTGTAATCTTCGGTTGATGGTTTGGACATTCTTGTTAGCGTCACTTCCGATAATTCTGCTGGTCCGGTGCTGGTTGCTAGCCTGGCTAATGCATCTGCTTGAGCATTATTGTCTCTTGGTATTTGTTCAATGTATATTTGTTCGAACAAAGAGGCCAAGTGAGCAACAATCTTTTGATACAAAGCCATGTCTTCATCTCTTGCTTCATATTCTCCTCGGACCTGGTTGACGATCAACTGCGAATCTCCAAAGATTTGCAACCTTCGTACCCCAACTGCTAATGCTAGGCGTAACCCAACGATCACAGCCTCGTACTCTGCTTCGTTGTTCGTCGCCATGAACTCGAATCGAACAGCTGAAGTAAAAACTTGCCTATCTGGGCTTATCAAGACTATACCTGCCCCTGATGCTGTATTAGTTGACGACCCATCAACATACATGTGCCAGGGATGGCTATGTCCTCTCGTTGGATCTCGGGGGAAAGTCAGTTCGACTATAAAGTCTGCTAAGGCTTGCCCCTTGATCGCTGTTCGAGGAGCATATGAAATCCCGAACTGACTGATTTCCAAGGACCACTTCAGGAGCCGACCAGCCGCATCAGGTCTGTGCAGTATTTGCTTGAGCGGGAACGTTGTCAACACTTCCACCTGGTGGTCGAAAAAATATGGACGAAGTTTTCTGACGCTCATCACCAGCGCATATGCTAGCTTTTCTGTTGGTGAATATCTGAGCTCTGCTTCGTGCAAGGCATGACTTACATAGTAAATGGGTAGGTGGAACTTTCCTTCTGCTCGAACGAGCACTGAACTGATTGCCACTTCTGAAGCTGCCAAGTACAAGTATAACTTTTCCCCTGGGATTGGCTTGGCAAGAATTTTCGTGTCACTGAGATACTCTTTCAGCTGCTCGAACGCTTGTTGACAGGCGTTTGTCCATTGAAATTTTCCCTTCTTGATTGCTTCGAAGAACGGTCTGCACTTATCTCCGGATCTTGAAACGAACCTGTTCAGAGCTGCTAGGCATCCGGTTAGCCGTTGGACTTCTTTAACTGATCTGGGTGGTTGCATCTCCATGATTGCTTTCACTTTCACTGGATTTGCTTCAATTCCTCGTTGACTAACCAGATGTCCCAAGAATTTCCCAGAATGGACTCCGAAACTGCTTTTCTTGGGATTCAACTTCATATTGTAGGTCCGAAGTATCTCAAATGTTTGAGCCAGGTGCTGTAAGTGATCTTCCCTTTTTGAGCTCTTGACAACAATGTCGTCCACATATACTTCCATCGTCTTCCCGATGTGATCATCAAACATCTTGTTAACCAGCCTCTGATATGTAGCTCCAGCGTTGATTAGCCCAAATGGCATTCTCTTCCAGCATAGCAAGTTTTTGTTGGTGTAGAACGATGTGTGCTCTTGATCATCGGGATGCATCGCGATTTGATGATATCCTGCGAATGCATCCATGAACGTTAGCAGCTCATGTCCGGCGGTGCTATCAACTAGCTGGTCAATGTGAGGCAACGGGAAGTTGTCTTTTGGGCAGGCGGCATTAAGATCTGTGAAATCAATGCAGAGTCTCCACGCCCCGGTTGCTTTCCTGACCAATACTGGATTTGCTACCCATTGCGGGCATAACGCTTGTTTGATTAAGTCGTTATCCAGCAACTTTTTAACTTCCACGTCGAGCGCCTCGTATTTGTCGGGCCCAAATTTTCTCCTCTTCTGATGGACTGGCTTCTTCCTCGGGTCGATGTTGAGTCTGTGACAGGCATGTTCGGGGCTGATGCCCACCATGTCTGCATGCGACCATGCGAACACATCGA
The DNA here is from genome assembly GCA_947034835.1 of Ballota nigra. Classification (NCBI taxonomy): domain Eukaryota; kingdom Viridiplantae; phylum Streptophyta; class Magnoliopsida; order Lamiales; family Lamiaceae; genus Ballota; species Ballota nigra. The sequence goes on along the minus strand of OX344724.1, from coordinate 100,416,655 downwards.
GGTTCGCTTTAAGAAACTCATTCATATTGGTCCTGTACGGTTCTGGTAGCTCGGACCCTATGAAGAGTTCTAAGCCCTCTTGGTTCGGGTCGACTTTTACAGTTTCCAACTCTTCAACCGGGGTAGCCCTTCGTTTCTGGCCTTTCCATCTGGGGTCAATAGTGGGCCCTTCTGCCTTTAGCTCATCCTCGGTTTCCATCGGTTCTGCTCCCAGTCGTGGCTCGATGTCTTCTACATCAACGTCCATTGGGCAAGCAGCTTCTCTATCTCTTATCTGGACAACCTGCTCGTCCTCGCGCTTCTGTTCGTCCTCGTCCATCTGTTCGCCTACGCGTTCCTGCTCGTCAATGCGTGGCTGTTCGTCGGCCTCCATTATTTCCGTATCGACGGAAGTCACGGCCTCGCTATCGTCTCCGTCCTTGTCTGAGTACCTGTCCGCCATGTTGGCTTGGTGATCTTGCAACTGTATTTGCAACAGACACGCACGAGCTTTCTTTTGGTCTCCTTTGACTGTACCTGCACCCTTCTTTGTTGGAAATTTTAAACAATAATAGTACGTTGAAACAGCTGCTTTAAATTCATGCAAGAAAGGACGGCCGAGGAACCCGTTATAAGTGGACTGTTGGTCTACAACCAGGAAGTCTACCATTCTATTCATTTTCCTTTCCGGGTCCTCGACTGATACAAGCTCAACTGCCAACGTAACTATTCCTAGCGGGGTGGTTATAGCATTTCCAAATCCTACAATCTTGTGATCACAGTCTTTGATGTACTCAGCGCAATCTCCCAGTTGGTCCACCGTGCTCTTGAACAGGATATTCGTGTAGGAACCAGTATCGATAAGTAGACGGTGCACTTTTGTCCCCATGATATTGGCACAAATGACCAACGAGTCATTGTGGGGAGTGAGTATCCCGTCTAAGTCTTTTTCTGAGAAAGTCAGGTCCCCCGTTCGCTTGGTCGATGGATTCGCGCCTACTTCCATCACTTGATCCACTGCTCTCAGCTCTGCCTTCCTCTTTCTTTTCGACATAGGTGGCCTCCCATCAGAACAACCACCTACTGGCCCAGTGGGTTCCAGCATTAGGATTTCCGGGATATGCCTTGCTGGGGCTGCTGGGACCTTCCTTCCCCTCTTACCAACTTTGCTTGGTTGGTCATCACTGTCTCCGTCATCCGAACTGGATTGTACCGGCGCCCTCGGTCTTTTACCTGGTTCCCTTTTCACGAATTCAGACAACTTTCCTTCCTCATAGAGTCTTTCCACAACTGCTTCAATAAGTCTCGGCATTCACTCGTGAAGTGGCCGATACTTTGATGGTATGCACAGTATTTGTTTGGGTTCAGCTTACCTCTCTCTTGCCTTATCTTCCGCGGTTCTGATAACATCTCCCTGTCTTTAACGTTGTTGTACACAGCATCCACGGACATAGTAAGGACTTGACTCAACTTTTCTTTCAACTCAGCTCCATCATTGAATGACTTCATGTTCTTCGGAGCTTTGTAATCATTTCCTCCCGACTTCTTGTTAGACTTTTTCGGATCAGTTTTGTCTCCCATCTCTCTGTGTAGGGCCTCCTGCATTGACACATGGATCCCTGCTTTGTGCCTGAATTCTGCGTATGTTTTTGGGCAAGTCAAATGCATTTCCTTCCACAAATCAGTTCCTTTCTTTAACCCAGCCATCACAGCCACTATCTTTGTGTCCTCACTCACCATTTCGCCCTCCAGCAAGACTTTATCAAATCTTTCCAGAAATTGTTTGTCAGACTCCTCGTCTCCCTGCCTAATATCTGCAAGACGGTGTCTGTGGGTCAAGTAGGACCCGGCAGTTGAGAAGTGGGACAGAAACTCTTTGCTTAGTTGGGCAAACGAGTTGATGGAGCCAGGAGCTAATGCTGAAAACCATCTGTGCGGGCCATCTCCAAGGGTGAGTGGAAAGTTTCGGCATTGTGTGGCGTTGGTTGCCCCCATTGAGATCATGAAATCCGAATATTTCGTCACATGAATCCGAGGGTCCGACGTTCCCTCATACAAGTTGATGGCTGGAAACTGTATCTTCTTCTGGATCGGTGCACTGAGGATAGACGGAGATAATGGTGAAGATGGGAGAACGGTTGATCCGACACCTTTCTGAGATTCTAACTGTCTCTGCAATTCTTCGATTGCCTTTCTCATTTCCTGCAACTCATTTGGGGGAGTCCTCCCGTTGGAAGGCTGTTCATCGTGATTGGGTTCAGCGACCTCTTCACGATGCAGTCCCTTGCCAACGGGATGTTTCTCCTGAGTCGTCTTCCTAGCAGCGTTGCTAGCTCCATTTGGCCCCAGTCGTCCAAAAGCTGACCTCCTGATTCGGTCATGCACTGATGGGCGAGCAGGATGGTGTGATCGCTCCTCATGCCTTCGGGATGGTTCCCTCCTGTTTACGTTCCTTGTACCTAGTCTTTCTAAAGCACTTGTTCGGGAAGTACTTTTGCTTGACTCGTCTGCTCGACTTGATGATGATTCTCCTCTGCTTCCTAGGCGCTCGCTCAGTGGAGCTTTTCCTTTACCTCTACGAACTTTCTCGCTGTCGGCCTCGTCCCGACGTGCATCTTCTCTCATTTTACTTCTTTGTTCGCCCGTACGTTCCTGCTCGCCTGTTCGTCTGGTCGCCATAGGTGCTCTTGACGGTCCTGCTGCTTGTCGATTTTGCAGGGATTGAAGGACATCAATGGTTTTTGCTAGCTCTTCGGGGTTTTGAGCAAGAGCTTCAACCTCCGGTGGAATCGTGTCAATAGTGACTTGTATATTCCTCTGCGAAGTTGCTCTCACTGTCCGTGCATGTCCCTCGGTGGAAGAAACCCTAGTTCTCGGTCTACGACTTGGAGATATACTCGAATGTCGTTCCTCTTGTGATCTAACCATTTTGATTATCAAAGTATGGATAATGAACAAATGGATGAGGTAATCTTGTTCTTGCAAACACCTTTTCCAAGGATTACTAGCCTTGTGTGTGATTGTAAAGGTTTGAAAACCCTAGTTCATGCACACATGCATTAAAACCCTCAAAGTGTTGTACACCTTTGTCTTAAGAATGTGAACTCTTGTTTTCCGGCAGCCTCTTCCCGGATTCCGGCGAGATTATGCAGATTCCGGTGGTAGTCTTCAAACTTTCTTCGAATTTTTTCTACAATCGGAGGTTCGAACCCTCCTTCTAGCGCCAATTGTTGATGATCTTTTCTAACCAAGATGATTAGTGGCTGTTTTCTATAATCAAGATCATCAAACAAGATCAAGAAATCATGAAATTTAGCTAAGTATTGTTCAAGAAATAATTTGACAAGAGTTTAGACTTGTATTCCATTGTCCTCCTTTCTCATGTACAAGAAGGGAATATTTATAGACATACAAAGTGGCCATGTGTCACCATCTTGGTGGCTTAGCCATTGGATCTTTGCCAAGTGTTAGGACACTTGTACAACATCTACACTATTACTCATTGGATGGGTGCCAAGTGTTAGGACACTTGGACCATATCTAAGCTAGTGACTCTTGGAATTCCCCATGTTGTACTTGGTCTTTGGCACTTCTGAGATGCTCTCGACGGTGACCGGCTGCTCGCTTGTACGTCTTCGTTAGATGTCATGGTCCTTTGCGTTCTGAGTTGTTCGCTCCTCGCTTGGGATTGTTTTACAATGTTGCTCGCTTTACTACGAACCTGTTCGCCCAAATTGGCTTTGGCTTGAGCCACTGGCACAGCTGTTCTTTGCAAGGCTGCTCGCCACAATTCTGCTTGCCGCATTAGTGCTTTTCTACAAAGCTGTTCGCCCTACGAATCTGCTAGCTCCGCTACAACGCTGTTCGCTTCGACGAAACTGCTAGCTCCTTTGATTTGTTATCCTGTTACTAAGTCTAATAATCTCCTGTTTATTAATTACTTAATTGTTCGCCACCCAACAGTTAGATCCCATTTGGTTGATCTTATAAATTATTTTAATTAAAAGAATATAAGTTGATTGAGATGCATGTGGAAATTTTAAAAAAATAATAAGTAAAGATGCATGTGACATGAATAAAATATATTTATATGTTATATATTAATCTAATAAATTTGATTTTTTAAATGTTAAAATTAAACATTTTACAGTTTAAAATTTATTTAAAAATAATACTCTTTCTGTCCCAAATTTATTTGCTACTTGCTGAAACTATCCCTACCCCTACCATTACTCAATTGATATTTCTATAAATGACAGTAGAAGAATATATTTTTTTTTGCAATAATACCTTTACTAAACTAGTATACTTACATCTCATATTATTACTTTGCACATACTACTTCACATTTATTAATTAAACTCAATTTAATTTAGGGTGGTTAACAATAATGTAACAAACAACTTTAAGACGGAGGGAGTAAAATCCCTAGGTATAATTACCTATAAGTCATTTGCCTACAAAATTTTATCTACAACACAATTTGTCTACGAAATTTCCCTAGACAAATTTTTTTGTTGGTGGGGAAAGAAGATGTCTATACAATTAGAAATTTTTGTAGGCAATTCGTAGGTAATCCTGACTACAAATTTTTTTATTGGAAATTTCGTAGTCATATTGGCAATTTCCGTAGACAATTTTATGTTTTCTTGTAATGGTGAGATTATATATTTGTAAGTCCCGTATTTTGCACTTTTTTTAATTCGGTCCACATGAATTACAGGTTTTGATATTGGTCTCATAAGTTTGGAAGTCTTTTTTATTTTAGGCCTTTTAAAACTTATAGGACCAAAATCAAAATGTGTAATCCAATTTTTTTAAAAAAAATTCAAATTTACAGGACCAATATAAAAAAATAAAGGTAAAAGGACTGAAATCAAAATAATCTCAAATTTACAGGTCCAATATCAAACCTGTAATTTATGTGGACCAAATTTAAATCAGTATAAAGTTATGAGACTTACAAATATATAATCCCTGTAATATGAACGCAAGCAAAAGTGTACCATTATATATGCAAATGGTTTCCCCTACAAAGTCTCCTTCCGGCCCCAAATGGAATAAGTTCGAAATTTCTGCCTCTATAGTCTATCTAATTATAATTACCATTCAGGAATATTTCTGGTTAGAATGAATCTGCAGTCGACCATACACTAATTTTAATCTACGCATTTTCTTTGACTTTGCAAATAAGGGAGTCGGCTTATCAAAATTTGTGACAGACAGTCAGACACATGGCAGTTGCAAATAACCGCATTAAATTTGGTATTTTAATTTCTCCCGAAAACTTTGCGACGGATATGTATCCCTCACAATATATGTATTCACGACAGATACGTGTCCTTCGGCACCCGGGGCGGGCCCTCATGCATGTGGAGAGGGCGCACGCCGTTGGGACACTTAGTTCTATAATTTATTTTCTTTCAATTAATTGTTTATGTATCCAAATTGATTTTTTATTTTTTTTTACATAGTTCATCAAATTAATTTCTTTACTTTTCTAGCTTGTTTAAAAATGTTGTGACCAACTTTATTTTTTATTTTGTAAAATTATATATTTCGACATAAACTTATAATTCTTTCATTTGTACGCAATTAATTGTATATGTATCCAAAATTACTCATTTTTTTATAATTCATCAAATTAATTTATTTTCGCTTCTAATTTGTTTCTAACTTTTCGCTTCTCCTACATACACCTTCAATATAACAACAACCAATATATATAAAAATCTAAACAATTATTCTCAAATATAAAAAATGTAAAACATGCAATATAATAGCAATCAATCCACATATATACTTTATCAATGATTAACATGCTTTAGAATTTAAATAATTATACAAAAATCATATACTAAAATAAAGAATTTATACTAAAACTCATATGCTTAATCACATATAAACGGATAATCTATACTAAAACAATAACATGCTTAATTATATACTAAATTTATACTCATAATTATACAAAAATCTAAAGATTAATTAACATGCTTTAAATTAAAATTTAAATGCTAAAAAATAAAATAAAATTACCATTATTGTGTAGAGATCAACGAAACGAGAACTTTAATCGGAACGGATTGACTCGTGAGTGATTGAAGCTCGTCGGCCCTTTTCCTTTCTTCCTTCTTTTCTTCTTCCTCTCTTCTCCCTCGTGATTGGATTGAGCTCGCCGACCGCTGCTTAAATAGGGAAAAAAATTTCACAAAACTTGCCGCCTTTAGCAACAAAACGGTGCTGTTTTTTGTGATTTGTGATGGACAAGCCGTCCCAAATATTCAATTTAAAATATACGGCCATCGCAAATCAATCTACGACATTTAATTTGCACCGTTTTCCGAAGGGTCACGGTCAAACGGTTCGGTTTTTGCGGCGGCTTTGTCCGTCGCAAATCACAAAGTTGAAATTTACGACGGGTTTGGTTTTTGCGGCGTTGTGTTGCTTCACTATTTTTGCAGTTTTAGAAGATAACATAACTACAGTTGTTTGGTAAGGGATATTACGGCCCGTATTTTCTTGATAGTTTGCGAGTGATTTGTTTGGTTTAGAACCAAAAGTTGGAAGATGTTACCAACAATCGGGCCTGGTGGGAGCTTGGATGGCATTCGGGCTCTGGAAATGTGAAAATAACCATCAAGATTAATTGAAGCCTTCTTTTTTGAGTAGGGGACTTTGAAGATTTGCAAATGAGCTTCGAAATATACATATACATTTACTAGTACTAGTATAATCTCTTGCACATCATTTGAAAGTTTTCTACGTCACGTGGTTTGATGAATTAATGTTTTATTTTTGGAAAAAATAAATTATTAGGCATATCTTTACTCATGCAACGTGGAATGATGAGATTTTATTATATTTTAGGAAATAAAAATATATTTTGAATATATCCCCGTGACAAAAAATTGTTTGCGATGATCTTATATATGGAGAATTTATGGTTCATGAATTTATTGATTTTGCGGGAAATAGTTAAATGATAATTAAATTGTTCCGAGTTTGGTGATTTCCCACAAAGGTGCTGGTGTGACGTTTATGTCTTGAAAGTTATTTAATAAGAATTTATTAAATAAATAATAAATTCACCCATGAAGTGAATATGGTTGAGGGAAGTTAGTGAATAACTTCCATTCTCAACCAATATATAGATGATACGGGAGTTTTAATAAGAAAACGAAGAGAATTCCGATTCTCTCTCAAAACTCTCTGCAAATATTGACTTCTCTCCTAAAAAAAAAATATTGCAAATTCTTCATCACACAAATATATATCATACTTATACTCAAACAAAGGAATTTATATTGTGGATTATGAACCAATTCGTGAAGTAATTCTAGTAATTGAGTTCTGACTATGAGGATCACGGATTATACGTAGAATCCAACCGGCACGAATTCCTTCCGCTGTAATTACGAGGTTGGTCGTTCAACTCCCCTTATGTGATAATCGAAAATCCAACAATGGTATCCGAGTCAATGTGTTGGATTCTCGTATGTGAATCCATGTCTAAAGTATAAATTTTACTGTTTTGATTCATATACGTATGAAAACAGTATTTTTCAAAAAATTTGATTTTTTTTAAATGGTGGAATTTGGCTATGACAAATTTACTGTATGTAGCATATATTATGAGAATCATGTCTGCAAAATTTCAAAAATTTTGGCCAAGCCGTTAGGGAGATAAAATTCAGTCTTTGAAAAAATTTAGAAACTTTGACCGCAAATTACGAACTGTATATAATGAGTCGTGATGATTTCTTGTTACTGGATTAAATTATCTTGAAAGATGATTCCATTGATATAAAGTTCGTAAATTTTGGTCAAGTATTGAGTGAGTTAAGAATTTTGCAAGTTTCGGTAATTTTCTGGATTTTTTTTTTTTTTTTTTGTGAACAAAATCTTTGATCAGAATTTTTCGAAATGAAATTGAGCAAATTGATTTTTGTTCTTGTTGTTGGATGAATCTATGTTAAATAAGGATTTCATCTATGTTTTGTTCATCAATTTTGGTCAAGTATGGAGTGAGATATGATTTTTTACAATTTATATGATTGTTCCTCGATCCAAAAAGTTAGGAGACGAAAATGAATAAATTAGGATTTGTTCTTAATTTTGGATGATTCTACGTTTAATTGAAATTTCATCCATGTTTCGTTTGTAATTTTTGGATAAGAAACGAGTGAGATATGAATTTTTGAAAATTTCTTTGCACTGGGGCCAAATTTGTAAAGTTTCAGAAACTTTGTGGGTTGTTTAAAGAGAATTAGATATTCTCTTAGGGCCTAATTGTTATTTTAGAAACTTTAGTGTTAACCGGTTCATGATTTGGTCAACAAAAAGATGACCGAACCGAACCGCGGTTCAACCGGTGGCTAGACCGACCGGACCGAGAAACCGATCCAGAGTTCAAACAGGGTCAAACTCGGTCCAACCGGTTTGACTGGGAGGACCGTACCGGCGGCGTCCCGGTAGCTTTTCGTCGGTGGCCGAAGGTTTTCCGGTGGTGGTCTGGCAAAATTCCGGCAACAAGTAGTGGCTTTCCGGCCACTTTTCGGCGGTTTCCCGGCCATATTTGGTTGTTTTTCCGGCAAGTAAATGCAGTTTTCCGGTGGTCGTCGGTGGTTTTCCGGCGGTGACAGCGGCTGCCCGGTGGTGGCCGGTGGTTGTCCGGCCGGTAGAAACTATTTCCGGCGATGTGCGCTCATGCAATCTTGTTTTGGCTCGTTTGGACTCATTTTAACTCCATTTTGGGTGCCGAAACGTCAAATAACAGAAATGAAAACCAGTAAATTAACAATTACATTAACTACATTTGTACCAAAATATTTTTCTTTCAAGTTTTTTTAAAAAATTACCTGACTTGTTGTCCCTTCTATTTCCTCATCGACAATAATTGAAGTATCCAATCGACACTGCTGGCTACTGGAGATTCATTTTCTTTGTTGTATATTTAAGGTAAATTGTTATCCTCTAGTTCATTAGAGAAAGACTGATGCAAGTCTTCAGGGAAAGCAACCTTTGAAAGCAGAAAACCTGCAAAAAGGATAAATATATAATCATAAAGTTGACATTAATAAATTCTCCCTATAACATGTATATCCTGGCTATGAACATAGTGGGCCTTGTAATAAATTCGAAAAAGCATGGCAAAGACATTTCACCTTGTCAACAATATTAGTGAAATTCCGCACACAAACAACCTCACAAATATCTCCAAGAAACCAATTAGTATTAAAATTAAAAAGATGCAATATAACATCAAAAGCAACACCAGTAAACCACTTTGTAGCTAAAATATTTGACAGAGAACATTTATATGCAAGTTGAAAAACAGAAAAATCTTTCAAGTTGAATTGCAATAATGATGGCTATGCCAAACAACAATCAAGCCCACTTGAAAAATAGGTAACAAATTTGAAATTATAAAATCAATGTTGAAGAATTTGGAACGAAATTGAGGGTTTTTCTCTAAATTTACTTCTGAAACTACCAAAATGGTATAATAAAAATGATTCAAATAGTAAAAGAATTTACCTATTTCATCAAAGGTCTACAAGAATCAAACCCCTAAAACCAAACAGCTTTAGAATGGTATTAAACATGTTTTACGGTAAATTCAGAAGAGTGACGTGATTACCATTCAAGAGGTGCAATCTAGTAACAATCTAGCAGATCTGTTTACTAAGTCCTTACCTACGTCTACTTTTGAAAAGTACGTTTGTGGTATTGGGATGCAAAGACTCAAAGTGTTGTTGTCTTCAGGGGAAGCGGTAACCCCAAAGTAAATCTAGAAGGTCGATTACATTCCTCCCTAACTTATTATTTGGCCGATACCTAGCTCGTGGAGTTTTTATGACAAGACATTTATGTTATGTCGTAATGTCCAAGGGGGAGTGTTGTAAATCTAGAAAATTTATTATTCCAAATCTAGAAGATTTGATGTGGACATTACTAATGGACCAATAACCCAATGGGCTTCATATCTTAGACTAGGGTTTTATTCTTATAAATATATCATTGTACTCAGAATTGTAAACGCTCATACACAAGAACATTAGTGAAACTCCTGGCTTGGCTCGCCCCCTGACGTAGTCGTTCCCGACGAACTGAGTGATCAAATCGTTTGCCTTTAATTTACGCAATTATTTACAACAGAATGATCCCTCAAAGTGAGGAATTAACTATTCTTCAATTAAATTAAACAAATGGGTGTCATTCTTAACCCTCTTAAACCCATACCTTTTTTTTCATATCTTTTCCCATTCCTCCAAATTTACCAAGCAATCACCTTAGATATTCATATCCGCTACATTTGTAAAATGGTGCAATGCGGCTTGACTACACAGGTAACGGGACACTACAAGAAAGTTTAATATTGCCTACGGAAATTGTCAATATAGCTACGGAATTACCAACAAAAAAAAATCGTAGGGGAGATTGCCTACAAAAATCTCAAATTGTATAGGCATTTTCCTTCCCCACCTACACAATAATTTGCCTACGGAAATTCCGTAGGCAAATTTTGTTGTGGGTAAATTTTTATAGGCAATTGGCTTGTAGGTAATTATATCTAGGGATTTTATTCCGTAGGCAAATCAATTCCGTAGGCAAATTGTTTTAGGTTGAGAAATGTAGATGCTTTCATAATTAGAAAATTCTGTGGGCAAATCGTAGGCAATTTTTACTACAAACTTTTTTGTTGGTAAAGTTTTGTAGGCAATTTAATTCCGTAGGCAAATCATTATTTTCTTGTAGTGGGAGAGTCATTATTAATATATATTTTTTGTTATTTTAAAAATAATATTGTCACATCTGAGCAACTTGCTTCGTTTATACCTTAGTTGCCCACATCCAGTGGTGGATACAACATAGCCAAAGGGTATGTGAGTTAGTATATATACTATATAGTAGTATTATTATATAGTATATATGTTATAATATTTAAAATATTAATAAAAGAGTTGGTTTTGATACTCCTGGTGAAATTTTTTATACTTCTAATCAAATATTTGATACTTTTAAACTGTTTCATGATAAACTTACTATAAACTAATTTCATGTAATATTTTGTCTTAATAAAATTACTAAACTTTTATACTGTATAAATGCTGAATTGTGATTTTTTTTTTTTTAGTAATTAGTTACAATGATATTTTTAACTACTTTTAAAGTATGAAAACTCTTTGAGAACGACTGTAATCTTTCTCTAGATAACAATAACATTTTTGTTTGTAATTTTTAATATTATATGTTTTAAAATTTTAGATTGCCTATTTTTTGTTTATATTTTTTTTAGTAATTCTTTTTTGCACTTGAGTGCATGATATGCCCTTGGAGTTTGAAAAAAATATCTCAAATAGAAATCAGTAATTGAAGTCAAAATTGAGCTTAAAATCCAAGTGCATACTAAAATTTGTATATTATTTTAGCATTATCATAGTTGTGCATACCCTAATTCGATTTTCTGGATCCGCCACTGTCCACATCACTTCATTTAACTCTCCTTGCGAATTGATTTGATAAAAAAATTTAAGGCCCATTTTCTGTTTAATTTCCAGCTCATATGGGTATGATTATTTGTATCCCATTTTAATGGGAGTACACCCATTAATTTATTAAATTTTAAATAAGATGAGTATACATCCCAATTAATAACCTAAAATGCCTTTGAGTTTTTCTACACTAAAAAAATATAGCGTACACCGACCACATACCAATTTGAACGAGTATTTTTTTCACAAGGATTTGTCATGCACTCGAGACCGCACAGTGGGTTGTTTGTTGTTCGAAAAAAATAAAATAAAAATGTAAGATATGTTTGAAAATATATTTCGAAAATTTACATAATGTTCAAAAAAAATTATGAACAAATTGTTCGAAAATCCTGATATGAAAATACGACATATGTTCATAGAAAAATCGAACAAAGGTCATTTGTTCAAAGAACCAGTACTGAAATTTTTAAATTCGTAAATACCAATAAATACACGCGTCAAAATATTTATGCTACATATTCATGTTCCCAATCCATACAATTTTGAAAACTACTATAATAATCATATTAGAGCATAAATAATCATATCAGTCAAACACATGGCATTCGCAAATAATTGCATTAAATTTGGTATTTTAATTTTTCTCGAAAACTTTTCGACGGATATGTATCCATCACAACGTGTCCGTCATGAGCCTGGGACAAAAAAACGGTCCGTTTGGTTCGACCCTGGGAACTTTGCGCACCCGGAACGGGCCCTCATGCATGTAGAATGAGCGCACGCCGTTGGGACACTTAGTTCTATGATTTATTTTCTTTCAATTAATTGTTTATGTATCCAAATTAATTTTTTTTACATAGTTCATCAAATTAATTTCTTTTCTTTTCTAGCCTGTTTAAATAAATGTCGTGACCAACTTTATTTTTTATTTTGTAAAATAATATATTTCGACACATAAACTTATAATTATTTCATATGTACGCAATTAATTGTATATGTATAAAAAATTACTCATTTTTTTATAATTTATCAAATTAATTTTTTTTTTTTTTGCTTCTAATTTGATTCTAACTTTTCGTTTCTCCTACATACACCTTAAATATAACAACAATCAATATATATAAAAATCTAAACAATTATTCTCAAATATTAAAAATGTAAAACATGCAATATAATAGCAATCAATCCACATATATACTTTATCAATGATTAACATGCTTTAGAATTTAAATAATTATACAAAAATCATATACTAAAATAAAGAATTTATACTAAAACTCACATGCTTAATCACATATAAACGGATAATCTATACTAATACAATAACATGCTTAATCATATACTAAATTTATACTAATAATTATACAAAAATCTAAAGATTAATTAATATGCTTTAAATTAAAATTTAAACGCTAAAAAATAAAATAAAATAAAATTACCATTATTGTGTGGAGATCAACGAAACGAGAACTTTAATCGGAAAGATTGACTCTTGAGTGACTGAAGCTCGCCGGCCCTTTTCCCTTCTTCCTTCTTTTCTTCTTCCTCTCTTCTCCCTCTTGAGTGGATTGAGCTCGCTGACCGCTGCTTAAATAGGGGAATTTTTTTCACAAAACTTGCCGCCTTTAGTAACAAAACGGCGCTGTTTTTTGTGATTTGTGATGGACAAGCCGTCACAAATATTCAATTTAAAATATACGACCGTTGCAAATGAATCGACGATATTTAGTTTGCACCGTTTTTCGAAGGGTCACGATCCAACGGTTCGGTTTTTGCGGTGGCTTTGTCCGTCGCAAATCACAAAGTTGAAATTTACAACGGGTTTGCCCATCGCAAAAAGTATCGGCCGCAATAAATTTGCATCGTTTTCAAAAGGTTTCAGTCAAACGGTTAGATTTTGAATTACAAATTTGAATTTTACGACGGATTTCCCATGATAAATATTGGCGGGGAGAGTGAAGGCCAACAACAGCTTAATTTGCGACGGTCATTTCTGTCGTAAACACTAAGAATTTGCTATGGATTTATCCCGTCCAGTCGCAAATCTTATACCTTTACGACTTCTGGTTAATGTTCGTCGGAAATCCATCGTAAAACACAAATATTTGCGACGGAAGCAATATCCATCGCAAATTTTCGTCGTTAAACTGTGTGTTTTTTGTAGTGGCGTTGTGTTGCTTCACGATTTTTGCAGTTTTAGAAGATAATATAACTACAGTTGTTATGCGAGTGATTTGTTTGGTTTAGAACCAAAAGTTGAAAGATGTTGCCAACAATCGGGCCTGGTGGGAGCTTGGATGGCATTCGGCCCTGGAAATGTGAAAATAACCATATACTATATACATATACTAGTACTAGTATAATCTCTTGCACATCATTTGAAAGTTTTCTACGTCACGTGGTTTGATGAATTAATGTTTTATTTTTGGAAAAAATAAATTATTATGCATATCTTTACTCATGCAACGTGGCATGATGAGATTTTATTATATTTTAGGAAATAAAAATTTATTTTGAATATATCCCCGTGACTAAAAAATGTTTGCGATGATCTTATATATATGGAGAATTTATGGTTCATGAATTTATTGATGTTGCGGGAAATTGTTAAATGGTATTGAAAATAGGATACACATAGGGTTATTATACTTAGTTAATGGAAGCAAATTATAATAAACAATGCTATTTTTTCTGAAGAATAAGGTAATCGTGATCTCATTTGATTATTCATCTATTTTTTTATAATTCTCTTTTCAATCATTTTCTATGCCACAATGAAAAACCTCTTTTTTTGCCCTTTTTTTTTTCAAAATTAGTGCACGGCACTAGTGATGTTAACCACTATGAATATAATCACTCGTCTTTCAATATATCCAAGGGTTTATATGGAAAAAAAAAAAATTTATTCTTATTCACATTGAAAAATTCAAAACAAGCGCCAATTTAATCATTTCTTAAAAGGAATTAAGTCATTATCCAAAATATTATAGCGGTGTACTTTTTTATTTTTCTGTATAAGAACGCCCCACATATAATTCACTCTATTAAAATATGTCTATTTGAATTTTTTTCTTTTTTAGCTAATGAAATAATATATTTTTAGGAAGGCATTTGACCCATAAGAAATACAAAAAATTGTCATTACAATAATGTCATTATAGTTTTTCTAGTTAAATATCTCTATTGACATACACTAAAAAATCTAGAATAGTCTAAATAATTTTCACTACAAGATCATATTATTATCATTAAAGACTGAGTTTAAATTACAAATAATTCCATAACTTTATGGCAAAATAGATTCAGTCCCAAAATTAATTTATATGAGATTCAGTCCTAATTTCTTTGACAGTGTCCAATTTTGGTCCCAAATCGATGGTAAAAAGTGAAACAATGTCAGTTTGAAGTCCGAATTTGGTGATTTCCAAAAAAGGTGCTGGTGTGACGTTTATGTCTGCGACTTATATTGATTTTTTTTATTTTTTACAATTTTATTACATATCATGTATATTTAGAAATCCTAAATAAAAAGAAAAAAATCAAATATATACAACTAGCATATATGGATGCCATATAAACACCCTTGGTATAAATCCCCAAAATTCAAAACGACGATGTATTGATTTTTCCAGACGGTTTGAGATCAAAATTCAACTTTGGTAGATAATTTGGGATTAATTAATAATTTGATTAAAAGATTAATTTTTGGAACTAAATTTGTTTTGTCAAAAAGCTATAAGATGATTTGTAATATAAACTCTTAAAAAAATTCTTGTCATTGAAGACACTTTTAGCTAGAGAAAAAATAATTGCAGCAAACATAATATGATATTGTCATTATATATATATATATTGTATTATAGCATTCCTATTTTGAGACTCGTGAGATTTTTTTATCATCTATTTATACAGTGCAATATTTCACGAGATAAACGCTAAGAAATAAATTTGTTCATGTGTTAGGGGATTTTTGGTACTTCGTTCGATCTAAATAAGTGATGTCTTATTTCTAATTATTTTTTCTTTTCTTTTTTATAATTTATATGTTTTCTCCATTTTTACCCTTTATCACAGTCCAAAAAACCTCTAATAAATAAGTATATATTTCTTAAACCAAAATTTAAGAACGTGATTTTCTTTTAATAATTCTTAGTTCATAGTCTTTTAAAAAATTATTCTACATAGATTAATAAGGATAAGAGCCAAAAAATTTATCAATACAACTCAATCTTTCATCAATGTTTTCGACCCATTCTCTAATAGGGAAAATTAAATTGTTAGGACACTATCTTATAGCAATTTTCAAAATGAGGACACTATCTTTACGGACTGGCAATTTTAGGACACTTTCTTTTAAATTTTGCAAATTTAGGCCAATTGATACTAATTTCGGATCAAACGAAAATTTGGAGCCCTAATCCCAACTCTTCCCGCAAATAAAAAAAAAAATCAATTTTGCAAAATTCCAATTTCACTAATTTTGGTTGAAAAATTCCCATGGGATCAAAATTATTAAAAAAAAGGCGAGACGAAAGTTCTATTGGAATGGAAAATGCAATTATATTTTTTAATTTCTCAAAATTATTTACATACCTGCCAAGAATGGTGAAAGCAACGGGGAGAACAAGCAAGGGATTGAATCCAAATCCCAGAGCGCAAAGTATGATAAGCGGATTTTTAATTGTCCAAATATTTTTAGATTTTAAATTCGCCAAATATTTTAATAACGTGGAAGGATTTTAGTGATATGGCGTCTACGAAGCAGTTAAGCTGGAGGATCAAGCCCGTTTGGCCCGTAATTAGTATCAGTTGGCCTAAATTTGCAAAACTTAAAAGAAAGAGTCCTAAAATTGTCAGCCCGTAAAGAAAGTGTTCTGAAATTGCAAAATTAAAAAGAAAGTGTCCTAAAATTGTCAGTCCGTAAAGAAAGTGTCCTCATTTTGCAAATTGCTATAAGATAGTGTCCTAAAAATTTCATTTTCCCTTCTCTAATAATTAGGAGTGAACATTGAATTGTTAAATTATATTTTGGACGGGCTCAACTTTCATAATTTTATTTTGGATGGTTCAGCTTATTAAATTAACTTAAAGACATTTTTAGGAAAAATGCACTTTTTTATACTTTAATTTTGGTTGATTTTGATTTTCGTCCACTTAACTTTAAAATTTTGAGTTTCATCCTATAACTTACAAAAAATGTATTTGTCGTCCTGCTAACTTTGGTATTTTGAATTTCATCCTATAACTTACAAAAAATTGGTGTCACGTCAGATTTGCTAATTTTTTGTTAGTTATAGGTCGTAAAAACACAATTTTCTGTAAGTTATAGGACGAAATCCAAAATTCCAAAGTTAATAGGACGAAAAACACAATTTTTTTAAGTTATAGAATGAGATTCAAAATTCCAAAGTTAACAGGATGAAAATCTAAATCAATCAAAATTAAAAGACAAAAAAATATATTTTCCCACATTTTTATATGTATATGTTATTGTTTTGGTCCAGCCCAATGCCACCCTCGTATAACCCGCCCATTAAATTGGACTATGCGTATTAATTTATCATCCATTTTTTGGGAAAATGTACATTTTTTTTCTTTAATTTTTGTTAACTTTGATTTTCGTCCTGTTAATTTTGTACTTTGAATTCCATCCTATAACTTTAAAAATTGTGTTTTTGTCTTATAACCCTCTATACCAGGCAACTCTTCCTTTAATTTAGTCCTATAATTTTAGAAAAAGAGGTGTCACGTCAGCTTCACTAGAAGAATTACCTAGTGTAGCAAGTAACTGAACAAAAATACATTTTTTTGTAAGTTATAGGACTAAATTTAAAATTTCAAAGATAACATGATGAAACCAAATATAACCAAAGTTAAAAGAGCAAACAAGTGTATATTCCCTCCATTTTCGAGACCAAAAAAGGCCTAGGACTAACCAATCAATGTCTACAAATATAGTCAATTTGGTATTAAAAATAATTGCCCACAAGAAGTCAAGAACTATGATACGAAAATATAATATACAATAAAAAAATGAACTCATGCTCACATTTGGGAGCGAAAAATTAGACCTCCCTACATTCATGTGCTTAATTTTATTATTTTGATAGGATTTCATGCATTATTATACTAAAATAAATAAACTAATTGCGCTTTATTTAGGTAAAAATATTGTTTTGTTATTTTTATTTAATTGAAAATTGAGGATTTTTGAACTAAAACACATTCCTATCTTTTGTTAATATGATTTTTGAAAGAGTGATTTGTGAAGAAATTGAAATCAAAAGTGGAATGAGTAATATACGAGGAAAAGGAAAAAATATATATAGGGGAGCTACTTAATATCCTCATCCGTAAAAGGATCAGAGAAAAAAATCTGAATAAGTTGATAAATTTTGATTTTTTTTTTCCTAAAATACAAAAAAAAAAAAAAAAAAAAAAAAAAAAAAACTAAATATATACATTTTATTTTTTTATGAAAGAATCATGATTTTTTTTCCTAATATATTTTGGTTGAAGTGTATTAACAAAACAATATATAACCTGGGCCTGAATATTCAGTATAGTGGAAGCAAATTTGGTTAGCCCAAAGTAATAGTCCCAATTGTTGAATGGGTCTGGATATATACATCACCATAAATTAGAGATACGCCCCTAAACATAGAAAAAAAAATATAAAAATCCTATATTGCCCTCGTCTGCCACAAGGTTTGCTCCAAAAAGAATTTCTGGTTTATCTTTTATCACATTTTAAATCTCACAAAAAATTTTGAGGAAAAAAGAAAGAGAGAAGAGGGAGGCAGAGAGAAATTGAACAAAAAAGAATGAGAAAAAAGCAGAAAAAACAAGAAAAATAATAGAGAAATTAAGGCGGCGATCGATCGGTGAGAGAGAGGGGTTGTGGGATTTGGACGGTGCTGTAGGCGCGGCCGGCGATTATTGCGGTGGATGTTAGACGGCGGTATGGGCGCGGCCGCCGGCGGTTGGCGGTGTAGAACAGATAGCAAAAGGGATGGACAGGTTGTGTAAGGTGGCGGCGCCGCGGGCACGGTGGTGGCGGCGCTGCAGGCGGCGGCGGGTGGCAGCTCTTGGGCGGTGAAGTTTGTATCCCAATTTTTAAAAATAGTAACATACCGCAGACAAGAGAGGAAGACAGTAAAGTGAGGAGGAAATTATTTAGGATTTTTTTAGAAGGGTATAATAGGTAGAATATAATAAATGTAGGTGTATTTATTATTAATGGAGGTGTATATAGTAGGGCTTTTGTTGAATTTGACTAATGCAATGAAAAGAAATCAGAAGCCCATACCACAAAACAATGGAATGATCCATTTTGTTTGTTTAACTAATTAGCAGGGACAAAAAAAATCCACTTGGATGCGCAATAAACTCACCTAAGCATCACCATTTGACCAATATTTGAGTAAAGCATATAATAGGGATTTAATTTTTCGAGGGCAATTGCTATATTTTTTTGGGAAAGGAATCCCGATACTAAATTTTCGAACCTGATTTTTCGAAAAATGATTAAGATTTCGGCAAAAACTTGTCGAAATATGGTTAGGGTTTCGACAAAATCTTGTCGAAATATAGATTTTTGAAAATATTTTGCCGAAATATTTTTCATTTTTCGACAAGTTATTTTCAAAACCCTAACCTTTTTTTCGAAATACCAGATTCGAAAATTTTAAGCCAGAGTTTTTTTTTTAAATCATTGTTTGCGAAATCTCGTCATTATCGGTGTTTCACCGCCGTGAGTCCTGGGTCAACGCTTCATCTCGTCGTGCAGAAGCACTTGGTTCGTGTCGACGTGCAGAAGGACAAAAAAATAACGATAGGGAAGAGTTTAATTTAGTTTTGTGGGGCATTGTCGGTGGCTCGTTGTTGTTGGTGGCTCATCGGTTTGTCGACGCTAAAATGGATATCAAAAGCAGTGTAAACATTATGGCAGGAAAATAGTTTGTGGGGGTGTATCAACTCTTTAAACAAAAAACGATAAAGCAAGGGCCTTGAACTATTAATATTTTTATAGTGTTGATGATGAGTCAAATATTTAAATTTTCCAGCCTCTGGATATTAGTAGGTAGGTTGCAATCATCGCCAAGTCTCGGATGACAATTTTAGGTCTACTCAACAAAGGACATACCTACCAATAGAGAAAAAAAATTACAAATGGTCTTGTAAGTTTTTATTTTATCAATTTTGATCCTTTTCGCCAGAAAATTTAAAATTTAACCGGAAAGTTGCCCTAATTTTTTATTTTGGTTACGTTGAGGGTTGTCACTAATATTGTTTGAACTGTCACACATCCAAAAAGAATTTCATGTTTCAATTACACCTACCCCGAGAATTGGGGTTTTTAAATCGTGAATTTATAGACTTAGAGGTCTATTTATAGACTTTGGCAAAGTTACCGGACCATTTGTAATTTTTTCCTCTACAAATATGTGAACACTTATTCTCATATAAGTGCATATATTTATATTTTAATGTAATATATGAAATATTTTTAACATTTATCTTCTTATGTAATACATGAAACATTTTTCTAGATATAAAAAAAAAAACAGGCAGATATCATTTTGACGATTGGAGACTGCCAGTTCAACTGATCCAACTGGTTAGACTTGCAACCGTGCCCAATCCAATTTAATTATTGGTCCAGTTATGAAAACAAAAACAGTGGGATAATATATTCGAAAAGGGAATCAAAATCAAGAGAAAAAATGATATGGGGCAAATTTAATAAATGGGTACGGATATTTTCACCATCAAATTTTTGTTCGAGAATACTTTTAGAACATTTGTCATTTGTTCGAAAAAACGATTAGAACATTACCCCCTACAAAAATATCTAAAATTACATCATGTAATGGTAGTGGCCCAATTAGGTGCCTATTATGGAGAAATGTTTAGGCCCAAATCTTGAAAAATCCAGCATCTTTTTTAAGTCCATTGGGTTTTAAAATTCTATTGTAAAATTAAAATTGAAGCTAAGTGATTATGGTAAAAAAAAAAAAAAAAAGGAGAGTATTTTAAAATGAAGTGATTTTAAAAGTGAAAAGTATTTAAAAAATTCATTTAAATAATTCAATTTAGAAATATATAGGAAAATATTATAATCAAAATGAAGTAACCCACCAAGAATTGATTTTCATAAGGGAAAATTAAATTTTTAGGACACTATCTTATAGCAATTTGCAAAATGAGGACACTTTCTTTATGGGCTGACAATTTTAGGACACTTTCTTTTACATTTTGCAATTTCAGGACACTTTTTTTATGGGTTGGCAATTTCAGGACTCTTTCTTTTAAGTTTTGCAAATTTAGGCCAACTGATACTAATTACGGGTCAAACGGGCTTGATCCTCCAGCTTGACTGCTTCATAGACGCCATATAACTAAAATCCTTCCACGTTATTAAAATATTTGGCGAATTTAAAATCTAAAAATCTGGATAATTAAAAATCTGCTTATCATACTTTGCGTTCTGGGATTATGATTCAAGTCCTTGCTTGTTCTCCCCGTTGCTTTCACCATTTTTGGCTGGTATGTAAATAATTTTGAGAAATTAAAAAATGTAATTGCATTTTCCATTCCAATAGAACTTCCGTCTCACCTTTATTTTAATAATTTTGATCCCATGGGAATTTTTCAACCAAAATTAGTAAAATTGGAATTTTGCATAATTGATTATTTTTTATTTGCGAGAAGAGTTGGGATTAGGGCTCCAAATTTTTGTTTGGCCCGAAATTAGTATCAATTGGCCTAAATTTGCAAAATTTAAAAGAAAGTGTCCTGAAATTGCAAAATTTAAAAGAAAGTGTCCTAAAATTGTCAGTCCATAAAGAAAGTGTCCTCATTTTGCAAATTGCTATAAGATAGTGTCCTAAAAATTTAATTTTCCCTTTTCATAATTCAAAAGCAACTCCTCACTACTCCTTCCAAATAAATTATAATTGATTAATTTAAAATTTTCAAACACTTTAGAATTTTCAAAAATTTGTATGGGATCGTCTCATTGCATGAGATCATACAAATTAACACACACCCATACCAAAGTGTTAATGAGTCAATGCCTAGTTATATCCATTTCCATTGTCTCATACAAGACCTAATCTTACTTCATTTAATTACTTTTCATTGGGAAATTTTGTAGTCATATTGACAATTTTTGTAGGCAATTTTATATTTTCTTATAGTGATTTATTCTATTTAACCAATTAGCAGGGACAAAAAACAAATCCACTTGGATACGGAATGATCCCTTTGCTAAAAATCCATGTGCTTATTTTTTTTAATTTTACTAGGATTTCATGCATTTTTATACTAAAATAACCAATTGAACTTTATTTTAGATAAACATACTGTTTTGTTATTTTTTTTAAATTGAAAATTGAGGATTTTTTTTAACAAAACACATTCCTAATTATCATTGAGGTCAATTGAAAGAGGTGGCTCAAGAAGAAATTGAGATAAAAAATGGAATGAGTAAAATACAAGGAAAAGGAAAATAAAAATAAAGGCTGGCTATTTAATAGAAGCCCACAAAACTTTATTGGCAGTAGATATTTTCCATTTGTGATACCTTTTTTTTTAAATCCATGAAAGAAGGGTTAATTAATATGCCTGCGCTTGTTTATGCAAAACTATCAATAATTAGTTTTGGAGTAAGATGAATATAACATGCATTAATAATTAAGAGGGGTTCTTATTGGATGATTAGAGTTTAGGGTGTGACAAATACCATGCCCACCTTAAAAGGACCTTTCTGTTTTCCACTAAAACAATTAAAATAGTATGAAATTAAACAAAAAATGATGAATTCCGATTGTGTTGATCTTTGCCATCTTTGCCATGTTGATTGTTGATTGTTAATTAACCAATTAGTATGGGACAAAAAGTAAATCCACTTGGTTAGGGAATGATCCAATTTTTTTTTTTTTTTTATTTAGCCAATTAGTATGGGATAATAAATAAATCCATTTGATTTCGGACTTGAAATAAAAAAAGAAAAAGGAAATTTCCCTTAAAACAAAAAAAAAGTAGGTCTTATATGGGACCGTCTCATATCACGAGACAATGGAAATGAGTGTAACTAGGACATTGACTCATTAATATTTTGGTAGAGGGTATGTGTTAATTTGTATGGTCTCATGCCATGAGACGGTCTCATACAAGTTTTTGCCAACAAAAAAATGTTGGTTTGATGAGATGTCGCTGTTGCCATTGTTATAGAGCATAATTGCAAAGTAATTACCAAAATTTCCAGGCGTTGAGAACATATTCAATGTAAAGAATGGATTGGCTAATTTGGTATTAATAGAATTAAATCCAAAAAAAACAAAAAATGGGGACAGAAAAAGTACACACATCTTTTGTGTGACTAATCTGGTGAAAATACTCAAATCAACTCCACTTTGGTGTGGGGCATTGGTACACGTGGCAGAATTCTGTGCCCCACAAGACGCGGCTCGTGAAAAAATATCTTGCCCAACTTATGAAGTTATGATAATTAACCGCTTTACAACTAAATTAAACGTCATTAAGAAAGGTTAAATTTGAGAAAAATATATAATTACTTTCTGTCCAATTGACCAAACTAATGAAGAATAAAGGCTGCAAAATATAGGGTGATATATATCTTTGGGAAATTTGATTTTTTTTTTTTTTAAGGATATAACTAAGGATCGAGGCTATTGAAAAATATAGGGTGATATATATCTTTGGGAAAATTGATTTTTTAGGATATAATTACTTTATAGGTGTTCGCAAAATTAGGACATTATCTTTACGGACTTGTAAAATTGGAACACTATCTTCTCGAGTTTGTAAAATTAGGACATTATTTTTAAAAATTGCACAATTAGGACACTATCTTTTAATTTTGGCAAATTTAGGTTAACTGGATGCATCATAATAAGGTTTTATTTGACCTAAGTTTGCTCAACATAAAAGATAGTGACCTAAGTAGGCAATTTAATTTATTTTTCAAGTGTTGATATTATGAGTATATTATATTAAAAAAATCAAAAATATTTTATACTATATAAGTCAAACCAAGAATAAGTAGGTGATTCAGAACAAAATCCAATCTACAGTAATTGAGTTTCATTCCGTTATAATCATGAAGATAAAATTGAAGTATTGTTAAAAATTCAAACGAGAACCAAGTATTACTCCCTCTGTCACAAACTTGTTCGCTATACTGTTTGCACGGGTTTTACAAAAAAAATGTTAATTAGTATTTAAAGTGATAAAGTCACTACAAAAAAAGCGGCGATTAACGACGGGAGTAGCGACGGATTATCCGTTACTAATCGTAATTAGCGACGGGTTTAACGACGGACAAGGACCCGTAGTCAAATTGATCATAGCTAAAATTTACGACGGCTTTTGGAATGCCATCGTAAATTTACGACGGACAAAGACGTCGTAAATCTGACCCGGCAGGTTATCATACTTTACGACGGACACAAAGCCGTCGTTAAAAGTAGCCGATTTTCATTTTTTCAATCAGCCTGAAAAATATTTACGACGGGCACAAAATAGAAATTTATGATTTACGACGGACATGTACCTGGAACAATAAAAAAGTGGCTCGTGTGGTTCGAACTCGGACCCCCGGGGCACCCGGGGCGGGTGCGAACCACTGGGCCATTTGCCCCCAAGCTATATACTCTGGCCCAACTTCTATATTAGCCCTACTGGGCATAGAACAACTAATTTCAATTTCGCATCCAAGGAAAATCGAACCCATGGCCTCTCTTGCATATAGATAGGGCATAAACCGTTAGGACACTTGCTTCTTTTGTTCGATTTCTTGCAACTAATTGTATATGTATCTAAATTGAGTCTTTTTTTTTTATTATTCATCAAATTAATTCATTTTCGTTTCTAACTTGTTTTAATAAATGTTGTTACGAATTATATATTTTTTGTTTGGTAAATTTATTTAATTCGGAAAATGCGTAATTAATATTATAATCCATTCACTTGTACGTAATTAATTGTATACGGATCCAAATTGAGTCATTCTTTTTTTATTATTTGTCAAATTAATTCATTTTCACTTCAAACTTGTTTTAATAAATGTTGTTACCAATTATATATTTTTTGTTTTGTAAATTTATTTAATTCGAAAAAACGCGTAATTAATATTATAATCCGTTCACTTGTACGTAATTAATTGTATACGTATTCAAATTGAGCCATTCTTTTTTTTATTATTCATCAAATTAATTCCTTTTCGTTTCTAATTTGTTTAAATAAATGTTGTTACCAATTATATTTTTTTTGTTTTGTAAATTTAATTAATTCGGAAAACGCGTAATTAATATTATAATCAGTTCACTTGTACGTAATTAATTGTATATGTATCCACATTGAGCCATTTTTTTATTATTCGTCAAATTAATTCTTTTTCGTTTCTAACTTGTTTTAATAAATGTTGTTACCAATTATATTTTTTTATTTTGTAAATTTATTTAATTCGGAAAACGCGTAATTAATATTATAATATGTTTACTTGTACGTAATTAATTGTATACGTATCCAAATTGAGTCATTCTTTTTTTTATTATTCATCAAATTAACTCCTTTTCGTTTCTAACTTGTTTTAATAAATGTTGTTACCAATTCGGAAAACGCGTAATTAATATTATAATCCGTTCACTTATACGTAATTAGTTGTATACGTATCCAAATTGAGTCATTCTTTTTTTTATTATTCATCAAATTAATTCCTTTTCGTTTCTAACTTGTTTTAATAAATATTGTTACCAATTATTATTTTTTTTTGTTATCAAATATGTATTAGTAAGTTTTTTTTTGTTTGTTTGTAAACTAAAACATGTAAATTATAATAAAAATATAAAATTTGCACAAAAATATAAAATTACCAAAAAAAGAGAATTAAAGTTGTTCAACATAATGAAAAATTCAATAAAACAAGATAATAAAAATCAAGCCTCTGTATCATCGTAATCGAAACCGCGATCCTCACTCTCTTCATCCTCCGACCTTTGGAGCTCCGGCGGGGGCGACGGGATGACGGGCTTCACCGGGTCCGGTGGTGGTCGTATCGCTCCATCTAATGTGGAGTAAACCGTCCTCCACCAGTTGTTCATCTCCTTTGTATTCTTCCGCTGCGCCTCCAGCTCCGCTGCTCGTCGCCTCCTATCGTACTCCAGTTGTTCTTCCAGTTGCGCCTGTCGCTGCGCCTATAACTGCTGGAGGAGCTTCATCTGCTTGACGGCAGTCGAGAGCTGTCTCTCGATGTCGTTGGGATGAGAGTCGATGGAGGACTGGGAGGAGGATGAGCCGGGTCCACGAGATCGGAGTAGGCTCTTTCCAAAATTGCCCAATCCAGTGAACCGCCCCTTCTTAGCCTTGACGTTCTTAAAGTAGAGATCGGAGTAGGCTCTTTCCAAATATTCATCATCTTCATCGTGAAGAACACACATTCACGTTGTCACCACTATAGCACAACCAGACAACACCACAACGATTATTTCATATTTTTCAACGAGAATTTGGAGAAAATGAAAGGGTTTCAAAACACACATGTATGGTTTTCTTTATTTCTTATTTCATAGAATCATAAACCCTAGTTTTGAATGTTAAGTATTGTTTATTATTTATTTTATACATTTTTATGCACAAAATGTTGGAATTTTTTTGGCCTACAACGAAATTGAAAGTCCTATGATTGTCATTCACACATTTATTTTTATTTTTCGTCAATCAAATTTTCAAACCTGGTTTGCTGAAAATTTTGCAATATTTCGGAAAAAAATTGCCGAAATTATTAAGTGTTTTGTAAAAACCGAAATTATATTCATATTTTGGTTAGACATTTCCGAAATATTATTCTTTTTCCGTTAAGATATTTTTGAAAATTTGCAATATTTTTGTAATCATACTTTTTCGAAATTATTTTAACAATTTATTCTTGTCTAAAATCAATCTCACTGCGTGATTATACCACTGAGAACCGAAATGAAAGAATTCTAACATCGATCTTCTCTGTCGTCGCCTTCGTCTTCGTTCGGAGCATTTTTCGTCATTGTCGTCGTCGTTGGCTTGCACCTTTCCCTTTTTTTTATTTTTGCCGGCAAGTGTTACAAAATTTAGAATGAGGGGAGTGGGTGCCGCCACGTTTGCAGAAAATTTTGGGATGGGTGTGTATTACTTTGTGCTAATTAATTGAAAAAAGGGAATGTAATGGGTAAGGGGTAATGCTGGAAGTTTAGGGGGTGTGTATCAATTAATATTTAAAATTTAGGGTTGGTGTATCAATAATGTATGGAGGGGTATTTAGCTGAACCCATTTTATATTTTGAGCACCAAATAGACATAGTATTAAGTGTATTGACAAAGGCCCAGGTTATATGCACCCACATCTGTGGGCAGTACGCCCACCTGTACACCCACTTGTTCGGAAATATATTCTGTAAAAATATCACATTTTCGGCCGAAATTACCGAAATTATTTCTATTTTTCAAAAAATATTTCCGAAAC
The DNA here is from genome assembly GCA_947034835.1 of Ballota nigra. Taxonomy (NCBI): domain Eukaryota; kingdom Viridiplantae; phylum Streptophyta; class Magnoliopsida; order Lamiales; family Lamiaceae; genus Ballota; species Ballota nigra. The sequence continues at coordinate 100,389,652 of OX344724.1, read as the reverse complement.
TCTATCTGAATTTCAAAAATAATTTCCGAAATTTTATCTTAATTTCAAAAAATATTTCCGCACAGTAGGGTCGGCCAATTGTTAACAAAATTTTCAAAAAAAAAATTCCAAAAATTTGAATTTTTCCGGTAGTTTTGACCGAATTTCATTATATTTTACAAAAAAAATATTCCGTAAAGCATAGTTGGTCCATTAAAATTTAAAATTGAACAATTGAATATCATATGTACATATTCCAATAACAAAATAACACATTATACTTAAAATAAATCATTAAAAAAATTATCATCGACAAACTCTTCATTAAAAAAATCATTCTTTATATCATCCCCATCTTCTAAATAGTCATCTCCATCGCCCTCCAAATTCTAAAACAAAACAAAAAAGTGATGTTAGCAAAACTTCGAAAAGAAAAATACAATTATATGAAATCATTAGTAAAGAAAAAGAGAAAAACAAAATTGTTAACAATTGGACGACCCTTCTGTACGGAAATGTTTTTTGAAATTAAGATAAAATTTCGGAAATTATTTTTGAAATTCAGACAGAGTTTCGGAAATATTTTTTGGAAAATAGAAATAATTTCGGTAATTTAGGCCGAAAATGTGATATTTTTACAGAATATATTTCCGAACAAGTGGGTGTACTTCTCAGGTGGGCGTACTGCCAACAGATGTGAGTGCATATAACCTGGGCCATTGACAAAACAGAGTGGTATTTATAGAACATTGGACTCTTGTGTCGTGCTGTTGTAGAACGATTTTCATGATTTCTGGGGAGGAGACGACTATAGTCGTTCTTCTCCCGAGCTTAAGAGACATGAGAGAGCCGTATTTTCGGGATAATTTTGTGATGGATAAGTGGGGTTTGGAACCCAGTTTGAGAATGTTGCCGATTATTGGAAATCCAGTGGGGCCTGGAGGGAGTTTGGATGATCTGATCATTGCTCCAACAATATGCATTAAAGCATAAAAGCACACCAAAAAGATGAAAATCTTCAAGAGATGCAACATTGGAATTGATTGGTGGATGAATAGAGTGATGGATCGAAAAGTGGTTAGTATTGTTTGTGATGGATGTTTTTGAAACACTCCTTAAATATATGGAAGCAAATTTCGTCAGAAGCCCTTATATATATGGAGAGGATCGAATTACCAAGGCGTCGCCATTTTTAAGGTCGGACCCACGCCTATATCACTTCACCTCCACAACCGTGCTTTATTCTCCAAGGGACCCACACCATCCAAGGAAACAAGTGTCCATTAATATCTCAGCGATTTCATACATTTAAACATCAGCACCATATTTTTAAATCTTGGACACGCCTATATCCTTAAACACTAAGGATAAGCTACTCGGACAAATTGAACAAAAAATAAGCCCCACAAATTTAATCGATTAAATTTTCTAAGTAGAGCTTTATTTCATGGGCTTTGCTGCATTGAATAATGACTTGCTATAAATCTCCACATGGATGAGTACTATGATTAGTGCCTTGTTTTTCATGAAATTCTTTGATGGGCTCTTTCCACAAAACAATGTGGAACGATCCATTCACGACAAAAAAAAAAAAATCATTTGTTTTTCATTCCTAGGTATAATTACCTACAAATCATTAGCCTACAGCACAATTTGTTTATGGAAAAAAAATTTGTAGGTGGGGAAGGAAGATGCCTATACAATTAGAAATTTTTGTAGGCAATTCGTAGGTAATTCCCACCACAAATATTTTTATTGGAAATTTTGTAGCCATATTGACAATTTTTATAGGCAATTTTATGTTTTCTTATAGTGATTTTTTCTATTTAACCAATTAGTGATAAGTCGTAATTCTTGTATAAATTATGTGTTTCAATTGGTTGTTTTGTAACAACAATTTAATATTTTTCTTGTAATTGCACGACTTATTTTATTACAGTCTCAATGCTTTGATTGCGTATTATTCTATCATTTTCAAGGTATTTTGGAACCTTTTTAATTAAGCTTGAGACGGGTAAAATTTGGAGGTGCGAGTGAGTGCAAATGGATCGAGCCAAATACAAATGAAGTAAAAAATGAAAAACAAGAAAAAGCAAACAAAGCTAATTTATGTGCAACAATATTGCCTTGTCTTCTCGTCCATGCAAAAGAGATCTCACTAAACATTTAGTGCATGTGATAATGGTCCAACAAAAACTAATAATCAAACAGCTATTGATGTTTAATACTTTGAGTATAGGTAAGGTTTTATGCTTCTTCCGGTGAAATAACTTTAAGGCGTGCTTTTTCTTATTAAGAAAATGATGTATGCATATTAACGTTTTAATACAAACAAAAATTTGCAAGTCACGGCTTATAAATAAGAGTATTATGCCATTAGCGCCTATCTATATATACGGCAAATTTTTTTATATAAGCCAAAAACGAAACTCAATTGCAAAAATAGGGTTGATGCAGAAGAGTTTGCAAAAATAGGGTTGATCGCGCCTGGGAGTGGCGATCAAAAGAGAGGATCGCGCTCACCAGGCGCGATCTAAACATAACCAGCAATTCAACCTCTTGATCGCGCCTGGCAGAGGCGATCAAAAGAGAGGATCGCGCTCCCCAGGCGCGATCAACATCAAGAGGTTCCACGTCGTAGCTCGCCTTCCGCAAGTGCGAGGCTCGACAGACTCTGACAGCCTCACATGGCTCCCACGCAGCAGTTGACCCCTATTTTGTCCGATTCATTTGTTTAGCTGATATAACAAATGCTTTCCTTCTTCTTCTTCCTCCCATTTTCTCTGCGAAAATTCTTCTTCTTCTTCCTCCCCTTTTTTGCACGAAAATTTCTTCTTCTTCTTCCTCCCATTTTCTGCACAAAAATTTCTTCTTTTTTCTCCTATTTTCAGTTTTGTTCTTCTTCCTTTCCTCATTGCACCTAATATTTTAGTACTGCTTCTTCTCAAATACAAGGAAAAAAACCATTTTTTTCCAAAATACAAACCAATCTCCACAAAAATGTAAGTATTTTGATATTTTTAAATTTTTTGCAGTTTTTTTATTATTCTAAAATTTATTTTTCTCAACTTGCAGTCTCACATACACACAAAAATAAAAGCTAGTTGGTATTTTGCTATCTACCTGAGGAGTACAGACACTACTATCAAAAGGTAAATTCTTCAAAAAATAATTAATAATATTTTTCAAATTTATTTGCATGCATATATATTTTTTTTTTAAATAACGATGCACAGGAAATATGCTACTAGATGAAAAATTCTCAGTATATATATGTAAATTGCAATTATTGTACACATAGTATTTATTCTTGGTTCTAAAGAAACAAACAATGTTATTAAATATTTTAATGAATTTAGTTTGTCCATATATCGGCATGTAATTGTGTTTGCTGTGAATTTAGTTTAGGTGTCTTTTCTTGTAATTTAATTATTTTAATATATAACTTATTTTGAGGTGTTTAATATCATTTCACTTGGAGAAACATCAATCAAATTAAGGAATATCATATTTAGGAGGATTCATGTTCCTTGACATAATTATATGATTCACCCATTTTTTTCAAAATAAAAATACGTTTATTTTGTACATCATTTTATAAATTTTATTGAATTATAAATTTATTTGGAATATATCCTAAAATTATTAATAAAAATATATTGTTTGATAGGAACTAACTTATAAAAAGTTAAATTTTAATTTAAAAAAATATATATCATGCATAAATAAATATATTATATTACAATAAACTATTTTTAATAGTAGTGTCTTAATTTCATTGTAAAACTTATTTAAAGGGTATTAATTATTTACACTATAATATAGTAATTTTGAATAATATTAATTGTTTCATTAAAAAAATTAGTCGAAGAATATTAATTGTATCATTAAAAGATATTAGTTATTTTATTATAAGATATTAATTGTAAACCAATTCAACCGTGAAACTAGTTTACACAAAACGGACTTAAAAAATTGTTATATATGTCAATATATTATATAATTATTTGATGCATTTTAAGTATCAAATTTAATATAGATTTGTATATTAATTATAAGTGTGTTGTGTTTTTGAAGATATGTCAATCTCTCGCGATATTGGAATCCTTGTGCGCTCTTGTGGAGCTGTTATTGGAACAAGAAGAGTTGATCGTATGCTTGATTTCTATGGTCTATTACGTGTGTTGTCTGAGATCACGGGATTAGATTTGCGAGTGTATTCTTTGAATGTGTCTTGCATAATAAATAATGAGAATGCCTCCTCTAGTTGTCCTATTAGGAACAACAACGACCTTCTCTATTTCTTCCATCCACAAGCGGGGCTCAATTCAGTTGAGCTATTAGTGGAGGTTGAAATGAAGGTGCAGTACCCAGCATCCCATGGTCAGTGGGAGAACCAATACTATCCTTCTAAAGGGTCAGGTCGTGGGGGAACCAATATGGATAGACCTTCAAACATTGCATACGAGGCCCTGCAAGTGAACCATAATGAGTGGGGTGCTTGGGAAGATGAACCCTACCAACGTTTAGGGTCTAGTCATGCCGGTGGTTCAGATCCTAATGTTGGACCTTCTGGTATCACTAAGATAATGGCCCCTGTCGGCACCTCCATAGCTGATATAGAAGGTGATCTATATCCAGACTTTACTTGTAATTCTGAACCAAGCGATAATGGTTCTGAGGACGAGGGGCCGTCTGATGAGGATGATACCACTAACAATCCTTGGATGCCAAGTATTGTTGTACCAAATTCTCTAATGCCAAGAGTGAGACCTCATCCAAATTTGGTTGGAGTGCCATTTTTTGATAGGTCATGTGATGATGTACCTGTTGATTCAGTAGGCGTTCCAAGTGGTGATCTGGGCTACGATGCGGATGATGGAGTTTTGAGGTTAGGAATGATCTTCAAAGACAAAGAGACTGCGATCAATGTCGTGAAGAATTACTCGGTCCAACATGCAAGACGTGAGTACAGAGTCGAAGAGAGCAACTCGAAGTCAATAAAGTTGGTGTGCAAGCAGAACTATGCAAGTGAAAATGACAATTGCTCGACATTGCAACACTGTGAGTGGCATTTGCGCGCCTCATACCGTAAAAGATCTGGTCATTGGGAAATCACCAGGTTGGGACCGCCACATACCTGTCTGATGGATATTGACTCATGCAGTCATTCAAATCTATGTAAAAACTTGCTTGCAGCTGACTTGGAGAGTCTCATACAAGTTGAACCAGCATACGACGTTAAATGTGTCGTGGAGCATGTAGATAAGAAATATAATTACACTATTTCATATCAAAAGGCATGGCAAGCATTGAAACGTGCTAGAGAGAATATGTTCGGAACTTGGGAGAGTTCATGTCAATATTTGCCCAAGTATATGAGGGCCTTGGAGAAATACAATCTCGGGACCATTGTGGAGTGGAAGCACAAGGCAACGATTGAGTGGAATGTGCACACGTTGGGCTATGTCTTCTGGGCATTCAAGCCATGCATTGAAGCATTCATGCATTGTCGAAAAATACTTTGTGTAGATGGTACTCACCTTTACACTAAGTATAAACACAAATTGTTGATTGCTAACACCCTTGATGCCAATCAGAAGATCATTTCAGTAGCATATGCCATTGTTGACGATGAAAGTTATATGTCTTGGAAATGGTTTCTTAATATGTTAGCCACACATGTTGTCGGTGATATGGAGGGGGTATGCCTTATTTCCGATAGACATAAGGGTATACTGAAGGCAGTGGACGAAGTCCCAACATTTTCACCACCAAGAGGAGTGCACCGTTATTGTTTAAGACATGTTGCTTCAAATTTCAATACTCAGTTCAAAAGTCAAAAGGTGAAGGACTTGTGTTATGTTGCGGGAAGAGCATTGTCTGTAAGACATTTTGAGATAAGGATGAACGAAATACGAGTTTTAAGTGAAGAAGGTCATGAGTATCTACGAAACATCGATCCTACCAAGTGGACATTTTGCCATGATGGAGGTCACCGTTTCGGTGTTATGACAACTAATATCTCAGAATGCATCAACGATGTTCTTAAGGGTGCACGACGCCTCCCAATCACAGCCATCGTCAGTGCAACTTTCACACGATCCAAAAATGCCTTTATGGAACGTGCTAAAGAAGCAGGGATTTTAGTGTTGAGAAATCGGATGTGGCCTAAATATGTTCATGACAGGTTTGATTCAGGGCAGCGAGAGGGGATGAAACATCGAGTAGACCTTTGTAATCAGGAGGTGGGATCAGCCAGAGTTTCTACTCGTATTAAGGGCTCAGTACAGTATCGCACATACAGAGTTGCGTTATCGAGACGCGAGTGCGATTGCGGGCTATGGAAGTTGGATGGTATCCCATGCTCACATGCATTGGAGGTGTGTAGACAATTCAGGATTGATCCAAGTGTGTATGTGCCCAACTGTTACAGTACAAATGTGTATACTTCGACTTACACATCTAGGCTTTTTGAGCCATTGCCGGATCCTGAGGAGTGGGATGAACCCAATTTCCAACTGAGGCATAATCCAGATCGCAGGATAAGGCGTCGTGGTCGAGATGTGACGTCCAGGATTCACAATGAGATGGATTGGGCCCAAACCCGCGCTAGACAACAGTACCAAGCCCAAGATAGAGCTGGACCTTCGCATTGATGTTCTGAACCCCTTTGGTGAATCAACTTGTTGTATCTAATGAGATGTACATTCGTTGTTTAAAAGTAACTTGCTTCCTAATTAGTGAGTCTATTTTGTCCTTCTTTGTTGGCTAATATGCATATAATGCTTTATGATGCTTTCTTCTTCTTCCTTCTCTCATTTTCTTTGTGTTACTTAAATTATTTGTGTAATTGGGACGGAGGTAGTACTACTTAAAAAAATGTCACAAGTAGCGGTATTTAAAATTGCATACATAAAAAAATTATCAATTAAAAATAAATATATATACAAAATATCATACAATTAGTGACGACGTAAATGACCACCCGTGCCACATCGTGTCGGACGTCTATCACGATGACCACGACGAGGTTGTTGTTCATCTTGGCTTGGTCCAAGGTTCTCACTTGTGCCCGCAAATGGTATAGGCGTTGAAGTGTAATTTGGTTGTTCTTGTGAGAACTGAGGTTGATAATAGGTATTCAAATCAATACCCGTATTTAACATCTCAGTAAATGAACCACCCCATGATGTAAGAAAATCTGTCACACATTTAATGAATTTAGATCAATAATATATTTTACAATATATACATTTACTTATATAAGTTGATATTAAATACCTTGTTCATTATAAGGTGTGTGAAAACTCGGCTGAGGCACCTCCTGTTGAAACGTCGATGCAGAAGCAGACTGAGGTACCCCCTCATAGCTACCCCAACCAACTATCAAGTTAACAATAATATATTATAAATAAATAAACATTATCTCTTAAAAAAATATTATTTATTTGTGTAATTTCAGGATTTAGTAACTTGCATACCATCTCCAGCAGGTTGTGTGTAAGCTCCATGTCCAAATGAGGGTAACCCATAATGTGTGTGAGGCGTAGGCTGAGACGCCCCCTCATTTGATTGCCAGGCTGCTATCAAATTAACAGTGATATGCATATATAATAAATAAAATAATAAATATAATTTCTTAATATTGAATTACATACCATATGTAGTTGGTTGTGTGTTACCCAAAAATTCAGACGTGGAAGCATCTGTCACATGTTATAAAAAAATTATAATAACTAAATAAATGTAAATCCACTCAAGTGTAATTTTGTAAATTGCATACCATTTCCAGCACCATACTGCGTGCGTGGAGCAGACTGAGGTATCCCATGTTGAATACCTTGTTGGGGAAAAGGGGACTCTGATGGCATTGCTGAGGAATGTCTTCTCCGACTCCTAGACGTTGAAGGACCCGCATCTTCACGTCCTACGGATCTCCTTCTTCTTTGTCTTGTAGATCTTTCCTCAACTTCTACGTTTTCATCTGAGGCCACATCTTGTAGATAAGCAGGGTTTTCTATGAAAGGCTCCACTTCAGTGATGTAATTCTCAGTGAGCTCCAAATGACTATCTACTGACGCTCTATCATCAGGATTGCACTGTCTTTTACTAATTTTGAGCTTCCGAAACCAGCCTACCTGTAACCCAAAAAAAAATGAGTGTTATTCATGTTTCAATTTTCAAACATTATAAAATAAAGTTGGTGATATATATATTACCAAAAGATTTCGAGTAGATGTTTTTGCTGGTTGGAAACCTCGGGCCACTGCAGTATACTCCACTGGTGAAATCAATCGTCGTGTAATTCCATAGTACCACTGCATATAGTCATTTGAGACCGGATTACCATTGTTGATAGGCGTGCAAGACATGAATGGTCGTCTATTCCTCCAATAAGTAACCCATTTTTGATGTTTAATGGTCCAATCGCAGCCGGATCTTCCCTGGCGGGTATGATTATGCAACTCCTGGTCTCTACTTTCAACATCACTCGGAATGGTTTGGACCATTCCAAATTGTCTTAACACCCTATTTGGATAATGAAGTTCCACTATCCAAATATTAATCAGCGGACATTGTGACCTCCAATTTTGGGTCAAACAACGAGGTCCAAGACTCGAGATCTCCTCAGCTTGCTCATCATAGGGTTCCCAGATTAACTGTAATGATATACAAAAAAAAATTAATTTTCCTCAAACACACTTATATATTTGTGCGGATCATTATAATAATAACTTACTTGGCCATCAGACAAACGATCAAATATGTCGCGATATAAATGAATCGAGTTGCTCGCGCTTTCAATGTGACTGTGATAATGTATCCACCAATAATTTAAGTAGGTATCACAATAAGTATGCATAGCCAAACAAGTGTTATGCGATTTATAGATAAATGTGTTTAGATAAAAATACCTAGCCCCATACGGTGGAAGCCCCAAATTGCGACCATCTACACTCATGATGTGTCCTTCTTGGAGGTAAGGATATACGTTCCTTGGTTGTATTGGTATTATCCTTGACCATGCCCATATCTGTTGTATTCATGGGTAAATTAGTTTCAACATACAACTAATCAATGATTTGTTTAAAAGTAATTAAAACTAATCAAGAATTACCTGTAACAGGCATAATGGTCCACCGATAATCTTGCCATTAGCGTGGCAAGCCATACAGAGTTCCCGATATAAAGTCGCTAATACAGCACTTCCCCAGCTGTATTCCCCTGATGTATTCACGTTCTCCAGAAAGTTCAAATACACTAACGGGATAGCATTCCGAGTGTGGTCGGGGATCATTACTGTCCCCAGAAGTAAAAGTGCACACCCCCGTGTATATTGATCAACTACCTCCTGTGGTGATTCGTCGTAAATAGCAATATCATTTCTCAACATATTTTTCAGAGAAGAAAACAGGATCGCACTCCTGCCCCTGATATCAACTTCTTGTACGTTGATGTCCAAAAGCGCATTACACTTAGCTTGCCATTCACCGAAACTATGTTTTTCATCTTTGCATATAATTGGCTCTTCTTCTATGGGTAATCCCCACAAAATGGCAATGTCTTGTAGTGTGATGGTGGCCTCGCCGACGGGAAAATAGAATGTGTGCGTCTCTCGACGCCATCTCTCCACTAATGCAGTGATGAGATGTCGATCAAGTCTGAACGACCCACAACGAAGTGGACCGTAAAAACCCATCGTCTTCAATCTCTCCACTACACGGGGGTGAAGTACAATCTTTCGAGGATCGGGGTCATCTTGCCTAAATGTCCAAAACACCCCATCGCCTCCTTGGTATGTACTGAGCACAGTTTCACTTGATTCCCGATTAATACGGTCTAGTCTCGAGCGATGTTCATTTTGCATCGTGAGTACAGATCGGCTCGCCGGTCCATATAATAGTGTCTCTTTTGCAGCATCCATCCTGTAAAGAAATATATTTAACTTTTTAATGGTAATCAACTAATCAACATAATGGTAATCAACTAATCAACATAATCAACTAAAATATATCTAACTAATCAACTAAAATATATCTAACTTTTTAATGGTAATCAACTAATCAACATAATAAATATATTTAATTTTCATGTTTAAAATATCACAAATTAAATATTTCCTAAATATATATGACCATCACATATTAACGCAATGTTTATTTCTTTTAATGAAGAAAAGTGCATCCGTCTTTAATCCTAAACTCAAGGGAATGCCATTTATGAATTGGAGATATACCTATGAAAAGAAGTAATGAATGAATAAATGAGGGGTTCTTGCAACAAAATTAATTTGTGTTACTTTTTATTTTGCCAATGCATTTTCCCTCGTGGTTGTTTAAATATATGAACACAGAATTATGATTCTCTGTTGGATAATTTTTAAATATGCATTTTCATGTGGGATGGTTTAATTTATGAGACGGGTGTGATGAAAATAAGATGGTTATTTAATTAGATATTTTCTTAAACTAGTGATATACATTAATGTTTCTTAAAGAAATATCTACTATTACTAAGCAACTAGAACTTCTCCCGTGCGATGCACGGTTAATATATATATATATATATATATATATTTTTTTTTTTTTTTTTTTAAATTTACATACTAAAACTTTATGTTAAAAATTTATATACATACATTGTAATTTTTTTAAATTTATGCAAAAAAAATTCATAATTTATAATATTATATAATAATAAATTTATTTAATATTTTAATATTGTTTCGTAATAAGTTTATCATGAATTATTTTTATATAATACTTTTCCAATTATTAAAACAACTATATATATGTGGTGTATTTTGCAATTTCAAATGAATTATTGTTTATATGTTAAAAGAATAATTATGCAATCATAAAATAAGGGTTACAAACCAACAAAAATTCATTTGAAGATTCTTTATGTTGATGCGTGTATATATAATACATATATATTAGTATTAAGTATGGAAAATTCCCTATTCATTAATTACCAACAATATTATTCTTCAACCAACTGTCAAAACATATATAAATAGCATGATCCTTTAAAATATTATAAATCAAATTTTAATTCTCACACTAAATGGACAAATATTTAAATTGGCATAATATAAATTTTCATTAATAAAAATTGTAGACATATTAAAATATATAGAATATGTGTATTAAATAAGTATTGCGCACATATATACGTATTTAAAAATATTATATAATTAATTTACATATTTCTTATATTTATAATTATTAAAAAAGGATTTATAAAAATTAAACTACTAACGTTTATTTTTATTATCTTAAATTATTTTATCATTGTAAACATATTTTATTGACCCACTCACTAAATTGCAAATATTATAGTTATCCCAAACAAAAGGTTTAATTAAAAAAATCACCCCTCTTCTTATAAACATGAAAATATATACAATATTATATAATATGTGTTTATATAATTACATATATACATGTGTCAATACCCATAAGCAATCAAATATAACAACTTTGACTCCAAATTCATTAAAATATTTAATAACATTGTTTGTTTCTTTAGAACCAAGAATAAATACTATGTGTACAATAACTTCAATTTACATATATATACTAAGAATTTTTCATCTAGTAGCATATTTCCTTTGCACCGTTATTTAAAAAAAAGATAATATATGCATGCAAAATAATTCAAAAAATATTATTAATTATTTTTTTAAGAATTTACCTTTTGATAGTAGTGTCTGTACTCCTCAGGTAGATAGCAAAATACCAACTAGCTTTTATTTTTGTGTATATGTGAGACTGCAAATTGAGAAAAAAAAAATTTAGAATAAAATAAAAAACTGCAAAAAAATTTAAAAATATCAAAATACTTACATTTTTGTGGGGATTGGTTTGTATTTTGGAAGCAGCCCTTGTGTTTTCGGATGAAAGGAGGAATACTAAAATTATGAAATGAGGAATACTAAAATTTTCGGATGAAAAAAAGGAGGAAGAAAAACAGAAGTGAGAAGTAGAGGAGGAGCATATAGTAGAGGAAGAAAAACAGAAGTAAGAAGTAGAGAAGGAAGAATACTGATGGCAAGAGTTATATGCACATTTCAAAGAAGAAAACGCCAAAATTGCAAGGCTGGCGTGGGGCTGGCGTGGGCAGTGGGCTGCAGAGGGGCGTGGAGTGGGAATCTTGCCATGTGAAGGTGTCAATAGTTGTCGAGACTCGTCTCCCGTAAGGGCGATCTACTACGTGGCACCCCTTGGTGTTGATCGCGCCTGGGGAGCGCGATTCTCTCTTTTGATCGCCTCTGCCAGACGCGATCAAGTGGTTGAAATGTTGGCTATGTGTAGATCGCGCCTGGTGAGCGTGATCCTCTCTTTTGATCGCCACTCCCAGGCGCGATCAACCCTATTTTCGAAAACATTTCTGCATCAACCCTATTTTTGCAATTGAGTTTCGTTTTTGACTTATATAAAAAAATTTGCCCTATATATACTGCAATATATATACCTAAATATATATATGTACTAACGCAGTTAATTAATAGATAATTTAAAAAAAATTGATAGTATATATACTAATATTGTTTATGAAATTATTTTGAGTAGCCGGTTTTAGGACGAAAAAGTTAATATTTGGAAAGTTATCGGACAAAAAAGTAAAGTCAAAAGTTAGTAGGACGGAAAACAAAGGTGATCAAACTTACAGGATAAAAAACTCTATTTTCCCAAATCTATTTTGTCAGAAAATTATGGGACGAGTTGTAATTTAAACTCCATATTATTCAGTGGACCTCGGCTGTTTTTTTTTTACTTCACATATATATGAAATTAACTGTTTGAACTATATAGGAGTATAATTACTAAAAGGGTCCAACTATATACCCCTCCAACATTTATAGATACACCCATATAAATTTTAAACTACCTAATTTACCCCTCCCACAACCTATCATTAATTTTAATACACCCTCCCCTTCCCAATCACCCCCAACTCTCCCGCAACAGTGCCCCCAATTCCACATGCCCCTCACCCCAGTCCTCCCCATTCCCACCCACCCACCCACAAACCCAATACCCCAGCCCTCCTGCAACAGTGCCCCCATTACACATGCCCCCACCCCAGCCCTCCTATTCCCACCCACCCCCAATTTTCCAACCCACACAACAGTTCCCCAATTCCAAACCCTGCTGTCACAATTCTCCCAAATTACTCTACAATTTTTCCAGTCCCTCGACAATTTTAAGATAGTAGAGATGGTAAACACTTCTTCTATGGTGTTTTTTTAGATTCTATGAACAAAATCGAAAAATAAATGGGTAATCACTCGTCTTAAACGAAAAAATGGTTATTCTGTGATAAAAGGGAACAACAAATTTTAAATTTGATATACATAAAAATTCTTTTAAAAAAATCAACTCTTTTTTTAAGCTATTTTTATTGTTATATAGATTTTGTTGCTGATTTTTTATTTCAATTTTGATTATAATTTTTTTGTTGTGGAGCATGTGGAGGCACCCTCGAAGGAAATGTTCATGTTGAAAAATGGTGTTGAATAATTGTTTCTTTAATATAAAGGGTGTATTAATATTTAAATGTATTATTTGTTAGAGGGGTAAAATAGGTAGTTTATAAAATATGGAGGTGTATCCCAAAAATTGGAGGGGTATATAGCAGGACCCTTAATAAAATCAGAATTACTAGTGCAAAAGAAATAACACTTTTGGTATTTCAAGTATGGGCAGATCCATTAAGGGGTAGTGCAAGTCCAAATTAGTTCCCCATATATATGCACCTAAATATGATATAAAATTTTAGCCCAGCCCAAAAAATATAATAAGCTCACTGATTGCACAATTCGTAATTAATTGAGTCCATTCCAGTTGTTAATTTACAAAATCTTTGAAAATACTAGGTAGGACAAATATTTCATTCGTCCCAATTTAATTTATTTTTAAATTTGCTAAAAAGGTTTGTCCTAATATAATTTTCCCATTTTTAAAATAGAAATAAAGTGTAGTCACATTTTAAATTTTACCTCACAAAAAATTATTTTATTCATTTAAATACTACAATTCAATAATTGCATTAAACTTCGGTCAAGCCGGTCGCTAAAATCGATCTCAAATTAGCGACCGATGTCCATGGTGGTCGCTAATCGCAATGCTTTTGACCATTTCGGTCCGTCGGTCGTAAATCGATCGCTAATTACTCAATTTAACGACCGATTTGGAGGCGGTCGCTGATATCGGTAGCAAAAACGCGAGTTTTTTGTAGTGTTTGTTCCCTCTTAATTTTCAAAAGTGAATGATCACACTTTTTAAGAAAAACTGTTTGATCAAATTTTTGAACCAATGGATGAAGAATTTAAAAAAAATAAAAATAGTTATTGTGAGAATGTTTTATTTCCAAATTTGGAGTGTTAAAATTATTGTGTAATGAGCCAAATATGTTTCCGACTAATTTTCTACTTTTTTTTTTTTTTTTTTTGACAGGGACTAATTTCTACTTATCTTGCATTATTTAGTGCAATGAGCCAAGCCGCGTACAACCTTGGAGGTTTTGTATGAATTATGTATTTTTTTAATCATCTAAAAAAAGGATCCTAAAAAGTATCATAAAAGTTTATCTAAACTTCATGTCTTTTATATGTGAGATCAAGAATTTTTGTGCATGTACAGTGTTTGTATGATCTAAATCACTTTTTTATGTATTTTTAAGAGACATAAGAGAGCCGTATTTTTTGGATAATTTTGTGATTGATAAGTGGGGTTTAGGACCCAGTTCAAGAATGTTGCTAATTATTGGAAATCCATCATCATTGCCCTAACAAAATTTATTAAAGCATAAAAGCACACCCAAAATATGAAAATCTTGAAGAGAAAAAACATTGGAAAACCCATGAAGATAATGAAGTTTGAGAAAAAGAACGTTCGGATATTTGATTGGTTTGACATGGTTTTCACTCAACATTTATAGAGAGATCATGTGCACGTGCATGTGCGCCAATTATAATGATCTTAGTTGAGATATAATTGAACCATCAAATTCCACTTTCGCCTAAACATCGAATGATCCTAATTTATAAACTTCTAACTAATTAAATTATGTGCATGTGCGCCAATTATAATGATCTTAGTTGAGATATTTTGGTCCAAATAATTGCACTTTTGGTCCCAAAAAAATGCGACCATTTTAAAATGGTTCTTTTTTTGGCACTTTTAGTCCCGTAGTTTTTTTATACACTTTTGGTGTCAAGTGAATATGATGAATTGTAGTTTTAATCCCAAGAGAAAGGGAAAATTGAAATTTTGGTCCAAAAAAATTGGGTAAATTTGCAATTTTGGTCCTAAAATTTAATGGATGGGACCAAAACTGCAAAAATAAGGAATACTTCTACGCATAGTTACCAAAAGTGTTTTGCACCCATTCTCTTGGGACCAAAAGTGAAAATTTTCCTTTTGTGATATCATGTTGAGGTTTGAAAATATAATTTTATTTTGATAGATATTTTAATATAAGGCAAAAATTTGTATGAGACCGTCTCATGACGTGAGACAATACAAATTAACACTCACCTCTACCAAAGTGTTAATAAACCAATACCCTAATTATACTAATTTTCATTGTCTTATACTATATATATGAGACGAATTCATACAAAACCTACACTTGTGTTGTAATTATTCTTTGCAACGTCTTCAAAGTTTTATCCTCAATTTTTTATTCTCATTGTTTTAATTTCGAATTTTAGAGAAATATTTTGTTTTTCTTTATGTTTCCTGTAATCATTATGTCGTGTGCATAGTGATGATATTATATTATTTACATCTTGTAAACATTAGTACTAAGTTTTATTATTCAATATTACTATTAAATTAATAATTCTTTTGGTCCCTCTCAATTTTCAAAAGTAAATGGTCACATTTTTTTAAGAAAAACTGTTTTATTAACTTTTTAAACAAATGGATGAAGAATATTTAAAGAAAAAAAGTTATTGTGAAAATATTTTATTTTTAAATTTGGAGTGTGAAAATTATTGTAGGATGTTCCAAAAAGAAAAGTATGAAAATTAAGAGTAAACGAAAAACTACATTTTAATGAAATAACTAGTACAATAATAAAAAAAAAAAATGCAAAACTTTTCATAGTAAAACTCATTCGCATTATACTTGTCTATTAACATAACATGCATAAGAAAGTGAAATACAAGATTTGATCTAGACGTAACATGACCTAGAAATTATGTGATGTCGACATTCGATGAAATATTTACAAAATAAAGCACGAAACAATCCACGTTTTTAAGAGATGAAAAAACATCCTAAATAATATAACCAAACATTTAGGACGAAACAAGCCAATTTTTTTTTTTTTTTTGACGGGAAAATAAACTTCATAAATTAAGCAGCCATAAAATCAGCTTGAACGTCATCAACAATAGAACCCGGTATACGGGATGAAGTAAAAACGAAGAACAAGAAAAAGCAAACAAAGCTAATTTATGTGCAATAATATTGCCTTGTCTTCTCGTCCATGCAAAAGAGATCTCACTAAACATTTAGTGCATGTGATAATGGTGTCCATGCAAAAGAGATCTCACTAAACATTTAGTGCATGTGATAATGGTCCAACAAAAACTAATAATCAAACAGCTAGAATATTGATGTTTAATACTTTGAGTATTGGTAAGGTTTTATGCTTCTTCCGGTGAAATAACTTTAAGGCGTGCTTTTTCTTATTAAGAAAATGATGTATGCATATTAACGTTTTAATACAAACAAAAATTTGCAAGTCACGGCTTATAAATAAGAGTATTATGCCATTAGCGCCTATCTATATATACTGCAATATATATACCTAAATATATATATATGTACTAACGCAGTTAATTAATAGATAATTTTTAAAAAAAATTGATAGTATATATACTAATATTATTTATGAAATTATTTTGAGTGCCGGTTTTAGGACGAAAAAGTTAATATTTGGAAAGTTATCGGACAAAAAAGTAAAGTCAAAAGTTAGTAAGACGAAAAACAAAGGTGATCAAACTTATAGGACAAAAAACTCTATTTTCCCAAATCTATTTTGTCAGAAAGTTATGGGACGAGTTGTAACTTAAACTCCATATTATTCAGGGGACCTCGGCTATTTTTTTACCTTCACATATATATGAAATTAACTGTTTGAACTATAGAGGAGTATAATTACTAAAATCAGAATTAATAGTGAAAAAGAAACAACACTTTTGGTATTTTAAGTATGGGCAGATCCATTAAGGGGTAATGCAAGTCCAAATTAGTTCCCCATATATGACTACGGTTATTTGCACTAGCCTCTGTGTTAAATACACTACATGGATAAATACACAACTTTTTTTTCCGAAAATTTGCAACATTTTTGGAAAAAAGTTCCGAAAATAAATAAAAAATTCGAAATTTGTTTCCGAAATATTGTTCATTTCATTATATTCGAAAAAAATGTAAAAAATTCGAAAAAAAAATCCGAAAAAAAATTAGTGTATTCATCCGGTTAGTGTCTTTAACATAGAGGTAGTGCAAATAACCTGGGCCCCCATATATATGCACCTAAATATGATATAAAATTTTAGCCCAGCCCACAAAATATAATAAGCTCACTGCTTGCACAATTCGTAATTAATTGATTCCATTCCAGTTGTTAATTTACAAAATCTTTGAAAATACTAGGTAGAACAAATATTTCATTCTTCCCAATTTAATTTGTTTTTAAATTTGCTAAAAAAGTTTGTCCAAATATAATTTTCTCATTTTTAAAATAGAAATAAAGTGTACTCTCATTTTAAATTTTACCTCACAAAAAATTATTTTATTCATTTAAATACTACAATTCAATAATTGCATTAAACTTTGTGTAAACTCAAACGATAAAATAAAACTGGAACGGAGGAAGTATTGAACATGTAAACAATCATTAGAAAACTAAAATCTAGCAATTATTAAACATATCTATTATGCTATGAAGTATTAAAATTATTGTGGGATGTTCCAAAAAAAAGTGTGGAAATTAAGAGTGAACGAAAGACTACATTTTAATGAAATAACTAGTACAATAATAAAAAAAAATGTAAAACTTTTCATAGTAAAACTTATTCGCATTATACTTGTCTATTTACATTACATGCATAAGAAAGTGAAATACAAGATTTGATCTAGACGTAACATGACCTAGAAATTATGTGATGTCGACATTCGATGAAATATTTACAAAATAAAGCACGAAACAATCCACGTTTTTTAGAGATGAAAAAACATCCTAAATAATATAACCAAACATTTAGGACGAAACAAGCCAATTTTTTTTTAGAGATGAAGAAACATCCTAATTAATATAACTGTGAAGTGTCTGACTTGAAGCGAATATACTAACTTCTACTAGTAGATTCCTCGCAAGCGTACGAGTTTACTGTAGTATAAGCAAGTATAGCGACCAAGTAATATCAAACCCGAGGGAAAATGTGTATGCGAATAGATTCCTAAAGATCTACGCGTCGTAGCTAATATGAGTGTATGTTTTTGGATTTTTTTAAAATAAACATGTAATCTAAACTAAATTACTCTACGAATGCAAAGAATAATTAAACTAAGAATGTAAAAGCTTGTTTCAAATAAGAGATGGTGATGCTCAGGATAGGAATTCCTACGTATACTAACGGAGCAGGTACATAATCAAAATAACTGTGACGCGCAAGAAATAACCTAAGTAAAATAATGCAAGATGAAAGCTCAAGATTCTAAACCCTAATACTTTACCCTAACACTCGACTTCACTAATCCACTAACAAGTTAATAGACTGTGTTTAATTAACGAGACCCTAATTTAACTAAGGTGATGCGGTCGTTCTCCTTCGCTAAACTGGTAGATGAATTAACCCTTTCTAAACCCTCTCGTTAAGTCTACTCGTTGTTAAAGAGTGATACGGTCGTCCTCTCTCTAACACTTTTCGAACTAAATTCAAAGGCAAAGTTAAGATTAATTTTAAGAATTCATTAATCAAGAGAATTAAAACCTAATGTCACAAGTTACCCTAATTACGTACCCACAACCTATTTCTACGCGTTCATCCTACCCCAAGCATGCAAGGGTTTTAGCTAGACATGGATTTTACGTAAATAATAACAATTGAATCAATAACGAACATGAACATGATAATTAGAACGATGAAAAGATCTATCATAACCTAGGGTTTCAAGAAATAAGGAATAACTTAAATTAAACCAATAAAATGAGTCTCAACGTGTTCAAACACAAGAATATGAAGAAACGAAACTAAACGTAAAATCGTAACGTGAATTCGTAAGAAAAACCTAAAAAACGTAAAGTAAACTTGCTCGTTCCTTCTCTCCGAATATTAACTCTCTAAAAACGTTCTTAAATCTCGTGGGTGTAAGTGGTCGTTCCAGATCTCTCTAAAAACGTGCTCGAAAGGGGTATATATAGGCAACGGGCCGAATCGGGAACGTATGGGCCAAAAAACGCGCTTGCTCGTGCACTGCTCGTGCACTAGTGCACGGGCACCTCCAACTCGAGCACTTCAATCTTCCAGAGCCAAGAAACTGCACGACCTCTCGAGCTCGTGCACTAGTGCACGAGCACATGCATTGCTCGAGCGCCCTGCACGAGCACTCGTGCAGGGGTGCACGACCCGCGTTCACTCGTGCGCTATGCAAGACCACTCGAGCACTTGTGCTCGAGCTCTTCTAGCTTGTGCACTCCAATGATACTTTTGCGCCCTCGAACTAGTACTTTTCGTATTTCTTCGATATCCTCTTTTCGCCCTCTATCCATCTATGAGCATCAAAGAGACAAATTCATTAGTTTATGAAAATGTTACTCAAATGACTCTAAATACTCATATAAATCAACCAAAACACGGGCATTTCGAGTGACGAATCATGACAATTTCACGCCTAATCAACCCCCCCCCCCCAAACTTAGCATGTTGCTTGTCCTTAAGCAACGAAATAATAAGTCAAGTGAAATTGTTAGGAATGAGTCAACGAATCAAATCATGCAAGCAAATGAATTCGAGCTTCAAAGATCAATCACAAGTATACTCACTCACCTTCCTTCATCATACTCATGCAACAATAACAAGAAACACTAAGATCAAACATGGATGTGCACTCAACGATGTGCTTCCCTCCCTCACAAGTGTATATCAATGATAAAGGGACTCGCTCAAACAATCAATCACTCATATCGGCAGCCATAGGCTTGCAAGCACTCTCAACTCCGACCATACTCTAGAAATCAATGCCGAATCAAAAAGGAATTTTCTCAAGGTTGTAACGTAGGCTCTTTGGACAGGTGGGATAACAATATGGGTAAGTGGCTCAAGTGAATGGAGAATAGAAAATCAAACTTTGGCACTTCGAGATTAGGAACAGACTACTTCAAACATTTTCAATCAACACACTTTCAATTTCAATTCTCTCAACACTTCAATTTTTTTTTTCTTTTTCTAACTCCTTTCACTTTTTTTTTTCAATCACTTCACACTTTTTTTTTCTTTCTTTTTCGCACAAACACATGAGCTCATTTTTTCTTTTGCTCATTCTCAATTTTTTCCTTTCCCACAACTCAAATCTCATTCACACCCTTATTTTATCACCACTCTTCCATCATAATTCATTTTCTCATCTCAACTCAATCCCTTCAACATTCACACTTTTCCTATTCTCCACTCAAATTGGGACAAAAAGGCTTAGGAACTCGGAATAGTGTTTAAAATGTGCTAGCAAATAAAATAGGCTAAGGCTCAAACGGGCTAACAAGGGATCAATGTCATTGGTAAGGAAAATTTTGGCTAAGTGACTCATTCAAATCAAAGATGGCCTAAGATCACCTTCGGCATATCAAACTAGACACAATCAAGAAGCAAGAGTACACACAAGTTCTAGCATCCTTTAAGGTGACGATCCACTCACAAACGAAGAGATTAATTCATGCATCAAAATCTCATAAGGCTCAAATCTCACGGCTTTCACATCCATGCTAGTCCTAGTGAATTCTCACTCTCATCACACAAGTACTCAAAAGAAAATTTTGCAAGCATACTAGTTCTCTCTCAAATCAACTCAAACTCAAACACTCACACAATAGAATTCCTAACTCACTCTCACAACTCAACTCTACTCATCAAATCATACTCAAAGATAGCAATCAACAAGCATAAGATGATTGATAGGCATGAAATATGCAATAGCGACTCAGATCAAAATCACCCCAAGGAGCATCTCAAGGCACCAAATAACCAAACACACTCAAAGATAAGGGGTGCTCCGGTGCATGTAACAAGAAACATAAAAAACTCGACCCCCCAAACTTCGACCTTGCGAAGAGGTCTAAGTTTGGGGTTGTGGGTTACCTCATCCAAATAGTTCAAGTTTCTCAACAATGTCTCACACTCCTTCGTCTCGAGTTGGTTCCTTCAATCGGAGTAACTCCATGATACCTTTACTCCTTCGAGACAAGCCTACAAAATAAACTCTCAAATACGAGGTTAAACTTACGATTCAACAACTCCCTAATAACATAAAACACTCAAAAGCAAATAAAAAGGGGTTGCCTCCCATTCAGCGCTATTTTTAAGGTCCTCATGCCGGACCGAGCTCAAAGGAGCTTATGGGACATCATACTCAAAATTACCTCCCTTACTCTCATAAGAGTGGTGATTGAATTTATTTCCTTGATGCCCCTCCATCATGAGCTCATTTGCTTTCTTCTCATCCCCAAGTGGTATGGGTCTCAATTTTCTTCTCACCTTTATCTGGAGGAGTCTTACTAAGCAATTTCTTGCGCTTGGACTTTTTCTTCTTAACTCCTCATTTTCCCTCCAAGTGGACCACGTCCTCACCTTTCACTTCTTCATCCTTCAACTTCTTCACTTTATCCCTATCAAAATAATCACGATCATAATGCACATGGGTTAAATCATCAAGTGAAGGATTATAAAATTCATGAATATGAGAAAGATTAGGGATAAGAAGTGTGTCTTCAACACGAGGATCAATGACATCCATACAATACAAACTCTCATCCTCCTTCGGGTACTTCATGGCCTCATATAGAGAAATCTCCACTTCTTGATCATCAACTTTCAACGTAATCTTCCCATTCGCCACGTCTAGCACCATCCCCGCTGTTGCTAAAAACGGTCTTCCCAAGATCAAAGGCACGTGTTCATCTTCCTCCATCTCTAGGACCACGAAATCGGCTGGAAAAATGTGATCTCCAACTTTCACGAGGACGTCTTCAATCACACCTTGAGGTCGAGTAATAGACCGATCGGCAAGTTGAAGCGTCATCATTGTCAATTGAAGTTCACCACCTTCTAACTTCTTGAATAATGGCAAGGGCATAAGATTTATGCTCTCCCCTAAATCACATAGCGCTCCTTTCTTGATCCCGTTCCCAATGTCACATAGGATGGTAAAGCTTCCGGGATCCTTCAACTTTAGGGGCAGCGCTTTGTGCACTAGTGCACTCAGCTAATGGTTCAACTGCACCAACTTCGGCTCATCCACTCGCCGTCTTTTCGCGATCAAGTCCTTCAGAAACTTTGCATAGTTGGGCATCTGTTCCAAAGCATCATAAAAAGGAATGTTAATATGCAATTGTTTAAACACATCAAGGAATTTAGCGAATTTCTCATCAAGCTTCTTTTTCATGAAACGTTGTGGATATGAGACGGGTATCACAGATTTGGGTACCCCCCATTCATCTCTCTCGGTCTCTTTCACTTTCTCCCTTGCTTCCTTTGCCTTCTTCCACTTAGGAACTCTCTCAACCTTCTCAATGTCTTCCTCTTCAAGCTCTTTGCTCGCTTTAGTGCTTTCACCCTCAACCTTCTTCTCAACTTCTACCTCCCCACTCTCATCTCCATCTTTCTTATGTTCTTTCCCCTCTATCTCAACATCTCTTTGGGGCGTCTCAAAATCAGCAGGCATCTAGGGACCTTCATAGTTGGTCTCACTTCTAAGCTGGATAGTCTTACAATGCTCTTTAGGATTACCCTCAGGCATTGAAGGGTATTTGTCAGGCTCTCTATTCAATGACTTTGCAATCTGGCTCATCTGGAACTCTATAGAAGTGAACCTTCTGTTGTTCTCTTGCTGAATTCGATTCAGCTCTACATCTCTCTTCTGGAGGTCTTGATCACGCTGATCAACTTTCTTATGCAGATCTTTCACATCGTACTCCAAAGATGATAAACGTTTGCTTCTTTCCTCCACTTTCTGAAGGATAGCTCTCAACATCTCCTCAGTTAAGTCACCGCCTTCTCCACCAGGAGGTTTAGAACCTGGATCAACACCTGGAGGAACTGTAATACCAGCCTTCGGGTTAGCATAAGAAAAATTCTCGTTCTTCCTCCATTGGTTCTGAGGAAGCTGTTGGCCTCCTTGGCACCCTTGTGTGTTCCTCCATTGATTTTGAGGCGGCTGTGGACCTGGAGGTACAAATGGTTGGCCATAAGAAGGCCTTCCTTAAAAATTTCCACCTTGTGGATACCCATTCTAATTGTAATAAGGACCTCCCATAAAATTTACTACTTCTTGCTGAATCGTGGGCTTGTCCTCTTGCTCATTCTCTGCTGCATTCCCTCCAACCATAGTCTTCCCCAACTCAAGGTTGTTAATCTTTTCCATCATGGCCATCAACAGCTTTCTCGTTCCTTCACATTCCTCAACCTGATGAACTCTCTGGAAATCTGCGTCCTTATTCCAAGCCCCAGCATTCGTGACAATGTTGTCCACGATCTCTCTACACCTCACTATTCCTTGATTCAGGAATGATCCACTAGCACAGGTGTCTAAATGGTCTTGCCCAGCCTTGTTGGCACCACTATAGAAAAATGCCATAACATCTCCCTCATTGTACCCGTGTTGCGGGCACTCTATCAACATGTTTGAGTATCTCTCCCACGCTTGACGTAGGTCCTCTCCTTGCTTCTGGCGGAAGTAAGAGATCTCAATCCCTGCTTTGATCGTTCTGGATGGAGGGTAGAATTGCTCGAGGAACAGACGCTCAAGCTCGGCCCAAGTGGTAATACCTCCCCGTGGAAGCGTATTATCATACCACTCTTTAGCTATTCCCGTCAATGAGAATGGGAACAACCTAAGCCTCTTGGCATCTTCAGACATGCCATTGTAATTGAAAGTGGAGGCTATCATTAGAAAACTCCTCAGATGAGTATGAGGATTCTCCTTTCCGATCACCCCCTTGAACTGGTTCTCTGTAAGCAGCTTTAGAATTTCCGGGGAAATCGAGAAGTTATTTGCCTCTACTGGAGTTAATGCCACTCCATCATAGTACCTCTGTGGTTGTGCCGCGAATCTTCCTCGAATAGCCATATTCTGATCTGCGTTCTGAGGAACGGGCTGAGGAACAACAGGTGGTACGAGTACTTGTTGAACTGGTGGTGGTTGGTATACCGGTGGTTGGTTGTAAACAGGAGGTGGAGGATATGGGTAAGGTGGATACGGATATGGTGGGTATGGGTATGGTGGCTATGGTAAGTTGTTTTGTGGGTAAGCAGGGTTGTTCTGAGGTTTTGGACAAAATTCTGAGCTGGATTGATTACGTTTTGTGCACCCGAGTTTTGGCTCTGACTATCCCCTAACTGATCTTGGTTCTTACTGGTGTTACCATCAGTGCCGTTAACCCGGTTCAACGCCTGGTTAAACTCATTCTCGGCATCTTTCAACTCATTAGTGATGTCCATCGGTTCTTTACCTCCTCCGGCAGCGTTCATCCTTCGTAAGAAGGCTCGGTTTCTTCTTGCTATTGTCTCAGGATCCAACGGTAATCTCTCTTCGCTCGTATTGCCTTGTGAGCGTGTTTTCATAAACCTGAAGCACTAGTAAACGAGTAAAAATGCAACTGCCGAATACGTACTAAAAAAACAGAAAAGTAAATCACTCACTACTAACTACTAAGCTATCGACAAATCCTATTCAAAAGACATACAACGCCATCCCCGGCAACGGCACCATTGACTTGAAGCGAATATACTAACTTCTACTAGTAGATTCCTCGCAAGCGTACGAGTTCACTGTAGTATAAGCAAGTATAGCGACCAAGTAATATCGAACCTAAGGGAAAGTGTGTAAGCGAATAGATCCCTGAAGATCTACGCGTCGTAGCTAATATGAGTGTATGTTTTTGGATTTTTTTAAAATAAACATATAATCTAAACTAAATTACTCTACGAATGCAAAGAATAATTAAACTAAGAATGTAAAAGGTTGTTTCAAATAAGAGATGGTGATGCTCAGGATAGTAATCCCTACGTATACTAACGGAGCAGGTACATAATCAAAATAACCGTGACGCGCAAGAAATAACCTAAGTAAAAGAATGCAAGATGAAAGCTCAAGATTCTAAACCCTAATACTTTACCCTAACACTCGACTTCACTAATCCACTAACAAGTTAATAGACTGTGCTTAATTAACGAGACCCTAATTTAACTAAGGTGATGCGGTCGTCCTCCTTCGCTAAACTGGTAGATGAATTAACCCTTTCTAAACCCTCTCGTTAAGTCTACTCGTTGTTAAAGAGTGATACGGTCGTCCTCTCTCTAACACTTTTCGAACTAAATTCAAAGGCAAAGTTAAGATTAATTTTAAGAATTCATTATTCAAGAGAATTAAAACCTAACGTCACAAGTTACCCTAATTACGTACCCACAGCCTATTTCTACGCGTTCATCCTACCCCAAGCATGCAAGAGTTTTAGCTAGACATGGATTTTACGTAAATAATAACAATTGAATCAATAACGAACATGAACATGATAATTAGAACGATGAAAAGATCAATCATAACCTAGGGTTTCAAGAAATAAGGAATAACTTAAATTAAACCAATAAAACGAGTCTCAACGTGTTCAAACACAAGAATATGAAGAAACGAAACTAAACGTAAATGTTGATAGGCGAATATCATCCAAAATGAAGCGAACAAGAGTTACAGGCTTAAACAAAGATAGTCAACATTGGGGTGCATCTACCAATCTGAGAGGTGTATAAAGTGACGAACAACTCCCCCGACGAACAACTAATGGGCGAACAGGTATTAGGACCCGAGACCAAGAATGAGCCAACTGTGAAGTCATCAGTGACGAACAACTTGGTCAAATTATGATACAACAAACAGCCATGGAGGTGTGTACAAGTGAACAAAGCCATAAGGCGAACAACTTCCAAAGCACAACCTCAAGAGGCGAACAACTTTAAGTTGGAGAATCAACAAGATCAATCAAGCCGACCTAGGCGAACAACAATGAGTCCGAGATAAGACCAAAGAAGACTTTGTAGCTAAGATTCAGCTTTGATAGGATCAAAGGGACACATGTCAAGCATGCAGGCTAGGGAGACCAAGAGTCTTGGACACCTCATGCTTGTTAGTCTCTATAAATAGTTGTTCTCCAGCTGTGAAATACAAGTTCAAAAAAAGTTAAAATACATAAACAATTCCAAAACACACACAAATACACCTAAAACGCCCACACATATGAAATCAGATCAATTTCGACTACCGAATTTACTAATTCGATAAATTCACACCTCGATTTACCAATTACGGTGGTAATCAATCACACGTATTGATTGGTGACGTAACACAGATTTAAACAGCCATTAATCCATCCGATTAAATACGTTCATCAACAATTTGGCGCTAGAAGAAGGGTGTTCAAACCTTCGATTCAGTGTGATTGCTCAAGAACTTCGAGTCTGAAACTTGAAGATTCAAAGAAATCCTCAAGAAATTCTTGAAGATACAAGCAAAAGTGTTCTTGGTGTTCTTGGTGTTCTTCAATAACAATTTGAAGATTCAAAGATTAAGAAACTAATCCAACATTAGAATGCCTCAATCCAAACAAACACAAGGATCACGCCTGTCAAGGAGAGCATCTCCTACTCGGGCCTCAACAGCAGACCATCAAGACCGTGATCCTAAGCACGCGAACAGATCACAGCATACAACCATAACACATAACCTCCCGCCTGAAATGGAGGCTCTGGCGAACAACCCTAACGAGTTGGCTAAGACCATAGCAGCTCTCCAAGCCCTCCAGAAACAATAGGAACAAGCTAGACCTTCCCAAGCAAGGCCTAGGGATAAGTCTCTGGAAGTTGTGAGGGCTAAAACTGTTAGGGGCGAACAACATGAGGTGAACAGCGCTCAAGTTAGGCGGGACAAGGGCAAGGCCAAAATGGCTGACCTAAGAGAAGAGCAGGCTGAGTCTGCCCGTGGGCGAACAACTTTGTCAAGCCATGGGACTACTCGTTCCAGTGCCCAGGACAGACTTGGTCAACCACAACATATCATGGAAGCTGCTCGCCAGAGAGCAGGTGATGGGCGAACAACTCTTGAACAGCCTCGCCCAACAGTGCATGAAAGATTATCTCAGTCCGCCTTCAGACGCCTGGGGCCGAATGCGGTGAACAACCCTAGGAAGCAACTCCAGGAGGAGCCCACCCCGAGTGAGAGACTACGACAAACAGAAAGGCATGCGCCTTTGTTCGCCGAACAGCCTCCAAGTCAGGGGGCACCTTTGGATGAGTTGGCCAGTTTAAGAAGGGCAGTGGAAAGCATGCAGGGGCAATTGGACCAACAGAGAGGTATGGGGACAACCAGCATGCCATTATCCCCATTAGCCCCCCACATTTTAAAAGCCCCAATTCAAAAGAAGGTTCAATTTCCGGCAAGCATCCAGTATGAAGGCCTGGCAGACCCTCGAGTCCACCTTACCAAATATACGGACTACATGGTTTCCGTGGGGGCCAGCGATGCCACCCAGTGCCGGAACTTTCCATTAACGTTGGGCGACCGGGTTTCTCAAATGGTTTTCAGCAATGCTACCGGCATCAATCAACTCGTTTATCCAACTGGGTCGGGAGTTTCTTTCGCACTTTTCAACAGCTGGCTCGTATCTTTCCCAGAAACATCGACTGTCAGATTTAAGACAAAATGATGACGAATCTGACAGAGCATTCATGGAAAGATTCGATAAAGTGTTGTTGGAAGGAGAACCGGTCAGCGAGGACACTAAAATTGTCGCTGTTATGGCAGGACTGAAAAAAGGGTCAGAACTATGGAAAGAGGTACGTCTGAAGTGCCCAAACAATTACGCCGAGTTCAGAAATCAGGCCGGCGTGTTCGTCTCCATGCATGAGGCACTAGAAGCAAACTTGGGGGAGAACAAAGTAGACCCTAAGGAGAACAACAAAAAGCCTGGTGGAACAGGATACAGAGTCCCGAAGAACATGAAAGCATTCAACGAAGGGACAGAACTCAAAGAAAAGCTCAACCAGGTGCTAACAGTGTCAGTTGACACTGTTTATGATAATGTAAAAGGCAAGGAGTTGCTCTCCCCTCCGCGAAGAATCCGTCAGGACACTGGCAAACTCAACCCCAACAAGTACTGTGCCTACCATCAAAGCGTGGGGAATTTTACAAGTGAGTGTAGAGATTTGCTCAAGCAACTCTGGCGATTTTATGAGGAGGGAAAGCTCTCCGAATTTGTTAACAGACAGCCCGGCAAGAGAGGCCGGAAGAGCAGCCCGGGGGAAGAAACCGATGAACAGCCTCAACGGAATAATCGCCCCGGACGACCAGTTCCCGCTACAGCTGCACGCCCATTGGAGGATATTTTCATGATGGAGCCTTCCGGCTCTGCCGGAGGTTGTTCTGATGGACGTCCACCAATGTCGAACAGAAAGAAAAAGGCAGAGTTACGAGCTATGGGCCAAGTTCAGGAAATGGGGATCAAACCAACCATCATGCAAACGACAAAGTTGACCTTTACCGAAGAAGATTTGGAAGGAATCTCGACCCCACATAACGATGCGCTCGTAGTCTGTGTCAAAATTATGGGAACAAGAGTCCACAAACTTTTGGTGGACACCGGAGCCTATACCAACATCATATTCAAGAAGACGCTCGACCAACTGGAAGATTGTTCGGGCTACATTCAAAGTACAACTCATAGAATTGTAGGCTTCGGAAATGCTGTAACCACTCCAGTAGGGGAAATTAGACTATCTGTACAACTTGTAACGGTCAATGAACCCGAAAAGAATATTACACAAATGGTTGATTTTTTGGTCGTAGACCAGGAATCAACTTACAACGGGTTTCTTGGTCGCCCCTTTTTAAATAAATTCAAAGATGCATGTTCCACTTACCACTATTGTATAAAATTTCCAACAACAAGTGGGACAGGCACAGTGAGAGGAGACCAAAGAAGAGCTCGGGAGTGTCTCCTACAATTAAAAGCAAAGTTTACTCAAGTGTCCATGATGGAGGCTACCACAAGCTATCCTGACGATGAGCCGTCAGTACTGGAGAACATGATGGACATGGACGACCACATGGACACTGACGAACAACACTTGGACGAGCAA
Organism: Ballota nigra; assembly: GCA_947034835.1. Taxonomy (NCBI): domain Eukaryota; kingdom Viridiplantae; phylum Streptophyta; class Magnoliopsida; order Lamiales; family Lamiaceae; genus Ballota; species Ballota nigra. The sequence goes on along the minus strand of OX344724.1, from coordinate 100,360,245 downwards.
GTGTTGGACGAGCAACTCACCACCACCATTGAGAAACTTCCAGCTGACGAACAAAGAAGTGGTGGTGACGAGCAACCTTCATCAAGCAACTTGGAGGGCTGGGTACTGGCTAACAACAACGGATCAGAGCCGACGAATGATCTAGATCCCCGCCTGGGGGCAGAGCCCATGGACATCGAAAATAATACAAATCTTGAGGGGCCAATACTTGATCCCCGTTGGAAAGGACAAAAACGACGAGCAACTCCAGTCGAAGAACTAGAGGCGTTCAGAGTCAACCCTGACAACGAGGATCTTGAGCTTTACATAGGATCTGAGCTCCCTGAGCCATACAGATCCCGGGTGAAAGAATTCCTCCTCAAGAATCTAGATGTTTTTGCATGGTCTCATGCAGACATGGTGGGGATAGATCCAAAGCATGCTTGCCACAAGCTCAACATTAATCAGGCCAAGAGGCCAGTCCATCAAAAACGAAGGAAGTACGGCCCAGACAAATATCAAGCGTTGAATGAAGAAGTTAAAAAGCTGTTAGACAACGATCTGATCCGTCAAGCACTTTGTCCACAATGGGTAGCAAACCCTGTGCTGGTGAGGAAGCCAAACGGAACCTGGAGGCTATGCATAGACTTTACAGATCTGAACGCAGCATGCCCGAAGGACAACTTTCCTCTCCCGCACATCGATCAATTGGTGGACAGCACTGCGGGTCACGAAATACTAACATTCATGGATGCATTTGCAGGGTATCATCAAATCCCAAAGCATCCTGACGATCAAGAAAGCACAGCTTTTTACACTAACAAAAACTCTGTGCTGGAAGAGAATGCCCTTCGGCCTCATCAATGTCGGGGCAACTTATCAAAGGCTGGTGAACAAGATGTTTGACCAACAAATCGGAGACACGGTGGAAGTCTATGTAGACAACATCGTGGTCAAAAGCCCCAAGAGAGGAGATCATCTCCAGCATTTGGCCCAAGTGTTCGAGATTCTTCGGCATTACAACATGAAGCTAAATCCGAAGAAGAGCAGCTTTGGTGTCCATTCGGGGAAATTCTTGGGACATCTTGTTAGCCAGCGGGGAATTGAGGCCAACCCAGCAAAAGTTAAAGCCATTATGGATATGCAACCTCCACGATCAGTAAAAGAGGTGCAAAGGCTCACAGGATGCCTAGCAGCTTTGAATCGGTTCATATCCAGATCTGGGGACAAGTGCCGTCCATTCTTTGAGGCCATCAAAAAAGGAAGCTTCTCATGGACTAACAACTGTCAAAGGGCCTTTGATCAACTCAAAGACTACCTGGGAGATGTTAAAATCCTATCAAAACCAGTCCCAGGAGAGAAGTTATTCCTATACTTAGCCGCATCAGAAGTTGCCATCAGCTCTGTTCTGGTACGCGAAGACGGCAAATTCCACCAACCTATATACTATGTCAGCCAAGCCTTGCATGAAGCAGAGATCAAATACTCCCCAACTGAGAAGCTGCCGTATGCCCTGGTCATGAGTGTGCGAAAGTTAAGACCATACTTTTTCGATCATCAAGTCGAAGTACTAACAACTTTCCCGCTCAGACAGATCATCCATCGCCCTGACACTGCTGGACGTCTTCTAAAATGGTCACTAGAGATTAGCCAATTTGGGGTGACTTATGCTCCTCGAACAGCGATCAAAGGGCAAGCTTTAGCCGACTTTATAGTCGAACTAACTTTCCCACCAGATCCGACGAGAGGACTAGATCACCCCTGGCATCTCTATGTTGATGGATCCTCGACAAATGTGGCGTCAGGTGCAGGAGTGGTACTAATTAGCCCTGAAAGACAAGTATTCACCTCGGCAATCAAATTCGGTTTTATGGCAACCAACAACGAAGCGGAGTATGAAGCTCTCATTGCTGGTCTTCACCTATCCCTCGCCGTAGGTGTTAGACGGTTACAAATCTTCGGAGACTCACAACTGATTGTAAACCAAGTCCGAGGTGAATACGAGGCGAGAGATTATCATATGATTGGTTATCAACAGATTGTTGCTCACCTTATGTCCATGTTAGATCAAGTCTTCATCGAACAAATCCCACGGACAAGCAACACTCAGGCAGATGCTCTGGCCCGACTAGCAACAAGTGAAGGGCCAGCAGAGTTGGCAGACATTATAATTACAAAGATGAAAAATCCATCAACAGTAAGCTATAATGTCAACCAATTTGACGATCAAACTGCCGATGAGGACGACTGGAGAACAAATATAGTCAAATACTTGAGAAATGGAGAAAAACCAAACAACCCTTTTGAAGCTGCCAAGCTAGTGAAGCGAGCCGCCAGATATACTCTGGTGGGAGAACAGCTTTACAAAAGGGGAATATCAGTCCCACTTCTCAAGTGTTTGCCTAGGGGGCAAGGACGAGCAGTCCTCGAAGAAATTCACGCCGGAGTATGTGGAAATCACACTGGGGGGCAAGCCTTGGCGTACAAAACCATCAGGCAAGGGTATTATTGGCCGACATTACGTCAGGATGCGATCAAGAAAGCAAAAACTTGCCATCAGTGTCAGATTTTTGCCCCGAATATTCATACCCCGGCTCAAGAGCTCGTGTCAGTTTACAGCCCATGGCCTTTTGCAAAATGGGGGATGGACATCATTGGTCCTTTCCCGGCTGGAGTCGGAAATGTTCGATTTGCCGTTGTGGCAGTCGATTATTACACTAAATGGGCAGAAGCAGAGGCCATGGTGAACATCACGCAGCAGAAGATGATCAACTTTATTTGGAAGAACATTGTCTGTCGTTTCGGAGTTCCACGGGCAATTGTGACAGACAATGGTCCACAGTTTGATGGACAAGAGTTGAGAGAATTCTGTGCGAAGTGGGGGATCAAAAAGCATTACTCCACACCTTATCATCCCCAGTCAAATGGACAAGTTGAAGCTGTGAACAAGATAATCAAGCATACATTAAAAGTAAGACTGGCGGAGAGCAAAAGTGGTTGTTCTATCGAACTCCCGGAAGTCTTGTGGGCATACAGAGTTTCTCCCAGGTCTAGCACCGGAGAAACACCCTTTTCTATGGCTTTCGGAACAGAAGCAGTAATACCTATTGAGTTAAGGACCAGTACGATTAGGACGACCAACTTTGATGAACAAGCAAATAATTCTGCTCTAAGTGCTGAAATGGATTTGCTCGAAGAAAAAAGACTCAATGCTGAGTTAAAAAATGCAACATACAAGCAAAAAGCGGAGCGTTATTATAATTCCCGTGTAAAAGTCTGGGAATTCAGAGTTGGAGATTTGGTTCTAAGAAAACTGCTCGCCCAACCTTCAGGAGTACTGGGACCAACTTGGGAGGGCCCATATCGTATAACGGAAAAATTCATAAATAACGTATACGATCTCGAAGATATGGAAGGCAAGCCGGCCTCATACTCCTGGAATGCAGTGCATCTCAAGAAGTACTATCAATAAATGGGCGAACAATTATCTTGGGGGCAAGTATGGCGAATGAAGTGAATCAAGCAAATGGAATGGATCAAGGATCAAAAACTTGCATAATTTTTTGAAAATTTGGCTAAGTATAGATTAAAAAGTTGCTCGCCACATTGTATAGTCTGGTGCTGCGTCTTTTATTTTTTAATAGAGTTGCTCGGCAAAAATCTATAAGCGAGCAAGTTTTTAGTTTGTGTTCAAAGTTGTTCGTCATATTGTATATGTTAGTGATGAACAGTCTTATAACACCTGTAATTTGTTCAAAATGTAAATACAGTAGTTGTTCGTCAGTAAAAGAAAAGTCCAAAGCTCGAGGTACCAGTCCATTTAAGGACCAAAGCCATTCAAAGGTTGTTCGTCTTTTAAGATGAGCAGAACCTAAGGCTAAACCCTATGCCATTAAAGGCAAAGTTCAAAAAGTGAACAAAGCCCAATACAATATGTTATAATTGCGAAAGCATTTCATGAAAATGTAAAGGCAATTAACATATAAGAAGATGAGCGAACAAAAGAAAGACATTCATTGAATTAAAGGCTTTTAAGCCCAAAAGATAGTACAAGCTGAAAGTAGCCATTACAAGTACTACAAAAAAAGAACGAGCAACTATTACAAAAGAAGACAAAAAGTTAAGTCCTAAAACTACTGCTGCTCGGCAGGAGGAGGATCTTGAGGTTGCTCGGCAGAAGGGTCGACAATCATGTCTCGAGCAAGATCTTCGGCAGCTTTATCCTCCACCTCTTTAGCGTTTTGCTCGTCAGCTACGACCACCTCTTCCTCTTGTTCGCCTTCATCAACTGGAAGAGGAGGATGAGTGATGGCAATACTGGGGTCAAGTTTGTCAAGTTTAACCCCAAGCACAGCCAAATCCGCTAACTGAATTTCAATATTGTTCGGCGGTGGATAGTTTTCTAGGAATTCATTTAAGTCCTTGCTCATTTCCTCCACCAGATCCTTGAAGTCATAAGCATCGGCCGTGCGGATGCTGTCCGCATAGGCACAGATATAGCCCAGGTTGGAGATAGGCCCACTCCGAGCTTGGAACTCTTGCTCGGCCTGCTCCCGAGTAAGCATCTCAGCCATTTGCTCCTTCAAGCGAGCAAGTTCCGTTTCAGCCTCTCCCCTGGCTTTTCTTTCCTCCTCCAACACAGTAATAGAGGAGTATAGCTCGGCCTTTGCATCCTTAAGCTCGCCAGAGACAATCTGATAGTCCTCGATGCGCTTCTGCTCCATGTCATTGGCCAGCTTTAGTTGATCCTTTAAACGAGCAATCTGGCCATTGAAGTTGTTCGCCAGTCTCTCTTTTTCCTCAGTAAGCTGGCGAACAGAAGTGGCATGATGACGAGCAGTCTCCTCTAGCTCTGCTACTTGAGCCATTCCCCTTTGAGCTGAGACAAGGGAGTTTGCGGCTTGGACCATTGATAAGTGAAAATTATCAATGGGGCCTTGGGCGAGGACGGCTTTGTTCAGCGGCCGTGACCAGGCGCGAGCAACAATCTCAGCTGCCCGACGAACATGTTCATCAGGAATGTCACGGAAGCTCGCCGGGGTCTTTGAACAGGCTAACTGGTGAACCAGGTCTGCTCGCCCTGGGTAATCGCTGGGCCGATATCTGTGAACAAAGAGAAGGTCAACACTTGAAAATTTCGGCTAATAAAAAAACTTGTTCGGCAAGAGAGTAAGAACTTACTCAGAGAATTTTCGCTCATCCCGGCCTAGGTAGGTAATGTCATCTGGGCTTCTGGGGGAGCCTGTGTCTTTGTTCGCCTTGCCGGACTTCTCCGTAAGCTCAACGGATGAGCGGCGTACAATCTCACCTTCAGGGCGAGCACGGCTCGAACCCACCTTCTCCTTCCCCTTGTCGGGAACGCCATGGGACACTGGAGTCCCGTCTGCTTTCTTTAAACGTTTCCCCCCACGAGGAGGGGAACGGATTTGAACAGGGGGGGCAGCCTGTCTGGGAACTCTAGCCCCCTCAGGCTTGTTCGTCATTGCAAGCACGTGGGATGGGGGGTCACCTTTCCTCTTCTTCCCTCTTGGCGGCGCCATTTCGAGAACCTTTTGCTCAAGAAGGGCGTATGCGGGAGGAACGGCAACTGTCACTTCTAAAAAAAAAAAAGAGTTATACGAGAAAATTAGGAAACTCAATGGCGAACAAGGCTAAAACCCAAAATTTGGAAATTCATACCTGGGGGCACCTCGACCTGGGCCTCCAAGTGGTGTGGGTATGTCAAAAGGCGAGCAGCTCTTTGACACCTTGTTCGGCAAAGGTAGTCAATAGTCCTATCTTCCTTGTTGCAGAGGTCAACCAAGCACGAGGTAAACAGAAACTCGAAGCTTAACTCCTCCTCTTTCGAATCCCACTTGGGTAGACGAGGGACTGCGAACAAACAAGAAAAGTTAAATTAGAACAACTTAGCCCAAAGGCGAACAAGAAATGGACTTACGTTTCAGTTTTCCATAGGCTGCTGGAGAATTTATTCGTCCAGGGCCGCCGTGTGGACCAGAAGATGCTCGCCAATCACCCCCAATCCAGAAGAAGTGTTGCTTCCAGTCACGAATCTTGTTCGGCACCTCTTCCACCATTTTCAGCCCAGTTCTGGCCTTGAGATAGTGATAGCCTTCTTCTCCTATGGGGCAGTTTGTAATTATCATCAAGTAGTTGATTTCTTCCGCAGTGATCCGATCAACATACCCCTCCAAGGCGAACAAGCACATGGAGCCTAGAAGGTTCATCCACCCAATTGGAGTAATTTGGGTGATGGCCAAGTTGGTCGCCTCCAGGAATCGACCAACAACGGGTGGAAGAGGCAGCTTTAGTCCGGCAATCAAGGTGTGAATGTTGATCGCCGTGCATCCTGGAGGTGGACGATCAGCTCTTTCCTTTCTCCGAGGGGCCCATATGCGAATATCATATGGGATCTTGTATTCCTTCCGGATAGAGTCCTGTTCATCTTCGCGAACAACACTTTTTATCTTGCTCGCCTGGTACCCAGTTTTCACCTTATCCATTATTTGTCTCTGGGGACGGGGAAAGCTGTTCGCATACCTTTCAGCATATGCTCGCCATTCAAATAGTCGAGCAACCCCAGCTGGGATCTCGTTTTCCCGCATCTTTGGGGATGGAAAATTGATACCCTCCAGGAACTCGCGAGTGAGTTCGTTAAATTCTGGATCTTCAGAGTCAGGGGAAGACGAAGAGTTGTCGTTCAAATTGTTGTTCGTCGCGACTATCAGTTCTCTCCCAGATGGGCCCGCACCAGTGTTTTCCACAGAGCGAACAACTGAGTCCACGTGAGCGTTCGACGCTGAGGAAACCTCAACTGGTTCTAGATCGCGAGCAACAATGGGAAAAAGGGGATCTAAGGTCTCCTCGGTTTTATTGTTTGAATGCGAAGACATAGGAGAGAGAGAAAAATCCAGACGGCGGTGGAGAGAGTGTTGCAGACGGCGGCGCTTCCCCGGAGAAGTGGTGGCGCTCGGATCCACACGGCGGCGAAAGGAATTTTGGGACAAAAAGTAGAGAAAAAGACGGAGAAAGAAGGGTAACTACCTGGGAATGAAGATTTGAAGCCAAATGCTGAAGGACGGACGCCGGGAAACTCGAAATCGCCGGAGGAAAGAAGAAATCGCCGGAACACTGTAGTAGGAGGGGGAAAAGTGGGAAAATTTTCAGTTTCCCCACTATTTATACCCCAAGCAAAATCGGGGTCCAAGGCATAATTTTCTGAAAATTCAGGGACTCAACTGAGAGAAGACGGTGTCAATTTCGAGCTAAACTAAAAGTTGAAGGACCTATAAGCAATTATAGGGGCGCGTGGCCTCGGGGCTACTCGCGCGTGAACGGCGCGCAATCATTGCGCTGGCGTCATCTTCGTGATCTCCCCAGACCATGGGAAGACGAAACGGTCACCCCAATATTGCTCGTCACAAAGATGCTGTTCGTCCAAGTTTTGACCAGAATAATATCCTAACTACAGTTGCTCGCCACAAAGTTGCTCGTTTAATGCAACATCTAGTCAGAATAGAGGGCAATTGTTGATAGGCGAACATCATCCAAAATGAAGCGAACAAGAGTTACAGGCTTAAACAAAGATAGTCAACATTGGGGTGCATCTACCAATCTGAGATGTGTATAAAGTGACGAACAACTCCCCCGACGAACAACTAATGGGCGAACAGGTATTAGGACCCGAGACCAAGAATGAGCCAACTGTGAAGTCATCAGTGACGAACAACTTGGTCAAATTATGATACAATAAACAGCCATGGAGGTGTGTACAAGTGAACAAAGCCTTAAGGCGAACAACTTCCAAAGCACAACCTCAAGAGGCGAACAACTTTAAGTTGGAGAATCAACAAGATCAATCAAGCCGACCTAGGCGAACAACAATGAGTCCGAGATAAGACCAAAGAAGACTTTGTAGCTAAGATTCAGCTTTGATAGGATTAAAGGGACACATGTCAAGCATGCAGGCTAGGGAGACCAAGAGTCTTGGACACCTCATGCTTGTTAGTCTCTATAAATAGTTGTTCTCCAGCTGTGAAATACAAGTTCAAAAAAAGTTAAAATACATAAACAATTCCAAAACACACACAAATACACCTAAAACGCCCACACATACGAAATCAGTTCATTTTCGACTACCGAATTTACTAATTCGATAAATTCACACCTCGATTTACCAATTACGGTGGTAATCAATCACACGTATTGATTGGTGACGTAACACAGATTTAAACAGCCATTAATCCATCCGATTAAATACGTTCATCAACAGTAAAATCGTAACGTGAATTCGTAAGAAAAACCTCAAAAACATAAAGTAAACTTGCTCGTTCCTTCTCTCCGAATATTAACTCTCTAAAAACGTTCTTAAATCTCGTGGGTGTAAGTGGTCGTTCCAGATCTCTCTAAAAACGTGCTCGGAAGGGGTATATATAGGCAACGGGCCGAATCGGGAACGTATGGGCCAAAAAATGCGCTTGCTCGTGCACTGCTCGTGCACTAGTGCACGAGCACCTCCAACTCGAGCACTTTAATCTTCCAGAGCCAAGAAACTGCACGACCTCTCGAGCTCGTGCACTAGTGCACGAGCACATGCATTGCTCGAGCGCCCTGCACGAGCACTCGTGCAGGGGTGCATGACCCGCGTTCACTCGTGCGCTATGCACGACCACTCGAGCACTTGTGCTCGAGCTCTTCTAGCTTGTGCACTCCAATGATACTTTTGCGCCCTCGAACTAGTACTTTTAGTATTTTTTCGATATCTTCTCATCCGGGCATCCGTTTGAGTCGATTCAAAGTCCTACGAACTCCTCTTTTCGCCCTCTATCCATCTATGAGCATCAAAGAGACAAATTCATTATTTTATGAAAATGATACTCAAATGACTCTAAATACTCATATAAATCAACTAAAACACGGGCATTTAAAGTGACGAATCATGACAATTTCACGCCTAATCAGTGTCATATGTCACTACAAGAAAACTAGTCTTTAGTGACAACAATATTTGTGTGGGGAGTTAATACTCTCACTAATTGTGCAATGTAGCCTAATTTTAGTGAGGGTTTAAATCCACCCTAATTAATTGTCCATTCTATCTCTAAAAAAATATATACTGTCATTAAAAGTCAAAATCAATTAAAAAATATAAGCAGTAAAATTCTTAAAATTCAGAATATTGGGGAAATATCCAGAATTTCGCGAAGGAGTAATTCGGATGAGGGAAATTTTGTAGAATGAACCAATTCGATCGCGGCGCTAAGGCACTGAGAAGGATTCTGCGAAGGAGTAATTCAGGCGAGGGAATCTGCAGATAGGAGTATTCGATCGAGGTGCTACGGAGGAGTTTGAAAACTAAGATCATGTAGAAGCATCTTATGAGTTAAATATCTTTGTATTCCTTCTTGGTATCTTACAGACTTTCGTTTCTTGCGTGTCTTTCAGGTTGCTGCCTAAGATGCTGCTTCACTTTACAGTATTGCACCTGATTCCTTTGCAGGTATTATTCACTTTAAATTTGTAATGTATCCGACTTTCTTAATGAATGACCGATTCTATACAGTCCGGTCCATATGCTTTTATCCCTTATTGTGTCGAAACCTCGTCATCTATTTTATAATACATGCACAATTCGGTTTCATACAACATACTACTACATTGGTGAAATGAACGGTTTAAACGTTGGTATGATGTAGAGTATTCAAACTAAACCACACGTCTTGAAAAGATACTAATTAGTTATACATTTATTTATGCTTTACCTTTATATTGAGGGAACCTAAGTTTGAATATATTGTCCTGCCACACCAAATATAATTGCATTTTAGTCTGGTTGTTCATCTTCCTTTTTTCATTGTTCAGAGTAGTTTGGTCTAGTTTCTCGAGTTAATTGTATTTTTCTACTCTCAAAAGAGATATTTGCTTTACAGTGGATAAAACTAACAAAGATACCCAAAACCAGGCTCTGGCATTCCCAATGTCTAAATATGCACTTGTTTCTTTGATTCTGGCACCTGATAGGAGCAAACTCTCAAAACTGCACGGGTCAACTTCAGTGGGTCAGGTAATCTAGTATTGCATTAACTCTTTTACTTTCTCCTTTCCTGCAATTAGCATACTTGGCTCTGTTTTACGAAGAACAGCCTTTTTATTTACTCAACTATTGAATTTATCTTCATTTTTTTCCTGCATTGATCTTATTATCTTACTGAAATTTACCTATGGCAGTTCAAGGAGATGAATTTCTTCCTCATGTTTTACTCAGCTATTGAATTTATCTTCATTTTTTTTCTACACTAATCTTACTGAAATTTTTATATGGTAGTTCAAGGAGATGGATTTTCTTCCTCAAGCAATGACTGTTAGGGCGATGGCATTGGGAATGAAAAAGATATATCGATGGCATCGATTGATGTTCAATTTTGAGGGAAAATAACAATTTAAGAACATTTGTTTACAAGTGCTTTTGAATGGTAAGTTAGATAGCTATTCTTTGTCCTTAGAGTTATATTTACTACTTTAATAATAATTTTGTTTGTATAATTTATTGATTAATTTGTTTGTTTGGGTGATGTTTGTAGATTTACAATTTTAATTTTATTTAATTATATTGTTAAGTAAATTCCAAAATTTAATAAATATAGTGTGTATATAGTGATGATAAATATTTGTTTTAGTGACAGGATTTTTCATCACTAAAGTTCTTTTAGTGAGGATAAATATTTGTATTAGTGACATGATTTTTCATCACTAAAGTTCTTTTAGTGAGAGTAAATATTTGTATTAGTGACAGGATTTTTCATCACTAAAGTTCCTTTAGCGAGAGTAAATTTACTCTAACTATATACCTATTAGTGACGGGACTTTATTCTGTCACTAATAACTTTTAACTGGAGAAGCAGTAACTAGAGGCCATGACAGTAGATTTTCTGTCACTAAAAGTCTTTAGTGAGGGTATTTCAACCTTTAGCCACAGTTTTTACCGTCACTAAAAACACTTTTTCTTGTAGTGTGTGAAGTATGTAATCCACTGAGCTTGAGTTCCAATAAGTAGCTATGTTGTTAAAGTGTTAGCCGTGAGAGTTAGTCAAATTTGGGGTACCAGAGGAGGTGGACCAAATGAGCTATTAGAGGAGGTCCATCAGATGAGGTATATCAGAGGAGTCCTATCAGAGGAGGTCTGGACCAGAAGTCATCTGACGTGAGTGACCAGAATCAGACGAGGTCAAGTCATCTGATCCAAAGTTCAAAGACGCGAATTACACCAAATTGAAGCTAGCGCGATGGCGGTTCTAACTGAATCAACTAGAGCGGTTATTGAATTTGTTAGCCAACTAGATAACTACCTTACATTGAGTTCGTTACAACTGGATCGATTTTAGGGTTCATCTCAATCTCTGTAACTATATAAAAGGGGTTTCTTAGCTGAGAAACTAACACAGTAAGTGAGATCATTAGTGAGAGCAAACATAGAGAGTTTGTGAGATTGAGTGAATTGTAACTTCTTCCATTTTCTTACTTAGTGAAAAACTATCATCTCCGATCCCGTGGACGTAGGAGTATTCATCCTCCATAAGACGGTTTCATGCGTGAATAAAAAATCTTCCATTCAAGCATTAAATTATCCTCATGCATCAAAAAATTACGTTGAAAATATAAATTGTGTATTGAATTGATCAAACAATTTAAAAGGTTGGTGAATTTACACAAAAATGTTGAAAGTCGCAATTAAATTAAAATTTAGTCAAAAGTCGTGAATTTATATAGAATTAAACCTAATATTAATTATATATTATAATAAATAAATTTTGTAAGCCTGTTTTTTTAATTATTAAATTGCAACTATCAAGGTAAACTAAATGTTTCACGCTTCACATATGATTCAAAGGATAAGTAAAGTATAAAAAAGTATGGTGATTAATATCAAGCACCAAAAACTATGGTGATTGTAACACTTAGATTGATAATTTATCATTTACATAAAAAAAGAACACTATATTTCAACACTGTTTGAATTCATGTGTCGAAATTAGGGAAATTGAACTTTTAGTCTCAACTCCAAGTGCATGGGTGCAAAATATTTTTGATACTTATGCAAATAAAAATATTCTTTTTTTTTTTTTTTAGTTTTGGTCCCATCAATTAATTTTTAAAACTCAAATTACAAATTTATCATATTCTTTTGGGATTAAAACTGCAATTTAAACTATTTTCATAGGATCAAAAGTGTTAGAAAAAAGCTACGGGGCTATAAGTACGAAAAATAGTCATTTTAAAATGGACACATTTCTCTTGGAACTAAATGAGCAATTAATTAACCCGAAATTATCTTATTTAGTGATTATTTGATTAGGTATTCCTATTAAATCATAATTTTTCAAGAATATTACTGAAGAATACAATCCACGAAGCAAAATTATTGCATAAACCAATGCAAATAATAATCATAATAAAAAGAAATTTACAAAAAAAAAAAAAAAGACCAAAATTATATTTACAATACCAGGTAAGTAGGATACACTAACACGGAGAAACAAAAAAGCTCATATTGAAATTAAGACGGGAATGCTGATAAGAATTCAATGCATAATTAGAATTGAAATTAAACTCTAAGATCAATTGCAACTATATATTTCCTTAATAGAAAAAAAAAATGTCGCATACAATACTATGATATGTGTACTTAAACATGAATAGCAAAAAAAGGTAATGTAACCATTCACGGAATGAATATTATATTTCTTCAAGGAAGCACTAAATTAAAACAACAGAATATCAATTTACAACATTTTATAAAAATAAAAACAATTAACAAATTAAAACTCATCTCTCGATATTAGACTTGATTGGAGATCCAAGCAATTAAAATATAAAAAAAAGAGTAGGTTTTATATGAAAATAATTTATGATAAATTTATCATAAAACTATTTTAAATGATTGAATATTTGACCAGGAGTATCATTAATCTGAATTCAAGAAAATTTACAAAAGTTACAATATAATATCAATGCTAGATTAATGATACTCTTGATGAGACTATCGATATTCCTGATAAAATATTTGATACTTTAAAAAGTTTCATGATAAGCTTATCATTAACTATTTTTCATATAATATTTTGAAAAAAAAAAAAAAAAAAAAAAAAAAAACCTTCCATAGGCCAATTCATAGTTTACAATTGGAACTCAATAAACAAAAACTTGAGAATGGAGAAGAGGGGTCGAGTCTATTGTGAATGAGAAAAATAGTTTACTTTCCTGGTTCAAGTTTACAAACGCTCAAATTTTTTCCATCGTCCAACTGTTTCCAATTTCATTAGCACATAATCAAATTTAGATAGTTGTTGTACCTATAAGAATTTGAAAAACAACACTCCAATAGAAGAAACATACACTCTTTTTTATTACAATTTACATACATTAGGGTGTATATAATAAACAATTTCATGAAGTAGATATACAAAATCAGTGCGAGAAGGCACAAACCTTTGAAATAGGAAATAATCAATTAGCGTGAGTTTACTAAATCAATGTCTGCAATCGAAAAAAAAAATCAAAGATGTGATTGAGCGATTGAAAAGGGACATGAACATGGAAAGATTGGGAGAACTATATAAGGAGGAAAGAGGGAAATTAAAAGATTGTGAGAACTATAACGGTTGGGAGGGGAGTGGAGACGATGAGTATAAAGTTATTGTGTTTATAGTTATTTATTATATGGCGTATGAATTAATGTGATAATGATTACCAATTTAGAAAGTAGGATATGAATGAAAAGAGGAGTTTCCAGAAAAGGAGTAAGATTTTGTTATTATATAATTATTATTATTATAGATGATGTATGCATATTAACATTTTAATACAAACAAAAATTTGCAAGTCACGGTTTATAAATAAAAGTATTATGCCATTAACGCCTATCCATATATACCTAAATATATATATATATATATATATATATATATATATATATATATATATATATTTAGGTACTAACGCAGTTAATAGATAATTTAAAAAAAATTGATAGTATATATACTAATATTAGTTAAGAAATTATTTTGAGTAGCCGATTTTAGGACGAGAAAGTTAATATTTGGAAAGTTATCGGACAAAAAAGTAAAATCAAAAGTTAGTAGGACGAAAAAAAAGGTGATCAAACTTACAGGACAAAAAACTCTATTTTCCCAAATCTATTTTGTCAAAAAGTTATGAGAGGAGTTGTAATTTAAACTCCATATTATTCAGTGGACCTCGACTATTTTTTTTTTTACTTCACATATATATGAAATTAACTGTTTGAATATAGAGGAGTATAATTACTAAAATCAGTACTAGTGAAAAAGAAATAACACTTTTGGTATTTCAAGTATGGGCAGATCCATTAAGGGGTAGTGCAAGTCCAAATTAGTTCCCCATATAGGTCCAGCTATATACCCCTCCATAATATCTACATACACCACCAAAATTTTATTAAAAAAATAAATAGACAGAAATACCCTTTATTATAATTTTTCTCTCTCCCTCTTTTCACTAAATAAGTCGTCCATCAGTCTCCAGCACCGCCACATCAGTCGTAGCTACTATTACCCATCTGCACTTGAATTTTTATTTTTTTTTGTTTCAATGGGTATAATAATGGAGAAAATATAAACAATTGCAAAAATAAAAATTCTTCCTTTTTCAGTTCAAACAAAAAATCAGAACACATGTTCATAAATTTTAGAGAAAAAAAAAATTCAATTTTTTAACTCATATGGCCTCATTTACGAAAAAAAAAAAAAAAAAAAAAAAAAAAATCAGTGGAGCACAATTGCCGAACTTATGGAAAATTATCTCATTTTCGAACATTTAAATTTGAAAAACAATCTTTTTTTCAACAACACATCAATAGTTCAAGAGAAAAAAATGTGTCGAAGAGATATAGGAGGGGATTCAATTTTTGGATCTGTAAAAATTGAGGGTTCGATTAAAAAAAAAAAGGACCTTGTGATGGCGGCACGGGGCGGCTGCACAGGGGTGGGGAGTCGGGCGGCGCTGGGGCGGTTGTGCACAGTGGCGGATCCAGAAAATCGAAATAGGGTATGCACTTCTATAATAATGCTAAAATAATCCACAAATTCTAGCATGCACTCAAGCATAGCATGCATTTGGATTTTAAGATCAATTTTGACTTCAATTTTATTTTTTTCAAAGCACACAAATATACTGAACTGTATTTTTTTTTTTAGTTGGGGTATTACTAATTTCTACTTAAGATATTTTTTTCAAAATTCAAGTGCATATCATGCACTCAAGTGCAAAAATGAACTACCCAAAATAATTATATAAACAAAATATAGGCAATCTAAAATTTATAAAAATATAATATTAAGAATTACAAACAAAAATGTTATATCTAAAGAAAGATTATAGTCGTTCTCAAAGAGTTTTCATACTTTTTTTTTTTTACAAGAGTTTTCATACTTTAAAAGTAGTTAAGAATGTCATTATAACTAATTAATAAAAAAGAAATTCTCAATTCAACATTTACGAATTTATACAATTTAAAAGTTTAGTAATTTATTAAGACAAAATATTATATGAAATTAGTTTATAGTAATTTTATCATGAAACAGTTTAAAAGTATCAAAGATTTGATCAAAAGGATAAAAAATCTCACCAGGAGTATAAAAAATCTGACTTAGTGGTATTAGCGTAATTTAATAGATTTTCTTGATCCCAATTTTTGATACTCCTGGTGAGATTTTTTATAATTCTGATCAAATATTCAATACTTTAAAACAAATTCTTGATAAGCTTATAATAAACCATTTTCGTATAAAACCATCGCATTTATTAATATTTTAAATTCATTATAACATAAATACTATATAATAATACTACTCTATAGTACATATATACTAACTTTTTGGCAAGAAAATAGGGTATGCACTTGCATACCCTTTGGCTATGCTGCATCCGCCACTGGTTGTGCAGGGGTCGGGCGGCAGCACAAGGATCGGGCGGCGCTGGGGCGGTTGCATAGGGGTGGGGCAGCTGCGCGGGATTGAGAGACGCTATGGGGTACGGCGATGCTGAGCGGTGGAAGCGGGGTCGTTCAATCTGCAGAGGAATTGCTAAATCTGCAGAGAAGAAAAGAAACGGTAGAAGAGAATGAGAGAACAAAGGGTAAAATAGGCAGTTCAATGTATATGTGGGTGTATCTATTAATCGTGGAGGTGTATATAGCTGGTCCCTCCCCATATATATGCACCTAAATATGATTAAAAAAATTAGCCCAGCCCAAAAAATATAATAAGCTCACTGCTTGCACAAATGTTTCATTCATCCCAATTTTATTTTCCAATTTGCCAAAAATATCTATCTCAATTTTATTTTTTTATTTTTTAAAATAGAAATAAAGTGCACTCACCATTTTAAATTTTACCTCACAAAAAAATATTTTATTCATTTAAATACTACAATTCAACAATTGCATAAAACTTCGTGTAAAGTCAAACGATAAAATAAAACTGGAGCGGAGGAAATATTGAACATGTAAACAATCATTAGAAAACTAAAATCTAGCAACTATTAAACATATTTAAAGCGTTAAGAGTGCAGTATATCTTATGCACTGAAGTACAAGCCATCACAATTCTATCAATTGGGACAACACGATAGACCTATTGACTATTCAGCCACTAAAAATTCACAATTATTTGAACCTCGTATATCTTTGATACATAGGTATTCTTCCTTGTGATTGTGAATGCAGAAGTATCCTACTCCAAAGCGTCATTTGGCCCTGCAAAAGATAATTGATAATAGTATTTTCGAGGGGAAAATATATTTTTGGGCCCGTAACTTAGTGTTAGTTATATTTTAAAGACAATATTTATTGAGTTTGTAGGACAATAAATTTTTAGCTTGTAAAAGTATGAGAATATATTTTGAAAAAATTTTCCTACACTTAAACCCATAAATTAATTAGATTGCAATTTACGAGAAGAATGTAAATTTATTTGCAATTAAACTATAGAATGTGGCGTCAAGGTATGGATACACAAATGACATGATTGTGGGTACAAAATCCTGTCATATTTCAACATCACTATATGTATATTTATTTGTTTATTAATTTCTCTATATACATGTGGCATTTTGTTATACGTAATATTCTATTATATGTTATTGTACTCATTTTTCTTGATGATCTATACATTCCGATCAGTTTATTAGTTATGTGAAAGGAATTTATACAAAAGATTTGTGATGATTTTTTCTTTTAATAAAGATCTAAATATATTTGCCATTAGAGAGAACGATCACTGCAACAAAACAATAACTTCCCTACGGAAAAATTGTTAATATAGTTACGAAATTTCCAACAAAAAATTTTGTAGTACGGATTTACCTACAAATATTATTAATTATACATGCATTTTCGTTCTCCACCTACAAAGAAATTTTGCCTACGAATTTTTTTAGGCAAACTATTTGTGGGTAAATTTTTGTAGGAATACCTAGCAATTTTATTTTGTAGGCAAATTGCCTGTAAGTTGAGAAAAAAAGTGACTACGTGATTAGAAAATTTTGTTGGCAAGTCGTAGGCAATTCCACTATAAAATTTTTTGTAGGAAAATTCCATGGGCAATTGTAGTTTTGTAGGCAATTTTTTTGAAGTGGATACGCCATAAAATTGATTAAATAGAAATAGAAATAGAAAATATACACATTGACGGTTGTTATCAACTTGTGGCAAATGATACCAATTGCCCACAACAAACCAATAGGGGTTTTTTGCACGGTAGTAATGAAAATGGATTCTAATTAAAACAAATGTGTTCGTATCGAAATTAGAGTATTTTCAAATCCGTGTATTTGCATGTGTATCAAAATTTCAATAAATTAAAGAATACTTCTAAATTTGTGTATTTGCATGAATACCAAAATTTCGATAATAGTTTATTTTTCGGAATGAATTTTTTATTATGGCAAAAATTTGTACGAGACATTACATATTAAGACTCATCTTACTAAGTGTTAATAAGTCAATGATTCATTCCTATTATTCGTATTATAATATGATCTCATACAAAACCTATTCTAATGCAACATCTTATTATACTATATTTCTAAACCTCTCCAAGATGATGTGTCAGCACCATATTTCTCTTAAAATGATGTGGCACCTCTCAAATCATTTATTTCAAAATCCTGCATTCTCCTTAAAAGTTATTTTAGGTATATTTTAAATCATATTAAGACTTAATCTACACCATATATTTTATACTTTTAATCTCAACCGTACATTTCATTTTGCATTTTCTATAAATGTCAAATCTCAGTTTAGTTTTCATTATGATTTACAACCCTAATCATCTTCACTTCTCTTTATTTTCTCATTCATTGTTTGATTTTTCTTTATATGTATAATATTGTTTTTCTCTCTTCTCTTCTTCTCTCACGTTGTCGTCTCTCTTCTCTCAGGTTATTCACGAACCGCCGCCTCCACATGGATTTTTTTTTCCTCGGACCACCGCGGCCTTAAACCGCATCGGAATACCGCAAACCACCACATTGGGTAAGAGATCAATTTTATTTTAATCTAATTGAACCGTAATTTTTTTTCTTGCATAAATATGAATAAATACTTGGTATGACGATCCAACCCCGGAGCATCATTGTAACAAAAAGGGTCTCACAACCCCTGTTTATTGAGATAATTTGGAAATCGACGGATGAAGATTTTTTTTTTAGTTTTTTTAGTAATTAATTATTTGTAAAATTTAGAGTTGTTATTCTCTATAGTATACTACAAATCTGAATAAAATTCAATCAATGTAAACAAAATATTTATGTATAATATGAAATATTCTTTTAAACAATAAATTAATGCAAGCAATTCTTTTTTTCATTGTTGGATGTTTTGTTTTTAGGATTTATTTTTTGCAACATATTGATATATGTGAAATTTGTAGGAGAGAATTCAAAATATTTTAGAAAAGATATTTTCACCGAAATAGCGTATGATACTAAAAAAATATTGCAACCAAATAAAATATATTTCCTTCAATAATAGATTGTAATAGAAAATTTTATTTTTGGATAAAATTATACGGCCAAAATAGATTATTAAATTGCAAAATATAGATATTCTTTTATGGACTAGGATTTTGATATTTTTTAACATACAAATATTAAAAGAGTATTGTAATTGATAAATAAGTAAAAGATTGTTAAATCTTATATAATTAATGTATATTTTTTTCTTAAAATATGTGGAATAATTTTTTTTATGAATTAGTAATGATAGTGATGGCAAAAAAAAAATTGATTTACTAATGAAAATAAAATATATACGCATAATATGAAATAATATTTTAAATATTATATTAATGAAAGTAAGTTTTTTTTCACGGTTGAACAAAGTTGAAATATTTCAGAAAATATATTGTTACCGAAATAGTGTATGATACCAAAAAAATTAATGTCACAAAATATAATATATTGCCTTCAATAATTTTTTTTATGTAATACATGAAATATAATTTTAATTATTATACTAATGCAAACATATCTTTTTTCACAGTTGAACGATTTCTTTGCTTAGATATTTTTGGAAGTTATTTTTGCAAAGTATGATAGATGTGAAATTTGTAGGAGAAAATTGAAATATTTAAGAAAAGATATTGTCACCGAAATAGTGTATGATACAAAAAAATAAAAATAAAAAATGTCACCAAATATAATATCTTGCCTTCAATAATAGATTTTAATACAAAAGTTTATTTTCGGATAAAATCTTACCGTCAAAATAAACCATTAAAATGTAAAATACATATGTTCTTTTCTAGACTAGGATTTCAATTTCTCTTTTATAATGTTTTAACATGAAAATATTAAAATAGTATTGCATATGATAAATAAGTAAAAGACTATTATATAAATAATGTATATTTCTAAAAAAATATGTGGAATAAATTTCATGGTTAAAAACTTATAGTGTTGGCCAAAAAGAACTTTAAAAATATGTGGAGTGAATTTAAGTATTAAAACTTTAAAAAATGTCTTACTCTAAAATACAATACTTATGAATATATTTTAATCAATGGAAACAAAATATTTACGTATAATATAAAATATTATTTTAAATATTAAATTAATGCAAGCAAATCTTTTTTCTCAGTTGAACGATTTCTTTTCTAAGATATTTTTGGAATTTATTTTTGTAAAATATTGATAGATGTGAAATTTGTAGGAGGGAATTAAAATATTTTAGAAAAGATATTGTCACTGAGATATCATATGATGCTACAAAAATATTGCCACCATGTAATATTTTACTATGAATAACAGATTGTAATACACATTTTTTTTTAATAAAATTCCAACTGCAAAATATAATTTAAAACAGTAAAAAGTTTCAGACCGCGAAATTCGCGGGGGTGCACCCTAGTAATGAAATATTATTGAGACTTGATAAAAATATAAAAAATAAATGTTTAACATCATCAATAGATGAGTATCCAAAATACAGAGCTTTTTGGTTCCAATTTAATTAGTTTCTCAAGGTAAAACCCAAAGCAAATGAGCAGCCTTTAATTTGAAATTTGGGCCCAACGAGTGGGCTTAATTTATTTTGGGCCTTGAACTATTAATTTTTTTTTTTTATATAGTATTATATAATGAGTCAAATATTCAAATTTCCAGCCTCTGAATATTAGAAGGTAGGTTGCAATTGCAAAATACTTGAGTTGTTAATATAGTGAAAATCTTTCTAATGTATTTTGTATATTTTTTTTTTTTTTGTCCCTTCACTATAAAAATATGTATTTGGATAAAATCCCTGGGCCTCTTGTGAACAAGGTTCACATGAACTCTTATTTTCAAGTATCATATTATTCAGTATATGAAATGTCACTATTTAACATGGGAAGTATCAATGTTTAAAAAATATTTGATTTTATGTGTGTCCTTCTCATAATAACGATTCAAGTGAAAAATGCATGATTTTTCCGTGCATATATGCTTATATATATATATATGTGTGTGCGCGCGCGCTTTAATTATCGAAATTTTGGCTAATTACAATTGATAAAAAAAATGCATTGTGTTGTTATTCTTTAGGAAAATTGAGAATTTATTTATTAAATGTAAAAATAGCCCAATTTTTAGTGAAGTTAGGCAGAGGAAGAACAAGAAGAGAGGAAAAAAAAAGAGTGAAACGAGTCGCTTTATTTGAAACCTATTATGATTTTTTATTCTTGTATAACGGCTCATTTCAAGGCCAATTTTATAAGCTGGTGAAGGAGAAAATATGGAGCAGTTGTGACTTGTGCTACCAATTGGCAAAGTGGTTTTGAAATAAAAAAATATCAATTTAGCTCCTAATTATTTATTGGGATCAAATAGGTCTTTAAAAAAAATTATACACATGAACCCTTGATCTTTTGTGGATGGGTCATGGGAGTGATTTGGGAACTAAAAATTGGTGGGTGCATTGAGGGAAGAGAGAGGATTAAGGAAAAGATAAGATCAAAATTTTTGGTGAAGTGTATCTACTAATAATAAAATTATTAGTTAGGTGAATGAGATGGGGGTGGATGTATTTTTAGATGTTTTTTTTTTTCAATATTAAGGTTATATATGTATTTTATAATTTTAATAAAATATTAAAATATTGATGGAGGTGTATTTTCATTAGTTGGAAAGTATTTAGCTTGCGCCTTTATTTTAAACCGTTGAGATATTTAATTCTTGTATAATGGCTCATTTCAAGGCCCAATTTCATGAGCAAATTAATGAAGGATGGCATAGGAATTAGGAGCAGTTGTGAGACCAATTGGCAACGTCAACTTGAAATAAAAAAGGATCAATTTGAAATTAACAAAAAGGGATCAATTTAGATTACAGTCTTATTCATTGGGATCAAGTAGGTCCTTAATTGAAATCAAATAAACCTTGTTCTTCTAAAAATTGTAGATGCATGCCCTTTTCGTTAGATTAGCTTAGACGCTGTTAACAAAAATTTTGGGGAATTTTTAACTGGACCTTTGCTTTTTGGGTGATTCATTTCAAGGTGGAACCTTTATTACTTGCTTCATGGAAGATTTGAAATCTTTGGCATAGGCAAGATTTAGTGGTTTTGTGAAGTTTTTCAGAAATAAGTGCAAATAAGTTTTTAGATTGTTGTTGATAAGAGAGAGAATTGTTGTTGTTTGCCAACAATAATAATAATTCAAGGCTAAATTACAAATCGTCCCATAACTTTTTAACAAAATAAATTAGTCCTAAAATTAACTTTTTATTAGATTTAGTCTCAATTTCTCTGACAAAGTTTAATTTTGGTCCCAAATCGATGGTGAAAAGCGAAACAATGTCACTTTGAAGTCCGAAATTAGTGATTTCCGGCAAGAGTGTTGATATGGGGTTTATGTCTACTACTTATATTTGATTTTTCTTTTCTTTTACTGCTTGATATGGTGTTTACTTATATTGTAATTAGCACATATGGACGTCACATCAAGACCCTACCATAAATTTTCAATTTCGGACTTCAAAACGACGCCGTATTGACTTTTTCGGTTGATTTGAGACAAAAATTGAACTTTGTTAAAAAATTTGGAACGAAATCTGATAAATTTTTTATTTTGGAACTAAATTTTATTTTGTCAGGAAGTTACGAGACAATCTGTAATTTTAACTCATAATAATTCGATCCCAAAAAAGGGATATTCATCACAAAGCTAACCATAATTCAATTGTTGATTACGTGAGTTGGAGAAAGAGAGAGATATTCTTTGAGTGTGAATGTTGGAATTGGAAAGGGGAAATGGTTGGGGGAAGAATATTAACGGTGGCCCAATTAATTAGAAACGTCACACACACACAAATATTATACACACACTAATTAGATACATATATTAATATATACATGAAGGGAAGGGATACATCTGTTAGTCAGTGATACATACATTCATATATACATAGAGATGTGTGGGGTGCACTAGAGGGCTAATTTATTTTAATATTGTAATTTTTAAAATTGGTAGCACAAATATAGTGGTTTTATGGAGGTTTTTCAAAGCGTAGTCGCGCCTCCAGTGAGTGATTTGGTAGTGTAGTCGCGTTTTATTCCAGCGATGTGCCAGTCTCATTTTCCACCTCTTCAATTTCGTCCATTTCCTTTAATTTTTGTACCTGTATAAAAATTATATTTACTAGTTTGTGGGTATTGCTGCGAATATAAATGGTGAGTGTGTAACTAATTTCACTGATTATATGAAATAATTTACTAATATGTTAATTTTTAATTGCTAGTTTATTTTGACCCTGCAATTTTAATTTTTTTACGTGCATGAAAAATGATTGAACAATAAATAAAAAAAGAAAAAAAATATTTTAAAATTGAGTAAATCTCTTATACATCAGGTTCACAGTGCAATTCAAATGTGTTTACTTGTTTGACATTACTAATAAATTTATAAAAAAATCAATAGAAAATATCCTGAAATATAGTTAGATACTACATCTTTAATATTGCTCAATAAGTGCAAGGTTAAAATCCTATATACTTTTCGTGGTTTGTATATACATATATATTATATGTTTATTTTAATAAAGTCTCACAAGATATTTTAATAGATAAATATTAACAAGTTATTAAATTTTAGTTAAACTTCATTTAGTTGATTGAATGTTAAATGAAATAAAAATTAAAGTAAATGAGATATTATAGTACCAAAATATGTGTTGCACATTCTTTTCGATGTTTCATATGTAATAATTATGCGTAAATGTTATAATAGAAAAATATAAATGATATGTACACAATTTTAAACGATCCGTACATTGCACATTTCGTACAAATTTTGTGTATAAAGTTTGCACGAAATGTGCATGTATGGATCTTGCATAAAATTTGCACGAAATGTGCATGTACGGATTGTGCAAAAAATGTGCACATGTCATTTATATTTTTTCTATTATAATATCTACGCATGAGTATTACATATGAAATTTCGAAAAGAATGTGCAACACATATTTTGATACTATAATATCTCATTTACTTTGATCTTTATAACATTAAACTTTCAATTAACAAAATGAAGTATAACTTAAATTTAATAATTAGTTAATATTTATTTATTAAAATATCTTGTGAAATTTTATTAAATTTAACATATAATATAGGTTTATATAAGAACCACGAACAGTTGGCAGTTATCCACAAACCATAAAGTTGGCTTAGTCAAATTAATCTAAAAATAAAAAATATTTTCGGAACTTGAGAATCCATGGATTTAAAATAACATGAATTCGCTAGGTAATTCAAATTAATCCAATTTGAACTAGAAGAATAAAATTAGGAATTTGAAATTCATTCATTTAAATATTTTAGTCAAACAAGTGGAGTGGATTTAAAATCCAAATATTTTAGTCAAACAAGTGCAGTGGATTTAAAATCCATAGTCCAAATCCCTCTTTCCATACACAGCCTCAAAGAAATTCTAAACTTTTTTTATGGAGATAAGCCCGATAAATTTAATGAACCAAATATTCTAAGTGGAGATTTATTTCATGGGATGCTCTTCTGATTTGCTACACTAAATAAGGGTGATAATGACTTGGTATCATAACCATTTGGACAAACTCAACTACAACACCTTCTTCGATTGCTATAAATCTCCACATGTATGAATATTACAATTAGTGCCCTTTTTTCAGTTCTCAACATCGGGAACACCACACACGTTATATAGTTTTCGTGGTTTGTATATACATATATATATTATATGTTTATCTTAATAAAGTCTCACAAGATATTTTAATAGATAAATATTAACAAGTTATTAAATTTTAGTTATACTTCATTTAGTTGATTGAATGTTAAATGAAATAAAAATTAAAGTAAATGAGATATTATAGTACCAAAATGTGTGTTGCACATTCTTTTCGATGTTTCATATGTAATAATTATGAGTAAATGTTATAATAGAAAAAATATAAATGATATGTGCACAATTTTTAAAGATCTGTACATTGCAGATTACGTATAAATTTTGTGCATAAAGTTTGCACGAAATGTGCATGTACGAATCGTGTAAAAAATGTGCACATGTCATTTATATTTTTTCTATTATAATATCAGTTTCGGAAGGGGTTGAGGACAGACAAGTTTCGGAAGCTGTTCGACTACCTGGACGAATGCTGTCAAATGCAGCGGGATGTGGACGTCGGCACAGCTGCCTTTACCACCACTCTGAACCTGATGTCGTCCAGCCTTTTCTCCGTCGAATTTGCGGGCTTCGGCTAGAGATCGTGCCATGATATGAAGACTTTGATGTGCGGCGTGCTGAGATGCGCCGACAGACCAAACGTGGCCGACTATTTTCTACTTTTGCAACGGATCGACCCTCATGGGATCTCCAGGGAGCTAAAGGCTCACACGGACAAGCTTTTGGGGATTTTCGAGGGGCTAATAGATGAACGGTGCGGAGCCTTAGCCGCAAAGATGATCTGTTGCAAAAACTAATATTTGCAATAGAAATGTCCAGAGATGACATCAAGCATTTTCTCTTGGTAATTACTTACTTGATAAATGATCATGCCAGCCAGCCAACTTATATTATATATATATATATACACTCTGGAATTCGAGTTTTCTAATATATATTAATGCATGCATGCATGTTTTCAGGACCTATTCGCGGCGGGGACCTATACGAGTGCGACCACGATGGAATGGGCCATGGCCGCTGAGGAACCCGAGAAGATGTCGAGGCTGAGAGACGAGATCAACATCGTCTTACAAGAGAAAGGGGAGGTCGACGAATCGGACATGGGACGCCTCCTCCCGTATTTGGAGGCCGTGGTAAAAGAGACTCTGAGGCTTCATCCGCCCGCCCCATTCTTGGTACCTCACAAGGCCGAGGTGGATTTGGAAATAAACGGGTACCTAGTACCCCGAGGGGCGCACGTTCTAGTGAACGTGTGGGCAAGCAGCAGAGACCCCGACGTCTGGGCGCATGCTAATGCATTCGTGCCGGAGAGGTTCCTGGCCGATGATATAAATTACATCAGAAAGGATTTTCAGCTCATTCTGTTTGGGGCGGGGAGAAGGATATGTCCCGGGTATCCACCAGCGAAGAAAATGGTGCATTTGGTGCTTGCAATAAGTTCGGCCTCACTCTGCATAAGGTCGTGCCTGTGGAGGCTTTCCCTTTAAGGCTTCATTATTTGCTTATATGCATCCTTGTTGACTTGATAATGGACACCAAATCTTTTTTATTATTTATTTATTTTTCTCTAGATCATTGGAGTTGCCGATATTGAGTTCTTGTTTCCACTTGACAAATGTTGTGAAACCAAGATAAAGTGTCCTTGTTTATTTAATTGGAGTTGTAGACTTGTAGTCCATTTTACATAATTAATTTACCCAATTGATAATTTTGTGGAAAGTTGTTAATTCTATTTTAACAAAAATTGCAAAGATTATTGAATGGAGATATGATAACAGCCCAACAAAACACACAAAAAATTTGTAGCTCAACAGATATCCAAACATCACCAAAATTTCTTGAATAATAAATTAACTACATTTCAATTAATAGCTATTTGCAATTCTCGGTTTATAAATGAGAGTATTATGCCATTAGTGCATATCAATACTGTATTAATTGTATTTAAATATAATTGTGTCAACGTAGATCAGTTTTATACTAATAATTTTTTGGGATCGATTCGTACTTACCGCATTAAGTTAAACATTGTACACTTAGGATTGATTATTTTACGTATTGGAAAAATGTAAAACCAGTGTATTTCACTTCTTATTATCATTATTATGTACTCTCTCTGCCCCGATATTATATGAACACTTAAAAGGGCACACATTTTAAGGAAATTTCAATTTTTTAGTGAAATAGTGGCATATGGGTAAGTATGTGTATATTATTGTGAGTGTGCACACAAATCAATGTTTCCTATTTTAGAGTGTGCAAATAATTTGGGATGGATGAAAAATAAAAGTATGAAAATAATTATAGGACGGAAGGAGTATTAATTAAGTATATCATTAGTTTGATCAATATACTCGCTTATTATTATTATTAATTGGGATGAGGGGAGTGCAACTACACTCATTAGCGCACATATGATTCCTCTATTATAGTACCAAAATATGTGTTGCACATTCTTTTCGATGTTTCATATGTACTAATTATGTGTAAATTTTATAATAGAAAAACTATTTTAAACGATCCGTACATTGCACATTTCGTACAAATTTTGTGTATAAAGTTTGCACGAAATGTGCATGTACGGATTGTGCAAAAAATGTGAACATGTCATTTATATATTTTCTATTATAATATCTACACATGAGTATTACATATGAAATATCGAAAAGAATGTGCAGCACACATTTTGATACTATAATATCTTATTTACTTTGATCTTTATTACATTAAACATTCAATTAACAAAATGAAGTATAAATTTTGTGTATAAAGTTTGCACATTCAATTAAAAATCTGTACATTGCACATTTCGTACAAAATTTGTGTATAAAGTTTGCACGGAATGTACATGTACGGATTGCGCACAAAATTTGTACGAAATGTGCAATGTATGGATGAAAAATAAAAGTGTGAAAATAATTATAGGACGGAAGGAGTATTAATTAAGTATATCATTAGTTTGATCGATATACTAGCTTATTATTATTATTAATTGGGATGAGGGGAGTGCAAATACACTCATTAGCGCACATATGATTCTTCTATTATAGTACCAAAATATGTGTTGCACATTCTTTTCGATGTTTCATATGTACTAATTATGCGTAAATGTTATAATAGAAAAACTATAAATGATATGTACACAATTTTAAACGATCCGTACATTGCACATTTCGTACAAATTTTGTGTATAAAGTTTGCACGAAATGTGCATGTACGGATTGTGCAAAAAATGTGCACATGTCATTTATATATTTTCTATTATAATATCTACACATGAGTATTACATATGAAATATTGAAAAGAATGTGCAATACACATTTTGATACTATAATATCTCATTTACTTTGATCTTTATTTCATTAAACATTCAATTAACAAAATGAAGTATAAATTTTGTGTATAAAGTTTGCACATTCAATTACAAATCTGTACATTGCACATTTCGTACAAAATTTGTGTATAAAGTTTGCACGAAGTGTACATGTACGGATTGCGCACAAAATTTATACGAAATGTGCAATGTATGGATCGTACAAAAAATGTGCACATATAATTTATATTTTTTCTATTATAATATTTACACATAATTTGTACATATGAAACATCGAAAAAAATGTGCAGCACACATTTTGATACTATAATTTCTCATTTAATTTGATCTTTATTTCATTAAACATTCAATTATCAAATTGAATTATAACTTAAACTTAATAACTAGTTAATATTTATTCATTAAAATATCTTGTGAAATTTATTAAAATAAATATTTAATATATGTTTATATACGAACCATAAACAGTTGACAGTTATCCACAAACCATAAAGCTGGCTTGGTCAAATTAACCTAAAAATCAAAAATATTTTCGGGATTTGAGAATCCATGAATTTAAAATAACATAAATTTGCTTGGTATTTCAAATTAATCTGATTTGAATTAGAAAATTAAAACTAGAATTTTAAAATTCATACATTTAAATATTTTAGTCAAACAAGTAGAGTGAATTTAGGTTGTGGATTTAAAATCTATAATCCAAATCCCTCTATTCCGCCTAAAAGAAATTCTATTTTTTTTTTTATGGAGATAAGCCCGATTAATTTAAAGAACCAAAATTTTTAAGTAGAGATTTATTTCATGGGATGCTCTTCTGATTTGCTACACTGAATAAGGGTGATAATGACTTGGTAACAACACCATTTGGACAAACTCAACTGCAACACCTTCATCGCTTGCTATAAATCTCCACATGTATGAGTATTACGATTAGTGCCCTTTTTTCAGTCCTCAACATTGAGAACACCCATACGTTATATATTTTTCGTGGTTTGTATATACACATATATTATATATTTATTTTAATAAAGTTTCACAAGATATTTTAATAGATAAATATTAACAAGTTATTAAATTTAAGTTATACTTCATTTTATTGATTGAATGTTAAATGAAATAAAAATTAAAGTAAATGAGATATTATAGTACCAAAATGTGTGTTGCACATTCTTTTCGATGTTTCATATTTAATAATTATGGGTAAATGGTATAATAGAAAAATATAAATGATATGTGCACAATTTTAAATGATCCGTACACTGCACATTTCGAATAAATTTTGTGCATAAAGTTTGCACGAAATGTGCATGTATGGAACTTGCATAAAGTTTGCACGAAATATGCATGTATGGATTATGCAAAAATATGTGCACGTGTCATTTATATTTTTTCTATTATAATATCTACGCATGAGTATTACATATGAAATATCGAAAAGAATGTGAAAAATGCATTTATTCGGTACTATAATATATTATTTACTTTAATCATTTTTTGAATGATTCATTCATGCACATTCTGTGCAATGGGGGGTCAATGGCGAAAGCTAAGGAAGATAATGAAGGAGGAGATGTTTTTGGACCGTAAGCTTGCTGCCAGCCAGGGATTGAGGATAGACTAGTTTCAGAAGCTGTTCAACTACGTCGATGAATGCTGTTAAATGCGCCGGGCCATGGACGTCGGCGCTGCTGCATTTATTACGACTTTAAACCTGATGTCGTCCAACCTTTTCTCCATCGAATTCACGGGTTTTGGTTCGAGATCGTGCCAGGAGATGAACAATTTGATGTGCGACGTGCTAAGATGCGCCGGCAGACCAAACGTGGCCGATTATTTTCCAATTTTGCAATGGATCGATCCTAGGAGGAAAAATAAAAGGTCAAGTGGGAGGAAAAATTGAAATTCAGCTATATTTTTATTTTTTTAGTATCATATTTCTGTAAAAGGTATTAATGAGTTTTAGGATTTTTTGGGAGGCACCCCAAAGTCAGAATTTTTTTTTATTGGGTAATTTAATTTATATAAGGATTGAAGCTATAGAAAAATCTAGGGTGATATATATCTTTGGGAAAATTGATTTTTCCTCGTGATTGTGAATGTTGAAGTATCCTACTCCAAAGCGTCATTTGGCCCTGCAAAAGATAATTGATAATACTATTTTCGAGGGAAAAATATATTTTTTAGGCCATAACTTAAGGGGGTGTATTGGTTATAGAGTCTATATGATTTTTTTAGACTTTTAAAGTTTGGGGGTATTCAATCTGGATTTTCAAAAGTCTTTAAAAATTTTGAGGTATTCAATACGGATTTTAAAAAGTCTTAAAAAATCTTTAGGTATTCAAAAGTCTATGGATTTTAATACTCCATGGATTTTCTTTGATTCTCTTCCAAAATATAAATAGATTTCACTCTCCAAAATCTCTTCTAATAACAAGAGATTTCTACGGATTTTAAAAAATCTTAAACAATCTTTAGGTATTCAACAGTTAATGGACTTTCTTTGATTCTCTTCCATTAGGATGTCAACGGGGTGGGGACGGGGGGTCATCCCCCATCCCCGTCCCCACAAAATAAATGGGAAAAAATTTTCCTCCATCCCTGTCTCGCCGGGGATCCCCGTCCCATGAGGATTCCTCGTTACCCGCCTAATTATTTTTTTATCTCATTTTTAAAATAAAAAATATATAAAATGATATTTAAATTAATAAATTTAATCATACACAACAATTACTTTAAGTTGGTGTTAAAAAAAAACTAATTTAAACGATTTGAAGAACCTCTAATTTTAATATTTTTAATTAAACATATATACTAAAGAGAAAATTATATAATTTGGAGTTAATAACTTAATATTAAATAAAATATAGGTTTAAATTTTGAATAAATAGTTAATTGAATAGGAAACTATGAAATATTTATTTGTAATTTACTTTTAAATTTAAAAATATATATATATATATATATATATATATATTAATTATATAAAAAGTAATGTGGGTCCCCATGGGGAACGAGGTGGGGATCCTCCGGGGCTGGGAATACTATCCCGGTCCCCGCCTACAGGGCAAAAAATTCCCCGTCCCCGTTTTCTTCGGGGATTCCCCGCTCCGTTCGGGGCGGATCCCCATGAGGATTAGGATTCCTCACCCCGCTGTCAAGTCTACTCTTCCAAAAATATAAATAAATTTCACTCCCCAAAATCTCTTCTAATAACCAGAGACTTCTAACGAGGGTGAGGTATAACGGTGATGGAATGAAAATGAGAAAAATAATGTATTTTTTAACTAAGGTTTTTTTTTTTCTAAACAATTTTTTTATATAATACAAGTGTGTTCCATATGCATTTGCATCAATAGTTTCAGCGCCGGAGTCTATGGAAATCCATGTAAATCAATAAAAAAAAAGTATATTTCACAATCCTATAAAGTTAATGAAAATCCAAGTAAATCAATAAATAAAGTCAGTCAAACTCTGCATGGAGTCTATAGATTTTCTAAATCCACTAACTTTTTAAAGTCCAAGAAAATTCAATGAAATATCAATTGAATACGTGTTGATTATATTTTAAAGATAATATTTATTGAGTTTGTAGGACAACAAATTTTTGACTTATAAAAATAGGGCAATATATTTTCGTGCTTGTAAAAGTAGGATAATATATTTCGAAAAAATTGCCCTACACTTAAACCCATAAATTAATTAGATTGAAATTTACAAAAAAAAATTGTGAATTTATTTTCAATTAAACCATAGGATGTGACGTCTTGGATACACAAATTGACATGATTGTGGGTAAAAAATCATGTCATATTTCAACATCATTATATGTATATTTATTTGTTTATTTCTCTATATACATGTGGTATTCCGATCAGTATATTAGTTATCTGAAAGGAACTTATACAAAAGATTTGTGATGATTTTTTTCATTTAATAAAGATCTAAATATATTTTCCATTAGAGAGAACGATTACTACAAGAAAACAATAATTTGTCTACGTAAATTGTTAATATAGCTACGAAATTTTCAACAAAAAATTTTATAGTACGGATTTATCTACAAAAATTATTAATTATATAGGCATTTTCATTCTCCACCTACAAAAAATATTTGCCTACGGAATTTTTGTAGGCAAATTATTTGTGGGCAAATCGCTTGTAGGTAATTAATGCCTAGAAATTTTATTATGTAGGCAAATTGCTTGTAAGTTGAGAAATAAAGCGACTGTATGATTAGAAAATTTTGTAGCAAGTCGTAAGCAATTTAACTATGAATTTTTTTTTTTTAAGAAAATTCCATAGGCAATTGTAGTTTTGTAGACAGTTTTTTTTTTAATAGTGGATACGCAGTAAAATTGATTAAATAGAAATAGAAATAGAAAATATACACATTGACGGTTGTTATCAACTTGTGGCAAATGATAACAATTGCCCACAACAAACCACTATGGGTTTTGTTCCGGTAGTAATGAAAATGGATTCTAATTAAAACAAATGTGTTCGTATCGAAATTAGAGTATTTTCAAATCCGTGTATTTGCATGTGTATCAAAATTTCAATAAATTAAAGAATATTTCTAAATCCGTGTATTTGCATGTGTACCAAAATTTCGATAATAATTTATTTGTCGGAATGGATTGTTTTATTATTGCAAAAATGTGTATGAGACATCATATATTAAGACCCATTTTTACCAAAGTGTTAATAAGTCAATGACTCATTCCTATTATCTCGTATTATGAAATGGTCTCATACAAAACCTATTTTAATGCAACATATGAAATATTTTTGAGACTAGAAAAAAATATAAAAGATAAATGTTTAACATCATCAATAGATGAGTATCCAAAATACAGAGCTTTCTTGGTTCCAATTTAATTAGTTTCTCAAGGTAAAACCCAAAGCAAATGAGCAGCCTTTAATTTGAAATTTGGGCCCGATGAGTGGGCTTAACTTATTTTGGGCCTTGAACTATTAATTTTTTTTTTTAGTATTTGATAATGAGTGAAATATTCAAATTTCCAGCCTCTGAATATTAGTAGGTAGGTTGCAATTGCAAAAGACTTGAGTAGTTAATGTAGTGAAGATCTTTTTAATGTATTTTGTATTTTTTTTTTTTTGTGCTTTTACTATAAAATTATATATTTGGATAAATCCCTGGGCCTCTTGTGAACAAGGTTCACATGAACTCTAATTTCAATTATCATATTATTCAGTATATGAAATGTCACTATTTAACATGTGAAGTATCAATGTTTAAAAAATATTTGATTTTATGTGTTGTCCGTTTTATAATAATGATTCAAGTAAAAAAATGCATGATTTGTTGTGCATATATGCTTTTATATATATATATATATATATATATATATATGCTTTATTATCAAATTTTGGCTAATTACAATTGATAAAAAAAAATTGCAGTGTGTTGTTACTTTTTAGGAAAATTGAGAATTTATTAAATGTAAAAATAGCCCAATTTTTTGTGAAGTTAAGCAGAGGAAGAACAAGAAGAGAAGAAACAAAGAGAAAAATGGGTCGCTTTATTCAAATCTATTAAGATGTTTTATTCTTGTATAACGGCCCATTTCAAGGCCCAATTTTATAAGCTGATGAAGGAGAAAATATGGAGCAGTTGTTGTGACTTGTGCTACCAATTGGTAAAGTGGTTTTGAAATAAAAAAGATCAATTTAGCTCCTAGTTTTATTTATTGGAATCAAATAGGTCTTTAAAAAAAAATTACACCTGAACCCTTAGATCTTTTTTATTGAGATCAAATAAACATTGTTCTTTTAAAAATTAGATTTTTTTTTTTTTTTTTAAATACGAAACACGAATCTAAGTGAAGTCACGCAAAGGAAAAAGGGCCCGGTTATATACCCTCCATCTTTAAGACATACACCCCAATTAATTCTTTCTTATTATGTATTTATTAATTTACTTATATACACTAAAAAATAACCTAAATAACAAGATCCATACACCCCCTCCCCGACTCTGCGGTATCGGCTTTGATATATTATTTACTAGATTAGGTAACATAGAATTTCCTATAAAATTTATCAATAAAGTTATGAAATTTTAAATAATTATTTTCATAGTGGGGATTTGCCTAAAAATTGCCTATAGAATTATGTTGTAGGTAATTTTTTAGTGGCAAATGACTTGTAGGTAATTCATTATCAATTTTTTTTTATTTCGTAGGCAAATGAATTTCGTTGGCAAATTATTTTTAGGCTGAGAAATGAAAATGCTTACATAACTATATAATTTCGTAGACAAGTTGCATTACAAGAAAATAAAGAATTGCCTATGAAATTTTTTAACAAAAAATTCTCGTAGTGGAATTGTCTACGATTTGTCTACAATTTTTTTTAATCATGTAGACACCTTCATTTCTCAATTTACAAGTAATTTGTCTACGAAATCGATATACCAAGAAATTATAGGAATCTTGTCCTCACATAACTAGCCAAGTAAAATTTGTTCTAAATGAGATAACGATGACCATGACAGCTTTTAGTATATGAAATAAATTAAATCCCATGTAGCCAAATAGTGAAATTATTGAGGAGCCACACGCTGAGATTCCTCATCTTTCAAGATTACTGCTAAAAAAATATTATCAATATTTCAAACAACAGTTGTTGAAATAAGGCCAAATTTTGAACAAAATATTTTTGAATAAATGATAAAATATCGGTGAACAAGTTTTGAACAATCAATAAACCATCAATGTCATATTTTCTGCATTATATCAGATTTTCATTCTCTATTCAAAATCCACATCATCAACAAAACACTCAAACCCTAAACCAAAATTAAGCATGATAATATAAATAGGAAACAAGAGTACAAAACGTTGCCTTATTGGCTTGGGTCCATATCTAATACCGGAGCGGTGCGGCTGGGGGATGAGGGTGGACGTGCAGCAGGGTTGGTGGTGATTGAGTTTTTTTTTTTTTCCGAACAAACTTCTTCTTTTGTGGATAGGAGGGATTAGGAAACTAAAAATCGTTGGGTGTATTGAGCGAAGAGAGAGAGGTTTAAGAAAAGCGCAAGATCGAAATTTTTAGTGGAGTGTATATATTAATAATATAATTATTAGTTGGGTGAACTAATATAGAGGTATATGTATTAAAGATGGAGGGGTATTTAATCGGACCAAGGAAAGTTGAAAAGAAAAAAAATATGGGTCATTTTATTTGAAACCCATTAAGATTTTTTATTCTAGTATAAAGGCCCAATTTTATGGGCAAATTGTTGAAGGAGAAAATATGGAGCAGTTGTGATACCAATGGGATGTGGACCTGAAATAAAAAGTACTCCCTCCGTCCCAGCATTATCTGCATAGTTGGGACGGCACACATATTAAGAAAAAGTTACTTTTTGAGTAAAGTAGTGACATATGGGTAAATATGTGTATATTATTTTGAGTGTGCACACAAATCAATGTTTCCTTTTTTAGAGTGTGCAAATAATCTTGGGACAGACGAAAAAGGAAAGTGTGCAAATAATGGTGGGACGGAGGGAGTATCAATTTAGTCCTAGTCTTATTCATCGGAATAAAATAGGTCCTTAATTTTATTTTATTTTTAAATACACCCGAACCTTTAATCTTTTTTTGTTGAGATTTATAAAAAAAAATCTTTTAAAAATTATATTTTAAAAATACAAAACACGAACCTAATTTTTAGTGAAGCCAAATTGTTGACAGCGATTTGTGAATGACCTCGCTGCCTAGTTCCTAGCGGGTAGGATTTGATATTAATGATGACAGAGAGTAATAAATGCGGGAGTGAATGAGCTCTCAAGTATGTCTTGGCAATAAATGTGGTGTGTGTTACAAATTGGAATTCAAAGCCCTATTTATAATGTTCAAAGTGGGGGTTCCCCAAGCTTGGTAGGTGGACTGTGGGCCCCTCCTGCTCCTAGCTGGAAGGTAATGAGTGGCTACAGCCTCCCCTACGAACCAATGAGGAGATGCCATGTGGCACTGTCACCCCTGAGGTGATTGGACCTGGCCTCAACTACCCTCTTTGACCCTGTCACATCCTCTGGATTGATGGCACTCGACGTCCTCTCACAGCTGGCGCGGCCTGGTGTCGGGTAGACGGGTACTCGGGTACCGGGAAGCGAGTCCGGACGAAAATGCCCCGGTGGGTCATTTGCGGGAAGGCGGGTAGAGTACCTGCACAGAGGCTCGTCGCTGGCCGCCCGATATACGGGCGTGTGGATTATAAGTACCCTTCCCGGCCGATCCCAGAGGTTTATGTCGGGCAGCGTCTGGGTTCCTGTCCGTCTTGTCTGACCGGCCGGAGGACTGTTCTCCTCCGAGCCCGCCACAGCAGTGGGTCTGTATCTGATACCCGATGGGTCGGGTAGTAAAATATCGGGTGTAACAATTGCCCCACCAGCCCGACATCGGGGGCCGCAGTCGCCGGGTGGCGGGCTGGTCGAACTGCAGACCATTTTGATTTCGAATTTGAATTTTGGGTGTGACATTTCGATTTCCAAGACGACGCCTCGTCTGCTGCGCCTGCTGACGTCACGGGATGGCGTGACTGATGCGCAGAAATCCAGGGGTCACGTCCGCCGAACTTGCTCCCCAACCGTTGCGCGCGTGACCCCCACGCGCCCCCCCGAACTTTGTTTTATTTCATTTTCGACCCCGTTTTTTGCCGTTTAGTCCCTCCTTTTTCTTCTATAAATAGGGGCTCCCAGCCCATTTTCTCATTTTCCCACTCTTGCAAACTCGTGCCCCCCTTAAGGATTTTTAATTTTTCCGGCGAGTTCCTCAGATTCCGGCGAACTCTCCATATTCCGGCGGTCTTTTCTGCGTCCCAAGGTAACTTCTTGCTCCTTTCGTCGACACTCCTTCTTACTTTATTTTCGTTATGAGCGACTCCGTCGAGAGCCTCGGCGCCGCCGATGCTTATCATTTCCGCCGCCGTGCCGCCGCCGATGCCGAGAGGCCTTTCCAGCCGGCCGGGGAAGGAACGTCCCGCGCCGCCGCCAGAGAGGGCGAGGGCAATTCCACGGATGTGGATGCCTTCGCGGACGATTTGGAGGGGATGAGTCCCCAGCGAGAGGGGGAAGCCCTAAGCGTTTCCCCGGTCTCCGCCTACCCGCCCCGGGCCGAAGATTTCTTATTCGAGCGGGAAGCCGTGCCCGACCAAATTGACTATGCGGACAGCCGGCTAATCGGGTTCGACCACTCGAAGTACATGAGCCGGTTCGTGCGGAAGCGCCCTCCCCGTTCATATCTCGAGGCTCAGGATACCGATTTTGGGGCCTCTCGCCGCCCCAGCTGCCTTCCCCCGGACGCCGACGTGAAGGAGTTGTACTGGACCTTCCAGGCGCCCTCCGATGTCTTTTTCTACGCTCCCCGGGAGAATGAACGGGCCGACCAGCCTCCGGAAGGCCTTATCGCCATAAATGCGGACACCCTACACGCCGGGCTCCGTTTCCCGCTTCACCCGGCCATCTCCAAGCTACTCGCGGCCTGGAATCTGTCGATCACCCAGATCACCCCGAATGGGTGGAGCTACATCCTGGGGGCAATGGTCGCTCTTGGTCGGCGCGGGCTGCACCGTATGCCCACCCCGTCCGAGCTCAACTACCTATACTACACCGTGGCCTCGGTCGGGCGGATGAATCATGGGTATTACTCCGTGAAGCCCCGGGGTGGAGATGCCATTGTCTTCGGCATCTCGCCGAAGGTGACGCACTGGCAGGAAAGGTGGTGGTGGGTCGGCGGCGCCTGGGAGAGCGTTGGCATAGACGGGCACACCATCCCGGTTCCACGAGAATATCGGGAGCGCAATCGTCGAGGTAAACACTGACTTTTTCTTCGTTTCTTAGTACTGATCTAATTCTTCTTTCATGGTGCAGGTTGCACGGTTCCAAATCAAGCCGACCTGACCGACGATTTTAGGCAGGCGCTAGCCTTGGTGAGATCCGAGAGCGTGGACAACCGCGACGTCGAACTTCTCAACGACGACGAGTACAGAAGGCTCTCCGGACTCCAGACTTTCCCGCGCCATTTGGATTTCGGTGGTAAGATTCTTTTCCTGCCCGACTCTCCTTATACTCGTTCTCGCTGCTCGATTTCTGATCTTGTCCCTTTCCTCGCAGAGCAACGCTTCCCGGCTGAATCCTCCACGCGTTCGACCTCCCCGGCAGTTTCCCCAAGGACCGCAGCCGAGGCCGGCCAGGCTACCATCCCGATCGTGAACGTCGAATCGTCCGAGGAAACCGTCGACATGGCGCCCAAGAAGAACGCCCTGGCCAAGCTGGCGAAGCGGGGAGCCGTCCGTGCCGCAGGGGTGGTGATTCGCAGCCCGCCCGCGGCCCCGGTGCCCCCGACATCCTCCTCCCCGATAGACGGGCAGCGCCCGTCCAAGCAGGCCCGGGTCGAGGGCCAGACATCTGTTGACCCGGCCATGGTGACGGTCAATCTGAACCCGGCTTCTGGCGGGCTCGTGGCCGGCACAGTCGAGGCGACCTTAGGGGGCCCTGCCTCCCCCGCCCGCGACCGCAGCGACTTCTCATTCCTCGGCTGGGGTAATAACCTCACGTAAGTATTATGCTTTCTTCTCTAAGTTTTCTAGCCGTTTTCGCGATGTAGGATTTTTTCTTAACATGTCTTCTCTTCCCGTGTTCACGCAGGCCGGAGCCTCTGCCCCCGCCCGAGGTTCTTCAATTCCTGCGCTCGCAGGAACCTCCGTACTCGGAGGCCGTGCCCGAGACTTGGCCGGAGGAACTGCGCCGCGCCGTGCTCAACCTTCCCCGGTCCTGGACCCTCAACTGCCAGAAGGCTGCGAGGACCGTCCCGCTCGCCGATCGGATGAGGGCGGCAGCCATCCGTACCTCCCGCAACACCATCGCCATGGAGGGCATCATGCTCGAATACGAGCGGGAGATGCGGACTGCCTCCTCCTACCGGGCAGCCTTCCAGACGAAGCGGGACGAAGCTACCCGCCTGGAAGAGGAGAACAAGAAACTCCGGGAAGAGCTGGAGGCCTCCCGAGCGAGTCGGGCTGAACTGGAGGGGGTCCTCGAGGAGGAGAGGAGGAAATGCGCCGAGGCCGAGGCGAGGACGGCCGAAGAAGTCCGCCAAGCCAAGGATGCTCTCGCGGCGGAGGCGGAGAGACGCCTGGAGTCCGAGCGTGCCCGATTGGCCGCTGAGGGCGAGTCGGCTGGGTCCATGGTTTACATCAATGCATACGCCGACTCGATTCGCTCCCTACTCCGCCAAAATCCCCAGGCCGATTACTCCGGGCCTCTGGCCGACTTGAAGAGTTATGTCGAGTCCAATCCTCCCTCCTCGGACTATGATATCACGCTCAAGGACCTGGTCGATCGCGGGCTGGATTTGTCTTTCCTCGGCGACCCGGCGACCTTCCTCTATCCGATCGCCGACGAGGAGGCGAATGAGGACCTGGGGGCGGTGGACGAGGCGCATCCATAATTTTCTTTTCTTTTGTTTTTGTTAAGTTTGCTGGCCGCTGGCCGTCTTGTACCCTCTCTTTTCCTCTAATGAAATTGCTTTGCCCTTCATTTCGCTTGTCTCCTTGAACTTTTAGTTTTATCGGCCGGGTAAATAACGTAGTCGGGCAATAGAATTAACCAAAGAATTAATTAATGAGTGCTATAGCCGAATATCGGGCAGCGACTTCACGAAGATAGGATTGATTTGTCAACCACTTAAAGAATTAACCAACAGATTAATTAATGAAGTGCTATAGCCGAATATCGGGCAGCGACTTCACGAAGATGGGATTGTTTTACCAACCGCTTAAAGAATTAACCAACAGATTAATTAATGAAGTGCTATAGCCGAATATCGGGCAGCGACTTCACGAAGATGGGATTGTTTTACCAACCGCTTAAAGAATTAACCAACAGATTAATTAATGAAGTGCTATAGCCGAATATCGGGCAGCGACTTCACGAAGATGGGATTGTTTTACCAACCGCTTAAAGAATTAACCAACAGATTAATTAATGAAGTGCTATAGCCGAATATCGGGCAGCGACTTCACGAAGATGGGATTGTTTTACCAACCGCTTAAAGAATTTAACCAACAGATTAATTAATGAAGTGCTATAGCCGAATATCGGGCAGCGACTTCACGAAGATGGGATTGATTTAACAACCGCTTATTGATTTTTACAAAT
The DNA here is from genome assembly GCA_947034835.1 of Ballota nigra. Lineage (NCBI taxonomy): Eukaryota > Viridiplantae > Streptophyta > Magnoliopsida > Lamiales > Lamiaceae > Ballota > Ballota nigra. The sequence continues at coordinate 100,320,019 of OX344724.1, read as the reverse complement.
TTGCGCTTCGAGTAGCGATTACAATGAGCTTCTACTGGTAGTATTTTTTGAGTAGGGAGGCGTTCCAAGGGTATTGGGCCGGGTTGCCCTCAAGGCTTTCCAGCTCGTAGGCTCCGTTGGCGAGGCGGCTGGAGACCTTTAGGGGTTCCTCCCAATTCGGACCAAATGCCCCCTTGGGCTGCCCGACCGTCCGTCGGAGTACCAGGTCCCCGGTTTTGAACTCCCTGATCTTGATCTTCGAGTTGAAGTATTTTTCAGCCCGGCGTTTGTAAGCTATGTTTCTTTGCTCTGCGGACAACCTTCTCTCCTCCAGCAGGTCCAACTCGTTTAGCATGGCCTGGTCGTTCTCGGTCCCCACGGGTTGTGAGGTGCGGAGGCTCGGGATGACTACTTCAGCCGGGATGACTGCCTCTGTTCCGAAGGCTAGAGCAAAAGGAGTCTCCCCGGTTGCGGTGCGACAGGTCGTTCTATATGACCATAATACTTCGGGTAGCTTGCTTGCCCATGTTCCCTTGCTCTCCTCCAACCTTGTCTTCAACGTGTGTTTGATTATCTTGTTCACCGCCTCGACCTGTCCGTTCGACTGGGGGTGGTAGGGTGACGAGAATAACCTCTTGATCTTGTGCTTCTGGCAGAATCTTTCCATCTCTAGCCCGTCGAACTGTTTCCCGTTGTCCGAAATGATTATCTGTGGGAGGCCGAATCGACAGATTATGTTGCGCCAGATGAACCTGATCACGTGTTCCTGGTCGATCGTTTTCAGTGATTCCGCCTCCGCCCATTTGGTGAAGTAATCCACGGCGATGATTGCGTACTTGACGCTGCCCGGGGCCGTAGGCAAAGGGCCAATGAGATCGATCCCCCACTTTGCGAACGGCCACGGGCTCAGGATTGAGGTGAGCTCGGCTGGGGCCTGATGGATTGCCGGCGAATAAATTTGACATTTGTGGCATGCCCGTGCGTAGTTGATTGCGTCCTTCTTTAGGGTGGGCCAAAAATATCCTTGTCGGATAACTTTCTGGGCGAGCACCTGGCAGCCGGCGTGGTTCCCGCAGCGTCCTTCGTGGACCTCTACCAAGATCTTCCTTCCCTGCTCCTGCGTTACACATTTTAGGAGGGGCAGGGCGAAGCCTCGTTTGTACAACTGGTCCCTGATGATCGTGTACCGGGCCGCCCGGAGCTGCAACTGTCTTGCCGCTACCCGATCGACTGGGAGTTGGCCATCACGGAGGTATTTCAGGATGGGGGTCATCCAGCTGTCCTCCGCCTGCCCCAGGCTACTCACCCGCTGGTTCGAACTCGTAGGGGCGGTCAGGTAAGTAACTGTGATCTGGGACATGTCGGCTGCCCCTTCGGATGTTGCGAGGCGGGCAAGTGCGTCTGCCTGAGTATTGTCGAGTCGGGGTACCACCTCTATGTATACTTGGTCGAACTTTTCGAGCAGGTTTTTGGCTAATCCCTGGTAGGCCAACATCCTATCGCTGCGCGCCTCGTATTCTCCTGATATTTGACATGTAACGAGCTGTGAGTCGCTGTAGACCTGGAGTCTCTTTACTCCCATGGCCATGGCCATTTCCAGGCCGTTGATTAAGGCTTCGTACTCGGCCTCATTGTTGGTCGCGTGGAAACCGAATCTTATGGCTGTCGTGAACGACTGGCCGGACGGGCTGAGAAGGACAATTCCCGCGCCTGCCCGCGTGGTTGTGGAGGATCCGTCAACGTACATTTTCCAAGGTGGTTGCTCGATCTTGGACATCGCCTCCGGGTGAGTGAGCTCGACTATGAAGTCGGCCATTGCTTGGCCTTTAATAGATGTTCGGGGAGCGTATGTGACTCCAAATTGCCCGATCTCCACAGCCCACTTGAGGCATCTGCCCGCCGTGTCTGGCCGATGTAGTACTTGGCGGAGTGGCATTGTTGTCAGTACTTCTACTTGGTGATCAAAAAAGTATGGGCGTAACTTGCGTACGCTCATTACTAGGGCGTATGCTAACTTTTCCAGGGGTGGGTACCGCAGCTCGGCGTCGTGAAGTGTCTGGCTGACATAGTAGATTGGCAGATGCGCCTGCCCCTCAGCCCGCACTAGCACGGCGCTGAGAGCTGAGTCCGACGCCGCCAAGTACAAGAAAAGCTTCTCGCCGGGGACGGGCTTGGCCAACACCTGGGCGTTTGACAGGTATGCTTTCAAATTATCGAAAGCGAGCTGACTCTGGGGAGTCCAGTTGAGTTTCCCCTTCCGCATGCTGTCGAATAAGGGCTTGCATCGATCCCCCATGCGGGAGATGAAACGGCTGAGAGCGGCCAGGCTGCCCGTCACCTTCTGCACCTCCTTCACCGTGCGGGGAGGGCTCATGTCGAGGATCGCCTGTACCTTGGTCGGGTTTGCCTCGATTCCCCGCTGGCTGACCATGTGCCCCAAGAATTTGCCCGACTCGACGCCGAAACTGCACTTTTTCGGGTTGAGCCTCATCCGATATTTTCGCAAGATCTCGAAAGTTTCGGCTAGGTGTGTGAGGTGGTCTTCTTTCTTCTCGCTCTTGACGACGATGTCGTCGATATATACCTCCATGGTCGCCCCGATTTGATCGTGGAACATGTGGTTGACCAGCCTCTGGTAAGTTGCCCCAGCGTTCATGAGTCCGAATGGCATCCGCTTCCAAAAATACATGTTTTTCTCGGTGAGGAAAGTTGTGTGCTTCTGGTCGTCTGCGGCCATCGGGATCTGGTGATAGCCGGCAAAAGCGTCCATGAAAGTGAGCATCTCGTGCCCGGCCGTGCTGTCCACCAGGTGGTCGATGTGTGGCATCGGGAAGTGATCTTTTGGGCAAGCTTTGTTTAGGTCCGTGAAATCGATGCATAATCGCCATGTGTTGTTGCTTTTCTTGACGAGTACAGCGTTGGACACCCATTGAGGCTTGTCGTCGGGGTCGACCATCCCGATGAGTTTGTTGTCGAGTAGCTTTTTGACCTCGGTGGCAATGACTGCGTATTTGTCTGGGCCGAATTTCCTTCTTTTCTGTGAGATCGGCTTGCGGGATGGATCGATGTGTAGTTGGTGTGAGCATACGGCTGGATCGATCCCGACCATGTCTTCGTGGGACCATGCGAATACATCTAAGTTCTTTTCTAAAAAAGCGGTCATCTCCGCCCGCATCTCGCCGGACATTGACGAACCGAGTTGAACACTTACTTCTGGCCTACTCTTCATCGTGACCGAAATTAATTCTTCGATCGGACTGGCTCCCCGCTCGCCGTATCGTGGATCGTCGATCTGCCCTGTTAGAGTTTTGTCAATTTCCATGGGCTCGTACCCGAGCCTTGGCTCCAGGTCGACTTGGATGTTCTCAAAAGTTTGCGAATCTTCTTCCATTGGGTGGGCAGTGGGTGGGATTTCTTCATCTATTTCCATGTCTCCCTCCCCGACTGTGCATACATAATCTAGATTTACACAACTTGAAATAACATCGATATACGCCAAACATCCGCGTGCCATTTTTTGATTTCCCTTAAGAGTCCCAACCTTCCCGGAGGGGGTTGGGAACTTGATACAATAATAGAAGGCTGAGGCGGCGGCTTCGAACTCGTGCTCGAATGGCCTGCCGAGAAACCCGTTATAGGTTGACGGCTGGTCGACAATGATAAAGTCGAGCTGTTTCGAAGCCTTAACCTCAGCGTCTATGCTAGAAACTAATTCTACGGCTAGTCTAACTATCCCGTAGGGTTTTACTGTGGCGTCGCCGAAGCCTTTGATGACCTGGTCGCATGGCTCCACATACTTCTCAAAGGAGCTGTCCAGCTGGTCGAACGCGGTCTTGAAGAGAATGTTGCAGTAGGCTCCGTTGTCGACAAGCATGCGATGGACAGTGACGCCCATGATGTTGACGGATACGACCAGGGCGTCGTGGTTCGGGTAGATGACCCCGGTGCGATCTTCCTCCTTGAAGGCGAGGAGGTCCGTCTCTCTTGCCGTCATGTTGACCGGCAAGGCGATCTGGTGGACGTTGTCCATTGCCCGCAGCTCGCTCTTCTGCCTGCGGTTGGACAGCGAGGTGGTGGGTGCAAAGCCGCCCACCGGGGAGAGCATGTTGACTGCCCGGTGAGCTTGATGTTCTGGCATCGGTGGGCATATGAGGGCTGCCTCCCGGTTTGGCTCTGCAGGGCGGGCAGCGGCATGAGTTTCCGGTCTGGCCGCCGGTCTCTTCACGAACTCCTCTAGCTTCCCCTCCTCGAAGAGTCGCCAGAGCTGTTTTAGGAGGTCGCGGCACTCACTGGTGTTGTGCCCGACGGTTTGGTGGTAGTGGCAGTATTTGTTGGGGTTGAGCTGCACCCCTGGCTTGTGGACCCATGGCCGCGCCTTGGGCATCATATTTTTGTCCCGGATCTGTACATAGACGTATTCCGGGGTGGCCGACAGTTTTTCGGCCAGCTTCACTTCGACGGAATCGAAGGGTTTGAAAGGCTGGGGAGCCCGGTAGGAAAAGTTCCTCCGGCTTGATGTGGTGCCCGTCGAGGCGCGTGGTTTCTCCTTCTCGGCAGGGGCGCTCTCGCCCAGCCGTTGTGCCAGGATGTCCGCATTGTAGATGATTTTTCCGGCCCGCTGCCGGAACTCCGCGTAGGACTTGGGGTAGTCCTTGTTCATTGACTTCCATAGCTTGGTTTTTAGGCGGAGTCCGCCTATGATCCCGACGAGCTTGACCTCGTCCCCTACGGGCTCACCCTCCATGATGATGCGATCTACCCGGTCGATGTACGCCCGGTCAGTCTCGTCTTTTCCTTGGGCCAGGTTGGCCATGCGGTTGGCGCCGGCCATCCGCGGTGCCATCGAGGAGAAGTGTTCCAAGAACAGTTCCCCTAGTTGGTGGAATGAAACCACCTTCCCCGCGGGAAGCGAGGAGTACCATCGGTGAGCCCTGTCCCCCAAGGTTAGCGGGAACATCCTGCATTGGGTGGCATCTGTCGCCCCCATGGAGATCATGTAGGTGGAGTATTTACTGAGATGGGTGACGGGGTCTGTCTCCCCGTCATATTGGCCCACGGCGGCCACGTTGATTTTTGGTTGGGCAGGGGCCCGCACCAAGATGTCTGCGAGGGGAGAGTTGGGCATGTAGGGGACATGATGTTGCCCGTCCCGCCTCTCGAGCTTGGCCTCAAGGTCCGAGACCTTTTTTAGGATGGCGGCCATGGCGTTGTCGGCCGCGGGGGGAGAACGGGGGCGAGGGTTGTCCCCCAAGCGGTCACGGACCGACGGCCTCGGGGCCGTGTCGTTGTGACGCCTGGGAGATCGTGCCTGTTCTCGCTCCCGGGGCCTGGAGCTGGCGTTGGATTCACAAGGTCGGGCAGCTCCCCGAGCCTGGGTTCCCAACCGGGAGAAGACCGATCCCGCCGGTCGGCGAGAAGCCCGCTGTGAGTCGGCCTCCTCGTCGAGGCGCCTCTTTAGATTCTGAGGCCGGGGGTTGCTGGCGGCCCTCCTGGCCGCTTCTTGCTCCTGCCGGGGCTGGCAGGTGGCCCTGCTTCGGGCTGGCTCCTTTCCTGGTCGGTGAGTGCGGATAGGAGCGGCGTCGATCTCGGCCTGACGGCGCTCGATCATGGCCCTTGCGGCCTGGAGGTCCTCCGGAGTCCTTATGGCCGACAAGAACTCGAAAGGACCCTGAAGGGTCTCCGCCGTGGCCGGAGCCGGAGTGGCCGTTTCGCCGACGTCCTCGACTTGCTGCTGGGTTCGTGTGGCCTTCGAAGTGGTCATTTTTTGAGTGATAGTGGATGGGATTTCGTTCGAGGTGACTAGATAAATGAAACCGAGTGTACTTCGATATTAGTCACCCTCCTTCTAGCGCCAAAATGTTGACAGCGATTTGTGAATGACCTCGCTGCCTAGTTCCTAGCGGGTAGGATTTGATATTAATGATGACAGAGAGTAATAAATGCGGGAGTGAATGAGCTCTCAAGTATGTCTTGGCAATAAATGTGGTGTGTGTTACAAATTGGCATTCAAAGCCCTATTTATAATGTTCAAAGTGGGGGTTCCCCAAGCTTGGTAGGTGGACTGTGGGCCCCTCCTGCTCCTAGCTGGAAGGTAATGAGTGGCTACAGCCTCCCCTACGAACCAATGAGGAGATGCCATGTGGCACTGTCACCCCTGAGGTGATTGGACCTGGCCTCAACTACCCTCTTTGACCCTGTCACATCCTCTGGATTGATGGCACTCGACGTCCTCTCACAGCTGGCGCGGCCTGGTGTCGGGTAGACGGGTACTCGGGTACCGGGAAGCGAGTCCGGACGAAAATGCCCCGGTGGGTCATTTGCGGGAAGGCGGGTAGAGTACCTGCACAGAGGCTCGTCGCTGGCCGCCCGATATACGGGCGTGTGGATTATAAGTACCCTTCCCGGCCGATCCCAGAGGTTTATGTCGGGCAGCGTCTGGGTTCCTGTCCGTCTTGTCTGACCGGCCGGAGGACTGTTCTCCTCCGAGCCCGCCACAGCAGTGGGTCTGTATCTGATACCCGATGGGTCGGGTAGTAAAATATCGGGTGTAACACAAATGAAGAAAAAATGAAAAGTGAAAAAAAAAAGTGTCATTTTATTTTAGACCAAGATTATACACAGTCCTCTCTTTTATTAATACACCCCACCAAAAAATGTTCCAAAAACTAATTCGAAATTTTTTATAACTTTCGGGAAAAAATCCATAAATGCAAAAAAAAAAAAAAAAAAACAACACTAAACATATGAATTTTTGGAATGTTTTCCGAAAATTGTTATAATTTTCTAAAAAGATTTCTGATTTCTTTATTGGGTGGGGTGTATTAACAAAATAAGGGACTGTATTTAACCAAGGCCTTTATTTTAAACCCGTTGAGATTTTTAATCTTGTATAATGTCCCATTTCAACGCCCAATTTCATGAGCAAATTAATGAAGGGTAATATGGGAATGAGGGAGAAGTTGTGATACCAATTGGCAACGTAGACTTGAAATAATATATACATGAAGGGAAGGGATACATCTGTTAGTCAGTGATACATACATTCATGTATACTTACTGTTAGTCAGTGATACATACATTCATATATACGTAGAGATGTGTGGGGTGCACTAGAGGGTTAATTTATTTTAATATTGTAATTTTTAAAATTGTTAGCAAAAATATAGGGGAAAATGATTTTTTTTCGTAACTTTACCTCATTTTGATTAGTCGCGTAATTTTTCCCCTCTTCAATTTCGTCCATTTCCTTTTATTTTTGTACCTGTATAGTGGCTGATGGAGGTTTGCCGCCATATAAAAATTATATTTACTAGGTTTGTGGGTACTGCTGCGAATATAAGTGGTGGGTGTGTTACTATTTTCACTGATTATATGAAATAATTTACTAATATGTTAACTTTAATTGCTAGTTTATTTTGATCATACAATTTTAATTTTTTACGTGCATGAAAAATGATTGAACACTAAATTAAAAAAAAAAGGATTAAGTGCAGGATAATACAATTCCAAACCACTTTTTACAAATTGGTACAGCATAATTGAACAGACGCACAAAAAAAAGTTGAACATAAGTATAAATTTTTTGAACACTGTACTATCTTGTAAATAGTGGTGTTCAATTGTATTATTTTGTGAATGCCCAAAAAAAAAAGTAAATTTTTAGGATTGAGTAAATCTCTTATATATCAGGTGCACCGTGCAATTCAAATGTGTTTACTTGTTTGAAATTACTAACAAATTTATAAAAAATCAATATAAAATATTCTCAAATATAGTTGGATAAAACATGAATTGGTAGATCACAATAAAATTTATAATGTAATTTTATAGACCCAAGTTAAATATAATTGGTATTTAGAGATTCTAAAGATTCATAATATGACATAATTGATAAAACATCTTTAATGTTGCTCAATAAGTGCAAGGTTAAAATCCTATATAGATGCATAATGAAATCAACCACCAAAAAACACACTTCAACAATCTCAACTCTTTATTAATATAATAGAGCATTTAAGTATTTTAAATGTTACTCATAAAGTATAGGTAAATTTTACGCCGTGCACAGCGAAATCAGGAATTTTGATCACTCTTAAAAATACACATAACCACCGTATTAATATTAACACACCAATCAAACCACCCATCAATTTAATTTAAAATTTTAACTTAAAAAAATAATTGCACACCAAAAAATAGGTGCGTACCTATAGTTGATCACTCTTAAAAATGCTGTCACCACTTATGTATTTTTATGTTGCTGCAAACCTCCATCAGCTACTATAAGGTAAAAAAATGAAAAGAAATGGGTGAAATTGGGGGCGGAGAAATAAAAGTAATGGTGAAAAATAAAACTGACACACCGCTAGAGTGAAACGAGACTACACTGACACATCGCGAGGGGTAGGCGCGATAGAACTTAAAAAAAAATGAAATCCCCCATAATACCACTATATATTGGCTACGGGAAAATTGTTTTTTTGTCCTGTAACTTTACCTCATTTTGATTTTTGTCCTGCTGACTTTCAGATTTTGAATTTAGTCCTATAATTTTACCTAGTTTTGATTTTCGTCCTACTAACTTACAAATTTTGATTTTGGTCCTGTAACTTACATATTTTTTTTATTTTGGTTCTACAACCTACCAATCCTTACAGGACGAAAATAAAAAAGAGGGTAAAGTTACATGACTAAAATCAAAATTTGAAAGTCAGCAGGACGAAAATAAAAAAATGATAAAGTTATAGGACGAAAAAGATCATTTTCCAATATTAAAAAAAATTAGCCTGCACTAGAGACTGTACTATTGCCGGCAAAGTGGTGGGGGCCTTTTCAGTCGCGTCTGCCACTCGTGACAGCGTTCCCCTCGCCATACACATACATGTTTGGACTTATTTTTGAAACGCTTTACAAAACCACTGCAATTTTATAAGTGGTTTTGAAAATTGCAATAATTAAAAAAATTAGCCGAAATGTCGTAACTAAGATTTTTACTTGCAGAATTTGAATTGACAATTTAGTTTAGGAGATTTAGAGTTCGTTGTCTAAACTTATTTGAAATATCTTATAAGCTCTAACATCTTATAAATTATTTTAAGAATTTATAAGATGTAATTTTTAAATAGTTTATAAATTATTAAAACGTTTGGCAAATACAACTTATAAGTTCTTTGAAAATTTATGATAAATATTTTTTAAATTTAAATTTTAATATAAAATAATGTTTTTTTTATTTTTTATGTTGAAGTAGAGGTGGGTGGAGGTGATTAGGAAAATAATTTGGGAAAACTCAATTTATCTTTTTACAGCTTATATGTTGTTAGGAGCTTATAAGCTCTTAAACAACTTAAAGCTGCTTTAAGCTCTCTTTTTTCCAAACATATATTGATAGTGTTTATAAGTTTTTAAACAACTTATAAATATTTTAAAAGAATTTATAAGCTCGGCCAAACACCCTTTTAAGTTCTTACCGTTTTAGTCTTTTTGATGGGATTAGGTATATTATTATCTGCATTATTCAATTTCAGCTGTGGTTGCAGTTAGATGAGAAATTATTTGCTAAAACTAAAAACTCAGCGTCAGACTTCGATTCTAGTCTTGTCATGTTCTTATTTATCTTGGAAGCATCGGCTATTAAGGGTGTCTTTTTAGGTGTTTTTTTTTTTTTACCTTCTATTAAGTGGATGTTTGATTTGGGATTATGAAGATTTTGAAATTCAAATTTTAAAATCTATAGTGTGTGATAATAAAAAATTCACTAAACACTGTTTTGCGACGGACATTGGCGACGGAAAATCCGTCGCAAACAGTGTTTTGCGACGGGATCTGCGACGGACACGTATCCGTACCTAAAACAGCCGTAGAAAATTTTTGCGACGGATTCAGCCATCCGTCGCAAATTAACGACGGACAAATCCGTTGCAAAATCGGCGGGTCAGATCCAGCCGGGTCAAGAATTTGCGACGGACAGTAGTCCGTCGCAAACTTTTCGGGTCAGACCCGATCGGGTCAACAACATTTGCGACGGCTAAATTCCGTCGCAAATATTTTTATATATTTTTTATACTTTTTTGTGTTATAATTTGCGACGGGCTGTTTTCCGTCGCAAAATTAAATATTTGCGACGGAATATTTTTTATACAAAAAAAAAAGTGGCTCGCGTGGTTCGAGCCCGGGCACCCGAGGAGGGCCGGGGCGGGCGCGGACCACTGGGCCACTCGGCCCATTGCTTAATATATGCGGCCCACCTTCTATATTAGTCTTATTAGGCCTTGAACAATTAATCCATTTTTGCGTCCAAGGGGAATCGAACACGGGACCTCTTGTGCAAGAGGAGGGGGCGCGCGCCACTAGGGCACAAGCTACTTTCGTTTATTTTTATGCAATTAATTGTATATGTATTCAAATTAAGTCATTTTTTTTATAATTCACCAAATTAATTTCTTTTCGTATCTAAGTTGTTTATTAAAATATTTTGCCCAACTCTTTTTTTTATTTTGTAAAATTATTTATTTCGACTCCCGCTTAAATTTATAATTCGTTCATTTGTACGCAATTAATTGTATATGTATCCAAATTGACTCATTTTTTTTTCTACAATTCACCAAATTAAGTCATTTTCGTTTCTAACTTGTTTTTATAAATATTGGGGCCATTTAATTTTTATTATTTCTGTAAAACTATTTATTTCGACTCCCGCTTAAATTTATAATTCGTTCATTTGTACGCAATTAATTGTATATGTATCCAAATTGACTCATTTTTTTTCTACAATTCACCAAATTAATTCATTTTCGTTTCTAACTTGTTTTTATAAATATTGGGGCCATTTAATTTTTATTATTTCTGTAAAACTATTTATTTCGACTCCCGCTTAAATTTATAATTCGTTCATTTGTACGCAATTAATTGTATATGTATCCAAATTGACTCATTTTTTTTCTACAATTCACCAAATTAATTCATTTTCGTTTCTAACTTGTTTTTATAAATATTGGGGCCATTTAATTTTTATTATTTCTGTAAAACTATTTATTTCGACTCCCGCTTAAATTTATAATTCGTTCATTTGTACGCAATTAATTGTATATGTATCCAAATTGACTCATTTTTTTCTACAATTCACCAAATTAATTCATTTTCGTTTCTAACTTGTTTTTATAAATATTGGGGCCATTTAATTTTTATTATTTCTGTAAAACTATTTATTTCGACTCCCGCTTAAATTTATAATTCGTTCATTTGTACGCAATTAATTGTATATGTATCCAAATTGACTCATTTTTTTTTCTACAATTCACCAAATTAATTCATTTTCGTTTCTAACTTGTTTTTATAAATATTGGGGCCATTTAATTTTTATTATTTCTGTAAAACTATTTATTTCGACTCCCGCTTAAATTTATAATTCGTTCATTTGTACGCAATTAATTGTATATGTATCCAAATTGACTCATTTTTTTTCTACAATTCACCAAATTAATTCATTTTCGTTTCTAACTTGTTTTTATAAATATTGGGGCCATTTAATTTTTATTATTTCTGTAAAACTATTTATTTCGACTCCCGCTTAAATTTATAATTCGTTCATTTGTACGCAATTAATTGTATATGTATCCAAATTGACTCATTTTTTTCTACAATTCACCAAATTAATTCATTTTCGTTTCTAACTTGTTTTTATAAATATTGGGGCCATTTAATTTTTATTATTTCTGTAAAACTATTTATTTCGACTCCCGCTTAAATTTATAATTCGTTCATTTGCTTAAAATTTTTTTTCATAATTCACCAAATTAATTCATTTTCGTTTTTCACTTGTTTTTATAAATGTTGTGTCCATTAAATAAAAGTAAATTCAAACTAATAAATTCACAAAATTATAAATTAAAGTAACAATTCAAAAATTAAATTAAAGTAACAATTCAAACTAAAAAAAAAATTGTACTTCATAGTTATTAAAAATCAAAATTTTTTAACAATCGGAATTAAATTCGTCTTCCTCTTCATCCTCGCCCAGGTTAACAATCGGCGACATCGATGGCTGGGTCGGCGGGATCGGCGGCATCGATGGCTGGGTCGGCGGGATCGGCGGCATCGGTGGCGCAGGCATTTGCGCTCGTGGCATTGAATCAGAGGCGAATATCTGCCACCACGCCTGCATGGCGGCTGTATACTCCTGCACCTCGACCCGATACTGCTCCATCTCGGCTGTATACCGATCGTGCGCCTCTCGCTGCTGCCTCTCATACTCTTCCTTCTCTCGTTGATGCCTCTGCATGTTCTTCATCTGCTCCACCACCGTGGCAAGCTGCCTCTCGACCTCACTGGGATGAGAGTCGATGGAAGACTGAGAGGAGGATGAGCCTGAGCTACGAGGTCGGAAAAATTCTTTCCGAAGCTGCCCAATCCAGCGAACCGCCCCTTTTTAGCCTTGACGTTCTTGAAGTACAATTCATTTTGAACGTCAACAGAAGGCTGTGTGGGGGGCATCGACCCCGACCCCGACCCCTCTGCCGTTTCCTCAGGCTGAGGCTGAGAGGCAAGATCCTCGAGCATCTTTCTCTGCAAATTAATTATACAAAAAATTAAATAAATTGAAAACAAAATATAAAAAAAATACTTTTAATATTAAAAATTTAAATAATACTATTAATATTGAAATAATACTTACGTGGATCTCGGTGGTACGGCGGTAGGTAGACTTCCCAGTCTCCTCGACGAATGGGTGGGCGAGCTGCAATCTCTCAAAATGAGAGGGCTCGCGTCCTTGCTCCGCCGCCTAATTAGAAAAAAAGATAGTAAAAATTAACAACACTCATAAAAATTAGGAAAAAAATAATAAATTCAAAAACGACAAAATTGAAGACGAAACTTACAAATCTCAACCCGTGCTCATAAATGGACCGAGAACCGGCCCGATGTCTTGCCATCCCTTCTCCATCAGGGTCACTACGCCGATTCGCCTTGTTTTTCGCCGACTTCTCTTGGAATTCAAGGGAATCCCAGTAGCGGAGGAATTGGTCCCAAATCGACCGTCTTTCACTGTCAAGCCCCAAGTCGGTGGCCTCTCCCTTCTTGTACCACTTCTCCCTCATTCTGTAAAGGAGGTCTCTGTACCTTTCCTTTCCATATTTATCGAAATTCCTCCACATCTGGTCATCGTGCTCCGGTGCCCAGACACATTCTTTCTGCAATTACAATTTAAATGTAAATATATGTTTATATATTTGATATTAATAAACGGTGAATTAATAAATTAAAATAATACCTTAAACTCCTCAAAGTATGTCTTTTTTCTTGCATCGGACACTAACCTCCAACTGTAAGCAGTGGGCTCGAATCCACCGCGAAGGATGGAGTCGGAAACCTGATTAGCAGCCTCATGACCTGGAATCCAACTGTAAAATTAAAATTTCAAAGTTAGTAAAATAATTAGGTTTTAATTAATAAAAAAATTGAGTATAAAATATTATCCCTTACATATGACCACATGGCTTAACAGGCATCCGTCCTTCAACAACCGGATGCTGGCGGGAGGAGGATGAGCCCTCAGCAGTCTGCTGTGAGGAGGAGGAGCCCGCACCAGGCTGTGAAGAGGTCTCTGATAGAGACCTCGACCTGAAAATAGGTGGAACCACGGGTCTTAGTGAGGGCCGTCGTCTCCTCCCTCCTCGTCCTCCTCGACTCGCCTCCTCATCCCTCGGAGGCTGCTGACTGTCGTTGCCACTGCCTTGTCCGCTCATCTATAACAAATTTCACGAATTATTCATTCAACTAAATTAAAATCAATCAACTAATAATATTATTTTATAAATTATATATTAAACTAAAATCAAACAACTAATATTATTTAAAATCAAACAACTAATATTATTTAAAATCAATTAACAACCTACTCAACTAAATTCATTCAACTAAATTAAAATCAATCATCAACTAATATTATTTTGTAAAATTATTAAACTTAAATCAAGCAACTAAAATTATTTTGTAATATTATTTAAAGATGCTTAACAATTAAAAATTAACAAATTACTAAAACAATTCAACTAAAATCAAACAACTCAGCTAAAATCAATTCTAAACTTAACAAATTCAACTATTTCTAAACATGCTTTAAAATTAAATTAAAATTCGATCAACTAATTAAATTATAATTCAACTAATTCAACTAAAATCAATTCATTTCTAATATAATTCAAACAATTCAACTAATTCAATTCTAAACTTAACAAAAATTAAACATACTTTAAATTAAAATTCGATCAACTAATTAAATTATAATTCAACTAATTCAACTAAAATCAATTTATTTTTAATATAATTCAAACAATTCAACTAATTCAATTCTAAACTTAAAAAAAATTAAACATGCTTTAAATTAAAATTCGATCAACTAAAATCAATTCATTACTAATATAATTCAAATAATTCAACTAAAATCAATTCTCTAAACATGCTTTAAAATTAAATTTTAAACGGTAAAAATGAAGAAAACTTACGGTTTATTTGTAGAAGATGACGAAACGAGAACTCGGTGGGGACGGATTGGCTCTACAGCGATGGCACCCGAGTTCTCCTTCCTTTTCCTCTCTTTTTCCTCTTCTTCTTCTTTTCTCTCTTTCTCCGCGGCGGGTCTGTATAAATAGGTGAAAAAAAATTTGCGACGGACGCCTGTCCGTCGCAAATTTTGCCCGTCAAAAGCAAAACGACGCCGTTTCGTACTGATTTGCGACGGAAAAGCCGTCGCAAATCAGTCAATGGGCCTGTTGGTGAACGAATTTAATCGTAAGGATTAGTGGCTGTTTTAATCCGTTTTTACGTCACCAATCAATAACGTGTGATTGATTACCACCGTAAATGGTAAATCGGGGTTTGGATTTATCGAATTTGTAAATTCGGTAGTCGAAATTGGACTTATTTCGTGTATGTGTGAGTTTGGGTGTATTTGTGTGTATTTTTTAGTCTGAAAATTTGAAAAATTATATGAGTAAGCTGGAGAACAACTATTTATAGAGACTAGCAAGCATGAGGTGTCCAAGACTCTTGGTCTCCCTAGCCTGCATGCTTGACATGTGTCCCTTTGATCTTATCTAAGCTGAATCTTAGTTACAAAGTCTTCTTTGGTCTTATCTCGGACTCATTGTTGTTCGCCTAAGTCGGCTTGATTGATCTTGTTGATTCTCCAACTGAAAGTTGTTCGCCTCTTGAGATTGTACTTTGGAAGTTGCTCGCCTTATGGCTTTGTTCAGCTTGGCGTTGGGATCTTTGTCCTTTGTTCACTTGTACACACCTCCTTGGCTATTTGTTGTATCATGGTTTGGCCAAGTTGTTCGTCATTGATGACTTCACAGTTGGCTCATTCTTGGTCTTGGGCATGAATTCCTGTTCGCCCATTAGTTGTTCGTCGGGGAGTTGTTCGTCACTTTATACACCTCTGAAATTGGTAGATGCACCCCAACTTGATTTTCTTTGTTGATTACCCTTGATTTGAGGTTGGTTCATAATCTTTGATGTAGCTTTAATCCTTGTTCGCCATTTATTGACTTATGTTCGCCTATCAACAATTGCCCCCTATCCTGGCTATATGTTGCCCCAGACGAGCAACTTTGTGGCGAGCAACTATAGTTAGGATATCAAAATGATGAGGGTTGGGGCGGACATCATTGGCTTGGGCGAGCAACATTTGGTCTGTCGTTTCGTCTTCCCATAGTCTGGGAGTTGTACGAAGATGACGTGGGCGGCATGGCTGTGCGCCGCCCACGCGCGAGCAATCTCGAGGTCACGCGCCCCTATAATTGTTTATAGGTCCTTCATCTTGTGGGTTAGCTCGAAATTAACCCCGTTTTCTCTCAATTTGGCCCCAGGGCTTTTGGGAAATTTCGTCTGGGACCCCGCTTTTGCTTGGGGTATAAATAGTGGGAAAACTGAAATTCTTCCCACTTTTCCCCCTCTTGCAACAGTGCTCCGGCGACTTCCACTTTCTCCGGCGATTCCAAGCTTCTCCGGCATCTGTTCTTCAACGTTTGGCTTCAAATTTCCACTCCCAGGTAGTTATTTTTCTTCTTCTCTATCTTTTTTCTTCGAAGATTCTTTCTACCGCCGTGTGGACCCAAACGCCACCGTCTTCTCCGGGAAAACGCCGCCGTCTGCAACACTATCCGCGACCGCCTAGATTTTTTCTCTCCCTCCTATGTCTTCGCATTCGAGCAATAAAACTGAGGAGACCCTAGATCCCCTTTTTCCCGTTGCGATCCCCGTCGATCAACCTCCTTTCGAGATTTCCTCGGCGTCGGATCTTCACGTGGATTCAGTGGTTCGCTCTGTGGAGGACACCGGTGTGGGCCCATCTGGAAGAGAACTAACGGTTGTGGCGAACAAAAATCGGGACGAAAATTCTTCGTCTTCTGCTGAATCTGAAGATCCAGATCTTAACGAGCTCACTCGTGAATTTTTGGAGGGTATCAACTTCCCATCCCCAAGGATGCGGGAAAATGAGATTCCAGCAGGGGTTGCTCGTCTATTTGAATGGCGAGCATACGCTGAACGATATGCGAACAGCTTTTCCCGTCCCCAGAGACAAATAATGGACAAGGTGAAGACTGACTACCAGGCGAGCAAGATCAAGAGTGTTGTTCGCGAAGATGAACTGGACTCCATCCGAAAGGAATATAAAATCCCCTTTGATATTCACATGTGGGCTCCTCAGAGGAGGGAAAGAGCTGATCGCCCACCTCCAGGATGTACGGCGATCAACATTCACACTCTAATTGCCGGACTAAAGCTGCCTCTCCCACCCGTTGTTGGTCGATTCCTGGAGGCGACCAACTTGGCCATCACCCAAATTACTCCAATTGGGTGGATGAACCTTTTGGGCTCCATGTGCCTGTTCGCCTTGGAGGGGTACGTTGATCGGATCACTGCGGAAGAGATCAACTACCTGATGACAATCACAAGTTGCCCCCGAGGAGAAGAAGGCTATCACTACCTCAAGGCCAGGACTGGGTTGAAAATGGTGGAAGAGGTGCCGAACAAGATTCGTGATTGGAAACAGCACTTCTTCTGGATTGGGGGTGATTGGCGAGCATCTTCTGGTCCACACGGCGGCCCTGGACGAATAAATTCTCCAGCAGCCTATGGAAAACTGAAACGTAAGTTCAATTCTTGCTCGCCTTTGGACAGTTGTTCTAATTTAACTTTTTTTGTTTGCTCGCAGGCCCTCGTCTACCCAAGTGGGATTCGGAAGAAGAGGAGTTGAACTCCGAGTTCCTGTTTACTTCGTGCTTGGTCGGCCTCCGCAATAAAGCAGATAGAACAATAGACTATCTCTGCCGATCAAGGTGTCAAAAAGCTGCTCGCCTTTTGACTTACCCACATCATTTGGAGGCTCAAGCTGAGGTGCCCCCTGGTATGGAAATTCCTAACTCCCTGCTCAAGTCTTGTTCGTCGTTAACATGTTTAACTTGCTCGTCTAACTTTAACTTCTTTTTTTTTTTTTTTTTTTTAGCCGAGCAAGTAACAATCGCCGTTCCCCCAAGCTACGCTCTTCTTGAGCAGAAGGTCCTTGAAATGGGACCACCAAGAGGGAAGAAAAGGAGAGGGGACCCTCCACAAGCCGTGCTCGCCTTGTCGAACAGGCCTGAGGGGGCCAAAGTTCCACGTCCGGCTGCCCTCCCAGTTCAGATTCGGTCTCCTCCCGTCTCCCCACCTCGTGGTGGTAAGCGCCTTAAGAAGGCAGATGGGACCCCACTGGCCGGAGATGTCCCCGGCAAGGGGAAAGAAAAGGTGGGCGAAAGTCATGCTCGCCACGAAGAGGATGCTATAAGGCGTTCTTCTGGGGAGCCCACGGAAAGGTTGGGGAAAGCGAGCAAAGATGTAGGCTCACCCCGTGGCCCAGAAGACCTTACATTCCTAGGATGGGATGATCGGAAGTTTGCCGAGTAAGTATCTATCCTCTCTTGCCGAACAACTTTCATCCATTTTTTTTATTTTTCTAAGTATCAATTGCTTTTTTGTTTGCAGATACCGTGCCGATGATTATCCCGGCCGAGCAAGTGTCGTACATCAGTACGCTTGCTCGAAGACTCCCGTAAACATAAGGGAGATTCCCGGCGAACATGTTCGCAAGGCGACGGAGTTGGTCGCCCGGGCCTGGACGCGTCCTCTGGACAAGGCCATCCTTCAGCAGGGGCAGATGGACAATCTCCATCTTTCGATGATGCTCGTCGCCAACGGCCTTGTTACTGCCCAGAGGGCAATCACCCAAGTTGCCGAGCAAGAAAAGTCTGCCCGCCAATATGCGAATACTGCTCGGCAACTTTCTGAAGAAAAAGATGGCCTGGTGAGCCAATACGAGGCCAAGATTGCTCGCCTTAACAACCAGATCAATGTTTACATTGATGCTGAGCACAAGCGCCTTGAAGAGATTCAGGCCATGTCCAAAGAGCTGAAAGATAAGGGGAACTTGCTCGGCGAGGGAGAGAAGAGATTGACTTTGGCCGAACAAAGAATTGCTGAGCTTGAGGCGGAGAATGCTCGCCTCCGGGAAGCAGAAGCCAACCTCTTCACCCGCGAGCAACTTGAAGAGGAGGTTCAAACTCGCACCATCCCCATCTCCAACCTTGGATATATTTGCGCCTACGCGGACAGCATCCGTACGGCTGATGCCTATGACTACAAGGAGATGGTGGAGGAGATGGCTAAGGATTTGAATGAGTTCCTCGAGAACTATCCTCCGCCGAACAACGTCAAAATCCAATTGGCGGATTTGGCTGTGCTGGGGGTTAAACTGGATAAACTCGACCCCAGCATCACCATCACTCATCCTCCACCAATTGTTGATGATGGCGAGCAAGAAGATGAACCGGCTGCCGCGGACGAGCAAAGTGCTAAAGAAGCGGAGGATAAGGCGGCTGAAGACCTTGCTCGGGAGATGATTGTCGACCCCTCCGCCGAGCAACCTCAAGATCCTCCTCCCGCCGAACAGCAGTAGTTTTAGGACTTAGCTTTTTCTTCCTCTTTTGTAGTAGTTGCTCGTCCCTTTTTGTAGTACTTGTAATGGCTGCTTCCAGCTTGTACTATTTTTGAGGCTTAATGCCTTTGATTAATGGAACGTCTTTCTCATGTTCGCTCATTTTCTTATATATGTTAATTGCCTTTACATTTCTGTGAATGCCTTTACAATTATAACATATAATGTTGGGCTTTTGTTCGAATTGAACTTGCCTTTAGTGGAATCAGGGTTCAGCCTTAGGTTCTGTTCATTTTAAAAAACGAACAACCTTTAAGTGGCTTTAGTCCTTAGGTTCTGTCCATTTGTAAAACGAACAACCTTTGAATGGACTTGTACCTCGAGCTTTTGGACTTTTCCTTTTTTGACGAACAACTATTATATTTACATTGCAAAGTAATTACAAGTGTTGTAAGACTGTCCATCACTATCATATACAATCTGACGAACAGCTTTAAACACAAACTAAAACTTGCTCGCTTATAATATTTTTTGCCGAGCAACACTATTTATAAAACCAAAAGCACTAGCACCAGACTATACAATGTGCCGAGCAACTTTTGAATCTATACTTAAGAAAATTTAAAAAATTAGGCAAGTTTTTAGCCTTCTTAGCCTTCCTTCAGCTCATACGCATCCCTTGCCCCCCAAGACATTTGTTCGCCCAACTTTATTGATAGTACTTCTTTAGATGTACAGCATTCCAGGAGTATTGGGCCGGCTTGCCTTCCATGTCCTCAATATCGTATACACCATTGATGTATCTTTCTGTTATACGATACGGGCCCTCCCAAGTTGGTCCCAATACACCTGGAGATTGGGCGAGCAACTTTCTTAGAACCAAATCTCCAACTCTGAATTCCCTAACTTTTACATGGGAATTATAGTAACGTTCTGCTCGCTGCTTGTATGTGGCATTTTTCAGCTCGACATTCAACCTTTTTTCCTCGAGCAAATCCCATTCAGCATTTAGAGCAGAGTTGTTCGCCTGTTCATCAAAGTTGGTCGTCCTAAATGTAGTGGCCTTTAACTCAATTGGTATTACAGCCTCTGTCCCGAAAGCCATCGCAAAGGGTGTTTCTCCGGTGCTAGACCTGGGAGAAACTCTGTATGCCCATAAGACTTCCGGAAGTTCTGTAGACCAACTGCTTTTACTCTCCGCCAGTCGCACTTTTAATGTATGCTTTATGATTTTATTCACAGCTTCAACTTGTCCATTCGACTGGGGGTGATAAGGTGTGGAGTAATGTTTCTTGATCCCCCACTTCGTACAGAATTCTCTCAACTCTTGTCCATCAAATTGTGGACCATTGTCTGTCACAATTGCCTGTGGAACTCCAAAACGACAGACAATATTCTTCCAAATAAAGTTGATCATCTTCTGCTGTGTGATATTCACCATGGCCTCTGCTTCCGCCCATTTTGTGTAATAATCGACTGCCACGACGGCGAATCGAACATTTCCAACTCCAGCCGGGAAAGGACCAATGATGTCCATCCCCCATCTTGCAAAAGGCCATGGGCTGTATACTGACACAAGTTCTTGAGCCGGGGTATGGATACCTGGGGCAAAAATCTGACATTGATGGCAAGTCTTGGCTTTTTTGATTGCATCTTGACGTAAAGTCGGCCAATAATAGCCTTGTCTGATTGTCTTGTATGCCAAAGCTTGCCCCCCAGTATGATTTCCACATACTCCAGCATGTATCTCTTCGAGTACCGCTTGCCCTTGCCCCCTAGGCAAACATTTGAGAAGTGGGATTGATATTCCCCTTTTGAAGAGTTGCTCGCCTACCAGAGTATATCTGGCGGCTCGCTTTATTAGCTTGGCAGCTTCAAAAGGATTGTTTGGTTTTTCCCCACTTTTCAAGTATTTGACTATACTTGTTCTCCAGTCTTCTTTTTCACTGGTTTGATCATCGAGTTGATTGACATTATAGTTTACTGTTGATGGATCTTTCATCTTTGTAACTATAATATCTGCCAACTCTACGGGGCCTTCACTTGTTGCTAGTCGGGCAAGCGCGTCTGCTTGAGTGTTGCTCGTCCTTGGAATTTGCTGTATGAAAACTTGCTGCAACATGGACATCAGGTGAGCAACAATCCGCTGATATTCGATCATGTGATCATCTTTTGCTTCGTATTCACCTCGGACTTGGTTCACGATCAATTGTGAGTCGCCAAATATTTGCAAGCGTCTGACACCAACTGCGAGTGATAGGTGGAGACCAGCAATAAGAGCTTCATACTCAGCTTCGTTGTTGGTTGCCATGAAACCAAATCTGATCGCCGAGGTGAATACTTGTCTGTCTGGACTTATTAATACTACTCCTGCCCCCGAGGCTATGTTGGTTGATGATCCGTCCACATAGAGATGCCAAGGATGATCAAGTCCTCTCGTCGGATCTGGTGGGAAAGTTAGTTCGACTATAAAGTCGGCTAATGCTTGCCCTTTGATCGCTGTTCGAGGAACATAGGTCACTCCGAATTGGCTAATCTCTAGTGACCATCTTAAGAGACGACCTGCAGTGTCGGGACGATGGAGAATTTGCCTGAGCGGGAAAGTTGTTAGAACTTCGACTTGATGGTCAAAGAAATATGGCCGTAACTTCCTCACGCTCATCACTAAAGCATACGCCAGCTTTTCGGTTGGGGCATATTTGATCTCTGCTTCGTGTAAAGCTTGGCTAACATAATAGATTGGTTGATGGAATTTGCCGTCCTCCCGCACCAAAACAGAGCTGATGGCAACTTCTGATGCGGCTAAGTATAGAAAGAGCTTTTCTCCTGGGATTGGTTTTGATAGGATTTTGACATCTCCCAGGTAGTCTTTAAGTTGATCGAAAGCCGCTTGACAGTTGTTAGTCCATGCAAACTTCCCTTTTTTGACGGCCTCGAAGAATGGACGGCACTTATCCCCTGACCTGGATATGAACCGGTTTAATGCTGCTAGGCACCCGGTGAGTCTTTGCACCTCTTTCACCGAACGTGGTGGTAGCAAATCCAGGATGGCTTTAACTTTTGAAGGGTTGGCCTCAATTCCCCTCTGGCTAACAAGATGACCCAAGAATTTCCCTGAGTGGACTCCAAAGCTGCTTTTCTTTGGGTTCAACTTCATGTTATAGTGTCGAAGAATTTCGAACACTTGAGTCAGATGTTGAAGATGGTCCTCCTTCCTGGGACTTTTGACCACGATATCGTCTACATAGACTTCAACCGTGTCTCCAATTTGTTGATCAAACATCTTGTTCACCAGCCTTTGGTATGTTGCTCCGGCATTTATGAGGCCAAATGGCATTCTCTTCCAACACAGCAAGTTTTTGTTAGTATAAAAAGCTGTGCTTTCTTGATCGTCAGGATGCATTGGGATTTGATGATACCCTGCAAAAGCATCCATGAATGTTAGCATCTCGTGACCCGCAGTGCTGTCCACCAATTGATCGATATGTGGGAGAGGAAAATTGTCCTTCGGGCATGCTGCATTCAGATCCGTGAAATCTATGCATAGCCTCCAGGTCCCGTTTGGTTTCCTCACGAGTACTGGGTTTGCTACCCATTGTGGACAGAGTGCTTGTCGGATGAGATTGTTGTCTAGCAACTTTTTAACTTCTTCATTTAAAGCTTGATATTTGTCTGGGCCGTACTTCCTCCGCTTTTGATGGACGGGCTTTCTGGCTTGGTTTATATTCAGCTTGTGGCAAGCATGTTTTGGATCTATCCCCACCATATCTGCATGAGACCAAGCAAAGACATCTAGATTCTTGGTGAGGAACTCTTTCATTCGGGATCTGTAAGGCTCTGGGAGCTCAGATCCTATGAATAATTCAAGATCTTCGCTGTTGGGATTAACTTTGAACGCCTCCAGCTCTTCGACTGGAGTCGCTCGTCGTTTTTGTCCCTTCCAACGGGGATCAAGTATGGGTTCCTCAGGGTTGGAATCATTTTCGATGTCCATGGGTTCTGCCCCCAGGCGGGGTTCAAGATCATCATTTGGCTCCGTCCCATTGTTGTTCGTTTGTACTTGGCCCTCCAAGTCCTCCACTGAAGGTTGTTCGTCACCACCTCTTTGTTGTTCGTCAGATGGAGGTTCCTCGCGGGTGGTAACGAGTTGTTCATCCAACACTTGCTCGTCCAAGTGTTGTTCGTCCGCATCCATGTGGTCGTCTATGTCCATCATATTGTTTAGTATTGATGGTTCGTCGATGGGACAACTTGTTGCTTCCATCATGGATATTTGTACAAATTTTGCTCGTAGCTGTTGAATGCATTCTCGTGCTCTCCGTTGGTCTCCTTTAATTGTGCCTGTTCCACTAGCTGTTGGAAATTTCAAACAATAGTGGTAAGTGGAACACGCAGCTTTAAATTCATTAAGAAAAGGTCGGCCAAGAAACCCGTTATAAGTCGACTCCTGGTCTACAACCAAGAAATCTACCATTCTCGTTATATTTCTTTCGGGTTCAACGGCCGTTACAAGTTGTACAGCTAATGTTACAATTCCCAACGGTGTTGTCACAGCATTTCCGAAGCCTACGATTCTATGTGTTGTATTCCGAACATAACCCGAATAATCTCCCAGATTATCGAGGGTCTTCTTGAATAAGATGTTCGTGTAAGCTCCGGTGTCCACCAACAGTCTATGGACTCTGGTCCCCATAATCTTGGCGCAGATTACGAGTGAATCATTGTGCGGAGTTAAGACGCCTTCAAGGTCTTTTTCGGTGAAAGTTAATTCTGCCGTTTGCATGATAGATGGCTTAACTCCCATCTCTTGTACTTGGCCAATCGCTCGTAGCTCTGCTTTCCTCTTCCGGTTAGATTCAGGTGGTTGTCCATCAAAACACCCTCCCGCGGGACCTGCGGGTTCCACCATGAACAGATCTTCTACAGGTTGAGCTGGCATATTGGGAACTGGTCGCCCGGGTCTGTTGTTTCTCTGGGATTGACCATCCTCTTCGTCTTCTGAGTTGTTCTCCCGGGCTCTTTTCCCCGGTTGCCTTTTAACGAAATCGGAGAGCTTCCCTTCCTCATAAAATCGCCAGAGTTGCTTAAGCAAATCTCTACACTCACTTGTAAAATGCCCCACACTTTGATGGTAGGCACAATACTTGTTCGGGTTGAGTTTGCCAGTATCCTGACGGATTTTACGTGGTGGGGAAAGCAACTCTCTCTCCTTTACACTCTCATACACAGTATCAACTGATACTGTCAATACTTGGTTCAATTTTTCTTTCAAATCCGATCCTTCGGTGAATGCTTTCATGTTTTTCGGGACCCTGTAGCTTGTCCCGACGGGCTTTTTGTTATTCTCCTTAGGATCAGCTTTGTTCTCCCCTAAATTTGTTTGTAGGGCCTCGTGCATGGAAACGAAAATGCCAGCTTGGTTTCTAAACTCGGCATAAGTCTTTGGGCACTTCAGACGTACCTCCTTCCATAACTTAGACCCTTTTTTCAATCCGGCCATCACAGCGACGATCTTTGTATCTTCGCTCACCGGTTCTCCTTCTAGTAAAACTTTATCGAATCTTTCCATAAACGCCCGGTCAGTTTCATCATCATTTTGCCTTAAATCTGATAGCCGGTGTTTTTGGGAAAGATACGACCCCACCGTTGAAAAGTGAGAAAGAAATTCTCGACTTAGTTGGACGAACGAGTGGATTGACGCCGGCGGCATTGATGAAAACCACTTGTGAACCCGATCGCCCAATGTTAATGGAAAATTCCGGCACTAGGTGGCGTCGCTGGCCCCCACAGAGACCATGTAGTCCGTATACTTCGTTAAGTGGACCCGGGGGTCGGCGATGCCTTCATATTGAATGCTAGCCGGAAATTGAATCTTTTTCTGGATTGGGGCCTTCAAAATATGAGCTGCCAAAGGTGAGGATGGCATGCTGGTCGTTCCCATCCCCCTCTGTTGGTCTAGTTGCCCCTGCATGTTCTCCACAGCCCTCCTTAGGCTTGATAATTCATCAAGAGGTGCCCCCTGACTTGGAGGCTGTTCGGCGAGCAAAGGCATTAACCTTTCTGCTCGTCGCAGTCCCTCGCTTGGAGTGGGCACTTCCTGAGCTTGCCTCCTAATGTTGTTCGCCGCATTTGGCCCTAAGCGTCTGAAGGCTGACTGGGAGAGCCTTTCATGGACTGATGGGCGAGGCTGATCAAAAGTTGCTCGCCCATCATCTGCTCCCCGACGAGCAGCTTCCGGTTGGGGTTGGCTAAGTCTGTCTTGGGCACTGGAACGTGTTGTCCCGTGGCTAGACATAGTTGTTCGTCCGCGACCAGACTCAGCCTGTACTTCTTGTTGGTCGACCACCTTGGCTTTTCCCTTGTTCCGTCTGACTTGGGCACTATCAACCTCTCGCTGTTCGCCCCTAGTGGTCCTGGGTCTAACAACTTCCAGGGACTTGTCCCTTGGCCTTGCTTGTGTTGGCCTAACCTGCTCTTGTTGCCTCTGGAGGGCCTGGAGAGCAGCAATGGTTTTGGCCAACTCGTTGGGGTTGTTCGCCAAAGCCTCCATCTCAGGGGGGAGGTTATGTGTTATAGCCGTATGCTGTGACCTGTTCGCATGTCTCGGGTCACGGTCCTGGTGGTCGGCCGACGTAGCTCGGGTCTGAGATGCTCTTTTCGACAAACGTGATCCTTGGGTCTCTTTCGATTGAGGCATTTCAATTTAAATTACTTTTAAATTTATAAATTGAAGAACACCAAGAACACCAAGAACACTTTTGTTTGTATCTTCAAATATTTCTTGAGATTTCCTTTGAATCTTCAAGTTTTCAACTTGAAGTTCTTGAGTAATCACACTAAACCGAAGGTTCGAACCCTCCTTCTAGCGCCAAATTGTTGGTGAACGAATTTAATCGTAAGGATTAGTGGCTGTTTTAATCCGTTTTTACGTCACCAATCAATAACGTGTGATTGATTACCACCGTAAATGGTAAATCGGGGTTTGGATTTATCGAATTTGTAAATTCGGTAGTCGAAATTGGACTTATTTCGTGTATGTGTGAGTTTGGGTGTATTTGTGTGTATTTTTTAGTCTGAAAATTTGAAAAATTATATGAGTAAGCTGGAGAACAACTATTTATAGAGACTAGCAAGCATGAGGTGTCCAAGACTCTTGGTCTCCCTAGCCTGCATGCTTGACATGTGTCCCTTTGATCTTATCTAAGCTGAATCTTAGTTACAAAGTCTTCTTTGGTCTTATCTCGGACTCATTGTTGTTCGCCTAAGTCGGCTTGATTGATCTTGTTGATTCTCCAACTGAAAGTTGTTCGCCTCTTGAGATTGTACTTTGGAAGTTGCTCGCCTTATGGCTTTGTTCAGCTTGGCGTTGGGATCTTTGTCCTTTGTTCACTTGTACACACCTCCTTGGCTATTTGTTGTATCATGGTTTGGCCAAGTTGTTCGTCATTGATGACTTCACAGTTGGCTCATTCTTGGTCTTGGGCATGAATTCCTGTTCGCCCATTAGTTGTTCGTCGGGGAGTTGTTCGTCACTTTATACACCTCTGAAATTGGTAGATGCACCCCAACTTGATTTTCTTTGTTGATTACCCTTGATTTGAGGTTGGTTCATAATCTTTGATGTAGCTTTAATCCTTGTTCGCCATTTATTGACTTATGTTCGCCTATCAACAGGGCCGTTTCCCGAGAGGTCGCGAATATAAATGTAAGCATTGCGACGGCTTTCGTCCGTCGCAATTACAAAGTTTAAATTTGCGACTGCTTATTCTGTCGCAAATCAGTCAAACGGGTCGCTTCCCGAACGGTCACCTTTAAACGGGTATGTTTTGCGACAGAATTGACCGTCGCAAACTCAAAATTGAAATTTGCGACGACCTTTCCGTCGCAAATGTAGCCGGTTCAAGACCAAGTCGGTGGGCCCTAGATTTTGCGACGGCTTATCCGTCGCAAATTACTATCATTTGCGACGGACTTCCTAAGTCGTCGCAAATTTTCATTTTTTGCGACGACTTACAAAAATCCGTCGCAAATGTTAGTAATTTGCGACGGATATTCTTGCCGTCGCAAAATTCCCGTCGCTAAACTCCATCTTTTTTGTAGTGATTGTGCATAATTTTAGTGGTTTGCTCTTGATTATTTTGAAACATGATTTTATACTTTTATGTGTATTTTGATGATCTAATTTATATTTATATTTTGGGTCTTTTTGGGAGTATGAACTATAAATTTAGGAAGCCCAATGACTTGTATATAGGTTTGGACCATTTTAAGTTGTTGCATACCACACTGAGAGACCCCGTGAAGTCCTAAAATAAGGATTTAAGGGGCCAACAGAATTTTTAATTATCAGATGATTGATTCATAGCTATAATATTTGAAGAAAATTAGCAAGAAATTTATTTACCAAATATGAGCATATTTTATTCAGCTCATATCTTTTATTTAAAGATACAGATTCAACATGAGATTGAAAAAGTAGAACTTAAGTTAAAAAAAAAAGCAAAACTGGACGTGCATACAATAAGAGCGTTGGGAACAAAGGTGAGGATAATTTTCATGAAGATGCCCACTACCATATATATCTAGTTTGTTTATTCCAATTCCAGGGACGTCTAAACTCGTACTTTAATTATTGTTGATTTGATTCATCACGTTTTTCGATACTTGATCTCGGGATTATTTATATCATTTGTTTTACTTGACTACATGCTTGGATACTTAATTTAGATTGATCACCTAAGTTAGATTATCTATGCATATTTTCTAGTTCATATTTCGTAATTTGTAATTGTTGTAAATTTATGGCAATTGGTAGCAGCTAGTGAGTATTTCATTAGGGTGACAATTTTTCCTTTTTCCTTGTATTTAATACTTTTACCGAATTAACTTTAGATCATATCTAGATTGTTCGGTTAAGAAGACTCGTTGAAGAGCTTGTTTCAATTGAATATAATTAAGGGACAAGACCGATAAACATATCTTATTGTTTATTGAGGGATATTAAACCTAGAACATAGCAGAGTAAAAGGTTACATTTAATTGCATGGTTAGAGTCGATTAATGATTGAATTTTATTTGTGATTATTTATTATTTTAGTGTTAGTTTATTGCTTTGTTTTCGGAGTAATACTTTTGACTCACATACAAAAAAATGAGGTTAGATTAAATACAGGTACTATTAGTTGATTGATAAGCTGATATTAAAAGACGTTGAGACTAATGTGTAATTTATATGTCAACTTGTAAAAAGAAAAGCGAGGACTTAGAATTACCTTTGTGTGCCTTAGAAACCCTTGCCTAAAATAAGCACATAATGTGTATGTGCGAACCGCAAAATATACACATTTGAATCATGTATAAAACGTGCACATACTGATCGTACACGAAATTTGCACGGAATGTACATGTACGGATTGCGCACAAAATTTGAACGAAATGTGCAATGTACAGATCGTGCAAAAAATGTGCACATATAATTTATATTTTTTCTATTATAACATTTACGCATAATTATTACATATCAAACATCGAAAAAAATGTACAGCACACATTTTGATACTATAATATCTCATTTACTTTGATCTTTATTTCATTAAACATTCAATTAACAAAGTATATCTTAAATTTAATAACTAGTTAATATTTATTTATTAAAATTTCTTGTGAAATTTTATTAAAATAAACATATAATATATGTTTATATACAAACCACAAACTGTTGCAGTTATCCACTAAAGTTGGCTTGGTCAAATTAACCTAAAAATCAAAAATATTTTCGCAATTTGAGAATCCGTGGATTAAAAATAACATGAATTTGCTAGATATTTCAAATTAATCCAATTTGAACTAGAAAACTAAAACTAGGAATTTGAAATTCATCCATTTGAATATTTTAGTCAAACAAGTGGAGTGAATTTAGGTTGTGAATTTAAAATTCATAGTCCAAATCCCTCTATCCATACACAACCTAAAAGAAATTCTAATTTTTTTTATAAAGATAAGCCCAATAAATTTAATGAACCAAATTTTCAAAGTAGAGATTTATTTCATGGGATGCTCTTCTGATTTGCTACAATGAATAAGGGTGATAATGACATGGTAAAAAAAATCCTTTTGACAAACTCAACTACAAAACCTTCTTCGGTTGCTATAAATCTACACATGTATGAGTATTACGATTAATGCCCTTTTTTTTTTCAGTCCTGAACATCGGGAACACCACACACGTTATATAGTTTTCGTGGTTTGTATATACACATATATTATATATTTATTTTAATAAAGTTTCACAAGATATTTTTAATAGATAAATATTAACAAGTTATTAAATTTAAGTTATACTTCATTTTGTTGGTTGAATGTTAAATGAAATAAAAATTAAAGTAAATGAGATATTATAGTACCAAAATGCGTGTTGCACATTCTTTTCGATGTTTCATATGTAATAATTATGCATAAATGTTATAATAGAAAAAATATAAATAATATGTGCACAATTTTAAACGATCCGTACATTGTACATTTTGTACAAATTTTGTGCATAATGTTTGCACGAAATGTGCATGTACGGATCGTGCAAAAAATGTGCACATGTCAGTTAAAAACGCATTTTGGTACTATAATATCTCATTTACTTTAATCATTTTTTGAATGATTCATACATGCACATTCCGTGCAATGGGGGCCAATGGCGAAAGCTGAGGAAGATAATGAATGAGGAGATGTTTTTGGACCGCAAGCTTGCTGCCAGCCATGGGTTGAGGAGAGACAAGTTCTGGAAGCTGTTCAACTACGTGGATGAATCTTGTGAAATGCGTCCAACCGTGGACGTCGGTGCAGCTGCATTTACTATGAATTTGAACCTGATGTCGTGCAGCCTTTTCTCCATCGAATTCATGGGTTTCGGTTCGAGATCGTGCCAGGAGATGAAAAATTTGATGTGCGACGTGCTAAGATGTGCCGGCAGACCAAATGTGGCCGATTATTTTCCAGTTTTGCAGTGGATCGATCCTCATGGGATCTCCAGGGAGATAAAAGCTCACACGGACAATCTTTTAGGTATTTTCGAGGGGCTAATAGATGAACGGGGTGTGGAGCCGTAGCCACAAAAATGATCTATTTCAAGAACTAATATTTGGAACTGAAATGTTGAGAGATGACATCAAGCATCTTGTCTTGGTAATTACTTACTTGATGCTTATATACATACATTCTGGAATTCGAATTTTCTAATATTAATATATGTATTTTTTCAGGACCTATTCGTGGCGGGGACGGATACAAGTGCAACCACGATCGAATGGGCCATGGCTGAATTGTTGAGGAGCCCTGAAAAGATGTTAAGGCTGAGAGACGAGATCAACATCGTCATACAAGAGAAAGGAGAGATCGGAGAATCGGACATGGGACACCTCCCGTATTTGGGAGCCGTGGTGAAAGAGACTTTGAGGCTTCATCCGCCCGCCCCATTCTTAGTAACTCACAAGGTTGAGGTGGATTTAAAAATAAACGGGTATATATAGTACCCCAAGGGGCGCACGTTCTCGTGAATGTGTGGGTAAGCAGCAGAGACCCCGATGTCTTGGCAGATGCTAATGTATTCATGTCGGAGAGGTTCCTGGCCGATAATTTTTTTTTTTGATCGGTAAATGTTAGTTGTTAGTAGTTAGATTAGTTCACCAAGTCTCCATACACTTCCAGAAATCTCCAAGCCTACCTTATAACTCCCTCCCAATTCGTTCCCAAAGGGAATCAAACCCAGGTCACTCACTAGAGTGAGGAACCCGGTGGCCAGGTGGGCTAAGCCGATAATAATAATATAAATTACATTGGAAAGGATCCCCAGCTCATTCCGTTTGGATGGGGAGAAGGATATGTCCCGGGTATCCACTAGCAAAGAAAATGGTGCATTTGATGCTTGCAATATTTGTAGGCAGATTTGGGTGGAGAGAGATGAAATCGAATATGGATATGGATCACAAGTTCAGCCTTACTCTGCATAAGGCCGTGCCTATGGAGGCTTTCCCTTTGAAGCTATAATTTGAGGCTTCATCATTTTCTTATATTATATGCATCCTTGTTGACTTGATAATGGACACCCAATCTTTTTTATTAGTTATTTATTTTTTTCCTAGATCATTGGAGTTGCCGATATTGAGTTCTTGTTTCCACTTGACAAATGTTGTGAAACCAAGATAAAGTGTCCTTGTTTAATTAATTGGAATTGTAGACTTGTAGTCCATTTTACATAATTAATTTAACCAATTGATAATTTTGTGGAAAGTTGTTAATTCTGTTTTAGCAAAAATTGTAAAGATTATTGAATGGATATGATAACAGCCCAACAAAACACACAACAAATTTGTAGCACAACAGATATCCAAACATCACCAAAATTTCTTGAATAATAAATTAACCACATTTGAGTTAATAACTATTTGCAAGTCTCGGTTTATAAATGAGAGTATTATGCCATTACCGCATAACAATATTGTATTAATTGTATTTAAATATAATTGTGTCAACGTAGATTAGTTTTATACTAATAATTTTTTTGGGATCTGATTCATACTTACCACATTAAGTTAAACATTGTACATTTAGGATTAATTATTTTACGTATTGTAAAAATGTAAAACCAGTGTATTTCACTTCTTAGTATCATTATAATGTACTCCCTCCGTCCCGATATTATCTACACACTTAAAACGGCACACATTTTAAGAAAAATTAATTTTTAATAAAGTAGTGACATATGGGTAAATATGTGTATATTATTGTTATTGTGCACATAAACCAATGTGTCCTACTTTAGAGTGTATAAATAATTTTGGGACGGATGAAAAATGAAAGTGTGCAAATAATCATAGGACGGAGGGAGTATTAATTAAGTATATCATTAGACTCACTTATTATTATTAATTGGGGGGAGAGGGGTACAACTACACTTATTGGCGCACCCATGATTGCTCGATAAATGGGGGATCAATGGATTCCGAAATCGGGAAATAGTCGGCCAACTTTAGGCAGCCCGAGCATCTCAACACAATCGATACGAATTCCTTCATCTCATATGTAATAATTACACGTAGATATTATAATAGAAAAATATAAATGATATGTGCACATTTTTTGCACGATCCGAACATGCACATTCCGTGTAAATTTCGTGCACATCAATATGTTCACGTTTTACACATGATCTAAATGTCTACGTTTTGCGGTTCGTACATACACATTATGTGCTTATTTTAGTAAGTTAATAATGTTTCAAAATATAATTTAATAGGTGGTTGAATATATAAATTATATTAAGTAGTCATTAGATTTAAACTCTTTCAAAAAAAAAAAAATTGTTTATCAAATAATACATGAAATTAGTTAGCTTTTAGAATTAGTCTTAATTTTATATCCTTTATTTTGTATTAATTGTATTTAAATATAATTGTGTCAACGTAGATCAATTTTATGCTAATATTTTTTTTTGAGATCGATTCGTACTTACCACATTAAGTTAAGCATTGTACACTTAGCATTGATTATTTTACATATTGGAAAAATGTAAAACCGATGTATTTCACCACTTTTTCTTCTTCTTCTTATTATTATTATTATTATGTATTAAATATGTATATCATTAGTTTGATCGATAGACTCACTTATTATTATTAATTGGGGAGAGGGGGTGCAACTACACTTATTGACGCACACATGATTCCTCTATAAATGGGGGATCAATGGATTCCAAAATCGGGAAATAGTCGGCCAACTTTAGACAGCCTGAGCATTTCAACACATTCGATATCAATTCCTTCATCTCATATGTAATAATTACACGTAGATATTATAACAAAAATATATAAATGATATATGTACATTTTTTGCACGATCCGTTCATGCACATTCCGTGCAAACTTCGTGCACATCAATATGTTCACGTTTTACACATGATCTAAATGTATACGTTTTGCGGTTCGTACATATACATCATGTGCTTAATCTGGACACTTTTTATTAAAGTTTCGAAAGCTGTTCAACTACGTAGATGAATGATGTGAAATGCGGCAGGTCGTGGACGTCGGCGCAGCTACTTTTTCTACGACTTTGAACATGATGTAGTCCAGCCTTTTCTCCATCGAATTCGCGGGTTTCGGTTTGAAATCATGTCTGGAGATGAAAATTTTGATGTGTGATGTGCTAAGATGCGTTGGCAGACCAAACGTGGCCGATTATTTTCCAGTTTTGCAATGGATCGATCCCCATGGGATCTCCAGGGAGCTAAAGGCTCACACGGACAAGTTTTTAGGGTTTTTCGAGGGGCTAATTAATAGATGAACGGGTGCGGAGCATTGGCCACAAAAAATGATCTGTTGTAAGAACTAATATTTGGAACTGAAATGTTGAGAGATGACATCAAGCATCTTCTCTTGGTAATTACTTGATGCTTATATATATACATTATGGAATTCAAGTTTTCTAATATATACATGTTTTCAGGACCTATTCGTAGGGGGGCGGATACGAGTGTGACCACGATTGAATGGGCCATGGCCGAATTGTTGAGGAGCCCCAAAAAAATGTCAAGGCTGAAAGACGAGATCAACATCGCCATACAAGAGAAAGGAGAGGTTGAAGAATCGGACATAGGACGCCTCCCGTATTTGGAGGGCGTGGTACTCAAGATAACATTAATTTGAGTCCTGTTTACAAATCTGCTAATATAATTTCTAATGAAAAGTAACTGCTACTTAATAAACTCCTAACTATAGCACTTTAGTAAAAATTATAAGCGCGACTTCTCCCGCTGTGTGTAATATTCGTGCAATTATACTTCTTCCGGCCCATTTGCCTTTGAAATCACGTTAATTGAAAAATCATGGAAGCAATAAGTTGACTTTTTTTTATAGGAAGCAATAAGTGGACTTTGAATTCGAGATTTTTACCAAAATGAAGAAAGTAGAAAGCAACATTTGGGATGAAAAAGGGCGGGCGAGAGACGGGTATTTAGATATTCATACCCGCTCCATTTGTCAAATCGTGCGATGCGGCTCGACTACAGGGGTATTTTAGATATATATATTTTTTTAAATAATACATAATTTATTTTAAAATAAAAAAAAATATATAATTTATTTATTGTTATTTTATATATATCAATAAAAAAATATTATATTAAAATATAAAATGGGGTACGGATTTTTAATCTTTGAGCAACTTGCTTAATTCGTTTATACCTTTGGGCCCACATCATCTCATTTAACTCTCCCTGCGAATAGATTTGATAAAAAAAAAAAATTCAAGGCCCATTTTCTGTTTAATTTCGATCTCATATTTTTAATTTCATCAGCCCACTCTCGAAAAATATATTAACAACAGCAGAGTTCATTGTTAAATAGTTTGAAAAATAGGTAATTGCTTTTAGTGAAAAATCATTGTTTTGAATAATAAAGAAATGAGCACACTTTTAACTTGGTGCAAATATAGATGATTGGGTCCATTAACAAAAAAAAGGACAAAGAGAAAGGGCTTGCAATAGATTATTTTTGTAGTATTAAATATTGAAACTTTTTCTCCTGAACTCAAGGTTAATGTCTTTTAGTTTGTTGAGATGGGTTAGTTAGATTCCATTTGGTCGATCTTATGAATTATTTTAAATTAAAAAAATATACGTTGATCGAGAGCTAAAACATGCATGTGGAAATTTACAAAAAAAAAAAAAAAAAAAAAAAAAAAACAAAAAACAAAAAAACATGCATGTAGCATGAATAAAATATATTTATATTTTTTATATTAATCTAATAAATTTGATTTTTTAAATGCTAAAACTAAACATGTTACATTTTAAAATTTATTTAAAAATAATATAAAATAAATCAAGAAAGGGTGGATTGGACCCCGCGGGTTCGAGTCCATTAAAATTTTGAAAGGGCGAATCTTGAGATTTGTCAATCCCGTTTAGATTCATCTCATAACCATCCCTACGTTTTGATTAATTCTTTTGTGATTAAATGTGGAATTATTTCAAAAATCTTGTAAATGAAATCCAAAATATTTTTAGATACGCATTGTCTGTCAGAAGCGTCTTTATTAATGATTTTATGTTTTGAGCACCAAATAGACATAGCATTAAGTGTATTGACAAAAGATAGAGTTGTATTGATAAAATATTGGACTCTTATCCTTATAAACTCTGGGACGAAAAGAAATTCTAATGGGCTGAAAATTGATAAGAAATTAATTAGCCCATTTTATTTCCTTTTCACTCATCTACGAACACAATCCTCTTCTTGATTTCTATTTTTTATTTGGCTTCACCAAAATTTAAGAACGTGATTTTCTTTTAAGAATTCTTTATGCCCATGTTATTTGCACTAGCCATTGGGTTAAATACCCTACCCAGCTGAAGACACTCCCTGATGGATGAATACACTACCCTCTTCATTCCTAATATGCCCATTTCATATCTACAAACACTACCCAAATATCTCATATATAATAATTCCTGACGAAAGAAAAGAAGTCGCGCCTCCTCTTCTCTCCGCCGCCCCAATACGTCGCCGCCACTTGTACATCGACGCCGCCCCAATCTTCATCGCTGCCGCCCAAAAATTAAGAATTCATATGTTTTCGAAAATAAAACATGAAAATTTGGAAAAAAATTGACAAAAACTTTCGAACACACGTGTTCGGAAATCTTTTTCGAAAATGGAACAAGTTTTTGGATTTTTTTTTCGAAAAAAGTCTAAAATTTAGAATTATTTTTTCGAAATTTGTGTTCAAAATCGGTGAACCAGAATCGAACACACATTTCGGATTTTTTTTTTTCCGAAAACTACCTAAAATTTCGATTTTTTTCTTTCCAAAATGAGTGTTCAAAACCGACAAACCAGTGTTGAACTTAAATGTCGCAATTTTTTGAAATTTTAACACTCAATATGA
This sequence comes from Ballota nigra, assembly GCA_947034835.1. NCBI lineage: Eukaryota > Viridiplantae > Streptophyta > Magnoliopsida > Lamiales > Lamiaceae > Ballota > Ballota nigra. The sequence continues at coordinate 100,284,129 of OX344724.1, read as the reverse complement.
TCAACCAACAACAACATTAGCACACCCATTCTACTTAATACTCTCAAACAACAAAGAAATGCATAAAACATCCTAAATACAACAAACATAATCATATTCAATATTTAAAAACCCCGTCTCTTCAAAAAATATGAATATTTACATATATGTGATTAGGGCTTGGAGTATTCACCATCTCGAGTACATATGCGTTCAATAAATTATACAACCCACATATTTGCGTTTGTGATTCTTCAAATTCATAGAATTCAAAGTTTATTTCGTTTTTATCGAACATGTGCATGTGTTTCGACCAAATATGGTATAAAAATTGGGGGAGTGTATTTAGTACATGTATTTTGAAGGAAAATCAATCAAGGACATTATTGACATTTCTTATGTATGAGTTTATAATTAAAATTATAGGATAGTGTATTTAACCAATAGGGAAGTGCAAATAACCGTGGCCATTCTTTATTCTTAGTCTTTTAAAAATTATTCTACATAGATTAATAAGGATAAGAGCCCAATCTTTTATCAATACAACACTATCTTTTATCTATCTTTTATCAAGGCCCAGGTTATTTGCACTAGCCTCTATGTTAAAGACACTAATTGGATGAATACACTAATTTTTTTTCGAATTTTTTACAGTTTTCGAACATTTTTTTCGAACATAATGAAATGAACAATATTTCGGAAAAAAAAATCGAATTTTTTGTTTATTTTCGGAACTTTTTTCCGAAAATGCTGCAAATTTTCGGAAAAAAAAGTAGTGTATTTATTCAGGTAGTGTATTTAACATAGAGGCTAGTGCAAATAACCGTGGTCTTTTATCAATGTTTTCGGCCCATTCTCTAATAATTAGAAGTGAACCTTGAATTGTTAAATTATATTTTAGACGGACTCAATTTTCATAATTTTATTTTGGATGGTTCAGCTTATTAAATTAACTTAAAGACATTTTTATATGTATATGTTATTGTTTTGGTCCAGCCCAGTGCCACCCTCGTATAGACCCGCCCATTAAATTGGACTATGCGTATTAATTTAACATCAATTTTCAAGAAAATGTATATTTTTGTCCTTTAATTTTTGTTAACTTTGTACTTTTGAATTTCATCCTATAACTTATAAAAATTGTGTTTTTTGTCCTATAACCTTCTATACCAGGTAACTCTTTCGGTAATTTAATCCTATAACTTTAAAAAAAGTGGTGCCATGTCAGCTTGACGAGAAGAATTACCTAGTGCAGCAGGTAACAGGACAAAAAATACAATTTTTTGTAAGTTACAGGATTAAATTCAAAATTCTAAAGTTAACAGGACGAAAACCAAATTCAATCAAAGTTAAGGGATAACAAGTGTATTTTCCCTCCATTTCGAGACCAAAAAAATGCCTAGAACTAACTCAATCATAGTCAATATGGTACTAAATATAACTGCCCACAAGAAGTCAAGAACTGTGTACAATAAAAAAATGAACTCATATTCACATTTGAGAGCGAAAAATTAGACCTCCCTAAATTGAGTAAAGCATTTGTTATCACACACTCGACTTTACACCTTAGTGCATCACTTTTAGTTTATTTATCACATAATGGAAGCACTTTTCTAATTTATATATTACTCCCTCCGTCCACGAGTAAGTTTCCCATTTCTTTTTGTTGAATGGTTTAAGAAAGTGTATTTGTTTATTAATATATGGTGGGCCACATGTTGACTTTTGGGATAAAGTAATGAATAGTGTTGAAAAGTAAAGTGAATGAGTGGCATTTTTTGTAATATTGTGTAAGTTTGAAGGTTAAAGTTTATATATAATAGAGTGTTGTTATTTCCATTTATGGAATGGGAAACTTACTCGTGGACGGCCCGAAAAGGAAAGTGGGAAGTTTACTCATGGACGGAGGGAGTATGTAACAATTTTAAATTAATAACACTTTCAAGTAACACTTTTGCATAGGTAACATGATTAGTGTGATAATTGATAGAAATTCATGTGCTTTATTTTAATATTTGGATAGGATTCCATGCATTGTTATACTAAAATAACTAATTGCGCTTTATTTAGGTAAATATATTATTTTGTTATTTTTTCTAATTGAAACTTGAGGATTTTTGAAACAAAACACATGCTTAGCTATTATTGAGGTCAATTGAAAGAGTGACTTGAAAAGAAATTGAGATCAAAAGTGGAATGAGTAAAATACGAGGAAAAGGAGAAAAAATAAAGGTGAGCTACTTAATATTAGGCTCAGGCATAATACCGTCCTATCTTTTGTTAATATCCAGGGTCAGCTATTAGGGGGAGCAAGGTGATCTCTTGCACAGGGCCCCCAATTTATGAGGGCCCCACTTTTTAGTGTCTAGTTTTTTTTTTTTTTTTATATATATGTATTTTAAAAAAATATATATAATCCATTAATCCTTAAGTTTTTCAAAGTTAAAGCTACTTAAGTATTACTTGCGCAGTACCATGTCACAGGAAATACTTAATGGACATGCTTTGGTGGCGATCGAGGATGATATTTTAGAGAAAATTGATTATGAGGACTTGACTGATGAATTTGCTTCAAAAAATGTTCGGAGGACGAAACTTTTTAAATGATACTTTTGTAAATTAATTACTTTTGTTAATATATTGAAAATATGTGTTTAATGAAGGATCCCATTTTTTATTTCGCGAGGGCCCAAAAAATATCCGAGACTGCCCTGTTAATATCCTCATCCATAAAAGGTTCAGAGAAAAAAAATTCGAATAACTTGATAAATTTTGAATTTTTTTTTTCTAAAATACAAAAAAAAAGAAAAACACTAAATATATACATTTTGTTATTTTGACCCTTCATGAATTTTTTTCCGAATATTTTTTGGTTGAAGTGTATTTACAAAACAGTATATAACCTGGGCCTTAATATTCAGTATAGTGGAAGCAAATTTCGTTAGCCCATATAGGTTGGAATTACGGAGAAGAATTACCAAGGCGTCACATTTGTCCAAACTAATGAAGAAAAAAGGTTGCACCATTTTTAATCTTGGACCCACGCCTATATCACTTCACCTCCACAACCGTGCTTTATTCTCCAAGGGACCCACACCATCCAAGGAATTGGAAGAAGTGTCCATTATTAATATCTCACAGCGATTTTATACATTTAAACATCAGCACCATTTTTAAATCTTGGACACGCCTATATCCTTAAACACTAGCTCCTGGGACAAATTGAACAAAATTAAGCCCAACAAATTTAATCGATTAAATTTTCTAAGTAGAGATTTATTTCATGGGATGCTATTCTGCTTTGCTGCACTGAATAAGGATGATAATGACTTGGTAACAAAACCATTTGGACAAACGCAACTACAACACCTTCTTCGGTTGCTATAAATCTCCACATGTATGATTATTATGATTAGTGCCCAGTTTTTCTGGAAATTCTTTGATGGGCTCTTTCCACAAAACAATGGAATGATCCATTCACTATAAAAAAATAAAAAATTGTCTACAAAAAATTTCCAACAAAAAAATTCGTAGTAAGAATTGCCTACAATTTGCCTACGAAATTTGCTAATTATAAAAGCTTCTACATTTCTCAACCTAGAAACAACTTTGTTGGTGATCAATATTTATCGAGTGGATTAGTGACTGTTTAATTTCGGTTTAAAGATCATCAATCAATTACGTGTGATTGGTTACCACCGTAAATGGTAAATCGAGGTTCGGGTTATGAAGTCGGATATACGAAAGTCGAAATCGAAATAATTTCGTATGTGTGCACGTTTAGGTGTGTTAGTGTGTGTTTGGGAGTGTTTATGAATTTGAACTTGTATTTCTTAAGCTGGAGAGCAACTATTTATAGAGACTAGCAAGCATGAGGTGTTCCTGACTCTTGTTCTCCCTAGCCTGCATGCTTGACATGTGTCTCTTTGACCTTATCTAAGCTGAATCTTAGTTACAAAGTCTTCTTTGGTCCTATCTCGGACTCATTGTTGTTCGCTTAGGTCGGCTTGGCGGATCTTGATGATTCTCCAACTGAAAGTTGTTCGCCTCTGGAGATTGTACTTTGGAAGTTGTTCGCCTTTTGGCTTTATTTAGCTTGGCTTTGGGATTTTAGTCCTTTGTTCACTGGTACACACCTTAACTGTGTTGTATCATAGTTTGACCAAGTTGTTCGTCATTGGCGACTTCACAGTTGACTCATTCTTGGTCTCGGGTCTTAATACCTGTTCGCCTATTAGTTGTTCGTCGATGGAGTTGTTCGTCATTTTATACACCTCCCGGATTGGTAGATGCACCACAATCCTGATTTTCTTTGCTCAAGCCCTTAATTCTTGATCGCTCCATGCTGGATGATGTTCGCCTATCAACAATGCCCCCTATCCTGACTAGATGTTGCTTCAGACGAGCAACTTTATGGCGAGCAACTGTAGTTAGGATATTGTTCTGGTCAAGACTTGGACGAACAACATCTTTGTGGCGAGCAATATCGTGGCGTCCGTTTCGTCTTCCCACGATCTGGGGAGATCACGAAGATGACGCCAGCGCAATGATTGCGCGCCGTTCACGCGCGAGCAGTCCCGAGGCCACGCGCCCCTATAATTGCTCATAGGTCCTTCGACTTTTAGTTTGGCTCGGAATTGACCTCTTTTTCTCATAATTCAGTCCCTGAATTTTTAGGAAATTAGGCCTTGGACCCCGTTTTTGCTTGGGGTATAAATAGTGGGAAAACTGAAATTTTTCCCACTTTTCCTTTTCTTACTACAGTGCTCCGGCGATTTCCTCCTCCCTCCGGCGATTCCAAGCTTTCCGACGTCCGTCCTCCAGCATTTGGCTTCAAATTTCAATTCCCAGGTAGTTACTCTCTTTTTTCTCCATCTTTTTCTCTACTTTTTCTCTCGAAAATTCCTTTTGCCGCCGTGTGGATCCGAGCGCCACCGTCTTTTCCGGGAAAGCGCCGCCGTCTGCAACACTCTCTACCGCCGCTTGGATTTTTCTCTCCCTCCTATGTCTTCGCATTCGAGCAACAAAACTGAGGAGACCCTAGATCCCCTTTTCCCAACTGTTGTTTACGATCCACAACCGGTTGAAGTTTCTTCAGCGTCGAACACTCACGTGGATTCAGTTGTTCGCTCTGTGGAAAACACTAGTGCGGGCCCATCTGAGAGAGAACTGACAGTTGTGGCGAACAACAATTTGAACGACGACTCTTCGTCTTCCGCTGAATCTGAAGATCCAGGTCTTGACGAACTCACCCGCGAGTTCTTGGAGGGTATTAACTTCCCATCCCCAAAGATGTTGGAAAATGAGATTCCAACAGGAGTTGCTCGGCCATTCGAATGGCAAGCATACGCTGAGGAGTATGCGAACAACTTTCCTCGCCCACAGAGGCAAATTATGGACAAGGTGAAAACTGGATACCAGGCGAGCAAGATCAAAAGTGTTGTTCGCGAAGATGAACTGGACTCTATCCGTAGGGACTATAAAATTCCATATGATATTCACATGTGGGCCCCTCGGAGAAAGGAAAGGGCTGATCGCCCACCCCCAGGATGCACGGCGATCAACATTCACACCTTGATCGCCGGATTAAGGCTGCCTCTTCCACCCATTGTTGGTCGATTCCTGGAGGCGACCAACTTGGCCATCACCCAAATTACTCCAATTGGGTGGATGAATCTCCTAGGCTCCATGTGCTTGTTCGCCTTGGAGGGGTACGTTGATCGGCTTACTGCGGAAGAGATCAACTACCTGATGACAATTACAAAGTGCCCCCTAGGAGAAGAAGGTTACCACTATCTCAAGGCCAGAACTGGGCTAAAAATGGTGGAAGATGTGCCGAACAAGGTTTACAACTGGAAGCAACACTTCTTCTTCATTGGGGGTGATTGACAAGCATCTTCTGGTCCACACGGCGGTCCTGGACGAATAAATTCTCCAGCAGTTTATGGAAAACTGAAACGTAAGTTCTCTTCTTGCTCGCCTTTGGGCTAAGTTGTTCTAATTTAACTTTTCTTGTTTGTTCGCAGGCCCTCGTCTACCCAAGTGGGATTCGGAAGAGGAGGAGTTGAGCCCCGAGTTTCTATTTACTTCGTGCTTGGTTGGCCTCCGCAATAGGGCAGATAGGACTATTGACTATCTTTGCCGAGCAAGGTGTCAAAGAGCTGCTCGCCTTTTGACATACCCACACCATTTGGAGGCCCAGGTCGAGGTGCCCCCAGGTATGAAAATTTCTAAATTTTGGATTCAAGCTTTGTTCGTCATTGAGTTTCCTAACTTGCTCGTCTAACTTTCTTTTTTTTTTTTTTTTTTAGCCGAGCAAGTGACAGTTGTCGTTCCTCTCTCTTACGCCCTCCTTGAGCAAAGGGTCCTTGAAATGGCGCCGCCAAAAGGGAAGAAAAGGAGAGGTGATCCCTCTCAAAAGGTGCTCGCCATGACGAACAAGCCCGAGGGGGCTAGAGTTCCAAGACAGGCTGCCCCCCTATTCAAATCCATTCTCCTCCCATTTCCCCTCCTCGTGGGGGGAAAAGGTAGACGGGACTCCATTGTCCCATGATGTCCCTGACAAGGGGAAGAAGAAGGTGGGCTCGAGCCATGCTCGCCCTGAAGGGGACGTTGTACGCCGTTCATCCGTAGAGCCCACGGAGATGTCTGGCAAAGCGAGCAAGGACATAGGCTCCCCCCGAGGCCCAGAGGACATTACATACTTAGGCCGGGATGAGCAAAAATTCTCTGAGTAAGTTCTTACTTTCTTGCCGAACAAGTTTCTCCTTTGCCAAATTTTCCAAGTGTTGACCTTCTTTTTTGTTCGCAGATACCGGCCCAGCGATTACCTAGGGCGAGCAGACCTGGTTCACCAGTTTTCCTGCTCTAAGACCCCGGCGAGCATCCGTGACATTCCGGATGAACATGTTCGTCGAGCAACTGAAGTTATTGCTCGCGCTTGGTCGCGGCCGCTGAACAAAGCCGTCCTCGCCCAGGGCCCCATTGATAATTTTCACCTATCAATGGTCCAATCTGCCAACTCCCTTGTCTCCGCTCAAAGGGGAATGGCTCAAGTTGCCGAGCTAGAGGAGACTGCTCGTCATCATGCCGCCTCCATTCGCAAGCTTACCGAGGAGAAGAAGAAACTGGCGAACAATTTCAATGGCCAGATTGCTCGCCTAAAGGATCAATTAAAGCTGGCCAACGACCTGGAGAAGAAGCGCATCGAGGACTATCAGCTTGTCTCTGGTGAGCTTAAGGATACAAAGGCCGGGCTACTTTCCTCTATAGCTGTGTTGGACGAAGAGAGGAAGAAAAGGGAAGAAGCCGAAGAAGAACTTGCTCGCCTGAAGGAGCAAATGTCTGAGATGCTCTCCAAGGAAGAAGCCGAGAAAAAATTTCGAGCTCGGAGTGGGCCTATCTCAAATTTGGGCTACATCCGCGCCTACGCGGATGGCATCCGTATGGCCGATGCCTATGATCACAAAGATATGGTGGAGGAGATGGCCAAAGATCTGAACATATTCCTCGACAACTACCCGCCACCGAACAACATTGAGGTCCAGCTGGCGGATTTGGATGTGCTAGGGGTCAAACTCGATAAACTTGACCCCAGCATCATCATCACTGATCCTCCACCGATTGTTGATGACGGCAAGCAAGGAGAGGAACCGGCTACTGTGGGCGAGTAAAATGCCGAAGAAACTGAGTGGAAGGCTGCGGAGGACTTGGCTAAAGATTTAATTGTGGAGCCTCCTGCCGAGCAAATTCAAGAGCCTCCCTCCACCGAGCAGCAATAGTTTTAGGAGTTAGTCTTTTTGTCTTCTTTTGTAATAGTTGTTCGTTCCTTTTTTGTAGTACTTGTGGCTACTTTCAGCTTGTACTATCTTTTGGGCTTAAAAGCCTTTGATTTCATGGAATGTCTTTCTCATGTTCGCTCATTTTCTTTATATGTTAATTGCCTTTACATTTTTGTCAATGCCTTTGCAATTATAACATATAGTATTGGGCCTTTGTTCGAATTGAACTTTGCCTTTAGTGGAATCAGGGTTTAGCCTTCGGTTCTGTTCATTTTAAAAAACGAACAACCTTTAAATGGCTTTGGTCCTTAGGTTCTGTTCATTTTAAAAAACGAACAACCTTTAGGTGGACTTGTACCTCGAGCTTTGGACTTTTCCTCTTTGACGAACAACTATTATATTTGCATTCATAAAAAATTACAAGTGTTGTAAGACTGCTCGTCACTAACATATACAAATCGACGAACAACTTTAAACACTAATCAAAACATGCTCGCTTATAATATTTTTGCCAAGCAACTTTATCTAAAAAACAAAAGATGAAACAGCACCAGACTATACAATGCGCCGAACAACTTTATATTCTATACTTAACAAAATTTTCAAAAAATTAGGCAAGTTTTTAGTTTGCCTTACTTGGTTCACTGGCCCCCCAAGACATTTGTTCGCCCAATCAAGAACTTGTTCGTCTTATTGATAGTACTTCTTTAGATGTACGGCGTTCCAGGAGTATTGGGCCGGCTTGCCTTCCATATCTTCGATATCGTATACGCCATTAACGAATTTTTCCGTTATACGATACGGGCCCTCCCAAGTTGGTCCCAATACACCTGGAGGTTGGGCGAGCAACTTTCTTAGAACCAAATCTCCAACTCTGAATTCCCTAAGTTTAACATGGGAATTATAGTAGCGTTCTGCTCGCTGCTTATAGGTAGCATTTTTTAGCTCGGCACTCAGTCTTTTTTCCTCGAGCAAATCTATTTCAGCAGCCAGAGCATAGTTGTTCGCCTGCTCATCAAAGTTGGTCGTCCGGAATGTATTGGTCTTTAACTCGATGGGTATTACAGCTTCTGTTCCGAAAGCCATTGCAAAAGGTGTCTCTCCGGTGCTTGACCTGGGAGAAACTCTGTATGCCCATAAGACTTCCGGAAGCTCTGTTGACCAACTGCTTTTGCTTTCCGCTAGCCGTACTTTTAACGTATGCTTGATGATTTTGTTTACGGCTTCGACTTGTCCATTTGACTGGAGATGATAGGGCGTAGAGTAATGTTTCTTGATCCCCCATTTTGTACAGAAATCTCTCAACTCTTTTCCATCAAACTGCGGACCATTGTCTGTCACGATGGTTTGCGGAATTCCAAAACGACAGACAATGTTCTTCCAAATGAAGTTGATCATTTTCTGTTGCGTGATTTTCAACATGGCCTCTGTTTCTGCCCATTTTGTGTAATAGTCGACTGCCACAACGGCAAATCGAACTCCTCCAACTCCTGCTGGGAAGGGACCAATAATGTCCATTCCCCATCTAGCAAAAGGCCATGGGCTATAAACCGATATGAGCTGTTGAGCCGGGGTATGAATGTTTGGTGCAAAAATTTGGCATTGGTGGCAAGTCTTTGCTTTTTTTATTGCATCCTGGAGTAAAGTCGGCCAGTAATAGCCTTGTCTGATAGTTTTGTACGCCAAGGCTTGCCCCCCAGTCTGATTTCCACATACTCCGGCATGTATTTCTTCGAGTATTGCTCGTCCTTGCCCCCTAGGCAAACATTTGAGAAGTGGGAGTGATATTCCTCTTTTGTAAAGTTGCTCGCCTACCAGAGTATATCTGGCGGCTTGCTTAATTAGCTTGGCAGCTTCAAAAGAGTTATTTGGTCTTTGCCCACTTTTCAAGTATTTGACTATACTTGTTCTCCAGTCTTCTTCTTCACTGGCTTGATCATTTAGTTGGTTGACATTATAACTTGTTGTTGATGGGTCATTCATCTTCGTTATTATAATGTCTGCCAACTCTGCAGGTCCTTCGCTTATTGCTAGTCGGGCCAATGCATCTGCTTGAGTGTTGCTCGTCCTTGGGATTTGTTCAATGAATACTTGATCTAACAAGGACATCAGGTGAGCAACAATCCGTTGATATTCGATCATAAGGCCGTCCTTCGCCTCGTATTCACCTCGGACTTGATTCACAATCAATTGTGAGTCGCCGAATATTTACAATCGTCTGACACCTACTGCAAGGGATAGATGGAGACCAGCAATGAGAGCTTCATACTCGGCTTCGTTGTTGGTTGCCATAAAGCCAAATCTGATTACCGAAGTGAATACTTGTCTGCCTGGACTAATTAGAACCACTCCCGCCCCCGAAGCTATGTTAGTCGAAGATCAGTCAACATAAAGATGCCAGGGGTGATCAAGTCCTCTCGTCGGATCTGGTGGGAAGGTTAGTTCGACTATAAAGTCGGCTAACGCTTGCCCTTTGATCGTTGTTCGAGGAGCATAGGTCACCCCGAATTGGCTAATCTCCAGTGACCACTTTAATAGACGACCAGCTGTGTCGGGGCGATGGAGAATTTGTCTGAGAGGGAAAGTTGTTAGAACTTCAACTTGATGATCAAAAAAATATGGCCGTAACTTCCTTACACTCATGACAAGTGCGTACGCCAACTTCTCAGTTGGGGAGTATTTGATCTCCGCCTCATGCAAAGCTTGGCTGACGTAGTAGATAGGTTGGTGGAATTTGCCGTCTTCCCGTACCAGAACGGAGCTGATGGCCACTTCTGACGCTGCCAAGTATAAATATAGCTTTTCTCCTGGGACGGGTTTTGATAGGATTTTTACATCTCCCAGGTAGTCTTTGAGTTGATCGAACGCCTTTTGACAGTTGTTAGTCCATGTGAACTGTCCTTTCTTGATGGCTTCAAAGAATGGACGGCATTTGTCCCCCGATCTGGATATGAACCGATTCAATGCTGCTAGACATCCCGTGAGTCTTTGCATCTCTTTTATTGAACGTGGCGGTTGCATATCCACAATGGCTTTAACTTTTGTTGGGTTAGCCTCAATTCCCCGTTGACTAACAAGATGACCCAAGAACTTGCCTGAATGAACTCCAAAGCTGCTCTTCTTTGGATTCAGCTTCATGTTGTAGTGTCGAAGAATTTCGAACACTTGGGTCAAGTGTTGGAGATGGTCTTCTTTACGGGGACTTTTGACTACGATGTCATCGACGTAGACTTCCACTGTATCTCCAATTTGCTGGTCGAACATTTTGTTCACCAGTCTTTCATAAGTTGCTCCGGCGTTGATGAGGCCAAAGGGCATTCTCTTCCAACACAACAAGTTTTTGTTTGTATAAAATGCTGTGTTCTCTTGATCGTCTGGATGCATTGGAATTTGATGGTACCCGGCAAAGGCATCCATGAATGTTAGCATTTCATGACCTGCAGTGCTGTCCACCAACTGATCAATGTGAGGGAGTGGAAAGTTGTCCTTCGGGCATGCTGCATTCAGATCTGTAAAGTCTATACATAGCCTCCAGGTCTCGTTTGGTTTCCTCACAAGGACCGGGTTTGCTACCCATTGTGGACAGAGTGCTTGTCGAATTAGGTCATTGTCTAACAACTTCTTTACTTCTTCATTTAAAGCCTGATACTTGTCCGGGCCGTATTTCCGTCGTTTTTGATGGACGGGTCTCTTTGCATGGTTGATGTTTAGCTTGTGGCAAGCATGCTTCGGATCTATTCCCACCATGTCTGCGTGAGACCAAGCAAAGACATCTAGATTTTTACAGAGGAATTCTTTCATTCGGGATCTGTAAGGCTCGGGGAGCTCAGATCCTATGTACAATTCAAGATCCTTGTTTTCAGGATTAACTTTGAACATTTCTAGTTCTTCAACTGGAGTTGCTCGTCGTTTTTGTCCTTTCCAACGAGGGTCAAGTACTGGTCCCTCTGGATTGAAATCATTTTCGATGTTCATGGGCTCTGCTCCCAGGTGGGGTTCTAGATCGTCTGTTGGTTCTGAGCCATTGTTGTTAGCCAAAACCTGGCCCTCCAAGTCACTTATTGGACGTTGCTCGTCACCACCCATGTGTTGTTCGCCAGGTGGGAGTCCTCTCTGGGTGGTGATGAGTTGTTCGTCCAGCACTTGCTCGTCCAAATGTTGCTCGTCCGTATCCATGTGATCACCTTCAATGTCCATCATGTTCTCCAATATCGATGGTTTATCAATTGGATAGCTAGTGGTATCTTCCATCATGGATACTTGTGCATGTTTTGCTTGCAGTTGTAAGAGGCATTCCCGAGCCTTTCTTTGATCTCCTTTAATTGTGCCTGCTCCACTTGTTGTTGGAAACTTCAAGCAATAATGGTAAGTTGAACAGGCAGCTTTAAATTCATTCAAAAAAGGTCGACCAAGGAACCCGTTATAGGTTGATTCCTGGTCTACAACCAAGAAATCTACCATTCTAGTAATATTCTTTTCGGGTTCTTCGATCGTTACAAGTTGTACAAGCAAAGAAATTTCTCCCAACGGGACTGTTACTGCATTTCCGAAGCCTAGGATTCGATGGTTTGAGTCCCGGATATGGGCTGAAAAGTCCCCAAGTTTATCAAGTGTGCTTTTGAACAAGATGTTGGTATAGGCTCCAGTGTCTACCAACAATCTATGGACTCGAGTCCCCATGATCTTTACGCAGATTACGAGCGAATCGTTATGTGGAGTCAAAATTCCTTCTAAGTCCTTTTCGGTGAAGGTCAGTTCTGCTGTCTGCATGATAGATGGTTTGACCCCCATTTCTTGGACTTGATCGATCGCTCGTAATTCAGCCTTTCTTTTCCGGTTAGAGATTGGCGGTCGTCCATCATAACATCCTCCTGCAGGACCTGCAGGTTCCATCATGTATAAATCTTCCAATGGACGAGTAGGGATGGCAGGAACTGGTCGCGCTGGTTTGTTGCTCTTCTGAGGTTGATCATCTTCGTCCTCAGAGTTGTTCTCCCGGATTCTCTTCCCGGGTTGTCTTTTGACAAAGTCGGAGAGCTTTCCGTCCTCGTAGAAATGCCAGAGCTGCCTGAGCAAATCTCTACATTCACTTGTAAAGTGCCCCACGCTTTGATGGTAGGTACAATACTTGTTAGGATTGAGCTTGCCAGTGTCTTGGCGAATTTTCTGGGGAGGGGAGAGCAACTCCTTATCCTTCATATTTTCATAAACAGTATCGACTGACACTGTTAGCACCTGATTAAACTTTTCTTTGAGTTCCGTCCCTTCAGTGAATGCCTTCACATTTTTAGGGACTCGATAGCTTGTTGCGCCAGGTTTTTTGTTGTTCTCCTTGGGGTCAGCTTTGTTCTCCCCCAAGTTTGACTGCAGGGCCTCATGCATAGAAACGAATATGCCAGCCAGATTTCTAAACTCGGCATAGCTTCTTGGACACTTCAGATGTACCTCTTTCCATAACTTTGACCCTTTCTTCAGTCCTGCCATAATAGCAACAATTTTTGTGTCCTCGCTGACGGGCTCACCCTCCAATAGCACCTTGTCAAACCTTTCCATGAATGCTCGATCTGACTCGTCGTCATTTTGTTTTAGGTCTGACAACCGGTGTTTCTGGGACAAGTACGACCCCGCCGTTGAGAAATGAGATAGAAACTCCCGACTCAGCTGAGTAAATGAATGGATGGATGCTGGTGGCAATGCTGAGAACCATTTGTGCACCCGGTCCCCCAAGGTTAACGGGAAGTTTCGGCATTGAGTGGCATCGCTGGCTCCCACCGAGACCATATAGTCTTAGTATTTTGTTAGATGAACTCTGGGATCAGCAAGGCCGTCATATTGTATTCTTACCGGGAATTGGACTTTCTTCTGAATCGGGGCTTTCAGAATGTAAGTTGATGATGGTGAGGATGGCAAGCTGGTCGTCCCTACACCTCTTTGCTGGTCCAATTGTCCCTGCATACTTTCTATCGCCCTTCTCAAGCTTGATAGCTCATCCAGAGATGCCCCCTGACTTGGAGGCTGTTCGGCGAGCAAAGGTATAAACCTTTCTGCTCGTCGCAGTCCCTCGCTTGGAGAAGGCAAATCCTGGAGCTGCTTTTTAGGGTTGCTCGCCGCGTTAGGTCCCAAACGCCTGAAGGCAGATTGAGAAAGTCTCTCATGAATTGATGAGCGTGGTTGCTCAAATGTTGTTCGCCCGTGATCAGCTTCCTGGCGAGCAACTTTCTCCTGTTGCTGGGGTTGGCCAAGTCTGTCCTGTGCACTGGAGCGGGTTGTTCCATGGCTTGACACTGTTGTTCGCCCGCGGACAGACTCTACTTGGCCCTCCCTTGGCTCGACCATCTTAGCCTTGCCCTTGTCCCGCCTGACCTGGGCGCTGCTCACCTCACGTTGTTCGCCCCTTGTTGACCTGGCCCTAACAACCTCCAAGGGTCCATCCTTAGGCCTTGCTTGTGAAGGCTTATTTTGTTCTTGCTGTCTCTGGAGAGCTTGGAGAGCAGCAATGGTCTTATATAATTCGTTAGGGTTGTTCGCCAGGGCCTCCATTTCAGGGGGGAAATTATGTGTTATGGTTGTATGCTGCGATCTGTTCACATGTCTGGGATTACGGTCCCGGTGGTCGGCCGACGAGGCTCATGTTGGAGAGGCTCTCCTTGACAAGCGAGATCCTTGTGTTTCCTTGGATTGAGGCATTTCAATAAAAATTGTTTCTTTTATTTTAATATTGAAGAACACCAAGAACACCTAGAACAATCTTGCTTGTATCTTCAAATATTTCTTGAGGTTTCCTTTGAATCTTCAAGTTTTCAGCTTGAAGTTCTTGAGTAATCACACTAACCGGAGGTTCGAACCCTTCTTCTAGCGCCAAAATTGTTGGTGATCAATATTTATCGAGTGGATTAGTGACTGTTTAATTTCGGTTTAAAGATCATCAATCAATTACGTGTGATTGGTTACTACCGTAAATGGTAAATCGAGGTTCGGGTTATGAAGTCGGATATACGAAAGTCGAAATAATTTTGTATGTGTGCACGTTTAGGTGTGTTAGTGTGTGTTTGGGAGTGTTTATGAATTTGAACTTGTATTTCTTAAGCTGGAGAGCAACTATTTATAGAGACTAGCAAGCATGAGGTGTTCCTGACTCTTGGTCTCCCTAGCCTGCATGCTTGACATGTGTCTCTTTGACCTTATCTAAGCTGAATCTTAGTTACAAAGTCTTCTTTGGTCCTATCTCGGACTCATTGTTGTTCGCTTAGGTCGGCTTGGCGGATCTTGATGATTCTCCAACTGAAAGTTGTTCGCCTCTGGAGATTGTACTTTGGAAGTTGTTCGCCTTTTGGCTTTATTTAGCTTGGCTTTGGGACATGAAAAATGACATGTATAAATGTTATTGTTTTAGTATAAATGACATGAAAAATGAGTTAGCTCAATAATGGGCCTTCGCTTGCTGAGAGTTGAATAATTAATTTGAGTCCAAATTATATTTTTCTGTTCTTGTATTTGCTCCTTGCCCGATTTTCTTCTTTCAGTTGGCCAGTACGGTTCCAAGATACTCCCTAATTTCGATATTATTAACTTTGTCCGAGTCCATAAAAAGGTCCTGTAAGTTTTTATTTTATCAATTTTGATCTTTCTAGTATCACTTTTGGTCCTTTTTGCCGGAAAACTTAAAATTTGACCCCTAACTTTTCATTTTGGTCACGTTGAGGATCGTCACTAATATCATTTGAACCATCTTTGCATTTAAGAAGAAAACCCCTCAGTTAATTTCATGCTTCAATTACACCTACCCCAATTCAAAGTCATGAATTTTGCCTATTTTCATGGCTAATTTCCGAGTAATTTATGGTAACATTATTACACCATTCCATTAAGAACACTACAAACATACTTAAAAGTAAAACGAAGATAACGACTCGAGTAACAGCATCAGACGCACAAAATTAGAATTTAAATTACAAATCTTCCATTGGGAGCGAGAGTCTGTCATGCTCGATAAACTTCCCAGCTTCAACGTCATGACTGGGCCGTATTTTCTCGACAATCTTTCAAGGGAAAGATGTTCCCGATAATTGGGTATTGAATGGGGCCTGGAGGGAGTTTCGACCACCTCAGTATGGTTTTTATTATCAAAGGTATGACAAATGATATAATAAGAGGCATATTCATGTACATTATTATGGCGAATGAAGCATAAGCATCCATGAGACTAAACAAGAAGAAGAAGGAGGGGAGGATGAATTGATATCACGATCTTAGATTTCGTATTCGTCAGCTGAGACTTGAAAAATTGAAGAATGAAGGGGAGTCGGATCGTGTTTGATATTTAAAGATGGAAAGATACAAAGAAAAATTATTCGAGGTTAATTTGGTAAAATTCACGGCGCTGGGGACGCTTCTGCTTAAGGCCAAGTCGTGCTGCTGCAGCGTGAAGAGACAACAATAGTTGTTCTGCTTCCCAGCTTCAGCGTCATGACTGGGCCGTACTTCCTCTACAACCTTTCGAGGGAAAGATGGGGCTTTGCACCGAGTAGAAAGATGCTCCCGATAATTGGGTATTGAATGGGGCCTGGAGGGAGTTTCGACCACCTCAGTATGGTTTTTATTATCAAAGGTATGACAAATGGTATAATAAGAGGCATATTCATGTACATTATTATGGCGAATGAAGCATAAGTATCCATCAGACTAAACAAGAAGAATGAATTGGGCAGATGGATAGGGACTTAACTAATCAAAATGAACTTATTTTTTGGGAATAAAGAGAAAGCGCAACGTTAAAGTGAAGCTAAAATCTCGTATTATCAGGAAAGCTCAAAGAAAGTAATATTAGAAGAAGAGATATGTATATTTTTGAGTAAGCTTTTTTTACGGATTGATACAAAAATACACACACAAATTTCTGAAGAAAAAGTGGAAGGGGAATCAAATGGGGGATACTGAGTATTTCGAGGCTACGACTTTTGTTAGTTAAATCCAGATGGAAACTCCGATTCCTCTGTATGGAGGGAAGTGAGAGAGAGAGAGAGAGAGAGTAGGGTGTATGTATTTTTCTAGAGAGTGAAAGCTTTGGGTACAGAGTGAGAGAGAGGACTGGTCTGTTTATTCACTTGCGTTGCCGAAGCCACTATTTTATAGCAAAAAAAACTGGACAGAAAAGTAATTTTATATTTTTCTCAAATTTAACTTTCTTAATGACGTTTAATTAAGTTGTAAAGCGGTTAATTATCATAACTTCATAAGTTGGGCGAAGATATTTTTTCACGAGCCTAATTCTGCCACGTGTACCAATGCCCCACACCAAAGTGGAGTAGATTTGAGAATTTTCACCAGATTAGTCACACAAAAGATGTGTATACTTTTTCTATCCCCATTTTTTGTTTTTCGGATTTAATTCTATTTACCAAATTAGCCAATACAATCTTTACATTGAATATGTGCTCAACGCCTGAAAATTTTGGTAATTACTTTGCAATTATGCTCTATAATAATGGCAACAGCGACATCTCATCAAACCACCATTTTTTTTTTTTATATTAAGGGAAATTTCCTATTTTTTTTATTTCAAGTCCAAAATCAAATTAATTCGTTTTTTTGCCCCTTACTAATTGGCTAAATAAAAAAAAATGGATCATTCCCTAACCAAGTGGATTTGTTTTTTGTCCATGCTAATTGGTTAAACAAACAAAATGGATCATTCCGTATCCAAGAAATTTTTTGAAAACTTAATTAAAATTTTATATGATTTTTTCTATCAGAAACTCTTATAACCTTATCAGATGGACATATTTCCAGAGATGGTGATGAATTAAAAAAATATAAAATTCGAATAGAAAAACAAATCTTCCTCATTGTTGGGTTTAAGGGAAAATGCACTTTTTTGTCCTTTAATTTTGGTTGATTTTGGTTTTCGTCTTGTTAACATTAGAATTTTAAATTTCATTCTATTACTTACAAAAATTACGTTTTTCGTCCTGTTAACTTTGAAATTTTGAATTTCATCCTATAACTTATAAAAAATTGGTGCCACGTCAGATTTACCGGACAAAAACAAAATTTTTTGTAAGTTATAGGACGAAAAAATGACGAAATCCAAAATTTCAAAGTTAACTGGACGAAAAACACTATTTTTGTAAGTTATAGGATGAAATTCAAAATTCCAAAGTTAACAGGATAAAAATCAAAATCAATCAAAGTTAAAAGACAAAAAAATATATTTTCCCTGGGTTTAATTGTATTTTTAGTTCCAACAAATTGGAGTTTTGTTGGAGATGAAGAAGTAGCTTGAAGTGGTGAAGTGGGGGAGATTTCTGTTACCACCTGGGATTTATAAGCAGAAATTGTTGGGAATTTGAGATTAAGAATTTATAGGATAGATAAATATGATATTGGAGTGAGAAACTTATGCAATATATATCTAAAATGAATTTTCTTTTTTTACTTTCTTGGCCTAAGTGGTACATAATTCCACTATTTATAGGACTTAGATCATAGGTAATTTTGACAGGATATTCATTACATTCATGTATCTAATTTATGTATGATACTTTGACCATCCAAGATGAAGTTTGAACACTTTCGGATATGCAAATTATCTTTTCAACAGAATTTTCATATATTTTTTTGTAGGTTTTGTGAGAATAAATTGTAATTGATTTTTCTGGAAATTGAAGATAGCTAGGAAGAATAATAGAAGAGAGAGAATTTAGGGAGAGAGAGAAGATAAAAGGTAGGATGGTACTAATTCGTTTTTGCCTTCATTCAAATGCCAAAATGGCAGAAATAACAAACCCCTGAGGGGACCACGCCACAATTGCAATTACATGAAACTAAAGGTGAAAAAACATAAATAGACTAATGTCTTTCTGGAAAAACATAAATAGACTAACGTTCCAGAATAATTCATCCCATTAATTTTCATGATTCCACCTTTTGTACTTCCACATTAATTTACCAATATTTTTGCGATATTTTATCGATATTATGCTCAATTTGCTAAAAAATATAGTCAAAATTAATCTTGCATACCGATATATATCGATTTTTTTTATGGATATTATGGAAATATCGTTACCCCAAATATCTATATCGGTGACCACAAAAAATAGATATATCGGGAATATATCAGAGAAATTTCTGAATATTTTCATCCTTGGTCCACAATACCACCAACAGAGCCCCTCGATTTCCTTTCCACCAACCTTTTGGGTCAGGTTTCATACATCAATTCCCCAGCTTATCTGAATTTTTTAAATTTCCTTTTTAAGTGGTACATATAAATTCCGTTGTAGCTGGAAACTCAAACATATATACATGATACGTACATTCATACATATATATGCATGATACTTGTATATTTTAGGAAGTAGGTTGCTAATATGAAGAATTTTGGTAACCGTTTTTTGGATCAGTGGATTTATTTTTTGTCCCATACTAATTAGTTAATTAAAAAAAAAAAGGATCATTCCGTATCCAAGTGGATTTGTTTTTTGTCCATGCTAATTGGTTAAATAGAAAAAATCACTACAAAAAAATATAAAATTGTCTATAGAAATTGTCAATATGACTACAAAATTTCCAATAAAAATATTCGTGGTGGGGATTAACTACGAATTGCCTACAAAAATTTCTAATTGTATAGGCATCTTCCTTCACCACCTACAAAAAAATTTGTCTACGGAAATTCCGTAGGCAAATTGTGTTGTAGGCAAATGATTTGTAGGTAATTATACCTAGGAATTTTATTCCGTAGGTAAATTAATTTCGTAGGTAAGTTGTTTCTAGGTTGAGAAATGTAGAAGCATTTATAATTAGAAAATTTCGTAGACAAATCATAGGCAATTCTTACTCCGAACTCTTTTTTGTTGGAAATTTTTTGTAGGCATGCAATTCTAATTTCGTAGAATTTTTTTTTTTTTTTTTTTTTTTAGTGAATGGATCATTCCATTGTTTTGTGGAAAGAGCCCATCAAGGAATTTCATAAAAAACAGGGCACTAATTATAGTACTCATCCATGTAGAGATTTATAGCAACCGAAGAAGGTGTTGTATAGTTGTGTTTGTCCAAATGGTTTTGTTATTAATTTGTCCCAGGATCAGTGATGATGATGCTGGGGTCAAGTTTATCGAGTTTGACCCCTAGCACATCCAAATCCGCCAGCTGGACCTCAATGTTGTTCGGTGGCGGGTAGTTGTCGAGGAATATGTTCAGATCTTTGGCCATCTCCTCCACCATATCTTTGTTATCATAGGCATCGGCCATACGGATGCCATCCGCATAGGCGCGGATGTAGCCCAAATTTGAGATAGGCCCACTCCGAGCTCGAAATTCTTGCTCGGCTTCTTCCTTGGAGAGCATCTCAGATATTTGCTCCTTCAGGCGAGCAAGTTCTTCTTCGGCTTCTTCCCTTTTCTTCCTCTCTTCGTCCAGCACAGCTATAGAGGAAAGTAGCTCGGCCTTTGTATCCTTAAGCTCACCAGAGACAAGCTGATAGTCCTCGATGCGCTTCTTCTCCAGGTCGTTGGCCAGCTTTAATTGATCCTTTAGGCGAGCAATCTGGCCATTGAAATTGTTCGCCAGTTTCTCCTTCTCCTCGGTAAGCTTGCGAATGGAGGCGGCATGATGACGAGCAGTCTCCTCTAGCTCGGCAACTTGAGCCATTCCCCTTTGAGCGGAGACAAGGGAGTTGGCAGATTGGACCATTGATAGGTGAAAATTATCAATGGGGCCCTGGGCGAGGACGGCTTTGTTCAGCGGCCGCAACCAGGCGCGAGCAATAACTTCAGTTGCTCGACGAACATGTTCATCCGGAATGTCACGGATGCTCGCCGGGGTCTTAGAGCAGGAAAACTGGTGAACCAGGTCTGCTCGCCCTAGGTAATCGCTGGGCCGGTATCTGCGAACAAAAAAGAAGGTCAACACTTGGAAAATTTGGCAAAGGAGAAACTTGTTCGGCAAGAAAGTAAGAACTTACTCAGAGAATTTTCGCTCATCCCGGCCTAAGTATGTAATGTCCTCTGGGCCTCGGGGGGAGCCTATGTCCTTGCTCGCTTTGCCAGACATCTCCGTGGGCTCTACGGATGAACGGCGTACAACGTCCCCTTCAGGGCGAGCATGGCTCGAGCCCACCTTCTCCTTCCCCTTGTCAGGGACATCATGGGACAATGGAGTCCCGTCTACCTTCTTTAAATGTTTCCCCCCACGAGGAGGGGAAATGGGAGGAGAATGGATTTGAATAGGGGGGGGCAGCCTGTCTTGGAACTCTAGCCCCCTCGGGCTTGTTCGTCATGGCGAGCACCTTTTGAGAGGGATCACCTCTCCTTTTCTTCCCTTTTGGCGGCGCCATTTCAAGGACCCTTTGCTCAAGGAGGGCGTAAGAGGGAGGAACGACAACTGTCACTTGCTCGGCTAAAAAAAAAAAAGAGAAAAAAGAAAGTTAGACGAGCAAGTTAGGAAACTCAATGACGAACAAAGCTTGAATCCAAAATTTAGAAATTTTCATACCTGGGGGCACCTCGACCTGGGCCTCCAAATGGTGTGGGTATGTCAAAAGGCGAGCAGCTCTTTGACACCTTGCTCGCAAAGATAGTCAATAGTCCTATCTGCCCTATTGCGGAGGCCAACCAAGCACGAAGTAAATAGAAACTCGGGGCTCAACTCCTCTTCTTCCGAATCCCACTTGGGTAGACGAGGGCCTGCGAACAAACAAGAAAAGTTAAATTAGAACAACTTAGCCCAAAGGCGAGCAAGAAGAGAACTTACGTTTCAGTTTTCCATAAACTGCTGGAGAATTTATTCGTCCAGGGCCGCCGTGTGGACCAGAAGATGCTCGTCAATCACCCCCAATGAAGAAGAAGTGTTGCTTCCAGTTGTAAACCTTGTTCGGCACATCTTCCACCATTTTTAGCCCAGTTCTGGCCTTGAGATAGTGGTAACCTTCTTCTCCTAGGGGGCACTTTGTAATTGTCATCAGGTAGTTGATCTCTTCCGCAGTAAGCCGATCAACGTACCCCTCCAAGGCGAACAAGCACATGGAGCCTAGGAGATTCATCCACCCAATTGGAGTAATTTGGGTGATGGCCAAGTTGGTCGCCTCCAGGAATCGACCAACAATGGGTGGAAGAGGTAGCCTTAATCCGGCGATCAAGGTGTGAATGTTGATCGCCGTGCATCCTGGGGGTGGGCGATCAACTCTTTCCTTTCTCCGAAGGGCCCACATGTGAATATCATATGGGATTTTATAGTCCCTACGGATAGAGTCCAGTTCATCTTCGCGAACAACACTTTTGATCTTGCTCGCCTGATATCCAGTTTTCACCTTGTCCATAATTTGTCTCTGTGGGCGAGGAAAGTTGTTCGCATACTCCTCAGCGTATGCTTGCCATTCGAATGGCCGAGCAACTCCTGTTGGAATCTCATTTTCCAACATCTTTGGGGATGGGAAGTTAATACCCTCCAAGAACTCGCGGGTGAGTTCGTCAAGACCTGGATCTTCAGATTCAGCGGAAGACGAAGAGTCGTCGTTCAAATTGTTGTTCGCCACAACTGTCAGTTCTCTCTCAGATGGGCCCGCACTAGTGTTTTCCACAGAGCGAACAACTAAATCCATGTGAGCGTTCGACGCTGAAGAAACTTCAACCGGTTGTGGATCGTAAACAACAGTTGGGAAAAGGGGATCTAGGGTCTCCTCGGTTTTGTTGTTCGAATGCGAAGACAAATTTCTCGTTCTAAAGAAAATCAGCAACAACAAATTTCTTCTTGGTCAAGTCTTTGTATGTTCACAATAAGCAATTATTTTCAAGAAATTCACATATATTTTTTTTTAAATGTATAATTTTTTGAATTTTACTTGAAGATAAACTCTAGTCTTGCGCTATATTTATAAAACTACAAGGGGGTTTGGCGCAATATTTAAAGCATATGGGAGTTTCATGCCAATTTTCCAAACCACAGGAGGGTTTGGCGCAATTTACCCGTAATTCTTCTCCATAATTGCCACCTATATGGGCTTCTGACTTCTTTTCCTTGCATTAATCAAATTCAATCTGTTACTTTGAGCTAACGAAATTTGCTTCCACTATACTGAATATTAAGGCCCAGGTTATATACGTTTTTTTAATACACTCCAACCAAAAAATATTTGGAAAAAAATTTCAAGTAGTGTTTCAAAAAAAAAAACAAAATGTATATATTTTTTGTGTTTTTTTTTTTTTTTGGTATTTTAGAAAAAAAATTCAAAATCTATCAAGTTATTCAGATTTTTTTCTCTGAACCTTTTATGGATGAGGATATTAAAAAAAAAAAGGATTGTAGCCTAATATTAAGTAGCTCACCTTTATTTTTATTTTTTCCATTTTCCTCATATTTTACTCATTCCACTTTTGATCTCAATTTCTTTTCAAGTCACTCTTTCATTTGACCTCAATAATAGCTAGGCTGTGTTTTGTTTAAAAAATCCTCAATTTTCAATTAAAAAAAATAACAAAACAATATATTTGTCTAAATAAAGCACAACTAGTTTTTTAGTATAATAATGCATGAAATCCTATCAAAACAATAAATTTAAGCACATGAATTTCTAGTAATTATCACACTAATCGTGTTACCTATGCAAAAGTGTTACCTGGAAGTGTTATTAATTTAAAATTGTTACATAATATGTAAATTAGAAAAGTTTTTCCATTATGTTCTAAATAAACTAAAAGTGATGCACTAAGGCGTAAAGTCGAGTGTGTGATAACAAATGCTTTACTCAATTTAGGGAGGTCTAATTTTTCGCTCCCAAATGTGAATATGAGTTCATTTTTTTATTGTATATTATATTTTCGCATCACAGTTCTTGACTTCTTGTGAGTATTTTTAGTACCATATTGACTATGTCTGTAGACATTGATTGGGGTTAGTTCTAGGCATTTTTTTGGTCTCGAAAATGGAGGAAAAATACACTTTGTTTGCCGTTTAACTTTGATTGAATTTGGTTTTCATCCTGTTATCTTTGAAATTTTGTATTTCGTCATGTTACTTATAAAAAATTGTGTTGTTTGTCATGTTACTTGATACATTAGGTAATTCTTCTGATGAAGCTGATGTGACACCACTTTTTTTTAACTTATAGGATTACATTACCGGAAGAGTTAATTGGTATAGAAGGTTATATGACAAAAAACACAATTTTTTTAAGTTATAGGATGAAATTCAAAAACACAAAGTTAACATGACGAAAATCAAATTTAACAAAAATTAAAGGACAAAAATGTACATTTCCCGAAAATGGATGATAAACTAATACGCATAGTCCAATTTAATGGGCAGGTCTATACGAGGGTGGCACTGGGCTGGACCAAAACAATAAAATATATTGGCCCAGCTAAATACCCCTCCAACTAATGGAGATACACCTTCATCAATATTTTAATATTTTTTAAAATTGTAAAATTATATATATAACCTTAATAATTAAACAAAAAGAAAACTGCACCCCTCATCTTATTCTTATGCAGAAAATGTTCTACCATATATGTGAATGAAAAAAAATAAAATTGATCTTGTTTCCATCATAATACGATCAGACGACACAACAACGACTTATTCATTTTTTCGAACTAGATTCTAATGAAAATGAGAACATTTCAACCTTTCTATGTATGTTTTTTATGTCCCTTATTCCATAGGTTCTTTAATGTATAAACCCTAGTTTAAAATGTTGAATGTTGTTAGTTGTTTATACTGTGTTATTTGTGTGCAAAATATTGATATTTTAGGCATTGAACGACGTTAAAATTTGAATGATTGTCATTTGCAAATTTTTCTTTTCAAATTTCAGCCAAGCCAGTTTTCAGACCAGGCTAGTCGAAAGTTTTACATATTTTCGAACACCAATTGCCAAAATTTTGAATGGTTAACGAGTTTCCGAAATCTGGTTTATTTTTTGGAAACATTTTGCCGAAATATTTTGTTAATTTTGGAAACAGTTTGCCGAATACTACTTATTAGATTTTTTTTTTCTTTTATTAATAAGGGTATAAATGGTAATATGGGGGTTGTGTATCTACTAATATTAATTAAAATGAGTAGGTGAATTTAGACGGATGTATATCTCCATTAGTTGGGAGGGTATTTAGCCTGAGCCTTCAAGGTTCACTTCTAATTATTAGAGAATGGGCCGAAATCATTGATGAAAGATACCATAGAGGCCACGGTTATTTGCATTATCCTCTTTGTTAAATACACTACTTTGGACTTCTTCTTTTTTTCGAAAATTTGTGTAATTTTTGAAAAATATTTCCAATTTTTCTTTTTAAATTCACTATATTCGAATTTCTTTTCGGAAAAAATGAAAAATTCCGAGCACCGTGTAGTGTATTTAACAGAGAGGCTAGTGCAAATAACATGTGCCCAAAGATAGAGTTGTATTGATAAAAGATTGGACTCTTATCCTTATTAATCTATGTAGAATTATTTTTTAAAAGACTGAACTAAGAATTCTTAAAAGAAAATCACGTTCTTAAATTTTGGTGAAGCCAAGGAAAAAAAAAAAATCAAGAAGAGGATTGTGTTCGTAGATGAGTGAAAAAAGAAATAAAATGGGCTAATTAATTACTTATTACTTTGCAGCCCATTAGCAATTCTTTTCGGCTCAAAACATAAAATCTATAAATATATAATACAAGCAAGTTTTCCTTTTTTTATTTTTGGAGGGAACGTTTCTCAACTGTAGATCAACATTCCATCATTTCATCATCACCGTTCATAGTGATACATTCATATATGGTTGTAAGAGTATGATTTGTCATTGATTTGCTATTATTTAGGAGCAGTTACAATTTTTTTAGCCTATTTATACCCTTAGATCATTAACATTGTAACCACATTTTTCATAGTTTCAATTATGTACAGAATTTTGTATATTTATCGTAGTTTTGTAATCGATTTGATCATATAGATTTATCGTTCTTATGTAATCGATTTGGTCTTATAGATTATACTCATTTAATCTATAATTGTTCTTTTGTAAAAAAAAAAAAATTGTAGAGATTAGAATCTTTAAAGTGTTTAAATTTGTAATTGTTGTTGTGTACAATTTTTTTGTAGATGATATTTAGTATAGATCTGTAAATGTAATTGGTGAAGTATTCTTCAAAGATTCGAATATAATTTATCAGAGATTTGAAGAATTTTGTAATCGTTTGGAATTTTGGAAGATATTGATCTCCTCATCGTTTAGAATATTGAAGAAATTTTCGAAGATATAAAGCTCTTCATGAAGATTTAAATATTATTGAAGATGTTCATAATAAGGTTTTGAAGTGCATGAAATTTTTAATATTGTACTTAAAAGTATACAATATTATTATGAAAGAATATTGTAATCACCATGTATGTATGATGATTCACTTTTATATTTTTGCGCTTGGAATAGTCTTTAGAAATAAAAAAATTTCATACTCATCCAATTTTTTTTCTTCGTTAGTAATTTTATATAATTTGTATTTTGATTCCTATCAATCTATTTATATATTCTTCAACTTAATTGTAAATTGAGAATTTTCTTTATCATTACTTTTTTTCGGTTTTGAATTAACGAGTATATGAATTTTATCATTGTTATTTTAGTAAAACAAAATAAAATAAATCAAGGATTTTATTTATTTTATAATACTTCTATTGGTCAGAATTTTTGAAGTCTTCTTTGAAGATTTAAATACTTTAATAGTAGATTTAGGATTTATTGAAGGTAATCAATCATTAGTGATTTTTATGTGTATTATTGTATTTACATAGATGTCTACAAGTTGAGATAATGTTTTTCTTTATGATTAATTTATGTATGTTTGTAGTTGGATAAATTCTTTAGAAATATTTTTTTGTTTCACATTCATCTCTAATTTGTTCCTTTTTGAAATATTATTTTATGAAATTTGCATTTTGAATCCTAATTATCTATGCATATATTTTTTATTTTAATTGTACATTGCGAATTCTATGGGGTTGTTTTTGGTATATAGTCAAGTTACAATGTTTATTAGAAGGTTATAAGTTTAGTTGGAAGTAATTTTCAAATTTTTGGAACATTAAAAAATAATTTATTTAATAGATAAATTTAAAATAATTTAATATTACAATGGTGATAGAACTAAATATATAAAATTGAAATATAAAGTAGTCTATATATATATATATATATATATATATAATTGATGTGATCGATTATATATATATATATATATATATATATATAAGTTAATAATTTAAAATAAATTATTTTAAATATTTTAGTTATGGAGATTTTTTTATATTCCACCGATTAATTAATAACTAAATTCCTAAAATCATGCATTTATTAAAAATAAGTGAGTTGCTTAAATTATGCACATTATTGACCAATTCTTTATTCTGACATTAGTTATGGTGTAATTGTAGAATTTAATATTCACTTTTTTCATTATCATTCCCTTTTCATTAATATTTACATTTTTAATTATGGAAAATGTATAAATCATGGAATTTCATTTATCATCACTACTCCTTTTTAATTTTCATTTGTATTTTAATTTATTATATTGAATTTACCATGTATAAGTCATAATAGATTAAATATGATATTATTATTGTACATATAGACATGTATGTTTATTAACAATGATTATAAATCTAATTTTCTTGAATGCCAAAGAATATTAATATATATACTTATTTAATTAACTATTTTGTGAATGTCAGGAAATATACACTTATTAACTCTTTTATCTGTTACGTTATAATTTAAATCGAATTAATATGAGATGTTTATGGAGTTTAATGTGTATATGTTGATTGCATAGCTTTTGATTTTTTTTTTTTTGAATAATATTATAATTGATTATGTCTATAAATATCTACTCTCTTTTTTAATGTTATATAAGATGTTTCTCATTATATTATTTAAAAGTATTATTATTATTATTATGTAGTTGTTTAAAAAATAAATAAGTTTTTTTTTATTATTAACAATATTGAATATTGAAATCCTTAATTTTTAATCAAATTAAATATGAGATTGTTTATAAAAAAAATAAAAATTAGGGCACAATTATCTACACCAATTATTTTTCTAAGTTCATCCATCTCACTTTATAACTTTGAATAAATATACTCACTTAAAATACTATTGATATTATAATTATTGATTGTAGAAAAGACACAGTGCAAACCTTCGGTGGTTATCCAATATTATATTGTAAATAATTTTAAATTGAATAAATTTAGATTACATCCACGATTAAGATGAGTTGACGGTAAAAATTATGAAAAACTTAATTATTTAATAATATTTTTTTATGTTACACTTATGTATAATTAGTAAATGTTGTATTAAATTATTTGTGCTAAATCAACATGCGAAGAAAATGTGAAATTTATATACATAAAATATATATATATATATATAAATAATTATATTTAAAATATAGTAATGCTTTTTTACAATATAAACGTCACTACCTAGACCTTAAAAAAAAGTAAAATTATATTGATGTCGAAGCAAGAGCAGTTATCATTTTTTCTGTTCCAAGGTTGAATTTTGAATCTAAAGATATTATTGTTATAGCATCAAGTGGTATAACTTCTCTTCTCTGCCATCATTAGTTTATTTGAGTTATGGAATGTGTGCACTGTTTTGAAGTTGACAAAAGACATGAAGTTGTTGAATATAAATAAGTTTAAATTATACAGATTATATTTACGATTAAGATGAGTTGATGGTAATAATTACAAAATAATTTTTTATCCTTATGAATATATATTTTATTATAAAATGATTACTTTTCATGTTACACCTACGTATGTTTAATTAAAAATAGTATGCTATATCATCATAATAATGTATAAAATATAAAAAAAATGATTACATTAAAAATATAGTTATGAAAATGACTTCCGTGCAAATCATGGACAAGAATAATTATTGTGCTTCCATGAAATACAATAATGTTGAATTTAAACGTTGTTTGTGAATATTTTTTGGATGCATATCTATTTTTTTTTTATTTCTTACTTAAATTGTAAATATCATTATTTTTTATTTTATTTTTTTGTTACATAACATTGTCGGGTGAAAACCTTTTTGTAAAATAATCGAGTTTTCTTATATTGAAGTATGTCAGAATTGAATATTTGTTTCTTATTTATTATGAATTCAATTTTATTGGTAATATGTGTCGTCACATGCTTCGTCCCACTAAAGTTGGTATAAATTTATTGGGAATGTTGAATTGTGTAAATTAAAATGATAAAATTATTTTAAAGAATTATAATAGAATTGATGTTGAAGGAAGTGTGATTTTCATATATATATATATTGATGTTGGAGGAATAGTGATTTCTCAATCACTCCATTGCAATTTCTCCACACACCATGAACAGCCAAACCTGCACATATCACCATCGAACATAAATTCAAACCTGAGCATTTATATGTAACCTGAAATTGCACAGAAATGAATATCTAAGTCACGTCTGGAGGTGCTTGGAGGTGAAATTGAAATTTCAGGTTGGAGTTGAAATTGAGTCGCGGCTAAAACTGGGTGGAGGTAAAATGTCAAATAGTTCATATTATTCATCTAATTCATAGCCTAATTGTGCGGAGATGAAATTTAAGTCATGCCTTAAGGTGCCTGGAGGTGAAAATACTTCTAACTTTATAGTCTATGAACTTATCTACTTTGCATAATATAATGACTCCCACCGGATGAACTTTGTCAAAACAACTAATACAAGATTTTTCCAAACTTTCTTAGGCACTATCATCACGTAAGAAAATTTTAAACATATTAATCAATTTCATTTTAGGTGTTCACAGAAAATCTCCAATTTAAGAAAACTCAATTCTGCATATTTGTTAACATATTAAATGCCATAATATTCTTCAAAAATCATACAGTAATTTTCTATTAGTTTAATGAAAACCTTAATTAGTGTTAAACTATATATAAAATTGACAATATTTCATAAATAATACTATTAGAGCAAGTACGTGCCTGCCATTTTTGAACCAGAAGAGGGACTACTTTGCTCGAAATTTTCCCAACAATGACAACACCCACTATTAGTATCTTGAAAATTAACTTGTGCGCTTAAGGGAATTAAAATATTAGCGCTTAAGGATTTAAAACATTCACAGAATATCACTCAAAATCATCCAAAGAATACCAAAAAAAAGATCTCACTCGAAATATCCATTGAAAATCTCATATCATGTTTAAGGTAGAAGAATCAGATCGTATCTTTCACTAACTCAAAGCAGTTGTGAAAAAAAAATTACCTGAGGTAAGTGAAAAGAATTTTGTTTAGGGTGCGAAAAGATCCCGCTCATTTACTCATACTCAAAGAGAAAACAAAGTTGTTTAGTTACAAATCCATGTTCAATGGTAACACATATTGTCGCATTCTTCGTCTCACTAAATTTTGATATAACTAGATCATAAAGGCTCGTGTTACAAATATTTTATGTTATGTTCTTATTGAGGCATAAATTTGTTCATACATTGTAATGACAGTAATCCTTATAAAAGAGTTGTTATAATTAGTTTTATTTGATTACCCTTTTTTTTAATTATTTGTAGAGTGTCTTCTCACTCTTTTAACCCATAAAATTAATTTTTACAAATATTTAATAAGTCATAAATTACTATTTTGTGTTTGATTTTGGTTTTTTTTTCTTTTTAAAAGATAAGGTATTATTTAAAAAAATTATTATATTGGTGATTATTGTTTAAATTATTTAGCTTAAAAATTGTGTGGGATTGTCTCGTGAAACTAGATAATACAAATTTAAATACGCCTATGTTAAAATGTTAGTGTGATAAGTCCAATCTATATCTTATCCCAAGAGTAAGTTTTATATGAAAATGATTAATAATAAACTTATCATGAAACTGTTTTAACGTATTGATTACTTAATATTATAAATAGAATATAAAAAATTTAATGAAAAGTATCGTTAATTTGAGTTCAAGAAAAATTTTAGTAATATTTTTTAAAATAAAATTTGTGGATTTTTAATTTTATAATTAAAACATGATAATTATTATAGTTTAAACATATAAAAAATTCCGGCCGTGCGAAGCACGGGATTTACAATCACTAGTGATTAATAAAGACGTCTCTGACGGACAATGCGTATTTAAAAATATTTTGAATTTCCTTCACAAGATTTTTTAAATAATCCCACATTTAATCACAAAGAATTAATCAAAACGTAGGGATGGTTATGAGACGAATCTAAACGGGATTGACAAATTCCAAAATTCGCCCTGTCAAAATTTTAATGGACTCTGCCCGCTGGGTCCAATCCAACCTGCCCTAATTTATTTTCGTAGAAAAATTAATTCTGTAGGCAAACTGTTCCTAAGTTAGAAATGTAAAAGATTTCATAATTAGAAAATTTTGTAGGCAAATCGTACACCATAAGAAAATAAAGAATTACCTACGAAATTAGAACTGCCTACAAAATTTTTCCAACAAAAAAGTTCGTAGTAAGAATTGTCAACTGTTAATCACGGTTTCGGATTCACAAGAAAACTTGTTTCCGGGAATCGGAATCAAATGCAATAAGAACAGAATTGACAATCACACAAGAACACCAGAATTTTACGTGGTTCGGAGATGAATACTCCTACTTCCACGGGATCCGAGAGGATAGAGTATTCCACTAAGAAAGAGAACGGAAGTTACAAGTTACAATCTCACACAATCTCTCGTGTTTGCTCTCACAGATGAAGATCTAAAGTTCTAAGTTTTTCTCTCAGCTGAGAAACCCCCCTTTTATAATACAGAGATTGGAACGAACCCTAGGTTCGATTCAGTTGTAACAAACTCAATGTAAGCAGTTATCCAGCTGGCTAACGACTTCAATAACCGCCATGGTTGATTCAGTTAGAACCGCCTTCGAATTAGCTTCAATTTGGTGTACTTCGCGAATTACGAACTTCAGGATCAGATGAGAAACCTCCTCTGGCTCTGGTCCTTTTCCACCAGATGACCTCTGGTCCCAGACCTCCTCTGATAGACCTCCTCTGATGACTTATCTACCAGACTCGTCTGACCAGACCTCACCTGATGGACCTCCTCTGATAGCTCACCTGCCAGACTCCTCTGGTCAGGCTTCTCTGGTCACCCTCATCTGGTCCACCTCTTCTGGTACTCCAAATTCACTAACTCTCACGGCTAACACTTTATCAACATAGCCTCCTACTGAATTAAGCCCAGCAGATTACATACTTCACATATGACTTCACAATTCTCCACCTCAGATGAGAAGTATCAATCCTCTCCTCCTCTCCTCCATGCTCCAGCTTGGGCCTAAGGAACATCCCATACACTCATCTTTACCAATTCAACACAGAATTTGAATTTCGTCCCTGGTAAAGACTTTGTACACATATCTGCAGCATTGTCCTCTGTAGATATCTTCTGGATGAGAACCACTCCTTTATCAATGATTTCCCTTACAAAATGCAACCTTACATCAATATGCTTTGACCTCTCATGGAATACTTGATGTTTTACCAGATGAACTGCACTCTGGTTATCACAATGAATGACCACAGCCCTTTGACTTATCCCAAAATCCTTGATTATGCCTTTCAACCATAAAGCCTCCTTAACAGCCTCAGATACTGCAACAAACTCTGCTTCTGTAGTAGACAATGTAACTCCACTCTGCAGAACAGATCTCCAGCTTACAGCAGTATTGTACAGAGTAAAGATATACCCTGTTAAGGATCTTCTGGTGTCCAGATTAGCAGCAAAATCAGAATCTACAAATCCTTCCAGTGGACTCTTCTGGTCAACCATCCTCTCAAACATCAAACCCAGATCAGATGACCCCTTTAGGTATCTAAATATCCATTTCAAAGCTTCCCAATGTAATCTCCCAGGATTAGCCATGTATCTGCTCACCATACTCAATGAATAAGCTAAATCTGGTCTGCTGCAGACCAGAGCATACATCAGGCTTCCAACCCCGCTTGCATAAGGTACTTTCATCATAGTCTTCTTCTCTTCATCAGACTTTGGTTCCATTTCCTTAGATAATTTGAACTGTTGTCTCAGAGGAGTTGACACAGCTCTACTCTCATGCATGTTAAACCTCTTCAGGACCTTCTCAATGTAACTCTTCTGGGATAAGAATAGTCTTCCAGCTTTTCTGTCCCTAAGAATATCCATTCCAAGAATCCTCTTAGCTTTTCCCAAGTCCTTCATATCAAATATAGCACTTAGCTTCCTTTTGATACTCTGAATCTTCAGAAGGCTTTTACTGGCAATAAGCATGTCATCTACATAGATCAGAAGATAGGCTATCACATCACTACCTTGCCTTTCCAGGTTTACACAAGTGTCATACTTGCTCCTTACAAAACCAATGGATAGCATAACTTCATTAAACTTCTTGTGCCACTGCCTTGGACTTTGCTTGAGGCCATACAATGATTTCTTGAGCAGGCACACTTTCCCTTCACTCCCTGGTTCAACAAACCCTTCTGGTTGGTGCATGTACAGATCCTCAATAAGATCACCATGCAGAAAAGCTGTCTTTACATCAAGTTGTTGTAGCTCCAGATCCTCTTGGACTACTCTGCTCAGAAGTAGTCTGATTGAACAATGCTTAACAACAGGTGAGAAAACCTCATTGTAATCAATTCCTTCCCTCTGAGTAAATCCTCTGGCAACTAACCTGGCCTTAAATCTCACCTGATCTTTCACACCAGATTCAAGCTTTCTTTTAAACAACCATTTACAACTGATTAGCTTCTGCCTAGGTGGCTTATCAACAAGAATCCAAGTTTGATTCTTCTTAAGAGACTCCATCTCTTCTGTCATGGCTGTCACCCATGACTCCCTATCATCACACTCAAGGGCTTCCCTGTAGCTTTTAGGTTCCTGGTACTCTATGGCTTCTGCTGTAACAAGTGCATAGGAGACCAGATCCACACGGCCAAACCTTACTGGAGGATGAATTTGTCTTCTGGATCTGTCTCTTGTCAGACTATAATTTCTCAAGTCTGCTTCTGGCACTTCTTCCTCCTCTTCTGCAGGTGCACTATCCTCATCTGATAACTCATCCTCTCCTGTTTCCTGCTCTGGTTCAGAACCAGATGCACTCTCATGATTATCATGATCAGGCTCAACCTCAACTTGAGTAATTGGCTCAGAAATAACCCCATCCATCTCCTCAGCTGATGGCTCCCTATCACCTCCACCAGACTTGTATCCCATTTGTACTTCATTAAACACAACATCTCTACTGGTAATACACTTCTGATTCCCAGGCTCCAGACACCACAACTTATACCCCTTAACACCCTTTGGATACCCAATGAAAACACACTTTAAAGCTCTAGGTTCAAGTTTGTCTTGCCTCACATGAACATAAGCTAGGCACCCAAAAACTTTCAACTTTGAGTAATCTGATATCTTCCCATACCAGACCTCATCTGGGGTTTTAAACTCAATAGCAGATGATGGCACTTTATTAATGAGATACACAGCTGTGTTAACAGCTTCCCCCCAAAAACTCTTAGGTAAATGAGCATCAGATAACATACACCTAACCCTTTCCAGAATAGTTCTATTCATCCTCTCTGCTAGACCATTCTGCTGGGGGTTTGAAGGAACAGTTTTATGCCTAGTAAAACCCTTCTCCCTACAGAATTGTTGAAACTCCTCTGATAGGAATTCAAGCCCATTATCAGTCCTTAAGTGCTTGATAGTCCTGCCTCTCTTATTCTCAAGTTCAATCAACCATTCTTTGAACTTAGAGAAGGCATCACTCTTCTGTTTAAGAATGTAAACCCAAACTTTTCTGGAATAATCATCAATAAGGGTAAGGAAATACCTGCCTCCACCATGAGTGGATACCCTTGCTGGGCCCCATACATCAGAATGTATATAATCCATAACCTCCTTGGTGGTATGCTTCCCTTTCTGGTATGCTTGCTTCTTTGATTTCCCAAGAACACACCTCTCACAGAATTCCAGCTTACATATCCTCTTCCCAGGGATTGCTCCCTTCTTGGATAACTCCACCAGGCCCTTCTCACCAACATGTGCCAATCTCTTGTGCCACAAGTTAACCTCAGAAGACCCCATGGTAACATCAGCTGACCCTGTAACAGTTCTTCCAATCAAAGTATACAAACCATTCTTAATAGCCCCTTTCATGACAACTCTTCCAGATTTGGTTATAGACAGACTTCCCTTGTCTGTCTTGAATTCAAAACCCTTAGAATTCAAAGTACCAAGAGAAACAAGATTTCTCTTCAACTCAGGAACAAACCTGACATCAGATAAGATCCTATCAACCCCATCAAACATCTTGATCTTGATAGAACCAGATCCTTGCACTCTACAACTCTCATCATTACCCAAAAGAACAAGACCTCCATCAATCTTCTCAAGATCCAGGAACCAGTTTTCATGTGGACACATATGAAAAGTACACCCAGAGTCCAGGACCCACTCTTGACTTAGTCTTTCATGACTAACCATCAAGACCTCTGCACTATCATATCCTTCAACCTCCACAACAGCTGCATCTCCATCTTGATCACCTTGATTGTCTTTCTTCTTTCTTTCAGGGCAATTCTTTCTCAGATGACCTTCCTTATGGCAAGTGAAACACTTCCTCTTCTCAACAAAATCAGATTTCTTCCCACCCTTATTCCCTTTTCCACCATCCTTCTTCTTGGACTGAAACCCCTTCTTCTTCTTGGATTGAACATTCAATCCTTCAGCAGGCTTCTTTCCATCAGCTTGGATCTGTAGAAACTTGGTTTTCAGGGCAGTTTGAACATCATCAAACATCACCTGATCTTGCCTACCAAACAACAAGGCATCTTTGAAATTTTCCAGAGACTTAGGTAGGGCATTCAACAACATCAATGACTTATCTTCATCATCAATTGTAACATCCAAACTCTCCAGATCATCCACCAATCTGTTGAACTCGTCCAACTGATCACCAAGATTCTTATCTTCACTCATTTTGAAGACTTGAAGCTTCTGTTTCATGTATAACTTGTTCGTGACAGACTTGGTCTGGTATAACTGCTCCAGCTTATTCCAGATCCCAAGAGCGGTTTCCTCCTTCGATACTTCCCTCAATGGCTTGTCCCCAAGACACAAGATAAGGGCACTATGCGCCTTCCTCTTGTTCTCCTCCACCTTCGCCGGATTAGATCCAGAAGCCACCTGAGCCGGTGGCAACAAGGCTTCGTACAACCCATTGTGTACCAGGAGTGCCTTCATCTTGATCTTCCATAAGCTGAAATCGTTCTTCCCCGTGAACTTCTCAATATCGAACTTAGTTGCAGCCATGATTGTTTCCCACAGACGGCGCCACTTGTTAATCACGGTTTCGGATTCACAAGAAAACTTGTTTCCGGGAATCGGAATCAAATGCAATAAGAACAGAATTGACAATCACACAAGAACACCAGAATTTTACGTGGTTCGGAGATGAATACTCCTACTTCCACGGGATCCGAGAGGATAGAGTATTCCACTAAGAAAGAGAACGGAAGTTACAAGTTACAATCTCACACAATCTCTCGTGTTTGCTCTCACAGATGAAGATCTAAAGTTCTAAGTTTTTCTCTCAGCTGAGAAACCCCCCTTTTATAATACAGAGATTGGAACGAACCCTAGGTTCGATTCAGTTGTAACAAACTCAATGTAAGCAGTTATCCAGCTGGCTAACGACTTCAATAACCGCCATGGTTGATTCAGTTAGAACCGCCTTCGAATTAGCTTCAATTTGGTGTACTTCGCGAATTACGAACTTCAGGATCAGATGAGAAACCTCCTCTGGCTCTGGTCCTTTTCCACCAGATGACCTCTGGTCCCAGACCTCCTCTGATAGACCTCCTCTGATGACTTATCTACCAGACTCGTCTGATCAGACCTCACCTGATGGACCTCCTCTGATAGCTCACCTGCCAGACTCCTCTGGTCAGGCTTCTCTGGTCACCCTCATCTGGTCCACCTCTTCTGGTACTCCAAATTCACTAACTCTCACGGCTAACACTTTATCAACATAGCCTCCTACTGAATTAAGCCCAGCAGATTACATACTTCACATATGACTTCACATCAACGATTTGCCTACGAAATTTTCTAATTACGAAAGCATCTACATTTCTCAACCTAGAAACAATTTGCCTACGGAATTAATTTGTCTACGAAATGAAATCCCTAGGTATAATTACCTACAAGTCATTTGTCTACAAAAATTTACCTACACCATAATTTGTCTGCGGAATTTCCGTACGCAAATTATTTTGTTTGGGGGATTGCATAGGACCATGACCCTGAATTATATTAAATTTTAGACATAATTCAATCCTACAATCCGAATATACATCCACACTCAAATAATTCCATTTAATCCAATCCCTTCAACCTAATCCAATATAATTCAAATCAATCTAATCCAATCCTGTCCCGTGAACCAAACGACTTAGGGTTGTTTCTACGAAAATGTGAACACTCGATTCTCCTACGAGAAAAAGTGAGTAAATAAGATTGCTTCTATTATGCAAATTATTAGTTGATCGAGTCACCCCCTAATGATATTACTCCATTTAAATTTGTTTGAATCTTTTTGCAGGTGTTGATGGAGTCACCCCCTTATGTTATTAAACATTTGATCTTGCATATTGTACATATAAAACAAATTACAAACACGAAGTTTCCATAAAACAATACATGAATATCTTGTAATGTCATGCACGTTTCTTTCCAAACTCTCTTTTAAACATTTTTCCCTATCAAACTCTCTTAATTTTTTCTTCAACACTTGACACTTATATATGAAAACAACAGTTTGTACTTTATAAGGTTGTATATTAATATATTTACATAATATAATTAGTTGAGAGAGAAATGACATTTTTCAATGAAAAGTTGTAACCATTCGGTTCAACGTGACTATTCGAGGGAGTAACACCATTTAGTGAGTAAGAGTTGCAACCTTTGAGTTTACTGCAGCTCTTGAGTAAAGTTGCAACCTTTCGATGTAACCCCTTGGACATTTATAAATACTTGAGATGTGTGGACATTTGAAATCACCGAAATCGAATTAAGATTGAGAATTAGAGTTTTCCAATGCACTGAAAATTGAGTCTCACCATATATAGTAATCGAGTCTTATATTTTGAGTTTGTTGATACACTTGCGATTTCTACTTCTAAAATTCGTCAGAACTTCTAAAATTCGTTAGAGTATAACTATCGAATTTCCATGAGATAAATTTTGTATCCTGAAAGGTCAATTTCTTGTGAAAACCATTTACACCGACTACTATACACACTCCATTTAAAATATAAACTTTTTAAAAATTGCTAATCAAACCGCAATACTAGACCATTGTACTCCATTATAAAAAATATATATAAAAAAAACCATAAAAAAGGAAAATTTAAACATATAGTTCCACCTCTCTTTCTTCCATGGTCAAATGAAGAAAGATAGAAGATCAATTTTTTTTTTTTCGTTTTCTTTTACTTTTTTCCTTATAAACTCTGGGCCGAAATGAATTGCTAATGGGCTGCAAATTGATAAGAACTTAATTAGCCAATTTTATTTCCTTTTCACTCATCTACGAACACAATCCTCTTCTTGATTTCTTTTTTTTTTGTTTGGCTTCACCAAAATTTAAGAACGTGATTTTCTTTTAAGAATTGTTAGTTCATAGTCTTTCAAAAAATTATTCTACATAGATTAATGAGGATAAGAGCCCAATCTTTTATCAATACAACTCTATCTTTCATCAATGTTTTCGGCCCATTCTCTAATAATTAGGAGTGAACCTTGAATTGTTAAATTTTATTTGGGGACGGGCTCAACTTTCATAATTTTATTTCGGATATATGGTTCAGCTTATTAAAGTAACTTAAGACATTTTTATATGTATATGTTATTGTTTTGGTCCAGTCCAGTGCCACTCTCGTATAGACCCGCCCATTAAATTGGACTATGCGTATTAATTTATCATCCATTTTCGGGAAAATGTACATTTTTGTTCTTTAATTTTTGTTAACTTTGATTTTCGTCATGTTAATTTTGTACTTTTGAATTTCATCTTATAATTTATAAAAAAATTGTGTTTTTTGTCCTGTAACCTTTTATACCAGGTAACTCTTCCGTTAATTTAATCTTATAACTTTAAAAAAAATGGTGTAACGTCAGCTTCACCAGAAGAATTACTTAGTGTAGCAAGTAACAGAACAAAAAACATAATTTTTTGTAAGTCACAGGATTAAATTCAAAATTCCAAAACTAATGAAGAAAATAGATTGCACCATTTTTTGAATTTTGAAAAGAAAAATTCGAAAATTGTCAAGTTTTTCGAAAAAAAAATCCAAATATTAATTTATGTGGAGTGTATTAAAAAAAACTGTATTTATATATGTTTAGGAGTTGGATAAATATTCTAGATTTAAATTCTGCCCAGCATTAAAGAAGGATCGAGGGGGCGCTTGGTTAGCAATTCTTCAATGGTAATGGGAATGAAAATTTATTTCCATCTATGCCCTCATAAGAAAAATGATATGTTAGGGGAAGAAGTGTTCCAATGGTGACACCATTGCTAGTGTCATGCCCTAATTTTGGAATAGAAGTTGACAACAAATGGTTGTTGGTGGAGGAATGAAGGAGTGATTGAGGAGGATGGTTGTAGGAAGAGAATAGGGTAATCAAAATGGAGTAGTGATTACCTTATTTAGGAGGAGGGGTAGTGATTTTGTTCTCGTGAACCATGCTAATTACACTAATTTTCAATCTTATTCTCATTACCATTGAAGAGTTGTTAACCAAGTGCCCCCTGAGATGAGTCTCGAATTAGGTGTTTGAGGACATCAAGCATCTCATATGGACAAAGTATAGAGTGAAACTAGTTTATACATAAATCCGTGAAGGGTATTAGTTGTTTTCACTGAAGAGTATTAATTGTTTTTATTCAAGAGTATTACTGATTTGCACTAAAGAGTCTTAGTTCTAAAGAGTCTTAATTAGTTGTTCGGTGAAAATGAACTAAGACTCTTCAGTGTAAACCAGTAATACTCTTCAGTGAAAACAACTAATACTCTTCAGGGAAAACAACTAATACCCTTCAGTGATTTATGTATAAACCAATTTCACTCTATACATACTCTCTCATATGATTTGACCACATAAACTTGCGTCTCTACACATACTATATGAATATGAAATATGGTAAACTTGCTTTAGAAATATATTCCTATAAAGAAAAAAAAAAATGAGGCGCATAGATATTGATGTTCTCCTTTTTTTTTTTTTTTTTTTTTTTTTTTTTTTTTGTTGAGGAGATAATGGTTTCCAAATAAAGAAAATAGGAAATTTCCCTTAAAATAAAAAAAACATCTTTTAATAGAAGCCCACAGAACTTTTTTAGCCGTAGATATTTTCCGTTTCTGACCCATGCCTATATCACTGCACCGTCCACAATGCGTATTATTCTCCAAAGGACCCAAACAATCGAAGCAAAGAAGTGTCAATTAATATGCCAACGTTTATTTTAGAAAAAGATCAGCGATTTGATCCATTTAAAGATCAGCATAATTTTTAATCTTGGACACGCCTATATCCTTAAACACTAAGGATAAGCTCTTTGAACAAAAATAAGCCCGTCAAATTTAATCGATTAAATTAAATCACCATAAACACGGTTGTCTGTGCAAATAATAACAATTTTGGCTGACACAAAAATAAAATAAAAATAAAGGTTGTCTGTGCACTATTTGGATGGAACATTTACAATGAAAGTGATTTGAGAATCCATGAATTTAAAATAACATAGTTTTGTTAGATATTTAAAATTATTTTAATTTGAAATAGAATTAAAACTAGAAATTTGAAATATATCCATTTAAATATTTTAGCTACATAAGTAAAATGGATTTAGGCTGTGAATTTAAAATCCATAGTCCAAATCCCTCCATTCATGCACAACTTAAAAAAAATTCTAATTTTTTCATTGGACACGTCTATATCCTTAAACACTAAGGATAAGCTCTTGGGGGGCAAATAACAAAAACGTCAGGTTGCATTAATATCGTCGGAAATTATAACATGCATTAATAGTCTTGATTATAATGTTTTTAAATAAAGGTTGTCTGTGCAAAACTACCAATAACTACTTTTGGAGTGAGTAACCCCCATCTCCTACCCCATTTATATGTATACAAAAGTATAGTATTCATCTGAAGCTGAAAATTTCATTCCGAAAATGAGTATGTGGGATTCACACAAACCTATGTCTATACTTGTGTGATTCTTCCATTTTTAAATGTTTTGGGAAAAATAAGAAATACAGCGTCTGAGAATATGAATTGCTGCAACGGTGGTAAATTTTGATTTTGGAGAATCTTTGAAATGGTTATAAGAGTTTCTGATGGAAAAAATCATATAAAATTTTAATTAAGTTTGCAAAAAATTCTTGGATACGGAATGATCCATTTCGTTTGTTTAACCAATTAGCATGGACAAAAAACAAATCCACTTGGATACGGAATGATCCACTTTTCTTAATTAACCAATTAGTATAGGACAAAATATAAATCCACTTGGATACGGAATGATCCATTTTTTTTTTTTTTTTATTTAGCCAATTAGTATTGGACAAAAAATAAATCCAGTTGATTTCGGACTTGAAATAAAGAGGGAAAATGCACTTTTTTTTGTCCTTTAACTTTGGTTGATTTTGGTTTTCGTCCTGTCTTTAAAATTTTGAATTTTATCATATAACTTAGAAAAATTGAATTTTTCGTCCTCCTAACTTTGAAATTTTGAATTTCGTCCTATAACTTACAAAAAATTGGTGCCAAGTCAGATTTACCGGACAAAAAACATAATTTTTTGTAAGTTATAGGACGAAAAAACACAATTTTTTGTAAGTTATAGGACAATATCCAAAATTCATGCAGGATGAAAAACACAATTTTTGTAAGTTATAGGATAAAATTTAAAATTCCAAAGTTAACATGATGAATATCAAAATCAATCAAAGTTAAAAGTAAAAAAAAACAAAAAAAAGTATTTTCCCAAATAAAGAAAATAGGAAATTTCCCTTAGAATAAAAAAAAAGGTGGTTTGATGAGATGTCGCTGTTGTCATTATTATAGAGCATAATTGCAAAGTAATTACCGAAATTTTCAGGCGTTGAGAACATATTCAATGTAAAGATTGCATTGGCTAATTTGGTAAATAGAATTAAATCCAAAATACAAAAAATGGGGATAGAAAAAGTATACACATCTTTTGTGTGACTAATCTGGTGAAAATTCTCAAATCTACTTCACTTTGGTGTGGGGCATTGGTACACGTGGCAGAATTCGGCTCGTGAAAAAATATGTTGCCCAACTTATTAAGTCATGATAATTAACCGCTTTACAACTTAATTAAACGTCATTAAGGAAAGTTAAATTTGAGAAAAATATAAAATTACTTTTCTGTCCAGCTTTTTTTGCTATCGGATCCTATAAAATGGTGGCTTCGCCAGATCAGTACTCTGTCTCTCTCTCTTACTCTGTACCCAAAGCGTTCTCTCTCTAGAAAAATACATATACACTCTCTCTCGCTCACTTCCCTCTATACAGAAAAAGTCGTAGCCTCGAAATACTTTCAGTCTTGGCCCAATTCATCCTCCCCTCCTTCTACTTCTTCTTATTCTTTAGTCTCATGGATACTTATGCTTCATTCGCCATAGTAATGTACATGAATATGCCACTTATTATATCATTTGTCATACCTTTGATAATAAAAACCATACCGAGAAGGATGCAGAGGTGGTCGAAACTCCCTCCAGGGCCCATTCAATACCCAATTATCGGGAACATCTTTCTACTCGGTGCAAAGCCCCATCTTTCCCTTAAAAGGTTGTCGAGGAAGTACGGCCCAGTCACGACTTTGAAGCTGGGAAGCAGAACAACTATTGTTGTTTCCCCCCACAGTTGTCTCTGCATTCACTTCAAAAAAGTCATTCATTCATTCGAAGTCAGTTTCATACAATATGCATACAAGCATGCTAGCATTTGAATTTGCATTAGAATCGAGTCTGAAGGTTCCGGATACTCATTTGCGATTCTCCGATAGCCTCCGTGTTAATCGAGTTTCGGATTCACAAGAAAACTTGTTTCCAGGAATCGGAATATGAAGGCAATAAGAACGAAATTGAAAATCAACAAGAACACCAGTTTACGTGGTTCGGAGATAAAGCTCCTACGTCCACGGGATCCGAGAGGATAGAGTATTCCACTAAGAAAAGAATTGGAAGTTACAAGTTACAATCACTCAATCTCACAGTGTTTGCGCTCAAAATGATGATCTGTTTCTCTCAGTTGAGAAACCCCCTTTTATAATTACAGAGATTGGAAACGAACCCTAGATTCGATTCAGTTGTAACAAACTCAAAGTAAAGGTAGTTATCCAGCTGGCTAACGACTTCAATAACCGTCATAGTTGATTCAGTTAGAACCGCCATCGAAT
Source organism: Ballota nigra (assembly GCA_947034835.1). Lineage (NCBI taxonomy): Eukaryota > Viridiplantae > Streptophyta > Magnoliopsida > Lamiales > Lamiaceae > Ballota > Ballota nigra. The sequence continues at coordinate 100,240,834 of OX344724.1, read as the reverse complement.
TAGCTCCAATTTGGTGTATTTCGCGAATAACGGACTTCAGGATCAGATGACAAGACCTCCTCTGGCTCTGGCCACTTTCACCAGATGACCTCTGGTCCCAGACCTCCTCTGATAGACCTCCTCTGATGACTTATCTACCAGACTCGTCTGACCAGACCTCCCCTCATGGACCTCCTCTGATAGCTCTCCTGCCAGACTTCTCTGGTCAGGCTTCTCTGGTCAACCTCATCTGGTCCACCTCCTCTGGTACCCCAAATTCACTAACTCCCACGGCTAACACTTTATCCACTTAGCCTCTTATTGAATTAAGTTCAGCAGACTACATACTTCACATTTGACCCTTCACAATTCTCAACCTCAGATGAGAAGTATCAATCCTCTCCTCCACACTCCAGCTTGGGCCTAAGGAACATCCCATACACTCATCTTTACCAATTCAACACATAATTTGAATTTCGTCCCTGGTAAAGACTTTGTACACATATCTGCATCATTGTCCTCTGTAGATATCTTCTGGATGAGAACCACTCCTTTGTCAATGATTTCCCTTACAAAATGCAACCTTACATCAATGTGCTTTGATCTCTCATGGAACACTTGATGTTTAACCAGATGAACTGCACTCTGGTTATCACAATGAATGACCACAGCCCTTTGACTTATGCCAAAATCCTTGATTATGCCTTTCAACCACAAAACCTCCTTAACAGCCTCAGACACTGCAACAAACTCTGCTTCTGTAGTAGATAAAGCAACTCCACTCTGCAGAACAGATCTCCAGCTTACAGCAGTATTGTAAAGTGTAAAGATATACCCTGTTAAAGATCTTCTGGTATCCAGATTAGCAGCAAAATCAGAATCTACAAATCCTTCCAGTGGACTCTTCTGGTCAACCATCTTCTCAAACATCAAACCCAGATCAGATGACCCCTTAAGGTATCTGAATATCCATTTCAAAGCCTCCCAATGTAATCTTCCAGGATTAGCCATGTATCTTCTCACCATACTTAATGAATAAGCTAAGTCTGGTCTGCTGCAGACCAGAGCATACATCAGGCTTCCAACCCCACTTGCATAAGGTACTTTCATCATAGTCTTCTTCTCTTCATCAGACTTTGGTTCCATTTTCTTAGATAATTTGAACTGTTGTCCCAGAGGAGTTGTCACAGCTCTACTCTCATGCATGTTAAACCTCTTCAGGACCTTCTCAATGTAACTCTTCTGGGATAAGAATAGTCTTCCAGCTTTTCTGTCCCTAAGAATATCCATTCCAAGAATCCTTTTAGCATTTCCCAAGTCCTTCATATCAAATCTAGCACTCAACTTCATTTTGATACTCTGAATCTTCAGAAGACTCTTACTGGCAATAAGCATGTCATCCACATAAATCAGAAGATAGGCTATCACATCATTACCTTGCCTTTCCAGGTATACACAAGTATCATACTTGCTTCTTACAAACCCAATGGATAGCATAACTTCATTGAACTTCTTGTGCCACTGTCTTGGACTTTGCTTGAGGCCATACAATGATTTCTTGAGCATGCATACCTTCCCTTCTCTCTCTGGTTCAACAAACCCTTCTGGCTGGTGCATATACAAATTTTCAATAAGATCCCCATGCAGAAAAGCTGTCTTAACATCAAGTTGTTGTAGCTCCAGATCTTCTTGGACTACTCTGCTCAGAAGTAATCTGATTGAACAATGCTTAACAACAGGTGAGAAAACCTCACTGTAATCAATTCCTTCTCTCTGAGTAAATCCTCTGGCAACTAGCCTGACCTTAAACCTCACCTGATCTTTCACACCAGATTCAAGCTTCCTTTTAAACAACCATTTACAACTGATTAGCTTCTGCCTAGGTGGCTTATCAACAAGAATCCAAGTATGATTCTTCTTAAGAGACTCCATCTCTTCTGTCATGGTTGTAACCCATGACTCCCTATCATCACACTCAAGGGCTTTCTTGTAGCTTTTAGGTTCTTGGTACTCTATGGCTTCCGCTGTAACAAGTGCATAGGAGACCAGATCCACACGGCCAAACCTTGCTGGAGGATGTATTTGTCTTCTGGATCTGTCTCTTGTCAGACTATAATTTCTCAAGTCCGCTTCTGGCACTTCTTCCTCCTCTTCTGCAGGTGCACTATCCTCATCTGATGACCCATTCTCTCCTGCTTCCTGCTCTGGTTCAGAACCAGATGCACTCTCATGATTGTCATGATCAGGCTCCACCTCAACTTGAGTAATTGGCTAAGAAATAACACCATCCATCTCTTCAGCTGATGGCTCCCTATCACCTCCACCTGACTTGTATCCCATCTGTGATTCATTAAACACAACATCTCTGCTGGTAATACACTTCTGGTTCCCAGGCTCTAGACACCACAACTTATACCCCTTAACACCCTTTGGATACCCAATGAAAACACATTTTAAAGCTCTAGGTTCAAGTTTGTCTTGCCTCACATGAACATAAGCTAGGCACCCAAATACTTTCAACTTTGAGTAATCTGATATTTTTCCATACCAAACCTCATCTGGGGTTTTAAACTCAATAGCAGATGATGGCACTTTATTAATGAGAAACACAACTGTGTTAATAGCTTCACCCCAAAAACTCTTAGGTAAATGAGCATCAGATAACATACACCTGACCCTTTCCAGAATAGTTCTATTCATCCTCTCTGCTAGACCATTCTGCTGGGGGTTTGAAGGAATAGTTTTATGCCTAGTAATACCCTTCTCTCTACAAAATTGTTGAAACTCCTCTGATAGGAATTCAAGCCCATTATCAGTCCTTAAGTGCTTGATAGTCCTGCCTCTCTTATTCTCAAGTTCAATTAACCATTCTTTGAACTTAGAGAAGACATCACTCTTCTGCTTAAGAATGTAAACCCAAACCTTTCTGGAATAATCATCAATAAGGGTAAGGAAATACCTGCCTCCACCATGAGTGGATACCCTTGCTGGTCCCCATACATCAGAATGTATGTAATCCATAACCTCCTTGGTGGTGTGCTTCCCCTTCTGGTATGCTTGCTTCTTTGATTTCCCAAGAACACACCTCTCACAGAATTCCAGCTTGCATATCCTCTTCCCTGGGATTGCTCCCTTCTTGGATAACTCCACCAGACCCTTCTCACCAACATGTGCCAACCTCTTGTGCCACAAGTTAACATCAGAAGACTCCATGGTAACATCAGCTGATCCTGTTACAGTTCTTCCAATCAAAGTATACAAACCATTCTTGATCATACCCCTCATAACAATTCTTCCAGACTTGGTTATTGACAGAATTCCTTTTTCTGTCTTGAATTCAAAGCCATTAGAATTCAATGTGCCAAGAGAAACAAGATTTCTCTTCAACTCAGGAACAAACCTGACATCAGATAAGATCCTATCAACCCCATCAAACATCTTGATCTTGATAGAACCAGATCCCTGCACCCTACAGCTCTCATCATTACCCAAAAGAACAAGACCTCCATCAATCTTCTCAAGATCCAGAAACCAGTCTTCATGTGGACACATATGAAAAGTATACCCTGAGTCTAGGACCCACTCTTGACTTAGTCTCTCATGACTAACCATCAAGACCTCTGCACTATCATATCCATCAACCTCCACAACAGCTGCATCTCCATCTTGATCACCTTGATTATCTTTCTTCTTTCTTTCAGGGCAATTCTTTCTCAGATGACCTTCCTTATGGCAAGAGAAACACTTCCTCTTCTCAACAAAATCAGATTTATTCCCACCCTTATTCCCTTTTCCACCATCCTTCTTCTTGGACTGAAACCCCTTCTTCTTCTTGGATTGAACATTCAATCCTTCAGCAGGCTTCTTCCCATCAGTTTGGATCTGTAGAAACTTGGTTTTCAGGGCAGTTTGAACATCATCAAAATTCACCTGATCTTGTCTACCAAATAACAAGGTATCCTTGAAATTTTCCAGAGACTTGGGTAGTGCATTCAACAACATCAATGACTTGTCTTCATCATCAATTGTAACATCCAAACTCTCCAGATCATCCACCAATCTGTTGAACTCGTCCAACTGATCACCAAGTTTCTTATCTTCACTCATTTTGAAGACTTGAAGCTTCTGTTTCATGTATAACTTGTTCGTAATAGACTTGGTCTGGTATAACTGCTCCAGCTTATTCCAGATCCCAAGAGCGGTTTCCTCCTTCGATACTTCCCTCAATGGCTTGTCCCCAAGACACAAGATAAGCACACTGTGTGCTGGTTAGGCGTGAAATTGTTATGTTTTGGTGCCCGATTTACTCATGTTTTGAGTGTTTTCGATTAGTGCTTGGAGTCAAATGAGTATCATTTTTATAAAATTATTAATTTGTCTCTTTGGTTTTTATAGATGGATAGAGGGCGAAAAGAGGAGTTCGTAGGACTTTGAATCGGCCAAAACGGACTCCCGGTTGAGGAGATATGAAGATTTTACGAACGAGTGCACAGCAGCCAGCGCTCGAGCGTTTTGCTCGAGCGCCAGCGCTCGAGCGTTTTGCTCGAGCGACCAAAAACTTACAGAACAGTTTCAGCGCTCGAGCGAATCACTCGAGCGGAACCGCTCGAGCGTTTTGCTCGAGCAAACACGTATTTTCGCCTCCGGATACGTATTTTCAGCCCATTAACTCCCGTTTCGACCCGGTGCCTATATATATCTCTTCCAAACACGTTTTGAAGGATCCCCGACTTTTAGAAATAATTTTAGACTTAGTTTTTGGAGAGGAAGAAGAAGAGCAAGCTTTATTTTACGTTTTGTTGAGGTTTTGCATACGAATTCTTAGTTTCTTTTCATTAGTTCGTTACTTTAAACGCTTTTAATTTCGTTTTAGTTAATTCAATTTCAGTTCTTCGTATTTATTTTCTTTTTAAACCCTAGTTCATGTTTCTTATTTTCTTCGTTCAATTCATCATGTTTATGTTCGTTGTTTCTTCTATTGCTTTTATTTTTGTTATAACCATGTCCGGCTAAAACCCTTGTATGCTTGGGGTAGGATGAACGCGTAGAAGTAGGATGTGAGTACGTAATTAGAGTAACTTGTGACGTTAGTTTTAATTCTCTTAATTAATGAATTCTTATAATTAATCTTAACTTTACCTTTGAATTTCGTACGAAAGTGTTAGAGAGAGGACGACCGCATCACTCAATAACAATTAGTAGTCTTAACGAGAGGGTTTAGGAAAGGTTAATTCATCTACCGGTTTAGCGAAGGAGGACGACCGCATCACCTTAGTTAAATTAGGGTCTCATTAATTAAGCACAATTCATTAACTTGTTAGTGGATTAGTGAAGTCGATTGCTAGGATAAAGTATTAGGGTGAGAAATCTTGAGCTTTCATTCTACGATCTTTTACTTAGGTTAATTCTTGTTTGTCACGATTACTTTGATTATGTACCTGCTCCGTTAGTATACGTAGGGATTCCTATCCTGAGCATCACCATCTCATACTTGCATATACACCTTAGATACTTAGTTTAATTTTCCTTTTGCATTCGTAGGATAATTTAGTTAGCTTAATTAATCTTTCCAAAAATCCAAAAACATTACACTCATATTAACTACGACGCGTAGATCTTCAGGGATCTATTCGCATATACACTATCCCGTGGGTTCGATAATACTTGGTCCCTATACTTGCCCATACTACAGTGAACCCGTTCTCTTGCGGGGTAGATACTAGTAGAAGCTAGTGTAGTCGCTTCAAGTCAATGGCGCCGTTGCCGGGGATGGCGTTATATGCTCTTTGAATAGGACTTGTCGATAGCTTAGTAGTTAGTAGTGAGTGCCTATTTTCTGTTTTTATTTCTTTTTGTTATTCTTATTTATTCGGCAGTTGCGTTTTGATCCATCTGCTAGTGTGTCAGGTTTATGAGAACACGCTCACAAGGCAACACGAGCGAAGAGAGAATTCAGTCAGACCCTGAGACAATAGCCAGAAGGAACCGAGCCTTCTTGAGAAGAATGACTACTGCCGCGGGAAACAAAGACAAGATTTCTGATGAACTTGGGGAGTTAGACAAAATAGCTGCAGAGTATACTGCTCTTGTGGAACGGGCAGAGGGTGCCAATGGAAACAGCAGTAATCAGCAGATACCCATAGGGGGAACTGAGAGCCCACACCCGAACCCACAAGACACAATTAACTCTGCACAAACACAACCCCAAAACCAGAACCAAAACCCTGCTTACCCACAAAACCCAAATAACCCTTTCAACAACCCAGTATACCAACATTACCCATACCCACCTTATCCTTACCCACCATACCCGTATCCTCCACCTTCAGTCTATAACCAACCGCCTGTTTACCAACCACCACCCCAACAAGTACCCGTACCAGCTGCCAATCCTCAACACGTTCCTCCGAACGTAGATCATAATATGGCGATTCGAGGGAGGTTTGCAGCGCAGCCACAGCGGTACTATGATGGAGTGGCTTTGCCTCCTGTTGAGGCGAACAACTTCTCGATATCCCCGGGGATTTTAAAATTGCTTACTGAGAATCAGTTCAAGGGGGTGATCGGGAAGGAGAATCCTCACACTCACTTGAGGAGTTTTCTCATGATAGCCTCAACATTTAATTACAATGGCATGTCTGAAGATGCCAAGAGGCTTAGGCTGTTCCCATTCTCATTGACGGGAATAGCCAAGGAGTGGTACGATAATACGCTCCCGCGGGGAGGTATTACCACTTGGGCCGAGCTCGAGCGTCTGTTCCTCGAGCGATTCTACCCTCCATCTAGGACGATCAAGGCTAGAATTGAGATCTCGTCCTTTCGCCAGAAGTCTGGAGAGGATTTACGCCAAGCGTGGGAGAGATACTCAAACATGCTGATTGAGTGCCCGCAGCATGGGTACAATGAGGGGGATATTATGGCATTCTTCTACAGTGGTGCCAACAAGGCGGGGCAAGACCATTTAGACGCCTGTGCGGGCGGAGCATTCCTGAACCAAGGCATAGAGAGGTGTAGAGAGATCGTTGACAACATTGTCACGAATGCCGGTGCTTGGAGTGGAGATGCAGATTTTCAGAGAGTGCATCAGGTTGAAGAGGGAGAAGGAACGAGAAGGCTGCTGATGGCCATGATGGAGAAGATCAACAACCTCGAGTTGGGGAAGAGTTTGGGTGGAGAGCATGCAGTAGAGAATGAGAGAGTAGACCAACCAAGTGGACAGCAAGAGGTAGCCAATTACATGAGAGGTCCATATTACAATCAGAATGGCTACCAAGGTGGTAATCAGTATGGAAGGCCTTCTTATGGCCAACCATTTGTGCCTCCAGGCCCTCAGCCACTTCAAAATCAATGGAGGAACACACAAGGGTATCAAGGAGGCCAGCAGCCTCCTCAAAACACATGGAGGAAGAATGATAATTTTTCTTATGCTAACCCAAAAGCTGGTGTTACTGTTCCTACAGGTGTTGATCCGGGGTCTAAACCTCCTGGTGGAGAAGGCGGTGCATCAACCGAGGAGATGTTGAGAGCGATCCTTCAGAAGGTGGAGGAAGGGAGCAAGCGGTTGTCATCCTTGGAGTATGATGTGAAGGAGTTGCATAAGAAGGGTGATCATCGTGATCAAGAGCTCCAGAAGATGAACGTTGAGTGGACTAGAACTCAACAAGAGAACAATCGAAGGTTCACTTCTTTAGAGCTCCAGATGAGCCAGATTGCAAAATCAGTGAATAGAATGCCGGAGGGGAACCCGAAAGAGCAGTGCAAGGCGATCCAGCTAAGAAGTGGAACCAACTACGAAGGTCCTCAGATGCCTGCTGATTCTGAGACGCCCCAAGAAGAGATTGAGCCTAAAGGAGATGAAGTTGAGAAGGGGATTGAAAGTAAAGGGATTGAGAAGCATGAAGACATGGATGAGTCCCAGAAGGGCAAGGAAAGTAAGGAGGGTGAGAGAGTTCCTAAGTGGAAGAAGGCAAAGGAAGCAAGGGAGAAAGTAAAAGAAACAGAAAGAGATGAATGAGGGGTACCCAAATCTGTGATACCCGTCCCATATCCACAGTGCTTCATGAAAAAGAAGCTTGATGAAAAATTTGCAAAATTTCTTGATGTTTTTAAACAATTGCATATTAATATTCCTTTTTATGATGCTTTGGAACAGATGCCGCATTATGCAAAGTTTCTGAAGGACTTGATTGCGAAAAGGCGGCGAGTGGATGAGCCGAAGTTGGTGCAGCTGAACCACGAGGTGAGTGCATTAGTGCACAAGGCGCTGCCACCGAAGCTGAAAGATCCCGGGAGTTTCACGATCCTATGTGATATCGAGAACGGGATCAAGAAGGGAGCGTTGTGCGACCTCGGGGCGAGCATTAATTTGATGCCCTTGTCGCTCTTCAAGAAGTTGGAAGGTGGTGAACTTCAACCCACAATGATGACGCTTCAACTAGCCGATCGGTCTATTACTCGACCTCAAGGTGTGGTTGAAGACGTTCTAGTGAGAGTTGGAGATCACATTTTTCCAGCTGACTTTGTAGTGCTAGAGATGGAGGAAGATGAGCACGTACCCCTGATCTTGGGAAGACCGTTCTTAGCTACGGCGGGGATGGTGCTAGATGTGGCAAATGGGAAGATCACATTGAAGGTTGATGATCAAGAAGTGAAGATCTCCCTATATGAAGCCATGAAGCACCCGAAGGAGGATGAGAGCTTGTATTGCATGGATGCAATTGATCCTAGTGTTGAAGACACATCTCATATCCCTAACTCTTCTCATATTCATGAATTTTATAATTCTTCACTTGATAATTTAACCCATGAGCATTATGTTCTTGATTATGTTGATAGGGATAAAGTGAAGAAGTTGAAGGATGAAGAGGTGAAGAAAGTGGACGTGGTCCAGTTAGAAGGGAAAGGAGGAGTTAAGAAGAAGAAGTCAAAATTCAAGAAATTGTTTAGTAAGACTCCTCCAGATAGAGGCAAGAAGGAGTTGAGACCCATAACACTTGGGAATGAGAAAAGAGGAAAGGAACTCATGATGGAGGGACAACAAGGAAAGGAGTTCAAACACCACTCTTATGAGAGTAAGGGAGGTAAATTTGAGTATGATGTCCCATAAGCTCCTTTGAGCCTGGTCCGGCATGAGGACCTTAAAAATAGCGCTGAATGGGAGGCAACCCATTTTTATTTGCTTTCATTTATTTTTAGTGTCTTTTTATATTATTAGGGAGTATTTTGAGTCGTATGTTTAACCTCGTACTTGAGAGTTTTATTTTGTAGGCTTGTCTCTAAAGGAGTAAAGGTATCATGGAGTTATTCAGATTGAAGGAACCAACTGGAGACAAGGAAGTGTGCAAAGCTATTGAGAGAAATTGAATTATTTGGTTGAGGTAACCCACAACCCCAAACTTAGACCTCTAGCAAGGTCGAAGTTTGGGGGGGTGGAGATTTTTATGTTTCTTGTTACATTGCACATGCATGCACGCCCTTATCTTTGAGTTGAGTTTGATTGATTATTGGTTTGTTGAGATACTCCTTGGGGTGGTTTTGAGTTGACTCGCTATTGCATATTTTATGCCTATCAATCATCTTATGCTTGTGGATTGCTATCTTTGAGTATGATTTGATGAGTAGAGTGAGTTGTAAGGGTAAGTTAGAAATTCTTTTGTGTGAGTGTTTGAGTTTGAGCTGATTAGGGAGAGAACCCGTATGCTTATAAGTTTTCTTTTGAGTACTTGTGTGATGAGAGTGAGAATTCACTAGGACTAGCATGGATGTGAAAGCCGTGAGCTTTTGAGCCTTATGAGATTTTGATGCATGATTTAATCTCTTCGTTTGTGAGTGAATCATCACCTTAGAGGATGCTAGAACTTGTGTGTGCTCTTGTTCCTTGATTGTGTCTAGTTAGATATGCCGAATGTAATCTTAGGCCATCTTTGATTTGAATGAGTCACTTAGCCAAAAAATTTCCTTACCATTGATATTTGTCCCTTGTTAGCCCCTTTGAGCCTAAAGCCTATTTTATTTGCTAGCACATATGAACACTATTCCAATTCCTAAGCCTTTTGTCCAAATTTGAGTGGAGAATAGGAAAGTGTGAATGTGAAGGGAGTGAATTGAGTTGAAAAAGGAAAAGGTTGTTTGTTGAGTGAATATGAGAAGAAGGTGTGATGAAGTTTTGAGATGTGGGAAAAAAGAGAAAGAAAATTGAGAATGAGCAAAAAGAAAAAAAATGAGCTCATGTGTTTGTGCGAAAAAAAAAAGAGAAAAAAAAATGATTGAAAAAAAAAAAAAGTGAAAGAGTGAGAAAGAAAAAAATTTGAAGTGTTGAGAGTATGGAATTGAAAGGATGTTGATTGAAAATGTTTGAAGTATTCTGTTCCTAATCTCGAAGTGCCAAAGTTTGACTTTCTATTCTCCATTCACTTTAGTCACTTTACCTTATATTGTTATCCCACCTGTCCAAAGAGCCTACATTACAACCTTGAGAAAAGTCCTTTTTGATTCGGCATTGATTTCTAGAATGTGGTCGGAGTTGAGAGTGCTTACAAGCCTATGGCTGCCAATATGTGTGATTGATTGATTGAGTGAGTCTCTTAAACACTGTTATACACTTGTGAGGGAGTGAAACACATCGTTGAGTGCACATCCATGCTTGATCTTGGTGTTTCTTGTTATTGTTGCATGAGTACGATAAAAGAAAGTGAGTGAGTATACGGGTGATTGATCTTTAAAGCTCGAGTTCATTTGCTTGCACTAGTTGATTTTTTGACTCATTCCTAACAATTTCACTTGACTTATTATTTCGTTGCTTGAGGACAAGCAACATGGTAAGTTTGGGGGGGTTGATTAGGCGTGAAATTGTTATGTTTTGGTGCCCGATTTACTCATGTTTTGAGTGTTTTCGATTAGTGCTTGGAGTCAAATGAGTATCATTTTTATAAAATTATTAATTTGTCTCTTTGGTTTTTATAGATGGATAGAGGGCGAAAAGAGGAGTTCGTAGGACTTTGAATCGGCCAAAACGGACTCCCGGTTGAGGAGATATGAAGATTTTACGAACGAGTGCACAGCAGCCAGCGCTCGAGCGTTTTGCTCGAGCGTTTTGCTCGAGCGACCAAAAACTTACAGAACAGTTTCAGCGCTCGAGCGAATCACTCGAGCGGAACCGCTCGAGCGTTTTGCTCGAGCAAACACGTATTTTCGCCTCCGGATGCGTATTTTCAGCCCATTAACTCCCGTTTCGACCCGGTGCCTATATATATCTCTTCCAAACACGTTTTGAAGGATCCCCGACTTTTAGAAATAATTTTAGACTTAGTTTTTGGAGAGGAAGAAGAAGAGCAAGCTTTATTTTACGTTTTGTTGAGGTTTTGCATACGAATTCTTAGTTTATTTTCATTAGTTCGTTACTTTAAACGCTTTTAATTTCGTTTTAGTTAATTCAATTTCAGTTCTTCGTATTTATTTTCTTTTTAAACCCTAGTTCATGTTTCTTATTTTCTTCGTTCAATTCATCATGTTTATGTTCGTTGTTTCTTCTATTGCTTTTATTTTTGTTATAACCATGTCCGGCTAAAACCCTTGTATGCTTGGGGTAGGATGAACGCGTAGAAGTAGGATGTGAGTACGTAATTAGAGTAACTTGTGACGTTAGTTTTAATTCTCTTAATTAATGAATTCTTATAATTAATCTTAACTTTACCTTTGAATTTCGTACGAAAGTGTTAGAGAGAGGACGACCGCATCACTCAATAACAATTAGTAGTCTTAACGAGAGGGTTTAGGAAAGGTTAATTCATCTACCGGTTTAGCGAAGGAGGACGACCGCATCACCTTAGTTAAATTAGGGTCTCATTAATTAAGCACAATTCATTAACTTGTTAGTGGATTAGTGAAGTCGATTGCTAGGATAAAGTATTAGGGTGAGAAATCTTGAGCTTTCATTCTACGATCTTTTACTTAGGTTAATTCTTGTTTGTCACGATTACTTTGATTATGTACCTGCTCCGTTAGTATACGTAGGGATTCCTATCCTGAGCATCACCATCTCATACTTGCATATACACCTTAGATACTTAGTTTAATTTTCCTTTTGCATTCGTAGGATAGATTAGTTAGCTTAATTAATCTTTCCAAAAATCCAAAAACATTACACTCATATTAACTACGACGCGTAGATCTTCAGGGATCTATTCGCATATACACTATCCCGTGGGTTCGATAATACTTGGTCCCTATACTTGCCCATACTACAGTGAACCCGTTCTCTTGCGGGGTAGCTACTAGTAGAAGCTAGTGTAGTCGCTTCAAGTCATGTGCCTTCCTCTTGTTCTCCTCCACCTTCGCCGGATTAGATCCAGAAGCCACCTGAGCCGGTGGCAACAAGGCTTCGTACAAACTATTGTGTACCAGGAGAGCCTTCATCTTGATCTTCCATAAGCTGAAATCGTTCTTCCCCGTGAACTTCTCAATGTCGAACTTGGTTGCAGCCATCATATCCTTCTTCCCACAGACGGCGCCACTTATTAATCGAGTTTCGGATTCACAAGAAAACTTGTTTCCGGGAATCGGAATATGAAGGCAATAAGAACGAAATTGAAAATCAACAAGAACACCAGTTTACGTGGTTCGGAGATAAAGAGGATAGAGTATTCCACTAAGAAAAGAATTGGAAGTTACAAGTTACAATCACTCAATCTCACAGTGTTTGCGCTCAAAATGATGATCTGTTTCTCTCAGTTGAGAAACCCCCTTTTATAATTACAGAGATTGGAAACGAACCCTAGATTCGATTCAGTTGTAACAAACTCAAAGTAAAGGTAGTTATCCAGCTGGCTAACGACTTCAATAACCGTCATAGTTGATTCAGTTAGAACCGCCATCGAATTAGCTCCAATTTGGTGTATTTCGTGAATAACGGACTTCAGGATCAGATGACAAGACCTCCTCTGGCTCTGGCCACTTTCACCAGATGACCTCTGGTCCCAGACCTCCTCTGATGACTTATCTACCAGACTCGTCTGACCAGACCTCCCCTCATGGACCTCCTCTGATAGCTCTCCTGCCAGACTTCTCTGGTCAGGCTTCTCTGGTCAACCTCATCTGGTCCACCTCCTCTGGTACCCCAAATTCACTAACTCCCACGGCTAACAGTTTATCCACTTAGCCTCTTATTGAATTAAGATCAGCAGACTACATACTTCACATTTGACCCTTCACACTCCGCTTCGTGGTGCAGCGGGCGGAAGACTCTAAAGTCGTTGTATCTTGGGGACGGTTGCCATGAGCCGTATTGCACCAGTGTACGAGAATTTTGTATTTATTTTTTTCCAACAAGTGTTTAGACGTAATTGGATTATTTTGGTGGGACAAATATCATTCCCACCTTGAAAGGACCTTGCAGTTTCCCACAAAAATAATTAAAATAGTATGAAAACAAAAAATCAATAACAAAAAGTTGATGAATTCCGATTGCGTTGATCTTTGTCATGTTTGTTAATTAAAGTAACAAATCACGATTTCCAGAAATTTAAAGCATTGTTGATTGTGACTCAAGTGTGTAACAATGGAATATCTCTCTCTCTCTCACTCACTTCCTTCCATACAGAGGAATCATAGTTTTCCATCTGCCCCAATTCATCCTCCCCTTCTTCTTCTTCTTCTTCTTGTTTAGTCTCATGGATACTTATTCTTCATTCGCCATAATAATGTACATGAATATGCCTCTTATTATATCATTTGTCATACCTTTGATAATAAAAACCATACTGAGAAGGGTGCAGAGGTGGTCGAAACTCCCTCCAGGCCCCATTCAATACCCAATTATTGGGAACATCTTTCTACTCGGTGCAAAGCCCCATCTTTCCCTCGAAAGGTTGTCGAGGAAGTACGGCCCAGTCATGACGTTGAAGCTGGGAAGCAGAACAACTATTGTTGTTTTCCCCCACAATTGTCTCTGCATTCACTTCGAAAAAGTCATTCATTCATTCGAAGTCAGTTTCATACAATATGCATACAAGCATGCTAACATTTGAATTTGCATTAGAATCGAGTCTGAAGGTTCCGGATACTCATTTGCGATTCGCCGATAGCCTCCGCTTCGTAGTGCAGCGGGCGGAAGACTCTAAAGTCGTTGTATCTTGAGGACAGTTGCCATGAGCCGTATTGCACCAGTGTACGGGAATTTCGTATTAATTTTTTTCAACAAGAGTTTAGACGTAATTGGATTATTTTGGTGGGACAAATACCATTCCCACCTTGAAAGGACCTTTCAGTTTCCCACAAAAATAATTAAAATAGTATGAAAACAAAAAATCAATAACAAAAAGTTGATGAATTCCGATTGCGTTGATCTTTAACATGTTTGTTAATTAAAGTAACAAATCACGATTTCCTGAAATTTCAAGCATTGTTGATTGTGACTCAAGTGTGTAACAATGGTATACATCTGTTGGTGATCATTTTTTATCGAATGGATTAGTGACTGTTGTTGATAGGCGAACATCATCCAGCATGGAGCGAACAAAAATTAAGGACTTGAACAAAGAAAATCAAGATTGGGGTGCATCTACCAATCCCGGAGGTGTATAAAATGACGAACAACTCTATCAACGAACAACTAATAGGCGAACAAATATTAAGACCCGAGACCAAGAATGAGCCAACTGTGAGGTCGCCAATGACGAACAAACTTGGTCAAACTATGATACAACACAGTTTAGATGTGTACCAGTGAACAAAGGACTAAAATCCCAAAGCCAAGCTAAATAAAGCCAAAAGGCGAACAACTTCCAAAATACAATCTCCAGAGGCGAACAACTTTCAGTTGAAGAATCATCAAGATCCGTCAAGCCGACCTAGGCGAACAACAATGAGTCCGAGATAAGACCAAAGAAGACTTTGTAACTAAGATTCAGCTTAGATAAGGTCAAAAGGACACATGTCAAGCATGCATGCTAGGGAGACCAAGAGTCAGGAACACCTCATGCTTGCTAGTCTCTATAAATAGTTGTTCTCCAGCTTATGAAATACAAGTTCAAATTCATAAACACTCCCAAAACACACACTAACACACCTAAACGTGCACACATACGAAATTATTTCGATTTCGACTTTCGTATATCCGATTTCATAACCCGAACCTCGATTTATCATTTACGGTGGTAACCAATCACACGTAATTGATTGATGATCTTTAAACCGAAATTAAACAGTCACTAATCCACTCGATAAATATTGATCACCAATAATTTTAGCGCTAGAAGGAGGGACCGAACCTTCGGTTAGTGTAATTACTCAAGAACTTCAAGTTGAAAACTTGAAGATTCAAAGAAAAACCTCAAGAAATATTTGAAGATTCAAGCAAAGGTGTTCTTGGTGTTCTTCAATATTAAAATTAAAGAAACAATTTATATTGAAATGCCTCAATCAAAGGAAACCCAAGCATCACGTTTGTCAAGAAGAGCATCTCCCACCCGAGTCTCGTCGGCCGATCACCAGGATCGAAATCCTAGACATGTGAACAGGTCGCAGCATACAACCATAACACATAATCTCCCCCCTGAAATGGAGGCCTTGGCGAACAACCCTAACGAATTATCAAAGACCATAGCTGCTCTCCAAGCTCTCCAGAGACAGCAAGAACAAAATAAGCCTTCACAGGCAAGGCCTAGAGATAGACCCTTGGAGGTTGTTAGGGCCAGGTCAACAAGGGGCGAGCAACGTGAGGTGAACAGTGCCCAGATCAGGCGGGACAAGGGCAAGGCTAAGATGGACGAGCCAAGGGAGGGCCAAGCAGAGTCTGCTCGCGGGCGAACAGCAATGTCGAGCCACGGAACAACACGCTCCAGTGCCCAGGACAGACTTGGTCAACCCCAGCAACGGGAGAAAGTTGCTCGCCAGGAAGAGGGACATGGGCGAGCAACATTTGAACAGCCTCGCCCTTCGGTCCATGAAAGACTTTCTCAATCTGCCTTCAGGCGTTTGGGACCTAATGCGGCGAGCAACCCTAAAAAGCAGCTCCAGGATTTGCCTTCTCCAAGCGAGGGACTGCGATGAACAGAAAGGTTTGTACCTTTGTTCGCCGAACAACCTCCAAGTCAGGGGGCATCTCTGGATGAGCTTTCAAGCTTAAGGAGGGCGATAGAAAGTATACAGGGACAATTAGACCAGCAAAGAGGTGTAGGGACGACCAGCTTGCCAACTTCACCATTATCAACCTACATTCTGAAAGCCCCGATTAAGAAGAAAGTCCAATTCCCTGCAAGCATACAATATGACGGCCTTGCTGATCCCCGAGTTCACCTAACAAAATACTCAGATTATATGGTCTCGGTGGGAGCTAGCGATGCCACTCAATGCCGAAACTTCCCGTTAACCTTGGGAGATCGGGTGCACAAATGGTTCTCAGCATTGCCACCAGCATCCATCCATTCATTCACTCAGCTGAGTCGGGAGTTCCTGTCTCATTTCTCAACGGCGGGATCATACTTGTCCCAGAAACACCGGTTGTCAGACCTAAAACAAAATGATGACGAGTCAGATCGAGCATTCATGGAAAGGTTTGACAAAGTGCTATTGGAGGGTGAGCCCGTCAGCGAGGACACAAGAATTGTTGCTATAATGGCAGGACTGAAGAAAGGGTCAAAGTTATGGAAAAAGGTACATCTGAAGTGCCCAAGAAGTTACGCCGAGTTCAGAAATCAGGCCGGCATATTTGTTTCTATGCATGAAGCCCTGCAGTCAAACTTGGGGGAGAACAAAGTCGACCCCAAGGAGAACAACAAAAAACCTGGTGCAACAAGCTATCGAGTACCTAAAAACATGAAGGCATTCACTGAAGGGACGGAACTCAAAGAAAAGTTGAATCAGGTGCTAACAGTGTCAGTCGATACTGTTTATGAGAATGTGAAGGATAAGGAGTTGCTCTCCCCTCCCCGGAAAATTCGCCAAGACACTGGCAAACTCAATCCTAACAAGTATTGTGCCTACCATCAAAGCGTGGGGCACTTTACAAGTGAATGTAGAGATTTGCTCAGACAGCTCTGGCGTTTCTACGAGGACTGAAAGCTCTCCGATTTTGTCAAAAGACAACCCGGGAAGAGAATCCGGGAGAACAACTCTGAGGACGAAGATGATCAACCTCAGAACAATAAACCGGCGCGACCAGTTCCTGCCATCCCTACTCGTCCGTTGGAAGATTTATACATGATGGAACCTGCAGGTCCCGCAGGAGGATGTTCTGATGGACGACCGCCAATCTCCAACCGGAAAAGAAAGGCTGAATTACGAGCGATCGACCAAGTCCAGGAAATGGGAGTCAAACCATCTATCATGCAGACAGCAGAACTGACCTTCACCGAAAAGGACTTAGAAGGAATTTTGACTCCGCATAACGATTCGCTCGTAATCTGTGCAAAGATTATGGGAACACGAGTCCACAGATTGTTGGTGGACACCGGAGCCTATACCAACATCTTGTTCAAGAGCACGCTTGATAAACTTGGGGACTTTTCAGCCCATATCCGGGACTCAAACCATCGAATCCTAGGCTTCGGAAATGCAGTAACCGTCCCGTTGGGAGAAATTTCTTTGCTTATACAACTTGTAACGATCGAGGAACCCGAAAAGAATATTACAAGAATGGTAGATTTCTTGGTCGTAGACCAGGAATCGACCTATAATGGGTTCCTTGGTCGACCTTTTTTGAATGAATTTAAAGTTGCCTGTTCAACTTACCATTATTGCTTGAAGTTTCCAACAGCAAGTGGAGCAGGCACGGTTAAAGGAGATCAAAGAAAGGCTCGGGAATGCCTCTTACAAATGCAAGCAAAACAAGTGCAAGTATCCATGATGGAGGCCACAACAAGCTATCCTGCTGAAGAATCATCAATACTGAAAAACATGATGGACATAGAGGAAGACCACATGGATACTGACGATCAACATCATGACGAACAGGTGTTGGACGAACAACTCCTTACCACCCATAAGGAACATCATCCTGACGAACAACACATGGATGGTGACGAGCAACGTCCAATGAGTGACTTGGAGGGCCAGGTTTTGACTAACAACAATGGGTCGGAACCAGCAGACGATCTAGAACCCCGTCTGGGAGCAGAGCCCATGAACATCGAAAATGATTTCAATCCAGAGGGACCAATACTTGACCCTCGTTGGAAAGGACAAAAACGACGAGCAACTCCAGTTGAAGAACTGGAAATGTTCAAAGTTAATCCTGAAAACGAGGATCTTGAATTATACATAGGATCAGAGCTCCCTGAGCCTTATAGATCCCGAATGAAAGAATTCCTCTGTAAAAATCTAGATGTCTTCGCCTGGTCTCATGCAGACATGGTGGGAATAGATCTGAAGCATGCTTGCCATAAGCTAAACATTAACCATGCAAAGAGGCCCGTCCATCAAAAACGACGGAAATACGGCCCGGACAAGTATCAGGCTTTAAATGAAGAAGTAAAGAAGTTGTTAGACAACGACCTAATTCGACAAGCACTCTGTCCACAATGGGTAGCAAACCCAGTCCTTGTGAAGAAACCAAACGGGACCTGGAGGCTATGTATAGACTTTACAGATCTGAATGCAACATGCCCGAAGGACAACTTTCCACTCCCTCACATTGATCAGTTGGTGGACAGCACTGCAGGTCATGAAATGCTAACATTCATGGATGCCTTTGCCGGGTACCATCAAATTCCAATGCATCCAGACGATCAAGAGAACACAGCATTTTATACAAACAAAAACTTGTTGTGTTGGAAGAGAATGCCCTTTGGCCTCATCAACGCCGGAGCAACTTATCAAAGGCTGGTGAACAAAATGTTCGACCAGCAAATTGGAGATACAGTGGAAGTCTACGTCGATGACATCATAGTCAAAAGTCCCCGTAAAGAAGACCATCTCCAACACTTGACCCAAGTGTTCGAAATTCTTCGACACTACAACATGAAGCTGAATCCAAAGAAGAGCAGCTTTGGAGTTCATTCAGGCAAGTTCTTGGGTCATCTTGTTAGTCAACGGGGAATTGAGGCTAACCCAACAAAAGTTAAATCCATTGTGGATATGCAACCGCCACATTCAATAAAAGAGGTGCAAAGACTCACGGGATGTCTAGCAGCATTGAATCGGTTCATATCCAGGTCGGGGGACAAATGCCGTCCATTCTTTGAAGCCATCAAAAAAGGACAGTTCACATGGACTAACAACTGTCAGAAGGCGTTCGACCAACTCAAAGAGTATCTGGGAGATGTAAAAATCCTATCAAAACCCGTCTCAGGAGAAAAGCTATATTTATACTTGGCAGCGTCGGAAGTGGCCATCAGCTCCGTTCTGGTACGGGAGGACGGCAAATTCCACCAACCTATCTACTACGTCAGCCAAGCTTTGCATGAGGCGGAGATCAAATACTCCCCAACTGAGAAGTTGGCGTACACACTTGTCATGAGTGTAAGGAAGTTACGGCCATACTTTTTTTATCATCAAGTTGAAGTGATAACAACTTTCCCTCTCAGACAAATTCTCCATCGCCCCGACACAGCTGGTCGTCTATTAAAGTGGTCACTGGAGATTAACCAATTCGGGGTGACCTATGCTCCTCGAACAGTGATCAAAGGGCAAGCGTTAGCCGACTTTATAGTCGAACTAACCTTCCCACCAGATCCGACGAGAGGACTTGATCACCCCTGGCATCTTTATGTTGACAGATCTTCGACTAACATAGCTTCGGGGGCAGGAGTGGTTCTAATTAGTCCAGGCAGACAAGTATTCACTTCGGCAATCAGATTTGGCTTTATGGCAACCAACAACGAAGCCGAGTATGAAGCTCTCATTGCTGGTCTCCATCTATCCCTTGCAGTAGGTGTCAGACGATTGCAAATATTCGGCGACTCACAATTGATTGTGAATCAAGTCCGAGGTGAATACGAGGCGAAGGACGACCATATGATCGAATATCAACGGATTGTTGCTCACCTGATGTCCTTGTTAGATCAAGTATTCATTGAACAAATCCCAAGGGCGAGCAACACTCAAGCAGATGCATTGGCCCGACTAGCAACAAGCGAAGGACCAGCAGAGTTGGCAGACATTATAACTACGAAGATGAATGACCCATCAACAACAAGTTATAATGTCAACCAACTAAATGATCAAGCCAGTGAAGAAGAAGACTGGAGAACAAATATAGTCAAATATTTGAAAAGTGGAGAAAAACCAAACAACTCTTTTGAAGCCGCCAAGCTAATAAAGCAAGCCGCCAGATATACTCTGGTAGGCGAGCAACTTTATAAAAGAGGAATATCACTCCCACTTCTCAAATGTTTGACTAGGGGGCAAGGACGAGCAATACTCGAAGAAATACATGCCGGAGTATGTGGAAATCATACTGGGGGGCAAGCCTTGGCATACAAGACTATCAGACAAGGCTATTATTGGCCAACTTTACGTCAGGATGCAATCAAGAGAGCAAAGACTTGCCACCAGTGCCAGATTTTTGCACCAAATATTCATACCCCGGCCCAACAGCTCGTATCAATTTATAGCCCGTGGCCATTTGCAAGATGGGGGATAGACATTATTGGTCCCTTCCCGGCGGGAGTTGGAGGAGTTCGATTTGCCGTTGTGGCAGTCGACTATTATACAAAGTGGGCAGAAGCAGAGGCCATGTTGAAAATCACGCAACAAAAAATGATCAACTTCATTTGGAAGAACATTGTCTGTCGTTTTGGAATTCCGCAAACCATCGTGACAGACAATGGTCCGCAGTTTGATGGAAAAGAGTTGAGAGACTTCTGTACGAAGTGGAGGATCAAGAAACATTACTCTACGCCCTATCATCCCCAGTCAAATGGACAAGTCGAAGCCGTAAACAAAATCATCAAGCATACGTTAAAAGTACGGCTAGCGGAAAGCAAAGGCAGTTGGTCAACAGAGCTTCCGGAAGTCTTATGGGCATACAGAGTTTCTCCCAGGTCAAGCACCGGAGAAACACCTTTTGCAATGGCTTTCGGAACAGAAGCAGTAATACCTATCGAGTTAAAGACCAATACATTCCGGACGACCAACTTTGATGAGCAAGCGAACAACTATGCTCTGGCTGCTGAAATAGATTTGCTCGAGGAAAAAAGACTGAGTGTCGAGCTAAAAAATGCTACCTATAAGCAGCGAGCAGAACGCTACTATAATTCCCATGTTAAACTTAGGGAATTCAGAGTTGGAGATTTGGTTCTAAGAAAGTTGCTCGCCCAACCTCCAGGTGTATTGGGACCAACTTGGGAGGGCCCGTATCGTATAAAGGAAAAATTCGTTAATGGCGTATACGATATTGAAGATATGGAAGGCAAGCCGGCCCAATACTCCTGGAACGCCGTACATCTGAAAAAATACTATCAATAAGACGAACAAGTTCTTGATTGGGGGAACAAATGTCTTGGGGGGGCAGTGAACCAAATAAGGCAAACTAAAAACTTGCCTAATTTTTTAAAAATTTTGCTAAGTATAGAATGTAAAGTTGTTCGGCACATTGTATAGTCTGGTGTTGTTTCATCTTTTGTTTTTTAGATAAAGTTGTTCGGCAAAAATATTATAAGCGAGCATATTTTGATTAATGTTTAAAGTTGTTCGTCGATTTGTATATGGTAGTGACGAGCAGTCTTACAACACTTGTATTTTTTTATGAATGTAAATATAATAGTTGTTCGTCAAAGAGGAAAAGTCCAAAGCTCGAGGTACAAGTCCACCTAAAGGTTGTTCGTTTTCTACAATGAACAGAACCTAAGGACCAAAGCCACCTAAAGGTTGTTCGTTTTTTAAAATGAACAGAACCTAAGGCCGAACCCTGATTCCACTAAAGGCAAAGTTCAATTCGAACAAAAGCCCAATACTATATGTTATAATTGCAAAGGCATTGATAAAAATGTAAAGGCAATTAATATATAAAGAAAATGAGCGAATATGTGAAAGACATTCCATTAATCAAAAGGCATTGAGCCTAAAAAATAGTACAATGATTCAAGAAGTCAAGTACTACAAAAGAAACGAACAACTATTACAGAAAAGAAGGTGAAGAAAAAAGCTAAGTCCTAAGAACTATTGTTGCTCGGTGGGGGGAGGATCTTGAGCCTGCTCGGCGGGAGGTTCAACGATCATGTCTCGGGCCAAATCTTCAGCAGCCTTATCCTCAGCCTCTTTCGCATTCTGCTCGTCAACCACGGTCACCCCTTCCTCTTGTTCGCCTTCATCAGTTGGGGGCGGAGGGTGAGTGATGGAAATACTAGGGTCGAGTTTGTCAAGTTTGACCCCTAGTACTGCCAGATCCGCCAGCTGAATTTCGATATTATTCGGCGGAGGATAGTGCTCCAGGAATTCATTCAGATCCTTGACCATTTCTTCCATTAAATCCTTGAAGTCATAAGCATCGGCCGTGCGGATGCTATCTGCATAGGCGCAAATGTAGCCCAAATTTGAGATAGGCCCACTCCGAGCTCGAAATTCTTGCTCGACTTCTTCCTTAGAGAGCATCTCAGACATTTGCTCCTTCAGGCGAGCAAGTTCTTCTTCGGCCTTTTTCCTTTTCCTCCTCTCTTCGTCCAGCGCAGCTTTAAAGGAAAGTAGCTCGGCCTTTGTATCCCTAAGCTCACCAGAGACAAGCTGATAGTCCTCGATGCGCTTCTTCTCTAGGTCGTCGGCCAGCTTTAATTGATCCTTTAAGCGAGCAATTTGGCCATTGAAATTGTTCGCCATTTTCTCCTTCTCTTCAGCAAGCTGGCGAATGGAGGCGGCGTGATGACGAGCAGTCTCCTCTAGATCGGCAACTTGAGCCATTCCCCTTTGAGCGGAAACCATGGAGTTGGCGGCTTGGACCATTGATAGGTGAAAATTATCAATGGGGCCCTGGGCAAGGACGACTTTGTTCAGCGGCCGCGACCAGGCGCGAGCAATGACTTCAGCTGCTCGATGAACGTGTTCATCCGGAATGTCACGGAAGCTCGCCGGGGTCTTAGAGCAGGCAAACTGGTGAACCAGATCTGCTCGCCCTGGGTAATCGCTGGGCCGATATCTGCGAACAAAAAGAAGGTCAACACTTAAAAAATTTGGCAAGAAAGGAACTTGTTCGGCAAGAAAATAAGAACTTACTCAGAGAATTTTCGCTCATCCCGGCCTAGGTATGTAATGTCCTCTCGGCCTCTGGGGGAGCCTATGTCCTTGCTCGCCTTGCCAGACCTCTCCGTGAGCTCGACAGATGAGCGGCGTACAACATCCCTTTCAGGGCGAACATGGCTCGAGCCCACCTTCTCCTTCCCCTTATCAGGGACGTCATGGGACAATGGAGTCCCGTCTGTCTTCTTTAAACGTTTCCCCCCACGAGGAGGGGAAATGGAAGGAGAATGGATTTGAATTTGGGGGGCAGCCTGTCTTGAAACTTTGGCCCCCTCGGGCTTGTTCGTCATGGCGAGCACCTTTTGTGGGGGGTCACCTCTCATTTTCTTTCCTTTTGGCGGTGCCATTTCGAGAACCCTTTGCTCAAGGAGGGCGTATGAGGGAGGAATGGCAACTGTCACTTGCTCAGCTAAAAAAAAAAAGAGAAAGTTAGACGAGCAAGTTAGGAAACTCAATGACGAACAAGGTTTAAACCCAAAATTTAGAAATTCATACCTGGGGGCACGTCGACCTGGGCCTCCAAGTGGTGTGGGTATGTCAAAAGGCGATCAGCTCTTAGACACCTTGTTCGGCAAAGGTAGTCAATAGTCCTATCTGCCCTATTACGGAGGTCAACCAAGCACGAAGTAAATAGAAACTCGGAGCTCAACTCCTCCTCTTCCGAATCCCACTTGGGTAGACGAGGGCCTGCGAACAAACAAGAAAAGTTAAATTAGAACAACTTAGCCCAAAGGCGAGCAAGAAAAGAACTTACATTTCAGTTTTCCATAAACTGCTGGAGAATTTATTCGTCCAGGGCCGCCGTGTGGACCGGAAGATGCTCGCCAATCACCCCCAATGAAGAAGAAGTGTTGCTTCCAGTTGTAAACCTTGTTCGGCACGTCTTCCACCATTTTTAACCCGGTTCTGGCCTTGAGATAGTGGTAACCTTCTTCTCCTAGGGGGCATTTTGTAATTGTCATCAGGTAGTTGATCTCTTCCGCAGTAAGCCGATCAACGTACCCCTCCAAGGCGAACAAGCACATGGAGCCTAGGAGATTCATCCACCCAATTGGAGTAATTTGGGTAATGGCCAAGTTGGTCGCCTCCAGGAATCGACCAACAATAGGTGGAAGAGGCAGCTTTAATCCAGCGATCAAGGTATGAATATTGATCGCCGTGCATCCTGGGGGTGGGCGATCAGCTCTTTCCTTTCTTCGAGGGGCCCACATTTGAATATCAAATGGGATTTTGTAGTCCCTACGGATAGAGTCCAGATCATCTTCGCGAACAACACTTTTGATCTTGTTCGCCTGGTACCCAGTTTTCACCTTGTCCATAATTTGCCTCTGTGGGCGAGGAAAGCTGTTCGCATACTCCTCAGTGTATGCTTGCCATTCGAATGGCCGAGCAACTCCTGTTGGAATCTCGTTTTCCAACATCTTTGGGGATGGGAAGTTAATACCCTCCAAGAACTCGCGGGTGAGTTCGTCGAGATCTGGATCTTCAGATTCAGCGGAAGACGAAGAGTCGTTGTTCAAATTGTTGTTCGCCGCAACTGTCAGTTCTCTCCCAAAAGGGCCCACACCAGTGTTTTCCACAGAGCAAACAACTGAGTCCACATGAGCGTTCGACGCTGAGGAAACTTCAACTGGTTCTAGATCGTGAGCAACAGTGGGAAAAAGGGGATCTAAGGTCTCCTCGGTTTTATTGCTCGAATGCGAAGACATAGGAGGAAGAGAAAAATCCAAGCGGCGGCGGAGAGTGTTGCAGACAGCGGCGCTGTTCCGGAGAAGACGGTGGCGCTCGGATCCACACGGCGGCAGAAAAATTTTCGAAAGAAAAAGATAGAGAGAAAAAAGAGTAACTACCTGGGAATTGAAATTTGAAACCAAATGCGGGAAGACGGACGTCGGAAAGCTTGGAATTGCCGGAGGGAGGAGGAAATCGCCGGAGCACTGTAGTTGGAGAAGGAAAAGTGGGAAAAATTTCAGTTTTCCCACTATTTATACCCCAAGCAAAAACAGGGTCCAATGCATAATTTCCTAAAAATTCAGGGACTGGATTATGAGAAAAAGGGGTCAATTCCGAGTCAAACTAAAAGTCGAAGGACCTATGGACAATTATAGGGGCGCGTGGCCTCGGGACTGCTCGCGCGTGAACGGCGCGCAATCATTGTGCTGGCGTCATCTTCGTGATCTCCCCAGATCATGGGAAGGCGAAACGGACGCCACGATGCTACTCGTCACAAAGATGTTGTTCGTCCAAGTCTTGACCAGAACAATATCCTAACTACAGTTGCTCGCCACAAAGTTGCTCGTCTGAAGCAACATATAGTCAGGATAGGGGGCAATTGTTGATAGGCGAACATCATCCTGCATGGAGCGAACAAAAATTAAGGACTCTTGAACAAAGAAAATCAAGATTGGGGTGCATCTACCAATCCGGGAGGTGTATAAAATGACGAACAACTCTATCAACGAACAACTAATAGGCGAACAGATATTAAGACCCGAGACCAAGAATGAGCCAACTGTGAGGTCGCCAATGATGAACAAACTTGGTCAAACTATGATACAACACAGTTTAGATGTGTACCAGTGAACAAAGGACTAAAATCTCAAAGCCAAGCTAAATAAAGCCAAAAGGCGAACAACTTCCGAAATACAATCTCCAGAGGCGAACAACTTTCAGTTGAAGAATCATCAAGATCCGTCAAGCCGACCTAGGCGAACAACAATGAGTCCGAGATAAGACCAAAGAAGACTTTGTAACTAAGATTCAGCTTAGATAAGGTCAAAAGGACACATGTCAAGCATGCATGCTAGGGAGACCAAGAGTCAGGAACACCTCATGCTTGCTAGTCTCTATAAATAGTTGTTCTCTAGCTTATGAAATACAAGTTCAAATTCATAAACACTCCCAAAACACACACTAACACACCTAAACGTGCACACATACGAAATTATTTCGATTTCGACTTTCGTATATCCGATTTCATAACCCGAACCTAGATTTATCATTTACGGTGGTAACCAATCACACGTAATTGATTGATGATCTTTAAACTGAAATTAAACAGTCACTAATCCAATCGATAAATATTGATCACCAACAACTGTTTAAGTTCGGTTTAAAGATCATCAATCAATTACGTGTGATTGGTTACCACCGTAAATGGTAAATCGAAGGTTCGGGTTATGAACTTGTAAATGTGAAAGTCGAAATCGTAATAATTTCGTATGTGTGTATGTTTAGGTGTATTAGTGTGTGTTTTTTGGAGTGTTTACGAATTTGAACTTGTATTTCTCAAGCTGGAGAACAACTATTTATAGAGACTAGTAAGCATGAGGTGTCTATGACTCTTGGTCTCCTTAGCCTGCATACTTGACATGTGTCCTTTGACCTTAGTTTGACCTTATCTAAGCTGAATCTTAGTTACAAAGTCTTCTTTGGTCTTATCTCGGACTTCATTGTTGTTCGCCCAGGTCGGCTTAGCTGATTCCGGATGGTTTTTTCATAAAAGTTGTTCGCCTTTTGAGTACTTAGCTCAGAAGTTGTTCGCCTTTGTGTTTTACACAGATTGGCGTTGGGATCTTGATCCTTTGTTCTTCGACATGCACCTCTTAGGTTGGTAGATGCACCACCTTTTATCAATGTTGCTCGTCATCAGTGACTTAGCAGAATGTTCATCTCTAGTCTTGGGCCTTCAAACCTGTTCGCCGATAAGTTGTTCGTCTTTGTAGTTGTTCGTCAGTTTATGCACTCCCTGGATTGATTTATGCACTCCGACTTGATTTCCTTTGTTGATCATCTTTGATTTGGGGTTGATTCCTCGTAATCCTTACTAAGGTTTTAATTCTTGTTCGCCATTCATTGATTTATGTTCGCCTATTAACAATTGCCCCCTATCCTGACTACATGTTGTCCCAGACGAGCTACTTTGTGGCGAGCAACTGTAGTTAGGATACTATACTGGTGACGATTTGGACGATCATTATTGAAATAGGCGATCAACTTTGGGTTCACCGTTTTGTCTTCCCAAGATCTGGGGGATGTACGAGGATGATGTGGGCGGCATGATTGCGCGCCGCCCACGCGCAAGAAACCCCGAGGCCACGCGTCCCTGTATTTGCAAATTGGCCCTTTAATTTTTTAGCTTGCTCGGTAATTACCCCGTTTTTTGGCGTTTTGGTCCCCATTTTTTGGGGTAATTACGGATTTTACCCCGTTTTTTCTTGGGGTATAAATATGGGAGAAACTAAATTTTTTCCCACTTTTTCCATCTCTGCTACAGTGCTCCGACGATTTCTCCTTCTCCGGCGACTCCAAGTTTTTCCGGCGTCCGTTCTTCCAGTATTTGGCTTCAAATTTTATTTCCCAGGTAGTTAATTTCTTTCTTCATCTCATTTCTTTGGTTTTTTCTTCAAAAGCCTCTATCGCCACCGTGTGGGGCTTTGCGCCGCCGCCTTCTCCGAAGGATCGCTGTCGTCTGCAATTTCTTCTTCTTTTCCTCCTATGTCTTCGCATTCGAGAAACAAATCCGAGGAAACTCTCAATCCCCTCTTTCCTATTGTGGCACACAAAAACCGACCCCCTTTCGAAGTTTCTTCGGCCTCGAATCCTCACGTGGACTCCGTCATCCGATCTGTAGAGGATACGGGTGCTCGCCCGTCAGGGAGGGAAGTGGTGGTCGCTGCGAACAGAGATTCCGACGAGGGCTCCTCGACCAGTGCTGAATCGGAGGAGGATCCCGAATTCGACGAACTCACTCGAGAGTTCCTGGAAGGGATAAGGTTCCCATCATCAAGAATGTTGGAAAATGAAATTCCAGTTGGAGTTGCTCGGCCCTTTGAATGGCGAGCATATGTTGAGGAACACGCGAACAACTTTGCTCACCCACAAAGAGAAGTGTTGGATTTGGTGAAGTCTGAATTCCAGGCGAGCAAAATTAAAAGTGTTGTTCGCGAATATGAGTTGGACTCGATCCGGGAGACCTACAAGATTCCCTATGATATTCATATGTGGGACCCCAAGAGAAAAGAGAGAGCTGATCGCCCACCTCCAGGATGCACGGCGATCAACATTCATACTTTGATCGCTGGATTGAAACGGCCTCTTCCACCCATTGTTGGTCGCTTCCTAGAGGCGACCAACCTTGCAATCACTCAAATTACTCCGATTGGGTGGATGAACTTGCTGGGGACAATGTGTCTGTTCGCACTGGAGGGGTATGTTGATCGTATAACTGCAGAAGAGATCAACTACCTTATGACGATCACAAGATGTCCCCCTGGAGAGGAAGGTTACTACTACCTCAAGGCCAGGACAGGATTGAAGATGGTAGAGGGGGTGCCGAACAAAATCCGCGATTGGAAACAACACTTTTTCTTCATCGGGGGTGATTGGCGAGCATCTTCTGGTCCACACGGTGGTGATGGATGAATAAATTCCCCAGCCTCTTATGGGAAATTTAAACGTAAGATTATTTTCTTGTTCGTCCTCGAACTGTACTATTCTAATTTAACTTTTCTTATTTGTTCGCAGGCCCTCGTTTACCCAAGTGGAACTCGGAGGAAGAAGAGATTGGCTCGGAGTTCCTCTTCACCTCCTGCTTGGTCGGCCTTCGCAATAGAGCGGAAAGGACCACTGAGTATTTGCGTGAGGGAAAGTGCTTGAGAGCTGCTCGCCTACTTACTTACCCTCATCATCTAGAGGCCCAGGCAGAGGTGCCCCCAGGTATGAAAAATTTCTAACTCTTTGCGCACACTTTGTTCGTCACCGTCCTTTCCAACTTGCTCGCCTTAACCTCATATTTATATTTTTTTATAGCCGAGCAAGTCACCGTTGCCGTTCCACCCTGCTTTGCCCTCTTGGAACAAAGAGTTTTCGAGATGGCGCCTCCGAAGGGACGGAAAAGGAGAGGTGACCCGCCTACTAAGGTTCTGGGGATGACGAACAAGGCTGAAGGAGCCAAAGTTCCGCGACCAGCTGCTCCCCCTGGTCCTGCTCAGCCATCTTCTCCAATTTCTCCTCCTCGCGGGGGAAAACGTTTGAAAAAAGCTGATGGGACTCCATTGGCCCACGATGTCCCCGGCGGCGGTAAGGGGAAGGAAAAGGTGGGCCAGAGTCATGCTCGCCCTGAGGGGGATGCTGTTTGGCACTCCTCCATCGAGCCTACAGAGAAAACCGGCAAAGCGGGCAGGGATTCCACCCCTGTCCGTGGCCCTGAAGACCTCACCCATCTGGGCTGGGATGATCGGAAATTCAAAGAGTAAGTCTACCCCTGCCTTTGACGAGCAAGATTTACTTTATCCTTATTTTTTCTAAGTGTTATTTGTTTTCTTGTTCGCAGATATCGCGCTGACGATCATCCCGGGCGATCAAGTGCTGTCCACCAGTACGCTTGTTCGAAGACTCCCGTAAATATAAGGGAGATTCCCGGCGAACATGTTCGCAGAGCGACAGAGTTGGTCGCCCGAGCCTGGACACGCCCACTGGACAAGGCTGTTTTCCAACAGGGGCTGGCGGACAATGTTCATCTTTCCATGATGCTTCATGCCAACGGCCTTGTCACAGCTCAGAGGGTAATGGCCCAGATCGCCGAGCAAGAAGAAGCTTCTCGCCATTACGCAAGTACTGCTCGGCAGCTTACGGAGGAGAAGGATGGCCTGGTCGGCCAATACGAAGCCAAACTTGCTCGCCTTAACAACCAGATCAATGTTTACATTGATACTGAAAAGAAGCACCTTGAAGAAATTCAGGGTCTATCTGGTGAATTGAGAGGCAAAGAAGCCATGCTCGGCGAGGGGGAGAAGAAGTTGTCTGCAGCTGAACAAGAAATTGCCGAGCTCAAAGCAGAAATTGCTCGTCTTCGAGAGACGGAAGCCAACCTCTTCACACGCGAGCAACTTGAAGAGGAAGTTCAGGCTCGGACTGTCCCCATCTCTAACCTTGGGTATATCTGCGCCTACGCGGACAGTATCCGCACGGCCGATGCTTATGATTACAAGGACTTGGTTGAAGAGATGGGAAAAGACCTCTCCGAGTTTATCGAACATTATCCGCCGCCGAACAACATTGAAATTCAGTTGGCGGACGTGGCTGAGTTGGGGGTCAAGATTGACAAACTTGACCCTAGCATCGTTGTTACTCACCCTCCTCCCCAAGTAAATGAGGACGAGCAAGAAAAAGAGTCGGCCGCTGTCGACGAGCAAGCTGCTAAAGAGGCGGAGGATAAGGCAGCTGAAGACTTGGCTCGAGATATGATCGTTGAACCTCCCGTCGATCAAACTCAAGATCCTCCTCCCGCCGAGCAGCAATAGTTCTTAGGACTTAGCTTTTTTCTTTTTATCTTCCTTGTAATAGTTGTTCGCTCCTTTTGTAGTACTTGACTTCTAAGATCATTGTACTATTTTTGAGGCTTAATGCCTTTTGACTAATGGAATGTCTTTCTCATTTTTGCTCATTTTCTTTATATGTTAATTGCCTTTACATTTTTGTCAATGACTTTGCAATTATAACATATAGTGTTGGGCTTTTGTTCGAATTGAACTTTGCCTTTAGTGGAATCAGGGTTTAGCCTTAGGTTCTGTTCATTTTAAAAAACGGACAACCTTTAAGTGGCTTTGGTCCTCAAAATGGACTTGTACCTCGAGCTTTTGGACTTTTCCTTTTTGACGAACAACTACTATATTTACATTATGAAAAATTTACAAGTGTTGTAAGACTACTCGTCACTAACATATATATCCTGACGAACAACTTTGAACACTAACTAAAAACATGCTCGCTTATAATACTTTTGCCGAGTAACTCTGTTTAAAATTAAAAGATGAAATAGCACCAAACTATACAATGTGCCGAACACTCTGTTTAAAATTAAAAGATGAAACAGCACCAAACTATACAATGTGCCGAACAACTTTAAATTCTATACTTAGCAAAATTTTCAAAAAATTAGGCAAGTTTTTGGTTTGCCTCACTTGGTTTACTGGCCCCCCAAGATATTTTGTTCGCCCAATTAAGAACTCGTTCGTCTCATTGATAGTACTTTTTTAGATGTACAACATTCCAGGAGTATTAGGCCAGCTTGCCTTCCATATCTTCGATATCGTATACACCATTAACGAATTTTTCCGTTATACGATACGGGCCCTCCCAAGTTGGTCCCAATACACCTAGAGGTTGGGCGAGCAACTTTCTTAGAACCATATCTCCAACTCTGAATTCCCTGATTTTAACATGGGAATTATAGTAGCGTTCTGCTCGCTGCTTGTAGGTAGCATTTTTTAGCTCGGCATTCAGTCTTTTTTCTTCGAGCAAATCCATTTCAGTAGCTAGGGCAGAGTTGTTCGCCTGCTCATCAAAGTTGGTCATCCGGTATGTGTTGGTCTTTTTTTTTATCGGTAAATGTTAGTTGTTAGTAGTTAGATTAGTTCACCAAGTCTCCATACACTCCCAGAAATCTCCAAGCCTACCTTATAACTCCCTCCCAATTCGTTCCCAAAGGGAGTCGAACTCAGGTCACTCACTAGAGTGAGGAACCCAGTGGCCAGGTGGGCTAAGCCACCTGGTTGTATGTGTTGGTCTTTAACTCGATTGGTATTGCAGCCTCTGTTCCGAAAGCCATTGCAAAAGGTGTTTCTCCGGTGCTTGACCTGGGAGAAACTCTGTATGCCCATAGGACTTTCGGAAGCTCTGTAGACCAACTGCTTTTGCTCTCCGCTAGCCGTACTTTTAACGTATGCTTGATGATTTTGTTTACGGCTTCGACTTGTCCATTCGACTGGGGATGATAGGGCGTAGAGTAATGTTTTTTTATCCCCCACTTTATACAAAAATCTCTCAACTCTTTTCCATCAAATTGCGGACCATTGTCTGTTACGATGGTTTGTGGAACTCCAAAAAGACAGACAATGTTCTTCCAAATGAAGTTGATCATTTTCTGTTGCGTGATTTTTACCATGGTCTCTGCTTCTGCCCATTTTGTATAATAGTCGACTGCCACAACGGCGAATCGAACACCTCCAACCCCTGCTGGGAAGGGACCAATAATGTCCATCCCCCATCTTGCAAATGGCCAGGGGCTATAAACTGATACGAGCTGTTGGGCCGGGGTATGAATGTTTGGGGCAAAAATTTGACATTGATGGCAAGTCTTTTCTTTCTTGATTGCATCCTGGCGTAAAGTCGGCCAATAGTAGCCTTGTCTGATAGTTTTGTATGCCAAGGCTTGCCCCCCAGTATGATTTCCGCATACTCCGGAATGTATTTCTTCGAGTATTGCTCGTCCTTGCCCCCTAGTCAAACATTTGAGGAGTGGGATTGATATTCCCCTTTTGTAAAGTTGCTCGCCCACCAGTGTATATCTGGCGGCTTGCTTTGTTATCTTGGCGGCTTCAAAAGGGTTGTTTGGTTTTTCCCCATTTTTCAAATATTTGACTATGCTTGTTCTCCAGTCTTCTTCTTCACTTGCTTGTTCATCAAGTTGGTTGACATTATAACTTCTTGTTGATGGATCATTCATCTTTGTAATTATAATGTCTGCCAACACTGCTGGTCCCTCACTAGTTGCTAGTCGGGCCAACGCATCTGCTTGTGTGTTGCTTGTCCTAGGAATTTGTTCAATGAAGACTTGTTCTAACAAGGACATCAGATAAGCAACAATTCGCTGATATTCGATCATGTGATTGTCTTTCGCCTCGTATTCACCTCGGACTTGATTCACAATCAATTGCGAGTCGCCAAATATTTGTAACCGTCTAACACCTATTGCGAGAGATAGGTGGAGACCAGCAATAAGAGCCTCGTACTCAGCTTCGTTATTGGTTGCCATGAAACCAAATCTGATTGTTGAGGTGAATACTTGTCTGTGTGGACTGATTAGAACTACTCCTGCCCCCGAGGCTATGTTGGTTGAAGATCCGTCAACGTAAAGATGCCAGGGGTGATCAAGTCCTCTCGTCGGATCTGGTGGGAAGGTTAGTTCGACAATAAAGTCGGCTAACGCTTGCCCTTTGATCGCAGTTCAAGGAGCATAGGTTACCCCGAATTGGCTAATCTCTAGTGACCACTTTAATAGGCGACCAGCTGTGTCGGGGTGATGGAGAATTTGTCTGAGTGGGAAAGTTGTTAGTACTTCAACTTGATGATAAAAAAAGTATGGTCATAACTTCCTCACACTCATAACAAGTGCGTACGCCAGTTTCTCGGTTGGAGAGTATTTGATCTCCGCATCGTGTAAAGCTTGACTGACGTAGTAAATAGGTTGATGAAATTTTCCGTCTTCTCGCACCAAAACAGAGCTGATGGCTACTTCTGATGCTGCTAAGTATAAATATAGCTTCTCTCTCGGGACAGGTTTTGATAGGATTTTAACATCTCCCAGGTAGTCTTTGAGTTGGTCGAACGCCTTTTGACAGTTGTTAGTCCATGTGAACCGATTCAATGCTGCTAGGCATCCCGTAAGTCTTTGCACTTTTTTTTATCAAACGTGGTGGTTGCATATCCACGATTGCTTTGACTTTCGTTGGATTGGCTTCAATCCCTCGTTGACTAACAAGATGGCCTAGGAATTTTCCTGAATGAACCCCGAAACTGCTCTTCTTCGGATTCAGCTTCATGTTGTATTGTCGAAGGATTTCGAACACCTGGGTCAAATGTTGAAGATGATCTTCCTTTCGGGGGCTTTTGACTACGATATCGTCCACATAGACTTCTACCGTATCTCCGATTTGTTCGTCGAACATCTTATTCACCAACCTCTGGTATGTTGCTCCGGCGTTAATAAGGCCGAAAGGCATTCTCTTCCAACACAACAAATTTTTATTTGTATAAAATGCTGTGTTCTCTTGATCGTCTGGATGCATTGGAATTTGATGGTACCCGAAAAAGGCATCCATGAATGTTAGCATTTCATGACCTGTAGTGCTGTCCACTAACTGGTCAATGTGAGGAAGTGGAAAGTTGTCCTTCGGGCATGCTGCATTCAGATCTGTAAAGTCTATGCATAGCCTCCAGGTCCCGTTTGATTTTCTCACAAGGACTGGGTTTTCTACCCATTGTGGACAGAGTGCTTGTCGGATTAAGTCGTTGTCTAACAACTTCTTTACTTCTTCATTTAAAGCCTGATACTTGTCTGGGCCATATTTTCTTCGTTTTTGATGGATAGGCCTTTTTGATTGATTGATATTGAGCTTGTGACAAGCATGTTTTGGATTTATCTCCACCATGTCTGCATGAGACCAAGCAAAAACATCTAGATTTTTGCTGAGGAACTCTTTCATTCGGGATCTGTAAGGCTCAGGAAGCTCAGATCCTATGTATAATTCGAGATCCGGGTTTTCAGGATTAACTTTGAATGTCTCCAGTTCTTCAACTGGAGTTGCTCGTCGTTTTTGTCCTTTCCACCGAGGATCAAGTATTGGTCCCTCAGAGTTGAAATCATTTTCGATGTTCATTGGCTCTGTCCCTAGGCGGGGATCTAGATCATCTGTTGGCCCTGATCCATTGTTGTTAGTCAACACCTGGCCCTCCAAGCTATCTGGTGAGTGTTGCTCGTCACCACCCCTCTGTTGTTCGTCAGGATGATGTTTCTGCTGGGTGGTAACGAGTTGTTCGTCTAATACTTGCTCATCAAGATGTTGTTCGTCAGCGTCCATGTGGTCTTCCTCTATGTCCTTCATGTTCTCCAGTATTGATGGTTCATCAGCAGGATAGCTAGTTGTGGCTTCCATCATGGATACTGATACATGTTTGGCCTGCAACTGTAAGAGACATTCCCTGGCTTTTCTTTGATCTCCTTTGATAGTACCTGCTCCACTTGCTGTTGGGAATTTCAAACAATAATGACAAGTGGAACATGCAGCTTTGAATTCATTTAAAAAGGGTCGACCAAGAAACCCGTTATAAGTTGAATCCTGGTCTACAACCAAGAAGTCAACCATTCTCGTAATATTTTTCTCGGGTTCGTTGGCCGTTACAAGTTGTACTGCTAAAGTAACTATTCACAATGGGTCCGTTACAGCATTCCCGAAGCCTATTATTCTGTGAGTTGTATCCCGGACATAGCTCGAATAATCTCCAAGGTGATCGAGCGTCTTTTTGAATAGGATGTTGGTGTAGGCTCCGGTGTCCACCAACAATCTGTGGACTCGTGTTCCCATAATCTTTGCACAGATCACGAGCGAATCGTTGTGCGGGGTTAATATCCCTTCCAAGTCATTTTCAGTGAAGGTCAATTCTGCTGTCTGCATGATAGATGGTTTAACCCCCATTTCTTGAACTTGATCGATCGCTCGTAATTCAGCCTTTCTTTTCCGGTTGGAGATTGGTGGTCGTCCATCAGAACATCCTCCTGCGGGACCTGCAGGTTCCATCATATATAAATCTTCCAATGGACGAGTAGGTATGGTATGAACTGGTCGTGCTGGTTTATTGTTCTTCTGAGGCTGATCATCCTCGTCCTCAGAGTTGTTCTCCCGGACTCTCTTCCCGGGTTGTCTCTTGACAAAGTCGGAGAGCTTTCCGTCCTCGTAGAAACGCCAAAGCTGTTTGAGCAAATCTCTACATTCACTCGTAAAGTGCCCCACGCTTTGATGGTAGGCACAATACTTGTTAGGGTTGAGTTTGCCAGTATCTTGACGAATTTTCTGGGGAGGGGAGAGCAACTCCTTATCCTTCACATTTTCATAAACAGTATCGACTGACACTGTTAGCACTTGATTCAACTTTTCCTTGAGCTCCGTCCCTTTGGTAAATGCCTTCATGTTTTTAGGGACTCGATAGCTTGTTGCGCCGGGTTTCTTGTTATTTTCCTTGGGATCAGTTTTGTTCTCCCCCAAGTTTGATTGTAAGGCCTCGTGCATGGAAACGAATATGCCGGCTTGATTTCGAAATTCGGCATAACTTCTTGGGCACTTCAGACGTACCTCCTTCCATAGCTTTGATCCTTTCTTCAACCCGGCCATAACAGCAACAATTTTTGTGTCCTCACTGACGGGTTCACCTTCTAACAACACCTTGTCGAACCTTTCCATGAATGCCCGATCTGACTCGTCGTCATTTTGTTTTAGGTCAGACAATCGGTGTTTCTGGGACAAGTATGATCCCGCCGTTGAGAAATGAGAAAGGAACTCTCGACTCAGTTGAGTGAATGAGTGGATAGATGCTGGTGGCATCGCTGAAAACCACTTGTGTACCCGATCTCCCAAAGTTAAAGGGAAATTTCGGCATTGAGTGGCGTCGCTGGCTCCCACCGAGAGCATATAATCTGTATAATTTATTAGATGAACTCTGGGATCAGCAACACCGCCATATTGTATGCTTGCCGGGAATTGGACCTTCTTCTGAATCGGGGCTTTCAGAATGACAGGTGATAATGGTGAGGATGGCAAACTGGTCCCCACTCCTCTTTGTTGGTCCAACTGTCTCTGCATGTTCTCCACTGGCCTTCTTAAACTTGATAGCTCATCCAAAGATGCCCCCTGACTCGGAGGCTGTTCGGCGAGCAAAGGTACTACCCTTTCTGCTCGTCGCAGTCCCTCACTCGGAGTGGGAATATCCTGGAGCTATTTTCTAGGGTTGCTCGCCGCATTTGGCCCTAGACGACTGAAGGCAGATTGAGAGAGTCTCTCATGAACCGATGGGCGTGGTTGCCCAAACGTTGCTTGCCCACGCTCAGCTTCCTGGCGAGCAACTTTCTCTTGTAGATGAGGTTGGCCAAGTCTGTCCTGGGCACTGGAACAGGTAGTTCCATGGATTGACGTAGTTGTTCGCCCA
This sequence comes from Ballota nigra, assembly GCA_947034835.1. Lineage (NCBI taxonomy): Eukaryota > Viridiplantae > Streptophyta > Magnoliopsida > Lamiales > Lamiaceae > Ballota > Ballota nigra. The sequence goes on along the minus strand of OX344724.1, from coordinate 100,203,928 downwards.
CGAGCAGATTCAGTCTGGCCCTCTCTTGGTTCGACCATCTTTGCTTTGCCTTTATCCCGCCTGACCTGTGCACTGTTCACCTCGTGTTGTTCTCCCTTGGTTGATCTAGCCCTAACAACTTCTACGGCTCTATCCTTAGGTCTCACTTGTGAAGGCCTATTTTGATCTTGCTGTCTCTGTAGAGCCTGAAGAGCAGCAATAGTTTTGACCAGTTCATTAGGGTTGTTCGCCAGGGCTTCCATTTCAGGTGGGAGATTATGAGTTATGGCAGTATGTTGTGACCTGTTCACATGTCTAGGATTACGATCCTGGTGGTCGGCCGATGAAGCTCGGGTAGGAGACGCTCTCCTTGACAAACGTGATGCTTGGGTTTCCTTTGATTGAGGCATTTCAATTAGATTGTTCTTTAATATTTATTTTGAAGAACACCAAGAACACCTTTGCTTGAATTTTCCAAAATTTCTTGAGGTTTTCTTTGAATCTTCAAGTTTTCAACTTGAAGTTCTTGAGTAATCACACTAAATCGAAGGTTCGAACCACCCTCCTTCTAGCGCCAAAATTGTTGGTGATCAATTTTTATCGAATGGATTAGTGACTGTTTAAGTTCGGTTTAAAGATCATCAATCAATTACGTGTGATTGGTTGCCACCATAAATGGTAAATCGAAGGTTCGGGTTATGAACTTGTAAATGTGAAAGTCGAAATCGTAATAATTTCATATGTGTGTACGTTTAGGTGTATTAGTGTGTGTTTTTTGGAGTGTTTACGAATTTGAACTTGTATTTCTCAAGCTGGAGAACAACTATTTATAGAGACTAGCAAGCATGAGGTGTCTATGACTCTTGGTCTCCTTAGCCTGCATGCTTGACATGTGTCATTTGACCTTAGTTTGACCTTATCTAAGCTGAATCTTAGTTACAAAGTCTTCTTTTGTCTTATCTCGGACTTCATTGTTGTTCGCCCAGGTCGGCTTAGCTGATTCCGGATGGTTTTTTCATAAAAGTTGTTCGCCTTTTGAGTACTTGGCTCAGAAGTTGTTCGCCTTTGTGTTTTACACAGATTGGCGTTGGGATCTTGATCCTTTGTTCTTCGACATGCACCTCTTAGGTTGGTAGATGCACCACCTTTTATCAATGTTGCTCGTCATCAGTGACTTAGCAGAATGTTCATCTCTAGTCTTGGGCCTTCAAACCTGTTCGCCGATAAGCTGTTCGTCTTTGTAGTTGTTCGTCAGTTTATGCACTCCCTGGATTGATTTATGCACTCCGACTTGATTTCCTTTGTTGATCATCTTTGATTTGGGGTTGATTCCTCGTAATCCTTACTAAGGTCTTAATTCTTGTTCGCCATTCATTGATTTATGTTCGCCTATCAACAACATCGTCATCGTGGGCACCCAATCTAAGAATAACACTAGTTACATCACTTGAATTGAAGAGGAGTTTTTATTTTTAAATTAATTGTTGATGTTTGTTTACTTCTATCCTTGGGTTCAGTTTTTTGAGGAATGCATTTATTTTAATTCGTCCGTGTTTCTGTTTTGGATAGGGCTTCTAGTTCTACACGTAAATTTATTTTCCCTTTCTTGCCTATCTTTCTTGTGCAGATTGCGATCAGGATTGACTATGAGATTTGGGATTTATCTTTTTCTATAATAGTCAAAAAATTTGTTTAAGAGATCAAAAAACGCATGTATCCAATACGAGTATAATGAAAAAAATTGCTTCTCAAATATGATTTGCATATTTTGGGTCTTTTAAAACTAGATGTATATTTTTTTTTGGAGATTGTTATTGAATTTTTAACATTTTTAATCTTGGACCCATGCCTATATCACTTCACTAAAACGAAGAAATTTGTATAGACCTGTTGCTTTTAATTACACAATCAAATTGAACAAAAATAGAATTCGAAAGTCTACACACTGCCAAATATTAAATTTTTTGGCTGAAACTAAAATAAAAATAAAGGTTGTAACGTTTTTGGCTGAAACAAAAATAAAATAAAAATAAAGATTGTCTGTGAAAAGCTATCAATAATTACTTTTGGAGTAGGATGAATATCGTCAGAAATTATAACATGCATTAATAGTCTGGTTATAATGCTTTTAAATAAAGGTTGTCTGTGCAAAACTACCAATAACTACTTTTGGAGTAAGATGAATACCGTCGGAAATTATAAGATGCATTAATAGTCTTAATTATAATGCTTTTAAGCTACACTATGCCCATGCCCCCCCCCCCCCCCCCCCCCCCCCCCCCCACACAACTCCTACCCTATATATGTGTGAATTCTGAAGCTGGTTTTGGAGAATCTGGTTATAAGAACACTCAAAGCTCTCTCTCTAAAAAAAATACATATACACTCTCTCTCACTCACTTCCTTCCATAAAGAGGAATCGGAGTTTTCCATCTGCCCCAATTCATCCTCCCCTTCTTCTTCTTCTTGTTTAGTCTGATGGATACTTATGCTTCATTCGCCATAATAATGTACATGAATATGCCACTTATTATATCATTTGTCATACCTTTGATAATAAAAACCATACTGAGAAGGGTGCAGAGGTGGTCGAAACTCCCTCCAGGCCCCATTCAATACCCAATTATTGGGAACATCTTTCTACTCGGTGCAAAGCCCCATCTTTCCCTCGAAAGGTTGTCGAGGAAGTACGGCCCAGTCATGACGTTGAAGCTGGGAAGCAGAACAACTATTGTTGTTTCCCCCCACAGTTGTCTCTGCATTCACTTCGAAAAAGTCATTCATTCATTCGAAGTCAGTTTCATACAATATGCATACAAGCATGCTAGCATTTGAATTTGCATTAGAATCGAGTCTGAAGGTTCCGGATACTCATTTGCGATTCGCCGATAGCCTCCGCTTCGTAGTGCAGCGGGCGGAAGACTCTAAAGTCGTTGTATCTTGAGGACAGTTGCCATGAGCCGTATTGCACCAGTGTACGGGAATTTCGTATTAATTTTTTTCAACAAGAGTTTAGACGTAATTGGATTATTTTGGTGGGACAAATACCATTCCCACCTTGAAAGGACCTTTCAGTTTCCCACAAAAATAATTAAAATAGTATGAAAACAAAAAATCAATAACAAAAAGTTTATGAATTCCTATTGCGTTGATCTTTGCCATGTTTGTTAATTAAAGTAACAAATAACGATTTCCAGAAATTTCAAGCATTGTTGATTGTGACTCAAGTGTGTAACAATGGTATACATCGTCATCGTGGGCACCCAATCTAAGAATAACACTAGTTACATCACTTGAATTGAAGAGGAGTTTTTATTTTTAAATTAATTGTTGATGTTTGTTTACTTCTATCCTTGGGTTCAGTTTTTTTAGGAATGCATTTATTTTAATTCGTCCGTGTTTCTGTTTTGGATAGGGCTTCTAGTTCTACACGTAAATTTATTTCCCCTTTCTTGCCTATCTTTCTTGTGCAGATTGCGATCAGGATTGACTATGAGATTTGGGATTTATTTTTTTCTATAATAGTCAAAAAATCTGTTTAAGAGATCAAAAAACGCCTAAAAAAAAAGATTGAAAATACTAAACAATTTTAAGAAAATTACAACTGGTCCATTTTTTTGGGACAAAAATTGCAGTTTACCTTAACTTTGGGACCAAAAGAAACGCAAGAAAAATGACTATTTAAAAATGGACACATTCTTTTGGAACTAAAAATACAATTAAACCCAACAATGAGAGAAGATTTGTTTTTCTATTCGAATTTTATATTTTTTTAATTCATCACCATCTCTGGAAATATGTCCATCTGATTACTGAATTGGTCTATTTTATTTTTATTTTTTATTTTTGGAACATATTTTGAATTGAGTGTATTGACCAAAGGAGTCGATGTAGGTAACGTGGGCTTGTCTTGATTTCTTTACCAATTCTCTAATAATTAGGAGTGAACCGTGAATTGTTAAATTATATTTGGGACGGGCTCAACTTTCATAATTTTATTTTGGCTGGTTCAACTTCTTAAATATTCAGTATAGTGGAAGCAAATTTCGTTAGCCCAAAGTAACAGGTCCAATTATTGAATGGTATAGGTTATTTGTACTAGCCTCTATGTTAAATACACTATTAGGATGAATACACTACTTGTTTTCGGAATTTTTTTTCGAAATTTTTTCACTTTTTCGGCAATATTTTTCGAACATAGTGTGATTGAAAGAAAAAGTCAGAATTTTTTTCCGAAAATTTGACAAATTTTCGGAAAAAAATATCGAAGGTAATGTATTCAACAAAATGGTTAGTGCAAATAACCGTGGCCTTATTGAATTTGATTAATGCAAGGAAAAGAAGTCGGAAGCCCACATAGGTGGGAATTTTGGAGAGGAATTACCAAGCTGTCAAATTTGACCTAACTAATGAATAAAAAAGGTTGCACCATTGGGAAGCACCCCAACGTTAGATAATTTTTTATGGTTTCATGAATAGAAATTAGTGGGTAATTTAATTTATATAAAGATTGAAGCTATTGAAGAATCTAGGGCGATATATTTCTTTGGGAAAATTGATTTTATAGAAAATTATTTTAAGGGTGTTTGTAAAATTAGGACAACATCTTTACGGGCTTGCAAAATTATAACACTACCTTTCCGAGTTCGCAAAAATAGGATATTATCTTTACAAACTTGCAGAACTATGGCACTATCTTTGAATTTTGTCAAATTTAGGTCAACTGGACACATCATAATCAGACTTTATTTGGCCTATATTTGCTCAACAAAAAAGATAGTGTCCTTATTTTGCAAGATTGTAAAGACATTGTTCTAATTTTGCAAACATATAAAGATAGTGTACTAATTTTACAAGCCCAAAAATATAGTGTCCTATTTTTACAAGTACCCATAAATAGTGTCCTAAAAAATAATTTTCCCTATTTCTTTTTCTGAAATTAGTGGGTAATTTAAATTTTTTTTTTTCAAGTGTTGATATCATGAGTATATTATATTAAAAAAATCTAAAATATTTTATACTTATTAATCAAATCAAGGCTAAGTAGATGATTTAGAACAAAATCAAATCTAAAATGTGTTTGTAAAAAAATAAAACTAAATAGAGTTGAACTTAATTTTGGCCTATGAATGATTTGCCCTCGAGGGCCTTGACAAAAGTCCAACCCATATATTCTCATGTATAACCACATTCTACCCTTCTTTTATGTGTTCAATGAGGCCAACTAAAGCCCTCATTTGTCAAACCAGACTATAAAAGCTCAAACACACTTATTTGGATCATTTCTTATAAGAAGAATCCAATGCAAATTTATAGTACTCCCTCCGTCCACAAAAATTTTACCCGGTTACTGTTGGACACAGTTTTTAATGAAAATTGGTATTTTATTGAAAAAGTGAATAAAGTGGATAAAGTAAGAGTATTGTGGTGGATATTATGAGACCCATTTTTTGTTTGTGAGTGTAGTTTATTTCCAAAAGAGGATTGAGTAAAAATTTGGTGGACGGACCAAAAAGAAAAGCGGGTAAAAATTTGGTGGACGGAGGGAATAATTGAGTTTCATTCCGGTATAATTATGAAGATAAAATTTAAGAAATGTTAAAAATTCAAAAGAGAACTAAGTATTATAAATTTGCATTGGGCCTATTTAAGGAAGGAATTCAAATCCAAAAAGGCCCAGGTTAAATATAGTCTTATGTTTTGTTAATACACTCCACCTAAAAAAATATTCGGAATTTTTTTCCGAAAAATTACTGAAAATTTATATCTTTAGTGTTTTTTTTTTTTTTTTTTTTGCATTTTCGAATTTTTTCCGGAATATTGTTAGAATTTTTGAATTTTTTTGCGAACATTTTTTGAGTGAAGTGTATTAACAAAAAGTAGGACTGTATATAAACTTAGCCATCCAAATATCACAAACAAAATACTGAGAGAGTTTGATGGGCCTTTCAAGCCATGTCTAATAGCCTCAGTTCTATTCGAGCCCAGTTTGACTTTAACATTGGGTTGATCGAAATTTTTAAATCAACAGCTTTACATCCCTATGACTTCTCCTACTAAACTTATGGGCACGGATATTCTCCTCTTTTTCAATAGTTCACCCCAGTTCACCACTCACAAATTGTTCTAAAAACTGAATAATGTTCGATATTTTATTTTCAAACAAGTGATAATTGTTCGAAAAAAAATTCCGAACATGAGTTTGGGGGTGAACTACTGAAAAAATGGGGGGCTAAATACCCGATTATAGTATTAAACTGATACCATTATCTGTATACACTGATCCATAATATTTAATCCTATAATTTAAGTATATAAGTCCAATATTATCAATGAATGCATGCAATAATATTAGAAAATATATGTAATCACATAAATTTATTACTGGGAGATTTTGTGCCATAATTTGAATACCTTGGATAATAATACAATAATTTAATTTGCTCAGTTTAAATTTGGTTCACATTGGATATATGTTTTGAAATTGGTCCTATAAGTTTGATTTTTTTTTTGAAATCGGTCCTATGACCTGCTAATGTAGGTTACCTATCCAGTAACTACCATGCTGAATTTTTATATTTGTTTTTCTTTATCTTTGATGTGCCATGTGTATAAATTTAATATTATTATACTATGTGTTTTTGAATAAAAAAAATGGGTTGTGGGTTTTATCCAGCGGGTCAAATACGGACAAGTCGAATTAAAAAAAAATTGCAATACCATTTTCAATTAATATATTACTAAAATATTCTTTTATAATATTTAAATTTATATTGTATAAACTAAATTGTTATAAAAATTATTAAAATAATGTATACTATGATTATAGTAATAAATCCTAAAATTGTTTGTAAACTATATTATATATCTTAATTATAGTACGCAAAGTGTTAACAGATAATAAATATAATTTGGGAAATTATATGAATACATCTTTAAAAATAATAAATTATATTTATAATACAAAGAAAAAACATAAACATGTAAAATCAAATTCCCTGACCTTCTAGTTGTTCTTCAGGAACGTGTCTTCTTCACCGAGAGAAGAATGGAGGTTGGGGATGATGGTACCTGAAGAAGACGATGAACAATTATTTTTCTTTTGATATTTTTTATATTTTCTTTAATGAAACAATTTTTGTATTTTTAATGAAATAATTTTGGTGGCGTCCCTATTAAATTTTTTAATGATCTTGTACTTATAATGGGAGATTTGTAATGTTGGAGATTTTTAATTATTCTTTGGTAGTTGCTAGTAAAAGTAATTTGATATATTCAATTTTTTTAATATTTTTTGTTAGTTTAAACTTAAAAAAAAAAAAAAAACAATTTAATGAATCATTTAAACAAATAATGCCATATGAACATAAAAACACATTCATCACTGCCACTTGCACAAGAAAAATAAAATAAAATACCACATGAGCACTTGATCGGTAACATAACCCTCAATAGCTGGTAAAAGGATTAAATAAAAAAAATTAAAAATAAACCACAATACTATGAAAGTAATTTACTATGAGTGTGTTTTATGACAATTAGATGAATAGTTTTCCCGTAGTCTTTAATTGGGCTTCATCCTGTTTATTTTAGATTTTTAAATTTTGTTCTATAATTTATAAAATTTGTATTTTTATCATATTACCTGCTATACCAAATAACTCTTCTGGGTAAACTTGACGTGACATCAAATGTCAAAGGAATTTAATTTTCTTCTACCTTTTTAGTGGTTGTTGATGTCATATGATTATATCTTTTCTTTAATAATTAAAAAAAGGTCCCTTTAAAATAAAATAATACAAATTGTAAATTATTGTATTGTATAAATGCATAAAAATATAAATAGAAATATAAAATATGTCATGTAATAAATTTAACAGTAATGCAATAATATTTATATTTTTAGGTTGAAATTTATATTTTCCAATAATATAAAATAATAATTTTTTTATATTTCACATGTAATAATTATATTTTGACAAGTTCGGTTCTTTACATTTATTATTTTTTCTCCGTGCAATACTTGTGGTTATATAATTGAGTGTCTTTTACTTTTGTTTTTCTAATATGTTTTTGAAAAGGTCATGTGTTATTAAACATTTGATATTCTTGCATACTGTACACATAAAACAAATTACAAATTACATTTATTCACTTTTAAATTTGATTTTTCTGTTGATAAATTAGTCCTGAACTAGTTAATTTTCTTGGCTGTGGCACTCTCACTAGAACTATTGCCTCCGTCCAAAAACTTTCTTCACACTACCTTTTTTTTCCATATTTTAGCGAGAGAGTTTTTTTATTAATATTTGAAATGATAAAGTGACTTTTAAAAAATGTGATAGATCTATATCTACTCTATTATAAAGTAACTTAAAAATTACTTTATCATTTGAAAAACTAATAAAAAACCCGCTCACTAAAACACGTAAAAACAGTAAACGTGAAGAAAGATTCGGGACGGAGGGAGTAACTTTTAAGATAACACAAATTCTAGCATGCACTTGGATTTTAAACTCAACTTTGACTTAAATTTTTATTTTTTTTCAGAACACACACTAACATGCTGAATTGTGTATTTTTTTTGTTGTTGGAGTATTACTTATTACTTCTTGGGGTATTACTAATTTCTGCCTGAGAGTATTTTTTTTCAAAATCCAAGTGCATAAGATAAAATTAACCTCAACATAAGACCATAAATAAAAATAAGCGCGAACGACCGGTGTTGGAATAATTCAATGAGTGATCAACTCACAAAAATTCAGCCTTGCGCCGCCGCTGAGCGACGGCCGGTGCCATGGCAGCACGCCGCGCCGCTGCCGCCTGCACCTACCTGAGGCTCCTCTGCCTCACAGCGTATGAGCAACGTCGCCACGCAGAGGCCGAGCGCAGGGCCGCGCCGCCATCGTACTGCGCCCGAAGTCGTCATGCCTCTCCGATGCCCGCACCGCCTCGCTGCAACAGTCGCATGCCATCCGCCGCCAAGCGATAGTGTCCACCGCTGCCTGCGCCACACAGCGGCCGTGCGCTGGCCTAGCCGCGTCACCGCCGCGATGCGCCCGACATCGCCGCGTCCTCCTTTGGCGTCACGCCCCCTTTACAACCGCGACCGTGCTGGTTTTTCCTCGCCCAAAATCTTGACCAGCCATGTCCTCTATCTCTATTGGGCTTGCAACCCAAATATTGGGCCGAAAATGAAAAAAATAAACCCTTTGGGCCTATTATTTCTTAAGCATAAATGTGTTTTCCTGCTGCTTTTAATTTGTGTCAATCTTTTTATGAAAATAAAATGAAATAAATTGTTGCTAATAATTAAGCCCAATATTTTTAGAATTAATTTTTATATTAGTTCTTAAAATATTAAATAAATTGTCTCTTGGAATTTACTAATTCATTTCGTGTTGAGCTTTCTTTTGTACTCGATACATGTATGATTGCTCCACCCACTTGAGACGTGTCCAAGGCTGCCCGATGCTAGCCGAATCCATCAACAGTTGTTTAGGAACCCTTATCGTAGGGTTCCGCCCTGGTAAAAAACTTATTTCCTTCTTTTATATTTCCAGCAATTAGCATTGTTTGCTGCAACACATGCTTGTGAATTATTTGCTGTAGAAATTAGGATTTATGTGAAAAATCCTTGTGCGCTTATTATTATTTTTGCTGCTAATTTAATTCACTCAAATAATGCCAAAAATTTTCGTATACAAATTTGCCTGAAGCAAACATGAGCATTGATTAAAATTTGAATTTGAATAGTTGCTCCTACTTGTATACCTATCTCTGTGAATTAAATTTATCCTTTAGTCCGCATATATTGTCTGGGTAGGCGACACCCAGTACCTGTTGGACCGTAAATCATGTCTGGGTAGGCGGCACCCAATATTTGCTCTTTTGTGATTGAGCATGTATATTAAATTCTCTTTCTCCTTTATTAATAAATTTCAAATCGTATGTCTTACCATGTCCATTTAAAACGTAGTGAAAATGCTTGGTATTACTAAGAGAGAATTTACTAAGCTTGCTCTCGATGGTAATAACTATGTGACATGGGCTATAGATGTTGAGATTCATCTAGCCTGATCCTAATTAAGCGAAATCATTGTCCATGGTCCTAAATCCACTGATGCCCAGAAGACAAAAGCGTTGATTTATCTCTGGTACCACTTAAATCAGGACTTGAAATATGAGTACCTTACTGATATGAACCCTAGCATTTTATGGACTTCCCATTGGATTGTTTTTATCAACAAAATGATATAATCCTTCGGGCACAATACGATTGGCTGAATCTCCGTTTTCAAGATTGAAATCTATAAACGGAGAGCAATTCTATCTTGCATCGTATTGTATCTCAGTTACAATAATATCAGCAACAAATTACTGAGGCCGAGTTGATACAGAAAATTTTATCAACATTCCATGCTAGTAATCTTGTACTCCAGCAGCAGTACACCTCTCACTCAGAGCTAATTTCTACACTTTTAGTGACAGAAAAATACAACCAACTCCTGATGAGAAATAACAATACTAGACTGGTTGATCCACATGCAGTGCCTGAAGCACATGTTGTAGCTCAAGGGAGCCTGAGTGGGCGTAAGCGTGGAAGGGAAGAAATCCGCAAATCCAAGCACTTGAATGAGGCTTATCGAAAGATACAAAAGGACAACAAGGGCATGACCCCTCAGGGTGAATCTCACCATGTCAGTCTGCCTGAAGCAAATTTTGACATAGACAACAATGATCTTTTGAGCTTAGAGCTCGAAGATTTTGGTGACAAAGAGTGATTTACATAAATGGACATTATTAGTATCCTGACTTAGGGTTTGATATTCGTCTTGCTTCATTTGGGACAAATGTAATGAAATTTTGACCCCATCTTTGCCCAGAAGGCAGATGCATTGATTAAATTCTCCGATACCATCTCAATAAGATATCAATTGTTTATGGAAAATCCCTGAAAGATTATATTTGTCGTAGTTTATAAAAATCCCTGAAGGATTATATTTAGCGTAGTTTATAAAATTCCCCGAAGGATTATATTTATTGTAGTTAATAAAAATTCCTGAAGAATTATATTCATTGATGTTTATAAAATTCCTTGAAGGATTATATTCATCGATAAAAATTTGAATAAAATCGATAGCAGAAAATATCGATAGATGAAAATCATGGCCGATGCCAAATAATTATTGAGATGGTCGAGATCGAGTATTCCCCAAGCGAATCTCGGCATACCTATTTGATTAAAATAAATTTAGACGAGTTGTATGTAATTTCCACTACAAAACTTTTTATAGAAAAATAAAAAAAAATTATTTATTGTAGTTATATTTATTATATTTCTCAATAATCTCATAAAAATGCCCGTTTTTGCTAGTAATTAAATGACTGCCTGAGTTATTTGAACTAAAGAGATGGTCAAAATTTGTTCGCGATTAAATTATGGTGAAGTGTCGTTTTAGGAGGGAAAAAAAAAAGGTCAAGTGGGAGGAAAAATTGAAATTCAGCTATGTTCTTATTTTTTTAGTATCATATTTCTATAAAAGGTATTAATGAGTTAGCTGTGGGACTTAAATCAACCACTACATTTACGATTAAAGTTGAATTAAAAAAGCCGTGCAGTATATAAAAACAGAGCAGCTCATTTCTAAAGAGCCACATTTTAGAACTTTTTTGGGGGCCCCCCAACGTTAGATAATTTTTTTATGGTTGTATGAATAGAAATTATTGGGTAATTTAATTTACATAAGGATTGAAGCTATTGAAAAATCTAGGGTCATATATATCTTTGGGAAAATTGATTTTTTTAGGATACTACTTTACGAGTGTTTGCAAAATTTAGGACACTATCTTTATGAACTTGTAAAATTGGGACATTATCTTCTCGAATTTGCAAAATTAGGACATTATTTTTATAAACTTACACAACTAGGACATTATTTTTATTTAATTTTGGCAAATTTAGGTCAACTGGATACATCATAATCAGATTTTATTTGACCTAAATTTGTTCAACATAAAAGATAATGTCCTTATTTTGTACGAATGTAAAGATAATGTTCTAATTTTACAAGCTAAAAAATATAGTATTCTGAAAGTTGATGTGGAAGTACAAAAGGTGGAATCAAAGGCTGAAAATTAATGAGATGAATTAATCTGGAACGTACACGTGTTTGTTTCCAGCTCATCCTTTTATTTACTTAATTTCTCAGAAAGACATTAGTCTATTTATGTTTTTGCACCTTTAATTTCATGTAATTGCAATTGTGGCGTGGTCCCCTTAGGGATTTGTTATTTCTGCCATTTTGGCATTTGAATGAAGGCAAGGACGAATTAGTACTATCCTACCTCTTATCTTCTCTCTCCCTAAATTCTCTCTCTTCTATTATTCTTCCTATTTTCAATTTCCAGAAAAATCAATTACAATTTATTCTCACAAAATATATGAAATTTCATCTTATAAATCCCCAGGTCGTAACATAAATGTCCTCCACTTCACCACTTCAAGCTACTTCTCCATCTCCAACAAATCTCCAATTTATCGAAACTAAAAATACAATTAAACCCAACAATGAGGAAGATTTGTTTTTCTATTCGAATATTATATATTTTTAATTCATCACCATCTCTGGAAATATGTCCATCTGGTTACAAGAGTTTCTGATGGAAAAAATCATATAAATTTTTAATTAAGTTTGGAAAAAAAATCTTGGATACGGAATGATCCATTTTGTTTGTTTAACCAATTAGCATGCATGAACAAAAAAAAAAAAATCCACTTGGATACGGAATGATCCTTTTTTTTTTTAATTAACCAATTAGTATGGAAAAAAAAAAATCCACTTGGCAAGGAAATGATCCATTTTTTATTTATTTAGCCAATTAGTATGTGACAAAAAATAAATCCAGATTTCATACTTGAAATTAAAAAAAAAAAAAAAGGAAATTTCCCTTAAAAAAAAAAAGTGGTTTGATGAGATGTCGCTGTTGCCATTATTATAGAGCATAATTGCAAAGTAATTACCAAAATTTTCAGGCGTTGAGAACATATTCAATGTAAAGATTTGGTAAATAGAATTAAATCCAAAAAACAAAAAATGGGGATAGAAAAAGTAGGGGGAAATGATTTTTTTCGTCCCATAACTTTACCTCATTTTGATTTTCGTCCTGCTGACTTTCAAATTTTGATTTTAGTCCTGTAACTTTACCTTTTTTTATTTGCGTCCTGCTAACTTTCATATTTTGATTTTAGTCCTGTAACTTAATCGCTTTTTGATTTTAGTCTTATAAGGGTTAGTAGGTTGTAGGACTAAAATAAAAAAAATATATAAGTTATAGGACAAAAATCAAAATATGAAAGTCAACAGGATGAAAATAAAAAAGAGATGAAGTTACAGGACTAAAATCAAAATTTGAAAGTCAGCAGGACGAAAATAAAAAAGTGGTAAAGTTATAGAAAAAAAAAATTCCGAAAAAGTATACACATCTTTTGTGTGACTAATCTGGTGAAAATTCTCAAATCTACTCCACTTTGGTGTGGGGCATTGGTACACGTGGCAGAATTCGGCTCGTGAAAAAATATCTTGCCCAACTTATGAAGTTATGATAATTAACCGCTTTACAATTACAACTTAATTAAACGTCATTAAGAAAGTTAAATTTGAGAAAAATATAAAATCACTTTGAGTACCGCTATTTAAACCCCAAAATCCTCTAAATCTACCCCATCTACTAAACATACCCCATTAGAATTTAAAAAATCAACATATATTACTAAACATACCCCATTTTATTCCTATAATATCCCTCCTCCACTAATATTCCCACAAATCCATTAAATCCACATAACTTACTAAAAATTCTCACCATTCCATATTTTCATTAAAATCTTTCTTTTATTTTTTTTATTTTTTCATATTCTTTGGTTTTAATCAAAATTAAAAAAAATTATATTAAAAAATAAATATATTTTGAATTTTTTTATAAATAATTAACTAAATCTTCTAAATAAGTATTTATCAAAATAAATATAAAAAAAAATCAAAAAATAAATTAAATATAAGGACAATTTTAATAATCAATTAAATTGTATAATATATTTAAATAAAAATTAAAAGTAAATTTGACAATTATTTTAAATAATTCAGAAAATAAAATAATTTTAAAAAAAGTTTAGTTAAATTTTTTTAAAATCATTTAAGCCTAAATAAAATTTGAAAAAAATTAAATAATAAAAAAATCTAAAAAATAATTAAATAAAAAATCAATTAAAATGAAAATTTGAAAAATAAAATAACTACATAAATATAAGAAAAGTATCTAAATTTAAACAATTAAATTTAAAAAAGAATAAAAAATAAAAAATATTCAAAAGGGAAAAGACTAAAGATGAATAAAATCCGAAAAATATTTTATAAATGTTAATTAAATTGTCGTAAAATATTTAAACTAAATAATTAATTAAAAATTTATTTTTATTTAGCTTCAATTGAATTTTTAAGATTTTTTAAAATAGTTTTCTTAATTTAGTTATTTTTTAAGATTTAATCGATCTTTTTAACTATTTTTTATTTTTTTTTTATATAAATTTTGATTTGTTTTAATTAAATTATTTTGAAGAGTTAGTTGATTTATTTTCTTTTGTTTTCCAAATTTTTAAGGATTTTTTAATTTCATTTAATTTGATTATTTAAATATTTAATACATTTTTAAATATTTTTTTTGGGTTTAAAAAAATTTAAGAAAAATAATTGATCAATTAAAAGTTAAAATACTAATTTTTAAATTAAATGACTTAAATGACTAAAGTCAAAATCAAAATAAATTTAGAGTATAATTCATTCCATATATATATAAGGATAACTTAGTCATTTTATTTATGTCTATTTTTGTCTCTAAAAGTATGGGGTTTGTTTAGAGGATTTTGGGGTTTGAGTAGTGGGACTCAATCACTTTTCTGTCCAATTTTTTTTTTGCTATAAAATAGTGGCTTCGGCAGCGCAAGTGAATAACAGATCAGTACTCTCTCTCTCTTACTCTGTACCCAAAGCTTTCTCTCTAGAAAAATACATACACACTACACTATCTCTCACTTCCCTCCATACCGAGGAATTGGAGTTTCCATCTGGGTTTTACTCAAATTAGCTAACAAAAGTCGTAGCCTCGAAATACTTTCAGTATCCCCCATTTGATTCCCCTTCTGCATACTAAACCACGACACAGCCGCTCAACATTGGCCACACCACCACCCGAATCCTCCGGCGAAGTGCATCCTTATTCTATTCGCATTTAATGATGTTCGTCTTCGTCTCAACCCTTCTCCTGGCCTTTCGTTGGAAGGTGCAAACCGCCTGCCACGACTACATCTCCTACCTCGTAGACACCGACCCCTGCCTCAAATCCTTCCTCTTCCGCGTCGACCTCCCCGCCCTCTTCCGCGGCCCCTGCCCTGACGATTTCTACTCTAATTACGACACCTCTCTGTTTCCCCCTCCACCACAAAACAGAGATTGAAAGAGCAGGGTGGAATTGGAGGTCGGTTCTGTGGTGGAGGGGTGAAACAGAGAGCCGTAGTAGAAGTCGCGACGGGGGCGTGGGCCGCGGAAGATGGCGGGGGGAAATCGATGCGGGAGAGGAAGGATTTGAAGCAGGGGTCGGTGTTGAGGAGGTAAGAGATGTAGTCGTGATAGGCGGTTTGCACCTTCCAACGGAAGGCCAGGAGAAGGGTTGAGACGAAGACGAACATCATTAAATGCGAATAGAATAACGATGCACTTCGCCGGAGGATTTGGGTGGTGGTGTGGCCGATGTTGAGCGGCTATTTCATGGTGCTAATATGAAGAATTTTGGATCATTCCTTTCCCTTTCCTTGTATTATACTCATTCCACTTTTGATCTCAATTTCTTCTCAAGGCACTCTTTCAATTGACCTCAATAATAATAACTAGGCATGTGTTTTGTTTCAAAAATTCTCAATTTTCAATTAAAAAAATAACAAAACAATATATTTACCTAAATAAAGCGCAATTAGTTATTTTAGTATAATAGAGCATGGAATCCTATCAAAATAATAAAATAAAGCACATGAATTTCTATCAATTATCACACTAATCATGTTACCATTGCAAAAGTGTTACTTGAAAGTATTATTAATTTAAAATTGTTACATAATATATAAATTAGAAAAGTGTTTCCATTATGTGCTAAATAAACTAAAAGTGATGCACTAAGGTGTAAAGTCGAGTGAGTGATAACAAATATTTTACTCAATTTAGGGAGGTCTAATTTTTCGCTCCCAAATGTGAATATGAGTTCTTTTTTTTTTATTGTATATTATATTTTCGCATCACGGTTCTTGACTTCTTGTGGACCGTTATTTTTAGTACCATATTGACTATGTTTGTAGACATTCATTGGTTAGTCCTAGGCATTTTTTTGGTCTCGAAAATGGAGGGAAAATACACTTGTTTTGCCATTTAACTTTGATTGCATTTAATTTTTGTTCTATTAACTTTGAAATTTTGAATTTAGTCCTGTAACTTATAAAAAATAGTATTTTTTGTCTTGTTACCTGCTACACTAGGTAATTCTTCTGGTGAAGCTGACGTGACACCGCCTTTTTTTTAAGTTATATGATTAAATTACCGGAAGAGTTACCAGGTATAGAAGGTTATAGGACAAAAAACACAATTTAAAAAGTTATAGGATGAAATTCAAATGTGCAAAGTTAACAGGACGAAAATCAAAATTAACAAAAATTAAAAGACAAAAATGTACATTTTCCTGAAAATGGATGATAAATTAACATGCATAGTCCAATTTAATGGGCGGGTCTATTCGAGGGTGGCACTGGACTGGACCAAAACAATAACATATACATATAAAAATGTCTTTTAAGTTAGTTTTATAAGTTGAACCATATATCCAAAATAAAATTATGAAAGTTGAGTCCGTCCAAAATATAATTTAACAATTCAAGGTTCACTCCTAATTATTAGAGAATGGGCCGAAAATATTGATGAAAGATAGATAAAAGATAGAGTTGTATTGATAAAAGATTGGGTTCTTATCCTTATTAATCTATGTAGAATAATTTTTTAAAAGACTATGAATAAAGAATAGATTAATACTTTTTTAAAAGACTATGAATAAAGAATGGACCAGGCTAAATACCCCTCCAACTAATGAAGATACACCTCCGTCTAAATTCACCTACTAATTTTAATTGGTATTAGTAAATACACAACCCTTATATTACCATTTATACCCTTATTAATAAAAGAAAAAAAATTTCTAATAATTAGTATTCGGCAAATTGTTCCCAAAATTAACACAATAATGTTTCGGCAAAATATTTCCAAAAAATTAATCAAATTTCAGAAACTCGTTAACCATTCAAAATTTCGGCAATTGGTGTTCGAAAATATGTAAATCTTCGACTAACCAGGTTTGAAAATTGGCTTGGCGAAAATTTGAAAAAGAAAAAATGTGCAAATGACAATCATTCAACTTTCAACGTCGTTCAATTCCTAAAATATCAATATTTCGCACACAAATACACACAATATAAACAACTAACAACATTCAACATTTTAAACTAGAGTTTATACATTAAAGAGAAAACTTGTAGAATAAGGGACAAAAAAACATACATAGGAAAGTTGAAATGCTCTCATTTTCACTAGAATCTAGTTCGAAAAAATGAATTAATCGTTGTTGTGTCATCTAATCGTATTATGTTGAAAACAAGATCAATTTCATTTTTTTCATTCACACATATATGGTTGAACGTTTTCTGCGTAAGAATGAGATGAACATGTAGTCTTAGATTTTCTTTTTGTTTAATTATTAAGGTTATATATTTAATTTTACAATATTAATAAAATATTAAAATATTAATGGAGGTGTATCTCCATTAGGTGGAGGGTATTTAGCCTGGGCCATAAAGAATTCTTAAAAGAAAATCACGTTCTTAAATATTGGTGAAGTCAAAAAAAAAAAAAAAAAAAAATCAAGAGGAGGATTGTGTTCGTAGATGAGTGAAAAGGAAATAAAATGGGCTAATTAATTTCTTATCAATTTGCAGCCCATTAGCAATTCTCTTCGGCCCAGAGTTTATAAGAATAAGAGCCCAATGTTTTACCAATACACTCTATCTTTTGTCAATACACTTAATGCTATGTCTATTTGGTGCTAAAAACATAAAATGATTAATAAAGACGCTTCTGACAGACAATGCGTATCTAAAAATATTTTGGATTTCATTCACAAGGTTTTTGAAATAATTCCACATTTAATCACAAAAGAATAAATCAAAACGTAGGGATGGTTATGAGATGAATCTAAACGGGACTGACAAATCCCAAGATTTTCCTGTCAAAGTTTTAATGGACTCGGACCCGCTGAGTCCAATAGACCCTTTCTTGATTTATTTTATATTATTTTTAAATAAATTTTAAAATGTAACATGTTTAGTTTTAGCATTTAAAAAATCAAATTTATTAGATTAATATAAAACATATAAATATATTTTATTCATGCTACATGCATGTTTAAGCTCTCAATCAACTTATATTTTTTTAATTAAAATAATTTATAAGATCAACCAAATGGGATCTAACTAACCCATGCGCCTCAACCAACTAAAAGACATTAACCTTGAGTTTTGGAGAAAAAGTTTCAATATTTTTAATACTACAAAAATAATCTATTGCAAGCCCTCTCTCTCTCTTTTATTTAATGGACCCAATCATCTATATTTGCACCAAGTTAAAAGTGAGCTCATTTCTTTATTATTCAAAAAAAATGATTTTTCACTAAAAGCAATTACCTATTTTTCAAACTATTTACAAGACAAAAAATGATTTACAATTTATCATTTGTAGCTCCACTGGTTTGTCGTGTAATAAATTTAACATAATGCAATAATATTTATATTTTTAGGTTGAAATTTATATTTTTCAATAATATAAAATAATAATAATTTTATATTTCACATGTAGTAATTATATTTTGACAAGCACTACAAAAAAGACGCGGTTTAACGACGGAAAATTTGCGACGGCCAAATATCTGTCGCAAATTTCGTGTATTTGCGACGGATTTGGGCAAGCCGTCGTAAAAAATGTCGGTTTGCGACGGATATGAAATTCCTAGGGCCCACCACCTTCGTTGTACTCCTGCTCATTTGCGACGGATATGTCGTCGCAAAGTCAAAATTGAAATTTGCGACGGAATTTTCCGTCGCAAAACGACCCGTTTAAAAGTAGCCACCCGGAAAATGACCCATTTGCCTGTTTTGCGACGGAATGGCCGTCGCAAATTTTAAATTTATATTTGCGACGGCCACTTTTCCGTCGCAAAATTGAGTAGTTGAAGCTCGTCAGAGGGGTTGGTGACCAATAATTGACCTGGGTCGTATTTGCGACGGCAATTCCGTCGCAAAATATAGAATTTGCGACGGAAAATCAGTCCGTCGCAAATTTGTGCAGATTTATAACAATTCCTTTCCTTTTCCTTCCCTTTCACTTTCACTCTTCTTTCCCTTTCACTTTCACTCACGAAAAAAAATAAGAAATGATGCGGTTTTCATATGTTCTTCATGTATAATTGGTGTATTTGTCATTGCCTTCAACCTCACCGTACGTATTTGTCATTGCCTTCTACTTCACCGTACGTTTTCACATTTTTAACCGTTTAAATGTCATATTTTTATTGTTTCAATTTTTTAGTACACTATTAGGTAATGAGCATGATATATATTTATTTGATGGGTTTAGGTATTATTGATGATATATGTTTATTTGATGGGTACGTTAATTTTAGTTTGTGTGATATTTATACCTATTTTTAGTCGAAACTCTGCTCAATTTTTATGTACACTATTAGATAAATTGAGTGATATTTGTTTATTTGATTGGTTTACTATGATTGATATATATGGTTGTGTTGGATTGATTTTTGTGAAGGAAAATTTTGTATATCCTTATTTTTAGGCAAACTCTGCCCAATTTTTTATA
Source organism: Ballota nigra (assembly GCA_947034835.1). NCBI lineage: Eukaryota > Viridiplantae > Streptophyta > Magnoliopsida > Lamiales > Lamiaceae > Ballota > Ballota nigra. The sequence continues at coordinate 100,183,931 of OX344724.1, read as the reverse complement.
ACTCACGTGATATTTACTTTTAATCTGTAACAGATGCAATTTCCAGATCGTGGTTGGATGTACTCAATACCTAGAATGATAGGAGGAGGCATTAACTCTGCCTTTTGCAATAAAATTGATGAGTTTATTGAGTTTGCACTACAACATCCATGCAATATGGATTGTATGGGTAATATTAGGTGTCCGTGTAAAGACAGAAGATGCAGAATTATGAGATTCTTGAGAGTTGATGAGGTTAGAACTCATCTTGTGATTTCCGGTTTTGTTCCCCGTTATTACAACTGGACCAGTCACGGTGAACAACGGTGGAATGTTGACATCGAAACCGTAGAATACTGGTATACTGGGTGGAGCGGTGGTGGAAATTTTGATGTTGGTGGTTCAAGTTATGTTCCGTATACTCAATTTGAACCACAAATAGAGGATGAACCTGATAGATATCGGATGATGATTGCAGAATCTGTTTTGGGTGGTCAACCACAATTCAATAAAACACCTATGGAGGAGGAACCAAATCATCGGTCAAAGAAGTTTTTTGATATGCTTAAAACCGTTGATCAAAAGTTGTTTCCTGGTTGTGAGACTGAGACGCAATTGTCATTCAATGCTCAAATGTTGAACATCAAAACTGAAGGCAAGATCAGTAAAAAAGTGTTCAATCAATTTGCTAAATTGTTCAAACGAGCTCTACCTGAAGACAACACGGCGCCTGATAATTTCTATCAGAGCAAGAGGCTCTTGAAGGATATGGGTCTACCCTTTGAGAAGATTGATTGTTGTACAAACGGTTGCATGTTGTTTTGGGATGAAGATGAGGATCATTGCAAGATGTGTGGTCACCCACGGTACAAACCATCTGGTCGTACAAAAAGTAAGAAGAAAGTGCAGTTGAAGGCTTATAAGGCAATGTATTACCTTCCTATCACTCCTCGTCTAGAGAGGTTGTATCAGTCCAGTGCCACGGCTAAAGACATGACATGGCATGCTGAGGAGTGTTCTGGTGAGAATTCTGGAGAGATGCGGCATCCTGCAGACTCGGAGGCATGGAAACATCTTGATAGGGAGTTCCCAGATTTTGCAAGGGAGACGAGAAATGTGAGGTTAGGCTTGTGCACGGATGGTTTTGCCCCATTTGGAATGCACGGAAAAAAGTATTCATTATGGCCTGTGCTGTTGACCCCGTACAATCTACCTCCTTGGTTGTGCATGAAGCCTCAACATATATTTCTTAGTATCTTGGTGCCTGGACCACACAACCCCAAGCATAAATTGGATGTATATCTCCAGCCATTGATTAAAGAGTTGAAATCTTTGTGGTCTACGGGGATGGAGGCCTACGACGTTCATAGGAAGCAGAACTTCACGATGTGAGCTGCACTTTTGTGGACCATTAGTGACTTTCCAGCATTTTCTATGTTGTCTGGGTGGTCAACAGCAGGAAAACTAGCATGCCCGTATTGCATGGACGGTTCTGATGCATTCTATCTTCCGTTGAGTAGAAAAGTGTCATGGTTCGACAACCATCGCAAGTTTCTTCCTCCTGATCATCCCTTTCGGAGGAACAAAACAGACTTTCTAAAGGGTAAAAATGCAGTAGGCCGCCCAAGACCACGGATTCGATCAGGTATGTGTCTGGGTACTGAATCACTACTGATGTCTATGTGTCTCATATATATAAGTTAACCATATATAAATTAATTATTTCAGGTGATTCGTTGTTGTATGAGGTTACAGTCACTGATTTGATGAAGACAACTGAGGCGGGTGCAATGGAGCACAATAAACGTATCCAGGGTGGTTGGAAGAAGAGAAGTATCTTTTGGGACTTACCTTATTGGAGCAAGTTGTTGATTCGACACAATTTGGATGTGATGCATATAGAGAAGAATGTTTTCGACAACTTGTTTCATACGGTCGTGGGTACTGAAGGGAAGACCAAAGACACTTCAAAATCCAGAGATGAGTTGAGGCTCTTCTGTTCTCGTGCTTCCCTACACAAGGATGAGCAGACAAGAACATATCCCCAGGCCTCTTACACAATTAGTAAAGCAGAAAGGAAGAATTTGTATAAGTGGGTGAAAGAGTTGAGCTTCCCTGACAATTATGTGTCGAATTTGGGAGACAGAGTTGACACGGAAACCGGAAAGGTGTCTGGAATGAAGAGTCATGATTGTCACGTGTTCATGCAACGACTCTTACCTATTGCATTTCGGTACTCACTTCCCAAGAATGTATGGAGTGTCATCACGGAATTAAGTCTCTTTTTCAGACACTTAACGGCATCAACGATTACAGTTGAGGACATGAGGCATTTGGATGAGGAGATCCCTGTTATTCTATGCAAACTTGAGCGGATTTTTCCACCCAGCTTCTTCGACTCAATGGAGCACTTACCCGTACACTTAGCGTATGAAGCCTCAATTGCTGGTCCCGTACAGTATCGATGGATGTACCCTTTTGAGAGGTAATTCTATACCATTTTTTAAATCGACTTTTAAGATCAATACTGAATAAATTTTCTAACACAAGAATGTTTTAGGTATTTGCACAATTTAAAGCTCAATATTGGAAATGCGGCCCACATCGAAGCATCAATTGTTAATGCATACCTTACTGAAGAGGTTGGAGCATTTTGTTCTTACTACTTCGGCGATCAAGTTCAAACCAGAATCAGAAATGTGCCTCGCAACTACGATGGTCGTGGAGTAGACCATCCCCTTCGTGATGTTGAAGGTATGTTATCTGCATTTTTGCATCCGAGTCGACCAATGGGTAAGGGCACCAAACGACCGTTCAGGGGCAGTATTGAAAAGGAAACAATACATTCATATGTTTTGATGAATTGTCCTGAAGTCCAACCGTATATAGAGTAAGTAATTTAATTTTATAGTTGAGTTTTTTACAATATGTATACTGTTGATATCTGAAAAGTAATTAATTTCTTTTTTCTGATATATAAGCATGTTCTGTGAGTATAAGCGTCAAGTAGAACCAGACATCACAGATGCAACAGTTTTTCAATCCATCCGCAATGATTTTATATTTTGGTTCCAACGTTACGTGAGTACCACATAATTATATGATTTTTACCTTATAACAAATATGTTATTATTTTTATACATGATAATTTAATATTTACAGGGACAAAATGGCTGTTGGTGAACGAATCTAATCGTAAGGATTAGTGGCTGTTTTAATCCGTTTTTACGTCACCAATCAATAACGTGTGATTGATTACCACCGTAAATGGTAAATCGGGGTTTGGATTTATCGAATTTGTAAATTCGGTAGTCGAAATTGGACTTGTTTCGTGTATGTGTGAGTTTGGGTGTGTTTGTGTGTATTTTTAGTCTGAAATTTGAATTAATTCTAAGTAAGCTGGAGAACAACTATTTATAGAGACTAGCAAGCATGAGGTGTCCAAGACTCTTGGTCTCCCTAGCCTGCATGCTTGACATGTGTCCCTTTGATCTTATCTAAGCTGAATCTTAGTTACAAAGTCTTCTTTGGTCTTATCTCGGACTTATTGTTGTTCGCCTAAGTCGGCTTGATTGATCTTGTTGATTCTCCAACTGAAAGTTGTTCGCCTCTTGAGGTTGTACTTTGGAAGTTGCTCGCCTTATGGCTTTGTTCAGCTTGGCTTTGGGATCTTTGTCCTTTGTTCACTTGTACACACCTCCTTGGCTATTTGTTGTATCATAATTTGACCAAGTTGTTCGTCATTGATGACTTCACAGTTGACTCATTCTTGGTCTCGGGCCTTAATACCTGTTCGCCCATTAGTTGTTCGTCGGGAGAGTTGTTCGTCACTTCATACACCTCCCAGGTTGGTTAATGCGCCCAAATAGTGATTTTCTTTGTTTTAGACTTCAATTATTGTTCGCTCCATATCTAGATGATGTTCGCCTATCAACAATTGCCCCCTATCCTGACTAGATGTTGCATCAGACGAGTAATTTTGCGGCGAGCAACTGTAGTTAGGATATCGTCTTGACCAAGATTTGGACGAACAGCATCTCTGTGGCGAGCAATGTTGGAATAACCGTTTCGTCTTCCCATGATCTGGGGAGATCACGAAGATGACGCCAGCGCAATGATTGCGCGCCGCTCACGCGCGAGCAGCCCCAAGGCGACGCGCCCCTATAATTGTTTATAGGTCCTTCATCTTCTAGTTTAGCTCGGAATTTACCCCGTTTCCTCTCAATTTGACCTCTGAGTTTTCGGGAAATTACGCCCGGGACCCCGTTTTTGCTTGGGGTATAAATAGTGGGTAAACTGAAAATTTTCCCACTTTTCTCCCTCTTGCTACAGTGCTCCGGCGATTTCCATCCTCCTCCGGCGATTTCAAGTTTTTTCGGCGTCCATCCTTCAGTATTTGGCTTCAAATCTTCATTCCCAGGTAGTTACCTTCTTCTTTCTATCTTTTTCTCTACTTTTTCTCTCGAAAATTCAATCGCCGCCGTGTGGATCCGAGCGCCACCGTCTTCTCCGGGAAAGCGCCGCCGTCTGCAACTCTTTCTACCGCCGCCTGGATTTTTCTTCTTCTTCTTCTATGTCTTCGCACTCGAGCAATAAGACTGAGGAGACCTTAGACCCACTCTTTCCAGTCGCGGTCCCCGTCGATCAACCTCCCTTCGAGATTTCCTCGGCGTCAGATCTTCACGTGGATTCAGTGGTTCGCTCTGTGGAGGACACCGGTGTGGGTCCATCTGGGAGAGAACTAACAGTTGTGGCGAACAACAATCGGGACGAAAGCTCTTCGTCTTCCGCCGAATCTGAAGATCCAGAATCCAACGAACTTACTCGCGAGTTTTTGGAGGGTATCAATTTTCCATCCCCAAAGATGCGGGAAAGTGAGATCCCGGCTGGGGTTGCTCGTCTATTCGAATGGCGAGCATATGCTGAAAGATATGCGAACAGCTTTTCTCGTCCACAAAGACAAATAATGGACAAGGTGAAAACTGGATTCCAGGCGAGCAAGATAAAGAGTGTTGTTCGCGAAGATGAACTGGACTCCATCCGAAAAGAATATAAGATCCCATTTGATATTCACATGTGGGCTCCTCAGAGGAAGGAAAGAGCCGATCGCCCACCTCCAGGGTGCACGGCGATCAACATTCACACTCTAATTGCCGGACTAAAGTTGCCTCTTCCACCCGTTGTTGGTCGATTCCTGGAGGCGACCAACTTGGCCATCACCCAAATTACTCCAATTGGGTGGATGAACCTTTTGGGATCCATGTGCCTGTTCGCCTTGGAGGGGTACGTTGATCGGATCACTGCGGAAGAGATCAACTACCTGATGACAATCACAAATTGCCCCCGAGGAGAAGAAGGCTATCACTACCTCAAGGCCAGGACTGGGTTGAAAATGGTGGAAGAGGTGCCGAACAAGATTCGTGACTGGAAGCAGCACTTCTTCTGGATTGGGGGTGATTGGCGAGCATCCTCCGGTCCACACGGCGGCCCTGGACGAATAAATTCTCCAGCTGCCTATGGAAAACTGAAACGTAAGTTCAATTCTTGCTCGTCTTTGGACAGTTGTTCTAATTTAACTTTTCTTGTTTGCTCGCAGGCCCTCGTCTACCCAAGTGGGATTCGGAAGAAGAGGAGTTGAGCTCCGAATTCCTGTTTACCTCGTGCTTGGTCGGCCTGCGCAACCGAGCAGATAGGACTATTGACTATCTCTGCCGATCAAGGTGTCAAAAAGCTGCTCGCCTTTTGACTTATCCACATCATTTGGAGGCTCAAGCCGAGGTGCCCCCTGGTATGGAAATTCCTAACTCCCTGCTCAAGTCTTGTTCGTCGTTAACATGTTTAACTTGCTCGTCTAATTTTAACTTTTTTTTTTTTTTTTTTAGCCGAGCAAGTAACAGTCGCCGTTCCTCCAAGCTACGCTCTTCTTGAGCAGAAGGTCCTTGAAATGGGGCCACCAAGAGGGAAGAAAAGGAGAGGGGACCCACCACAGGCTGTGCTCGCCATGTCGAACAGGCCTGAGGGGGCTAAAGTTCCACGACCGGCTGCCCCCCCAGTTCAGATTCGGTCTCCTCCCGTCTCCCCACCTCGTGGTGGTAAGCGCCTTAAGAAGGCAGATGGGACCCCACTGGCCGGAGATGTCCCCGGCAAGGGGAAAGAGAAGGTGGGCGAAAGCCATGCTCGCCGTGAAGAGGATGCTATAAGGCGTTCTTCTGGGGAGCCCACGGAAAAGTCGGGGAAAGCGAGCAAAGATGTAGGCTCACCCCGTGGCCCAGAAGATCTTACATTCCTAGGATGGGATGATCGGAAGTTTGCCGAGTAAGTATCTATCCTCTCTTGCCGAACAACTTTCATCCATTTTTTATTTTTCTAAGTATCAATTGCTTTTTTGTTTGCAGATACCGTGCCGATGATTATCCTGGCCGAGCAAGTGTCGTACATCAGTACGCTTGCTCGAAGACTCCCGTAAACATAAGGGAGATTCCTGGCGAACATGTTCGCAAGGCGACGGAGTTGGTCGCCCGGGCCTGGACGCGTCCTCTGGACAAGGCCATCCTTCAGCAGGGGCAGATGGACAATCTCCATCTTTCGATGATGCTCGTCGCCAACGGCCTTGTTACTGCTCAGAGGGCAATCACCCAAGTTGCCGAGCAAGAAAAGTCTGCCCGCCAATATGCGAATACTGCTCGGCAACTTTCTGAAGAAAAAGATGGCCTGGTGAGCCAATTCGAGGCCAAGATTGCTCGCCTTAACAACCAGATCAATGTTTACATTGATGCTGAGCACAAGCGCCTTGAAGAGATTCAGGCCATGTCCAAAGAGCTGAAAGATAAGGAGAATTTGCTCGGCGAGGGAGAGAAGAGATTGACTTCGGCCGAACAAAGAATTGCTGAGCTTGAGGCGGAGAATGCTCGTCTCCGGGAAGCAGAAGCCAACCTCTTCACCCGTGAGCAACTTAAAGAGGAGGTTCAAATTCGTTCCGGCCCCATCTCCAACCTTGGATATATTTGTGCCTACGCGGACAGCATCCGTACGGCTGATGCCTATGACTACAAGGAGATGGTGGAGGAGATGGCCAAGGATTTAAATGAGTTCCTCGAGAACTATCCTCCACCGAACAACGTCAAGATCCAATTGGCGGATTTGGCTGTGCTGGGGGTTAAACTGGATAAACTCGACCCCAGCATCACCATCACTCATCCTCCATCAATTGTTGATGATGGCGAACAAGAAGATGATCCGGCTGTCGCGGACGAGCAAATCACTAAAGAAGCGGAGGATAAGGCGGCTGAAGACCTTGCTCGGGACATGATTGTCGACCCCTCTGCCGAGCAACCTCAAGATCCTCCTCCCGCCGAACAGCAGTAGTTTTAGGACTTAGCTTTTTTCCTGTTTTCTTTGTAATAGTTGTTCGCTCCTTTTTGTAGTACTTGTAATGGCTGCTTCCAGCTTGTACTATTTTTTAGGCTTAATGCCTTTGATTAATGGAACGTCTTTCTCATGTTCGCTCATTTTCTTATATATGTTAATTGCCTTTACATTTCTGTCAATGCCTTTACAATTATAACATATAATGTTGGGCTTTTGTTCGAATTGAACTTGCCTTTAGTGGAATCAGGGTTCAGCCTTAGGTTCTGTTCATTTTAAAAAACGAACAACCTTTAAGTAGCTTTGGTCCTTAGGTTCTGTTCATTTGTAAAACGAACAACCTTTGAATGGACTTGTACCTCGAGCTTTTGGACTTTTCCTTTTTTGACGAACAACTATTATATTTACATTGCAAAATAATTACAAGTGTTGCAAGACTGTCCATCACTATCATATACAATCTGACGAACAGCTTTAAACACAAACTAAAACTTGCTCGCTTATAATTTTTTTTTTTTTTTTTTTTTTTGCCGAGCAACTCTATCTATAAAATCAAAAGCACTAGCACCAGACTATACAATGTGCCGAGCAACTTTTGAATCTATATTTAAGAAAATTTAAAAAATTAGGCAAGTTTTTAACCTTCTTAGCCTTCCATCAGCTCATACGCATCCCTTGCCCCCCAAGACATTTGTTCGCCCAACTTTATTGATAGTACTTCTTTAGATGTACAGCATTCCAGGAGTATTGGGCCGGCTTGCCTTCCATGTCCTCAATATCGTATACGCCATTGATGTATTTTTCTGTTATACGATACGGGCCCTCCCAAGTTGGTCCCAATACACCTGGAGATTGGGCGAGCAACTTTCTTAGAACCAAATCTCCAACTCTGAATTCCCTAACTTTTACATGGGAATTATAGTAACGTTCTGCTCGCTGTTTGTATGTGGCATTTTTTAGCTCGGCATTCAACCTTTTTTCTTCGAGCAAATCCAATTCAGCATTTAGAGCAGAGTTGTTCGCCTGTTCATCAAAGTTGGTCGTCCTAAATGTAGTAGCCTTTAACTCAATTGGTATTACAGCCTCTGTCCCGAAAGCCATTGCAAAGGGTGTTTCTCCGGTGCTAGACCTGGGAGAAACTCTGTATGCCCATAAGACTTCCGGAAGTTCTGTAGACCAACTGCTTTTACTCTCCGCCAGTCGCACTTTTAATGTATGCTTTATGATTTTATTCACAGCTTCAACTTGTCCATTCGACTGGGGGTGATAAGGTGTGGAGTAATGTTTCTTGATCCCCCATTTCGTACAGAATTCTCTCAATTCTTGTCCATCAAATTGTGGACCATTGTCTGTCACAATTGCTTGTGGAACTCCAAAACGACAGACAATGTTCTTCCAAATAAAGTTGATCATCTTCTGTTGTGTGATATTCACCATGGCCTCTGCTTCCGCCCATTTTGTGTAATAATCGACTGCCACGACGGCGAATCGAACATTTCCAACTCCAGCTGGGAAAGGACCAATGATGTCCATCCCCCATCTTGCAAAAGGCCATGGGCTGTATACTGACACAAGTTCTCGAGCCGGGGTATGGATGCCTGGGGCAAAAATCTGACATTGATGGCAAGTCTTGGCTTTTTTGATTGCGTCTTGACGTAAAGTCGGCCAATAATAGCCTTGTCTGATTGTCTTGTATGCCAAAGCTTGCCCCCCAGTATGATTTCCACATACTCCAGCATGTATCTCTTCGAGTATTGCTTGCCCTTGCCCCCTAGGCAAACACTTGAGAAGTGGGATTGATATTCCCCTTTTGAAGAGTTGCTCGCCCACCAGAGTATATCTGGCGGCTCGCTTTATTAGCTTGGCAGTTTCAAAAGGATTGTTTGGTTTTTCCCCACTTTTCAAGTATTTGACTATACTTGCTCTCCAGTCTTCTTCTTCACTGGTTTGATCATCGAGTTGATTGACATTATAGCTTACTGTTGATGGATATTTCATCTTTGTAACTATAATATCTGCCAACTCTACGGGGCCTTCACTCGTTGCTAGTCGGGCAAGCGCGTCTGCTTGAGTGTTGCTCGTCCTTGGGATTTGCTGTATGAAAACTTGCTGCAACATGGACATCAGGTGAGCAACAATCCGTTGATATTCGATCATGTGATCATCTTTTGCTTCGTATTCACCTCGGACTTGGTTTACGATCAATTGTGAGTCGCCAAATATTTGCAAGCGTCTGACACCAACTGCAAGGGATAGGTGGAGACCAGCGATAAGAGCTTCATACTCAGCTTCGTTGTTGGTTGCCATGAAACCAAATCTGATTGCCGAGGTGAATATTTGTCTGTCTGGACTTATTAATACTACTCCTACCCCCGAGGCTATGTTGGTTGATGATCCGTCCACATAGAGATGCCAAGGATGATCAAGTCCTCTCGTCGGATCTGGTGGGAAAGTTAGTTCGACTATAAAGTCGGCTAATGCTTGCCCTTTGATCGCTGTTCGAGGAGCATAGGTCACCCCGAATTGGCTAATCTCTAGTGACCATCTTAAGAGACGACCTGCAGTGTCGGGGCGATGGAGAATTTGCCTGAGCGGGAAAGTTGTTAGAACTTCGACTTGATGGTCAAAGAAATATGGTCGTAACTTCCTCACGCTCATAACCAAAGCATACGCCAGCTTTTCGGTTGGGGCATATTTGATCTCTGCTTCGTGTAAAGCTTGGCTGACATAATAGATTGGTTGATGGAATTTGCCGTCCTCCCGCACCAAAACAGAACTGATGGCAACTTCTGATGCGGCTAAGTATAGAAAGAGCTTTTCTCCTGGGATTGGCTTTGATAGGATTTTGACATCTCCCAGGTAGTCTTTAAGTTGATCGAAGGCCGTTTGACAGTTGTTAGTCCATGCAAACTTCCCTTTTTTGACGGCCTCGAAGAATGGACGGCACTTGTCTCCTGATCTGGATATGAACCGGTTTAATGCTGCTAGGCACCCGGTGAGTCTTTGCACTTCTTTCACCGAACGTGGTGGTTGCATATCCAGGATGGCTTTAACTTTTGAAGGGTTGGCCTCAATTCCCCGCTGGCTAACAAGATGACCCAAGAATTTCCCTGAGTGGACTCCAAAGCTGCTTTTCTTTGGATTCAACTTCATGTTATAGTGTCGAAGAATTTCGAACACTTGAGTCAAATGTTGAAGATGGTCTTCCTTCCTGGGACTTTTAACCACGATATCGTCCACGTAAACTTCAACTGTGTTTCCAATTTGTTGATCAAACATCTTGTTCACCAGTCTTTGGTATGTTGCTCCGGCATTTATGAGGCCAAATGGCATTCTCTTCCAACACAGCAAGTTTTTATTTGTATAAAACGCCGTGTTCTCTTGGTCATCTGGATGCATAGGAATTTGATGATACCCGGCGAAAGCATCCATAAATGTCAACATTTCGTGACCTGCAGTGCTGTCCACCAATTGATCGATATGTGGGAGAGGAAAATTGTCCTTCGGGCATGCTGCATTCAGATCCGTAAAATCTATGCATAGCCTCCAGGTCCCGTTTGGTTTCCTCACGAGTACTGGGTTTGCTACCCATTGTGGACAGAGTGCCTGTCGAATGAGATCGTTGTCTAGCAACTTCTTAACTTCTTCATTTAAAGCTTGGTATTTGTCTGGGCCGTACTTCCCCCGCTTTTGATGGACGGGCTTTCTGGCTTGGTTTATATTCAGCTTGTGGCAAGCATGTTTTGGATCTATCCCCACCATATCTGCATGAGACCAAGCAAAGACATCTAGATTCTTGGTGAGGAACTCTTTCATTCGGGATCTGTAAGGCTCTGGGAGCTCAGATCCTATGAATAATTCAAGATCTTCGCTGTTGGGATTAACTTTGAACGCCTCCAGCTCTTCGACTGGAGTCACTCGTCGTTTTTGTCCCTTCCAACGGGGATCAAGTATGGGTTCCTCAGGGTTGGAATCATTTTCGATGTTCATGGGCTCTGCCCCCAGGCGGGGTTCAAGATCATCATTTGGTTCCGTCCTATTGTTGTTCGTTTGTACTTGGCCCTCCAAGTCCTCCACTGAAGGTTGGTCGTCACCACCCCTTTGTTGTTCGTCAGATGGAGGTTCCTCACGGGTGGTAACGAGTTGTTCGTCCAACACTTGCTCGTCCAAGTGTTGTTCGTCCGCATCCATGTGGTCGTCTATGTCCATCAAATTGTTTAGTATTGATGGTTCGTTGATGGGATAACTTGTTGCTTCCATCATGGATATTTGTACAAATTTTGCTCGTAGCTGTTGAACGCATTCTCGTGCTCTCCGTTGGTCTCCTTTAATTGTGCCTGTTCCACTAGCTGTTGGAAATTTCAAACAATAGTGGTAAGTGGAACACGCAGCTTTAAATTCATTAAGAAAAGGTCGGCCAAGAAACCCGTTATAGGTCGACTCCTGGTCTACAACCAAGAAATCTACCATTCTTGTTATATTTCTTTCGGGTTCATCGGCCGTTACAAGTTGTACAGCTAATGTTACAATTCCCAACGGTGTTGTCACAGCATTCCCGAAGCCTACGATTCTATGTGTTGTATTCCGAACATAACCCGAATAATCTCCCAGATTATCGAGGGTCTTCTTGAATAAGATGTTCGTGTAGGCTCCGGTGTCCACCAACAGTCTATGGACTCTGGTCCCCATAATCTTTGCACAGATTACGAGCGAATCATTGTGCGGAGTTAAGACGCCTTCAAGGTCTTTTTCGGTGAAAATTAATTCTGCCGTTTGCATAATAGACGGCTTAACTCCCATCTCTTGTACCTGGCCAATCGCTCGTAGCTCCGCTTTCCTCTTCCGGTTAGATTCAGGTGGTTGTCCATCAAAACACCCTCCCGCGGGACCTGCAGGTTCCATCATAAACAGATCTTCTAAAGGTTGAGCTGGCATATTGGGAACTGGTCGCCCGGGTCTGTTGTTTCTCTGGGATTGACCATCCTCTTCGTCTTCTGAGTTGTTCTCCCGAGCTCTTTTCCCAGGTTGCCTCTTAACGAAATCGGAGAGCTTTCCCTCCTCATAAAATCGCCAGAGTTGCTTAAGCAAATCTCTACACTCACTCGTAAAATGCCCCACACTTTGATGGTAGGCACAATACTTGTTCGGGTTGAGTTTGCCAGTATCCTGACGGATTTTACGTGGTGGGGAAAGCAACTCTCTCTCCTTTACACTCTCATACACAGTATCAACTGATACTGTCAATACTTGGTTCAATTTTTCTTTCAAATCCGATCCTTCAGTGAATGCTTTCATGTTTTTCGGGACCCTGTAGCTTGTCCCGACGGGCTTTTTGTTATTCTCCTTAGGATCAGCTTTGTTCTCCCCTAAATTTGTTTGTAGGGCCTCGTGCATGGAAACGAAAATGCCAGCTTGGTTTCTGAACTCGGCATAAGTCTTTGGGCACTTCAGACGTACCTCCTTCCATAACTTCGACCCTTTTTTCAACCCGGCCATCACAGCGACGATCTTTGTATCTTCGCTCACCGGTTCTCCTTCTAGTAAAACTTTATCGAATCTTTCCATAAACGCCCGGTCAGTTTCATCATCATTTTGCCTCAAATCTGATAGCCGGTGTTTTTGGGAAAGATATGACCCCGCCGTTGAAAAGTGAGAAAGAAATTCTCGACTTAATTGGACGAACGAGTGGATTGATGCCGGTGGCATTGATGAAAACCACTTGTGAACCCGATCGCCCAATGTTAACGGAAAATTCCGGCACTGGGTGGCGTCACTGGCCCCCACGGAGACCATGTAGTCCGTATACTTCGTTAAGTGGACCCGGGGGTCGGTGATGCCCTCATATTGAATGCTAGCCGGAAATTGAATTTTTTTCTGGATTGGGGCCTTCAAAATATGAGCTGCCAAAGGTGAGGATGGCATGCTGGTCGTTCCCATCCCCCTCTGTTGGTCTAGTTGCCCCTGCATGTTTTCTACAGCCCTCCTTAGGCTTGATAATTCATCAAGAGGTGCCCCCTGACTTGGAGGCTGTTCGGCGAGCAAAGGCATTAACCTTTCTGCTCGTCGCAGTCCCTCGCTTGGAGTGGGCACTTCCTGGGCTTGCCTCCTAATGTTGTTCGCCGCATTCGGCCCTAGGCGCCTGAAGGCTGACTGAGAGAGTCTTTCATGGACTGACGGGCGAGGCTGTTCAAAAGTTGCTCGCCCGTCTGCTGCTCCCCGGCGAGCAGCTTCCCGTTGGGGTTGGCTAAGCCTGTCTTGGGCACTGGAACGTGTTGTCCCATGGCTAGACATAGTTGTTCGTCCACGACCAGACTCAGCCTGTACTTCTTGTTGGTCGACCAACTTAGCCTTTCCCTTGTTCCGTCTGACTTGGGCACTATCAACCTCTCGCTGTTCACCCCTAGTGGTCCTGGGTCTAACAACTTCTAGGGACTTGTCCCTTGGCCTTGCTTGTGTTGGCCTAACCTGCTCTTGTTGCCTCTGAAGGGCCTGGAGAGCAGCAATGGTTTTGGCCAACTCATTGGGGTTGTTCGCCAAAGCCTCCATCTCAGGGGGGAGGTTATGTGTTATGGCCGTATGTTGTGACCTGTTCGCATGTCTCGGGTCACGGTCCTGGTGATCGGCCGACGTGGCTCGGGTCTGAGATGCTTTTTTCGACAAACGTGATCCTTGGGTCTCTTTAGATTGAGGCATTTCAATTTAAATTACTTCTTAATTTATAAATTGAAGAACACCAAGAACACCAAGAACACTTTTATTTGTATCTTCAAATATTTCTTGAGATTTCTTTTGAATCTTCAAGTTTTCAACTTGAAGTTCTCGAGTAATCACACTAAACCGGAGGTTCGAACCCTCCTTCTAGCGCCAAATTGTTGGTGAATGAATCTAATCGTAAGGATTAGTGGCTGTTTTAATCCGTTTTTACGTCACCAATCAATAACGTGTGATTGATTACCACCGTAAATGGTAAATCGGGGTTTGGATTTATCGAATTTGTAAATTCGGTAGTCGAAATTGGACTTGTTTCGTGTATGTGTGAGTTTGGGTGTGTTTGTGTGTATTTTTAGTCTGAAATTTGAATTAATTCTAAGTAAGCTGGAGAACAACTATTTATAGAGACTAGCAAGCATGAGGTGTCCAAGACTCTTGGTCTCCCTAGCCTGCATGCTTGACATGTGTCCCTTTGATCTTATCTAAGCTGAATCTTAGTTACAAAGTCTTCTTTGGTCTTATCTCGGACTCATTGTTGTTCGCCTAAGTCGGCTTGATTGATCTTGTTGATTCTCCAACTGAAAGTTGTTCGCCTCTTGAGGTTGTACTTTGGAAGTTGCTCGCCTTATGGCTTTGTTCAGCTTGGCTTTGGGATCTTTGTCCTTTGTTCACTTGTACACACCTCCTTGGCTATTTGTTGTATCATAATTTGACCAAGTTGTTCGTCATTGATGACTTCACAGTTGACTCATTCTTGGTCTCGGGCCTTAATACCTGTTCGCCCATTAGTTGTTCGTCGGGAGAGTTGTTCGTCACTTCATACACCTCCCAGGTTGGTTAATGCGCCCAAATAATGATTTTCTTTGTTTTAGACTTCAATTATTGTTCGCTCCATATCTAGATGATGTTCGCCTATCAACAATGGCCTACTTAATAACAACCCACATCTTGAAGCTCTGAGCAAAAGACCACTACGTAGTGTGGTATCATACCACGGATATTACGCAAATGGATACAAATTTCATACTGAAGCGTATGCTTCAACGAAATCGACTACAAACAGTGGTGTTTGCGTTATCGGTGCAATCTACAACGAAGAACCCATCGATTACTATGGAGTGCTGCAAGAAGTAGTTGAAATAGAATATCCGGGTTGGCCGAGCAGGACGATAGTGTTGTTCTTGTGTGAATGGTATGATCCAGGGAACCAAGGAACAAGAGTCGACAAAAACTACAAGATTGTTGATATCAACACCGGAAAGAAGTTTTCGGCGGCATACGATCCTTATATTTTTGCAACGCAAGCATCTCAGGTATATTATTGCAAATACCCCGGATCAAGTATGCCCAACTTGAGGACAGTTTGCAAAGTAAAGGCAAGATCACTGGTTGAAGTTTCTAATCCGTCAAACAAAGACGGTGTAGAACCAACAGATCCATTTCAAACAGAGATACAAGAGGCTCAAACAGAGGTTGATCAAGCAGGTGTGAATATTTTTATCGACTTACTTGCTGCAAATCCAGAAATGATAATGATTGAAAGTGATCATGAGGGTGATGGACAAGAGCGCGGTGGGGAGGAAGAAGAAGAGGAAAAGGAAGAGGAAGAGGAAGAGGATGAAGATGAGGAAGAGGATGAAGATGATGATGAGGATGACGAGGAAGAAGAAGACGATTAGAATTACTAAATTATTGTATATATAACAAGTGAAAAACGAAAATGAATTAATTTGATGAATTATGAAAAAAAAACGAGTCAATTTGGATACATACACAATTAATTGCGTACAAATGAACGAATTATAAATTTAAGCGGGAGTCGAAATAAATAAATTTACAGAAATAATAAAAATTAAATGGCCCCAATATTTATAAAAACAAGTTAGAAAAGAAAATGAATTAATTTGGTGAATTGTAGAAAAAAAATGAGTCAATTTAGATACATACACAATTAATTGCGTACAAATGAACGAATTATAAATTTAAGCGGGAGTCGAAATAAATAAATTTACAGAAATAATAAAAATTAAATGGCCCCAATATTTATAAAAACAAGTTAGAAACAAAAATGAATTAATTTGGTGAATTGTAGAAAAAAATGAGTCAATTTGGATACATACACAATTAATTGCGTACAAATGAACGAATTATAAATTTAAGCGGGAGTCGAAATAAATAGTTTTACAGAAATAATAAAAATTAAATGGCCCCAATATTTATAAAAACAAGTTAGAAACGAAAATGAATTAATTTGGTGAATTGTAGAAAAAAAAACGAGTCAATTTGGATACATATACAATTAATTGCGTACAAATGAACGAATTATAAATTTAAGCGGGAGTCGAAATAAATAATTTTACAAAATAAAAAAAATAGTTGGGCAAAATATTTTAATAAACAACTTAGATACGAAAAGAAATTAATTTGGTGAATTATAAAAAAAAAGACTTAATTTGAATACATATACAATTAATTGCATAAAAATAAACGAAAGTAGCTTGTGCCCTAGTGGCGCGCGCCCCCTCCTCTTGCACAAGAGGTCCCGTGTTCGATTCCCCTTGGACGCAAAAAATGGATTAATTGTTCAAGGCCTAATATGACTAATATAGAAGGTGGGCCGCATATAAAAAGAGATGGGTCGGTTGGCCCAGTGGTCCGCGCCAGCCCCGGCCGCCTCGGGTGCCCGGGCTCGAACCACGCGAGCCACTTTTTTTTTGTATAGACTCGGTAATTTGCGACGGCTAAATTCCGTCGCAAATATTGAATTTTGTGACGGAAAACAACCCGTCGCAAATTATAACAGAAAAAAATAAAAAAAATATATATAAACATTTGCGACGGAATGTGGCCGTCGCAAATGTTGTTGACCCGAACGGGTCTGACCCGAAATATTTGCGACGGAATACTGTCCGTCGCAAATTCTGTGTGACCCGGCCGGGTCTAACCCGCCGATTTTGCGACGGAAGTCGAAATCCGTCGCAAAAATTAGCTACGGCTGTTTTAGGGACGGATACGTGTCCGTCGCAGATACCGTCGCAAAACACTGTTTGCGACGGATTTTCCGTCGCTAATTCCGTCGCAAAACAGTGTTTTTTTTAAGTGAAGTTCGGTTCTTTACCTTCATTAATTTTTTCTCCTTGCAATACTTGTGGTTATATAATTGAGTGTATTTTACTTTTGTTTTTTATATGTTTCTGAAAAGGTCATGTGTTATTAAACATTTGATATTCTTGCATACTGTACACATAAAACAAATTACATTTATTCATTTTTCAATATGATTTTTCTGTTGATAAATTAGTCATGAACTAATTAATTTTCTTGGCTGTGGCACTCTCACGAGGAACTACTACCTCCGTCCCAAAACTTTATTCACACTACCTTTTTTTTTCTTTTTTATATTTTAGTGAGAGAGTTTTTTTTATTAATATTTAAAATAATAAAATGACCTTTAAAAAGTGGTATGATAGATCTATATCTCCTCTATTGTAAAGTAACTTAAAAATTACTTTACTATTTTAAAAACTAATGAAAAACTCGCTCACTAAAACACGTGAAAACAGTAAACGTGAAAAAAGATTCGGGACGGAGGGAGTAACTTTTAAAATAACACAAATTCTAGCATGCACTCAAGTGCATGACAAACACTTGAATTTTAAGCTCAACTTTGATTTCAATTTTGATTTTTTCAGAACACACACTAACATGCCGAATTGTGTATTTTTTTGCAGTTGGAGTATAACTGATTATTTCTTGGGGTATTACTAATTTTTACTTGAGGATATTTTGTTTTTTAAAACCCCAAGTGCATAGGATAAAATTAACCTCAACATAAGACCATAAATAAAAATAAGCACGAACGACCAGTGTTGAATAATTCAATGAACAATCAACTCACGAAAATTCAAACAAACTTAAATGAAGTATTATTAATTATTCAACTACTTCTATACAAGAACCATTGGTTGAAAATAGGACTCACAATATGGTTGGAACAGCCATAAGAGGTATGGCCTTTTGAAGAGCGAGTCCAAACTTCTCATCCATATTCAGCTCTTCCGGTTTCATCCCTTCTTCGAGTTTCCACCCAAAATTCCCAACCAATGTTGCAAGCATGAGGTGCACCATTCTATACGCCAACGGCAATCCGGGACACATTCTCCTCCCCGCCCCAAACGGAATGAGCTCAAAATCTTTGCCTCTAAAATCTACATGATCATTATCATTCAAAAACCGCTCTGGCATGAACAAATCCGCCTTCTCCCAAATGCTATCGTCTCTCCCAGTCGCCCAAATGTTAACAAGAATGTCGGCGTTTTTAGGTATTATATAGCCATTCGTTTCGACATTGGTTTCGGCCTTGCGGGGTAGTAACAGAGGGGCGGGTGGATGAAGCCTCAATGTTTCTTTCACCACTGCTTGCAAATATGGGAGCCGAGGGATGTCCGATTCTTCAACTTCTCCATTTTCTCCTATGACGTCTCTGATTTCGTCCCTAACCATCGACATTTTCTCAGGGTGTCGTAATAGTTCCACCATTGTCCATTCCACCGTGCCTGAAGTCGTTTCAGTCCCGGCTATTAACAGATCCTAAACAACAAGAACCAGAGTCATTAAAATTGGGTAAATTGTAATTTTGGTCCCATGAGAATAGGTGGTCTGCAAAAATTGTCATTTTTTCGACAATTTTGGTAACGTAGTTTTTTTCGATATTTCTGGTCCCAAGAAAAATACAATTTTGGTCCCAAATGAATTTACAAATTGCAGCTTTGGTCCCAAAAATTAACATAAAGGACCAAATTTACAAAAAATAGGACCAAAAAGAACGTGAGACCAAAATTGTTATCGAAAAATTTTCACATGACCAAATTTGCAATTTTTCCCCCATTAAAATCCGGCATCAATATAAAGATAACAAGTAAATATTAACAAAATTCAACACTAAGCTAACCAGAAGCAGATGCTTAATCTCTTTCCGAGTGAATTCAGCTTCATCCTTTTGGTTAATTGCAATCAAGGTCTCCAACAAATCATTCTTCTCAACCTCGCCCCTGGATTTCAACTTCTCATCTATTATCCCATCAAAAACAGCAAACAGCTTCCCGAAATAAAACTCCGTCTCCTTCAGAATCCCCTGAGGGTCGACGAATTTCAAGATCGGAAAATAATCGGCGAAATTAGGCCTGCCGAAGCATTTCATCATTCCCCCCATTAAATCCTTCATCTCCTGGGAAGAATCGGAGTTAAACTGGGCAAACTCCCTGGAAAAAAGGGTGGCCGACATCAGATTCAACGTGGTCGTAAAAGCAGCATTTCCCACATCCACGGCCCGGCCTGTTTCCGAGCATTCTCTCACATAGTCAGACATCTTCCGCAGCTTCTCTCTCCTCAAACCCTGGCTAGCATCCAGCCTGGAAACCGAAAACATTTGCTCTTTGCATATTTTCCTGAGCTTTCGCCATTGATTATCCGCGGGGAGCCACCCCACGGAGGACTTATTGTGGTTAAGGACTTGAGCGGCTCCCGGCGTTGCTCTATTGGAGAAGGACGAATCGTGCTTCTGAAGAACGATTTTGGCGGTTTCAGGGGATGAGAAGACTATCGTTGTTTTGCTTCCAAGCTTAAGCGATATTATGGGCCCGTATTTTTTGGATAGTTGGGCGAGTGATTGGTGGGGTTTGGCCCCGAGGTCGAGGATGTTGCCTATGATCGGGTACTGGTACGGGCCTGGAGGGAGTTTGGACGAATTTCGGGCCCTGGAAAATATGGCAAATATCCATCCTGTGACAAATATAATGACTAGAAATGCAAAAATATCCATCGAGATTGAAGTCTAGGGAATTCTAGATACAGATAGTTTTACAAATGAATAATGATAGAAATATTTATAGATGGTCATAATTCGAGTCTCAATTTTATCCATAAAAAAAAAAAATATAGATGGAATATATATAAGGTCGTTTTTTTCAAGATGGAAGTATTTTCTTTTTCGTTCTATATGTATTGCATATTCCACCACGTACGTACGTTTCTAGCCACTCAGAATTTTGAAATTTCGCCTCTTTAAATAATTTCATTTTTATTCTACATTAAATATTGTTATGTTTACTAGTCAAATTGGGATTTTTGTTCTGCATAGAAATAAATTTAATGTATTCATTTATAATAAAATGTCAGAAGTCAAATATTCAAAGGAATTGAAAATTGAAATTTTCTTCTGCCTTATTAGTGGTTGTTGATGTCATATGATTATATATTTTCTTTATTAATTACTTATCAATTACTCTTCCACCCCAAATCTATTCTCATTGGAATGGAGATGGATTTTATTTTGATTTGGATCTCTTGCTGGATCAGAATAATACAGGATCAAAATTTGATTTCTTTAATATATATTTGAGTCTCTTTCACATAATCTATTTGTTTAGGTAATTAAGGCTCGTCCTTGGGATCAATCATCAAACCTTGAACAAAAATTCAAATAAGTTTTAATAGAATGGGGAAAAGTCTTTGAATTTTGGTTAACTTTGGTCTTCGTCCTGTTGATTTTGAATTTTTAAATTTCGTCCTATAATCTATAAAATTTGTATTTTTGTTATGTTATCTGCTATACTAGATAACTATTTCTGTAAATCTGATGTTGCATTTTGAATTTCATCCTATAACTTATAAAAAAAATTGATGTCACGTCAAATTTACCGAAACAACTATCTTGTATAGCAGGTAACTGGACAAAAAACAAAATTTTAGTAAGTTATAGGATGAAATTCAAAACTCCAAAGTTAACAGGATGAAAATGAAAAAGGACCAAAAATTATAGTTTTCCTATAAAATAATATCACGAGCTTGGCTTTATATCGACTTATTTACATCAATAAAAGAAACCTTATTTTCCCACCGTTATTTCTCGTACAAGAATCAAGTGTTACATAAAATTAAAAGACTCACATTTTGATTGGAACAACCCTGAGGGGTATGGCCTTTTTAAGAGAAAGACCAAACTTGTCATCCATGTTCAATTCTTCTAGATTCTTTCCATCTTCGAGTTTCCACTCAAAGTTCCCTACCAAAGTCGCAAGCATGAGGTGCACCATTCTATACGCCAAGGGTAATCCAGGACAAATTCTTCTCCCCGCCCCAAACGGAATGAGCTCAAAATCTTTGCCTCTAAAGTCTATGTAATCATCTCCATTCAAAAACCGATCTGGCTCGAATGAATCTGCATTCGACCAGGTGCTAGCATCTCTACCACTCGCCCACACATTAACAAGAATTTGCGCATTTTTAGGCACTGTATACCCGTTTATTTCTATGTCCGATTCAGCCTTGTGAGGTAATAACAAAGGCAAAGTAGGATGAAGCCTGAGTGTTTCTTTGACTATTGCTTGCAAAAATGGGAGTCGGGGAATATCCGATTCTTGAATTATCTTATTTTCTTTAGCTACATCTTTGATTTCGCCTCTAAGTCTGGACATTAATTTAGGGTTCCGTGCAAGTTCTGCCATTGCCCATTCCACCGTGGTCGAAGTCGTGTCAATTCCACCTATAAATAGATCCTACACAACAATGAAATCATGAGACATATTGTGCCAAAAAAACATGACAAAGTATAGAGTGAAGCTGATTTATATATGAATTATTGAAGGATATTAGTTGTTTTTACTAAAAAATATTAGTTGTTTTCATTGGAGAGTAAGTTACTTATTTACACTGAAGAAACTTAGTTGTTTAGTGAAAACAAACTAAAACTCTTCATGAAAACAACTAATACTCTTAAGTGAATACAACTAATATTTTTCATGGGAAAAATTATTTTTAAGGCCAATAGGTTTTTTGGGGGGGGGGGGGGGGGGGGGGGGGGGGGTAGCAAAAAGAGGCCAGTACATTTGTGGGCTGGCATTATAAGGACCACAACTTTTCAAAATGGCAAATTAAGGCCAAATTGGCCCGTATTACCTTCAATTGGGCTGAATTTGGCCTTAATTTGCCACGTTGAAGAGTTGCGGTCCTTATAATATCAGCCCGCAAATGTACTGACCTCTTTTTGCTACCCCCAAACCTACTATCCTTAAATTGCTACCCTTTATATATATAGTCAGTAGAAAACCCTCTATAGATAACTGATGCAGAGCTACTAGTCAATTATATACAAGTAGAGTGTGGTTACCCATGTCAAAATTAATTGGTAATAAATCTGTATAAATTCATGGTTGTTTTATTTGGAATACTTCATGGTACTCACTCCGTCCCAGAACTACTTTCGTAGTAGATGATAATAAATTTTGTAAGAAAAAATGAAGTATTTAAGTCAATGATTGTGAGATTGAATAAAATAATAATACATTTTTATTTTATTGACTTTAATGAAAGAGTTATTTTCTTTTCAAGAGTTATTTAAAAAAGGCAGGTGTGAAAGTAATTGTAGAATAGAGGGAGAGAGTATTAGTTTTATACCTTTAATTAATACATAATTTTTTTTCCTTGAATAAGCATAACGTTCATTAATCCAACAATACCCATATTTTTGTAATTCAAAATTATTTTTTTCTAGTTCAAATATTTCAAGAAATATTTTTCTCGCAAATATATATGAAGCTGAATAACTTAAATATTGATAGACGGTGAGTCACAACATCTAGTAAGAGGGTAGGTGAGTCACAATTTTCTCGCCAATCATCTTCCTATATAAATCACCTTTTCCTGCTTCATTTTTCTTCCATGGAGATGCTTTCAATTTTATTGCACATTTATTTCTTCTTCCTGTCTTGGTGTAAAATTTCATCCAACTTTTTCAAGTTAATCATTAATTAAAATCACAAGTTTATTTGTTCTCTATATTCTATATAATTTTGGGTTCATATAATTCATTTTTATTCCATAGTCGCCTACTTTAATGACACGATATGACCGAAAGATGATTGGACAATGAACGACTATACTGACATGAAAATCATCGGGAAAAATTATTTTTAAGGCCAGTAGATTTGGGGGTAGCAAAAAGAGGCCATTACATTTGCGGGCTGACATTATAAGGACCGCAACTCTTCGACGTGGCAAATTAAGGACAAATTCAGCCCAATTGAAGGTAATACGGGCCAATTTGGCCTTAATTTGCCACGTTGAAAAGTTGCGGTCCTTATAAGGTCAGCCCGCAAATGTACTGGCCTCTTTTTGCTACCCCCAAACCTACTGGCCTTAAAAATAATTTTTCCCTATTTTTCAGTGAAAATAACTAATACCCTTAAGTGAATACAATTAATATTTTTCTGTGAAAATAACTAATACCCTTCACTCATTTATGAACCAATTTCACTCATACATACTCAAAAAACATATATAAAATTAAAACATTGACTAATACTCCCTCCGCCCCCTCTTAATATTTACACTTTCCTATTTGGGATGTCCCATAATAATATTCACACCCCAAATATGGAAATAAAACACTCTTACTATACCTGCTTTAATTCAAAATACTCTTCATTCATTGGTTTAAAAAATCAATAAAATAGTTTTCTTAAAATTTGTGTCCACACAAGTATGAATATTAATAGAGAACGAAGGAAGTATTAATTACCAGTAGCAAATGCTTTATATCATTTATGCTTAACTCAGCTTCATCTCTTTGGTTAATATCAATCAGGGCTTCCGTCAAATCATTTTCCCGACCCCTGGATATCAACTTTTCATCTATTATCCCATCAAATATCGCAAACAGCTTCTCGAAACAAACCGTCGTCTTCTTCAGCACCCTCTGGGGATCAAAGGGCGTCAAAACAGGAAAAAAATCGGCCAAGTTTGGGGTGCCGGCGTTTTCCATCACTCCCCACACCACATCCTTCATCTCATGCGACGATCTCGAATCAAACTCCGCGAATTTCCTCGAGAAAAGGGTGGCCGACATCAGATTCAAAGACATCGTAAATGCAGCCTCTCCGATATCGATTCCGCTGCCCGTTTCGGCGCATTCTCTCACATAGTCGCTAAGCTTCCGCAGCTTCTCTCTCCTCAAACCCTGGCTAGCATCCAGCCTGGAAACCGAAAACATATGCTCTTTGCATATTTTCCTCAGCTTTCGCCATTGAGTCTCCGCGGGGAGCCATGCTACGGAGAATTCGTCGTGTTTGAGAGACTTGATTGCGTTCGGGATAGTTCTGCTGGAGCAAACGACGTCGTGCTTCTGGAGCACGATTTTCGCGGTTTCGGGGGACGAGATAACGATAGTTGTTATGCTTCCCAGCTTAAGCGACAGTACGGGGCCGTATTTTGTTGATATTTTGGCGAGTGATTCGTGGGGTTTGGACCCGAGTTGGAAGATGTTGCCAATAATCGGGTATGGGTACGGGCCTGGGGGGAGCTTGGACGACTTTCGGGCCCTGGAAACTGATGGAATTATGACAAATATCCATCCGATGGAAAATATAATGACTAGAAATGTGAAAATATCCATCAGGATTGAAGTTGTTCTTTTTCTTGAGTAGTGGACTTTGATGGTTTTTGATTGAAATATTTATAGATGGAAATATGGAATTGTTATGAATCTCATCCCTAATATTTTAATTGATTACTTAAATTTGCTTACGTGTCATTATCACATTCGCGGTGGACATATAAGTTTATGTCCACCGGTGGGCATTATATCAAATCCGTATGTATTTATGTATGTATTCTTTATATATATATATTTCATATCCATGCTTGCACGTTCTATGTTAAGCCAATTTACGTTTTCTCAAGTAAATGATGATCTCAGTATGTTTTTTTTTTTTGGCTAAAGGGCATTTTCATTACCATCAATATATGACCGAGATAAATAGTTTTTTGGTCCCGCAACTTGTCTAGTGTCCAATTTTGGTCCCAAAAATATTAACTTTTCAATTTTGGTCCCATAACTTATTGAATCGTCCAAATTTGGTCCCAAATGGGACCAAAATTGGACAATTCAATAAGTTACGGGACCAAAATTGAATAATTAAAATTTTTGGGACCAAAATTGAATAATTAAATTTTTTGGGACCAAAATTGGACACCAAACAAGTTAGGGACAAAAAATTATTTTTTCGTATTCATTATTTTTTTTTTCTTTTCTCACCTTATATATATATATATATATATATATATATATATATATATATACATCAATGGATTTATTTTTCATGAATATAAATACAAATATTTGAAAAACATCTATAAAACATGAAAAATAAAAATCCATTATTTTTCAATTCCAATAATTATTATTTAAGATGAATTACAAAGCTCCCATAAAATACTAATAATGAAATTTTAATTACTAACTAAGAATTTAAATTGCGATAGAGTAAATAAAATAATAAATTAATAATTTTCATATAAATTTTGATTCTCCATATCTTCGTAAAATAATTCCAAATTGCTATCGTGATCTCGTCTCCACCAATAATATATACATGATTATTACAAAGATTATTTTAGAGTATAATTAATTAAATAGTGTTTGATATATGTGTATGTGTGTGTATGTATATATATATATATATATATATATATATATATATATATAAGGTGAGAAAAGAAAAAAAAATAATGAATACGAAAAAATAATTTTTTGTCCCTAACTTGTTTGGTGTCCAATTTTGGTCCCAAATTTTTTAATTATTCAATTTTGGTCCCAAAATTTTTAATTATTCAATTTTGGTCCCGTAACTTATTGAATTGTCCAATTTTGGTCCCATTTGGGACCAAATTTGGACGATTCAATAAGTTATGGGACCAAAATAAAAAAGTTAATATTTTTGGGACCGAAATTGGACACTAGACAAGTTGTGGGACCAAAAAACTATTTATCTCATATATGACCCTAAGGAATTGGCTCAAATTTCTTGTAAAATATCATATTGGGTGAATTGACGGTTTGAAAATGATATTATTACATTTATTTAGTAATATTATTACTTTTATAAAGTACTATAATAACATTTTCAATATGATATTAGTTTATAAATACAATAGTATTGTTAAATGAATGTTATGATCGACTTCATACGACGAACAAGTTTCATAGAGGAGTTTTTTTTTTTTTTCGATTTAAATATTTGGACGTCAATTCTTCGAATATATATATTACACTCCTTCGTCCGTGAAAAATGGTTCACATTATTATATTTGTCCGTTCGTGAGAAATGGTTTACTTTCTTAAAATGGAAATATGTTGCACTATAAACTTACAATCATCTTTTTACACACAATAATGTACGTTTTAAAAACTCATGCAAAATTCAGCATGACTATTTTTTTGGCAGAAGGAGTATATTGTTCCGAATATATATATATATATATATATATATATATATATATATATATATATATATATATATATATAATCGGTATCTAGACTTTATTTTTTTTTAATTTAAAAGAAATGAGTTATCAAATAACATCATTTTCACTCAAATAATATATTTATTGTTGACTTATCTTGTATATGTCGCCCTCAGAATTTTAAATTCGCCCATTTAAATAATTTAATAAATATTCTACAGTAAGAACCGTCATCTTTGCTACGCAAATTGACATTTTTACCTAGCTGAAAATGATTGAATTAATTAAATTTATTCTTATTAAATTAAAATTTAAAATGTCAAAGGAATTGGAAATTAAACTTAATTATTTATTATAATATAAATTTATGAAATATTATTGATGACTTTTTCTTGATTGAAATAAATTTGTAATCATCTCCAAGTGCATATATATATATATATATATATATATATATATATATATATATATATATATATATTGCCTTTAATGTCAACTAGCTAGGTACAGTTTGATTTCCATCGTCTATTTGGAAATTAAACTTCAAAAGACAGCTGATCAATTGATAACTAACACAACATGAATCTAATAATTTCGTTTTTTTCAATCGGAAACAGTAATATTTTTTCTTGCTTGTGCTTAATTTCAGCGAAAATTAAAATGACATAGTGATAATTGTTTGAAATTGATGAGTTTAATATTTTTCAAATTAATAGGATTTCATATATTATTTACATTAAGTTGATTATGGATAAATATATTGTTTTTCTTTGTAGGGGAAATGAGAATTTTTGAAGCAAAACATGAACCTATTATTTACGATGTCAATCGAAAAATAAATCGAGGGAGAAACGAAACACTTGCACCAACTTTTTTTTATTGATTTTTCAGAAATTGAAGCCATATTAGCAAGCCAATTAAAGGCCCATTTTTGCAGCCATCTTCTGGGTCCATAAGTATAAATTAAGGTGGCTCATTTGCTGAATTGATTAAGCACATGAATTTAGGTGAGCAACATATTTACTTTGTGTTAATCGGTTTTAGATTCACAAGAAACTTGTAATCAGGGAATCGGAATTATGGATACAATAAGCACGAAATTGAAATCACACAAGAACACCAGATTTACGTGGTTCGGAGATGAATACTCCTACATCCACGGGATCCGAGAGGATAGCTTCACTAAGTAAAAATTGGAAGAAGTTACAATGCACTCAATCTCACAGTGTTTTCTCTCAATGATGATATCAAGTCTCTCTTTCTAGATTGTGTTTTCTTAGCTGAGAACACCCCTTTATATATTTACAGAGATTGAGATGAATCTAGACTCGATTCAGTTGTAACAAACTCATAAGTAAAGTAGTTATCCAGCTAGCTAACAAACATCAATAACTGCTTCAGTTGATTCAGTTGGAATCGCCTATGCATTAGCTCAAATTGGTTTAGTTCGCGCCTAACTTTGTATCAGGTGACTTGACACAGCAACAGATGACCTCCAGTCTAAACCTCCTCTGAGAGGACTCCACTGTCAAACCTCATAACCTCATCTGATGAACCTCACCTAATGAAACTCCACTGATATCCAAATATGACTAACACTTATGGCTAACACTTTCATCAACATAGCTCCTTATTGAATTAAGCTCAGTAGACTTCATACTTCACATATGACACTTCACAATTCTCCACCTCAAATGAGAAGTATCCATCCTTTCTTCCTCTCCTCCATACTCCAGCTTGGGCCTAAGGAACATCCCATACACTCATCTTTACCAGTTCAACACAGAATTTGAATTTCGTACCTGTTGATAGACGAACATCAAGTATTGCTAGGCGAACAAAGATTAAAACCTTAAAAAAGATTAAGAAAAGTCAACACCAAGTCGAAGATGATCAACAAAGAAAATAAAGTCGGGGTGCACAAACCAATCCAGGGAGTGTATAAACTGACGAACAACTCTATAGACGAGCAAGATACTGGCGAACAGATTCTCGGACCCGAGACCAGATACAAACAATATGCCAAGTCATTGATGACGAGCAAAATTGTCAAAATGTGGTACATCAACCAGCCTAAGAAGTGCATGTCGACGAACAAAGGATCAAGATCCAAAGCCAATCTGTGTATAACACAAAGGCGAAAAACTTTTGAGCCATGCACTCAAAAGGCGAACAACTTTTATGAAAAAACTATTCTGGATACACTAAGCCGACCTGGACGAACAACAACGAAGTCCGAGATAAGACCAAAGAAGACTTTGTACTAAGATTCAGCTTAGATAAGGTCAAACTAAGGTCAAATGACACATGTCAAGCATGCAGGCTAAGGAGACCAAGAGTCATAGACACCTCATGCTTGCTAGTCTCTATAAATAGTTGTTCTCCAGCTTAAGAAATACAATTTCAAATTCACAAATGCTCCAAAAACACACACAAAAACACCTAGACGTGCACACGTACAAAATTATTACGATTTCGACTTTCGTGCTTACAATTTCAGAACCCGAACCCTCGATTTACCATTTACGGTGGTAACCAATCACACGTAATTGATTGATGATCTTTAAACCGAACTTAAACAGTCACTAATACATCCGATAAAAATTGATCACCAACAATTTGGCGCTAGAAGAAGGGTTCGAACCTCCGGTTTAGTGTGATTACTCAAGAACTTCAAGTTGAAAACTTGAAGATTCAAAGAAAACCTCAATAAATATTTGAAGATTCAAGAAAAGGTGTTCATGGTGTTCTTGGTGTTCTTCATCATAAGAATTAAGACAAATTAATTCGGAATGCCTCAATCCAAGGAAACACAAGGATCACGCTTGTCAAGGAGACCATCTCCTACTCGAGCTTCATCGGCCGACCACCAAGATCGTAATCCCAGACATGCGAACATATCGCAGCATACGGCCGTAACCCATAATCTTCCACCTGAAATGGAGGCCCTGACGAACAACCCTAACGAATTAGCCAAAACCATTGCTGCTCTCCAGGCACTACAGAGACAACAAGATCAAAATAGGCCTTCACAAGTGAGGCCTAAAGATAGAGCCGTAGAAGTTGTTAGGGCTAGGTCAACCAGGGGCGAACAACACGAGGTGAACAGTGCCCAGGTCAGGCGGGATAAAGGCAAAGCAAAGATGGTCGAACTGAAAGAGGGCCAGGCTGAATCTGCTCGCGGGCGAACAACTATGTCGAGCCATGGAACTACCCGTTCCAGTGCCCAGAACAGACTTGGCCAACCCCAACTGCAAGAGAAAGTTGCTCGCCAGGAAGCTGAGCGTGTGCGAGCAACATTTGAGCAACCACGCCCATCGGTTCATGAGAGACTCTCTCAATCTGCCTTCAGGCGTCTAGGGCCAAATGCGGCGAGCAACCCTAGAAAACAGCTCCAGGATTTTCCCACTCCGAGTGAGGGACTGCGACGAGCAGAAAGGTTAGTACCTTTGCTCGCCGAACAGCCTCCAAGTCAGGGGGTATCTTTGGATGAGCTATCAAGTTTAAGAAGGGCAGTGGAGAGCATGCAGGGACAATTGGACCAACAAAGAGGAGTGGGGACGACCAGTTTGCCATCCTCACCATTATCACCTGTCATTCTGAAAGCCTCGATTCAGAAGAAGGTCCAGTTCCCGGCAAGCATACAATATGACGGTGTTGCTGATCCCAGAGTTCATCTAACAAAGTATTCGGATTATATGGTCTCGGTGGGAGCCATCGACGCCACTCAATGCCGAAACTTCCCCTTAACCTTAGGGGATCGGGTACATAAGTGGTTTTCGGCAATGCCCCCAGCATCTATCCATTCATTCACTCAACTAAGTCGAGAGTTCCTTTCTCATTTCTCAACGGCAGGGTCGTACTTGTCTCAGAAACATCGATTGTCTGACCTAAAATAAAATGACGACGAGTCAGATCGAGCATTCATGGAAAGGTTCGACAAGGTACTGTTGGAAGGTGAACCCGTCAGCGAGGACACGAAAATTGTTGCCGTTATGGCCGGGTTGAAAAAAGGATCAAAGCTATGGAAGAAGGTACGTCTGAAGTGCCCAAGAAGTTATGCCGAATTTCAAAATCAAGCCGGCATATTCGTTTCCATGCACGAGGCTTTGCAATCAAACTTGGGGGAGAACAAAGCTGATCCCAAGGAGAATAACAAGAAACCTTGCGTAACAAACTATCGAGTCCCTAAAAACATGAAGACATTTACTGAAGGGACGGAGCTCAATGAAAAGTTGAATCAAGTGCTAACTGTGTCAGTCGATACTGTTTATGAAAATGTGAAGGATAAGGAGTTACTCTCCCCTCCCCGGAAAATTCGCCAAGACACTGGCAAACTCAACCCTAACAAGTATTGTGCCTACCATCAAAGCGTGGGACACTTTACGAGTGAATGTAGAGATTTGCTCAAACAGCTCTAGCGTTTCTACGAGGACGGAAAGCTCTCTGACTTTGTTAAAAGACAACCCGGGAAGAGAGTCTGGGAGAACAACTCTGAGGACGAGGATGATCAACCTCAGAAGAACAATAAACCAGCGCAACCAGTTCCTACCATCCCTGCTCGTCCGATGGAGAACTTATACATGATGGAACCTGCAGGCCCCGCAGGAGGGTGTTCTGATGGACGACCACCGATCTCCAACCGAAAGAGGAAGACTGAGTTATGAGCAATCGATCAAGTCCAGAAAATGGGGGTTAGACCATCAATCATGCAAACGGCAGAATTGACCTTCACCGAAAATGACTTGGAAGGAATTTTAACTCCGCACAACGATTCGCTCGTAATCTGCGCAAAGATTATGGGAACACGAGTCCACAGATTATTGGTGGACACCGGAGCCTACACCAACATCCTATTCAAAAAGACGCTCGATCATCTTGGAGATTATTCGGGCTATATCCGGGATACGACTCACATAATAATAGGCTTCGGGAACGCTGTAACGGACCCATTGGGAATAGTTACTTTAGCAGTACAACTTGTAACGGCTAACGAACCCGAGAAAAATATTACAAGAATGGTTGACTTCTTGGTTGTAGACCAGGATTCAACTTATAACGGGTTTCTTGGTCGACCCTTTTTAAATAAATTCAAAGCTGCATGTTCCACTTATCACTATTGTTTAAAATTTCCAACAGCAAGTGGAGCAGTCCCTATCAAAGGAGATCAAAGAAAGGCCAGGGAATGTCTCTTACAGTTGCAGGCCAAACATGTATTAGTATCCATGATGGAAGCCACAACTAGCTATCCTGCTGATGAACCATCAATACTAGAGAACATGATGGACATAGAGAAAGACCACATGGATACTGACGAACAACATCTTGACGAGCAGGTGTTGGACGAATAACTCATTACCACCCAGGAGGAACATCAACCTGAGGAACAACAAAGGGGTGGTGACGAGCAACATTCATCTGATGGCTTGGAGGGCCAGGTGTTGACTAACAACAACGAATCAGGGCCAACAGATGATCTAGATCCCCGCCTGGGGGCAGAGCCAATGAACATCGAAAATGATTTCAACTCTAAGGGACCAATACTTGATCCTCGTTGGAAAGGACAAAAACGACGAGCAACTCCAGTTGAAGAGCTGGAGGCGTTCAAAGTTAATCCTGAAAACCCGGATCTCGAATTGTACATAGGATCTGAGCTCCCTGAGCCTTACAGATCCCAGATGAAAGAGTTCCTCAGCAAAAATCTAGATGTTTTTGCTTGGTCTCATGCAGACATGGTGGGGATAGATCCAAAATATGCTTGCCATAAGCTCAACATCAATCAAGCAAAAAGACCAATCCATAAAAAACGAAGAAAATATGGCCCAGACAAGTATCAGGCTTTGAACGAAGAAGTAAAGAAGTTGTTAGACAACGACTTAATCCGACAAGCACTCTGTCCACAATGGGTAGCAAATCCAGTCCTTGTGAGGAAACCAAACGGGACCTGGAGGCTATGCATAGACTTTACAAACTTGAATGCAACATGCCCGAAGGACAACTTTCCACTCCCTCACATTGACCAGTTGGTGGACAGCACTGCAGGTCATGAAATGCTAACATTCATGGATGCCTTTGCCGGGTACCATCAAATTCCAATACATCCAGACGATCAAGAGAACACAATATTTTATACAAACAAAAACTTGTTGTGTTGGAAAAGAATGCCCTTCGGCCTCATCAACGCCGGAGCAACATACCAGAGGTTGGTGAACAAGATGTTCGACGAACAAATTGGAGATACGGTAGAAGTCTATGTGGACGATATCGCAGTCAAAAACCCCCGAAGGGAAGACCATCTTCAACATTTGACCCAGGTGTTCGAAATCCTTCGACACTACAACATGAAGCTGAATCCGAAGAAGAGCAGCTTCGGAGTTCATTCAGGGAAATTCCTGGGCCATCTTGTTAGTCAACGAGGGATTGAAGCCAATCCAACAAAAGTCAAAGCAATCGTGGATATGCAGCCCCCACGTTCAATAAAAGAAGTGCAAAGGCTCACAGGATGCCTAGCAGCATTGAATCGGTTCATATCCAGATCGGGGGACAGATGTCATCCATTCTTTGAAGCTATCAAGAAAGGACAGTTCACATGGACTAACAACTGTCAAAAGGCGTTCGACCAACTCAAAGATTACCTGGGAGATGTAAAAATCCTATCAAAACCTGTCCCGGGAGAGAAGCTATATTTATACCTAGCAGCGTCAGAAGTGGCTATCAGCTCTGTTCTGGTGCGAGAAGACGGCAAATTTCATCAACCTATTTACTACGTCAGTCAAGCCTTACACAATGCGGAGATCAAATACTCTCCAACTGAGAAACTGGCGTATGCACTTGTTATGAGTGTGAGGAAGTTACGACCATACTTCTTTGATAATTAAGTTGAAGTACTAACAACTTTCCCACTCAGACAAATTCTCCATCGCCCCGACACAGCTGGTCGCCTATTAAAGTGGTCACTAGAGATTAGCCAATTCGGGGTAACCTATGCTCCTCGAACTGCGATCAAAGGGCAAGCGTTAGCCAACTTTATTGTCGAACTAACCTTCCCACCAGATCCGACGAGAGGACTTGATCACCCCTGGCATCTTTACGTTGACGGGTCTTCAACCAACATAGCCTCGGGGGCAGGAGTAGTTCTAATTAGTCCAGACAGACAAGTATTCACCTCGGCAATCAAATTTGGTTTCATGGCAACCAACAACGAAGCTGAGTACGAAGCTCTTATTGCTGGTCTCCACCTATCTCTTGCAGTAGGTGTTAGACGGTTACAAATATTTGGCGACTCACAATTGATTGTGAATCAAGTCCGAGGTGAATATAAGGCGAAAGACGATCACATGATCGAGTATCAGCAAATTGTTGCTTACCTGATGTCTTTGTTAGAACAAGTCTTCATTGAACAAATTCCAAGGACAAGCAACACACAAGCAGATGCGTTGGCCCGACTAGCAACAAGTGAGGGACCAGCAGAGTTGGCAGATATTATAATTACAAAGATGAATGATCCATCAACAAGAAGTTATAATGTCAACCAAATTGATGAACAAGCAAGTGAAGAAGAAGACTGGAGAACAAATATAGTCAAATATTTGAAAAGTGGAGAAAAACCAAACAACCCTTTTGAAGCTGCCAAGCTAACAAAGCAAGCCGCCAGATATACTCTGGTGGGCGAGCAGCTTTACAAAAGGGGAATATCAATCCCACTTCTCAAATGTTTGCCTAGGGGGCAAGGACGAGCAATACTCGAAGAAATACATGCTGGAGTATGCGGAAATCATACTGGGGGGAGAGCTTTGGCATACAAAACTATCAGACAAGGCTATTATTGGCCGACTTTACGCCAGGATGCAATCAAGAAAGCAAAGACTTGCCATCAATGTTAAATTTTTGCCCCAAACATTCATACCCCGGCCCAACAGCTCGTATCAGTTTATAGCCCGTGGCCATTTGCGAGATGGGGGATGGACATTATTGGTCCTTTCCCAGCGGGAGTTGGAGGAGTTCGATTTGCCGTTGTGGCAGTCGACTATTATACAAAATGGGCAGAAGCAGAAGCCATGGTAAAAATTACGGAGCAGAAAATGATCAACTTCATTTGGAAGAACATTGTATGTCGCTTTGGGGTTCCACAAACCATCGTAACAGACAATGGTCCGCAGTTTGATGGAAAAGAGTTGAGAGATTTCTGTATAAAGTGGGGAATAAAAAAACATTACTCTACGCCCTATCATCCCCAGTCGAATGGACAAGTCGAAGCCGTGAACAAGATAATCAAGCATACATTAAAAGTACGACTAGCGGAGAGCAAAAGTAGTTGGTCTGAAGAACTCCCGGAAGTCCTGTGGGCTTATAGAGTTTCTCCCAGGACAAGCACCGGAGAAACACCTTTTGCAATGGCTTTTGGAACAGAAGCTTTAATACCAATTGAGTTAAAGACCAGCACATTCAGAACGACCAACTTTGATGAGCAGGCGAACAACTCTGATCTAGCTTCTGAAATGGATTTGCTCAAAGAAAAAAGATTGAATGCCGAGCTAAAAAATGCTACCTATAAGCAGCGAGCAGAACGCTATTATAATTCCCATGTTAAAATCAGGGAATTCAGAGTTGGAGATATGGTTCTAAGAAAGTTGCTCGCCCAACCTCCAGGTGTATTGGGACCAACATGGGAGGGCCCGTATCGTATAATGGAGAAATTCGTTAATGGTGTATACGATATCGAAGATATGGAAGGCAAGCCGGCCCAATACTCCTGGAATGATGTACATCTTAAGAAGTACTATCAATGAGACGAACAAGTTCTTATTTGGGCGAACAAATTTCTTGGGGGCTAGTGAACCAAGTGAGGCAAACCAAAAACTTGCCTAATTTTTTGAAAATTTTGCTAAGTATAGAATTTAAAGTTGTTCGGCACATTGTATAGTTTAGTGCTGTTTCATCTTTTAATTTTAGACAGAGTTGCTCGGCAAAAATATTATAAGCGAGCATGTTTTTAGTTAGTGTTCAAAGTTGTTCGTCAGGATATATATGTTAGTAACGAACAGTCTTACAACACTTGTAAATTTTTCATAATGTAAATATAGTAGTTGTTCGTCAAGAGGAAAAGTCAAAAAGCTCGAGGTACAAGTCCATTTCGAGGACCAAAGCCACTTAAAGGTTGTTCGTTTTTTAAAATGATCAGAACCTAAGGCTAAACCCTGATTCCATCAAAGGCAAAGTTCAATTCGAACAAAAGCCCAACACTATATGTTATAATTGCAAAGTCATTGATAAAAATGTAAAGGCAATTAACATATAAAGAAAATGAGCGAACATAAAAAAGACATTCCATTAAACAAAAGGCATTGAGCCTAAAAAATAGTACAATGATTCTAGAAGACAGGTACTACAAAAGGAGCGAACAACTATTACTAAGTCCTATATCTATTGTTGCTCGGTGGGAGGAGGGTCTTGGTTTTGATCGACGGGAGGTTCAACGATCATATCTCGGGCTAGGTCTTCAGCTGCTTTCTCCTCCGCCTCTTTAGCAGCTTGCTCGTCAGCAGCGGCCGGCCCCTTCTCTTGCTCATCCTCATTAACTTGGGGAGGAGGATGGGTAACAACTATGCTAGGGTCAAGTTTATCAATCTTGACCCCCAACTCAACCACGTCCGCCAGCTGGATCTCAATGTTGTTCGGCGGCGGGTAATGTTCAATAAACTCGGACAAGTCTTTACCCATTTCTTCTACCAGGTCCTTGTAATCATAAGCATCGGCCGTGCGGATGCTATCCACGTAGGCGTAAATATACCCAAGGTTAGAAATGGGGCCAGTTCAAGCCTGAACTTCATCTTCAAGTTGCTCGCGTGTGAAGAGGTTGGCTTCCATCTCTCGAAGATGAGCAATTTCTGCTTTGAGCTCGGCGATCTCTTGTTCAGCTGCGGACAACTTCTTCTCCCCCTCGCCGAGCATGGCATCTTTTCCTCTCAATTCGCTAGACAAACCTTGAATTTCTTCAAGGTGTTTCTTTTCAGTATCAATGTAAACATTGATTTGATTGTTGAGACGGGCAACTTAGCCTCATACTGGCCGACCAGACCATCTTTCTCCTCTGTAAGCTGCCGAGCAGTGTTGGCGTAGCGGCGAACAACTTCTTCTTGCTCGGCAATCTGGGCCATTGCCCTTTGAGCTGTGACAAGGCCGTTGGCATGAAGCATCATAGAAAGATGAACATTGTCCGCCAGCCCCTGTTGAAAGACAGCCTTGTCCAGTGGGCGTGTCCAGGCTCGGGCGACCAACTCTGTCGCTCTGCGAACATGGTCGCCGGGAATCTCCCTTATATTAACGGGAGTCTTCGAACAAGCGTACTGGTGGACAGCACTTGATCGCCCAGGATGATCGTCAGCGCGATATCTGCGAACAAGAAAGCAAATGACACTTAGAAAAAAAATAATAAAGTGAATCTTGCTCGACAAAGGCAGGGGTAGACTTACTCCTTGAATTTCCGATCATCCCAACCCAGATGGGTGAGGTCCTCAGGGCCGCGGACAGGAGTGGAATCCCTGCCCGTTTTGCCTGTTTTCTCTGCAGGCTCGATGGAGGAGCGGCGAACAACATCCCCATCAGGGCGAGCATGACTCTGGCCCATCTTTTCCTTCCCCTTACCGCCGCCAGGGACATCGTGGGCCAATGGAGTCCCATCAGCTTTTTTCAAACGTTTCCCCCCCGCGAGGAGGAGAAATTGGAGAAGATGGCTGAACAGGACCAGGAGGAGCAGCTTGTCGCGGAACTTTGGCTCATTCAGCCTTGTTCGTCATCGCCAGAACCTTAGTAGGCGGGTCACCTCTCCTCTTCCGTCCCTTCAGAGGCGCCATCTTGAATTCCCTATGCTCCAAGAGGGCAAAGCAAGGTGGAACGACAACAGTGACTTGCTCGGCTATAAAAAAAAATAAAATAAATAAATTTGAAGTTAAGGCGAGCAAGTTGGAAAAGTCAGTGACGAACAAAGTGTGCGCAAAGAGTTAGAAATTTTTCATACCAGGGGGCACCTCGGTCTGGGCCTGGCGAGCAGCTCTCAAGCACTTTCCCTCACGCAAATACTCAGTGGTCCTTTCCGCTCTATTACGAAGGCCGACCAAGCAGGAGGTGCATAGGAACTCTGAGCCGATCTCTTCTTTCTCTGAGTTCCACTTGGGTAAACGAGGGCCTGCGAACAAACAAGAAAAGTTAAATTAGAACAGTACAATTCGAGAACGAGCAAGAAAGTCTTACATTTAAATTTCCCATAAGAAGCTGGGGAATTTATTCGTCCATCACCACCGTATGGACCAGAAGATGCTCGCCAGTCACCCCCGATGAAGAAGAAATGCTGTTTCCAATCGCAAATTTTGTTCGACACCCCCTCTACCATCTTCAGTCCAGTCCTGGCCTTGAGATAGAAGTAACCTTCCTCTCCAGGGGGACATCTCGTGATCGTCATGAGGTAGTTGATCTCTTCTGCAGTTATACGATCAACGTAACCCTCCAGTGCGAACAGACACATTGTCCCCAACAAGTTCATCCACCCAATCGGAGTAATTTGAGTGATCGCAAGGTTGGTCGCCTCTAGGAAGCGACCAACAATGGGTGGAAGAGGTCGTTTCAATCCAGCGATCAAGGTACGAATGTTGACCGCCGTACATCCTGGAGGGGGGCGATCAGCTCTCTCTTTCCTCCGAGGAGCCCACATATAAATATCATAGGGGATCTTGTAGGTCTTTCAGAGCGAGTCCAATTCATCCTCGCGAACAACACTCTTGATTCTGCTCGCCTGGAACTCATTTTTCCCCGAATCTATTATTTCTCTTTCGGGGCGACGATAGCTGCTCGCATGTTCCTCAACATATGCTCGCCATTCAAATGGCCGAGCAATTCCCATTGGAATTTCATTCTCCAGCATTTTGGGAGACGGGAAGTTAATACTCTCTAGAAACTCGCGAGTGAGTTCGTAAAAAAATGGATCCTCCGATTCAGCACTGGACGAAAAGCCTTCTCCCGAATCTCTGCTCGCAACGACCACCAACTCCCTCCCAGATGAGCGAGCACCGGTATTCTCCACCGAGCGCACAACCGAGTCAACGTGAGGGTTTGACGCTGAGGATACCTCAAATGGAGGTTGATCGTCGTGAACCGTAACGGGGAAGAGGGGATCTAAGGTTTCCTCAGATCTGTTGCTCGAATGAGAAGACATAAGAGGGAGAAGAAGGGGAAAAATCCAGATGGCGGCGGATGAAGTTGCAGACGGCGGCGTATTTCCCGGAGAAGACGGTGGCGCGCGGTCCCACACGGCGGCGATGGGGTTTTTTTTGAAGAAAAAAGAAACAAAAAAGATGAAGTAAGAAAAGTGACTACCTGGGGAATGGAATTTGAAGCCAAATGCTGGAAGAACGGGCGTCGGAAAAGATTGGAGTCGCCGGAGAAGGAAGAATCGCCGGAGCACTGTAGCAGAGATGGAAAAAGTGGGAAAAATATCCGTTTCTCCCGTATTTAAACCCCAGGCAAAAACGGGGTAAAATCCGTAATTGCCCTAAAAAATGGGGACCAAAACGCCAAAAAACGGGGTAAAATTCGAGCAAGTGTGAAAATTGGAGGACCTATATGCAAACATAGGGGCGCGTGGCCTCGGGATTGCTCGCGCATGGGCGGTGCACAATCATGCCGCCCACGTCATCTTCGTACAACCCCCAGACCTTGGGGAGATGGAACGACGGACCATTTGTTGCTCGCCAGGACCAATGATGTTCGTCCCAACCCTCATCAGAATAATATCCTAACTACAGTTGCTCGCTCAAAGATGCTCATCAATAGCAACATCTAGCCAGGATAGGGGACAATTGTTGATAGACGAACATCAAGTATTGCTAGGCGAACAAAGATTAAAACCTTAAAAAGGATTAAGAAGAGTCAACACCAAGTCGAAGATGATCAACAAAGAAAATAAAGTCGGGGTGCACAAACCAATCCAGGGAGTGTATAAACTGACGAACAACTCTATAGACGAGCAAGATACTGGCGAACAGGTTCTCGGACCCGAGACCAGATACAAACAATATGCCAAGTCATTGATGATGAGCAACATTATCAAAAGGTAGTACATCTACCAGCCTAAGAAGTGCATATCGACGAACAAAGGATCAAGATCCCAAAGCCAATCTGTGTAAAACACAAAGGCGAACAACTTCTGAGCCATTCACTCAAAAGGCGAACAACTTTTATGAAAAAACTATTCTGGATACACTAAGCCGACCTGGACGAACAACAACGAAGTCCGAGATAAGACCAAAGAAGACTTTGTAACTAAGATTCAACTTAAATAAGGTCAAACTAAGGTCAAAGGACACATGTCAAGCATGCAGGCTAAGGAGACCAAGAGTCATAGACACCTCATGCTTGCTAGTCTCTATAAATAGTTGTTCTCCAGCTTAAGAAATACAAGTTCAAATTCACAAATGCTCCAAAAACACACACAAAAACACCTAGACGTGCACACGTACAAAATTATTACGATTTCAACTTTCGTGCTTACAATTTCAGAACCCGAACCCTTGATTTACCATTTACGGTGGTAACCAATCACACGTAATTGATTGATGATCTTTAAACCGAACTTAAACAGTCACTAATACATCCGATAAAAATTGATCACCAACAGTACCTTGTAAAGACTTTGTACACATATCTGCAGCATTGTCCTCTGTAGATATCTTCTGGATCAGAACCACTCCTTTATCAATGATTTCCCTTACAAA
This sequence comes from Ballota nigra, assembly GCA_947034835.1. Lineage (NCBI taxonomy): Eukaryota > Viridiplantae > Streptophyta > Magnoliopsida > Lamiales > Lamiaceae > Ballota > Ballota nigra. The sequence continues at coordinate 100,143,810 of OX344724.1, read as the reverse complement.
ATGCAGCCTTACATCAATATGCTTTGACCTCTCATGGAATACTTGATGTTTAACCAGATGAACAGCACTCTGATTATCACAATGAATGACCACAACCCTTTGACTTATGCCAAAATCCTTGATTATGCCTTTCAACCACAAAGCCTCCTTAACAGCCTCTGACACTGCAACAAACTCTGCTTCTGTAGTAGATAAAGCAACTCCACTCTGCAGAACAGATCTCCAGCTCACAGCAGTATTGTAAAGTGTAAAGATATATCCTGTTAAGGATCTCCTGGTATTCAGATTAGCAGCAAAATCAGAATCTACAAATTCTTCCAGTGGACTCTTCTGGTCAGTCACCCTCTCAAACATCAACCCCAGATCAGATGACCCTTTAAGGTATTTGAATATCCATTTCAAAGCTTCCCAATGTAGCTTCCCTGGATTAGACATGTATCTGCTTACCATACTCAATGAATAAGCTAAGTCTGGTCTGCTGCAGACCAGAGCATACATCAGGCTTCCAACCCCACTTGCATAAGGTACTTTCATCATAGTCTTCTTCTCTTCATCAGACTTTGGTTCCATTTCCTTAGATAATTTGAACTGTTGTCCCAGAGGAGTTGCCACAGCTCTACTCTCATGCATGTTAAACCTCTTCAGGACCTTCTCAATGTAACTCTTCTGGGATAAGAATAGTCTTCCAGCTTTTCTGTCCCTAAGAATATTCATTCCAAGAATCCTTTTAGCATTTCCCAAGTCCTTCATATCAAATCTAGCACTTAGCTTCCTTTTGATACTCTGAATCTTCAGAAGACTCTTACTAGCAATAAGCATGTCATCCACATAAATAAGAAGATAATCTATCACATCACTACCTTGTTTTTCAAGATATACACAAGTATCATACTTGCTTCTTACAAACCCAATGGATAGCATAACTTCATTGAACTTCTTGTGCCACTGTCTTGGACTTTGCTTGAGGCCATACAATGATTTCTTGAGCAGACACACCTTTCCTTCTCCCCCTGGTTCAACAAACCCTTCTGGCTGGTGCATATACAAACTCTCAATAAGATCCCCATGCAGAAAAGCTGTCTTAACATCAAGTTGTTGCAGCTCCAGATCTTCTTGGACAACTCTACTAAGAAGTAATCTGATTGACAATGCTTTACCATAGGTGAGAATACCTCATTGTAATAAATTCCTTCTCTCTGAGTAAATCCTCTGGCAACTAACCTGGCTTTAAACCTCACTTGATCTTTCATACCAGATTCAAGCTTCCTTTTAAACAACCATTTACAACTGATTAGCTTCTGCCTAGGTGGCTTATCAACAAGAATCCAAGTATGATTCTTCTTAAGAGACTCCATCTCTTCTGTCACGGCTGTAACCCATGACTCCCTATCATCACACTCAAGGGCTTCCTTGTAGTTCTTGGGTTCTTGGTACTCTATGGCTTCTGCTGTAACAAGTGCATAAGAGACCAGGTCAACACGGCCAAACCTTGCTGGAGGATGTATTTGTCTTCTAGTCCTGTCTCTTGTCAAACTATAATTTCTCAAGTCTGCTTCTGGCACTCCTTCCTCCTCCTCTGCTGGTGCACTATCCTCATCTGATGACCCATTCCCTCCTGTTTCCTGCTCTGGTTCAGAACCAGATGCACTGTCATGTTTATCATGATCAGGCTCCACCTCAACTTGAGTAATTGGCTCAGAAATAACACCATCCATCTCTTCTGTTGATGGCTCGCTATCACCTCCACCAGACTTGTAACCCATCTGTGATTCATTGAACACAACATCTCTGCTGGTAATACATTTCTGGTTCCCAGGCTCTAGACACCACAACTTATACCCTTTAACACCCTTTGGATACCCAATGAAAATACATTTTAAAGCTCTAGGTTCAAGTTTGTCTTGCTTCACATGAACATAAGCTAGGCATCCAAACACTTTTAACTTTGAGTAATCTGATATCTTTCCATACCAGATCTCATCTGGGGTTTTAAACTCAATAGCAGATGATGACACTTTATTAATGCGATACACAGCTGTGTTAACAGCTTCACCCCAAAAACTCTTAGGTAAATGAGCATCAAATAACATACACCTAACCCTTTCCAGAATAGTTCTATTCATTCTCTATGCTAGACCATTCTGCTGGGGGTTTGAAGGAACAGTTTTATGCCTAGTAATACCCTTCTCCCTACAAATTTGTTAAAACTCCTCTGATAGGAATTTAAGCCCATTATCAGTCCTTAAGTGTTTGATAGTTCTGCCTCTCTTATTCTCCAGTTCAATCAACCATTCTTTGAACTTAGAGAATGCATCACTCTTCTGTTTAAGAATGTAAACCCACATTTTTCTGGAATAGTCATCAATAAGGGTAAGGAAATACCTGCCTCCACCATGAGTGGATACCCTTGTTGGTCCCCATACATCAGAATGTATGTAATCCATAACCTCCTTGGTGGTATGCTTCCCCTTCTGGTATGCTTGCTTCTTTGATTTTCCAAGAACACATCTCTCACAGAATTCCAGCTTACATATCCTCTTCCCAGGGATTGCTCCCTTCTTGGATAACTCCACCAGGCCCTTCTCACCAACATGTGCCACAAATTGACCTCAGAAGACTCCATGGTAACATCAGCTGATCCTGTTACAGTTCTTCCAATCAAAGTATACAAACCATTCTTAATCATACCCTTCATGACAATCCTTCTAGATTTGGTTATTGACATAACTCCTTTTTCTGTCTTGAATTCAAAGCCCTTAGAATTCAATGTACCAAGAGAAACAAGATTTCTCTTCAACTCAGGTACAAACCTGACATCAGATAAGATCCTATCAACTCCATCAAACATCTTGATCTTGATAGAACCAGATCCTTGCACTCTACAGCTCTCATCATTACCCAAAAGAACAAGACCTCCATCAATCTTCTCAAGATCCAGGAACCAGCCTTCATGTGGACACATATGAAAAGTACACCCAGAGTTCAGGACCCACTCTTGACTTAGTCTCTCATGACTAACCATCAAGACCTCTGCGCTATCATATCCTTCAACCTCCACCACAACTGCATTTCCATCTTGATCACCTTGATTGTCTTTCTTTCTCCTTTCAGGGCAATTTTTCCTCAGATGACCTTCCTTATGACAAGTGAAACACTTTCTCTTCTCAACAAACTCAGGTTTCTTCCCACCCTTATTCCATTTTCCACCATCCTTCTTCTTGGACTGAAACCCCTTCTTCTTCTTGGATTGAACATTCAATCCTTCAGCAGGCTTCTTCCCTTCAGTCTGGATCTGTAGAAACTTGGTTTTCAGGGCAGTTTGAATATCATCAAACATCACCTGATCTTGTCTTCCAAATAGCAAGGCATCCTTGAAATTCTCCAGAGACTTAGGTAGAGAATTTAACAACATTACTGACTTGTCCTCATCATCAATTGTAACATCCAAACTCTCCAGATCATCCACCAATCTGTTGAACTCGTACAACTGATCACCAAGATTCTTATCTTCACTCATCTTGAAGACTTGAAGCTTCTGTTTCATGTATAACTTGTTCGTAACAGACTTGGTCTGGTATAACTGCTCCAGCTTATTCCAGACTTCAAGAGCGGTTTTCTCCTTCGATACTTTCCTCAATGGTTTATCCTCAAGACACAAGATAAGCGCACTGTGTGCTTTTCTCTTGTTCTCCTCCACCTTCGCCGGATTAGTTCCAGAAGCCACCTGACCGGTGGCAACAAGGCTTCGTACAAACCATTGTGTACCAGGAGAGCCTTCATCTTAATCTTCCATAAGCTGAAATCGTTCTTCCCCGTGAACTTCTCAATGTCGAACTTAGTTGCAGCCATGATTGCTTCCCACAGACGGCGCCACTGGTTAATCGGTTTTAGATTCACAAGAAACTTGTAATCAGGGAATCGGAATTATGGAAACAATAAGCACGAAATTGAAATCACACAAGAACACCAGATTTACGCGGTTCGGAGATGAATACTCCTACATCCACGGGATCCGAGAGGATAGCTTCACTAAGTAAAAATTGGAAGAAGTTACAATGCACTCAATCTCACAGTGTTTTCTCTCAATGATGATATCAAGTCTCTCTCTCTAGATTGTGTTTTCTTAGCTGAGAACACCCCTTTATATATTTACAGAGATTGAGATGAATCTAGACTCGATTCAGTTGTAACAAACTCATAAGTAAAGTAGTTATCCAGCTGGCTAACAAACATCAATAACTGCTTCAGTTGATTCAGTTGGAACCGCCTATGCATTAGCTCAAATTGGTTTAGTTCGTGCCTAACTTTGTATCAGGTGACTTGACACAACAACAGATGACCTCTAGTCTAAACCTCCTCTGAGAGGACTCCACTGTCAAACCTCATAACCTCATCTGATGAACCTCACCTGATGAAACTCCACTTATATCCAAATATGACTAACACTTATGGCTAACACTTTCATCAACATAGCTCCTTATTGAATTAAACTCAGTAGACTTCATACTTCACATATGACACTTCACACTTTGGTATTACCGTGCAATGGAAATTGGAGGAAAAACACTTTCTGCCTTAAATCGTGGGACCTACTCCTATTAGCAGCGAATGGGTTTTGTTTATTTGCTTTTAATTTTTCTAAGTTTTAATAAAATTTTAAAAGTAATTTGCTCGATAGTTGAGGAAATACTTTTCTGATATTTCTCAAGCAACAAACACTTATATAAACAATTCGTCCAAACAAACAAAAAAAATTAAAAAAATTGTGGATTCTAACGGGTCAAGGATATCTCTACAAAAAATAAAACAAAGATGAAAAAAAAAGATAATAATATATTATTGTAAATATAAATATTACGTAAATAAATATTCGTCCTTATAATAACACGTGTGACGTATAGTAAAATGTGTTACTACATAAACATAAAGATATTATTGTATAGTGAATGATGTGTTACGTGTACATGAACATAAAGGTGTTTTTTTAATCGGTACATGGACATAAAGGTGTTACCCTAAAAAAAATTGAATCCACTTTCTATGTCTAAATCTTCTCCATCTTCAATCAATTTACTGAATTTTTTAAGATTCAAAATTTGCGATGTTAGCCACAAACTTTTTCTCTTGTTTGAACCATTAATGTTTTGTCAGAAAAAGATGACTTTTCAAATTTATATTCGAAAAATTTTCCATTATTTTGGTCCAACAATGGTAAAATATGAATTGATTCAGTGAGTTTTCTTTTTCCAGAATTTATAAAAAAAAATAAAAATTTGATTTCATGTTTGAACTAAAAAAAAGGCTGTACTCTTTCAATTATTTTAAAAAAATTCCCCTTTGTTGTTATACCTTTTGAAACCAAAAAATAAAAAATTCTAGTGTGGATGGGCGGTACTGGTGACTGGGGGCAGTTTCTTTGAACAGTAACGGTGGCTTCTTTTGTGGAAAGAGGGAGATAATTTTTTTTTTTTTTTTTAGAGAAAAGAGTATTTATGTTATGTTAATTAGAGCTTCAAATCCCAACTACTATATCCAATTTAGGGTGTGTTTTGAAACTCTACTAATTCTAGGAAAGTGATTTCAATTGATTTTTGTAGTAAAATTATAAGTATTGTGTGTTTGGAAATAAATTGAAGAAGTAACATGTTTGCAAAAAAATCAATTTTATTAATAGTGGGGTAGTTATTTATAGGGGTGGTTATGTTAGAATTGATTTTAAAGAATCCAAAAGCATATAAAACTTGCTTTGCCAAAATTGATTTTAAGTGCTTAATAAAGTGGTTGCAAACATTACATAATTGATTTTTTTTAAATAAAAGTGATTCTCCTTATTGAATTGTGTTTGCAAACATACACTTAATTTAGATAGCACGTTACTTTTCTTCTTTTGGGCCCATGTAATGGGCTGTGAATTTAATTAAGGAGGCAGCTTTTTTTTTTTTTATCCTTAAATCCAAGCTCCAAATAATTTTCCCGAATTTTTTGCTCGTTCCTCTCGCTCCTTGACATTCAATTTAATAGGCATGTTTCGAAAAAAAAAAAAAAAAATCCTCAATTTCTTATTAAAAAAATATTTTTTTTTTCAAATTACTCGCCCCCTCCCTGTCAATGGAGGTTAAAATTTTCCCATTCCCACCCATGGGAGAAGAAGTGGGAATTCCTCGTCTAATTCGGGGCGGGGCGGATCCCGGGAAAAAAAGAGATTATCCGCCTCACTGTCAAATTTACGCATCATTTTATACTTTTTAATCCAGATATTCACTTATCAAGAATGGTGCATGGTCAAATAGTACCCGATTATTGATGTTGATTTAACTTGTATACTACTTTAAATATCAACATCTTCTCGATCGAGGCAAATAGGGGATTTTCTTCAGCCTAAAAATGAAAAGTCTTTTGCCCTTTGGGAATTTTCTTCGGCCATACAAAAATCTTTTTTCATCTATAAATAAAGTTATACTGAAATAAGCGGCTGGGCCCAAAAAAGTAAAACACGTGTTTATAATTTTTTCAACCGCAAACCCAGTTCCTCTCTCTTAAATGATTTCATCCATATTAAGAAGTTTTCAATTTAAACACTATGATACCCTCAAGAGTCAAAATAATTTTTTTTTGTTGAAAATACAAATCATGTATTGAATTGAAATACATAACGAATGGGTGAATTTTTATAAAAATATTAAAAATCAAAATTAAATTAAGATTGAGAAAAGTTCTTAAATTAATTGATGATTTTTTTTATCAACAAAGAGTACCTCTACTTTTTATTTTATTTTTGGTTCTTCACGTTGCTCGATTAATTTTCCAGAGGTTGGATGACATGGAAAAACCCATGTGGCATTTCTCCATAATTAATCAATGGTTGTGGATATGGAGAGCTCCAATCGTGTTCATGAAGTGAGTCTAATAATAGTTATCAAGGACCCTCGACAACTTATCATTCACCAAATCCTCCACCACACAATTCTTAAAAAATTTACCCAAATCTTCCACCTGTTTTTCACTCAGTTCTATAATATTGTTTTATTTCTTTTTAACAGGATGAATTTATCAAACCTTCCACCAATTCTTAAAACCTTAACCAAATCTTCCACCAATTCTTAAAACCTTAACCGAATCTTCCACCATTACGTGTTTTTCACTGATTTTGACTCGGTTCTATAATATTGTATTATTTCTTTTTAGCACGATGAATTTATCATACTCATGCCTAATTACTCACTGTTAAATTTGAATTCGTATCACTTATTAATTGTTGGAAGGAAAGTAATGATACTGTCGTATCCAAATGTGCAGCACCGCAGGACTTGAAGCTTCGACAAACAGAGGAAGCGCGCAATCTGAATTACTTTCTTAGGACTCTGACCGGGAGATAAAAAAATTAGGTAGCGATTGGGCCTAAGGCCCAAGTACATTCAAAGTCCATCAAATCGCCAAGAATGAGCGCGTCTCTGCATGCGCGCATGGGTGACACGACTTTGATTGTCAAAAGATTAATTAAAACTTATTTTGCTTTATTGTACTCCTACTAATAACATGTACAGTAGTTTCACATGTTTTCAATGTGAGATGAATAATTAAATGACTTATTTATTTCCTCCACTAATCTCAGAATTAAAAGTGTTGTAATCAATGAATTAACGATTCAATTTTTCACTCGAATGCACTCGAATCAATAAATTTCCTAGAAATTAATTTCAACACTTATATTTAATTAGTCAAGTAATACCAATTAAATCACCCAAATATCTAATTAATACTTTAATTAAATATCTACCACCAAAATCATTTTTCTCCCACATGAATTAATGGACGAATTTTGATCCATATTTTACGCAAAACAATCACAACAAAGTGTCCTGAATCTTAGCTCAATCTACTCGACTTGCTTTAAACTTTAAGATAAGTTAACATTGATACAAAAATAAATTGCATGCATGTTCCTCAAGCACAACTCATGTTCATTAGCATAACCAAGTCTTTAAAACTCGACATAAATTCAAACAACTTAATAGTATCTATTAATTGGACATCGATCACTTGATCAACTTATTATGTATATATATATATACACAAACAATTAAGCAACTTATTTTGTCACTGGTTCTCTCATATACTCGAGAATCATGTGTTAAGACTCACAACTTGGTTGGAACTGCCTTGAGAGGTATAGCCTTTTGCAGAGTAACTCCAAACTTCTCATCCACATCTACTTCTTTTGGTTTCTTCCCTTCTTCAAGTTTCCACCCAAAATTCCCTACTAATGTTGCAACCATGAGGTGCACCATTCTATATGCCAGGGGAAATCCTGGACAAATTCTCCTCCCTGACCCAAACGGGATGAGCTCAAAATCTTTGCCTCTAAAATCTACGTGATCATTATCATTCAAAAACCGTTCTGGCATGAACAAATCTGCATTCGACCAGACGCTAGGATCTCTACCACTTGCCCACACGTTAACAAGAATTTGAGCATTTTTAGGTACTATGTAGCCGTTTATTTCCACATCGGATTTAGCCTTGTGAGGTATTAACAAAGGGGCGGGTGGATGAAGCCTAAATGTTTCTTTCACAACTGCAATCAAATATGGGAGTCTTGGAATGTCCGATTCATTAATTTGTCCATTTTCTCCAATGACGTCTCTGATTTCATCTCTACTTCTCGACAACTTCTCAGGGTGTCGTAATAGTTCTGTCATTGCCCATTCCACCGTGCCTGAAGTCGTATCGGTCCCGGCCACTAATAGATCCTAGACAAAGGTAAACTCAAGAATCAAAATCCACATCCACAGTAAGAAAATTAATATTTAGTGACAACAATTATATCATATTATGTTATTATAACTTAATGATAGGATCATGTTATTACTTATCAGAGATTATTTCCAATCATTAAAGACTTTTAACTGCAGAAAATATAATAACATAATTGTTACCACTAAAAATCAATTTTATCGCCAAAAACAAATTGCAACAGTAAACTTACAAAAAGCAGATGCTTGATGTCGTTTCGGGTTAATTCAGCTTCATCTCTTTGGTTTATATCAATCAGGGCTTCCAACAAATCATATGTCTTACCCTTGGCTTTCATCTTCTCATCTATTATCCCATCAAATATTGCAAATATCCTCTCAAAATAAACCCCCATCTGCTTCAAAATCCCCTGAGGATCAACAGATTTCAAAATGGGAAAATAATCACCCAAATTCGGTCTCGCCACACATTCCATAATCCCCCACACCACATCCCTCATCTCCTGCGACGAATCCGCATCAAACTGCGCGAACTCCACAGAAAAAATAGTGGCCGAAATCAGATTCAACGACGTCGTAAACGCAGCCCTTCCTATATCCACGGCCCGGCCCGTTTCACAGCACTGTTCGACGTATTCCAGAAGCTTCCGCAGCTTCTCCCTCCTCAAACCCTGGCTAGCATCCAGCCTCGAAACACAAAACAAATTCTCTTTGCATATTTTGCGGAGCTTTCGCCACTGATTCTCCACGGGAAGCCATCCCATGGAGAATTTATCGTGGTTAAATACTTCTACCGCGCCCGGGATTGCTCTGCTGGAACAGGACAAATCGTGCTCGTGAAGAACGATTTTAGCTGTTTCGGGTGAGGACACGACTATTGTTGTTATGCTTCCTAGCTTCAGCGATATCACGGGCCCGTATGTTCGGGATAGTTTGGCGAGTGATTGGTGGGGTTTGGGCCCGAGGTCGAGGATGTTGCCGATGATCGGGAATCGGTACGGGCCTGGAGGGAGTTTGGATTGTTTTCGGGCACGGGAATTTGATTTTAGGATGAGGATGTATATCCATACTACGGAAAATACAACTACTGAAATTGTGGAAATATCCATGGAGATTGGAAGTGTTTTTTTCTTTTTTGTTGGACTTGTGAATGAAGTGGTTATCCTTATAAGTGCAAAGTCCAAATGAATGGTGGTTGTCAGAGACGGATCCACACCTCCAAGGGTGGGTACACGTGCCCCACAAAATTTTGTTTTTTTACTTTTTATATATATATATATATATATATATATATATATATATATATTATAAAAATTATATTAATTGATAATATGCAAAGAAACGGTCTCAAACAAATTTTTAGTGGTATTATAATTTTTTCAAATATGATTCAAATCCTTAATCCTCAATTTCATTTTAAATCTCAAATTAATTGAAAAAATATGAATATCATAAACTATTGTCTCGGATAAAAGATTAATGGATGAATGATAATATTTTAGAAAATAGATGAATATAGTTTGATTGTATATATATTGAATTTTTTTAATAGTATTGATAAGTTAGTCGTTCAAATTTTTTAATTTATAAAAATTCGTAGATTTAATAATATTGGAGTGTTTATACTTGAAAAAAAGAATTCATGTGGAGTTTGGCTTCACAGAAACCTACTCCATTTTTATTTTGTATTCTCACTCTCTAAAATTTCTAAATCCGTGGTTTTAAATTATGGCTGGATCCCTATCAAGTGCAAAGTCCAAGTGAATGATGGTTGGAAATTTGTAATTATGGATGGGGCCCATATGAATCACTATCCTATCACCAGTGTAGGGTGGGGAGATAAATTTTTAGGACATTAATTACGGGATGATGTCAAGATTAGAATTCCATGATTTTGGTTCTTGTTGTTACCCAAAATACGTATCTAAATGTGGATTAATGTGGCTTTTGGATGAGTAACGGCTATGTGATTTATGACTATAATCGAGTATTAGAGGCTTGAGGCCTTTAATAATAAATGATGAACAGAAATAATAAATGCCAGAAGATTTGCCAAGTCTACTTATGACTTGGGCTTTAATGTTGTTTTATTTATTTATTGTGGTTTGAGCAAAAATTTATAGTCCAAAAGCATCCCCTTGGACTGTCCCTTTGATGGACAGGTGCAGCCCATCATTTAATGCTGGACCAGGCCCATACTGGGTTAGTGAGGAAGATCTTCCGTATTTATTGATTTTGGTCCAATTATCATTGGTCACGTGGAAAGGGGATCGTATCTTCCCTAAGATCGTGGGATATCCTTACTCAAGTATGGCCTCCCCTGTCGAGTCGGCCGTGATTTCCTGTCCCTGGTATTGGGACTTGAAGAGATCTTCTGATAGCGCCCAAATCTCCCCAACGCCGGTCAAGACCTGATGCCTGACCGTCTCGGCCTCCTTGACGACGTGTGACTCATTCTACTGGATCTCTTCCTCGTCTTAGGTTGTAGTCTTATTGAGCCCGGTCGTTTGTGCGCCGAGGCTGGGTATCTTCTGGGCCAAACGTAAACCTGACGTCATTCATGACGGAGACGAGACTGAACGGACGAGTACGAAAGTCGAGATGGGGGTTACTATTATCTCCTTCTCTTGATGAATTCGCATGATGTTCCTCTACTCGTCCTCATCCTAAAGGATTTATTCGTCACACAACAATTGCCCCTCGGCTTGCCTTGAGGTGTTCTTCGAGGCGAGGCGACCCCGGTGTGGCGAGGGAAAATCCAAAAGGCTGAGCTTGAGAGCACGTGTTCCTCGGGAAGGTGCGATATGTCTTCCCCCGAGGGGATGCCTACACGCAGGTAATGATGGCTACTTTATAGGGAAACGACGCGAGGGGAACGAACGCGCTCCCCCAAACGTCGCGACTGCTCAAGACGCGCGTTCGTGGGTGCGACGCGTTTGTAGAGTGGCCCTCGTATTATCTCCTAATTCGCCTGGGCCCCGTGAATGTGAAAAGTCATTTGCTTTCAGGTCCCTCCGTCCCTTCTATAAATAGGAGGGACTCCTCTTTTTCAAAAGATCTCTTCTTCGCGCTCATCTTGTGTTGTTTAGAGAGTATCTCGGATTTCCAGGCGAAATTGTGCACATCGCCTCCGGATTGTCTCTGTGGGTAAGTTTATATTTCGTATTCTTCTCTTTTTCCTTTCTGCCCTCTTTTTCTTTTCGGATCAAAAGAAAAAATGGACGAAACTTCTTCTCCCGGTCATGGCCACGGGGTTGGCGAACTCCGGAGCCGCCTGCAAAAGGGAGTTAGCGGCTGGAACCCCTTCGCTCTCAGTGATGATGATGGCCTCGACGCGGTTTTCCGGCGTGCCCCGGCGGCGTCTGGAGCGTCTACCTCCCAACCGGGCGCCGCTCCGTCCGTATCTGGTGTGGACTCTGGTCGTGATGGGGGTGCCAACGAACCATCTCGACACGATCTACCCGCCGAAGCCACACGTATCCTCCAGGATTTGGAGGCCCGAGATTGATCAGAGGCGATAGAGGCCGAGATAGTGGCGAAACAAGCCGAGGAACTGGCCTTTTGGCGGAAAAGGGCCGAAGAAATTGAGCGCGGCCATCAGCTGTGGGCGGCCTTTGTAGATAGGAGGTCGGGACCGGGGCCAGATTTTATTTATGACTATTATCGGGCCTCCTATACTTATGAGCGGCCTGATCGTCAGCCATTCGAGTTCCTAACCCCGTCTACGTCGAGATTCCATTGGAATGGCATAGCCAGCAAGGTCACTGAGAGAAATCTCAAGGATTGGCGGCGTACCTTCCAGGTCCCCATCGATGTTCACTTTCATGTCCCGGCGCCTGACGAGAGGGCCGATCAACCGCCGCCAGGAATGGTTGCCGTGTCCTATGACATCATGGATGCGGGACTCCATTTTCCCCTGCACCCGACACTGACCAATCTTTTGAACGCCTGGGAGGTGGCCACGCTCCAGCTCAGTGTGAATTCGTGGCATGCTGTGGTCGGGACGTATATTTTATTTGGCCTTTATCGCCTGTATCGTATGCCTACCGCTGGCGAGATGAAGTACCTATATGGCCTGGCGAAAGAGTCCAGCAAGAATGGCCTCGTCCACATCAAGCATCGGCACGAGAAACTCGTCTATGACTTGCCGTCCAAGGTTCATGTCAAGGACGAGCATTGGTTCTGGGTGTCGGGGAGGTGAAAATCTGGTCGCGGCCACGTGGATGTCGATATCCCCACCCGATTCGTGCACAAGAAAGCGAGTAAGCCACTGTGTATTTCTTTGATTGTCTTTTACTGATCTAATGCATTTTCTTGTTGCAGGTTACGTGGTGCCGAGAAGGGAAGAGCTTCCGTTCGACTTTCGACTTGTTCTTGCGAAAGTTAATTTGGTGGACTACCGGGATCGCCACTATCAGACACTCCTTACTGAGAAGAAAAGATTGGAGTCTCGCTTCTTCAGTCCGCCCCGTCATCTTCAGATTCCTCCTCGTGAGTTTATCTTAACATTGTCTTTATGACCTGTTTTGATTCTGTGAAGTTTACCCTTCCTTGTTGGGTGGCAGGCGACTATCCCGTCTACCCCGCCTGTCCTCCTGAACTGATTATGGAGATGCACGATCCCCTTGCCCGGATGAAAGCTCTGGTCGGCAAGAAAAAGAAAGGGACGAAAAGGTCACTGCCGATGCCTGCCCCACAAGCCCCCTCTGCGGTGATTCCGATCGCCGTCGTCCTCCCAACTGTGTCCGTTGCTCCGACGGACGAGGATAAGACCCCCTCCCCACCGGCCAAAAAGGGGCGACATTCTGACGACGCCGGGGGAGTCGGGGTGGCTCTTTCGCCCCCCGTGAAGAGGTCTGGCCTTGGCGAAAGGGCATCTGCGGTTGGCACTGGGAGCCCGCCATGGCGTTCTGGAGAGATGCCGTCTAGGTCCTTCTTAGGTCGAGATCCTTATAGGGAGGCCTGGTAAGACCCTTTACTTGTTCCTCATAGGTCGAGTCGTTGTTCTTTTGGGGACTTATGACTTACGTTGTTTTTTCAGTAGCATGGAAGACGATCCCGCGCCCTCGGCCCAAGTTCTCGACTTCGTCGGCTTGAAGTTCGCCGAGAGCTTTGATGATCTTCCCGCCTGCCTTCGCCGGACGATGCACGATGTTCCTCGTGCTTGGGATATTGAGTTGGACGATGCCGTTAAGCAAAATACGGGCAATTCCAATCTCTACCTTGCCCAGGCCCTTCAGCTGAAGGCTGCTGCGGTGATGAGTCAAGCTCTGTGCCAGAAAGAGAGCGAAGCTGATCGTAACTTCCGGGAGGCCGAGAGCAAGAAGAAAATCTTCGAAGAACTTAAAGCCCGGGTGGTCTCCCTGGAGGAGGAGGTGGAGGCCGGCAAGAAAGCGACAGCTGAGGTGGCTGTTCTGTCCGCCAGAATTAGGTCGTTAGACGAGAAGACTTCTACTCTCGAGGAGAAGTTGCGCCGGGAGGCAGCGTTTTCAGCTAAACTTGCGGACTAGAAAGCCGAGGCCGAGAAGAAAAGGGGAGAAGCCGAAGAGAGGGCTCTTGTTGCTGAGGCTGAAGCCAAAAGGATTAGCCAGGAAACGATCCAGATTCAGAGTGAGCTTGCCACGGCGAAAGAGATGGTGGAGGAGTTCAAGAAGAAACTGGCCCTCTTCCCGGAGGAGTACGATGCCCTGACCGACCCGGCACAGACCACCAATTATTCATATTATTTGGCGATGTCGGATGCGATCCGGGTGTTGTATAAGGCCGGGCGTCCACTCGACGAGCTGGTCCAGTTCTTCCGCCAGTACGTCCTTTCCCATCCGCTCCATGGCGGTATTTATATCGGATGCCTGGACCTGGAGAAAGAGATGGGAATTGACCTGGGCTGGTGGCCAGATCGCTCCCGGCTGTTGATGCCCGGGGAGAGCCCTCCTGACCCCTCCGATGATGGGGACGAAGAAAAGGATCCATCCGTCCCCCCTGGTGGAGAAGCTTTGGCCGGCAATCCTTCCTCTAACGCTGCCATTTTGGAGGTTTCTGAGAACCCTGCTGCCGACGCCGAAGTGCCAAATCCCGAGTAGACTAGGCCATTTATTTCTTGTTTCCTTTTGTAACTGCCCGTGGGGGCCTCATGTGGAATTTTCCTATTAATGAAAACTTTCTTTTCTTCTCGTCTCTTGTCGTAACTTTTGTTCCTTCTGCATTTTGGATAAAAAATGGCTTCTTTATCATGGTTGTGGTTGCGTATCGTCTACTTGCCCCCGAGGTTCAGAATTCGTCATGCGCCCTTGGGCCTTAATGGCGTATTCTGACCTTGTCGCGATTTCCTTATTTTTGCAGTTTTTTTTTTAGTTTGTCGAGACCCGAATGTGCTCGTATTCCGAGGCGTGACTGAGAACTTGCGCTCGTCGAGAGGCTTGACTGTGCTCGCACTTCGAAACGTGGCTCTTAGTACGAGTCTTTTCTGTGCTCGTCGAGAGCTTGCACTCGTCGAGAGGCTTGATTGTGCTCGTACTTCGAGGTGTGGCTCTTAATACGAGTCTTTTCTGTGCTCGTCGAGAGCTTGCGCTCATCGAGAGGCTTGACTGTGCTCGCACTTCGAGGCGTAGCTCTTAGTACGAGTCTTTTCTGTGCTCGTCGAGAGCTTGCGCTTGACGAGAGGCTTGACTGTGCTCGCACTTCGAGGCGTGGCTCTTAGTACGAGTCTTTTTACCAGAACTTCGAGACGTGGCTCTAGGTACGGGTCCTTAACTATACCGCCTTAGAAGGCTTGTATGTTAGCCCTCGCCTGAGTTTTACCTCGTAGGAAGTCTTTTGCCCCTTTGAGATCGTGTCTCGTCCGGGGACTTTTGTGCCATCCCAACATAGTCGGAGAGATTGGTCTTAATGCTCTAAGGAGGCTTGGCCTCTTAAAGAGTCTGGGTGTAACGTGCCTGCCTGAAAAAGCCTTGCCGTTACGTGCTCGCCTCGGATCCTTAGGACCCTTCGGGAGGCTTTCGCTCAATGAGACTTTTTGCCCCTTTGAGATCGTATCTCGTCCGGGGACTTTTATGCCATCCCGACATAGTCGGAGAGATTGGTCTTAATGCTCCTGGGAGGTTTGGCCTCTCAAAGAGTCTTGGGTGTTCGGCCTGAGGCCTTTGGAACAGAAACGAATTTTGGTTTTTCATTGCTGAAATGAAGAAAATGATTATATTTGTTTTATTGGTAGTACTTTCTAAGGTTGGCGGCGTTCCACGTGTAGCGATCGGGGACGCCATTTAGGTGTTCCAACTCATATGCCCCGTTTGCCACAAATTTAGCTATTCGGAAAGGTCCTTCCCATCTTGGGCCGAGGGGGGCTTTTGCGTTAGGTTGAATTTTCTTGAGGACGAGGTCCCCAACGGAGAAACGCCTGACTTTGACCTTCGAGTTGAAGAATTTCTCCGATTTTCTTTTGTAGATCGCATTTCTCGAGGCCGATGTGAGTCTTCGTTCTTCCAAGACGTCCAACTCGGCTCTCCTGACCTCGTTGCTCTCCTCTGAGATGGTGTGTGATGCCCTTTGAGTTGGGACTAGTATCTCAGCGGGGATGACAGCCTCTGTTCCGAAAGCCAAAGAGAACGGGGTTTCACCCGTCGCGTTCCTAGATGCCGTTCTGTAGGACCAAAGAACCTCGGGGAGGGTTGAGGCCCAATTTCCCTTAGCCTCGTCCAACTTGGCTCTTAGGGTATGTTTGAGAATCTTGTTGACTGCATCCACTTGTCCATTCGACTGAGGATGGTATGGGGTGGAGAAGCTTCTCTTGATGTTCCATCTTTCGCAGAACTCCATTATTTCGGCCCCATCAAATTGTTTTTTGTTGTCCGAAATTAGGGTTTGAGGGAGGCCTAAACGGCATATGATGTTCCGCCAGATGAACTTGGTGATCTGGGCCTGGTCGATCTTGTTTAGGGCCTCCGCCTCGGCCCACTTGGTGAAGTAGTCCACTGCGACGACAGCGTATCTCATCCCCCCGGGCGCAGTGGGCATATGGCCGATAAGGTCTATCCCCCATTGCGCGAAGGGCCAGGGGCTGATCATTGAGGTCAAGGTCTCCGGGGCTATTCTAATGTTCGGGGCCGTCGTCTGGCATTGGTGGCATGTTTTGGCGTATGTAATTGCGTCTCGCCGTAGGCTAATCCAGAAGTATCCCTGCCTCAAAGTCTTTTGATATAGTGACTGCCCTCCGGCGTGATTTCCACAGACCCCTGCGTGAATCGCGTCAAAAAACAAGCCTTCCCTGCTCCGGGGTGATGCATTTGAAGAGGGGGAGGGTGAAACTCCTTTTGTATAGTTGGCCATCGATGATTGTGTACCTTGTGGCTCTGAGCTGTAATTGTCGAGACTGGATTCTATCTTCCGAAAGGATGCCGTCCTTCAGGTATGCGTAGATTGGGGTCATCCAGCTTGGGGACTCGTCCTCGATCATGCCTACCAAGTTTTGATAAATTGACGGGGTTTCGAGCCTCGTTAGATTGATGTTGGACAGGTCTGCTGCCCCCTCCGAGGTGGCCAGCTTGGATAGAGCATCGGTTTGCGAATTTTGTTCCCTTGGAATTTGCTCAATGTATACCTCGTGGAACTTTTTGCATAATTCCATGGCCCGCTCGTAGTATCTGATCATCTGTTCTCCCCGCGCCTCGTATTCACCGGTCAGCTGGTTTACTACCAATAATGAGTCCATGAAGATGTTCAATCTTTGGACCCCCACTGCTATGGCGAGGTCGAGGCCTCCGATGAGAGATTCGTATTCTGCCTCGTTATTCATAGCAAGAAAAGCGAATCTGTCGGCGTTAGTGAAACATTGCCCGTCCTGGCCTGCTAGGATGATCCCAGCCCCAGCGCAAGTGCTCGTCGAGGAGCCATCCACGAAAAGCTTCCATATGGGGTGGTCTATTCTGGATGGGTGCGGTGGGTACGTGAGCTCGACCATGAAGTCGGCCAGCGCCTGCCCCTTGATTGCGGTACGAGGCGCGTAGGCGACTCCGTACTGGGCCACTTCTAATGACCATTTGATTAGACGTCCGCTTGTGTCGGGGCGATGTAGGATCTGTCGGAGGGGCAGTGTCGTCAAAACTTCCACTTGGTGGTCGAAGAAGTAGGGCCTTAGTTTTCTGACGCTCATGACCAGCGCGTAGGCGATCTTCTCCAATGGTGAGTACCTCGTCTCGGCCTCGTGTAGCACTTGGCTTACGTAATAAATTGGTAGATGCTCCTACCCCTCAGCCCTTACTAATACAGCGCTCAGAGCGCTTTCGGATGCGGCCAAGTAGAGGAACAGTTTTTCTCCCTGAACTGGTTTGGCTAGGATCTTGGGGTTAGCCAAATATTCCTTCAGCCTGACGAATGCCAGTTGGCTCTCTCTGTTCCACGTGAACTTTTTATTCTTGATAGTGGAGAAGAAAGGCTTGCTTTTGTCGCCTAGTCTCGAGATGAACCTATTTAGTGTCAGCACCTGAACTTGGCGTATCGACCTCGGCTCCGTCATGTCGATGATTGCTTTAATTTTGGAGGGATTCGCCTCGATGCCCCTCTGACTGACGATATGGCCGAGGAATTTTCCTCTCCCAACGCCGAAGTGGCATTTCTTCGGGTTTAGCTTCATGTTGTAGGCCCGTAGAATGGTAAACGCCTCGGCGAGATCATGAGGGTGATTCTCCTTCTTGACACTTTTAACCATGATGTCATCTATGTAGACTTCCATCGTCTTCCCTATTTGCTCGGAAAACATGGTATTGACCAAGCATTGATATGTTGCCCCGGCGTTCTTCAGGCCGAAGGGCATTCTCGTCCAAGAGTACATGTTCTTCTCGGTGTGAAAAGACGTATGCTTAATGTCCTCGGAGGCCATGGGAATTTGATGGTACCCGGCGAACGCATCCATGAAAGACATCATTTCGTGTCTGACGGTACTGTCGACTAGGTGGTCGATGTGTGGCATTGGGAAGTGATCTTTGGGGCATGCCGCGTTTAGATCCGTGAAGTCGATGCACAGCCTCCAAGTGTCGTTTACCTTTATGACAAGGACCGGATTTGAGACCCATGGTGGCTCGTCTTGCGCCGGTTCGATTAGTTTGTTTTCCAACAGCTTTCTGACCTCGACGTCTAGGGCCTCATTTTTTTGGGGCCGTATTTCCTCCTCTTTTGGGCGACGGGCTTCCTAATGGGGTCGATCTTCAAATGATGACATGCGTGCTTTGGATCGATGCCGACCATATCTTTGTGATCCCAGGCGAAGACATTGCAGCTTTTTCTGAGAAAATTCGAGATCTGGCCTTTTAACTCAGAAGGGATGTTTGACCCTATAGTCACTTCGAAACCTGACCGGGTTTGGTCTAAATGAATTTTATCTAGCTCTTCGTCCGGAATGACTTCTGTTGGATCTGAGCGCTCATCGCACAGGTCGAATTCGACTATGATAGGTTCGAAACCGATCCTTGGTTCTAAAGGGTCGTCACATACTTGGACGCGATTGTCGTCAGAGGTCGTTGCGCCATTGGTATCCCGACTTGGTGGAAAACCAGGGCCTGTTATGTACAATTTGGGGCTATGTACGGTATTTAAAGAGAGACAAGGGTAACTTAAACATTTTCTAGCTATTTTTTGGTCCCCTTTTACCGTGCCAACTAAGCCCTCCGTAGTGGGGAACTTGATACAGTAAAAGTAGGACGAGGCAACCGCCTCGAACGTTTCTAGGAATGGACGCTCTAAAAAGCCATTATAGATATTTGGCTGATCGGCTATTACAAAATCTAACTGTCTAGTTATCCTTGTCTGTTCCTTCTCGTGGCAGAAGAGCTCCACAGACAGCTTGATTCTTCCATAGGCTTGGACGGCGGTGTCTCCGAAGCCCCGGAGTACGGTGTCGAAAGGCTTGATGAACGAGGAGAAGCTCCCCATCTTGTCGAGAGCTGATTTGAAGATGATGTTGCAAAAACAACCGTTGTCTACCAGAAGATGATCGACGATGATTCCGAGGATCTTGGTAGATATGACGAGAGCATCATTTTTTGGGCATAGAACCCCTTCCCGATCAGCGTTAGTGAATGTGATCACGGAAGTCTTGGAAATGGTTGGCTCTGGTGGGGAGATAGTGTGGATATTCTCAAAGGCCCTGATCTCAGCCTTCCTCTTGCGATTCGACATGGTCGAGATCGGGACGAGACCTCCTAGGGTTCCTCCCCCCTGGAGCATGTTCACACGTCCTCCCTGACGGGGTGGCGGTACCTCCATCTCTTCGTCCTCACTTTCCTCATCTTCGACATATGCGACGGGATGGCCTTGCCTTGGTGCCTGCTGCTGGCGTGGCTGCCCCCGCTCCTGCTCGGGGTTATGGGGGGCTGCCTCGACCGGCCTTTTGACAAAGTCATTTAGCTTTCCGTCCTCGAAAAGCTTCCAAAGCTGCCGGAGAAGGTCCCGATATTCGCTGGTATTGTGTCCTGCGCCGTCATGGTATGCACACCATTTGGCCCTGTTGACTCGTGCTTTGGGGTTGATGGCCCTTGGTTTTTTCAGCAGGTCGTCGTGTTGGATCGCGTTGAAAACAAATGCCAGGGATTGGGCTAAGACCTGGAGCAGCTGCTCGTCGGTCTCATTGGCCCATTTCTTGAGCGTCCCGGGTGCCTTGCCACCTGCCTGTCGTGGTCCGGATGGGTTCTTCCTTTGGGGGGAGGCCTTGGGTTTCTCTCCTGCCTCGGCTTTCGGTGCTGGGGTTGTCACCATTGTCTTTGGAGGGCCCATCCGTTGTGCCAGGAGCTTCTGGCATGTGATTATCTCCCCGGCTCTCCCTTTGAACTCGACATAAGTCGCGGGGAGGCGTTTGGAGATGTGCCTGAACATAGGGGAGAGCGCCGCGAAACCGTTCAACATGGCGTGGAGGGCGATCTCGTCGATGACTGGTTCACCTGTGAGGATAATTTCATCGACGCGGTCGACATATGCCTCGTCGGACTCATTGTCCGCCTGCTTGATACTCATAAGCCTGTGCCGCCCCTCGGGCCTGGATATCTTTGCCGCGAAGAAAGTCAGAAATTTGTCGCTCAAATCGGCGAAGCTCGTGAGTGAGCGGGATGGTAAATTAGCGTACCATTTGTGCGCCAATTCCCCCAAAGTGAGGGGAAACAGACGACATTTCATGTCGTCCGTAGCGCCTCGGCCTGTCATGTAGATCCGGTACTTGCTAAGGTGCACCTCCGGATCGGATCTTCCTTCGTATAAAGGGGTTTGGGGAGGGGTGACCTTCGTTTGAACGTAGGCCTCCTCAATCTCCTGAGACAGGGGCTCCTTGCCGATGTTGGATCGTTTGGACGGAGAATCCTTGGCCTCCAACTTGTTTTCCATTTCGTTTAAACGCTGCTGGAGGGCTGCAATCAGGGCGCCTTGACCGCCCTCGGCTCGGAGAGTGACCTTGGGGCCCAAACGCTCGTGAGCCGAAACGCGATGTTCGAGGTTTGGGATCGGGGAACTTTGCGCACCCTCGAGTTGTCTCCTGACGGGAATGTGCAGCCCCGCCCGTGCATCCGTGTGGGCGGCTTTGGTATGGCCGGGATGTCTCGAGGACCTTGTGTAGGACTCAGACTCTGAGCTCGGTGCTGTTTGATCCCATGACTCACTGCTGAGCCGGCTGAAGACTGACCTGGAGCCCGAGGCCCTTGACCAGGTGGGTTCGGTTACATCCCGACCCAACGAGAGATCGACGAGAGCCTCTCTCGGAGGCCGGGTGGACCGCGAGGGATTCTTCCTCTTTTTGGACAAAGGGGGAGTCTGTATGCCCAGGCTCCTCCTCATCTCCCTTGCTCGTCGCTGGAGCTGTTCAATAATAGTCTCCACTTGCTCGGGGGTGCTCAAATCAGCGGCGATGATAGGTATATCCCTCGTTTGCCGGATTGGGGTGGTTGTTAGCTCCGCACCAGCCGCCTCCTGGGCTGGGCGAGACGTGCCCTCGCCAATGTCCTGGTTCGCCATTTTCCTAGTTTGACGAGAGTGTTTTTCTTTGATGTATAAGATTGACACCTTCCTTCTAGCGCCAATTGTTGTTACCCAAAATACGTATCTAAATGTGGATTAATGTGGCTTTTGGATGAGTAACGACTATGTGATTTATGACTATAATCGAGTATTAGAGGCTTGAGGCCTTTAATAATAAATGATGAACATAAATAATAAATGCCAGAAGATTTGCCAAGTCTATTTATGACTTGGGCTTTAATGTTGTTTATTTATTTATTGTGGTTTGAGCAAAGATTTATAGTCCAAAAGCATCCCCTTGGACTGTCCCTTTGATGGACAGGTGCTGCCCAGCATTTAATGCTGGACCAGGCCCATACTGGGTTAGTGAGGAAGATCTTCCGTATTTGTTGATTTTGGTCCAATTATCATTGGCCACGTGGAAAGGGGATCGTATCTTCCCTAAGATCGTGGGATATCCTTACACAAGTATGGCCTCCCCTGTCGAGTCTGTTGTGACCGTTTCGGACCACATGTCGGATCCGGCCGGAAGCAAGCCGGAAAAAGCATAGGGACGCCCAGGAGATGGGACCGACCTGGCCGGTCTATAACCGACCTCAGCGAGCTCCGACCACGAGTTTCTGACCTCGAAAACTCGGCCGGAAGCCTGCTTGGGGCGCCCGTCAATGTTTACCGCAGCCACAGTGAAGTCCGGCCGTGGCTGGACCGGCTCGACCACGACCAGTGAAGACCAGCGGAGGTCGCCCGGACGCAACCAACCGGCTGAAAGAATCTCCGACCTCACTTTCCACCCGGAGGCCGGCCTCCGATCACTTAATGCCCCCGGCCGGCAAGGGAGATCTGGAGCACGTGATAAAATCAAGCGAGATCCTCCCCCAAGAGGGAAAAAGGCCGCCTCCGTACTCAGAGACTCAGAGAATATTCCATCCAAATGAGGAAATGTGCCAGAGAATCGTCCTTTTTGGACACGCGTCAACACCTTAGTAGCCGGCCGCCTGCAGACTCTGGCACTCCAGTGCCCGCGCGTCCTCAGAGGCAGGAGGCATTTAATGCATCTGTCCCCCGCGAGGCCGGAAATGACCAAAATACCCCTGTAGTGAGAAAACTATAAATACTCCAACATTTGTAATGTAAAAGAGGTTCAATCTCTCTCAGTATAATCAATACACATACTCATTCAAGTCAGGGACTAACAACCCCTGGCATTTCTTGGTATTCTTAGTGTTCTTATGCATTTATTGCCTTTCTTCACTCAAGCATTCAATTTAGCATTTAAGAACCCAATCGTTTGATGTTTTTACCAAAGCCCTTATAAATAGCCATTTAATCCCAGCAACATATATTTGGTAAACAACATTTGGCACTAGAAGGAGGGTACTAACCCATCAAACCCATCTTTTCTTCACCTCTCTTTGAAGAACACTCACTGTTCTTCAAAGCTTCATATCCTCAAATCTCCAAATCTTCAAGCCACCAACTCTCCCTTCCCAAAAGCATGGATCACCATAGATCATCCCATGCCCACGGGAAAGCTACACGCGTGGTCTCCCCGATTCGTTTTCCGGAGGAACCCCTCCCATCCGAGGGTCGGGGTTTCCTTACTCCTGACCAGGCCGGGTCAGGAAGACGCCGCCAGGCGGAAGAGGCGAGGGGGTGCCGGAGCACCACCTCTGCCTCCAAAAAGAAGGCCCACACACACGCTCTCAAGGGTAAGACGAAAGCCAGAGAGCACCAAGGCGAAAGCCAATGTCGGGCGAACCCCATCTCCTCCCGTTCGCGAGGCTCCGCCCATCCGGTTTTTGACCGTTTGGGCACGACAGACCCGTCGTGGTATCCGAGCCGCATTCCCAGTTACGACACTGGGTATGGTGACACTGAGTCCGTCTCCATCTCTGGGAGTACGGCCCAAATGTCCCACAAGAGGGCGGCTGAGGTCAACTTGACCCCGGCAAACTCCGCCAGGCACAAGCTAAGCTTCGCCCAAAGCGGCCTTTTGGGACGCGGGGTCCCCCGTGCGGCCGTTTTTGACCGAATCGGCCCCCTAGCCGACGGAGGCGACCAACTGGTCGAAACCCCCAATCCTGAACTCGCCAAGATGCAGAAGCAGCTTGACGAAATGAAGGCGTTCCTCGAAGTGCAAGGCCAACCTAAGGCCCGGCCAGTCGCAAACGAGCCATTGGCGACCGATATTGAGCTTGCCCCGGTCCAGCTCAAAATTGTCCCCCCACCGACCCCGCTCTACGAGGGGAAGACAGATCCGGAGACTCATCTGAGCAAATTCCGGATCTATATGACCGGGCGTGGCGCGACAGACGCCACGAAGTGCAGGCTTTTCCCTCTCACCCTGGGCGACCTCGTCCACAGATGGTACGTGTCTCTCCCGGCACGGTCCATTGACTCGTTCGCCACTTTAAGCGCCCAATTCTCATCATACTTTGCGGCCAAAATTGCCCGGCCGGAAAGTTGGCATCGCCTGATGCGGATCCGCCAGGAGAAAGAAGAGTCTGACAAGGACTACGTGGTCAGAGTGGACGAGGTCATGTTGACCGGCGAGGCAGTAAGCGACCAGCTGGCTTTGCACGCAACTCTGGGGGGTTTCTATGGCCGGTCTCCGATGTTTAAACATCTCACTAAGGATTTCCCTAAAACCTATGCCGAATTCCGCGCCCAAGCCGGCGATTACCTAGCTCGGAGGAAGCTTCTGGAACTAAGGCTTAGGGAATCCGAGCCGATCCCGAAGGAGATGGAGCCCGTAGCTCAAGCCTCCCCCAAGAGCGGCCCTAAAGCCAGAAAAGTGGCCAAACCGCCCGGAAATTTCAAGTCCTTCGAGGACGTTGAAGTTCACCTAACTCAGGCCATGAGGCAGTCCCCCGCGCATGTCTTCAACGCGATCCAGCACCGGGACGTGCTTCCCCGGCCAAGACCCTATTCTGGAGACCGGTCCCGGCTGGACCCTAAAAAGTTCTGCGCCTATCACGACTCTATTGGCCACAATACGAGCCAGTGTCATGATCTCCTAAAGCAGCTTTGGAAGCTGTTTGACGAAGGGCGTCTGAACGACCTTCTTCAGAGGCCAGCCGGCCGCCAGGACCAGCAGCAGCAGCAACCGCAGCGCCACCCTCGGAGAAATGAGGAAGGCGGCTGGCCTCTCAGGCCGGTCGCAGCTTTGGAAGAGGACGATGACGAGGATGACTTCCTCCCGCCCATGAATCCCAGCGGTCGGGTCAACATGATCCAGGCCGGGGGGGGTGGAACCTAGGCGGCCTCACCCCCATCTCAACGTAGTCCAACCGGAAATGGAAGGCAGAGGTCCGGGAGGTGACCAACGTCAACTTGGTCACGCCCCCAGAGCCAAAGATTCACAAGAGATTGGAGATAACTTTCTCCAACTAGGACAGGACCGGGGTGTTGTTCCCGAAGGGCGACGCGTTGGTGATTACCGCCCGGATTCTGGGCAAAGAGGTTCAGCGAATACTGGTCGACAATGGGTGTTTTTGCAATATCATCTTCAAAACAGCCCTAGACCAGCTAGGGGACCTTGTCAACTTCATCAGGCCAATCGACCTTCAGCTGAAGGGATTTGGGGACGCGACGGTCGCTGCGTATGGGAGGATAAAGCTCTCCGTGGAACTCATCTGCTGCTACAACGAGGAGGTCAGGATAACTAGGCAGTTAAATTTTATAATTGTAGATCAGCCAAGTTCATATAATGGCTTTCTGGGTAGGCCCTTTTTAGAAGTTTTTGAAGCTGTTGCTTCCTCCTACTATTACTGTATCAAATTCCCCATCCCCGAGGGGGTGGTCGGCACCATTAAGGGTGACCAGGCAATGGCTTGAAGGTGTTTGAACTATTCCAACTCTCATTTATTTTCAATTTTCAACGACCAAACACCGGACGGGCCACGCCCCAACTCTGAAACGGCCACCCCGGCCGCAGAACCCATCACGGAGGTCGGATCCACATCGGCCGACCCCCAGCCTATGTAGATCGACGATCCCGAGCCAAGGATCGGTTTCGAACCATCCGAGCTCGATCTCAACCCCAGATTCGATTCTTCTGACCGGCGGAGCTACGAACAAGCTACGGCTTTAGAGGAATTGGAACACATTCCAGTCGACCCCTCGAGGCCGGAATTGGAAGTTCTGATCGGCTCCTGTATACCGACCGAAATGCGGGGAGAAGTGATCGAATTCCTCAAAGCCAACGTTGGAGTCTTTGCCTGGTCTCACCAAGACATGGTCGGGATTGACCCGGAGCACGCATGCCATCGTCTAAAGATCAACCCCAACAAGAGGCCGGTCCATCAGAAAAGAAGGAAGTTCGGCCCGGAAAAGTACGAAGCTTTGGCTGAGGAGGTCAAGAAGTTACTAGACAACAGGCTGATCGAACAAGCCCGGGACGAGCCCCAATGGGTCGCGAACGCCGTCCTGGTCAAAAAGACAAACAATGCCTGGAGGCTATGTATAGACTTCACCGACCTCAACGCAGCATGCCCAAAGGATCACTTTCCAATGCCGCACATCGACCACCTGGTGGATAGCACGGCCGGTCACGAGATGATGTCCTTCATGGACGCTTTTGCCGGCTACCATCAAATCCCCATGGCCATCGAAGACATCAAACACACCTCATTCCACACGGAGAAGAACATATTCTCTTGGCTCCGGATGCCTTTCGGTCTGATCAACGCCGGCGTGACCTACCAACGCCTAGTCAACAAAATATTTGCAGATCAGATCGGAAAGACCATAGAGGTCTACATCGACGACATTGTGGTGAAAAGCTTGAAGAAAGAAGACCATCTCAGGGATCTCGAAGAGACTTTCAAGATCCTCAAGGCCTACAATATGAAGTTAAACCCAAAGAAATGCAACTTTGGGGTGGAGGCCGGCAAATTCTTGGGGCACATTGTCAGCCAGCGCGGGATCGAGGCCAACCCGGCCAAGATCAAGGCCGTCCTAGATATGCAAGAACCCAGGATGATCAAACAAGTGCAACGCCTGACCGGATGCCTCGCCTCTCTTAATAGATTCATAGCCCGGCTCGGAGATAAAAGTAAGCCTTTCTTCTCGACCATTAAAAATGGCAAATTTTCTTAGAATAGGGAAAGTCAAGTAGCCTTTGCAAAACTGAAAGAGTACTTGGCAAACCCACAAATCTTAGTCAAACCGGTCCCAGGGGAGAAGCTTTACTTGTATCTCGCGGCTTCTGAGGTCGCACTCAGCGCGGTGCTCGTCCGAGCAGACGATCAGAACCACCTTCCGATCTACTTCGTAAGTCAAGCCCTACACGACACCGAGCTCAGGTACACCCCGCTCGAAAAGCTAGCTTACGCTCTGGTCATGAGTGTAAGGAAGCTAAGGCCTTATTTCTTCGACCACCAAGTAGAGGTCCTCACCACTCTACCCTTGAGGCAAGTCCTACACCGGCCGGACACCAGCGGCAGGTTGCTGAAATGGTCGTTAGAGATAGATCAGTATGGGGTCTCATACGCCCCTAGGACGGCCATCAAGGGTCAGGCCCTGGCCGATTTCATAGTAGAATTAACTTTCCCACCCAAGTTCACAAGAATCAACCACCCCCCGTGGAAACTCTATGTGGACGGATCGTCAACTAATACTTGTGCCGGGGCCGGTATCGTCCTGATCGGCCCGGAGGGCCAAAATTTCACCCATGCAGTCCGCTTCAGCTTCCCGGCCACCAACAACGAGGCCGAGTATGCGGCTCTGGTCGGG
The DNA here is from genome assembly GCA_947034835.1 of Ballota nigra. Lineage (NCBI taxonomy): Eukaryota > Viridiplantae > Streptophyta > Magnoliopsida > Lamiales > Lamiaceae > Ballota > Ballota nigra. The sequence continues at coordinate 100,116,334 of OX344724.1, read as the reverse complement.
GGCCTTAAACTCGCGATCGCCATCGGAGTTTGCCGACTGCACATTTTTATGGACTCCCTTCTTGTGGTCAACCAAATCAAAGGTGAATACGAGGCCCAAGGAGAGCAAATGGTGAAGTACCTGGACCTGGTTACAAACTTGTGCGAGAAATTTCATCAAGTTTTCATTGAGCAAATCCCAAGGGAGCACAACACCCAGGCCGACGCTCTTTCCAAACTCGCAACCGCGGAGGGAGCTGCCGACCTCGCCAATATTCAACTTTCCACCCTCGGAACGCCCACGGTCATCCGAGCACAAGTGGCGACCGTTCTGAGCACGGAAGAAAATTGGATGACGCCGATCGTAAAGTATCTCAAGACCGGCGGGCTACCCGAAGATAGAACTCGGGCACGACAACTACAACTCCAGTCATCAAGGTACACCCTCATCGATGATCTTTTATATAAGAGAAGCTTTACCCTCCCACTCCTAAAATGCATAACCCCGGAGCAAGGCCAGACCATTCTGGCCGAGATCCATGAGGGGGTGTGCGGAAATCATGTCGGAGGCCGGGCCCTAGCTCACAAAGTAATCAAACAAGGATACTTCTGGCCGACCTTGAACAAGGATGCCGTCAACTTCGCGAGGTCGTGCCACAAATGTCAGGTATTGGGACCCAACATCAAACTGTCCCCCGAGCAGCTCTCCTCCATGTATAACCCTTGACCTTTTGCCCAGTGGGGCATCGACTTGATCGGACCGATGCCCACTGCGCCCGGGGGCCACAAATTCGTCGTCGTGACCGTCGACTATTTCACAAAGTGGGCGGAGGCCGAGCCACTCAACAAGATCAACCAGACTCAAATTATCAAGTTCATTTGGAAAAACATCATCTGCCGTTTCGGCCTACCTTAAGTGATCATCTCCGACAACAGGAAACAGTTTGACGGTCTCCAGATGATTCAGTTTTGTGAAAGATGGAATATCAAGAAGGTGTTCTCCACCCCCTACCACCCGCAGACGAACGGCCAGGTAGAGGCCGTAAACAAAATCCTCAAGCATACTATCAAAGCTAAGCTTGAGGACAAGAAGGGGAAGTGGGCAGCCGAGCTACCCGACGTGCTTTGGTCATATCGTACGACCACAAGGAACTCTACGGGCGAAACACCTTTTGCTTTGGCTTTTGGGACCGAGGCCGTCATTCCTTCAGAGGTATCCCTGCTAAGCCACCGGACAGCCCAGATGATCACCGAAGACAATGACACCACCCGGATGATCGATTTGGACATGTTGGAGGAGAGGAGACTCGATTTCGACCTCCGAAATGCGGCCTACAAGAAGAAATCCGAAAAAAATTTCAACTCCAAAGTGAAGGCCAGACAATTCCAGGTCGGGGACCTCGTCCTCAAGAAGGTTCAAGTACCAAAAGGGGTATTCGGCCCGAACTGGGAGGGTCCGTTCAGGATATCCAAGTGGCTCTCCAAGGGAGCTTACGAGCTGGAATTCATGGATGGCACTCCGGACCAATACCCCTGGAATGCAATTCACTTGAAAAAATACTACCAATGATTTTGTACTATGTATTCAAAATTCTTGTCAATACAAAAGCTCTTCGCACAGCTGAATCTTATTCCAAACACCGGGCTCAGTTCAAAAGCATATGCCGACCGTATCGAGGTCGGCATATCACACTTGAGCTCGGAAAAGCCACTTAAGGCCATCCAAAAATCGAGCCCAGTTCAAAAGCATACGCCGACCGTATCGAGGTCGGCGTATCACACTTGAGCTCGGAAAGACCACCCTAGCCACTTTAAAAGTCGAGCTCGGTTCAAAAGCGTATGCTGACCGTATCGAGGTCGACATATCACACTTGAGCTCGGCAAGGCAACCAAGGCAATTACAGAAACCGGGCTCAGTTCAAAAGCATATGCTGACCGTATCGAGGTCGGCATATCACACTCGAGCCTGAGTCAAAATCTCACTCATACTTATTAAAATTTATAACATTGTGACTAGTGTAAATAAACGAAAGAGCAAAGATGGAAAGAAAACAGACTTTCATTTCAGGAGACCGGTCTGAAAGCCGGGAAGAAGTACAACGAGTTAAAACAAGATAAATCCGGTCGGAAGCCGGTTACATTAAAAAAACAGCAAAGAAAAGCTAAGGCGGAAACAAAAATTCAAGATTCGCCTTCACCGGCCGCAGGGTTCGCCTGCCCCCCATTCCCGGCCGCAAAAGCAACTTCGTCATCACCTCCACCTGGCACCTGAGAGTCGGCCGGAGGAACCTCCTCTCCCTCCTCTGCTTCCTCCTCTCCGCCACCGACCGGGGGATTCTGACCCGGCAGGATCAGCCTTTGCCGATGGGAGAACCATGTCCACCCCATGGTCGGTCTCAAGGTCGAGGATGGGAAACCAATAGCCCTTGTTGACCGGGTTCTTGGCAGCGTACTCCCGGAAATAATCCTCCAAGGACTTGGTCTCAAGACCGGCCTGGCGCGCAACCCGGATCATGCTGGCGGCGGCCATGTAAAAGCATAACTCAGAGAAGAGCTCCGGGTTGGCGGTCGGATCCTCCGGATCGTATGCCGGCCGGCTAAGGGAGGCGGCCAGTTCTTCAGTTTTCTTTTGGAGCTCCCTCTCCAACTCAGCCTGCCGGGCAAGGGCCTGATCGGCATCCCCCCGGGCTCGGTGCGCCTCCAGCCGCAGATCGGCACTGACGTCCTCCATCTCGGCCACTCGATTCTGAGTATCCACCAGCGCCTTGTACGTCATCTCTGCCCGACCGAGAGCGTCATCCTTTTCCTTCAGGATGGCCTCCATCTGGCCGACCGCATAATCCCTCTCCCTTTTGAGCGCGGCGTTCTCGCTCTCGAATCCGGCCTTCTCCTCCCGAGCCCTGGTCAAATCGGCCTCCAGCCTCCGCACGGTGCTGAGGGCACCGGTGAGCTCGCTCTCCACAAGATTGGCCATGATGGTCGCCTGGCTGACGAGTGCAACACAGGCCCGACCGGCGTATCGAGGTCGGTGCTCGGCGACATCGGCTAACTCCCGCGTCCAAGCTTGGGGCAAAGAGTTCACCGACCGGCTCATATACTCCGGCATATCCACGATAGAGCCCGGAGCCCGGGAGGAAAGGAAATCCAACACCAGCGGAGGGAGCCCTGAGTTATTGCGCGTCAGTCAGCATAGAAAAGAAACGATGATCAGGTACGATTAAAATTCGACTAAAGAATTTTGAAATTAGAAACATTACGCTTAGAAACGGGCGGGATCACGACCAAAATAGGTCCTATCATCGTCCTGGCCAGAAACTGATGCCGCACAGGCCTTATTTTCCGCCCCGACCGGCCCCGGCGGGGTATCATCAGAGAGGACGATAGGGGCTGGACTCGACCCACGCAGGCCGGTCTCCTCGCTCTCAGTTTTCTCCCGACCCCTCTTCCGGCCGGAGAGTTGGGGGGATGCAGGGGCCTCAGTAGCAGCGGTCCCGACGGCCGGAACCGACTGGAGAGGAAGGGGCTCTTCGATCACAATCCCGGTCCGGGCGCCGGCTCCCTTCTTCTTCTTTGACCCTTTGGCCGTCTTTTTCACCGCGCAGGCCCCAATCAAGGAAAACATCTCCGGGCAGCTTTCAAGGAGTTCTGGTGGGCACTGCCTCACGATCGGGAAATCGGGCAATAAAATGACAAGACACGAAGTGTTATAAAAAAAACACACAAACACAAACTAAAGGTCGAGACTCGGTCCCGCCCTGGTGCTTACCCGTCAACCTTAGATGATGCGGGAACTGGAAGAAGCGGCCGGAAATTCGGGATTGTCGAGTCTGAAGGATGGCCTGATTCCTTTCCGTGGCCGGCAACGATAGAATCCGCTCTCGGACAACCGCAAAGTCAAAGTTCAACCCCCGGTCGGAAGGGCAAGGATAACCTGTAAAGAGAAGTAAGAAATTAGATCAGTACTCTTAATCCAAATTTAAGCTAAAAATTCCTTACTGGGATTCTTGAGGCGGATGTCGGTCGGAACATCGATCTCCGTCCCATCCGGATACCCGGTCTTCCACGCCCCACCGATGAAAAATCACTTCCTCCGATCGTTCCGACCTTTGCTCGGTAGGCCGGTCACCAACTTCTATCCTTTGGTTTGAATGTAGACCTCACCGGTCCCACTCTTTTCACTCTGGATTCGGTAGAGATATGTCATTTCCCCAGGGGTCGGCATCCGGTAGAGCCGATTCTTGCCAAACAAGACCATGACGCTCACGATGATCATCCATGTATTCGGGAGCAGCTGGATGGGCGCCTGGTTCCAATAGTTCAACAGGTACGAGACGGTCGGATGGAGCAGAAAACGAAGTCCAACCTCCATCATATCTTGGGTCACGGCCACCATCCCGGAGGAGGCTGGTCCGCCCGTTCATTCGGTTCGGGGGCATAGAGTTGGACGTCGAAGGGGATCTCCCAGTCGGCCCGGGCATCATCAAGAAAATGCTGGGTCATTTTACTCTGAATCTGTCCAATGGTCCACCTGCGGGACTCCTCCAGGTCGGCTATCCGGATGGTGGCCCGATCACGAACGGTCGGCCCCCGCGGGAAATGCTCCAAATACTCCTCAAAGTCGAAAGAAAGAGATTCGACCTCGTCTTTCATCTCCACAAACTCCGAACACAGACGAAAGACCTTTCTGACCTGTTCCCGCCGATCCTGGCTAACGCTCCGACCAGCTACAGCCGGCCTCTCGGCCTCTTCAGTCTCCGATCCCGAGGCCTCATTCGCCATCCCGAGCCTTTGCTTTATTTGTTCAGCCGCGAGATTTTGGAGCAACAAGTTGGTCCCCAGATCATCGCCTTCGCCGCGGCCGCTTTCCTCTTCATCTTCCTCCAAGAGGTCATCCAGTGGATCCCTATCCTCCACAGGCCGGGTCGCCTCCTCGTTCTGGGATCTTTCCGTAGCCAAAGGAACCCCCTCCCGGGCACTTTCACCCAACAGTGATCGTCCCGGGCGCGGGAATAGGGCATCCAAACCGTCTTGTGAGCCCAAATCGAGCCCACTAGACGAGAAGGAGAGGCTCTACTCCCTCCACGAGAACTTCCTCCCTCTTCGAATAAACGGCGATTGGCTCCGCCACCACTCGAGGAGGCGCCACCCCTTTGCCCAGGCGGAGGACCGGCCCATCGTCGCACCATTATATAAAAAAGAAGCTTCAGTTAAGAAAATTTGAAAATTACCTTCTCAAAACCACCAGTCGCCGCCGTTAGAAGCTTGTCGCCGCCGTGAGAAGTTCGCCGGAAATCACCAAAGAACAGCTCCAAATCGCAAAAGAGTAAAAACCTTTGGGAAGTAGAATGACTCCCCTATTTATAGGGAATGGGGGAGGGCCTAATTCGAAATAAAATCCTAGGTTTAGGGACCTAGGTGCAAGAATTTGAAGAGACGGTTTCGGCGTCAGACACCTCGTATATTGCACGCATTAAATGCGCGAGATTCGAGGAGATCAAATCATGTCACACACATCAGCCTTTAATGCGCGTAATCCGAGGCATCACCTGGAGTCATGCGCACCTTTTTAGGCAAAACAGTACAACGCACGTCCTTCCAGTCGTCACGAAGCCGTCGGCCGACCATCGACCACCCCGGGCAGACCCAGACCGGCACCTGTAAAAGACGGCAAACGACCACCTCGCACCTCATCAACGTTGAGAGACGAGCTGGGGGGCAATTATTGTTACCGTTTCGGACCACATGTCGGATCCGGCCGGAAGCAAGCCGGAAAAGGCATAGGGACGCCCAGGAGATGGGACCGACCTGGCCGGTCTATAACCGACCTCAGCGGGCTCCGACCACGAGTTTCCGACCTCAAAAACTCGGCCGGAAGCCTACTTGGGGCGCCCGTCAATGTTTACCGCAGCCACAGTGAAGTCCGGCCGTGGCTGGACCGGCTCGACCACGACCAGTGAAGACCAGCGGAGGCCGCCCGGACGCGACCAACCGGCTGAAAGAATCTCCGACCTTACTTTCCACCCGGAGGCCGACCTCCGATCACTTAATGCCCCCGGCCGGCAAGGGAGATCTGGAGCACGTGATAGAATCAAGCGAGATCCTCCCCCAAGAGGGAAAAAGGCCGCCTCCGTACTCAGAGACTCAGAGAATATTCCATCCAAATGAGGAAATGTGCCAGAGAATTGTCCTTTTTGGACACGCGTCAACACCTTAGTGGCCGGCCGCCTGCAGACTCTGGCACTCCAGTGCCCGCGCGTCCTCAGAGGCAGGAGGCATTTAATGCACCTGTCCCCCGCGAGGCCGGAAATGACCAAAATACCCCTGTAGTGAGAAAACTATAAATACTCCAACATTTGTAATGTAAAAGAGGTTCAATCTCTCTCAGTATAATCAATACACATACTCATTCAAGTCCAGGGACTAACAACCCCTGGCATTTCTTGGTGTTCTTAGTGTTCTTATGCATTTATTGCCTTTCTTCACTCAAGCATTCAATTTAGCATTTAAGAACCCAATCGTTTGATGTTTTTACCAAAGCCCTTATAAATAGCCATTTAATCCCAGCAACATATATTTGGTAAACAACAGAGTCGGCCGTGATTTCCTGTCCCTGGTATTGGGACTTGAAGAGATCTTCTGATAGCGCCCAAATCTCCCCAACGCCGGTCAAGACCTGATGCCTGACCGTCTCGGCCTCCTTGACGACGTGTGACTCATTCTACTGGATCTCTTCCTCGTCTTAGGTTGTAGTCTTATTGAGCCCGGTCGTTCGTGCGCCGAGGCTGGGTATCTTCTGGGCCAAACGTAAACCTGACGTTATTCATGACGGAGACGAGATCGAACGGACGAGTACGAAAGTCGAGATGGGGGTTACTCTTATCTCCTTCTCTTGATGAATTCGCATGATGTTCCTCTACTCGTCCTCGTCCTAAAGGATTTATTCGTCACACAACAGTTCCCACCATAGATTTTACAAGTTTATCAAATTTTAGATAAAACGGACAAAATTCACCCCATTTGTAATTGTATATGATAATTATATAATTTTGATTTGATTATATTACTCCTCTTTTCAATGATTATACTTGATTGAGACAAAACCATTTTTATTTTATTTTTTTTGCAATTAACCTATTTTAATAAGCAAAATACTTCTAGTTTTTAGTGAAGTCAAATTGAAAAAAAAAAAAGAAGGCTTAATTTCGAGAGAGAAATAAATAAAGGGTCCGGCTAAATACACCTCCAATATTGGGGCATACACCTATATATAATATGAACTACCTATTATACCCCTTTCACACAAAATATATTTAAACTTTAAATACACACTCCACACTATAAAAAAATAATATTTTAACACCAAATTTTTTTCAAACAAGCTCTTCAATGGTGCCACGACGTCCTCTACAATCAAAAATCTATAAATAAAAAACACACAAATCTACTTGAACAACAAAAAATCCAAAAAAAATAAAAAATGAAAATAAATCTAAAGAATTTTTGTAGATATCAAATTCGAAAATTGTTGTTCCCTTCAATCACAAGGGTCGAATAACCTCTACCTGTTCAATTAAGATGACCGATTACCCATTCATTTTTTTAACCTGGTTGATCGAACTTCAAAATAAAAAAAACACATGCTTTGTATTGATATAATAAATAGAAAACCAATGGACACAAATTTTTGTGAAATATTATCATCGTCCGTTCCATTAGAAATATAAAAAAATAAACAAAAAAGAAAAGTAAGTATTATGATCATTTCTAAAATAAACTGGAGAAGATTGTGCAAAAATCTTAAACTTGCATCAACTCTTTGTCAACTTCAATATTATATGAATCTAAGCTCAATCTGACTTGACTGAAAACAATTAGATGAACAATTGTTAATTTGGACTGGACAGTCTTATTCATGGTCTCAAAATGTCAAACAATAAAGTACAAAATCAACATCCCCTTTTATGTTATTTAATTAAAAATGGGCCAATGAGAGAGCATTAATTATTCATTAACAGGCTACCTACCCAAAACTCACAAATTCATGGGGACAGCCTTTAGAGGAATAGCCTTCTGTAAAGTAAGCCCAAACTTCTCATCCATGTCTAAATCTTCTAGTTTAGCCCCTTCATCAAGTTTCCACTCAAAGTTGCCCACAAATGTTGCAAGCATGAGATGCACCATTCTGTATGCCAACGGCAGTCCAGGACAAATTCTCCGCCCTGCTCCAAACGGGATGAGTTCAAAATCTTTACCTCTAAAGTCCGTCCGATCATATTCACCCGCTAAGAATCTCTCTGGCAAGAACGAATCGGCTTTCGTCCAGGTGTCGGGATCTCTGCCGCTCGCCCACACGTTAATCAAAATTTGGGTGTTTCTAGGTACCACATAACCGTTTATTTCCATGTCGGATTCAGGCTTGTGAGGTACTAACAACGGGGCGGCTGGATGAAGCCTGAATGTTTCTTTCACAACTGCTTGCAAATATGGGAGGCTTGGGATGTCTGATTCTTCAACTCGTCCTTTTTGTTGGATGACATCTTTGATTTCGTCTCTTACTCGTGACATTTTATCTGGGGTGCGGAGTAGTTCTGCCATTGCCCATTCTACCGTGCTTGAAGTTGTGTCTGTCCCAGCTACGAACAGATCCTAAACAATAGATATCAAATTAATTACTTAATAAAATCAAGATAAAAATTATGACAATTTTTTAAGAAAAAAAATGGCTAATTTTATATTAATTCACGACCTTAGAACTCAATATCAATTTTATCACAACCTTTAAAATTTTTGTGTAAATTCACTACCTCTTTAATTGTTTTAATTTGGTACACATTTTAGAATTATATGGAGTATAATTTTTTCAATCCATGAATAAAAAATTTCCTACCAAGAATTAAGTCACCTCACTCATCAATAAAATTATGTTGAAAACGTAAATGGTGTATTATATTGAAATAATTTAAAGAGTTGATGGATTTACATAAAAAAATATTAAATGTAGCGATTAAATTGAAATTGAGCAAAAGGTGGTGAATTTATATAGAATTAAAAAAAAAAAAACCCATGTAAAAGTGCATCAACTTACCAGAAGCAAATGGTTGATTTCATCTCTACTCAATTCAGCTTCATCCCTTTGGTTTATATCAATCAGGGCTTCCAACAGATCATTAGTCTTACCCCTGGATTTCAATTTTTCATCAATTATCCCATCAAAAATTGCAAACAATTTGTCAAAATGAATCTTCAACCGCTTCGAAATCCCCTGAGGATCAACGGATTCCAAAATGGGAAAATAATCGGCCAAATTGGGGGCGCCAATGTTAGTCATCACCCCACACATCACATCTTTCATCTCCTGCAAAGAATCCTCCGAATCAAACTTCCCAAATTCCACCGAGAAAAGGGTGGCCGACATCAAATTCAACGACGTCGTAAATGCAGCCGTTCCTACATCCACGGCCCGGCCCGTTTCGGAACATTCTCTCACATAGTCGCTAAGCTTCCGCAGCTTCTCCGTCCTCAAACCCTGGCTGGCATCCAGCCTGGGAACCGAAAACATTTGCTCTTTCATTATTTTCCTCAGCTTTCGCCATTGGTTCTCGACAGGGAGCCATACGACCGAGAATTTATCGTGTTCGACGAATCTGATGCAGCTGGGAACGCTTCTACTAGAGAAGTCGATGTCGTGCTTTTGAAGCACGATTTTCGCGATTTCTGGGGAAGAGACGACTATAGTTGTTCTGCTTCCTAGCTTAAGCGACATTAACGGCCCGTATGAACGGGATAATTTTGCGAGTGATTGATGGGGTTTGGTACCTAGTTCGAAAATGTTGCCAATGATTGGGATTTGGTACGGGCCCGGAGGGAGCTTGGATAATCTTCGGGCCCTAAAACAAATTGATGTTAGGGTTATAGTGAATATGGTAATGATAACAAGTAGAAATGTTGGAAAATCCATCATGATTTTGAAGTTTTGACTTCTTTAATTGAGATCGTCTCATATATTTGTTTCCTTCGTTCTTATCTGAGTGTTTGAAAAACTACATGCGTGTCCACTTAGGGTTCTAATCAGAATAAAATATTACAACTTTCTTATCATCAAAACTACTATGCACGTGGAACAAGTTAGCTCTCTCAATAAAATAGAGTAACATTAAATTTGTGACTAAGTTCGAGGTTCTATTTTATTCTTATTAGAATAGCACGGCTCTTTATTTCAGCTATTTATGGATGAGTTGAAATTTAGTCACATCTATTTAAGGTTGGGGGAAAATAAAAGATACAAAAGAAGTGTTGGATCACGGAGAATGAACGACTGCTTCACTGTCATCCATTACGATGATTACCTATAAAGCAGAAATCAAGTTCGATGGATTTTATATAGGGTTACACACTAATTTTGGGTATATATATATTCCTCTAATGCATTGTATTTTGTACCACATAATTTAGTTATTCTCCTGGTTTAGTAATACCTCATATATACTAAATTATTAACGATCTGAGTCAACAATCATGTACACCTCTAAGTCTTAATCGTTGTTATTCCTCCATAATTGCAGATATATTTCTAACAAGAATTTTATGATTTTTATCCATTTAATATATACAATAATTCAAGTGAAATAATCTCACAAATATATTTTATCAGATAGTCATGCAGATTTTATTCAATATTCAATATGAATCTAAAATATTGTGGTCATTTATGTTAATGATGTAAAAGATGATATTGATGTGATATTGAAATATTGTTCCTCACTCTTTTACCCTTTCAGAAGTTTGGAACCGTAAATAAGAAAAAGATAAAGATTAATTGGTTTTAAATTCTATTATCTTTTAGAGAACCGAGATGGCAAATAATTAACTCTATCATCAATCATTATAGATATACATGTTCACTTATCTTTTTGTAATGAATTGAATTGGAAATAAAAAACAATATCTACAACCATACCTAATTATATTATTTTCCATGGTATATGTCAACATCTTCAACAGTCAAGTTTGGCTGCTACGTACCTGCAAATGGATTAAATTGTCAGATGACAAAATGTTATTGATAACCTTCTCCTCGCCCAATGTATTTGTGGTCCGAAAGGTTTTTGAATTAGTGACGGTCTTATCTTTGACTTGGGTATATGTTTAAAAGTATTAATTATTTATTAAAAAATATTAATTTAATAGCAATACGGTTAATTTAATAAAACTAATTGAAATTATTTTAAATTACACAGTAAATTGATTTAAACAAACTTAATATTTGCTTGATTCGAATATGTAAGTTTTTTCATGGTGTGAATAAATAAAGAGTGATGAATAATCAATTGACAAATTGTAAAGTTTGTGTTGACTAAACTCCAAAAATTGAAAGCATTGTGGAAACCGTCACCTAAGAAAAATATAGTCTAGATAAATAAGTAGAAACTAGCAACTAAATCCAATTCATTATTTTCAACCTTTTGTCCATTTCTGATCAGCCTAATATTGAGAGTGTAATATAAAAGAAATATTTGATTATCTCAATATTAATTACAATTATAATATTAATTTACTAATTTATTAACATACTTTTATCAATTGTTACATATTTTTCTTCAAAAACGTACTCTCTCCGTATTTTATATCAGCTAGGATTTTTATAACATACATTTAATAAGATATATTAATAATCATATAGTTTAATCTTGAATATTATTAAATAATTTTATAACTTTTTATAACAAATATATGACTTGTATAAGTTAAAAAATTTATAGTCTGTTTTAAAATTCGCGTATTCTGGAAATATGCACCAGTAAATTATGATGTAAGCAACATCGTCTTCACTGAAGATGAAGAGCATATTAATAAAAAAAATTATAAATAAAACCAAAATAAAATGAGAGTCAACCCCAACCTAGATAAAGGTAGGGAAAAATATTTTTTTAGGCATGTTACTATGACGGTTGTGTTTTAAGGACAATATATTTTTGGGCTTGTAAAAGTAGGATTATATATCTTCGTGTTTATGAAAGTAGGACAATATATTTTCGAGCTTGTAAAAGTTGGAAAATGTTTTTTACAAGCTTGTAAAAATAGGACGATATACAATCGAGCCCGAATTAGAAGCCCAAAATACACCCCTCACGGGCTCAATTGTCCTACATTTACAAAGTTTTGAAACATATTGTCCTACTTTTACAATTGAAAAAGTTATTGTTCTACTTTTGTAAGCTCAAAAATATATTGTCTTTCTTTTACATGCTCCAAAAACATATTGTCATACTTTTACAAGCTCGAAAACATATGTCCTTATAACACAACTACTCCTAAGTTACGGGCCTAAAAAACTATTTTTCCTGATAAAGGTATAAAACAAAGACAAGGAAAAAGCACCAAATGAAAAGGCCCAGAAGAATATTTTTTTTTAAGAAAAAAAATTATGTACTAAAACAAGAGTACCAATTATCGAAAAGGTCATTTACAAACTGCAGAGACTCGACCCAACGATGATAACTCTCAAATAAACGAGAAGTCCTAGTGAATTAATGTGCCACAAGATTGGCATTATATTAATAAGAAGAAGGACTTTCACTCAAAATCTCGTTGCTTCTACCTATAAAATCTCTGAATGAAGATACATTGACGTCAACGGCCTTCAAAGCTTCAGAAACTCTCTTGGCATTTGTCTTCACAATCATATGATCAAATCCTAATCTCTTTGCCCATGAAAATGCTTCACCTAAACTCCAAGTTTCACCTTCTTCCACCTTCATAAGACCAAAAGAAACTGTCGATCTTCATCTCGAACCACCATTCCTACACCTGTTTTCCAAGTGTCTGAGAAAAATCTCGCATCTACAATTACTTTAACGGATGTGAATCGTTAATGCCACTTATTGCACCTCACTTCATTTTTTACCTTTTGTTTTGATAGATTAACACTTTTCCACTCATCAACGTACAACCCTATTCATGTAAAATCCAATTAAAGAGAAAAAATTGATAGAAAAAAAGAGTACCAAATTCTAAGAAAAAGCCCAAAAAATTCATCCAGGAGGAAAAAACTAATGCATTGGGCACAAGAGGCCCAATACACTTGCAATGAAATGTTTAGAGGTATTATGTTCACAACTTGAAATAAATTTCTAAAAAGTGTATACATACATACATACATATATATATATATATATGGATGTGCGTATGTATATGTGTGTCTATAATTTAGGGTAGATGTATTTTTAGTCCTCTAACTTACACCTATTTTTAATTTTAGTCCTTTCACTTTTTTTAATTTTAAATTCTGTTCCTAAATTTTACCAAATTCAACATTTTACCCTCTAACACGATTCTTCTCTCAAAAGTCCGGTTACACCCATGAGCTGAAATTCTACAAAAATTTTGGGATACCCCATTTGCTCACAAACCTTAACTCTACAAACCAATCCCAATTCAAGCTGTCACAAAACAAACAAATCAATGCCAAGAAGCTTACACGTTAAACTAGTTTAAAGAGTCAAATATTTGAATTTGGAAAAGTTAAGTGATGAAGTTCAAAGTTATAAATTTAGAGGACTAAAAATCAATGTATAACTTAGAGGACAAAATAATAATACTAAAAACTTTTGTCGGGATTATTACTCCCTCCGATTCATTTTTTTTTCCACTTTCAAAGTTGCACGAGTTTTAATAAATGAGTTGTTTATTAGTATTTGTGGGTATAAAGTTGTTTTTGTGGATATAAATTAAGGGTAAAAGGGTCCTTCCAACTTTTTAAGGGGTAAAGTTAAAATGATATGTGTACTTTTTTGCCATTTTGGGAAAGAGATTGAGAAAGTGGAAAACAAAAAAAACTTCCTTTTATGGTAATACGGACAATAAAAAATGAATCGGAGGGAGTATTTTTTTTGTCCCTAAGTACAACCACTTTTTTTAATTGTTACCATAACTTTTACGATTTGATTTCAGTCCATTAACTTTGTATTTATTTTTATTTTTTTGTACATTGACTGGCTAGTGCAAGTGACAAAGGCAGTCAAGGGATGAGAATTTAAAATAAAAAATTAAGGGACTAAAATAAAAATAAAATCACTATCACGTCTGTAGTTACCGACTGGATTACCTGCACCAGCCGGCCAAGGGAAATTTAAAAGAAGAGTGGGTATTTTATGAAAACATTTCATAATAAGTTTAACATGAAATAGTTTTAGAGTATCATTAATCTCATCAGGAGTATCATTAAACCTGACAGGGGTATCATTAGTCTGTGTTCAAAAAATTTAAAACAATTTTATTGAACTCAGACTAATGATACCCCTTGTGAGATTAATGATACTCCCGATGAAATTAATGATACTTTAAAATATTTTTATGATAAGCTTATCATGAACTATTTTCATATAATACTTTGCCTTAAAAGAATACAAAGTTAGAGGATGATGTGGCATGAATTTTGGATAAATATGATAACACGTGACCATGAGTGCCAGAATGTTGACACATGGAGAACTGCTCGAGAGAGCGATCGTGACCCTCGAGCACCTTGAAGAGTAGTGTTTTAGTTATGTTTGAATCCTTCATTTATCAATGAAGATATTAGTGGATATCACCTAATTGCTTGGTGGATAAGTTATGATATGTTCTTGATCTGGAATATTCTAAGTTTGTTGAAGAATTCCCTACTTTTAAGGAGAAGAGAAAGATCTAGGCGGATGAGATACTTAAGGAGGATATCCTATATTTTCGGGGATATCCCAACTGGAATTGACATTTATCCTTTAAGGATGATATGAGTAGGAAAACGTGGGAAGACACTTGGAAATCCAAAAAGTTGGGATTTTCATAGGATTGAGGGAGATTGGACATGGAAAGAGTTGGTCAGCTGAGTGGAGCATTTTTTAGCAGATAGGTGGTTCCCCCAAGTGTTTGTGTGTATATATATCTTATTCTTGTTCATTTTAACACACCACGATAGGGATTTAAACCAAATTCATCCTCTATCTTTTCACCTTTATCTAAATGGTCTTCTATCTATTTGCTTTATCAATTTAATCCTGTATTTGTTCAAGTTTCGCCAAAATGGTCCTAATTTGGTGAAAAATGGCCCTTTTCAAGTTTTTCTTTTATTTGGCAAAGATTGTCACTTGGCGTGCGACATTTAAAAAAATCACATCGTTGGCTTTCCCCAAAAAACTAGTGCACATGACTAAAAATGTGGTATTTTATGTTTTTCTGCATTCAATTAGCTAGGACCTAATTGGAGAAATGTGAATTGATACGGGACTGAATTAGTAAAGAAAATAAATAGAGGACCGAATCGGTGAGGTCTTGTACACTTTTTATGCCAATTAGGATCATTTTGGCAGAACTTTAATAGATATTGAACTAAATTGATAAAATAAATAAATAGAGTACCATTTTGATAAAGGTGAAAAGATAGAGGACGAATTTGGTTTAAATCCCCACCACGATAACTACACACAAAAATACTTAGAATTCATTGAGTTCATCTAAATTCACTGATTTGATCTTTGCATGAAAACTCCTGAGAGGATAGGGAGTTAGGTGCTAAGATATAGAACCATGAGAAAGAGATTTACAAAATTAAGCTTTCTTTCTTATAGGGTATTCATATTTTTCGGTAACCTGACTTGTGTGTCGGATTGTCTAAGCAAGTACCTCTAGGTGCTGAAGAGGACACTGATCCAGTTGATCGAGTTGCTCATGAGATCGTGGTTTTTAGTGAAGTTTGAGGATTTGTTCACGAACTTCATGTTAGATGTTCAATTCTTGTTGGTATATTTGTTCGGTACAAATCAGAGGACTAAAATCAAAACGTGAAAGTTATACTGACTATGGGGCGCTTGGTTAGCAATTCTTCAATGGTAATGGGAATGCAATTTTTTTCCCATCTATGCCCTCATAAGAAAAATGATATGATTAGGGGAAGAAGTGTTCCAATGGTGACACCATTGCTAGTGTCATGCCCCAATTTTGGAATAGAAGTTGACAACAAATGGTTGTTGATGAAGGAATAGGGGAGTGATTGAGGAGGATGATTGTAGGAAGAGAATATGGTAATCAAAATGGAGTAGTGATTACCTTATTTAGGTGGAGAGATAGTGATTTTGTTCTCATGAACCATGCTAATTACACTAATTTTCAATCTCATTCCCATTACCATTGAAGAGTTGTTAACCAAGCGTCCCCTAAATTCATTTTTTTTTATCATATAATTAAACTTACATGATCAATTTTAAAAAGGTGAAAACGAAATTGGTAAACTATAGGATCAGTTTCAAAAAAGAAAAGGTGATGTTGTGACCATTGTGTTACCGGCAATAGGAGGTCACCGGATGCAAAAATTGAATATGGTAAACTTACAGGACCAATTTCAAAAACATGAAAATCGTTTGGGCCAACTAAAAATTATATTACTGACCTAAAAAATTATATATATAATCACTGTAATAATATAGTGTATCATTTCAATTCAAGAAAGCCGAACCATTATAAATTATTAAGGATCTAACTATGTAAAATGAAGAATATTCAATATCAAAGGATGCCCTATAGCCATTTAAATCCATCCTTTGTTGGGTTAAAATCACAAATAATTGAATGCGCACACGTACAACGAAATTAAAGGATTGAAGCTAAATTGCACAGATGATTTTACATGGTTCGATCTCAAAAGATCTACGTTCACGGGGAGGATCAAAACACTTTATTAATGCAACTTGCAACTCCAACGATTATAGAATCACACTCAATTTAGATGCTCTCTTCACCAAGTGATGAATTTCACTCAAGAACCCTAATCCCTAAATTGAACTGCTCTCGTCGAATTGATGGATGAAAAATGTATGTAAACTCACACACAAGCTTTGTAGATATGTGCCCTATATATATTTGAGTTGTCTTGAGTTGGTTTTGAATTCCCAGCTTCGAATTTGCCAACTCCCTTAACAGATTAACGACTATTCTGTTTTGGAATAACTGTCAATATTAGATACATTCCTCAAATTGATATCTGCACACGTTTGATACTCTACAGGCACAACTATCAAACTCTGCATCTAATATCTGCAGCCATCAAACTCTGCATCTGTAGACTTTGCATTATGCATTCGTTAAACTCTACATCTGTTAACAAATCATGCAGCTTCTTCAACATCACCAATCTCTACAGTTCCCGTGAGCCAAACTCTACAGTTTTTGCTCTACAGCCAACTCTACAGTTTATCAAACCAATTCCAATGGACAAATGCAGTGATTTCTTACTTCACAATCTTCCTCCTCAGTGCATATTGTCCATCACTTCCTCCCAACCTCATGTCCAAATCAATGAACATCACATGTCACTAAGTTCATTAAGCTCATACAATGAGTAAACATTGAGCTAGAAAGAACTATAGTGAACATTTCTGCTGCATTCTCTTCAGTTGCAACTTTCTTGACAATCACAGTTCCTTTTTCAACCATGTCTCTAACAAAATGTAGCCTAACATCAATATGTTTTGACCTCTCATGAAAAACTTGATGCTTAGCAAGATGAATGACACTTTGATTATCACAAAATACCTCAACACTGTCCTGAATGATGCCAAAATCATTCAGTATGCCTCTCAGCCATATTGCTTCCTTGATTTCTTCAGTCAATGCAATATACTCTGCCTCAATTGTAGATAAAACTACTACTGATTGTTGTACTGCTCTCCACACTACTGTTGTTCCATATAGTGTAAAAACATACCCTGAAATTGACCTTCTTGTGTCAATGTTCCCTGCAAAGTCTGAGTCAGCATACCTATCAAGTGGATTTCCTCCTACCTTTGATTTTCTGAACATCAATCCAGTATTGAGTGATCCTCTCAAGTATCTAAAAGCCCACTTCAATGCTTCTCAGTGGCTCTTACCAGGATCTGCCATAAATATGCTCACCACAGATATTCCATGAGATAAATCAGGCCTACTACATATAATGACATACATGATACTGCCAACACCACTAGCATATGGTATCTTAGCCATTTCCCTTCTGTCATCATTGGTCCTTGGTGATTGAGTCACTGAAAGTCTAAATTGTTGTCCCAAAGGCACAGTTACAGCTCTGGCCTCATGATATTAAACCTATTGAGAACTTTGGTTATATAATTTTTCTGAGATAAGAACAAAGTTCCAGCTGCACCATCTCTATAAATATCCATTCCCAAAATCCTCTTTGCATCTCCTAGATCCTTCATCTCAAAATTGAAACTCAGTTTTCCTTTCAGTATATCAATCATTTTCATGCTCTTACTAGGAATGAGCATGTCATCTACATAAATCAACAGATATGAAATCACATGATTCCCATGTTTCTCAAAGTAAACACAGTTATCATATCTGCATCTCTTAAGACCAATCTCATTCATGAAACTGTTAAATTTCTTGTTCCACTGTCTTGAACTTTGTTTAAGTCCATATAGAGACTTTCTCAAGTAACACACCTTGTCTTCATTTCCTGAAAGTACAAAACCTTCAGGCTGTCTCATGTAGATATCTTCCACCAAATCTCCATTCAGAAATGCAGTCTTGACATCTAATTGCTGCAATTCGAGATCATCTTGGCCACCTTTGCAAGTAACAATCTAATGGAACAATGCTTAACAATTGGAGAGAAAACTTCATTAAAATCAATACCTTCCTTCTGAGTGAAACCTCTTGCTACCAACCTTGCTTTGTATCTTATCTGCTCAGTTTTAGCACATTCAATTTTCTTCTTGAATACTTATTTACAACTGATAATCTTTTTTCCCTTTGGTTTATCCATGAGTTTCCAGGTTTCATTCTTCTCAAGTGATTGTAGTTCCTCCATCATTGCCATCATCCACTGATCCTTCTCCTTGCTTGCAATAGCTTCCTTAAAGCTCTGTGGTTCATGGTACTCTATTTCTTCAGCAACTACCAATGCATATGAGACCATAGCAACATATCCAAACCTATTTGGTGGATGTATCTGCCTCCTGACTCTGTCTCTTGTGAGACTATAGTTCCTGAGATCATGATCTTCAGTAACATCTTCCTCTTGATCTTCTTCAGAATCTGAGACTTGCTCATTTTCCTCTTGATCTTCTTCATCAGGTTGTGCTTGATCTGTGCCAGCCTCATCTAACTCAACTGATGTAGTGACAGTGGTTATGTCTCCATCCAAATCCTGAGCATCCCTTTTGTGCTCATAACCCATCACATCTTCATTGAAAATTACATCCCTGCTAACAAGACATCTCTTATGTCCTTGTTCTAAGAACCATAGTTTGTAACCTTTAACTCCCTTAGGATAACCAATGAAGATGCATCTCAAAGCTCTAGGCTCCAACTTATCTTGCTTGATATGCACAAAAGTTTGGCAACCAAACACCTTGAGATCTGAGTAGTTGGACAACTTTCCATACCAGACTTCATCTGGAGTCTTGATGATGGTGTCTTGTTTATTATGAAACAAGTTGTGCTTACTGCCTCTCCCCAAAATGTCTTTGGAAACTTTGCATCTGATAGCATGCATCTCACTCTTTCAAGTATGGCCTTGTTCATTCTTTCTATATGACCATTTTGCTATGGATTTGATGGTGTTGTTTTGTGCCTTGTGATTCCCCTCTGTCTACAGTAATCATTGAACTCCTCTGAAAGATACTCAAGTCCATTATCAGTTCTAAGGTGTTTTATCTTCTTTCACCTTTGATTTTCTTGTTTGATAACCCATTCTTTGAACTTTTGAAAGACTTCATTCTTGTGTTTCATGATGTACACCCAGACTTTCCTACTGAAATCATCAATCAAGGTCATAAAATGTCTGCCACCTCCATGGGTTTGAACTCTAGCTGGCCCCCATACATCAGAATGGATGTAATTCAAAACATCCTGAGTCCCATGTATCCCTTTAGGATATAGGTGCTTCTTGGATTTCCCAAGTACACAGTGATCACAGAACTGCAGACTTACCTCAGTAGCAGTCCCAAACACCTTCCTCTTGGATAGTTTGTTCATCATTTTTTCACCTATATGGCTCAATCTCATGTGCCATAGTAGTGCCTACTTGGGATCCATGGAATAATCAATGGATCCAAATATAGAATTTCCCATCAATATATACAACCCATTTACTTTCTTTCCTGTCATTACCACCTTTCCATTCTTGGTAACCATCATAGAACCATTTTGAGTGTTGAACTCACATCCAGCAGCATTCAAAGATCCTAGAGATATTAATTTCCTCTTGAGATTTGGTACATACCTGACTTTTGTGATTTGAATATCATTGTCATTTATCATTCTGATCCTGATGGATCATATTCCTTCCACCTTACATGATTGATCATTCCCAAGCAATACATGTCCCCCATCTTTCTCCTTCAGGTCTTTAAACCAACTTTGATGTGGACACATGTGAAATGAACATCCAGAATCCAATACCCATTCATTCTTCATCTTTGACTCTGAGATTGTCAAGACTTCAGCACTTTCATATCAATCCTCAGCCACTGCCACATCAGCCTTTTGCTCATCCTTCTCATTCTTATTTGTTGGACAATTCTTCTTTAGATGCCCAACTTTATGGCATAAGAAACACTTTCTCTTTTCAACAAAACTGGTGGATGCCTTTGAATCATCCTTCTGATTCTGGAATCTCTTGAACTTGTTGCCCTTCTTCTTGTTCTTGAACTTGACATTCAAACTTTCTGCTTCATTCTAGGATTTCTTGTCATTTGCACCCCTGTCCCCATTCATCTGCAGAAACTTGGTTTTGATTGCAGCTTATATCTGATCAAAATATAATTGATCTTGTCTACCAAACAACAATGCGTCCTTGAAATGATCCAGTGACTTTGGTAATGAGCTAAGCAACATCAGTGCCGCCTTGTCATATTCCTCCATAATCACCCCCAGATCTTCAAGATCATCAATGCACTTGTTGAATTCACACAACTGCTCACTTAAATTCTTGTCATCCTTCATCTTGAAGGCAAGAAGTTTCTGCCTCATGAACAACTTATTCGAAACAGATTTAGTTTGATACAAGCTCTTTAGTTTGTTCATTACCTCGATGGCTGATTTTGCCTTGCAAACCTCTCTCAGGGGTTTATCACCAAGACACAAGATCATGGCACTATGAGCCCTCTCCAATACTTCTTCCTTTCAATTCAGGTTAGGCGCATTCGCTCATTGTTCATTCGTAAGGAAAGCATTCCCAAACCATGTTGCACCAATAGAGCCTTCACCTTGATCTTCCATAATTCAAAATTATTCTTCCCTGTGAACTTATCCACCTCTAACCTCAGCGTCATCATGCTTCACGTATTCCCACAGACAACGTCAATTTGTTGGGTTAAAATCATAAGTAATCGAATATGCACACGTATAACGCAATTTAAGGATTGAAGCTAACTTGCACAGATGATTTTACGTGGTTCGATCTCAAAAGATATACGTCCACGGGGAGGATCGAAACACTTTATTAATGCAACTTGCAACTCCAACGATTACAGAATCACACTCAATTTAGAAGCTCTCTTCACCAAGTGATGAATTTCACTCAAGAACTCTAATCCCTAAATTGAACTGCTCTCGTCGAATTGATGGATGAAAATTGTATGTAAACTCACACACAAGCTTTGTACATATGTGCCCTATATATATCTGAGGTGTCTTGAGTTTGTTGTGAATTCCCAGCTTCGAATTTGTCAACTCCCATAACAGATTAACGATTATTCTGTTTTGGAATAACTGTCAATATTAGATACACTCCTCAAGTTGATATCTGCACACGTTTGATACTCTACAGCTATCAAACTCTGCATCTAATATTTGCAGCCATCAAACTCTGCATCTGTAGACTTTGCATTATGCATTCGTTAAACTCTACATGTATTAACAAATCTTGTAGCTTCTTCAACATCACCAATCTCTACAGTTACCGTGAGCCAAACTCTACAGTTTTTGCTCTACAACCAACTCTACAGTTTATCAAACCAATTCCAATGGACAAATGCAGTGATGCTTACTTCACATGTACGCATTCCATCAAACAAGTACACCATGAAACAATTAATCATACTTCAATAGTACTACGAATCAATTAAAGTTCAAAATCACTTGAATTAAAATATTAAGAAGAGCAATACCCTCCTCAATTATGTTAGTTTTAACTTATTCATGGTCTCATAATATCAAACAGTCAAGCCCTACATCTTTAGTGGTCTGATAAATTTTTTTAAAAAAGTGCAGATAAAAACAAAATTTATAGTGATGCATAAGTGATTACAAAAAATTCGAGAGGGGGCTCAAAAGACGTTATTGATATCGCAATTTGTTGAATACAATACCCCTGCATGGATGCACACCTACATATAGGGAAAATACATTTTTTTGTTCTTAAACTTTAGTTGACTTTGATTTTCGTTATGTTACCTTTGGAATTTTAATTTCGTCCTATAACTTATAAAAAATTGTGTTTTTGTCCTATTATCTGTTACATCAAGTAACTTTTTTAAATCTGATGCGGCATCAATTTTATGTAAGTTATAGCTAGGATGGAGTCCAAAATGTCACGTCAGATTTACTTGGCATAATAGGTAACAACAAAAAAACACACATTTTATAAGTTATATGTTGAAATTAAAAAAACCAAAATTAACAGCACGAACATCAAAGTTAAAGGACAGCAAAATGCACTTTCCCCACACATATGTATATATACACATAATCACTAAGGTAGTGTTTACTTTGAATGTTAAAGCCCATTTACAGATTTAATAGGACTATATCAGATGTTTACTTTGTATGACTATGAACTCGGGTAAACTGCTCGACCCGGAACAAACTCCTCTAAAAACCACTTTTTCAATCCGTTCATTTTGCGCGGATTATTTTAAGCTCGCGATTTTTTTACTTTACATATTACGGCTCTGTCCTCAAATTGTCCTTTTCAAAGCGTCTAACCCTAGTATTTCCCCAATCACGTCTTTTGTTGGGGAGGGAAGGGGGAAGCGAGACGGCCGGCGAGGAAAGATTGACGACGAACTCAGAACCGCGACTAAGGCCGGAATCCATTTATGTGCTTCAAATTGAAAAATCCGGTCAGATTTTCAGAGGATTTTGTGTGCTTCGAATTGAAAAATTCAGTCGAAGTTTCAGAGGATTTTGTGTGCTTCGAATTAAAAAATCTGATCGGAAGTTCAGAGGATTTCTGTGCTTCGAATTGAAAAATCCGACTGTGTTGCTCATTTTGTATTATAAAAGCTTATTAGCAATTTCTTTCATTGAATTAAAAATGGTGTTGATGCAATTCCAACAATGGAGGTCCAAATTTGTCCTTGATGACTAGGCTTGGTTGGCATATGTTTGTCAGCGAAGATAATCGAAGACGGCCATGGATTAGGACTGGGACCTTTTCATCATATCCAAGGTCTTTTATTAGTTTTTAATTTAGTTTTTTTTAAATTTAGCATTAGTTTTTATCCTAACTAAAACCTAAAAAGTAAACATCAATTTAAAGTTAACTCTACATTTTATTCTACTCAAAGTAAACAACTGATAACTGGGTTAATTTAGTCATACCTACTAAATTAATTATATCTACACAATCCTTACTTACAAAGTAAACACAGCCTAAGAGGCCATCCAAACTCACAATTTTATTATGTATATATACACAATTTCACTAAGAGGCCATCCAAACTCACAATTTTATCGGGATAGCCTTGAGAGGAATGGCCTTTTGTAGAGTAAGCCCAAACTTCTCATCCATGTCTAATTCTTCAAGGTGTTCAAGTTTCCACCCAAAGTTGCCCACGAATGTTGCAAGCATGAGATGCACCATCTTGTACGCCAAGGGCAATCCAGGACAAATTCTCCTCCCTGCCCCAAACGGAATGAGTTCAAAATGTTTTCCTCTAAAGTCCGTCTGATCATATTTACCCGTCAAGAATCTCTCTGGCAAGAATGAGTCTGCCTTGGTCCAAATGTTGGGATCTCTTCCGCTCGCCCACACATTAGTCAGAATTTGGGCATTTTTAGGTATCAAGTAACCGTTTATTTCTACATCAAATTCAGCCTTGTGAGGTACTAAAAATGGGGCGGCTGGATGAAGCCTAAATGTTTCTTTCACAGCTGCTTGCAAATATGGGAGGTTTGGGATGTCTGATTCTTCAACTTGTCCTTTTTGTAGGATGACATCTTTGATTTCGTCTCGTACTCTTGACATTTTGTCTGGGCTGCGTAGTAGTTCTGTCATTGCCCATTCCACCGTGCTTGAAGTCGTGTCTGTACCCGCTACAAATAGATCCTAAACAATAGTAATCAAATATATTATTTACCAAAACCCCATGTCAACTTTAAGCAACTACTCTCTTCATTCCCAAAATTTGATCCTATTACTTTTTGCACGGTTATTAAGAAAATTGATATAATATGTAAAAAATAAGAATATTGTGTCACATCAAGTACAAAATAAATTATTTTAAAATGTTGTGTGTGTATGCTGAAAAATGTAGATAACGTTTATTATTTCCATTTTAGACAACATGACATTTTTTGGGGATGACCTAATAAGGTAACCTGGACCATTTTTCACGGAGGGAGAGAGTATATAATAAAAAACAAAATTAGATTGATCGAGGCAAAACTTTGACGACTTTTAAACCAAAAACAAACATGTAAAAAAGCATGAACTTACAAGAAGCAAATGCTTGATTTCATCTCTGCTCAATTCAGCTTCATCTCTTTGGTTTATATCAATTAGGGCATCTAACAAATCATTCGTCCGACCCCTGCATTTCAATTTTCCATCTATTATCTCATCAAAAACTGCAAACAGTTTGTCGTAATGAATCTTTAACTGCTTCGAAATCCCCTGAGGATCAACGGATTCCAAAATCGGAAAATAATCGGCCAAATTGGGGGCAGTGGTGTATGCCATCACACCACACACCACATCCTTCATCTCCTGCGATGAATCCGAACCGAACTGCGCAAATTCCACAGAGAAAAGGGTGCCCGATAACAGATTCAACACCGTCGTAAATGCAGCCGCCCCCACATCCACGGCCCGACCCGTTTCACAGCATTGGTCCACATAGTCACACAGCTTCAGCAGCTTCTCCGTCCTCAAACCCTGGCTAGCATCCAGCCTGGAAACTGAAAACATTTGCTCTTTAATTATTTTCCTCAGCTTTCTCCGTCCTCAAACCCTGGCTAGCATCCAGCCTGGAAACTGAAAACATTTGCTCTTTAATTATTTTCCTCAGCTTTCGCCATTGATTTTCCGCGGGGAGCCATGCTACGGAGAATTTGTCATGTTTAACGTATTTAATCGAGCTAGTAACACTTCTATTGGAGAAGTCGACGTCGTGCTTTTGAAGCACGATTCTCGCGATTTCGGGTGAGGAGACGACTATAGTTGTTCTGCTTCCAAGCTTAAGCGACATTAGTGTCCCGCATTTTCGGGATAATTTTGCGAGTGATTGATGGGGTTTGGGCCCGAGTTCGAGAATGTTGCCGATGATTGAGAACTGATACGGGCCTGGAGGGAGCTTGGATGATCTTCGGGCCCTGAAACATAGTGTTGGAAGAATAGTGAATATGGAAAAGATAATGACTATAAATGTTGGAAAATCCATCAAAATTAAGGTTTTTGATTTCTTAATTTGAGCACATGCTTCTCATATATTTATAATTGATACCGATGTGGCTTCATTTGTTCTCACCCATGATGTTCTTATCCGAGAGGCGAATATTGTGATCTCAATTATTCATATGTGGGTCTATGGTAATCTCCAACTTATAATTCTGTCCACATATGGTTTTAAGGTTATCTCGAACTTAAAATTCAACCTGCAGTTCTTTATAATAAAAAATGTATATCTCTATGAATACTATTATTATGAGTAGTTTTAGTGTGCACATGATATGCACTTAAATTTAAAAAAAAAAAAAATCAAACAAAAATCAATAATACCCCAATTGTAAAAAAATACAGTTCAGCGTGTTAGCTAGTGTGTGTTTTGAAAAAAAATCAAAATTAAAGTCAAAATTGATTTTGAAATCCAAGTGCATGTCATGCACATAAATGCATGCTAGAATTTGTGTATTATTTAACCATGAATTATAATTCGAAATTGTATTTCTTTTTTGTATAACAACAAATAAGATGTAAAACAAGAGTGTTCTCCATGGCTTTGATCCATCATGTAACGAGAAACATATTTTTTATTTTGTAAAAATAAATAAATTATATTAACAAAGAAATTGTTATTATATTGTCAATTAAATATTTAATGGTATTTATAAATATTCATAAGATATATATAATGTAGAGAGAGTGTTAGTGTACTTCAATTTATAAAAGTACCGTATTCAACATTTTATTCCAATAATTCATTGTAAAGTAGGTAATTATCCTACCCCACTCTAGAAGAGACAAAAGTTAATAAATTTACTTTCTTACAATTAAAACTTTGGTCATATCATCTACAACTAAATTTGGTCACATCTATTTAAGATGTAAAAAAATTCAAGTGAGCGCGCGTCCGACCACATGTTCACCATATACTAATGAATATAGGCAGCTGCTGCATATAGTGTTTCCGTTGGCAGTCTCTCGTACCTTCCTCTACCATAGAATTTCCTTCCTTCCAAATCTGCATATTGTTAAAAAAAAAAAAAAAAAAAAATTGCACAATAGATCTTAATTATCTAAAAATGATATTAATTTATTTGGTATTCAAATATTATTCCTCTCTATTTTACCATGTGTTAAATTAAAGTTTGGAACCGTAAATAGAGAGAAACTTAAAGATTAATATTTGGTTATAAATTATATACACATGTTCACTTATGTATTGTATTTAAAAATTAATTGAACTGAACAATATATATATATATATATATATATATATATATATATATATATATATATATATATATATCACATGTTCACCTGTCAAGCTATTTGGTTAATTATTTTACCAACTTTATTTTACAAGATAAAGTTTTGTGTAAATTAACAGTTTTGTCATGCAGTTGGTTTTCATTTTATGTGCATTTCTTAACAATATTAATTATTTTATTAAAAGGTGTTTAATTTGATATAATTTGTTGTTTTATTAAAATTATTAGTTGTTTTTACTATAAATACTAATTTCAAAATAGTTACACGGTAAAACTGATTTACACAAGACCACATCAAGTTCCAAACTGCAAACAATTTTGATTTTCAAACGATGTTGTGTGAGGCGTATTTAAATTGAATATATTTAATTCATTCATTTATTCCTTAAACTGGTATGCACTATATATATAATAAGGTTAATATTATAATGTATAGTCTCAATCGAAGGAAGCAAACCAGATAACCCATTATAAAATAAAGGTGAAAAGAAATTCTACATGTAAAATGAAAAATATTGAATATCGAAGAGTCCACTAGCCCTTTAAATCCATCCCTATACGTACGTATTCCATCAAACAATTACACTGTGAAACAATTAGAGAAAATACACAAAAGTGCCCAAAATTTAGGGGCACTTGATTTTTGCCCCCTTTTTTTCAAAAGATGTATTCTGTCCATTTTGGACCTAAATTGTCCACACTACCCTTACTCATTCATTTTCCATTTTCACAAAATAATTCTTATTTCACAAATTAACATTCTTGTTACCAAACACTCAAATTCAATATCCAAACACTCCCATTCTTACCTTCCATTTTCGTGAGTTAGCAGAGAAGCGGCTGGAGCAGAGAAAATAAATTGGGCGGCGGGCGTTGGTGGTGTTGGCCAAGGTTTCCGGCGAAATCATGCTTCTGTTTCGCTACTGTGGTCCAAATCGATTTACACAACACATTATTGCTTAAATCAAGACTTTGAGAATTGTCAATTTTCATTCAATCATATTACACCCTTCAAGAAATCAAACACCATTGTTTGGTTGGCCAAGGTGTCCAATTCAATTTACGTCAATAAGGTATGGAATCACTCCTTTGATCATTTATTTTGTATTGTGGTGTTATTGAAACATGAATTACTCAAAAAAATTCTCAAAAAAATTCATTCATGTAAATGCCCACCAAGTGTTTGACAAAAGTCTTAAATGAAAGAATATGATATGTTTGTGTGTTAAATTCACTCATTTGACCATTTATTTTGTATTGTGGTGATAAGGTATGGAATTACTCAAAGCATTTGTTAAGTAAAATTTCTTTCATGTAGATGTCCACCAAGTGTTTGACAAAAGTCCTAAATGAAAGAACATGATATATTTTTGTATTAAATTCACTTATTTGTCCATGTATTCTGTAGTATGGTGAGAATGAAACATGAATTTCTCTGAATGTTCAACTATGATATCTCTTTTGAGTGTGATGTTTATAAATTGAAGGGAATTTGTGCTAACGAAGCTTGCCAACCGCTTGCCAACTTATTGCCAATAATTTGCCAACTGCAACAGCACCTTTTGTGAAAGTTATGAATGCGTATGGTCTTATTTTTTGTTATTTTATTAGCTTATACTCTTACCCGCACCCTTTTGTCTAGTTCCCAGATGAGTGAACGAAGATTTTTGGTGATCCATTTTAACGGAAAATGGGATGGCACTTCTTACGTGGGTGGTATTTCTCGTGGTAAAGTTATCCACGATGAACATGTCAACCTATCAAGTCTTAGAAGTTTGGTTAATAGTGTTTTGAAAGATGCTAACACGAGTGCAAGTGATTATCAAATCGTTGAAGTTGCTAACGTTAAGGGAGATTCGGTTATTGTTAATATAGATACTAATGACGATGTCGAGTCACTATTTCGCACAACACATTCGCCTGTGATTTACGTGTCCCGTCTAGGTGCACAACCGGAAATAATTGAACCCTTCATTGATGGAGTTGTCGGTAGTTGTTCTTCTTTCACACAACCGGGGGGCTTTTTGAAGATGATGGATACATTCAATGCCTTGAAGGATGCCCATCTATTTAATGATCCTTCGCAAAACATTCCAGAATTGGGTGAAGACAGCCCCACATCCAATGATGATATTGGTATAGAAGTTGATCATTCTTCTGATGAGTCTTATGGTGATTATGAGTCCTTTGAGGATCCCACCGAAATTAATCCTGAAATTCTTCCCGAATGTGCTCGTCCATGGTCCATT
This sequence comes from Ballota nigra, assembly GCA_947034835.1. Lineage (NCBI taxonomy): Eukaryota > Viridiplantae > Streptophyta > Magnoliopsida > Lamiales > Lamiaceae > Ballota > Ballota nigra. The sequence continues at coordinate 100,087,197 of OX344724.1, read as the reverse complement.
CCGTGTATGCCTTCAATTTTACCTCCTCCTCCTGTGGATGTTCCAAATGTGAACTTCACTCCCGGGGTACTCAAGATAGACGACATATTTGTTAGCAAAGAAGAGATGTGTACTTCTGTTGGTTTTTACCATTTGACGAATAAAGTGGAGTACCGTGTAAGAAAATCGGATCCAGGCAGATGGGTTTTGAAGTGCAAGCATGCAAATTGTGAATTTTCATTCCGTGCAGGTGGAAAACATGGGTTTTGGAAGACAACAAAGTTGACCTCTCACACATGTGCTTTCGATCCAAATCGGAATGCACCACGGTCATTGCCCTCAAAAGTGGTTGGATCATTTTATGCCGCTAGACAGCAAGAGAAATCAACATCAATGACCCCTACCGATATTTTGGGAGATTTAAAATTAAATCATGGGATGAATTTGCAGTACAGTCAAGCGCTGAGGTCTGCACAACGGGCCATGAATATGATATATGGTGATCCTGAGGAGTCTTTCAACATGTTACCATCTTATTTGGATCAGCTTCTTACTGCAAACCCCGGGAGTCATATAAAGTTACACACTGATGATGAAGATAGATTCAAGTATTGTTTCTTTGCGCTTCGTGCATCAATTAACGGTTTCATGAATTATGGCAGACCTGTTATTGTTGTGGATGGGACTCATCTGAAGGGTAAATACAAGGGAGTAGTTTTTGTTGCGGTTACTCAGGATTCCAATAATCAAGTATTTCCACTTGCAACTGGCATAGGTGATGTGGAGAGTAATGAGTCGTGGACGTGGTTTTTTGATAGATTACGAGAAGCATATAGTTGTCCTGATGATTTGTTGATTGTTTCCGATCAACACAAAGGCATAATCCATGCCGTGGAGACCGTTTACCCTGAAGCAAAGCATGGATTTTGTTACTATCATATACAGAAGAAGTTTGCATCGTACGGCCGGCACATTATTCGTTCTTTCAAGAGCGCTGCATACACTTATCGAGAGTCGGAATACGACAGGTATGTTTATATCCAAATTTGTTTTGTTTCACATTTCTCATTATGTTGATCATCGCCATATGTACAATTAACAGAATAATGGATTCCATCGGACGTTTTGACAATGGCAATTTCAAGGATAGTTTAAGTAGTATAGGTCCCGAGCGATGGTCTCGAGTGCATTGTCCTGTTAGGCGGTACGAGTTCATGACCTCCAATGCCGCTGAGTCTTGGAACAAAACAATTTTATGGGCTCGTGACAAACCCATTGTGTATGTGTTGGAATGTGTTAGACAAATCATTCAACAATGGTTTCATACTCGATCAAGAGATGCCAAATCTTCACATGGGGATTTATCTACTGAAGTTACATCTAAATTGTCAAAGCTTACCAAGTTTTGTGATAAGTTTCGTGTTGAGTCATTGTCATTCGATAAGTATAAGGTACTTCACGGTGTTAAGAGCTACATAGTTGATTTGTCTGAACGTAGTTGTGAATGCTGTGAATTCCAGTCCCTAGGGATTCCTTGTCTTCATGCCCTTGCTGCAATTAGGTAAGAATGATAAATACCCCGAGAATGATTCAGTTTATCATGTTTTGTTATTCCAATATCCTTATTAATCCACTCTTTTTACTTTTAATTTGTCTATAGACACGCAAATTATGATGTAAAAAATTTTGTTGAGGAATGTTACACCTCTGTTCATTTGAAGAAAATGTGGGGTGGATCAGTCATGCCCGTACCTCATCCAAAAGAATGGGTTGTGCCTCCTCACATCAAATCCATTAATTGTCATTCTCCACCTTGTCCCCGACAAGCTGGACGCCCTAGGAAAAGCAGGAAGTGTTCACATTTCGAGGAAGGGTCTTCCTCAAGGCGTACAAATCAACAATGTTCACGATGCAAACAACCCAACCACAATCGAATAAATTGTGACGTTTACATTCCATCTGGAACTCCTGATGCAGAAGCATCCGATTTACCACAATCGAATAGGGACAATCTTCCTGGACGTCAACCACGCAGGTGTTCAATGTGTGGTGATCTCGGTCATACAAAGAGAAAATGTCCAAGACCTATTGATGTCTGAATTGTACGGTTGAGGTGTGGTGAGCTTGTAGTGATATTAGGATTATGAACTCTACTTATATTTTTATGGAAGTATTGTCCACCTTTGTGACGTGTATTACTGTTATTGTTGTAAACTTTAACTTTAGACGTGTATCTGTATTTCTGAAGCATCATGTATCGTATCGTAATGCATTAATATGTTGTAATATAATGTCCAAAATCGAATTTTATTTTTCTAACAGTATTTTAAACAAGAAAAGTATTGTTAGAAAAAATCTTAAACAAATTATATTAGAATAGAAGGAAATTCAAAGAAAGTGATAATAAACTCGACCAAAAAGAAGTTGACTCGGCCAAAAAGGAGTTATCTAAGCTAAATTCTAATTTTAAAACTGTAAAGACACTCACTCGACCAAAAAGGAGAAGACTCGGCCGAGTGATAACTCCTTGATCGAGTGGCGTGCCCACGGCCTAACTTGCTCGACCAAACTGGATTTTACTCGGTCGAGTGATAACTCCTCGATCGAGTGGTGTGCCCACGGCCTAAGTTGCTCGACCAGACTGGATTTCACTCGATCTAGTGATTAATCATCTGGTCGAGTATAATGCCCACTCGAGCAAAAAGTATATCACTCGGTCGAGTGATAATGTATCTGGTCGAGTGCTTTTGAATACATCGTAGTACGTGTCGTACTTTTTTTTAAAATAATAAACAAGACAAACACAACAGTGATGCTTTGAAAATAATAGGACATATTCTTGATTTCTTTTTTGTCACAAGCCATTTCATATCAATTCACAAGATTCACTAAATGCTCTAATTGATTCACGGGAGGGTTGGCATAGTGTTTGATAAATTGTTGGAATTACTTTTGTTAACTTTTATGGAGTTGGCAATAGTGTTTTTGTCGTCTTCTATCCCACCATAAGTAGGAGTACAGGTAACTTTATTCATTTTAAGGCCTACCTAAACTCCATTCTTTTATAGGTAAGATTCCTTTAAAATGGCCCACGAGGTGTCATTGACTAGTCTTGTTGATGCAAAATATTTTCAGGGTTTAGTGCACTGACCATTAGTTCTTACCCTACATGTGAAAAAATTAGTGATTTACTTTGCATATAATATGGTTTTTTTTTTTTTAAACATTGTGTCCTTTATTGACAATAGCGTGGTTGACAGATTGATTGGCAATAAATTGGAATACCTCTCGTTAGCTTTTAATGAGTTGGCATATGCTTATTTGTCATTTTGTACACCAAAATCACTATATTTTCAGATATGTTTTCAGTATTGATGACACAACCATATTCTTTACTTTTTTAGAATGAGAATCATTTAGTACTACTCATCCAATTAAAATACTCCACAATATTTAATTGAATTGTCTTGTTGATGCAACACTTTTTCAGGGCTATTAGCCTACTTGTGAATAAATTACTAATGTACCTTGGGTTCCCTTTCTCAATTTTTTTAAGCATGGTGTCATTTATTGTTGGGTGATGTTGGCAGACTGATTAGCAATAAGTTGGAATTCTTCAGGTTATCTGTGAATGAGTTGGCATATGTGTATTTGTCGTTTTATAATGTCCAAAATTAGTATATTTTCATAGTATCCTTTCAGTATTCATGGCACAACCATATTCTTTCCTTTTTTTAGCATGAGAATCATTTAGTGCTACTCATCCAATTAAAATACTCCACAATATTTAATTGAATTGTCTTGTTGATGCAACACTTTTTCAGGGCTATTAGCCTACTTGTGAATAAATTACTGATGTACCTTGGGTTCCCTTTCTCAATTTTTTTAAGCATGGTGTCATTTATTGTTGGGTGATGTTGGCAGACTGATTGGCAATAAGTTAGAATTCCTCAGGTTATCTGTGAATGAGTTGGCATATGTGTATTTGTCGTTTTATAATGTCCAAAATTAGTATATTTTCATAGTATCCTTTCAGTATTCATGGCACAACCATATTCTTTCCTTTTTTTAGCATGAGAATCATTTAGTACTACTCATCCAATTAAAATGTTTCACAATATTTAATTGAATTGTCTTGTTGATGCAACACGTTTTCAGGGCTATTAGCCTACAGTGAATAAATTACTGATGTACCTTGTGTTCCCTTTCTCAATTTTTTTAAGCATGGTGTCATTTATTGTTGGGTGATGTTGGTAGACTGATTGGCAATAAGTTGGAATTCCTCAGGTTATCTGTGAATGAGTTGGCATATGTGTATTTGTCGTTTTATAATGTCCAAAATTAGTATATTTTCATAGTATCCTTTCAGTATTCATGGCACAACCATATTCTTTCCTTTTTTTAGCCTGAGAATCATTTAGTACTACTCATCCAATTAAAATGTTTCACAATATTTAATTGAATTGTCTTGTTGATGCAACATGTTTTCAGGGCTATTAGCCTACAGTGAATAAATTACTGATGTACCTTGGGTTCCCTTTCTCAATTTTTTAAGCATGGTGTCATTTATTGTTGGGTGATATTGGCAGACTGATTGGCAATAAGTTGGAATTCCTCAGGTTATCTGTGAATGAGTTGGCATATGTGTATTTGTCGTTTTATAATGTCCAAAATTAGTATATTTTCATAGTATCCTTTCAGTATTCATGGCACAACCATATTCTTTCCTTTTTTTAGCATGAGAATCATTTAGTACTACTCATCCAATTAAAATGTTTCACAATATTTAATTGAATTGTCTTGTTGATGCAACACGTTTTCAGGGCTATTAGCCTACAGTGAATAAATTACTGATGTACCTTGGGTTCCCTTTCTCAATTTTTTTAAGCATGGTGTCATTTATTGTTGGGTGATGTTGGCAGACTGATTGGCAATAAGTTGGAATTCCTCAGGTTATCTGTGAATGAGTTGGCATATGTGTATTTGTCGTTTTCTACCCTAAAATCAGTATAAATATAGTTCAGCATTACCAATTGGAAACACCAGCAACCAAATTTCTTGTCAAATGGCTAAGATCCAAAAACGTGTAGACGAAATGTTCGACATGGTGAGTTGGACACAAAAGGAGGAAGAGACTTTGTTATTCCTTTTGATGAAGGCAAGACATGATGGCTATATGGTGGAGTGCAGAATTGAGGGTGCACTTTTGGAGCATGTTACCCAACAACTTTGTTCAACACTTCGAAAGGATTTCTCATCCAAGAAAGTCTCGAAAAAGTTCTACTCTCTACTCGAGAGATGGAATAAATTCGACAAGGTGAAGATGCATAGAGGAATGAAGACGGACCCTGATAATACTGGGATGCTTCTTGCTGATGAAGCTACATGGGATGCAATCATAAAGGTATTTAAACGTATATTATTTCTTCACAAAAAAAAGTCTTTATTATAAATTCAACAATCCAATTTGTGTAGGCCAATCCGTACTCACAGAGACTTAAAGAAAAAGGCGAACCTCTTGTTCAAGATATGTTTCATGCTTTTGGTGTTATCCAGTTCAAACAGTTTCTGGATAATATACCTCAACAAGTACGAGATATTGAGTCTAAATGTGCAAGGGAATATGCATCGTGGTCGAAAACGCAAGAAGATAAGGATTAGGGCAATGTCCTTTTCGGTTGTCACTGTTGTTGTGGCCTGAGTGCCTAATTATCTAATTGTGTTTTTAAATTGGGTCGTTTGTTTTTCTTTTATATGTATTAGTTTAGGGTTTGTGGTGTAACTGGTAGTTATTCTCTCCCATCGTCATTCTGAATATTGTATTGAAAATGAGACATATATTTAGCTTATTTGTGCTATGTAGGTGCATTAATCTGTTTTAAATGAACAAGTGAATTAACCAAATTTAAATCCAACAAAATAGCAATTCACCGAGGTACATCCTTAACCGAGGTATATTCTTCTGTCATACGAAAACAAGTGAAACAGTACAACACTACGAATATAATCTGCTGACGAGTTCCCTAGAAATAAAATCAACACAATAGGACTTCCTAAACAAGCGACACATAGAAGGATCAATGTATGATACGGGTCGACCTGTGACCAAACACTCCATGAACTTTATGCATAAAATGCCACAGTCGCTTCCGTTATTCTGTTGAGGAGGCTTGTCAAATCTCCCCACTGAGAACTTCTTTGCATTCATCCTCGGTTGATCTTCACCCCAAACCATCCCCTGTTCGCATAGGGAAAATAGAATTGAACCGAAATTTTCAAAATACCTAGCCATTTGGGTCCAACGCGTGCATTCTGACATGGAATCGTACACCGTGATATGGAAACTCTTCAGGTTTATCTCATATAGCACCCAATGTTTTCCCATCATGTGCCCGACACCGTATACAGTGGATACCTCTGACCACGGCCTATTACGGGCGTTGTGTGGCCGGACTCCAGCGACGTACTCTAATGCACTCTTACACTCCACCTTCCAATCCCACGGTAGTTTCTTTTTCTTTGCCTTTGACCATATTGTATGAAGTGATGTCAACTGGCTCTACAAAGTCGTCAAACAGATTTTTTATGAGAAGGTTTCAGCAAAAAAGTTATCAAGAACCTAGTTAAAATACATATATGCATATGAATTACCGTGAAAAAAAAGTCCACAAAAGTCCAATTGTTGAGGAAGCTATCAGGCATCGTCTTGAATTTATGCGCCACGAGGTACACAAGTGAATCAATATGTTGTCATACGAATACAAGTGAATCAATATGCTGCCATACGAATTCAAGATGAAATACAAGGAAAGTAAAATACCGAATCTTCCAGCCATCCGTTAAATTCCCACAAGTTCTTGAACCATTCAACGTCCACAGCATGCATATTCGAGGTGACAACCGCAGTTTTCAACCTCTTCTCCAGTGCCATTTTCCACCAATTTTCAAACTCTTGAATGGCAGCGTCATCAAATAGGGACATGGGGTCGAACTGTGGTTTTGATCTCTCCTCCGTTGCTACGATAACCTTTTTGCTCCTTGGTTTTGGGTAGTGAGTTGGGTCTGTGAACGGACTAATCTTCGAAGGCCCCGGCCTCATGACCCACTTTGATCTAACCTTTGTTCTAAAGCGTCTAGCCTTTTCCACCACAACCTCCTGAACCTCTTCTTCCGTCTTTTCCTTTCCTTCACTTTCAGGTTCTTCCACCAATACCTCCAACTTTTTCTCTGCATCTCTATCCAGATTCTCCTCCTGTTCGTGTCTGTCAATCGGCTCCACAACTATTGCTCCACTCTCCTTCCCTCCATCTCTCTCAACCGGTTCCTTAGTCGTACCTCCGCTATCCACTCCAACCTCTCCCTCAACTTCAGGGTCCACAATCTTGTGTCCACTATCATTCCCTTCATCTTTCTCAATCGTCTCTGCATCTCTCCCTACACTCCCCCTCCCATGATCAAAGATAGAATCATCATGTACTCCTAAACCTGGACCACTAACATTCTGCAGATCAAGCACAATAATAAACATCATCAAGATATTAACAAAGGAATCTTACGTTATTTATAATACCACAATTCCACGCAAAATAGTGAAATCAAAGCTAACCTCTTCCTTGTTGGTTTCATCCGGCCCTTCTGGCAAAGTGCATCCCAAATGGTGAAAAAGTGTCTTCATTAGCACTTCAAAATAATCCTGCTTCTTGCGGACCGCGGACAACTGAAGTGCACAATCATCTATTTTTCTTTCCAACTTGAGAATGCAAGGATTGTTGCTGGACCCGGCAATATCTTCAGGGCGGTCTTTGATCTCCTCCTCTTCATCTTCAAAGTCCATCTCCTCCAACTTTCGCTTTCTGGAACTATCAATCGGAGTACTTGGATGATCTTGCTCCCAATGAAGAGCACTCAAATAACATGGGGTAGTAATCTCAGCCTCAGTTGGTTCCAATCTCCGATGTACAGTATGGGTGGCCTAAAACAAAACAATTAAAAGTTACAAACTACATTAGCTTAGTGTTAAGTAAATATATAATTTGCATAGTAATTATGAGAAAGTAAAAAGTAAATTAACTTACATTTCTAGAAGAAATCTTGTCGGGGAAGACATGCTTCTCCAAATCTTTTTTGGACAAACTGTTTGTGCATGTCCATCTCAACATTCTAGGAAGCTTCGACGGTTCAACAAGACTTGCGCCAAGTTTTGCCAACTTAGGGGTAGCTTCATACGCCCACAGTTGAAGCGCGTGTACGAAACCGTAACAATCGAACCACGGTTTCTTGGTTTCCTCTACGTCCCTCTGCTTGGCTTTCTTTCTCTGTCTTGTGTTCTCAACTTTTCTGTCCTTCGCATCTTGCCTGTCCATTATGTTACGCAGGTTATCAACGAGAAACTCGTACGCTATGGAACCCCATGGGAATTGGTTGAATGAATCCAAGTCGTCGAGCAGGTGAATGTACTGCCGGTCAACATAGTAAACATATTGGAAACAAGGTCATCACTTAGATTCAAACGAGGTTAAAGCCACGGTATGCTTAGTAGTCGCCCTTCTTTGACTTGCTAGAAGACGCACCTGACCACTCGCGTCCACTTGCCATAGTTTCGTCATCCTCGGCAAACAGATTTCTTCGAATGGAACGACGATTGCATCCACTTGGCATAGTTTCTGCTTCATCATCCGAAATGACAATTGGAACGTTTAATCCATGATGACGTTCAACAGATACAACAGGGCTATCAGTAATGTTGATAATCTCGACGGGGTTGTCAAGATTTGCAACAAAATTCCCCTCTTCTGGCCCTAACTCCCCCTCACTAGCAAACAAGTAACGGAGCTTCACGTATTCTGGCTCTCCTTCATGCACATAGGCTTTTGCAAGTTCATTCTCCTGATTTAAACATAGAATATGCAACAACTTAACTAAGTAATACAAATTAATTGTTTATAAAGCATAAATAAAAACAAAAAAAAGCTGCAAACCGCTATTATTCGACCCCAAATCTTATCAGTAGTGTGGATGGTGTTTGCATCACGATTCCACCACACACGAGGGTGCTCAGTTATTAACTTGAACAAATCGTAACGATTTTCAAGATCAGATAGTCGTTCCATAGCATCGTGCAATGCGAGACTTTTGAAACAAACTTCATTGACCTTAGCAATAGCAGTAATCATTGCATTGAAGTTGACCTTCCCTCTTCCATACCACCGGCCAAATTTTTTTTCAGTGACCAGGGTGTTAATGAACACCTTGTCCATTTCGTAGCTCCAAATCTTATCATAGAAATAAGTTTCTTGTGGTGTAATTTCAGTAAGATCCATGATGCACAATTACAAGAGAAATGAAATGGAAATGGCTTTATATAGACGTGAATATGTAATACTTTGTGAATGATCCAAACGAGGCCATCACTTAAAAGCTGACAATTCAATGCTAGAGTTTAGTATACTATTTTGAGTCAGGAATCTTAATGACATTACGTAATAATACGAACTAGAGAATCTGAAAAGTTGAGGCCAACATACTTGAGAGCACTACACAATGAATTTTAAAATTTCAAAATAATGGTCAGGAATCTGAAAAGTAGAGTTGAAGCTGTACTAATCTCGAAAGAAGTGTTTGCAAAGCAGGCCTTTAATTTTGAAATGACAACTCGTGTATTTCTTGAACGACCTTCTTCCTCATAAATAACGAACATGTTGAATTAGCTTTGAATTATTTTATAATTAGCAACTAATGTAACAAAACTATCTTTATGTAAAAGACAAGGACATGAAATTGAATGATTCAACATACATTATAATGAAATAGTACATGAACCACATGTCTAGTCCTAAATGAACAAAACGAGAAACAATAGTCCAAAACACTGAATAATTTTAAACAGCACGACCTAAAATAAAACCAAGCAACACAACAACAAACAACACAAATATTATAAAAATTACAACTAGCAACCAGGTGAGAAATTTCGACGGCGTTCCATTTTCATTTGCAAGAGACCAAGATTGATCGGTTGTATTTCCACGACATGATTGGCTATCAATAGTTTCTTCCTTCAATCGACGATTGACAAAGCTTCTACTAGACTCACTAGCATATGAATTTGTGAAGGAGTTTGGATGTTTGTACGTTTGATAATACAAAAATGCAGGAACTAATTCTGGTGGATCATGCTTGTGATGTTCATCGCACCAAATGAAGCGACCCTTGTGACTCCCATTTTTTGGGCAAATATAGAAGTACCTTCCAGCATTAGGTCTTTCTTTACCCGCACACTTTATGAGCATGGGCCCATTTCCACATGCACATGCAGGAGGTGACATTTAACTGGATACAACATTCAAGTAAATCAAAATTTACATACATTAAAAAATAAATGTGAAAAATAATCATTCAATCAAAGCTCAATGCTCACTGATCCTACTCCAATATTTTCTTTCCAACATCAATAGTGCTGTGAGAGTTGGCAAACAGTTGGCATTGAGTTGAATATAGTTGGCAAAAAATTGTGAACCATATATGAATGTACTAATATAAAATTATTGAACATTATATCAAACCCTAACTATTGTGGTTAATATGAGATGACATTTATTGCAAAAATACATGACCAAGGAAGTGAATTAGCACATTAAGTTATTATACTTTTCATTTAGGAATTTTGTCAAACACTTGGTGGGCATTTGCATGAATGAAATTTTTTGAGATTTTTTTTTGAGTAATTCATGTTTCATTAACACCATAATACAAAATCAATGATAAAAAGAGTGAATTTTCATACCTTATTAACATAAATTGAATTCAATTAGCACATCAAATTATTATACTCTTTCATTTAGGAATTTTGTCAAACACTTGGTGGGCATTACATGAATGAAATTTTTTCAGAATTTTATTGAGTAATTCATGTTTCATTAACACCATAGTTCAAGATAAACAATCAAAAGAGTGAATTTTCATTACCATATAGACATAAATTGAATGGCATGAACTGTAATCTTACTTCCTTCAACAAAAATTGGATCTTGGACTATAATGTTCTCCACATGAATTTTCCTCCCACTCCCGTAGACTAAATTGGACGAAGCTATGGAAGAACAAGGGAGGCTCGCGCGGATTTTGAAAGAACCCCTTTGAATTTGGGAAGAAACCGTGCAACTTCGAAGAGGGGCGTCTAAAGAAACAGTGAGGAAGAACCCAACCCGTCAATGGGTTCTTCAAGTTCTTGTTTTCGATTTTCTTTTTCTTTTTCTTTTTTTTCAGAATTTTTAATATTAGGATTAGTTAGTGTTTGGATGCAAGGCAAACCTAATATTGAAAGAAGAAAAAAAAACTGAAATACAAAATGAATGAGTAAGAGTAGTGTGGAGAATTTAGGTCCAAAATGGGCATAATACATCTTTTGAAAAAAAAGGGGCAAAAAACAAGTGCCCCCTTAAATTTTGGGCAATTTTGCTTGTCTCCCAAACAATTAATAAAACTTCAATAGTATGAACGTGAGCTCAAAATCACTTGATTTAAATAATAAGATGAGCAATACCCTCCTCACCCAATTATGTTAGTTTGAACTAGACCCTTATTCATGTATTCAGCACAAGATTTTTAGTGGTCCGACAAAAATTTAAGAAAAGTGAAAATCAAAATAAATAATGTATATCACTACAAAAAAAAAATCATAAAAGTATCTACGAAAATTGTTAATATATATATATATGTACATGGATTAACACTTTTAAGGGCGTTGCAGTATAGTACTTATAACCATCAGCAGTCACAATAGGGGCAGGGCCCCACAAATCACAATGCACCAAATCAAGAACGTGAGAAGCACATTTATCATTTAGATCAAACGACAACCATTTACTCTTGGCCAACTGGGAAGAGGAGCAGACACCAGAATTTGGTAATAAAGAGGTAACAGACAGATGTCCTAATTTATTCAATAATAAAATAACAGAAAACGGAACATGTCCAAAGCATAAATGCCATAAATCAAAACTAGCCTTCAATTTTTGGAGCGAATAGCAGCCACAAAAGCAGAATTCCCCCGATCCAACACATACAGTCCTTGATCACACCGGCCCTGTTCTAGAACCTCCTTTGTCACTCGATTCTGAATCGCAAAGAACTTGTTAGAGAATAATACATCAACAGAGTAATCATTTGTCAGCTTTTTGATTGATAATAAATTTTTGGTTATATGCGGCATAACCAAAACGTCAAGAAGATTAACACCATTACGTAATTTACTAGAGCAAATGTGAGAAATAGAGAAAAAGTTACCATTACTAACAATAACAGAATCATTACCAGTATAAGGTTCATATGAGTCTAATGACAAAGTCTGAGCAGTCATGTGAGCGGAGGCTCCAGAATCAATATACCAATCAGAGACCGGATCAGAGATTGTGAAGAGTCATATGTAAAGTATCTAATCTGCTGTGCTTGAGTCAATAAATAGCTATATTGTTAAAGTGTTAGCCGTGGGTGTTGACGATCAGTTCTAATCTTGAAGATTAATGGCTGTTTTAGATGGTTAATTGATCATCAAACAATTACGTGTGATTGATGACTAACGTAATTAGTGAATACGGATTTTCGGGTTTAGGTGGATTAGAATCGTATGAAAGCTTACGTGTTTAAGTTCGATTGTAAGTTAATCGAGCTGCTTTAGATTCGTAATCGAAGTTTGGACGTGTATAATAATTTTTGCTTGCCTTTATTAGCTGAAAAAATCTAAGTATTTATAGACATTTGCCTAGCAGGAGGTGTCGTGACTTTTGGCCTACCAGGCCTGCATGCACGACACCTGGGCTTTGACCAAGTTGATCTTATCTAAACTAAATTCTATCCTTATCTGTTGGACTTGCTCGCAGTCAAGAGCTGCTCGTCATGTTGGACTTGTCCTTGAGGAGTCTTTAGTCTGATTCTGATGGTCTTTTATCTTGCTTAATTATTATTTTGGCACTGTGGTTGGATCTGGTCGGCAGGATGCCGATTGAGCTCGTCATGTGGCTTTTGATCTGGTTTTGTTCGCCCATCCGCCTTGGTGCAGCACACAGGTTTTGCTCGTCCAATATCTTGTTAAGTGAATCTTGAGTTGATTTTGTCTTAATCCTTGGGTGTGTTGTGCTAATCCTGGTCGCCCAAATGCTGATTCTGCTCGCCTGGTTAATCTTGCTCGGCGTGCAGGTTCTGCTCGCCTGGTTAATCTTGCTCAGCGTGCAGGTTCTGCTCGCCAGATACCTTGTTTAATCTTGACTTGACTTCGTCTTAACCGCGGGTATTTTGAGCTAATCCTGATCGCCCAGATGATGATTCTGCTCGCCTATCAACAGTTGGTCATCTTTATTGACTTGATATCTTGAACATTGGTGTTGGTGAACGAATCTAATCGCAAGGATTAGTGGCTGTTTTAATCCGTTTTTACGTCACCAATCAATATCGTGTGATTGATTACCACCGTAAATGGTAAATCGGGGTGTAAATTTATCGAATTTAAAGTTGGACTTATTTCGTGTATGTGTAGGTTAGGGTGTGTTTATGTGTGTATTTTTGTCTGAAATTCGAAGTTATATCAATAATTTGATATAACTTGTTGTTTTATTAAAATTATTAGTTGTTTTTACTATAAATACTAATTTCAAAATAGTTACACGGTAAAACTGATTTACACAAGACCACATCAAGTTCCAAACTGCAAACAATTTTGATTTTCAAACGATGTTGTGTGAGGCGTATTTAAATTGAATATATTTAATTCAATTCATTTATTCCTTAAACTGGTATGCACTATATATATAATAAGGTTAATATTATAATGTATAGTCTCAATCGAAGGAAGCAAACCAGATAACCCATTATAAAATAAAGGTGAAAAGAAATTCTACATGTAAAATGAAAAATATTGAATATCGAAGAGTCCACTAGCCCTTTAAATCCATCCCTATACGTCCGTATTCCATCAAACAATTACACTATGAAACAATTAATAAAACTTCAATAGTATGAACGTGAGCTCAAAATCACTTGATTTAATATAATAAGATGAGCAATACCCTCCTCACCCAATTATGTTAGTTTGAACTAGACCCTTATTCATGTATTCAGCACAAGATTTTTAGTGGTCCGACAAAAATTTAAGAAAAGTGAAAATCAAAATAAATAATGTATATCACTACAAAAAAAAAATCATAAAAGTATCTACGAAAATTGTTAATATATATATGTACATGGGTTAACACTTTTAAGGGCGTTGCAGTATAGTACTTATAACCATCAGCAGTCACAATAGGGGCAGGGCCCCACAAATCACAATGCACCAAATCAAGAACGTGAGAAGCACATTTATCATTTAGATCAAACGACAACTGTTTACTCTTGGCCAACTGGGAAGAGGAGCAGACACCAGGATTTGGTAATAAAGAGGTAACAGACAGATGTCCTAATTTATTCAATAATAAAATAACAGAAAACGGAACATGTCCAAAGCATAAATGCCATAAATCAAAACTAGCCTTTAATTTTTTGGAGCGAATAGCAGCCACAAAAGCAGAATTCCCCCGATCCAACACATACAGTCCTTGATCACACCGGCCCTGTTCTAGAACCTCCTTTGTCACTCGATTCTGAATCGCAAAGAACTTGTTAGAGAATAATACATCAACAAAGTAATCATTTGTCAGCTTTTTGATTGATAATAAATTTTTGGTTATATGCGGCATAACCAAAACGTCAAGAAGATTAACACCATTACGTAATTTACTAGAGCAAATGTGAGAAATAGAGAAAGAGTTACCATTACTAACAATAAAAGAATCATTACCAGTATAAGGTTCATATGAGTCTAATGACAAAGTCTGAGCAGTCATGTGAGCGGAGGCTCCAGAATCAATATACCAATCAGAGACCGGATCAGAGATTGTGAAGAGTCATATGTAAAGTATCTAATCTGCTGTGCTTGAGTCAATAAATAGCTATATTGTTAAAGTGTTAGCCGTGGGAGTTAGTCAATTTGGGATACTAGAGGAGTTGGACCAGATGAGACGGATCAGAGGAGTCTGGCAGAGTAGACTGACCAGAGGAGTCTGGCAGAGGAGACTGACCACAAGAGTCTGGTGAAAGAGACCAGAGCCAGATGAGCATGACCAGAGCCAGAGGAGGTCAAGTCATCTGATCTAATTATCGCTACTCGCGATTTTCACCAAATTGAAGCTTACGTGAAGGCGGTTCTAACTGAATCAACTGAAGCGGTTATTGAAGTCGTTAGCCAGCTGGATAACTGCCTATCATATGAGAATTCGTTACAAATCGAATCTAGGGTTTAATTCAATCTCTGTACTTATATAAAGGGTACTTCTCAACTGAGAGAGCAGTGTGAGAGGGAAAAACGAGTGCACATACACACACAGAGAGAGAGAGTGCCAACTAGAGTGAATTGTAAATTCTCTATTCTTAGTGAAAATCAATCTTCTCCGATCTCGTGGATGTAGGAGTATTTTCTCCGAACCACGTAAATCTGGTGTTCTTATTTTCAGTTGATTTCAATTTCGTTCTTAAGCTGTCGTCATACTTACGATTCCCGATTACAAGTTTTCTTGTGAATTAAAACCGATTAACAAGTGGCGTCGTTTGTGGGAAGCAATCATGGCTACAACCAAGTTCGACATTGAGAAGTTCACAGGGAAGAACGATTTCAATTTTTGGAAGATTAAGATGAAGGCTCTCCTGGTACAAAATGGTTTGTACGAAGCCTTGATGCCACCCGATCATGTGGCTTCTGGAACTAATCCGGTGAAGGTGGAGGAGAACAAGAGGAAAGAACATAGTGCGCTTATCTTGTGTCTTGGGGATAAACCGTTGAGGGAAGTATCGAAGGAGAAAACCGCTCTTGAAATCTGGAATAAACTGGAGCAGTTATACCAGACCAAATCTGTTACGAACAAGTTATAGATGAAACAGAAGCTTCAAGTCTTCAAGATGAGTGAAGACAAGAATCTTGGTGATCAGTTGGACGAGTTCAACAGATTGGTGGATGATTTGGAGAGTTTGGATGTTACTATTGATGATGATGACAAGTCATTAATGCTGTTGAATTCTCTACCTAAGTCTCTGGAGAATTTCAAAGATGCCTTGCTATTTGGAAGACAAGATCAGGTAATGTTTGATGATATTAAAACTGCCCTGAAAACTAAGTTTCTACAGATCCAGACTGAAGGGAAGAAGCCTGCTGAAGGATTGAATGTTCAATCCAAGAAGAAGAAGGGGTTTCAATCCAAGAAAAATGATGGTGGAAAGGGGAATAAGGGTGAGAAGAAATCTGATTTTGTTGAAAAGAGAAAGTGTTTCACTTGCCACAAGGAAGGTCATCTGAGAAAGAACTGCCCTGAAAGAAGGAAGAAAGGCAATCAAAATGATCAAGATGGAAATACAGCTGTTGTGGAGGTTGAAGGGTATGATAGTGCAGAAGTCTTGATGGTTAGTCATGAGAGACTAAGTCAAGAGTGGGTCCTAGACTCTGGTTGTACTTTTCATATGTGTCCACATGAAGACTGGTTCCTGAATCTTGAGAAGCTTGATGGAGGTCTTGTTCTTTTGGGAAATGATGAGAGTTGTAGAGTACAAGGATTTGGTTCTATCAAGATCAAGATGTTTGATGGAGTTGATAGGATCTTATCAGAGGTAAGATTTGTACCTGACTTGAAGAGAAATCTTGTTTCTCTTGGTACTTTGAATTCCAAAGGTTTTGAATTCAAGACAGACAATGAAGTTTTGTCAATAACCAAGTCTGGAAGGATTGTTATGAAGGGTATGATCAAGAATGGTTTGTATACTTTGATAGGCAGAATAGTAGCAGGATCAGTTGATGTTGCTATGGAGTCTTCTGATGTCAACTTGTGGCATAAGAGATTGACACATGTTGGTGAGAAGGGTCTGGTGGAGTTATCCAAGAAGGGAGCAATCCCTGAGAAGAGGATATGTAAGTTGGAATTCTGTGAGAGGTGTGTTCTGGGGAAATCAAAGAAGCAAGCATACCAGAAGGGGAAGCATACCACCAAGGAGGTTATGGATTACATACATAATGTATGGGGACCAGCTAGGGTATCAACTCATGGTGGAGGCAGGTATTTCCTTACCCTTATTGATGATTATTCCAGAAAGGTTTGGGTTTATATTCTCAAAACAGAAGAGTGATGCCTTCTCTAAGTTCAAAGAATGATTGACTGAACTTGAGAATAAGAGGGGCAAAACTATCAAACACTTAAGGACTGATAATGGGCTTGAATTTCTATCAGAAGAGTTTCAACAATTTTGTAGTAAGAAGGGTATCACTAGGCATAAAACTGTTCCTTCAAACCCCCAGCTAAATGGTCTAGCTGAGAGAATGAACAGAACTATTTTGGAAAGGGTTAGGTGTATGTTATCTAATGTTCATTTACCTAAGAGTTTTTGGGGTGAAGTTGTAAAAACAGCTGTGTATCTCATTAATAAAGTGTCATCATCTGCTATTGAGTTTAAAACCCCAGATAAGATCTGGTATGGAAAGATATCAGATTACTCAAAGTTGAAAGTATTTAGATGCCTAGCTTATGTTCATGTGAAGCAAGACAAACTTGAACCTAGAGCTTTAAAATGTGTTTTCATTAGGTATCCAAAGGGTGTTAAAGGGTATAAGTTGTGGTGTCTAGAGCCTGGGAACCAGAAGTGTATTACCAGCAAAGATGTTATGTTCAATGAATCACAGATGGGATACAAGTCTAGTGAAGGTCATGGATGTTAGGATTTTAACTGCAACTATGGAGAAATGGAAAAACGAAATAAAGAACGAGAAATCACGATTTGGTTACTCAGTTCGTCTGTAAAGACTATGTCTGGGGGCACTACCAAGCCAGGAGATATACTAATTTTCGGTGATACAATTACAATGAGTCATGTGAGAATATATAAGAAACCTGGCCCAAAACCTTAAGCCCATCCAATCGAAAATTCTGCCTTTCGAAAAAAAAGGCCCAAAAAATGGAGAGCCATTAGCTGAAGAGATGGATGGTGTTATTTCTAAGCCAATTACTCAAGTTGAGGTGGAGTCTGATTATGATAAACAGGATAGCTCATCTGGTTCTGAATCAGAGCAGGAAGCAGGAGTTAATGAGTTATCTGATGAGGATATTGCACCAACAGAAGAGGTGGAAGAAGTTCCAGAAACAGACTTGAGAAATTATATTCTGACAAGAGACAGATCAAGAAGACAAATACATCCTCCTGCAAGATTTGGTCGTGTTGATCTGCTCTCCTATGCACTTGTTACAGCAGAAGCCATAGTGTACCAAGAACCTAAAAGCTACAAAGAAGCCCTTGAGTGTGATGATAGGGAGTCATGGGTTACATCCATGACAGAAGAGAAGAAGTCTATTAAGAAGAATCATACTTGGATTCTTGTTGACAAGTCAGCTAAGCATAAGCTAATCAGTTGTAAATGACTATTTAAAAGAAAGCTTGAGTCTGGTGTGAAGGATCAAGTGAGGTTTAAAGCTAGGTTAGTGTGGCCAGAGGATTTCCTCAAAGAGAAGGGATTGACTACAATGAAGTGTTTCACCTGTGGTCAAGCATTGTTCAATCAGATTACTTCTGAGCAGAGTAGTCCAAGATGATCTGGAGCTACAACAACTTGATGTGAAGGCAGCTTTCCTGCATGACGATCTTATTGAGAAACTATACATGCACCAGCCAGAAGGGTTAGTTGAACCAGGAGGAGAAGGAAATGTGTGTCTACTCAAGAAATCATTGTATGGCCTCAAGTAAAGTCCAAGACAATGGCATAAGAATTTCAATGAAGTTACGCTATCCATTGGTTTTGTAAGAAGCAAGTATGATACTTGTGTATATCTGGAAAAGCAAGGAAGTGAAGTGATAGCCTATCTTCTGATTTATGTAGATGACATTCTTATTGCTAGTAAGAGTCTGTTGAAAATTCAGAGTATCAAAAGGAAGCTAAGTGCCAGATTTGATATGAAGGACTTGGGAAATGCTAAAAGAATTCTTGGAATGGATATTCTTAGGGACAGAGCAGCTGGAAGACTATTCTTATCCCTGAAGAGTTACATTGAGAAGGTCCTGAAGAGGTTTAACATGCATGAGAGTAGGTCTGTGTCAACTCCTCTGGGACAACAGTTTAAACTATCTAAGGAGATGAAACCAAAGTCTGAAGAAGAAAAGAAGACTATGATGAAAGTACAAAAGAGTGGTTCTGATCCAGAAGATACCTACAGAGGACAATGCTGCAGATATGTGTACAAAGTCTTTACCAAGTACGAATTTCAAATTTTGTATTGAATTGGTAAAGATGAGTGTATGGGATGTTCCTTAGCCTAAGCTGGAGCATGGAGGAGAGGAAGAGAGGATTGATACTTCTCATGAGGTGTAGAATTGTGAAGAGTCATATGCGAAGTATCTAATCTGCTGTGCTTGAGTCCATAAATAGCTATGTTGTTAAAGTGTTAGCCGTGGGAGTTAGTCAATTTGGGGTACCAGAGGAGTTGGACCAGATGAGACGGATCAGAGGAGTCTGGCAGAGGAGACTGACCAGAGGAGTCTAATGAAAGAGACCAGAGCCAGATGAGCATGTCCAGAGCCAGAGGAGGTCAAGTCATCTGATCTGATTATTATTACTCACGATTTACACCAACTTGAAGCTAATGCGAAGGCGGTTCTAACTGAATCAACTGAAGTGGTTATTGAAGTCGTTAGCCAGCTGGATAACTACCTATCATATGAGAATTCTTTACAAATCGAATATAGGGTTCAATTAAATCTCTTTAACTATATAAAGAGTACTGCTCAACTGAGAGAGCAGTGTGAGAGGAAAAAATGAGTGCACATACACACAGAGAGAGAGAGAGAGTGCCAACTAGAGTGAATTGTAAATTCTCTATTTTTAGTGAAAGATCAATCTTCTCTGATCCCGTGGATGTAGGAGTATTTTTTCTGAACCACGTAAATCTGGTGTTCTTATTTTCAGTTGATTTTAATTTCGTTCTTAAGCTGTCGTCATAATTCCGATTCCCGATTACAAGTTTTCTTGTGAATCAAAACCGATTAATAGAGGTGTTACATGAAGCATTGAAGGCCTGAGCGAGATTAGTAGGAGAGTTCTGAACAAACCATAAATATTGAGGACATTTATCAGCGTAATGCTCGCCTCGACATAACTGACATTGAGGAGTATAAGAACGACGACCACCAGGAGCATTATTGGGACGTCCTCTGCTAGAAGCAACGGAACACGAGCCCGAGGGTCAACCACCAGAGGCTAGAGGACGAGAGCCACCAGTGTTGGCCGTTGGATAACGACCAGAGGATGGTCGAGGCTGACCGCCGGAGGAAGGGTGGCCACGGGCAAAAGCCATGAATGCCGGCTGCAATGGCGACGACGAGGATTCCATGACCTGGTTCATTAGATTAAATTGTATGGCCCGATGTAGAAGGACCGAAAAACTCGGAACAGGATCCATCGATATGCGAGTGTCGGCAAAATTCATCAACAGGACGACCAATAGCAGATAATTGGTCACACAAATACTTGAAGTTCTTACCATAATCCTTGACTGAGAGGGTGCCACGACGAAGAGAAAGAATCTCTTCACGCAGTTGGTTGGTTCGAGACATCGACGCATGAGAGTATGCAGCCTCAAGCATCAGCCAAGTGGAATGGGAAGAAGTGCAATCGACTTCCGCCATAGCCTCCTCGGAGAGAGTGGAGAAAAGGACCCCGAGAAGTTTCTGATCTTTGAGACACCAGGCGACGTACGCGGGATTTAGCACTGGCGCATCACCGGAGACGGAGGTATGGTGGGCGGCGGTGCTACGAACGAACCATCAACATGGTCCAGAAGATCGAAGAAGGTGAGTATCGGCATCACCTGGCTCTTCCAAAGGATGTAATTAGTAGAGGAAAGCTTGAGAGTCATCGTATGAATCATGGTGGCGATAGGGATGGGATCCGTCGGAGTTGCAGCGGCCATGGAGAAGTGTTGCAGCGACTGTATGGAAAGGGAAAAGGTTGGACGTTGTGTATAAGGCGGAGAAATATAGGTGGCGTGAGGGATTTGTACGTGATTCGTGTGTGATAACTGTGAGGGAAAAAGGGTGAGTATGTGGTGGTGTAATGTGAGGGAAAAAAAAGAACAACCAGCAGTGACAGATAACTGCCACCGACTTTAATTGACGTGGGGATATGGCCACCGACAGGACTGGGAATAAAAGCAGAAAGAAACGATCGTGTGAAAAAAGAAATAGGAAGAATTAGGGTTTATCTTGATACCATGTGAGAATTAGCTAGAGAAGATATGTATTCACCGTTAATGAGGTGATTGGGTAAATTATTATTAAATAGAGAATATACAAACCCGATGGAACGTGCAAGAGCAAGCTAGATAGAGTTTTGCTGAATGAGGAATGGCTTTCTGTTCATAGTGAAGTTTGACTATTGGGCCTTCCAAGATCTGTCTCCGACCACTGCCCGATCATCCTTGAGGATGGTGTGTTGGACTGGGGCCTAAAGCCCTTTCGATTCTTTAATGCTTGGCTCCAACACCCATCCTTCAATGATTTCATCACTTTCTCATGGCATAATTTGCAAATTGAGGGTTGGAGATGTTTCGTTATAAAGGAAAAATTCAAAATTCTCAAGGCTGGTATTCGTGATTGGAACAAGGAGGTGTTTGGGAACCTTGATACAAAGATTGAAAACAACAAGAGAGAACTCTTAAATCTCAATTTGTTAGATGACACTTTTGGCTTGGAGGATGATGAAATTAGTAAAAGGAGATCCATTATGCATGATATTTTTCAAGATTGTAATCTGAGGCAGAGCATCTTGTGGCAGAAATCTAGAGCCCAATGGATTATGGAGGGAGATGCAAATACCAGTTTTTTCCACAGATGTTTGAACATCAGAAGAAGAGCGAATGACCTTGCCTAAGTCAACATTAATGGTACCTGGTTTTCTTCTGTTTCTAGCACAAAAGATGCATTTTTCTCTTATTTTCAAAACCATTTTAAGTCCAAAAGTACGGCCCGACTTGCTTTGGATCTTAACTTTGCAAGGAAAAAAGCCAGCCTTGAAGATAATTGCATGTTAGTTAGTCCATTCACCGATGAAGAAATAAGAGATGCGGTATGGAGTTGTGATTCCTCGAAAAGCCTTGGCCCGGACGGGTTCTCCTTTGCTTTCATCAAAGAGTATTGGCATCTTTTGCAGGCTGATTTTCGCAAGCTCTTCACCGAATTCCATGAGAACGGAAAATTCGTGAGAGGGTTTAATCCCTCCTTCTTCACTTTTGTCCCGAAAAAACAGAATGCCTCTGAAATTGGGGACTACAGACCTATTTCTATGATTAATGGTGCATACAAGATTGTGCCCAAGGTCCTCGCTCGGAGACTCAGCAAGGTCGTGGGAAGTATTATTTCGGAGAACCAAACATCTTTTATCCAAGGAAGACAAATTCTTGATTGAGTCCTAGTGCTAAATGAAATTATTGATGAGGCAAAGAAATCCAGTGATGAGAGGATCCTATTCAAGATCGACTTTGCCAAGGCTTTTGACTCTGTGGATTGGGCATTTCTTGATATTATGATGGAGAGGCTGGGGTTCAACCCCAGATGGCGGGGTTAGATTATGGAGTGTGTTTCTACAGCTTCCGCTTCGGTTCTTGTTAATGGAAGCCCTAAAAAAAAATTTAAGCTTGAACGTGGTTTGAGACAGGGCGATCCTCTTTCACCTCTTCTCTTTCTTATTGCTGCAGAAGCCTTGAGCACAATGCTTTCAAAGGCCACTGAGAGTGGTCTTTTTGACGTTGTTTCTATTGGGCGTGAAAACATTCAGGTGTCACACCTTCAATATGCAGATGGCACTATTCTAATTGGACAAGCTTCTGTTAAGAACATATGTGCTCTAAAATGTCTTCTGGTCAATTTTGAAGTGATTTCAGGTCTTCAAGTTAATTATTCAAAGTGTAGTCTTTTTGGTGTTAATGTGGATGGTGATATTTTGAAGGAAATGGTGTTGGTTCTTGGTTGTGAGGTTGGAAAGCTTCCAATGACTTATTTGGGAATTCAGATTGGCATTAATCAAAGAAACTCCATTTCTTGGTCGGGGGTAATTCAAAAGATGAGAAACAAGTTGCAAGCTTGGGGAAATAGAAAATTATCATTTGGTGGAAGGATTACTCTGCTCAATTCAGTCTTAACTTCGCTACCTATTTATTATTTGTCCTTTTACCGTTTACCCAAAAAAACCTTGAGAGAGCTCACGAAACTACAACGAGATTTCCTTTGGGGGAAGGTGTGTTTGAAAATAAAACTCCATGGGTTTCTTGGAGTGATGTTTGTAAGCCAAAAATTCTTGGTGGACTCGGTGTAAAAAATCTTGATTTATTTAACAAGTCCCTTCTTGGTAAGTGGGCTTGGAGGATTCGAGTTGAACCCGACTCTCTTTGGGTAAGGATTCTCGTTTCTAAGTATGGGGTGTCTTCAAACTCTTATTTTTGGGAAGGGGGGAATAATAGAAACTTTGTTTCGGGATGGTGGAGGATGATCACTGAGTTATTTTTATCGGAAAATCAATCATCTTGGTTTAGATCTAGTCTAGTCAAGAAATTGGGGTGTGGTTCGTCTACTAGTTTTTGGAAGGATATTTGGGTTGGGGATTCATGTTTGCTGTCTTTATTTTCTAGACTTTTTTTTCTCTGTATTAATAAAGATAGTAAGGTTGGGGACTTGGGAATGTGGGTGAATTTTGTTTGGGCATGGAAATTTGATTGGAGACGTTCTCTTTTTCCATGGGAACAGGGGTTAGTAGATAATTTACTTTCTTTGTTAAGTTGTGTAAAATTGCAGGAAATGGTAAATGATTCTTGGAGTTGGAAGATCACAAGTGATGGTGCCTACTCAACTGCAAGTGCCTATTCAGTACAAGATTCGCTCATTCCGGCATGCGCTACATTAGATGAAATTACCTAAGGTGCATTTCCAAAAATTTGGAATTCGTCTATCCCGTCTAAAATGTCTGGCTTAGCTTGGAAGATCCTGGGGGAGAGACTTCCCACACGTGATGGACTTAAAAGGAGGAAAATTTTGGGTGAGTTGTGCTCTTTGTGGAATGGCTAAAGAGAGTACCCGTCATCTTTTCTTCGAGTGCTTCTTCTCGTTTCAAATATGGTCCTGCTGCTACAGTTGGCTTAACTGCCCCTCTGCGTTTTCGAACAACCCTGCTGCACATTTCTTACAGTTTAGGAACGTGCTCGGTCGTCGACGGAAGGAGAACACCTTAGAATGCCTATGGATCTGTGTCCTTTGGTTTATTTGGAAAGAAAGGAACTCAAGAATCTTTGAGAATGAAGAGATAAGTTGGGAGAGAGTGTTCGAGAAAATAAGAACAAAAACCTGGTGCCTTCTCTCGCTTAAGAACAGGAGCTTTCATAATTTTTCATTTCATGATTGGAGCCATAATCCTAGATTATGTTGTTTGTTGTGGAATGTTTGAGCCTTGTGTTGTCCTCTTTTCTTTTGGATTGTAAGCTTGACATTTGAGTACTACTGGTACTCCTCTAATAATATTCTCGTTTTCCGACCAAAAAAAATTACAATGTGAATATCATACGTACATGGAAACAAATCAAAGTATAATATATATACAGAAGGCACAGTAAATATTTTAGGGAATAAACTTTATTTATTCTTAATAATATCATTAAAAGAAAGAATGAGTGCAATATTAATTCATTAAGAGGCCAAACTCAAGATTTTATCGGGACAGCCTTGAGTGGAATGACTTTCTGTAGAGTAAGTCCGAACTTCTCATCCATGTCTAATTCTTCTTGTTGTTCGAGTTTCCATCCAAAGTTGCCCACAAATGTTGCAAGCATGAGATGCACCATCATATACGCTAAGGGCAATCCAGGACAAATTCTCCTCCCTGCCCCAAACGGAATGAGTTCAAAATGTTTTCCTCTAAAGTCCGTCTGATCATATTTACCCATCAAGAATCTCTCTGGCAAGAATGAGTCTGCCTTGGTCCAGATGTCGGGATCTCTTCCACTCGCCCAAACATTAGTCAGAATTTGGGCATTTTTAGGTATCAAGTAGCCGTTTATTTCTATGTCAGATTCAGCCTTGTGAGGTACTAAGAAAGGGGCGGCTGGATGAAGCCTAAATGTTTCTTTCACGACTGCTTGCAAATACGGGAGGTTTGGGATGTCTGATTCTTCAACTTGTCCTTTTTGTAGGATGACATCTTTGATTTCGTCTCGTACTCTTGACATTTTGTCAGGGCTGCGTAGTAGTTCCGTCATTGCCCATTCCACCGTGCTTGAAGTCGTGTCTGTACCCGCTACAAATAGATCCTAAACAATAGTAATTATATAGATTATTTAATAAAATCCCTGCATTTTAAATCCTTAGAGAATAGGCGGTCTGCAAAAATGGTTCTTTTTTCGACATTATTGGTCCCGTAATTTTATTCAATATTTTTTGTCCCAAGAAAAGTAAAGTTTTGGTCCCAAAAGAATGTGTAAATTGTAATTTTAATCCCAAAAAATTGGAGCTTTGGTCTAAAAATTAACGGATAGGACACAAAAAATTGAACAAAATAAAAAATGTGACCAAAAACCGAAATTAGATTGATCGAGGCAAAATTTGACAACTTTTAAACCAAAAACAAACATGTAAAAATGCATGAAGTTACCAGGAGAAGATGGTTGATTTCATCTATACTGAGTTCAGCTTCATCTTTTTGGTTTATATCAATCAAGGCATCTAACAAATCATTCGTCTGACCCCTGGATTTCAATTTTCCATCTCTTATCTCATCAAAAACCGCAAACAGTTTGTCGAAATGAATCTTCAACTGCTTCGAAATCCCCTGAGGATCAACATATTCCAAAATAGGGAAATAATCGGCTAAATTGGGAGCGCTAATGTATTCCATTACTCCACTCACCACATCCTTCATCTCCTGCGATGAATCCGAACCGAACTGCGCAAACTCCACCGAGAAAAGGGTGGCCGATAGCAGATTCAACGTCGTTGTAAATGCAGCCGCTCCTATATCCACGGCCCGACCCGTTTCACAGCATTGGGTCACATAGTCACGCAGCTTCTGCAGCTTCTCCATCCTCAAACCCTGGCTAGCATCCAGCCTGGAAACCGAAAGCATTTGCTCTTTGATTATCTTCCTCAGCTTTCGCCATTGATTTTCCGCGGGGAGCCACCCTACGGAGAATTTGTCGTGTTCGACGTATTTAATCGAGCTAGTAACACTTATATTACAGAAGTCGACGTCGTGCTTTTGAAGCACGATTCTCGCAGTTTCGGGTGAGGAGACAACAATAGTTGTTTTGCTTCCGAGCTTAAGCGACATTAGGGGCCCGTATTTTCGGGATAATTTTGCGAGTGATTGATGGGGTTTGGGCCCGAGTTCGAGGATGTTGCCGATGATTGGGAATTGAAACGGGCCTGGAGGGAGCTTGGATGATCTTCGGGCCCTGAAGCATAATGTTAGAGCAATAGTGAATGTTGAAATGATAACGACTATAAATGTTGGAAAATCCATCAAAATTTAGAACTTTTTGATATATATTTTTTTTTAATTTGAGCGCATGATACTCATATATTTATATGTGAAACCATATATGGCTTCATTAATTTGTTCTCATCTGATCATTGTTCTTATAATTAGTGTCCACATGATATGCTTGGTCATCTCGAACTTGAATTCTAATTGAAGTTAAACTCTATATTAAAATAATTCTCCAATTATTCACTCTATTCATTATTTTCAATATATTACAATATTATTAAACATTTATATTTACGTTTATTTATGAAATTTATTTGTGTAATTAGATATCGAATTAGTAAATTAAATACAAATATAATTAATATAAGATGTTAACAAATATGTATTTGTCAAATATTGATTTTATTTAACCATGAATTGATAATCCGTATTCTTATCTTTTCAATTTGTGTTCACTTATTTTAGTAATAATTATTATGTCACTTTTCAAAGAAAAAATTATAAAAATTAAATAACACACAAAAAACTAAAAAATTCATATTGTGAAAAAATAATTATACTAACAAAAAATTGCAATTATATTGTCAATCGATTGTTTAATTGTATTTATAAATTATAAATATTTTTAAAATAACACACACATACACATATAGAGTTTAGAAATTTGAATAGTGTAATTGAAATTATAAAGTACACTATTCAACATTTTATTCAAATACTTCATTATAAATAGGGCCCAGTTAGTTATCTCACCCCACTCTACAGGGATTGGAGATGCCCTAAACTAGGAGAAGTTTTAAGAAAAAATAAAGAAGTATAAATTAACTTTCTTACCATAAAAAACTTTGGTCATTTCATCTACACGCTCAAAAGGATAATTTCTCTTAATAAAATAGATCTAGTAAGATTTAATTTGTTACTAAGCTCGAGGTTCTATTTTTTTCTTACTAGAGTTTCTAAGTTTTATAGTATTTCACAATTGAACAATCATTATTGTAGTACTCTTTTGGGAGTTGAAATTTGGTCACATCTGTTATAACTTCAATAGATTTATTATACCAAATTCAGAAGATTTGATGTGAACATTATTAATTGGCTTATAACCTAAATAAATTTGAAGCTTAGATTAGGGTTTCTCTATTATAAATAGACATGTGTACTCAGTATTGTACACACGCATACACAGATATATTAGTGAAAAAGTCCTGGCTTGGTACGCCACCAAACGTAGTCGTTATCGACGAACTGGATAAACAAACTTGTGTCTCTATTTTACGCTTACGATTTATAACACGTTATCAGCACGAGTCTCTGCCCGAAGCTAATCGGTATGAATCTAAATTAATTTCTCAATAGCATGATTATTAATAATTGTATCAATTCTTTTAGATCCATATGTGCTATGATTTTACCGTGCACTTAAATTATTTATTGCATCTGTATTATTGCTTGCAATAATTGTTAATCGGATCGAAAATATATATATATATATAATAAGAAAAATCGCCAACGGCCCGCCGCCGCCGCAGCGGGCCACCGGGCCTCACATGCGCGCCGCCGCGAGCCACCTGGCTGTCGCGTGCAGCGCCGCTGCGAGCCACCAAGCCGCCGTGCGCTGCCCCGCCTCAAATCGTCCATGTCGTCATGCGCGAGCTGCAGGCCTCGAAGGCCACCGCGCGCAAGCCGCCGCGGGCCTCGATGGCCACCGCGCGCGAACCCGCGCGGATCTCCCAAGCTCCACCGTATGCGCGCCCCTTCTTTCTCCCGCTGCTCTGCCGCCATGGCGTTGCGCCGCAGCGCAAGCCTCGCGCCACTGCCCTGGAGCTCCGCGCAGCCCTCCTTCTTCCTGCCCTGATGTGCGTAGCCTTCCCCACCTTTTGGGCCAATCAGGCCCAATGCCAATTGGGCCGATAAAAATTAATTTATTTATTTATTTGGGCCTGCAGCCCTCTTCAAGGGCTTGAACCATATTTTTATTTTTGGGCTATTGTTTTAATTACTATTAATTTTGGGCCTCATAATATTTTTCCTAGTATTTTTTTGCCCTCAATTTAATTTATCAAATTCTGAAAAATACTTGAAAATTTTAAAAGTAATAATTCTTTGCATAATAATTAAGCTCAAAATTTTTTGAATTATTATTTTTTAAAATTAATTCTTAATAAATTATTATTTTATATGCTTAATTGCTATATGCGCATGCTTTTATGATTAAATTATCTTGCATGCATTATTACTTTTGAACATAGTTCTCATTTTATAGTTTGCATATATTGTCTGGGTAGGCGGTGCCCATTACTTGTCGGACCGTAAATCATATTTTGGGTAGACGGCGCTCAATTCTTGCTTCTATGTGCTTGAAAGTGATCAAATAAATCATCATTTCTAGTTGTCAACATAAGATCACAAAACTCACCATGTCACTTTAAATATTGTAGTGAGAATGTCTGATATTACCAAAAGAGAATTTGTTGAGCTTGCTCTTGATGGTAGTAATTACCTGATATGGGCGCTAGATATCTAGATTCATCTAGCCTCAACTGAGTTGAGTGAAGCTATTGTCGAAGGTTCAAAATCCATTAACTCCCAAAAGGCGAAAGCGTTGATTTTTCTTAGGCATCACCTGAATATGGATCTGAAAATTGAATACCTGACTGAAAAGGACCCCAGAGCGTTGTGGAAGTCCCTACAGGACCGTTTCCAACAATAAAATGATATACTTCTCCCTCAGGCACAATACGATTGGTTGAACCTCCGTTTTCAAGATTTTAAGTCTGTGACGGAGTACAACTCAGTCTTGCATCGTATTGTATCCCAGTTAAAGCTATGTAAGCAAGCTATAATTGAAGCCGAGTTGATATAGAAAACTCTGTCAACATTCCACGCTAGCAACCTTGTAGTCCAGCAGCAGTCTAGGGCCAAGAATTACACTGTACACTCCGAGCTAATTTCTATACTTCTAGTAGCAGAAAAACACAACCAACTCCTTATGAAAAATTATAACTCGAGACCGGTTGGCTCACAAGCAGTGCGTGAAGCACATGCTATAGCTCAAGGAAGTACAAGTGGTCGCAAGCGTGGAAGGGGGAGAGGAAGTAAACGAACTCGTAGCAAAGGTCGAGGTCGTAGTAAATCTGGTGATCCAGGAACCTCGAACGACAATCAAAGCTCCGAATCGTGGAAAGGGTGTACCCAACACGAATTCCGCTCCAAAAAAATATGGATCTCAAGACAAGGTTGAGCAGTCCTGCTACAGATGCGGATGCAAAGGCCATTGGTCTCGCACGTGTCGTACTCCCAAGCATTTGGTTGAGGCTTATCAAAAGCAGCAGAAGGACGACAAAGGGAAGGCCCCTAAAGTAGAATCTCAACATGCCAGTCTGCCTGAATCACAATTTGACCATGACAACGACGATCTCATGGGCATAGAGCTCAAAGATTATGGAGATAATGAGTGATTGGAATATTAGATCATTTTAGTACTTTACTTTTTGGTTGAGACCTTTTATTTGGATCATGTCTTTCGAATACATTTGTTTTCATATTTGATAATGACATTTATGATTTAGCTTTGATATATTTACTTTAATATATGTTATCCGTTAAATTTATTTGAATATTTTTATTCTTATACATGGCTTGTAAACATATCAGCTATTAGGTTTGGGCCCTTTTCCTCTGGCACTATGGATTCAAATTATGATTTATGTTTGGTAGATAGCGCCACCACACACACAATCTTAAGAGATATGAAGTATTTTCATAACTTGGTAGAAAGAAAGAAGAGTGTAACTACGATAGCCGATGATAACATAATGATAGTGGGCTCCGGAAGAGTCTCCATCATCCTCCACATGGGTACCGAACTCATAATCGATAATACTTTGTTGTTTCCACAATCGAAGCGTACCCTTCTCAGCTTTAAAGACATAAAAATTAATGGCTATCACAATGAAACTGAAATTGAGAATAATAATGAATACCTTTTGATGACTATTACTCGAGGTAGCCATAAACAAGTTATTGAAAAACTTCTCTCTCCTTCTCTTCCGGATTGTATTATTCCTACATCCGGCCGTCCAATCTCTATATAGCCATGAGTATGAAATTTCACGACCCGAACTCTTTTAAATTATGGCATCAGCGGTTAGGTCATCCAGGATAAACAATGATACGTGTGATTCTATCTAATTCCATTGGTCATAATATTTCGAATAATAGAATCCCTCCTGTCGATGAATTTATCTCTAAGGATAAATTAATAGTGCACCTGTCGCGCATCAAGGTGGGACTTGAGTCTCCGGTTTTCTTTGAACGGATTCAGGGAGACATTTGTGGACCGATTCATCCAGCATCAGGACAATTCCAGTATTTCATGGTCTTAATTGATACCTCCACTAGGTGGACATATGCATGTTTGTTGTCTACCCGTAACCAAGCTTTTGCAAAGCTTATTGCGAAAACTATTGAGCTTCGAGCTCAGTTCCCGGATTATCCAATAAAATCGATTTGTATGGATAATACTGCTGAGTTTACCTCAAAAGCCTTTACTGATTACTGTATGGCTCTGAAAATTAAAGTGGAGCATTCGGTCCCTTACGTCCACACCCAAAATGGTCTTGCTGAAGCGCTAATAAAATGTATCAAACTTATCGCTACACCATTACTTATGAACACTAAATTACTCACTTCATGCTGGGGGCATGCAGTCCTACATGCCACACATTCGATACAAATCTGTCCAATTGCATATAATGACCATTCCCCCCTATAGCTAGTGCGTAGGAAAGAACCAAACATTTCCCATCTGCGTATATTTGGATGTGCGGTGTATGTTCTGATAACATTACCAAAGCGTACCTCTATGGGCCCACAAAAGAAGCTAGGTATTTACGTTGGATTTGACTCTCCATTCATCCTGAAATACCTAGAACCTTTGTTCGGGATCAATTAATGGCCCGGTTTGCTGACTGTACGTTCAATGAAGATCACTTCCCGGTATTAGGAGGAAATCTGAATTCAAAATTGAATGAATGTCGGGAACTTTCGTGGAACGTAAGTGATCTTCAATATCTAGATCCATGCACTAGTCAATCTGAACTGGAAGTTCAAAAGATCACTAACTTGTAAAATTTAGCAAACAATCTGCCAAATGTGTTTACTGACCATAGAGGTGTAACTAAATTGCATATACCTACAATAAATGCTCCCCAAAGGGTTGAGGTCCCAAAAAATCAAGTATACATGCCCCCATACGCCAGAAGCGTAAAAGACCTATAAACGATACAGATACACCTAAAAGGAAAGCTAGCAAAACTGGTCAGTCAAACGTGAAATCTCAAGAAGAGATCCGTCTAGAAAATTGAAGTCTCCAGAAGAGATTCGTCCAGAAGACGAACGTCCTAGTAATTAAGCATGTGCACAAAATATTCAACGCACTAGGATTGCGGAACGACCAGATCTAGATACACTGGGAAATGAAGAAGGCCTGGTTGATATAAACGTTGAAGTCTCTATGAATTTTATAGATACGGGAGAAACTTATAATATAAATATTATTGTCGTCGATGACACATTTGCAGCGATAATTGCTATTTCTGTTATAAATAACGATCTAGATTCAGAACCCAAAACAATAGTTGAGTGCCGGAAGTGCTTCGATTGGGTAAAATGGAAAGAGGCAATTGAAGCAGAGCTCGCATCGCTAAATAAAATAAAAGTATTTGACTATATCGTTCGTACACCCGCGTGCGCTATCCCTGTAGGATATAAATGGGTTTTTGTACGAAAACGAAATGAGAACAATATTGTGGAGAGATACAAAGCGAGGCTAGTAGCTCAAGGGTTTTCACAGAGACCCGATATTGATTTCGATCAAATCTATTCTCCCGTAATGGACGCAATAACGTTCCGCTACTTAATATCTTTGGCAGTTAAATTAAATCTCCAGATGAGATTGATGGACGTTGTAACTGCATATTTATAAGGATCACTAGATGCCGACATCTATATGAAAATCTCGGATGGAATTTAAGATTCCCCAGATGAGGAATGGTGAAAATCGCAGTATGTATAACATAAAACTGCAAAAGTCGTTGTACGACCTAAAGCAACCAGGTCTAATGTGGTACAACCGACTTAGTGAATTCCTCCCGAAGAAGGGATACACATGTGATATAGCTTTCTCATGCGTATTCATGAAGGAATCACAAAGTGGTTTTTGCATCATATCCGTATATGTTGATGATCTGAACATAATCGGAACATGCAAAGAGATTGAAGAAGCCAGTTCAATCTTGAAAGCTGGATTTGAAATGAAATTCTTGGGGAAAACCAAGTATTGCCTCGGCCTGCAGGTCGAGCATCTCTCAGAAGGAATCCTTATACATCAGTCAACCTACGTGAAGAAGGTATTGGAGAGATTTCACATGGATAAATCTCATACACTCAGCACACCTATGATTGTCCGATCCCTCGAAGTGGATAAGGACCCATTTAGACCAAGAGAAGATACAAAAGAAATTCTGGGGACAGAAGTTCCTTATCTTAGGGATGTTGGTGCATTACTCTATCTCGCAAATTGCACTAAATCGGACATTGCATTTGCAGTTAATTTACTTGCGAGATATAACGCTTCTCCTACAAGGAGACATTGAAATGGTGTTAAACACGTTCTATGGTATCTCCAAGGGTCTCAAAATCTTGGATTGTTTTACCCTAGGAACCAAGATAAAACCTTGGTAGGTTACGCGGATGCTGGCTACTTATCTGATCCCCACAATGCCGTGCCCCAGACTAGTTACGTTTTTCTCTGTGGTGGTACCGCAATCTTATGGAGATCAATTAAACAAACTATGGTTACCACATCTTCAAACCACTCAGAGATAATTTCTTTGTTTGAAGCCTCACGAGAATGTGTTTGGTTGAGATCATTGGTGACTCGTGTAATATCGCTAAAAATGATACATCCCCTACCATTATATTTGAAGACAACGTAGCTTGCATCGCACAAATGCGTAATGGGTACGTCAAGGAAAACCTGACGAAACATATTTCACCAAAGTTTTTCTACCCATACGAACTCCAGAAGAGTGGCGTAATTACCATACAAAAAGTGCGATCTAGTGACTATCTAGTAGATCTGTTCACTAAGTCCCTACTTACACCCACTTTTGAGAAGTATGTTCACGGTATCGGGATGCGAAATCTAAAAGGGCTGGTGTCTTCAGGAGGAGTGGTAACCTCGAAGTAAATCTAGATCCGAAAGATCAATAAATTGCATTCTTCTCTAACTAAATATTTTGTTGCTACCTAGCATGTGGAGTTTTTCTGACAAGACATTTACGTTATGTCGTAATGTCCAAGGGGAAGTGTTATAAATCCAGTAGATTTATTATACCAAATTCAGAAGATTTGATGTGAACATTATTAATGGGGTTATAACCTAAATAGGCATGAGGTTTAGATTAGGGTTTCTCTATTATAAATAGACATATGTACTCAATATTGTACACACGCATACACAAATATATTAGTGAAAACTCCTAGCCTGGTACGCCCCCAAACGTAGTCGTTATCGACGAATTGAGTAAACAAACCCGCGTCTCTATTTTACGCTTACGATTTACAACAACATATATTTAAGATGTTTAAAAATTCAAGGAGATTAAGCTCACCGGCCAATCCTATTCTACCAAACGTCTTGTAGATCTTATTCAATGTAAGACGAAAAAATCCATAATGATTACCCTGACTCAATAAGATATATATATGGAATGATGTGATCGATTTAAATTAAAGCCTAGTAGTACTACATGAAACGATCTCGTAATATATAGATCATATCTAAAAAAATTATATTTATCTGATATTAAAATATTATTCTTCTATTTTACCATGATTAAAGTTTGGAACCGTAAATAAAAGAGGAAAATTAAAGATTAACACAAATTCTAAAATGCACTCAAGTGCATAATATGCCTTAAATTTTAAGCTTAGTTTTCACTTTAGTTTTGATTTTTTCAAAACGTAAATAAATCCACCGAATTGTGTATTTTTTTTTCAGTTGGAGTATTACTGCTTAGTTCTTAGGGTATAACTGATTAGTTCTTGGGTATCACTGATTACTTCTTGGAGTATTATTGATTTCTGCTTGGGGTATTTTTTTTTATTTTTTTTTCATAATCCAAGTG
Organism: Ballota nigra; assembly: GCA_947034835.1. NCBI lineage: Eukaryota > Viridiplantae > Streptophyta > Magnoliopsida > Lamiales > Lamiaceae > Ballota > Ballota nigra. The sequence continues at coordinate 100,052,451 of OX344724.1, read as the reverse complement.
CATACAATGTATGCACACTAGAACTACTCAAAGATTTATTGGTATTCAATGAAAGAACTTCATTAAATTTAAAAATTCGAACTTGTAAAAAATTGTGAAATTATACAAATTCTTTAACACTCTGCCACTCGTTTAGTCCAATTCTAAACTCTTCATTTTGGGGAAGAGGTCCAACGAGCGAACAATTGTTAGCTCAAAGTTCTTATAACATAAAAAAATTTATAACATCTAAAAGTTCGAACATGTAAAGAATTGTGAAATTATATAATTCCCTAAAATTAAATGGTACCCCATCATCAATCATTATAGATGTATACATATGCTCACTTGTCTATTGTAATGAATTGAACCAAACAAGATTTACAATCACATCTAATTAGATTATTTTCCACGGCATGTATCACATGTTCACCAGACAAGTTTAGCTGCTGAATTTCCTGCTAATGGATTAAATCGTCAGATATCAAATGATGTCAATTAACCTTTTCTTCACCCAATTTTCTTTGTGTCCTCGAAGGTTTTTGAATTATTATCTTTGACTGGGATCTAAATTTTTTACTTTATACGAAGATGCAAACTTTTTACATGATACGAATAAACTAAGAATGTTGAATAATTAATTTACAAATTACTATAAATTTGGGTTGATCAAAACCCAAAAATTGAAAATATCGTGGAGACCGTCACCTAAGAAAAAATATGAGCTAGATAAAATAAGTAGCAATATTAAAGTTCAAACCCAAAAATACACGATAATGTCAATATCAACTTTTTAATGTTGGGTGTTTAAAGTCGAATTGGTTTTGGCCTTTCAATTGAGGTTTGAAATTAGTTCCATAGTCAATCCTTCTCTTTCGTTTATTTCTTTATTTGGAAACTTTAAAAAAAATTAAAATGGTTAGTATGAGACTATGTTGCACAGGTGCGGGTGCGGGAGTGCGGGGGCGATACGATACGGGTTCGGGGATACGAATTTTTAAAAAACTTAGGGTGCGATTCGTCAAGAATACGTCTATTTATTTATATTTTATTATATATAAAACCTAAAAAATTAAATATATTTTAAAATTTTGTAAATCGAATGTATATAATTCACATTTTCTCTGACCCAAAACTTAAACATATTCAATAATTTAATATAATTAAGTAACCAAAAATCAATTTAAACTCAATTAGCCTAATATATACGTCATAACAGTGATTACAATATAAAACAAGTGTTACATTGTCATTTTGAATTATATTATATAATTAAATTCAATTGAAATAACACATTTAATGCTTAAAAAGTAGGATACGCAAGGAGGATTCGAGTATCCGTTAGTGAATTCGCCACGTGACAGCCGGATTCGCCACGTGGAGAATCCGATTCGCGGATTCAAGAATCTCACCCCTTTCAGGGGACGGGTGCGAATCCGATACTGCATTGTGATATTTTTAGAAGAATCCGTGAATCATAGGTATGAGATCATACATCGTTGTAGTAAGAATTTAATAAGCTGTGTGTATTATGAAAGAAATAGAGTAAGAGATTGTCACGTAACAAGCGATCAGCTCTTCCTTTTCGTAAGCAAATTAAGTATGAGATAAAAAAAAAATATTCTTTCATTAAATTTGTTATTCCTGGAATATTTGTTTTTCTTTCAAATTTGCTTTTCTTTTTTTCAAAATCGCAATCAGTTAGTCAAGAAAATAAATAAAAAAACTAGTGCAAATAGTTAGGACTTAGCATGATTATTTCTGGAATATTTCTCGTTTCAAAATTTGCTTTTATGTGTTTGGAATCGTACTTAATCAAGGAAAAAATAATAAGTCATTCCGTCCTATTTTATTTGTCGCGAATTAAAAAAAATATTAAATATAGATGTAATGTAATTTTTCTTTTATTATTGATCTACATGGCCATTTATACATTTCTTTAATGCATATTATTACAAAAAAATAAAGCTGAAGGACAAACTTGAAATTTACTACTTAAATATTTTAGATTGATGTAAAATGATACTACCACTATCTTATTTCCAATTGTCTTCTTGTTAAAAAGTTCCGTTCTTTTTTCAATTGTCCCTTTTTATAAATAACCAATTTTTATTTTGTGAGGTCAAATGTGAAGTATGTAATCTGCTGGGCTTAATTCAGTAGGAGGCTATGTTGGTAAAGTGTTAGCCGTGAGAGTTAGTGAATTTGGAGTACCAGAAGAGGTGGACCAGATGAGGTTGACCAGAGAAGCCTGACCAGAGGAGTCTGGCAGGTGAGCTATCAGAGGAGGTCCATCAGGTGAGGTCTGGTCAGACGAGTCTGGTAGATAAGTCATCAGAGGAGATCTATCAGAGGAGGTCTGGGACCAGAGGTCATCTGATGTAAAAGGACCAGAGCCAGAGGAGGTGCCTCATCTGATCCTGAAGTCCGTAACTCACGAAGTACACTAAATTGAAGCTAATTCGAAGGCGGTTCTAACTGAATCAACTATGGCGGTTATTGAAGTCGTTAGCCAGCTGGATAACTGCTTACATTGGGGTTGTTACAACTGAATCAAGTTAGGGATTCAGCTCAATCTCTGTATCTATAAAAGGGGGTTTTCTCAACTGAGAGACTTAGAACAATCATTGAGAGAGATTGAGTGTGATTGTAACTTGTAACTTCCGTTTTCTTTCTTAGTGGAATACTCTATCCTCTCGGATCCCGTGGAAGTAGGAGTTCTTCTCCGAACCACGTAAATCTGGTGTTCTTGTGTGATTTTCAATTTCGTTCTTTCTGCATTTGATTCCGATTCCCGGAAACAAGTTTTCTTGTGAATCCAAAATGCGATTAACAAGTGGCGCCGTCTGTGGGAAGCAATCATGGCTGCAACTAAGTTCGATATTGAGAAGTTCACGGGGAAGAACGATTTCAGCTTATGGAAGATCAAGATGAAGGCACTCCTGGTACACAATGGGTTGTACGAAGCCTTGTTGCCACCGGCTCAGGTGGCTTCTGGATCTAATCCGGCGAAGGTGGAGGAGAACAAGAGGAAGGCGCATAGTGCCCTTATCTTGTGTCTTGGGGACAAGCCATTGAGGGAAGTATCGAAGGAGGAAACCGCTCTTGGGATCTGGAATAAGCTGGAGCAGTTATACCAGACCAAGTCTGTTACGAACAAGTTATACATGAAACAGAAGCTTCAAGTCTTCAAAATGAGTGAAGATAAGAATCTTGGTGATCAGTTGGACGAGTTCAACAGATTGGTGGATGATCTGGAGAGTTTGGATGTTACAATTGATGATGAAGATAAGTCATTGATGTTGTTGAATGCCCTACCTAAGTCTCTGGAAAATTTCAAAGATGCCTTGTTGTTTGGTAGGCAAGATCAGGTGATGTTTGATGATGTTCAAACTGCCCTGAAAACCAAGTTTCTACAGATCCAAGCTGATGGGAAGAAGCCTGCTGAAGGATTGAATGTTCAATCCAAGAAGAAGAAGGGGTTTCAGTCCAAGAAGAAGGATGGTGGAAAAGGGAATAAGGGTGGGAAGAAATCTGATTTTGTTGAGAAGAGGAAGTGTTTCACTTGCCATAAGGAAGGTCATCTGAGAAAGAACTGCCCTGAAAGAAAGAAGAAAGACAATCAAGGTGATCAAGATGGAGATGCAGCTGTTGTGGAGGTTGAAGGATATGATAGTGCAGAGGTCTTGATGGTTAGTCATGAAAGACTAAGTCAAGAGTGGGTCCTGGACTCTGGGTGTACTTTTCATATGTGTCCACATGAAGACTGGTTCCTGGATCTTGAGAAGATTGATGGAGGTCTTGTTCTTTTGGGTAATGATGAGAGCTGTAGAGTGCAAGGATCTGGTTCTATCAAGATCAAGATGTTTGATGGGGTTGATAGGATCTTATCTGATGTCAGGTTTGTTCCTGAGTTAAAGAGAAATCTTGTTTCTCTTGGTACCTTGAATTCAAAGGGGTTTGAATTCAAGACAGACAAGGGAAGTCTGTCTATAACCAAATCTGGAAGAGTTGTCATGAAGGGGGCTATCAAGAATGGTTTGTATACTTTGATTGGAAGAACTGTTACAGGGTCAGCTGATGTTACCATGGGGTCTTCTGAGATTAACTTGTGGCACAAGAGATTGGCACATGTTGGTGAGAAGGGCCTGGTGGAGTTATCCAAGAAGGGAGCAATCCCTGGGAAGAGGATATGTAAGCTGGAATTCTGTGAGAGGTGTGTTCTTGGGAAATCAAAGAAGCAAGCATACCAGAAAGGGAAGCATACCACTAAGGAGGTTATGGATTATACACATTCTGATGTATGGGGCCCAGAAAGGGTATCCACTCATGGTGGAGGCAGGTATTTCCTTACCCTTATTGATGATTATTCCAGAAAAGTTTGGGTTTACATTCTTAAACAGAAGAGTGATGCCTTCTCTAAGTTCAAAGAATGGTTGATTGAACTTGAGAATAAGAGAGGCAGGTCTATCAAGCACTTAAGGACAAATAATGGGCTTGAATTCCTATCAGAGGAGTTTCAACAATTCTGTAGGGAGAAGGGTATTACTAGGCATAAAACTGTTCCTTCAAACCCCCAGCAGAATGGTCTAGCAGAGAGGATGAATAGAACCATTCTGGAAAGGGTTAGGTGTATGTTATCTGATGCTCATTTACCTAAGAGTTTTTTGGGGGAAGCTGTTAACACAGCTGTGTATCTCATTAATAAAGTGCCATCATCTGCTATTGAGTTTAAAACCCCAGATGAGGTTTGATATGGAAAGATATCAGATTACTCAAAGTTGAAAGTTTTTGGGTGCCTAGCTTATGTTCATGTGAGGCAAGACAAACTTGAACCTAGAGCTTTAAAATGTGTTTTCATTGGGTATCCAAAAGGTGTTAAGGGGTATAAGTTGTGGTGTCTGGAGCCTGGAAACCAGAAGTGTATTACCAGTAGAGATGTTGTGTTTAATGAATCTCAGATGGGATACAAGTCAGGTGGAGGTGATAGGGAGCCATCAGCTGAGGAGATGGATGGGGTTATTTCTGAGCCAATTACTCAAGTTGAGGTTGAGCCTGATCATGATAATCATGAGAGTGCATCTGGTTCTGAACCAGAGCAGGAAACAGGAGAGAATGGGTCATCAGATGAGGATAGTGCACCTGCAGAAGAGGAGGAAGAAGTGCCAGAAGCAGACTTGAGAAATTATAGTCTGACAAGAGACAGATCCAGAAGACAAATACATCCTCCAGCAAGGTTTGGCCGTGTGGATCTTGTCTCCTATGCACTTGTTACAGCAGAAGCCATAGAGTACCAGGAACCTAAAAGCTACAGGGAAGCCCTTGAGTGTGATGATAGGGAGTCATGGGTGACAGCCATGACAGAAGAGATGGAGTCTCTTAAGAAGAATCAAACTTGGATTCTTGTTGATAAGCCACCTAGGCAGAAGCTAATCAGTTGTAAATGGTTGTTTAAAAGAAAGCTTGAATCTGGTGTGAAAGATCAGGTGAGGTTTAAGGCCAGGTTAGTTGCCAGAGGATTTACTCAGAGGGAAGGAATTGATTACAATGAGGTTTTCTCACCTGTTGTTAAGCATTGTTCAATCAGATTACTTCTGAGCAGAGTAGTCCAAGAGGATCTGGAGCTACAACAACTTGATGTAAAGACAGCTTTTCTGCATGGTGATCTTATTGAGGATCTGTACATGCACCAGCCAGAAGGGTTTGTTGAACCAGGGAGTGAAGGGAAAGTGTGCCTGCTCAAGAAATCATTGTATGGCCTCAAGCAAAGTCCAAGGCAGTGGCACAAGAAGTTTAATGAAGTTATGCTATCCATTGGTTTTGTAAGGAGCAAGTATGATACTTGTGTATACCTGGAAAGGCAAGGTAGTGATGTGATAGCCTATCTTCTGATCTATGTAGATGACATGCTTATTGCCAGTAAAAGCCTTCTGAAGATTCAGAGTATCAAAAGGAAGCTAAGTGCTAGATTTGATATGAAGGACTTGGGAAATGCTAAGAGGATTCTTGGAATGGATATTCTTAGGGACAGAAAAGCTGGAAGACTATTCTTATCCCAGAAGAGTTACATTGAGAAGGTCCTGAAGAGGTTTAACATGCATGAGAGTAGAGCTGTGTCAACTCCTCTGGGACAACAGTTCAAATTATCTAAGGAAATGGAACCAAAGTCTGATGAAGAGAAGAAGACTATGATGAAAGTACCTATGCAAGTGGGGTTGGAAGCCTGATGTATGCTCTGGTCTGCAGCAGACCAGATTTAGCTTATGCATTGAGTATGGTGAGCAGATACATGGCTAATCCTGGGAGATTACATTGGGAAGCTTTGAAATGGATATTCAGATACCTTAAGGGGTCATCTGATCTGGGTTTGATGTTTGAGAGGATGGTTGACCAGAAGAGTCCACTGGAAGGATTTGTAGATTCTGATTTTGCTGCTAATCTGGACACCAGAAGATCCTTAACAGGGTATATCTTTACTCTGTACAATACTGCTGTAAGCTGGAGATCTGTTCTGCAGAGTGGAGTTACTTTGTCTACTACAGAAGCAGAGTTTGTTGCAGTATCTGAGGCTGTTAAGGAGGCTTTATGGTTGAAAGGCATAATCAAGGATTTTGGGATAAGTCAAAGGGCTGTGGTCATTCATTGTGATAACCAGAGTGCAGTTCATCTGGTGAAACATCAAGTAGTCCATGAGAGGTCAAAGCATATTGATGTAAGGTTGCATTTTGTAAGGGAAATCATTGATAAAGGAGTGGTTCTCATCCAGAAGATATCTACAGAGGACAATGCTGCAGATATGTGTACAAAGTCTTTACCAGGGACGAAATTCAAATTCTGTGTTGAATTGGTAAAGATGAGTGTATGGGATGTTCCTTAGGCCCAAGCTGGAGCATGGAGGAGAGGAGGAGAGGATTGATACTTCTCATCTGAGGTGGAGAATTGTGAGGTCAAATGTGAAGTATGTAATCTGCTGGGCTTAATTCAGTAGGAGGCTATGTTGGTAAAGTGTTAGCCGTGAGAGTTAGTGAATTTGGAGTACCAGAAGAGGTGGACCAGATGAGGTTGACCAGAGAAGCCTGACCAGAGGAGTCTGGCAGGTGAGCTATCAGAGGAGGTCCATCAGGTGAGGTCTGGTCAGACGAGTCTGGTAGATAAGTCATCAGAGGAGATCTATCAGAGGAGGTCTGGGACCAGAGGTCATCTGATGTAAAAGGACCAGAGCCAGAGGAGGTGCCTCATCTGATCCTGAAGTCCGTAACTCACGAAGTACACTAAATTGAAGTTAATTCGAAGGCGGTTCTAACTGAATCAACTATGGTGGTTATTGAAATCGTTAGCCAGCTGGATAACTGCTTACATTGGGGTTGTTACAACTGAATCAAGTTAGGGATTCAGCTCAATCTCTGTATCTATAAAAGGGGGTTTTCTCAACTGAGAGACTTAGAACAATCATTGAGAGAGATTGAGTGTGATTGTAACTTGTAACTTCCGTTTTCTTTCTTAGTGGAATACTCTATCCTCTCGGATCCCGTGGACGTAGGAGTTCTTCTCCGAACCACGTAAATCTGGTGTTCTCGTGTGATTTTCAATTTCGTTCTTTCTGCATTTGATTCCGATTCCCGGAAACAAGTTTTCTTGTGAATCCAAAACGCGATTAACATATTTATTATAGTGTCAACATTAATTTTACCCTATTTTTACATTTTTTATTTTATTTATCATAGTGTCAATAAAAAATAATTTTATCAATAAACACTCTCTTATTAAAAATGAAACAAATAAATGCAATAGATAATAGAATTGATGAAGTAATTATTTATAATAAAAATCCTCTTCGGAAAGATATATAAATCGGAATGGAAGGCAGAGACGGATTTAGGGAAGCGTGTGAGCACCTTTATTGGGATTTAAATATTATGTATTATATATGTAGAATTTTTTATATATATATATATTTTAAATTAATAAAATTTTATCATTTCGTACTCTCGAATTAAATTTATTTACCCTTAATATAATTTGTCCCCTTGAATCGAAATCTTGGATCCATCCTTAATGGAAGGAATGAAACACGTGGGTTAGGACGAGGATGAATCCAAGTTCCAAGGCAAAGTTTTGTGTTAATAATTGCTTGATTTCAAAAGTGCGGCTCCCTATCCTGGTTCGGTCGGCTGAAATTAATTGAGGTGGGGTCCATCTCATTAAAGTGACAGCTGGTTGCCTTGATTTCCCAAATGTAAAAGGAATAAGGATTTATATAAAAATAGTTCATAATAAATTTATAATAAAATTATTTTAAAATATTGAATATTTGATTAGAAGTATAATTAATCTTATAAAAAATATTATTAATTTGAATTTAAAAAAATATACAATAATTATAATATAATATAATTGATTCAAATTAATAATATTTATAATGAAATTAATATTACTTTAGAGTTTAAAATATTTCATGATAAATTTATCATGAACTATCCTTATATAATATTTTGTTAAATGCATACCCATTTTCCGAGTTGCTGCCAAATTCTTTTATCAATGACCAAGTTAAATGCAATCTCTATTTAAATAATGCACTTCACCAAAAGAAAAATTGAAAAAGAAATTAAAAAAGTTAATAATTTTTAATATTTTTTCTAAAATTCAAGAAGAAGAAAATACACTTGTTTGGAAAAATAATTTAAAAATTTTCAAGTTTTTAAAAAAAAAATTATTCTAACATTTCTTAGGTGGAGTGTATTAATAAAATATAGAACTATAGGTAACTTGAGCCTTTATCAATCTCGTGGTCCAGCGAACTTCGTTCATGCTGATATTTTTCTTGTGTTAGAGTATATAGCCCTTCAATTTATTGAATACGCTCACTACATTAAATTGTCCAATGTATGATCGACATATCTTTTTGAAAAGTTGATTAAATTTCGACAAACATTTACCGAACCTAACTCACATAAAAAAAAAAAAAAAAAAAATTGGAGTATGTATAGGGTGAAATTGGTTCATACATGAATCATTGAAGAGTATTAGTTATTTTTACTGAAAAGTATTAGTTGTTTTCTCTGAAAAGTCTTAGTTTATTTTCACTAAACAACTAAGTTTCTTCAGTAATAATAACTAATATTCTTCTGTAGAAATAACTAATATTTTTCAGTGAAAACAACTAATACCCTTCATTGATTTATATATAAACCATTTTCACTCTATGCTTTGCCAAAATTTAGATTTTACCCAACAAATTTCATTGAAATATGGACTAAATTTCGACATTTAAAATGAGTACATAGTATTTAATAAGTTTGAAGGAATATATATAGGGCCGCAAACAAGTGGAGTTCAACTGGACTTTTAGCGGGCTGCTGCCTGTCTTTTTTGATTATCGAATTGCTGAAAAAATAGAAACGAATCAATCTCCTTTTCTTTTTGTATCTTGCTCATTTTATTATTTTCTTTGCTCTCTCTCGATATTCTCTTTTGATTGACACCAACAATTAATAGATTCGTGTTTCATTTAAAAATAAATAAATAAATAACTTCATTTGTTGTCCCCTGATCTTGATCTCTATTTTACTTTTGATCCTCAAATTTTTTATTACGTCAGTCAATTTATGTTCACTTACATTCAAACCAAAAGTGATTAAAAAAGTAAATCTCAGGATTTCTTTTGATGACTAGTGGATTTTAGTGACCTAAATTGAAATTGATGAAGTTTGGTGATCTAATATGGTAATATATCAAGTTTTCCTACTCGCATAAGTTAAAGTCCTACAATATATATTAGGAAAGTCTTGCAAGTTGCTCCTATTTTGATTTTAGTTATGCTATTTTTCATAAATTGAAAATAGTCTTGTAACTTTTAATTTTTTGACATTTTGGTCCAATAACCGAGGTGAATCGTTCGATGGACCAATCAAACTCTATCACGACAATTCAGATTATATTGCGTCAATGTCAATCAGATGTTTCACCTCCAACATACGATTACATGGCGGATTATTTCAATATTTAAAAGTCAATAGGACTAAAACCAAAATGTATATAACTTACAAGACAAAAGAATTATATTTGCTAAATATCATCCCGGGAGCTTGGATGATCTTTGGGCCCCAATTTGATTTTATAATGACTGTACATATATATATTTCAATATCTTGAGCTTCAACACGTGTTTTATGATAAGTACAAGTTGTTGATTAATTATATTTTAAGCATTGGTTTGTTATTTATCAAACCCAATGGAACATAAAAACTGTTAATTCGGTGGGACGCTCAATCCACCACCTATTTTGTGATTCATTTCTACATAGAATTGTAGTGAGTTGATGGTTGAGGGTAGGGTAAATTGCAGTTTTGGTTCCATGAAAATAGGTGGTATGCAAAAATTATCATTTTTCTATATTTTTGGTCCCTTAATTTTATTCCACATTTTTTGTCCCTAGAAAAGTGCAGTTTTGGTCCCAAAAAAAATATATAAATTGCAGTTTTATTCCAAAAAAAATTGCAGCTTTGGTCCAAAAAAATTATCGAAAGGACCAAATTTGCAAAAAATGGGACAAAAAAAGAACGTGAGACCAAAATTGTCATTGAAAATTTTGCACGGGACCAAATTTGCAATTTTCCCGTTAAGATATGGTTGACACACACTTCCATTCTCTGTTCACGCGGCGATGACAATGAAAAATTGTAAAATCCGTGGTGGCTATAGCTATAGAACGATCTCGAACAAAATGATCGGTGTTATAACTGAAAATGAATGAAGTTGATGATTTTTACAACGGTAAAGGTTATTGTGGGGCCTTATACTTTCACCAATTATGATTTCAGTCCACTAACATTTTCAATTTTGAAAATAGTCCTTTATGTTTAAAATTTTTAAACTTTTCGTCTTTTTCTGACTAAAACAATTGTTAATAAAATCCAACTTTTTATCCTTTTAACCAACTAAAAAGATAAAAAAAAATTGAATTTAATAGATTAATTTCAAATTCAGAAAAGTTTGTAGACTAGATCAAAATTGATGTAAGTTAAAGGACAAAAATTAGCATTTGCCCTTTTTTTTTTCTTACAAAGTTCATGCAGCAATTGAAAATTCACTTGAAATTGGTTTTTTCTTTTTCCCGATTAACCCTAAGTATTATTTCCTAACATATAACAGGATTTAAATAATTAACAATACATAGTATTAAGTTTTAAATGTCAATAAAATAAAAATCATATCAATTAATGTATAAATGAGATCTAAACTTATGAAAATATTGGTTCTTTTTTTTTTTTTTTTGAAAGGGAAAATTATTGGCTCTTGTGTGTACCCAAATGCATAGTATGCACTTGGATTTTGAGTCTAATTTTAAATCAATTTTGAATTTTCAAAGCTCATTAAATAAATATGATTTTGAAAAGTCAAAATTTAATTGAAATTGGATTTAAAATCCGAGTGCATAAGAATTTGTGTATGAAAATATATCATGCATAAAAAGTGAATATATATCACAAACACTTATACAAATCTTCTGACAAAATATATAAAAAATAAATGGGAAAGTGCATTTTTTTTTTTTCCTTTAACTTTGGTTGGATTTGGGTTTTCGTTTGGTTAACTTTGAAATTTTGAGTTTCGTCCTACAACTTACAAAATGATGTGGATTTTGTCTTGTTACCTGCTACACCAGGTAACTCTTCCGATATATTTGATGTGGCGCCAATTTATTAATATATAACATGTGTTATCTTAATTGATGACGATTGAGAATATTTTTTTAATACAAATATTGTGTATTGAAGGTTAGCCAATCTACACAATCAATTGGAATCATGTAAGAGTACATTTACCCTTTATCCCACTTATTTTTATATGGCAGAGTATAATGACGGACGGCTATACTTATTTCATGTTTCACAAATTTATTGCTGCAAACAAACAAATACAAGCCAGAAGTCCCCAGCTTAAAACAAAGACCCCCAATGGGTTTTATAAACTCACAATTTGGTTGGAACAGCCACAAGTGGTATGGCCTTTTTTAGAGCAAGTCCAAACTTTTCATCCATGTCTAATTCCTCTAGTTTATTCCCTTCAAGCTTCCACTCGAAGTTCCCAATCAAAGTTGCAAGCATAAGGTGCACCATTCTCTGTGCCAAGGGCAATCCTCGACAAATTCCCCTTCCTGCCCCAAACGGAATCATTCCCATTCAGGAATCGCTCTGGCATGAACAAATCTGCATTCGACCAGATGCTGGGATCTCTACCAATCGCCCACACATTAACAAGGATTTTAGCATTCTTAGGTACTATGTAGCCGTTTATTTCTACATTGGATTCAGCCTTATGAGGTAGTTGTTGGAAAATAGGCTTTGTGTAGAAGAAGATGAGCAGACGAACACTGACTTTAATACAGTAAGTCGAGGCAAGAGTTGGACTCTTTCTCCGTAAAACGATATTGCCCCGTACTTCGGTGCAATATGGTGTCAAATGACAATTGTCCCCAAGATACAACGACTTTGGAACTTCTCGATCGCTGCATTACAAATCGCAAGTTATCGGCGAACGGATTCGGGTATCCAAAACTTTCTTTGACTCGACTCTAATGCAAAACTTAGAATGCTAGAATGCTTTGGAGGGTTTTGAATGCAGAAGGCTTTATTAGTTGCTGGAATGGTTGAAAATACATTCTTGGGGGTGTATTTAACAAATTGAAGAGGTGTGGTGCCTTTTTTGTTAATGGGTGCCACCTTTTGGGCCTCTCAATCTGAGCCCTTGGATCCGGGATTCGAATTTGAACCCAACGGACGCGTCCGTACGGGTGTGCGCGGTCATTCTGGCGTCGTCCCGTATGCGCAGTCCGACCCCGACCACCGCATCGCGGGTTCGAAACACGCGAATCACACGCTCTCGCGCCACCCTTGGTTCGAATTGCCTCAAAAAATTCAAGGCTCCTCAGCTCCTCGCGACGATACGTACGTGCGAAGTGCGCCTCTAAAGCGACTAAGTGCGACGTGCCCGAGCGGATCAAGGGTCTTTGGGTTAGCCCTTCGGGTTAACCTATGCACCACCACTTTTAGACTTAGTAAAGATTATAAATCTATCGCTCAAGTCTACTTATATGGAAGGTCCATTTCTTTCAATTTTCCAATGTGGGACAAGGAACTCATTTTTCCTTATTTCCATTTTCCTCTTCAACTTTAGGAATTTTCATGATAAATTATCATCTTCATGTATTAATATCTCATTCACCAAAAATTGATTTTGAGCAAATTAATACATCAAATTCATCTACTCCGAACGTAGATTTTGAATTTGTCATTTATTTCCATTGTTCGTAAATGGAACATCAAATTAAAATTGGTCAAACTTAGGTCAAATACCCAAATTCTAAACCAATTTCCAACAGTAGTAAGAAAGGGCCAGACGGATGAAGCCTGAATGTTTCTTTCACAACTGCTTGCAAGTATGGGCTGGCAGGGGTTTCAATCCGACAGGCGACATGGAGACATTGGAATCCTGATCGCAACGGATTTGAATTTTTTAGAGGGGCAAAATAGAACTGATGAAATAAAAATTTGCAAACCTAAATGCAAGGAGGCAAAATAGTAAAAAAAAAAAAAAAGATTTACAAAATCTTGCCATTTTTATATACTCCTATAATATAGATTTTGCATATCCAGCTAGAATCTTTGCCAGCAGGAAGACCAAAACACCATGAGAAAACCAAAAATATCATGCAATAGTGCTTCATTTCGGAGAGTGGATGGAGAGAGGGATGGAGATGTAAGAAGAGAGCATGAGGGATGAATAGGGGAGAATGAATCAAGTGCAATTTCTAGGATTCTGGCTCTTTAAGTTAAACCCAAAAGAATTGAAAATCAAGAAAAGAGGATTATTTCACGTAACTAATCTGGCTTTTGCATTATAAACATTGCAAGGTTCTAGTATAATAATCAGTGGATGTTACATAGAACTCCATCACTACAGAACATAGAAATAAATCCATCCCAAGTATTTATATATTACAAGATGCGTGGAGGTAAAACAACACCTATTTGAGTGGTGGTGATTAATGCAAAACTAAGCATATCGAGATAGGAGATTAATGCTAGACCTGTTAAAACTTTTAATTTGACAGTTAATTGGTTATTTCACGATAGAACAAACTCAGAGAGGATGTTCTTGTAATAATTATAAAAGGAGAGGGAGGGGGTGCATGTGAATAAATGTACTGATATTAATCACAATCATTCATATTTTCATAAGATGAAAGAATGGACCCGCTTTTGAAAACCCTACATAAATAAATATGAGAACTATGAAAAGATTGAATCGCCAGCAGATGCTAGCAAGTGTTTCTAAACAATAACAATAATATATATGTTAATCGTTTTGGATTCACAAGAAAACTTGTTTTCGGGAATCGGAATATGAAAACAATAAGAACGAAATTGAAAATCACACAAGAACACCAGATTTACGTGGTTCGGAGATAAAGCTCCTACGTCCACGGGATCCGAGAGAATATCTTTTCACTAAGATGGGAAATTGGAAGTTACAAGTTACAATCACACAATCTCTCGTGTTTGCGTTCACAAAATATGATGAAGTTTCTTCTCTCAGCTGAGAAGCCCCTTTTATAGATACAGAGATTGGAAATGAACCCTAGATTCGATTCAGTTGTAACAAACTCAAAGTAAAAGTAGTTATCCAGCTGGCTAACGACTCCAATAACCACCATAGTTGATTCAGTTAGAACTGCCATCGAGTTAGCTTCAATTTGGTGTATTTCGCGAATATCGGACTTCAGGATCAGATGACAAAACCTCCTCTGGCTCTGGTCTCTTACACTAGATGACCTCTGATCCCAGACCTACTCTGATAGACCTCCTCTGATGACTCATCTACCAGACTCGTCTGACCAGACCTCGCCTAATGGACCTCCTCTGGTAGCTCTCCTGCCAGACTCCTCTGGTCAGGCTTCTCTGGTCAACCTCATCTGGTCCACCTCCTCTAGTACGCCAAATTTACTAATTTCTCACGACTAACACTTTACCAACATAGCCTCCTATTGAATTAAGCCCAGCAGATTACATACTTCACATTTGACCCTTCACAATTCTCCACCTCGGATGAGAAGTATCAATCCTCTCCTCCTCTCCTCCATGCTCCAGCCTGGGCCTAAGGAAAATCCCATACACTCATCTTTACCAATTCAACACAGTATTTGAATTTCGTCCCTGGTAAAGACTTTGTGCACATATCTGCAGCATTGTCCTCTGTAGATATCTTCTGGATGAGAACCACTCCTTTGTCAATGATTTCCCTTACAAAATGAAACCTTACATCAATATGCTTTGACCTCTCATGGAATACTTCATGTTTAACCAGATGAACTGCACTCTGATTATCACAATGAATGACCACAGCCCTTTGATTTATGCCAAAATCTTTGATTATACCTTTCAACCATAAAGCCTTCTTAACAGCTTCAGACACTGCAACAAACTCTGCTTCTGTAGTAGACAATGTAACTCCACTCTGCAGAACAGATCTCCAGCTTACAGCAGTATTGTACAGAGTAAAGATATACCATGTTAAGGACCTTCTGGTATCCAGATTAGCAGCAAAATCAGAATCTACAAATCCTTCCAGTGGACTCTTCTGGTCAACCATCCTCTCAAACATCAAACCCAGATCAGATGACCCCTTAAGGTATCTGAATATCCATTTCAAAGCTTCCCAATGTAATCTTCCAGGATTAGCCATGTATCTGCTTACCATACTCAATGAATAAGCTAAGTCTGGTCTGCTGCAGACCAGAGCATACATCAGGCTTCCAACCCCACTTGCATAAGGTACTTTCATCATAGTCTTCTTCTCTTCATCAGACTTTGGTTCCATTTCCTTAGATAATTTGAACTGTTGTCCTAGAGGAGTTGACACAGCTCTACTCTCATGCATGTTAAACCTCTTCAGGACCTTCTCAATGTAACTCTTCTGGGATAAGAATAGTCTTCCAGCTTTTCTGTCCCTAAGAATATCCATTCCAAGAATCCTTTTAGCATCTCCTAAGTCCTTCATATCAAATCTGGCACTTAGCTTCCTTTTGATACTCTGAATCTTCAGAAGACTTTTACTGGCAATAAGCATGTCATCAAGTTGTTGTAGCTCCAGATCTTCTTGGACTACTCTGCTCAGAAGTAATCTGATTGAACAATGCTTAACAACAGGTGAGAATACCTCATTGTAATCAATTCCTTCTCTCTGAGTAAATCCTCTGGCAACTAGCCTGGCTTTAAACCTCACCTGGTCTTTCACACCAGATTCAAGCTTCATTTTAAACAACCATTTACAACTGATTAGCTTCTGCCTAGGTGGCTTATCAACAAGAATCCAAGTATGATTCTTCTTAAGAGACTCCATCTCTTCTGTCATGGCTGTAATCCATGACTCCCTATCATCACACTCAAGGGCTTCCTTGTAGCTTTTAGGTTCTTGGTACTCTATGGCTTCTGCTGTAACAAGTGCATAGGAGACCAGATCCACACGGCCAAACCTTGCTGGAGGATGTATTTGTCTTCTGGATCTGTCTCTTGTCAGACTATAATTTCTCAAGTCTGCTTCTGGCACTTCTTCCTCCTCTTCTGCAGGTGCACTATCCCCATCTGATGACCCATTCTCTCCTGTTTCCTGCTCTGGTTCAGAACCAGATGCACTCTCATGATTGTCATGATCAGGCTCCACCTCAACTTGAGTAATTGGCTCAGAAATAACACCATCTATCTCTTCAGCTGATGGCTCTCTATTACCTCCACCTGACTTGTATCCCATCTGTGATTCATTAAACACAACATCTCTGCTGGTAATACACTTCTGGTTCCCAGGCTCTAGACACCACAACTTATACCCCTTAACACCCTTTGGGCACCCAATGAAAACACATTTTAAAGCTCTAGGTTCAAGTTTGTCTTGCCTCACATGAACATAAGCTAGGCACCCAAAAACTTTCAACTTTGAGTAATCTGATATCTTTCCATACCAAACCTCATCTGTGGTTTTAAACTCAATGGCAGATGATGGCACTTTATTAATGAGATACACAGCTGTGTTAACAGCTTCCCCCCAAAAAATCTTAGGTAAGTGAGCATCAGATAACATACACCTAACCCTTTCCAGAATAGTTCTATTCATCCTCTCTGCTAGACCATTCTGCTGGGGGTTTGAAGGAACAGTTTTATGCCTAGTAATACCCTTCTCCCTACAGAATTGTTGATACTCCTCTGATAGGAATTCAAGCCCATTATCAGTCCTTAAGTGCTTGATAGTCCTGCCTCTCTTATTCTCAAGTTCAATCAACCATTCTTTGAACTTTGAGAAGGCATCACTCTTCTGTTTAAGAATGTAAACTCAAACCTTTCTGGAATAATCATCAATAAGAGTAAGGAAATATCTGCCTCCACCATGAGTGGATACCCTTGCTGGTCCCCATACATCGGAGTGTATGTAATCCATAACCTCCTTGGTGGTATGCTTCCCCTTCTGGTATGCCTACTTCTTTGATTTCCCAAGAACACACCTCTCACAGAATTCCAGCTTACATATCCTCTTCCCAGGGATTGCTCCCTGCTTGGATAACTCCACCAGGCCCTTCTCACCAACATGTGTCAATCTCTTGTGCCACAAATTGACCTCAGAAGACCCCATGGTAACATCAGCTGATCCTGTTACAGTTCTTCCAATCAAAGTATACAAACCATTCTTAATAGCCCCCTTCATGACAATCCTTCCAGATTTGGTTATTGACAGACTTCCCTTGTCTGTCTTAAATTCAAACCCCTTTGAATTCAAAGTACCAAGAGAAATAAGATTTCTCTTCAACTCAGGAACAAACCTGACATCAGATAAGATTCTATCAACCCCATCAAACATCTTGATCTTGATAGAACCAGATCCTTGCACCCTACAGCTCTCATCATTACCCAAAAGAACAAGACCTCCATCAATCTTCTCAAGATCCAGAAACCAGTCTTCATGTGGACACATATGAAAAGTACATCCTGAGTCCAGGACCCACTCTTGACTTAGTCTCTCATGACTAACCATCAAGACCTCTGCACTATCATATCATTCAACCTCCACAACAGCTGCATCTCCATCTTGATCACCTTGATTGTCTTTCTTCTTTCTTTCAGGGCAATTCTTTCTCAGGTGACCTTCCTTATGGCAAGTGAAACACTTTCTCTTCTCAACAAAATCAGATTTCTTCCCACCCTTATTCCCTTTTCTACCATCCTTCTTCTTGGACTGAAACCCCTTCTTCTTCTTGGATTGAACATTCAATCCTTCAGCAGGCTTCTTCCCATCAGTTTGGATCGGTAGAAACTTGGTTTTCAGGGCATTTTGAACATCATCAAACATCACCTGATCCTGTCTTCCAAATAACAAGACATCTTTGAAATTTTCCAAAGACTTAGGTAGAGCATTCAACAGCATCAATGACTTATCTTCATCATCAATTGTAACATCCAAACTCTCCAGATCATCCACCAATCTGTTGAACTCGTCCAACTGATCACCAAGATTCTTATCTTCACTCATCTTGAAGACTTGAAGCTTCTGTTTCATGTATAACTTGTTCGTAACAGACTTGGTCTGGTATAACTGCTCCAGCTTATTCCAGATCCCAAGAGCGGTTTCCTCCTTCGATACTTTCCTCAATGGCTTGTCCCCAAGACACAAGATAAGAGCATTGTGTGCCTTCCTCTTGTTCTCCTCCACCTTCGCCGGATTAGTTCCAGAAGCCACCTGAGCCGGTGGCAACAAGGCTTCGTACAACCCATTGTGTACCAGGAGAGCCTTCATCTTGATCTTCCATAAGCTGAAATCGTTCTTCCCCGTGAACTTCTCAATGTCGAACTTAGTTGCAGCCATGATTGCTTCCCACAGACGGCGCCACTTGTTAATCGTTTTGGATTCACAAGAAACCTTGTTTTTGGGAATCGAAATATGAAAACAATAAGAACGAAATTGAAAATCACACAAGAACACCAGATTTACGTGGTTCGGAGATAAAGCTCCTACGTCCACGGGATCCGAGAGGATATCTTTTCACTAAGATGGGAAATTGGAAGTTACAAGTTACAATCACACAATCTCTCATGTTTGCGCTTACAAAATATGATGAAGTTTCTTCTCTCAGCTGAGAAGCCCTTTTTATAGATACAGAGATTGGAAACGAACCCTAGATTCAATTCAGTTGTAACAAACTCAAAGTAAAAGTAGTTATCCAGCTGGCTAACGACTCCAATAACCGCCATAGTTGATTCAGTTAGAACCGCCATCGAGTTAGCTTCAATTTGGTGTATTTCGCGAATATCGGACTTCAGGATCAGATGACAAAACCTCCTCTGGCTCTGGTCTCTTACACCAGATGACCTCTGGTCCCAGACCTACTCTGATAGACCTCCTCTGATGACTCATCTACCAGACTCGTCTGACCAGACCTCACCTGATGGACCTCCTCTGGTAGCTCTCCTGCCAGACTCCTCTGGTCAGGCTTCTCTGGTCAACCTCATCTGGTCCACCTCCTCTGGTACGTCAAATTTACTAATTTCTCACGACTAACACTTTACCAACATAGCCTCCTATTGAATTAAGCCCAGCAGATTACATACTTCACATTTGACCCTTCACAATATAAATGTAGCAAACTAATTTTATCCAAAGGTCAAAACTTCTGAGAACTTGTAGACTTGTAGTAAGATATTAGCAATATTAACTGTGTAATGCAACACTACAAAAATGTGCTTATATCTACATGTGTCAATAATGGCAATCGAGGTTCAAATTATCAAAATTACACAATATAATATATAAGATACAAAACTACAGAGATTTTGAAAGCCAAACCTCTTGAGGATTCTGGGAGGTCAATGCAGAGACCAACACAACATTTCCATTATACTTATTTGCAGCTCCAGTAGAGTGGAATGGGGAAATGCGACCATCACCATCCAAATTGGAACGATAAAATTGTGCATAATAGCTAGTTGGATCAAAAGATTGAGGCATATGTATAGCATATTAGTGACATTAATGGTTGAGTTGGTGACATACAAACTAAATACAGAATAACCAAATTTATACGGGGGGTTGGAGGGACAATACAATACATGGATAAACAGTATGCATGTTATTATACAATCAACACTGAATTACTGTAATGATCAATGAATAGACAAGTGACGAATAAGACATACAACAAAGCCTGGAAGTCGACGTCCTCGAGTAGCATCATAGGCTTGGGAATTCAAACATTTGGCCGTTGCAAGCGGATTACTCAATACCAGTGGCATAAAACCAAAACCGTAGTTTGCAGAAGGGTGGACAACAGGATGTTGATGGCTTCCAGCTGCAACCTCCATCTTGGACTCATTATAATTAGGGTTAATAAAGGATGAGACTTCAACCTCACTAGGTGATATTTTTTAGGTTCTTGTGGAGGTGACTGGAGGTGCTTAGAATATTTTGTTTCTGCATCTTCTGCAACTGCCAACTCATTCTAATTGTTGTATAAAGAAAAATTATCTTATCAAATTGTAAAGTGAAAAATGTATGTGTAAGCTAGAATTTGTTCATTGAAAGAGCAGATTACATTGATTCTTGCACTCGCTCAAAGTCTCTAGACATATTGAAATAGTATCATAGCCTGAAACACGCCTTTTAAAATCGAAAAGAAAGCTGGAAGAATCTGTCCCATTTCCAATGAAAACAGGACCTGCCCATTAATGATTAACACAGAGGAGTACACTGAATCTGAATTCCAAACCTAGAAAATAGATGTATCTTAACAAAATTGAACTTGATCGTTTCAATTTTGAATTTAAGGGGACCAATTACCAAATCATCAAGCTGAAATTAACAACACCAGAAATACCTAGCCTCAACAAGTGCTAAGAATGGAAGCTTTGTTATGCAATTTAAACAAATTAAAGTTTATGATCAATAGTACCTATAATTGGCGGATATTGTATCCATCACCAAAAGGAGTTGTGAAATTGACACCGCTATTGCTGAACTTCATCCCATAAGGTCCATCTTAGCCATAAAATACAAAGTCAAAAAAAAAAAGCAAGACAATCTAGGAATTCCACAAAAAGAACAAGTGAGATAATCTAAAAAAGATGTATACTCAAGTTTTTGGTAAAATATATAGAAACCAACTTAAAGTAAATGAAGACATTATAAGGCCACAACCTAGATTTAGCTTTTGCGGCAACTAACTCCATATAAGTACAGAAAAAATAAAATAGTATGCAATCAAAATATGCACATTTTATAGGGCGACCAATTAATTTAAAATCACATACCATTGATGAATGCACAGTAAGAAGATAAAAACATCAGCTGCAAGCCTGCAACGTTGATCGGGGAGGACCAAAAGTAGTCGTCTGAAATCACATATCATTGATGAATGCAGGGCGAAAAAGACAATAAGAACAACTGCAATTGATCAGAGAGAAGAAAAAATAGCCATCTGAAAAACATCGCTCTAGCGCATCACGAGTGTGAAATCAATGAGCACGGTAGTTGGCTCATTCCGCCTTATCGCCCCCACCCTCGCCTAGTAGCCCCCGCGACCATCTTCGGGCAGTCGAAAGGTCTAGAGACCCATCTTAAGATTCTCGTGTGAAACCCCTCAAGATTTCATGAAAGCAAATCAAGATTAGATATTCCACAAAATATAGAGCATACAGTAGATATACATTCCAAAAATAAAATATTCATTTCTCTTATAAAAAGAAAATCAGAGAGATGAATCAGGGGCTGGCGATGAAGAAAATAGGGTGATCATATCGAGTGGAGAAACTACTGTCTCGAACCCCAAAATATGTATTCGAGATACAATTACATATTTATAACAATTGCGAATTATAAAGTGTAATTTAGCTAGAATCAATTAACTAACAAACTCAGGTGGTCAAATCAAATAAATTAATTAATTGAACATGCATAGCATTATATCAAATAGCAAAGAAATCGAGATAGAGATGAAATTAAAACCGTCACCAAATAATTAAAAGAACAAATTATTCAAGGTTCAACATGTCATTGGACTAGAATAAGAACTTAGCCAAACATGACTAAGTGAAATGCCGGCAAAGACATAAAACAAAACATAGCTAAATTTATTGTGTTTCTTTCTCTCTCAAAGGTTTCTCTCCTCCATAGGTCCAACGATGGCTTTATATAGTGGAGCTACCTTTAATGCCTTTAAAGTCCTTGAGCCAAATTGATAATTAAATCAACATGTGGGAATTCCCAAGGCTTGATCGTAGCTAGCTTTAAAGAGTCTTGATAACATGCTTTAATGCAATCTTGGTTCCACGAAAAACATGTGCTAATTAAAATCCACTCTATGTTGAACTACGTATTCACTTTCGGTCCAATCCATGTGCACTCACTAGCATCTTTGAATTTGGTCCGTCTCAGTTTAATTAAAATGTTGCAAAACGACCTGAAGTTCAATAGAAGCAAATAGGATCAAATAATACATGTCTGGTAATTACAACATAATAGTGAAATAAAATACATAAGATAATTAAAATAAACACATAAATTATACGCTAAAACCCAACTTATCAAGGCTGCTCATTTGCTTTGAGTTTTACCTTGAGAAACTAATTAAATTGGAACCAAGAAAGCTCTGTATTTTGATACTCATCTATTGATGATGTTAAACATTTATCTTCTATATTTTTTTCAAGTCTAAAAAATATTTCATCTGTTATATTAGTATAGGTTTTGTATGAGTGAGATAATAGGAATGAGTCATTGACTTATTAAAACTTTGGTAAAGACGAGTCTTAGTATATGTGATGTCTCATACAAATTTTTGCCATAACCAAAAATTCATTCCGAAATATAAATTATTATCGAAATTTTGGTACACATGCAAATACACGATTTGGAAATATTCTTTAATTTATTGAAATTTTGATACACATGCAAATACACAGATTTGAAAATACTCTAATTTCGATACCAACACATTTGCACAAAACCCCTATTGGTTTGTTGTGGGCAATTGTTATCATTTGCCACAAGTTGATAACAACCGTCAATGTGTATATTTTCTATTCCATTTAATCAATTTTAAGGTTCTGGCACCATGCCAAATGTGTCCAAAAAAATTAGAAGAGTAAAGCAAACGAAGCATGCCCAAAAGTAAACCAACCCCTTGGACTACTAAAAAAACACCATTGGATTTCAAAGTCGCACCGTTTAATTCAAAAATTTCACCCGATTGGGCACGTCTAGCATATTTTTCCCAATAGCAGGATCACTTTGTTGTGGCACAAATAATCCCGTATTTGGCCTAAATACTATCTCAGAACCGGGGTATACCGGAACCGGGGTTTAGGCCCCGATTACAGGATTTCGGCATTAAACAACCTGACAAACACTACAAAAAAGATGGAGATTAGCGACGGGAATTTTGCGACGGCAAGAATATCCGTCGCAAATTCCTGAATTTGCGACGGATTTTTGTAAGCCGTCGCTAAAAATGACAATATGTGACGGCTTAGGAAGTCCGACGCCAAAAATAGTAATTTGCAACGGATAAGCCGTCGCAAAATCTAGGGCCCACCGACTTCGTCTTGAACCGGCTACATTTGCGACGGAAAGGTCGTCGTAAATTTCAATTTTGAGTTTGCGACGGTCAATTCCGTCGCAAAACATACCCGTTTAAAGGTGACCGTTCGGGAAGCGACCCGTTTGACTGATTTGCGACGGAAGAGGCCGTCGCAATTTTAAACTTTGTAATTGCGACGGACTAAAGCCGTCGCAAATGTGAGCGGTTGAAATTTGTCAGGCGGGTTGGTGGCCAATAATTGACCCGTGTCGTCGCAAAAGAGCTCTGCGACGGAATAGCCGTCGCAAATTATGCAATTTGCGACGGAAATTTAGGCCGTCGCAAATTTACGCAGTTTTATACCAGTCTCCTTCCTTTTCCTTCCCTTTCACTTTCACTCACGAAAAAAAATAAGAAATGATACGGTTTTAATATGTTCTTCACGTATAATTGGTGTATTTGTCATTGCCTTCAACCTCAGCGTACGTATTTGTCATTGCCTTCAACTTCACCATACGTTTTCACATTTTTAACCGTTTAATTGTCATATTTTTATTGTTTCAATTTTTTAGTACACTATTAGGTAATGAGCATGATATATGTTTATTTGATGGGTTTTAGTATGATTGATGATATATGTTTATTTGATGGGTTTAGGTTAATTTTAGTTTGTGTGATATTTTATACCTATTTTTAGTCGAAACTCTGCTCAATTTTTCTGTACACTATTAGATAAATTGTGTGATGTTTGTTTATTTGATTGGTTTACTATGATTGATATATATGGTTGCGTTGGATTGATTTTTGTGAAGAAAAATTGTGTATATCCTTATTTTTAGGCAAACTCTGCCCAATTTTTTACAACTCATGTGATATTTACTTTTAATTTGTAACAGATGCAATTTCCAGATCGTGGTTGGATGTACTCAATACCTAGAATGATAGGAGGAGGCATTAACTCTGTCTTTTGCAATAAAATTGATGAGTTTATTGAGTTTGCACTACAACATCCATGCAATATGGATTGTATGGGTAATATTAGGTGTCCGTGTAAAGACAGAAGATGCAGAAATATGAGATTCTTGAGTGTTGATGAGGTTAGAACTCATCTTGTGATTTCCGGTTTTGTTCCCCGTTGTTCGACAACCATCGCAAGTTTCTTCCTCCTGATCATCCCTTTCGGAGGAACAAAACAGACTTTCTAAAGGGTAAAAATGCAGTAGGCCGCCCAAGACCACGGATTCGATCAGGTATGTGTCTGGGTACTGAATCACTACTAATGTCTATGTGTCTCATATATATATATAAGTTAACCATATATAAATTAATTATTTCAGGTGATTTGTTGTTGTATGAGGTTACAGTCACTGATTTGATTAAGACAACTGAGGCGGGTGCAATGGAGCACAATAAACGTATCCAGGGTGGTTGGAAGAAGAGAAGTATCTTTTGGGACTTACCTTATTAGAGCAAGTTGTTGATTCGACACAATTTGGATGTGATGCATATAGAGAAGAATGTTTTCGACAACTTGTTTCATACGGTCGTGGGTACTGAAGGGAAGACCAAAGACACTTCAAAATCCAGAGATGAGTTGAGGCTCTTCTGTTCTCGTGCTTCCCTACACAAGGATGAGTAGACAAGAACATATCCACAGGCCTCTTACACAATTAGTAAAGCAGAAAGGAAGAATTTGTGTAAGTGGTGAAAGAGTTGAGCTTCCCTGACAATTATGTGTCGAATTTGGGAGACAGAGTTGACACGAAAACCGGAAAGGTGTCTGGAATGAAGAGTCATGATTGTCACGTGTTCATGCAACGACTCTTACCTATTGCATTTCGGTACTCACTTCCCAAGAATGTATGGAGTGTCATCACGGAATTAAGTCTCTTTTTCAGACACTTAACGGCATCAACGATTACAGTTGAGGACATGAGGCGTTTGGATGAGGAGGTCCCTGTTATTCTATGCAAACTTGAGCGGATTTTTCCACCCAGCTTCTTCGACTCGATGGAGCACTTACCCGTACACTTAGCGTATGAAGCCTCAATTGCTGGTCCCGTACAGTATCGATGGATGTACCCTTTTGAGAGGTAATTCTATACCATTTTTTAAATCGACTTTTAAGATCAATACTGAATAAATTTTCTAACACAAGAATATTTTAGGTATTTGCACAATTTAAAGCTCAATATTGGAAATGCGGCCCACATCGAAGCATCAATTGTTAATGCATACCTTACTGAAGAGGTTGGAGCATTTTGTTCTTACTACTTCGGCGATCAAGTTCAAACCAGAATCAGAAATGTGTCTCGCAACTACGATGGTCGTGGAGTAGACCATCCCCTTCGTGATGTTGAAGGTATGTTATCTGTATTTTTGCATCCGGGTCGACCAATGGGTAAGGGCACCAAACTACCGTTCAGGGGCAGTATTGAAGAGGAAACAATACATTCATATGTTTTGATGAATTGTCCTGAAGTCCAACCGTATATAGAGTAAGTAATTTAATTTTATAGTTGAGTTTTTTACAATATGTATACTGTTGATATCTGAAAAGTAATTAATTTCTTTTTTCTGATATATAAGCATGTTCTGTGAGTATAAGCGTCAAGTAGAACCAGACATTACAGATGCAACAGTTTTTCAATCCATCTGCAATGATTTTATGTTTTGGTTCCAACGTTACGTGAGTACCACATAATTATATGATTTTTACCTTATAACAAATATGTTATTATTTTTATACATGATAATTTAATATTTACAGGGACAAAATGGCCTACTTAATAACAACCCACATCTTGAAGCTCTGAGCAAAAGACCACTACGTAGTGTGGTATCATACCACGGATATTACGCAAATGGATACAAATTTCATACTGAAGTGTATGCTTCAACGAAATCGACTACAAACAGTGGTGTTTGCGTTATCGGTGCAAACTACAACGAAGAACCCATCGATTACTATGGAGTGCTGCAAGAAGTAGTTGAAATAGAATATCCGGGTTAGCCGAGCAGGACGATAGTGTTGTTCTTGTGTGAATGGTATGATCCAGGGAACCAAGGAACAAGAGTCGATAAAAACTACAAGATTGTTGATATCAACACCGGAAAGAAGTTTCCGGCGGCATACGATCCTTATATTTTTGCAACGCAAGCATCTCAGGTATATTATTGCAAATACCCCGGATCAAGTAGGCCCAACTTGAGGACAGTTTGCAAAGTAAAGGCAAGATCATTGGTTGAAGTTTCTAATCCGTCAAACAAAGACGGTGTAGAACCAACAGATCCATTTCAAACAGAGATACAAGAGGCTCAAACAGAGGTTGATCAAGCAGGTGTGAATATTTTTGTCGACTTACTTGCTGCAAATCCAGAAATGATAATGATTGAAAGTGATCATGAGGGTGACGGACAAGAGCGCGGTGGGGAGGAAGAAGAAGAGGAAGAGGAAGAGGAAGAGGAAGAGGAAGAGAAAGAGGATGAAGATGAGGAAGAGGATGAAGATGATGATGAGGATGACGAGGAAGAAGACGACGATTAGAATTACTAAATTATTGTATATATAACAAGTGAAAAACGAAAATGAATTAATTTGGTGAATTATGAAAAAAAACGAGTCAATTTGGATACATACACAATTAATTGCGTACAAATGAACGAATTATAAATTTAAGCGGGAGTCGAAATAAATAAATTTACAGAAATAATAAAAATTAAATGGCCCCAATATTTATAAAAACAAGTTAGAAACGAAAATGAATTAATTTGGTGAATTATAGAAAAAAATGAGTCAATTTAGATACATACACAATTAATTGCGTACAAATGAACGAATTATAAATTTAAGCGGGAGTCGAAATAAATAAATTTACAGAAATAATAAAAATTAAATGGCCCCAATATTTATAAAAACAAGTTAGAAACGAAAATGAATTAATTTGGTGAATTGTAGAAAAAAAAATGAGTCAATTTGGATACATATACAATTAATTGCGTACAAATGAACGAATTATAAATTTAAGTGGGAGTCGAAATAAATAGTTTTACAGAACCCAATATTTATAAAAATAAGTTAGAAACGAAAATGAATTAATTTGGTGAATTGTAGAAAAAAATGAGTCAATTTAGACACATACACAATTAATTGCGTACAAATGAACGAATTATAAATTTAAGCGGGAGTCGAAATAAATAAATTTACAGAAATAATAAAAATTAAATGGCCCCAATATTTATAAAAACAAGTTAGAAACGAAAATGAATTAATTTGGTGAATTGTAGAAAAAAAATGATTCAATTTGGATACATACACAATTAATTGCGTACAAATGAACGAATTATAAATTTAAGCGGGAGTCGAAATAAATAGTTTTACAGAAATAATAAAAATTAAATGGCCCCAATATTTATAAAAACAAGTTAGAAACGAAAATGAATTAATTTGGTGAATTGTAGAAAAAAAAATGAGTCAATTTGGATACATATACAATTAATTGCGTACAAATGAACGAATTATAAATTTAAGCGGGAGTCGAAATAAATAATTTTACAGAAATAATAAAAATTAAATGGCCCCAATATTTATAAAAACAAGTTAGAAACGAAAATGAATTAATTTGGTGAATTGTAGAAAAAAAATGAGTCAATTTGGATACATATACAATTAATTGCGTACAAATGGACGAATTATAAATTTAAGCGGGAGTCGAAATAAATAATTTTACAAAATAAAAAAAAATAGTTGAGCAAAATATTTTAATAAACAACTTAGATACGAAAAGAAATTAATTTGGTGAATTATAAAAAAAATGACTTAATTTGAATACATATACAATTAATTGCAAAAAAATAAACGAAAGTAGCTTGTGCCCTAGTGGCGCGCGCCCTCTCCTCTTGCACAAAAGGTCCTGTGTTCGATTCCCCTTGATGCAAAAAATGGATTAATTGTTCCAGGCCTAATAAGACTAATATAGAAGGTGGGCTGCATATAATAAGGAATGGGCCGGTTGGCCTAGTGGTCCGCGCCCGCCCCGGCCGCCTCGGGTGCCTGGGCTCGAACCACGCGAGCCACTTTTTTTTTTTGTATAGGCTCGGTAATTTGCGACGGCCATATTCCGTCGCAAATATTGAATTTTGCGACGGAAAACAGCCCGTCGCAAATTATAACACAAAAAAGTATAAAAAAATATATAAAAACATTTGCGACGGAATTTAGCCGTCGCAAATGTTGTTGACCCGATCGGGTCTGACCCGAAAAGTTTGCGACGGACTACTGTCCGTCGCAAAGTTTGTGTGACCCGGCCGGATCTGACCCGCCGATTTTGCGACGGATTTTTCCGTCGTTAATTTGCGACGGATGGCCGAATCCGTCGCAAAAATTTGCTACGGCTGTTTTAGGTACGGATACGTGTCCGTCGCAGATCCCGTCGCAAAACACTGTTTGCGACGGATTTTCCGTCGCTAATTCCGTCGCAAAACAGTGTTTTTTTTTGTAGTGAAAATCGAGAGTCAACACCAGTGAAGATGTCGAAGTATTGACAAGATATTGTAATAATAGATTTATTATTGTTTATTATTGTTTATTAGATCTACGGTTGTAATTAATACCCTAAAATAAAGGGTCAGCATTGCTTCCTCAGTGAGGAGCTTGGGGCTCTATAAATAGAGGCCCCAACCCATGGTAAAAAGGGAGATCATTAGCTTTCTCCTCCCCAAAAATTCTCCCCACATAAATAAAACACTAGGCAAGGGAGACCCTTCTTGGGGACTCCCAAAGCCATCTTCAAGGGAAGAACCCACATGTTCTTTCCCCATTCTTGTGTTCTTCGTGTTCATATTGTTTTATATGTTTGTTACCCGATGATCGGGACTACCCCTATAGCCACATAAATTCGTCATCTAGACTCGATAAAATCGGTAACAACAATAGATATTACCATTTTGGTTTATGGATTTGTTAATTTTTACCATGGATTGACCTCTTAATGTTTTGGGTGTTTGAATGGTGAGAAAAATTGGTGTAATTATGTTATTTTGACTTTGATTATGCTATGGAATTTGTATTATAGCTTTTATTGATATGTTTATCTTGATTGGATTAATTGATTAAATTTATTAGCCCTTTATTGGTTGTTTCAAACTTCGATGAGAGTTGGGTATGTTTTAATTGATCTTGTGGTGAGGATTTAGTTATTTGATTGATTTTTCATAGTAATCTACTTAACCGAAAAAGGATAGATGACTTAGATAATTGTCAATAAATATTATGTGTCTTAATTGAATGTTTGAGTACTTGGTGAAGGGGTGTGTTAAGGGAAATAATTAAATGAATTAATTTCACACCCTTCTACAAGTTCGGACTTTTAGATGAGGCGGAATTCTTTCATGGTATCAGAGCCACAAGGCTCACACCCAGACAAAGGTCCTGGGTTCGATTCCCGTTGAAAGCAACTCCACCCGCGGAATTCTTTCAGGGTGAATTCGAAAGACGTGTTGAACTTCTCTAGTCTTCACTATCTTAGGTGATTTTACTAGTTAATTAGAGTAGTTAACTATATTGACCACCCAAATCCAAAAAGATCAATCTTCAATTATTTAGTGTCAGCTGCCAATGAAATAACACAAGAAAGGTTGTAGTAAGTAAGTAGCACCAACTGAACTCAAAACGACGTCCGGGGCATTTGTCTCACACTTGCACTTCGATCTCGGAGTTATAAATTTTCTTGTTTGTTTGTTTATTATTATTTTTAATTTTAATTGTTTTAGTTAATTACGTTTGGCAATTTTTGTCTAAAAACTAAACACAGTGTTATAATTCTATGACAAAATATAATTTGAGGGTCGTTCTCCTATATCTTTAGTTCGATAAATACTTAATTGTATACAAGTTTTACAGTAGCAACTCCATATGTTTTGGGGTACGTGTTTCTTGTAATTAAAATTGTGCAAAAATATGAAAAGGTTAGGTATGCGTCTAGATATATTTTTGAAGAGTCACACTTGTGTGCATCAGTTGCACATGGTGCAATCTTAATTCATTTTTAATTTAATTTTGATACATTAATTTCTAAATAGGTCCGAACATACCTAAAACTAAACGAAAATTGGGTTAAAAATCTAAATGGACAGTGTACACCAATTAGACATATATAAGAGTTTGTCATTTCTGATAGAAAATGACAGATTTATGATTACGAGAATTCTCGCAGCAAATAATTTAGACAATATTTAGTATGAGATAGAGATTCATTTACTATATAATATTATAAAAGTATTTATGGTATCTCAGTCCAATTAAATTTTAGAAAGAAGCGTGATACAAATTTCAAAAGTTTGTGAAATAAATAAATAAATATAAATATATATATATATATATATATATATATATATATAAAGACACGTGACAAATCTAAGCTAATATTTAACATTTTTAAAAGTGAACGGATTTAATTCAACCAGGCCAAATCGTTCATTTTTAATGAAATTAAAATGAGTATGTATGGGGTGAAATTATTCATACATAAGTTAATTGAAGTGTATTAATTATTTTCACTATATTTATTAATTATTTCTTTTCACCGAAGAATTTTAATTTGATTTTAATAAAAAACTAATATTTTTCGATGAAAACAACTACCTTTTAGTAAAAACAATTAATATTTTTTAGTGAAAATAAATAATATATTTCAATGGTTCATCTATGAATATTTTCCCTCCATACTTTTTCAATTAAAATTGATTAACTTCCAAACCGAAAAGGAAAGCTTAAAATTAAACTAATCCCGAAGGTAGCTAGAGCGAACTAAGCACTCCATAATTAGTATCATGGGTCACAAATTAAAAAGAAGTTCGATTACGGATCCAATTATTAGGTCAGCCTAACTCGTGTTCTTGTCTAGGAAATCATTAGACAATTACATCTATAAGAGATTATCATTTAAACTACTTTTTACGTGTTTACATATATATAGTCCGTTCCTAATTTGAGCAATCACCTCATGCTCTATTTTGTTCAATGTATGACACATGTGCTATATTAATTGATGATGATTGATAAAAAAAAATTAATATAAATAATGTTGGATTATGGGGTCCGACTAGGAATGTTAAACGGGCTAGCCCTAACCCTATAGGGTCAGCCCTACGTGGTTGCAGGCCTAAACGGTTTTGGGTCTTATGGATTCATTTTAATCGGTTTACTAACACTCGAAACCTAACTCTAACCCTAGCGGTCCTTGGGCTAAACAGGCCACTAGCGGGCTATGGAAAAGAAATAAAAAAAATATATAAAATATAGATTTGTAAGATATGCTACTATTTAAACTAAAAGATTCAAACATGGTTAAAAAATTGTTCATAAAGTTCAGACATTAACAATATTCAAAATTTAATATAAATGTCTTAAGGCTCTTCAATCTTCGATATTCGATCCTTCCTTGGACAATGACAAAACATCATCTTCCAAACTAGGCGAGGGACTGAGCATGATTGAAGGTGAATGGGCGGCCGTGAAAGACATAGGGTTTCAAGCTTCCAATTTCAATTAAAAAGTATATAAATGAAGTAACCTAAGAAAAATTGAAAAAAAAAACTTTCGGGCTAACGGGTCAGTCTGGTAAACCAGCGGGCTAGCCCGTTTAGCCCGCGGGCTAGCCGGTCCGGACCAAAATAGCCCGCATTTTAAACGGTCCATTAGACCCCTCGAACCTAGCCTTGTGTGGTTCAGGGTTAAATGGGCTGGCCCACCAATTTGCGGCCCGTTTAACATCCCTAGGTTCGACGTTTCCAATCACAGCGAATTTCTTTTGGGCCTTTAAAGTAGAAATCGAGTTTGTTGGGCTTTAGGGTTACAACCCGGATATATATATCCACCTAAGTTATTATAATCGAGTCGTCACAAAATTAATTAATAAATCTTCTGACTTGATGGTGCCCCAAAATGTAGTCAATTCTTAACGAATTAGATCAATAAAATTTATTTTTTTCATTCTTGTTATTTCTTCGTAATTGCAGATCAATTTCTAACAATAATATGTGGAGAAAAATAATTTTTTGGTCCCACAACTTGTCTAGTGTCCAATTTTGGTCCCAAGAAAATTAACTTTATAATTTTGGTCCCATAACTTACTGAATCGTCCAAATTTGGTCCCACAAATTTGGACGATTCAGTAAGTTATGGGACCAAAATTGTAAAGTTAATTTTCTTGGGACCAAAATTGGACACTAGATAAATTACAGGACCAAAATACACTTTTATGCACCTTCTTAATTAATATTGTACTCTAGGATAATAGTCGATACAATAAAAACATGATACAATGTGTCAATTCCATTGATATAAATACAAATATTTGAAAAACATCTATAAAACGTGAAAAAGAAAAACCCAATATTTTTCAATTCGAATAATTATAATTTAAGATGGATTACAAAGCTTTCATAAAATACTAATAATGAAATTTTAATTACTAACTAAGAATTTAAATCACGAATCTACATATATAATTAATTAAATAGCGTTTGATATATGTGTACATATATATATATATGTGTGTGTGTGTGTGTGTGTGTGTGTGTGTGTGTGTGGTGAGAAAAGAAAAAAATTAATGAATACGAAAAAATAATTTTTTGTCTCTAACTTGTTTGGTGTCCAACTTTGGTCCCAAAAACTTTAATTATTCAATTTTGGTCCTGTAACTTATTAAATTGTCCAATTTTGGTCCATTTGGGACCAAATTTGGACGATTCAATAAGTTATGGGACCAAATTTGAAAAGTTAGTTTTTTTGGGACCAAAATTGGACACTAGACAAGTTGCGGGACCAAAAAACTATTTGTCTCATAATATGTGTTAAAGGGAATCAAACAAAAGACGATACAATTAATTGGAACCATAGTCCATAGTAACTCTACACTATCCCACTTATATGACAGAGTATCACGACGAACGTCTATACTAATTTCACATGAATCTAGACATAAAAAACTTAAAACAAAGACCCTAATGGGTTTATAAACTCACAATTTGGTTGGAACGGCCACAAGAGGTATGGCCTTTTGTACCGTAAGTCCAAACTTTTCATCCATGTCTAGTTTCTTCCCTTCAAGCTTCCATCCGAAGTTCCCAATCAATGTTGCAAGCATGAGGTGCACCATTCTATGTGCCAAGGGCAATCCTGGACAAATTCTCCTTCCCGCCCCAAACGGAATGAGCTCAAAATCTCTGCCTCTGAAGTCGATGGGATCATTCCCATTCAAGAATCGGTCTGGCATGAACAAATCTGCATTCGACCAGATGTTGGGATCTCTACCAATTGCCCACACGTTAACAAGAATTTGTGCATTTTTAGGTACTATGCGGTCCTTTATGTCTACATCGGATTCAGCCATGTGAGGTATTAAGAAAGGGCCAGGTGGATGAAGCCTAAATGTTTCTTTCACAACTGCTTGTAAGTATGGGAGTCTCGGGATGTCTGATTCTTCAACCTGTCCCTTTTCTTCTATCACATCCTTGATTTCGTCTCTGAGTCTTGACATTTTATCAGGGTTGTGTAGCAGTTCTGTCATTGCCCATTCTATCGTAACTGAAGTCGTGTCAGTCCCACCCAAAAATAAATCCTGCACATGAACAATAATAAAGCCATAACAATTCAACATCAAATTTGTCAACTTGTGGATAAATAGGCCAATGTACATGTGAAAAAGAAAAACTAAAACAATTAATTAATTACCACGAGTAGATGCTTAATATCGGTTATGCTTAATTCAGCTTCATCCCCTTGGTTAATATCAACCAGGGCCTCCAACAAATCATTCTTCTCGATCTCACCCCTGGATTTCAACCTTTCTTCTATTATCCCATTAAATGTAGCAAACAACTTCTCCACATAAATCTCTGTCCGCTTCAAAATTCCTTGGGGATCAATGGATTTCAAGACAGGAAAATAATCACCCAAATTCGGGCTGCCTAAACATTTCATAATTCCCCACATTACATCCTTCATCTCGTGCGATGAATCCGTATTGAACTGCGCAAATTCAATGGAGAAAAGGGTCGCCGAAATCAGATTCAGCATAGTCGTGAATGCGGCCTCTCCTATATCAACGGCCCGGCCCGTTTCACAGCATTCTGTCACATAGTCGCACAGCTTCTGCAGCTTCTCCCTCCTTAAACCCTGGGTAGCATCCAGCCTGGAAACCATAAACATATGCTCTTTGCAAATTTTCCTCAGCTTTCGCCATTGATTCTCCACAGGGAGCCATGCTACAGAGAAATGGCTATGTTTAAGAGTCCGGGCCGCACTTGGGACGCTTCTACCGGAGAAGACAAGGTCGTGTTTTTGAAGCACGATTTTAGCGGTTTCAGGGGATGACATAACTTTTGTGGTCATGCTTCCCAGCTTAAGTGACATCACGGGCCCGTATTTTCTGGATAGTTTGGCGAGTGATTGGTGGGGTTTTGGCCCGAGGTCGAGGATGTTGCCGATGATTGGGAATCCGTACGGGCCTGGAGGGAGCTTGGATGGTATTCGGGCCTTGAAAATTGATGTTAGAATGATGGTACAAATACACACGATGGGGAAGGTAATAAGAACAAGTGTTGGAAAATCCATGAAAGTTCTCTCTTCTCCTTTTCGTTGTTTTGTTTTTTTAATGGGACAGTCACATATACCTACATTTTACACCCTCTAATTATAAAAGCCCCTATTAATTTTTCACATTGCAAAAATCTACAAATGTAGGCCCCCTTCCCCTTCCACATTCAGTTTTTTACTTTTAGTCAGACACAGTTTCCAAAGGTGCGTACCTTTTCCTTTTCAAATTTGTATTATGTCGGATCATTTTAATTTGCCCAACTTCAATTTTTTGGTCCAAATTTTTATAGGCCAACAATTAATTTTACACCATTTATAATTTATTTACTATTTTTTAGTTATTTATTTTCATCCCTAATTTTTTATTTGATAGATAACCTAAATAATTGCATAACTATATAAATAAATTGAATATGAATAAATTGTTAAAAAAAGTTGAATATTGATAAAAATAAATGAATATACTATATAAATTGTTGAATAACAATGTAAATATGTTGCATAAATACGTTAATATTTTGCATAAACACTCATTTTATTACTTCATTCAAAGCCAACAAATTCAACAAAACACAGTAGGAAAATTTATAAGCAAATCTGAAAATCTTCACAATACTCCAAGAATCAGAAACCAAGAATACATAATGTTTAACATATTTTTACAAATAACGAATCCCCACAAGAAATCATTCAAATTTTCACAAATCTAACATCATATTATCCACACAAAAAAGAGAAAAATATGCTCTGCAAAATTGGACTTCAAAATCATTCAAAACCAAAGTAGAAATATGCTTTGCACAATAGATTCACGGAAAATAGAACGGTGGTGGGGGAGAGAGTAAAATGGCCACCGCCACTTTTCCGACCTCTGCATCTCCATTGCAGCGGCCGAAGAAGCAGATCCGCGAACAGAGGTGAGTAGATCCGAGAACAAAGGCGGCGTATAGATCCGCGAACAGAACCCCCGTTTCAAATCGCAGATCTGGAAGCCCCTTTCGCGAACAAAGGCGGCGGCGACAAGATGGGGCGGCACAATCGCCTCTTCTCGGTAGCGGTCGTGGTCGTGTGATTGTAGAGATTTCGAGAGGGATGGAGAACTAGTGGTGGACGACAGTGATGAAAGGGAGAATAGTAAGTTTCGCGGTCTCACGCGGTGGTGGTCGATCGCTCGTCGGTGGTGGCCAATGATGGTGGGTGGTGAGGCAACGCCCACCTCAATTTCTAGAGAGAGAGTGGGAGAGGATATAGAGAGAAGAGAGAGAGAGGCATTCATGTGAAATTATGAATAATGGAGAAGGAGAAGAGACGTGGGTGTAATGGAGAGGTATGGTACAGTGGAACCCACCCCTGAAATAAAAAGTGTAGGATTTTACAATAAAGTGTGGTTTTTTGTTTTGTAAAAAAAATGGTAGAGAGTTTTGTAATTAGGGGTCTAAATGTAGGGGTATATGTAATTATTCCTTTTTTAATTGATTAGATGGGTATTTAAAGGGCAATACTCCCTCTTATGTACTTATAAACTTTTTTAAAAAGCTATAAAATGTTGGGATTTAAACCAAATTCGTCTTCTATCTTTATATCTTTATTTAGATGGTCCTCTATTTATTTACTTTATCAATTTAGTCCTATATTTTTTCAAGATTCGCCAAAATGGTCCTAATTTAGTGAAAAATAGTTCTAATTGATTTTTTTTCAAGTTTTTTTTTTTATTTGGCAAAGATGTCCACCTAGCGTGCCACATTGAAAAAAATCACATCATAGGCTTCCCCCGAAAAAACTAGTGTACATGACTAAAAAGGTGGCATTTTATGCTTTATGCGTTCGATTATGACCTAATTGGAGAAATGTAAATTGATACGGGACTAAATTGGTAAAGAAAATAAATATAGGGCCAAAATGGTGAAGTTTTGTACATTTTTAGGCCAATTAGGATCATTTTGGTGAAACTTGAATAGATATGAGACTAATTGATAAAGCAAATAAATAAAGAACCATTTTGATAAAGGTGAAAAGATAGGGAACGGAATTGGTCTAAATCCCTAAAATGTTTGACAAAATAAAATGTTTAGACAAAAACTTGTATGAGACCGTCTCATGGCATGAGACCACACAAATTAACATCTACCCCTATCAAAGTGTTAATGAGTCAATCCCCTAGTTACACCCATTATCATTGTCTCATGTTATGAGACGGTCTCATACAAGATATACTCAAATATTTAACAGTTTATAAGATTGAAAAATAAACTTATTGCAGCTTATAAGCTATAAGTAAATAAATTGGAATTTTCCAACTTATTTTCTCCATCACATCCACCCCCAACCACCCACCCACCCTACCTTGGACCTACACCAATTCTCCCCATTCTCGTTCACATTTACTTCAACATAAAAAAATAAAAAATATTATTTTATATTAAAATTAAAATTTACAAAATATTTATTTTAAATTATTAGGAATCTTGTAAGTTGTTTTAGTTAAATATTTTATTAACTTATAAACTATTTAAAAATTACATATTAAAAAATATAGAGCTTATAAAATATTTGAAATAAATTTAGCCAAACTGACTCTTAATTATCCCATTTTATTCAAAACTTTGTCTCATTTTTATTAGGCATGTAACTGAAACATTGAATCTGAAAACAATAGGTTCTTATCGAGAAAGCGCCATGTTCCAAAATAGTACTAGTAGTGTTTTTAACACGCGCATTTATAATAAATGCAGTTGTTGATTAATTATTAATTTTATTATTATATTTTGACTTAGTTATAATTTAAATCACGATTTTTTTTAAAATTACATTTTAAGTTAAATTTTTTAATCTAATTAAAAAAAAATTTTGAATTTAACTTTTTTTGGCAATTAATACTTACAGGCAAATTTGTTTCTATCTATCACTGATGTGACATTCCGTACAAGAAACCTTAAAGTAGGTTGGAAAAAAACTTAAAATGTAATTACAATCTAAATCATGACATTTTCCAAAATTGTATTTAAGCTAAAGTTTTGGACTATGTTAGAAAAAAACTCCGATTTAACTTCTTCTTTTTTGGCAATTAAGAGTTATGGGTAGATTTTCAAAGGTCCATCGTTAACACCACGTCTTTGTGGCAACGACCCAAAAAAAATCTTATATTATGTGGGGAAAAAAAATTAAATACGTGACAGAACATAAAATTAAATTCTTAAATTTCAAATGCTTGCATTATAAGAACATAAATAAATTAATCCAAATAGAAAGAAAAGAAGTAAAAACAAAAAAATTAAATCAAGATATACAAAATATTTGCATTAACAAGAATATAAATGAACCCAAATAGAATAAATACAACCATTTTACCATAAAACAATTTTAATAATCCGTTTTACCATGAAATTGTGACTTACGGTTTTGAGAAATTATTTTGAAATTGAGAATTTAATTTTAAATGTTGTCATGTATTTGAAATTTTTTTCACAATATTTAAGTA
Source organism: Ballota nigra (assembly GCA_947034835.1). Classification (NCBI taxonomy): domain Eukaryota; kingdom Viridiplantae; phylum Streptophyta; class Magnoliopsida; order Lamiales; family Lamiaceae; genus Ballota; species Ballota nigra. The sequence continues at coordinate 100,013,777 of OX344724.1, read as the reverse complement.
TGTTTGGGCCGTTGCCACGTAGACGTCACATCAACAACGGGCCTCTGCAAATTTTCACGTAAGACTTAATTGCTAAAAGAAGATTAAATTAGAATTTTTTGTTTTAATAAGATGCAAACGTTTAACTTAAAATGCAATTTTAAAAAATATCGTAATTTTAATTGTAATTAAATCTTAAAGTTTTTTGCTACTTAATTTAAATTTTTTGTAGGTCGTTGTCACGTAGATGTCATATCAACATCAGGCAGAGGTAAATATGCCCCTTAAGTTTTAATTACCAAAAAAGATAAAGTTCCAACTTTTTTTTAACAAGTTCCAAAATTTAGCTTAAATGCAATTTCGAAACGTGATATATATTGTCATTAAGTCTTACATTTATTATTCATTTACTAATTAACATGATAAAATATAATTAAAGTGGAACTCAAAAACTATTTTTGTGAGGAGCACTAAATTACAAATAATTCAGCAAATCATACCAGAGAAAAAATTACACAACGCAAACTCGGTGCCATAGGTTTAATTAAGTTGGATAAAAAAAAATTTATTGAATAATTAAGTAGGTTTTAAGTGCAATATACCATTTTTATTCCCAATTAATTCAGTCTCTCAAATATTTCTTTTCTTTCACAAATATGAGAACAAAATAGTAATTTAAAGGTATGGGACTATGGAATCTCACCATCCCTAAGGGCTTGTTTGTTTCTGGATTTAGGTGGGCGTGTGAAGTCATGACTTTACGCCCACAAGATGTAAAGTCTTGGATGATAATAAAAGTATGTGTTTGTTTTGAGATTTTAGTAGGGTGAAATTTTACTTTATGTCAAATCATGTGTAAAAGTAAAGTAGGATGTGTAAGAGAAAAAGTGGGAAAGAGAGTATGAATGAGAGATAAGTAGGAAAGAGAGTGTAAGTGAGAGAAAAGTAGGAAAGAGAATGTAAGTGAGAGAAAATAGGTATTATAGGTGTGGATGAAGAATGAGATGTAAAAATGTGATGTTACATCTCTAACTAGAATGGGACGGGGGCCGGAAAGTCCTAATTCTGTCCGTGTGAATCCCAAAACAAACAAGCCCTAAGGGATTATTTAGTCCTTCATTTTATGGATTATGTAGGTTTATAACCCGGTCCCTTATTTTATCCTCCGCCTTAAACCTTTAATCCAAATACAATATTACATGGAATTGGGTGGGACTAAAGCCAAGATTCCAAAAGACCCCTTAGTAGTAAAATATGTACTTAATTTTACTCAAGTTCAATTAAAGAAATAATTCAAGACGCAATAAAATACAAGGAGTAGAAAATTTAATTGGATCAATCTAAGCAAAAGTTTGCATTTTTTGGGCCATTTTTAACAGCAAAGCAGGACAATCATTATCCCATTCTTGGGCTGAATTAGATAAAAGAAAAAAAGCCCAAAGCTTAGAGGCCCATTTGCCAATTAAATTAAAAGTTAGAACTTGATGATGTGAGAATAACAAAAGCATGCAGCAGTGCATTAGTTTTCTTTGGGTCTCACTCCCAATCAAATTCAGGGGAGTTTGGTTAACAACTCTTCAATGGTAATGGGAATAAGATTGAAAATTAATGTAATTAGCATGGTTCATGAGAACAAAATCACTACCTCTCCTCCTAAATAAGGTAATCACTGCTCCATTTTAATTACTCTATTCTCTTCCTACAATCATCCTCCCCAATCACTCTCCCATTCCTACACCAAGACTGTTTGTTGTCAACTTTTATTTCAAAATTGGGGCATGACACTAGAAATGGTGTCGCCATTGGAACACTTCTTCCCCTAACATATCATTTTTCTTATGAGGGCATAGATGGAAATAAATTTTCATTCTCATTACCATTGAAGAATTGCTAACCAAGCGCTCCCTCAAACCATATCAGCGTTGTCTGGGAGAAATGATAAAGGGCAGTCGCAGCTCAATTTCGGAGGGCAGTTTTTTTTTTTTTCATTTTCTAGGGCAGCCAATTCTAGAGAGATGGGATAAGTGATACTATCTCCGTCCCAGTACTATCTGCATACTTAAAATGGTACACTTTTTTAAAAAAAATGCGATTTTAAGTAAAATAGTGGTATATGGGTAAATATGTGTATATTATTATGAGTGTGCATGCAAATCAATATTTTATTTTTTTAGAGTGTGCAAATAACTTTGGAATTGACGAATAAGAAAAGTGTGTAAATAAGCATGAGATGAAGGGAGTACTTTTCATCTTCAAGGTTAAACTCCATATTGTCTTACATAGATAAGTTTGGATTTTAAAATATTTTCATTGTATTTCAAATTCCATGCAAGATTTCAAGGGGATTTAGGGTATTCTTCAAGTGGTAGCTAATACAACCTCAAGATGTGATATCTTTTATTTATAGAATTTTTTTTTTTTTTTCATTATGGGTTTCATACGTATTATTATTGTGTTCATGAATTTGTTATTTTTGACCATGTGTTTATCTCTTAATGTTTTGGATGTTTGAATTATTGAGAAAAATTGGTGTGATTTTGTTATTTTGACTTTGATTGTGCTATGGAATTTGTATAATAGCTTGTATTGATATATTTATCTTGATTGGATTAATTAATTGAATTTATTAGCCCTTAATTGGTTGTTTCATATTTCAATGAGAGTTGGATATATTTTAGTTGATCTTGTGGTGAGGATTTAGTTGGTTGATTGGATTTTCATAGTAATCTATTAACCTAGAGAGAATAGCTCATGATATAGATAACTGTCCATAGACATTATGTGTCTTAATTGAACGTTTGGGTTTGGGGAATGGGTGAATTCTAGAAACGTATCGAACTTTTCTAGTCTTCCCTATCCTAGGTGATTTTGCTACTTAATTAAATTTTAGTTAACTCTATTGATCACCCAAACCTATTTTTAGGACCAAGCTTCAAACTATTTAATTGTAGTTCTTAGTCAATACCTATTAAATAGCCCAAAGAAAGATTGTAGTAAGGTAAGTAGCACTAATTGAACTCATAAGGACGACGTTCGAAGCATTTCTCTTACACTTGCACTTCGATCTCACAGTTAGAAATTTTCTTGTTTATTTGTTTATTATTGTTTTTAGTTTAATTGATTCAGTTAATTGCTTTTAGCATTTCTTGTCTAAAAAACTAAAAACGCTATTATAATTCTATGACAATATATGATTTTAGGGTCCAATGTTTTCCTAGGTCTTTAGTTCGATAAATACTTAAGTGTATACTTGTTCTACGGTAGCAATTCCATATGCATTTGGGTACGTGTTTCTTATAATTAAAATTGTGCAAAAATATGAAAAGGTCAAGTATGCGTTCGAATATATTTATGAAGAGTCATACTTGTGTGCACTGGTTGCATAAGGTGTCGTTGGTGCAATTTTAATTCAATTTAATATTGTCACATTTCTAAATAGGTTGGAACATACCTAAAAATAAACGGAAATTGGGTTAAAAATATAACTGCACCGTGTACACCAATTGCACACTAGAATTTGTCATTTCCGGCAGATTTATAATTTATAGAATTCTCACATCAAATAAATTAGACAAAATTTAGTATGAGATGGAGAGTCATTTACTATATTATACTCCCTCTGTTCCTTTTTTTTTAATCCATTTCACTATTCACTACAAAAAAAACACTGTTTTGCGACGGAATTAGCGACGGAAAATCCGTCGCAAACAGTGTTTTGCGACGGTATCTGCGACGGACACGTATCCGTCCCTAAAACAGCCGTAGCTAATTTTTGCGACGGATTTCGACTTCCGTCGCAAATTAACGACGGACAAATCCGTCGCAAAATCGGCGGGTCAGACCCGGCTGGGTCACACAGAATTTGCGACGGACAGTATTTCGTCGCAAATATTTCGGGTCAGACCCGTTCGGGTCAACAACATTTGCGACGGCCACATTCCGTCGCAAATGTTTATATATATATTTTTTATTTTTTTCTGTTATAATTTGCGACGGGTTGTTTTCCGTCGCAAAATTCAATATTTGCGACGGAATTTGGCCGTCGCAAATTACCGAGCCTATACAAAAAAAAAGTGGCTCGCGTGGTTCGAGCCCGGGCACCCGAGGCGGCCAGGGCGGGCGCGGACCACTGGGCCAACCGACCCATCTCTTTTTATATGCGGCCCACCTTCTATATTAGTCTTATTAGGCCTTGAACAATTAATCCATTTTTTGCGTCCAAGGGGAATCGAACACGGGACCTCTTGTGCAAGAGGAGGGGGCGCGCACCATTAGGGCACAAGCTACTTTCGTTTATTTTTATGCAATTAATTGTATATGTATTCAAATTAAGTCTTTTTTTTTATAATTCACCAAATTAATTTCTTTTCGTATCTAAGTTGTTTATTAAAATATTTTGCCCAACTATTTTTTTTATTTTGTAAAATTATTTATTTCGACTCCCGCTTAAATTTATAATTCGTTCATTTGTACGCAATTAATTGTATATGTATCCAAATTGACTCGTTTTTTTTTTCTACAATTCACCAAATTAATTCATTTTCGTTTCTAACTTGTTTTTATAAATATTGGGGCCATTTAATTTTTATTATTTCTGTAAAACTATTTATTTCGACTCCCGCTTAAATTTATAATTCGTTCATTTGTACGCAATTAATTGTGTATGTATCCAAATTGACTTATTTTTTTTTCTACAATTCACCAAATTAATTCATTTTTGTTTCTAACTTGTTTTTATAAATATTGGGGCCATTTAATTTTTATTATTTCTGTAAATTTATTTATTTCGACTCCCGCTTAAATTTATAATTCGTTCATTTGTACGCAATTAATTGTGTATGTATCTAAATTGACTCATTTTTTTTCTACAATTCACCAAATTAATTCATTTTCGTTTCTAACTTGTTTTTATAAATATTGGGGCCATTTAATTTTTATTATTTCTGTAAAACTATTTATTTCGACTCCCGCTTAAATTTATAATTCGTTCATTTGTACGCAATTAATTGTGTATGTATCCAAATTGACTCATTTTTTTTTCTACAATTCACCAAATTATTTCATTTTTGTTTCTAACTTGTTTTTATAAATATTGGGGCCATTTAATTTTTATTATTTCTGTAAATTTATTTATTTCGACTCCCGCTTAAATTTATAATTCGTTCATTTGTACGCAATTAATTGTGTATGTATCTAAATTGACTCATTTTTTTTTCTACAATTCACCAAATTAATTCATTTTTGTTTCTAACTTGTTTTTATAAATATTGGGGCCATTTAATTTTTATTATTTCTGTAAATTTATTTATTTCGACTCCCGCTTAAATTTATAATTCGTTCATTTGTACGCAATTAATTGTGTATGTATCTAAATTGACTCTTTTTTTTTTCTACAATTCACCAAATTAATTCATTTTCGTTTCTAACTTGTTTTTATAAATATTGGGGCCATTTAATTTTTATTATTTCTGTAAATTTATTTATTTCGACTCCCGCTTAAATTTATAATTCGTTCATTTGTACGCAATTAATTGTGTATGTATCCAAATTGACTCGTTTTTTTTTTCACAGTTCACCAAATTAATTCATTTTCGTTTTTCACTTGTTATATATACAATAATTTAGTAATTCTAATCGTCGTCTTCTTCCTCGTCATCATCATCATCATCTTCATCCTCTTCCTCATCTTCATCCTCTTTCTCTTCCTCTTCCTCTTCCTCTTCCTCTTCCTCTTCTTCTTCCTCCCCACCGCGCTCTTATCCATCACCCTCATGATCACTTTCAATCATTATCATTTCTGGATTTGCAGCAAGTAAGTCGACAAAAATATTCACAGTTGCTTGATCAACCTCTGTTTGAGCCTCTTGTATCTCTGTTTGAAATGGATATGTTGGTTCTACACCGTCTTTGTTTGACGGATTAGAAACTTCAACCAGTGATCTTGCCTTTACTTTGCAAACTGTCCTCAAGTTGGGCCTACTTGATCCGGGGTATTTGCAATAATATATCTGAGATGCTTGCGTTGCAAAAATATAAGGATCGTATGCCGCCGGAAACTTCTTTCCGGTGTTGATATCTACAATCTTGTAGTTTTTGTTGACTCTTGTTCCTTGGTTCCCTGGATCATACCTGTGAAGGGTCAAATGTGAAGTATGTAATCTGCTGGGCTTAATTCAGTAGCAAGCTATGTTGGTAAAGTGTTAGCCGTGGGAGTTAGTGAATTTGGAGTACCAGAGGAGATGGACCAGATGATGTTAACCAGAGAAGCCTGACCAGAAGAGTCTGGCAGGTGAGCTACTAGAGGAGGTCCATCAGGTGAGGTCTGGTCAGACGAGTCTGGTAGATAAGTCATCAGAGGAGGTCTATCAGAGGTGGTCTGGGACCAGAGGTCATCTGGTGAAAAAGGACCAGAGCCAGAGGAGGTCTTGTCATCTGATCCCGAAGTCCGTTATTCGCGAAGTACACCAAATTGAAGCTAATTCGAAGGCGGTTCTAACTGAATCAACCATGGCGGTTATTGAAGTCGTTAGCCAGCTGGATAACTGCTTACATTGAGTTTGTTACAACTGAATCGAATCTAGGGTTCGTTTCCAATCTCTGTATTATAAAAGGGGGGTTTCTCAACTGAGAGAACAACTTTAGATCTTCATCTGTGAGCGCAAACACGAGAGATTGTGAGATTGTAACTTGTAACTTCCAATTCTTTTCTTAGTGGAATACTCTATCCTCTCGGATCCCGTGGACGTAGGAGTTCTTCTCCAAACCACGTACATCTGGTGTTCTTGTGTGATTTTCAATTTCTTTCTTATTGCATTTGATTCCGATTCCCGGAAATAAGTTTTCTTGTGAATCCAAAACGCGATTAACAAGTGGCGCCGTCTGTGGGAAGCAATCATGGCTGCAACTAAGTTCGACATTGAGAAGTTCACGGGGAAGAACGATTTCAGCTTATGGAAGATCAAGATGAAGGCACTCCTGGTACACAATGGGTTGTACGAAGCCTTGTTGCCACCAACTCAGGTGGCTTCTGGAACTAATCCGGCGAAGGTGGAGGAGAACAAGAGGAAGGCACACAGTGCGCTTATCTTGTGTCTTGGGGACAAGCCATTGAGGGAAGTATCAAAGGAGGAAACCGCTCTTGGGATCTGGAATAAGTTGGAGCAGTTATACCAGACCAAGTCTGTTACGAACAAGTTATACATGAAACAGAAGCTTCAAGTCTTCAAAATGAGTGAAGATAAGAATCTTGGTGATCAGTTGGACGAGTTCAACAGATTGGTGGATGATCTGGAGAGTTTGGATGTTACAATTGATGATGAAGATAAGTCATTGATGTTGTTGAATGCCCTACCTAAGTCTCTGGAAAATTTCAAAGATGCCTTGTTATTTGGAAGACAAGATCAGGTGATGTTTGATGATGTTCAAACTGCCCTGAAAACCAAGTTTCTACAGATCCAAGCTGATGGGAAGAAGCCTGCTGAAGGATTGAATGTTCAATCCAAGAAGAAGAAGGGGTTTCAGTCCAAGAAGAAGGATGGTGGAAAAGGGAATAAGGGTGGAAGAAATCTGATTTTGTTGAGAAGAGGAAGTGTTTCACTTGCCATAAGGAATGACATCTGAGAAAGAATTGCCCTGAAAGGAAGAAGAAAGACAATCAAGGTGATCAAGATGGAGATGCAGCTGTTGTGGAGGTTGAAGGATATGATAGTGCAGAGGTCTTGATGGTTAGTCATGAGAGACTAAGTCAATAGTGGGTCCTGGACTCTGGGTGTACTTTTCATATGTGTCCACATGAAGACTGGTTCCTGGATCTTGAGAAGATTGATGGAGGTCTTGTTCTTTTGGGTAATGATGAGAGCTGTGCAAGGATCTGGTTCTATCAAGATCAAGATGTTTGATGGGGTTGATAGGATCTTATCTGATGTCAGGTTTGTTCCTGAGTTAAAGAGAAATCTTGTTTCTCTTGGTACCTTGAATTCAAAGGGGTTTGAATTCAAGACAGACAAGGGAAGTCTGTCAATAACCAAATCTGGAAGGATTGTCATGAAGGGGGCTATCAAGAATGGTTTGTATACTTTGATTGGAAGAACTGTTACAGGGTCAGCTGATGTTACCATGGGGTCTTCTGAGGTTAACTTGTGGCACAAGAGATTGGCACATGTTGGTGAGAAGGGCCTGGTGGAGCTATCCAAGAAGGGAGCAATCCCTGGGAAGAGGATATGTAAGCTGGAATTCTGTGAGAGGTGTGTTCTTGGGAAATCAAAGAAGCAAGCATACCAGAAAGGGAAGCATACCACCAAGGAGGTTATGGATTATATACATTCTGATGTATGGGGCCCAGCAAGGGTATCCACTCATGGTGGAGGCAGGTATTTCCTTACCCTTATTGATGATTATTCCAGAAAAGTTTGGGTTTACATTCTTAAACAGAAGAGTGATGCCTTCTCTAAGTTCAAAGAATGGTTGATTGAACTTGAGAATAAGAGAGGCAGGACTATCAAGCACTTAAGGACAGATAATGGGCTTGAATTCCTATCAGTGGAGTTTCAACAATTCTGTAGGCAGAAGGGTATTACTAGGCATAAAACTGTTACTTCAAACCCCCAGCAGAATGGTCTAGCAGAGAGGATGAATAGAACTATTTTGGAAAGGGTTAGGTGTATGTTATCTGATGCTCATTTACCTAAGAGTTTTTTGGGGGAAGCTGTTAACACAGCTGTGTATCTCATTAATAAAGTGCCATCATCTGCTATTGAGTTTAAAACCCCAGATGAGGTTTGGTATGGAAAGATATCAGATTACTCAAAGTTGAAAGTTTTTGGGCGCCTAGCTTATGTTCATGTGAGGCAAGACAAACTTGAACCTAGAGCTTTAAAATGTGTTTTCATTGGGTATCCAAAAGGTGTTAAGGGGTATAAGTTGTGGTGTCTGGAGCCTGGAAACCAGAAGTGTATTACCAGTAGAGATGTTGTGTTTAATGAATCTCAGATGGGATACAAGTCAGGTGGAGGTGATAGGGAGCCATCAGCTGAGGAGATGGATGGGGTTATTTCTGAGCCAATTACTCAAGTTGAGGTTGAGCCTGATCATGATAATCATGAGAGTGCATCTGGTTCTGAACCAGAGCAGGAAACAGGAGAGAATGAGTCATCAGATGAGGATAGTGCACCTGCAGAAGAGGAGGAAGAAGTGCCAGAAACAGACTTGAGAAATTATAGTTTGACAAGAGACAGATCCAGAAGACAAATACATCCTTCAGCAAGGTTTGGCCGTGTGGATCTGGTCTCCTATGCACTTGTTACAGCAGAAGCCATAGAGTACCAGGAACCTAAAAGCTACAGGGAAGCCCTTGAGTGTGATGATAGGGAGTCATGGGTGACAGCCATGACAGAAGAGATGGAGTCTCTTAAGAAGAATCCAACTTGGATTCTTGTTGATAAGCCACCTAGGCAGAAGCTAATCAGTTGTAAATGGTTGTTTAAAAGAAAGCTTGAATCTGGTGTGAAAGATCAGGTGAGGTTTAAGGCCAGGTTAGTTGCTAGAGGATTTACTCAGAGGGAAGGAATTGATTACAATGAGGTTTTCTCACCTGTTGTTAAGCATTGTTCAATCAGATTACTTCTGAGCAGAGTAGTCCAAGAGGATCTGGAGCTACAACAACTTGATGTAAAGACAGCTTTTCTGCATGGTGATCTTATTGAGGATCTGTACATGCACCAGCCAGAAGGGTTTGTTGAACCAGGGAGTGAAGGGAAAGTGTGCCTGCTCAAGAAATCATTGTATGGCCTCAAGCAAAGTCCAAGGCAGTGGCACAAGAAGTTCAATGAAGTTATGCTATCCATTGGTTTTGTAAGGAGCAAGTATGATACTTGTGTATACCTGGAAAGGCAGGGTAGTGATGTGATAGCCTATCTTCTGATCTATGTAGATGACATGCTTATTGCCAGTAAAAGCCTTCTGAAGATTCAGAGTATCAAAAGGAAGCTAAGTGCTAGATTTGATATGAAGGACTTGGGAAATGCTAAGAGGATTCTTGGAATGGATATTCTTAGGGACAGAAAAGCTGGAAGACTATTCTTATCCCAGATGAGTTACATTGAGAAGGTCCTGAAGAGGTTTAACATGCATGAGAGTAGAGCTGTGTCAACTCCTCTGGGACAACAGTTCAAATTATCTAAGGAAATGGAACCAAAGTCTGATGAAGAGAAGAAGACTATGATGAAAGTACCTTATGCAAGTGGGGTTGGAAGCCTAATGTATGCTCTGGGCTGCAGCAGACCAGATTTAGCTTATGCATTGAGTATGGTGAGCAGATACATGGCTAATCCTGGGAGATTACATTGGGAAGCTTTGAAATGGATATTCAGATACCTTAAGGGGTCATCTGATCTGGGTCTGATGTTTGAGAGGATGGCTGACCAGAAGAGTCCACTGGAAGGATTTGTAGATTCTGATTTTGCTGTTAATCTGGACACCAGAAGATCCTTAACAGGGTATATCTTTACTCTGTACAATACTGCTGTAAGCTGGAGATCTGTTCTGCAGGGTGGAGTTGCTTTATCTACTACAGAAGTAGAGTTTGTTGCGGTGTCAGAGGCTGTTAAGGAGGTTTTATGGTTGAAAGGCATAATCAAGGATTTTGGGATAAGTCAAAGGGCTGTGGTCATTCATTGTGATAACCAGAGTGCAGTTCATCTGGTGAAACATCAAGTATTCCATGAGAGATCAAAGCATATTGATGTAAGGTTGCATTTTGTAAGAGAAATCATTGATAAAGGAGTGGTTCTCATCCAGAAGATATCTACAGAGGACAATGCTGCAGATATGTGTACAAAGTCTTTACCAGGGACGAAATTCAAATTCTGTGTTGAATTGGTAAAGATGAGTGTATGGGATGTTCCTTAGGCCCAAGCTGGAGCATGGAGGAGAGGAGGAGAGGATTGATACTTCTCATCTGAGGTGGAGAATTGTGAAGGGTCAAATGTGAAGTATGTAATCTGCTGGGCTTAATTCAGTAGGAAGCTATGTTGGTAAAGTGTTAGCCGTGGGAGTTAGTGAATTTGGAGTACCAGAGGAGATGGACCAGATGAGGTTGACCAGAGAAGTCTGACCAGAAGAGTCTGGCAGGTGAGCTACCAGAGGAGGTCCATCAGGTGAGGTCTGGTCAGACGAGTCTGGTAGATAAGTCATCAGAGGAGGTCTATCAGAGGTGGTCTGGGACCAGAGGTCATCTGGTGAAAAAAGACCAGAGTCAGAGGAGGTTTGTCATCTGATCCTGAAGTCCGTTATTCGCTAAGTACACCAAATTGAAGCTAATTCGAAGGCGGTTCTAACTGAATCAACCATGGCGGTTATTGAAGTCGTTAGTCAGCTGGATAACTGCTTACATTGAGTTTGTTACTACTGAATCGAATCTAGGGTTCGTTTCCAATCTCTGTAATTATAAAAGGGAGGTTTCTCAACTGAGAGAACAACTTTAGATCTTCATCTGTGAGCGCAAACACGAGAGATTGTGAGATTGTAACTTGTAACTTCCAATTCTTTTCTTAGTGGAATACTCTATCCTCTCGGATCCCGTGGACGTAGGAGTTCTTCTCCGAACCACGTACATCTGGTGTTCTTGTGTGATTTTCAATTTCTTTCTTATTGCATTTGATTTCGATTCCCGGAAACAAGTTTTCTTGTGAATCCAAAACGCGATTAACAATATCATTCACACAAGAACAACACTATCGTCCTGCTCGGCCAACCCGGATATTCTATTTCAACTACTTCTTGCAGCACTCCATAGTAATCGATGGGTTCTTCGTTGTAGTTTTCACCGATAACGCAAACACCACTGTTTGTAGTCGATTTCGTTGAAGCATACGCTTCAGTATGAAATTTGTATCCATTTGCGTAATATCCGTGGTATGATACCACACTACGTAGTGGTCTTTTGCTCAGAGCATCAAGATGTGGGTTGTTATTAAGTAGGCCATTTTGTCCCTGTAAATATTAAATTATCATGTATAAAAATAATAACATATTTGTTATAAGGTAAAAATCATATAATTATGTGGTACTCACGTAACGTTGGAACCAAAACATAAAATCATTGCGGATGGATTGAAAAACTGTTGCATCTGTGATGTCTGGTTCTACTTGACGCTTGTGTGGTCCAGGCACCAAGATACTAAGAAATATATGTTGAGGCTTCATGCACAACCAAGGAGGTAGATTGTACGGGGTCAACAGCACAGGCCATAATGAATACTTTTTTCCGTGCATTCCAAATGGGGCAAAACCATCCGTGCACAAGCCTAACCTCACATTTCTCGTCTCCCTTGCAAAATCTGGGAACTCCCTATCAAGATGTTTCCATGCCTCCGAGTCTGCAGGATGCCGCATCTCTCCAGAATTCTCACCAGAACACTCCTCAGCATGCCATGTCATGTCTTTAGCCGTGGCACTGGACTGATACAACCTCTCTAGACGAGGAGTGATGGGAAGGTAATACATTGCCTTATAAGCCTTCAACTGCACTTTCTTCTTACTTTTTGTACGACCAGATGGTTTGTACCGTGGGTGACCACACATCTTGCAATGATCCCCATCCTCATCCTCATCCCAAAACAACATGCAACCGTTTGTACAACAATCAATCTTCTCAAAGGGTAGACCCATATCCTTCAAGAGCCTCTTGCTCTGATAGAAATTATCAGGCGCCGTGTTGTCTTCAGGTAGAGCTCGTTTGAACAATTTAGCAAATTGATTGAACACTTTTTGACTGACCTTGCCTTCAGTTTTGATGTTCAACATTTGAGCATTGAATGACAATTGCGTCTCAGTCTCACAACCAGGAAACAACTTTTGATCAACGGTTTTAAGCATATCAAAAAACAATAACCTTTAATATCACCAACTTTCAAGTTTTTTTTCCAGTTATAACATTTATCATATATTTTGACAAGATCTCCACCACCTAATCGCCACCGCCGTGAACAGAGAATGGAAAGTGACCCGTGCATTCAACCATCAACTTACTATAAGAGTTTTTATGGGCCAATGGATTGATAAATAACAAGCTAATGCTTAAAATTAATCAACAAGTTGTCCTTGTGATAAAAACACGTGTTAAAGATCAAGATATTGAAATGTATGAGACGAACATGTAAAGTGCAACAAATTAGGAATGGGACTATTACGTACACGCTTCACCGATAATAACATATATATTGCTTTCAGATTCAAAGTGTCGGTTACACATATAATCATTGGATATATATATATATATATATATATATATATATATATATATATATATTTAAGACTTTTTAGTATAGACAACTAGTACTCTTCAGTGAAAACAATTAATACTCTTTAATAAAAATAACTAATACCCTTCAATGATTCATGTATGAACCAATTTCACTCTATACATACTATATATATATATATATATATATATATATATATATATATATATATATATATATATATATATATATGTGTGTGTGTGTGTGTATATGTTTTGGGCTTTGAAGTTTTGGCAAAAATGTTGGAGTGTGGAGGCTGAATGGACTGTACACTTGGGCCCAATACCGGCGATCCGAATTTTTTGGCCCACTCTCGGCCCAGATAATCCGGATTTTAGGGTTAGGGTTCGTTTCTTATAAATAGAGTTTTTCTCCTTATATCCTGTATCAGAAAAATATAGTGAAAAACCCTGGCTTGGCATCGCCCCCGGACGTAGTCGTAAGACGAACTGGATAAACAAATCTCGTGTTCTTCTTTTTGTAATTGCGTGTGTGCGTTTTTCCTAACAAAAAAATACACATCTAAAGAACAAAACAAAACAAAACAAAGAAAGAACCAAGTTAAATTATCATGGAATTTCCAACACTAGTTTTTCTTGTTATCTTTTCCGTCGTGTGAATATGTACCATATTTCTAAAACCAAATTGGGGCCAAAGATCATCCAAGCCCCCCTGGATAATATTTAGGGAATATAGTTCTTTTAATCCTGTAAATTATACAAATTCTGATTTTAGTCCAGTTGACTTTCAAGAATTGAAAAAGTCATGAAATTTATTCCTGACATTTTCGTCCGATAACCAACCGTAGAAGGTAAAACATCCGTTTGATGTAGAAATGAAATATTTTGATTGGTCAACCTACTGTTTCACCACTTATTGCTGTTTAATGGAACAAAATGGGGTAATTTTTTTTTAAGGACTGTAACTTTGGGGGTGGCAAAACAAGGATCGTAACTTTTCGGGCTGGCAAAACAAGGACAATAACTTTAAAAGGTGGCAATTTAAGGACCGCAACTTTTAAAAATAGTAATTTGAGGACAAATTAGCCGGATTATTCTCTTTCGGGCCCTAATCGCTAGCGTGGATATTCTTTTGAATAATTTTTTTTTTAAATTCTACCTCTATTTTTTTTTTAAATTTCAAACTCATTTCATTATAATTAAAAAAATGAAGTGGATTCTTTTTAAATATTATTTCATTTACTATACGTTTAACACATCACACACATTGCAATAAAGTAATACTTACTGTTAAATATTTAATCTAGGTAAATTAATACTTACTATACGTTTAATGAGTGAGTTAGAAATTATTTCAAAAAATAAAATATTTTCATTATACTCAAAAAATAAAATACTTTCATTATTTCAAAAAATATTCATTTCATTTTTTTTTCTTAGAGTATTTTTTTTTTCAAAAAATTAATTCAAAAAATAAATGAAAAAAATGAAGTGGAATTTTTTTTAAATAGTTTCATTCAAAATAATATCCATGTTGGCGATTTGAGCCCGAAATCCGATCTAATTAGCCCGAAAGAGAGTAATCCGGGTTAATTTGTCCTCAAATTGCTATGTTTAAAAATTGCGGTCCTTAAATTGCTACTTTTTAAAGTTACGGTCCTTGTTTTGCCAGCCCGAAAAGTTATGGTCCTTGTTTTGCCACCACCCAAAGTTACGGTCCTTAAAAAATAATTTATCCGAACAAAATGTCAGTAAAAATGAAAGTTACGAAGATTAATTATTTTCCATTTGTGAAAAGTAGATATGACTAAAATCAAAATAGGATTAACTAACCGGACTAAAGAATTATTTTCCCCAATGAATGGGAGAACATGAGGGGATCGAGCCTGAACATACATTTAGCAGTAAATAAAGAGAATTTTTTATTTTGTTTGACAGGATATAAATAAAGAGATTTAAAGTTGAAGACAATCTCATTAAGTAAATTAGCCTTACAACACAGTTTTTTTTTTCTTAAGAAGACGAGGTGAAGAGAATGAGCGAAGGAAAATTTAAGGGTAGTTTAATAATTTAGCAATTGGGAAAATTTTACCTAAAAATACTTTCGGGTATGGATAGAAATTAATTTCGGGGTGCATTTAGTCGCACCCTTATAGGTATAATTTACATCAATTTTGATTTAACAACACTTGAAAGAAGTAAGATAGTGTTTGCCAATTGTTTTTTTTTTTTTTTTTTTTTAAGGAAAATGAGGATTTTTCAGAACAAAATACGAATATATTGATTGTTGATGACAATCAAAAAGTGTGTGTTGGGAGCAAAGAACATAATAAAATGATACTCCTCTTCCTCCCATGATAAACTTCACATTTTCCCTTTTACAATGTTCCACAATAACTTTTACACTAAAAAATGAAAATAAAACACTCTCGCTATTCACTTTATTTCAAAGTAAGTAGTTTTGTGTAAAACCGTCTCATGTCATAAGACGCTGGGATGTGTAAATTGAATATGATGCATTTAACGTTTTAGTAGGAATGAATGTTAATTTGTGTTGTCTCATATAATAAGACAGTCTCACACAAATTTTTGTCTTTCAAAATATTTTTCATTCATTATTAAAAAAAAACAATAAGACAATTTTTTCTAAAAAGTGTGCCACCTCTCATAAAAATTAACAGGGATGAGGGTGTAATTTTTTTTTTTTTTTTTTTTAATTTTTAAGATTGATGCGTTTCTAATTTTTCAGCCCATATAGCAAATTTCAGCAATCCGAAATAGGCTTAGTCATAAAACAATAATTACGTATATTTTCACTCTCAAAATTTAATTGTTCACTGCATGATTTAATTCAACAGCCAAAATTTTAATTCATCCTCACAAAAATGCCTAAAATCTTAATAATGTTCAAATCAAATGTTTAGAACAAATGACAATTATTCAACAAAACACTGTCGAACAAGTGTTTTGTGGTGCTTTGCGGCCCATTTCAGCAAAGTATGAGAAAAGAATCAGCATGAAGGAAATTGGCTGGACCACAAAATTGATTAAGGGGGCGCTTGATTAGCAATTCTTCAATGGCAATGAGAATGAAAATTTATTTTCATCTATGCCCTCATAAGAAAAATGATATGTTAGGGGAAAAAATGTTCCAATGGTGACACCATTGTTAGTGTCATGCCCCAATTTTGGAATAGAAGTTGACAACAAATAGTTGTTGATGGACGAAGAGAGGAGTGATTGAGGAAGATGATTGTAGGAAGAAAATAAGGTAGTCAAAATGGAATAGTAATTACCTTATTTAGGAGGAGATGTAGTGATTTTGTTTACATGAATCATGCTAATTACACTAATTTTCAATCTCATTCCCATTACCATTGAAGAGTTGTTAACCAAGTGCCCCCTAAGATTAGAATTTGGCAAAAACTGGGAAAATGAAACATTTTGTTCTACATACTTTATAGTACACACATGTTTTGTAGTAAGAGTACCCAGTACCCAATAGCATGGACAAATTCAAAATGGATAATTGGATATGCAATTCGGCACGTTGGGAAAATCAAGGCAACCCAACTGTCACTTTAATAAGATGGATCCCACAGGCCACAGCAATTAATTTCAGCCGACCAAGGGGCCACACTATTGAATTCAAGCAGTTGTTAACACAAAACTTTGCCTTGGAACTAGGATTCGTTCTCACCCACACAATCATCCTAACTATGTGTATTATTCCTTCCCTTCCATTTTATTTATCTTTTCAGAAAGGATTTTTTTATTAATTAATTACTTCATTAGTTCCATTATCGATTGAACTTTTTTTTTTTTTTTTTTTTTGCCTCAGAAGATATGGACTGCAATACAAGGGATCAAATGTAGAGTACAAGTCCAATCCAAGAGACCACCTAGAGTCGTAAGAAGGCCTGCCTCGAACCAATCGTGAGGAAACGAGGAGGATTTAACCAGCCCAAATACACATCCAGGGTGAAGGCGCAGGAAATAATGAGAAGTCCCACACTAAGGCAACTCAAGTTCCAGGAGAATGACCCAAGGGTGTATAGAACCAGTCCAAGAACACATTCAGTGCACATCCAAAGTGAAAGCACAAGGAACATGGAGAAGCCCCACACTAAGGCAAATCCAATTCCAGGAAAATGAATCGAGGGTGCACTAACTAGAGCATTACAACAGAAAAAAAAAAAAAAAACCTAAAGAGCAACAAAACAACAACTAAAAATCCTACAAGGACCTAAAAAAACAGAAATAAAGGGAGTCTAATTAATCGATCCACCCACCGGTCACCGTAGCTCCAGTGGATCATATCGATCCATTAGACCCAATTGAAGCATCAAGCAAACCGGAAAGGATGGAGCCCAGGCGGCACGAAAACCGGCAAGAACTCGGTCACACTCGGACTAACTCGGTCAACTCAGTCGAGTGATTCATTGAGTCGCAAATTTGGAGCAACTCGAACCTCGGCGAGCAGGACTTGGCGGCGGCGGTAGGCGGGCGGCGGATGGTGAGAGGATAGAAGAAAATGGTAGATTGGAGCCAAAAAGTTTTGATTTTGTTATGTGATGAAACCACAAAGTTTTGAAAGTTGTATTACTCTTCTTTTAAAATTTTAATTGGATTGACAAAAACACTTGTGTCATACAACATACATCATTTTCGTTTTACCTATTTGACTTTTTATTTTATTTTAATGTGAAACTTGATTTGTAATATATAAATAAATAAAATAATTTTTTTATGAGTGAGTATTATAAAATTAAGTACACGAGACAAAATGAAAATATTTATTACGTAATTATTAGTGACATGAAGTATAATTTAAAAGTGTTTGAAGGGGAAAAATCACTACAAAAAAGACGCGGTTTAACGACGGAATATTTGCGACGGCCAAATATCCGTCGCAAATTTCGTGTATTTGCGACGGATTTGGGCAAGCCGTCGTAAAAAATGTCGGTTTGCGACGGATATGAAATTCCGTCGCAACAGTTAGTGTTTTACGACGGAAATGTCCGTCGCAAATCCTAGGGCCCACCACCTTCGTTGTACTCCTACTCATTTGCGACGGATATGTCGTCGCAAAGTCAAAATTGAAATTTGCGATGGAATTTTCCGTCGCAAAACGACCCGTTTAAAAGTAGCCACCCGGAAAATGACCCATTTGCCTGTTTTGCGACGGAATGGCCGTCGCAAATTTTAAATTCATATTTGCGACGGCCACTTTTCCGTCGCAAAATTGAGTAGTTGAAGCTCGTCAGAGGGGTTGGTGACCAATAATTGACCTGGGTCGTCGCAAAGCGTATTTGCGACGGAATTGCCGTCGCAAAATATAGAATTTGCGACGGAAAATCAGTCCGTCGCAAATTTGTGCAGATTTATAACAATCCCCTTCCTTTTCCTTCCCTTTCACTTTCACTCTTCTTTCCCTTTCACTTTCACTCACGAAAAAAATAAGAAATGATGCGGTTTTCATAAGTTCTTCACGTATAATTGGTGTATTTGTTATTGCCTTCAACCTCACCGTACGTATTTGTCATTGCCTTCTACTTCACCGTACGTTTTCACATTTTTAACCGTTTAAATGTCATATTTTTATTGTTTCAATTTTTTAGGTAATGAGCATGATATATGTTTATTTGATGGGTTTAGGTATTATTGATGATATATGTTTATTTGATGGGTACGTTAATTTTAGTTTGTGTGATATTTATACCTATTTTTAGTCGAAACTCTGCTCAATTTTTATGTACACTATTAGATAAATTGTGTGATATTTGTTTATTTGATTGGTTTACTATGATTGATATATATGGTTGTGTTGGATTGATTTTTGTGAAGGAAAATTTTGTATATCCTTATTTTTAGGCAAACTCTGCCCAATTTTTTATAACTCACGTGATATTTACTTTTAATCTGTAACAGATGCAATTTCCAGATCGTGGTTGGATGTACTCAATACCTAGAATGATAGGAGGAGGCATTAACTCTGCCTTTTGCAATAAAATTGATGAGTTTATTGAGTTTGCACTACAACATCCATGCAGTATGGATTGTATGGGTAATATTAGGTGTCCGTGTAAAGACAGAAGATGCAGAAATATGAGATTTTTTTAGTGTTGATGAGGTTAGAACTCATCTTGTGATTTCCGGTTTTGTTCCCCGTTATTACAACTGGACCAGTCACGGTGAACAACGGTGGAATATTGACATCGAAACTGTAGAATACTGGTATACTGGGTGGAGCGGTGGTGGAAATTTTGATGTTGGTGGTTCAAGTTATGTTCCGTATACTCAATTTGAACCACAAATAGAGGATGAACCTGATAGATATCGGATGATGATTGCAGAATCTGTTTTGGGTGGTCAACCACAATTCAATGAAACACCTATGGAGGAGGAACCAAATCATCGGTCAAAGAAGTTTTTTGATATGCTTAAAACCGTTGATCAAAAGTTGTTTCCTGGTTGTGAGACTGAGACGCAATTGTCATTCAATGCTCAAATGTTGAACATCAAAACTGAAGGCAAGGTCAGTCAAAAAGTGTTCAATCAATTTGCTAAATATTTCAAACGAGCTCTACCTGAAGACAACACGGCGCCTGATAATTTCTATCAGAGCAAGAGGCTCTTGAAGGATATGGGTCTACCCTTTGAGAAGATTGATTGTTGTACAAACGGTTGCATGTTGTTTTGGGATGAGGATGGGGATGGGGATCATTGCAAGATGTGTGGTCACCCACGGTACAAACCATCTGGTCGTACAAAAAGTAAGAAGAAAGTGCAGTTGAAGGCTTATAAGGCAATGTATTACCTTCCCATCACTCCTCGTCTAGAGAGGTTGTATCAGTCCAGTGCCACGGCTAAAGACATGACATGGCATGCTGAGGAGTGTTCTGGTGAGAATTCTGGAGAGATGCGGCATCCTGCAGACTCGGAGGCATGGAAACATCTTGATAGGGAGTTCCCAGATTTTGCAAGGGAGACGAGAAATGTGAGGTTAGGCTTGTGCACGGATGGTTTTGCCCCATTTGGAATGCACGGAAAAAAGTATTCATTATGGCCTGTGTTGTTGACCCCGTACAATCTACCTCCTTGGTTGTGCATGAAGCCTCAACATATATTTCTTAGTATCTTGGTGCCTGGACCACACAAGCGTCAAGTAGAACCAGACATCACAGATGCAACAGTTTTTCAATCCATCCGCAATGATTTTATGTTTTGGTTCCAACGTTACGTGAGTACCACATAATTATATGATTTTTACCTTATAACAAATATGTTATTATTTTTATACATGATAATTTAATATTTACAGGGACAAAATGGCCTACTTAATAACAACCCACATCTTGAAGCTCTGAGCAAAAGACCACTACGTAGTGTGGTATCATACCACGGATATTACGCAAATGGATACAAATTTCATACTGAAGCGTATGCTTCAACGAAATCGACTACAAACAGTGGTGTTTGCGTTATCGGTGAAAACTACAACGAAGAACCCATCGATTACTATGGAGTGCTGCAAGAAGTAGTTGAAATAGAATATCCGGGTTGGCCGAGCAGGACGATAGTGTTGTTCTTGTGTGAATGATATTGTTAATCGCGTTTTGGATTCACAAGAAAACTTGTTTCCAGGAATCGGAATCAAATGCAATAAGAAAGAAATTGAAAATCACACAAGAACACCAGATGTACGTGGTTTGGAGAAGAACTCCTACGTCCACGGGATCCGAGAGGATAGTGTATTCCACTAAGAAAAGAATTGGAAGTTACAAGTTACAATCTCACAATCTCTCGTGTTTGCGCTCACAGATAAAGATCTAAAGTTGTTCTCTCAGTTGAGAAACCCCCATTTTATAATACAGAGATTGGAAACGAACCCTAGATTCGATTCAGTTGTAACAAACTCAATGTAAGCAGTTATCCAGCTGGCTAACGACTTCAATAACCGCCATGGTTGATTCAGTTAGAACCGCCTTCGAATTAGCTTCAATTTGGTGTACTTCGCGAATAACGGACTTCGGGATCAGATGACAAGACCTCCTCTGGCTCTGGTCCTTTTTCACCAGATGACCTCTGGTCCCAGACCACCTCTGATAGACCTCCTCTGATGACTTATCTACCAGACTCGTCTGACCAGACCTCACCTGATGGACCTCCTCTGGTAGCTCACCTGCCAGACTCTTCTGGTCAGGCTTCTCTGGTCAACCTCATCTGGTCCATCTCCTCTGGTACTCCAAATTCACTAACTCCCACGGCTAACACTTTACCAACATAGCTTCCTACTGAATTAAGCCCAGCAGATTACATACTTCACATTTGACCCTTCACAATTCTCCACCTCAGATGAGAAGTATCAATCCTCTCCTCCTCTCCTCCATGCTCCAGTTTGGGCCTAAGGAACATCCCATACACTCATCTTTACCAATTCAACACAGAATTTGAATTTCGTCCCTGGTAAAGACTTTGTACACATATCTGCAGCATTGTCCTCTGTAGATATCTTCTGGATGAGAACCACTCCTTTATCAATGATTTCCCTTACAAAATGCAACCTTACATCAATATGCTATGACCTCTCATGGAATACTTGATGTTTCACCAGATGAACTGCACTCTTGTTATCACAATGAATGACCACAGCCCTTTGACTTATCCCAAAATCCTTGATTATGCCTTTCAACCATAAAGCCTCCTTAACAGCCTCTGACACTGCAACAAACTCTGCTTCTGTAGTAGATAAAGCAACTCCACTCTGCAGAACAGATCTCCAGCTTACAGCAGTATTGTACAGAGTAAAGATATACCCTGTTAAGGATCTTCTGGTGTCCAGATTAGCAGCAAAATCAGAATCTACAAATCCTTCCAGTGGACTCTTCTGGTCAGCCATCCTCTCAAACATCAGACCCAGATCAGATGACCCCTTAAGGTATCTGAATATCCATTTCAAAGCTTCCCAATGTAATCTCCCAGGATTAACCATGTATCTGCTCACCATACTCAATGCATAAGCTAAATCTGGTCTGCTGCAGACCAGAGCATACATCAGGCTTCCAACCCCACTTGCATAAGGTATTTTCATCATAGTCTTCTTCTCTTCATCAGACTTTGGTTCCATTTCCTTAGATAATTTGAACTGTTGTCCCAGAGGAGTTGACACAGCTCTACTCTCATGCATGTTAAACCTCTTCAGGACCTTCTCAATGTAACTCATCTGGGATAAGAATAGTCTTCCAGCTTTTCTGTCCCTAAGAATATCCATTCCAAGAATCCTCTTAGCATTTCCCAAGTCCTTCATATCAAATCTAGCACTTAGCTTCCTTTTGATACTCTGAATCTTCAGAAGGCTTTTACTGGCAATAAGCATGTCATCTACATAGATCAGAAGATAGGCTATCACATCACTACCTTGCCTTTCCAGGTATACACAAGTGTCATACTTGCTCCTTACAAAACCAATGGATAGCATAACTTCATTGAACTTCTTGTGCCACTGCCTTGGACTTTGCTTGAGGCCATACAATGATTTCTTGAGCAGGCACACTTTCCCTTCACTCCCTGGTTCAACAAACCCTTCTGGCTGGTGCATGTACAGATCCTCAATAAGATCACCATGCAGAAAAGCTGTCTTTACATCAAGTTGTTGTAGCTCCAGATCCTCTTGGACTACTCTGCTCAGAAGTAATCTGATTGAACAATGCTTAACAACAGGTGAGAAAACCTCATTGTAATCAATTCCTTCCCTCTGAGTAAATCCTCTGGCAACTAACCTGGCCTTAAACCTCACCTGATCTTTCACACCAGATTCAAGCTTTCTTTTAAACAACCATTTACAACTGATTAGCTTCTGCCTAGGTGGCTTATCAACAAGAATCCAAGTTTGATTCTTCTTAAGAGACTCCATCTCTTCTGTCATGGCTGTCACCCATGACTCCCTATCATCACACTCAAGGGCTTCCCTGTAGCTTTTAGGTTCCTGGTACTCTATGGCTTCTGCTGTAACAAGTGCATAGGAGACCAGATCCACACGGCCAAACCTTGCTGGAGGATGTATTTGTCTTCTGGATATGTCTCTTGTCAAACTATAATTTCTCAAGTCTGCTTCTGGCACTTCTTCCTCCTCTTCTGCAGGTGCACTATCCTCATCTGATGACTCATTCTCTCCTGTTTCCTGCTCTGGTTCAGAACCAGATGCACTCTCATGATTATCATGATCAGGCTCAACCTCAACTTGAGTAATTGGCTCAGAAATAACCCCATCCATCTCCTCAGCTGATGGCTCCCTATCACCTCCACCTGACTTGTATCCCATCTGAGATTCATTAAACACAACATCTCTACTGGTAATACACTTCTGGTTTCCAGGCTCCAGACACCACAACTTATACCCCTTAACACCTTTTGGATACCCAATGAAAACACATTTTAAAGCTCTAGGTTCAAGTTTGTCTTGCCTCACATGAACATAAGCTAGGCACCCAAAAACTTTCAACTTTGAGTAATCTGATATCTTTCCATACCAAACCTCATCTTGGGTTTTAAACTCAATAGCAGATGATGGCACTTTATTAATGAGATACACAGCTGTGTTAACAGCTTCCCCCAAAAAACTCTTAGGTAAATGAGCATCAGATAACATACACCTAACCCTTTCCAAAATAGTTCTATTCATCCTCTCTGCTAGACCATTCTGCTGGGGGTTTGAAGGAACAGTTTTATGCCTAGTAATACCCTTCTGCCTATAGAATTGTTGAAACTCCTCTGATAGGAATTCAAGCCCATTATCTGTCCTTAAGTGCTTCATAGTCCTGCCTCTCTTATTCTCAAGTTCAATCAACCATTCTTTGAACTTAGAGAAGGCATCACTCTTCTGTTTAAGAATGTAAACCCAAACTTTTCTGGAATAATCATCAATAAGGGTAAGGAAATACCTGCCTCCACCATGAGTGGATACCCTTGCTGGGCCCCATACATCAGAATGTATATAATCCATAACCTCCTTGGTGGTATGCTTCCCTTTCTGGTATGCTTGCTTCTTTGATTTCACAAGAACACACCTCTCACAGAATTCCAGCTTACATATCCTCTTCCCAGGGATTGCTCCCTTCTTGGATAACTCCACCAGGCCCTTCTCACCAACATGTGCCAATCTCTTGTGCCACAAGTTAACCTCAGAAGACCTCATGGTAACATCAGCTGACCCTGTAACAGTTCTTCCAATCAAAGTATACAAACCATTCTTGATAGCCCCCTTCATGACAATCCTTCCAGATTTGGTTATTGACAGACTTCCCTTGTCTGTCTTGAATTCAAACCCCTTTGAATTCAAGGTACCAAGAGAAACAAGATTTCTCTTTAACTCAGGAACAAACCTGACATCAGATAAGATCCTATCAACCCCATCAAACATCTTGATCTTGATAGAACCAGATCCTTGCACTCTACAGCTCTCATCATTACCCAAAAGAACAAGACCTCCATCAATCTTCTCAAGATCCAGGAACCAGTCTTCATGTGGACACATATGAAAAGTACACCCAGAGTCCAGGACCCACTCTTGACTTAGTCTCTCATGACTAACCATCAAGACCTCTGCACTATCATGTCCTTCAACCTCCACAACAGCTGCATCTCCATCTTGATCACCTTGATTGTCTTTCTTCTTCCTTTCAGGGCAATTCTTTCTCAGATGTCCTTCCTTATGGCAAGTGAAACATTTCCTCTTCTCAACAAAATCAGATTTCTTCCCACCCTTATTCCCTTTTCCACCATCCTTCTTCTTGGACTGAAACCCCTTCTTCTTCTTGGATTGAACATTCAATCCTTCAGTAGGCTTCTTCCCATCAGCTTGGATCTGTAGAAACTTGGTTTTCAGGGCAGTTTGAACATCATCAAACATCACCTGATCTTGTCTTCCAAATAACAAGGCATCTTTGAAATTTTCCAGAGACTTAGGTAGGGCATTCAACAGCATCAATGACTTATCTTCATCATCAAATGTAACATCCAAACTCTCCAGATCATCCACCAATCTGTTGAACTCGTCCAACTGATCACCAAGATTCTTATCTTCACTCATTTTGAAGACTTGAAGCTTCTGTTTCATGTATAACTTGTTCGTAACAGACTTGGTCTGGTATAAGTGCTCCAACTTATTCCAGATCCCAAGAGCGATTTCCTCCTTTGATACTTCCCTCAATGGCTTGTCCCCAAGACACAAGATAAGCGCACTGTGTGCCTTCCTCTTGTTCTCCTCCACCTTCGCCGGATTAGTTCCAGAAGCCACCTGAGTTGGTGGCAACAAGGCTTCGTACAACCCATTGTGTACCAGGAGTGCCTTCATCTTGATCTTCCATAAGCTGCAATCGTTCTTCCCCGTGAACTTCTCAATGTCGAACTTAGTTGCAGCCATGATTGCTTCCCACAGACGGCGCCATTTGTTAATCGCGTTTTGGATTCACAAGAAAACTTGTTTCCGGGAATCGGAATCAAATGCAATAAGAAAGAAATTGAAAATCACACAAGAACACCAGATGTACGTGGTTCGGAGAAGAACTCCTACGTCCACGGGATCCGAGAGGATAGAGTATTCCACTAAGAAAAGAATTGGAAGTTACAAGTTACAATCACACAATCTCACGTGTTTGCGCTCACAGATGAAGTTCTCTCTCTCAATCTCAGTTGAGAAACCTCCCTTTTATAATTACAGAGATTGGAAACGAACCCTAGATTCGATTCACTTGTAACAAACTCAATGTAAGCAGTTATCCAGCTGGCTAACGACTTCAATAACCGCCATGGTTGATTCAGTTAGAACCGCCTTCGAATTAGCTTCAATTTGGTGTACTTGGCGAATAACGGACTTCAGGATCAGATGACAAACCTCCTCTGGCTCTGGTCTTTTTTCACCAGATGACCTCTGGTCCCAGACCACCTCTGATAGACCTCCTCTGATAACTTATCTACCAGACTCGTCTGACCAGACCTCACCTGATGGACCTCCTCTGGTAGCTCACCTGCCAGACTCTTCTGGTCAGGCTTCTCTAGTCAACCTCATCTGGTCCATCTCCTCTGGTACTCCAAATTCACTAACTCCCACGGCTAACACTTTACCAACATAGCTTCCTACTGAATTAAGCCCAGCAGATTACATACTTCACATTTGACCCTTCACAGATGGGATTGGATTAGATAGGATTATTTAAGGAGAAATGTGTATTTGGATTGTAGGATTTTTTTTTTTTTATTGAATGTTTAAGTGGGTTTAAAGTGCAATATACCATTTTTAAAGCATGGAACTATGGAGTCCCACCATCCTTATGGGATTATTTAGACTCTTATTTGATGGAGTTTCAATTAAATTGTATTGTCTTTTGTTTGATTATCTTTAACACATTAGTTGTTAGAAATTGAACTGTTCAGTGCACAATTGCTAGCCTTATTCACTTAGAGCACCGTCGCTTCCGAGTCCAGGCTTTTTGAATTTATCCATCTTTAATAAAATAATTAATTTTATATATATATAAAAATAGAAGTAAGGGGAAAGAAAAAGTTGTCATTATTGGAACAATGAATTCACTTGTTTTATGGTGCAGTGGTAAGTCTCACTCTCCATTAAAAAGAGTGGATTAACTTTACCATTTTCTATTCTTTTTTATTTTGCACCAATAATTTCAAAAAAAATTAAGCTATTAATTTTAAATTTATTTTCAACTCACTATATATCAAATTAATTATCTTTTGAATATTTTTAATTTAACATATAAATTGCACATATAAAAAATTATGTTTAAAATATTTATTTTGTTATAGAATTTCATATAAAATTTAAATTAATATATATATAATATCAAAATCAGAGTGGCGCAGCGGAAGCGTGGTGGGCCCATAACCCACAGGTCCCAGGATCGAAACCTGGCTCTGATATTTTAGATGCAAGCTTCCCAAATTCAATCTTTTTTGGCACTTCATCGTTGTTCCATTAATTTTTTATTGCATCTCAAACTTGAAATTCCAAATCTAGCCTTAACAATGTGTCCTCATTCTGTATTTAATTTAGGCCTAAATTGCACTAAACCCATTAAACTATCGACACAAGAATGTGGCGCATGAGACGGAAAATGACGTCACCTAATTAAGATTCATCGTTGCTCCATTAATTTTTTATTACATCTCAAACTTAAAATTCCAAATCTAGCCTTAACAATGTGTCCTCGTTCTGTATTTAATTTAGGCCTAAATTGCACTAAACCCATTAAACTATCGACACAAGAATGTGGCGTATGGGACGGAAAATGACGTCAAGTGACAGACGCACGAGGTTATGTATGGAGGAACAAAGACGCAAAATAGTAGATGACGAAAGTGATGATAAATTTTGTGTGTTTCTCGTTTCAATTGAAATTATGAAGAATTTTAAGGAAAATGTCATTTCATAAGGCATGTGCGCAATAATATAATTTTTTTCAGGGAAAAATTGATCACAAATTAAATTTAGTGGTTTATGTGTCAAAATTTAATAGTTTGTAACTTTGTATGCATTAGTGGCAAGATTTAAATACTCCCTCTGTCCCAACTATTTCTTCATATTTTCCTTTTTGGAACATCCCAACTCTTTTTTCACACCCTTAAAAAGAAAATAATTCATACTCACTAAAGTGAATAAAGCACATTTTATTATTTTATTATTTAACTTCATACTCACTGATTAGGCGTGATGTTATGATATTTAGCTCGTTTTGCCCGTGTTTTGAGTGAATTCGATGAGTATTTAGAGTCAATTGAGTATTATTTTTATGAACTAATTAAATTGCCCCTTTGATGCTCATAGATGGATAGAGGGCAAAAAATGGAGTTTGTAGGACTTTGAATCGACTCAAACGGACGCCCGGATGAGAAGATATTGAAGAAATACGAAAAGTATTAGTTCGAGCAAGCAAAAGTGTCACTTGGAGGTGCTCAAGCAAGAAGACTCGAGCATTAGGTGCTCAAGCACTCGTGTAGTATACTCAAGGGGATTCAAGTTCAGCACTAAGTGCTCGAGCAAGAGGGGATCGAGCAGTGTTGATTCTGGAAGAAGAGAGCACTCGAGCAGGCATCACTCGAGCACTCGAGTGATCGCGGGTCGAGCACAAAGTGCTCGAGTAAAGGAGCTAAAGCGTTTTTGGTTCTATTAGTTTTTAGTGCTCGAGTGTATGAGCTTGAGCACTAAGTACTCGAGTACGTGCTCAAGTCGTGCGTTTTGCGCGAATTTCCGGCCCATTACGTTTTAATCAGTCAATGCCTATATATACTTCGTCCCGAACTTGTTTTTAGACACCGCTTTATACTTAGAGATAGAATTTGATAGACAGGAGCTTGGTGAGAGTTGAGCAAGAGATTTTGCAAGTGTAATCGAGGTTTTTGAACTACGAAGTCATAGATTGGAGTTTATTTTCCGTTATTTCTTTCTTCAATATTTAATACTTTTAGACCTAGTTTTTATTGCTAATTGAGATTCGTTTTTGAGACTTTGATTAATTGAGTTAAACCTAGTTTATGTTTTTTATTTCTTTAGTTAAATTCGTCATGTTCATGTTTATTGTTCGTCCAATTGCTTTTGTTTTCGTATTCAACATGTTAGGTTAGAACTCTTGCATGCTTGGGGTAGGATGAACTCGTAGAAGTAGGATGTTGGTACATAATTAGGATAATTCGTGATGTTTAGTGCTAGTTCTCTTAATTAATTGAATTCTTAAAATAAACCTTAGAATTATCTGGGAATTGAGTACGAAAATTATTAGAGAGAGGACGATCTTATCACTCTTTAGTAACGAGTAGGCTTAACGATAGGGTTACAGAAGGGGTTTATAATTTACCGGTTTATCTAGGGAGGACGACTGTATCACCTTGGGTAAATAAGAGTCTCATTAATTAAGCATAATCCATAGAACTTGTTTAGTGGGTTGTGAAGTAGGTTGATATGACGAAGTATTAGGGTTAATTCTTGAGCTTTTAGTCTTTCAATCTGGTGCTAGATTAGGGAAGTTGACTGCGTAGTGTTGACAGACATTTTTGTACGGATAGATGTATGTGGCTCTTTAGGGTATGCCCGACGAACAATAAATATAAACGAACACGAACGGTGGGGGAAGAACTTTCGTTCTTCCCTCGAATGAGAGCTTTTTGTATAGATGAGAAATGAGAGGAAAATGTGAACCCTTTACAATGAGGGGGTGACCCCCTATTTATAGAGATTCACCCCCAAAGGCCCAAAAGTGTCCCTGAACTCGTCTCAACCCTTTATTTAGGGATTTATTACAATTATTAATATATAGATCAACAGTAGACCTATAATACATTAAATACTCTTTTCTGACGTAGACTCTCGATCTCGTCGGGTCAGTGTATCTTTGGGAATTTGACCTCCTGTCAGGCGAAGATATTTCCTGCTGTAATAATTGCCCCCAAGATTGGGCTCTGATTGCGGCCAGAGTTCGATCTTGATCTGCGCTTCAAATATGTTTTGTTCCCGAGCCTGAAAACGGGATAGCTTGGATGCCCCAAGGGAATCTTCGACGACCGGGTCCTTGATGGGCGAGTCTTTCGTGTCACCTTCGAATCGTCAAACTTTCTTTTTTAAACTGGTCGGGTTAGGTGGGGTACGATCTTCCGTCGTGCCCCCGAGTCGAGTACCGTGACGTTCAATTAATAAATAGTTCTTACCGCTGGCCGGCATTAATTTTAGTAATATGGCGGTAAGGACCGCGATGATAAATTAATGAAGTGCTTAGGCCGCCTGCGGGTAGCGACTTCACGGACAACAGATTGACTTAACAATCAATTAAAAGACAAATCAACAGATTAACGAGTGAAGTGCTTTAGCCGATTGACGGGCACATACTTCACGAAGATGGGATTGAGTTAACAACCGCTTATAAAATTAACCAACAGATTAATGAGTGAAGTGCTTTAGCCGATGATCGGGCAGCGACTTCACGAAGATGGGATTGAGTTAACAACCGCTTAAAAGATTAATCAAAAGATTAATGAGTGCAGTTCTTTAGCCGATAGACGGGCACATACTTCACGAAGATGGGATTGAGTTAACAACCGCTTACAACATTAACCAACAGATTAATGAGTGAAGTGCTTTAGCCGATAGACAGGCAGCGACTTCACGAAGATGGGATTGAGTTAACAACCGCTTAAAAGATTAATCAAAAGATTAATGAGTGCAGTGCTTTAGCCGATAGATGGGCACATACTTCACGAAGATGGGATTGAGGTAACAACCGCTTATAAAATTAACCAACAGATTAATGAGTGAAGTGCTTTAGCCGATGATCGGGCAGCGACTTCACGAAGATGGGATTGAGTTAACAACCGCTTATAAAATTAACCAACAGATTAATGAGTGAAGTGCTTTAGCCGATAGACGGGCACATACTTCACGAAGATGGGATTGAATTAACAACCGCTTACAACATTAACCAACAGATTAATGAGTGAAGTGCTTTAGCCGATAGACAGGCAGCGACTTCACGAAGATGGGATTGAGTTAACAACCGCTTATAAAATTAACCAACAGATTAATGAGTGAAGTGCTTTAGCCGATGATCGGGCAGCAACTTCACGAAGATGGGATTGAATTAACAATCGATTTGTTGATTAAACAAAGCGTCCAAGACGCGATATATTATGGCCGCAAGTGGGCAAAAGCGATGCGGGTCAGTCGATGCCGGTGAAGGCGGACTGGTCGATGCCGTTAACATGGATAAACCAAAGCAGAGAATAGATTAGTTAACGCCGGTGAAGACGAACTAAACAACACCTCACCCATTAAGGCGGAAAGTCAACGCTTAAAATGCGGGCTGGATCCACGCCGAGAGGCGGATTAGTTGACGCCGGTGAAGGCGAACTTATCAAGGCCGAGTGACGGATCGTCTTGAGAGGCAGATTAGGTGACGCCGGTGAAGGCGAACTAATCAATATGTCAATGCATAAAAGGCGGACTAATCAACGCCGAGAAGGCGGATTAACTCGAGAAAGAGATTAGTTGACGCCGGTGAAGGCGAACTAATCAATACGTCTACACCTGAAAGGCGGACTAATCAACGTCGAGGAGACGGATTACTTCGCCACTCCAGGCGGATTGTCGACGCCTAAGAGGCGGATTAACTCGAGTAGATTAGTTGACGCCTGTGAAGGCGAACTAATCAATACGTCTACGCCTGAAAGGCGGACTAATCAACGCCTAAAAGACAGATTACTTCGCCACTCCAGGCGGACCGTCAACGCCTAACAGGCGGACTAATCAACGCCTAAAAAGGCGGATTACTTCGCCACTCCAGGCGGACCGTCAACGCCTGACAGGCGGACTAATCAATGCCTAAAAGGCGGATTACTTCGCCACTCCAGGCGGATTACCTCGCCACTCCAGGCGGACCGTCAACGCCTAACAGGCGGACTAATCAACGCCTAAAAGGCGGATTACTTCGCCACTCCAGGCGGATTACCTCACCACTCCAGGCGGACCGTCAACGCCTAACAGGCGGACTAATCAACGCCTAAAAGGCGGATTACTTCGCCACTCCAGGCGGATTACCTCGCCACTCCAGGCGGACCGTCAATGCCTAACAGGCGGATTAATCAACGCCTAAAAGGCGGATTACTCGAGAAAGAGATTAGTTGACGCCGGTGAAGGCGAACTAATCAATACGTCTACGCCTGAAAGGCGGATTACTTCGCCACTCCAGACGGACCGTCAACGCCTGACAGGCGGACTAATCAACGCCTAAAAGGCAGATTACTTCGCCACTCCAGGCGGATTACCTCGCCACTCCAGGCGGACCGTCAACGCCTAACAGGCGGACTAATCAACGCCTAAAAGGCGGATTACTTCGCCACTCCAGGCGGATTACCTCGCCACTCCAGGCGGACCGTCAACGCCTAACAGGCGGACTAATCAACGCCTAAAAGGTGGATTACTTCGCCACTCCAGGCGGATTAACTCGAGAAAGAGATTAGTTGACGCCGGTGAAGGCGAACTAATCAATACGTCTACGCCTGAAAGGCGGACTAATCAACGTCGAGGAGACGGATTACTTCGCCAATCTAGGCGGAATATCGATGCCTAAAAGGCGGATAAACTCGAGTGGATTAGTTGATGCCTGTGAAGGCGAACTAATCAATACGTCAACGCCTAAAACGGCGGACTAATCGACGTCGAGAAGACGGATTACTTCGCCAATTTAGGCGGAATGTCGACGCCTAAAAGGCGGATAAACTAGAGTGGATTAGTTGACGCCTGTGAAGGCGAACTAATCAATACGTCAATGCCTGAAACGGCGGACTAATCGACGTCGAGAAGACGGATTACTTCGCCAATCTAGGCGGAATGTCGACGCCTAAAAGGTGGATAAACTCGAGTGGATTAGTTGACGCCTGTGAAGGCGAACTAATCAATACGTCAACGCCTGAAATGGCGGACTAATCGACGTCGAGAAGACGGATTACTTCGCCAACCTAGGCGGAATGTCGACGCCTAAAAGGCGGATAAACTCGAGTGGATTAGTTGACGCCTGTGAAGGCGAACTAATCAATACATCAATGCCTGAAACGGCAGACTAATCGACGTCGAGAAGACGGATTACTTCGCCAATCTAGGCGGAATGTCGACGCCTAAAAGGCGGATAAATGTTTGTAGTCGAAAGGTATGACCATGTTTTAAATATTGAGTTATTTATTCGGTGAGCAACCTCAATAATTTTTCGAAATTATATTCGGAGTTTCAAATAACCGACTGTATTTAGTTGAATTCAGCGTCAAAAATTTTATTTTTGATGTCACAAAATGAGCTTAGGATATGTATATCCATGCCCCCGCTTTTAATATATATAAAAACTTACGAGTTGCGATATATATTAAAAGGAAATATCAAATTAAAATTGTATTTAAAAAATTGCCCCCACTTTGAATTTTTGAAATACGAGTATATGCCCCGGCTTTTAATTTATATGAAATTTGCGAGTTGTAATATATATTAAAAGGAAATTATCGAAATAAACCTGATTCGAGTGGGCAAAGGACTGCCCGTAGATTTTTCGTTGATGATGAGGCTCCGAATGCTCGTCCCGGTGCTGCTGACTTTTTTTTTTTTGGACTGGTGTACAAATTAAATCAGGCCCCAAAATTAAATAAAAGGGGGCCAACAGGTTAAATAAAAAATGGCCCAGCAGATTGAATATTAAAAAGGGCCTAATAGCTAACTATTAATTAGGGCCCAAATCTTGAAATTAAATCGGCCCAAGTATTAGCACTCCCAGTCAAAAGGACTTGAGAATTATGGATGCCCTAGACCACGGCCGCTTCTCGCTCCGGAGTGGCAAGGCACGCACTAGGCTGCGGAGGCGACGAGGCGGGGAGCCGGCGCGGGTAGGCGCGTCTGGCGGCGAGCCCGCGACGGGGAGAAGAGGCGGTGCGGGGAGGCGGGAGCCCGCTTGGGCGATGGCGATCTGCAGGCAGCGTCACTGGAGGCGAGGCCGCGCGGGGAGGCGGCGATGATTGGCGGCGGCCAGCAGCTGAGGTCGCGCTGGGGAGCGACGTGTGGTGATGGCGGGTAGGCTGGCCGTGTGGTCGGCGGTTGTGCGTGCTGGGGAAGCGCCGGTGGTCGCGTGATAAGCGGCGCGACGGGCAGAATCGGCGGCCGCGGGGAGGAGAGGCGGCGAGCTGGTTGGGCGCGAGGGCGGCTGGCGGCCGCAAGGGTTGCGGGAAGTGGCGGGCCGCGAGAACGCTGGCCGTGAGCAGCGTTGGCGCGGGGAGATCCAGGCCGCGGGTGGCGGCGAGGGCTGCTTGGGGTGGTCGCGAGCAAGGCGGGCGGCGTCGAGGAAAGTAGTGCGGGAAGACCGTGGGCGGACATCGAACCTTTAGCGGCGACGTACAAGGCGGTGAGTGGCGACGCACAGGTAGCCGGGGAAGCGGCGCGAGTTAGGCACCAGGCTAGGCTCGGCGAGGAGCCCGCATTGGGTGGCGGCGCGTGGACGCCGCGGGTAGCGGAGAAGCGGCGCGGGTAGGGGCCAGGCTCGGGCGGCGAGCGCTTGCTTGGGCTTCTGGTCGGCGAGCCACGGTCCGGGAGGCGACCCCGGCTGCGCGTGGATCGAGGCAAGGGGGAAACTTTTGACTTTTCAATGCGCGTTGGGAAACGTGCCAAGAGTAGACTGAGACTCTGGAAAAGTGGCGCAGCAACCGAGGCAAAAATATAGGGATTCAAAGCAGAAATTGGTTGCTTTGCTTGGAAATTTTTCCACACGGTCCGGGGGATTCACAATGACGGTGCAGCGGTTGGGCTCGGGTCGCGGCATTGACGGCTCCATCGCCGGAAACAGGGGCAGTGCTCGCCGGAAACGCCCGCAACACTCTTTCTTCTCCCTTTTTTTTTTTTGGTTAGTTGTGCAAGCTTCCTTCTTTTGTAAGTAGAATGGGATCAGTTGATGGATCCTTTGGCTTGAAGCCCTCTATAGCAGTTGTAATGAAAATGGAATTCCTGAGTTTTTTGCTTCGGTTGCCTACGTGCCTTTCCTCTGTACAAAGGAAATATGTTTTCTTTTATGGAATGTAAGATTTTTTGGTTTGATGTAACGATGAACCGATTATCTGTGGGATTTTTCTTTGGTTTTGTGGAGAAGATCTTCGTGTTCATCCTTGAGATGAATACGAATCCGTCCCTTCTTCTAGCGCCAAATTGTTGACAGATATTTTTGTACGGATAGATGTATGTGGCTCTTTAGGGTATGCCCGACGAACAATAAATATAAACGAACACGAACGGTGGGGGAAGAACTTTCGTTCTTCACTCGAATGAGAGCTTTTTGTATAGATGAGAAATGAGAGGAAAATGTGAACCATTTACAATGAGGGGGTGACCCCCTATTTATAGAGGTTCACCCCCAAAGGCCCAAAAGTGGCCCTGAACTCGTCTCAACCCTTTATTTAGGGATTTATTACAATTATTAATATATAGATCAACAGTAGACCTATAATACATTAAATACTCTTTTCTGACGTATACTCTCGATCTCGTCGGGTCAGTGTATCTTTGGGAATTTGACCTCCTGTCGGGCGAGGATATTTTCTGCTGTAACACGTAGTTTTAGTACACTTAGGATTAATACTTGCACATCACGGTTATTTTAGTTATCGTACTAGCTCCGTTAGTATACGTAGGGATTGATATCCTGAGCATCACCATCTCGTATTTGATTAAAACCTAAGTTATTTGTTTGATTTCATTATTTGCATTACTAGAAGTAAACTTTAGAGTAGTTTAATCATATTCCTAAAACTGAACATCCAATCATATTAACTACGACGCGTATATCTACAGGGCTCTATTCGCATACATATCTTCCCTTGGGTACGATATACTTGGTCCATATACTTGTCAATACTACAAGGATCTCATACTCTTGTGGGATAACTATTAGTATAGCTAGTATTTTGCGTTCAAGTCACTCACACACTCCAATTTTTTAAAAAACTGTGTCATGTAGTACTGTGAAAAAAGATTTTGGACGGAGATAGTATTAAAATTCACCCAGTTCTAAAGATAACATATTTAATTGCCGACAACTTTCCTTTCAGCGGCAGTTTCTCCCCATCACCCACCTGACCACCTCTCCTCCATTGTACAACTCTAAAAATTGTCCCCACTCCCGAAACTGCATTTCCCATGTTCCATTGTTAGAAATTCCCAAAGCTGCGAGAAAAATATTGAGAAAATAGTTGGTGGTATATATGTTTATTTAATTGATATTAAAATGTGCTTGAGAATTTAATATAGGGTTAATTTCATATAAATTCACGACCTTTATACTTAGTATCAATTTAATCACGAACTTTTAGATTTTTGTAAAAAAAATCAAACCTTTGATATTTGTTGCAATTTGATACACGTTTTTTTTTCCGGCCGTCAACCGATGATGTGGCTTGCCGGAGCGTGTGTCATCATGCCACGTAGGATTATACATGTTTATTTTATTTATTTTTTAAATTCACAACACAAGTAACACTTACAATTTAAATAACACCTTCTACTTAAAATTTTAATAGCAACCAAATAAATTAAACAACCAACATAAATTATATATAATATTTCTCTTTACGTTCTTAGTTTTGAAATTCATTTTGTTGTTGTTTAATTTATTTGGTTGCTATTTTAATTATAAGTAGAAATTTGTTATTTAAATGGTAAGTGTTATTTATAATGTGGATTTAAAAAATAAATAAAATAAAAATGTGTAATCCTACGTGGCAAGATGACACACGCTCCGGCGAGCCACATCATATGTTTCCGGTCGGAAAAAAAAAGTGTGTATCAAATTGCAACAAATATCAAAGGTTGGGTTTTTTTTTACAAAAATCTAAAAGTTCGTGATTAAATTGATACTAAGTATAAAGGTCGTGAATTTATATGGAATTAACTCTTTAATATATGAACAATTAATTATGGATGTTGAAATTATTTTTATAAAAATTAATGGTTTCGAGTGCAATCACCCCAAGCCACAAGCCTCAATCTCAAACACAAACACAAAGAATTTATAAAATAAAAAGTACAATTAAAGAAAAAGGCAAAACATCACGAAAAAAAATAGGATGAAAATTTATAAATTGGAGATGAAACTCACATTAAATTATATACTTTTTGGGTGAGAATTTCATATCATATAAAA
Organism: Ballota nigra; assembly: GCA_947034835.1. Classification (NCBI taxonomy): domain Eukaryota; kingdom Viridiplantae; phylum Streptophyta; class Magnoliopsida; order Lamiales; family Lamiaceae; genus Ballota; species Ballota nigra. The sequence continues at coordinate 99,976,817 of OX344724.1, read as the reverse complement.
GTTTGAACTTAAAAGAAATACAAAATCAATTCATTATTTGTCTAGTATCTCCTTCCACTTGAGGACTGAATTCTCAGCTATTTTTCTTTGGAAGGAGTTGACAATTCAATACGGGTAGAGCTACTTTCAGCGGAAATCAAACTCATGATTTTTAGATTTGAACGTGAGTGTTTGATTCTAATATCATGAAAAAAATTTATCTTATTTAAAAGTTCGAATTTATAAAAACAAAATATACGTAATCCATTTATTTATTTAATTTTTTTTAAAGGTGGGGCTACTTCAAATTCATGCTCATGCAAATAAAAGAGAAAACAGGCCCATGGATAAGGTGTACGGTGCCAGCTAATGAACCTGATACCTTATGTCACTTAGCATGCACCAATAGAAAAGCAACAGCACACTTATGTACTCCCTCCGTCCATGAGTAAACTTCCCACTTTCCTTTTCGGGCCGTCCACGAGTAAGTTTCTCATTCCATAAATGGAAATAGCAACACTCTATTATATATAAACTTTAACCTTCAAACTCACACAATATTACAAAAATGCCACTCATTCACTTTACTTTTCAACACTATTCATTACTTTATCCCAAAAGTCAACATGTGACCCACCATATATTAATAAACAAATACACTTTCTTAAACCATTCAACAAAAAGAAGTGGGAAACTTACTCGTAGACGGAGGGAGTATTAAAGAGCTAGAATGCCCATCTGTTTTCTGTTAATGCATTGAGTCTTCTCTCTAGCCCTACTTATGTCTAGTCACTATCTCATCAATGCCCCAGCCCCACATCGTTTCTATTAGGGAAATAATTAAATAAATTAATTCTGAAACTCTCTAAAAGTCAGGATTTTTAGAAGAGGCGTAATTCTTTAAATTTCGACGGATTCAACAATTTGCACAATGCCCCAGCCCCACCCCGTTTTTATTAGGAAAATAATTAAATAAATTGATTTTGCAACTCTCTAAAAGCTAGGACTTTTAGATGAGGCGGAATTCTTTAAGTTTCGACGAATTCAGCTGTTGATGATCTTTTCTAATCAGTGATGATTAGTGGCTGTTTTTCTTCGTTAAGATCACCAAACAAGATCTAAGATCATGAAATTTGATTAAGTAATGTGCAAGAAATAAATTGGCAAGAGTTTGGGCTACTTTTTTATTATGGGAAAAATCCTCCCTCCCTTCATGCAAATGAAGGGGTATTTATAGGCATACAAAGAGGCTAGGTGTCACCATCTTGATGGCTTAGCCATTAGGATTTTGCCAAGTGTTATGACATTTGTACAACATCTAAACTATTGTCCAATGGATGGATGCCAAGTGTTAAGACACATTGACTATTTCTAAAGTTGGTGACTCTTGGAGTTCCCAATGTTGTACTTGGTCTTTGGAACCACTCAGCTGCTCTCCTTGGTGACCAGCTACTCGTCTGTATGTCTTCATTGGGTGTTGGAAACCTTTATAACCCCAGTTGCTCGCCTGCTCGTCTGCTCGCCTCTCGTTGATACTTTGGATCCCCTTGTTCTTGTTGCTCGCCTCCTTATAAGGACCTCTATGACCAGCTGCTCGTCTCCTTTATATGGTCCATTGTCCCTGCTGCTCGCCTCTTCTGACTTGGTCAACTGGCCCTCCTGCTCGCCTCCTAGGGCCCTATTCCCTGTTGTTCGTCCTTCTCTCAAGTGCTTATTTTGTTAATCCAATAAGATCAATAATTTTATTCCTAATCTTGTTGGCCGGTTGTTCGCCTATCAACAATGCCCCCTAGTTTGGCATATAAGGATATATTTTATCCTTTTTGTCAAACTACAGGATAGGTTGTGTTATCCAATAGGAGGCGAGCAACGGGGAAAGTGAGTTCCTTCTTTATAGGGAGCGAGCAGCAGGTTTTCGAATATTTAGGCGGGAACTCTGGGAGGCGACCAGCGAGGAGCGACCTTCGGACTTGCGTCGTTTCGCTTCCCGAGGTACGGAATACGAAGCGACACGGTCTGCTCACGCGTGTGCCCCTATAATTGCATCTAGGGGCCTCAATTTTTTGCTTTTCTCAATTTTGCCCCCAGATCCATATCTATAAATAGCTTCTTTCTTCCTTTTTTCTTCTTTTTCGATTTCTCGCAAGTAAACCTCCATTGAAGAATTCTTAAGCTTTTCTTTTTGATTCTTCAAACGATTTCGTCCAAATCGAAGGTGAATTTTTAGTTTTTATTGTTTTCTTTCTTTGATTCCCTGCATTTCTTTTTCGATTTTCTTTTCCTTTGGCGATTTTCGCCGGTTTTACGCATTGCCGCCTTTCCGCCACCGTGTCGTCGTCGTGCCGCCGTCGCATCGCCGTCGCATCGCCGTCGCGTCGCCGTCATATCGCCGCCGTGTCGCCGTCATATCGCCGCCGTGTCGCCGTTGTACTTGTTCATTTTGTTAAATTTCATTGTTCGATTTGTACGAAGGATTTTCAAAAATTTCTAAAGATGACGTCACCTTCTTCGAGTAATACGCCATCTGTTGAGTTTGTTGGAAGAAATCTGGGAAAGAGACCCATGGAAGACGAACCGTCAGTCCCTGTTCCTCGCCGCTCGCTCCGGCGAGCAACTGGGCAAAACCCTAGGACTCTACTGGTTGACGAAGAGACGGGTTCTGAGGCGAGCTCTGTTGCTCGCTCCATTGACTCTTTTTATGCTGTGGAAAGCTCGGGCGAGCAGGACGTCCAAGGCCCTGTTGCTCGCTCCTCGGCTCGAGAAGGAACTACCTCAGATTTGGGTGAAGATTCTGCTGAGGTCGCTGCTGAAATAGAAGAAATGAGTCTTCCCGAAGACACGGGAGCGAGCAGCGAGCATCAGACAAGGAGCGAGCAGCGAGCAACTGGATCAGGGGGCGAGCAAGTGGGAGTTACATGGGAATTTCTCCGAGAGATAAATTTTCCCGTTTCAAGGCCAATGCCTGAGTCTCTTATCCCTAAAGCTGTAGTCCGAAGGCAGGATTGGGTTGACTACGCCAACAAGTACCATAAGACTTTCCCCACTCCCGCTCGACCTATTATGGAGACTCGTCCATCGCCATACACAGCGAGTAAGGTAGCCAGCGCAGTTCTAGAGGAGGATTTAGTTCGGATACGGTCTCGCTATCGTATTTCGTACGATATCCATTTGTATGCCCCCCAACCAGGAGAGAGAGCCGATGACCCCCTCCAGGCTGCACTGCTATCAACCTTGACATACTCAACACGGGGTTTCCCCTCCCTCTACATCCAGTGATCGGGCGATTCTTGAAGGACATAAACCTGGCAATCACCCAAATTACTCCGAACGGTTGGAGTAGTTTGTTGGCTTTTATGACCCTTTTCGGGTTGGAGGGGTATCGGAATAAGATCAGTACGGCGGAGATACACTATGCACTGACCATCTCCTCAGCCGTTAATGAAGATGGGCTTGGTTGGTATTACATCAAAGCCCGTAGCGGCGTTAAGCTAATTGAAGGGGTGCCTAATAAAGTCAAAGGTTGGCATAGGCAATTTCTTTATATCGGCGGCGATTGGCGGGCGTCCTCCGATCTTTCGGGAGGACCGGGACGTATAGACTCTCCTACGCATTTCGGCGAAATTCGGCGTAGGTCTTAATTCTCAGTTCATCAAACTTTTAGGTGAACTAATTTTAATCTTTTTCCTTGTTTTGCAGGTCCGCGTATCTTGAGGTGGGGGCATCCGGATTTGAGCGAAGAGTTTTTGTACGTCCTAGCGCTGATTTCTCTGCGGGACGCCAAAGATCGGAGTGTTGAACATCTCTCTCAAGCACACTGCCGCAAGCACGCTCAAGCTTATCACCAGTGCTCATCACTTGGAAGCACAGGCGGAGATCCCTGAAGGTGACTTCACACAATCCTTGATTTTCTCTCTGTTTCTTGATTTGTACCTGTTGCTCGCCCCCACCCCTGTTGCTCGCCTAAGCCCGGCTGCTCGCCGTTATCAAGCATGTTTTAACTTTTTGTGTTTTTGTTTTATTTTAGCTCAAAGGGTAACGGTTGCTGTTCCCCCTATTCCCGAGAGTTACCACCTGCTTGTGCGTCGGGTTAAGCAAATGTCAGCCAATCAGCCTTCAAGGAAGAAGAAGTTTGATCCTTGTACTTCCTTGATCAGACTTAGAGCTGAAGCAGACGAGGATGAAGAAGAAGCTCCTCAGGACCCTCTCCCTGTTCCTCAAGCTCCTGCTCCCGTTCCCCGCCCTCCTGCTCGCTCCTCGCCACCTCCCCAAGACACGAGGGGCAAGAAAAGACTTACCAAGGAAACTGCCCCTCGCAAGGGAGATGACCGTGCTAAGCGAACAAAAGGGCAGGGTTTTTCCCAAGTGGGTAAAACTGCTCGCTCCTCGGCTCTGGAGGAGGTGACTGAACAACAGGTTGTTGGTGCTATGATTGCCGGTCAAGGCAGGAGCTCATCCCCTGACAACTCGTATTTGGGCTACGACCCCGTAAAAATGAGGGAGTGAGTATCCTCCTATTCAATTTGATAACTTATTTCTTTGACTTAGTTTTCTAACAGCTTTTTTTTCTTCGAACAGGTACCGGAAAAACGACTATCCTGGTCGCTCAAAGGTACTCCACCAATTTAGATGTGTGAAGTCTCCTCCGGCACCCCAAGAGATTAAGGACTCCCACGTCCGCAGAGCCATGGAGTATGTCCCCCGCTCGTGGACCAAGACCGGTGAGGAAATCATTCAGAGTCAGAGCCTTAGTGACAACGCTCGTTTATTGAGCTATAATGCAAGCCATCAATCAATCTCAGCTCAACGAGTCTTGGATCAAGCCATCGAGTTAGAGCGAACAAATCGCGGCCTGGGGCGATGGATCGAGCAAGTTGAAGCAGATCGTGATGCTCAAATGGACGCGGGAGGTAAAGGCCGCTGAGGATCGGGAGATGATAGCGTCTAATGCTTCAGAGAAGCTTAGACTGGATTTGGGTGTCGCTACTGATCGTGTGCAAGTCTTGGAGACCGAGCGGGTGGGTCTGGTGGAAAGAGTGGAGTGTTTGAAGGTCCACGTCGACCAGCTGGAAAAGAAAAACAAGTGTGCCATTTCTTACACCACTTATGTGCAAGACGTAACCGACAATACCAATCTTGGGTATATCTGTGCGTATGCTGATAGTGTGAGAAATGTGAAGTACGCTCTGGATAATGGTTTGGATGTGATGACTTCGACCATCAAAGACTTCACAGATTATGTCACTGAAAACCCTCCGACTCCTGGTTTTGAAATCCCGGTGGCTGATTTGGGAGAGATGGGGGTTAATCTGAGTGTTTTCAAAGATGACGTCCGTGTTGTGGCCCCCATGGAAAGAGTGTAGGCGGATAGGGACATGACTATTTTTGAAGCTCTGGGCCCCCTTCTCCCGAATCCTCTTGGTGAAGCAAGCTCCTCTGCTGCAGTAGGCGAGCAGCAGGTCTCCAGGGTAACTGTGCAAGATGTTCCACCTCTTCCTTCTTCCCAAGATCCTTCAGCACCAACTGCTCAGCCGTCTTCCGAAACTTAAGAGTTTATCCTATTTTTTGTCCTTTTAGTTAATGTAGTAGGGTAACGATTGTATACTCATCTTTTGTAATTTTGGTGCTAATGAATGAAGATTGCACTTCTATTTTATTGTCCGCCTCTTATTCACCCTTCATTTAATTTTTGCTTAAGTATTTCTTTCTTAGGTTGAAAGTAAAATACTTTTCTTTGCAAATGCATGTATATTGAGTATGTGCCATTTGGTTCTTCTGGGGAACTTGGCTTTTGTCATACTTCTCTTTATGCCCTGTTGCTCGGCCCTTGCTATGTTTGTGCATAAGTGCATTTAGCTTCGGAACGAGCAACTATGTATTAGCATGTGCCCTGTTGCTCGTCTCCACTATGCTTGTGCTTTATGCATTTAGTATCTTGGGCGAGCAACTCCGTATGATGGGGCGATCAAGAGGGCTCCTGAGTCTCATGGACCCTGCTGCTCGCCTCCTTTTAGACTTGTGCTTTCAACACCTGCTTGTCCTCCGGCGAGCAGTTTTTCTTCTTGGCGAACAATTGAGCTTTGATGCCTCTTTGATTTTTTATGTACATAATTCACTGAAGAATCATCTATCTACTTACAAATTTTGCCCAAAAAAGTGTGAAAATTTCATCGATTTTACACTTTACAAAAATATAAACGACACGATAGTCTATGAAAAACTTTACATTGGTTTCCTAATTATTGATAGTATTTCTCCAACAAAGCCGTGTTCCAGGTGTATTGGGCCGAGTTGCCTTCCATGCCTTCGAGATCATATGTGCCATTGTGCCACTTTTGAGTTATCTAGAATGGGCCCTCCCAAGTCGGTCCAAATACACCTGGAGGTGCTGCTAGGATTTTTCGGAGTACCAGATCCCCGACTTCAAATTCCCTGACTTTTACTTGTGAGTTGTAATACCTTGCGATCCTTCTTTTGTATATCTCGTTTTTTATTTCTGCTGAGATTCTTTTTTCGTCGATCAAATCCATTTCTGCAGCTAGTGCCTTGTTGTTTTCCTGTTCATTGAACTCGGTTATCCTCTCAGTTGGTACTTTGAGCTCTATAGGTATAACTGCTTCTGTACCGAATGTCATAGCAAACGGTGTTTCTCCAGTGCTTGTTCTATGTGATATTCTATATGCCCAAAGCACCTCGGGCAGTTCTTCCGACCACTTGCCTTTTTTATCTACCAGACGGATTTTGAGGATATGTTTGATTATCTTATTAACTGCCTCGACTTGACCATTGGACTGAGGATGATACGGTGTCGAAAAATGCTTCTTGATTCCCCATTTTTTGCAGAAATCTCTTATCTTCTTCCCTTCGAACTGTCTTCCATTATCGGTTATTATTGCTTGAGGAACTCCAAATCGACACACTATATTTCTCCAGATGAATTTGATCATTTTTTCTTGTGTTATTGTTACTAGCGCTTCAGCTTCAGCCCATTTTGTGTAATAGTCCACGGCCACTACTGTAAACCTTACATTCCCCTTTCCCGTTGGGAAAGGTCCTATGATGTCTATCCCCCACTTTGCAAATGGCCATGGACTATTTACTGAGATCAGCTCTATTGGCGGCTTATGGATGTTGGGAGTGAACAGCTGGCACCTGTGACATGTTTTTGCAATTCTGATTGCGTCTTGTAACAAAGTTGGCCAGTAGTAACCTTGCCTTACTGTTTTGTATGCCAGTGCCCGCCCCCCTGCGTGATTTCCGCATACTTCTTCGTGTATTTCTTTCAGAACTTCCTGACCTTGCCCCCTTGCTAGGCATTTTAATAGGGGCAGTGAAAATCCTCTCTTGTAGAGTTGGTTATCCATGATTGTGAACCTTGCTGCTCCCTTGGCTACCTTTGCTGCTTCTTGGGAATCTTCAGGTACTGTGTTATCTCTGAGGTATCTATATATCGGTGTCCTCCAATCATCCTCTGTCAATTCTTCCTCGATCTGATTGATCTTATAGTCACCGGTGGACGGGTAAGAAATTCTTGTGATGGTGACTTCTGAAAGCTTTGCTGGTCCTGTACTAGTGGCAAATGGGCAAGTGCATCTGCTTGCGCATTGTTGTCCCTTGGCACTTGCTCGATGTAAATTTACTCGAAAAGCGAAGCCAGGTGAGCAACAATTTTTTGGTACAAGGCCATGTTTTCATCCTTGGCTTCGTATTCCCCACGGACTTGATTGACTATCAACTGGGAATCTCCGTAAATTTGGACTCTTCGAACCCCCACAGCCAATGCCAGACGTAGACCAGCTATCAGTGCCTCGTACTCCGCCTCGTTGTTTGTTGCCATGAACTCAAATCTTACGGCTGAAGTGAATACTTATTCGTCTGGACTGATCAACACTATCCCGGCTCCTGCTGCTGTGTTATTTGATGATCCGTCTACGTACATGTGCCATGGGTGATTATGACCTCTCGTCGGATCTTGAGGGAATGTTAATTCGACAATGAAGTCGGCTAACGCTTGTCCCTTGATCGCTGTTCGAGGTGCATAAGATATTCTAAATTGGCTTACTTCGAGCGACCACTTGAGGAGGCGGCCAGCGGTGTCAGGCCTTTGTAAGATTTGTCTTAATGGAAAAGTTGTTAAAATCTCCACCTGATGATCGAAAAAGTATGGCCTTAGCTTTCTCACACTCATCACCAGCGCATAAGCTAACTTTTCCATGGGCGAATACTTAATCTCTGCCTCATGCAAGGCCTGACTCACGTAGTAAATTGGCAAGTGAAATTTTCCTTCTGCTCGAACTAAGACTGAGCTGATGGCCACCTCTGATGCTGCTAGATATAAGTACAGTTTTTCTCCGGAGATAGGTTTTGATAGGATTTTAGTATCACTCAGATACTCCTTCAACTGCTCAAACGCTTGTTGCCAATTATCCGTCCACTGGAACTGTCCTTTCTTAATGGCATCAAAGACAGGTCGGCATTTGTCTCCGGACCTGGAAATGAACCTGTTTAGGGCTGCTAGACATCCGGTTAGCCGTTGAACTTCCTTAACAGACCTTGGCGGTTGCATATCCATAATTGCTTTGACTTTTGATGGATTCGCCTCAATACCCCGTTGACTGACCAGGTGCCCAAGAAATTTTCCCGAGTGTACCCCGAAGCTACTTTTCTTTGGGTTTAGCTTCATGTTATACGCTCGAAGTATCTCAAATGTTTGTGCGAGGTGTTCCAAATGATCTTCTTTTCTCGGGCTTTTCACGACTATGTCGTCCACGTACACTTCCATTGTTTTGCCGATGTGCTCATCGAACATTTTGTTAACGAGTCTTTGGTACGTGGCTCCTGCGTTAATCAACCCGAACGGCATCCTTTTCCAACATAACAAGTTTTTATTGGTATAGAACGCTGTGTGCTCCTGGTCATCTGGGTGCATTGGTATTTGATGGTACCCGGCAAATGCATCCATGAAGGTAAGGAGCTCGTGTCCTGCCGTGTTGTCCACCAGCTGGTCAATATGAGGCAATGGGAAGTTATCTTTAGGGCAAGCGGCATTCAAATCAGTGAAGTCGATACATAGCCTCCATGTACCATTTGATTTTTTCACTAACACCGGGTTTGCTACCCATCTAGGACATAAGGCTTCTTTGATAAGATCATTATCAAGTAACTTCTTCACTTCTATGTCCAATGCTTCATATTTATCGGGTCCAAACTTTCTTCTCTTTTGCCTTACCGGTTTCTTAGTTGGACAAATATTTAGCTTATGACAGGCATGCTCAGGGCTGATGCCTACCATATCAGCGTGTGACCATGCGAATACATCGAGATTGGACTTGAGGAACTCTTCCATTCTGGATCTGTATGGCTCAGGGAGCTCAGATCCAATGAATAATTCCAAGTCTTCTCGATTCTGGTCAACTCTTATTGCCTCCAACTCCTCTACCGGGGTTGCTCTCCTTTTTGGTCTTTCCATCGAGGATCGATAATGGGTCCTTCAAAGTTGATCTCATCCTTGATCATTGGTTCTGCCCCCAGTCTTGGCTCCAAGTCTTCGACCTGATTTAGTTCGGGTACGGCCTCTCTTCCCTGTTGCTCGCCCATGTTCTCCTGCTCGTCCACGCCCTGCTGGTCGTCCACCTCCATCATTTCAGTGTCGACGGATTCCATGATTTCATCTAGGATGGAGGGTTCACCTTCGTCCCTGCTGCTCGTCCAACATGGATATTCTGTTGTCAGTGGGTTGAAGTTGCAGGAGGCATTCTCGGGCTTTCCTTTGATCACCTTTAACCGTACCCGATCCTTTTGGAGTTGGAAATTTAAGACAGTAGTAGTACGTTGAAACGGCTGCTTTGAATTCATTTATGAAAGGTCAACCGAGAAACCCGTTGTAGGCAGACTGCTGATTTACAACTAAGAATTCTACCATTCTAGTCAGTCTCCTTTCGGGATTTTCGGTCGATACAAGTTCAACCGACAACGTAACTAATCCTAAAGGAACGGTTACAGCATCTCCGAATCCTACTATTTTATGATCACATTCTCTAATATACCCCTCACAATCATCTATCTGATCTAGTGTGCTTTTGAACAAGATGTTTGTGTAGGAGCCTGTGTCCACAAGCAAACGGTGAACTCGGGCCCCCATGATATTAGCACAGATGATTAGTGAGTCATTGTGTGGTGTAAGTATCCCGTCCAAGTCCTTCTCAGAAAACACCAACTCGCCTGTCTTTTTAGTAGCTTGGTTTACCCCGACTTCTCTGAATTGAGCTACCGCCCTCAACTCTGCTTTCCTCTTTCTTTTAGACATCGGTGGCCTACCATCAGAACAGCCCCCTACCGGTCCGGATGGCTCAAGCATTAAGATTTCTCGGACGGGTTCGGCTGGGGCTGTCATCGTTTTCTTTCTTTTTTGATCCCTCCTGCTTGGCTGTTCGTCGCTCTCATCATCTTCCGAGCCGGAGGATATCGCCACCCTTGGTTTCTTTCCCGGCTGTCTCTTCACAAATTCTGATAACTTTCCTTCTTCGTAAAATCTCCATAACTGTTTCAAGAGATCTCGGCATTCACTCGTGAAATGACCTATGGTCTGATGGTATGCACAGTATTTGTTGGGGTTCATCTTTCCTTGTTCCTGTCGTATCTTACGGGGTTCAGATAGCATATCTTTATCCTTCACGTTGTTGTATACAGCCTCAATTGATGTGGACAGGACATGGTTCAACTTCTCCTTCAGTTCGGACCCTTCACTGAAAGCTTTCATGTTCTTAGGGGCCTTGTATTCCCCTCCTGACTTCTTTCCCGATTTCTTGGTATCAGCTTTGTCTCCCAGCTCTCTCTGTAGAGTTTCTTGCATCGAAATGTATACTCCAGCCTTGTGCCTGAATTCAGAATAAGTTTTAGGGAAAGCTAGGTGCATTTCCTTCCACAGATCTGTTCCCTTCTTAAGCCCTGCCATAACCGCCACTATCTTGGTGTCTTCACTTACTGGTTCCCCCTCCAGTAGGACTTTGTCGAATCTCTCAAGAAAGGCTCTATCAGACTCCTCGTCTCCTTGCCTCAGATCTGCCAACCTATGTCTCTGCGTAAGGTAAGATCCGACCGTGGAGAAGTGCGAGAGGAATTCCTTGCTGAGTTGCATGAACGAACTGATGGAGCCCGGAGCTAGGGCGGAGAACCACCTGTGAGGACCGTCACCAAGAGTTAACGGAAAATTCTGACATTGAGTTGCATCAGACGCCTTTACCGATATCATGTAATCGGTATACTTGGACAGGTGTACTTTCGGGTCTGAATTTCCTTCGTACAAATTAATGGCCGGGAATTGCACTTTCTTTTGTACCGGCGCATTAAGGATATCCGGGGACAAGGGTGATGATGGCAACATCGTCGATCCGTCGCCTTTCTTTTCCTCCAACTGTTTTTGCATCTCTTCCACCGCTTTCTTCAAAGCTTGCCACTCATCTGGAGACGTTTTTCCACTAGAAGGTTGTTCGTCATGATTGGGTTCAATGACCTCTTCATGACGCAGTCCCTTGCTAACGGGACGTTTCTCTTGAGTGGTGTGCCTAGCGATGTTACTGGCTCCATTGGGACCTAATCGCCCAAAGGCTGATCTTCTCAGCCTTTCATGTACTGAGCGGCGAGCAACATGGTGTGTTTGCCCCGGTGCTCGCTCCTCGCCTCTCAGTTGATCCTCCCTATGCGTTCCGTGATAACTTGCCCTTCTTGTGTGATAGTGGCTTATACTTCTTGTGTCCCCGCTGCTCGACTCCTCACCTGTCCCCGGAGTGGACTCTCCTCGACTTCCAAGTCGTTCACTTAAAGGAGCTTTCCCTTTATTCCTACGGACTTCTTTGCTGTCAACCTCGTCATTTCGTACGTCTTTTCTTTCTCCACTTCGCTGCTCGCTCGCCCTGTTGGTCGCTGCCTGCGTCCCTGATGGCCCGACCGTTTGTCGCCTTTGCAATGCTTGTAAAACAGCAATCGTTTTTGCTAGCTCTTCGGGATTTTGAGCAAGAGCTTCCACTTCCGACGGGATTGTATCAATGGTAACTTGGACGTTTCTTTGCGAAGTTGCTTTTACTGTACGTGCATGTCCTTCAGTGGACGAAACCCTAGTTTTTGACCTACGACTTGGAGACGTGCTCAAATGTCATTCTTCTTGTGATCGAACCATTTTGGTTACCGAAGTACAAGTGGTAAGCAAATGAATGGGGTGATTTTGTCTCCAATAAACACCTTTCTTAAGAGTTACTAGCTTTGTTTGTATGAATATGGTGGTTTGAAAACCCTAGTTCATACACACATGCATTCAAACTCTCAAAGTGATGTATGTATGGATGATTTTGCTTCGAATAGTGTGTCTTTGATTTCCGATGGCTTCCTCCCGGATTCCGGCCAAATTTTGCAGATTCCGGTGAAGATCTTCAACCTTTCTTCGATTTTTTTATGAAACGAAGGTTCGTTACCCTCCTTCTAGCGCCAATTGTTGATGATCTTTTCTAATCAGTGATGATTAGTGGCTGTTTTTCTTCGTTAAGATCACCAAACAAGATCTAAGATCATGAAATTTGATTAAGTAATGTGCAAGAAATAAATTGGCAAGAGTTTGGGCTACTTTTTTATTATGGGAAAAATCCTCCCCCCCTTCATGCAAATGAAGGGGTATTTATAGGCATACAAAGAGGCTAGGTGTCACCATCTTGATGGCTTAGCCATTAGGATTTTGCCAAGTGTTATGACATTTGTACAACATCTAAACTATTGTCCAATGGATGGATGCCAAGTGTTAAGACACATTGACTATTTCTAAAGTTGGTGACTCTTGGAGTTCCCAATGTTGTACTTGGTCTTTGGAACCACTCAGCTGCTCTCCTTGGTGACCAGCTACTCGTCTGTATGTCTTCATTGGGTGTTGGAAACCTTTATAACCCCAGTTGCTCGCCTGCTCGTCTGCTCGCCTCTCGTTGATACTTTGGATCCCCTTGTTCTTGTTGCTCGCCTCCTTATAAGGACCTCTATGACCAGCTGCTCGTCTCCTTTATATGGTCCATTGTCCCTGCTGCTCGCCTCTTCTGACTTGGTCAACTGGCCCTCCTGCTCGCCTCCTAGGGCCCTATTCCCTGTTGTTCGTCCTTCTCTCAACTACTTATTTTGTTAATCCAATAAGATCAATAATTTTATTCCTAATCTTGTTGGCCGGTTGTTCGCCTATCAACATCAGCAATTTGCAATTTATGGGTTGATTTATAATTCTATTTGGGGATATCACTATTTTGATTCAAAATAATGAGTTTAAAATATTTTTTATACCTATGTGATCTTTTTTTTTTTTTTTTTGGTAGTTTTGATCTCATTCATCAATTATGATCAAAAGTGCAACTTTACCGCATTCTTTTAGGATTAGAACTACAATTTATTTATTTTATTGGACCAAAATAGCAATTTATTCATTTTTTTGGAAAAACTGAAATTCTTTTGAGACCAAAAGTGTCTGAAAAAATTATGGGATTGAAAAAACTGAAAAATTGACCATTTTGAAATTGACTCAATTAATCTCTTGATACCAAAAGTGCAACTTACCCAATTCTATTTACCGAGTGCGTATGTGAACCTTGATTTCGGGCCAAACCCCAGTTATCCACAATTTACTCCACCAAGCTCTCAAATTTTAAGTTCTAATAAAAAAATCATTTGTCAAATTTGATTTTGGTACATAATTTTAAATTCTTTCATACATTACATATATTTGACTTTTTTTTTCAAATACAATTTTATCTCTTAACATTTAAAAGTCATATAAATCTAAATGTCAGATTGAACACCGTGACAGAATTATTCAAGACGCAAGATGAATGTACGTATAGTTCATGCCTAACCATATCAAACAGTGACAACCATGTCATATAAAATTAGAGTGTAATATTTATATCATACTCCCCTTCCATAAATTTCATCCTCTTTCCACAAATTTTATTCCTCCTCTTTATTGTTGGGCATGTTATTCAAAGAAAACTAATATTTTATTAAAAATATAGGTAAGATAAGGATATTGTAGTAATACTATGGGTCACATTAATTTATTTGTGGGAGTTGTTTATTTTTTAAATAGAAAATGACACTATAAGAAAACATAAAATTGCCTACGAAAATTGTCAATATGGCTACCAAATTTCAACAAAAAATTTTATAATAGGGATTGTCTACGAATTGCCTACAAAAAATTCTAATTGTATAGGCATCTTCCTTCCCCCATCTACAAAATAATTTGTCTACGAAAATTTCGTAGCAAATCGTGGGCAATTTTTACTTATGAATTTTTTTGTTGGAAAATTTTTATAGATAATTCTTTATTTTCTTATAGCGTGAAAATAAATAAGGTGAATAATGAAGGGAAAAAAAAAGTAGAACTGAATTTGATGAATGTAGGTAGTAAATTTTTTATTTCATGGAAGATACCCCTCCACGTAGGGTTCCGGGCATTCCAACACACCACTAACCTTAGACTACACATATCAACAACCTTCTCCAACCCAACCTACAATAAAATATTAATTTATCTCTCATCCAATACACAACTCACACTTAATTTAACTTTATTCTTTTTATACTCACATCCACAATCCAACTCAACCCAACTTAAAATAACAATAATTATTTTATTATTTGTTAATTACATATATTTTATAATCAGTTTTTATTATATTTAAAATATATAAAAAATACATAAATTAATTTAATATTCTAAATTTATAATTTAATATGCTATTCCCGGGTTGCAATGCCCATTATCTTTTTCCTTTCCTTTTTTTTTTTCTGTCATTTTTTTTTGTCTTTTGTGGGTTGAGTTCGCGGTTTGCTATCAACGTGGGTAGTCTTATCATCAAACTGGCAGTGTCTTTTCAAGCCATTTCAACATTGGAATCATTTGTTACAAGTCTTGAGTTAAAGAAATTATTATACATAGTTCCACTCTTGACTTACGAGTGAAATTCTCCATGGAATTTCCAACATTTGTGCTTGTTATCTTTTCCGTGGTGTTGCCATCTTTCTAGCATCAAAATCCAGGGCCCGGTCAAAGCTCCCTCCAGGCCCGAAAAGATTCCCGATTATCGGCAACATTCTCGACCTCGGGCCGAAACCCCACCAATCACTCACCAAACTATCTCAAAAGTACGGGTCCGTGATGTCACTAAAGCTAGGAAGCATAACCACATTAGTTGTGTCATCCCCTGAAACTGCTAAAATCGTGCTTCAAACACACGACCTCGTTTTCTCCGCTAGAAGCGTCCCAAGTGTGGCCCGGGCTTTTAAACATGACCTCTTCTCTGTAGTATGGCTCCCTGTTGAGAATCAATGGCGAAAGCTCAGAAAAATATGCAAGGAGAATTTGTTTTCGGTGCCTAAACTTGATGCTAGCCAGGGCTTAAGGAGGGAGAAGCTGCAGAAGCTCTGCGACTACGTGACAGAATGCTGTGAAATGGGCCGGGCCGTGGATTCACGACTGCAATGAATCTGATTTCGACAACCCTTTTTTCGGTTGAATTTGCTCAGTTTAATACGGATTCATCGCAGGAGATGAAGGATATAGTGTGGGGAATTATGAAATGTTCAGGCACCCCGAATTTGGGTGATTATTTTCCTATCTTGAAATCCATTGATCCTCAGGGGATTGCGAAGCGGGTAGAGATTTATTTGGAAAGGTTGTTTGCAATATTTGATGGGATAATAGATGAAAGGTTGAAATCCAGGGGTGAAATTGAGAAGAATGATTTGTTGGAGGCCCTGATTGATATTAACCAAAGGGATGAAGCTGAATTAACCCGAGATGATATTAATCATCTACTTCTGGTAATTAATAGTTTTACTTCTTTTTCACATGTACAGTGGCCTAATTTATTCACAAGTTAGACAAATTTGATGTAGAATTGTTATGCAGGATTTATTTTTGGCTGGGACTGACACGACTTCAGGCACGGTGGAATGGGCAATGACAGAACTGTTACGCAACCCTGATAAAATGTCAAGACTCAGAGACGAAATCAAGGTTGTGATAGAAGAAAAGGGACAAGTCGAAGAATCAGACATCCCGAGACTCCCATACTTGCAAGCAGTTGTGAAAGAAACATTCAGACTTCATCCGCCTGGCCCGTTCTTAGTACCTCATAAAGCTGAATCCAATGTAGAAATAAACGGGTATACAGTGCCTAAAAATGCGCAAATTCTTGTTAACGTGTGGGCGATTGGTAGAGATCCCAACATCTGGTCGAATGCAGATTTGTTCATGCCAGAGCGATTCTTGAATGGGAATGATCCCATCGACTTCAGAGGCAGAGATTTTGAGCTCATTCCGTTTGGGGCGGGAAGGCGAATTTGTTCAGGATTGCCCTTGGCACATAGAATGGTGCATCTCATGCTTGCAACATTGATTGGGAACTTCGGATGGAAGCTTGAAGGGAAGAAACTAGACATGGATGAAAAGTTTGGACTTACTGTACAAAAGGCCATACCTCTTGTGGCCGTTCCAACCAAAGTGTGAGTTTATAAACCCATTAGGGTCTTTGTTTTAAGTTTTTTATGTCTAGATTCATATGAAATTAGTATAGACGTTCGTCGTGATACTCTGTCATATAAGTGGAATAGTGTAGAGTACTATGGTTCCAATTAATTGTATCGTTCTTTGTTTAATTACCTTCTAACATATATTTTTGGTAGGAATTGGTCTGCAATTACGAGAAATAACAAAAATAAAAATAATAAGAAATATACCATTTGTTAATCTAATTCGTTAAGACTTAAGAATTGTTATGTCTAAGGTACTATCAAGCCAGAAGATATACTAATTTTGTAAAGACCCGATTACAATAAATTAGAGGGATATATATATACCCGAAACTGGCCACTAAACTTGATTTCTACTTTAAAGACCAAAAAAAAAAATCGTCGTGATCGGGAACGTAAATGTCGCTCGGGCTCTATAATTCAATATTATTTGTATTACAAAAAATTATCAATCATCATCAATTAATAAATGAAGCAGTAACTCATTAGAAAACTATATAACGACTTGTGCAATGTTATAATTGAACCGGTTGTTTTATATGCACTAATAACCTCATACTATCCCCACGCCCACCGTGTATCTTCCAATCACCATATTTTAGATACTTTAAAAAATTATTAGTGCATTTCAAGTGTCATATTCATCACACAATAAATAACTTGAAGAATCATTAACCATATCAAACATTTGCGTTAACAATGATGGATTATTTTGTACAATACTTGTCAATTAAATTTAATTCCACCATCAAACTTAGTTTTCATTTTATAGTACATTTTAAAATGAAAATTAACGATCTTTGGAAGAGTAGAATCTCAATTTTGGTCGAACTTCATAAAGCAATTTGTGAGTTGTTTCCAAGGTAAACATGTCCCTATATATAAATATTCACATCTATATATATACTCCCTCCGTTCATGAGTAAACTTCCCACTTTCTTTTTTGGGTCGTCCCCAAGTAAACTTCTCATTCCATAAATGGCAAAAATAACACTTACTACTTATAAACTTTAACCTTCAAATTCACACAATATTACCAAAAGTGTCACTCATTCAATTCACACACGCACACTTTCAATTGGTATCAAAGCAATCTGATATCATACCTTTGGAACTTTCAATTGGCACCAGAGCCATAAACTTGATATACTAAGTTTAGATCCTGTATTTTAGTGTGTCATAATTGCAATGGAATATTCACTTATTCTATCTAGTAGGCCTCCCGTTCTTGATGGAACGAATTATGCTGAATGGAAACCAAAGATGCGGATGTACATTAAAACTATTGATGTACGTGCATGGAGGAGTATACTGGATGGATGGACACCCCCAAGGGTTCAAGCAGATGAAGGAGAGGTGAAAGTCAAACGTGAATTGGATTGGACATTAGAAGAAATCACAATTGCAAGTTATAATTCCAAAGCATTAAATGCAATATTTACATCAGTTGATGTGAACATGTTTAAAATCATATCTAACTGTGTATCTGCAAAAGATGCTTGGGATAGACTTGAAAAGCATTGTGTAGGATCTGAGAATTTTCGAAGAGCCAAGACTCGAATGCTTGAGACCAAGTTCAAAAATCTGAAGATGGAGGAAGATGAAACCATTTCATCTTATAATCAGAGAATCAGTGAGATTGCAAATGAATCTCATTTACTTGGTGAGCCAATTTCCAATTCCAGGTTAGTACACAAAATTTTACATTCAGTTTCAAGTTGTTTTGATGATAAGATTCATGCTTTAAAAGAGACTATAAATATTGATCTTATAAGTCAGAATGAACTCGTGAGTATTTTGAAAACATATGAGATGAACATTGCTCAAAAGGCTGATGTTTCTGATCTCATTGAAATTTCTAAAGTTTCTGTAAATTCTGATCAGACTAAAAATATTGTATCAAATGTTATAACATATGATACAACATATCCAGAAAAATCAGAATTTGTAGGGAGTACTCACATACCAGATAGAATTTCATCTTCCAGAATCTTGAAAAATCATCCATTAAATCAGATTATAGGTGAAATTACATCTGGAGTTCAAATTAGAAACAGAATTAGAGTAGACCTGAAAAATGTTCCATGACTATGAACTTGAGAGTGATTTTCTTACTATTTTTTTTTGTGATAATATAAGTGCTATTAATATCTCAAAAATTATGTACAACACTCTCTTACTAAGCATATAAGTATTAAACTTCATTTCATGAGAGACCTTGTAGAGAAAAACATTTTGAAGTTAGAGTATCTGTCCACTGAAAAATAATTTGCGGATATTTTAAGGCCCTTGATAATGAGAGACATACTTTTGTGAGGAAATCTCTTGATTTTTGTATTGGCTGAATGGAAAATTGCTGATGTTGCTACTAATGTGGTATCATTTGTAACAGCATAGGACTTTTCTCATAAAATTTGTAAATTTCTTCTTTTTCTTTGTTAGTTTAATTCCTTCTTGAAAACAATTTTGAACTAAGATTATGTAATACTGGACACACTTCTTGAATGCATGAAAAATACACTTTTTAGATGTTCTAGTCACTGAGTAACTATGGGGAACGGAGTTCGCTACTACGATGCACTCTTTTCAAAAGGTGACTGGAAATACATCAATTTATTCACAAATCCACTGAGTAACTATGGGACACGGAGCTGACAACTACGATGTACTCTTTTGAAAAGGTGGATCAATGTGAAGATGCGTGTAAGAAAGCTGATTTGTAACATAAAATATGTTGAAGTGTGTGTGCCAACATTAATAACAACATCTACTTGGTTCAGTTTTGATTTTCTCTAAGTCGAATTTTTCTAGCTAAGAAAAGGTTTTTATTTATATATTTTATTTTTTGAAACCTATGTTGTAATTTTTTAATTTCAGCAATATATTGTGTTTATTTTAAAATTTAATGGGCGGTTATTTAATTTCTGCAAAACCCACGATCATGGAGTGATAATGGATATGGTGGTTTTCATCCCATATTCACGATCACATCACATATCCTGATTATATATTTTTGTGAGGACTAGATACAATAACGACCTCTTGTTATTCTTTATTTAAGGTGGTTGAGTGTTGTGTTGTTGAAATACTAAAAACTTAGTTTTGAGAGTGAGTACATTACTTACTTGAGATAGGTTGGTTACTTATAGTATTGTTTTATTTAGTAAGATTCTTGCTTTTCTTTTTTCATTGTTTGGCTAACATTTTTTATTTTTCTTGTGTTTGTTTTCATACTTTTATCTGTTTGACTAACTTTTAATCCAGTCATTTTATTGTATAGGATGGCTAGATTACTATTTTGCAGGTTATAATTTCTGATCTTGAGATGCAAAAGGTACTCTAGGAGTCTCCACTTTCTGCTCCAACAGGGGGAGTACCAGGTGCTGGGTTTCATCCTTCATTTTAATGGAGTTCAAGCTTGGGGTGATTCTCTAGGTGGCGCTCCTGTACCTGATGCGAATGAACTAGATCTAGAAATTTTTGTTGTTAATGTTGCAGATAATGTTGATGTTGGTGTTGCAGCCTTGTCTGTTAAACGTGTTGCTCTTTTTGGTAGGGGGAGTTTTGTGATCATGACCTGAGGGGGAGTTGTGTATATCTCTCATGGGAATGATCCTGTTTACTGTTTAATATTTACTATTTTTTTAAGTTTTAGTGGTTTAGAGACTGGAGGAAGCACAATTTATGGGGGAGCTTAGTGCAAGATGCTTGAAGCTGCAGCTGTATATTTTATACAGTGATATCAAGTTCCTTTTTTGTGATTGCCTCTAAGTACTCTTGGTTGATTTATGTTTTTATTTATTGTTGCTATAATAGGATGTTTTTAATTTTTGAAAGACAATATTATATTAGTTGTTAGGTTATTATATTAGAATTGTTAGGATTGATTTCAGTTAATTTTATTTTTGAAGTTGTAATTTGAATGGGTAAACATTAAGTTACTCATTCTGTTGTTTTTTATGAGCATATATGATGATGTTCATTCTGTTTTGGTGAAATTAACTTAGTGTTATTTCATCTTGTTTTTTATGGTTCAACTTACAGTTGATCATCTTGTTTTTTGGCTGTTTTGCTACACAAGGTTGAAGAGATAAGTGTACAATACGATGTTGATCTCTATTGTACATACATCATTGACTTATATATTGAACTAATATATACATCAGGTGAGTTGTAGCAGAAAGGTCAAATTGGGGGAGATTGTTGATGTTGTTGGTAGTGAAGTATTCACTATTTACTTTGAAACAACATGAATTTGCCCTTTCTTCTCATTAACCATCACTTTATGATCAAATGTTGTCTTAGATGTTTTAACATACAGGATGAAGATCTAGAAGGATCTACATGGTTCTGGAATTATCAATGTTGCAGTGAATGTTGCTTAACATTGGTAGCAACATGAGCAGTTACGGGTTCTAGAAGGATCTACAAGGATCTACAAGGGCCTACACGTTTCAGACTTATCCAGGACGTTTTAGAACTATCTAGATCAGGCAGTTGCATCAAGAAGCATGAAGAATAAAGATAAGAAACGTGGGACAACATGAAGATCATGGAAGCGGTTACATAGAGAAGTTATTTTGGATTGAAGACTTCTGCCTATAAATGGAGGCCGAATCTTTCAGTACCATGTGTGGAGTAAACGAGTACACCTACTCTAGTGTTGATCCTGAGTTTAAAGGTGATAGGGCAGTTATTCCAACGTTTATGTTATGCCTTGAAATAGAGTTTTTCACGCATAGCTTGTGATCGAACTTATATCCATAGATAGTGAGATCATTGATATAGAGTGAGATCAATTTTGACGGTGTATTATGTTATACACTTAGCCAATTTAGATTTGATAGGTGATATTGAGTCTTGTTTCCGTTGTGAACGATTATACTCTTCACACAACTTTTGTATCACTAATCTTTTTATAGTGAACCTTTCGCCATAAGGCTAGCACAAACTATTTATGATAGTTTGTGTTAAAAAGTATTCCCTTTTGCAATCGTGTGTTTAAGTCTTCCGCTGTACATGTTTTATATTCTGATTTTCCAGATTGTTGTAGTGTTTGCTTTAACATCCGTTACAACATATGCACTTTATAATACACGCACACTTTCAATTGGTATCAAAGCAATCTGATATCATACCACTTGGCCTTTCAATCCTTATTGTTAAAATCGATCTTAGGGTGTTTGGTTTGTAACAAGGAATGACAATGAGAATGGTAATGATAGTAGTGAGAAATGGAATGAATATGAACTATAAAATTGTGGTGTTTGGTTGATGATGAGAAATACTATCATTGGTACTAAAATTAAAAAAAAATTAGTAGGTCTTATATGAGACCGTCTCATGACATGAGACAATGGGAATTGGTGTAACTAGAGCATTGACTCATTAACACTTTGATAGGAGTAGGTGTTAATTTGAGTTGTCTCATGTCATGAGACGGTCTCATATAAGTTTTATCAATTTTTTTATTTAAAAATGTGAGATGAAACATAAATTTTATATTTTTATTAGATAATCAAAGTCAAATATTTTATATTTTGGGAGGAATGACTCATTTCTTTGTTTTTGGACATCATGACACTATTTAAAGAATGAAAGTTATCAACCAAACATCTTCCTTTATTCACCAAGTTCCACTCGTCATTAAAATAAAATCATTAAATTGAACTGTGAAGAGCCATATGTGAAGTATCTAATCAGTTGTGCTTGAGTTCAATAGAAAGCTATGTTGTTAAAATGTTAGCCGTGGGAGTTAGTCAATATGGGGTACCAGAGAAGTTGGACCAGATGAGGAAGACCAGGGGAGTCTGGCAGAGGAGTTAGTCCAGAGGAGTTTGGTAGAAGAGACTAGAGTTAGATGAGTATGACCAGAGCCAGAGGAGGTCAAGTCATCTGATCTTATTATCATTACTCGCGAATTACACCAAATTTAAACCTAACGTGAAGGCGGTTCTAACTGAATCAACTAAAGCGGTTATTGAAGTCGTTAGCCAGCTGGATAACTACCTATCATATGAGAATTCGTGAATCTAGGGTTCATTCTCAATCTCTGTAACTATATAAAGGGTACTTCTCGACTGAGAGAAGAAGAACGAGTGAATAATCACACACAGAGAGAGATGGCGAGCTAGAGTGAATTGTAAATTCTATATTCTTCTTAGTGAAAGATTGATCATCTCCGATCCCGTGGATGTAGGAGTATTTTCTCCGAACCACGTAAATCTGATGTTCTTAATTCCGATTCCCGATTACAAGTTTTCTTGTGAATCAAAACCGATTAACAAGTGGCACCGTCTGTGGGAAATAATCATGGCTTCAACTAAGTTCGACATTGAGAAGTTCACGGGGAAGAACAATTTCAATTTATGGAAGATTAAGATGAAGGCTCTCCTGGTACACAACGGTCTGAACGAAGCCTTGTTGCCACCGGATCGGGTGGCTTCTGGAACTAATCCGGTGAAGGTGGAGGAGAACAAGAGGAAATTGCACAGTGCGCTTATCTTGTGTCTTGGGGATAAACCGTTGAGGGAAGTATCGAAGGAGAAAACCGCTCTTGAAGTCTGGAATAAACTGGAGCAGTTATACTAGACCAAATCTGTTACGAACAAGTTATACATGAAACAGAAGCTTCAAGTCTTCAAGATGAGTGAAGACAAGAATCTTGGTGATCAGTTGGACGAGTTCAACAGATTGGTGGATGACCTGGAGAGTTTGGATGTTACTATTGATGATGAGGACAAGTCACTAATGTTGTTGAATTCTCTACCTAAGTCTCTGAGGAATTTTAAAGATGTCTTGCTATTTGGAAGACAAGATCAGATGATTTTTGATGATATTCAAACTGCTCTGAAAACCAAGTTTCTACAGATCCAGACTGAAGGGAAGAAGCCTGCTGAAGGATTGAATGTTCAATCCAAGAAGAAGAAGGGGTTTCAGTCCAAGAAAAAAGATGGTGGAAAGGGGAATAAGGGTGAGAAGAAATCTGGTTTTGTTGAAAAGAGAAAGTGTTTCACTTGCCACAGGGAAGGTCATCTGAGAAAGAACTGCCCTGAAAGAAGGAAGAAAGACAATCAACATGATCAAGAAGGAAATGCAGCTGTGGTGGAGGTTGAAGGGTATGATAGTGCAGAAGTCTTGATGGTTAGTCATGAGAGACTAAGTCAAGAATGGGTCCTAGACTCTGGTTGTACTTTTCATATGTGTCCACATGAAGACTGGTTCTTGAATCTTGAGAAGCTTGATGAAGGTCTTGTTCTTTTGGGTAATGATGAGAGCTGTAGAGTGCAAGGATCTGGTTCTATCAAGATCAAGATGTTTGATGGAGTTGCTAGAATCTTATCTGATGTCAGATTTGTTCCTGATTTGAAGAGAAATCTTGTTTCTCTTGGTACTTTGAATTCTAAAGGTTTTGAATTCAAGACAGACAAGGGAGTTCTGTCAATAACCAAGTCTGGAAGGATTGTTATGAGGGGTATGATTAAGAATGGTTTGTATACTTTGATAGGCAGAACAGTAACAGGATCAACTGATGTTGCTATGGAGTCTGGTCGCGCTGTCGAGGCGCTCCAAATTAATAACCCTCGATTAACTACTAATTTTGCAGTAGTGATAAATAAGGGGTCGAATCCACAGGAAAATACTGAATTAAATTCTTAGTATGAGTAAAATGATTTAATTTTGAACTACTAACAATAAATTTAAAATATAAAGCAAATAAAGCAAATAAAGCACACGAATAAAATTCAAGTAATGAGAATTTCCAATTCACGGTTCATTCGTCATTCACTTATCGACTTTTATTGGCTAAACATACCGTTGATCAACTAAAATGTCCGGATTATTGGTCCTTGATAAAACAATAAGCTTTGTTTATCAAATTGTCCCTTAAGTGTATGCTATTAAAAGGAAGCTCTTTAAAAGGTCTTTCAAGTTAAACAGTTTAAAACGCTCTAAATTTAATTTAACTTGAAGCATTATTCATAAGGACAAGGACCAAATAAACTCCCAAATTCGTACGCATGATTTGTAGGAATTTAATTCATATTATTCTAGTAAAATTACTAGTTGCTACTAAATGAAATATACTCGTAACGATTACGTATTACGATTGTATAAACTAGCATGCAAATATGAATAAATCATCAAAATGGCCAATTCAAATAATCTTATTCACAAAAGACAATCATTGAAACCAAATAATATGAATAACTCGGAAATTTAAGTATCACAACGGAAATAAATTTAACCAAAACTCATTGATATATGAATGATAAAATCCCCGGAATTGGAATTATAAATTTAGCCTAGCATAATGTTAATAAAATAAACAATATAAAATAATGGAAACATGATGAACAACTTCTAGAAATAAATAAATCAAAAAGGTAGAATTTCTTTCACCAAATTACATCCGGCATTACTTCACTTGAAATGTTCTATGCCAAATCCTTGCTGCCAATCTCGATCATTCTCCTTGACTTTTCTTTGTGCCTGAATGCCTCCCAGAATCCATATCCTCCCCAACTAAGCCATGTTTTATGCTTTTTTCCTCAATTTAATTTTTAAGAGACTTTAATGCCAATTAAAAATTAATCCCAAGTCTTTTGCCTAGCAAAATGGTAACTCCTTCCTGCTTTGACTCCTCCCCCTCATCAAGCCTTAATTTTTATTCAAAGAGGATCCTTCTCATTAATAAGTTGACCCACAAAATCAATTTTAAAACTCTTTTAATAAAATTCCCGTATGTCTTTAAAAAGTCATATTTTAGGCCTCTTTCGGGTCTCCAAACGTGGTCTAACGAGTGCAAAATCGCCCATAGACTTCTAGTGAGTGGTTCGGCCTTTAATTCCATGCTCCAATACTCCAGAATGTGCATAATTCCACTAAAAAACATAAATAAAAAGATAAAGTCTGGAAATTTACAATTAAAACATAATAAGTAAATAAATATATGTTTCTAATTAAATCTGTTAGGATTAAACTCACGCACGCAATCACGAAATAGAACACGAGATTTGTTTATCCAGTTCGTCTCACGACTACGTCTGGAGACGATGCTAAGCCAGGGTTTTTCACTATTTTTCTAATACCGAATACAAGGAGAAAACGTGTATATATAACAAACGGACTCTAACCCTAAAATTAGGGCCGAAGAAAGTGGGCCCAAGTGTACAGTCCATTCAGCCTCCGCACTCCAACAAAATTAAACACAAATAATTGCATTTTATTTAACTAAAAACACATATAAATTCCTACTTATCAGAGTCTTCTGATGTCAACTTGTGGCATAAGAGATTGGCCCATGTTGGTGAGAAAGGTCTGGTGGAGTTATCCAAGAAGGGAGCAATCCTTGGGAAGAGGATATGTAAGTTGGAATTCTGTGAGAGGTGTGTTTTGGGAAAATCAAAGAAGCAAGCATACCAGAAAGGGAAGTATACCACCAAGGAGGTTATGGATTACATACATTCTGATGTATGGGGACCAGCTAGGGTATCAACTCATGGTGGAGGCAGGTATTTTCTTACCCTTATTGATGATTATTCCAGAAAAATTTGGGTTTATATTCTCAAACAGAAGAGTGATGCCTTCTCTAAGTTCAAAAAATGGTTGACTGAACTTGAGAATAAAAGGGGCAGAACTATTAAACACTTAAGGACTGATAATGGGCTTGAATTTCTATCAGAAGAGTTTCAACAATTTTGTAGGAAGAAGGATATCACTAGGCATAAAACTGTTCCTTCAAACCCCCAGCAGAATGGTCTAGCAGAGAGAATGAACAGAACTATTCTGGAAAGGGTTAGTTGTATGTTATCTGATGCTCATTTACCTAAGAGTTTTTGGGGAGAAGCTGTTAACACAGCTGTGTATCTCATTAATAAAGTGTCATCATCTGCTATTGAGTTTAAAACCCCAGATGAGATCTGGTATGGAAAGATATCAGATTACTCAAAGTTGAAAGTGTTTGGATGCCTAGCTTATGTTCATGTGAAGCAATACAAACTTGAACCTAGAGCTTTAAAATGTGTTTTCATTGGGTATCCAAAGGGTGTTAAAGGGTATAAGTTGTGGTGTCTAGAGCCTGAGAACCAGAAGTGTATTACCAGCAGAGATGTAGTGTTCAATGAATCACAAATGGGATACAAGTCTGGTGGAGGTGAAGGAGAGCCATTAGCTGAAGAGATAGATGGTGTTATTTATGAGCCAATTACTCAAGTTGAGGTGGAGCATGACTATAACAAACAGGATAGCTCATCTGGTTCTGAACCAGAGTAAGAAACAGGAGAGAATGAGTCATCTGATGAGGATAGTGCACCAGCAGAAGAGGAGGAAGAAGTGCCAGAAGGAGACTTCAGAAATTATAGTCTAACAAGAGACAGATCCAGAAGACAAATACATCCTCCAGTAAGATTTGGTCTTGTTGATCTGGTCTCCTATGCACTTGTTACAGTAGAAACCATAGTGTACCAAGAACCTAAGAGTTACAAAGAAGCTCTTGAGTGTGATGATAGAGAGTCATGGATTACAGCCATGACAGAAGAGATGGAGTCTCTTAAGAAGAATCATACTTGGATTCTTGTTGACATGTCATCTAAGCAGAAGCTAATCAGTTGCAAATGGCTATTTAAAAGAAAGTTTGAGTCTGGTGTGAAGGATCAAGTGAGGTTTAAAACCAGATTAGTGGCCAGAGGATTTACTCAAAGAGAAGGGATTGACTACAATGAGGTGTTTTCACCTATGGTCAAGCATTATTCAATCAGATTACTTCTAAGCAGAGTAGTCCAAGATGATCTGGAGCTACAAAAACTTGATGTGAAGACAACTTTTCTGCATGGTGATCTTACTGAGAATCTATACATGCACCAGCCAGAAGGGTTTGTTGAACCAGGAGGAGAAGGAAAGGCGTGTCTACTCAAGAAATCATTGTATGGCCTCAAGCAAAGTCCAAGAAAATGACACAAGAAGTTTAATGAAGTTATGCTATCCATTGGTTTTGTAAGGAGCAAGTATGATACTTGTGTATACCTGGAAAGGCAAGGGAGTGATGTGATAGCCTATCTTCTGATTTATGTAGATGACATGCTTATTGCCAGTAAGAGTCTTCTGAAGATTCAGAGTATCAAAAGGAAGCTAAGTGCTAGATTTGATATGAAGGACTTGGGAAATGCTAAAAGGATTCTTGGAATGGATATTCTTAGGGACAGAAAAGCTGGAAGACTATTCTTATCCCAGAAGAGTTACATTGAGAAGGTCCTGAAGAGGTTTAACATGCATGAGAGTAGGTCTGTATCAACTCCTCTGGGACAACAGTTTAAACTATCTAAGGAGATGGAACCAAAGTCTGAAGAAGAAAAGAAGACTATGATGAAAGTGCCTTATGCAAATGGGGTTGGAAGCTTGATGTATGCTCTGGTCTGCAGCATACCAGATTTAGCTTATTCATTGAGTATGGTAAGCGGATACATGTCTAATCCTGGAAGATTACATTGGGAAGCTTTGAAATGGATATTCAGATATCTTAAAGGGTCATCTGATCTGGGTTTGATGTTTGAAAGAATGGCTGACCAGAAGAGTCCACTAGAAGGGTTCGTAGATTCTGATTTTGCTGTCAATCTGGATACCATAAGGTCCCTAACTGGGTATATTTTTACTCTTTACAATACTGTTGTTAGCTGGAGATCTGTTCTGCAGAGTGGGGTTGCATTATCTACTACAGAAGCAGAGTTTGTCGCAGTCTCTGAAGCTGTTAAGGAGGCTTTGTGGTTGAAAGGCATTATCAAGGATTTTGGCATAAATCAAAAGGTTGTGGTCATTCATTGTGATAATCAGAGTGTTGTTCATCTGGTTAAACATCAAGTATTCCATAAGAGATCAAAGCACATTGATGTAAGATTACACTTTGTAAGGGAAATCATTAACAAAGGAGTGATTCAGATACAAAAGATATCTATAGAGGACAATGTTGCAGATATGTGCACAAAGTTTTTACCAGGTACGAAATTTAAATTCTGTATTG
Source organism: Ballota nigra (assembly GCA_947034835.1). Lineage (NCBI taxonomy): Eukaryota > Viridiplantae > Streptophyta > Magnoliopsida > Lamiales > Lamiaceae > Ballota > Ballota nigra. The sequence goes on along the minus strand of OX344724.1, from coordinate 99,948,265 downwards.
AATTGGTAAAGATGAGTGTATAGGATGTTCCTTAACCTAAGCTGGAGCGTGGAGGAGAGGAAGAGAGGATTGATACTTCTCATCTGAGGTGGAGAATTGTGAAGAGTCATATGTGAAGTATCTAATATGTTGTGCTTGAGTTCAATAGAAAGCTACGTTGTTAAAGTGTTAGCCGTGGGAGTTAGTCAATATGGGGTACCAGAGGAATTGGACCAGATGAGGAAGACCAAAGGAGTCTGGTAGAAGAGACCAGAGCCAGATGAGTATGACCAGAGCCAGAGGAGGTCAAGTCATCTGATCCGATTATCATTACTCGCGAATTACACCAAATTTGAAGCTAACGCGAAGACGGTTCTAACTGAATCAACTAAAGCGGTTATTGAAGTCGTTAGCCAGCTGGATAACTACCTATCATATGAGAATTTGTGAATCTATGGTTCATTCTCAATCTCTATAACTATATAAAGGATACTTCTCGACTGAGAGAAGAAGAAGAACGAGTGAATAATCACACACAGAGAGAGATTGCGAGCTAGAGTGAATTGTAAATTCTCTATTCTTCTTAGTGAAAGATTGATCCTCTCCGATCCCGTGGATGTAGGAGTATTTTCTCCAAACCACGTAAATCTATTGTTCTTAATTTCAGTTGATTTCTATTTTGTTCTTGAGCTATTGTCATAATTTCGATTCCCGATTACAAATTTTCTTGTGAATCAAAACCGATTAACATGAACTTTTTAATAACTTTATATTCAAACGGTAGTTAGTCGTCAATAGGTTGATGTAATAATTTTTCATAGTGGAAAATGTAATATTAGAGAGAGAGATATATGATACCATATGTTGTCCCCCAATCTTATTTCACTTTTTGGTCTCCAAATTTTTTATTACGTCAGTCAATTTATGGTCAACTGACATTAGGACCGAAAGTGATTTCAGGTGAAACTTAATTAGCAATAAAATTAAAATTGTAGTTAAGTTTGGTGACCTAGTATGGTAATATCAAAAGTTTTCCTACTTGCGTAAGTTAAAGTCCTACAATAAATATTAGGAAACCCTTGCAAGTTGCTCCTATTTTAATTTAGTTATGTGATCTTTCCTAAATTGAAAATAGTTTTGTAACTTTCATTCTTTTGACATTTTGGTCCGGTAATCGAGGTGAATGTTCGGTTGACCGATCAAACTCTATCACATAGACAATTCAGATTATATCGCACCAGTATCAACAAGATGTTTCACTTCCAACGGATGATTACATGACTAAAATGTCAAATTTTGAAAGTTAAGGGATTATTTCAAGGGAAAATGTATTTTTTTATCCTTTAATTTTGGTTGACTTTGGTTTTCGTCCTGTTAACTTTAGACTTCTGAATTTCGTTTTATAACTTACAAAATTTGTATTTTTGTTATCCTATTACCTGAAATACCAGGTAAATCTTCTGGTAAATCTGGCGTATCATTTTGAATTTCATTCTATAACTTATAAAAAAAATTGGTGTCAAGTCAGATATACAGAAAGAGTTACCTAGTGTAGCAGGTAACAGGACAAAAAACACAAAAAAATTTTGTAACTTATAGAATAAAATTCAAAATTCCAAAATTAACTGGTCAAAATCCCCCCCCCCCCCCCCCCCCGGGCCGTTGATAGGATTGAGATTCATATGGACCACATCCATAATTACAACCGTTATTCATTTGGACTTTGCACTTGATAAGGATCCTACCTATAAGTACAACCACCATTCATTTGGACTTTCCACTTATAAGGACAACCACTTCATTCACAACTCTCTCTACTCAACCTACAAAAAAGATAAAAAAAAATTCCAATCTCCATGGATATTTCCATAATTGCAGTAGTAGTATTTTCTGTAGCATGGATATGTACCGTCGTCATAAAATCAAATTCCAGGGCCCGAAATTCATCCAAACTTCCTCCAGGCCCGTACCAATTCCCGATCATCGGCAACATCCTCGACCTCGGGCCCAAACCCCACCAATCACTCGCCAAACTATCCCGAACATACGGGCCCGTGATATCGCTGAAGCTAGGAAGCATAACAACAATAGTCGTGTCCTCACCCGAAACAGCTAAAATCGTTCTCCACGAGCACGATTTGTCCTGTTCCAGCAGAGCAATCCCGAGCGCCGTAGAAGTACTTAACCACGATAAATTCTCTGTGGGATGGCTTCCCGCGGAGAATCAGTGGCGAAAGCTCCGGAAAATATGCAAAGAGAATTTGTTTTGTGTTGCCAGGCTGGATGCTAGCCAGGGTTTGAGGAGGGAGAAGCTGCGGAAGCTTCTGGAATACGTCGAACAGTGCTGTGAAACAGGCCGGGCCGTGGATATAGGAAGGGCTGCATTTACGACGTCGTTGAATCTGATTTCGGCCACTGTTTTCTCAGTGGAGTTCGCGCAGTTTGATGCGGATTCGTCGCAGGAGATGAGAGATGTGGTGTGGGGGATTATGAAATGTGTTGGTAGACCGAATTTGGGTGATTATTTTCCGATTTTGAAATCCATTGACCCTCAGGGGATTTTGAAGCAGACAGGGATTTATTACGAGAGGATATTTGCAATATTTGATGGGATAATAGATGAGAAGTTGAAATCCAGGGGTAAGAATATTGATTTTTTAGAAGCCCTGATGGATATAAACCAAAGAGATGAAGCTGAATTGACCCGAAACGACATTAAGCATCTGCTTTTCGTAAGTTTATTGTTGCAATTTTTTTTTCCTTCCACATATAGTTTCTGTTTCCATTTATATAAATGTTGGATTGTGATTTTGATGTTGTATCAGCGATATCATTACAAGAAAATTGATTTTTAGTGACAATAATCCTATCATTATAGCTTCTATAGTTAATAGACTTTAATGATCAGAAATAATCTCTAATAGCATGATATTGTCATTAAAGATCATTTCGTGTCATTATTGAATTTTAACCAGTGATGCAAAAATTCCGCTAGACAGCCGCCTAGGCACTAGGCGGTCATCAGCCGACCCGATTTTAGTATATAATAATCCGCCTAGGCAAACTAGACGTCCATTGTTTTATTTTTTTCGCCTTGAAACGACGTTGTTTAGAGAATTTAACTTAATTTAATATAAATTATTATGTATTTTTGTTTGTTATTTAATTTCTATCAATTTGTACTTTATATATGTATTGATTATTCTCTGTTGAATTATTGATTTATAACGTTATTTAAAATTAAAAAAAAAATTTAAGTCGTATGTAAAAGGTTATCAAATGATTTTGTGGTATTAGTGAGATGTAGAGAGCAAAAAAATTAAAAAGAAACTCCTACCAAGTAGGCGGTCTAGGCGCTAGACGTTCCAAATTCGCCCGATTAGCAATTTCTGAATTCTACACCCTTGATTTTAACTAGAGAAGTTATAATGACAGAATATAATAGCATTATTGGCACTGAATGTTAATTTTCTTGTGGATTTTAATTCTGTGGTTTACCGTTGTCTAGGATCTATTAGTGGCCGGGACTGATACGACTTCAAGCATGGTGGAATGGGCAATAACAGAACTATTACGACACCCTGAGAAATTGTCGAGAAGTAGAGATGAAATCGGAGATGTCATCGGCAAAAATGGACAAATAAATGAATCGGACATTCCGAGACTCCCATATTTGATAGCTGTGGTAAAAGAAACATTTAGGCTTCATCCACCCGCCCCTTTGTTAATACCTCACAAGGCTGAATCCGATGTGGAAATAAACGGCTACATAGTACCTAAAAATGCTCAAATTCTTGTTAACGTGTGGGCGAGTGGCAGAGATCCTAGCGTCTGGTCAAATGCAAATTTGTTCATGCCAGAACGGTTTTTGAATGATAATGATCACGTAGATTTTAGAGGTAAAGATTTTGAGCTCATCCCGTTTGGATCGGGGAGGAGAATGTGTCCAGGATTGCCCTTGGCATATAGAATGGTGCACCTCATGGTTGCAACATTGGTGGGGAATTTTGGGTGGAAACTTGAAGAAGGGAAGAAATTGGAAGAGCTAGACGTGGATGAGAAGTTTGGAGTTACTCTGCAAAAGGCTATACCTCTTAAGGCAGTTCCTACCAAATTATGAGTCTTAACACATGATTCTCAAGTATATGAGAGGACAAAATAAGGTTGCTTAATTGTTTGTGAGTGTGTATATATATACATACATAATAAGTTGATCAAGTGATTTCCATTAGGTATTACTAAGCTTGTTTGATCTTCAACACGTGTAATTTTATGATAAGTACAAATTGTTGAATAATTATATTTTAAGCATTGGTTTGTTATTTATCAACCGAATGCATGGAACATAAAAACTAGGTGATTCGGTGGGACGCTCAATCCACCACCAATTCTCGATAGTATTTTCTAACAAAAACTTTATGCCATTGGATTGTCTACGATTTGCTTACAAATTTTTTTAATCATATAGACATGTTCATTTCTCGACCTATGAAAAATTTGTCCACGAAATAAAATTTTTACGTAATTAATTATGTACAAGCTATTTGCCTACGAAGATTTGCCTATAAAAATTTTGTAAATAAATTCTTTGTAGGTACGTAAAGAAGATGTCTATATAATTAGAAAACATTTCATAACCAAATTCTTTGTAGGTAATGAAAATGTCTATATAATTAGAAAATTATGTGGACAATTCCCACTATGGTTTAATTTGTTATAAATATTATAGCCATATTAACAAATTTCGTAGGTCAATTTTTATTTTTATTGTGTAAGTTAATATAATTTGTTGAGTTTATAAAGATTAATGTATTATCTTTTTTTTAATCGATACATGATTAAACTTGTACATTTTAAGTTAATAATCGGGCCCCCCTGAACGGAATTTCTGGCTCCGTCACTGCCCGTAACTAAGGGGTGGTTGTGTTTTAAGAACAATGTATTTTTTGGGCTTGTAAAAGTAGGACAATATGTCTTTGTATTTGTGAAAGTAGAACAATATATTTTTTAGTTTGTAAAAGTATGACAATATTTTTTACAAGCTTGTAAAAGTAGGACAATATATTTCAAAAATCAATAAATGTAGGACAATCAAGCCGAATTAGAAGCCCGAAATACACCCCTCACGGGCTCAATTGCCCTACATTTACATTTTTTTAAATATATTATCCTATTTTTACAAGCCTGAAAAAAGTTATTGTCTTACTTTTACAAGCTCAAAAAATATAGTATCCTTCTTTTACATGCCCAAAAATATATTGTCCTACTTTTACAAGTTAAAAAAATACTGTCCTTAAAACATATTATCCTACTTTTACAAGTCCAATGCAACTGCGAAGGATATGACATGGCATGCAAGTTGCTCTAATAATGATCAGTCTGGTGTTATGTGTCACCCTGCAGACTCGTAGGCTTGGAAACACTTGGACCAGTCATATCCTGAATTTGCATCAGAAATTCAGAATGTGAGGTTGGGCTTGAGCACCGACGGTTTTCAGCAGTTTGGGCAGTCGGGGAAACAATACTCCTCATGGTCGGTGATACTGACACCGTACAATGTACCGCCATGGATGTGCATGAAGGATCAATTCATGTTTCTTACGGTTCTGGTGCCTGGTCCAAAAAATCCAAAGGATAAATTGAACGTATTTTTACAACCATTGATCCGTGATTTGATAATTTTATGGTAATATGGAGTGGTAACGTATTATATTCCTATAAAGGAATTTCTTGATGCGAGCTGCACTAATCTGGACCATAAGTGACTTTCCAGCCTACTCGATGTTGTCTGGATAGAGCACATCTAGAAGGCTTGCTTTTCCATATTGTACAAAATACACAGATACTTTCACTTTGAGGCTCAGACGAAAGCAGTCGTGGTTTGACAACCATCATAAGTTTTTACCCAGATATCATCAGTATCGGAGGAACAAGACTAAAACAGTTGATGATGATCCACCGCCCATCCGTACAGGTGTTTCAATCCTTGAGGAAATTAATTGGATTGGATTTACGGAAGAGGGTGTTGATGCTCACAACAAAGTTTTAGATGGGGGTTGGAAGAAGAAGAGCATTTTCTGGGATTTGCCGTACTGGAGTACCTTGTTGATCCGACACAATTTGGATGTGATGCACATCGAAAAAAATGTGTTTGATAATCTTTTCTACACGGTGATGAATGTGGAAGGGAAAATGAAGGACACAAATAAATTTAGGGATGAGCTCAATGAATACTATCGTCGACCCTCGTTGCAGAAATGTCCACATACAGGAAAGTGCCCCAAAGCTGTTTATTCACTTGATAAGAGGCAGAGAGATATTGTTTGCAAGTGGGTAGATGAGTTGAAATTCTCTGATGATTATGCGTCCAACATATCTCGATGCGTAGAATGGACAAAATTGAAGATGTTTGGGATGAAGAGTCATGATTGTCACGTGTTTATGCAGAGACTACTTCCAATTGCGTTCCGTGAATTACTGTCGGCCAACGTTTGGAAAGCTATCACTGAAATTAGTTTGTTTTTCAATGAGTTAACATATAGGACCATTACAGTGGAAAACATGACTCGGTTGGACAATGATATCCCAGACATCTTGTGCAAGTTGGAGCGGATATTTCCACCCAGCTTCTTTAATTCAATGGAGCATTTACCTGTCCATCTTGCATACGAGGCAAAGATCGCTGGTCCAGTACAATACAGATGGATGTACCCATTTGAGAGATAATCTACTAATTTACCTGTTTATTTTTAATATAATCTCGTTCGAGAATTACAGTAGTTCATCCATGGACCTTGAATTAGGTATCTTCACAATTTAAAGTTAAGTGTGGGTAACAAGGCGCATGTGGAAGCTTCAATTGCAAATGTTTATTTAACAAAAGAAGCATCAATGTTTTATTCCCATTATTTTGAGGACCATGTGCTGACGAGGCGACACAATGTACCTCGCAATTTCAGCGGTCATGAAGTACCCGAAGTAGTAGAAGGTAATCTTTCGATATTTGTGCCTCCTGGTACACGACTTGGAAAGAAGGGTAAAAGATGGATTGTAGACTTAGAGAAGAAGGTTGCTCACACGTATGTATTACTAAATTGCAATGAGGTGCAACCGTATATAGAGTAAGTTAACCTACCTCTTAGTGGAAACTTAACATGTTAATGATCTTCTAATTTGTGCCTCAGTCTTTGGAAGAGGATCCATCGAACTGAAGGAAACAATCCACCGTGGGAGCCGACATTCTGGACTGCACTACTCGAGTACTGGCAATTGCCCGAAGTTATTAGAAAAAGCAACAAGTACAGGGCAAACCGCTTGTCTGCGGACGGAGGAAGAGGCCCCTCAAAACACAAAGGAAGGGCAAAAGGAGCCGCACAATGGTCTAAGGAATACGTAAGTAATTCTTGCACTACAATTCTATCGTGATTTAAATTACTTGATTATACATATTTTATTATATATGTACGAAAATGATCACATGCCCACGGTGGGCACAATATTATATACCCACAGCGAATGTATTAATGACGCATAAGCAGGGGGCCCACTATTATTTTAATTGATATATTATAATTGCTTATGTGTCAGTAATACATTCGCGGTGGGTATATAATATTGTGCCCACTGGTGGGCATATGATCAAATCCGTATATATATATATATTTTTTTTCTGGAATACAGGAGAAGAAATATAATCGGCTCCCAACTGAATGGGAATTGGTGCAACATTTCCACAACTGTGGGGATGGGGAGTACACGTATGGGGGAATTGTTGAAATAATTGTAAGTGTTTTACATTAACATTATAAATTGAATATAAATAACACGTTTGTATACTTTTTCATTGTCACTATTTTTATATGTCTAGGGCTCCGTGGAGGAACGAGTCTCGCAATTACTGCCTCCAGCAGACGACGATGGGCGCTTGAACCGATTGAGTCAAGCGTATGCTGAAACAGTGCGGCCAGACCACAGAAAAGTTAGGAGTCTCGGTCAAATTAAGACGATGCGCATACAATCTGGCCCAGGCGGGACATCATCTGGCACACACATTGGCGGCTATGACCAGAGAGATGTTGATCGTTTGTTGGCAGAAGAGCGAGCGAGATATGAAAGAATGCTGGCGGAGCAACAAAGGCAGTATAACGAAAACTTTCGCCAGGAAGTGCACAACCAGATGGTGGCGTGGATGCAAGGCCAACAGGAAAACCTACCTAGTGGGTTTCACAACCAGCTACTTCATATCCTCCTTACCCAGCTTATCCTTCTTATCCTCCCGCCCCTGGTTACGCCCCTTATCCTACCGCCGCCCCTTATCCTCCCACCGGTCCTTCTAGTAGTGTTCCTCTCGTTCCTCCTAGTAGTTTTTCCGCCGCTCCTTATCCTCGGGCCTCTCCTGTTCGTCCTCCAGCTGCTGATCCTTCCCTGTCTCGTCGTAGTTCTATCTCTCCAACTGGGTTTATAGACCTACTTGAAAGAGGTGCATATTCTGGTTACCCTCCGAGGGGTAATTATTCTGCAAATGAAAGAGGTGATGATGATGGTGATGAGAGTTAGGATGTCATGAAAATTTGATCATGTTTTGGAACTATATATGCTTGTTTGAGATTTTATCTGTTTATTTGGATTTATATGTCTGGATATTTGAGCATGTGTGGATATTTGGATTTATATGTCTGGATATTGGAGCTATATATGTTGGTTTGTTATTATTATTATTGATTTTAGTGAAAAATAATTTAAAAAATATTTATTTTAAAATTTTATTGATTTTTAAAAAACGATCAATATATGTGTATACGTGTACACATATTGGTAAATAGTGAAAAAGAATTTAAAAAGTATTTATTTTAAAATTTTATTGATTTAAAAAAACGATGAATATATGTGTATATGTACACATATTAGTAAATAGTGAAAAAGAATTTGAAAAGTATTTATTTTAAAATTTTATTGATTTAAAAAAAACGATCAATATATGTGTATATGTGTACACATATTATGTAAATAGTGAAAAAAAATTTAAAAAGTATTTATTTTAAAATTTTATTGATTTAAAAAAAACGATCAATATATGTGTATATGTGTACACATATTAGTAAATATTGGAAAAGAATTTATTTTACAATTTTATTGAAAATATTTTAATATTATAAGTGTATATATGTACACATTTAGATAAATAATGAAAATAATATATACAAGTGATAGTTTAATTTTATATGTAATAATAATTTTCAAATAAAGTATAACAAACAATTAATATTAAGTAGTATTATATTTAAAATATATAACAAAAAATATATGAAACATATACATTTACAAAGGCAAACATAACAACTAAATAGCCTTGCCCAAACGGCATGGCGAAACACGCAAGGCCTCCGCATACAATGAGGTCTCGTGTTCGAAACTCATGGATGGCGAAAATTCACCCATTTCTAGCCCTCTGTAGGGGGCAAATATGACATTCTCCGTACATGAGAGTGTGGTGGGGGCTAGCCTAACGGTTTCGCGGGGGGGGCTTGGGGCCTGGAGGTCGTGGGTTCGAAACCCACTAAACAAAAAAAATTCGAATAAACAAGTAAGCGAGGGATTACGCGAGGGAATTACCCTCGCCACATCAGCCAGGGGTTAATTCCCTCGCCCAGCATGTGTCAGCCACCACAGTACTTCTCGAGGGAAATTCCCTCATGCCCGCTTCTCGAGGGTTATATTCCCTTGCCTTCAACGAGGGCTCAGCCGAGGAACCTATTGTCGAGGGAATCTTTCCCTCATCCGGTCCCACACACCATCCCTCTTCAATACCCTCACTATTTTCGAGGGTCTTCATTTTCCCTCGGCTACAGATTCGCAACCAGCATTTTGAAGAGGGGAAATTTTCCTTTTCAATACCCTCTCTGCACTCAATTCTCTCTTCAAAACCCTCTCTAAATCAATAGTTTTTTGTAGTGAATATACTACCATTTTTAAAGCATGAGACTATGGAGTCACACCAGCCCCTCATTTGATGGATTAGGTAGATTTATGACTCGGGCCCCAATTTTATCCCGGGCCGTAAACATGCGAACCAAACGTAATATTACATGGGATTGAGTAGGACTAAAAATTTAGTCTCACCCAATCCAGCGAACCAAAAGACCCCTAAATTTTTTAAAACAACTTATGAAATATTTAAAAAAATAATACAGTTAACAACTTAAAAGATCATAAAATAAGTTTCTTGTAACTTATAAGTTGTAAGAAATTAAGTTGGAAACCACCTCCATTTCCAACCACACACCCTACCTTGGACCCACACCACCCCTCCTCCATCCTCATTCACCGTTACTTTATCATAAAAAATAAAGAATTTATTATTTTATATTAAAATTAAAATTTAAAAAATATTTTTATTAAATTATAAAAATCTTATTAGTTGTATTAGTTAAACACATTATTAATTTATAAATTATTTAAAAATTAAATCTTATAAACTCTTAAAATAATTTATAGGATGTTAAAGTTTATAAAATATTTCAAATAAATTTAGTCAAGCTCTTAATTATTCCATTTTTTTCAAAAACTTTGTCTCATTGTTGATTATGCATGTAACTGAAACTTTGAACCTGAAAACAATATGTTCTTATCGAGAAAGCGTGTATCAATTCAATTACTGATTCGTTGCACTTTTCATGTTCCAAAATATGCTAGTAGTGTTTTTACACGCATCTTTATCATAAATGCAGTCTGTTATTAATTATCATTATTATTATTACATTATGGTTTAATGGTAATTTAAATCGCGAACTTTTCCCAAACTGCTTTTTGAGTTAAATTTTTAATCTTGTTAAAAAAAATTCAATTTAACTCTTTTTGGCAATTAAGATTTGCAGACAGATTTGTTTCTACCCATCACTGACGTGATATCTACATGGCAACTGTATAAAAATTTAAAAAAAAAAAAAAACTTAAATTAGGTGGAAAAGCACTTTAAAATTTAATTGCAATATAAATTATGATATTTTTTAAAATTGTATTTTAAGCTAAACTTTTGAACCATGTTAAAAAAAAAAAAAAAAAAACTCCAATTTAACTTTTTCTTTTTTTTTGACAATTAAGATTTATGGGCATATTTGCAGAGACCCGTCGTTGACATTGCGTTTTTGTGGAAACGGCCCAAAAAATCTTATATTATGTGGCAAAAAATTTAAATATGTGGCAAAACTTAAAATTAAATTCTCAAATTTCAAATGTTTGCATTAATAAGAACATAAATAAATGAATCCAAATAAAAAGAAAAGAAGTAGAAAAAAAAATAAGATACAAAATACTTGCATTAATAAGAACATAAATGAATTTAAATAGGATAAACACAACCATTTTACCAAAAAATAATTTTAATAATCCGTTTTACCATTAAATTGAGACGTAGGGTTTTGGAAATTGAGAATTTAATTTTAAATTTTTCCATGTTTTAAATTTTTTTGCCACAATATTTAAATTTTTCTGGGCCGTTACCACACAGATGTCACATCAACGTCGGGTCTCTACAAATCTGCACGTAAGTCTTAACTGTTAAAAGAAAGTTAAATTGAGGGTTTTTTTTTAAGATCCAAAAATTTAACTTAAAATGCAATTTTGAAAAGGACCGTGATTTAAATTGCAACTAAGCCTTAATACCTTGGGTGTTTTGAATTTGTTTATGCCTTAAAAGGTCATGATAGATATTACCATTTTGTTTATGGATTTGTTAATTTTTACCATGGATTGACCTCTTAATGCTTTGGGTGTTTGAATGGTGGGAAAAATTGGTGTAATTATGTTATTTTGACTTTGATTATGCTGTGAAATTTGTATTATAGCTTTTATTGATATGTTTATCTTGATTGGATAATTGATTAAATTTATTAGCCCTTTATTGGTTGTTTCAAACTTCGATGAGAGTTGGGTATGTTTTAATTGATCTTGTGTTGAGGATTTAGTTATTTGATTGGTTTTTCATAGTAATCTACTTAACCGAGAAAGGATAGATGACTTAGATAATTGTCAATAAATATTATGTGTCTTAATTGAATGTTTGAGTACTTGGTGAAGGGGTGTGTGAAGGGTCATATGTGAAGTATATAGTCTGCTGAGCTTAATTCAATAGGAGGCTAAGTTGAGAAAGTGTTAGCCGTGGGAGTTAGTAAATTTGGGGTACCAGAGGAGGTGGACCAGATGAGGTTGACCAGAGAAGACTGACCAGAGAAGTCTGGCAGGAGAGCTATCAGAGGAGGTCCATCAGGTGAGGTCTGGTCAGACGAGTCTGGTAGATAAGTCATCAGAGGAGGTCTATCAGAGGAGGTCTGGGATCAGAGGTCATCTGGCGTAAGTGACCAGAGCCAGAGGAGGTCTTGTCATCTGATCCTGAAGTTCGATTACTCGCGAAGTACACCAAATTGGAGCTAATTCGAAGGCGGTTCTAACTGAATCAACTATGGCGGTTATTGAAGTCGTTAGCCAGCTGGATAACTGCTTACATTGAGTTTGTTACAACTGAATCGAATCTAGGGTTCGTTTCCAATCTCTGTATCTATAAAAAGGAGGGCTTCTCAGCTGAGAGAAGTAACTTAGAACTTCATCTGTGAGCGAAACACTGTGAGATTGAGTGTGATTGTAACTTGTAACTTCCAATTCTTTTCTTAGTGGAATACTCTATCCTCTCGGATCCCGTGGACGTAGGAGTTTATCTCCGAACCACGTAACTCTGGTGTTCTTGTGTAATTTCAATTTCTTGCTTATTGCTTCCAGATTCCGATTCCCGGAAACAAGTTTTCTTGTGAATCCAAAACGATTAACAGGGTGAATTCTAAAGACGTGTTGAACTTCTCTAGTCTTCACTATCTTAGGTGATTCTACTAGTTAATTAGAGTCTAGTTAACTATATTGACCACCCAAATCTAAAAAGGATCAATCTTCAACTATTTAGTGGCAGCTCTTAGTCGATGCCAATGAAATAACACAAAAAAGGTTGTAGTAAGTAAGTAGCACCAACTGAACTCAAAACGACGTCCGGAGCATTTGTCTCACACTTGCACTTCGATCTCGGAGTTATAAATATTCTTGTTTGTTTGTTTATTATTGTTTTTAATTTTAATTGTTTTAGTTAATTACGTTTGCCAATTTTTGTCTAAAAACTAAACACACTATTATAATTCTATGACAAAATGTAATTTGAGGGTCGTTCTCCTATATCTTTAGTTCGATAAATACTCCATATGCTTTGGGTACGTGTTTCTTGTAATTAAAATTGTGCAAAAATATGAAAAGGTTAGGTATGCGTCTAGATATATTTTTGAAGAGTCGCACTTATGTGCATCAGTTGCACATGGTGCAATCTTAATTCATTTTCAATTTAATTTTGATACATTAATTTCTAAATAGGTCCAAACATACCTAATACTAAACGAAAATTGGGTTAAAAATCCAAATGCAGAGTGTACACCAATTAGACATATATAAGAGTTTGTCATTTCTGATAGAAAATGACAGATTTATGATTTACGAGAATTCTCACAGCAAATAATTTAGACAATATTTAGAGGCCGTTTGGCTAAGCTTATCTTTAACAGCTTATAAGCTCTAACATCTTATAAGTTGTTTCAAGAGTTTATAAGATATTAATTTTAAGTAGCTTATAAGTTGTTCAAGTGTTTGGTTAATTGAACTTATAAGTTCTTGTGCAATCTTATAAGATGGTAATATGTTTGGCATTATAAGCACTTTTTAAAATTGTAATTACCAAAATAGACATCCTTATAACCACTACTTATTTCACATGAAATGCTGAAAAAAAAATACATTTGAGATACGTGAGAGACCTGCGTTGGGGAGAGGAGGGTAAGGGAGGACTGTGGGGTGGGGGTGGTGTCCGGTGCCCTGGGGGTGGTTGGGGTGCGGGGCCGGGGGAATGGGGTGGGGTTGGAAGAAGGAAGGGGGAGGGGGCTGCGTTGGGGGGAAGAGGATGAAAGGCAGATTAATAAAACTGATTACGGGGGGCTGGGATGGGGTTGGAAGAAGGGAGGGGGAAAGGGGCTGGGGGGACGGGGTGGGGTTGAGGGGGCAGAAAAATTATTAATTTTATTAAATAAGAAATAAGGTTATTTTAGAAATTAAGAATAAATAGTGGGGATATTTTTGTAATTTACTTACATCTTATAAGTTTTGAAAAAAATAAGTTGGAGTTGTCCAACTTATCTTTTGGGAGCTTATAAACTCCAAAAAACTTATTTTAATATCTTATAAGATGTAAAATGTCTTTTTTTGCCAAACAAATTTTAGCAAACTTATAAGCTCCTAAACATCTTATAAGATGTTTTAAGGAGCTTATAAGCTCTCCAAACACTCTCTTAGTATGAGATAGATCTATATAATATTATAAAGTGTTTATGGTACCTCAGTCCAATTAAAAGACACGTGACAAATCTAAGCTAATATTTAACATTTTTAAAAGTGAACGGATTTAATTCAACCAAGCCAAATCGTTCATTTTTAATGAAATTAAAATGAGTATGTATGGGTGAAATTATTCATACATAAGTTATTGAAGTGTATGAATTATTTCACTATAGCGTATTAATTATTTATTTTTACTGAAGAATCTTAATTTAATTTTAATATAAAATCAATATTTTTCGATGAAAACAACTACTAGTACCCTTTAGTAAAAACAATTAATAATTTTTAGTGAAAATAAATAATATCTTTCAATAGTTCATCTATGAATCGTTTTCCCTCCATACTTTTTCAATTAAAATTGATTAACTTCCGAACCGAAAAGGAAAGCTTAAAATTAAACTAATCGGTAGCTAGAGCGAATTAAGCACCCCATAATTAGTATCACGGGTCACAAATTAAAAAGAAGTTCGATTACGGATCCAATTATTAGGTCAGCCTAACTCGTGTTCTTGTCTAGGAAATCATTATACAATTACATCTATAAGAGATTATCATTTAAACTACTTTTTACGTGTTTACATATATATAGTCCGTTCCCAATTTGAGCAATCACCTCATGCTCTATTTTGTTCAATGTATGACACATGTGCTATATTAATTGATGATGATTGATAAAAAGAAAATTAGTATAAATAATGTTGGGTTATGGGGTTCGACTAGAGATGTTAAACGGGCTAACCCTAATCCTATAGGGCCAGCCCTACGTGGCTGCAGGCCTAAACGATTTTGGGTCTTATGGATTCATTTTAATCGGTCCACTAACACTCGAAACCTAACTCTAACCCTAGCGGTCTGCGGGCTAAACGGACCACTAGCGGGCTCCGGAAAAGAAATAAAAAAATTAATATAAAATATAGATTTGTATGATATGCTACCATTTAAACTAAAAAAATTCAAATATGGTTAAAAAATTGTTCATAAAGTTCAAACATTAACAATATTAAAAATTTAAAGCCCGATGTATGCTCTGGTCTGCAGCAGACCAGACTTAGCTTATTCATTGAGTATGGTGAGCAGATACATGGCTAATCCTGGAAGATTACATTGGGAAGCTTTGAAATGGATATTCAGATACCTTAAGGGGTCATCTGATCTGGGTTTGATGTTTAAGAGGATGACTGACCAAAAGAGTCCACTGGAAGGTTTTGTAGATTCTGATTTTGGTGCTAATCTGGATACCAGA
The DNA here is from genome assembly GCA_947034835.1 of Ballota nigra. NCBI lineage: Eukaryota > Viridiplantae > Streptophyta > Magnoliopsida > Lamiales > Lamiaceae > Ballota > Ballota nigra. Next base: position 99,932,625 of record OX344724.1, on the reverse strand, counting down.
AGATCTTTAACAGGGTATATATTTACACTTTACAATACTGTTGTAAGCTGGAGATCTGTTCTGCAGAGTGGAGTTACATTGTCCACTACAGAAGCAGAGTTTGTTGCAGTGTCTGTGGCTGTTAAGGAGGCTTTGTGGTTGAAAGGCATAATCAAGAATTTTGGCATAAGTCAAAGGGCTGTGGTCATTCATTGTGATAACCAGAGTGCAGTTCATCTGGTTAAACATCAAGTGTTCCATGAGAGATCAAAGCATATTGATGTAAGGTTGCATTTTGTAAGGGAAATCATTGACAAAGGAGTGGTTCTGATCCAGAAGATATCTACAGAGGACAATGCTGCAGATATGTGTACAAAGTCTTTACCAAGTACAAAATTCAAATTCTATGTTGAATTGGTAAAGATGAGTGTATGGGATGTTCCTTAAGCCCAGGCTGGAGTGTGGAGGAGAGGAGGAGAGGATTGATACTTCTCATCTGAGGTGGAGAATTGTGAAGGGTCATATGTGAAGTATGTAGTCTGCTGAGCTTAATTCAGTAGGAGGCTAAGTTGATAAAGTGTTAGCCGTGAGAATTGGTAAATTTGGGGTACCAGAGGAGATGGACCAGATGAGGTTGACAAGAGAAGCCTGACCAGAGAAGTCTGACAGGAGAGCTATCAGAGGAGGTCCATCAGGTGAGGTCTGGTCAGACGAGTCTGGTAGATGAGACATCAGAGGAGGTCTATCAGAGGAGGTCTGGGACCAGATGGGGACCAGAGGTCATCTGGTGTAAGTGACCAGAGCCAGAGGAGGTTTTGTCATCTGATCCTGAAGTCCGTTATTCGCGAAATACACCAAATTGGAGCTAATTCGAAGGCGGTTCTAACTGAATCAACTATGGCGGTTATTGAAGTCGTTAGCCAGCTGGATAACTACTTTTGCATTGAGTTTGTTACAACTGAATCGAATCTAGGGTTCGTTTTCAATCTCTGTATCTATAAAAGGGGGTTCTTAGCTGAGAGAACAAAAATAACTTCATCTGTGGGCGCAAACACGTGAGATTGTGTGATTGTAACTTGTAACTTCCAATTCTTTTCTTAGTGGAAAACTCTATCCTCTCGGATCCCATGGACGTAGGAGCTTTATCTCCGAACCACGTAAACCGGTGTTCTTGTGTGATTTCAATTTCGTTCTTATTGCTTTCAGATTCCGATTCCCGGAAACAAGTTTTCTTGTGAATCCAAAAAACGATTATCAAGTGGCGCCGTCTGTGGGAAGCAATCATGGCTGCAACTAAGTTCGACATTGAGAAGTTCACAGGGAAGAACGATTTCAGCTTATGGAAGATCAAGATGAAGGCTCTCCTGGTACACAATGGGTTGTACGAAGCCTTGTTGCCACCGGCTCAGGTGGCTTCTGGAACAAATCCGGCGAAGGTGGAGGAGAACAAGAGGAAGTGTGTCTTGGGGACAAGCCATTGAGGGAAGTATCGAAGGAGGAAACCGCTCTTGGGATCTGGAATAAGCTGGAGCAGTTATACCAGACCAAGTCTGTTACGAACAAGTTATACATGAAACAGAAGCTTCAAGTCTTCAAAATGAGTGAAGATAAGAATCTTGGTGATCAGTTGGATGAGTTCAACAGATTGGTGGATGATCTGGAGAGTTTGGATGTTACAATCGATGATGAAGACAAGTCATTGATGTTGTTGAATGCTCTACCTAAGTCTCTGGAAAATTTCAAAGATGCCTTGTTATTTGGAAGACAGGATCAGGTGATGTTTGATGATGTTCAAACTGCCCTGAGAACCAAGTTTCTACAGATCCAAACTGATGGGAAGAAGTCTGCTGAAGGATTGAATGTTCAATCCAAGAAGAAGAAGGGGTTTCAGTCCAAGAAGAAGGATGGTGGAAAAGGGAATAAGGGTGGGAAGAAATCTGATTTTGTTGAGAAGAGAAAGTGTTTCACTTGCCATAAGGAAGGTCATCTGAGAAAGAATTGCCCTGAGAGAAAGAAGAAAGACAATCAAGGTGATCAAGATGGAGATGCAGCTGTTGTGGAGGTTGAAGGATATGATAGTGCAGAGGTCTTGATGGTTAGTCTGTTGGGAAAATAGGGGTGCCCGGAATCTATTCGGGATGAAATTTAAATACGAATTTAAATACAATTATTACTAGCATGAATTAATCCTAATTAATTCAAATAATAATTCCAACAACTAATTATCATCATGCATGTTAAATTAATTTCACATATTTAACTAGGCGGAATAAACAAGTAAATATGCAATAAACGTACCTCTTGTAGAATTGGCCTTTGGATATACGGGACAATTGTAATCTCGCTCTATCAACCCAAAGCCTTCTCAAGTATTTCCCTTTTCACCTCACTTGATCGCCGGTGGGAGACGCTTTCAAGTAATTTAATAAACTAAGGAAAATGAAAAATATCTATGCTTCTTGATTTTCCAACACTTGGAATTATGTACTTGGGGATGAAATAATCATCCCCTATTTATAACAAGGGGTGGCCGAAAATTTTGTGATTTATTGGGCTTGGAGAAAATCTTTTCTTAGACTCTAAGAAATCTTGAATATATCTCATATATTCTTTTCTCCACAATAAAATATCCCACAAAAATCTCACTCTCTTATTATGGTATAATTTTCGAAAAATTCAAGAGGAAATCCAAAGATTTGGATCTTCTTGAATATATGAGATATTCTTGTATTTCTAGAATACATATCTTCCATAATATCTTTCCAAGAAAATCAACAAAATCTTATTTCTTCTTGATTCTCTTATTTTCAAAAATCACTTGAAAAATCAGCATTAATATATTCTTTATTTTAATCACCTTATCATTATTGGGCTACTTAATGGGCTACTTGAGGGGCCTTAAGGAGAATTAAGATTGGACCTCCTAATGGACTTCTGAATTTCAATATTGAGCCCCAATATAATTCAGCCCATTAATATTAATTATTACCACTAATAAATTAATATTGCACTATCCATCTTAATCCATATTACGATAATATGGGCTCCCGGTTATTATTTCCCGCGTTTAAGATTATCAAGTCCATTAATTAATTAAGCTTCTGAATAGCTCTAAATTAATTAACATCTTTCACCTTGGAGTAAAGACAGCTCAACATTATTATTCGTACCGAAGAAACTAATTCTTCACTTGCAAGATTTGGTACAATAAAACTTCTGAGCCCACCAAGGGAATTAATCACACGAGCCGTACTCGCACGCGTTTCTCCGTATTAAATCTTAGCAACCGTCGTATGATTAATATTACTGCCCAAGACACAAAGTTCGAAGTCACAATGATTCTCACCCAACATGAATCAAAGCAGTAACCATTAAGCATACACGGTCCTATTTAAGTGACGGAGATTAAGAAATCAACAACCACTGAGGTCTAATTCTTCACCTTTCAGAACATAAGAATTTATCCTCGCTGTAGGACCTCTTCAACACATACTAAATGTGCTAGTGCAATCTCTTAGTCAAGACAGACCAATCTGAGCCTTACACATCGACCTTTCACGGTGGATTGTTCAATTCCACCTAGGTCGTGAAAATGTACGTTTAGTTACAAGTAAACTGTTAATGTTGTCTTCCGTGATCGGGTATCACCACATTAACTACAATGTAGCACATACTATATATTGAACGGTTTGCAATAGAAATTCAACATTCAATCATAACTAAAGCAAATGCGATAAAAGAATTATTCTCATAAAATGAGTGTTTGATACATGAGTTATACAAAGTAAAAGCATACTTTCACGTATAACTCCAACAATCTCCCACTTATACTTAAAGTCTGCTTTTAGTATACATCACGCATGTCTTAGTGTAGTAGCTCTACGTGACATCTTATGTCAACCTACACTAACCTAATAATTCCTCCCACTTATACTTAAAGCAGATTGAAAAAAGTCTTGACTCTCATTCCATCCACATGTCTCTCGAATGTATTCAGAGGCAGACCCTTTGTGAATGGATTTGCTAGGTTGTCCCCGACGCATATCTTTGCCACCTCTTTATCTCCTCTCTTAACGATTTCTCGTATAAGATGGTGTTTTCTTTCGATGTGTTTGCTGGCCTTGTGGGCTCTCGGTTCCCTTGAATTTGCAACTACTCCGGCATTGTCACAAAAGACAGTTATCTTGTCGGGCAAATTCGGAACAACGTCCAAGTCCACAAAGAAGTACTTGAGCCAAACCGCTTCTTTCGCTACTTCACAAGCAACTACTTATTCGGCTTCCATGGGCGAATCTGCGATGCATTTCTGCAAATCGCTTCTCCATGTCATGGCTCCTTCTCCCATGCAGAACACACTACCCGAGGTAGGTATTTTGGAGTCTATGTCTGATTGGAAATTTGAGTCCGTGTATCCCATGGGAATTAGATTGTCTGATTGTTAAATCAGCATTCCATACCAAGTTCTTTTCAGAAACTAAAGAACGCATTTAATTGCAATCTAATGTGCTTTCCCGAGGTTACTTTGATATCTTGCCATCATGCCCACGGCAAAGCAGATATCCGGTCTCGTACACAACATTGCATACATAAGACTTCCTACGTCCGAAACGTACGGAACGTCTTTCATGTCATCTATCTCCACTTGCGTCTTAGGGCATATTTCTTTAGATAGATGGATTCCGTGCCTAAAAGGTACAAAAACCTTTCTTTGAATCTTGCATGCTGAAATGCTTCAAAACAGTGGCTTTGTATGAAACTTGCGATAAACCCAACATCCTCCTCTTGCGATCTCGAGTGAACTTGATCCCAAGGATGTGACCGGCTTTCCCTAAGTCCTTCATATCAAACTGATTTGACAGCCATACCCTTACGTCTGACAATACCTTTACATTGTTTCCAATGAGCAGAATATCATCTACGTATAATACTAAGAATACCACCGCAGTTCTGTCACACCTTTTACACCCACAACTTTCGAACTTGTTTTGATCACAAACCCGTAAGACTTAATAACTTGATCAAAACACTGATTCCAAGTACGCGACGCTTGCTTAAGTCCATAAATGGATCTCTTAAGCTTGCATACGAGGTGCTCTTGGCCTTTTCCAACGAAACCTTTTGGCTGTTGCATATAGATCCCATCAAGACTTCCGTTAAGGAAAGCTGTCTTGACATCCATTTGCCAGATCTCGTAATCTAAGTGCGCAGCGATCGACAAGAGAATACGGATGGACTTAAGCATAGCTACAGGCCGCAGGCCACAAGCTTTGCTTTGAAGATCTCTAGCCTTCCGTCCGGTCCTCTTTTCCTCTTGTACATCCACTTGCATCCAATGGGCTCTACCCCACTAGGTGGATCAACCAACTCCCACACTTGACTATAATCCATCGAACCCACCTTGGTTTCCATTTCGGTTTGCCACGCCTCCGCGTCTTTGTCTTGGATTGCCTCGTCGTACGTTCATGGGTCTGAATTCATCGCCGGGAATCAAATCCGAAGATTCTCCAATTCCCATAAATCTCTCGGGTTGCCTTGCAATCCTCCCACTACGACGGGGTTCCGGTTGTGAAGGTGTGACGTGTGGTATATCATCTTGTATACTTGGTATAGGAGTTTGCCATCTTAACTCGTCTAAGGTAATCTCACTCTTGGGCTTTCTTTTGTTCATATAGTCTTCCTCCAAGAATTTAAAGTGTGAACTAATCACGGTCTTTTAATCCTTGAGACTATAGAACATACACCCTTTCGTTCCATGGGATATCCTATAAACAACCTTAATTCCGAACGTGGATCCAATTTACCAGCTTCCTTGTCTAGCACGTATGCCGGACAACCCCAAATCCGCAAGTGTCCTAGACTGTGCTTGCGCCCGGTCCACAATTCCATTGGGGTTTTAGGAACCGATTTGGATGGCACCAAGTTTAGAATGTAAGTCGTTGTTTCCAAGGCGTTACCCCAAAACAACTTGGGTAAATCCGAATAACTCATCATGGATCTGACTATTTCTAAAAGAGTCTGGCTCCTTCGTTCTGCCACACCGTTCTATTGGGGGGTTCCCGGTGCGGTCAATAGGGATACAATCCCTTCGTCTGATAGCTAGTTCAAGAATTCATCGCTAAGGTATTCGCCTCTACGATCAAATCGTAGAAACTTGATACTTCTTTCCCTATGCATCATAAGGTAGATGTATCCATATCTCGAGTAATCATTGAAAAAGACAATTTACTCATACCCCTTCTTGCTATGATCGTCATTGAACCACACATATCGGTATGAACGAGTTCTAACACTTCCGTAGTTCTATTCCCCTTGGCTCCAAATGCCCTCTTGGTCATTTTATCCTCTAAACAGGATTCACAAGTTGGAAAACGGTTCGACTTGGAATGATTCCAAGGATCCGTCTTTCACCAATCTCTCTATCCGCTTTAGATTAATATGACCTAGACTAAGATGCCATAGAAGTGTTTCGTTCATCTCCGAAGAACGCTTTCTTTTATTGCTCGAAATAATCGATGTGTTATTAGATTCAATTTTGTAAGTGGTGTGCCCAAAAATGGTATAAAGACCATCCATTGAAATTCCGGAATAGATAAACTCATCGTTTCAAGAAATAATAACATCCTTATTAAAAGAAACTGAGTATCTATTCAAACAGTTTAGAAACTGAAGGTTGAGTTCTTTCTAAACTAGGAACATAAGGAACGTCTCTCAAGACCATAACTCTATCTTCAAAAGATAGGCGCACTTCTCCCACTGCTTCAGCTGCCACTCTCGTAGCATTGCCCGATGTGATGGGGATCTCACTTCCGTTATGTCGTCGGGTTAGCTTAAACCCATGAAACAAATGTGATCAGTAGCTCTCGTATCCACTATCCACGAATAGATAGCATACGCCACTTCACAAGTTTCGACGACTAAGGTGTGTGAATTACCTAACTTTCCTAGCCTCTTAGGCTTGGAACAGGCAGACCTCCATTGTCCTCTCTCACCGCAACTAAAACACTTCCCCTTCGATGCTAGCCTCTGCATTTGCCTTTCGCAACAATTGGATTTGCTTGGATCCGGCCTTTGGTTATTTTCCTCTTTTTCCCTCCCTTGGGACCAAAAGAGGTAGACGGACCATTAGCCACCATAGCACTAGACTGGTGCTCCATTTTCACCTCCACCGAAACTAAAGCTTGCAAGAGCTCGGGCAAACAATTTGTCCGTTCATTCATCTGACAGTTCAGATGAAACTACTCAAAGCTTCTCGGTAGAGAATGGTATATGAAAACAATCAAAATCCGCACCAAGTCCTTCCAACTTGTTAAGGTATGCCATTATCTTGAGAACGTGCTCCCTTACGGGCGTTCCCTCCACCATTTCCAACTTGACCGAGTCATGTTTGGTGAACTGATTAGTCATGGGTTTGATGTGAAGACATCTCTTCAAGGTGTTCCATGATTTCAACAGCGGATACAATGTCTCCATGAACGCGCCTCAAATCCTCAGACAGAGATGTCAAGATGATGCACTTCATGTGTTCATTGTCACGCTTCTGTTGGTGAACGAATCTAATCGGGAGGATTAGTGGTTGTTTTAATCCGTTTTTACGTCACCAATCAATAACGTGTGATTGATTACCACCGTAAATGGTAAAACGAGTCTTGGGTTAATGAATTCGGGTAAAATGAAGATCGAAATTTAAATTATTTCGTATATGTGTAAGTTTGGGTGTATTTGTGTGTATTTTGAGTCTGAAATTCGAATTAATTCCATAAGTAAGTTGGAGAACAACTATTTATAGAGACTAACAAGCATGAGGTGTCCAAGACTCTTGGTCTCCCTAGCCTGCATGCTTGACATGTGTCCCTTTGATCTTATCTAAGCTGAATCTTAGTTACAAAGTCTTCTTTGGTCTTATCTCGGACTCATTGTTGTTCGTCTAGGTCGGCTTGATTGATCTTGTTGATTCTCCAACTGAAAGTTGTTCGCCTCTTGAGGTTGTACTTTGGAAGTTGCTCGTCTTATGGCTTTGTTCAGCTTGGCTTTGGGATCTTTGTCCTTTGTTCACTTGTACACACCTCCTTGGCTATTTGTTGTATCGTAGTTTGACCAAGTTGTTCGTCATGGATGACTTCACAGTTGGCTCATTCTTGGTCTCGGGCATTAATACCTGTTCGCCCATTAGTTGTTCATCGGGAGAGTTGTTCGTCACTTCATACACCTCCCAGATTGGTTAATGCACCCAAATCGTGATTTTCTTTATTTTAGACTTCAATAATTGTTCGCTCCAGACCTAGATGATGTTCGCCTATCAACAATTGCCCCTTATTCTGACTAGATGTTGCATCAGACGAGCAATTTTGTGGCGAGCAACTGTAGTTAGGATATCGTCTTGGCCAAGATTTGGACGAACAACATCTCTGTGACGAGCAATGTTGGAATAACCGTTTCGTCTTCCCATGATCTGGGGAGATCACGAAGATGACGCCAGCGCAATGATTGCGCGCCGCTTACGCGCGAGCAGCCCCAAGGTCACGCGCCCCTATAATTGTTTATAGGTCCTTCATCTTCTAGTTTAGCTCGGAATTTACCCCGCCTTCTTTCAGTTGGGCCCCGGATCTTTCGGAAAATTATGCCCTGGACCCCGTTTTTGTTTGGGGTATAAATAGTGGGGGGAAACAAAATTTTCCCACTTTTTCATCTCTTGCTACAGTTCTCCGGTGATTCTTTCTTCTCCGGCGATTCCAAGCTTCTCCGGCATCTGTTTTTCCAGTGTTTGGCTTCCAATCCTCGAAATAAGGTAGTTATCCTCTTATTTCTTTTCTCTTCTTTACTTTTTCTTTCGAAAACGCCATCGCCGCCGTGTGGGTTCGAGCGCCATCGTCTTCTCCGGGATAGCGCCGCCGTCTGCAAATCTTTCTACCGCCGCCTGGATTTTTCTTCCTCTTCTATGTCTTCGCACTCGAGCAATAAGACTGAGGAGACCTTAGACCCACTCTTTCCAGTCGCGGTCCCCGTCGATCAACCTCCCTTCGAGATTTCCTCGGCGTCGGATCTTCACGTGGATTCAGTTGTTCGCTCTGTGGAGGACACCGGTGTGGGCCCATCTGGGAGAGAACTGACAGTTGTGGCGAATAACAATCGGGACGAAAGTTCTTCGTCTTCTGCCGAATCTGAAGATCCAGACCTTAACGAACTCACTCGCGAGTTTTTGGAGGGTATCAATTTTCCATCCCCAAAGATGCGAGAAAGTGAGATCCCAGCTGGGGTTGCTCGTCTATTTGAATGGCGAGCATATGCTGAACGATATGCGAACAGCTTTCCCCGTCCCCAGAGACAAATAATGGATAAGGTGAAAACTGGATTCCAGGCGAGCAAGATAAAAAGTGTTGTTCGCGAAGATGAACTGGACTCCATCTGAAAGGAATATAAGATCACATTTGATATTCACATGTGGGCTCCTCAGAGGAGGGAAAGAGCTGATCGTCCACCTCCAGGATGCACGGCGATCAACATTCACACTTTAATCGCCGGGCTAAAGCTGTCTCTTCCACCCATTGTTGGTCGATTCTTGGAGGCGACCAACTTGGCCATCACCCAAATTACTCCAATTGGGTGGATGAACCTCTTAGGTTCCATGTGCCTGTTCGCCTTAGAGGGGTACGTTGATCGGATCACTGCGGAAGAGATCAACTACTTGATGACAATCACAAATTGCCCCAAAGGAGAAGAAGGCTATCACTATCTCAAGGCCAGGACTGGGCTGAAAATGGTAGAAGAGGTGCCGAACAAGGTTCGTGACTGGAAGCAGCACTTCTTCTGGATTGGGGGTGATTGGCGAGCATCTTCCGGTCCACACGGCGGCCCTGGACGAATAAATTCTCCAGCAGCCTATGGAAAATTGAAACGTAAGTTCAATTCTTGCTCGCCTTTGGGCTAAGTTGTTCTAATTTAACTTTTCTTGTTTGTTCGCAGGCCCTCGTCTACCCAAGTGGGATTCGGAAGAGGAGGAGTTGAGCTCCGAATTCCTGTTTACCTCGTGCTTGGTCGGCCTGCGCAACCGGGCAGATAGGACTATAGACTATCTCTGCCGAACAAGGTGTCAAAAAGCTGCTCGCCTCTTGACTTATCCTCACCACCTGGAGGCTCAAGCTGAGGTGCCCCCAGGTATGAAAATTTCTAACTCCCGGTTCAAACCTTGTTCGTCATTGTCTTGTTTAACTTGCTCGCCTAATTTCTTTTTCTCATCATTTCATTTTTTTTTTTTTTAGCCGAGCAAGTAACAGTTGCCGTTCCCCCAAGCTACGCTCTTCTTGAGCAAAGGGTCCTTGAAATGGGGCCACCAAGAGGGAAGAAAAGGAGAGGCGACCCTCCTCAAGCGGTGCTCGCCATGTCGAACAAGCCTGAGGGGGCTAAAGTTCCGAAACAGGCTGCCCCCCCAGTCCAAATCCGGTCCCCTCCCGTTTCCCCTCCTCATGGGGGGAAACGTTTAAAGAAAGCTGACGGGACTCCCTTGTCCCATGATGTCCCTGGCAAGGGGAAGGAAAAGGTGGGTTCGAGCCATGCTCGCCCAGAAGGGGACGTTGTTCGCCGTTCATCTGCCGAGCTCACCGAGAGGTCCGGCAAAGCGAGCAAAGATATAGGTTCCCCCAGAGGCCCCGAGGACATCACATACTTAGGCCGGGATGAGCGAAAATTTTCTGAGTAAGTTTCTACTTTCTTGCCGAACAAGTTTTTTATTTGCCAAATCTTTCAAGTGTTGACCTTCTTTTTGTTCGCAGATATCGGCCCAACGATTATCCTGGGCGAGCAGATCTGATTCACCAGTTTGCCTGCTCTAGGACGCCGACGAGCTTCCGTGATATTATGGACGATCATGTTCGCCGAGCAACTGAAATTGTTGCTCGTGCCTGGTCACGGCCGTTGAACAAAGCGGTCCTCGCCCAGGGCCCCATTGATAATTTCCACTTATCAATGGTCCAAGCTGCAAACTCCCTTGTCTCAGCTCAAAGGGGAATGGCTCAAGTAGCCGAGCTAGAGGAGACAGCTCGTCATCATGCCGCCTCCATTCGCCAGCTCACTGAGGAAAAAGATAAAATGGCGAACAACTTCAATGGCCAGATTGCTCGCCTAAAGGATCAATTGAAGTTGGCTGATGACTTGGAGAAGAAGCGCATTGAGGACTATCAGCTTGTCTCCGGCGAGCTTAAGGATACAAAGGCTGAGCTGCTCTCCTCTAAGACTGCGCTGGATGAAGAGAGGAAGATGAGAGAAGGAGCAGAAGAAGAAGTTGCTCGGCTAAAGAAGCAAATGTCTGAAATGCTCTCAAGGGAAGAGGCCGAGCAAGAATTCCAAGCTCGGAGTGGGCCCATCTCAAACTTGGGTTATATATGCGCCTATGCGGACAGCATTCGCACGGCGGATGCTTATGACTTCAAGGATATGGTGGAGGAGATGTGCAAGGATCTGAATGAATTTCTAGAGAGCTATCCTCCGCCGAACAATATCGAGATTCAGCTGGCGGATTTGGCAGTACTTGGGGTCAAACTTGATAAACTCGACCCTAGTATTTCCATCACTCATCCTCCACCAATTGTTGATGATGGCGAGCAAGGAGATGAGCCGGCTGCCGCGGACGAGCAAATTGCTAAAGAGGCGGAGGATAAGGCAGCTGAAGACCTTGCTCGAGATATGATTGTCGACCCTTCTGCCGAGCAACCTCAAGATCCTCCTCCCGCCGAACAGCAGTAGTTTTAGGACTTAGCTTTTTTCTGTTTTCTTTGTAATAGTTGTTCGCTCCTTTTTGTAGTACTTGTAATGGCTGCTTCCAGCTTGTACTATTTTTGAGGCTTAATGCCTTTGATTAATGGAACGTCTTTCTCATGTTCGCTCATTTTCTTATATATGTTAATTGCCTTTACATTTCTGTCAATGCCTTTACAATTATAACATATAATGTTGGGCTTTTGTTCGAATTGAACTTGCCTTCAGTGGAATCAGGGTTCAGCCTTAGGTTCTGTTCATTTTAAAAAACGAACAACCTTCAAGTGGCTTTGGTCCTTAGGTTCTGTTCATTTGTAAAACGAACAACCTTTGAATGGACTTGTACCTCGAGCTTTTGGACTTTTCCTTTTTTGACGAACAACTATTATATTTACATTGCAAAATAATTACAAGTGTTGTAAGACTGTCCATCACTATCATATACAATCTGACGAACAGCTTTAAACACAAACTAAAACTTGCTCGCTTATAAAACCAAAAGCACTAGCACCAGACTATACAATGTGCCGAGCAACTTTTGAATCTATACTTAAGAAAATTTAAAAAATTAGGCAAGTTTTTAGCCTTCTTAGCCTTCCTTCAGCTCATACGCATCCCTTGCCCCCCAAGACATTTGTTCGCCCAACTTTATTGATAGTACTTCTTTAGATGTACAGCATTCCAGGAGTATTGGGCCGGCTTGCCTTCCATGTCCTCAATATCGTATACGCCATTGATGTATTTTTCTGTTATACGATACGGGCCCTCCCAAGTTGGTCCCAATACACCTGGAGGTTGGGCGAGCAACTTTCTTAGAACCAAATCTCCAACTCTGAATTCCCTAACTTTTACATAGGAATTATAGTAACGTTCTGCTGGCTGCTTGTATGTGGCATTTTTTAGCTCGGCATTCAACCTTTTTTCTTCGAGCAAATCCAATTCAGCATTTATAGCAGAGTTGTTCGCCTGTTCATCAAAGTTGGTCGTCCTAAATGTAGTGGCCTTTAACTCAATTGGTATTACAGCCTCTGTCCCGAAGGCCATTGCAAAGGGTGTTTCTCCGGTGCTAGACCTGGGAGAAACTCTGTATGCCCATAAGACTTCCGGAAGTTCTGTAGACCAACTGCTTTTACTCTCCGCCAGTCGCACTTTTAATGTATGCTTTATGATTTTATTCACAGCTTCAACTTGTCCATTCGACTGGGGGTGATAAGGTGTGGAGTAATGTTTCTTGATCCCCCACTTCGTACAGAATTCTCTCAACTCTTGTCCATCAAATTGTGGACCATTGTCTGTCACAATTGCTTGTGGAACTCCAAAACGACAGACAATGTTCTTCCAAATAAAATTGATCATCTTCTGCTGTGTGATATTCACCATGGCCTCTGCTTCTGCCCATTTTGTGTAATAATCGACTGCCACGACGGCGAATCGAACATTTCCAACTCCAGCCGGGAAAGGACCAATGATGTCCATCCCCCATCTTGCAAAAGGCCATGGGCTGTATACTGACACAAGTTCTTGAGCCGGGGTATGGATGCCTGGGGCAAAAATCTGACATTGATGGCAAGTCTTGGCTTTTTTTATTGCGTCTTGACGTAAGGTCGGCCAATAATAGCCTTGTCTGATTGTCTTGTATGCCAAAGCTTGCCCCCCCAGTATGATTTCCACATACTCCAGCATGTATCTCTTCAAGTACTGCTTGCCCTTGCCCCCTAGGCAAACACTTGAGAAGTGGGATTGATATTCCCCTTTTGAAGAGTTGCTCGCCTACCAGAGTATATCTGGCGGCTCGCTTTGTTAGCTTGGCAGCTTCAAAAGGATTGTTTGGTTTTTCCCCACTTTTCAAGTATTTGACTATACTTGCTCTCCAGTCTTCTTCTTTACTGGTTTGATCATCGAGTTGATTGACATTAAAGCTTACTGTTGATGGATCTTTCATCTTTATAACTATAATATCTGCCAACTCTACGGGGCCTTCACTTGTTGCTAGTCGGGCAAGCGCGTCTGGTTGAGTGTTGCTCGTCCTTGGAATTTGTTGTATAAAAACTTGCTGCAACATGGACATCAGGTGAGCAACAATCCGTTGATATTCGATCATGTGATCATCTTTTGCTTCGTATTCACCTCGGACTTGGTTCACGATCAATTGTGAGTCGCCAAATATTTGCAAGCGTCTGACACCAACTGCAAGGGATAGGTGGAGACCAGCGATAAGAGCTTCATACTCAGCTTCGTTGTTGGTTGCCATGAAACCAAATCTGATCGCCGAGGTGAATACTTGTCTGTCTGGACTTATTAATACTACTCCTGCCCCCGAGGTTATGTTGGTTGATGATCCGTCCACATAGAGATGCCAAGGATGATCAAGTCCTCTCGTCGGATCTGGTGGGAAAGTTAGTTCGACTATAAAGTCGGCTAATGCTTGCCCTTTGATCGCTGTTCGAGGAGCATAGGTCACCCCGAATTGGCTAATCTCTAGTGACCATCTTAAGAGACGACCTGCAGTGTCGGGGCGATGGAGAATTTGTTTGAGCGGGAAAGTTGTTAGAACTTCGACTTGATGGTCAAAGAAGTATGGTCGTAACTTTCTCACGCTCATTACCAAAGCATACGCCAGTTTTTCGGTTGGAGCATATTTGATCTCTGCTTCGTGTAAAGCTTGTTAGGATAAAAATTTGTTAGTTTTGATGAGTTAAAACAAACCAGAAGATGTAATAGGACCATCTGGACCTGTTAGCCAGATGAGGTTTAGTTAGGACTTAGTCTAGGGGGAACTGCCAGACCAGAAGACCTCACCAGAAGAGTCACCAGAGGACTTCATCAGAGGACTTCTCCAGAAGAGATCAGACCAGGGGCAGATGACCTTCCCCAGACCAGACGAGTCCGGACCAGACGAGTCTGGTGGAACAAAAGATGCTCAGTTTGATCCCCTTATTCTACTGAGTATTCTGGTTGTTCACCAGATAAGGACCAGAAGACACCGAGGTTGCCTGGTGTCTGGTCCTGCCTTCTCTGGAGAGAATCAGAGTTAGGCAATTGGAAGCATTGACCGTTGGTGATTCAAATCAAGTCAAACAAGATTGGATTAAGAAGATATGAAGACAATCATTCAAGATCTCACCAACCCAATCAATCAATTAGGGAATTGATTGATTGAAGCTTCCATATATAGAGGATCTGATTGGATTAGCCTCCCAACGGCTATGTCCCTAATCCCCTCTATATATACTTGAGTGCAGATCAAGAAAAAGCTCTAGAATCATTCACGCGCATATAGCCATACTAAGCCTTTGATCACTACGCATATTGCACTCACACTTTGTTCTTAATTACTTATCTACTCGTAAGGAGTTAATACACTCAACCTGTTCATCTTGTTAAGAAAAGGTTGGAGTGAGTTTATCTTTAGATCGAAGTTAGATCTAAAGAGTTTGTAAGAAGGTGCTGGTACTTCAGAAATTCCAGTGAGTAAGTTTGTGAGTTGGTTGTTAGTGAGACCCCTTGGTGATAAGGGAGAGTGGACGTAGGATATTTATCCGAACCACTATATATCTTGTGTCTTTTATCGCTTTAATTTTTAAATATTGTTTTATTGATTTCTTATAAAAGATTTTGGAAAGACATTATTACATAAGCTTCCGCAATTAATCTATCGAGTGGGACCAACAAGTGGTATCAGAGCAGTGTGTCCACGACCACTGCTTTGAAAAGCTTTTGGTGGTCACCGGGCAGATCCATTGCTCTTTTGTGCTATTTATTCAAGCTCTTGTTATTTCCCTAAACGTCTTTTCAATATGTCTTCGAAATCTTCTTATAAGAGTCGCAAACTGCCAGAATTCTCGTTCGAGGATTATAGCCACTGGAGCTTCATGATGAGTAATCATCTCGGAGCTATTCACCACCGCATGTTAGATGTGGTTGAAAGTGGCCCCATCAAATTTTACTGGACTCCTATTGATAGTGGCAGGTCTGAGTCCAGAGAAGAAACTAGCGACGCTGCAGAGGATAGAGTTCCCAGACAACGAATCCTCAAAAAGAAAGACGAACTTGACAACGATGAGAGAAAGCTACATAATCTGGACCAGGTGGCGAGGACTGAGATTATCAACACTCTTACTAAAGAAGTTATTGAAAAGGTCAGGACGTGCACCACTGCAAAAGAGATGTGGGACAAGTTAGCCCTGCTCTGTGAAGGAACAGAGAAGATTAAAGATAACAAGCTCCAAGCTGTTCAACACTCTTTTGACACATTCAAGATGAAACCAGACGAGACCATTGACCAGCTGGACATGCGTCTCACGAATCTCTTGAACAAGGCTAGTGCCTTAGGTAAGACCTATTCTGAAAAAGAGATTAATAGTAAAATATTACGTTCACTAACAAGCAGGTGGAGAATTAAAGTCACTGTGATCAAGGACAACAAGGATCTCAACACTCTGGATCACCATCTTCTGTTGTCTGATCTCAAGGCTTACGAATATGATCTTCAAGAGGAGGATCAAACAGAAGAGGTTTCCTCTTCTAGCCAGAAAGGAGTTGCATTCTCTTCAACTCTCAAATCTGATGCCATGCCAAAGGAGTCCACTGCAGATGACTTGAGCCTCAAGGAGCAGGTAGCACTTCTAACTCATAAATTAGACAAAATGAGTTCAAAATATGGCAGGTACAAAAGGCATTGGAAGGAGTCTACCAGAAACAGGAAGAGTTCTTTCAAGCCTGCAGAGAAGGAGAAGACATCTGGAGACTCAAGGGAGACCAGATTCAGAACTCCAGAGAGGAGGAGAGATGACAATCCTGGCAGCTCTGGGAGATCAGATCATCAGAGGAGGGATGGTAGCTCTGGCAGACCTGACTACCAGAGGAGAGAAAGTAGCCCTGTCAGGTCAGACTACAACCAGAGGAGGAGAGAGCCAAGTCCTAGTCCCAGAGGAGACAATGCCTGCTACACATGCAACAAGACTGGTCACTACAGTTATGATTGTCCTCAGCTTACTCCTAGGGAAAGAGAAGAGAAAAGAATCAAGAGAGATAGGAGATATGCAGATAAGAGAGCACTGCTGGCAGAAGCAGAGGAGGAGGATACTAGTTCCAGTTCTTCTTCTTCTGACTTTGGATCAGATGATGATGTGTGTCTCATGGCAGACATCACTGAGGTAAATGAAACTACTCTTGTTTTATCTAATTCCAAATGTACTGAATCCTCTAATTCATCTGGTAACTCCAGAGAGTCTGATATGCAACAAATGCTATCAGATCTCCAAAATTGTGTCCAACTCTGTCAAAAACTTGAGAAAGAGAATGGTAGGCTCAGAGCAGAAGTTCAATCTCTCTCTCATTAGCACAAATCCACCAGAGAACTCATGAAAGATCATTCCAAAGAAGTCTCTGCACTTCAGGATAAGATCACAGAAAGAGATACTCTGGTAGATCAACTCATGAAAGAAAGGAATTCTCAAGAGGATGAGATCACTGAACTCAGAGCCAAATACCAAACTCTTATCAAGGGAAAACAAGTTGTCCACAACATAGAGGAGATACCTATGCCCAGAGAAGCTCCTAAGATACCATCTGTTGTATCTATCATATCAGAGTCTTCTCAGCGCATTTGTGATAAGAGTGGTTTAGGATATTCTGGAATTACCACTAAAACTCACAAGTACTTTTATAACAAAAACAAGTCTGTAAGGGCTGGTAAAGTGGTAGAAATCTGGAATGATAAAGACTTAACTGGTAATGGTTACAAGGTGGTTCACAATCCTGATTGGAAAAGGAATCACTCTGTTAATCACTTAACTAATGGTCCAGAAGAGTTGACTACTCTGGAAGAGAAGATGCTTGAGAATAAGTGTCAAAAAGGGGAACCATTAAAGATTAATGGTTCTGTGAACAATGAGTCCCAAGGAGTAGGAATTACTCAAATTGAAGGACCCCAGAGAAATCCTCAAAGGGAACCTAAACAGATTAGGGGACCTCAAAGGAAACACTCAAAAAGGGGGAATACCAATCAGAGTAATAACTACCAGAGAAGGAACAATGTTCAACAGAACCAGGTACCCCAAAGACAATTTTCTCAGAAAAATCAATTCCAGAATAGGTATACTCAAAGGAACTATAGTCACCAGAACAAGTCTAATTATCAGAACCAGAGGAGGTCTTCCAGACCCATCTATAGAAAACCAACTGATCTGGGAAGTTATGACACCAGAGATGGTTCTTCTAGGATGTACCCTTACAACCAGACCTTTAAGACCATGTCTTTGAGGCAGGCCATTCCAAAGGCCAGATTTGAGAAAAGGTACACCAGACCTGTTTATAGGAAAGGTGTCCTTATCAGACCAGTAGCTCAATATGTCATAGTAAGAGGACATGTACTGGTAGATAGATTTGGAAGGAAGATAAGATCTCCTCATCCATCAAGAGATGATCTTTATCTATGGATTCCTACAAAACCTGCAACTAACCAATCAGGACCCAGCACTAGTAGGGGACCTAATTAATCTCTCTGCAGGTAGATAAGAGTCCATTGGAGAATGGATTATCAAGCAACCATGTCTGGTACATTGATAGTGGATGTTCCAAGCACATGACATTCCAGAAGGATAATCTCCAAGATTTCAAGCCATTGAATGGACCAAGAGTGATGTTTGGTGACA
Organism: Ballota nigra; assembly: GCA_947034835.1. Lineage (NCBI taxonomy): Eukaryota > Viridiplantae > Streptophyta > Magnoliopsida > Lamiales > Lamiaceae > Ballota > Ballota nigra. The sequence continues at coordinate 99,914,242 of OX344724.1, read as the reverse complement.
ACAACTATGGAGTCACCAGAGGAGTTGGAAAGTTGACCTTCAATGGAGTATCTGTAGATGAAGTCTACTACGTAGAAGGACTCAAGCATAATCTGCTTTCAGTATCCCAATTCTGTGACAAGGGATACTCAGTGAAGTTTTCTAGTGATTCATGCACTGTTTTCTCTTTTGATTATAATGATATCTTGCTAATAGGCTTGAGGAAGGGTAACATTTATCTTGCAGATTTTAGCAGTTGCCCAAGGAATACTTGCCTGGTTGCTAAAGGATCTGCAGAGAAAAGCTGGATTTGGCACAAGAGATTGTGTCATCTTAACTTCAAAACATTGAACAAGATTGCCAGAAAGGGTCTCATTCGAGGTCTTCCAAATGAAGTGTTTAAGAAGGATCAGGTTTGTGGTTCATGCCAGAAGGGTAAACAACCCAAGACGTCCTTTAAGGATGTCCAGAGCACAACCACAACCAGAGTACTTCAACTACTTCACATGGACCTGTTTGGACCTGTTTCTCCTCTTAGTTTCAGTGGAAGGAAGTACACCTTAGTAATAGTAGATGACTTTTCAAGATACACTTGGGTAGTGTTCTTGTTTAAGAAAAATGAAACTATAACTAAGCTGCCAGAGTTCTTCAAGCAGATTCAGAATGAGCAGAACCAGAGCATAGTCAGGATCAGAAGTGACAAAGGAACAGAGTTTTTGAATTCACATATTGCAGATTATTGCAAGGATCATGGGATTTTTCATGAGACATCTGCTGCCAGAACACCTCAACAAAATGGAGTTGCAGAAAGGAGGAATAGAACTCTCAAAGAAGCTGCAAGAACGCTTCTGGCAGAGTACAACACTCCACAGAGATTCTGGGCAGAGGCCATCAATACAGCTTGTTACACTCAGAACAGGTGCCTGATTGCCCAGAGACACAATAAGACCCCATATGAGGTATGGAAAGGTAAAACCCCATTTGTTTCATATTTTCATGTTTTTGGATGTACGTGTTTCATCCATGACAATGGGAAATCTAAATTAAGAACCTTTGATGCTAAAGTGGCTGATGGATTATTTTTGGGATATTCCAGCACCAGTAAAGCTTTTAGAGTTTTTAATAAGAATTCACTTTGTGTGGAAGAAACACCTCATGTTGTTTTTGATGAATCTACTTTTGAGTGCAAGGTGGATTCTACGTCTCCTGATGAGACCCAGAATCAGGCTAAACCCAGAGTTATCAAGGTCAATCCACCTATTCTTGACTCAGATTCAGATTCAGATGAGGACCCATCTCCTGGTTCTCTGAAGCAGCAGTCTTCACAAGGAGCAGAACCAGAAGAGGTTGGAACTCCTGAAGGGGGAAGCTCTTCTGCAGGTGGTGATAATCACCAAGGTACTGCAGAAGATGATCACCCAGGCAAGACCACGGGAAGGAGGACCCTGGTTGATCACCCCAATGACCTGATCTTAGGAGATCCAACTAAGGGTGTCCAGACTAGGAGAACTATTAACTTAGCTGCCTTATTTAGTTGCTATGTGTCCTTGATTGAGCCCAAGAACATCAAGGAGGCACTGAAAGATTCAAATTGGATTGTGGCTATGCAGGAGGAATTGAATCAATTCACCAGACAGGATGTTTGGGAGCTGGTAGACAGACCAAGACATCAAAAGGTGATAGGCACTAAGTGGGTTTTCAAAAATAAGAAAGATGAGAATGATGTAATTACTAGGAACAAGGCAAGGCTAGTGGCCCAGGGTTATTCTCAGTCTGAAGGAATAGACTATGATGAGACTTTTGCTCCTGTTGCCAGACTAGAAGCCATCAGATTGTTCTTAGCATATGCTGCTCACATGAAGTTCAAAGTATACCAAATGGATGTGAAATCTGCCTTTCTTAATGGGATTCTCATTGAGGAAGTGTATGTTGAACAACCTCCTGGTTTTGAACAAGGTGACAAGGTGTTTAAGCTTAAGAAAGCTCTTTATGGGCTGAAGCAGGCACCCAGAGCATGGTATGACACTCTATCTCAATTTCTTCTGGACAATGGTTTTACTAAAGGTAAAATTGATAGGACCTTGTTTAGGAAAGAAGAAGGAAAGGACATCCTTCTGGTCCAAATATATGTTGATGACATCATATTTGGATCCCCTAACAAGAAGCTGTGTGAGAAGTTTGGTGAACTCATGCAGGGACAGTTTGAGATGTCCATGATGGGAGAATTAAATTACTTTTTGGGTTTGCAGGTTAAGCAATCAGAGAAGGGAATTTTTATTAATCAAGCTAAGTATACCAGAAACATGTTAGAGAAATTTGGAATAGGATCTAGCAGAGCAGCCAAGATCCCTATGATGACAAATTTCAACATGGATCCAGATGAGTCTGGAGAGTGTGTGGACCAGACTCAGTACAGAGCACTTATTGGTTCTCTTTTGTATCTGACTGCAAGCAGACCAGATATTACTTTTGCTGTAGGAGTTTGTGCCAGATTTCAGGCCAACCCCAAGAAGAGTCACTTGGAAGCAGCTAAGAAAATATTGAAATACCTTAAGGGAACTGTGAATTTAGGATTATGGTATCCTGCAGATGACAACTTAGAATTAAGTGGTTATTCAGATTCAGACTATGGTGGGTGCAGAATAGATAGGAAATCTACAAGTGGTACATGCCAATTTTTAGGGAACAAATTGGTATCCTGGTTTTCCAAGAAGCAGACTTCAGTTGCTACTTCAACAACAGAAGCAGAGTACATGGCTGCAGGGAGTTGTTGTTCTCAACTTCTTTGGATTAGTCAACAGCTTAGGGATTACCAGATTAGAGCTAAAGATATTCCTATTTTCTGTGACAGTAATAGTGCCATTGCAATCACCCAGAATCCAGTTCTTCATACCAGATGCAAACATGTTGATATAAGGCATCATTTTATCAGAGATCATGTTGAGAAAGGGGACATAAGGATGGAAAAGATTGCAACAGAGAGGCAGAGAGCAGATATTTTAACCAAGCCTTTGGCTGAGACCAGATTCAGAGAGTTACCTTTTGAGTTAGGATTGTTGGATCCAGAGACAGATTTGATTTAGGGGGAACATCAGAGTAGTATCCTTTATAAATTTTCTTCATAAATTTTCCTTATGCTAACATACCTGCAGATTAGATATATCAGAGAGGGTATACTTCCAGATGAGGTATACACCAGGTGACACTTATCCCAGATGAAGTGTTGAGTCAGAGACATGTGCAAAGTCTTTACTGACCAGGACCAGATAAGTCTCATCAGAGGAGAAGTTTCACCAGACTAGTTGTGGTATCATCTGGTTACAATATCAGGTGACAGGTATGTCTTTTCTACTCTGGCCTCTGATCATTGGGATACACTTTTCAAATTAATAAGTACACTCAAAACCTTTCACCTTCGGAGTGTATTTAAGACTAGGGTATAGGGCCTAGGCAATCATTTCGCTTTTTCTCTTGACTGCCACAAAACCCCTTTATACCCAGTCCCAATGACTATGCCAACGCACCAGATTAAATCTGTATTTCGCCTTTCTTCATGGCCATCGGATTTAATTACTGTGCAAAATGTCAATCAATTCTAAAATTGATTTTGTTTCCTAAATAGAATTTGAAACAACACGCGTTCACTCTTCATTTAATTTTCAAGCCACGCGTATTACTCTATTTAAATCACTTTTGTTTTCAATCTGTCCTTTCACGTTTCCATACTTTTCAAACCCTAACCTCTCTCTGCGAAGCATTTTTTCTCTCTCTCTCTCTCTCTCACAGTTATGGCGCCCAAATGCAATTTTGATCCAGACTATGTCTGCAAGAAACTCAAGTCAGAGATGGTGGTGGACTTCTATTCCACTAAGAATCCGGCCGCTTTGGAGATTTTGGAACTTCTCCGACGTTCTGGGCTGGAGGAGTTGATCTCAAAGGTTCCCAAGGATCTGCGTACCTTGGATGGATATGCTGCACAGTTTCTTATCCGGATGAAGATCCATGAAGACTATGTTTCTTCCAAGATTGATGATGGAGGTTGCTCCAGAGCCTGTTTTGCCTGCTGGTGTTGACCCAGCAGAGGTAAACCCTTCCTTTCCCTCTTCCTCCCCCATAAATCTTGTTTCCCCTTCTACCTCTCCCCCAGACAACATTCCCCAAACCCCATCTGCCTCTGGTAACCCCATTCTACCACCAGAGCAGACTATTCCAGATACACCCGTCTATACTCCCTCTACCATTCCTACACAAACACCTTCTCCCCCAAATTTCCAAACACATATCCCCACTAACCCCTCTCCCCCACCTTCTGTATCAGAGGTACCCTCAACCTCCTCTGGTGCAGAAGTCCCCCCTTCAAACACTTCCACCTTCCAAATCCCCCATACATACTCTGTACCAGATATCCCTTCCTCTTCTGGTGCAGAGCAACCAATCCCTACCACCTCTACTTCACAAATTCCAAACCCTCCCCAAACCCATTCAGACCAGGACCCAACCATTTCTATGGCTCTGGGATTCGCTGGCCCTCCCCCCTCCCCAACCTGTTTGACCAGCGATGATAGTGAAGATGAGGAAGCTTCCCATGAGCCTGTTGACTTAGCCCCTTCCTCCTCTGCCTCTGGGCCCAAACCCTTCACTTTCTCATCTGCAGAAATGGGTCCCATTAGGCAGAGTATGAGTGTAAGTGCTCAGCTCTGGCTAAGAGAGCATTTTCCAGTTCTCCTGGAGCACTTACCACTTCTGGCAGAGCTTACTGATGCCAAGGTCTGGAGCAAGGCCAGACTTGAAGATGTGGAGGACCTGGTGCTATTGCTTGAGGAAATGGGTGCCTCCAACTTCACTGCTTGGGAAATTGAGCTGAAGCAGAAGATGAACATTCAGAATCCAGCAGAGCTGGAGACTCCTGGTGCAGCCAAAGTCTTGATTCGCACCTTGCTCATCCAAAGAGGAGTCATGCTCACTCCAGAGGGCCCCACTTACAAGTTTGGTCCTCACTTTGTCTTCCCTCTAGAGCTTTATTCAGACGAGGAGGACTTTGAGATGTCTCCTGCTGTGCTCCAGAAGATGAAGGTTTTCTTCAACGAGCAGATCATGCAGATAGGGCGCTTTTCCAAAGCAATCCAACATATGGCCCCTGCTATGATTGAGCATCAGATTAAGCAAGAGAGGAGAATCTTCATGAAGCAGCTCAAGTCCTCTCTGGCAGAGGTTAAAGCTTCGTTCAAGGCTAATGGCTTGTTTGTCAAGCTAGATGTTATGCACACCCAGAAGCAGCTCCAAGAGCATGTGATGGAGCAGTTGAGGCCAGTTTCTGTACTCAAAGTGGAAATGGCCAGCCAGATGATTCAGACTGCTAGACTGAAGGACTCCCTCCAGGAGATGTTGGAGAAGCAAGAGAGACTTGTTGCAGAGTCTAAGGCTTACCTGGAGGAGGCCAAGCAGCTTCGTGATCTTCACTCTTCCTCCAACACTGCCTTGCCTGATCTCATAAGGCAGGTAGTGGAGCCCCTCCTTGATGAAGTTAAAAAGGGGGAAGAGAAGGCCAGAACTGATCTGGCGAAGACCACAAATGAGACTCTGTTTAGCCATGGAGCTCGTTTGGACTTGTTGGAGAACACTCTGGCCCAGGCTGAGTTGCAGAAGAAGAAGAAAGAAGAGTTGAAATCTCTATCTATGGCTAAACAACTTGCTGCTGAAGAAGAGTCATCTGAAGCTGAGCAGGATCCTTCTACCATTCCTGGTCCTGCCAAGAGAAAGATTAGAAAAGTTAAGAAGAGTTTCCTTGAATCTGTTGTCGAAGAAGCAGAGAAGAGATACAAGGAAGAGACTCCAGAGGAGAGGCAAGCCAGAATCAGGAAGAACATAGATGAAGAGCAGAGGCTCAGATATGTTAGGAGACAGAACAAGAAGGCCAGAGAAGCTGGTATTCCTTCTGGTGCAGGTGGCTCAGGACAGAAGAGGAAAGCTCCTGTGGAGGTTATGAACATCTTGCCACTAAGGACAGAAGGGTCTTTTGACTCTACTGTGCCTTATCCTCTGATTGAGAGATGGAGAGAAGCCAAGACCCTCTGGTTCATTCAGCATTATATCCAGAGGCCAGCACCAGAAGATGATGAGCTGATCAACAGAACCTTCCACTCTTGGATGCAAGCCTATGATGCAGACTTGTACAAGCAGCTGATGGATTCAACCATTGAGTTCAACCTGGAGGTGACTGCTCCTGAATTTACTTATCTTAACACTCCCATGATTGGGAACCAGGTGGATTGGGCAGAACTGAAGAAGCTTTACAAGACCAAGGTGTTGGTGAATTTCACCCCAACATCTTCTGCAGAGTTGAAGGCCGTCCAGGATAGGTTCCTTGACTGGTTTCTTGTCCCTAAAGAGAACAGAAGATATGCCTAGAATAGGACAATGAACTTCAATGTAATCTGTAATTATTTTGTCCTCTGATTATTAATGAAAAATACATATCTTCTCTGTTCTAAAGACAACTCCTTGTTGTCTTATTATTTGCCTGATGAGATCTATTCTAAGGTCTCATTCCTTTATTGTTTTCTTGCTTAAGTTTACTTTTGATCAGTTCTGGTAGTGTTTTAACTCCATCAAAAAGGGGGAAATTGTTAGGATAAAAATTTGTTAGTTTTGATGAGTTAAAACAAACCAGAAGATGTAATAGGACCATCTGGACCTGTTAGCCAGATGAGGTTTAGTTAGGACTTAGTCTAGGGGGAACTGCCAGACCAGAAGACCTCACCAGAAGAGTCACCAGAGGACTTCATCAGAGGACTTCTCCAGAAGAGATCAGACCAGGGGCAGATGACCTTCCCCAGACCAGACGAGTCCGGACCAGACGAGTCTGGTGGAACAAAAGATGCTCAGTTTGATCCCCTTATTCTACTGAGTATTCTGGTTGTTCACCAGATAAGGACCAGAAGACACCGAGGTTGCCTGGTGTCTGGTCCTGCCTTCTCTGGAGAGAATCAGAGTTAGGCAATTGGAAGCATTGACCGTTGGTGATTCAAATCAAGTCAAACAAGATTGGATTAAGAAGATATGAAGACAATCATTCAAGATCTCACCAACCCAATCAATCAATTAGGGAATTGATTGATTGAAGCTTCCATATATAGAGGATCTGATTGGATTAGCCTCCCAACGGCTATGTCCCTAATCCCCTCTATATATACTTGAGTGCAGATCAAGAAAAAGCTCTAGAATCATTCACGCGCATATAGCCATACTAAGCCTTTGATCACTACGCATATTGCACTCACACTTTGTTCTTAATTACTTATCTACTCGTAAGGAGTTAATACACTCAACCTGTTCATCTTGTTAAGAAAAGGTTGGAGTGAGTTTATCTTTAGATCGAAGTTAGATCTAAAGAGTTTGTAAGAAGGTGCTGGTACTTCAGAAATTCCAGTGAGTAAGTTTGTGAGTTGGTTGTTAGTGAGACCCCTTGGTGATAAGGGAGAGTGGACGTAGGATATTTATCCGAACCACTATATATCTTGTGTCTTTTATCGCTTTAATTTTTAAATATTGTTTTATTGATTTCTTATAAAAGATTTTGGAAAGACATTATTACATAAGCTTCCGCAATTAATCTATCGAGTGGGACCAACAAAGCTTGGCTGACGTAATAGATTGGTTGATGGAATTTGCCGTCCTCCCGCACCAAAACAGAACTGATGGCAACTTCTGATGCGGCTAAGTATAGAAAGAGCTTTTCTCCTGGGATTGGTTTTGATAGGATTTTGACATCTCCCAGGTAGTCTTTAAGTTGATCGAAGGCCGCTTGACAGTTATTAGTCCATGCAAACTTTCCTTTTTTGACGGCCTCGAAGAATGGACGGCACTTGTCCCCTGACCTGGATATGAACCGGTTTAATGCTGCTAGGCACCCGGTGAGTCTTTGCACTTCTTTCACCGAACGTGGTGGTTGCATATCCAGGATGGCTTTAACTTTTGATGGGTTGGCCTCAATTCCCCGCTGGCTAACAAGATGACCCAAGAATTTCCCTGAGTGGACTCCAAAGCTGCTTTTCTTTGGATTCAACTTCATGTTATAGTGTCGAAGAATTTCGAACACTTGAGTCAGATGTTGAAGATGGTCTTCCTTCCTGGGACTTTTGACCACGATATCGTCCACGTAGACTTCAACCGTGTCTCCAATTTGTTGATCAAACATCTTGTTCACCAGTCTTTGATATGTTGCTCCGGCATTTATGAGGCCAAATGGCATTCTCTTCCAACACAGCAAGTTTTTGTTTGTATAAAACGCCGTGTTCTCTTGATCATCTGGATGCATAGGAATTTGATGATACCCGGCGAAAGCATCCATAAATGTCAACATTTCGTGACCTGCAGTGCTGTCCACCAATTGATCGATATGTGGGAGAGGAAAATTGTCCTTCGGGCATGCTGCATTCAGATCCGTAAAATCTATGCATAGCCTCCAGGTCCCGTTTGGTTTCCTCACGAGTACTGGGTTTGCTACCCATTGTGGACAGAGTGCTTGTCGAATGAGATCGTTGTCTAGCAACTTTTTAACTTCTTCATTTAAAGCTTGGTATTTGTCTGGGCCGTACTTCCTCCGCTTTTGATGGACGGGCTTTCTGGCTTGGTTTATATTCAGCTTGTGGCAAGCATGTTTTGGATCTATCCCCACCATATCTGCATGAGACCAAGCAAAGACATCTAGATTCTTGGTGAGGAACTCTTTCATTCGGGATCTGTAAGGCTCTGGGAGCTCAGATCCTATGAATAATTCAAGATCTTCGCTGTTGGGATTAACTTTGAACACCTCCAGCTCTTCGACTGGAGTCGCTCGTCGTTTTTGTCCCTTCCAACGGGGATCAAGTATGTGTTCCTCAGGGTTGGAATCATTTTCGATGTTCATGGGCTCTGCCCCCAGGCGGGGTTCAAGATCATCATTTGGCTCCGTCCCATTGTTGTTCGTTTGTACTTGGCCCTCCAAGTCCTCCACTGAAGGTTGTTCGTCATCACCCCTTTATTGTTCGTCAGATGGAGGTTCCTCGCGGGTGGTAACGAGTTGTTCGTCCAACACTTGCTCATCCAAGTGTTGTTCGTCCGCATCCATGTGGTCGTCTATGTCCATCATATTGTTTAGTATTGATGGTTCGTCGATGGGATAACTTGTTGCTTCCATCATGGATATTTGTACAAATTTTGCTCGTAGCTGTTGAACGCATTCTCGTGCTCTCCGTTGGTCTCCTTTAATTGTACCTGCTCCACTAGCTGTTGGAAATTTCAAACAATAGTGGTAAGTGGAACACGCAGCTTTAAATTCATTAAGAAAAGGTCGGCCAAGAAACCCGTTATAGGTCGACTCCTGGTCTACAACCAAGAAATCTACCATTCTTGTTATATTTCTTTCGGGTTCATCGGCCGTTACAAGTTGTACAGCTAATGTTACAATTCCCAACGGTGTTGTCACAGCATTCCCGAAGCCTACGATTCTATGTGTTGTATTCCGAACATAACCCGAATAATCTCCCAGATTATCGAGGGTCTTCTTGAATAAGATGTTTGTGTAGGCTCCGGTGTCCACCAACAGTCTATGGACTCTGGTCCCCATAATCTTTGCACAGATTACGAGCGAATCATTGTGCGGGGTTAAGACGTCTTCAAGGTCTTTTTCGGTGAAAGTTAATTCTGCCGTTTGCATGATAGACGGCTTAACTCCCATCTCTTGTACTTGGCCAATCGCTCGTAGCTCCGCTTTCCTCTTCCGGTTAGATTCAGGTGGTTGTCCATCAAAACACCCTCCCGCGGGACCTGCAGGTTCCATCATGAACAGATCTTCTAAAGGTTGAGCTGGCATATTGGGAACTGGTCGCCCGGGTCTGTTGTTTCTCTGGGATTGACCATCCTCTTCGTCTTCTGAGTTGTTCTCCCGGGCTCTTTTCCCAGGTTGCCTTTTAACGAAATCGGAGAGCTTTCCCTCCTCATAAAATCGCCAGAGTTGCTTAAGCAAATCTCTACACTCACTCGTAAAATGCCCCACACTTTGATGGTAGGCACAATACTTGTTCGGGTTGAGTTTGCCAGTATCCTGACGGATTTTACGTGGTGGGGAAAGCAACTCTCTCTCCTTTACACTCTCATACACAGTATCAACTGATACTGTCAATACTTGGTTCAATTTTTCTTTCAAATCCGATCCTTCAGTGAATGCTTTCATGTTTTTCGGGACCCTGTAGCTTGTCCCAACGGGCTTTTTGTTATTCTCCTTAGGATCAGCTTTGTTCTCCCCTAAATTTGTTTGTAGGGCCTCGTGCATGGAAACGAAAATGCCAGCTTGGTTTCTGAACTCGGCATAAGTCTTTGGGCACTTCAGACGTACCTCCTTCCATAACTTCGACCCTTTTTTCAACCCGGCCATCACAGCGACGATCTTTGTATCTTCGCTCACCGGTTCTCCTTCTAGTAAAACTTTATCGAATCTTTCCATAAACGCCCGGTCAGTTTCATCATCATTTTGCCTCAAATCTGATAGCCGGTGTTTTTGGGAAAGATACGACCCCGCCGTTGAAAAGTGAGAAAGAAATTCTCGACTTAATTGGACGAACGAGTGGATTGATGCCGGCGGCATTGATGAAAACCACTTGTGAACCCGATCGCCCAATGTTAACGGAAAATTCCGGCACTGGGTGGCGTCACTGGCCCCCACGGAGACCATGTAGTCCGTATACTTCGTTAAGTGGACCCGGGGGTCGGTGATGCCCTCATATTGAATGCTAGCCGGAAATTGAATTTTTTTCTGGATTGGGGCCTTCAAAATATGAGCTGCCAAAGGTGAGGATGGCATGCTGGTCGTTCCCATCCCCCTATGTTGGTCTAGTTGCCCCTGCATGTTCTCCACAGCCCTCCTTAGGCTTGATAATTCATCAAGAGGTGCCCCCTGACTTGGAGGCTGTTCGGCGAGCAAAGGCATTAACCTTTCTGCTCGTCGCAGTCCCTCGCTTGGAGTGGGCACTTCCTGGGCTTGCCTCCTAATGTTGTTCGCCGCATTCGGCCCTAGGCGCCTGAAGGCTGACTGGGAGAGTCTTTCATGGACTGATGGGCGAGGCTGTTCAAAAGTTGCTCGCCCGTCTTCTGCTCCCCGGCGAGCAGCTTCTCGTTGGGGTTGGCTAAGCCTGTCTTGGGCACTGGAACGTGTTGTCCCATGGCTAGACATAGTTGTTCGTCCGCGACCAGACTCAGCCTGTACTTCTTGTTGGTCGACCACCTTGGCCTTTCCCTTGTTCCGTCTGACTTGGGCACTATCAACCTCTCGCTGTTCGCCCCTAGTGGTCCTGGGTCTAACAACTTCCAGGGACTTGTCCCTTGGCCTTGCTTGTGTTGGCCTAACCTGCTCTTGTTGCCTCTGAAGGGCCTGGAGAGCAGCAATGGTTTTGGCCAACTCGTTGGGGTTGTTCGCCAAAGCCTCCATCTCAGGGGGGAGGTTATGTGTTATGGCCATATGCTGTGACCTGTTCGCATGTCTCGGGTCACGGTCCTGGTGGTCGGCCGATGTGGCTCGGGTCTGAGATGCTTTTTTCAACAAACGTGATCCTTGGGTCTCTTTAGATTGAGGCATTTCAATTTAAATTACTTCTTAATTTATAAATTGAAGAACACCAAGAACACCAAGAACACTTTTGTTTGTATCTTCAAATATTTCTTGAGATTTCCTTTGAATCTTCAAGTTTTCAACTTGAAGTTCTTGAGTAATCACACTAAACCGAAGGTTCGACACCCTCCTTCTAGCGCCAAATTGTTGGTGAACGAATCTAATCGGGAGGATTAGTGGCTGTTTTAATCCGTTTTTACGTCACCAATCAATAACGTGTGATTGATTACCACCGTAAATGGTAAAACGAGTCTTGGGTTAATGAATTCGGGTAAAATGAAGATCGAAATTTAAATTATTTCGTATATGTGTAAGTTTGGGTGTATTTGTGTGTATTTTGAGTCTGAAATTCGAATTAATTCCATAAGTAAGCTGGAGAACAACTATTTATAGAGACTAGCAAGCATGAGGTGTCCAAGACTCTTGGTCTCCCTAGCCTGCATGCTTGACATGTGTCCCTTTGATCTTATCTAAGCTGAATCTTAGTTACAAAGTCTTCTTTGGTCTTATCTCGGACTCATTGTTGTTCGCCTAGGTCGGCTTGATTGATCTTGTTGATTCTCCAACTGAAAGTTGTTCGCCTCTTGAGGTTGTACTTTGGAAGTTGCTCGCCTTATGGCTTTGTTCAGCTTGGCTTTGGGATCTTTGTCCTTTGTTCACTTGTACACACCTCCTTGGCTATTTGTTGTATCGTAGTTTGACCAAGTTGTTCGTCATGGATGACTTCACAGTTGGCTCATTCTTGGTCTCGGGCCTTAATACCTGTTCGCCCATTAGTTGTTCGTCGGGAGAGTTGTTCGTCACTTCATACACCTCCCAGATTGGTTAATGCACCCAAATCGTGATTTTCTTTGTTTTAGACTTCAATAATTGTTCGCTCCAGACCTAGATGATGTTCGCCTATCAACAGCTTCCAATCATAAACTATATCTTCACATTGCTTGACTTATCATTAGGCTTGCCGGGTATATTAACGTAAATAACCCAATTGTGTTTTCGTGCAGTAAGGACAAATTTAAAAAATTTCCAATCGATATAAATCATTCCAAAAGGTTTATTAACTTTAAGTATATTAAACAGTGGATTAAAAGGTTGCGACATGATGAAATGAGAATAAAACATACATTCATATCAATATCTAGAAAAATATGAAATTATCACATAGTTCGATCACATCAATTATATTGAAACCTTAAAACAATATAATCATGCATCAGCCAGCATCTCGAAACAATTTAAATGCGCCACGAGGGGTGGTCTATACATTTAAACAAATTCAAGCGGATTACAAACTTAAAAGTTACAAATCCTTAATTCAAAATTAATAGAAATTCAACATTCAATCATAACTAAAGCAAATGCGATAAAAGAATTATTCTCATAAAACGAGTGTTTGATACACGAGTTATACAAAGTAAAAGCATACTTTCACGTATAACTCCAACATAGTCATGAGAGACTAAGTCAAGAGTGGGTCCTGGACTCAGGGTGTACTTTTCATATGTGTCCACATGAAGACTGGTTTCTGGATCTTGAGAAGATTGATGGAGGTCTTGTTCTTTTGGGTAATGATGAGAGCTGTAGAGTGCAAGGATCTGGTTCTATCAAGATCAAGATGTTTGATGGGGTTGATAGGATCTTATCTGATGTCAGGTTTGTTACTGAGTTGAAGAGAAATCTTGTTTCTCTTGGTACATTGAATTCTAAGGGCTTTGAATTCAAGACAGAAAAAGGAGTTCTGTCAATAACCAAGTCTGGAAGAATTGTTATGAGGGGTATGATCAAGAATGGTTTGTATACTTTGATTGGAAGAACTGTAACAGGATCAGCTGATGTTACCATGGGGTCTTCTGAGGTCAATTTGTGGCACAAGAGATTGGCACATGTTGGTGAGAAGGGTCTGGTGGAGTTATCCAAGAAGGGAGCAATCCCTGGGAAGAGGATATGTAAGCTGGAATTCTGTGAGAGGTGTGTTCTTGGGAAATCAAAGAAGCAAGCATACCAGAAAGGGAAGCATACCACCAAGGAGGTTATGGATTACATAGATTATGATGTATGGGTACCAGCAAGGGTATCCGCTCATGGTGGAGGCAGGTATTTCCTTACCCTTATTGATGATTATTCCAGAAAGGTTTGGGTTTACATTCTTAAACAGAAGAGTGATGTCTTCTCTAAGTTCAAAGAATGGTTAGTTGAACTTGAGAATAAGAGAGGCAGGACTATCAAACACATAAGGACTGATAATGGGCTTGAATTCCTATCAGAGGAGTTTCAACAACTTTGTAAGGAGAAGGGTATTACTAGGCATAAAACTGTTCCTTCAAACCCCCAGCAGAATGGTCTAGCAGAGAGAATGAATAGAACTATTCTGGAAAGGGTTAGGTGTATGTTATCTGATGCTCATTTACCTGAGAGTTTTTTGGGGGAAAGCTGTTAACACAGTTGTTTATCTCATTAATAAAGTGTCATCATCTGCTATTGAGTTTAAAACCCCAGATGAGGTCTGGTATGGAAAGATATCAGATTACTCAAAGTTGAAAGTTTTTGGGTGCCTAGCTTATGTTCATGTGAGGCAAGACAAACTTGAACCTAGAGCTTTAAAGTGTGTCTTCATTGGGTATCCAAAAGGTGTTAAGGGGTATAAGTTATGGTGTCTGGAGCCTGGAAACCAGAAGTGTATTACCAGCAGAGATGTTGTGTTTAATGAATTACAGATGGGATACAAGTCTGGTGGAGGTGATGGAGAGCCATCAGCTGAAGAGATGGATGGTGTTATTTCTGAGCCAATTACTCAAGTTGAGGTGGAGCCTGATCATGACAATCATGAGAGAGCATCTGGTTCTGAACCAGAGCAGGAAACATGAGAGAATGGGTCATCAGATGAGGATAGTGCACCTGCAGAAGAGGAGGAAGAAGTGCCAGAAGCAGACTTGAGAAATTATAGTCTGACAAGAGACGGATCCAGAAGACAAATACATCCCCCAGCAAGGTTTGGCCGTGTGGATCTGGTCTCCTATGCACTTGTTACAGCAGAAGCCATAGAGTACCAAGAACCTAAAAGCTACAAGGAAGCCCTTGAGTGTGATGATAGGGAGTCATGGATTACAGCCATGACAGAAGAGATGGAGTCTCTTAAGAAGAATCATACTTGGATTCTTGTTGATAAGCCACCTAGGCATAAGCTAATCAGTTGTAAATGGTTGTTTAAACGGAAGCTTGAATCTGGTGTGAAAGATCAGGTGAGGTTTAAAGCCAGGCTAGTTGCCAGAGGATTTACTCAGAGAGAAGGAATTGATTACAATCAGGTATTCTCACCTGTGGTTAAGCATTGTTCAATCAGATTACTTCTCAGTAGAGTTGTCCAAGAGGATCTGGAGCTACAACAATTTGATGTTAAGACAGCTTTTCTGCATGGTGATCTTATTGAGGATCTGTACATGCACCAGCCAGAAGGGTTTGTTGAACCAGGGGGAGAAGGAAAGGTGTGTCTACTCAAGAAATCATTGTATAGCCTCAAGCAAAGTCCAAGACAATGGCACAAGAAGTTTAATGAATTTATGCTATCCATTGGTTTTGTAAGGAGCAAGTATGATACTTGTGTATACCTGGAAAGGCAAGGGAGTGATGTGATAGCCTATCTTCTGATTTATGTAGATGACATGCTTATTGCCAGTAAGAGTCTTCTGAAGATTCAGAGTATCAAAAGGAAGCTAAGTGCTAGATTTGATATGAAGGACTTGGGAAATGCTAAAAGGATTCTTGGAATGGATATTCTTAGGGACAGAAAAGCTGGAAGACTATTCTTATCCCAGAAGAGTTACATTGAGAAGGTCCTGAAGAGGTTTAACATGCATGAGAGTAGAGCTGTGGCAACTCCTCTGGGACAACAGTTCAAATTATCTAAGGAAATGGAACCAAAGTCTGATGAAGAGAAGAAGACTATGATGAAAGTACCTTATGCAAGTGGGGTTGGAAGCCTGATGTATGCTTTGGTCTGCAGCAGACCAGACTTAGCTTATTCATTGAGTATGGTAAGTAGATACATGGCTAATCCTGGAAGATTACATTGGGAAGCTTTGAAATGGATATTCAGATACCTTAAGGGGTCATCTGATCTGGGTTTGATGTTTGAGAGGATGACTGACCAGAAGAGTCCACTGGAAGGTTTTGTAGATTCTGATTTTGCTGCTAATCTGGATACCAGAAGATCTTTAACAGGGTATATATTTACACTTTACAATACTGCTGTAAGCTGGAGATCTGTTCTGCAGAGTGGAGTTACATTGTCCACTACAGAAGCAGAGTTTGTTGCAGTGTTTGAGGCTGTTAAGGAGGCTTTGTGGTTGAAAGGCATAATCAAGGATTTTGGCATAAGTCAAAGGGCTGTGGTCATTCATTGTGATAACCAGAGTGCAGTTCATCTGGTTAAACATCAAGTGTTCCATGAGAGATCAAAGCATATTGATGTAAGGTTGTATTTTGTAAGGGAAATCATTGACAAAGGAGTGGTTCTGATCCAGAAGATATCTACAGAGGACAATGCTGCAGATATGTGTACAAAGTCTTTACCAGGTACAAAATTCAAATTCTGTGTTGAATTGGTAAACATGAGTGTATGGGATGTTCCTTAGGCCCAGGCTGGAGTGTGGAGGAGAGGGGGAGAGGATTGATACTTCTCATCTGAGGTGGAGAATTATGAAGGGTCATATGTGAAGTATGTAGTCTGCTGAGCTTAATTCAGTAGGAGGCTAAGTTGATAAAGTGTTAGCCGTGAGAATTGGTAAATTTGGGGTACCAGAGGAGATGGACCAGATGAGGTTGACAAGAGAAGCCTGACCAGAGAAGTCTGACAGGAGAGCTATCAGAGGAGGTCCATCAGGTGAGGTCTGGTCAGACGAGTCTGGTAGATGAGACATCAGAGGAGGTCTATCAGAGGAGGTCTGGGACCGGAGGTCATCTGGTGTAAGTGACCAGAGCCAGAGGAGGTTTTGTCATCTGATCCTGAAGTCCGTTATTCGCGAAATACACCAAATTGGAGCTAATTCGAAGGCGGTTCTAACTGAATCAACTATGGCAGTTATTGAAGTCGTTAGCCAGCTGGATAACTACTTTTGCATTGAGTTTGTTACAACTGAATCGAATCTAGGGTTCGTTTCCAATCTCTGTATCTATAAAAGGGGGTTCTTAGCTTAGAGAACAAAAATAACTTCATCTGTGAGCGCAAACACGTGAGATTGTGTGATTGTAACTTGTAACTTCCAATTCTTTTCTTAGTGGAAAACTCTATCCTCTCGGATCCCGTGGACGTAGGAGCTTTATCTCCGAACCACGTAAACTGGTATTCTTGTGTGATTTCAATTTCGTTCTTATTGCTTTCAAATTCCGATTCACGGAAACAAGTTTTCTTGTGAATCCAAAACGGTTATCACAAGAATTTGTGCATTTTTAGGTACTATGCGGTCCTTTATGTCTACATCGGATTCAGCCATGTGAGGTATTAAGAAAGGGCCAGGTGGATGAAGCCTAAATGTTTCTTTCACAACTGCTTGTAAGTATGGGAGTCTCGGGATGTCTGATTCTTCAACCTGTCCCTTTTCTTCTATCACATCCTTGATTTCGTCTCTGAGTCTTGACATTTTATCAGGGTTGTGTAGCAGTTCTGTCATTGCCCATTCTATCGTAACTGAAGTCGTGTCAGTCCCACCCAAAAATAAATCCTGCACATGAACAATAATAAAGCCATAACAATTCAACATCAAATTTGTCAACTTGTGGATAAATAGGCCAATGTACATGTGAAAAAGAAAAACTAAAACAATTAATTAATTACCACGAGTAGATGCTTAATATCGGTTATGCTTAATTCAGCTTCATCCCCTTGGTTAATATCAACCAGGGCCTCCAACAAATCATTCTTCTCGATCTCACCCCTGGATTTCAACCTTTCTTCTATTATCCCATTAAATGTAGCAAACAACTTCTCCACATAAATCTCTGTCCGCTTCAAAATTCCTTGGGGATCAATGGATTTCAAGACAGGAAAATAATCACCCAAATTCGGGCTGCCTAAACATTTCATAATTCCCCACATTACATCCTTCATCTCCTGCGATGAATCCGTATTGAACTGCGCAAATTCAATGGAGAAAAGGGTCGCCGAAATCAGATTCAGCATAGTCGTGAATGCGGCCTCTCCTATATCAACGGCCCGGCCCGTTTCACAGCATTCTGTCACATAGTCGCACAGCTTCTGCAGCTTCTCCCTCCTTAAACCCTGGGTAGCATCCAGCCTGGAAACCATAAACATATGCTCTTTGCAAATTTTCCTCAGCTTTCGCCATTGATTCTCCACAGGGAGCCATGCTACAGAGAAATGGCTATGTTTAAGAGTCCGGGCCGCACTTGGGACGCTTCTACCGGAGAAGACAAGGTCGTGTTTTTGAAGCACGATTTTAGCGGTTTCAGGGGATGACATAACTTTTGTGGTCATGCTTCCCAGCTTAAGTGACATCACGGGCCCGTATTTTCTGGATAGTTTGGCGAGTGATTGGTGGGGTTTTGGCCCGAGGTCGAGGATGTTGCCGATGATTGGGAATCCGTACGGGCCTGGAGGGAGCTTGGATGGTATTCGGGCCTTGAAAATTGATGTTAGAATGATGGTACAAATACACACGATGGGGAAGGTAATAAGAACAAGTGTTGGAAAATCCATGAAAGTTCTCTCTTCTCCTTTTCGTTGTTTTGTTTTGTTTTTTTTAATTGATTAGATGGGTATTTAAAGGGCAATACTCCCTCTTATGTACTTATAAACTTTTTTAAAAAGCTTATAAAATGTTGGGATTTAAACTAAATTCGTCCTCTATCTTTCTACCTTTATTTAAATGGTCCTCTATTTATTTACTTTATCAATTTTGTCCTATATTTTTTTAAGATTCGCCAAAATGGTCCTAATTTGGTGAAAAATTATTCTAATTGATTTTTTTTTCAAGTATTTTTTATTTGGCAAAGATGTCCATCTAGCGTGCCACATTGAAAAAAAATCACATCATAGGCTTCCCCCGAATAAACTAGTGTACATGACTAAAAAGGTGACATTTTATGCTTTATGCTTTCAATTAGGACCTAATTGGAGAAATGTGAATTGATATGGGACTAAATTGGTAAAGAAAATAAATATTGGACCAAAATGGTGAAGTTTTGTATATTTTTAGGCCAATTAGGATCATTTTGGTGAAACTTGAATAGATATGAGACTAATTGATAAAGCAAATAAATAGAGGACCATTTTGATAAAGGTGAAAAGATAGGGGACGGATTTGGTCTAAATCCCTAAAATGTTTGACAAAATAAAATGTTTAGACAAAAACTTGTATGAGACCGTCTCATTGCATGAGACCACACAAATTAACATATACCCTACCAAAGTGTTAATGAGTCAATGTCCTAGTTACACCCATTATCATTGTCTCATGCTATGAGACGGTCTCATACAAGACATATTCAAATGTTTAACAGTTTATAAGATTGAAAAATAAACTTATTGCAGCTTATAAGTTGTAAGTAAATAAATTGGAATTTTCCAACTTATTTTCTCCATCACCTCCACCCCCAACCACCCACCCCACCTTGGACCTACACCAATTCTCCCCATTCTCACCCACATTTACTTCAACATAAAAAAAATAAAAATAAAATTATTTTATATTAAAATTAAAATTTACAAAATATTTATTTTAAATTATTAGGAATCTTATAAGTTGTTTTAGTCAAACATTTTATTAACTTATAAACTATTTAAAAATTACATATTAGAAAATGTTAGAGCTTATAAAATATTTGAAATAAATTTAGCCAAACTGACTCTTAATTATCCCATTTTATTAAAAACTTTGTCTCATTTTTTATTAGGCATGTAACTGAAACATTGAATCTGAAAACAATAGGTTCTTATCGAGAAAGCGCCAAGTTCCAAAATAGTACTAGTAGTGTTTTTAACACGCGCCTTTATAATAAATGCAGTTGTTGATTAATTATTAATTTTATTATTATATTTTGACTTAGTTGTAATTTAAATCACGATTTTTTATAAAATTGCATTTTAAGTTAAATTTTTTAATCTAATTAAAAAAAGTTTGAGTTTAACTTTTTTTGGCAATTAATACTTACGGACAAATTCGTTTCTATCTATCACTTATATGACATTTGCGTGGCACCCGTACAAGAAACCTTAAATTAGGTGGGGAAAAAACCTTAAGATGTAATTACAATCTAAATCATGATATTTTCCAAAATTGTATTTTAAGCTAAACTTTTGGACTATGTTAAAAAAAACTCTGATTTAACTTCTTCTTTTTTGGCAATTAAGATTTATGGGTAGATTTTCAGAGGTCCGTCGTTGACACCACGTCTTTGTGGCAAAGACCCAAAAAAATCCTATATTATGTGGGGAAAAAAAATTAAATACGTGACAAAAGTTAAAATTAAATTCTTAAATTTCAAATGCTTGCATATATTAATAAGAACATAAATAAATTAATCCAAATAGAAAGAAAAGAAGTAAAAATAAAAAAAATTAAATCAAGATATACAAAATATTTGCATTAACAAGAATATAAATGAATCCAAATAGGATAAATACAACCATTTTACCATAAAACAATTTTAATAATCCGTTTTACCATGAAATTGAGACTTACGGTTTTGAGAAATTATTTCGAAATTGAGAATTTAATTTTAAATGTTGTCATGTATTTGAATTTTTTTCCTCAATATTTAAGTATGTTTGGGCTGTTGCCACGTAGACGTCACATCAACAACGGGCCTCTGCAAATTTGCACGTAAGGCTTAATTGCCAAAAGAAGATTAAATTAGAATTTTTGTTTTAATAAGATCCAAAAGTTTAACTTAAAATGCAATTTTGAAAATGTGAAGGGTCATATGTGAAGTATGTAATCTGCTGGGCTTAATTCATAGGAGGCTATGTTGGAAAAGTGTTAGCCGTGAGAGATTAGTAAATTTGGGGTACCAGAGGAGATGGACCAGATGAGGTTGACCAGAGAAGCCTAACCAGAGAAGTCAGGCAGAAGAGCTATCAGAGGAGGTCTGATCAGACGAGTCTGGGAGATGAGATATCAGAGGAGGTCTGGACCAGAAGTCATCTGGTGTAAGTGGCCAGAGCCAGAGGAGGTCTTGTCATCTGATCCCAAAGTCTGTTATTCACGAAGTACACCAAATTGAAGCTAATTTGATGGCGGTTCTAACTGAATCAACTATGGCGGTTATTGAAGTCGTTAGCCAGCTGGATAACTACCTTGCATTGAGTTTGTTACAACTGAATCGAATCTAGGGTTCGTTTCCAATCTCTGTATCTATAAAAGGGGCTTCTCAGCTGAGAGAAGTAACTTCATCAATTTGAGCGCAAACATTTGTAAGATTGTGTGATTGTAACTTGTAACTTCCAATTCTCATCTTAGTGAAAAGATATCCTCTCGGATCCCGTGGACGTAGGAGTATTCATCTCCGAACAACGTAAATCTGGTGTTCTTGTGTGATTTCAATTTCATTCTTATTGTTTCCATATTCTGATTCCCTGAAACAAGTTTTCTTGTGAATCCAAAATCGATTAACAAGTGGCGCCGTCTGTGGGAAGTGAAGCAATCATGGCTGCAACTAAGTTCGACATTGAGAAGTTCACAGGGAAGAACGATTTCAGCTTATGGAAGATTAAGATGAAGGCTCTCCTGGTACACAATGGGTTGTACGAAGCCTTGTTGCCACCGGCTCAGGTGGCTTCTGGAACAAATCCGGCGAAGGTGGAGGAGAACAAGAGGAAGGCACACAGTGCGCTTATCTTGTGTCTTGGGGACAAGCCATTGAGGGAAGTATCGAAGGAGGAAACCGCTCTTGGGATCTGGAATAAGCTGGAGCAGTTATACACGACCAAGTCTGTTACGAACAAGTTATACATGAAACAGAAGCTTCAAGTCTTCAAAATGAATGAAGATAAGAATCTTGGTGATCAGTTGGACGAGTTCAACAGATTGGTGGATGATCTGGAGAGTTTGGATGTTACAATTGACGATGAAGACAAGTCATTGATGTTGTTGAATGCTCTACCTAAGTCTCTGGAAAATTTCAAAGATGTCTTGTTATTTGGAAGACAAGATCAGGTGATGTTTGATGATGTTCAAACTGCCCTGAAAACCAAGTTTCTACAGATCCAAACTGATGGGAAGAAGTCTGCTGAAGGATTGAATGTTCAATCCAAGAAGAAGAAGGGGTTTCAGTCCAAGAAGAAGGATGGTGGAAAATGGAATAAGGGTGGGAAGAAATCTGATTTTGTTGAGAAGAGAAAGTGTTTCACTTGCCATAAGGAAGGTCATCTGAGAAAGAATTGCCCTGAAAGAAGGAAGAAAGACAATCAAGGTGATCAAGATGGAGATGCAGCTGTTGTGGAGGTTGAAGGATATGATAGTGCAGAGGTCTTGATGGTTAGTCATAAGAGACTAAGTCAAGAGTGGGTCCTGGACTCTGGGTGTACTTTTCATATGTGTCCACATGAAGACTGGTTCCTGAATCTTGAGAAAATTGATGGAGGTCTTGTTCTTTTGGGTAATGATGAGAGTTGTAGAGTGCAAGGATCTGGTTCTATCAAGATCAAGATGTTTGATGGAGTTGATAGGATCTTATCTGATGTCAGGTTTTTTCCTGAGTTGAAAAGAAATCTTGTTTCTCTTGGTACATTGAATTCTAAGGGCTTTGAATTCAAGACAGAAAAAGGAGTTTTGTCAATAACCAAGTCTGGAAGAATTGTTATGAGGGGTATGATCAAGAATGGTTCGTATACTTTGATTGGAAGAACTGTAACAGGGTCAGCTGATGTTACCATGGAGTCTTCTGATGTTAACTTGTGGCACAAGAGATTGGCACATGTTGGTGAGAAGGGTCTGGTGGAGTTATCCAAGAAGGGAGCAATCCCTGGGAAGAGGATATGTAAGCTGGAATTCTGTGAGAGGTGTATTCTTAAGAAATCAAAGAAGCAAGCATACCAGAAGGGGAAGCATACCACCAAGGAGGTTATGGACTACATACATTCTGATGTATGGGGACCAGCAAGGGTATCCACTCATGGTGGAGGCAGGTATTTCCTTACCCTTATTGATGATTATTCTAGAAAGGTTTGGGTTTACATTCTTAAACAGAAGAGTGATGTCTTTTCTAAGTTCAAAGAATGGTTAATTGAACTTGAGAATAAGAGAGGCAGAACTATCAAGCACTTAAGGACTGATAATGGGCTTGAATTCCTATCAGAGGAGTTTCAACAATTTTGTAGGGAGAAGGGTATTACTAGGCATAAAACTGTTCCTTCAAACCCCCAGCAGAATGGTCTAGCAGAGAGAATGAATAGAACTATTCTGGAAAGGGTTAGGTGTATGTTATCTGATGCTCATTTACCTAAGAGTTTTTTGGGGGAAGCTGTTAACACAGATGTTTATCTCATTAATAAAGTGTCATCATCTGCTATTGAGTTTAAAACCCCAGATGAGGTCTGGTATGGAAAGATATCAGATTACTCAAAGTTGAAAGTTTTTGGGTGCCTAGCTTATGTTCATGTGAGGCAAGACAAACTTGAACCTAGAGCTTTAAAATGTGTTTTCATTGGGTATCCAAAGGGAGTTAAAGGGTACAAGCTGTGGTGTCTAAAGCCTGGGAACCAGAAGTGTATTACCAGTAGAGATGTTGTGTTTAATGAATCACAGATGGGATACAAGTCAGGTGGCGGTGATAGAGAGCCATTAGCTGAAGAGATGGATGGTGTTATTTCTGAGCCAATTACTCAAGTTGAGGTGGAGCCTGATCATGATAAACATGATAATGCATCTGGTTCTGAACCAGAGCAGGAAACAGGAGGGAATGGGTCATCAGATGAGGATAGTGCACCTGCAGAGGAGGAGGAAGAAGTGCCAGAAGCAGACTTGAGAAATTATAGTCTGACAAGAGACAGATCCAGAAGACAAATACATCCTCCAGCAAGATTTGGCCGTGTGGATCTGGTCTCCTATGCACTTGTTACAGCAGAAGCCATAGAGTACCAAGAACCTAAAAGCTACAAGGAAGCCCTTGAGTGTGATGATAGGGAGTCATGGATTATAGCCATGACAGAAGAGATGGAGTCTCTTAAGAAGAATCATACTTGGATTCTTGTTGATAAGCCACCTAGGCATAAGCTAATCAGTTGTAAATGGTTGTTTAAAAGGAAGCTTGAATCTGGTGTGAAAGATCAAGTGAGGTTTAAAGCCAGGTTAGTTGCCAGAGGATTTACTCAGAGGGAAGGAATTGATTACAATGAGGTATTCTCACCTGTTGTTAAGAATTGTTCAATCAGATTACTTCTCAGTAGAGTTGTTAAAGAAGATCTGGAGCTACAGCAACTTGATGTTAAGACAGCTTTTCTGCATGGTGATCTTATTGAGAGTTTATACATGCACCAGCCAGAAGGGTTTGTTGAACCAGGTGGAGAAGGGAAGGTGTGACTGCTCAAGAAATCTTTGTATGGCCTCAAGCAAAGTCCAAGACAATGGCACAAGAAGTTCAATGAAGTTATGTTATCCATTGGGTTTGAAAGAAGCAAGTATGATACTTGTGTAAACCTGGAAAGGCAAGGTGGTGATGTGATAGTCTATCTTCTGATTTATGTAGATGACATGTTTATTGCCAGTAAAAGTCTTCTGAAGATTCAGAGTATCAAAAGGAAGTTAAGTGCTAGATTTGATATGAAGGACTTGGGAAATGCTAAAAGGATTCTTGGAATGGATATTCTTAGGGACAGAAAAGCTGGAAGACTATTCTTATCCCAGAAGAGTTACATTGAGAAGGTCCTGAAGAGGTTTAACATGCATGAGAGTAGAGCTGTGGCAACTCCTCTGGGACAACAGTTCAAATTATCTAAGGAAATGGAACCAAAGTCTGATGAAGAGATGAGGACTATGATGAAATTACCTTATGCAAGTGGGGTTGGAAGCCTGATGTATGCTCTGGTGTGCAGCAGACCAGACTTAGCTTATTCATTGAGTATGGTAAGCAGATACATGGCTAATCCTGGAAGATTACATTGGGAAGCTTTGAAATGGATATTCAGATACCTCAAAGGGTCATCTGATCTGGGTTTGACGTTTGAGAGGATGACTGACCAGAAGAGTCCACTGGAAGGATTTGTAGATTCTGATTTTGCTGCTAATTTGGATACCAGAAGATCTTTAACAGGGTATATCTTTACACTTTACAATACTGCTGTAAGCTGGAGATCTGTTCTGCAGAGTGGAGTTACATTGTCTACTACAGAAGCAGAGTTTGTTGCAGTGTCTGAGGCTGTTAAGGAGGCTTTGTGGTTGAAAGGCATAATCAAGGATTTTGGCATAAGTCAAAAGGTTGTGGTCATTCATTGTGATAACCAGAGTGCAGTTCATCTGGTTAAACATCAAGTATTCCATGAGAGGTCAAAGCATATTGATGTAAGGTTGCACTTTGTAAGGGAAATCATTGATAAAGGAGTGGTTCTGATCCAGAAGATATCTACAGAGGACAATGTTGCAGATATGTGTACAAAGTCTTTACCAGGGACGAAATTCAAATTCTGTGTTGAATTGGTAAAGATGAGTGTATGGGATGTTCCTTAGACCCAAGCTGGAGCATGGAGGAGGGGAGGAGAGGATTGATACTTCTCATCTGAGGTGGAGAATTGTGAAGGGTCATATGTGAAGTATGTAATCTGTTGGGCTTAATTCATAGGAGTCTATGTTGGGAAAGTGTTAGCCGTGAGAGATTAGTAAATTTGGGGTACCAGAGGAGATGGACTAGATGAGGTTGACCAGAGAAGCCTGACCAGAGAAGTCAAACAGAAGAGCTATCAGAGGAGGTCCATCAGGTGAAGTCTGATCAGACGAGTCTGGGAGATGAGATATCAGAGGAGGTCTGGACCAGAAGTCATCTGGTGTAAGTGGTCAGAGCCAGAGGAGGTCTTGTCATCTGATCCTGAAGTCCATTATTCACTAAGTACACCAAATTGAAGCTAATTCGATGGCGGTTCTAACTGAATCAACTATGGCGGTTATTGAAGTCGTTAGCCAGCTGGATAACTACCTTGCATTGAGTTTGTTTCAACTGAATCGAATCTAGGGTTCGTTTCCAATCTCTGTATCTATAAAAGCGGCTTCTCAGCTGAGAGAAGTAACTTCATCAATTTGAGCGCAAACATTTGTGAGATTGTGTGATTGTAACTTGTAACTTCCAATTCTCATCTTAGTGAAAAGATATCCTCTCGGATCCCGTGGACGTAGGAGTATTCATCTCCGAACCACGTAAATCTGGTGTTCTTGTGTGATTTCAATTTCATTCTTATTGTTTCCATATTCCGATTCCCGGAAACAAGTTTTCTTGTGAATCCAAAATCGATTAACAGAAAAATATCATAATTTTAATTGTAATTAAATCTTAAAGTTTTGTCCTACTTAATTTAAGATTTTTGTAGGTCGCTGTCACGTAGAGGTCATATCAACATCGGGCAGAGGTAAAATTGCCCCTTAAGTTTTAATTACCAAAAAAGATAAAGTTCCAACTTTTTTTTAATAAGTTCAAAATTTTAGCTTAAATGCAATTTCGAAAAAATTGTGATATATATTGTCATTAAGTCTTACATTTATTATTCATTTACTAATTAACATGATAAAATATAATTAAAGTGGAACTCAAAAACTATTTTTGTGAGGAGCACTAAATTACAAATAATTCAGCAAATCATACCAGAGAAAAAATTACACAACGCAAACTCGGTGTCATAGGTTTAATTAAGTAGGATAAATTTTTTTATTGAATAATTAAGTAAGTTTAAAGTGCAATATACCATTTTTATTCCCAACTAATTCAGTCTCTCAAATATTTCTTTTCTTTCACAAATATGAGGACAAAATAGTAATTTGAAGTTATGGGACTATGGAGTCCCACCATCCCTAAGGGATTATTTAGTCCTTCATTTGATGGATTATGTAGTTTTATAACCCCGGACCCTTATTTTATCCTCCGCCTTAAACCTTCAATCCAAACACAATATTACATGGGATTGGGTGGGACTAAAGCCTCCCAATCTTGCGAACCAAAAGACCCCCAGTAGTAAAATATGTACTTAATTGTACTCAAGTTCAATTAAAGAAATAATTCAAGACGCAATAAAATACAAGGAGTGGAAAATTTAATTGGATCAATCTAAGCAAAAGTTTGCATTTTTTGGGCCATTTTTAACAGCAAAGCAGGACAATCATTATCCCATTCTTGGGCAGAATTAGATAAAAGAAAAAAAGCCCAAATCTTAGAGGCCCATTTGCCAATTAAATTAAAAGTTAGAACTTGATGATGGGAGAATAACAAAAGCATGCAGCAGTGCATTAGTTTTCTCTGGGTCTCACTCCCAATCAAATCCAGGGGCGCTTGGTTAACAACTCTTCAATGGTAATGAGAATAAGATTGAAAATTAGTGTAATTAGCATGGTTCATGAGAACAAAATCACTACCTCTCCTCCTAAATAAGGTAATCACTACTCCATTTTAATTACTCTATTCTCTTCCTACAATCATCCTCCCCAATCACTCCCCCATTCCTACACCAAAAACTGTTTGTTGTCAACTTTTATTTCAAAATTAGGGCATGACACTAGCAATGGTATCGCCATTGGAACACTTCTTCCCCTAACATATCATTTTTCTTATGAGGGCATAGATGGAAATAAATTTTCATTCCCATTACCATTGAAGAATTGCTAACCAAGCGCTCCCTCAAACCATATCAGCGTTGTCTGGGAGAAACGATAAAGGGCAGTCGCAGCTCAATTTCAGAGTGCAGTATTTTTTTTTTCATTTTCTAGGGCAGCCAATTCTAGAGGGATGGGATAAGTGATACTATCTCCGTCCCAATACTATTTGCATACTTAAAACGGTACACTTTTTTAAAAAAAATGTGATTTTAAGTAAAATAGTGGTATATGGGTAAATATGTGTATATTATTATGAGTGTGCATGCAAATCAATATTTTATTTTTTTAGAGTGTGCAAATAACTTTAAAATGGACGGATAAGAAAAGTGTGTAAATAAGCATGAGACGGAGGGAGTACTTTTCATCTTCAAGGTTAAACTCCATATTGTCTTACATAGATAAGTTTGGATTTCAAATTCCATGCAAGATTTCAAGGGGATTTAGGGTATTTTTCAAGTGGTAGCGAATACAACCTCAAGATGTGATATCTTTTATTTATAGAAATTTTCTTATTTTTTTTCATTATGGGTTTCATACGTATTATTATTGTGTTCATGAATTTGTTATTTTTGACCATGTGTTTATCTCTTAATGTTTTGGATGTTTGAATTATTGAGAAAAATTGGTGTGATTTTGTTATTTTGACTTAGATTGTGCTAGGGAATTTGTATAATAGCTTGTATTGATATATTTATTTTGATTGGATTAATTAATTGAATTTATTAGCCCTTAATTGGTTGTTTCATATTTCAACGAGAGTTGGATATATTTTAGTTGATCTTGTGGTGAGGATTTAGTTGGTTGATTGGATTTTCATAGTAATCTATTAACCTAGAGAGAATAGCTCAGGATATAGATAACTTTCCATAGACATTATGTGCTTTAATTGAACGTTTGGGTTTGGGGAATGGGTGAATTCTAGAAACGTATCGAACTTTTCTAGTCTTCCCTATCCTAGGTGATTTTGCTAGTTAATTAGATTTTAGTTAACTCTATAGATCACTCAAACCTAAAAAGGTCCAAGCTTCAACTATTTAATTGTAGTTCTTAGTCAAACCAGTTAAATAGCCCAACGTAGTAAGGTAAGTAGCACTCATTGAACTCATAAGGACGACGTTCGAAGCATTTCTCTTACACTTGCACTTCGATCTCACAGTTAGAAATTTTCTTGTTTATTTGTTTATTATTGTTTTTAGTTTAATTGATTCAGTTAATTGCTTTTAGCATTTCTTGTCTAAAAAACTAAACACGCTATTATAATTCTTTGACAATATATGATTTTAGGGTCCAATGTTTTCCTAGGTCTTTAGTTCGATAAATACTTAAGTGTATACTTGTTCTACTGTAGCAATTTCATATGCATTTGGGTACGTGTTTCTTGTAATTAAAATTGTGCAAAAATATGAAAAGGTCAAGTATGCGTTCGAATATATTTATGAAGAGTCATACTTGTGTGCACTAGTTGCATAAGGTGTCGTTGGTGCAATTTTAATTCAATTTAATATTGGCACACTAGATGAGTAACCCGCATATTATGCGGGTTGTTCGTAAAATTAATTTAAAAATCTATATTTTATTAACACATCGCATTATTCAATATTATAACATTATATAATACAATCTATTTAAAAAATATATGATTCAGTCGAAATGAAAAAAAAAATATCATACATAACCTTAAAATTTTCCTTGAAAATCTTCGCCCGTCAATTTACAATACATAGAAAACAAACATAATATTGTCAAGATAGAAGAAGAGAGAAAGAAAGTAGAGTTTATATGAAAAAATATATATATATCTTCTGAAAGACTCTTAATTATTTGCAATTTTATTATTTTAAACTCTATATTTTTTCTAATTCCTTCTTTGTCCTTTTCTTTTCACAATATTATATATATATATATATATATATATATATAACTCAAGTTGTATATAACAAATATTTAAATTTCACAACAATTCATAGTTAGCTTAAATGGTAAACATAATATAAAATACTCATGAGGTCCTTAGTTCAAACCCAAATAATTTTTTTATTTTTTATTAGACTTCTTCTTATGAAAGGTTACAATGCCACATGAATGACACATTGGATAAAGTGGCGCACAATCATGCCACGTAAAACTTGACACATAAGCGAAATGCACAAGAAGTCGACACATAAGCAAAACGCACCAAAAATCGACACATCAGCAAAAAAACTCCCTATTAGTATATAGAGGGATTTCTAAATAGGTTGGAACATACCTAAAATTAAACGGAAATTGGGTTAAAAAAATAATTGCACCGTGTACACCAATTGCACACTAGAATTTGTCATTTCTGGTAGATTTATGATTTATAGAATTCTCACATCAAATAAATTAGACAAAATTTAGTATGAGATGGAGAGTCATTTACTATATTATACTCCCTCTGTTCCTTTTTTTTTATCCATTTCATTATTTACCCACTTCAAATACTTTTAAATTATACTTCATGTCACTAATAATTACCTAATAAATATTTTCATTTTGTCTCGTGTACTTAATTTTATAATACTCACTCATAAAAAAATTATTTTATTCATTTATATACTACAAATCAAGTTTCACATTAAAATAAAATAAAAAGTCAAATAGGTAAAAAGAAAATGATGGATGTTGTATGACACAAGTGTTTTTGTCAATCCAATTGTTGTGGCACAAATAATCCCGTATTTGGCCTAAAAACTATCTCAAAACCGGGGTGTACCGGAACCGGGGTTTGGGCCCCGATAATAGGATTTCGACATTAAACAACCCGACAAAATCAAAGGTCAACATTAATAGAGATATCGAAGTGCAGACAAGATATTGTAATATTAGATTTAATATTGTTCATTACTGTTTATTAGATCTACGGTTGTAATAAATACCCTAAAATAAAGGGTCAGGATGACTTCCTTAGTTAGAAGCTTTGGGCTCTATAAATAGAGGCCCCAACCCTTTGTAAAGAGGGCTCATAAGCTTTCTCCTCCCCAAAAATTCTCCCCACATAAATTAAATACTAGGCAAGGGAGACCCCCTTGAGGGGACACCCAAAGCCATCTTCAAGGGAAGAACCCATCGGTTCTTCCCCCATTCTTGTGTTCTTCGTGTTCATATTATTTTATATGTTTGTTATCGATTAATCGGGACTACTCATATAGCCACATAAATCCGTCATCTAGATCCGGTGAAATCGGTAACAACAAATGGCGCTAGAAGGAGGGTATCTCAACAATCTCACCCATCCATGTATGAACACTAAGAGCCGTCCCTGAGGAATCATCAAAGGATTCAGCAAAAGTTTAAAGCTAAGTTTTCTGTTCTTTGAAAGTTTCTTCCGAAAATTATTCTGGCGTTTCTGCATTTAGTTATCAAACCAAAAATAAATAAAAAATATCTTCAAAATTAATTTTTTGGGTATCAAGCCTCTTCGCCCCCAAGCAAAAACCAGTTCAGATTCCATTTTTTAACAGTTTTTTCCTCCCAAATCTGCATGATTTACTGTTTATACTTTATTCCTTCAAACCTCTTTAGCAATCAACAATAGGAATACAAAACCTATATGTAACCCACAGCAAAAACATTGTTCTCTCTCTTTAGAAGAACTTCGAAATCACCTATACTCTTGAATACAAGAAATCATACATTCCCCCAGAAAATTTAAAACCATATCGAAAATCTGAAATGTCCAGTTTGCATTTCGCAAAAGAAAGATCTAAATATGTATATATATATATCCTTCGAAACATCCATCTAATCCAATAAGGGTGAAAGTTCGAGATCTACCATTGTTATCTCATCAATTCTTCAACAAACCTAGACTCTGCTCTTTCTCTCTCGATCTATGCATATAAAAAAAAGGGTCTACCGACCTCGGTCTCGCACCGCACGGCCAACCCCCAATCGGCGCCGCGTCCGATCTGTTTCTACTCTGCCTCAACCGTCACCGGACTTGCCTGCGATCTCTCATTCACCTCCGACCTGCTGTAGATCGGCCCCCACCGGTACCGATCCCGGTCATCTTCAACCGACGTCGTGGGGGGACGCGGAGACTCAATCCCTATCGCCTTCTTTCGTTTCTCAACGCCACCATCTCCGATTTAGCCGCCCAGAGCCGACCGCCTCTGCCACAGCCGCCGCTCGACACTACCAGTCACAGCCGCCGACTTTGGCTCAGACATTCACCAATCGGCGACACCAATCAAACGCCGACGCCAGTTCGGGGCCACCTCCAGGCGCGGCCTCGAACGCTGCCGACGCCGAGCGCAATCACTCGCCGTTGCCGTACGCACATCGTCCCCCGGAACCGCCAGCCTCAACCGCCATAGCCACCGGCCACAAACGACCGCCGAAGCGACCGTCCGTTCAGCCTGTCAACAGCTTGATAACCTTCTCCGATCCGCCCAGACCTCCGATCTCTGAAATTGAAGGGCAATGAGATTTGTCCTATTTCCGCGACCTTTTTCCGTACGTGGGCATCCAGCTGTTAAGCAATGAAGCTTTGGGCCGAACTGATGTTGAGCCCCGAATAAAAGTATATGGATTTTGGGCCTTTAAATTTGGGGAAGCAACCGCTGGGCCCGAGAATTCAGGAAGAATTTCAAAATTAATGAGAAGCTGTTGGGCCTAATATTTTTGCTTTCATGAGCTGATGGGCCCTTTTTACATTAAGAAGTTGTTGGGCTTTTGACTGGAAGGAGTTTGTTGGGCCATTTTTTGAAGATTAATGTTTAGGCTGGAATTTTTATTTATCGGCCGGTTTAACGGATGCCGTGGCCTGCTATCCAATTGAGCCAAGAAAAATTCTCACAGAGCTACTGCAACGACTCAAAGGAATCTACGGGCAGTCCTTTTGCCCATCTCGATTCAGGTTTTCTCCAATTACTTCCTTTTAATGTATTGCAACTCAAATATATTTACAATACATTAAAAGTCGGGGGCATGAGTACCCGAATCTGGAGATAATTTTGGGTAATCCAAAACAAAATTTTTGAATCTCGAAATTACCGTATCTTTATCCGCCTCACCGGCGTTGATCCGTCTGCCTCCGTGGCGTCGACGTCTCGTCCACCTTCTTAGGCGTTGACGTTTTTTATTCGCCCTCACCGGTGTTGATCCGTCCGCCTCCGTGGTGTCGACATCTCGTCCGCCTTCTTAGGCGTTGATGTGTTTTATCCGCCCTCACCGGCGTTGATCCGTCCGCCTCCGTGGCGTCGACATCTCGTCCGCCTTCTTAGGCGTTGACGTGTTTTATCCGCCCTCATCGGCGTTGATCCGTCCGCCTCCGTGGCGTCGACGTCTCGTCCGCTTTCTTAGGCATTGACGTTTTTTATCCGCCCTCGTCGGCGTTGATCCGTCCGCCTCCGTGGCGTCGACGTCTCGTCCGCCTCCGTGGCGTCGACGTCTCGTCCGCTTTCTTAGGCGTTGACGTTTTTTATCCGCCCTCGTCGGCGTTGATCCGCCCGCCTCCGTGGCGTCGACGTCTCGTCCGCCTCCGTGGCGTCGACGTCTCGTCCGCTTTCTTAGGCGTTGACGTTCTTTATCCGCCTTCATCAGCATTGATCCGTCCGCCTCCGTGGCGTCGACATCTCGTCCGCTTTCTTAGGCGTTGACGTGTTTTATCCGCCCTCACCGGCGTTGATCCGTCCGCCTCCGTGGCGTCGACATCTCGTCCGCCTTCTTAGGCGTTGACGTGTTTCATCCGCCCTCATCGGCGTTGATCCGTCCGCCTCCGTGGCGTCGACGTCTCGTCCGCCTTCTTAGGCGTTGACGTTTTTTATCCACCCTCGTCGGCGTTGATCCGTCCGCCTCCGTGGCGTCGACGTCTCGTCCGCCTTCTTAGGCGTTGACGTTTTTTATCCGCCTTCATCGGCGTTGATCCGTCCGTCTCCGTGGCGTCGACATCTCGTCCGCCTTCTTAGGCGTTGAAGTTTTTATCCGCCTTGGTCAGCGTTGATCCGTCCGCCTCCGTGGCGTCGACGTCTCGTCCGCCTTCTTAGGCGTTGACGTTTTTTATCCGCCCTCGTCGGTGTTGATCCGTCCGCCTCCGTGGCGTCGACGTCTCGTCCGCCTTTTTAGGCGTTGACGTTTTTTATCCGCCCTCATCGGCGTTGATTTGTCCACCTCCGTGGCGCCGACGTCTCGTCCGCCTTCTTAGGCGTTGACGTGTTTTATCCGCCTTCCTCGGCGTTGATCCGTCCGCCTCCGTGGCATCGACATCTCGTCCGCCTTCTTAGGCGTTGACGTGTTTTATCCGCCCTCATCGGCGTTGATCCGTCCGCCTCCGTGGCGTCGACTTCTTGTCCGCCTTCTTGGGCGTTGACTTTCTTTATCCGCCTTCATCGGCGTAGATTTTTCCGCTTTAATTAGCGATGATTTGTCCGTCTTCACCGGCGTTGACCACCCGATTACAATCGGTCAGGAACAAGATCAAAATCTAAGTTCAAAAGCGGGGGCCCGCCCTCATGCGGTCGGCCCTCCACACTTAGTACCAAATGGGCCGGCCCCAAAGCGGTCGGTCCACCCAAAAAATCTAAGGTCAAAAGCGGGGGCCCGCCCTCAAGCGGTCGGCCCTCCACACTTAGTACCAAATGGGCCGGCCCCAAAGCGGTCGGTCCACCCAAAAAATCTAAGTTCAAAAGTGGGGGCCCGCCCCCAAGCGGTCGGCCCTCCACACTTAGTACAAAAATTAGGCCGGCCCCAAAGCGGTCGACCTATCACATAGGCCATAGTGCCACCAGCTGTGCAAACAGAAAAAGCCTCGTACGAAGAGCCTAGCCTCGAGTACGAGCACAGAGAAAGCCTCGTACGAAGAGCCTAGCCTCGAGTACAAGCACAGAAAAAGCCTCGTACGAAGAGCCAAGCCTCGAGTACGAGCACAAAGAAAGCCTCGTACGAAGAGCCTAGCCTCGAGTACGAGCACAGAAAAAGCCTCGTACGAAGAGCCTAGCCTCCAGTATGAGCACAGAAAAAGCCTCGTACGAAGAGCCTAGCTCGAGTACGAGCACAGAAAAAGCCTCGTACGAAGAGCTTAGCCTCGAGTACGAGCACAGAGAAATCCTCGTACGAAGAGCCTAGCCTCGAGTACGAGCACAGAAAAAGCCTCGTACGAAGAGCCAAGCCTCGAGTATGAGCACAAAGAAAGCCTCGTACGAAGAGCCTAGCCTCGAGTACGAGCACAGAAAAAGCCTCGTACGAAGAGCCTAGCCTCCAGTACGAGCACAAAAAAAGCCTCGTACGAAGAGCCTAGCTCGAGTACGAGCACAGAAAAAGGCTCGTACGAAGAGCCTAGCCTCGAGTACGAGCACAGAAAAAGCCTCGTACGAAGAGTCTAGCCTCGAGTACGAGCACAGAAAAAGACTCGTACGAAGAGCCTAGCCTCGAGTACGAGCACAGAAAAAACCTCGTATGAAGAGCCAAGCCTCGAGTACGAGCACAGAAAAAGCCTCGTACGAAGAGCCTAGCCTCGAGTACGAGCACAGAAAAAGCCTTGTACGAAGAGCCTAGCCTCGAGTACGAGCACAGAAAAAGCCTCGTACGAAGAGCCTAGCCTCGAGTACGAGCACTGAAAAAGCCTCGTACGAAGAGCCTAGCCTCGAGTACGAGCACATAAAAAGCCTCGTACGAAGAGCCTAGCCTCCAGTACAAGCACAGAAAAAGCCTCGTACGAAGAGCCTAGCCTCGAGTACGAGCACAGAAAAAGCCTCGTACGAAGAGCCTAGCCTCGAGTACGAGCACAGAAAAAGCCTCGTACGAATAGCCTAGCCTCGAGTACGAGCACAGAAAAAGTCTCGTACGAAGAGCCTAGCCTCGAGTACGAGCACAGAAAAAGCCTCGTACGAAGAGCCTAGCCTCGAGTACAAGCACAGAAAAAGCCTCGTACGAAGAGCCTAGCCTCGAGTACGAGCACAGAAAAAACATCGTACGGAGAGCCTAGCCTCGAGTACGAGCACAGTTAAAACCTCGTACGAAGAGCCTAGTCTCGAAGTACAAGCACATAATTACACATCAAGGAAGCTATAGCCCTCGAATTACGAGCACCTAAAGACTGACGACTCGGGGGCACGATAGAAGATCGATTCCCGCCTAACTCAGTCCGATTCAAAATTCACCAAGCCACGGATAACACTGATGATCTTTTCATCAAGGTCTCTACCACCAAAGTCCCCCTGGGACACCCGAGCTATCTTATCAACAGGCTCGGGGGCAAAAGTTGGAAACCTCAACTACTGTAAGGGGCAAAATTTGTTCGAAGCACAAATCAAGATCGAACTCTGACCAAGGTCAAAGTCCAACCTTGGGGGCAATTGTTGTGGCACAAATAATCCCGTATTTGGCCTAAAAACTATCTCAAAACCGGGGTGTACCGGAACCGGGGTTTGGGCCCCGATAATAGGATTTCGACATTAAACAACCCGACAAAATCAAAGGTCAACATTAATAGAGATATCGAAGTGCAGACAAGATATTGTAATATTAGATTTAATATTGTTCATTACTGTTTATTAGATCTACGGTTGTAATAAATACCCTAAAATAAAGGGTCAGGATGACTTCCTTAGTTAGAAGCTTGGGGCTCTATAAATAGAGGCCCCAACCCTTTGTAAAGAGGGCTCATAAGCTTTCTCCTCCCCAAAAATTCTCCCCACATAAATTAAATACTAGGCAAGGGAGACCCCCTTGAGGGGACACCCAAAGCCATCTTCAAGGGAAGAACCCATCGGTTCTTCCCCCATTCTTGTGTTCTTCGTGTTCATATTATTTTATATGTTTGTTATCGATTAATCGGGACTACTCATATAGCCACATAAATCCGTCATCTAGATCCGGTGAAATCGGTAACAACACCAATTAAAATTTTAAAAGAAGTGTGATACAACTTTCAAAACTTTGTGGTTTCATCACATAACAAAATCAAAATTTTTTGGCTCCGATCTACCGTTTTCTTCTCTCCTATCACCGTCCGCCGCCCGTCTACCGTCGCCGCCAAGTCCTGCTCGTCGAGGTCCGATTTGCTCCAAATCTGCGACTCAATGAATCACTCGACTGAATTGACCGAGTGTGACCGAGTTCTTGCCGGTTTTCGTGCCGCCTGGGCTCCGTCCTTTCCGGTTTGCTTGGTGCTTCAATTGGATCTAATGGATCGATATGATCCACCGGAGCTACGGTGACCGGTGGGTGGATCGATTAATTAGACTCTTTATTTCTGTTTTTTTAGGTCCTTGTAGGATTTTAGTTGTTGTTTTGTTGCTCTTTAGGTTTTTATTTTCTGTTGTAATGCTCTAGTTAGTGCACCCTCGATTCATTTTCCTGGAACTGGATTTGCCTTAGTGTGGGGCTTCTCCATGTTCCCTGTGCTTTCACTTTGGATGTACACTGAATGTGTTCTTGGACTAGTTCTATACACCCTTGGGTCATTCTCCTGGAACTTGAGTTGCCTTAGTGTGGGGCTTCTCATTGTTTCCTGCGCCTTCACCCTGGATGTGTATTTGGGTTGGTTAAATCCTCCTCGTTTTCTCACGATTGGTTCGAGGCAGGCCTTCTTCCGACTCTAGGTGGTCTCTTGGACTGGACTTGTACTCTATATTTAATCCCTTGTATTGCAGTCTGTTTCTCCTGGGAAAAAAAGGTTCAATCGATAATGGAACTAATGAAGTAATTAATTAATAAAAAATCCTTTCTGAAAAGATAAATAAAATGGAATGTAAGAAATAATACACATAGTTAGGATGGTGGTGTGGGTGAGAATGAATCCTAGTTCCAAGGCAAAGTTTTGTGCTAACTGCTTGAATTCAATAGTGTGGCCCCTTGGTCGGCTGAAATTAATTGCTGTGGCATGTGGGATCCATCTTATTAAAGTGACAGTTGGGTTGCCTTGATTTTCCCAACGTGCTGAATTGCATGTCCAATTATCCATTTTGAATTTGTCTATGTTACACTGCTGTACAACATGTTAAAGTACTGTTGTGTATTACCCATATTACCTCCATTTCCCAGTTTTTGCCAAATTCTAATCTTAATCAATTTTGTGGTCCAGCAAATTTCCTTCATGCTGATTCTTTTCTCATACGTACTTTGCTGAAATGGGCCGCAAAGCACCACAAAACACTTGTTCGACAGTGTTTTGTTGAATAATTGTCATTTGTTCGAAACATTTGATTTGAACATTATTAAGATTTTAGGCATTTTAGTGAGGATGAATTAAAATCTTGGCTGTTGAATTAAATCATGTAGTGAACAATTAAATTTTGAGAGTGAAAATATATGTAATCATTGTTTTATGACTAAGCCGATTTCGGGTTGCTGAAATTTGCTATATGGGCTGAAAAATTAGAAACGCATCAATCTTAAAAATTAAAAAAAAAAAAAAATTACACCCTCATCCCTGTTAATTTTAATAATGAATGAAAAATATTTTGAAAGACAAAAATTTGTGTGAGACTGTCTTATTATATGAGACAACACAAATTAACATTCATTCCTACTAAAGCGTTAAATGCATCATATTCAATTTATGTTTCATCTCAGCGTCTAATGACATGAGACGGTTTTACACAAAACTACTTACTTTGAAATAAAGTGAATATTAGACGGTTTTACACAAAACTACTTACTTTGAAATAAAGTGAATAGCGAGAGTGTTTTATTTCCATTTTTTGTTGTAAAAGTTATTGTGGAACATTGTAAAAGGGAAAATGTGAAGTTTATCATGGGAGGAAGAGGAGTATCATTTTATTATGTTCTTTGCTCCCAACACACACTTTTTGATTGTCATCAACAATCAATATATTCGTATTTTGTTCTGAAAAATCCTCATTTTCCTTAAAAAAAAAAAATTGCAAAACACTATCTTACTTCTTTCAAGTGTTGTTAAATCAAAATTGATGTAAATAATACCTATAAGGGTGCGACTAAATGCACCCCGAAATTAATTTCTATCCATACCCGAAAGTATTTTTAGGTAAAATTTTCCCAATTGCTAAATTATTAAACTACCCTTAACTTTTCCTTCGCTCATTCTCTTCACCTCGTCTTCTTAAGAAAAAAACTGTGTTGTAAGGCTAATTTACTTAATGAGATTGTCTTCAACTTTAAATCTCTTTATTTATATCCTGTCAAACAAAATAAAAAAATCTCTTTATTTACTGCTAAATGTATATTCAGGCTCGATCCCCTCATGTTCTCCCATACATTGGGGAAAATAATTCTTTAGTCCGGTTAGTTAATCCTATTTTGATTTTAGTCATATCTACTTTTCACAAATGGAAAATAATTAGTCTTTGTAACTTTCATTTTTATTGACATTTTGTTCCGTTAAACAGCAATAAGAGGTGAAACAGTAGGTTGACCAATCAAAATATTTCATTTCTACATCAAACGGATGTTTTACCTCAGGAATAAATTTCATGACTTTTTCAATTCTTGAAAGTCAACTGGACTAAAATCAGAATTTGTATAATTTACAGGATTAAAAGAACTATATTCCCTAAATATTATCCAGGGGGCTTGCCCCAATTTGGTTTTAGAATTATGGTACATATTCACACGACGGAAAAGATAACAAGAAAAACTAGTGTTGGAAATTCCATGATAATTTAACTCGGTTCTTTCTTTGTTTTGTTTTGTTCTTTAGATGTGTATTTTTTTTGTTAGGAAAAACGCACACACGCAATTACAAAAAAAAAGAACACGAGATTTGTTTATCAAGTTCGTCTTACGACTACGTCCGGAGGCGATGCCAAGCCACGGTTTTTCACTATATTTTTCTGATACAGGATATAAGGAGAAAACCTCTATTTATAAGAAACGAACTACCCTAAAATCAGGATTATCTGGGCCGAGAGTGGGCCAAAAAATTTGGATCGCCGGTATTGAGCCCAAGTGTACAGTCCATTCAGTCTCCACACTCCAACATTTTTGCCAAAACTTCAAAGCCTAAAACATATATATATATATATATATATATATATATATATATATATATATATATATATATATATATATATATATAGTATGTATAGAGTGAAATTGGTTCATACATGAATCATTGAAGTGTATTAGTTATTTTTATTAAAGAGTATTAGTTGTTTTCACTGAAGAGTATTAGTTATCTATACTAAAGAGTCTTAAATATATATATTCACTAAACAAGGACAACTTGTTGATTAATTTTAAGCATTAGCTTGTTATTTATCACTTTCCATTCTCTGTTCACGGCGGTGGCGATTAGGTGGTGGTGATCTTGTCAAAATATATGATAAATGTTATAAATGGAAAAAAAAACTGAAAGTTGGTGATATTATAAGGGGTAAAGGTTATTGTTTGTCTTAAACTTTTACCAATTTTGATTTTAGTCCACTAACTTCCTAATTTTGAAAATAGTCCTTTAAGTTTAAAAAATTCAAATTTTCGACTTTAACCGACTAAAACAAGTTAATTAAGTTCAAAATTTTGTCATTTTTTAGAGGACAAAAGAGTTTAATTCGAAAAACTTTAGGAATTAATTTCATAGGTTAAAATAGTTAGTGGACTAAATCAAAATGGGGAAATTGCAGAAATGGTCCTGTTGATGACCTTTTCTAACTAAGAAGATTAATGGCTGTTTTTCATCTAATGAAGATCATCAAACAAGAATCAAGATCATGGAATTAAGCTAAGTAATGCTTAAGAAATAATTTGGCAAGAGTTTTGCTATTTTATTGAATTGTTCTCCCCTTTTTCATGTGCATGAAGGGAGTATTTATAGACATACAAAGAGGACATGTGTCACCATCTTGGTGGCTTAACCATTGGATCTTTGCCAAGTGTTAGGACACTTGTACAACATCTACACTATTGCTCATTGGATGGGTGCCAAGTGTTGAGACACTTGGACCATATCTAAGCTAGTAACTTTTGGAGTTCCCCATGTTGTACTTGGTCTTTGGCAATACTGAGATGCTTTCGATGGTGACCGGTTGCTCGTTTGTACGTCTTTGTTAGATGTCATGGTCCTTTGCGTTCTGAGCTGTTCGCTCCTCGCTTGGGATTATTTTACAATGTTGCTCGCCTCATTACGAAGCTGTTCGCCTGAGTTGATCTTGGTTTGAGCCACTTGCACAGCTGTTCTTTGTAAGGCTGTTCGCCACAATATCTTGCTTACCATGTCAGAGCTGTTTTGCAAAGCTGCTCGCCTCTCAAGGCTGTCAGCTCTTTGCTAAGATGCTCGCCCTTCAAAACTGTTTGCTCCACAAGGCTATTAGCTTCTTTCATTTGTCATCCTGTTATCAAGTTTAATGATAATCTTTCGTTGATTAAATGCAAAATTGTTCGCCCATCAACAATTGCCCCCTAGCTTGGCCTCATGTTGAATATGGATTGATCAACTGAGACCAAGCTACAATTTCATCTTCGAACAATGGGCGAGCAGAAAGAGAGTATAGTTGGTTATATGGGCGAGCATCCGCGTGGGCGAGCAAACGAGCAATGGGAACTTAAGTGCGCGACCAGCAGCGAACGCCCTTTCATGTCGCGACGGTTGGATTCCCAAGGCGCGGAACGCGAGGCGTCGCGTCAGTCACGCGCGACCCCCAATTTGCCCATAGGGGCCTATAGAATTTAGCGAAAATTGCATTTTCGCCCCAGCTTTGTCCTTATAAATAGGCGTCACTTTCTTCTTCTTTCTTCTTTCTTCTTTCTGCATTTTTTAAATTTTCGCCATTGATAAACGCTTCGAAGCCTTCTTTCTTTGCGATTCGTGTACCTGAATCTCCCCTTGTGTCACTTTGATCTTCGTTTTCAAAGGTAATTCATCTTGCATTTCCTTTTTCTTCTCTTAATTTCGTAATTTTTGTACTTTTTTCGCATTTCTTGCGACTGTGACTGTAACTCCGGTCGTAAACCGCCGTAGCGCCGCCGTTCTGTTGATTCCATCGCCGTCGTAACTCCTCCGTCGGCGGCATTATCCGTATATAATCCTACACCTTAGCCAAATTCCTCCATCACTTTTTTGAATGGATTTTTCCCCCTCAAGCTCCTCTCAATCCGGACCCGGACGAAACCCGGAAAAACGACCCGTAAATATGGCTTCTCCTCGCAGATCTGTTCGCCAAGCGTTGGCGAAAAACCCGCGCACGTTATTGGTGGATGAAAGCACGGATTCAGATGCGAGCTCCGTTGTTCGCTCAGTAGAGATGTACGCCGCTGATCGTTCTGGCGATCAAGAAGAGATCCATCCTCTTGCTCGCGAACCCGAAACGTCTTCTGGCCTTGGGGAGGATTCTTCGGTAGTAGCCGCGGAAATAGAGGGTTCAATCGACCTCGAGGGCGACCAAGCTGACACTGCTGGCGAGCAGCGAGTTGGCGAGCAGAGAGGTCCTACGCTCACTTGGGAGTTTTTAAGGGAAATCAATTTTCCTATCTCTCAAACTACACCTGAATCTCGGATCCTGGAAGGTGTTGTTCGCGATACCGAGTGGGCGGACTACTCTGCTCGCTACTCGGAGACTTTTACCGTTCCATCAAGGGAGATAATGGAGGCACGCGAGAGCGAGTTTGCGGCGAGCAGGGTTGCTAGTGTTGTCATCGAGGACGATATGGCGAGCATTCGCGCAACATACAAGATTCCTTATGACATTTTTATGTATGCGCCAACGAAAGGAGAGACTGCTGATCGCCCTCCTCCTGGTTGCACGGCGATCAACTTGGATGTGCTCAATACGGGTTTCCCGCTCCCCGTTCATCCGCTCATCGGCCGTTTCTTGTCCGACATGAACCTAGCGATCACTCAAGTTACTCCAAATGGTTGGAGTAGTCTTCTAGCCTTCATGACTCTTTTTGGTCTTGAGGGCTACAAGAATAAGATAACAACCGCGGAGATCCTTTACGCCTTGACCATTTCCGAGGACGGTGCTGGCTGGTATTACGCTAAGGCAAAGACCGGATTGAAACTTGTTGAAGGTATTCCCAATAAGATTAAGGGTTGGCATTGCCAATTCTTCTTTATTGGTGGAGATTGGCGAGCAACTGAGGGATTCGCTGGCGGGCAGGCGCGCATCATGTCGCCTGAAGGCTTTGGAAAAATCAAACGTAGGGCTAATTTTGTCTTGCTAATTCATAAGTAGGACTAATTTTAATCCTTTTCGTTGTTTTGCAGGTCCGAGAAACTTGAAGTGGGGGCATCCCGACCTCAGCGACGAATACCTCTTCACGTTAGCCATCATTTCTCTTCGCGACGCTGCTAGTCGCGATTTGGAACATCTTTCAAAAGCTCACTGCCGTAAGCTTGCTGGCTTGATTACAAGTACCCACCACCTTGAAGCTCAGGCTGCTATCCCTGAAGGTAACTTTCTCGCCCGCCTATTTTTCTTGCTCGCCACTTTTCTTGCTCGCCTAACCCTTGTCTTTTTCTTGACAGATCAACGAGTCACCGTTGTTATCCCGGCTGTGCCTGAATCATATTACTTGCTCGCCAGACGAGTAAAACAGATGGCCGAAGCTTCGAGAAGGAAGATGGACCCTCCCCTTGCCATCATGCGCCTCCGGGCAGGAGAGAACCCTTCTGGTCGCCCAGCCGCCGGAGCTGGTCGCCGCAAGCCTGCGGCCAAAACTACTTCCTCTCCGCGGGATGTAAGGAAGGAGAAGGAGAGGGAAAAGGAGAGGAAGAAGAAAAAAGCGCCGCGGGGCGATGATGTTCGCTGCACTTATGGAGATGATCGCGCCTCAAAGCGGTCAAAAACTGCTGGAGAAGCGAGCAACATTGCTCCTAGATCCCCTACTCCGAAATCCACCTCATTGGAAGTAGTGGACGAACAGCAGGTGGTCGCCAGTTTGGTGATGACCAAGACAGGGGACAATCCCAGAGACACTTCTTACTTGGGTTGGGATCCGGTAAAAATTAAGAAGTAAGTTAATCATCCCCGACTTGCTTGTTGTTCGCCGCTTAGTTCCATGTTGCTCGCTCACTAACACTTGTTTTTGTTCGTCAGGTATAACCCAACACTCTACCCCGGCCGAGGGACAACACTCCACCACTTCTCTGTGGTTAAAAATGCCCC
This sequence comes from Ballota nigra, assembly GCA_947034835.1. Classification (NCBI taxonomy): domain Eukaryota; kingdom Viridiplantae; phylum Streptophyta; class Magnoliopsida; order Lamiales; family Lamiaceae; genus Ballota; species Ballota nigra. The sequence continues at coordinate 99,870,773 of OX344724.1, read as the reverse complement.
CTCCTCGCTCCGTGATATCCCGGATCTCCCTATTCGCCGGGCTACTGAGATGGTCCCAAGGGCCTGGACGAAATCGGCGAACACCCTTGTTGGTGGCCAATCTGCCAGCGATAATGTTCGCCTGATGGCGTACAATGCTAGCCACCAGTTGGTCCAGTCTCAGATGCTGCTCGACCAAGTCCTGGATCTTGAGCGAACAAACCGCGACTTGGGCCGTCACGTGGAGAAGATGGATGAAGAGGGAGCCTCTGCCATCAAAGAGTGCAAGGCCGAGCATGCTAAGGAGCTGGCTTTGATGGAGAGCAAGATGGAGGCCTCCTTGGCCGGTGAAAAGAGTGCCTTGGACAAGGCTCAAAAGATGATGTTGGAGGTTAAGTCTTCAGATAAGAGAGCTGAGAGAGCTGAGAAAGAGCGAGCAGACTTGGCTGCTCGCCTGCTGGCCGCCGAGGAACAAATCAACAAGCTGGAGGAAGAGCACAAGAACATGATCGACTACGAAGTTCATGAGCAGGAGGTGTTGGATAAGACCAACTTTGGGTACATCTGTGCCTTTGCCGAATGCTTGAGGTCTGTCCACTTCGCCCATGATCACAACCAAGATATTCGTGATGCGGTGAAGGCGGACTTCATTGAGTACGTGAAGAATTATCCTCCTGCTCCTGGTTCAACCTTGTTCGTCTCCGATTTAGCCGCTCTCGGCTTTCCTCTAGACATCTTCGGCGAGGAGGTCGACATTGCTGCCCCCACTTATGGCGGCCAGCCTGACCCTGCTCCAGGGACGACCAGCGCGGCGGCCACTGATGAGGTCTTCGAAGGGTTGGCGTCTCTTCCCTTAACGCCAATAGACGGGGCTGGCACAAGTGCCTCGGGCGAGCAGCCGGGTGTTCAGGCGACCAGGACTGCAGAGGCTCCTCCTCCACCTCCCTCTTGAAGACTTAGTTTCTCTTTTGCAATAGGATGTATTCTTTTTGTGCTTATTAGCTCATCCTCGTTGTAAACACATTTTGTCTTAATGAAATGAACACTTTTGCTAATCTACAAATTTGTGCTTCTTTGTCTGTCTTACTTAACTGCTCGCCTCTTTGTTTGTCTTACTTAGTTGCTCGCCTCTTGCTTTTTGCTTATGACAGTTTCTAAGTGTTCCTTTTTTCTTAAGGTAAACACTTAGTAAAATTCTAAGTTGGTCATTTGGTTCTTGTAGAACTTGACCTTTAATTGTTTGGGCCATTTTGGTCGCTTGTGGACTTGGCCTTGCATTAATGTGGGTTATTGGTCCGTTATGGACTTAGCCTTATTTTTGCTTTTAATAAGCTCTTCTGTTCGTCTTATAACAGACTTGCATTTTGCAAATTTTTGGGCGAGCAACTAAGTAGTTTGGACTTGAGGCTCAAAAACTAAAATAAAGCAAGACAAAAGATAAATGCAATTCTGCTCGCCTAGTAAGATAAATGCAAATCTGCTCGCTTATAAACTTGCGCAAAAATTTCAAAAATTACAAAGGATCTATTTACAAACTTTCTAAGACTTACAGGACTTCATTGGTAGTACTTCTTGAGCAAAGTAGTATTCCATGAGTATTGGGACGACTTGCCTTCCATGTCTTCAAGGTCGTATGTGCCGTTGTGCCACTTATTCGTCACCTTGTATGGGCCCTCCCAAGTCGGGCCGAATACTCCTGGTGGTATTAAAACTTTTCGAAGTACTAAGTCCCCAATTTCGAATTCTCTTGCTTTTACTTGAGAATTGTAGTACTTCGCTGCTCTTCTCTTGTAAATTGCATTTTTCAATTCTGTTGTTATTCTTTTTTCCTCGAACAAGTCCAGCTCTGCTGCCAGCGCAGCATTGTTTTTCTCTTCATCAAAAGTAGATGTTCGACTTGTCGGGACTTTTAGCTCAATCGGTATTACTGCTTCCGTCCCGAATGCCATTGTGAAGGGTGTTTCGCCTGTGCTTGTTCTGTGGGATACTCGGTATGCCCACAACACCTCTGGTAGCTCTTCTGACCACTTTCCTTGCTTGTCGACTAAACGAATCTTCAGTATATGCTTGATTATTTTATTCACTGCTTCTACTTGACCGTTCGACTGGGGGTGGTATGGTGTCGAGAAATGTTTCTTTATTCCCCATTTTTCGCAAAAATCCCTGATCTATTTTCCTTCAAACTGTCTTCCGTTGTCCGTCACTATCGCCTGAGGGACCCCGAAACGACAAACAATGTTTTTCCATATAAAGTTGATCATTTTCTCCTGTGTGATCCGCCCGAGTGCTTCTGCTTCTGCCCACTTCGTGTAGTAGTCAACAGCCACCACCGCGAATCGAACATTTCCTTGTCCCGGGGGAAAAGGCCCAATGAGGTCAATTCCCCATTTTGCAAACGGCCATGGACTATTGACTGAAATCAGTTCGTGTGGGGGTTTGTGAATGTTCGGGGTAAATAATTGACATCTATGACAAGTTCGGGCAATCTTGATCGCATCCTGGAGGAGGGTTGGCCAGTAATATCCTTGCCTTATTGTTTTATATGCCAAGGCCCGTCCTCCGGCATGATTTCCACATACACCCTCATGGATCTCTTTCAGTACTGCTTGTCCTTGCCCCCTAGCCAAGCATTTCAGAAGTGGGAGCGAAATTCCTCTCTTATACAAATGTCTGTTCATCACGGTGTATTTTGCTGCTCTTTTAACCAACTTGTTAGCTTCAAACGGGTTGTCTGGCTTTTTATCGTTTTGCAAATACTCAATGATTGGTATCCTCCAGTCGTCTTCTTCGAAATCTTCGTTGATCTGACAGATTTTGTAATCTTCGGTTGACGGTTTGGACATTCTTGTTAGCGTTACCTCCGACAATTCTGCTGGTCCGGTGCTGGTTGCTAGCCTGGCTAATGCATCTGCTTGAGCATTATTGTCTCTTGGTATCTGTTCAATATATATTTGTTCGAACAAGGAGGCCAAGTGAGCAACTATTTTTTGATACAAAGCCATGTCTTCATCTCTTGCTTCATATTCTCCCCGGACCTGGTTGACGATCAATTGCGAATCTCCAAAGATTTGCAACCTTCGTACTCCAACTGCTAATGCTAGGCGTAACCCAACGATCACAGCCTCGTACTCTGCTTCGTTGTTCGTCGCCATGAACTCAAATCGAACGGCTGAAGTAAAAACTTGCCTATCCGGGCTTATCAAGACTATACCTGCTCCCGATGCTGTATTAGTTGACGAACCGTCAACATACATGTGCCAGGGATGGCTATGTCCTCTCGTTGGATCTTGGGGAAAAGTCAGCTCGACTATAAAGTCTGCTAGGGCTTGCCCCTTGATCGCTGTTCGAGGAGCATATGAAATCCCGAATTGACTGATTTTCAATGACCATTTTAGGAGGCGGCCAGCTGCATCGGGTCTGTGCAATATTTGCTTGAGCGGGAACGTTGTCAACACTTCCACCTGGTGGTCGAAAAAATATGGACGAAGTTTTCTGACACCCATCACCAGTGCATATGCTAGCTTTTCTGTTGGTGAATATCTGAGTTCTGCTTCGTGTAAAACTTGACTCACATAGTAGATGGGCAGGTGGAACTTTCCTTCTGCTCGAACGAGCACTGAGCTGATTGCTACTTCCGAAGCCGCCAGGTACAAGTACAACTTCTCCCCTGGAATCGGCTTAGCTAGAATTTTTGTATCGCTGAGATATTCTTTCAGTTGCTCGAACGCTCGCTGACAGGCTTCTGTCCATTGAAACTTTCCTTTCTTGATGGCCTCGAAAAACGGTCTGCACTTATCTCCGGACCTTGAAACGAACCTGTTCAAAGCTGCCAGGCATCTGGTTAGCCGTTGGACTTCTTTAACTGATCTGGGCGGTTGCATCTCCATGATTGCTTTCACTTTCACCGGATTTGCTTCAATTCCTCGCTGACTAACCAGATGTCCCAAGAATTTCCCAGAATGGACGCCGAAACTGCTTTTCTTGGGATTTAGCTTCATATTGTAGGTCCGAAGTATCTCAAATGTCTGAGCCAGGTGCTGTAAGTGATCTTCCTTTTTTGAGCTCTTGACAACAATGTCATCCACATATACTTCCATCGTCTTCCCGATGTGATCATCAAACATCTTGTTTACCAGTCTCTGATATGTAGCTCCAGCGTTGATTAGCCCAAATGGCATTCTTTTCCAGCATAGCAAGTTTTTATTAGTGTAGAACGCTGTGTGCTCTTGATCATCGGGATGCATCGCTATTTGATGATATCCTGCGAATGCGTCCATGAACGTGAGAAGTTCATGTCCAGCGGTGCTATCAACTAGCTGATCAATGTGGGGCAACGGGAAATTGTCTTTTGGGCAGACGGCGTTGAGATCTGTGAAGTCAATGCAAAGTCTCCACGCTCCAGTTGCTTTTCTGACCAAAACTGGATTCGCCACCCATTGCGGGCATAACGCTTGTTTGATTAAGTCATTATCCAGCAGCTTTTTAACCTCCACGTCAAGCGCCTCGTATTTGTCGGGCCCGAATTTCCTCCTTTTCTGATGGACTGGCTTTCTCCTTGGATCGATGTTGAGTCTGTGGCAAGCATGTTCGGGACTGATGCCCACCATATCTGCATGCGACCATGCGAACACATCGAGGTTTGCTTTAAGAAACTCAATCATGTTGGTCCTGTATGGCTCTGGTAGCTCGGATCCTATGAAGAGTTCTAAGCCCTCCTGGTTCGGGTCGACTTTTACAGTTTCCAACTCTTCGACCGGGGTAGCCCTTCGTTTCTGGCCTTTCCATCTGGGGTCAATAATGGGCCATTCTGCCTTTAGCTCATCTTCGGTCTCCATCGGTTCTGCCCCCAGTCGTGGCTCGATGTCCTCCGCATCAACGTTCATTGCCATTGACTGTCCATCTTCGCGTCCTTGTTCGTCCTCGTCTAACTGTGCGCTTGTGCACATCTGCTCGTTTTTGCGCGGCTGTTCGTCTGTGCACATCTGCTCGTTGTTGTGCGGCTGTTTGTCTGCGAACATCTGCTCGTTGTTGCGCGGCTGTTCGTCTGCACACAGTTGCTCGTTGTTGTGCGGTTGTTCGTCTGTGCATGGCTGCTCGTCGACTTCCATTATTTCAGTATCGACAGAAGTCACGGCCTCGCTATCGTCTCCGTCCTTGTCTGAGCACCTGTCCGCCATGTTGACTTGGTGATCCTGCAACTGTATCTGCAAAAGACACGCACGAGCCTTCTTCTGGTCTCCTTTGACTGTACCTGCACCCTTCTTTGTTGGGAATTTTAAACAATAATAGTACGTTGAAACAGCTGCTTTAAATTCATGCAAGAAAGGACGGCCGAGGAACCCGTTATAGGTGGAATGTTGGTCTACAACCAGGAAGTCTACCATTCTATTCATTTTCCTTTCCGGGTCCTCGATTGATACAAGCTCAACTGCCAACGTAACTATTCCTAGCGGGGTGGTTACAGCATTTCCGAATCCTACAATCTTGTGATCACAGTCTTTGATGTACTCGGCACAATCTCCTAGCTGGTCCACCGTGCTTTTGAACAGGATGTTCGTATAGGAGCCAGTATCGACAAGTAGACGGTGCACTTTTGTCCCCATAATATTGGCACAAATGACTAACGAGTTATTGTGAGGAGTGAGCACCCCGTCTAAGTCTTTTTCTGAGAAAGTCAGATCCCCTGTTCGTCTGGTTGACGGATTCACACCCACTTCCATCACTTGATCCACTGCTCTCAGTTCTGCTTTCCTCTTTCTTTTTGACATAGGTGGTCTCCCATCAGAACAACCACCTACTGGTCCAGTGGGTTCCAGCATTAAGATCTCCGGGATGTGCCTTGCTGGGGCTGCTGGGACCTTCCTTCCTCTCTTACCAGTCTTGCTTGGTTGTTCATCACTGTCTCCATCATCCGAACTGGATGGTTCTGGTGCCCTTGGTCTTTTACCTGGTTCTTTTTTCACGAACTCGGACAGTTTTTCTTCCTCATAGAACCTCCACAACTGTTTTAACAAGTCTCGGCACTCGCTTGTGAAGTTGTCGATGCTCTGATGATATGCACAATATTTGTTCGGGTTCAACTTTCCTCTCTCTTGCCTTATCCTCCGTGGCTCTGACAACATTTCCTTGTCTTTAACGTTGTTGTACACAGCGTCCACGAACATGGTAAGGACTTGGTTCAGCTTTTCTTTCAACTCGACTCCCTCATTGAACGAATTCATGTTCTTCGGAGCTTTGTAATCACTTCCTCCCGACTTCTTGCCAGACTTCTTCGGATCAGCTTTGTCTCCCAGCTCTCTCTGTAGAGTTTCTTGCATCGAAATGTATACTTCAGCCTTGTGCCTGAATTCGGAATAAGTTTTAGGGAAAGCTAGGTGCATTTCCTTCCACATATCTGTCCCCTTCTTAAGCCCTGCCATAACCGCCACTATCTTAGTGTCTTCGCTTACTGGTTCTCCTTCCAGTAGGACTTTGTCGAATCTCTCAAGGAAGGTTCTATCAGACTCCTCGTCTCCTTGCCTCAGATCTGCCAACCTATGTCTCTACGTAAGGTAAGATCCGACCGTGGAGAAGTGCGAGAGGAATTCCTTGCTGAGTTGCATGAACGAACTGATGGAGCCCGGAGCTAGGGCGGAGAACCACCTGTGAGGACCGTCACCAAGAGTTAACGGAAAATTCCGACATTGAGTTGCATCAGACGCCTTTACCGATATCATGTAATCGGTATACTTGGACAGGTGTACTTTCGGGTCTGAATTTCCTTCGTACAAATTAATGGCCGGGAATTGCACTTTCTTTTGTACCGGCGCATTAAGGATATCCGGGGACAAGGGTGATGATGGCAACATCGTCGATCCGTCGCCTTTCTTTTCCTCCAACTGTTTTTGCATCTCTTCCACCGCTTTCTTCAAAGCTTGCCACTCATCTGGAGACGTTTTTCCACTAGAAGGTTGTCCGTCATGATTGGGTTCAATGACCTCTTCATGACGGAGTCCCTTGCTAACGGGACGTTTCTCTTGAGTGGCGTGCCTAGCGATGTTACTGGCTCCATTGGGACCTAATCGCCCAAAGGCTGATCTTCTCAGCCTTTCGTGTACTGAGCGGCGAGCAACATGGTGTGTTTGCCCCGGTGCTCGCTCCTCGCCTCTCAGTTGATCCTCCCTATGCGTTCCGTGATAACTTGCCCTTCTTGTGTGATAGTGGCTTATACTTCTTGTGTCCCCGCTGCTCGACTCCTCACCTGTCCCCGGAGTGGACTCTCCTCGACTTCCAAGTCGTTCACTTAAAGGAGCTTTCCCTTTATTCCTACGGACTTCTTTGCTGTCAACCTCGTCATTTCGTACGTCTTTTCTTTCTTCACTTCGCTGCTCGCCCGCCCTGTTGGTCGCCGCCTGCATCCCTGATGGCCCGACCGTTTGTCGCCTTTGCAATGCTTGTAAAACAGCAATCGTTTTTGCTAGCTCTTCGGGATTTTGAGCAAGAGCTTCCACTTCCGGCGGGATTGTATCAATGGTAACTTGGACGTTTCTTTGCGAAGTTGCTTTTACTGTACGTGCATGTCCTTCAGTAGACGAAACCCTAGTTCTTGACCTACGACTTGGAGACGTGCTCAAATGTCGTTCTTCTTGTGATCGAACCATTTTGGTTACCGAAGTACAAGTGGTAAGCAAATGAATGGGGTGATTTTGTCTCCAACAAACACCTTTCTTAAGAGTTACTAGCTTTGTGTGTATGAATATGAAGATTCAAAAACCCTAGTTCATGCACACATGCATTAAAACCCTCAAAGTACTGTATATCTTTGTCTTAAGAATGTGCACTCTTGTTTTCCGGCAGCTTCTTCTCGGATTCCGGCGAGATTGTGCAGATTCCGGCGAATACCTTCAAGCTTTCTTCGAATTTTTCATAAAACGGAGGTTCGAACCCTTCTTCTAGCGCCAATTGTTGATGACCTTTTCTAACTAAGAAGATTAATGGCTGTTTTTCATCTAATGAAGATCATCAAACAAGAATCAAGATCTTGGAATTAAGCTAAGTAATGCTTAAGAAATAATTTGGCAAGAGTTTTGCTATTTTATTGAATTGTTCTCCCCTTTTTCATGTGCATGAAGGGAGTATTTATAGACATACAAAGAGGACATGTGTCACCATCTTGGTGGCTTAACCATTGGATTTTTGCCAAGTGTTAGGACACTTGTACAACATCTACACTATTGCTCATTGGATGGATGCCAAGTGTTAGGACACTTGGACCATATCTAAGCTAGTGACTCTTGGAATTCCCCATGTTGTACTTGGTCTTTGGCACTATTGAGATGCTCCCGACGGTGACCGGCTGCTCGCTTGTACGTCTTTGTTGGATGTCGTGATCCTTTGCGTTCTGAGCTGTTCGCTCCTCGCTTGGGATTATTTTACAATGTTGCTCGCCTCATTACGAAGCTGTTCGCCTGAGTTGATCTTGGTTTGAGCCACTTGCACAGCTGTTCTTTGTAAGGCTGTTCGCCACAATATCTTGCTTACCATGTCAGAGCTGTTTTGCAAAGCTGCTCGCCTCTCAAGGCTGTCAGCTCTTTGCTAAGATGCTCGCCCTTCAAAACTGCTTGCTCCACAAGGCTGTTAGCTTCTTTCATTTGTCATCCTGTTATCAAGTTTAATGATAATCTTTCGTTGATTAAATGCAAAATTGTTCGCCCATCAACAGGTCCCATAAGAATTGGTCCTCATGAATTTGGTCCTTTTTTAAGCGCAAATAGTCCCATACGATTTTTCCGTAAAAAAATAACGGATTAACGAGCATGAGGCCCACACGCCCGTTAGTTTTCTGCCAAAAACTCGCGCGTATAATTCCCAACTTAAAAATAATTAATTTCCAACATCTTAAAACTCTGCGAACTAAAGTTTAATAATCGCCTCCATACTTGCATTTTACCTTGAAATGATTGTTAATAGCAAAAGCTGACCCATTTTCCTCCAAAAATCAAGTTGAAAAGATTTCTCCATCCAGTATTCCATAGAAAACTGTAAAATATTTAACGGATGGGACCTTTTCTGCTAAAAATGGGACCAAAAAAAAACATGGGACCAAATCTGTCAAGTGCAAATTCTCATCGGACCATTCTTGTAAGTTACCCAAATCAAAATTGATGCATGTTAAAGGACAAAAAAAATACTCCCTCCGTCCCGGTATTATTCGCATACAAAAAACGGCACACATATTAAGAAAAAATTACTTTTTGAGTAAAGTAGTGGTATATGGGTAAATATGTGTATATTATTGTGAGTGTGCACGCAAATCAATGTTTCCTTTTTTAGAGTGTGCAAATAATTTTGGGACGGACGAAAAAGGAAAGCGTGCAAATAATAGTGGGACGGAGGGAGTAGCATTTGCTTCTTTTTTCTTCTCTTTTTTTACTTTCAAAAGTTCATTCTGCGATTGAAAATTCACTTAAAATTAGTTTTTTTTTAAATTAGCTCTACTTAATATTTCTAATTATATAATAGAAATTAAGTAATTAACAATTAAAGTCATAATGTCATAATTACAAATCCTTTCCAAAAAAAAAAAATATAGATTAATGTATAAATGAGATATAAAAAGTACAATCATACATAAAAAGGAGAAAATTAGTTTTTGTCATGTAACTTGTCCAGTGTCAAATTTTGGTCCCATAATTTTTTGTCAAATTTTGGTCCCATAATTTATGGGACCAAAATTGGACACTGGACAATTTACGGGACATACAAAATAATATTTTTCACTCTAAAGTTTAATTTCTAACCAAGCTCTCAAATTAATTTTAATTTCTAATCAAAACTTTCATTTGTTAAATTGCCATATGATTTTAATTTCTTTCATACAATACATATATTTGGCTTTTTTTTTCTTTCCAAATACAATTTTATCTCATTTAACATTAAAAAGTCATATAAACCTAACTGTTAAGACTGAACTCAGCGACACAATTATTAATACTCAAGATGAATATATAACCCATGCCTAACCAAATCAAACAGTCATGACAACCATGCCAGGTAGTTGTATGATAGTACTTCCATTCCATATTTATTAATTTTCACATATTTTAAAAAAATGAGACAAAATAAATAAAAGTAAAAATATTATAAGTATGTTAATAAATAAAGTAATTATTTATAAATATAATAATAAAATAATATTTTTTAAAAGAGAATGAAAATTGATTTAAAAAGATGATCAATAAAATAAAAATAGATTTAGAGCATAGGAGCAGTAATTTTTATTTGTTGGGAGATACCCCTCAACCTACGGTTCAGGGCATTCCAACACAACACACAGCATTATCATCAAACTGGCAGTCTTTTCAAGTCATTTCACATTGGTATCATTTGTTATAAGTCTTTGACTTAAAGAAATAACTATATAGAGTTCCACTCTTTTCTTAGGAGTGAATTTTGTGTTATATGCTCTCAAAAGTTCCAACTCGGAAAACAAGATCAAAAAAGCTAAATCTCCATGGGTTTTCCTACGCTTGTAATTATCTTTTCCGTGGTGTTCATGATATCTACCATCGTTCTAACATCAAATTCCAGGGCCCGAATATCATCCAAGCTCCCTCCAGGCCAGTACAAATTCCCAATCATCGGCAACATCCTCGACCTCGGGCCGAAACCCCACCAATCACTCGCCAAACTATCTCGAAAGTACGGGCCCGTGATGTCACTAAAGCTAGGAAGCATAACCACGATAATTGTGTCATCCCCTGAAACCGCTAAAATCGTGCTTCAAAAACACGACCTCGTCTTCTCCAGTAGAAGCGTCCCAAGTGCGGGCCGGGCCCTTAAACATGACCATTTCTCTATAGTATGGCTCCCCGTTGAGAATCAATGGCGAAAGCTCAGAAAAATATGTAACAAGAATATGTTTTCCGTCCCTAAACTTGATGCTGGCCAGGGCTTAAGAAGGGAGAAGCTGCAGAAGCTTTGCGACTACGTGACAGAATGCTGTGAAACGGGCCGGGCCGTGGATTTAGGAGAGGCCGCATTCACGACCACGCTAAATATGATTTCGACAACCCTCTTTTCCGTTGAATTTGCGCAGTTCGATACGGATTCATCGCAGGAGATGAAGGATATAGTGTGGGGAATTATGAAATATGTAGGCAGCCCGAATTTGGCCGATTATTTTCCTATTTTGAAATCCATTGATCCTCAGGGGATTTCGAAGCGGGTGGAGATTTATTTCGAAAGGTTGTTTGCAATATTTGATGGGATAATAGATGAAAGGTTGAAATCCAGGGGTGAAATTGAGAAGAATGATATGTTGGAGTTCCTGATTGATATTTATTAACCAAAGGGATGAATCTGAATTAAACCGAGATGACATTAAGCATCTACTTCTGGTAATTAATTTTTTTTATTTATTTTTTTCACATGTTCATTGACCTATTTATCCACAAATTATTTGACTTAATAATTGTTGTGCAGGATTTATTTGTGGCGGGGACGGACACGACTTCAAGCACAGTAGAATGGGCAATTACGGAATTATTACACAACCCTGATAAATAAAATATCAAGACTTAAAGACGAAGTCATGGATGTGATAGAAGAAAAGGGACAAGTTGAAGAATCGGACATCCCGAGGCTCCCATATTTGCAAGCAGTTGTGAAAGAAACATTTAGGCTTCATCCAATTGTCCCTTTCTTATTAATACCTCACAAGGCTGAATCCGATGTAGAAATTTAAGGGCCGTATAGTACCTAAAAATGCACAAATTCTTGTTAACGTGTGGGCAATTGGTAGAGATCCCAGCATCTGGTCGAAAGAAGATTTGTTCATGCCAAAGCGATTCTTGAATGGGAATGGTCTCATTGACTTTAGAGGCAAAGACTTTGAGCTCATTCCGTTTGGGACGGGAAGGAGAATTTGTCCGGGATTGCCCTTGGCATATAGAATGGTGCACCTCATGGTTGCGACAATGGTTGGGAACTTCGGGTGGAAACTTGAAGGGAAGAAACCAGAGGAATTAGAGATGGATGAAAAGTTTGGAATTACTCTACAAAAGGCCGTACCTCTTGTGGCAGTCCCAACCAAGTTGTGAGTTTATAAACTCATAAGGGACCGTTTGGTTCACGGGATGGGATTGATTAGATGAGATTGGATTAGATAGAATTATTTAAGGAGAAATGTGTGTTTGGATTGTAGGATTTTTTTTTTATTGAATGATTAAGTGGGTTTAAAGTGCAATATACCATTTTTAAAGTATGAGACTATGGAATCCCACCATCCCTATGGGATTATTTAGACTCTCCTTTGATGGAGTTCCAATTAAATTGTATTTTCTTTTGTTTGATTATCTTTAACACATTAGTTGTTAGAAATTGAACTGTTCAGTGCACAATTGCTAGTCTTATTCACTTAGAGCACCGTTGCTTCCGAGTCAAGGCTTTTTGAATTCATCCATCTTTAATAAAATAATTAATTTTATATATATATAAAAATAGAAGTAAGGGGAAAAAAAAAGTTGTCATTATTGGAACAATGAAATTCACTTGTTTTATGGTGCAATGGTAAGTCTCACTCTCCATTAAAAATAGTGGATTAACTTTACCATTTTCTATTCTTTTTTATTTTGCACCAATAATTTCAAAAAAAATTAAGCTATTAATTTTAAATTTATTTTCAACTCACTATATATCAAATTAATTATCTTTTGAATATTTTTAATTTAACATATATATTGCACATATAAAAAATTATGTTTAAAATATTTATTTTGTTATAGAATTTCATATAAAATTTAAATTAATATATATATAATATCAAAATCAGAGTGGCGCAGCGGAAGCGTGGTGGGCCCATAACCCACAGGTCCCAGGATCGAAACCTGGCTCTGATATTTTAGATGCAAGCTTCCCAAATTCAATCTTTTTTGGCACTTCATCGTTGTTCAATTAATTTTTTATTGCATCTCAAACTTGAAATTCCAAATCTAGCCTTAACAATGTGTCCTCATTCTGTATTTAATTTAGGCCTAAATTGCACTAAACCCATTAAACTATCGACACAAGAATGTGGTGCATGAGACGGAAAATGACGTCACCTAATTAAGATTCATCGTTGCTCCATTAATTTTTTATTACATCTCAAACTTAAAATTCCAAATCTAGCCTTAACAATGTGTCCTCGTTCTGTATTTAATTTAGGCCTAAATTGCACTAAACCCATTAAACTATCGACACAAGAATGTGGCGTATGGGACGGAAAATGACGTCAAGTGACAGACGCACGAGGTTATGTATGGCGGAACAAAGACGCAAAATAGTAGATGACGAAAGTGATGATAAATTTTGTGTGTTTCTCGTTTCAATTGAAATTATGAAGAATTTTAAGGAAAATGTCATTTCATAAGGCATGTGCGCAATAATATAATTTTTTCAGGGAAAAATTGATCACAAATTAAATTTAGTGGTTTATGTGTCAAAATTTAATAGTTTGTAACTTTGTATGCATTAGTGGCAAGATTTAAATACTCCCTCTGTCCCAACTCTTTCTTCATATTTTCATTTTTGGAACGTCCCAACTCTTTTTCACACCCTTAAAAAGAAAATAATTCATACTCACTAAAGTGAATAAAGCACATTTTATTATTTTATTATTTAACTTCATACTCACTGATTAGGCGTGAAATTGTTATGATATTAAGCTCGTTTTGCTCGTGTTTTGAGTGAATTCGATGAGTATTTAGATTCAATTGAGTATTATTTTATGAACTAATTAAATTGCCTCTTTGATGCTCATAGATGGAGAGAGGGCAAAAAATGGAGTTCGTAGGACTTTGAGTCGACTCAAACGGACGCCCGGATGAGAAGATATTGAAGAAATACGAAAAGTATTAGTTCGAGCAAGCAAAAGTGTCACTTGGAGGTGCTCAAGCAAGAAGACTCGAGCATTAGGTGCTCAAGCACTCGTGTAGTATACTCAAGGGGATTCAAGTTCAGCACTAAATGCTCGAGCAAGAGGGGATCGAGCAGTGTTGATTCTGGAAGAAGAGAGTACTCGAGCAGGCATCACTCGAGCACAAAGTGCTCGAGCACTCGAGTGATCGCGGGTCGCGCACAAAGTGCTCGAGTAAAGGAGCTCGAGCGTTTTTTGTTCTATTAGTTTTTAGTGCTCGAGTGTATGAGCTTGAACACTAAGTACTCGAGTACGTGCTCAAGTCGTGCGTTTTGCGCGGATTTCTGGCCCATTACCTTTTAATCGGTCAATGCCTATATATACTTCGTCCCGAACTTGTTTTTAGACACTGCTTCATACTTAGAGATAGGATTTGATAGACAGGAGCTTGGTGAGAGTAGAGCAAGAGATTTTGCAAGTGTAATCGAGGTTTTTGAACTACGAAGTCATAGATTAGAGTTTATTTTCCGTTATTTCTTTCTTCGATATTTAATACTTTTAAACCTAGTTTTTATTGCTAATTGAGATTCGTTTTTTAGACTTTGATTGATTGAGTTAAACCTAGTTTATGTTTTTGAGTTCTTTAATTAAATTAGTCATGTTCATGTTTATTGTTCGTCCAATTGCTTTTGTTTTCGTATTCAACATGTTAGGCTACAACCCTTGCATGCTTGGGGTTGGATGAACTCGTAGAAGAAGGACGTTGATACATAGTTAGAATAATTCGTGATGTTTAGTGCTAGTTCTCTTAATTAATTGAATTCTTAAAATAAACCTTAGAATTATCTTGGAATTGAGTACGAAAATTATTAGAGAGAGGACGATCTTGTCACTCTTTAGTAACGAGTAGGCTTAACGGTAGGGTTACGGAAGGGGTTTATAATTTACCGGTTTATTTAAGGAGGACGACCGTATCACCTTGGGTAAATAAGAGTCTCATTAATTAAGCATAATCCATAGAACTTGTTTAGTGGGTTGTGAAGTAGGTTGATATGACGAAGTATTAGGGTTAATTCTTGAGCTTTTAGTCTTTCAATCTGGTGCTAGATTAGGGAAGTTGATTGTGTAGTTTTAGTACACTTAGGATTAATACTTGCACATCACGATTATTTTAGTTATCATACTAGCTCCGTTAGTATACATAGGGATTCCTATCCTGAGCATCACCCTCTCGTATTTGATTAAAACCTAAGTTATTTGTTTGATTTCATTATTTGCATTACTAAAAGTAAACTTTAGAGTAGTTTAATCCTATTCTTAAAACTGAACATCCATTCATATTAACTACGACGCGTAGATCTCCAGGGCTCTATTCGCATACATACCTTCCCTTGGGTACGATATACTTGGTCCCTATGCTTGCCAATACTACAAGGATCTCATACTCTTGTGGGGTTACTACTAGTATAGCTAGTATTTTGCGTTCAAATTAATGGCGTCGTTGTCGGGGATGGCGATGTATGTCCATTGAGTAGGACTTGGAGATAGTTTAGTAGTTAGTAGTGAGTACTTTTACTTTTCTGTTATATTAGTAGACATCAGGCAGTTGCGTTTTGATGTTTCTTTTGGTGTTTCAGGTATATGAAAACTCGCTCACAAGGAGAATCGAACGAAGACCGAACAAAGTTAGACCCTGAGACAATCGCCAGAAGAAACAGAGCCTTCAATCGAAGGATGAACAATCCTAGTGGAGACAATCCAAACATGGACTTAGGGAATGAGTTGGATGCAGTTGCAGCTAAGTACAATCAGGTAGTGGAACGGGTTGAGGGAACTGGAGGAAACGACAGTCAGAATCAAGTCCCTTCAGGGGAAGCCATAGCCAAAACCCGGTCCCATAGCATCAAAATGACCCAGCTCAAAACCAAGTCCAAAATCCTCTAAACAACCATGTTTATCCACAAAACAACCCACCTTATCCTTACCAGTACCCACCATATCCGTACCCACCATACTACCCTCCACACCCTACTTATAACCAACCTCATATTCTGTAAGTACCTCTACCACCAGTTTATCCTCAGCACGTTTCTCAAAATGCTGATCCTGGTATGGCAATCCGAGAAAGGTTTACGGCGCAGCCGCAACGGTATTATGATGGTGTAGCGTTGCCACCAGTGGAAACAAATAACTTTTCTATCTCCCCAGGGATCCTGAAGATGTTAGTCTAGAATCAATTCAAGGGGGAGGTAGGAAAAGATAATCCTCATACTCACTTGAGGAATTTTTTTATGATTGTCTCAACTTTCAACCATAATGGCATGTCTGAAGATGCCAAGAGGCTCAGGTTGTTCAAGTTCTCGTTAACTGGAATCGCGAAGGAGTGGTACGATAACACGCTCCCACGGGGAGGTGTTACCATATGGGCCGAGCTCGAGCGTCTGTTCTTCAAGCGATTCTATCCTCCTTCTAGAACAATCAAAGCAAGGCTAGAGATCTCATCTTTCAAGCAGAAGCCAGGAGAGGACTTACGTTAGGCTTGGGAGAGATATTATAATATGCTCATTGAGTGCCCGCGGCATGGGTACAACGAAGGGGATATAATGGCTTATTTCTACTGTTGAGCCAGCAAGGCAGGGCAAGACCACCTTGATGCATGTGCTAGTGGAGCGTTCTTGAATTGTGGTGCAGCTAGGTGTAGAGAGATTGTTGATAACATTGTCAAGAATGCGGGGCAATGGAATGAGGCACAAGAATTTCAGCAAGCTTATTAGATGGATGATAGCGAGGGTACTAGAAAGTTGTTAATGGCAATGATGGAAAAAATCAGCAATCTAGAGGTTGGACAAAATCTGAGTGGAGGGAATACTGGAATGAGTGAGAAAGTGGACCAACCAGCAAGCCAGCATGAGGAGGTCAACTATATGGGGAGGCTTAATTACAATCAAAGCGGATACCAGCCAGGTGGCAACCAGCAGGGAAGACCTCTCTACGGTTGTTGGTCCCAAAAAGGTTATCCAGCGGAAAGCGTTTTGAGTTTTATTTTAATGAAAACCCTTTTAAATTAAGTGCTAAAAGAAAAGTGCAGAGAACTTAAAAGCATAAAGTAGAGAACACCAGATTTATAGTGGTTCGGACCAACTTGTCCTACGTCCACTCTCCCTTTCTCCAAAGGGGACTTTCTCTCTCTCCAACCAACTTACGAACACTGGAATTTAGAAGTACCAGATCCTTCGTACACTTGCTTACAACAACCTTTCTATATAGATGAACAGGTTGAGTAAATCTCCAACTAAAAACTCCTAAAGAGTGTATATATGTGAATGAACAAAGTTGAGTGATGGGAGAGTTCGTGTGTCTTTGTGCTTTTGCCCGACTCTTATGTAGAACTCATCCAAGCACTCCTATTTATAGTTGTAGGAATTAACTAGCCGTTGGAAAGCTAGCAATTCAAACAACCATAATTGGAGGGATATAATCAATCAAAGATTGATTATATGATTAATTAGTTGACTTTCAATCAAACAATCAATCAAATCCTCCATCAGTTGACTCTCTAGATTGCCTTCTTCTCCATCAATGATCTCCAAAATCTACTTGTCTCCAGATTACATGCAGTCTCCATGTGGGTGAACTAATCTGTCACACTCATCTGATCAGGACTCGTCTGGTCTAGGGTCTTCTGGTCTGGTCTGGTCAGGTAACACTTCTGCTCTGAACCTCATCTGGGAGAGGTCTTCTGGTCAGACTCCTCTGGTCAGGCTCCTCTGGTCAGGCTCCTCTGGTCAGACTCCTCTGGTCAGACTCCTCTCATCTGGTCACCTCATCTGGTCTGCACAGATTTCTTCCCCCTTAACCAAAGACCTATTCTAGACTAATCTGTAGCTGACTAACAGGTTCAGCTAGTCCTATTACAAGTTCTTGTTTTAACATCTTCAAAACATCTAATCTATATCCTAACAATTTCCCCCTTTTTGATGATGTTAAAACTGGAATAACTGAAATAAAACAAGACAAGAAAATTTTGAAATATCTAAATAGAGATTCTAGCAGGCTGGGTCAACTGATCTTCTCCCTCAAAGTATGCTCAGCTGATATTGGGGCAAAACATCAGCTGGTCTTCTTGTGTATCTGCAGGCAATCATCTTTTTGGTACCCTACTGGGTCCAGGGGGTTAGCACAATTTTTAGGAAGCCACAAGAATAGATCATCCCTTTTAGGATCAGGTGATCTTATCTTTCTTCCATATAAGTCCACAAAAACACACTCAACAAAAGAACCTTGGACATGGTTATTTCTTCTAGAGGCTCTTCTTCTCTTCTGAGCTTGTCCAGTAGAAGGAATAACTTGTCTTAATGCAACAGTCTTGAAATTTTGTTGATAAGGATAAGTCTTGCTAGAACCATCAAAAGTTCCAGCTGGTCTGGCAGATGGCTTAAAAGTCTTCTGCAGGTGAGTAGGAGTCATCTGGTTCTGCCTCTTTTGAGAAGATCCAGACTATCTTCTACTCTGCTGGCCTGGCTGAGGTCTTTTATTCTGGGTATAACCCTTGTTAAAATTCCTCCTCTGCCTTTTGGGTTTTTGAGTTTTAGTACTCATCTGCCCATTAGGCTGAGTTGCCTGGTCAGCTGACCTCTTGCCTTTATCAATAAAATTTCTAGGTTGTTCTTCTTTCTGAACATGTGAGGATTCAGGTTTGGTATAACCAAGGCCTGTCTTATCATGCTCTCTTTGAGATGAGGTAGCTATGTGTGACACAACATTGTTTGCTGTAGTCAGCTGCTCCAATCTCATCTTGAGCTTGTTCTCACTTTCTCTTACAATTTTGTTTTGGTGGAAGAGTTCATCAAACTTAGCTTTGAGCAGATTATATTCATTGTCTTTCTCAACATTTTCAACAACCAACCTTTCTATCAGCTTAACTTGTTCAGTACACCTGGTTGTCAAGTCAGAAGACTCTTCGACCAGTGTATGATTTTGTTCAGCTGGTAGATCAGCTAAGTTGCCTAGATATTGTGAAAGCTTCTGATTTTCTGCTTTCAGCTTTGAGTTCTCATCTTCCAACTTTTGACAAAGTTGTATAGAAGTTTGGAGATCTAATAGCATCTTCTGCATATCAGACTCCTCTGATTGTCCAAAAAAATAAGAAGATGAAAAAGAAGAGGAAGTTCGATTACATACCTCGTCTGTTACAAGACATATCTCCTCGTCTGGTCCAAAATTAGATGATGAACCAGAAGTGGACACCTCTTCTTCCTCATCTGCTAAGCTTCTTTTGGAGTAATTCCTAGTGTATCTTCTACTGCTTTTCTTCCAACCCATTTCTGCAAGATATTGTTAGCACAACAAATATTTGGGTTTTAAAAAAAATGGATCTGCCCTGGTGACCACCAAAAGCTTTTCAAAGCAGTGGTCTAGGACACACTGCTCTGATACCACTTGTTGGTCCCATAAAGGTTATTTTAATGAAAACCCTTTTAAATTAAGTGCTAAAAGAAAAGTGCAGAGAACTTAAAAGCATAAAGTAGAGAACACCAGATTTATAGTGGTTCGGACCAACTTGTCCTACGTCCACTCTCCCTTTCTCCAAAGGGGACTTTCTCTCTCTCCAACCAACTTACGAACACTGGAATTTAGAAGTACCAGATCCTTCGTACACTTGCTTACAACAACCTTTCTATATAGATGAACAAGTTGAGTAAATCTCCAACTAAAAACTCCTAAAGAGTGTATATATGTGAATGAACAAAGTTGAGTGATGGGAGAGTTCGTGTGTCTTTGTGCTTTTGCCCGACTCTTATGTAGAACTCATCCAAGCACTCCTATTTATAGTTGTAGGAATTAACTAGTCGTTGGAAAGCTAGCAATTCAAACAACCATAATTGGAGGGATATAATCAATCAAAGATTGATTATATGATTGATTAGTTGACTTTCAATCAAACAATCAATCAAATCCTCCATCAGTTGACTCTCTAGATTGCCTTCTTCTCCATCAATGATCTCCAAAATCTACTTGTCTCCAGATTACATGCAGTCTCCATGTGGGTGAACTAATCTGTCACACTCATCTGATCAGGACTCGTCTGGTCTAGGGTCTTCTGGTCTGGTCTGGTCAGGTAACACTTCTGCTCTGAACCTCATCTGGGAGAGGTCTTCTGGTCAGACTCCTCTGGTCAGGCTCCTCTGGTCAGGCTCCTCTGGTCAGGCTCCTCTGGTCAGGCTCCTCTGGTCAGGCTCCTCTGGTCAGACTCCTCTGGTCAGGCTCCTCTGGTCAGGCTCCTCTGGTCAGACTCCTCTGGTCAGGCTCCTCTGATCAGACTCCTCTGGTCAGGCTCCTCTGGTCAGGCTCCTCTGGTCAGACTCCTCTGGTCAGACTCCTCTCATCTGGTCACCTCATCTGGTCTGCACAGATTTCTTCCCTCTTAACAAAAGATCTATTCTAGACTAATCTGTAGCTGACTAACAGGTTCAGCTAGTCCTATTACAAGTTCTTGTTTTAACATCTTCAAAACATCTAATCTATATCCTAACAACGGTCAACCGTTTGTACCACCTGGTCCACAACCTCCTCAAAATCGATGGAGAAATAACCAAGGTTATCAAGGAGGACAACAGCCTCCTCAGAACCAATGGAGGAAGAACGAGAATTTCTCTTATGCCAATCCTAAGGCAGGAATCACTGTACCTCCCGGAGTAGATCTAGGTTCAAAACCCCCAGGTGGAGAAGGCGGTGCCTCCACCGAAGAGATGTTACATGCTATTCTCTAGAAGGTAGAAGAAGGTAGTAAGAGGTTGTCCTCCTTGGAGTATGATGTTAAAGAGTTGAACAAGAAGAGTGATTAGAGAGATCAAGAACTTCAAAGGAGAGACATGGATCTGAATAGAGCTCAACAAGAGAACAATAGACGGTTCACTTCTATAGAGTACCAGATTAGCCAGATTGCAAAGTCGCAAACGAGAGAGCCAGGTAAATATCCAGCTATACCCGAGACAAACCCAAAAGAGCAATTAAAGGCGATCGAGTTGAGAAGTGGGATTAGATATGATGGACCTCAAATTCCTGCTGGTCTTAAGGGGATACACAAGGAGATTGAGATGGCGGCATAAGAACATAAGAAAGATGGAGGTGAGATAGTTGAGGTAGAAGTTGAGAAGGAGGTTGAGATAGAAGATGCCCAGAAAGGTAAAGACAAGGAGGAAGAGATTGAGGAGATTGAGAGAGTTCCAAAGTGGAAAAAGGCAAGAGAAGCAAGGAAGAACATGAAAGAGACCGAGCGAGACGAATGTGGGGTACCCAAATCTGTGATACCGGTCTCATATCCTCAACGATTCATGAAGAAGAAATTAGATGAAAAATTCGCTAAGTTTCTTGATGTCTTTAAGAAATTGCATATTAACATTTATTTTTATGATGTTTTGGAACAGATGCCTAATTATGTCAAGTTCCTGAAGGACTTGATAGCTAAGAGGCGGAGAGTAGATGGGCCCGAGCTTGTGCATTTGAACAATGAGGTGAGTGACATGGTGCACAAGTTGCTTTGTCCCAAGTTGAAGGATCCCGGAAGCTTTACGATCTTATGCGATATTGGGAACGGGATCAAAAAGGGAGCCTTATGTGATCTAGGGGCTAGCATTAATTTGATGTCTCTATCGTTGTTCAAGAAGTTGGATGGGGGTGAACTTCAGCCCACGATGATGACTCTTCAGCTTGCCGATAGGTCTATCACTAGACCTCAAGGAGTGGTGGAGGATGTTCTAGTGATGGTGGCGAATCACGTTTTTTCCGCCGACTTTGTGGTCCTCGATATGGAGGAAGATGAGCAAGTACCCTTGATTTTAGGAAGACCATTCTTGGCTACTGCCGGGATGGTGCTAGATGTGGTCAATGGAAAGATCACGTTGAAAGTTGATGATCAAGAAGTAAAGATTTCCCTATATGAGGCCATGAAGTACCTGAAGGAGGATGAGAGCTGTCATTCCATTGATGCCATTGACACTTGTGTGGAAGACACACCTCCTATCCCTAGTCATTCTTATATACGTGATTATGTTAATCCTTCACTAAATAATTTAACCGTTGAGCATTGTGATCTTGATTGTTTTGATAGGGATAAAGGCAAGGAGATGAAGGATGGAGAACTGAAAAGTGTGGACGTGGCCCAGTTGGAGAGAAAATGAGGAGTTGATGTTAAGAAGAAAAAATCCAAGAAGTGGGTACCTCCGTGGAGAGCGAAGAAGAAGAAGGTGACACCACCGCCCGAGGTGAAGAAGGAGGATGGGAATCGAGCGAATAACTTAAACAACTTCTCTTATGAGAATAAGGGAGGTAACTTTGAGTATCATGTCCCATAAGCTCCTTTGAGATCGGTCCGACATTAGGACCTTAAAAATATCGCTGAGTGGGAGGCAACCCACTTTTATTTGTTTTTTAGTGTTTTAAGTTATTAGAGTGTTGTTTTGAGTCGTATTAACCTCGTTCTTGAGTGAGTTGCTTTTAGGCTTGTCTCGAGGAAGTAAAGGTATCATGGAGTTATTCAAAAGGGATGAACTCAAGCAAGGTAGTGTGCTACATTGCCAAGTGCAAAAGGGGATTATGCGTATTAGGTAACCCACAACCCCAAACTTAGACCGCTTCACAAGGTCAAAGTTTGGGGGGTGGAGCATTTATATGTTTTATGGCATACATATGCACCGGCACACTTGAGAGGTTTATTTGACATTGCACAGGCGCACACCCTCTCTTTGAGTTGAGTTAGGTTACATATTGTGTCTTGAGATACTTCTTGAGCTATTTTATATTGTGAACTGATTGGGTACTGCTACATATTTCATGCCTACCAATCCTCTTATGCTTGTTGATTGCTATCTTTGAGTGTGAAGTAGGAGTTAGTGAGTTGTGGAGTTGAGTTAGGGATTATATTGTGTGGGTGTATTAATTAGAGTTGATTTGAGAGGGAACTTGTATACTTACGAATTTTTCTTTTGAATATTTGTGTGTTGAAAGTGAGAATTCACTAGGACTAGCATGGATATGAAAACCGAGAGATTTGAGCCTTTTAGAGATTAAAATGCTTTATGTTGATCTCTTCGTTTGAGAGTGGATCGTCACCTTAGAGGATGCTAGAACTTGTGTGTCCTCTCATTTCTTGATTGTGTCTAGGTTGAAGTGTCGAAAGTGATATTAGGCCATCGTTGATTTGATTGAGTCACTTAACCAAATTTTCCCTACCAATGACATTTATCCCTTGTTAGCCCATTTGAGCCTGGGCCTATTTTATTTTCTAGCACATTTGAACTTAATCAAATTTTTAAACTCTTTTGTCCTAATTTGAGTGGAGAATAGGAAAAGTTGTGAATGAGAAAGGGATCGAGTTGAGTTGAGAAAGGAGAATTATTAATGCTTGAGTGTGTATCTGAGAAGAAGGTGTAATCAGATTTTGAGTTGTGGGAAAGAACAATGAATTTGAGAATGAGCAAAAGAAATTCGAGCTCATGTAAAGGAGAATAGAAAAAGTTGTGAATGAGAAAGGGATCGAGTTGAGTTGAGAAAGGAAAATTATTAATGCTTGAGTGTATATGAGAAGAAGGTGTAATCAGATTTTGAGTTATGGGAAAGAACAATGAATTTGAGAATGAGAAAAAGAAATATGAGCTCATGTATGTGTGAAAGAGAAAAAAAGAGTGAAGTGATTGAAAAAAAAGTGAAACGAGTTAGAAAAAAATTTGAAGTGTTGAGAGTAGTGGAATTGAAAAGTGTATTGCATGAAGATGTTTGAAGTATTCTGTTCCTTGTATCGAAATACCAAAATTTGATTTTCTATTCTCCATTCACTTGAGTCACTTATCCTATATAGTTACCCCACCTCTCCAAAGAGCCTACATTACAACCTTGATAAAGTTCTTTTTGATTCGGCATGGATTCTAGAGTATGGTCGAAGTTGAGAGTGCTTACAAGCCTATGGCTGCTGATATGTGTGATTGATTGATTGAGTGAGTCCCTTATTATTGATATACACTTGGGAGAGAGTGAAACACATCGTTGAGTGCACATCTATGTTTGATTTTGGAGGCTTTTATTGATTATGCATGAGTAGGATGAAGGGGGTGAGTTTGTGTTTGAGTGATCGATCTTTGAGACTTGAAGTTCTAGTGCTTGCATGATTTGATTCTGTGAATCATTCTTGACAATTTCACTTGACTTATTATTTTGCTTGAGGACAAGCAATATGGTAAGTTGGGGGAGGGGGTTGATTAGACGTGAAATTGTTATGATATTAAGCTCATTTTGCCCGTGTTTTGAGTGAATTCGATGAGTATTTAGAGTCAATTGAGTATTATTTTCATGAACTAATGAAATTGCCTTTTGATGCTAATAGATGGATAGAGGGCAAAAAATGGAGTTCGTAGGACTTTGAATCGACTCAAACGGATGCCCAAATGAGAAGATATTGAAGAAATACGAAAAGTATTAGTTCGAGCAAGCAAAAGTGTCACTTGGAGGTGCTCGAGCACTCGAGTAGTATACTCAAGGGGATTCAAGTCGAGCACTAAGTGCTCAAGCAAGAGGGGGTCGAGCAGTGTTGATTCTAGAAGAAGAGAGTACTCGAGCAGGCATCACTCGAGCACAAAGTGCTCGAGCACTCGAGTAGTGCACTCGAGTGATCGCGGGTCGAGCACAAAGTGCTCGAGTAAAGGAGCTCGAGCATTTTTTCGGTTCTGTTAGTTTTTAGTGCTCGAGTGTATGAGCTTGAGCACTAAGTGCTCGAGTACGTGCTCAAGTCGTGCGTTATGCACGGATTTCCGGTCCATGACGTTTTAATCGGCCCATGCCTATATATACTTCATCCCGAGCTCCTTTTTAGAAACTGCTTCATACTTAGAGATAGAATTTGATAGACAGGAGCTTGGGGAGAGTTCAGCAAGAGATTTTGCAAGTGTAATCAAGGTTTTTGAACTACGAAGTCATAGATTAGAGTTTATTTTTTGTTATTTCTTTCTTCGATACTTAATACTTTCAGACCTAGTTTTTATTGCTAATTGAGATTCATTTTTTAGACTTTGATTGATTGAGTTAAACCTAGTTTATGTTTTTTATTTCTTCAATTAAATTCGTCATGTTCATGTTTATTGTTCGTCCAATTGCTTTTGTTTTCGTATTCAACATGTTAGGTTAGAACCCTTGCATGCTTGGGGTAGGATGAACTCGTAGAAGTAGGATGTTGGTACATAATTAGGATAATTCGTGATGTTTAGTGCTAGTTCTCTTAATTAATTGAATTCTTAAAATAAACCTTAGAATTATCTTGGAATTGAGTACGAAAATTATTAGAGAGAGGACGATCTTGTCACTCTTTAGTAACGAGTAGGCTTAACGGTAGGGTTACGGAAGGGGTTTATAATTTACCGGTTTATTTAAGGATGACGACCGTATCACCTTGGGTAAATAAAAGTCTCATTAATTAAGCATAATCCATAGAACTTGTTTAGTGGGTTGTGAAGTAGGTTGATATGACGAAGTATTAGGGTTAATTCTTGAGATTTTAGTCTTTCAATCTGGTGTTAGATTAGGGAAGTTGATTCCGTAGTTTTAGTACACTTAGGATTAATACTTGCACATCACGGTTATTTTAGTTATCGTACTAGTTCCGTTAGTATACATAGGGATTCCTATCCTGAGCATCACCCTCTCGTATTTGATTAAAACCTAAGTTATTTGTTTGATTTCATTATTTGCATTACTAGAAGTAAACTTTAGAGTAGTTTAATCATATTCCTAAAACTGAACATCCATTCATATTAACTACGACGCGTAGATCTTTAGGGCTCTATTGGCATACATACATTTCCTTGGGTACGATATACTTGGTCCATATACTTGTCAATACTACAAGGATCTCATACTCTTGTGGGGTAACTACTAGTATAGCTAGTATTTTGCGTTCAAGTCACTCACGCACTCCAATTTTCTTAAAAACTGTGTCATGTTCTACTATGAAAAAAGATTTTGGACGGAGATAGTATTAAAATTCACCTAGTTCTAAAGATAACATATTTAATTGCCGACAACTTTCCTTTCAGCGGCCGTTTCTCTCCATCACCCACCTGACCACCTCTCCTCCATTGTACAACTCTAAAAATTGTCCCCACTCCCGAAACTGCATTTCCCATGTTCCATTGTTAGAAATTCCCAAAGTTGCGAGAAAAATATTGAGAAAATAGTTGGTGGTATGTTTATTTAATTGGTATTAAAATGTGCTTGAGAATTTAATATATGATCAATTAATTATGAATATTGAAATTATTTTTATAAAAATTAATGGTTTCGAGTGCAATCACCCCGCCACAAGCCTCAATCTCAAACACAAACACAAAGAATTTATAAAATAAAAAGTACAATTAAAGAAAAAGGCAAAACATCACGAAAAAAATAGGATGAAAATTTATAAATTGGAGATGAAACTCACATTAAATTATATACTTTTTGGTTGAGAATTTCATATCATATAAAAGTTTGAACTTAAAGGAAATACAAAATCAATTCATTATTTGTCTAGCACCTCCTTCCACTTGAGGACTGAATTCTCAGCTATTTCTCTTTAGAAGGAGTTGACAATTCAATACGGGTAGAGCTACTTTCAGCTATTTATTTAATTTTTTCTAAAGGTGGAGCTCCTTCGAATTCATGCTCATGCAAATAAAAGAGAAAACAGGCCCATGGATAAGGTGTACGGTGCCAGCTAATGAACCTGATACCTTATGTCACTTAGCATGCACCAATAGAAAAGCAACAGCACAGTTATGTATTAAAGAGCTTGAATGCTCATCTGCTTTCTGTTAATGCATTGGGTCTTCTCTCTAGCCCTACTTATGTCTAGTCACTATCTCATTAATGCCCCAGCACCACCTCGTTGGGAAATAATTAAATAAATTAAGTATGCAACTCTCTAAAAGTTAGAATTTTTAGATAAAGCAAAATTCTTTAAATTTCGATAGATTCAGCAATTTGCACAATGCCCCAACCCCACCTCGTTTCTATTAGAAAATAATTAAATTAATTAATTATGCAACTCTCTAAAAGTTAGGACTTTTAGATGAGGCGAAATTCTTTAAGTTTCGACGAATTCAGCAATTTGCAATTTATGGGTTGATTTATAATTCTATTCCGGAATATCACTATTTTGATTCAAAAGAATGAGTTTAAAATATTTTTTATACCTATGTGATCTTTTTTTTTTTTTGGTAGTTTTGATCTCATTCATTAATTATGATCAAAAGTGCAACTTTACCGCATTCTTTTAGGATTAGAACTACAATTTATTTATTTTATTGGACCAAAATAGCAATTTATTCATTTTTTTTTTTTTGGAAAAACTGAAATTGTTTTGAGACCAAAAGTGTCTGAAAAAATTATGGGATTGAAAAAACTGAAAAATTGACCATTTTGAAATTGACTCAATTAATCTCTTGATACCAAAAGTGCAACTTACCCAATTCTATTTACCGAGTGCGTATGTGAACCTTGATTTCGGGCCAAACCCCAGTTATCCACAATTTACTCCACCAAGCTCTCAAATTTTAAGTTCTAATAAAAAAATCATTTGTCAAATTTGATTTTGGTACATAATTTTAAATTCTTTCATACATTACATATATTTGACTTTTTTTTCAAATACAATTTTATCTCATTTAACATTTAAAAGTCATATAAATCTAAATGTCAGATTGAACACCGTGACAGAATTATTCAAGACGCAAGATGAATGTACGTGTACGTATAGTTCATGCCTAACCATATCAAACAGTGACAACCATGTCATATAAAATTAGAGTGTAATATTTATATCATACTCCACTTCCATAAATTGTATTCCTCTTTCCACAAATTTTATTCCTCCTCTTTATTGTTGGGCATGTTATTCAAAGAAAACTAATATTTTATTAAAAATATAGGTAAGATAAGGATATTGTAGTAATACTATGGGTCACATTAATTTATTTGTGGGAGTTGTTTATTTTTTAAATAGAAAATAACATTATAAGAAAACATAAAATTGTCTATGAAAATTGTCAATATGGCTACAAAATTTCCAACAAAAATTTTTATAGTAGAGATTGTCTATGAATTGCCTACAAAAAATTCTAATTGTATAGGCATCTTCCTTCCCCCATCTACAAAATAATTTGTCTACGGAAATTTCGTAGATCGTGGGCAATTTTTACTGTGAATTTTTTTGTTGAATTTTTTTTATAGATAGTTCTTTATTTTCTTATAGTGTGAAAATAAATAAGGTGAATAATCAAGGGAAAAAAAAAGTAGAACCGAATTTGATGAATGTAGGGAGTAAATTTTTTAGAGTAGGTCTTGTATGAGACCGTCTCATGGCATGAGACAATGGGAATTGGTGTAACTAGGGCATTGATTCATTAACACTTTGGTAGGGGTAGTGTTGGTGAGCGAATCTAATCGTAAGGATTAGTGGTTGTTTTAATCCGTTTTTATGTCACCAATCAATAACGTGTGATTGATTACCACCGTAAATGGTAAATCGGGGTGTGAATTTATCGAATTTGAAATTGAACTTATTTCGTATATGTGTAGGTTAGGGTGTGTTTGTGTGTGTATTTTTGTCTGAAATTCGAAATTATATAAATAAGCCGGAGAACAACTATTTATAGAGGCTAGCAAGCATGAGGTGCTACTGACTCTTGGTCTCCCTAGCTTGCATGCCTGACATGTGTCCTTTGACCTTAGTTTGACCTTATCTAAGCTGAATCTTAGTTACAAAGTCTTATTTTGGGCCTTATCTCGGACTCATTGTTGTTCGCCTAGGTCGGCTTGACTGATCTTGATGACCCTTCAACTGAAAGTTGTTCGCCTCTTGAGGTTGTACTTTGGAAGTTGTTCGCCTTATGGCTTCGTTCAGCTTGGCTTTGGGATCTTAGTCCTTTGTTCATGTGCACACCTCTTTGGCTGATTGTTGTATCATATTTTGGTCAAGTTGTTCGTCATTGGTGACTTCACGGTTGGCTCATCCTTGGTCTCGGGTCTTAAAACCTATTCGTCTATTAGTTGTTCGTCGGGGGAGTTGTTCGTCATTTTATACATCTCCCAGATTGGTTAATGCACCCAAATCGTGATTTTCTTTGTTTAGACTTTAAATGTTGTTCGCTCCATATTAGATGATGTTCGCCTATCAACAATTGCCCCCTGTTAGGATAAAAATTGTTAGTTTTGATGAGTTAAAACAAACCAGAAGATGTAATAGGACCATCTGGACCTGTTAGCCAGATGATGATCTAGATTAGGACTTAGTCTAGGGGGAACTGCCAGACCAGAAGACTTCACCAAAAGAGTCACCAGAAGATCCCACCAGAGGACTTCACCAGAGGACTCCTCCAGAAGACTTCACCAGATGAGATCAGACCAGAGGCAGAGGACCTTCCCCAGACCAGACGAGTCCGGACCAGACGAGTCTGGTGGAACAAAAGATGCTCAGTTTGATCCCCTTATTCTACTGAGTATTCTGGTTGTTCACCAGATGAGGACCAGAAGACACCGAGGTTGCCTGGTGTCTGGTCCTGCCTTCTCTGGAGAGAATCAGAGTTAGGCAGAGGAAGCTATTGACCGTTGGTGATTCAAATCAAGTCCACAAGATCAGGATTGGAAAGTATTTGAAGATAATCAATCCAAGGATCCCACCAACCCAATCAATCAATTAGGGAATTGATTGATTGAGGCTTCCATATATAGAGGATCTGATTGGAGTAGCCTCCCAACGGCTATGTCCCTAATCCCCTCTATATATACTTGAGTGCAGATCTGGAAAAAGCTCTAGAATCATTCACGCGCATATAGCCATACTAAGCTTTTGATCACTACGCTTTTGCACTCACTTTTGTTCTTAATTACTCATCTACTCGTAAGGAGTTTATATACTCAACCTGTTCATCTTGTTAGACAAGGTTGGAGTAAGTCTATCTTTAGATCGAAGTTAGATCTAAAGAGTTTGTAAGAAGGTGCTGGTACTTCGGAAATTCCAGTGAGTAAGTTTGTGAGTTGGTTGATAGTGAGACCCCTTGGTGATAAGGGAGAGTGGACGTAGGATATTTAATCCGAACCACTATATATCTTGTGTTATTTATCGCTTTATTTTAATTATTGTTTATTGTTTATTACTCTCTTATAAAAGACTTTGAAAGACATTATAACATAAGCTTCCGCAATTAATCTATCGAGTGGGACCAACAAGTGGTATCAGAGCTGAAGTTCAATCTCTCTCTCATGAGCACAAGAAGCAGAACAAGAAGGCCAGAGAAGCTGGTATTCCTTCTGGTGCAGGTGGCTCAGGTCAGAAGAGGAAAGCTCCTGTGGAAGTTATGAACATCTTGCCACTTAGGACAGAAGGGTCTTTTGACTCTACTGTGCCGTATCCTCTGATTGAGAGATGGAGAGAAGCCAAGACCCTCTGGTTCATTCAGCATTATATCCAGAGGCCAGCACCAGAAGATGATGAGCTGATCAACAGAACCTTCCATTCTTGGATGCAAGCCTATGATGCAGACTTGTACAAGCAGCTGATGGATTCAACCATTGAGTTCAACCTGGAGGTGACTGCTCCTGAATTTACTTATCTTAACACTCCCATGAATGGGAACCAGGTGGATTGGGCAGAACTGAAGAAGCTTTACAAGACCAAGGTGTTGGTGAATTTCACCCCAACATCTTCTGCAGAGTTGAAGGCCGTCCAGGATAGGTTCATTGACTGGTTTCTTGTCCCTAAAGAGAACAGAAGATATGCCTAGAGTAGGACTATGAACTTCAATGTAATCTGTAATTATTTTGTCCTCTGATTATTAATGGAAAAATACATATCTTCTTTGTTCTAAAGACAACTCCTTGTTGTCTTATTATTTGCCTGATGAGATCTATTCTAAGGTCTCATCCCTTTACTGTTTTCTTGCTTAAGTTTACTTTTGATCAGTTCTGGTAATGTTTTAACTCCATCAAAAAGGGGGAAATTGTTAGGATAAAAATTGTTAGTTTTGATGAGTTAAAACAAACCAGAAGATGTAATAGGACCATCTGGACCTGTTAGCCAGATGATGATCTAGATTAGGACTTAGTCTAGGGGGAACTGCCAGACCAGAAGACTTCACCAGAAGAGTCACCAGAAGATCCCACCAGAGGACTTCACCAGAGGACTCCTCCAGAAGACTTCACCAGATGAGATCAGACCAGAGGCAGAGGACCTTCCCCAGACCAGACGAGTCCGGACCAGACGAGTCTGGTGGAACAAAAGATGCTCAGTTTGATCCCCTTATTCTACTGAGTATTCTGGTTGTTCACTAGATGAGGACCAGAAGACACCGAGGTTGCCTGGTGTCTGGTCCTGCCTTCTCTGGAGAGAATCAGAGTTAGGCAGAGGAAGCTATTGACCGTTGGTGATTCAAATCAAGTCCACAAGATCAGGATTGGAAAGTATTTGAAGATAATCAATCCAAGGATCCCACCAACCCAATCAATCAATTAGGGAATTGATTGATTGAGGCTTCCATATATAGAGGATCTGATTGGAGTAGCCTCCCAACGGCTATGTCCCTAATCCCCTCTATATATACTTGAGTGCAGATCTGGAAAAAGCTCTAGAATCATTCACGCGCATATAGCCATACTAAGCTTTTGATCACTACGCTTTTGCACTCACTTTTGTTCTTAATTACTCATCTACTCGTAAGGAGTTTATATACTCAACCTGTTCATCTTGTTAGACAAGGTTGGAGTAAGTCTATCTTTAGATCGAAGTTAGATCTAAAGAGTTTGTAAGAAGGTGCTGGTACTTCGGAAATTCCAGTGAGTAAGTTTGTGAGTTGGTTGATAGTGAGACCCCTTGGTGATAAGGGAGAGTGGACGTAGGATATTTAATCCGAACCACTATATATCTTGTGTTATTTATCGCTTTATTTTAATTATTGTTTATTGTTTATTACTCTCTTATAAAAGACTTTGAAAGATATTATAACATAAGCTTCCGCAATTAATCTATCGAGTGGGACCAACACCCCCTATCCTGACTAGATGTTGCATCAGACGAGCAACTTTGTGGCGAGCAACTGTAGTTAGGATATTGTCTTGGCCAAGATTTGGACGAACAACATCTTTCTGGCGAGCAACATTGGGATAACCGTTTCGTCTTCCCATGATCTGGGGAGATCACGAAGATGACGCCAGCGCAATGATTGCGCGTCGTTCACGCGCGAGCAACCCCGAGGCCACGCGCCCCTATAATTGCTTATAGGCCCTTCAACTTGTGGTTTAGCTCGGAATTAACCCCGTTTTCTTTCAATTTAGTCCCTAAGCTTTTGGGAAATTACGTCTGGGACCCCGTTTTTGCCTGGGGTATAAATAGTGGGAAAACTGAAATTTTTCCCACTTTTCCCCCTCTTGCTACAGTGCTCCGGCGATTTCCACATCCCTCCGGCGATTTCAAGCTTTCCGGCGTCCGTCCTTCAACATTTGACTTCAAATTTCAATCCCCAGGTAGTTACTCTCTTTTTTCCATCTTTTTCTCTACTTTTTCTCTCGAAAATTTTATCGCCGCCGTGTGGATCCGAGCGCCACCGTCTTCTCCGGGAAAGCGCCGCCGTCTGCAACACTATCCGTCACCACCCATATTCTTCCTTTCCCTCCCATGTCTTCGCATTCGAGCAATAAAACTGAGGAGACCTTAGATCCCCTTTTTCCAACTGTTGCTTGCGATCCACAACCCGTTGGAGTATCTTCAGTATCGAACACTCACGTGGATTCAGTTGTTCGCTCTGTGGAGGACACCGGTGCGGGCCCATCTGGGAAAGAACTAATAGTTGTGGCGAATAACAATTTGGACGAAAGCTCTTCGTCTTCTGCTGAATCTGACGATCCAGATCTTAACGAACTCACCCGCGAGTTCTTGGAGGGTATTAATTTCCCATCCCCAAAGATGTTGGAAAATGAGATTCCAACGGGAGTTGCTCGGCCATTCGAATGGCGAGCATATGCTGAGGAATACGCGAACAGCTTTCCTCGCCCACAGAGATAAATAATGGACAAGGTGAAAACCGGATACCAGGCGAGCAAGATTAAAAGTGTTGTTCGCGAAGATGAACTGGACTCTATCCGGAAGGACTACAAGATCCCATATGATATTCATATGTGGGGTCCTCGGAGAAAGGAAAGAGCTGATCGCCCACCTCCTGGGTGCACGACGATCAACATTCACACCTTAATTGCTGGACTAAAGCTGCCCCTTCCACCCGTTGTTGGTCGATTCCTGGAGGCGACCAACTTGGCCATCACCCAAATTACTCCAATTGGGTGGATGAATCTTTTAGGCTCAATGTGCTTGTTCACCTTGGAGGGGTATGTTGATCGGATCACTGCGGAAGAAATCAACTACTTGATGACAATTACAAGCTGCCCCTTAGGAGAAGAAGGCTATCACTATCTCAAGGCCATAACTGGGTTGAAAATGGTGGAAGAGGTGCCGAACAAGATTCGTGACTGGAAGCAACACTTCTTCTGGATTGGGGGTGATTGGCGAGCATCTTCTGGTCCATACGGCGGTCCTGGACGAATAAACTCTCCAGCAGCCTATGGAAAACTGAAACGTAAGTCTGTTTCTTGCTCGCCTTTGGGCTAAGTAGTTCTAATTTAACTTTTCTTGTCTGTTCGCAGGCCCTCGTCTACCCAAGTGGGATTCGGAAGAGGAGTTGAGCCCCGAGTTTCTATTTACCTCGTGCTTGGTTGGCCTCCGCAATAGGGCAGATAGGACTATTGACTATCTTTGCCGAGCAAGGTGTCAAAGAGCTGCTCGCCTTTTGACATACCCTCATCACCTGGAGGCTCAAGCTGAGGTGCCCCCAGGTATGAAAATTTCTAACTTCTTGTTCAAGTCTTGTTCGTTGTTGACTTGTTTAATTTGCTCGTCTAATTCTAACTTTTTTTTTAGCCGAGCAAGTAACAGTTGTCATTCCCCCTTGCTACGCCCTCCTTGAGCAAAGGGTCCTTGAAATGGCGCCCCCAAAGGGGAAGAAAAGGAGAGGCGACCCCCCTCAAAAGGTGCTCGCCATGACGAACAAGCCTGAGGGGGCCAAAGTTCTGCGGCCTGCTGCCCCTCCTGCTCCTGCCCAGCCATCCTCACCAATTTCTCCCCCCCGCGCGGGGAAACGCTTAAAGAAGGCGGATGGGACTCCGTTGGCCCACGAAGTCCCCATTGCTGGTAAGGGGAAGGAGAAAGTAGGCCAGTCTCATCCCCGCCCGGAGGGGGATGCTGTTCGTCGCTCTATTGAGCTGTGGAAAGAACGGGCAAAGCGAGCAAGGATTCCACCTCTGGTCGCGGCCCCGAGGATCTCACCCATCTGGGTTGGGATGAGCGAAAATTCAAGGAGTAAGTCCACATTAGTTTCTGCCGAGCAAGTTCCATCATCATCTTTTATTATTCTTCTAAGTATACTTTCTTGTTCGCAGATATCGTGCTGACGATCATCCCGGTCGAGCAAGTGTTGTACATCAGTACGCTTGCTCGAAGACTCCTGTTAACATAAGGAAGATTCCTGGCGAGCACGTTCGCAAGGCGACGGAGTTGGTCGCCCGAGCTTGGACGCGTCCTCTGGACAAAGCCATTCTTCAACAAGGGCTAGTGGACAATCTCCACCTCTCAATGATGCTTGTTGCCAACGGCCTCGTCACAGCCCAAAAGGCCATTGCTCAAGTTGCCGAGCAAGAAGAGTCTGCTCGTCATTACGCCAGCACTGCTCGACAGCTTACTGAAGAAAAAGATGGCCTGATCGGCCAATACGAGGCTAAAATTGCTCGCCTCAACAACCAGATCAATGTTTACATTGATGCTGAGCACAAGCGCCTTGAAGAAATTCAAGTCTTGTCCAAAGAGCTAAAGGACAAGGAGGCCCTGCTCGGGGACAAGGAGGTTTTGCTCGGAGAGGGGGGAAAAGAAATTGACTGCGGCTGAACAAGAGATTGTCGAGCTCAAAGCTGAAATGCTCGCCTTCGGGAGGCGGAAGCCAACCTTTTCACCCGCGAGCAACTTGAAGAGGAGGTTCAAGCTCGCACCGGCCCCATCTCCAACCTTGGATATATTTGCGCCTACGCGGACAGCATCCGCACGGCTGATGCCTATGATTACAAGGACATGGTGGAGGAGATGAGCAAGGATTTGAACGAGTTCCTCGAGAACTATCCTCCGCCGAACAACGTTGAAATCCAGTTGGCGGACTTGGCCGTGCTAGGGGTTAAACTTGATAAACTTGACCCCAGCATCACCATCACTCAACCTCCACCAATTGTTGATGACGGCGAGCAGGAAGAGGAGCCGGCTGCCGCGGGCGAGCAGAATGCTGAAGAGATTGAACGGAAGGCTGCGGAGGACTTGGCCAAAGATTTGATTGTTGACCCTCCTGCCGAGCAAACTCAAGATCCTCCCCTCGCCGAGCAACAATAGTTCTAGGTGTTAGTCTTTCCCAGACTACTTTTTGTAATAGTTGTTCGTTTTTTTTTTTTTTTTTTTGTAGTACTTGTAATGGCTGCTTCCAGCTTGTACTATTTTTTGGGCTTAAAGCCTTTCTTTAATGGATGCCTTTCTTTTATTCGCTCATTTTCTTATATATGTTAATTGCCTTTACAATTATAACATATAGTGTTGGGCTTTTGTTCGAATTGAACTTTGCCTTTAGTGGAATCAGGGTTCAGCCTTAGGTTCTGTTCATTTTAAGAAACGAACAACCTTTAAGTGGCTTTGGTCCTTATGTTCTGTTCATTTGTAAAACGAACAACCTTTGAATGGACTTGTACCTCGAGCTTTTGGACTTTTCCTTTTTGACGAACAACTATTATATTTACATTGCGAAATAATTACAAGTGTTGTAAGACTGTCCATCACTATCATACACAATCTGACGAACAACTTTAAACACAAACTAAAACTTGCTCGCTTATAAAATCCGAGCAACTCTATCTATGAAATCAAAAGAACTAGCACCAGACTATACAATGTGCCGAGCAACTTTTGAATCTATACTTAGGAAAATTTTAAAAAAAATAGGCAAGTTTTTAGCCTTCCTTCAGCTCATACGCATCCCTTACCCCCCAAGACATTTGTTCGTCCAACTTCGAACCTGTTCGCCTTATTGATAATACTTCTTTAGATGTATGGCGTTCCAGGAGTATTGGGCCGGCTTGCCTTCCATATCTTCGATATCGTATACGCCACTAACGAATTTTTCCGTTATACGATACGGGCCCTCCCAAGTTGGTCCCAATACACCTGGAGGTTGGGCGAGCAACTTTCTTAGAACCAAATCTCCAACTCTGAAGTCCCTAAGTTTAACATGGGAATTATAGTAGCGTTCTGCTCGCTGCTTATAGGTGGCATTTTTTAGCTCCGCATTTAATCTTTTTTCTTCGAGCAAATCCATTTCTGCAGCCAAAGCAGAGTTGTTCGCCTGTTCATCAAAGTTGGTCGTCCTGATCGTGTTGGTCTTTAATTCAATTGGAATAACAACTTCTGTTCCGAAAGCCATTGCAAAGGGTGTTTCTCCGGTGCTTGACCTGGGAGAAACTCTGTATGCCCATAAGACTTCCGGAAGCTCTGTTGACCAACTGTTTTTGCTTTCCGCTAGCCGTACTTTTAACGTATGCTTGATGATTTTGTTTACGGCTTCGACTTGTCCATTTGACTGGGGATGATAGGGCGTAGCCTCTCAATGATGCTTGTTGCCAACGGCCTCGTCACAGCCCAAAAGGTCATTGCTCAAGTTGCCGAGCAAGAAGAGTCTGCTCGTCATTACGCCAGCACTGCTCGGCAGCTTACTGAAGAAAAAGATGGCCTGATCGGCCAATACGAGGCTAAAATTGCTCGCCTCAACAACCAGATCAATGTTTACATTGATGCTGAGCACAAGCGCCTTGAAGAAATTCAAGTCTTGTCCAAAGAGCTAAAGGACAAGGAGGCCCTGCTCGGGGACAAGGAGGTTTTGCTCGGAGAGGGGGAAAAGAAATTGACTGCGGCTGAACAAGAGATTGCCGAGCTCAAAGCTGAAAATGCTCGCCTTCGGGAGGCGGAAGTCAACCTTTTCACCCGCGAGTAACTTGAAGAGGAGAAATTGGTAAGGATGGCTGGGCAGGAGCAGAAGGGGCAGCAGGCCGCAGAACTTTGGCCCCCTCAGGCTTGTTCGTCATGGCGAGCACCTTTTGAGGGGGGTCGCCTCTCCTTTTCTTCCCCTTTGGGGGCGCCATTTCAAGGACCCTTTGCTCAAGGAGGGTGTAGCAAGGGGGAATGGCAACTGTTACTTGCTCGGCTAAAAAAAAAAAGTTAGAATTAGACGAGCAAATTAAACAAGTCAACAACGAACAAGACTTGAACAAGAAGATAGAAATTTTCATACCTGGGGGCACCTCAGCTTGAGCCTCCAGGTGATGAGGGTATGTCAAAAGGCGAGCAGCTCTTTGACACCTTGCTCGGCAAAGATAGTCAATAGTCCTATCTGCCCTATTGCGGAGGCCAACCAAGCACGAGGTAAATAGAAACTCGGGGCTCAACTCCTCTTCCGAATCCCACTTGGGTAGACGAGGGCCTGCGAACAGACAAGAAAAGTTAAATTAGAACTACTTAGCCCAAAGGCGAGCAAGAAATAGACTTACGTTTCAGTTTTCCATAGGCTGCTGGAGAGTTTATTCGTCCAGGACCGCCGTATGGACCAGAAGATGCTCGCCAATCACCCCCAATCCAGAAGAAGTGTTGCTTCCAGTCACGAATCTTGTTCGGCACCTCTTCCACCATTTTCAACCCAGTTATGGCCTTGAGATAGTGATAGTCTTCTTCTCCTAAGGGGCAGCTTGTAATTGTCATCAAGTAGTTGATTTCTTCCGCAGTGATCCGATCAACATACCCCTCCAAGGCGAACAAGCACATTGAGCCTAAAAGATTCATCCACCCAATTGGAGTAATTTGGGTGATGGCCAAGTTGGTCGCCTCCAGGAATCGACCAACAACGGGTGGAAGGGGCAGCTTTAGTCCAGCAATTAAGGTGTGAATGTTGATCGCCGTGCACCCAGGAGGTGTGAATGTTCGATACTGAAGATACTCCAACGGGTTGTGGATCGCAAGCAACAGTTGGAAAAAGGGGATATAAGGTCTCCTCAGTTTTATTGCTCGAATGCGAAGACATGGGAGGGAAAGGAAGAATCTGGGTGGTGACGGATAGTGTTGCAGACGGCGGCGCTTTCCCGGGGCCATCTTTTTCTTCAGTAAGCTGCCGAGCAGTGCTGGCGTAATGACGAGCAGACACTTCTTGCTCGGCAACTTGAGCAATGGCCTTTTGGGCTGTGACGAGGCCGTTGGAAACAAGCATCATTGAGAGGTGGAGATTGTCCACTAGCCCTTGTTGAAGAATGGCTTTGTCCAGAGGACGCGTCCAAGCTCGGGCGACCAACTCCGTCGCCTTGCGAACGTGCTCGCCAGGAATCTCCCTTATGTTAACAGGAGTCTTCGAGCAAGCGTACTGATGTACAACACTTGCTCGACCGGGATGATCGTCAGCACGATATCTGCGAACAAGAAAGTATACTTAGAAGAATAATAAAAGATGATGATGGAACTTGCTCGGCAGAAACTAATGTGGACTTACTCCTTGAATTTTCGCTCATCCCAACCCAGATGGGTGAGATCCTCGGGGCCGCGACCAGAGGTGGAATCCTTGCTCGCTTTGCCCGTTCTTTCCACAGGCTCAATAGAGCGACGAACAGCATCCCCCTCCGGGCGGGGATGAGACTGGCCTACTTTCTCCTTCCCCTTACCAGCAATGGGGACTTCGTGGGCCAACGGAGTCCCATCCGCCTTCTTTAAGCGTTTCCCCGCGCGGGGGGGGAGAAATTGGTGAGGATGGCTGGGCAGGAGCAGGAGGGGCAGCAGGCCGCGGAACTTTGGCCCCCTCAGGCTTGTTCGTCATGGCGAGCACCTTTTGAGGGGGGTCGCCTCTCCTTTTCTTCCCCTTTGGGGGCGCCATTTCAAGGACCCTTTGCTCAAGGAGGGCGTAGCAAGGGGGAATGGCAACTGTTACTTGCTCGGCTAAAAAAAAAGAAGTTAGAATTAGACGAGCAAATTAAACAAGTCAACAACGAACAAGACTTGAACAAGAAGTTAGAAATTTTCATACCTGGGGGCACCTCAGCTTGAGCCTCCAGGTGATGAGGGTATGTCAAAAGGCGAGCAGCTCTTTGACACCTTGCTCGGCAAAGATAGTCAATAGTCCTATCTGCCCTATTGCGGAGGCCAACCAAGCACGAGGTAAATAGAAACTCGGGGCTCAACTCCTCTTCCGAATCCCACTTGGGTAGACGAGGGCCTGCGAACAGACAAGAAAAGTTAAATTAGAACTACTTAGCCCAAAGGCGAGCAAGAAACAAACTTACGTTTCAGTTTTCCATAGGCTGCTGGAGAGTTTATTCGTCCAGGACCGCCGTATAGACCAGAAGATGCTCGCCAATCACCCCCAATCCAGAAGAAGTGTTGCTTCCAGTCACGAATCTTGTTCGGCACCTCTTCCACCATTTTCAACCCAGTTATGGCCTTGAGATAGTGATAGCCTTCTTCTCCTAAGGGGCAGCTTGTAATTGTCATCAAGTAGTTGATTTCTTCCGCAGTGATCCGATCAACATACCCCTCCAAGGCGAACAAGCACATTGAGCCTAAAAGATTCATCCACCCAATTGGAGTAATTTGGGTGATGGCCAAGTTGGTCGCCTCCAGGAATCGACCAACAACGGGTGGAAGGGGCAGCTTTAGTCCAGCAATTAAGGTGTGAATGTTGATCGCCGTGCACCCAGGAGGTGGGCGATCAGCTCTTTCCTTTCTCCGAGGACCCCACATATGAATATCATATGGGATCTTGTAGTCCTTCCGGATAGAGTACAGTTCATCTTCGCGAACAACACTTTTAATCTTGCTCGCCTGGTATCCGGTTTTCACCTTGTCCATTATTTATCTCTGTGGGCGAGGAAAGCTGTTCGCGTATTCCTCAGCATATGCTCGCCATTCGAATGGCCGAGCAACTCCCGTTGGAATCTCATTTTCCAACATCTTTGGGGATGGGAAATTAATACCCTCCAAGAACTCGCGGGTGAGTTCGTTAAGATCTGGATCGTCAGATTCAGCAGAAGACGAAGAGCTTTCGTCCAAATTGTTGTTCGCCACAACTATTAGTTCTTTCCCAGATGGGCCCGCACCGGTGTCCTCCACAGAGCGAACAACTGAATCCACGTGAGTGTTCGATACTGAAGATACTCCAACGGGTTGTGGATCGCAAGCAACAGTTGGAAAAAGGGGATCTAAGGTCTCCTCAGTTTTATTGCTCGAATGCGAAGACATGGGAGGGAAAGGAAGAATCTGGGTGGTGACGGATAGTGTTGCAGACGGCGGCGCTTTCCCGGAGAAGATGGTGGCGCTCGGATCCACACGGCGGCGATAAAATTTTCGAGAGAAAAAGATGGAAAAAAGAGAGTAACTACCTGGGGATTGAAATTTGAAGTCAAATGTTGAAGGACGGACGCCGGAAAGCTTGAAATCGCCGGATGGAGGTGGAAATCGCCGGAGCACTGTAGCAAGAGGGGGAAAAGTGGGAAAAATTTCAGTTTTCCCACTATTTATACCCCAGGCAAAAACGGGGTCCCAGACATAATTTCCCAAAAGCCCAGGGACTAAATTGAAAGAAAACGGGGTTAATTCCGAGCTAAACCACAAGTTGAAGGGCCTATAAGCAATTATAGGGGCGCGTGGCCTCGGGGTTGCTCGCGCGTGAACGGCGCGCAATCATTGCGCTGGCGTCATCTTCGTGATCTCCCCAGATCATGGGAAGACGAAACGGTTATCCCAATGTTGCTCGCCACAAAGATGTTGTTCGTCCAAATCTTGGCCAAGACAATATCCTAACTACAGTTGCTCGCCACAAAGTTGCTCGTCTGATGCAACATCTAGTCAGGATAGGGGGCAATTGTTGATAGGCGGACATCATCTAATATGGAGCGAACAACATTTAAAGTCTAAACAAAGAAAATCACGATTTTGGTGCATTAACCAATCTGGGAGATGTATAAAATGACGAACAACTCCCCCGACGAACAACTAATAGGCGAACAGGTTTTAAGACCCGAGACCAAGGATGAGCCAACCGTGAAGTCACCAATGACGAACAACTTGACCAAAATATGATACAACAATCAGCCAAAGAGGTGTGCACATGAACAAAGGACTAAGATCCCAAAGTCAAGCTGAACGAAGCCATAAGGCGAACAACTTCCAAAGTACAACCTCAAGAGGCGAACAACTTTCAGTTGAAGGGTCATCAAGATCAGTCAAGCCGACCTAGGCGAACAACAATGAGTCCGAGATAAGGCCCAAAAGAAGACTTTGTAACTAAGATTCAGCTTAGATAAGGTCAAACTAAGGTCAAAGGACACATGTCAGGCATGCAAGCTAGGGAGACCAAGAGTCAGTAGCACCTCATGCTTGCTAGCCTCTATAAATAGTTATTCTCCAGCTTATTTATATAATTTCGAATTTCAGACAAAAATACACACACAAACACACCCTAACCTACACATATACGAAATAAGTTCAATTTCAAATTCGATAAATTCACACCCCGATTTACCATTTACGGTGGTAATCAATCACACGTTATTGATTGGTGACATAAAAACGGATTAAAACAGCCACTAATCCTTACGATTAGATTCGTTCACCAACAATTTGGCGCTAGAAGATTCATCCACCCAATTGGAGTAATTTGGGTGATGGCCAAGTTGGTCGCCTCCAGGAATCGACCAACAACGGGTGGAAGGGGCAGCTTTAGTCCAGCAATTAAGGTGTGAATGTTGATCGCCGTGCACCCAGGAGGTGGGCGATCAGCTCTTTCCTTTCTCCGAGGAGCCCACATATGAATATCATATGGGATCTTGTAGTCCTTCCGGATAGAGTCCAGTTCATCTTCGCGAACAACACTTTTAATCTTGCTCGCCTGGTATCCGGTTTTCACCTTGTCCATTATTTGTCTCTGTGGGCGAGGAAAGCTGTTCGCGTATTCCTCAGCATATGCTCGCCATTCGAATGGCCGAGCAACTCCCGTTGGAAACATCATCTAATATGGAGCGAACAACAGATAGGTGTTAATTTGTGTTGTCTCATGCCATTAGACGGTCTCATACAAGTTTTTGCCAATTTTTTATTTCATGGAAGATACCCCTCCACGTAGGGTTCCGGGCATTCCAACACACCACTAACCTTAGACTACCCACATCAACAACCTTTCCCCAACCCAACCTACAATAAAATATTAATTTCTTTCTCATCCACCTACACAACCCAACACTTAATTTAACTTTATTCTTTTTATACTCACATCCACAACCCAACTCAACCCAACCCAACTTAAAACAATAATAATTATTTTATTATTTGTTAATTACATATATTTTATAATCAGTTTTTATTATACTTAAAATATATAAAAAATACATAAATTAAATTAATATTCTAAATTTACAATTATATTAAAAAAATTGAACATATTTAGAATAAGATACAATAATGAAATTACAATTACAATAGTTGAAATACGAATTGGTGT
This sequence comes from Ballota nigra, assembly GCA_947034835.1. Lineage (NCBI taxonomy): Eukaryota > Viridiplantae > Streptophyta > Magnoliopsida > Lamiales > Lamiaceae > Ballota > Ballota nigra. The sequence goes on along the minus strand of OX344724.1, from coordinate 99,828,242 downwards.
CTTTTTATAGAGAATTGAAAAATACGAATTTGTGTCTATTTATAGAGAATAGAGGAAAAAATAGAGGATATGAGATTATATTTTAAAATATATCAATATTGGTGTCTATTTATAGAGAATTGAAAAATACGAATTTTGATATATTTTTTAAATTTTTTAAATAACTTATTATCCATAATATTTACAATATACATTTTATCTACATAAAATTTAATTAACCAATAAAATTAAGCCACGTGTCATGAAATAATTGGGCAACCTTACTTTTGCATCAGGTTGGAGTTGCGCCCGGTTGGAGTTCCTTGTATTCAATTTCTTTTTTTTTTTTCTTAGTTTTTGTCGTATATAGGTCGGGGTCGACACATTTGCTGCGATGTGGGTAGTCTATATCAACAACCTTCCCCAACCCAACCTACAATAAAATATTAATTTCTCTTTCATCCACCTATACAACCCAACACTCAATTTAACTTTATTCTTTTTATACTCACATCCACAACCCAACTCAACCCAACCCAATTTAAAATAATAATAATTATTTTATTATTTGTTAATTACATATATTTTATAATTAGTTTTTATTATATTTAAAATATATAAAAAATACATAAATTAATTTAATATTCTAAATTTATAATTATATTAAAAAAAATTAGAATAAGATACAATAATGAAATTACAATTACAATAGTTGAAATACGAAATTGAAAAGAAATAAATCAAACTACAAATAGATGCACGAAAAAAAATTACAATTACAACAGATGAAAATTACATATTAATTCCTAGCTAGTTCCAAATTTTTGTCATATATGCTCAATCAAGTCGTTTCTTAGAGCGATGTGAGCTTCTCTATTCCGAAGTTGTTCTCTGTTAACCATATAAGTGGTCAAATTCTCAATGCGTTCAGTAGAATATTGAAATCATTGATCATCATTTGTAGGATTATCCATAAAAAAATTCAGTGAGATCAAAATAATTTTGGTACGTGTCTCGTTCATCCTCTAAAATTCAGTGGGATCCATGATAGAAATCAAGAGATAAAATGATGAAAAATAGAGGAGAAAATAGTGGATATGAGATTATGTTTCAAAATATATCAATATTGGTGTCTATTTATAGAGAATTAAAAAATACGAATTTTGATATATTTTTTAATTTTTTTAAATAACTTATTATCCACGATATTTACAATATACATTTTATCTAAAAAAATCTGACCACCCTATAAAATTCTGTCATGTGTCATTCAAGTATTGGACAACCTTGTCTTTTTTTTTCGGTTGGGGTCGAGGCCTGCTCTTTCCGGGTTGCAATGCCCATTATCTTTTTTCTTTTCTTTTTTTTCTGTCATTTTTTTGTCCTTTGTGGGTTGAGTCGCGGTTTGCTACCAACGTGGGTGGTCTTATCATCAAACTGGCAGTGTCTTTTCAAGCCATTTCAACATTGGAATCATTTGTTACAAGTCTTGAGTTAAAGAAATTATTATACACAGTTCCACTCTTTTCTTACGAGTGAAATTCTCCATGGAATTTTCAACATTTGTGCTTGTTATCTTTTCCGTGGTGTTGATATCTACCATCTTTCTAGCATCAAATTCCAGGGCCCGGTCAAACCTCCCTCCAGGCCCGAACAGATTCCCCATTATCGGCAATATTCTCGACCTCGGGCCAAAACCCCACCAATCACTCACCAAACTATGTCGAAAGTACGGGCCCGTGATGTCACTAAAGCTGGGAAGCATAACCACAATAGTTGTGTCATCCCCTGAAACTGCTAAAATCGTGCTTCAAACACACGACCTCGTTTTCTCCGCTAGAAGCGTCCCAAGTGCGGCCCGGGCTTTTAAACATGACCATTTCTCTGTAGTATGGCTCCCTGTTGAGAATCAATGGCGAAAGCTCAGAAAAATATGCAAGGAGAATTTGTTTTCGGTGCCTAAACTTGATGCTAGCCAGGGCTTAAGGAGGGAGAAGCTGCAGAAGCTCTGCGACTACGTGACAGAATGCTTTGAAAAGGGACGGGCCGTGGATTTAGGAGAGGCCGCATTCACGACTACAATGAATCTGATTTCGACAACCCTTTTTTCGGTTGAATTTGCTCAGTTTAATACGGATTCATCGCAGGAGATGAAGGATATAGTGTGGGGAATTATGAAATGTTCAGGCACCCCGAATTTGGGTGACTATTTTCCTATCTTGAAATCCATTGATCCTCAGGGGATTGCGAAGCGGGTAGAGATTTATTTGGAAAGGTTGTTTGCAATATTTGATGGGATAATAGATGAAAGGTTGAAATCCAGGGGTGAAATTGAGAAGAATGATTTGTTGGAGGCCCTGATTGATATTAACCAAAGGGATGAATCTGAATTAACCCGAGATGACATTAAGCATCTACTTCTGGTAATTAATAGTTTCACTTCTTTTTTCACAAATTTGATGTTGAATTGTTATGACTTTATAATTGTTGTGCAGGATTTATTTGTGGCTGGAACTGACACGACTTCAGGCACGGTAGAATGGGCAATGGCAGAACTGTTACGCAACCCTGACAAAATGTCAAAACTCAGAGACGAAATCAAGGTTGTGATAGAAGAAAAGGGACAAGTCGAAGAATCAGACATCCCGAGACTCCCATACTTGCAAGCAGTCGTGAAAGAAACATTCAGGCTTCATACGCCTGGTCCTTTCTTACTACCTCATAAAGCTGAATCCAATGTAGAAATAAACGGCTACAGAGTGCCTAAAAATGCGCAAATTCTTGTTAACGTGTGGGCGATTGGTAGAGATCCCAACATCTGGTCGAATGCAGATTTGTTCATGCCAGACCGATTCTTGAATGGGAATGAACCCATCGACTTCAGAGGCAGAGATTTTGAGCTCATTCCGTTTGGGGCGGGAAGGAGAATTTGTCCGGGATTGCCCTTGGCACATAGAATGGTGCACCTCATGCTTGCAACATTGATTGGGAACTTCGGATGGAAGCTTGAAGGGAAGAAACTAGACATGGATGAAAAGTTTGGACTTACTGTACAAAAGGCCATACCTCTTGTGGCCGTTCCAACCAAATTGTGAGTTTATAAACCCATTAGGATCTTTGTTTTAAGTTAATGATGTTTAGATTCATGTGAAATAAGTATAGCCGTTCGTCGTGATACTCTGTCATATAAGTGGGATAGTGCAGAGTTACTATGGTTTCAATTAATTGTATCGTCTTTTGTTTAATCTAATTTGTTAAGAATTGACTATGTTTGGGGCACTATCAAGTTAGAAGATTTACTATATATACCTGAACTTGGTTGTAATTCTAAAGTTCACCAAACTTGATTTTTGCTTTAGAGATCCAAAATAATCATCGTGATTGGGAACGTGAAACAATGCTCAGACTCCATAATCCAACAAAGACCCAAAAAAATTCTTTGAGATCAGGAACGTGAAACAGTCGCTTAGACTCCATAATCTAACATTATTTATATTTAAAAAAATTATCAATCATCATCAATATAGCACATGGGTCATACATTAAATAAAATAGAGCATGAGGTGGATGCTCAAATTAGAACAAGAAATCCTAACTAGGAACGGACTATATATGTAAACACGTAAAAAGTAGTTTAAATGATAATCTCTTATAGATGTAATTGTTTAATGATTTCCTGGACAAGAACATGAGTTAGACCTAATAAATGGATCGGTAATCGAACTTCTTTTTAATATTTAACACGTGATACTAATTATGAAGTGCTTAGTTCGCTCTACCTAGCTACCTTCAGGATTAGTTTAACGTCTATATATATTAAAACACCTTCTGAAATATGCTCGTTATCACTATTGTAATGTGAAACATGCATAAATAAATAAATAGCACTAACTCATTAGAAAACTATATAACGACTTGTGTAACGTTATAACTGAACTGATTTCTTTATGTGCACTAATAGTCTCGTACTATCCCCATACCCGCCGTGTATTTTTCCATCACCATAATTTAGATATTTTCAAAAGTTGTTAGTGCATTTTAGGTGTCACATTCATCAGACAATAGAAAACTTGAAGAATCATTAACCATATTATACACTTGCATTAACAACGATTGATTATTTTGTACAATACTTGTTAATCAAATTCAATTCCACCGTCAAACTTAGTTTTTATTTTATAGTACATTTTAAAATGAGGATTAACAATCTCTAAAAAGTAGAATATCAATTTTGATCGGAATTCATATTTGTGAGTTGTTGTTACTAAGTAAACATGTCACTATAAATATTCACATGTATATATATGTTAGAAAAAGTGGCCCATTAACAAAGAAATATATCAGGCTCATTAGCCTTATAGCAGCAGCCCACTTGAAGATTTTTATGAGAAATTGGTGCTGTGATAATTTCTTGAGATGCTCTCGCGTTCCGCCCTTATGTTTCTATATAGTCATTTGTCACCATTATTGACCGAAAAAATAGACTTTTTTTTTTTTTTTTTTTGAAACGAGATTGAAAAAAGAGACTTGAAATAAAATTAAAAAAATGGTCCCACACCAAATTTAAAAGAAGAAAAGCGGAATTAGGCTTTCATCTTCAACGTGCATTTTGAAACCCAGCTACTCAATGTCATTTACCAAGAATTCAAGAGCTTCTCACAGTAAGTAGAGGAACTCGCCGGAATTTATGGAGATGCTGTGAAGTTAGTATCATTGGTATCAGTGCATTTGTTCAAAAGTATCAATTTCTTATCGGGTGGTGCATTTACTAATTTGGGTAGTGTATGAAACTGAATCAGTTTCATAACAGAAATAACTGTCGCATTTTCGGTTTTGAATTGGGGTTTTCCAAATCCGTCGAAGGCACGCAAAATCCGTTACGAAATTAGTTACGAGAGGTTATGGGCAATATATAGTTGTACCAATTTGATTCCAATTACATTTTACTTGTGAGAATTGATAGAGAACACAAATTCTAGGGTTCTTAGTTAGAATTGAGTGATTCGTGCGATTTCTTTAATTCTTCTTCAATTTGTTCAATCAAATAGTTTGGACCTCCCGTGGACGTAGATCAATTGATCGAACCACGTAAATTCGTGTGCCCAAGTTCAATTTCCACTTTTAGTCCTTTTATTTTTCGTTTCCAGTTTTGAAAGCTTCGATATTCTTCATCCGGTTTAACAAATTGGCGCCGTCTGTAGGAAGCGATTTGGATTGAAGATGACGACGCTGAAACTGGAGGTGGACAAATTTGCGGGCAAGAATGATTTCGGATTATGGAAAACCTAGGTTCGAGCACTCTTAACTCAACATGGCTTATCTAATGCCTTCTTGACTGATGAGCAATGGGCTTCTGCTTCGAATGTGAATCGAAAGGCTGAAATCCTTGAAAGAGCTCACAGTGCAATCATTCTTTGTCTTGGAGATAAACCACTGAGAGAGGTTTGTAAAGAGAAATATGTCATTGATGTCATGAAGAAACTGGAAAGTGTCTAACAGACTAAATCAGTTTCAAACAAGTTATATGTTAGGCAGAAACTTCTTGGTTTCAAGATGAAGGATGACAAGAACATGGTTGAACAGCTTGATGAGTTCAACAATTGCATTGATGATCTTGAAGATTTGGAAGTCAAGATGCAAGATGATGATAAGGCATTGATGCTGTTAAATGCCTTACCTAAATCTCTTGAGAACTTTAAGGATGCACTAATGTTTGGTAGAGAAAGTCAGTTGGATTTTGATCAAGTACAAACAACAATCAAAACCAAGTTCCTTCAGATCAATGGAGACAAGGTTGCTGGAGATAAGAAGTCTCAGAATGAATGAGAAGGATTGAATATTAAATTCAAAGGGAAGAAGAAAGGAAATAAGTTCAAGAAAGGACAAAATCAGAAGGATGATGCTAAATCATCATCTGGTTTTGTGGAGAAGAGAAAATGTTTCTCATGCCACAAAGTAGGACACCTAAAGAAGAATTGCCCCAACAACAATAGCAAGAAGGATAAGGAAGAACAAAAAGCATATGTCACTATAGCTGAAGATGGTTATGTGATGAGGTGCTAACAGTGTCAGAATCCAAGAATGACAATGAATGGGTTCTAAATTATGGGTGTTCTTTCCACACGTGCCCCCACAAAGACTGGTTTCTTGATCTGGAAAAGGATTGATGGAGGACATGTGTTGCTGGGCAATGATCAATCTTGCAAAGTTGAAGGAGTAGGCTCTGTGAAAATCAGAATGGCAAATGGAACTAACATCCACTTAACAAAAGTTAGGTATGTGCCTGATCTTAAAAGGAACTTAATATCCCTTGGATCATTGAATACTGTAGGCTGTGAATTCAATACAAATGATGGATGTATCATGATTACTAAGAAAGGTAAAACACTGATGGAGGGACAAAAAAAGAATGGTTTGTATCTGTTGATGGGAAGTTCTGTGGTAGGATCAGTAGATAGTTCAATGAGTTCTGAGGAAGCAATGCTTTGGCACAAGAGACTGGGCCACATAGGTGAAAAGGGCATGAATGAGCTGTCAAAAAAGAAAGTATTTGGAGAAAATACAATCACAAAGCTTAAATTCTGTGAACATTGTATACTGGGGAAGTCCAAGAAACACCAGTACCCAAAGGTAGTCCATAAAACAAAAGAAGTACTTGATTACATTCACTCTAATATATGGGGACCTACAAGGGTGAAAACTCCTGGAGGAGGAAGGTACTTCATGACTCTAATTGATGATTATAGTAGGAAAATTTGGGTATACATGATGAAACACAAGAATGAAGCTCTCCAGAAGTTCAAAGAGTGGATCATCAAGCAAGAAAACCAGAAGGGGAAGAAGGTGAAACATCTCAGAACAGATAATGGGTTGGAATATCTTTCAGAGGAGTTCAATGAATTCTGTAGCAAGAGGGGGATTGTAAGGCATAAAACTGCTCCATTAAACCCACAACAAAATGGACTTGCAGAGAGAATGAATAGGATTATTCTGGAGATAGTAAGATGCATGCTAGCTGATGCAAAATTGCCAAAATCTTTATGGGGTGAAGCAGTAAGTACAACTTATTTTCTCATAAACAAAACTCCTTCTTCAGCCATTGATTTCAAAACACCAGATGAAATCTGGTATGGTAAGCTTTCTAACTATTGCGATCTTAAAGTTTTTGGATGTCAAGTCTTTGTTCATGTGAGACAGGACAAGCTGGATCCCAGGGCCCTAAGATGTGTTTTCATAGGATATCCTAAAGGTGTCAAGGGGTACAAACTTTGGTGTTTAGAGCTAGGACACAAGAGGTGTATTATAAGCAGGGATGTCATCTTTAATGAGTCAGTGATGGGGTATAAACACACTGGGCATACTCAGGATACAGATGGAGACATCACACCAGAAAATACATCAGTTAAGTTTGAGCAAGAAGAGATGGACCAAAGTCAGCCTCAACATCAAGAGCCAGAAGAAGAGCAGGTTCCAGACTCTGAAGATGAACCAGATTCATCTGATGAGAATGCTTCTGGGAATCAAGATCTCAGTAACTACAAATTAACTAGAGATAGAGCTAGGAGAAGCATTCATCCCCCTACCAAATTTGGACAAGCTGATATGGTGTACTATGCACTTGTGACAGCAGAAGAAATGGAATACCATGAACCTCAGAATTTCAAGAAAGCTATTAACAGCAAGGAAATGGATCAATGGATGCAAGCAATGGTGGAGGAGCTTCAATCCCTTGATAAGAATGAAACTTGGAAGCTTGTGAGGAGGCCTAGTGGCAAGAAAATCATCAGCTACAAATGGATATTCAAGAGAAAGATTGAATTTGCAGAAACTGAACAGATTAGATACAAAGCAAGGCTTGTTGCAAGGGGTTTTACACAGGAGGAAGGGGTTTATTTTAATGAAGTGTTCTCTCCAGTTGTGAAGCATTGTTCCATAAGAATTCTGCTAGCCAAGGTAGCTCATGATGATCTAGAATTACAACAGCTAGATGTCAAGACAACATTTCTGAATGGAGATCTTGCAGAAGACATATACATGAACCAACCTGAAGGTTTTGTACTTCCAGGAAATGAGAATAAAGTATGTTACATGGGGAAATCACTTTATGGTCTCAAGCAAAGTTCCAGGCAATGGAACAAGAAGTTTGACAGTGTTATGACTGATATAGGCCTTGAGAGGTCAAAGTATGACAATTGTGTATACTTTGAGAAACAGAAGAATCAAGTGGTGACTTACCTATTGATTTATGTGGATAATATGTTGATTGCCAGCAAGAGTATGAAAAGGATTTAGGCATTGAAGTAAAAGCTGAATTCCAGGTTTGAAATGAAGGATTTAGGTGATGCCAGAAGGATCCTGGGAATGGATATTCATAGAGACAGAATTCATGGGAGATTGTTCTTATCACGGAAGAACTATATCCAGAAAGTTTTGAAGAGATATAACATGCATGAAGTTAGAGCTGTTTTTGTTCCTCTTGGACAACAATTTAAACTGTCAGTCACACAAGCTCCAAGAACTACTAAAGAAAGGAAGGAGATGAAGAGTGTGTCTTATGCCAGTGGTGTAGGTAGCATAATGTATGCTATGATATGCAGTAGACCAGACTTAACACATGGAATTTCTGTTGTTAGTAGATACATGGCAGATCTTGGAAAAGCACATTGGGAAGCATTGAAGTGGCTGTTGAGATACTTGAAAGGCTCACTTGACACAGGTCTTATGTTCAAGAAACATGAACTTGGAGGTGATCCTCTTGAGGGATATGTTGATTCAGACTTTACAGGAAATATTGATACAAGAAGATCAATATCTGGATATGTTTTCACTTTGTATGGAGAGCAGTGCAACAATCTGTAGTGGCTCTATCCACTACTGAAGCAGAATATATTGCACTCACAGAAGTTGTGAAGGAAGGCATGTGGTTAAGAGGTATGCTGAAGGATTTTGGCATAATACAGAAGGGAGTTGAAGTCATGTGTGACAACCAAAGCACCATACATCTAGCTAAACAGGTCTTTCATGAAAGATCCAAACACATTGATGTTAAACTATATTTTGTTCGAGATGTAGTAGAAAAAGGAGTGGTGAAGGTGAAGAAAGTTGCTACTGTAAGCAAAACAGCTGATATGTTTACCAAACTATTGTCAAGTTCAAAATTTCATTTTTGCATGAGCTTGGTTAATTTGGTAACTTGGGATGTTCACTGATGCAACATGTTTTGAGGAGGAGATGATGAACAATGTGCAATGAGGAGGAGTATTGTGAAGTTAGTATCATTGGTATCAGTGCAATTGTTCAAAAGTATCAATTTCTTATCGGGTGGTGCATTTGCTAATTTGGGGATTGTATGAAACTGAATCAGTTTCATAACATAAATAATTGTCGCATTTTCGGTTCTAAATTGGGGTTTTCCAAATCCGTCGAAGGCACACAAAATCCGTTACGAAATTAGTTACAAGAGGTTATGGGCAATATATAGTTGTACCAATTTGATTCCAATTACATTTTACTTGTGAGAATTGATAGAAATCACAAATTCTAGGGTTCTTAGTTAGAATTGAGTGATTCGTGCGATTTCTGTAATTCTTCATCAATTTGTATAATCAAATCGTTCAGTTCTCCCGTGGACGTAGATCAATTGATCGAACCACGTAAATTCGTGTGCCCAAGTTTAATTTCCAGTTTTAGTCCTTTTATTTTTCGTTTCCAGTTTTGAAAGCTTCGATATTCTTCATCCGGTTTAACAAATGTGTTGTCAAAAAAGGAAGCAAACTCACCTGAAAAATGGAGCTCTTGAAGAAGAAGAATGTGTTTGGCTTCGAACAAAATTACCCGACCAAAGAAGGATGCATTCGACCGAGTATTTGAAGGCAGATCGAGACCAGAAGGCGAGTTTGATTCGGCCAAATGATGGTGAGTTGATAAAGAGGTAGCAAGGGGAGAGGTTTGTGTGGAATAGAGAGGTGAGAAAGAAGACGCCGTTAATTTTTCCAAATTAAAATAGAATTTTTAAACTATGGTAAATAATTAAGGTTAATTTTGTAAAGTCATTATTGCATTTTTAAAAATTATTAAATTTAATATAATAATGAGATAACACGGCCCAACTCGATAGTATTCGATGCAACTCGATAGAAAATTGAATGATTAACTCAACAGATTGCAGATCATCAAATTTAAATCATTAGATTTTAAATCTGATGATTTATAAAACATATCTGATATCAGACAACTCGAGAGAGTGTCTAGTCTAAAAAAACCCCAAATAATATTCGTTTTCACTTTTCGGTCTTTATTAAAAGAAAAGTTTTTTTTCTTTCTTTTGAATAGTTAATTAGGAAAAGTGAAAGTATGATTGTGTATGTACGCAATTGATCACATGTCCACTGGTGGACACATATTCATATACCAAACACGAATGTGTTAATAACACATAATCAGGTATAAACAATCAATTAAAATAATAGTTGGTCCTCTGCTTATGTGTCCTCTGCTTAATAGTTGGTCCTCTTCTTATGTGTCATTAACACATTTGCAGTGGGTATAATAATATGTGTCCACCGATGACATGTGATTATTTCCGTGTGTAGGTAATAGACAATTTCATATAAAATATCCTAATTTTATTGAATAATTATAGTTTTAGTTTTTGTTATATAATTTTATAATTAAATAGAACATTGGAAAATCCGAAATAGTTGTTACTATAGTGTATACGAAGTGTTACTGTTTATATATTAAAAAAACTTGATTTTGTGTGTTATTCAATATCGCAAAATCACACAACAGTGATATTTCGTATGCACAACGATTATTTGAAAAAAAATCACATGAACCTTACTCTACACACACACACATATATATATATATATTTGTATATTTGAGAGCATCTAATGGATAAGTCACACTTGTGTCGTTGTGCGTATTGCACATGTTTATGCAATTTTAATTCAATTTCAAATTTAATTTTGAAGCATTCCTAAATAAGTCAAATCATATCTAAAAGTATATTGAAATTGGATCAAATAGATTACTTAAACTTGAGAAGCTATCAAGTTAAATATATTTAAGCTCGAATATAATCATACACAAGGAACTCACGAGTTGGTTTGAACTTGAACACAACAATGAAAATATCGCTATCATAAGTAATATCGTAGTCTTAAATTTACAGAAATATCGATGTATATATCGATATCACAATTTTTTTTAAAAAACGACGGAAACTTTATTAAAATTTTAGAAATTTAACATGAATTTTAGGGACTATTATAATATGATATTATGCACATGTTCACTTAAAATCACTATAAAGTAACATGCTTAAAGAAAGAATATAGATAATAGACTATATAAACAGTGTCTAACGTATAACAATTGACAATATAATACAATGCAATACAATATAAGATATAGTACATAAAATAATACAATACAAGATGACGAATATTACATTGTACAATACAATTAGTACCAAAATGATGACCTATGAAGTTCAAATAAAGAGGATGGAATATCATCTTTGTCCAAACAATATTGATACCAACTCATCACATGTAATCCTTGATAAAGGGTATTAGTTGATGACCTATTAGTTGTTTTTACTAAATAATATAAGTTTTGGAGGGTATTAATTGTTTCCACAGAAGGGTACGAAAAACATTAATTATTTAACTAAAGGGTATCAGTTGGTTACACTAAAGAGTATTTAATTGATTACACTAAAATATATTGCAAAGTGATTCATGTATGAATCAATTTCACTCTATACATACTCACTTTAATGCTAGGCTAACTTAGAAAAACAATAAACATATAAACACATAAAAACAATAAACATAGAAAAATTGCGATATTTTTATATATCTGTTATATTTCCCGATTCTCATTCATTTTTGTACTACAGGTGAACCGATATTGATATTTATATCGATAATTGGCGATATATCGCAATATATCCGCGATACGCTGTAAAAAAATACATTGCACCCCAATATCTGTATTTCAATCTTAAAATTTGTGATATATCCGCGATATATCGCGATATTTTCATCCTTGCTTAAAACCACTTGGAACCTGATGTGGGCTAGTTCGGATCTGACTCTCATTTATAAAATTTATACTAACCAAACTATACTAAAGTGAACCAACTCTGGATCTAACCGTATAAATGACCAGAGTTGGATTGTGAAGATCTCTTTTTAGACATACATATATAACTATATATTATCTCTGATTTTAATAAATAAGCTCAGAATAAATAAATTGAGAGTTGGCGAGACATGGATCTAATCCCTATCAACTCTAGCCAAAGCGAGAAATGTTTGTTTGTTACTTGGACAGGGAGAAAAGGACACAAAAGTCATTTTCTCCAACTCTGAGCAAGGGTCTGCTATAGCCGTTTTAATCAAAGGGACCACTACCAATGTGATATGGGCTACTTGGTATTGGGTCTGTGGCGTCCGGCCCATATCAACGAAATAAATCCAGAGATGGAAACTTCTCTCAACTCTAGGTCAGAGTTGGCCCAGAACTGAACCAAACAACTCTGAGAGCTAGTTTGGGGGATTGATTTGCACGTGGATACATGTGCATGATTAATATGAACTTGAATTGGAGCAATTAATCATGTTATTAGAGAACTATGGGTTAATTTCACTTAATCCATCTCTAATCTGTGATAAGCTTATTCTTGAGAAGGAAGATAAGCTCAGAAACGTCTCTTTCCCACCATTAAATGCAGAATTTGCCCACTACCACATACACCAGAAAAGGACAACTGAGAGAGAGCCTTCAGTTGTACTACCAAATTAGAATATTCGCCACTTGGCCTAATTTCACGCGTCCTCTGGCACTGGTGGTCCCAAAAGTGCTAGGGCAACACTGAGTAAAAGACTTTTCTACCCTTCAGAGATGTAAAAGGTATAAATATCTTCAGTTGGCTCTCTCCAAGGTATTATCACTCTAAACATTTTCTCTTACTACTGTATTTTTCATAGCTTTTCTTGCCTACCAAGTTTAGCTGACTTGAGCGTCGGAGGACCGACGCCGGAGCCCCCTCCGGCGTGGTTTTGTGCAGGATTTCGTCGGATCATCGTCAGAGCTTGCTGAGCAGTGTTCGAGAGCTGAATTCTGACTTCCAGAGCAACATCCACATTTTTTCGGGGTTTATTTTGGAGCTCTCTCAGGTTAGTTACCTTGCTCTATGTATTCCTTCAAATATTTGTTGATGGGTTTCATTTTGCCCTCATCAACTGGCACCGTCTGTGGGAAACTTGAGTTTTGACGTGAGATTTTCTTGAGTTTCTCTTCAAAATACGTTCATAGTGATGGAACTTCTATGAATCTGTGATAATCTGACAAGATTTGTTAAAATCCTGCTGTTTATTGTCTTTCGCATGAAGATTATGGTAGAAATATATGTAAGTTTGCATGAATAGGCTGTTTCTTAGCTGTTTCGATGAATACGTGCATAGATCTGTGCTGGGAATATTCTTTGGATGATGTTTCTTTTTAATGGTTTCTGGGAAAATGATGAACATGACGGGTTTTTGCCCAGATTTGTAAGGATATGTTGTTTATGTGTTGTTTTACCGAGTATGAGTTGAGACTTATACTCGTCTTGCATGGAAAGTGTTTTCTAAGAAATATGTATGTAAATCTATCGTTGGACTTGTGGAAAAATACTTTTCTCTTTGATGAATTTCTGGAAAAATGGTTGAATGTTTGAAGATGAACTAGAATATTGCCCCTTATGGTAAAGACGTGGCCAAAAGTTCTTTGGCTAGATATGATGAAATGTGATTTTCATTATTTGGATGCATTTTTCTTTCTCGAAATTTGTGTTTATGCTTGTTTGATTTGGTTGGAAACTGAAATCCTCATGAAAAGTGTTTTTCCGCGAATTTGGCACGGAAGTATGGACACGAATAAGCTTCACAACTGAGAGATGAGAAAAGAATCATCTCTCAGTCTTTGCGTTTATTCCAGAAACTTGATATGATTTGAGGTATTGAATCATGCATTATTGATTATTTTTCGGGAGATTAACTTGATATGATCATTCTCTCTCAGAAATGGCAGATCCCATCTCTCGTGATTTGGGAAAAGAATTCGATGGGGCTGTTGACACCCCGGTGAGTACGAACGCTCCCGTGGTCACAGTCCTAGATGATGATACCATGGGTACAAACCCAACTCAGAGTCGTGCGTCTCTGATTACTCTGACAGCCGAACAGTTGCGAGTCTTCATTCAGACTGCTGTGAACAGTGCTCTGGCTTCCAGGATCCCAGAAACGGGAGCTAATCCTGAACAGCCAACTCCTAGCGCCGAGGCCATCGCCCGCGTTAATGAGGAACAACTGGCCGCTGGCGGGTCGAAAGCTAAGACCCCAGGTGTCCAGAAACTCGGGCTTTAAATGTGCCCAAAAACATTGCGTTGCCCACTCTCTCAGGAGACGTCTTGGGAGAGAGCAGCGCGCAAACCAAAAATGGCAGGACAGCTGCCGGCGGGACAGCCGCCAGGGGCAGGACAGCTGCCGGTGGGACAACCACCAGAGATGGTCAGATAGCTGCCAGAGCCGGGAAAGTGACTGCTCAGACTTCTGGTTTGGTTGAGTATGATGACTGTGATTCAGATGAAGCCGAGGCAGAGTCCACAGCTATTGTTAATGTTAACCGCGAGATTGCGTCCTTGAGAAGAGAGATGGAAATGGTTAAGAAGCACTGTGAGAAAACAGGAAAACAGAAATTCAGATCAGGAGGATCCCCTTTTTCGGAGGATATTCTCTCTGATCCACTGCCTAAGAGCTTTAAGGCTCTGAATTTCGAATATGACGGAACGACTGATCCTCAGGATCATTTGTTGAGATTTGAGAATGGAGCTCTGCTGCATCAGTATTCCGAGGGTGTGAAATGTAGGGTGTTTCTCACTACATTAACGAAGTCTGCCCAGAAGTGGTTTAGCCAGCTACCAGCCAACTCTATTTGCTCATTCGATGAATTTAGCACACTATTTCTACATCAGTTTGCTAGTTCTCGAAAGATAACAAAGACATTTATGTACTTGATGAGTTTTAGACAAAAGCCACAAGAGAGTTTGAGAGAGTATATTACTCGGTTCAATGAGGCCGCCCTGGAAGTCCCTGCGGCCACAGATGAAGTAAGAACGAATGCCTTGGCGCGAGGCCTTCATGATGGAGATTTCTTTAAATCTCTGGCCAAGAAACCTCCCTTGACTTTTGATGAGTTACAAGAAAGGGCCGACAAGTATATAAATTTGGAAGAGGCCAGAGGTATAAAGAAAGAGGAGAGTCGCACTGAAAGAAATGCAGAGAAGAAGAAAGAGCCTGAGAAGAAAAAGGGCAATGATGAAAAAGGAAAGACAACCAGGGATAAGCCTAGGATGGAAAGATTCGAAACATACACACCTCTGACCTTGCAGCCAGCAGAAATACTAGAAGTTATGGCAGAACATCCCAACTTCAAGTTCCCCCACTCTGCTGGGAGAGGTCCTCGAAATCCCAAGTCTGATCGGTATTGCCGATACCACAATGAATATGGTCATGAAACGAATGATTGTCGACATCTGAAAAATGCCATCGAAAGAATGATTCAAGATGGTCATCTAGTGGAATTTGTGAAGAAAGAAAGAGATAGAAACAACAATAAGAGACAGGATAATGAAGAAAGAGGAAAGGAGATAGCAGAGCCGCCTCGGAAAGATGGCCCTGGTCATAGGAGGGGGTATATCCAAATGATAGTTGGGGGTCCGACAGATGGAGACTCACACCGGGCCAGGAGAGCTTCTGTCAGATCTGTCCAGAATTGGTATGAGGGAGATGTTCACGAGGTGGACGCAAGTGATTCGCCTAGCATACAGTTTGGGCAGAGAGATGAGAGGGCAGTTCAGAGGCCTCATAATGATGCTTTAGTAGTGACCACAGAAATTGGTGGTTATGATGTTGCCAGGGTATTCATTGACACTGGCAGCTCTGCGGATATCTTGTTTCAAGATTGTTTTTTGAAGATGGATCTTAATGTGGAGCTTAAACCAGTGGATACGACGCTCTATGGGTTCACAGGAGGAGCCATTCAACCTAAGGGACAAGTCTCTCTTCAGGTTAGGATGGGGAATCCACCTCTGGTTAAAGTTAAAATGGTGAACTTCCTAGTTGTTGATGCTCCCTCGGCATACAACGTGATCCTGGGGAGACCATCTCTGAATCTTTTTCAGGCTGTGGTTTCCACATACCACATGAAGTTGAAATTTCCTGTTGGAGATGAGGTAGGAGAGCTTGTGGGAGACCAGTTCTGTTCTCGCAAGTGCTATGTTGAAACGGTAAAGAAAGCCGCACACTCTTCCCCTAGGAGTGATGGTCGAGGAGATGACCCGGATGGGAAGAGAATGAAGGGTGCAGAGATGATGGAGGAAGAGCCAGACCTGCAGATCCAGCCAGAGGAAGAGCTTATGCCAGTAGAGCTCTTCCCAAACAAATCTGGGTTTATTACCCGAATTGGAACTCAGATGACGCGTGACGTGGCCAGAGCTGTCATTAACTGTCTAAGAAGGAATGCAGATCTTTTTGCATTTCAACCCGAGGACTTGTTGGGGATTGACCCCAAGATGGCCCTGCATCGTTTAAATGTTGATCCAGAGGTCAGACCTGTGAAGCAGAAACTAAGGCAATTTGGCCCTGAGAAAGATAAGATAATTAAAGAAGAAGTGGAGAGGCTTTTGAAGGCCAAGCATATTGAAGAAGTGAAGTACCCAGAGTGGTTGTCCAATGCAGTTATGGTGGCCAAGGGAAATGGTTCCTGGCGGATGTGTATTGATTTTCGTGATTTGAACAAGGTTTGCCCAAAGGACCATTACCCTTTGCCTAGAATTGACCAGCTGGTGGACTCAACATCCGGGTGTGAGCTCTTGTCCATGATGGACGCATATCAGGGATACCATCAGATCTGGATGGATCGGGCAGACGTGCCCAGAGCTAGCTTCGTGGTCTCGTGTGGTACGTATGGCTATGTGAAAATGCCTTTTGGGCTGAAGAACGCTGGGGCCACATACCAGAGAATGGTTGATCTGGTCTTTCGAGAGCAGATAGGCCGAAATATGGAAGTCTATGTGGATGACATGCTGGTGAAAAGTTTTAAGTCTGAAGACCACGCTTCAGACCTGGAAGAAGTATTTGGTGTGATTAGGGCCTATCAGATCAGGCTTAATCCCTCTAAATGCGCATTTGGAGTAAGAATCGGTAAGTTCTTGGGGTATATGGTCACTCCCAAGGGGATTGAAGTAAATCAGGCCAAGGTGAAAGCAATTCTTGATATGCAACCACCTCGGAACCTGAAAGAAACACAAAAACTAAACGGGCGGATCACAGCTTTGAGTCGTTTCATCTCTAGATCAGTAGAGAGGAGTTTATCATTTTTCAAAATCCTTAGAAAAGGATCCAGATTTGAGTGGGACAATGAATGTCAGAAAGCCTTCGAAGATTTGAAAAAGTACTTGACCAGTTTGCCCCTTCTCACGAAGCCAGTACCGGGAGAAACTTTGTATTTGTACTTCTCTGTAGGAGAACATTCTCTGAGCTCTGTTCTCCTCAGAGAGGAGGGGGTGAAGCAGATACCCATATACTATGTGAGCAAAGCCATCCAGGGACCAGAAGTGAGATATTCGGAAGTGGAGAAGTCAGCTCTGGCTGTGATGGTGACAGTGCGAAGTCTCAGACCTTATTTTTTGTCTCATAAAGTGGTGGTGAGAACTAATTTGCCTCTGAGGCAGATAATGGGTAGACCAGATCTGTCCGGAAGAATGGTGAAGTGGGCAGTAGAGTTGGGTGAGTATGACATCGAGTTTGAGCCCAGAGCTGCCATAAAAGCCCAAGCTTTGGCTGATTTTATTCAGGAAACAACCAAAGTTCAAGAGTCAGAACTCTGGAAAGCTTATGTTGATGGATCATCATCTCTCAATGGATGTGGAGCTGGGATTGTGATTATATCCCCCATTGGAGAAGAGTTGCAGTTTGCAGTAAAGTTTGAGTTTAAAACTTCAAACAATGAAGCAGAATATGAGGCCTTTATAAGGGGCATGCAGATGTTATGGGAGCTGGGAGTACAAAGAGCAATTGTGCACTCTGACTCTCAATTGGTCACCCAACAATTGTTGGGAACTTACGAAAAGAAAAATGAGAAAATGGCAAAGTATGCAGAATTGGCAACACAGTTGAAAGCCAAATTTGATGAGCTGAGAATTGAGCAGGTTCCCAGAGCTGAGAATGCTAAAGCGGACTACCTGTCCAAGTTGGCCAGCTCTGCGGAAGAAGGTATGAAAGGAAAGATCACACTGCTGACAGCTGAGAGTCAGATGTCAACTCTGGATGTGGGAGCGATCAATGAAGAGAGTGATTGGAGGACTCCCATCATTCATTATCTGAAAACAGGGCAGAGGCTTGATAAGCCAAATGCCCCTAAGAAAGCAGTATATGCCAAGTATTGCATGATTGGTGAATACTTGTATAAGAGATCATTCTCTCAACCATTTTTGAGATGCCTGTCCACTGTGGAGGGGAATTATGTGTTAAGAGAGATACACGAAGGCTGCGGAGGAAGCCACGCGGGCTTTAGAGATGTGGTGAGACGAGTGTTGAGAGCTGGATATTATTGGCCAACTCTCACGAAAGATGCAAAAGAATTGGTAAGAAAGTGCGATAAATGCCAGAGGCATGGACCTCTGATTCACGTCCCAGCGGAAGAATTGGGAGTGATGTATTCTCCGTGTCCATTTGATAAGTGGGGAATTGACATTGTGGGAAAGTTCCCAACGGCCTCTGGGGGCAGAGTTTTTCTAATCGTCGCAGTGGATTATTTCAGTAAGTGGGCTGAAGCTGAAGCTGTAAAGAAAATTGATGAAGCAGCTGTTATCAGGTTCTTATGGAAGAACATATGTTGCAGATTTGGGATTCCCAGAATCCTGGTATCGGATAATGGAACACAGTTCACGGGCTCTATAGTCCAGAATTGGTGTTCAGAGTTGAAAATTCAGCAGAGATTTGTCTCAGTAGCTCACCCTCAAGCCAATGGGCAAGTGGAAGTTACTAATAGAACGATTGTGGATGGTATAAAAACCAGACTCGAGAAATCTGGTGGAAATTGGGTCGAAGAGCTGGACTCAGTACTTTGGGCTTACAGAACGAGTCCGAAAACTGCTACGGGGGAATCTTCTTTCAATCTCGTGTATGGATCTACAGCTGTAATCCCTGCAGAGGTTGGAATGGAGACCCATCGGATTCTGAACTATGATGAGAATCACAATTCAGAGCTGGTTAGAGAGAATTTAGATATGCTTGATGAGGAACGTGAAATGGCTCGTCTGAGGTCAGAGCGCTACAAAAGTCAAGTGAAAGCCGCTTATAACAAGCGGGTGAAAATTAGAAAGTTTGAGAAGGGAGATCTTGTCTTGCGCAGAGATGATGCGCTGAAACCTGTGGGGAAATTAGAGCCGAATTGGGAGGGTCCCTTTGTGGTCACTCAAGTCTTAGCCGGAGGCGCGTATGAGCTGACAGACCAGAGCGGTAAGAGAATGCCTCGTCCTTGTAATGTCAATAACTTGAAGAAGTACTATATTTGAGTTAATTAAGAGTTATGTTAGTTTTCAACAAAAGTATGTAAGCAGCTGCCGTTTGCATCGCTATGTTTCAGAATTCAATGAAAAGCCGATAGAACTACACTCTTCAGTTCTGGCGGATTCCTATCTAAATCAGTTCTCAGAATTACGCATCTCTCAGATCCACATCCTATGAGTCTCAAATATGAGCATGGATAACATCTGAGAGATGGACCTCGATTCAAAATTCACATCCTCTCAGTCTTGATACGAATCAAGCAGGGATTACGCATAGGAATTGAATTTTCTTTCAAGAATTTACATTCTCACGAATCTCAGATAAATTTAAACATGAATAACTTAAAACTAAAAGCGAAGAGTTTTAGAAAGATATTCTCAAAATAAACTAAATTACTTCTTCACAGAAGTAAATTCTGAAAATGGGAGATAAAAGTATGCACACTTTCCCCTGAAGAGTTAACTCACTTACAGAGTAAAATGAGTCGAAGGAAGGAAGGCAAGGTACTACCGTGCATCCCATTCCCAGAGTTGAATAAAATAATTTATTTCTTTACAGAAGTAAACTTTGAAAAAGGGGGGGGAGTATGTATACATATATACATATCATCACCCACAGTCAAAACCCTTTTTACAGGATAAAAAAAGGCAAAAAATATAAAGCATAATGAACAATCATGAAAAGAAAAGCACAACAAGCAGATGACAAAAGCATAGTTCGAGCATAGCACGCCCAACAAAAGAAACTGAATATTCTTAGAGTAAAGAGCACGCAGGCTCGGAAGTAGCAAGAGCATGCAGGCTCTGAAAATTGTTCATAGTTGCAGAAATAAAAGGAGAACGATAGAGATGACCTCAAAGGGTCCTGTCTTCTATTCGTTCAAATCAGTACTCAGGCCAGGTCCAGGGTTTCCAGGAGCAGAAAGGGTCTGAGGCCCGACAGTAGCTTCAGAGGCAGAGCTTTCAGGAGCTGAGAGGTCACAAAACATAAGATCTGCTGGAGGAAGTTCGGGCGATAGATAATCCTCCCGAGCTAACTTCAAGGCTGTTCTCCTGATAACGGGCAGAAACCAAGGAGCATCTTTGGGAGCATTCACGTCACCCTTGAAATAGGGAGATGGAGTCACACCCTCCTTAGCACGGGAGATATTAAGTTGCTCAGTAAAGCCTTTCTCTTGGGCCTGGGCAACAGCAGATCTGAAACCATGCTTGATGAAATGGCCAGCATGTGGGGCCATATCCACCAAAAACTGAGAGCTATTCTGATAAGCAGCAATGAGGCCTTCATACAGTTCCTTGAGAAATGCTTGACCAAGAGCTGTACTGAGAAGTCTTTTACGGCAGAGATCAATGCCTTCAAGGAGACCTGCAGTGTGGCCTTCAGAACGACTTTCCTCTCGTGTCTGTTTCCCCTTGACCGACTAAAGAGTGAGTAGGTCATCGGCATCCTGTAGTTTCTTCTCGAGAGATTGGAGTGCAGATCTCTGCTCAGCATTATGAATGTGAGCCGCATTCAACTCCTTCATAGCTTGAATTAGCTCTTGATCTTTTTTATCAAGCTCAGCCTTGACTGCATCTATCTCCCCAGAGTTGTCCATTTCCAGAAATTGGGCCTGATAATCCAAAAACTAACAAAGAAGAAAGATAAGTAATTGAGGAGAGTATTGCTTAAAATAGGGAAGATGTGAAATGAGAAATCTACCTCAACCAACCGACCAGACATCAGAGTTTTCAATTGACCAGCTGAAAAATTTGAACTAGCAGAATCAGTCTTAGAAGACCAGAGAGTCTTCAGGAACTGAATACACTCTCCCTCTCCCAAGTTCATAGACGAATGCGGATTGGGAGACAGAGGTGGATCGTCAGTCATAACACCAGAACCTGAACCAGTTCGTTTTGAAAAATGAGTTTTCTTTTGAACGGGCTTGGTAAGGGCAGCAGCTGAAACACGCTTTTTCCTTTGCCACGAGTAGTAAGGCTAACACCTTCACCTTCACCTTCGTCACTCTCCTTAGGGGGAGATGGAGGAATAGCAGACTTCTCTTCAGAGAGGGGTATGGTTGAATCTTCTTGAGTAGTGACAGGCTTTAACACAATATTAACTTTTGAGTCCACTACTTCAGCAGGAGGAGCCAAGTTGGTAGGCTCCTCATCATCTGACAGGAGAAGAGCACTCTCCCAAGACATATCTGAAAACAAAGTAGAAAACAAAATCAAAATGAGAACTATATATGTTTCTAAGAGCAAAGTTAGAACATAGAAAAGAGCAGTACCCGCTCCAACGGGAGGAGGAGCTGCCGATCTGAGAAACCCGAAATGAGAAAGAACGATAGGCTCCTTTAACAGGTGAAACATCCTAGGGGGGCCGTGAGACTTAGCAACACGATTTAAACGTAGCATGATTTCTCTATCTGAGGAGGGAATGAAATCCTCTACAGAAGAAGAAGACTTGGTAGTACTGGGGGCTTTATATTGCCATCCACGATGGGTAAATGGCCATTTCCCAGAGCGGGGAGTAACTACGAAGTAGCTATCTCGCCAGAACCCGTCTACACTAGGGGGTTTACCTATGAAATGGGATAACCCCTGGTTCCTAGAACTAAAGTAATAGAACTCATCCCGTTTTTTCAAATCATAACAATAGTAGAAAATTTCAGGAGTGGGGGTACCCCCATTTGCCTTGAAAATCATATAGAAAGCAAGCAGTAAACGGATCGAAGAGGGATTTACCTGATTCAGGGGAATGCGAAAAAGATTGCATACCTCATAGAGGAAATGGGCGATTGGAAAGCGGAGACCCGCTGTGAGTTGAGAAGCCCAAAATGCCAAAGATGGCGGTGCCAGATGGTTAGGCCTCTCGTGAGGGCCTGGTAAATCGATGAGCAAATCGGGACAGGGGCCTAGAAAATCTCTAATATTTTCGAGATCATGTTCAGTCAAATTTGTTTGATTGGAAACATCATTCTACCTAATCCTATTTCTTTCAGCCACGGTTCGAATAGTACGCTTGGTAATGGGAAGAGGATTAGGGTTTTTTGAGGAAGAAGAGGCGGGAAGTCCTAGGACCGCCAAAGAAGGGGGTTGTGATGATTGAGACGACAGGGGTTTAATGGAAGTATTTTCCGGTGAAGTTTCGTCAGAAAAGGAGGGCGATTTAGCCATAATCGAGGAGTGAAGAGGAAAATATATTCGAAAATGAAAGGAGGAAAATAGAGGGAATACCTTGCACGAAGACAGCGATGGTCACCGGAGGTTTCGGGTCCTATGAAGGAGCCACCAGAATTTTCTGGGAATGTGAAATGTCGAGGTGGCTGCCGGAAATGTCCCCTCAAACGGAATTCTTGAAGGAGAGTAGAAGACGAAAGATTAAAGAAAAGAGAGAGAAAGAAAGTAAAAAACGGAAGCACTTTATGGGGAAGAGGCAACTGGCAAACCGCCCTTGTCCTCCCCTCCACGTGTACGCCCAAGATCTGGGAAGATGAAGGGGCACAATTTTTTCAACGACCGAGATTGCCCTATTTTGAATTGAGAAACTGAGTTAGTACAGCGTGGATGAACAGTGTACAGTGCAGAATGCAGTGTACGGATCTGAACGACTTTACTGAAATGTATTCCAAATGATATTTGAAAGCAAAATAATTTGGAATAGGGGGGGAGTAGTTGATATGGGCTACTTGGTACTGGGCCTGTGGCGTCCGACCCATATCAACGAAATAAATCCAGAGATGGAAACTTATCTCAACTCTAGGTCAGAGTTGGCCCAGAACTGAACCAAACAACTCTGAGAGCTAGTTTGGGGGATTGATTTGCACGTGGATACATGTGCATGATTAATATGAACTTGAATTGGAGCAATTAATCATGTTATTAGAGAACTATGGGTTAATTTCACTTAATCCATCTCTAATCTGTGATAAGCTTATTCTTGAGAAGGAAGATAAGCTCAGAAACGTCTCTTTCCCACCATTAAATGCAGAATTTGCCCACTACCACATACACCAGAAAAGGACAACTGGGAGAGAGCCTTCAGTTGTACTACCAAATCAGAATATTCGCCACTTGGCCTAATTTCACGCGTCCTCTGGTATTGGTGGTCCCAAAAGTGCTAGGGCAACACTGAGTAAAAGACTTTTCTACCCTCCAGAGATGTAAAAGGTATAAATATCTTCATTTGGCTCTCTCCAAGGTATTATCACTCTAAACATTTTCTCTTACTACTGTATTTTTCATAGCTTTTCTTGCCTACCAAGTTTAGCTGACTTGAGCGTCGGAGGACCGACGCCGGAGCCCCCTCCGGCGTGGTTTTGTGCAGGATTTCGTCGGATCATCGTCAGAGCTTGCTGAGCAGTGTTCGAGAGCTGAATTCTGACTTCCAGAGCAACATCCACATTTTTTCGGGGTTTATTTTGGAGCTCTCTCAGGTTAGTTACCTTACTCTATGTATTCCTTCAAATATTTGTTGATGGGTTTCATTTTGCCCTCATCACAATGTACCACGAGTCTGCCAAGTCCACCACCTAGCTGTTTTAGCCAGAGTTGTGGTCCCAAAAATATTAGGGCAACAATAAGAGATGGACATTTATGCCTTCTAGAGACATGAAAGGTATAAATATCATTTTCCTTCACCATTTGAAAGGTACCCTCACTTTACACACTCACATATATTTCAGTGATTTTGTTATAAATTATCTTCCATAGCAAGTTTTCTGACTTGAGCATTGGAGAGTCGACACAGGAGCCCCCTCTGGCCCAACTTTGTGCAGAGAATTTGCCTGGATCTGTGGCTGTCGTTGGAGGTTTCTTTGCTAAATTTCGGAGACGTTTTTTAAGTCTTCTCTATTGTGCTCTTTTGATTAGTGTTTACAGAGAGAATCTCATGTAAACATTATTTTTCTTCTTTAATATTTGATCAATTTATGTTGATATTGAGTTAGCACTCATCACAACCCTATTTCAGATAAGTTTAATTGCCATTTTCTATATTTTACTTTGTATTCATCTGCTGGATTTTGTACTCAAAATAGTTGTGATCCATTGGATATTTTTAAAGATTCAATATATCATACATTTAGGGTATGAAATATAGAGTAAAACACTAAGAACAATAAATATGATTGATTTCATGTGATTTTAGACGGCTTGTTATACTAATTTCCCGTGAAGGCGTGACGAAAATGTCAAGAAACAAGACTCTCATATTTTTTTGGAAGCAAAGTGTTTCCGTATTTAGTTACTAGAAAATTATAAATAAAAAAGGATGTGCCTTAAATAAAAGCTTTTAAGTATTCCCCCAACAAATAAATAGATTTATTAATTAAATAAAGAGTTTAATATTTTCATGTTTCAAATATTAAGAAAATAGTCGGGCTTTTTTAATCAAAAGATACATTTAGTGGCCGTTTGGTTCACGGGATGAGATTGTATTAAATGGGATTGAATTAGATGTCATTGTATTAGATAGGATTATTTGAGGAGGAATGTGTATTTGGATTGAATGATTAAGCGAGTTTAAAGTGCAATATATCATTTTTAAAGCATGGGGCTATGGAGTCCCACCATCCCTAAGGGATTATTTAGTCCCTCATTTGATGGACTAGATAAGTTTGACTCGGGCCCCAATTTTAATCCGACCGTAAACCTGCGAACCAAACACAATATTACATGGATTGAGTGAGACTAAAACTTTAATCCCACCCAATCCACCGAACCAAACAACCCGTTAGTCATTTATACCAAATGATAAATAGTTGGGCTCAGAGCCCAAACTTAATTGGGCTTTAGTGATTTAGTAAGATCTGCTAGCACCAATTGTTATTGGGCCAGCGGCACATCGCAATTCATATGTAATGACGTAATCGGCCATTTGGGTGGCTTGGACTCCTCTCTCGCGCTCTGCTCGCCTCCTATTCCGATCCCTCTCCTCATTCAATTTTTTCCTTGTCTTTTCTCCGATCATCATAATTTCTCATCATTTATGAACCCTTGATTCAATCATATCGGCGGATTTTTTCGCGATCCTTTTTTTATTATAAGGTAAGAAACAATAATTTACACTCGGTTATTGAATTTTGCATCTTGGTGCATATTTTGCATGAATTTGTAATTTTTGATCTAGACTTCAGCGAAACATGATCTGCATTTTGTTCGCAAGTTATGGAATCACCAATGCGTTGCTTAAGTGGAGGTAGATCTGTGATTGAGTGTTTGCTACTTCACTTTTGACTTGTGTTTTGTTCTTAGATTGGTCTGCCTTTGTTGTATATTCAATGCCAAGCTCCACTGTTGCACGTAGTGTTTTCTGGGAAAAGAAAATGAGGATCTTCCTTTTCTGTGAGGATTTAATGTTTGCTGCATTTGGTTTTAGTTTGTTTAACTTTAAGCTTACATTGGCTCGTAACTGCTTCATGGGAACTCCGCTTGCTTATTACTGGACCAGTTTGAATTTCGATGAATGTCTTTATGGGTGATCAGTAGTGGCATATTAGAAGAATGTTAAAGCTCAATTGAGTGGCATATTTGTTTATTGGGTTCTCCTTGAAAATGTTTGGATTTCTTTTGTTGCTGATTATTCATCTTTCCTATTTGTTATTAGAAAAATGCATATTTCCCATCTCTTATTTGAGTAAGTACCATACTGGAAACACGTGAAGCTTCTTTCACCATTGTGTATCCCACTCCCTATTTTTTCTTGCTTGCTTTCTTTATTATTTTATGTTCATTGTGGCGTTGAAAATTCAATAATGCTTATTCTTTCCACGTGTCTGTTGCTTTTGATGATATTTTCAGGTAACATAACTAGCAAGTCATATGAAGAACCTATAAGATATAACCTTTGCTCTTTTTAGAAAATGGAGGAAGAGGAATCGAGAGATCATAAAGAAATTTCTGGTAAGGACTATGAGACACAGAAAGAAAGCACCAGTACAGATGATAATATAGGAATATCTAGAGCTGCAAATATGGAAACAGATACAGGTTTTGCAGATAATGTGGGTGGTGATAAAGCCTCAGAGGGAGTTGCTTCAGCATCTCCTGCTTTAAATGAGGATCTTTTTGAGCCTGTTTCACTCAAAGATAAGGATAAAAATGGTATGGAAACAAATCATTCTTTGAATCC
The DNA here is from genome assembly GCA_947034835.1 of Ballota nigra. Classification (NCBI taxonomy): domain Eukaryota; kingdom Viridiplantae; phylum Streptophyta; class Magnoliopsida; order Lamiales; family Lamiaceae; genus Ballota; species Ballota nigra. Next base: position 99,801,519 of record OX344724.1, on the reverse strand, counting down.
TGATGAATTTAGACATTCATTTGTTGGAAGTGAGGATACCTTCGAGTTTTCATTCGGGAATGTTCCATCATCTGGTTTTAATTCTCCGCCAGATGTGGAGGGGCATTATGATCTCCATTCAAGCCCTGGGACAGAGAGAGACTCCAGTTATGACATCAAAGATTTCTCATCATCAGTTAGTCTCGACTCTACTTTGCATTTATATGAAGATACTGGATACTCTCCTGTTGACTCACCTCCAAAGACAAAGTCTAAACAGGTTATGCCCAATGGGTCTCCAGAGCTTTTGCACTTAGTAGATTCAGCGATAATGGGGAAGCCAGAGAGCTTGGAAACGCTGAAAAATGTAGTTAGAGGAGTTGAGAGTTTTGGTGGAGATGATGCAGTTGCTATGGCTTACTTAGTAGTTGATTCACTTCTTGCCACAATGGGGGGAGTAGAGTCTTTTGAAGAGGATGGGGATGGCAATCCACCCAGTGTGATGCTAAATTCCAGAGCTGCAATAGTGGCTGGTGAGATCATTCCTTGGCTTCCTGGCATTGGGGATTTTGATGGTTTCATGTCTCCTAGGACTAGGATGGCAAGAGGTTTGCTAGCCATCTTGCGTGCTTGCACTAGGAATAGAGCTATGTGCTCCTTGGCTGGTTTGCTTGGAGTACTACTTCGCTCTGCTGAGAGATTATTTGTTCAGGATATCAGTTCTTCAGATGAAATTAAATGGGATGGAACTCCTCTCTGCTACTGTATTCAGTATTTAGCTGGGCATTCTCTTAGTCCGCATGATCTGCACTGCTGGCTTCAAGTCATCGACAAAACTCTGACCACAGGGTGGGCAGCTCGTTTATTGCATTCACTTGAGAAAGCCATGGCTGAAAAAGAAGTCAGTGGCCCAGCGAGTACTTTTGAGTTTGATGGTGAAAGCTCTGGTTTGCTAGGTCCAGGAGAGAGCAGGTGGCCTTTTACCAATGGATATGCATTTGCAACATGGATCTACATTGAATCATTTGCAGACAATATAAGTACAGCAACAACTGCTGCTGCAATTGCAATGGCTGCAGCTGCCACATCAGGGAAAGCATCTCCCATGTCAGCTGCTGCAGCTGCTAGTGCACTAGCTGGTGAAGGCACCGCACACATGCCTCGCCTGTTTAGTTTCTTATCTGCTGACAATCAAGGGATGGAAGCATATTTTCATGCTCAATTTTTAGTAGTTGAATGTGGAAGTGGAAAGGGAAGGAAAGCTTCTCTACATTTCACTCATGCTTTCAAGCCACAGTGTTGGTATTTTATCGGCCTTGAGCATACTTGCAAACAAAGTCTCCTTGGAAAGTCAGAAAGTGAGTTGAGGTTGTACATTGATGGTTCCTTGTATGAATGTCGTCCTTTTGATTTACCAAGGATTTCTAAGCCTCTTGCATTTTGTTGCATTGGTACAAATCCTCCTCCAACAATGGCTGGGTTGCAACGTCGCCGCCGCCAATGCCCGCTATTTGCTGAGATGGGGCCTGTATATATATTTAAGGAACCTATTGGTCCAGAAAGGATGGCAAGGTTGGCTTTAAGAGGAGGGGATGTGCTACCTTCATTTGGCAATGGTGCTGGAACCCCATGGCTAGCAACAAACGATTATGTCCGTAACATGGTACAAGATAGTGCTCTTCTGGATGCTGAGCTTGCAGGATGCCTTCATCTTCTTTACCATCCTGGTTTGCTCAGTGGCCGCTTTTGTCCTGATGCTTCTCCTTCTGGTGCCACAGGTGTCAATCACATTTTTCTTTCTATAATATATGGAATAGAAGTTTGCATATTTGATTATTACTATAGCTCAAACATAATTAGTCCCAAGTAATGTGTAACTGGCCAATGATGTTCCAAATTCTGTGTTCATGTTAGATTATAATTTTCCTAGTGTGAAATCATATGATGGTTCTCATTAGTCTTCTTTGTGGATTTTTTGTAGTTATGACTTGAAAGTTTTCTCAAAAATTCAATTGTTTTGTTTTCGAGAGTGTGGTGGGACCCTCTATCCTTTACATATACCATTTTCCTGCTCATGCATCACATGTACTTGCCCAGATGATTTTTTTTTCTCAATCATGCTGACTGCTGTTAATGTATGGAGTTGTTGGTCGAGATAAAGTTTTGTGCTAACCCAGCGGAAACTGTTACAATACATTTACACCCTAAAAAATTTACAATGTCAAAAGTTTCTACATCATGGATTTCCTTCTCCCTTTCGCATAGCCTGAATAATTTGACTCCTGCTTCTCATCGGTGAATGGCGTTCTTGTCCATTTCAGGCATGCTGCGAAGGCCGGCAGAGGTTCTTGGTCAAGTCCATGTTGCTACAAGAATGCGCCCAACAGAAGCTTTGTGGGCCTTGGCTCATGGAGGGCCCATCTTCTTGCTTCCTTTGATAGTTAGCAAAATGCATGAGAATAACCTGGAGCCACTACAAAGCGATCTTTCTTTGTCCCTGGCCACAACACTTGCTGCTCCCATATTCAGAATTATATCTTTGGCTATTAGGCACCCTGGAAATAATGAAGAGTTTTGCCGCCGAAGAGGCCCTGAAATATTATCTCGAATTTTGAAGTATCTCCTCCAAACTTTGTCGTCACTTGATATTGCAAAGCGTGATGGTGTAGAGGAACTTGTTGCTGCTATTGTCTCTTTATGCCAGTCGCAGAAGTTCAACCACACACTTAAAGTGCAGCTCTTCAGTACTCTGCTACTTGATCTGAAAAGTTGGAGATTATGCAGTTACGGACTGCAGAAAAAGCTTTTGTCATCACTTGCAGATATGGTTTTCACTGAGTCATCAGTGATGCGTGATGCTAATGCTATCCAGATGCTCCTGGATGGTTGCAGGCGATGCTACTGGACTGTACGTGAAAGTGACTCAATCAATTCATTTTCTATGAGTGAGGATGCTCGCCTTGTTGGTGAAGTGAATGCTTTAGTCGATGAACTTTTGGTTGTTATTGAGCTATTAGTCTTGGCTGCTCCACCATCTTTGGCTGCAGATGATATCCGTTGTTTGTTGGGTTTCATGGTTGATTCTCCCCAACCCAATCAGGTAAATAAATGCACGCTTATAATCTTACGTCTTCCTCTGTGTTGAATAAAACTGTGGAATGAATTCTCTTATGGTTTTTTGTCATAGCTTATGTTAGTTGTCTTATTATGGAGACTAAAAATTCCTAAATCATATATGATCATGTGTAATAACACTTAAAAAGCATGTGGTTGACCAATTCTAAATAAAGATATTCTAATTAGAATGCATCCTGAATTATATTTGATAAACAGGGATAGCTGCTGATGTGTGTTTGCCTCATCTGTCCTTTTAGATAATTTAAAACTTCCTGTTTTATCATGGACGAATGCCAGATGTGTTGATTTATGTAGTAAGACTTGCTTTTCTAATAGTTGTTTCAAATGGAAGTTTTACACCATCTTGACCTTGTCCAGGTGGACCTTTTGATTGAAATAAGAATATCAACATATTATCATTTTCTTTTAAGAGAGTGTTGGTAGAAGTCTGAAAAGCTAAATTTATGTGTAAATAAAGAGTTTTTTTCCAATTGTAATTAAGCTGTAATACTGATACAGTCTGAATATCTTGTTTGTCATCTTAATCTTAATAAATTTATGTAAATTTACTCAAATAACTCCCTTTGTTCCTAATTATCCGTCTGATTCTCCATTCACACAAACCAATTAATTAGGATATTGAAAGACTATTATACCCTAATTTTGTTACTACTAGATGAATTAATAAGCTTATAATTACAAGAAGATTGTTAGTATTTATTAGGGTTACTGGTGGGAGAAAAGGGTGAATTTTTGTTGATATTAGCAAAGTTGCTAATAATTAGGAACACCGTCTTGGATAGAATCAGACAAATAATTAGGAAAGGAGGGAGTGATGAGATGTATAGATGGCATATCTTAATAACTAGAGCAGACAATGAAATGAACATATTATTTATGTCAGATATGGGACAAAATTTTAGAGATAAAGGAAAATAGATGTTTAGTTTTTCCTTTTGTTTCGGATAGAAGATATGGTATTGTTCTTTGCAATGCATTGTGAAGCCTTCCTTTTGTCCAACTGAACTAATATTTTCTTTCCAGGCATTTACTTTGGATGTTTCACTGCTAAGAGTTATAATTCTCTTTCCAATGCAACCATAGGACATAATTTAAACTCCTGCTAGTTCTAAACAACGTTTTTAGTTAAAAAATATCACCTTTTCCAACTCATATAAACTCCAGGACTTTCAAACTACTCCTCACCCTATGCTGATTCATGGGATGATTATAAATGTTAACTTCACTTGACACAGAACAACTTGGCAGCTCTCCGTATATTCAAATGTTGTGTTACCATCTCTAAGTACTTGATTCCGTTAACACTTTTTATCTTTGTAATCAACGGATACCTTCCTCTCCTTCCAGGTTGCGAGAGTGTTGCACCTCATTTACAGGTTGGTGGTTCAACCAAACATGTCCCGTGCTCAAACATTTGTCGAGGCATTTATATCATGTGGTGGCATAGAAACACTTCTTGTTCTGTTGCAGCGTGAAACAAAAGTTGGAGACTGCGATGTCCCAGAGTTGTTAACTGAGCAAGATAAGGCTTTATCAACAGCCAGAACAGATGAAGATTCTGCAGCAGGAGCTTCTTCAGAAACTAATCACGCTGATGGGGGATCTTTGGAGAGAGAAGATCTGAAATTACATGAAAATGCTTCTGAACCTGAAACTTCTGGTGGTCCTACAGTATCTAACATTTCGAGGATGTCATCCATCTCTGAGAATATGTTAACTAGAAACTTTAGTGGTATAAGTTACTTAATAAGTGCTGAAAATGCACGGAATAATGTATATAATGATGACAAAAGTGATGGTATAATTGTTGGAATTATTAACCTCTTGGGTGCTTTAGTAATATCTGGACACTTGAAATTCGATTCACCTGCACCCCTGGATATCACAAGCAACATCCTTGGTTTGCTCGAGGGAGGAGGAACCATGTTTGATGATAAGGTTGCTCTCCTTCTCTTTGGTCTTCAGAAGGCTTTCCAAGCAGCACCTAACCGACTTATGACTTGCAGCGCATACAAGGCGTTATTGGCTGCCTCGGTATATCATGTTATTTTGCTTTTCTTTTTCGTACATTAAAGTTCTGCTTTGTCATTTGGAATGTTATAGGCAATAATAGGCTATGTTCTTTTTTCCATCACTTTTAGAAATGGGCATGAGCAATAGAAATTTCCTTTCCTAAAAATATTAGTAATTTCCTCTTTACTGGGTAACACATTGCCAGTTTGAATACTATGTCGTATTTGTTGGTACAACTGTTAACCTAATAGTGTATGTGTGTTATGGAGGTGAATGGAACTGATATGCTATATCATGCAATCTAGAAGTGGTGAAAACCCTATTAGACTTGATTCCATTTGATATGAAATGATTTACAAGTTTCTCTTTCTTCCCCACTGATTTCATGCGCATGATGTAATAGCAAATTTTAACCACCCTTGGCAACATTTTCTAATCAAATCTGGACTCCTCCCAAATAGATTTGTTTCTTGTCAAAATTCTGTTTCTGATCATGAGATGCTTTTGTATTGTTTGGATCATAAAGGACAATATCTATGATTTCCTTGTTCATAGCATTATGCTTATTGGTTCATGCTCAATTAAATGCAAAAGGAGTTAACAGAGTTGCATTATGGCCTTCCCTCGAGAGAAGTTTGTATAGTTGTTTAACTTGAGTATCTAACACCAGCCTTTGCTTTTCAGATAAATATGTCTTCAGCAGACGATGGTCTAAACTTCCATGATCCCGGACATCGCTTTGAGCACTTCCAGATCCTGTTGGTTCTTCTCCGTTCTCTTCCATATGCATCAACAGCATTACAAAGTCGAGCACTTCAGGTGCTACTTTGCAACATGCAACTATACTTGGATTGGATATTCTGATTTGAGATTAAAGCAACCTTTTATTTTTTTGTAGATACTCTTTTACTTGTCACTTTCTCTTTCCTCTTTGCTAATTAGGGGGTTTTGGGTGGTAAGAGAGGTGGAGGGCTTTGGTGAGCAAAGTCTTGGGAGATGCATTTGTTTAGAAATAAAAACACAAGTCCACTACTCAGATCACTTTGTCTCTAGAAGTATACACTTTTGGTTAAATAGCATGCCTGTTATTGGCACACCTTCCTAAATGAGTAATGCTAATGCTGGAGATTATTCTCTCTAAGCATATGCTGGGGATATATTTGTCATCTCCTTATTCTTTTCCCTTATTGGTCATTAATTGCCAAATATCTTACCTAACCATAGTCCTGCTGATATTACTTCCTTTGAGATCTTACACTCTCTCTTTATTTCAGGATCTTCTGATTTTGGCTTGTGGTCATCCAGAAAACAGAAGCAGCCTTACAAGGATGGATGAATGGCCTGAGTGGATCTTGGAGATTCTCATATCTAATCATGAGGTAGCATCATCAACCCTTATTAGGGTTGACACCAGTATATGTTTGAGACCTTTCTATTGCACCATTCTTTACAGAGTTTATGATTCTATGCAGAGAGGTGGAAGTAGAAATACAAATTCGTCCAGTTTAAGGGATGTAGAAGACTTCATACACAATTTCTTAATTATTATGTTAGAGCATTCGATGCGCCAGAAGGATGGATGGAAGGTGGATGTTCTTATCATTGTCTTTGAGTTTACACCCTTGTGTGTTAGCTATCAATGTTTATTAAAAAAAAAAGGTTCTGAAGCAGTATCAATAGTAGGACACCAAGTAACAATCACCTGATGTGTTGAATTATAAAATGGAAGGCTAACTTTACAAGCACCAATAACAGTAGCGTCTGGTAAATCTATTGTGAAGAAATCAAGCAATCATATATGTTATAAGAGAGAAACATATATTTGTTTTGAGAAGCGAATTGGAGCAAGATATACTACTGCTATTTTAGTTGATGCCTGCAGAATTCATCATATGATTTTTGTTTCCCTTTTAGTTAAGAATATATTAAAAAAATCTGCAGTGTTGTGGAAGCATTACTTAAGTTTAGAGTTTGAGTTTCTCTGGAATTGTTTTTGCTAATTTCACGAGTTTGTTGTTGACTAGATTCTCCTACTTTATTCGAGTGAGTGTTAAGAAATTTGTAACCTAGATTAGAATAAGTCTAAAAACAATAGATTTTCAAGTTTTGGAGCTCATGGTTGATGATCTTCTTATTTTAATGAATGTTTATGGCCCCAGCGTTTTGTTCTCTCTTTTCTGTTTGTCGTCCTCTATTGGTATCACTACACCTAGTGCATTAGTTTGCGTTTATTGTTAAATTGCACGTGGCTGATGATTAATTTTCTGGTGCTGACCTAAAGTGTTCACAGCTTGCTGTCTGAAACAGTTTATCCATTTTGTTCTTCATTTGACTGGTTTTTTGTTTCTTTTCAACTTCAGTCTTCAAATTCTGAGTTTCATTCATTATTTGGTCATTACTGTAACAGGATATTGAAGCTACAATTCATTGTGCAGAATGGTTATGTATGGTGGGTGGTTCTAGCACTGGAGATCTAAGGATCAGGTACTGTCTTCAAAATTGCATTCTACAGCTTTCCAGTGTAGGACAAAGTTCATAACTGTATTTTCTGATTCTTGTTACTGTAATATTTCATCATGTTTAACCATTCTCCCTTATGCATGATAATTGGTAACTTTGCTAAGTTTAAAACTCATCAGTTTTACTCTCCAGTAGCCCATGACAACAATGCTGATATGGATAGATTTTGGACCAATATTGTTTTAAGGAGTTTCAGGTTCCTGTGAACAGTATTTAAAGTTTGAATACTTTGATTTACAGACGGGAGGAAGCATTGCCCATTTTCAAAAGAAGGCTTTTAGGTAGCCTGTTGGACTTTTCAGCAAGAGAATTGCAGAATCAGGTGATCATTTCTATCACAAGTTCCATTCCCTTTGTGCATATTCAGTTCTTAATTCTGTTTCATTTCTCTCTGTTGACCTTCTGATATTCAGTTGCTAAGAGTCTGTTGGCTCATTCCTGTATGTTACTATGCCACTTTGATAACAATATTTCTATTTTGATAGCATGTATGATCCTCCTTCTCTGCATTGACTATTCCTACGACTTCTCTACACCTTACACAACACTTAAATATTGATGTGCAACCAGTCTTTACTGATGAATGTCCTGTGTCATCATTTTTGTTTTATCCTTCTCTGTTACTTAAATGAAACACATTCGACTATATGTTCTTCAAATAGGTTATATTGTAGCCTACCTGTGATTATCTAGTCAATTTGACTGGTCTTGCATCCTAATACGTTAATACTCAGAAGTAACTTGTCTAGGCTTTCAAAAAAAAAAAAAAAAAATGAGTAACTTGTCTCTGGATCACCTAGAACCTCTGCCTTATTTTGAGTAGCACAAGTGGACAGCTGCAGATTTAAGTTGAAGATGTAGATTTCAGAAAGAACGATTATCTAAAGTTCCAACAAAGCTATATAGGACATGGAAAAGCAATTTCTTTTTGCCTTTACTGTGAAGTTGATCTCTGCAGCTGATTAAGTAACTGTTTATTGCCACGTCTTGTGTATCCCATCGTTGTGCATTGGCACCCTTTTCCTTGCATGATAAAGGAATCCACTACATTAGAAGCCTCAAACCTGGCTGGAACTGAGACTCTCGTCATTTTTTGTAGCTAATATGCATACATACATTCTTCTAAATAATATATCCCTCAAACCTGTCAAAGTGTCATTTTCAACTCGGTTTTGGTTCACTTTGTTGATAATTCCATTCCTCTTTTACACATTCACATCCTTTGTGAGGCATTATTTTTCTTGCATGTTTCCTGGGGAATAATGTTGTGTACTTCTTTGTGCTTTTGACAATTGCTACTATTTCTGTAATGCTACACCAATGTCAGTATTCTAGCTTTTCTATTGCTTCAGACTCAAGTTATTGCTGCAGCGGCTGCTGGTGTGGCTGCAGAGGGACTGGCACCTATGGATGCAAAGATTGGAGCAGAGAATGCTGCTCAGCTTTCTGTAGCTTTGGTTGAGAATGCAATTGTGATCTTAATGCTTGTCGAGGACCATTTAAGGTTACAGAGCAAACTTTACAGTGCTTCACATATGCCTACTATATCTCCATCCCCACTTTCAAGTGTATTTCCTGTTGGTGGCCGTTCTTCAACTCCCATGCATGGAGAAACTTCAAATCCTGCGACATCTCGTAATTCAGCAGCTAGTGATTCTGGAAGGGTCTCTCTTAATGTAAGCATTGTACTAAATTTTATATTGATATGGATATGTTGAAGCTGCATTGAAATAAATGACACTTGCATGTGCTTTAATCTCGTTTTCTTTTTCCTGTTTGTATCTAATTTCATTGCATGAGCATTTTTTTCTTGTCCATGCTGTCTGCCAGAAAACCGTAGACTTCAATGTCAAGTGTTTGGCAATGCCTGATGAATGCCATCAGACACATTTTGTATCTTTGATCACATCCTATATTTCATTGCAAGGTGTCTGCCAGTTCTTTCAAGACCATTTTTTCTATCTTTATGCGTACATACACATATATTGGAGCTTAGGTCCTAGAAAAACATAATAATTGTACAGGGCCAAAGTTGCCTCTTCTACATTTTGTCTTTAGTCATTATGATTTGTACTAAATTTACTTGATCTGGATTAGGCTCTTGCTTCAATGGCTGATGCTAATGGGCAAATTCCAACAGCCGTAGTGGAACGACTGACTGCTGCAGTGGCAGCAGAACCTTATGAATCAGTTTCATGCGCTTTTGTGTCATATGGGAGCTGTGTCGTTGATTTGGCAGAAGGATGGAAATATCGAAGTCGATTGTGGTATGGGGTTGGTCTTCCTCCACCAGCGGAATATGGCGGAGGAGGCAGTGGCTGGGAATCTTGGAAATCAGCATTGGAGAAGGATGCTAATGGAAACTGGGTTGAACTTCCATTGATAAAGAAATCAGTTGCAATGCTTCAAGCATTGTTATTAGATGAATCTGGACTTGGTGGTGGTTTGGGTATTGGTGGAGGATCCGGTACTGGGATGGGAGGTATGGCAGCCCTTTACCAGTTACTGGATAGTGACCAACCATTCCTCTGCATGCTGCGCATGGTGCTTGCATCGTTAAGGGAAGATGATGATGGTGAAGACCACATGCTAATGAGGCATGTAAGTACAGAAGACAGAATAGAGGGTGTCCATCGACAAACTAGCAGTGGTGCATCATTTGACTCAAACATTAGAATGCCAACTCGAAAACCACGATCAGCGTTGTTATGGAGGTACTGCCATTATAGTCAACGTGAATATCTCTCATTCTTATGCAGTCAGTTCGTCCCCAGGAGTGGCTATAAAATGATAAATGCAAAAATCTTCTTTTAGGCTGTAGTCTTTTCTTCTATTTCTATTCTTTTATCAGCTGAAAGTAAAACTTGTGTTATATTTGTGCTGTGTCCCAAAAATCACAATCTAATACGACATATATTTTCTTTGATACATAATCAACCAATCAATCTATGCCATCTCTCAGTCAGTTATCCGGAAAGAATTTTATTAATTATATACCAGCAATTCTGGCTTAGTTTCAGTAATCCCCTTTGCTCATCTAAATCATCAACTTCCCTCAACTTCTGAAATACCTAATTTTCCTGATTTGAAGGTTTTCTAGATAGAGGTTATTGATACGTCTTGCATTTTTGGTTTCTGTCAAATGGGCATACACGTATTAATGTTTCTCTAACCTGGGAAGTTCTTTTTTGTGTTTTCTTATATATATTTAAAAAATATGACTGGCTGACAATTATGTTGCAGTGTGTTGTCTCCTATCATGAACATGCCAATTTCTGAGACGAAGAGGCAGCGAGTTTTGGTTGCATCATGTGTCTTATATTCAGAGGTCGGTGTTGTAATATAAATAACTAATTGTGTTTGTAAGTCCTTTCTCCATTAGCCTTCGCCGAAAGTTGTTTTAGTTAGATGCTTCTGTGCTATGCATGTTCATTATTAGCATGATTTAGATGTGCTTTTTCTAATTTTTCATGCTCTTATTCTAGTTCTTTTTATCATGTTGCAGGTGTGGCATGCTATTGGAAAGGACCGAAGTCCTCTACGTAAACAATATTTGGAGGCCATCCTACCTCCTTTTGTTGCTATACTGAGAAGGTGGCGACCTCTTTTGGCAGGAATTCATGAACTTGCTACTGCAGATGGCTTAAATCCCCTTGTCGTTGATGATCGTGCCCTGGCTGCAGATGCTTTACCTATTGAGGTGGTTGTTCAATTTTACATTAATGACATGCTCACTTTTGATGCCTTTAGTAGTATGATCTGCAGGGAATCTTCATATCACGATGAATGTTAGACTAATCACACATTAACAGCTGGCTGAGCCACAACCATATTGCGATATTCAATCATGCAGTCATGAACACTTAGGCTTACTACGGGATAAAATTTATTTTGTACCTTGTAATGATTAAGGGCCATCGGATTTGGTTCTCATCTTCTGCATTGGTCTGTTAAGGCCCATCCTCGAAACAAAATCCCAAGAGCACAGTAGATAACATTATATTCAATCATACATGCTGCCGGCAAACATAAACAGCTTTCAGAAACATTTTCTCAGATTCCTTTTTTTTTTTTTTTTTTGGGGAGGGTGGGGTGGTGGGGGAGGCATGAAATCTATTGTTAAAAAAAGATCAAAATACCAATTCTTATAGTGTCCGAGTTTTTTCTGTTTGTGCAATAGAAAGTATCACATATTTCTCTATTTTAAACATATTGGCTGCTGTCTCTTGGTTTTTTTTTATTTTTTGAACTCTTCTTCTATAGCTAATAATGCATTCTTCAGACCATGCAAGACCTGAGAATTGTTTTTTCATTTTAGGCTGCTCTTGCTATGATATCTCCTAGCTGGGCTGCTTCTTTCGCCTCACCACCTGCTGCTATGGCATTAGCAATGATTGCTGCTGGTGCTGCTGGTGGAGAAGCCACTGCTCCTCAGACTACCTCACAACTTCGGCGTGACTCATCTTTGCTTGAGCGGAAAACTACTAAACTTCATACGTTTTCAAGCTTTCAGAAACCTTTGGAGGCACCCAGTTCTCCAGTTCCAAAGGACAAGGCTGCTGCAAAAGCAGCTGCATTGGCTGCTGCTAGAGACCTTGAGCGCAATGCAAAAATTGGTTCTGGAAGAGGTCTCAGCGCAGTGGCAATGGCTACATCAGCGCAGCGTCGGAGTAAAAGTGATTCTGAGCGCGTAAAGAGATGGAATGTGTCTGAAGCGATGGGAACTGCCTGGATGGAATGCTTACAATCAGTGGATTCAAAATCTGTATATGGGAAGGACTTCAATGCCCTTTCCTACAAGTATATTGCTGTCCTTGTCGGAAGTTTAGCTTTGGCTAGAAACATGCAGCGATCTGAGGTATTGCATTCTTGTACTGAAAGATCCTGTAAATAATTTTGAAGTTACAACTCAAAACTCTTCCCTCATGATCATAGGTTGACAGAAGGTCACAGGCCAATCTAATAGCTCAGCATCGATTATACACTGGCATACGTGAATGGCGCAAGCTTATACACTGTTTGATAGAGATGAGATGCCTCTTTGGACCTTTTAGTGATGATCTGTGTAAATCTAAACATGTATGATTCCTGCTTGAACTTAAACTGGTTTATTTGAAGAATTGTGTCTCAACTTTCAGTTTTGTGAACTTTGGTGGTGTTAGGTTTTCTGGAAGCTGGATTTCATGGAAAGTTCTTCGAGGATGAGAAGAATTTTATGCAGGAACTACCAAGGTTCAGATCACCATGGTGCTGCTGCAAATTTTGAAGACCATATGGAGCAGAAGCATGAAAAACATAAAGCTGTAAGCCCATCTAGTGCCTCCATTTTAGCTGCAGAAGCCATCTCGTCTGAGTTGGGAAATGAGGAGGATGAGCATGACTCCCCCTATTTGGATGGTAGCCCAAGTGGTGAACAGCGCGATGAAATTCAGAGTATACCATCCAGACCTGGTGAAGATTCTCTGAAGTTACTGGAGTCCGTGGATCCACCTGTGTCTAATGGATACTCAGCACCTATCCCAGCATTGCTTGCACCTGGTTATGTTCCTTTTGAGCATAATGAAAGAATTGTTCTTGAGCTTCAGTCGTCAATGGTCCGTCCGCTTAAGGTTCTAAGAGGAACTTTCCAAGTAAGTTTCTACATGCCTTAATCAAGATACAGTTTATTTGCATTATGTATTCTCGTAATGCAGTTTCAATTCTCTGCAATTGAAAGATTTGTAACTGAAATCTCGACTCTACTTCTGTTTTGGATCATTCCATAATCGTGTATTAAGATCCTTTAAGAGACCAAAACTTTAGAACTTCCGTGGGAAAAAGAACAGTTGATACTATTTTCCCGATTTGAGCATCCCACCTTAGTCTACCAGTCTTGTGTTTAATGTTAGAGAAAATCTTTCTCTAAGAATGCTTAATTATATTTTACTGGCTGTTGAGTCAGTAATTTTCTTCAACTTATCTGTGGTACCAGTCTCTAATAGTCTAATATTGTATTTTAATGCATTAAATGGTATGTTTTGTCAGATAACAACTAGAAGAATCAATTTTATTGTTGATCGCATGGATAGTAGTGCTATGGGTATGGGAGATGCAGACAGCAAAAGCCATAATAAAGTTCAAGAAAAGGATCAAAGCTGGTTCATATCATCACTTCATCAAGTATACAGCAGAAGGTGATATTACATACATGTTCGTTCACTTCAACCATAATGCTTCCCTCTATTGTTTAGTTTTGAATACTACTCTACTCTATAATGGGTGATGCATCTACAAGCTGTTGTGTCTGCCTCAAATCAATAGTTTTTTTTGTAATATGCTTTATCCTTTTGTTTCCCTTTACTTTCTCTCTCTTTTTTTGGTCATGTAGAAGGCTTGCATTAACATGAGAGACAGATTAAATTTGTACTGAAGAAAATAATTCTCTTCTTCATTGTTGAAGGTCTCAAATTATCCTCACGAGTCATTATTCTGCTCACCAGCTTATAACTTTAATCATATCCTAGACACAGGATGTCCACTAATTTCCATGCTTAAAGGATTACTTGAACTGTCATATTGTTGTCAGCATATGTGATTGATATACAAGACTTCAAAAACCTCACTAGTATGTAAAGTTGATGAGTTTTATTAAAACGTGACAAATGTTATCTTCATTATATGGGGTTTTAAAGCCAAGAATGCCCTCTAAGAAAAGACATTGTAGTTTAAAATTTCCTCAAGGCTGTAAATATCCATTATAAGTTTGAATAGGTAATACTTTCCATTAAGTTTATCTTGTTATACTCTTTGCTTTTCTTATTTTAGTATCTCTGGATCTGTTATCTGGCTTAACATATAATTATAATGTTTCATGGAGGCACCTTTGTTTAGGACATGTTAATCATTATATCATTGTTCCCTGCAGATACCTTTTGCGAAGAAGTGCATTGGAGCTTTTCATGGTTGATCGTTCAAACTACTTTTTTGATTTTGGAGTATGTCCCTTCAGAACTCTGTAATTGCAGATATTTGAGTTTTACTTGCTGTAGGCAATTAATATTGCTCTCTCTCTCTCTCTCTCCTCTCTAGAGCACTGAGGGACGGAGAAATGCATATCGCGCTATTGTTCAAGCGCGCCCTCCTCATTTGAACAATATCTATCTTGCGACTCAGGTATTAATCTTGTGATTACCTTATTAACTAAGAAACAAGTCGTTCTTCTTAAATGAGATTAAAAACTTGAATTATAAAGAAATATCTCAAGTCATAACTTAAGAGATGAGGTGGAGAATTTATTTCGGTGTTTAAAACTTCAATCTAGTCTTATTATGCAGTCTTCTAAAATACTGTTTTCTCCTATTTTTGAAGAGACCTGATCAGCTTCTTAAGAGAACTCAGCTTATGGAACGTTGGGCTAGGTGGGAGGTATATTTGTAAAACTACCTTAATATTTTGTTTTTCATTAATTGCCACGTATATGATAGTATGCTAAATTATAAATTCATTGCAGATTAGCAATTTTGAATATTTAATGCAGCTTAACACATTGGCTGGACGCAGTTATAATGATTTGACACAGGTAAAGATTTAAATGACACTCCATAATGTAACCCGAGCGAGAAGAATTTGATGTTTCTAAAGTATTTTTGTTTTTTAATGTGCAGTATCCTGTGTTCCCATGGATCCTTTCTGATTACAGCTCACAGGATTTAGATCTTTCAAATTCTTCTTCCTTTCGTGATCTCTCAAAGGTAGCTTAAATTTGGTTTTTTGTGATATATTATATGTTTCAACATCTAACATCTGTATTGCAGCCTATTGGTGCCCTGAATTCGGAGAGACTGCGTAAATTCCAAGAGAGATACTCCAGCTTTGATGATCCAGTCATTCCCAAATTCCACTATGGCTCACATTATTCAACAGCTGGAACAGTGGGTTTCCTCATTACTTATATACTCCTTTTGTTAATCAAATACCTCTATGCTTCAAGTATGCTATTTTTAACATTTATACAAGCACCAAGGTCACAAACAGCGAGCCAGTATGCATGTTGAAATTTCAATGAACAAATAAGGAGGAACTAAATAGTTTAGATCCACTTATTGTTTCACTAGTCAACCAAGAACTAATGGCTTGAACTTAGGCAGCATGGTAATTGATTTCTTGAGCCTTCTACAAAATAAACATGTGAAATTTTATCTGGGAAGTAACTTCTTTCCCAGCAGCCAAATCAGTTTCCCAGGGTGGTTTGAGTGCATCTATTAGAGAAGGTTATGATTGTTGTTCTTTCCTTTGTTCGGGCAGGTTTTGTATTACCTCACCAGAATAGAACCTTTCACTACCCTTTCTATCCAACTTCAAGGTGGCAAGTTTGATCATGCTGATAGAATGTTCTCTGACATTGGTGCAACGTGGAATGGAGTTCTTGAGGACATGAGCGACGTTAAGGAATTGGTATGAATCTACAATTATCTCCTGGATTACTTTTCTTTTTGTTATTCTTTTTAGGAAAAATCCCATAAAGGTCCTATTTTTAGGTTGAGTCACAATATAGGTTTCCATTTTATAAGTGTCACAATTCAGGGTTCAATTTTTTTTCTTTTTTTTCTCGTTTCAGATCTGATTTAATCTCTTTTGTCTTAATTCAAGACCCAACGATCTTTTTTTATTTTCAATTCAAGTCATACGTCACGACAATAAAAAAATGTTGGTACACCTCAAAATTTTATATTTATCATCTTTTATGAATTATATTTGGAAAAGGTATTTTTCATCAGAACTTGAATTGAGTCGAAAAAAATTAAATCAAGCCTTTAATGGAGAAAGAAATAAAAATTAAGCCCTGAATCGAGTCATTTATATTGAGACTTAACCTAGATATTTGGCTTTCATATGAAATTCTTCCATTATTTTTATTATGACCTTAGCTTAAGAGTTAACTCCCAGCTGTTTTCTTGGGTGATTTTCAATTACTGTTCAGAATTTGCTAGTTATGGCATTCGGAAAAGTCTTTCAGGATATGCGGTGCTTGCCTCCTGATATTATAATGCAATTCCTTTGTTTCTGATTGTTAGGTTCCAGAGCTATTTTATCTTCCGGAGGTTTTAACCAATGAAAACTCTATTGACTTTGGTACAACACAGCTAGGTGAAAAGCTTGGTATGCCTTTCAGTTGCTTACTTCCGTTGGAAAGTAAAGTTGTGTTGCTTTATAAGTTAATGTTTCCCGCATTGCTTCCTGCTGTATCATATTGTCCCTTCACATTGTAGGCTCCGTCCGGCTTCCTCCATGGGCTGAAAATCCAGTTGACTTTGTCCATAAGCATCGGATGGCGCTTGAGAGTGAGCATGTCTCACAACATTTGCATGAATGGATTGATCTCGTATTTGGGTACTTTTTGTGTTTCTACTCCCCATTAACCCCCCCCCCCCCCCCCCCCCCCCCCCCCTTTTTATGAATGAAATTTTCCGAAGCATTTTTACATATTCAGGTACAAGCAACGTGGAAAAGAAGCTATACAGGCAAATAATGTTTTCTTTTATATCACGTACGAAGGAACTGTAGATATTGATAAAATATCAGACCCAGTGAGTTTGCTTTCTGCTTTAGTTTTTGATCCTTTTGCTTTAACATACTTCCACTTGAAAGCAATTACTTATATGTTTCAATACATTTAAAAGGTACAACAACGTGCTACCCAAGATCAGATTGCATACTTTGGCCAAACCCCTTCACAACTTTTAACTGTACCTCACATGAAACGGATGTTGCTTGCCGATGTCCTTCACATGCAGGTACATGTTATTAGAGGAACTTCTGTGTGTTTTTCTCTTCTCCTTGTTGGTAGGTTTCTTGCTTTATTGTTCTCCTTGTAGATATAGAAGCACAGCCTTAGGAATTTAAAGAGTGCTAGGGAAATCAAGATAGCCAATCTGCAATTGTGGGAAAGTTCATCATACTATTGAAACTATGAAGCTTATTTGTTGAAGATGTTGCAGCAACTAGTTTGTTTTGTCTTTTTCTTTTTTGTGGGGGGCGAGTTATGTTCAGTGATGATGGTCTTCAGGTGGCTCCAGGAATTTATTGGAGGGTAAAGGTGGGATGACAGAGGTTTTTACTGAACTTGTGATTTAGCAGAAGAATTCAGATCTTTTAGATATAATTTCTATTTTTTAGGTAATCTGCAAACCCGCAGGAGGATATAGGGATAGGCAATTTGGTGTGGCTAAGCCACTAAGGTGCCACCAGATATATTTACTCGGTAAATCAAGATACTGTAATAAAAAAAATGCATAACTTAAAAAATAATTATCAATTTTTTGGAGCTTTGTTATCTGACATCAGCACATTTCTGTACGGGAGGTATAGAGTCATAAACTGCTTGCTCTTGGATTTACTGGCTTGTAGGAGAATAATTGCAAATTAAACTCACAGTTTTTCAGTTTCACCGTGAAAGTATAACTTGTATTCCCAACTCCTTTTCAAGTAATGTGCTTTAGTCATTTTTATTTGAGAGTGCTAAAAGTGGCAATTCATATAAACCTGATTATTAAATACTCATGTGTAGACCATTTTCCGGAATCCCCAAGAGGTTAAGCCATATCTGGTTTCATATCCTGAGCGCTGCAATCTACCTGCTGCCGCAATGCATGCATCTTCAGACTCTCTTGTAATTGTTGATATAAATGCACCAGCAGCACATATAGCACAACATAAGTGGCAACCAAACACACCTGATGGCCAGGGAGCACCTTTCCTTTTTCAGCATGGAAAGCCTGATGCAGGTGCTGCTGGTGGAACTTTTATGCGAATGTTCAAAGGCCCACCTCCCTCTGAGTCAGAAGAGTGGCATTTTCCCCAGGCACTAGCATTTCCAGCTTCTGGACCCCGAAGCTCTGGAATAGTTTCAATCACTCGTGACAAAGAAATTATCACTGGTGAGCATGTGTTCTGTTAGTAAACAACTAACAAATTATGTCTCTATCGTATAGTTCAGGAGAGGTTTGCACATATTCTGTCATATCTTACTGTGTTTGGACTTAAATTCTTGAGCTATGTTTTTCAGATTCGTAAAAGAAATTCCTTTTCTTAGGTGTGGATTTTAGTTACCATGATTAAAATCATCTTCCACACATTACTTTAGTCTTACGCATTTACGATGATGACATGATAGTGGCTTTGCCTAATATTTGTGTTGAAATATGTTAATTTCTATTTCAGGAGGGCACGTGGATAACAGCGTAAGGCTAATTTCAGCTGATGGAGCTAGAACATTGGAAATAGCAAGAGGGCATTATGCTCCAGTAACGTGCCTTTCTTTATCTACTGATAGCAACTATCTTGTGACTGGATCTCGGGATACCACTGTTCTACTCTGGAGAATACATCGATCATCCATTTCACGCCCTGGTAGCTCCCCAGAGCCTTCGAATAAGCCCAGCACTCCTTCGTCCCCAGGCAGTGCTTCAGCAGGAGCAGACAAGTTTAAGGGGCACCGAATAGAGGGCCCCGTGCATGTACTTCGAGGGCATTTAGGGGAGATAACATGCTGCGCTGTCAGTTCAGACCTTGGAATTGTTGCTTCTTGCTCCAATGCTTCAGATGTCTTGCTTCATTCTATAAGACGAGGTCGTTTGATTAGGAGATTGGTTGGTGTGGAAGCTCATTCCGTGTGCCTATCATCTGATGGAATCATCATAACCTGGAATAAACATTTTTGTACTCTCAGCACCTTTACTCTCAATGGGATTCTGATTGCTAAGAAACAACTTCCGATTTCATCGAGCATTAGTTGCATAGAGGTCTCTGCTGATGGTCGTAGTGCTTTGGTTGGACTAAACCCATCTTTGGAAAATGATGGAGGCCATGAGAGATCAGAAAGTGCAGATGATGAATTAATTGAAGAAAATGGGGATTTACCTCTACCTTCTGTTTGCTTCTTTGATCTCTACACTCTGAAGGTATGGTAGAAAGAGCCTACTAGTGATCCCCGTATTTTTTTGGAAGTATATAACAGTCTCTAGCATGTTCAGATTTTCTCCTATGTTTATATTTTTTTATCTGATGCTTTGCCATCTTCTTCGTATAGGTCTTTCAAATATTGAAACTAGCGGAAGGACAAAATATTACCACTATTGCTCTGAGTGAAGATAATACAAATCTTTTGGTGTCCACAGCTGATAAACAGTTGATAATATACACAGATCCTTCCGTAAGTTGCATTTACTATTTATCTGTACTGGATATTTGTTATTGGAACTACATGATTTGCTATTCAATGCACGCCATCTCTTATGAACATCAAAATCAACAGAAATAAAAAGCATTCTCATGCTTTCTTATATATCCTTAAAGTCTCCTTAAAACAAAAAAAAAAATTATAGGTGATTTAATCGAAGCTAGAAAGGATTCCCTTTGTTTATTGCTTAGTTCTTCTTTCAAGTATGCAAATATCTGAACCATATTATTTGATTGCATTCTAAGTTTTTGGAATGTTATCGGAAGGTGTAGCTAGTACTTATTTTTAAGAAAATTTCATTTCATATATTTCCTTGCAGTTGAGCTTAAAAGTTGTAGATCAAATGCTCAAACTGGGGTGGGAAGGTGATGGATTGACCCCACTGATGAAGTAAAAGTTGTAAGATCGACTCCGAAGTAAAAGATGTAAGTTACCTCTGGAAACGATTCATATGCAATCGACTCTGATGGTGCCTCGATTTTTCATACCTATGCATTAGGCGGTTGATGCTGTTAATGAAATATAAACCGTTCAGCAATGACTGCATGAATGCAATGTGATTATCAGCCTGTACTTCTAAGCCACCAAGTTGGCAAGTTTTGTGACGTGAAAAAGGTCTCATACAACTTCCTTCATAATGTATATTTGTGTCCTCGATAATATGATGTACAAAGAATTACATATATTTGTCCATTTTTTGATATAATGATGTATAAATAATTTCTTATGTTGCCGTTGAAGCCGCAGTTGCCACTGGTTCTGTATACACAAAATAGGATTTTGTAATTTCCTGTTGGGGCAATGTTGTAAAAATTTGAGGATTCACTTCTTCGATTTACACTTTTGTTAAGTGTAGCTGTTCTCGTATCTCTATTATTTTTATCTCCCAAAATCCTGTTCTTGAAACTGCATATATATTAAGTACCATTAATTTGATCAATAATTTACATTAAATAGTAAAATACAGAATATTAAGGCTTTTAATGTAACACATTGTTAATATACAGTTATTCTGTGCATCTTGTATCGCATCTCTTTCATATCTCCAAAACACCTCTTCTTGAAACTGCATAAACATCAAGGCTTCCACTGATCTGAAGTGTAATCATGGTTCTATACGTCATCGTTTCATTGTCGTCACTCATTCTGAACCGGAAGAAGTGAAGAAGAGCCGCAGCCACAATTTTCATCTGTCGATATGCAAAATCTCTCCCCAAACAAATCCTTGGGCCAGCCTGAATGTTAGGAAAATTAAATAGATGAATTAATTTCACATTTTTATAAGTTTCCACTTTTAATATACCACATAGAACAAAGTATAGAGTGAAATTGGTTCATATATGAAGCATTGAAGGGTATTAGTTGTTTTCACTAAAGAGTATTAGTTGTTAGTAGTTAGTTCACCAAGCCCCAAATACTCCAAGAATTCTCCAAGCCACCTTATAACTCCCTTAATTCATTCCCAAAGGGAATCGAACCTAGGTCACTCACTAAAGTGAGAAATTTAGTGGTCAGGTGGGCTAAGCCACCTGGTTGAGTATTAGTTGTTTTTACTGAAAAATATTACTTATTTACACTGAAAACTCTTTAGTGAAAATAAGTAATATCCTTCAGTGAAAACAATTAATACTATTTAGTGAAAACAACTAATACCGTTCAATGATTCATGTATGAATTAATTTCAGTCTATACATACTTTACAACATAATACTACCTCCATCCCTTAAAATTGATCCTACTTTTTGCACGTGGATATTACTGAGTTTTCTGTGGTTCGTTTCGAATACTTTTCATAAACGATCATCTTATCAAAAATAGATCTCATAAAACTCTGTAATACCTTCCCACATATCGCATTAAACCACGTAAATAAAACAGAATCAATTATCACGTAAACAATTCTAACACAAACTGCACTCACATTAAACGCAACAAACTTATACGGCGATTCAGGCTTAAACGCGCCGTCCTTGATCCATCGTTCCGGCTTAAATTGTTCAGCATCATCGCCCCATATATAAGGCATCCGTCCCATTGCGTACGCCATATAGTACACCCCATCTCCCTTTTTCACTTTGTAGCCATCCGGAAGCGTGTCATCCTTTTCAGCACACCTCCCATCCTGAAAATCGAAAAAATGATTACGGAAAAAGTATGGAAAGAAGGATTTCTAGAAGGTTCGTACCACGGGGACTGCAGGGTAAAGCCTCAAGGTTTCGGTTAATGCGGCGTGAAGGTAGTGCATTTCCTCAAGTGCTTCATCTGTGATACATTCCACGAAATCATTGACACTTTTAGTAGTATCTTTAGCACTATGTTGAAAAGTGATGATGTTTTCGACCTCGGATGCGATTTTTTCTTGGATGAGGGGATTCTTGCAGAGGATGTAAATGAACCAAGAAAGAGTGTTGGCAGTTGTGTCTTTCCCAGCTACCATGAATGTGAGAATGACATCCCTTAGATATTGATCGGTCATTGTCTCCGGATCCTTCTTGCTCTCCACTACAAACCTCGAAAGTATGTCCTCTTTCACATTCTACAATCAACACAAATATATACAAATCTCAATTACTATTTCAGTCTCTTATGCACTAGCTCGGGAAAATTAATTTTTCAGATTTGTAACTTAAGGTGACAAAATGAGGACCGCGAATTGAGGACACATCGGCCCCAATCAACGCATGTCGGGCTAATTGGGGTGCCATTTTGGATTGAATTTGGCTTCAATTTGCAACTTTTAAAAGTTGATGTCCTTATATTGTCAATCTGAAAAGTTAGAATTTTTATTTTGTCAACTTAAAAAGTTACGGTCCTCATTTGCCGGCCCCCTTAAGTTACGCCTGAAAAAAGAATGTTCCCCACAGATCATAACTCACACTAACTTTATAGTGAAAACAGGGTGACTTTTCAGTGAAAATAGAAATGACGGTTTAAAAATACACTTGAGTTATATGGTGCACCTGATGCATATAAGCCTAAAGCTTACTTATTTATGGATACAACATAGGAATCATCAAGAACTTAGTACTCACACAATGTTGGTCAGTCTCCAATTGTTGTCTCTTGGTTTTGATCACCTTGTCCACAAAGTTGTGAATGAATTTCATATTCTTCTTCAAGGTTGCTTCTCCACCAATGTTGAGATATCTCTTTATCTTCCATGTTGGATCAACGTAACGAAAATATACTAATTCATTTGAATCATCAAAGGCTTTAATAAACTCATTCCCCCCTGCATCTGACCCTTCTAGGCAATTTAAGTCCACTCCAAAACCAACTTCGAATATGGAATCCAGAGTGCATCTCATCAACAAACCCTATCATTTCTCCTTAAATCAAGTTAATAGTAATTGAGATGTTGAAGTTGTATTTTTTATTTTTTGCAATTATCAAAACTCTTGTTAAAAATACAATTAAGTGGGTGTATGCTGAGCTTATAAGTTCTTTAAAACAACTTATAAGTTGTTTAAGAACTTAAACACTATCAATGTGTTTAAGATGTTTAACAACTTATAAAATCATAAAATAAGCTTCTAACAGCTTTTAAACTGTAAAAAAATATGTTGGGATTTCTCAACTTATTTTCCTAACCATCTCTGCCCACAACCCTTTCCCACCCCTCACCTACCTCTACTTCAACATAAAAAATAAAAAAAATATTATTTTATATTAAAATTGAAATATTATAAAAATAGTTATAAATATTCTCAAAGATCTTATAAGTTGTATTAGTCAAACACTTTAGTAAGCTACTTAAAAATTTCATCTTATAAGCTCTTAAAACAACTTATAAGATTTTAGAGCTTATGAGATGTTTCAAATAAGCTTTAGTCAAACGAGCTCTAAGTCAAAAATAGTGATTTTTCCGGCAATTAAGTACTTCCTTAGTCCACTAAAAGTATGCACCGTATGTTTTTTACAGCGATATTTTTTTCTTCATCATTAAACTGTCACTTAATTATTTCACAAACAATCACTTAATTCATAAATGAACTATGCAATACCCCAATTTTTTTTTTTTTTTTACTTTATTTACGTTTTCTTAAAACCTGTCAAAAACAAATGTGCATACTTTCAGCGGACAGAGGGAGTATACAATTTCTCGAGTTACCTGCACATCAAAAACTTGGTTTTCCTCGGAGACTTGATGGATTATTCCGACCAATTTCGCGGCCTTTCGCCTAAAAACCGAGCAGCTGAAGTCTCTCAAAACTCTAGTCGAAAACTCGAAGCTCGCCACCTTCCTCTGCTGGCGCCAATTTTCGCCGTCCGCCATAAGTATCCCCTGCCCAAACAGGACCCCCAATACTTCTTGGTTATGCTTCCCTTTACTATAATCACTAAACTTCGTTTTCAGGACATGTTCTATGTTTCGCTGATCAGTTGTGTATATCTCACTCTGATCAGGCGTCAGAAGCCTGAATATTCTATGTTTCTTGGCCATTTCAGTTTGGTAATCATACAATCTGTTCAAGTATAAGAGCTGATGAAAAACTGTCCCCATCACTGGAGGGTAGTCGGGATTTCTGAGCGATTTCCCGACGAAAATTTTGACCATTAAGGCTGAAAAGAAGGAAAGAAGAAGCAAAGAAACTGCTGCAATGATGCAAAAGATGGGATAAAGGATGTCCATCTTTACTAGGATCAAGATTGTGATCAAACTAAATATGCCTTTATGTGTGAACATTTTGATGTTTTTAGTTTACAGAAATTAAACTATGATAGAGGGAGATGAAGGAAAATAGGGCCATGGAAATTCTATCCAAGATGAACGGACTTAGAATATATTCCAAGATGCAAATCAATAAATGGTCGATTTGATGTTTTGTTGTCTTTTAATCAACTTATTCTGGGAAAATCATTTTCAATGCCTTCCTAGTAACAACTGCTACAATGACATTTTTGTGCTGATTTTTTTAAAGATTATGTGATAATTTAATTTAATGCAAGTACGAATGCATTGGATTGGCGGGAGTTTTGTATTCGGGGTCCTACTTATTCCAAAAAAAAAAAAAAAATACCAGTTGATATTTTTTTCAAAGTAATATATGTCCAACTTTACCAATGATGTATTCTTAAAAATGTTAATGGGCAGATATTAATGGCCAAGGGTCAAATCTTAACGGATTGATGTCTGTATGTGTAATTGATTATGGGAAAATTGGCAAAATATCACTTTTTAAGTTTTGTACTATTTGGAAAAGTATTACACTATAATTTTATTTTGTAAAATTGTTACTCAGGAGTACAATTTTGTATAGAGAGACAATTTGAAATACCCATTTTCAACTTTAAGAAATTTATTTTACCTACTTTAAATATAAATATTTTTTTCTACCCATCTCAACTTCAAACATTTTTTTTTACTCATATGACCCACAACATTATTATTTAGTCACCTCATCATATTAATGACCCCCTTAACACCCCCAATCCCACATTATCTTTATATCAATTAAACTTTAATAAATACTCTAAATATTACAATAAGTTTCTAATTTTACAATATTAATTAATAACATATTATTAGTTACAATATTTTTATTGTATATTTGTGTGTATGTATAGTGCATATTAATAATATTGTAATTGAATTTAAGTTTTGATGTTAAAAAATTAGTAGTTTTAATTATTTATTTATGAAGTTTAAGTGATGTGAATGAAGTGAAGGGGTGGGTATGAGGAGAGGTGGGACCCAATTCAAGTTTGTTAAATCTTTTATACCCATTTTGTAGGGGTGTTTTGGTCCTTTAACATGAATTGGGTATAAAATATTTTTTAAAGTTGATGTGGGTAAAATAAATTTTTGAAAGTTGGAAATGGGTATTTTGTGGTATTTTCACATTTTGTATATCTATATCCTCAAAACTTGTTTCGGGATTTAGGTGAGCGTGTGAAGTCATGACTTTACATTCACAAGGTTTATGTCAAATCATGTGTAAAAATAAAGTAGGATGTGTAAGAGAAAAGTAAGAAAGAGAGTGTAAGTGAGAAAAAAGTGATATTGTATTGGAATAAGTAATAATATTTTTAAATTGTATAAAGTAAATTGTATTGGGATGAATAATACTCCCTCCGTACCCTATTAAACTTCACAGGTTGGGTGGCACAGATTTTAAGAAAAACTGTTTTATTGACTTTTTCAACCAATGAGAGAAGAGTATTTTGAATTAAAGTAGGTATTGTGAGTGTGTTTTATTTCCTTATTTGGGGTGTGAAATTTATTGTGGGACGTCTCAAATAGGAAAGTGTGAAGTTTAATAGGGGACGGAGGGAGTAATAGGTATTTATAGATGTAGATGAAGAATTTGATGAAAAATTGGATGGTATATCTCTAACTAAAATGGAGCAGGAATCGAAAAGTTCTAATCCTATTCGGGTAAATTCCAAAACAAACAAGCCCTTAGCCTTGCCACTCCTTCTCATGAAGCAGCGTGAAGAATGTTTTGAAGCAAAAGAGTTCTTCTGTTTTCCTTGAATATTTAAGTCAAAATGTATTAGGTGACAATTTTTCTAAAAGAATGGTAAAGTATTGTAATAACGACTTTTATGTTTTATCGTGAAACTTGCTTGAAAATTATATTTCATTACAAATTATTAATTGTTTTATTAAAAGTTATAGTTATTTACTTTAAAGGGTATTAGCCGTAAAATATAAACTTGTGTGAATGTGGGTTCACGTAAACTTGATTTCTTTAAGTATCACTATTATGTACACCGAGTACCAAAAAAAATCATTATTATGTATACACTATCATTGTTATGTAAATCAAGTATTATTGCAATGCATATATATTATCACTGGTTAAAATCAAACATTTTCTAACAATGAAGGTGTATATATATATAACATAATACTTGAAAAAGACCGTTCACGTGTACTCAACTTCACAAGAGACCTACTCTACTTCTAAAATGTATTAATTATTTTTACTAAAAAATATTAATTGTTTTACAATTTTACTAATGAGTAGTATCAATTATTCTATTAATTTTATTAGTTGCAATTACTCAAAATTTCACACTTACATACTCTTAAAAAATTATAAATTGATATTTTTTCCAATGCAAAACTTTATAGTAGCAATTGCCCATTTTTCTCTGATCAATAAAGGTAAAAAAAAAAAAAAAAAAAAAAACTCCGAAGTATAAAAGAATACTTTATAGTCTCTCTTGGTTCCAATTCATAAACTTGTTTTTATCTTACGAAAATACTTAAATAAGTATTAGAAATTTTATTTGTGCAATACATTAAAAAAAAAAAAAAAAAAAGCGTATATAGCTTGGACGGTAGAGTATGTGATTAATCAATGTTAAGAAAACTGAATTAAAGTGCGGAATTGAGCAATTGCGCGTTATTTCTGCGCCATTGGAGAAGTCAATTACTGCGAAGCCCTCAAATTTCAGCTCTCGATTACTGATTCTTCTTTCATAAACTGCAAAAGATTCCATTGAATTAGTGAGATTGTGCCAATCGAATAATTTTGCGGATGATTATTTCCCTGTGATGAGCTTCATCAAACTCAAGGAGATCATCGGAAATTTTAGCTCGATCTTGTCCGATTCGGTGCAGTCGCAGCAAAACCCTAGCACCTCTGGCGGTGGGTCAATGGACGGTGAAGGCGGCGTCTCGACGGGGAATGAGCGGGTTGCGTATAAGTTGAAAGGCTACTTTGATTTGGCAAAAGGGGAGATTGATAAGGCCGTTCGCGCCGAAGAATGGGGTTTGCCGGAGGATGCTATCTCTCATTATAAGAGTGCGCTGAGGATACTCAATGAAGCAATTTCTACTCCAGTACCCTCTTACATCTCCGCTAGGTACCTAAAAATCCCTATTTCCTTTTGGCCCTTTTATCAGTCGTGGTTGTGATTCATGTGTTTCTTCTATGATTCTGAGGTTTGTTAATTATATGGAGAAGAATATTGACCTGTATGCACCATCATAATTATGGTTGATTATGTTAAGAATATCCCAATTGTTTAAACATTTAGGCGTGGTGTGCTTTTGTGTTAGTTTTGCTTTGTTTCTTGAGTGTACATGCGTAGTCTGTTGTCTTTGCATCTTGGACTGTGCTTAATGTTCACTAGATTATCAAAACTAGACCTAGAAGCTCTCTTTGGAAGTTGTTGTATATGAATAAGGTCTCAAGTAGTTGCTTGAAGTCATCAGTGTTTTATGTATACTGCTCGCAGCCTTCTAAACTTTCATAATGCATTCTATGGTTCTGATGATTGTAAGAATATAATGTTTTGGACTCCATACTGGATGAATAGGCAGTTGCAATTGTTGATTTTTGTAATATACATAGTTCATGATGCATTATTGCTTTCAATCTTTTCAACAGTGAACTAGAGAAGGTGAAATCTTATCGACAAAAGATGTCAACATGGCGGCAGGACCAAGTAGCTGAGAGACTGCAAGCTTTAACTCGAAGAACAGGTTCATATTTTTCTCCATCCTTTTTGCTTCCCCGTATAATCTCAAAGCTAGAGCGATAGATGGAAAAATGCTGGTGTGTATGTTTTGTTCTCCCAAAACATTCACCATTCACGTTTTTATGCAATTCTTGCTAATACATCACATCAAAAATTTACGTACCTAAAATCTTCCACCAGAAACTCTTGAAGAAAAATCAAATACACCTTTGCTTTTCTGATCTTTTCCGTGTTTTATCCGCTATCTCAGGTGGACCTTCAGAAATCAAGGTATGGACTGATCAAACTGACATGTAAGTTAACATTTGACTGTGCTTGCTTGATTTAGATATGTGCTTCCCTTGGGGCAATTATATATGAGCTCTCGATAACATCAACTGTTATGATGTTTTTACAGAACTATTTTGTACTTATTTAGTACATCAAGCATGAAAGTAGAGAACGTCATTAAACTGAGCATGGTGATATGTACCTCGTATTGGGCGAGAAGAAGTGTTCTTCAAACTTTTGCTTGAAAGTTCAACAGGGAATGTAGTGAAATCAACCATAAGTTTGACCTAATTCTTTTTCCCTTTTATCCATTTTCTTTAGAGTACCTCACCTAAGTCACAAACTGGGGCAGTTTCATCTTTGGCTTCACAGCCAAGAAATGTGAGAGTACAGAAGCCTTCTGGGGCAGTTTCATCTTTGGCTTCAAAGCCGAGAAACGTGGTAGTACAGAAGCCTTCTGGCCAGAGCAAAGGCAGTCCTGTTCTGAGGAGTCAAGTTAATAATGCAACGATGCAAACGCCTGCTAAGGGATCTGGCGGTGCTTATGATGATAAATTGGTTGATATGATAAATTCTGTGATTATTGATCATAGCCCTTCAGTTAAATGGGAAGATATTGGTTAGTGGCTGTAACTTCTTCTCTAGAGATTTCTTTTCTTTTTCTTAAACCTTCTTAAGCTGTTATCTTAATGTGACAACACTGGTGCAGCTGGTCTTGAGATGGCAAAGCAAACACTGCTGGAAATGGTTATTCTGCCGACGAAAAGAAAAGATCTTTTTACTGGACTTCGGAAGCCGGCCAAGGGTAATATTTTGAAATGAACTTCACAGTTGCATCTCTAGCAGTTTGAACTACATTTCTTGACCAAAAAAGTATAACATGCTATTTTTGCAGGTTTACTACTTTTTGGACCACCTGGAACTGGGAAGACCCTGCTTGCTAAAGCAGTTGCTTCAGAATCTGATGCTACCTTTTTTAATATTTCTGCTTCTTCCCTTACATCGAAGTGGGTGTGTATTTGCTCTCTATTTTTCTCCTTGCATGCTATTGGGTTGGGTCTGTTCTAAGCCCTTGTTCAGTTTACTTAGAATATTTAAACCCTTGTATATTATGTTTATATTATAGGTGGGAGAGGGCGAAAAGCTTGTCCGGACTCTTTTTCAGGTCGCCGTTTCCAAGCAGCCATCAGTAATTTTCATGGATGAGGTATTGAACTGTCTTAGATGCTGACTGATTGGTTGTAATACTGTCCTTCCATTCATCAACATATTGGTGATAAGTGGCTATATAAATAAACAAAATCATTGCCCCCTCCAATAGTAGATGAGTTTTGCCAATTGCTTCTGATCATTTTTTTAGTTTGTATTTAGATCAATCATGCCATCAGTGGAACTTTTGTATAACACACCTCGTAGGGCTATAGCTTGTGTATTTTCCATACTCAAGATCTAGTAATGACTCAGTTGTAGCTTATACGACATTTTACTTACTTTCTGTGGCAGATTGATAGTATCATGTCAACAAGAACAGAGAATGAGAATGAAGCGAGTAGAAGGTTGAAGTCAGAGTTTCTAGTTCAATTTGATGGGGTAGCATCAAGTTCTGGTGATTTAGTTACAGTTATTGGTAAGTATTATAATCCAAGTACTTATTCATGTTGATTGAGCTTGTGGAGTTAACTTTTTTACAATTACTTATGCAGAGCAGGACTGTCTTTTGGTGTAATTTCGGTTCTCAAATCTTTTTTGAATCTATCTAGTTGTGCTAATTAGGTCACTTCAAGGTGGACTATTGATGCAGGGGAACTAGATTTTAGTCAGTCACAATGATAGAATCTATGGATCAATATGCTTGTTCTATTGTCTCACGTGTTTTTTATGCTGTTGCAGGTGCAACCAATAAGCCCCAAGAGTTGGATGATGCAGTTCTTAGAAGACTGGTTAGTATGATTTTGCTTACTTGCTCCTTCTGGCTTAGTTATGAACTGATTGGTTGAATTTTCTTTCTGCTCAAGTGTCCATTACTGTATTACGTGAATAGTTTACATCTCCTTGAAAAATCTAGGACCAGTCACCAGTTTTCTAAAAGGCCCTGAAGTGCCTATGCCCCATCTGGGGACTAGTTGGCCCTTGGCGGTCGGCGCATAAATCGATATCTGCTATGGCTAAGCCTGATTTAGGGTGTACCAAAAAATTTATTTCCCTTTTGCTTAAGGGCATGTGACTTGTTATTTTTGCCACGCTTTGTATTTGATGGTGGAAAAGAAGCATATCTGGAAAGAGTACTGAGTATAACATACACAAATGATCTTGTAACCCTAGTATATAGAGGCTTGGTAGTTGGTTCTAACTTAACATCTATATCTTTTCTGTTTCAAATCTTGGTAGGTGAAGAGAATATACATACCTCTGCCAGATGCCAATGCCAGAAGGCTCCTTCTGAAACATAAGCTCAAGGGAAATGCATTTTCTTTGCCAGGTGAAAGCATGATTCAGGTTGATTGTTATTGAAG
This sequence comes from Ballota nigra, assembly GCA_947034835.1. NCBI lineage: Eukaryota > Viridiplantae > Streptophyta > Magnoliopsida > Lamiales > Lamiaceae > Ballota > Ballota nigra. The sequence goes on along the minus strand of OX344724.1, from coordinate 99,770,433 downwards.
AGATAATATTGTTAATTGACCTTGTGTCTTGTTCTTGTATAACAGATAGAGATTTAGAGAAACTTGTTGGTGAAACTGATGGTAAGGCTAAATCATCTAGTAAATTCTGTTCTCATGCTTGTTCTGTGTGCTTAAGTTTACATATTGTTTGATTTATGCTTTTTTGTTTAATATAAATGATAAACTATGTTATTAACAGTTGTAGCAAAATTGATTTAACAATATAATATGTGAGAAGAAACTACTCAACCTCCAACTTTTAAGTGGTTGTCACTAATCCATCCATTAGGGTCTGATTATTTAATCTAGGATCTCTTAACTATGTATTAGTGTAGATTATGAATCTTTTGGAATGGACGGTCATTGATTAATCATTGGGTGGATAAAGAAGACTAGAGGATTTGCAGGATGCTCTTTAGTGGACTAATATCTTCCTGCAAACTCATGAGCAACAGACTCTCATTTAAATTATATGTCCTGGATAGGAAATTATATACCTTCTGACCAAGAGAAATTTCGTACTCAGCTTATAATTTTATTTTTTATGGATAAAGATTTGGTCATAGCTTTTTGTGGTAATGTTATGTTTTTATAGGTTATTCTGGAAGTGATCTACAGGCTTTATGTGAGGAAGCTGCAATGATGCCAATCAGAGAGCTGGGTTCGAATGTTCTTACAGTCAAGGCAAATCAGGTAGGACATCTATTTCAAAAGTTCTACTCTCTTATCTGCTAAATGCTAATCCCTCCATGTATGTACCCAAAGATGAGCTCTGGCTGTAGAATCCTGCAGATCTTTCTTTCATGCATTTTCTTTTAAATGAAGTCGGAATTTATTCCTACAAAATTTATATTCGTGATCTGCATGAGTAAGAGACTTCAATACTAGTTATGCAAAATGCAAGTTTGATGAGAATATATACAATATGGAAGTCTGGTCCGACAAATATATGCTCGTGCGTGCAGGTCAGACGATTAAGATATGAAGATTTTCAGAAAGCAATGACTGTTATAAGACCTAGCTTACAGAAAAGCAAATGGGCTGAACTCGAGAAGTGGAATCGGGAGTTCGGCTCCAGCTAGTTTAATGTGTGCCAGAGCTTTTCCATCATTCAAATCAATTAATTTGAGGTATATAGTAATTAGTAACTGATATAACATGTAAAAGTAATAAAAGTTGGAATTATTATTTATCTGCATGTATTTACTGGTGGTGCAAATATTCAGCTGAAGTACTTCCAACGACTGAGAATTTTTTGTTGTGTGTAATATCAACACGCTTTCATATGGATGTTTATTTTTGTATATATACAGTGAATATAAATTGAAACTTCTGGGTTCTGGGTTTTTTTTTTTTTTTTTCATAAAGAAGTTTATGTAAATATTGGTCAAGTTAAAACATAGTGTAAACTCTTAAGTCATTAGCCTGAGTTTGGACTTTTGCTTTCGGACACTTGTGCTGTTTCAGTTTAGAAATTAAACATCTATATCTATATCTATATATATATAAAAGTAGAAGTGAGGAGAGAGAAAAAGTTGTATTTATTGGAGCAAGTGAAGTGCACTTGTTTTATGGTGCAACAGTGAATCTCACTCTCTACTAAAGAGAGTGGATTAGTTATACCAATTTTTTTTTTTTTTACTTTGCACCAATAATTTCAAAATTCTTTAGTTTTTTAATGTTAAATCTATTTTCAACACACTATATATCAAATTAAATTATTTTTTGAATATTTTTAATTTAACATATATATTGCACAAATTAAAAAAAAAATCATATTTAAAATATTTATTTACTCCCTCCGTCCACGAAAATTTTACCCGGTTACTGTAGAGCACAGTTTTTAATAAAAATTGGTATTTTATTGAAAAAGTGAATAAAGTAGATAAAGTAAGAGTATTGTGGTGGGTATTGTGGGACCCATTTTTTGTTTGTGAATGTAGTTTATTTCCAAAAGAGGAATGGGTAAAAATTTGGTGGACGGACCAAAAAGGAAAGCAGGTAAAAATTTGGTGGACGGAGGGAGTATTATTAAGTGTTTTCTCTTGACTTTAACTATACGATTAATTGAATTTAAATAATTTTTATTTAGACTATATAATTTTTTTAATATTAAAATAATTTTATGAATACTAGTATTTGTTTTGAATTTAGTATACAATTAAATAATTATAATGCTCACATATATACAATATAATCTTTACATATTAAATGATTTATGGATAATAAAATAAATTTAAACTTTTTTTATAATCGTTCATTGTACCATCTCGCGTTTAAACTTTATAATATTCTTTCCGTGCATTGCACGGGAGAAATACTAGTCTATAATATATAACACACTCTACATTTTCTTTTTTGTTTTGGGCGGGAGATTTTTTAGTCCGTTGATTGTCTTCTTATTTTTCATCTTGACCGTTCCTTTTGTTATTTGTGAGCGGCGTTTTTTTTTTGTCCAGATTTGCTACAATATAGGAACCGTTACAATTACTTATCCTTATATATATGATCGGTCATAGTTTTGATGTCTCACTTTGCGTAGGTTAAGATTCTTTTGTAGTATAATAATAATGACTTTGTATTGTCTTTTGTTACATTTGTATATGATTAAGATATTAGTTTGTTTTGTATGTCAAACATGTAATGGGAAGTAGTTTATATTTCATGATCGGTCTTTTGCATTTTGGGTGTTGATTATCGAGAAACTTCGCAGGTGAGAGACATTGAATAAAATTCAGAAATTCAAAGAAATGACAGATATGAACTGTAAAGAATGGAGTCGACGACGATAAACAAATTTTCAGTGGAAGAAGTAGTAGTTGCTAGATGCAGATGATTAAAGATCCACAGATGAAAGGATATGAAATGTGGAGGCGTTTCTCTTATCTTTGTGATGGGCTTAGGCCCGTTGTAGTAATAATAGATTTTTTTTTATCATGGAAAAATAGAATTGAATTTAATAATCGAAATATTTGATTTTTGGTTTTCTTTGTTAGTTTATTGGTTGTATACATATGTTATTCATTATGCAGATCGATCAATTCTAATTAATGATTTCCTAAATAGATCATTAATTTAATTATGCAGGGTAACCAATTAATTCTAATTAATCCGTGTTAAAAAAATTGGAAGAATTAGTCAATACTTTCCCAGATCACAAAAGTTTTTCAAGCAGATTATACATTCCATCTTCATTATGTACTCTTTCAGAATCCGTTATATTTTCCATGGAAATATTATATTAATATTTTATTTGATTTATTTTAAATTTGAAAATATTGCTCATAAATTTAGGAGTTATTTGTGGATAGTTTAAGGTGCGATAAATTTTGGATAGTTTTTTTTTTTCGGCGGAATTAATTAAGTGGATGAGGGAGTATATTTTTTATGTTAGAGATATTTATTTAATTTATATGTTTGCATTTATTTATTTAATTACATGTGCTAAAAGGATTGGACGTATTCAACAATTCAATATTATATGGTCACCAAAGATCGTGGAGATTAGTTAAGGTTAGTCGTTTATCTTAATAATATTATAAATTAGTAAATTTAATATGTTATGTGAAAAATATTCACGGTAATTATTATCGTGAACAATAATTTATTAATATCTTATATTGAAACAATTAATGTCTTAATGAAAATAACTAATACTTCTTCTATTAATATCTTATATTGAAACAATTAATATCTTAATGAAAATAACTAATACTTCTTCAATTAATTTCTTCAGTGAAACTAAATAATACACTGAAAATGTTGATATATTTGGTTCAATTTAATGATACTTTTGTTGCATTTCACTAATATATTTTAAAAAATTAGTTATTATTGTGTGTCCTAATATTAAAATCTTCAATATAACGAAAATTGTTACTGTCATTAACAACTTAATTATAGAATTTATCTATATATTGATGGTTTGACTAAATAGTTCATTAATTTAATTATGCATATTGACCAGTTCTAATTGATGCATGTGCTAAAAAATGAGACGAATAGACTAATTCATTTTCATATATATATAGTCACAAAAGATTTTATAATTATTTAAAATCCATCAACTAATCATGTAATTCCCATAATTCAAGCAAGATTATACATTTCATTTTCCATTATGTTCTCCCTCCCTCTCTCTAAAAATCCGTTACTTTCTTCTCGGAAATATTGTATTAATATGTTACTTGATTTATTTCAAATTTGAAAATATTACTCATTAATTTAGGAGTGATTTGTGGATAGTGTAAGGAGCGATAAATTATGGATAGTTACTTATTTACGGTGAAATTAATTACGTGGATGCGGGGTATAATTTTTCATGCTAGAGATATTTATTTAATTTATATGTTTATATTTATTTATTTACTTATTCAAAATAATTTATTTAAGTTACCAATTTTAATTAACCACATGTGCTAAAACTACCATATGGACGTATTTACCAATTCAATACTGCATGTTCACAAAAGATTGAGATTATTTAAAAATTATCATATATTTTAATAATATTATAATTTTGTAATTTAATATGTTATGTGAATGATATTTACTATAACTATTATTTTGAACAATAATGTATTAATACTTTTTATTGAAACAACTAATGCCTTAGTGAAAGTAACTAATATATTTTCAGTTAATATCTTTAGTGAAAGTAAATAATACACTTCGCAGTTGATTCATTTAGTTCAATTCAACGATACTTTTATTTCAGTTCACTAATATACCCACTAGCGATTTCAATATCAAATTATTGCCATCAACTTAGTCAATTAGTTTTTCAATTAAATAAATTTAAATGTCAATTAGTTTTGCATTTATATTAATAATAACTCATAATAGGTTCTTTATTATAATGATAACCCATAATAGGCTCCTTCTTAATGTGCAATCTATAATATTGTTTAGAACAAATTTTTTAAGTTTTCCTCCAAATGTATCAGTTCAAAGTCATACTGATCATTTTAAAAATTACATGCAAGAAAAATTAGAACTAGCGAATGTTGGTGAAATCAATAAGCTTCCCGTGCAATTCAACAACTAAATTTATATGTTGTTTGGTGAGATTTATAGTCTATGGTTGCATATCTATTTTTCTACTTTCTTACTGAAACGTTAAATTTAATATGCTCTATTTTTTAGTGGTAATTACAAATGGGTCTAAATTTGTACTTCAAAATACAAAGAGGCCTAAATAAAAATAAAAAATCCACCACGGTAAGAAAAAGTATTATGGTCCACAGTAAGCGTAGGGTGAAATCTTTTGGAAAAGTATTAGGTTTTATTATATGAAGTATGTTGTAATTGAAGATTTCTTACCTGTTTATTATGGTCCATGTTTACTGTTGACACGAATCGTCGCATGGTTACTCTCACTTAAATTTAATGTAAATATATATGAAATATTGAATTGGTAAAAATAATAAAAACATTTAAAAGAAGAATAAGAGTAACAATGTCGTGGTAAAAATTGTTTTCTTTAATTGTGTGACAAAGTTTAGTACAAGATATTGGGTTTTTTTTACTTAAGTTCGTTCGTTTATTATTTTATTTGTATTTTCAAATTTCAATGAAGATTGTTTATTTTATTTTTATTATTAAGGTTTATAAACAATTAATTATCAAGACGAAATAATATAAATCAAATTGTTGGAGCTCAACTACACTGATACTTATAACGATTATATTTGTTTTAAATAATTTGCTAATGGACATTTTTGTGTGTTTATTAACGTTAGTAATATAAAATCTAATTTAAAAAAAATAAAACAACATTGAGTAATTGTTTTTTAAAAAGTGAGTAATTAAATATTAAAATAACATTGCGTAATTGTTTTAATTTTTTTATTAAAAATAAAATGAAAATATTAATGGTTAACCAAATTAATATGTTATTGTTTATAGATAAATATATGTTAGGGCGCAATTTTGATCCCTCAAATTAGTCAACCATTTGACCGCCATACCAATTTCCCAAAAAAATATATTACTTAAATATCTACACCACTATTTTACTCAATTCACCTACCTTATTTGCATTTTTTATTAGATATACTCACTTTAAAATAAATATTTTAACAAACATATAATATTTACACCTTCATCTTAAAAATACTCACTCACCAATTTACTAGGTTCATCCCTTTCTCACCAACCTCATTTTATATTTTTTTTATAAATATATATATATATATATATATATTTATATATATATATATATATATATATATATATTCACTATAAAATTATAATTTTATCCCACATATAATTCTTAAATCTACATCTCTATATTATAACTCATCAATCTCCTTCATGTTCAATACAACCATAAACCATACCCATCTTCCAACTCTCCAATCGCTCAGTGAAAAACATGATTATTAGTTTCTTTACGCGAGAGTATTGATTACTATTAAATCAATGTAATTTTTTATTGGCACTGATCATTGCATATTTCGTAATATAAATTTGTTAGTAGTGTGAAATTATGTAAAATTCATATAATTATATTTAAGAAGTATAATAGTATTGATGTCGGAGCAACAATAATTTTTGTTGCTTGTGTATCAAAGTTAACTGCTTGATATTGATATTTTTAATTAATTTTATTTTTTCATTATTATTTGTATTACACAATTTAACGTCAATATAATACTTTGCTATTGTATAAAAAATATATTATTTTATGTGGATGTTAAGGTTTAGAATTGGTTCATTATTTGGTTAGGGGAAACTGAGTTTGTTATTAAAAATTATGTGTGTTTGTTACCGTTATTAATATAAAGTTGATTTATTTTGAAAATACCATTGACTGTATTTATAGGTAATTGTTTTTAAAATATTTTTTTATTGTTTATTGAAAATTAAATATGAAAATTATTAATTCTTAATCAAATTAAATACAAAATTATTTATATATAAATTTATTCACAAATTCTAGCATGCACTTAGATTTTAAACTCAATTTTAATTTTAATTCTGATTTTTTCAAATCACACACAAACACACCGAACTGTGTATTTTTTATTTTTTTGGGAATTGGAGTATTACAGATTACTTCTTGGGGTATCACTGATTTTTGCTTGTGATTTTTTTTCTTTCAAATCCAAGTGCATACCATGCACTCAAGGGTACACTAGAACTACTCAAATTTATTATACTGCACAATTACTCATATCCACCATTCTAATAAGTCCGTCCACTTTTAAATTCACCACATCATTTAATAACTTTTACTATAATATTATAATTTTATCAACATACAATACTTAAAACACATATCCCTAGAAATACTCACCACCGATCTCATTTAATTTCAATACAACCACCAAACATACTCACTCTTTACCCCTACAGGTAGTATTGATGATCATATTGCTACTGTTATATACTATGCTCATCCCGAACCAAATCTTGGATGTATGATCGCAAATTTTTACAGGACAATTTTTTTCTTACATCAACACTTGATTTTGTTAGAACTATAAATAATTACCTGTCTCGATTACATGAGACAAAGTCTCTTAAGTATTTCATTTATGATAGTGTTTGCCAGTGTGATTCGAATTTTTAAGTTTTTACTGATGTGCATACTTCTACATTTCTCAACGCTTTAAAGTTCTCGGCACTGCTTGACCATATTGGAGCATCAATTATATTGTTGAGAAATGTAAATCATTCAACGAGAGGTGTGTAATGGAACTGAGTTAATTTATTTATTTATTTTTTTTTTGAAATTTTTTAGTCACTAACTTTTATTTTTTCACAAATTAAAATTTAATACATTGTTTTTATTTATATTTGTATAATAGAGCAATTGATACCAATGTGCTTAGTGTCAGTAGCGCCAATAAACTTGCATTAATACACAAATTGTCACGAATTTCTTTTGATCGTAGGTTACCATTTAAATATACACGTAGATAGTTTCATATGCTACGGCAATAAGTAAAAGTCAAGGACAATTATTTTCTCATATTGGAGTATTTTTTTTTAAAAGACTTAGCCATGATCAAGTTTATATTGTAGGCTATACATATGACTATTTCTGTTTGATAGGTATTAATTTTTTTTTTCAGATTTTATAGTCTGAACAGTTTTTGAGAGAGTATAGTCGCAAGAAAATATTTTTGTATTAAGATTTTGGAATTTCATTTATGTTGATTGTATATATGCACTATAGTTTCATCTGCATTTGTACGTAGTTATCACGATTTTAATATTTGTTGATAATTGAGCAATCCATTCATCCAAAATTTGAAGAATTTTTTAAGATTTTTTCAGTTCAAAGATTTAAAGTTTTGTTTAAAATTTTGAAGTTATTCATAAGAGGTTCGACAATTTTGTGAATAATTCACTACAAAAAAAACACTGTTTTGCGACAGAATTAGCGACGGAAAATCCGTCGCAAACAGTGTTTTGCGACGGTATCTGCGACGGACACGTATCCGTCCCTAAAACAGCCGTAGCTAATTTTTTCGACGGATTTCGACTTCCGTCGCAAATTAACGACTGACAAATCCGTCGCAAAATCGGCGGGTCAGACCCGTTCGGGTCAACAACATTTGCGACGGCCACATTCCGTCGCAAATGTTTATATATATTTTTTTTATTTTTTTCTGTTATAATTTGCGACGGGTTGTTTTCCGTCGCAAAATTCAATATTTGCGACGGAATTTGGCCGTCGCAAATTACCGAGCCTATACAAAAAAAAAAATGGCTCGCGTGGTTCGAGCCCGGGCACCCGAGGCGGCCGGGGCGGGCGCGGACCACTGGGCCAACCGACCCATCTCTTTTTATATGCGGCCCACCTTCTATATTAGTCTTATTAGGCCTTGAACAATTAATCCATTTTTTGCGTCCAAGGGGAATCGAACACGGGACCTCTTGTGCAAGAGGAGGGGGCGCGCGCCACTAGGGCACAAGCTACTTTCGTTTATTTTTATGCAATTAATTGTATATGTATTCAAATTAAGTCATTTTTTTTATAATTCACCAAATTAATTTCTTTTCGTATCTAAGTTGTTTATTAAAATATTTTGCCCAACTATCTTTTTTATTTTGTAAAATTATTTATTTCGACTCCCGCTTAAATTTATAATTCGTTCATTTGTACGCAATTAATTGTATATGTATCCAAATTGACTCGTTTTTTTTTCTACAATTCACCAAATTAATTCATCTTCGTTTCTAACTTGTTTTTATAAATATTGGGGCCATTTAATTTTTATTATTTCTGTAAAACTATTTATTTCGACTCCCGCTTAAATTTATAATTCGTTCATTTGTACGCAATTAATTGTGTATGTATCCAATATGACTCATTTTTTTTTTCTACAATTCACCAAATTAATTCATTTTTGTTTCTAACTTGTTTTTATAAATATTGGGGCCATTTAATTTTTATTATTTCTGTAAATTTATTTATTTCGACTCCCGCTTAAATTTATAACTCGTTCATTTGTACGCAATTAATTGTGTATGTATCTAAATTGACTCATTTTTTTTCTACAATTCACCAAATTAATTCATTTTCGTTTCTAACTTGTTTTTATAAATATTGGGGCCAATTAATTTTTATTATTTCTGTAAATTTATTTATTTCGACTCCCGCTTAAATTTATAATTCGTTCATTTGTACGCAATTAATTGTGTATGTATCCAAATTGACTCGTTTTTTTTTTCATAATTCACCAAATTAATTCATTTTCGTTTTTCACTTGTTATATATACAATAATTTAGTAATTCTAATCGTCGTCTTCTTCCTCGTCATCCTCATCATCATCTTCATCCTCTTCCTCATCTTCATCCTCTTTCTCTTCCTCTTCCTCTTCCTCTTCCTCTTCCTCTTCCTCTTCCTCTTCCTCTTCCTCTTCTTCTTCCTCCCCACCGCGCTCTTGTCCATCACCCTCATGATCACTTTCAATCATTATCATTTCTGGATTTGCAGCAAGTCGACAAAAATATTTACACCTGCTTGATCAACCTCTGTTTGAGCCTCTTGTATCTCTGTTTGAAATGGATCTGTTGGTTCTACACCGTTTTTGTTTGACGGCTTAGAAACTTCAACCAGTGATCTTGCCTTTACTTTGCAAACTGTCCTCAAGTTGGGCCTACTTGATCCGGGGTATTTGCAATAATATACCTGAGATGCTTGCGTTGCAAAAATATAAGGATCGTATGCCGCCGGAAACTTCTTTCCGGTGTTGATATCAACAATCTTGTAGTTTTTGTCGGCTCTTGTTCCTTGGTTCCCTAGATCATACCATTCACACAAGAACAACACTATCGTCCTGCTCGGCCAACCCGGATATTCTATTTCAACTACTTCTTGCAGCACTCCATAGTAATCGATGGGTTCTTCGTTGTAGTTTGCACCGATAACGCAAACACCACTGTTTGTAGTCGATTTCGTTGAAGCATACGCTTCAGTATGAAATTTGTATCCATTTGCGTAATATCCGTGGTATGATACCACACTACGTAGTGGTCTTTTGCTCAGAGCTTCAAGATGTGGGTTGTTATTAAGTAGGCCATTTTGTCTCTGTAAATATTAAATTATCATGTATAAAAATAATAACATATTTATTATAAGGTAAAAATTATATAATTATGTGGTACTCACGTAACGTTGGAACCAAAACATAAAATCATTGCGGATGGATTGAAAAAATATTGCATCTGTGATGTCTGGTTCTACTTGACGCTTATACTCACAGAACATGCTTATATATCAGAAAAAAGAAATTAATTACTTTTCAGATATCAACAGTATACATATTGTAAAAAACTGAACTATAAAATTAAATTACTTACTCTATATACGGTTGGACTTCAGGACAATTCATCAAAACATATGAATGTATTGTTTCCTCTTCAATACTGCCCCTGAACGGTCGTTTGGTGCCCTTACCCATTGGTCGACCCGGATGCAAAAATACAGATAACATACCTTCAACATCACGAAGGGGATGGTCTACTCCACGACCATCGTAATTGCGAGGCACATTTCTGATTCTGGTTTGAACTTGATCGCCTAAGTAGTAAGAACAAAATGCTCCAACCTCTTCAGTAAGGTATGCATTAACAATTGATGCTTCGATGTGGGCCGCATTTCCAATATTGAGCTTTAAATTGTGCAAATACCTAAAACATTCTTGTGTTAGAAAATTTATTCAGTATTGATCTTAAAAGTCGATTTAAAAAATGGTATAGAATTACCTCTCAAAAGGGTACATCCATCGATACTGTACGGGACCAGCAATTGAGGCTTCATACGCTAAGTGTACGGGTAAGTGCTCCATCGAGTCGAAGAAGCTGGGTGGAAAAATCCGCTCAAGTTTGCATAGAATAACAGGGATCTCCTCATCCAAACGCCTCATGTCCTCAACTGTAATCGTTGATGCCGTTAAGTGTCTGAAAAAGAGACTTAATTCCGTGATGACACTCCATACATTCTTGGGAAGTGAGTACCGAAATGCAATAGGTAAGAGTCGTTGCATGAACACGTGACAATCATGACTCTTCATTCCAGACACCTTTCCGGTTTCCGTGTCAACTCTGTCTCCCAAATTCGACACATAATTGTCAGGGAAGCTCAACTCTTTCACCCACTTACACAAATTCTTCCTTTCTGCTTTACTAATTGTGTAAGAGGCCTGGGGATATGTTCTTGTCTGCTCATCCTTGTGTAGGGAAGCACGAGAACAGAAGAGCCTCAACTCATCTCTGGATTTTGAAGTGTCTTTGGTCTTCCCTTCAGTACCCACGACCGTATGAAATAAGTTGTCGAAAACATTATTCTCTATATGCATCACATCCAAATTGTGTCGAATCAACAACTTGCTCCAATAAGGTAAGTCCCAAAAGATACTTCTCTTCTTCCAACCACCCTGGATACGTTTATTGTGCTCCATTGCACCCGCCTCAGTTGTCTTCATCAAATCAGTGACTGTAACCTCATACAACAACGAATCACCTGAAATAATTAATTTATATATGGTTAACTTATATATATGAGACACATAGACATCAGTAGTGATTCAGTACCCAGACACATACCTGATCGAATCAGTGGTCTTGGGCGGCCTACTGCATTTTTACCCTTTAGAAAGTCTGTTTTGTTCCTCCGAAAGGGATGATCAGGAGGAAGAAACTTGCGATGGTTGTCGAACTATGACACTTTTCTACTCAACGGAAGATAGAATGCATCAGAACCGTCCATGCAATACGGGCATGCTAGTTTTCCTGCTGTTGACCACCCAGACAACATAGAAAATGCTGGAAAGTCACTAATGGTCCACAAAAGTGCAGCTCGCATCGTGAAGTTCTGCTTCCTATGAACGTAGTAGGCCTCCACCCCCGTAGACCACAAAGATTTCAACTCTTTAATCAATGGCTGGAGATATACATCCAATTTATGCTTGGGGTTGTGTGGTCCAGGCACCAAGATACTAAGAAATATATGTTGAGGCTTCATGCACAACCAAGGAGGTAGATTGTACGGGGTCAACAACACAGGCCATAATGAATACTTTTTTCCGTGCATTCCAAATGGGGCAAAACCATCCGTGCACAAGCCTAACCTCACATTTCTCGTCTCCCTTGCAAAATCTGGGAACTCCCTATCAAGATGTTTCCATGCCTCCGAGTCTGCAGGATGCCGCATCTCTCCAGAATTCTCACCAGAACACTCCTCAGCATGCCATGTCATGTCTTTAGCCGTGGCACTGGACTGATACAACCTCTCTAGACGAGGAGTGATGGGAAGGTAATACATTGCCTTATAAGCCTTCAACTGCACTTTCTTCTTACTTTTTTTACGACCAGATGGTTTGTACCGTGGGTGACCACACATCTTGCAATGATCCTCATCCTCATCCTCATCCCAAAACAACATGCAACCGTTTGTACAACAATCAATCTTCTCAAAGGGTAGACCCATATCCTTCAAGAGCCTCTTGCTCTGATAGAAATTATCAGGCGCCGTGTTGTCTTCAGGTAGAGCTCGTTTGAACAATTTAGCAAATTGATTGAACACTTTTTGACTGACCTTGCCTTCAGTTTTGATGTTCAACATTTGAGCATTGAATGACAATTGCGTCTCAGTCTCACAACCAGGAAACAACTTTTGATCAACGGTTTTAAGCATATCAAAAAACTTCTTTGACCGATGATTTGGTTCCTCCTCCATAAGTGTTTCATTGAATTGTGGTTGACCACCCAAAACAGATTCTGCAATCATCATCCAATATCTATCAGGTTCATCCTCTATTTGTGGTTCAAATTGAGTATACGGAACATAACTTGAACCACCAACATCAAAATTTCCACCACCGCTCCACCCAGTATACCAGTATTCTACGGTTTCGATGTCAACATTCCACCGTTGTTCACCGTGACTGGTCCAGTTGTAATAACGGGGAACAAAACCGGAAATCACAAGATGAGTTCTAACCTCATCAACTCTCAAGAATCTCATATTTCTGCATCTTCTGTCTTTACACGGACACCTAATATTACCCATACAATCCATACTGCATGGATGTTGTAGTGCAAACTCAATAAACTCATCAATTTTATTGCAAAAGGCAGAGTTAATGCCTCCTCCTATCATTCTAGGTATTGAGTACATCCAACCACGATCTGGAAATTGCATCTGTTACAGATTAAAAGTAAATATCACGTGAGTTATAAAAAATTGGGCAGAGTTTGCCTAAAAATAAGGATATACAAAAATTTCCTTCACAAAAATCAATCCAACACAACCATATATATCAATCATAGTAAACCAATCAAATAAACAAATATCACACAATTTATCTAATAGTGTACATAAAAATTGAGCAGAGTTTCGACTAAAAATAGGTATAAATATCACACAAACTAAAATTAACGTACCCATCAAATAAACATATATCATCAATAATACCTAAACCCATCAAATAAACATATATCATGCTCATTACCTAATAGTGTACTAAAAAATTGAAACAATAAAAATATGACATTTAAACGGTTAAAAATGTGAAAACGTACGGTGAAGTAGAAGGCAATGACAAATACGTACGGTGAGGTTGAAGGCAATGACAAATACACCAATTATACGTGAAGAACATATGAAAACCGCATCATTTCTTATTTTTTTCGTGAGTGAAAGTGAAAGGGAAAGAAGAGTGAAAGTGAAAGGGAAGGAAAAGGAAGGGGATTGTTATAAATCTGCACAAATTTGCGACGGACTGATTTTCCGTCGCAAATTCTATATTTTGCGACGACAATTCCGTCGCAAATACGCTTTGCGACGACCCAGGTCAATTATTGGTCACCAACCCCTCTGACGAGCTTCAACTACTCAATTTTGCGACGGAAAAGTGGTCGTCGCAAATATGAATTTAAAATTTGCGACGGCCATTCCGTCGCAAAACAGGCAAATGGGTCATTTTCCGGGTGGCTACTTTTAAACGGGTCATTTTGCGACGGAAAATTCCGTCGCAAATTTCAATTTTGACTTTGCGACGACATATCCGTCGCAAATGAGCAGGAGAACAACGAAGGTGGTGGGCCCTAGGATTTGCGACGGACATTTCCGTCGCAAAACACTAACTGTTGCGACGGAATTTCATATCCGTCGCAAACCGACATTTTTTACGACGACTTGCCCAAATCCGTCGCAAATACACGAAATTTGCGACGGATATTTGGCCGTCGCAAATTTTCCGTCGTTAAACCGCGTCTTTTTTGTAGTGATTTAAGACTCTATTATTTTAGTATTTAAATTTCAAGTATTGTGTGCATTTTATTCATCAAAATAACATGTATTTTTTGGTATAATATTAATTTATACCAATGTTAATTAATTGAATAAGTTATGCATATTCCATTTAATTTCACAAATCATAGGGCAATGATACAAATTATGTGTATTCCATTTAATTGCATACTCCTAAATTTTGCAATGCTTTAAATTCCTAAACATAACGGTCTACACACACAAGTTCAAAAAATTATTGCCCTTAAAACACAACCTCAGCTAAGTTACATGCCTAAAAAAATATCATTCCAATTATTACAGTAACTTTATTAGTACTTCCTCCATTCCAAAACTACTTCCGTAGTAGAGGATGATACATTTTTTAAGAAAAAAGAATATGTGAGTGTGAGATTGAGATTGAGATTGAATAGAATAATACTCCATCCATCCCGGAGTATATTCTCATAATCTTTTGTTGTTTTGTTTAACAAAATATATTTGTTTATTAGTGTATGGTGAGTCACATGTTAACTTTTGGAGTAAAGTATGAATAATGCTGAAAAGTGAATGAAATGAGTGAAATTTTTGGTAAATATTGTGTGAATTTAAAGGTTAAAGATTAGTGAAGTGTTATTTTTACCATTTATAGAATAATACTTTTTTACTTTATTGACTTTTGTGAGAGGAGTTATTTTATTTTTAGGAGTGCGAAAATAGTTGTGAGACGTCCAAATAAGACAAGTGTGCAAATAGTTGTGAGACGAAGTGAGTAATTATCTTCTGATTTGTTCTATTTGTATTATAATTATTAATTCGAAGACGCACATTATAATGCCTTAAGTGACTATCCAATATTATATTGTAAATGATTGTACTGGTTCAAATTATATATACTTTCTCTGTCCCATAATAAACGCCACACTTTCCTTTTTCGTCTGTCCTACAATAACCATCACATCCCAAAAATGAAAATAGCACTCCCTCGCGGTATGAAATGAGTACGTATGAGAGAATATAGTGAGTAGGAAATGATTATAAAATCCTTAAAATATCACTTTTCAGCAACCTTTCTTAAAAAGTATGCCAACAACATGTAAAGTTTAATTGGGACGAAATGAGTACAATTTATATCAGACACCTATACCGACTTACATTTTTTCTCATACTTTTAATTTTTTCAAGAACTCACACTTTTATTTTTTCACAATATAATAATATTTTCATCTCCTACTCACTATATTCTTCACAAACCAACTCTACTACATCTTATAAACAAACATACACAAATGTCAAATTTATCTTTTCACTATTCATAAATTTTTCAATCCAGATTTTCCAATCCCCATGCAGCTTGAACCTACCCTATAATTAGTAATCTATTTTGTTTGAAATATTTTGCCATTTATAATTTGTAAAGCATAAAAAAATATTAATGGTTATATTAAAATTTTAGTCATGAAATAGAATTCCCCACAAAGCTTAGGTAGTATTTAAAAAGAAAATCAAATTATAAGTTTTTTATCAATAAAAATTAATTTCATTAATTGTTGTAGTAAAAAATTTGAAAAAAAAAAAATTCTTCCGTGTGAATTCTAAATCTGTTTAATTTTTTTTTTTCAAGTAACAACTTCCTCCGTCTCAAATGAATTTGTAAGGTTACACTCTACCTAAAAAAATATTGATTTTATGTGCACATTCACAATAATATTTACACATTTGCTCATATGCTACTACTTTACTTCTTTTCTTAATGCACATGTAATCCCAAATATGCAAATACTCTTGTGATGGAGAAATAATTTTTTACTTCCCCCGCTTCATGAGAATTTACACATTTTCATTATTTAGATGACATACACCAATTTGTACACTACCTATAAATGAAATATTTATTTTATTTCATATTTTAAAAAATATACACATGTTATATAATACACATGTATATAATAATTATTTTAATTAAAAAATGCAAATTCTCCAAACATTTATTTATTATTTAAAATTTTAAGAAAATATTTTTTGGTGATACAATGGTTTTTTTTGCATATATATATATATATATATATATATATTAAATTTATAAATTATTTTATTGTTAATGATTTATTATAAAAAGTAAAAAGTCTAATTATATTAAAGAAAAATGATTTTTTAAGCATTAAAATTAAATGTTATTAATTATTATAGTTAAAAAAAATTAAAAATACCTTCCGTGTTGAAATATTTATTTTATTTCATATTTTAGTTTGTATATATACAGTGAATATAAATTGAAACTTCTGGGTTCTGGGTTTTTTTTTTTTTTTTTTTTCATAAAGAAGTTTATGTTAATATTGGTCAAGTTAAAACATAGTGTAACTCTTAAGTTATTAGCCTGAGTTTGGACTTTTGCTTTCGGACACTTGTGCTGTTTCAGTTTAGAAATTAAACATCTATATCTATATCTATATATATATAAAAGTAGGAGTGAGGAGAGAGAAAAAGTTGTATTTATTGGAGCAAGTGAAGTGCACTTGTTTTATGGTGCAATAGTGAATCTCACTCTCTACTAAAGAGAGTGGATTAGTTATACCAATTTTTTTTTTTTTTTTACTTTGCACCAATAATTTCAAAATTCTTTAGTTTTTAATGTTAAATCTATTTTCAACACACTATATATCAAATTAAATTATTTTTTGAATATTTTTAATTTAACATATATATTGCACAAATTAAAAAAAAATCATATTTAAAATATTTATTTATTATTAAGTGTTTTCTCTTGACTTTAACTATACGATTAATTGAATTTAAATAATTTTTATTTAGACTATATAATTTTTTTAATATTAAAATAATTTTATGAATACTAGTATTTGTTTTGAATTTAGTATACAATTAAATAATTATAATGCTCACATATATACAATATAATCTTTACATATTAAATGATTTATGGATAATAAAATAAATTTAAACTTTTTTTATAATCGTTCATTGTACCATCTCGCGTTTAAACTTTATAATATTATTTCTGTGCATTGCACGGGAGAAATACTAGTATATATAATAACACAGTAGTGGCTTCTTGAGCAAGTTTCCGCCTAAATTTTGTGTGGACCCAAAGTACTTTTATATATATATGGACAATAAGTACTTTTACATGTACTGCACGTCTTTTTACATGAACAATATTTTTTATTTTATAACTACACCTCTCTATGCATTTGTTCATTGTATATTTAGGTATTTATGAACCTAATATTATTCATTTTTAGCCCTTTGGGGCTTTGATTTGTTACAAAAAAATTGTTAGCCTTTTTGTGGTGCATTTGTTACTTTTTACCTTTAATAATTCAATATTATACCTATATCAATATAAATAGAAAGAAAAAAAAACGAGGTTAAAATATAGTAATTGAGATAGATTTATCTCTCTAATTTGTATAATTATAACCAGTTTTTCATAATTTACCAAATTAAGTCCATATATTTTTCTCTCAACCAAATTATGTCCTTTCTTTATGCTTTTAAAAAATAAATCAAATTGAACACATATTTTTGCTCTTAACCAAATCATACCCATTTTTCTTTTTTATTAAACATAGTCCATTTTTTTTTTCTTAACTAAATTACACCCATTTTTTTTATAAAGATAATCAAATTAGTTAAAAAAAAAAGATTTAAATCCTTTTGTTTTGAAAGATATGAGATTTTTTTAAAGAGTCTCAAAATATTCTATTAAATAAATATCCTTAAATAGAAATATTTAACTAATTTTAGCACTTATTATTTATCAATTAATTTAAAATACCAAAAGATTAAAAGAATTATTAAATAATGAGAAATGTCTAATAATTAATAATAAGAAAAAAATTGTAAATATATTTAATAAACTCAATTTAAAATCTATAAATCTTTTTTTAAAACTTGACCATTTGAAGAAGTATTTTTTTAAAAGTAACGTGTTTCTTAATCATTAAATATTATCTATATCCATATAAATAGAAAAGTAAATGAAGAATAAAGTTAAAATTTATTGACTTTATTTGAGCTATTGAGATCAACACTTTTTTTTTCTTTTTTTTATTTGTTATTTATTAATCACGATTTTAAATTTTAATAAATTTTTTGTTTAATATTTAACGCACTATATATAAAAATAAAAAGAAATTTTTGCAACCTTTATTTTGACATTCATATTACATATCTAAAATGACAAAATATGAATTTTATTATTTTTAAGTATATTTTTATTATATGAGTTGAATTCAGAAGTTTATTATATTGTATCAATTTTATAAATTTTTAATATCCTTCTATATTTTTTGTATTTATAATAAATTTAATGTATAACTATAAATAATATTCCCTCCATCTCCCAAATTTATTCACATTGAAATTGACACAAGTTTTAAAAAAATGATTTATAAATAAAATAATTATTTATATGTAGGGTGGTGATAAAATAATAATTTCCAAACAGGGAATGAAAATAGATTTGAGGTTGGGGGTATAATCTAATCAACTAATTGAAAGTCACTCACATATATTAATTAAAATTATTAATAAATAAATTTAATAAGATCATTATGTAAATAGACAAAATAGATGTAATTTAAAACTTTATATAACATTTTATCTTACACAGGATAATTTTACATTAAAAATTTATTAATATTCTAATTGTGCATTGCACGGGAGAATTACTAGTGCTAAAAACAAATAAATAAAACATGTTGTAGTTACTTTTTTTTCAAAAAAAAAAAAAAAAAATTAGGATGACGGGAGATTACTAATTGTAATCAACAATTCAACATCTACAAAGAGTGCGTATTCGCATAGAAAACAAAACAAAAAATCTTAGACCATAAAAACGCATGGTGCATGGATCATGTAATATTTATTTTATTATTAGAATATTTTTCTTATGAAATAATTATAAGTCTAGAGTCAACATTGTACTCAATTTAAAATTGGCGCGGGACAAAAAGAATTTTTTCTTTTTTTTGTAGAATTAATCTTATTATTATAATGTCTAAAGCTGGCATATTAACCCGTTTGTTTGTTTGTACGTATTAATAATTTATTGTATATTTAAATTAAATTATTTCAATTACTTACATATTATTATGCAAAATGTAATTTTTTTTTTTGAAATATATGAATAAATTTTGTGATTAAGAAAAAAAATCATTTGATACAAAATATTATAAACAAAAATAAAATAATAGCTCTAAGAAAATTAATCATTTTAATTATTAATAATCCATGATATTTATAAAAAAAAAAAAAAAAGCAATTAAACTGTTTATAATAAGTAAGATGTGTCATAATTTCATTTTTTATAATTCAATAAAAATATAAAATTTCATTAAATTAAAAAATTTAAAATTTATTTATTTATTAATTGATAGAATAAAGTGAAATTCTTTCTTCTACTAATTCACCTTGTTCGTACACGTTTGCATTTTTACATGTGATATCTTGCCATCTTTTTGTTTTAATTTTAAAACAAATAAATCAGTTATGCTTGGTTCTTTCATTCTTTTTTTTCCATTTTTTTTTAACATTAGCTGTTGTTTTATTAGTTTTAGTGTCAATCTACTATAAGTCTATTAATTAGTTTGTTATATGCAGTAAATATTAGAAATAATTAAGCTGACCAAACAAATTGTAATAAAAATATAACAATACAAAGTATTGAATTAAAATGTGCTAATAATATATTGGACAAATGTTAGGTATTAAAGAAATAATACTCCCTCCGTCCCGGATATTTCTTCATAACTGTTGATAGGCGAGCAGCTAAACAAAAGGTCAACAAAAGATAATTAAGATATTAAGCTTAGTGGCGAACAGCTGAGCAAATGACTCATAACTGAGTAAGACGAGCAGCTGGTCGAGATGCTAAGACGAGCAGCTGGTCGAGAGGCTAAGACGAGCAGCTGGTCAAGGGGCCAAGACGAGCAGCTGGTCGAGAGGCTAAGACGAGCAGCTGGTCAAGGGGCCAAGACGAGCAGCTGGTCAAGATGATGAGCAATAGAGTACCGAGTACAAAGCAATGTAGATGAACAGTTGGTCAGGATGATAACTATCCAGACGAGCAACTGTGCAAAGATCACAAACATGAAGCGAACAACTAAGAGGGTAAAGGTTCAAATATTCAACGAAGACATACATGCGAACAAGTAGTCACCACGGAAAGCAACTGAGTAGCCCTAATGGTCAAGTACAACATTGAGAACTCCAACAGCCAATCACTTAGATGTAGTCCAAGTGTCCTAACACTTGACACCCATCCAATGGGCAATAACTTAGATGTAGTACAAGTGTCCTAACACTTGACAAATATTCAATGGTAGAATGACTAGGATGGTGACACATGACTCATTTGTATGTCTGTAAATACCCCCTCATATGAATGAAATAATAAGTTCAATAATTCAAAAAATACACTCAAGTTCTTGCAAATTCATTTCTTGATTCTTACTTATCTAAATCCATGATCTTGATCCTTGTTTAATGATCTTACTTAATAAAAATAGCCACTAATCATCTCGATTAGAAAAGATCATCAACAATAGCAATACATGGCAAAAATTTAAGAAAAATAGAGTATGTGAGTATGAAGTTAAATAATAAAATAAAATAAATATATTTTATTGACTTTTGTGAGTATGAATTATTTTATTTTTAAAGGTGTAAAATAGAATTGGAACGTCCCAAAAATAAAAACGTGAAAAAAGATCAATGGCGGAGGGAGTATTATATTTCCGGTTGAAAAATAAAATAAAATATTATAATAATAACTACTCCCTCCGTCCCACCATTATTTGCACACTTTCCTTTTTCGTCCGTTCCAAGATTATTTGCACACTCTAAAAAGGGAAACATTGATTAGCGTGCACACTCACAATAATATACACATATTTACCCATATGCCACTACTTTACTCAAAAAATAATTTTTTCTTAATATGTGTGTCCATTTTTGTGTGCGAATAATATCGGGACGGAGAGAGTATATTGGACCGGAATGCGTGAGTGAGTAACAAAGTTCCGTTAAACATTTCCCCAATTTCAATTTTCAAATATCCCCGCTTCTTTCTCATTCCCAATTCAATCGATCTCAAAACCCTAATTCCCCAAATTTCGCTGAAAATCACCATTCTTCTTTCGATCAATTGCGATGACCGGTCAGCTACGGAAGCCGCCAAAACTCCCCCAAAAACCTTCCAAAAGGCAATGGTCTCTTTCCGATTTCGACGTCGGCAAACCTCTGGGCAAAGGGAAATTCGGCAGAGTTTACCTCGCCCGTGAAATCAAGGTAAGTTGCGCTGCCTAGTTTCGATTCGTGGCAAAACGACTGGAAAACTTACGCGTAATAATGTACCTTTTTCGTCTTTGGGTAGAGTAAATATATAGTGGCGTTGAAGGTGATATTCAAGGAGCAGATAGAGAAGTACAGATTGCAGCACCAATTGCGGAGAGAAATGGAGATCCAAACAAGCCTCCGCCATCCGAATGTTCTGAGGCTATACGGATGGTTTCACGATGCGGATCGGATTTTCTTGATTTTGGAGTATGCTCATTGTGGTGAGCTCTATAGAGAACTTCGCAAATTGGGGCATCTCCCTGAAAGACAAGCTGCCACGGTAGAAGAAAAAAAAAATCTCTTAATCTCTTCTCGTTTACATGTATCTAATCTGGTTTAGTTTTTGCATTTCGTTTTTTGTATGTTCGTGCTTTTAAAATTTAGCGGAAATTTCAGTTTGGTATTAACACAAGAACTAACCTTTTCTTTACATTCTTGATGTTTTATTCCTCTTAATTCAGTATATATCAAGTCTCACACAGGCGCTGGCTTATTGTCATGAAAAGCACGTAATTCACAGAGACATCAAGCCAGAAAATTTGTTACTGGATCATGAGGTAATGCGACTAATGTTTCTCATAGGCCTTGTTTGTTGGTTGAAAAATATGGATGTATAATCTGGCATTGGCCGAACTGATTTATCAAAACTAAGCTAGTTTAATGTTTTCGCATTATCTTTATTTGTTTGTTCATTTCCCATTTGTTTTGCTTCCAAATTATGTGCTGCTGAACTATTGAAGTGCTTATACAAACTTACCCTGAGAATATTGTGGATTCGGGCATGATTGTGAATATTGTGCTTAGTTTTTGAGAACAAAGGTTGTCTTGTCTTGTCATTCCTCAGTCAGCATTGCATATAGGAGCTGAAGTTTTCTCATGGATGCAGTTCTAACATTTTAATATATAAAGTGGTAATGGGAAATTAAAATTACCATCTTTTCATGATAATTGCATGTAGGAGCTGAAGTTTTCTCATGGGTTCAATGCTGACATTTTTAATATATAAAGTGGTGATGGGAAATTAGAATTACCGTCTTTTCATGATGGATGCGAACCAACTTGCTGAATGATAATTGCTATACAGATTCAAGTGCATCTTTCAAATAATATAGTTTTCCGCATCGCTCGTAGGGTCGGCTGAAAATAGCAGACTTTGGTTGGTCTGTACAATCCAGAAGCAAAAGACACACTATGTGTGGAACTCTGGACTATTTAGCACCAGAAATGGTGGAGAACAAGGCACACGACTATGCAGTAGATAATTGGACTTTGGGTGTTCTCTGCTATGAGTTCTTATATGGTGGCCCTCCATTTGAGGCTGAAAGCCAGAGAGATACGTTTAAGAGGTGAGAGCTAGCTTGTTCTGTTTTCTTTACCTGTTATTTACAGCACCAGATTATTGGATCATAACTTTATAATGATTTAAGTTGACATTCATAGGATTATGAAGGTTGATTTAAGCTTTCCATCCACCCCTGACATTTCTGCTGAAGCTAAAGATCTCATTAGCCGGGTAATTTTGGAGTATTTGTTGCATCATTTCATTTTCTCACTGTCGTGAAGTATTATGGTAATGGATTTTCTCTTTACCCTGACCTTCTCGATGTGTGGCCATATTTTTAAATGCAGCTTCTTGTAAAAGATTCATCAAAAAGACTCTCCCTTAAGAAGATTTTGGAGCATCCTTGGATAGTTAATAAAGCTGATCCCATGGGAGTCTGTCAAGAGTAGCATTGTGCATTCTCTCTAGTTAAAACTTAAATCCTGCGGCTTGGATGAAACTAATTTGCAGTGCTCTAGTTTGGATGAGAAGATAGTTTTGCTTACCACCGAAATGCTGATCTGGCATTTCTGTTCTCCATACTTATATCATTGTAATCTTTGAATGGTGGATATAGGATATTACATTTGCAATGTTGTCTGTATTATCTATTTTCAGCTGTTCCATTGTCATTCCATCCCTACAGTCTAGGAACAGACAGCTTGATATTCAGGTTTGAATTTGATTCACTTCTTTCTTTCTATGTACAGAGTATATCAGTCTCTTTGTTTAATATATAGTACCATTTTTTATCTATAGTCTAATAGATATTGCTGAATCGAAATTAATATCTGTCCACTTCATCTTTAGGCCTGAGTTTTGTTAACTTTCTTGGAATTTTTGGCCATATTTGAAAGGTTGTTCCTCGAGCTGGGTTCTTCTAAAATGTGTTTTACCTCATACTCAAACTATAAATACACTATACTTGTTTATTAATATGCTTTGAGTTGGGAAGATAGGAGATAAAATACCAATTGCAATGGATGGTAGTACTAGTGATCAACCTACAAGACACGACTTCTATATGTTTAGCATAGTTCTTTTGTCCTGCAAACTGTATTTATGAAAAACATCGGCTAAAAACCTGGTTCACAAAAGTTTTATGATGGAATTTTTATATTGTTTAGTATACAAAGTAACACTGTTTAAAATACTAAATATAATTGTTCAGAATGATATAAACTCAATATTTTTAATAGTGATATTTCATATGCTAAAAGGGTATTGCTATGAAGAAGAGAGTCCATGTGAACTTGATAAACAGGAAATCTACCTGCCTATAACAAAGGGCAACATATTTTTCTAATGAAGTTTTCCATCAAAACAGATAAATATAACGGTACAATAATGTGCATTGGCGTGACTACAGATAACCAGCAACTAACACTTAAAGTTCTCTTTAAACATCATCAAAACAGTCTTGAAATATCAACACCACTTCCATTGCTTTTTCTCAAACTAAGCCTGCCAAACTCCTCCACACAAAAAAGACGCAAAACTCCGTAGAGTATTATCTGTGAATGTTTTCATCGGTGATGGTAGTAGCGTCACTCATGCTACTAGCAGAACTATTCCCAGCAGTATGCTGCTGGGGACTCGTCGGCACTGTGTTCAAGTTTATACCTTTATCAAGATTTCTACGAGATATATTATTCACAGATTGTAGAGTCGACACGGGTTTCTTTGCCCCTCTATGCATATGTGACTCGCAGTACTTCTGATTGGGGAGAGCACCTCGCCTGCATTGCCATTTCTTCCCATCCGTTCTCCTGCACCTCTCCACTTCACTTTCTACGGCCCTCTTATTGCCCACGCCTTGGCTCACTTTGCCTATAATGCAAAGAAAGAATTTAAGATAACCTATTAAAAAACTATGGTAAAAAAAATCTCTTGGTAAACGAACCTGCAGCAGAGTGAAGAACACTCTTCGGTGACAAGCCAAATCTAGAAGAAACGAATCCCACGCAGCTGTTTCTTGCACCACTCTGTTTCCAGCTCTCGATCCTCCTAGCATTAGTTTCGTCGGAACTAGACTTGCCCTCACCATGATTACCTTCATTCGTAACGAAATAATTCTTGGAATTGGACGAGGTGCTTGTAGTATAACCAACATTGATGTTCCTGTCAACTTCATTTGCATGGATAGTGGTCTGTTTGGTGACACGCTTTTCGTCATCCCTGTATCTTACGATTGCTGGAATACCAATTCTATAGCCGGAACATGGCAGAATGGGACCAAGATCACTACGAAAGGACGACATGGTCATTTTATCATCTATATCAGGTTTAACAGAAGACATTGAGGGCATATTATCAGGCCTCGAAACACTCTTAATAGGTTCCACATGCTTTCTTGAACCCTGACGTCCTCTGTGCATGTGCCGTTCACAGTATTTTTGCCGTGGAATTACGCTTTTGCTGCACCTCCACTTTCTTCCATCGGTTCTTCTACATCTACCTGGTTCGGGATCCATCACGCTGCTGCAATCGAACTTGCAAGGACTCAATTCTGCAACTGCATTAAACATGGCCTTCAATTCATCCTAACTTAGTGAATAAGTGCAATATCATTCAGTATAAACCATGAAAACTTGAAGCAATTGAAGAGGCAATTTATCAGTATATAGTCCAAGAAAATCTGAAGCAATTGAATAGTCTTTCAGATCAATTCTATAAGGAAAATCGAAAATGCAACGCTCTACAACTAGGAATGTCAATTGGGCAGGAAATTCCTATCCCCACGGGAATCCAACCCGAACGGGGTGAGGAATCCCCAATTATTTTTCCTTTGCCCGATAAATAATTATTAATATATTTCTATATTTTAATATATCACAGTTTTATGCCTATATAGTGTAATTATTTAATGTTATAAGAGAAAATCTTTCATCCCAAATGTACATAGATATCCAAATTCAATTCAAGAATGGACAAAACAGAGAAATTTCTAAATTACTGAGAGATTAAAAGCCATATTTGCATGTTGACCTTTCTTAGAGAAAAGGTGCATGGTTTAGAATGGCCTACCACCTAATGCAAAACTGCATACCAATCTTACACCATTAATTTCTCTAATCAACAATTTAAGTTCTTAAATTAGGCCATAGATTATAAAGGCTTCACAAACTAGCCCCTAAAACTTAAACTCCAAACATAACCATCAAGTGCTCATAATAGATAAGAACAAACAAATTAAAATTGGTGGCCCATCCACCTAAAAAGCCATCAAAGGGGCATAATAAGCAACACAGAAAAGCTCAAGAAAGTACACCCATAGATAAACAAAAAAGGAAAAAGAAAACTCACAGTTAGGGCGTGATGAATTAAAGAGACACATCCATGAGGGAAGAAAAGCGAGAGGCAATCCCAAGGCTAAAGAATTATAGAACAGAATTTGGTTGTAAAGCTCGTGAAATTGAGCGGCGGTGAAAAGGGGCTCCCTCTTTTCTTGCTTAATCTTCTTGTAACAATTCCGTGTTTGGGAGGTCCCAATTCCGAGATCAAGATTGATTATGTTTTCATCTCCGCTGCCTTCACACACCAAAACCCATCATCAAATTTGCACATTTAAGAGAGAGAGAGAGAGAGAGAGAGAGAGAGAGAGAGGGACCTGGAGGCATGAGTAGTTGGGGCAGCATTTACATATAAGAAAGAGAAAAGCAGGAACAGTGGTGGCCTCAATTCGACTGTGGAGAAAAGAAAAGCAGGTCTGATCACGCTGTTTTCTGCGAGCGCATATAGATAGATACAGAGAGAGAGAGATGTGTATGTAGTATAATTGAATAGGTAGAAAGAAAAGCCAAATGGAAACCGATTGAATAGGTTTGAAGAAAGACAAGCATGCAGCCAATTCTGCTCCCAATTGTGTCGTTTGTGGGAGAGAGAGAGAGAGAGAGAGAGAGTAATGATGGATGGTGCAGTATTGTTGTAGTAGTAGTAATTGTAAAGAGTTTTGGGATGTCAGCTTTTTTGGCAGGAAGCCTGGGTTTCAAAATATAAACTTTTCTGCCAAACTGTGCTGTGCTACCTTGTTTTCTAAGGTTGTGTTTAAATGGGGTTATTTCAAATTGAAATATTTTTAAATTGGGTGGATTTAAAATTAATGAATTTAAAGATTAATAGATTTTAAGTGATACTCCCTTCGTCCCGGTCTAAGCGTTCCATTTCTTATGGTTGAATGGTTTAAGAAAGTGTATTTGTTTATTAATATATGGTGGAAAAGTAATGAATAGTGTTGAAAAGTAATGAATAGTGTTTAATAAAGTAATGAATAGTGTTGAAAAGTGGATTGAATGAGTGACATTTTTGGTAATATTGTGTGAATTTGAAGGTTAAAGTTCATATGTAGTAGAGTGTTGCTTTTTCCATTTATGGAATGAGACACTTAGTGTGGGACAACCAAAAAAGGAAAGTGAGACACTTAGAGTAGGACGGAGGGAGTATGATTTTGTTAAATTTCTTCCATTTGAATTAAGATTAAAGCTAAGTATTTATAATTCATTAATTTGAAAATATTATCCAAACAAGTGGAGTAAAGTTATGTTGTGGATTTAAAATTCATATCTCAAATTCCTACATCCAAATACTCCCTCCGTTCCTAAGTAAACTTCTCATTTTCCTTTTCGGATCGTTCCCCACTAAGTTTCTCATTCCATAAATGGCAAAACCAACACCCTACTACATATAAACTTTAACCTTCAAATTCACACAATATTACCAAAAGTATCACTCATTCAATTCACTTTTAAACACTATTCATTACTTTATCCCAAAAATCAACATGTGGTCCACCGTATATTAATAAACAAATACACTTTCTTAAACCACTCAACAAAAAGAAATGGGAAACTTACTCATGAACGGAGGGAGTACAATTTAAATAAGTTCAATTCAAAGATTGTGAAGTTATGTATTATTTCCATCCCGGAGAATTTTTATATTTGTATTTTCGATCCATCCTACAATAATCTGCACTGATTTGTGTACATACTTTTAAAAATATACACATATTTATCTATATACTACTCCCTCCGTCTCAATTTTGTTTACCCATTTCATTATTTACCCACTTCTAAATTACACATCATTCCACTAATAATTACGTAGAAAAACATCTTCATTTTGTTTCATGCACTTAAATTGAATACTACACAATCATAAAAAAATTATTTTATCCATTTAAATACTACAAATTAAGTCTCACATTAAAATCAACAAAAATCAAATGGGTAAATAAAATTGGGACGGATGTAGTATTATTTTACTCAAAAAAATATCTTCCACTTAATTTGTGTGCACAACTAGGTGGACAAGTTTCTCCACGGAGGGACTAAGTGCTTGCAACAAAAATATTTGGCAAAAAAAAAAAGTAAGATACTTATTAAAATTTTATTTTGGACTTATTCCCTTATTATTTGTCTTATTTTATTCATTCTCACAAATCAATATTTTTTATCTATTAGATTATTAAAAGACACTTACACCCTAGTTTATTACTCCTATTTATTACAAAATGTTGATTATATCTACTACTATTTATTAAGACCATTATTGGAAAAATTAGTTAAATATGTATTGGTATTAGTAAAATAACAATTAAAAAGAGACACCATTTTGGATGAAATGAGATAAATAAAAAAGGATGGATGGAGTATTTATTTATATTGGTTCTACTTTTTATATAAAGATTTTTATTTCATTTATTTCAATGTTTTGTCAACCTTCGAAATTTGATTGCAGTTTAAATACATTAGATTATGCCAGTTTAACTTGTGCAATGAATTTCAAATTTTTTATTTTGAACTTTATCTTACAAATTATTTATACATATTAATTATTAAGCAGGTGTAAAATTTACCTTCAAATATAATACCATTCAAGTTTGCTTTAGGTATTTTTCTGATAGGAAAATTATATTTCAAAATAACTGTAATTTCACAATATCGAGCGAATCAGATTATTATTATTATTATTATTATTATTATTATTATTATTATTATTATTATTATTTATTTATTTTTTTAGGAAACAAGAGAATCAAATTATTAAATTTCAATATTGTTTATCTACCTATGTTTGTGAGAATGTAAATTAACAAAATTACGATAAAATGTGTATTCATTGTTATTTACAACATCTGGTCAACTTGAATTGATGTTTGAGGATAACACACATAAAGAAAATTATTAATTAGCAATAAGTATATGTAACATTATTGTAAATTGCCATTTTCTTTACAGATACATATTTAATGTACACTATAACAAAAATTAAACAGAGAGGCAAAATTGGAACCTGGTCATTTAGTTCTATTGGATAGGGTAAAATAACAATTATATTAGGATTTAGAAAAATAATATTAGTCTATTTTTGGACCAGATAAGATTAAATATAATATTTTCTTTGTCTCATTTTGTTTTTTCATTCCACTATTCATCCCCCTTAAAACAATTACAAATTACATCTCATTCTACTAATAATTACATAAAAAAAAAAAAAAAAAAAACTTCATTTTGTTTGATTTATTTAAATTGAATAATATGTCATCATCAAAAAATTATTTTATCCATTTAAATACTACAAATTAAATCTTGTATTAAAAGTCAAGAAAAGTCAAATGAAAAAATAAAATTGGATACTAATTTATATACTCATCATCGATGTTGTGATGGCACATGAATAGTTAGTTAAATAATAGTGGATTGTCTTGTTTATATGAAATCACAACATAAGTTGTAGATATATAAATTATATCCATCAATAGATGCATGATCATTATTGTAAATTTCACTGTATTATTAAAATTTCGGGTAATGCATGAATTATAATTGTATAGTTGTGCTATAAATATGACGAGAGTAACAGAATACTAATCTAATAAAATATTTCTCTAACAAAATACTTTAGACGGACATTTTTTTAATTGACTAAATATAATGGATGCATTATTTAGGATATGTTTTGAAATTTTAAAATTAAAATTAATGTTGAGTAATTTTTATGGTAAAATTAAAAGTAATTTTAGATTTGAGAAGTTTTTGTGAAAATAAATCACTTAATTAATAATTTACAAAATTATTTATCGGCCCCACCTGAATAATTAAAACATAGAATTCAAAAACAGGTTTTGTTTGCTTCTCCAAAATGAATTCTAAGTTCCTAAATTAGTGATTTCAAATACTTTAGAATTTTCTTTTAAATGATTCTATTATAACTTTTAAGTATTGTTTGCAAACAATCAATTAAAAATATTTCCTACGTCTACTAAAATTGTATCTCATTGCTTGGACACAAGTTTTAAGAAAAAAAAATAGATAAAGTAAAGATAAAATATAAATAAAATAATTGTTTGTAAGAGCATTCCCAACGCTAATCTTTGAGTTTGCCTCTCACTCATCTAATTTGTCTCCAAGTTTGCCTCCAACAATAAAATCACTCCCAACCATTTCATTCAAATTTTAACTCAAAAGGAATATTCTCTTAGAATATTCTTAATTTAATCAAATTTATTTTCTATTTGTATATAATTAAATTTATGTATTTACATTTAAATCTTTAAAAATTAAACACAAAAAAATACGATATATTTAATAAATAATAAAAGCACTATGATTCATTGATATAATATTTTTTAAAACATTTGATATAAAATATCCAAGTTCAAGAACAATTTGGAAATCTTTTTGGGCAATATTTTGGTAATATCGGAGGATCTGGAAGTGATCTTGGAGAGTATTAAAAGTCATGTTGTTCATGTTTAATTTGTATTTCGTTTGTGTAACTATGCTTTTGTGTGTTCTAGTTTATTAGCATGCTTGTGTTTTTAATTTTAAAATTTGTATTTTGTAATTTAATATTTGGTATTTTCTTTAATGTTATCTTATTATATTTCAATTAATTACAATTTGTGTTTCTATTTAATAATTTTTTTTAAATTTTTATGTCCCATTATATTATAAATAATAAAATAACTAAATACGTAAATATTTATATATACGGATTTGATATAATACCCACCGGTGGGCATAAACTTATATGCCCACCGCGAATGTGATAATGACACGTAAGCAAATTTAAGTAATCAATTAACATAATAGTGGGGCCCCTATTTAAATTTGTTTACGTGTCATTATCACATTCGCGGTGGGCATATAAGTTATGTCCACCGGTGGGCATTATATCAAATCCGTTTATATATATTGTCTCATGTTATGAGACGGTCTCGTGTAAATTTTTGCTTAATATTGAATTTTATATACTAAAAAAACTATTACATAATTTAAATAATAAAAAAAAATGTGGTTTGCCTCTTGAATAGTGTATAGGCAAATTCACCATACACTATTCATAGATGTTGAGTTTGCTTCCAAAAACGTAGTTGCATTGGGGTGGGCTTAATTGGACGGTTGGAGGCAAACATGGGGTTTGCCTACACCGTTAAGACTGTCCTAGGTGTACAGTTAAAGTTATTGTCGACAAATAAAAAAATGATACACTTTTTAATGAACAAACAAATAAAAAAATGAACACACTTTTAATGGATGGAGAAAGTATAACTTTTTCATATAACTTGGATGAGATATTTGACTTTCTATATCTCATCTATTTTTTTGGATATGCACGTCTAATATATTTATTCACACACACATCTACCTCTTTCAGAAGTATACATACCATATCATTAATTTCTTTCACTCACTTATTCTCCCTTCTACTCCTTTTTTCCACTTAATCATTAAAATAAGGGGGAAAAACTCTAAGCTACATAAACCAAATTTCCCCTTTAGTGTTTACTACATTATGTTTCTTGTCAAAGAAAGTGACTAGTAGATAAAAGCCTGTAGGTCCAATTTACCCTTCCTTACATATACAGCAACCTTTCCCCATTTCCCCAGTAAATGTCAAATCACACTTTCAGGGGGAAAAAAAATCTTCCCCTCTATTGTATCTTTTCCGCTTTCCCTATTTTCGAATTTTTCATAACCCACGTCGCCCCTTTCCCCCAATATTAGTGTATTCAACGAGATAAGCGTCGGCCATTTTCAAAATTAACCGTTTCGGGACTGAAAATTCGTAGCTGTTTGAAAGGCGAAGAAGTTGAAGTAGGGACGATGGTGGGTGATCGTAAAAGGAAGATATCAGGAGCGGAGAAAGACGATGATAAAAGAAAAACAAGAAAAATAGGAGGAAATGAGGTGAAAGGTAAACCATTTTCTATCGAAATGTTATAGAACTTTGTAGGATTACTTGTTGCCTCTTGATTTAGGTACACATTTTAATTATATTGCAACAAAATTTAGTTGTATCCTGTCCCCAAATCTACCTGACCTAACTTTACTTCGATTTAGGTAAATCCATAAGAGAAACAGAGTCTGAATCAGGTTATGCTCTTTTTATTGTTAAGAAATCATGTTCTTTTTTACTTATGCTGTTTTGGAAAGAACGATGTTTTACTAAAATGCTAATAACTTTTCTTTTGATTCTTTTATAAAATAGACATGGAATTTATATATATGAATCCTACAAGAAAAAAGACTCTTGAGAAGTTGGAGGATAGTAGCTCAGATGCAGAATGCAGCAAAAGCAAAGGAAAAGGGAAAAAATTAAAATATAGAAAGGAGACCATATTGCAGAAAGATCATGTTGGTTAGTACAATTAATATACAATCTTCATTTATGTAAATTTCAAAGATTCTTGATAACAAATTTACTAATAAAATGTTTTTCTGTGTTTAATAGCTGAGGTAATAGTGAAAAAGAACACAACCTACTATCGTAGTAATCTACGAACATGCATTCAGGAAATGAAAGGGGTTCCTTATAACAATATTCATGTTAAAGAGATGAAAAAGACTCCTTTTTGGTTGTTGTTCAATTCGATATTCGAGAACGAAGAGCATATTTTGAAAAGGAGAAGCATAAAAATAGAAGAAAATATCAGGGAAGTTATACTTTCTTTTGATAAAAAATCTGAAAGTGTGGTAATTGGGGGTCAAAAATTATTGATTAGTAGTAGGGATGTTCAACTAATTTTCGGAGTAGTCTGTGGTACAAAAGTTATACCATTGAAGTCGAGTGATTACAAATATCCAAAATGGGTTAATCGCATTTTTAAGAGGGAGATTAAAAGTAGCAGTGGTAGGTTAGTATTACCAAAGAAGTTGATATATGAGAAGTTGAAAGTAGCTGTCAGCAAAGTTAATGTAGAAAGTTATAAAGACACGGTCCGTTTGACGTTGAGTTATATGTTTGCCTGTTTTTTGGCACCTAATCAAAATTCTGCTATGTCTACACACCTAACTGTTCTGTTTGAAGATATTGAAAAGATCTGTGAATACAATTGGTGTGCGTATATTGTGGAATTATTAAAGCAGCAGATAAGGTCGACAAGGACTTTGGCGGCAGGAGGGTGTGCAATGTTGATACCGGTAGGTGAAGTTATATGTTATTTATATTTTATCAATGACATTTTAAAATAATTAAAGATTGATTCTATATTTTGTACATAGTATTGGTTGTGCGAGCACACAACGTTGATACATCCAGTTGAAAGAGATGCATTTCCTAGATTTTTGAAATGAGATTTGAATGAACTTAAGAAAAAGGTCTCAAAGATTAATGTTGCAGAACTTGAGGTTTGATTCTGAAACTATTTCAATACCATAATATATTCTAGTAATATTTTTTGGTTAATCAGTGTTGATAATATCTTGTTTAGGTTCACACCGAGATATTGTCCACAACGAAAACAGAAAAATAGGTTTTCAAGAAACTATTGAGGAGTTGGGAAAGCCAGACTCAATGTGAAACTGAAGAAGAATTTGAAAGTGCAAATATCAGAGAGAGTGAAGAGGTCACAGAAGAAAACAAGTCAGACAGCAAGAAGACTGAGTCGAATAACACTGAGAGCACGGACAGTGGGGGGAAAGAATCAGAGAGTGAAGAGGAATTTTGCAACACAATTAGGTTGGCCACACCTGTAGAAAAAACTGGTGAAGTTCCTGCTGGTGAAAGGCGAAATTTTGATGGTGATAATGGTGAAGTTCGAGAGCCAGCATTGGAAGGAAATGATTGTACAAGTTTTGATCTTGTTGGCCCACCAGTTCAAGGGAATTCACTTCCACGAAAAGAGAATCCCAGCTTTTCTGGATTGGGTAGCCCATCCTGGAAATTATGGGAAGGTTCGTTACCTTTGACACCAGTACAGAAGGGAACTGGAGGGCAAGAGTTTGGAAATCTGGACCAGTTTGTGGAGTGTGCTATTAGATACGGGATGGAAAAAGAAGAAGGGGCACAAGGCAAAGGTAAAGAGATAGCTGATATTATGGAACAGTTAGAGGAAGCAAGGGGGAAAATTAAAGACCAGGAGTTAATAATTGAGGAGCTGAAAAAGTCCGTCGAGGGAAAAGATAAAGAGTTAGAAGCTTTAAGAAATGAAGTGTTGTCAAAAGAGGAGTTACAAGCCAAAAATTTGAAGGAGATGCAGCAAGAGATTGAGAAAATGAAGTCAGAGAATGATGATTTGAGGTTAAAGAGTCTTAATGAAACACAGCTTTGGAAGAACCCAGAGAACTTAGAACTTGTGGACACTGTGGAGAAGCTTTTTAAGGAAAGTGAAACAAACAAGGAGTTGGTTGAGAAGACTAAAAGTTTGGAAGAATTAATTCGGATTTACGATTGCATTGATAATCACGTAGAGGGTGAGGAAGATATGAAGACACCAGTAACAAAGAAGAAACGATCCAAACAAACGAATGATCCTAACACAATGGTTAAACGGGTTAAGGAGAGGACAGTGTTAGCTGATAGAAAAGGAGTTGAAATAACCCCACAACTCAACACACGTGAGATAGTTGATATTCACGATGCTGATGATGTTTTTGTGTCAAAGGTTAAAAAGGGAAAATTGAAGTTCAAGAATAAATACGGTGCAGTCAAGCGAATTGATAATGGAATTAAGGCGAAGATATCTGCATTTTGGGACGAAGGAGGTGAAAGGTAATTGTGGCCTAATATATTGCTGAAGTATTAATGTTTTAATTGCAATAAAGTCACTAATTGGGGCTCTCTCTTTTTCCCAGTTGTGTTGTCTGGAAAGGGACTGGATGTTGGGAAAATAAGGGTGCCCGGAATCTATTCGGGATGAATTTTAAATACGAATTTAAATACAATTATTACTAGCATGAATTAATCCTAATTAATTCAAATAATAATTCCAACAACTAATTACCATCATGCATGTTGAATTAATTTCACATATTTAATTAAGTGGAATAAACAATTAAATATGCGATTAACGTACCTCTTGTAGAATTGGCCTTTGAATATACGGGACAATTATAATCTCGCTTTATCAACCCAAAGCCTTCTCAAGTATATCCCTTTTCACCTCACTTGATCGCCGGTGGGAGACGCTTTCAAGTAATTTAATAACTAAGGAAAAAGAAAAATATCTATGCTTCTTGATTTTTCCAACACATGGAATTATGTACTTGAGGATGAAATAATCACCCCCTATTTATAAGAGTAGTGACCGAAATTTGTAGAGATTTTATGGGCCTGGAGAAAATCTTTTCTTAGTCTCTAAGAAATCTTGAATATATCTCATATATTCTTTTCTCCATAATAAAATATTCCACAAAGATCTCACTCTCCTAATTAGTTAGTAATTTTCGAAAATTTCATAGAAGAAATCCAAGATTTGGATCTTCTTGAATATATGAGATATTCTTGTATTCCTAGAATACATATCTTCCATAATATCTTTCCAAGAAAATCAACAAAATCTTATTTCTCCTAATCATCATATTTTCGAAAATAATAAAGAAAAATCAGCATAATTATTTTCTTTTTATTTTAATCACCTTATCATTATTGGGCTACTTAATGGGCTACTTGAGGGGCCTTAAGGAGAATTAAGATTGGACCTCCTAATGGACTTCTGAATTTCAATATTGAGCCCCAATATAATTCAGCCCATTAATATTAATTATTACCACTAATAAATTAATATTGCACTATCCATCTTAATCCATATTACGATAATATGGGCTCCCGGTTATTATTTCCCGCGTTTAAGATTATCAAGTCCATTAATTAATTAAGCTTTTGAATAGCTCTAAATTAATTAATATATTTCACCTTGGAGTAAAGACAGCTCAACATTATTATTCGTACCGAAGAAACTAATTCTTCACTTGCAAGATTTGGTACAATAAAACTTCTGAGCCCACCAAGGGGACTAATCACACGAGCCGTACTCGCACGCGTTTCTCCGTATTAAATCTTAGCAACCGTCGTATGATTAATATTACTGCCCAAGACACAAAGTTCGAAGTCGCAATGATTCTCACCCAACATGAATCAAAGCAGTAACCATTAAGCACACACGGTCCTATTTAAGTGACGGAGATTAAGAAATCAACAACCACTGAGGTCTAATTCTTCACCTTTCAGAACAGAAGAATTTATCCTCGCTGTAGGTCCTCTTCAACACATACTAAATGTGCTAGTGCAATCTCTTAGTCAAGACAGACCAATCTGAGCCTTACACATCGACCTTTCACGGCGGATTGTTCAATTCCACCTAGGTCGTGAAAATGTACGTTTAGTTACAAGTAAACTGTTAATGTTGTCTTCCGTGATCGGGTATCACCACATTAACTACATTGTAACATGTACTATATATTGAACGGTTTGCAATAGAAATTCAACATTCAATCATAACTAAAGCAAATGCGATAAAAGAATTATTCTCATAAAACGAGTGTTTGATACACGAGTTATACAAAGTAAAAGCATACTTTCACGTATAACTCCAACAATCTCCCACTTATACTTAAAGTCTGCTTTTAGTATACATCACACATGTCTTAGTGTAGTAGCTCTCTGTGACATCTCATGTCAACCTACACTAACCTAATAATTCCTCCCACTTATACTTAAAGCAGATTGGCAATAGTCTTGACTCCCATTCCATCCACATGTCTCTCGAATGTATTTAGAGGCAGACCCTTTGTGAATGGATATACTAGGTTGTCCTCCGACATTTATCTTTGCCACCTCTTTATCTCCTCTCTTAACGATTTCTCGTATAAGATGGTGTTTTTCTTTCAATGTGTTTGCTGGCCTTGTGGGCTCTCGGTTCCCTTGAATTTGCAACTGCTCCGGCACAATGATTGTGATGGGCAAATTCGGAACAACGTCCAAGTCCACTAAGAAGTACTTGAGCCAAACCGCTTCTTTCGCTGCTTCACAAGCAATTACTTATTCGGCTTTCATGGTCGAATCGGCGATGCATTTCTGCAAATCGCTTCTCCATGTCATGGCTCCTTCTCCCATGCAAAACACACTACCCGGGGTAGTTATTTTGGAATCTATATCTGATTGGAAATTTAAGTCCGTGTATCCCATGGGAATTAGATTGTCTGATTGTTAAATCAGCATTCCATACCAAGTTCTTTTCAGAAACTAAAGAACGCATTTAATTGCAATCTAATGTGCTTTCCCGGGGTTACTTTGATATCTTGCCATCATGCCCACGGCAAAGCAGATATCCGGTCTCGTACACAACGTTGCATACATAAGACTTCCTACGTCCGAAACGTACGGAACGTCTTTCATGTCATCTATCTCCACTTGTGTCATAGGGCATATTTCTTTGGATAGATGGATTCCGTCCCTACAAGGTACAAAACCTTTCTTGGAATCTTGCACGCTGATATGCTTCAAAACAGTGGCTTTGTATGAAACTTGCGATAAGCCCAACATCTTCCTCTTGCGATCTCGAGTGAACTTGATCCCAAGGATGTGACCGGCTTTTTCCTAAGTCCTTCATATCAAACTGATTTGACAGCCATACCCTTACGTCTGACAATACCTTTACATTGTTTCCAATGAGCAGAATATCGTCTAGGTATAATACTAAGAATACCACCGCAGTTCCGTCACATCTTTTGTACACACAACTTTCGAACTTGTTTTTATCACAAACCCATAAGACTTAATTAATTGATCAAAACACTGGTTCCAAGTACGCGATGCTTGCTTAAGTCCATAAATGGATCTCTTAAGCTTGCATACGAGGTGCTCTTGGCCTTTTTCAACGAAACCTTTGGGCTGTTGCATATAGATCCCATCAAGACTTCCGTTAAGGAAAGCTGCCTTGACATCCATTTGCCAGATCTCGTAATCTAAGTGCGCAGCGATCGACAAGAGAATACGGATGGACTTAAGCATAGCTACAGGCCACAGGCCACAAGCTTTGCTTTGAAGGTCTCTACCCTTCCGTCCGGTCCTCTTTTCCTCTTGTACACCCACTTGCATTCAATGGGCTCTACCCCACTAGGTGGATCAACCAACTCCCACACTTGATTATAATCCATCGAACCCACCTCGGTTTCCATTGCGGTTTGCCACGCCTCCGCGTCTTTATCTTGGATTGCCTCGTCGTACGTTCATGGGTCTGATTCATCGCC
Source organism: Ballota nigra (assembly GCA_947034835.1). NCBI lineage: Eukaryota > Viridiplantae > Streptophyta > Magnoliopsida > Lamiales > Lamiaceae > Ballota > Ballota nigra. Next base: position 99,731,527 of record OX344724.1, on the reverse strand, counting down.
GGGAATCAAATCCGAAGATTCTCCAATTCCCATGAATCTCTCGGTTTGCCTTGCAATCCTCCCACTACGACGGGGTTCCGGTTGTGAAGGTATGACGTGTGGTATATCATCTTGTATACTTGGTATAGGAGTTTGCCCTCTTAACTCGTCTAAGGTAATCTCACTTCTGGGCTTTCTTTTGTTCATATAGTCTTCCTCCAAGAATTTAAAGTGCGAACTAATCACGGTCTTTTAACCCTTGAGACTATAGAACATACACCCTTTCGTTCCCATGGGATATCCTATAAACAACCTTAATTCCGAACATGGATCCAATTTACCGGCTTCCTTGTCTAGCACGTATGCCGGACAACCCCAAATCTGCAAGTGTCTTAGACTGGGCTTGCGCCCGGTCCACAATTCCATTGGGGTTTTAGGAACCGATTTGGATGACACCAAGTTTAGAATGTAAGTCATTGTTTCCAAGGTGTTACCCCAAAACGACTTAGGTAAATCCGAATAACTCATCATGGATCTGACTATTTCTAAAAGAGTCTGGCTCTTTCGTTCCGCCACACCGTTCTATTGAGGGGTTCCCGATGTGGTCAACAGGGATACAATCCCTTCTTCCGATAGGTAGTTCAAGAATTCATTGCTAAGGTATTCGCCTCCACGAACAAATCGTAGAGACTTGATACTTCTTTCCCTATGCATCATAAGGTAGATGTATATGTATCTTGAGTAATCATCAAATTACTCATACCTCTTCTTGCTATGATCGTCATTGAACCACACATATCGGTATGAACGAGTTCTAACACTTCCGTAGTTCTATTCCCCTTGGCTCCAAATGCCCTCTTGGTCATTTTACCCTCTAAACAGGATTCACAAGTTGGAAACGGTTCGACTTGGAATGATTCCAAGGATCCGTCTTTCACCAATCTCTCTATCCACTTTAGATTAATATGACCTAGTCTAAGATGCCATAGAAGTTTTTCGTTCATCTCCGAAGAACGCTTTCTTTTATTACTCGAAATAATCGATGTGTTATTAGATTCAATTTTGTGAGTGGTGTGCCCAAATAATGGTATAAAGATCATCCATTAAAGTTTCGGAACGGATAAACTCATCGTTTCAAGCAATAATAACATCCTTATTAAAAGAAACTGAGTATCTATTCAAACAGTTTAGAAACTGAAGGTTGAGTTCTTTCTAAACTAGGAACATGAGGAACGTCTCTCAAGACCATAACTCTATCTTCACAAGATAGGGGCACTTCTCCCACTGCTTCAGCTGCCACTCTCGTAGCATTGCCCGATGTGATGGGGATCTCACTTCCGTTAAGTCGTCGGGTTAGCTTAAACCCATGAAACAAATGTGATCAGTAGCTCTCGTATCCACTATCCACGAATAGACAGCATACGCCACTTCACAAGTTTCGACGACTAAGGTGTGTGAATTACCTAACTTTCCTAGCCTCTTAGGCTTGGAACAGGCAGACCTCCATTGTCCTCTCTCACCGCAACTAAAACACTTCCCCTTCGATGATTGCCTTTGCATTTGCCTTTCGCAACAATTGGATTTACTTGGATCCGGCCTTTGGTTCTCTTCCTCTTTTTCCCTCCCTTGGGACCAAAAGAGGTAGACGAACCATTAGCCACCATAGCACTAGACTGGTGCTCCATTATCACCTCCACCGAAACTAAAGCTTGCAAGAGCTCGGGCAAACGACTTGTCCGTTCATTCATCTGACAGTTCAGATGAAACTACTCAAAGCTTCTCGGTAGGGAATGGTATATGAAATCAATCAAAATCCGCACCAAGTACTTCCAACTTGTTAAGGTATGCCATTATCTCGAGAACGTGCTCCCTCACGGGCGTTCCTTCCACCATTTCCAACTTGACCGAGTCATGTTTGGTGAACTGATTAGTCATGGGATTCTGATGTGAAAACATCTCTTCAAGGTGTTCCATGATTTCAACAGCGGATACAATGTCTTCATGAATGCGCCTCAAATCCTCAGACAGAAATGTCAAGATGATGCACTTCATTCATTGTCACGCTTCCGATCATAAACTGCCTCTTCCCATTGCTTGACTTATCATTAGGCTTGCCGGGTATATTACATAAATAACCCAATTGTGTTTTCGTGCAGTAAGGACAAATTAAAAAAAAACATTTCCAATCGATATAATTCTCTCCAAAAAGTTTATTAACTTTAAGTATATTAAACAGTGGATTAAAAGGTTGCGACATGATGAAATGAGAATAAAACATACATTCATATCAATATCTAGAAAAATATGAAATTATCACATAATTCGATCACATCAATTATATTGAAACCTTAAAACAATATAATCATGCATCAGCCAACATCTCGAAACCATTTAAATGCGCCACGAGGGGTGGTCTATACATTTAAATACATTCAAGCGGATCACAAACTTAAAAGTTACAAATCCTTAATTCAAAATTAATAGTTGGCTCCCACTTTGACCACATAGAAATTGACAGGGACTCCGAGGGGAGTAAGTTAATATCAATTTCCTATGCCTAAGTAATAACCATAATTAAATACAAGATTATTATTTCGCTTTGAGCCAGCCACTCGTGGTGAGGGTCAATACCGCCACTAGTAATAATCCACAATCATCCTTTCGGAATTTATTCATGTGAAATCCGTTCTTTTGGCCGATCCGAGGGGGAAATGTATTCCAAAAGAACTTCACAAATAAATAAATTATGGAGGCCAAAATAATCCAATTTTAATATCCGGAATAAAATTGCGATTATAAAAACATACTTAGTAATTTTCGAAAGTAAGGTTTTTCTTGGACAATTAAATTCATGCAAACACATATTAACAAATAATAATAAGTGCACGAAATAAAACATCCATCAAAACAAAAATTAAACACATTGGAGCACTCAAATCCAATTGTCACGATTTAATTTCTTCACGTCTTGATGCGAAAAATCGTCCTTGTTGCTTTTCGACGTTCGTCTCGACGTGCTCCCACTCGAACAGCAACACTTCTTCAAAACAACATCGTTTGGGGTTCGGGACGACGTTTAAAATCACACGAAAAAAAAACACGAACCGAAAAAATTCCACGGCCCGAGATACAGCGAGCGTCAGCCCACGAAGTGGGCCCGCGTGCTTCCTGGCCCAAAAAGCACTGAAACAACGCCCGAAGCGCGCCGAAGCGCAGCCCCGAGGCGCACCCGAGGTGCCCCGAGGCGCTGCAGCCCGCGCCCGAGGCGCGCGCACGCGTGCGCGCGGCGCCGTGCCCCCGTTGCGCACGGCGTGCGCCGTGCACCCCCGTGCACCGTTTTTTTCGCCGTTCGACCTCGTTTTCTTCACCCCTTGCATGATTTTACCTCCATACACGCGCCACGCTTGTATGCGTCGTCCGGGTACGCCGTTTTTAATTCTTCGTTCTTCGTCACGATCCGGTTACAATTTATTTTTACAAAAAAAATAAATACTAGATCTAGACTAGTCTATTATAATGATCGAATCAAAATAAAAACAACTAATCCACTCGTGGATTTTCTCACGAGAAAAACGAATTCGAACGAATCGAATTAAAAAACAATTAATTTACACGCATGAAATTAACAACATTAAAAACCATGACAATTGGATACCTGCAAAAAAGATCTAACAATTCAACTATCCAATTTCAATTTAATGTTCAACAATTTAAATTCCAATTTAAAATTCAGAGCCCGAAACCGTGGCTCTGATACCAGTTGTAGGGAAAATAAGGGTGCCCGGAATCTATTCGGGATGAATTTTAAATACGAATTTAAATACAATTATTACTAGCATGAATTAATCCTAATTAATTCAAATAATAATTCCAACACTGGATACATGTCTGAAATCAGAGTATCTGAAATTATGAAGATCTTGCAAAATGATAGGATATCAACACCAGTAATTTTGCAATCCTATAATCTATTTGTCTATTTATTGAACTTGTTTTGTTAGTGTGAGGATCGTTTGAACTAATATACTAATATTATGTTTCTTATATTTTTTTGAAGATAATTGACAGTTGGGCGGAATTAATGAAACAAAAATATAGTACATCAAACACATCTGGGAGGACGATAATATTAACTTCAGCTATTTGGGTAAGATTACTATTAACAGAGAGCTAAAGGTTAAAATGTTTGAATGTAGTTTAATATTTTCTGCTTGTGACTAGTTTTTACATGTTTGCTGCTAATTCCAAAATTATTGTGTATTGTTAAGGGGCTTTTATTTCCCAAACCTGAGAACCGGAAAGCTAAAATTGTTAAAAAGGAAGTTGATGATCTGTTGGAGAAAGCTGGTGCAAGAGATGTTTTGTTATTCCCCCTTTTAGTCGACTCCAACATTGGAACTGGTAGGACTATAGGATTGGGCGATCATTGGACCCTATTAAGGTTGAATATCAGTACATTCCAGTGGATATTTTATAATTCTATGCGTCCTAGAAGAGATATGTCTGACTCACATTTGTGGGGCTCAAAGGTGGTGGTAAGAAATTCAACCTCATTAATGTTAATAAAATTTATCTACACTCTTTTGCTTAAGTGCAGAAATAATGGTCTGAATTTGGGTTTGTAAAACAGGTGGATTACATTGAGTCAAAGTTGAAGGAGATTTTCTCAAGAAAATTCCCTAAGCATTTAATTTTAAGTGCTCCATCTATCAAAGCAAAAGGCGAATCATGTTTACAGCAAGTGGCTGGAAGTCTAGATTGTGGGGTAGTTGTGTGCAAACAGATTGAGGAAATAATAAGAGGGGACGAATTGGGTAAAGGTACTTTTAGTGCTACCCGAGCTACTGAGTACAGATGCAAAATGGTGTCTTGCTTTGTGAACCGAGATCTTGATTTGTAGGGTATGTTCTTATGTAATTTGAGGGCTATGTTGAGGAACAATATGTTTTATTAAAGACCATTTGATTGATTGTGGAATTTTGTTTATGTTTATTATAAGGTGTGTTTATAAAGTCCATTTAATGTTAATTATACTAAGTATGTTACATGGAAAAAGTAATTTTAAGTATGGTACTAATGATTAAGAATTGTATAAGGAAACGGATAATGTACATAGCTCATAAATATTGTACATTTCCACTTATATTGTATATGTCTCAGAATATTGTATATATCTCAGAAAATTGAATATCTATATCAGACTACGAATATATTGAACATGTGTTCTTCGCCAAAAAATTGATAAAAATTAAATTAGAATTATGTACAGAAGTTGATATATACCAACTGTATGGACAATCTATATGTATATATTAATTAATAAAGTATATTTATATGTACAGATTGCAAAGAAATCATATATAATATTTCGGATGTAATTGTATATACTAGAAATAGTTGTATATAAAGTAGTAATATTGTATATAATAATAGTTGTATATGGCCAATCACAGCAGGAATATGGCCAAGGTATGGACAATCTATATGTATATATTAATTAATAAAATATATTTATATGTACAGATTGCAAAGAAATCATATATAATATTTCGGATGTAATTGTATATACTATAAATAGTTGTATATAAAGTAGTAATACTGTATATAATAATAGTTGTATATAACTATTAGACAAAGACCATATTAGTCTTTAGAAGGTTTGTATTACATTTATTTGTATATATTAGCTTGTACAATGTTTGTATCACACTGTAGAAGGTTTTTTTTTTCTAAGTTTTGTGTTTGATTTATTAATGGGGGATACTATATTTGTTATATAGTTGAATAATTCACAAATCAAGTGTTGGGACATTGTCAATTTTGATTAAGATCCCAAAGCCCCTGAAAAGATGTTTGCCTTAATCTGTCTTTGTCAGGCTAGTCTTGGTTAGGGTTAGTACTTAGTCATTTTACAATTTACAGGTACTCAGTGAGAGGAGAACTCACTGGAGACAATCAAGACTCAGAGCCTGAAGATGAAGAGCACCATCCTGAACTTATGGCAGTCCTCTAAGCTGGCTGAGTAAGTGTCAGTGATGAAGAGTATGACCCTGAGGTCACTACTAACTCAGTCCTGAAGGGAACAGGATGTCACTGAGTTAATGGGAAGACTTGGAGTAGAGCCAAGCAATGCAAAAGGAATTTCAGCGTCAGGACAAGACCGGTGAGCTCAAGACAAAATGAACTTAATAAGACAAGCCTGAAGCTCAGAGATAAGTTCTGACATTCTCACCAACCTGATGACGTGGACCAATCCGAGGAGGACACGCACGTACGGAACCTGGCATGAAGACTGAATTCAGACTGCATATTCAACGGGCAAGCATTTATTGTGCATTTAATTCAAATACCAAATCCATGCAAGGGCGGCTGCTGCATGAAGATATGTCCGTTTGAAGCCACTCTACATAGATGACTAGAAGACTATCTCTCCAACGGATAGTTTTTCCAAATCTCCTATAAATACAGAAGACCTTGAACCCATTCAAGGTTACGGGAAATTTCCAAGCCAGAAATTACTCAAACCCTCAAGCAATCAAAGCATTCAGTCTTTAAGAGAAGTACTCGAAAACATTCAAATTTCCCAAGTGTTTCTTAGCAACTGAGAGTTATTCTGTATTCCAAGAGCTAAATAGAATTATCTTAAGCTTAGAGAGATTATCCAATCCTTAGCATAGCTTCGTCTTGTAAGGATAATCTCAACTTAGTTGGAATCCAAACTGAAACCAAAACCCTAAGATAGGCTTGTTGGGAGTAAGTCAGTTAGTGTGTTAGTAAGTGGAGTTTGTATAGATCAGTGAGGTTAGCTGGTCTTGGTGCACCTTGGCACGTTAAAAACAAGAATCCCTTGAGTGGATTTCCTGTTAAGTCAGGCCGTGGACGTAGGAGCTTGAGACTCTGAACCACGTTAAACTCCTTGTGTTCTTACTGCTTTGATATAATGCATATTTGCCATATTACTTGTTCATTCATTGCATTCAAAGTTTATCAGGTCTGAATCAATCAGGCTGATCTTCAAAAGAGCACTGCCCTACTAAACACTATTCAGAATTGAGTTAAACAAGGTTTTCAGAAAGCAAACTAAACAAGACTTTTAACTTTCAGGGCTCAAACATTTCCGCACTGAACTTGAACTGATAGTTAGCCAACTGACCCGCACCAAGTGTAGTCAGTAGGTATATTATCAGCTTCTAGTTCTTTACCACTCTGAGCAAAGGGGACTCAGTCAGTTTTAAGGTTGAAAAATTGGTATACGTGTATTCCCCCCCCCCATACACGTATTCCTCAGTCTTGTACCGGGACCAACAAGTGGTATCAGAGCAGTGGTTCGAAAGACCACTGACTTTGAATACTAATAGTTTCAGAGGAGAAACTGTTGGTGGTCACTGAACAGATCTGAGTTTGCTTTTCATAAAACTTGCATCATCATGACTTCGAGGAGACTTGAAGCTTCGCTACCTGAATTCTCTGTGTCTAACTTTGTCTATTGGAAGTTCAGATTAGAGGCACATCTAGATGTCATCCATGACCAGATGCCGCGTGTACTCAGGGAAGGACCGATCAAGATCACTATTCCTAACGTCAGAGGACTGGGATATGATGACCTTGCGATTGGCGTGCAGGTTCCTAAAGAGAGGAAAGACATGACCAACGATGAAATCAAGATGGTGGGGCTTGACAACGTCGCCAGAAACATCATCTTGCACACGGTGCCTTTCGAGGAGTCAGCCAGGCTGATGAACCTAAAGACGGCAAAGGAGGTTTGGGATGAGCTGACCAGGATGTGCGAGGGGTCAGAAAAGATAAAGGAGAACAAGAGAAATATTGCCATTCAGAAATTCGAAGCGTTCGAGATGCTGCCTGACGAGAGCATAGATCAAATGGAGTCTAGATTCATCAAGTTGATGAATGAGTTGGTGATGTTGGACAAGGATGTCCCAAGAAGAGATGTTGCTTCAAAGATCCTGAATGCCCTTCCTGAGAAATGGGACAACAGTGTAATTATGCTTAAGAACACTCAGGATATGAGTAACATAACTTCTGCTTTACTTTTTTCAGAGCTCAAAGCGCTTGAATTTGATCTTAACAAAAGAAAGAAGAAAGTTCAGTCAGAAGAGGAAGTGAAGGAGAAAACTCCTGAGAAAAGTGTGGCGTTCAAGGCCAGATCTAAACCTGTTGAGCCCTCATCAAATTCTTCATCAAAGTCACTGATGGAGATGAGCAGGGAAGAACTTGCTGAGGAGTACAGCCTGATGGCCAGACGATTTGACAATCTCAATTCCAGGTTTGGTCGTTATAAAAAGTTTTATCAAGACTCACGTGACAGGAAACCTGAAGGAACCCATCAAAGCTCGAGGAGATATGAGGAGCGAAGGAACACTGACCAGAGGAGAGAACGTGGTGATGAAAGGAGATATTCAGAACCAAAGCCTGAAAGAAGAGACGAACAGAGACGTACTCGCGATGATAGATATCCAACCAAGACTGAAAGCTCACCAAGAATCAGGGAACCTGACTCAAGGAGAAACCCTGAACCAAGGAAAGAAAGAGTAAGTGAGCAGGTAGCATGTTACAACTGCAACAAGATTGGTCACTATCAGTACGACTGCCCGGAGCTGAGTGCAAGGGAGAGAGAGGAAAGGAAAGCCACGAGGGATCTAAGATCTGCTGATCGGAGAGCAATGGTTGCTGAGGATGCAACAGACTCTGACGGTCCCACTGAAAGGTCTCCTGAACTCTTCTCAGATGACGAGTACGATGATGTCTGCCTAATGGCTAGGGATGAGCCTGAGGTAACATCAAATTCGGTTTGTGCTTCTTACACTGGTCAAAATCCTGAGCTTAGCTCAGAGTCAGTTAGAGAAATGAACCTTCAGATCTGTCTTGATCAATTGATGGTTGATTTCTCCAGACTGCAGGAAACTAATGTCTTCTTGGTAGAGGAGAACAAGAAATTGAGTACTGAAGTTCAAAACCTGAATGAACAACTCACTCAGTCTGATCTTAAAGAATCAACTCAGATTGTGAGACTAACTCAAGAGATTGATATGATCAATTCTGAGCGTCTCCCAAGAGAGAAGATTCTAAAGGAATTGGCTGAGGAAGAGCTGGTCAGGAAGGAAGAACTAAAAGTACTTAAGAGTAAGTTTGATGACCTCTTTACCAGACATGAAATCCTGAAAAAGAGTGAGGACTCTCTCAAGAAAAAGGTTGCAGCAATGAATAAATCCTCAGTGGCTAGAGAGGAAATAAATAGCAACCAGATACTTGGGAACAAGAAAAAGGGACTTGGATATGTTCCTGAGAAATCCTCACAAGGTCAGTCTCATGTTGCTTCAGGGAGCAACACTGAGAGGGTATTTGTTCAGACAGGCCAGAATGCACCTAAGATTGTGCTCCAGGCCCGTCAAACTGATAAGGGCAAAGAAACCGTTGACACGGTCAGGGTTGCTCCTAAGGTAGCTAAGCCAAAACCCAAGGGAAAGGCGAAGCAATCTAAGGAAGCCCCTGAGAGCTCAGGCCAAGGAAAACCTCAGCGAAAGCAGAGGAAGACTCAGGCTAAGAGCCCTCAGACTGGTCAGCGAGGGTACCATCATGCTTGGCAATACCAACAGGGAAGGCCAAACATGATGACACCCCCGTGGTTTTGGCATCCTGAGGCCTTTAACTGTTTTCAATTCCCTCACTTGCCTAGGGGAATAGAAATCAGGGTCCTTATCAAGAACAAGGCCCAAGACCTACTGCACCCAGACCTAGGAAGAACAGGAAGCCAGCCCAAAAGGCACCCACTCAGGCTCCTGCGAAGCCTAAGTCTAACACTCATACACCATCTTCCTCTAAGGCAAAGAAGAAGAAAGTTGTGTATGTCGATGTTTCATGGAGACAGATTCACCACTCTGAGGCAATCAGGGTTGTGAAGCAAGTCTGGATCCCGAAGGGTACAACTGACACAATAGGACCCAACACCCAATGGGTACCTAAAGCCTGATTTGCTTGCAGGCGGCTGTGGATCACAACAAGAGGAGAGGAGACTCAATCAAAGTTGTTTGGTACCTAGACAGTGGTTGCTCGAGGCACATGACTGGATTGAAGAGTCTTCTCCAAGAGTATCAAGCTAAAGATGGTCCACAGGTAACCTTTGGTGATAACTCAAAAGGTGTTACTAAAGGTTTTGGTGTTCTAATTATAGGTACAGTCAGAGTGGAAAATGTATCCCTTGTGGAAGGACTGAAGCATAACCTGCTGTCAGTAAGTCAATTCTGTGACAAAGGGTTCAGTGTTGAGTTCTCATCGAATACATGTTCAGTCAAGGACAAATCAACACAAGTGCTTCTATCAGGTATAAGGAAAGGTAACGTTTATCTCGCTGATTGGAGCAGCACTATTCCTTATACCTGTCTTGTTGCTAAAAGCTCTCTAGAGCTCAGTTGGTTATGGCATAAAAGATTAAGCCACCTGAACTTCAAGATTCTTAACAAAATTTCTAGACAGTCACTTGTTGATGGTCTACCTAATGAAGTTTTTAGCAAAGATCACGTGTGCAAAGCTTGTCAGGAAGGGAAGCAGGTCAGAGCGTCATTCAAAGAGAAGGCTTCCTACTCAACTGACAGGATACTTCAGCTCTTGCACATGGATCTATTTGGTCCCATAACCCCTGTGAGTATGAATGGTAGAAAATATACCCTTGTGGTTATTGATGATTATTCTAGATATACTTGGGTTATTTTCTTGTTGAATAAGAAGGAAACACAGGTGGAGCTTCCAGAGTTGCTCAGGAGACTCAGCAATGAGAAGAATCAGTCCATTACTAAGATCAGATCTGACAAGGGCACTGAATTTATAAATTCATATATTTCTGACTTCTGTAATGAACTTGGTATAGCTCATGAGACTTCTGCAGCTAGAACCCCTCAACAGAATGGTGTCGCTGAAAGGAGGAACAGGACACTGAAGGAAGCTGCAAGGACCATGCTGGCTGAGTCAGGATTGCCCAAGAAATTCTGGGCTGAGGCAATCAACATTGCATGCTACACTCAGAACAGATCCATGCTGAACAAACAACATGCTCAGACCCCATATGAGACATGGAATAAGAGAAAACCTCGTATTTCTTATTTTCATGTATTTGGTTGTAAGTGCTTCATCCTCAACAATGGGAAGACCCAGTTGAAAGCCTTTGATAGCAAATCTGATGAAGGAATATTCTTAGGATATTCTGAAGTTAGTAAAGCCTTCAGGGTTTACAATTGTAGGACCCTTGTTGTGGAAGAATCACCTCATGTTGTCTTTGATGAATCTGCTAATGAGTCTAGGGCAAAGGTGTTGAATCCTGACACTGAGGAGGTCACAAGGAGGGTGACAAGGCTGAGCTTGAAGAATAAACCTGATACCAAGATCAAGACTGTGCCAATTCCTAGATGGGATGATGATGATGATCAGGATGATGAATCGGGTGCCACTCCTAAGCCTAGCACATCAGGGGTTGTTGAGCCTCAGACTGAGGAACAGGCTCAACCTGAGGTAAGCACCGTCTATGAAGATGCTGTTGCAGCTGAGACGGTTCCCGAGTCACCTCATCAAGGGGGAATCAATGTCCCTGACATTGAACTTGTTAATCCCTTTGGTATAGACTCAGGATCATCCCCTTCTGTTCAATTTCCTGAATTTTATGAGCCTGTAGACACTAACATTGCAGGTACTTCAGGAACAACTCCTGGCAAAAGAACATGGTTAGAAGATCATCCCATTGATCAAATCATTGGTGATCCAACTGAGGGAGTCAGGACCAGACGGTTCCATGGTGAGAGTGCATTGTTCTGTTGCTTTCTCTCTGAGCAAGAGCCTCAGAACATTGAAGAAGCTCTCACTGACTCGAACTGGATCATTGCCATGCAAGAGAAGTTGAATCAGTTCACAAGGAATCAGGTTTGGGAACTGGTAGATAGACCTAGGCATCAAGGTGTGATTGGTACCAAGTGGGTCTTCAAGAACAAGAAGGATGAGAATGGGGTTGTAGTAAGGAACAAGGCTAGACTGGTTGCAAAAGGGTATTGTCAGTCTGAAGGAATAGACTATGATGAGACTTTTGCTCCAGTGGCCAGGTTGGAAGCTATCAGGTTGTTCCTTGCATATGCAACATATAAGAAGTTCAAGGTGTATCAAATGGATGTCAAGAGTGCCTTCCTGAATGGTGTACTCAATGAAGAGGTATATGTTGAACAACCTCCCGGGTTTGAGGTTGGAGATAGAGTATACCATTTAAAGAAAGCACTCTATGGACTTAAGCAAGCACCAAGAGCTTGGTATGATACCCTCTCTCAATTCCTGACTGATCATGGGTTCAAGAAGGGAACAGTGGATATGACATTGTTCAGGATCACTGAAGGTGATGACATTCTCTTGGTCCAGATTTATGTGGATGACATAATCTTTGGATCACCAAATCATCAGCTCTGTGAGAAATTCTCTAAGTTGATGACTGGTAAGTTTGAAATGTCAATGATGGGAGAGATAAACTTCTTCTTAGGATTGCAGGTCAAACAGACTGATCAAGGTATATTCATTAATCAGGCCAAGTATACAAGAGACTTGATTCATAAGTTTGGTGTTCAGAACATCAATCCTGCCAGGATCCCAATGAACACAAATTGGAAGATGGATCCTGACACTGAAGGGACTTCAGTAAATCAGACTGAGTATCGTGGGCTGATAGGTTCTTTATTGTACCTGACTGCAAGTAGGCCTGACATTACGTTTGCAGTTGGTGTGTGTGCTAGGTATCAGTCTGATCCCAAGAGAAGTCATTTGGAGGCTGCTAAGAGGATACTTAAGTATTTGAAACGGACAGTCAATATAGGACTATGGTATCCTTCAGATGACAACTTAGAACTGACAGGTTATTCAGATGCAGATTATGGAGGTTGTAGGATTGATAGGAAATCAACCTCAGGGACATGTCAGTTTTTGGGAAGTAAGTTGATCTCGTGGTTTAGTAAGAAGCAGAATTCAGTGGCTACATCCACAACTGAGGCTGAGTATATGGCTGCAGGTAGTTGTTGTGCTCAGATCTTATGGTTGAGGCAACAGTTGAGGGACTACCAAGTATTTGCTAATCAGGTTCCAATCTATTGTGACAACAATAGTGCAATAGCAATTACTCAGAACCCAGTGCTTCACACAAGGTGCAAGCATGTGGATATTAGACACCACTTCATTCGAGATCATGTGGAAAAGAAAGATATTAGGATGGAGAAGATTCACACTGACAGGCAAAGAGCTGACATCTTGACTAAGCCTTTGGCTGAAGCAAGGTTTATGGAACTGTCAGTGGAGTTGGGACTCTTAGATCCGGGAGAGCAGTCAGTGTAGGGTTCTAGGGGGAACTCAGGCCAGACTCAACTCAGCGAGGTATCAGGGTGCTACAATGTCTCCCTGACAGGTATGAGTTCTAACCTGACTCTTGTGAATCTCAAGCGTCTCCCTGAGTCTTTCGTCCTGAAAATCTTTATTAAATGCATTCCGTTTTCATTAAAAGCGCGCTTTTTCATATTTAAACCCACGCGCACGGAGCATTTAATGCTACAGTTGCTTTTTCATATACGTGTCCGTTTTATATGGAATATGACTGACATGGGGTTTAATTAAAACTGAGATTAATCCTGGCCTCTCATTTCAAAACCTTTCGAATTCAGGGATCAATCTCAACCCCACGTTTGAGCAACTGACTTTGTCTTATCAATCAAGAGTGCCATTTGAGGTTTTTACGCAAACACAACGCACAATCTGCACACTGAGTTTTCTCTTGCTCTACACAGAAATTTCAAAAACCTTTCTTTCAAAAACAATGGCATTCCTTAATTCCAACTGGACAACCGACAAGATCGTCGACGTTGTTGAGAAGAAGCTGGTACACATGGAGCAAGTCATCTCCATGGAAGGTATCTGTCTAACGGTTGAGGAAATCAAACCCGTGTTTAAATGGATTTCCGATGCCGGGTTGGAAACATACTTCACCACCCGTCCCATTTCCGTGCTCCCAAGAACAGTAGTGGAAGCATATTTGAATATGTTCTTGCGGAAGGGGGAGGTTTTCACAAAAGTGACTGCATTGAAGCCGATGGGAGAAAAGGACGGCAACGGTGAACCTCTTTACGACGCAGAGGTGGTCACGATCAATATCAGGCAGGCGGTGAGGGAAGTCTTCAAGCTGCCATTCTCAGGCATCAACCCCAAAACTTACAAGGAGAACTTGGAAGGAGAATTCCTTGGGAAATGGACCAAGTCAGGGTCATCGGGGTTCAGGGCCCGTCAGAACAAGAACACTCTGAAGCCTGAGTACAGAGCGCTGGTGGACTTGGTGTCCAAGTTAGTGATGGGTGCAACTGGCTCTCACGAGCAGTTGAGTTTGCCCAAGCTGAGACTCATGGGGGCAATTGCTGATGGAGTGGAAGCGAACTGGGAGCAGTTCTTCCTCGATCAACTCCATCAGGCAGGATTGGACAAGCTCATGCGGGACGAGGAGAAGAAGCACATTTCTGTCAGTGCACGAGGATGTCCATCCTGATTGCTCATGCTTGCCATGGGTATACCTTCGACTTTGAGGACAGTCTCTCCTCAAAGAAGGTAATGTTTTCCTCACTGAGTGATACCTATTCAGTGCTAGGGCTGACTGATCCCAATGCGAAAGCAAAGGGTCAGGCCAAAAAGCCAGCTGGTAAGGCCAAGAGAGTGGCAACCAGCCTCATTGAACAGGTGGATGAGCTCTTTGAGAGGAGTAAGGAGGGTGAGGAGATTGCAGCTGAGGAGGTGGAGCAGCCTGAGGTGGACGCGGCTGAGAAGAGGAAGAGGGTGAAGATCGTGCTGTCAGGGAAGAGCATGAAATCTGGGACTGAGTCTGATCCCAAGAAGGCCGGATCTGAGGCTGAGGGAACTGACGATGACGTCAGAAAGGAGGGTGCTCAGGGAGAAAGGCCCCTGAAGAGACTTAGGAAGGGAGTAAAGAAGTCCCCTGCTAAGAAGCTTCCTGAGCTGAGTGAGAGGGAGAAGTCAAGCTCTCCTGGAGCCTCTGACTTGGAGGAAGTGAGAAAGACTGTCGAGACGGCTGAGTCGTTGCAGCCTGAGACAGCACCCACTCAAACACCCCCACATCCTGAAACCCAAACACCTTCCATCCCTGACCCCACACCACAAACTCCCCAAACCCCCCAACCTTCACAGCCAGATCAGCCTACTGAGTCAGCGCCCTCAACTTCACCTACAAATGAGCCTGACCAGTTAGCCGAGCCAAATCTTCCAAACCCCTCAGATTTTCCCTCATACCCCAATCCTAAAGACTGTCCCAAATCTATTTCAGCTGAAGAGGATGAGTTCCTTGAAATAGAGGAGGAGGAGTTGGATGAGCACATGGCAGGAGGGATACTGGAGAACACGCTCAGGGGGAACGCCACGGAATGGGCAGGGAAGTGCTGGCCTGGGCTATACAAGTATACTGAATTGCTGGCATATGTGATTGAGCTCAAGGTTTGGTTGGACTTCAAACAATCAAACATGCAGGAGCAACATATGCTAGTAGATGCTCGTGGCTGGGAGCATTGGGAGATGGAAGAGGCCAAGATTTGCTCCTTCTTTGGACTGACTAGCTGGCTTCAACTCTTGAACTTTGACAACCTGAAGCAGCTAGTGAGGGAAATGATGTCCAAGAGCAAGGCTGACCTCCTTTCTGATGATGAGAAGGATGGTGATGAGGAGGATGATGAAGCTCAAGGTGGAGCTGTGGAGAAGGCAGTGGAGGAGACTGCGAGAGAAGTTGATGAGATGAACTCTGAGCCTCAGGCTCAGGGGGAAGGTGATAAGAACGCTGGTGCCAAGGGTGGACCAGTGGCTGAGGATGTTGTGAACATCTCAGCTGCCAATGAGACATCTGTCAATGAAGGGATTCCCTGCCCTGAGACACGAGAGGAAGATGTTGAGGCATTCAAGGAGACTCTCAGTTCCGAGGGACTTGCTCCCAAGGTTCAAGTTAGCTTGGCTGAGCCTGAGGAGGCGGCTATGACTACTTCACAACTGCCTTCAGTGCACCTTGAAGAAGGGACTGATGACGCGGGGGCTGACAAGGGAAAGCAGCCAATCACTGAGGCGGCCGTTGATGATGAGGATGTGATCATAACCGGGGTCGGCCGTGCTGAATTCACCAGCATAGTGGAGGTCAAACAGGAGAAAACCACATAAAATCTAGCTAAACTTCAGGAGGAAGTGATGAAGCTACGAGCTGAGAAGGAAGAACACTCCAAGGCCCTGGCGAAGCACATCAGGTGGACAAAGTCAGCTTACAACACCCTTGCTAACAGGGAGCTGATCTTGTTAAAGAAAACGATGACTGACACGGCCAAGTCAGTGAGGAATGAGAGGAAGCGCACCAAGCAGATGCTTAGGAACACTCTCAGAAAGCTTGAAGAGAGGGATGCGATCAGGGACGAAATGATGAATCAGGCAGTGGACAGGCTTGCAGCTCAGACTGGAGCCGTTGTCACTCAGGCCTTGAAGGACTCAGCGTCCAAATTGGAGCTGGAGTCAGGGAAGCTGGATCGCACTTCTCAGTCAGTGGCGGACGTTTTGACAAAGGCCACTGAGAAGTCTGCAAAGATACTAAATGAGGCCAGCAGAGTCAGCGGTGAGTCCTTGAAGGTGGAGGAAAGGATCACCAAGGCTGAACAAAGTCTCCAACTCTCTATGGAGGTCTTTGAGAAGAAAGTCAATGCTGCCATCAGTTCCATTTCTTTTGCAGGGACTGGAATTTCAATGGGAGTTGAGTTATTGAAGGAGGGAATTAACGATGTCCATTCCCTAGCCTCCTTCGTAATCAACAGCGGATCTGACGCATTCCCATCTGAGGCCAATGATGATGCCAAAAAGGGGGAAAAGAAGAAAAGATCCCGCCCTGAGGCATCTGAGGCAGTTAACCAAGGAGAGACCGTTCTAGCTGATCCTGAAGCCAATCCTGAAGGGAACATTCTAAGGGTGAGGAAGTCAGCTAGGTTAGCGGCGGTGGAGAAGGAAGGAGAACAAATTGTTGCCAAGCTGAGGGAGGAGGCAACAAAGGCAAAGGCTAATGAACCTTCCAAGCAACAACCTGAGCCAATTCAGAGATCGTCTCCCATGAGCTCAAGGAAGAATCCAATCACCTATTCAGGAGAGTTGGTTGCGGAGCTATGTGCTGAGGCGTGGGGAGATCAAAGTCAGCTAGGTTAGCGGCGGTGGAGAAGAAAGGAGAACAAATTGTTGCCAAGCTGAGGGAGGAGGCAACAAAGGCAAAGGCTAATGAACCTTCCAAGCAACAACCTGAGCCAATTCAGAGATCGTCTCCCATGAGCTCAAGGAAGAATCCAATCACCTATTCAGGAGAGTTGGTTGCGGAGCTATGTGCTGAGGCGTGGGGAGATCAATCTGAAAAATCTGAGGCTATGCGCAGAGCTGAAATCGCTCAGAAGGAGAAGATGCGCATCTTGGAGAAGAAGGTTGAGAAGCTGACTGACATCAATGAGCTTCAACAACGAGAACTAGATGATGCAGTGATCAGCTTGCTAAGGAGGAAGAAGGCGAAGCCTGAGCCAAGGAAGTACAGAAAGAAGCCAACAGTTAGGAAATCAACAATTCTTCAAGTCAGTAGGCCAGAATCAGGAGCAAGGGAAGCTTTTGTTGATGAGTTCGTCTCAGAAACATTGAAGGAGTTTTGGACTGATGCAAGGGATGAATTTGTCAGGCTATGGTTTGTTGTGAAGAAGTGGGGCGACACTGACGATATCGATGCCCACTTCACTGACTACATGATGGACAATCATCCTGAGCTATTCCAGAAGATCTTGGAGGAGGCTGAGGCAGCTTAAGTTCAAGTGAAGGCTCCTGAGTTCACCATTCGAGCTCCTCCCTTGGTTCCTGGAACTCGAAAGCATGATACAAAGGCCATAATGATGGAAGTCTTGAAGATAGCCAGAGCTGAAGGGTACGTGAACCAACCTGGAAGGCTTGACGAGCTGAAGGCAAGAGTTTATGCAGGATATGGACTCAAGCCTGAAATGAGATTAGTCTAGGTGTTCACAGACTTCTTTATAATAGATTAGATTCATTGTAATCATTTCCACATCAATCAATGAAATCTATTACTTTTGCCCACAGACAAAAAACTCATTGTCTTTTTGGCTTATTGTTTAAATTCTGTACTTTATCAAGAATTGCTCTAACACTGTCTTATCTTATAGATAGGTTTATTTTGTTTCCTCTAAGTGTTTTGAGGATCTTTTCAGTGTTTTGGCATCATCAAAAAGGGGGAAATTGTTGGGACATTGTCAGTTTTGATTAAGATCCCAAAGCCCCTGAAAAGATGTTTGCCTTAATCTGTCTTTGTCAGGCTAGTCTTGGTTAGGGTTAGTACTTAGTCATTTTACAATTTACAGGTACTCAGTGAGAGGAGAACTCACTGGAGACAATCAAGACTCAGAGCCTGAAGACGAAGAGCACCATCCTGAACTTATGGCAGTCCTCTAAGCTGGCTGAGTAAGTGTCAGTGATGAAGAGTATGACCCTGAGGTCACTACTAACTCAGTCCTGAAGGGAACATGATGTCACTGAGTTAATGGGAAGACTTGGAGTAGAGCCAAGCAATGCAAAAGGAATTTCAGCGTCAGGACAAGACCGGTGAGCTCAAGACAAAATGAACTTAATAAGACAAGCCTGAAGCTCAGAGATAAGTTCTGACATTCTCACCAACCTGATGACGTGGACCAATCCGAGGAGGACACGCACGTACGGAACCTGGCATGAAGACTGAATTCAGACTGCATATTCAACGGGCAAGCATTTATTGTGCATTTAATGCAAATACCAAATCCATGCAAGGGCGGCTGCTGCATGAAGATATGTCCGTTTGAAGCCACTCTACATAGATGACTAGAAGGCTATCTCTCCAACGGATAGTTTTTCCAAATCTCCTATAAATACAGAAGACCTTGAACCCATTCAAGGTTACGGGAAATTTCCAAGCCAAAAATTACTCAAACTCTCAAGCAATCAAAGCATTCAGTCTTTAAGAGAAGCACTCGAAAACATTCAAATTTCCCAAGTGTTTCTTAGCAACTGAGAGTTATTCTGTATTCCAAGAGCTAAATAGAATTATCTTAAGCTTAGAGAGATTATCCAATCCTTAGCATAGCTTCGTCTTGTAAGGATAATCTCAACTTAGTTGGAATCCAAACTGAAACCAAAACCCTAAGATAGGCTTGTTGGGAGTAAGTCAGTTAGTGTGTTAGTAAGTGGAGTTTGTATAGATCAGTGAGGTTAGTTGGTCTTGGTGCACCTTGGCACGTTAAAAACAAGAATCCCTTGAGTGGATTTCCTGTTAAGTCAGGCCGTGGACGTAGGAGCTTGAGACTCTGAACCACGTTAAACTCCTTGTGTTCTTACTGCTTTGATATAGTGCATATTTGCCATATTACTTGTTCATTCATTGCATTCAAAGTTTATCAGGTCTGAATCAATCAGGCTGATCTTCAAAAGAGCACTGCCCTACTAAACACTATTCAGAATTGAGTTAAACAAGGTTTTCAGAAAGCAAACTAAACAAGACTTTTAACTTTCAGGGCTCAAACATTTCCGCACTGAACTTGAACTGATAGTTAGCCAACTGACCCGCACCAAGTGTAGTCAGTAGGTATATTATCAGCTTCTAGTTCTTTACCACTCTGAGCAAAGGGGACTCAGTCAGTTTTAAGGTTGAAAAATTGGTATACGTGTATTCCCGCCCCCCCCCCCCCCCCCCCCCCCCCCGCCCCCCCATACACGTATTCCTCAGTCTTGTACCGGGACCAACATCAAGAGATACAATTATATACTAAATGACCAAATTCATACTTTGAAGAACTAGTAAAATAATAGTGTAGTATATTAAAAATGCAAAATAAGGGGAAGGATAATATAAATGTTATTATGAAACTGTATGTATACACAATTTAGAGAAAAACTGTATTCAAAATGAATTTATATGTTTAAAAACTGTATGTGAATTTATATATTATATAGGGTTGTATATAAAGTTTAGCAACTGTATATATTGGTCTTTATATATATAATAATATATCTATTTAAATGAATTTTAAAAAATTTGAAATCTGGGTTGTATATTGCAAAAGAGTTATATACAGTGCACACTTTGGGTTAGGGGGAAAAAAGATTTATATTAAATTAAATCATTTGTGAATTTAGAATACTGATGGTATTTGACATTATAGGCAGATAGTTGGGCCTTTTTATTCGCACCATTTGTTGTTGGGCCCAAATGATTTCAAAAAATCCTATTAACATACTAATCTAAATCGAAAATAACCTATTTATTCGTAAAACCCAGGGATTTTACTTAATGGGCCCATTCCTCGACGCGATCATCATTAGAAAGACGTGATCTTCCTTTGAAATGTATCTTATTAGTCTAGTATGTTAGATTTATAAGATCTTTTATTGGAAAAGTTAGCAGACATTGCAGTACTTATTGGAAAGAAAGCCACTACATGCTGTCAAATTGATTTAGACATTTAACCAGTATGAGGGGTAGAATAAGAGTCTGAAGAAGTTGAATAATTCAAACAAGAGAAAAAAATGGCGAATCTAGAGCTTCCAGAGGAGATAAAAATGGAGATCATATCCAGGGTTCCTGTAGCCGATGCGCTCAACTTTAAGCGGGTTGCCAGAATGTGGAATGCAAACATTAACTCACGCTATTTTGTGAAGCTACATCTGGAGAAAATGGTTCTTCAGAATCGAAATATCGTCTTCTTTGAGAAGAGCACGGGGCTGTATAGTGTAGCATATGAAGAATCTCCGGTGGGCATGTCGAACAAACGGCTCATCTATGATGGAGACAGGGCTCAAGAATTTGTAGTCGGGTGCAATGGCTTGGTTTGCATGTGTACTCTGGAGGACGAGTACATACTTTACAATCCACTCACTTTGAAGAATGTTCGCGTTCCAGACCACAAAATCAACTTCCCGGCGGGAGCTACCTGGGCTATTACCTTTTTTGGTATGGGGTACCTTAAAGCTCAAGATGATTACAAATTGGTGAGAATCTCCATGTTCAACAACACTAACTTGGTAACTGAGGTATGTGTTTTTTCTCGTAACACACATTCTTGGACCCAAATAGGAGGATTTCCATACGATTATCCTATTGGGGAACCTGGGATTTTCGCTAATGGAAAACTCCATTGGCAAATCGCAAGAAAGGGAGTCGGTTTTCTGAAACTTGATGATTGGTCTTATGGTAAAATTAATTTTCCTATGCATA
The DNA here is from genome assembly GCA_947034835.1 of Ballota nigra. Classification (NCBI taxonomy): domain Eukaryota; kingdom Viridiplantae; phylum Streptophyta; class Magnoliopsida; order Lamiales; family Lamiaceae; genus Ballota; species Ballota nigra. The sequence continues at coordinate 99,710,217 of OX344724.1, read as the reverse complement.
ACAATATGGGATTCTTTGGTTTTAGTCTTGTGGGGTTGGATGATGAGACCATTGCAATGCATTCTTGATTAATCAACCCTAATCAGTGTCAAGACCTTTGGATTTTAAAAAATAGTGCTACTGAGGGTGAGATGTGGAGTCATTTTAGAATTATGGTATGGAATGTTATCCCCCAGAACCGTAGGTTTGTTGACGTGCAACCTTTGTTCTTTTTAAAGCCCGATAATGTGAAAATCATGTGTAGAATTGATCCAATCGGGTACTTTGGGGTTTTTGACTTAAGTGATGGCACATTTGCAATTGTACCATCAGATGGGATAGAAGAAGGTTACTGCAAAGTGTTCGGGTTTATGGAAAGCTTGGAAACTCCGTTTCCAGTTCACCAATTCTAGTACGATCATGGGGTTGTCTTAATTATTACTATATATAGCCTATATAGCCTAGATGTCTTGATTATGAATATTTGGAGTCCCGTTGGTGCAAGGAAGAACAAGGATGGATTGGATGCCTTGGTGAAGAAAATATCCTTTTGATGCTTAGGGCTTTGATGATTAATGTTAATATTGTTTTGATGCTTATTGTAGAAACTTGTGTGATCTCTCTGAGACAATGTTCCACAAGTTTTTTTAGATAAGCATGTTAAATGAAGCTTCTTGGGTTGAAGATCCTTTTGTATTTCAAGAGAAGTTTGTGTATTATGTTAAAGGAAGAACTTTATTCCTTATATTTTGTAACAATCATTATGGATCTTTTCTTTCTAGCTATGTGATGAAATTAGTATAACTGTTATCGTTCTTGATGATTTATGTGTAGAATTGATAAAATTAGGATACATGAAACAATTGTATATGTTAATTATAGTTGTATATATTGCTAATGAAATTGTACATTAGAGTCATTTTTCCGTAGATTATAATTGGGCCGTATCACAATTCAGACCCAATCTTCAACTATTGATACGGAGAGGCCCAAATATTTTGAAGGTTCATTCTAAAACGATACGGAGAAGCCCAAATGATTTTTAAGTGAGGATTGTTCTTGGAATAAAATAAAGAAATAGGACAAAAATATTATTGCAAATACACAATTCATAAAGTTACAATTTTTTTACACAAAACAGGCTTGTTAAAACAATCCTTGGTATTTTTTCGAAGAGCACAAATTAAATTGGAATGTTTATATTACGGTAATATAAACAAATTAAAATTTTATGTGATCCAAATATATTACAAGGTTGTATGTGTGGAAAATAATTGTTCAAACAAAGGGATTATATTTTTATGATTGTATATGTTAGAAAAGATTGTATATGTAGGCATTGTTTAGATTGTATATGTAAGACAAGATTGTACATATGATTGTCTTTATATGAATTCATTTTGTAAGATTAATTCTCCCTAATATTGACGTCCAAAAAAGGATTGGAATAACAATCCGCAAATTAAATATCACAGGATGATCAAATATATTTGAAATATAAAGGGTAAAAAATAAGTTGTGTTATTTTAAAAGGGGAAAATCAAACTTATAATTAAGGAATAAAACTAATAGAAAATATATGTTATGGTTTGGTTGTACCTTTGGGATTAGACTCAAGAAATGTCCGTTGGTTGATTAGAGCCGTTGAATATTATATCCGTTGGGAGTGTTATGGGTCTATATATATTCCCCCAACCTGTGTTGCAAAAACCGTAGCAAAAAAACAAAATCAAGATGTCTTACTCAAGCACCTGCAGGACAAGCAAAAATTATCTAACGTACAAGAAATCAAGATGTGCATCCTGTGGTCGGCATACCACGATTAAGTTATCGGAGACGGATCGGAATCCGGGAAGGTTGTTCTACAGTTGTAAAGAACATGGATGGAGTTCTTGGTGTGAACCAACAGAAGGGGGGTTGATTGGCCATGAGAATGTGGAGGTACAAAGCCGACAAAGAAACTATGAATTGAAGACAGCCTACAAGATCACTCTTCCAACTTTGTTCATTGCAAATCTTGCCTTGATTTGTATTGTAATAGTGATAAGTTGTTTAATTTTAAGTGTAATCAGGTAAAGATTAAGAGAAAATTATTAGACCCAAGCTTATGTAATTGAAGTTCAAAAACTAAATAATATATATTAATGCCTCTAAAGTACATGTTAGTACATTATCCTTAAATATGGTAAACAAAGTATATAGAATACAAGTTATTAATTTCTCTTAATCTTCATACATGTAAGGCTGTCGTGGAGTGCCATTTCACCACAGAGCTCACAAAATTTCTTCTTGCTTTTGATTGCCTCACCAGCACTACGCCGTCTTAGTTTCTTCGGTCTACCGGCCGAACGTTTCAAAATTGGAGGAAGCATAAACTCCCCTTGGCTTGAGGACGCAACCTCAAACATTTCAGTTTGTAGCACAAGAGATATATCATGACTGTAGCATTGAATGTATTTCTCGACAAAGAACTCTTCATCAATGCATTTGAAAATTGATAATCTGAGTTTACGAATTACGGCGACGGCATGTGAGCAGGGGAAACCAGTTACTTGCCACTGATAGCAAGTACAAACATTCAAATTTAAATCAACAATGACAGAGGGAGAAGAGTCTACTATATACTGATCATGTGTTGAACACTGCCTGACCTCCCATGTCATGCTCATTTCCCCATATTCAAGCCAAATATACTGCTTAACAGGACATAGTAAACTCGCCCATTCTTTGCCTTGTATTCTCCTTTCTACAAACAAACGATCAATATTGGATATAATGCTATCTATCATACACATAACAGGAAGTTCACGAAATTGACGAATCCAAGAATTAAAAGACTCAGCCGCATTCGAAGTCATTTCCCCGTACCTGGTGGAGTGTGGGGAATGAGAAATAGCCCATCTTTCAGTGGGCAATTCTGAAAGCCATTCTTTAACAATGAGTCCACCAAGTTGTATGAATAATGCAACTTTGACATTAAATAAACGAATATTCGGCGCATAAGCACACTCCCGGAACATTTTTACCAACTTTGATCTTTCCTTCGGAGAAAAACCCCTAGACAAACGACTCTTGAGATTGAGAATAAGGTGGTACAAACAAAAGAAATGGACAGGCTTCTCAAATACGGACGAAAAGGCAGACAAAAGACCGAGATTCCTATCGGATAAGTAGAAGACTTCTCTATCATGTATGATAATTTCCGGAAGTTTTTCAAGAAACCATACCCAATTTTCAGTATTTTCTGCCGACACTAGAGCAAAAGCAACAGGAAACAATCCTGGAAAAAAAGTAAAATTTCAATAAATTTCAAAGTATAAGGATACAAAACGTAACTGGTTTCATATAGTCTTACCATTGTTTCCATCCTTGGCAGCAGCTGTTAACAAAGTCTCTTTTGCTTGGCCTTTCATAAAAGTTCCATCAATGAATAACATTGGCCGACAACTTCTAAAACCTTGAATACACGCATTAAGTGAAACAAATAATCTTTCAAAACAATTACTGTCACCATTTTTTTCCAACTGCACAATACTTCCAGGATTACATTGTAAAATAGCTTGAGAATACATCCCTAAATGAGAGTATGAATCATTAAAATCACTGTAATTTAGGCCTCTAGCAGAAACAAGGCTACGCCAAGCCTTCCAATACGGAATGTCGACACCATAAAATTGTTTAACCGTTTTTAGAAGATCCACTCCAGACATATTGGGATTGGCCTTAACCGTATCTCCAACAAAAGAAGAAATAACTGCAGGTGTAAGCCTCTTGTGTTCATTAGCTAACATGTTTGAATGACAATTGTGAGCGAGATTGCACTTCCAAACAACAAACGATTCCGAAACACGATCAAGCTTTGCTTTTATAAACCAAGAACAACCAGCACTCTCGGCCTCTTTGCAAACAACATTTACATAATTTCGTTCATTCCGACAAAAACGAAACTCAAAACCGTTATTCGTAGAGTACAAAATAAGATGACGCTTAAACACATCAGCACCACCCTTAAATTTGGTACCAATACCTTCATCAAATAAATTACCCCAATCACGAGATAATAAAGACTTCTTCTTCACAAATGGACATATATCATAGGTTGGAGTAGCATGATCGAGAAAATCATATTGATCACAAGAAATAGGTAAACTCTCTTCAGATGAACAATTAGAAACCAAATTCGAGAACTTCAAAGACTGAACGGAGGATTTTGCTTCGGATATCAAAACGATCTTAACAATTTTTTCTCCTTTAATTTCACAAAAGCTGATCAAATTTTTTAGATCAATATCCGAAGCAAGACAACAATTCATAAGCCCACCAACAGAGAAACGAAACTTGAAATTGGAAATGCGAAGATTAGGCCAGGTACACATAACCTGTTCTACAAAATCATCAAAGCTTGAGGTGCAATTAACACTGATCAATTTGCACTCGAGCTCGTAGGAAACACTGAGAATAATAGATGGGGAAGGGGTATCTTCCATCGACTTGCTTGGCGATTCGCAACCCATAGATTCTCCCGACGAAAAGGAGCGTTGATGGTCAAAGCCCAGCCAAGCTTAGAAGCAGAGTATTGAATTGGTTTCTTAATTGCGTATTTGAATTTTGAATGAAGATTAGTACATAGTTGATGGTACATTACCATGGAGTGGGCTGAGATGAGCTGTGAGATGATTTAAGCAAAATAGGGGTAAACTAGACATCTTAACATTAATAAAAGGGAAGAGAGAGAAACCACTATTTATCTTATGTAGTGTAGGGTAATAGTATTATGTTTTATGTAGTACACACTAATTTTCTCTTAAAATAATACATATCATCATTTAAAAGTATTAATTTAATATACAAATTTATGCATCACTATTTCTTAATCCCAAACTATAACACATATTTATTAATAATTGAATTTGTTTCATACACCTTATTTCCTCATTCAAATTTGCCTCATTACATTCAAACCGAAAAATCGCACGCCAATAAGACATGAACATCTGGTTGAATGACCATCTTTATATTTTTATTTTTATTTGAAAAAAGAAAAAAAAAAAACACTTGCTTTTTGTTCTAAATACTGTTTTTAGGAGCTTAACAGTTCATATAATACTACTCAAACAAATTTTTTCTCCAAGTAATAATTAATTAATCTCTTTGAAAACGTATCGTGACACAAGTTCGGTCGTTTAAATTTTGATAATCAGCTAAACCTATAATTTCATTTATAAACCCCTTGGTTTTATAATAAGTGTCTTAAAAATTAAATTTTATTCAAGTAAATTATCGATTTAGTCTTCACATTTTTTCCAAATTTGTTCTCATTTGTGTATTTTAAAAAATCTTTTTTTTTTTTGTTTGTTTAATTATTGCTATTCTTTAGGACTTATATACATGAGGTTAACAGATGGAAGGTATGTAAAAAAATATTTATTATGAGATTAATTGAGTATTATATATTTTTGAGGAAAAAATGAGTACTTGTAAGTTGTAACCTGCCAACGTATCTTATACATTATTTTTAAAAAAAATCAACTTATTTTAAACTTACATTTGACAATTTAATTACAAGATTATCGTCACTATTATCTTAAAACTAACGATTTTGTATTGCGCGAGAAATTATTAATTTCAGTTAAAGAAATCTAATATTTTATCAAATGCAGTAGTCAAAAATAAATTTAGCAAAACACATCAATTGAGAGCTAACCAAATTATCAAAGTCGAGTCCACTTTTGATCATGCCAGACCAAATTTTCTTTGTTGCCACATTGGCTAATAATATTCATTGATTTATTTCTTGGGCCTGGGTTCCTTTTTTAACTACTCCAAAAATTAGTTGGGACAGTTTTTTATTGGCAGATGTTATTTGCACTAGCCTCTCATCAGAATGAATACACTATTTGGTGTTCAGATTTTTTTTTTTTTTTATTTTCTCGGAAAAAGAATTCAAACATAGTGAATTTGAAAAAAAAAATTAATAAACTTTTTCAAAAATTTGTTAAATTTTCGGGAAAAAAGAGTTGAGGACAGTGTATTTAACAAAGAGACTGCTGCAAGTAATCGTGGCCTTCTTTATTTTAAGGATGGGCTGAAAATGGGAATGATCCAGGTTAGACTTGGACTTTGGTCCACCTAACACAGGGCATTTAATTTCTTTAATTTTTCAATAGTGGTTACATTATAAATTATGAAAAGTGTAAATAATTTTGGTAAAAAATAATTAAAAAATTGAAGAATTTGTATGATCGGATAGAGTTTAAAAAAATGTTTGAAAACACTTCTTTTTATCTACTAAAGTTGTAAAAGTATAAATGATAACCACCAATAATTTGAATAGTAAAATCTTTTATACTCCGTACATTTATAAGTTTTCTATTAAAAAAATTTAACAGAGATTGAAGAGTATTAGTATAAACTGGATTGTTGTACAAATGATGTATTTGAATAGAAAGAATGAAATAATATAACATAATTAAATTGAGAGGAGTACATTGTGGAATTAAAAAAAAAAGTAAAAAAAAAATAGGTTGGATTTTAAAAATGGTAGTATTAGAAACCTATTGAAGGACAAAAAAAGGAATGCTTGAAAGACAGAGTAATGTAATTGTTTAGCTATTTTAATTTTTTTGCGCGACTATGTTGCTTGTTTTGATTATATGTCCAGCAGAAATTAATATTCTCACTACGGATGTGATAGGGTTCATTATAATTTTAATTAATTGATTTTATATGTTTATATGTCATTATCACATTCGCAGTGGTATATAAGAGCATGTGATTATTTCGGTGTCTTGATGATTTTAATTTTTTAAAATTTTCGGTCAAAACTTATAAATATTGATAGATATTTAGCAACACTTATAAATCTGGACTTCTTCCGAATGCATTTTACATGAAATTTTAATACACAACCAACAATAAAAATATATTAAACCAAAGAATAAATGTAAGCGGGTCCTTAATCAATCTTGTCGGGTTTGTTGAGATACCGTTTAAGACTAAGCCGATATACACGTGTCAATCTATCAACTTCACAGGCCCACTGGAAAGTGTGGGCCAGCCCATTAATGCCCAGCCCCATTATGATGGATATGCAGACAACAGAATCAACCAATACATTTGTAGTGGTTCCAAAAAATATCCACCAATATAGCAACAGTGGGATACAGCACAGTTTCTAATAATTCCCACTTTATTTCCGTTTTCCCCGTTTTTTATTAATTTGGTAAAATTTTATTTTAAAGAGAAATCAATTTTTGTTACAATAGAAAAGTAGACATGGGAAAAGATTCGAATGTTGGATAATCTCTATGTTAAAGAAAATCACAAAACAAAATTTAGAGATAAAATTGGAGACATAATGGAAAGACATTTACACGAATGAAATACTAGTATTTTACAGATTCATTTATTCCGTTTCATTTTCTTTTTATATGAACATATTATGTGTCAAATTATTAATATATTATATTGAATGTAAATGTAAATAGACAGTAGAGCTAAAGTGACAAAATTAAGACAGTTAAAATAAAAATTGGAAATTGGCAGTATGAAGGTGTATAGTGTTGATGACCTTTTTATGATCAAGATGATTAGTGGCTGTTTTTGCTAAGGAAGATCATCAAACAAGAACTAAGATTATGAGATTTAGCTAAGTAATGCTTAAGAAATAATTTTGCAAGAGTTTGGCTCTTTTATTGAATTGTTCTCCCTCTTTTCATGTACATGAAGGGAGTATTTATAGACATACAAAGAGGACATGTGTCACCATCTTGGTGGCTTAACCATTGGATCTTTGCCAAGTGTTAGGACACTTGTACAACATCTACACTATTGCTCATTGGATGGATGCCAAGTGTTAAGACACTTGGACCATATCTAGACTAGTGACTCTTGGAGTTCCCAATGTTGTACTTGGTCTTTGGCACTACTGAGATGCTCTCGACGGTGACCGGTTGCTCGTTTGCACGTCTTCGTTAGATGTCATGGTCCTTTGCATTCCGAGCTGTTCGCTCCTTGCTTGGGATTGTTTTACAATGTTGCTCGCTCCATTACGAACCTGTTCTCCTGAATTGATCTTGGTTTGAGCCGCTCGCACAGCTGTTCTTTGCAAGGCTGCTCGCCTCAATATCTTGCTTACCACATTATAGCTATTTTGCAAAGCTGTTCGCTCTACAAAGCTGCTAGCTTCTTTCATTTATTATCCTGTTATCAAGTTTAATGATAACTGTTTCGTTTATTAATCACTCCATTGTTCGTCCATCAACAATTGCCCCCTAGCTTGGTCTCATGTTGGGTATGGATTGATCAATTGGGACCAAGCTATAATTTGTTCGAAAATTGGGCGAGCATATACATTGGCGAGCATCCGAGTAGTTGGGCGAACAGACGAGCACGAAAACATGCGTGCGCGGCCAGCAGCAAACGCCTTTTCGTATCGCGGCGGTTGGATTCCCGAGGCACGGAACGTGAGGCGTCGCGTCAGTCACGCGCGACCCCCAATTTGCCCATAGGGGCCTACAGAATTTTGGGAAAATTGCACTTTCACTCCCGTTTTATCCTTATAAATACGTGATTTCTTCTTCATTTCTTCATTTCTTCTTTCGATTCCCATACTTCCGCCATTATCAACCATTTTGAAGCTTTTTTCTCTTGCAATCCTTGCGCTCGAATCTCCTTGTGTCCTTTAGCTTCTTGTTCTTCGAAGGTAATTTATCTTATATTCCTTTTTCTTCTTTCAATTTCGCAAATTTTTTCTCTTCCTTTTTTGTATTTCTTCGTAATTATGACTGTAATTCCGGCCGTGGACCGCCGTCGCGCCGCCGTCCTGTTGATTCCGTCGCCGTCATAACCTCTCCGTTGGCGTCATTATCCGTATATTACCCCATACTTAGCCAAATTCCTCCATCACTTATTTTAAATGGAGTTTTCCCCCTCAAGTTCCTCTCAATCTGGACCCGGGCGAAACCCGGAAAAACGACCCGTAAATACGGCTTCTCCTCGCAGATCTGTTCGCCAAGCGTTGGCGAACAACCCGCGCACATTATTGGTGGATGAAGGCACGGATTCAGATGCGAGCTCCGTTGTTCGCTCGGTAGAGATGTACGCCGCTGATCGCTCTGGCGATCAAGAAGAGATTTACCCTCTTGCTCGCGAACCCGAAACGTCTTCTGACCTTGGAGAAGATTCTGCAGCAGTGGCCGCGGAGATAGAGGGTTCAATTGACCTTGAGGGCGACCAAGCTGACATTGCTGGCGAGCAGCGAGTTGGCGAGCAGAGAGGTCCTACACTTACTTGGGAGTTTTTAAGGGAAATCAATTCTCCCATCTCTCAAACTACACCAGAATCTCGGATCCCGGAAGGAGTTGTTCGTGACAACGAGTGGGCGGACTATTCTGCTCGCTACTCGAAGACTTTTGCCCCCACATCGAGGGTAATTATGAAGGCTCAGGATGGGGACTATGCAGCGAGCAAGGTTGCTAGTGTATGTGTGGAGAGTGATCTGGCGAGCATCCGTGAAACATACAAGATCCCCTACGATATATTCATGTATGCGCCGAAGAAAGGAGAGACTGCTGATCGCCCCCCTCCTGGCTGTACGGCGATTAACTTGGATGTGCTAAACACGGGTTTTCGCTCCCCGTTCATCCGCTCATTGGTCGTTTCTTGTCTGACATGAATCTGGCGATCACTCAAATCACCCCAAACGGTTGGAGTACTCTTCTAGCCTTCATGACTCTTTTTGGTCTTGAGGGTTACAAAAATAAAATAACAACTGCGGAGCTTCTTTATGCCTTAACTATTTCCGAGGACGGTGTTGGCTGGTATTACGTTAAGGCGAAGACCGGATTGAAACTTGTTGAAGGTGTTCCCAATAAGATTAAGGGTTAGCATTGCCAATTCTTCTTTATTGGTGGAGATTGGCGAGCAACTGAGGGATTCGCTGGCGGGCAGGCGCGCATCATGTCGCCTGAAGGCTTTGGAAAAATCAAACGTAGGGCTAATTTTGTCTTGCTAATTCATAAGCAGGACTAATTTTAATCCTTTTCGTTGTTTTGCAGGTCCGAGAATCTTGAAGTGGGGGAACCCTAATCTCAGCGACGAGTATCTCTTTACCTTAGCCATCATTTCTCTTCGCGACGCTGCTAGTCGCGACATAGATCATCTCTTAAAGGCTCATTGTCGCAAACTTGCTGGATTGATTACGAGTCCCCACCATCTCGAAGCTCAGGCTGCTATCCCCGAAGGTAACTTTCTTGCTCGCCATTTTTCTTGCTCGCCTAACCCTTGTCTTTTTCTTGATAGATCAACGAGTCACCGTTGCTATCTCAGCTGTGCCTGAATTATATTATCTGCTCGCCAGACGAGTTAAACAAATGGCTGAAGCTTCAAGAAGGAAAATGGACCCTCCCCTTGCCATCATGCGCCTTCGAGCAGGGGAGAACCCCTCTGGTCGCCCAGTTGCCGGAGCTGGTCGCCGTAAGCAGGGAGCCAAAGTTTCTTCTTCTCCTCGGGATACAAGGAAGGAGAGAGAGAGAGTGATCGGGAGAAAGAGAGAAGGAAAGCACCGCGGGGCGATGATGCTCGTGGCACTCGCGGTGATGATCGCGCCTCTAAGCGATCAAAGACTGTTGGAGAAGCGAGCAACATTGCTCCAAGATCCCCTACTCCGAAATCCACCTCGCTGGAAGTAGTGGACGAACAGCAGGTGGTCGCCAGTTTGGTGACGACTAAGAAAGGGGACAATCCCAAAGATACCTCTTACTTGGGTTGGGATCCCATCAAAATCAAAGAGTAAGTCAATCGTCCCCGACTTGCATGTTGTTCACTGCCTAATACCATGTTGCTCGCTTACTAACACTTGCTTTTTGTTTGTTAGGTATAACCCAACGCTTTACCCTGGACGAAGGGCAACACTCCACCATCTCTCCGTTGTTAAAAACGCCCCCTCCTCGCTCCGCGACATCCCTGATCTTCCTGTTCGTCGGGCAGCTGAGATGGTCCCAAGGTGTTGACAGGCATTTTCGTACGGGTAGATTTATGTGGCTATTTGGGTTATGCCCGACAAACAATCAATAATAAACGAACACGAACGATGAGGGAAGAACTTTCGTTCTTCCCTCGAATGAGAGCTTTTTTCATATATGAGAAATGAAAGGAAATGTGAACCCTTTACAATGAGGGGGTGACCCCCTATTTATAGAGGTTCACCCCTAAAGGCCCAAAAGTGGCTCTAAATTCGTCTCAACCCTTTATTTTAGGGATTTATTACAATATTAATATAAAGATCAACAGTAGACCTATAATACATTAAACACTCTTTTATGATGTAGACCCTCGATCTTGTCGTGTCAGTGTATCTTCAGGAATCTGACCTCCTGTCAGGCGAGGATATTTCCTGCTGTAACAATTGCCCCCAAGATTGGGCTCTGACTGCGGCCAGAGTTCGATCTTGATCTGTGCTTCAAATAGGTTTTGCCCCCGAGCCTGAAAACAGGATAGCTCGGATGCCCCGGGGGAATCTTCAATGACAGGGTCCTTGTTGGGCGAATCTTTTGTGTAACCTTCGAATAGTCAAACTTTTTCGAAATTGGTCGGGTTAGGTGGGGTACGATCTTTCGTCGTGCCCCCGAGTCGAGAACCGTGACGTTCAATTAATAAAGAGTTATTGACCGCGATGATAAATTAATGAAGTGCTTAGGCCGCTTGAGGGTAGCGACTTCACGGATAACAGATTGACTTATCAATCAATCAAAAGACAAATCAACAGATTAATGAGTGAAGTGCTTTAGCCGATTGACGGGCAGCGACTTCACGATGATGGGATTAAGTTAACAACCGCTTAAAAGATTAACCAACAGGTTAATGAGTGAAGTGCTTTAGCCGATGATCGGGCAGCGACTTCACGAAGATGGGATTGAGTTAACAACCGCTTAAAAGATTAACCAACAGGTTAATGAGTGAAGTGCTTTAGCCGACGATCGGGCAGCGACTTCACGAAGATGGGATTAATTTAACAACCGCTTAAAAGATTAACCAACAGGTTAATGAGTGAAGTGCTTTAGCCGATGATCGGGCAGCGACTTCACGAAGATGGGATTGAGTTAACAACCGCTTAAAAGATTAACCAACATGTTAATGAGTGAAGTGCTTTAGCCGATGATCGGGCAGCGACTTCACGAAGATGGGATTGATTTAACAACCGCTTAAAAGATTAACCAACAGGTTAATGAGTGAAGTGCTTTAGCCGATGATCGGGCAGCGACTTCACGAAGATGGGATTGATTTAACAACCGTTTAAAAGATTAACCAACAGGTTAATGAGTGAAGTGCTTTAGCCGATGATCGGGCAGCGACTTCACGAAGATGGGATTGAGTTAACAACCGCTTAAAAGATTAACCAACAGGTTAATGAGTGAAGTGCTTTAGCCGATTGACGGGCAGCGACTTCACGAAGATGGGATTGATTTAACAACCGCTTAAAAGATTAACCAACAGGTTAATGAGTGAAGTGCTTTAGCCGATGATCGGGCAGCGACTTCACGAAGATGGGATTGAGTTAACAACCGCTTAAAAGATTAATCAACAGATTAATGAGTGAAGTGCTTTTAGCCGATTGACGGGCAGCGACTTCACGATGCAGAGAATAGATTAGTTAATACCGGTGAGGACGAACCAAACAATACCTCGCCCATTAAGGCGGAAAGTCAATGCTTAACATGCGGACTGGATCCACGCCGAGAGGCGGATTAGTTGACGCCGGTGAAGGCAAACTTATCAAGGCCGAGTGACGGATCGTCTTGAGAGGCAGATTAGTTGACGCCGGTGAATGCGAACTAATCAATATGTCAACGCATAAAAGGCGGGCTAATCAACGCCGAGAAAGCGGATTAACTCGAGAAAGAGATTAGTTGACGCCGGTGAAGGCGAACTAATCAATACGTCGACGCCTGAAAGGCGGACTAATCAACGTCGAGGAGACGGATTACTTCGCCACTCCAGGCGGATTAACTCGAGTAGATTAGTTGATGCCTGTGAAGGCGAACTAATCGATACGTCAACACCTGAAAGGGCGGACTAATCGACGTCGAGAAGATGGATTACTTCGCCAATCTGGGCGGAATGTCGACACCGAGAAGGCGGATTAACTCGAGAAGTAGATTAGTTGACGCCGGTGAAGGCGAACTAATCGATACGTCAATGCCTGAAAGGGCGGACTAATCGACGTCGAGAAGACGGATTACCTCGCCCATCTAGGCGGAATGTCGACGCCTAAAAGGCGGATTAGCTCGAGTAGATTAGTTGACGCCGGTGAAGGCGAACTAATCAGTACGTCAATGCCTGAGAGGCAGACTAATCGACGTCGAGAAGACGGATTACTTCGCCAATCTAGGCGGAATGTCGACGCCTAAAAGGCGGATTAACTCGAGAAGTGGATTAGTTGACACCGGTGAAGGCGAACTAATCGACACGTCAATGCCTGAAAGGGCGGACTAATCGACGTCGAGAAGACGGATTACTTCGCCAATCTAGGCGGAATGTCGACGCCTAAAAGGCGGATTAGCTCGAGTAGATTAGTTGACGCCGGTGAAGGCGAACTAATCAGTACATCAACGCCTGAGAGGCGGACTAATCGACGTCGAGAAGACGGATTACTTCGCCAATCTAGGCGGAATGTCGACGCCTAAAGGGCGGATTAACTCGGGAAGTGGATTAGTTGACGCCGGTGAAGGCGAACTAATCAGTACGTCAACGCCTGAGAGGCGGACTAATCGATGTCGAGAAGACGGATTACTTCGCCAATCTAGGCGGAATGTCGACGCCGAGAAGGCGGATTAACTCGAGAAGTAGATTAGTTGACGCCGGTGAAGGCGAACTAATCGACGTCGAGAAGACGGATTACCTCGCAATCTAGGCGGAATGTCGACGCCTAAAAAGCGGATTAATCAACGCCGACCGGGCGGATTACTTCGCCAATCTAGGCGGAATGTCGACGCCGAGAAGGTGGATTAATCAACGCCGATCGGGCGGATTACTTCGCCAATCTAGGCGGAATATCGACGCCTAAAAGGCGGATTAATCAACGCCGATCGGGCGGATTACTTCGCCAATCTAGGCGGAATGTCGACGCCGAGAAAGCGAATTAATCAACGCCGACCGGGCGGATTACTTCGCCAATCTAGGCGGAATGTCGACGCCTAAAAGGCGGATTAATCAACGCCGACCGGGCGGATTACTTCGCCAATCTAGGCGGAATGTCGACGCCGAGAAGGCGGATTAACTCGAGAAGTAGATTAGTTGATGCCGGTAAAGACGAACTAATCGATACGTCAACGCCTGAAAGGGCGGACTAATCGATGTCGAGAAGACGGATTACTTCGCCAATCTAGGCGGAATGTCGACGCCGAGAAGACGGATTAACTCGAGAAGTAGATTAGTTGACGCCGGTGAAGGCAAACTAATCGATACGTCAACGCCTGAAAGGGCGGACTAATCGACGTCGAGAAGACGGATTACCTCGCCAATCTAGGCGGAATGTCGACGCCTAAAAGGCGGATTAGCTCGAGAAGTAGATTAGTTGACGCCGGTGAAGGTGAACTAATCGATACGTCAACGCCTGAAAGGGCGGACTAATCGACGTCGAGAAGACGGATTACTTCGCCAATCTAGGCGGAATGTCGACGCCTAAAGGGCGGATTAACTCGAGAAGTGGATTAGTTGACGCCGGTGAAGGCGAACTAATCAGTACGTCAACGCCTGAGAGGCGGACTAATCGACGTCGAGAAGACGGATTACTTCGCCAATCTAGGCGGAATGTCGACGCCTAAAGGGCGGATTAACTCGAGAAGTGGATTAGTTGACGCCGGTGAAGGCGAACTAATCAGTACGTCAACGCCTGAGAGGCGGACTAATCGACGTCGAGAAGACGGATTACTTCGCCACTCTAGGCGGATTGTCGACGCCTAAAAGGCGGATTAACTCGAGTAGACTAGTTGACGCCTGTGAAGGCGAACTAATCAATACGTCTACGCCTGAAAGACGGACTAATCGACGTCGAGAAGACGGATTACTTCGCCAATCTAGGCGGAATGTCGACGCCTAGAAGGCGGATTAATCAACGCCGATCGGGCGGATTACTTCGCCAATCTAGGCGGAATGTCGACACCGAGAAGGCGGATTAATCAACGCCGATCGGGCGGATTACTTCGCCAATCTAGGCGGAATGTCGACGCCTAAAAGGCGGATTAATCAACGCCGACCGGGCGGATTACTTCGCCAATCTAGGCGGAATGTCGACGCCGAGAAGGCGGATTAACTCGAGAAGTAGATTAGTTGACGCCGGTGAAGACGAACTAATCGATACGTCAACGTCTGAAAGGGCGGACTAATCGACGTCGAGAAGACGGATTACTTCGCCAATCTAGGCGGAATGTCGACGCCGAGAAGGCGGATTAACTCGAGAAGTAGATTAGTTGACGCCGGTGAAGGCGAACTAATCGATACGTCAACGCCTGAAAGGGCGGACTAATCGACGTCGAGAAGACGGATTACCTCGCCAATCTAGGCGGAATGTCGACGCCTAAAAGGCGGATTAGCTCGAGAAGTAGATTAGTTGACGCCGGTGAAGGCGAACTAATCGATACGTCAACGCCTGAAAGGGTGGACTAATCGACGTCGAGAAGACGGATTACCTCGCCAATCTAGGCGGAATGTCGACGCCTAAAAGGCGGATTAGCTCGAGAAGTAGATTAGTTGACGCCGGTGAAGGCGAACTAATCGATACGTCAACGCCTGAAAGGGCGGACTAATCGACGTCGAGAAGACGGATTACTTCGCCAATCTAGGCGGAATGTCGACGCCTAGAAGGCGGACCGGTCAACGCCTATGAAGGAGGACAAATGTTTGTAGTCGAAAGGTGTGACCATGTTTTAAATATTGAGTTATTTATTCGGTGAGCAACCTCAATGATTTTTTCGAAATTGTATTCGAAGTTTTAAATAACTGACTGTATTTAATAATACTCAGAGTCAAATAATTTATTTTTGATATCACAAAATGATCTTAGGATATGTATATCCTTGCCCCCGCTTTTAATGTATATGAAAACTTACGAGTTAGGATATATATTAAAAGGAAGTATCAAATGAAAATTGTATTTAAAAAATTGCCCCCGCTTTGATTTTTCAAAATACGAGTATAGCCCCTGCTTTTAATTTATATGCAAATTTGCGAGTGGTGATATATTAAAAGCAAGTTTATCGAAATAAACCTGATTCGAGTGGGCAAAGGACTGCCCGTAGAATTTTCGTTGATGAAGATGCTCCGGGTGTACGCCTCAGAAACTGCTGCCTTTTTTTTTTTTTTTTTTTTTTAGCTGTTTAATTAAATCTGGGCCCTCTCCCCCATTAAAGAAAAAGGAGGCCCAACAAAATATACAAATCTGGCCCAACACTATAATTTAAATATGGGCACAACAACATTAGTTGAAGAATGGCCCAAATACAATAAATGAGGGCCCAATATACTAAATAAAAGAGGCCCAAATATTAAATATTAATAAGGGCCCAACAAAGTAGATACAGGCTCGGGCCTGAACCAGAATAATTATAAGTCTGTCCATTTTAGAATGTGCGTGGAGAATTCTCCCAACCCACAGAAGAGAGAGGATCGAACGCGACGCGGTGGTGACGCGTGGTGGAGTACCCGATCGGCGACGATGGGTAGAGGGTTGTGCGCGCTGAGTGGTCGGCGCGGGCAGGCGCGATCCGGCCAGGGGAGGCCGTGCTGGGTGGTCGCGAAGGGAGGTCGAGCGGTGGCCCATGGTCGGCACGCGTGGGAAAGACCGAGACGGGCGGTGGTAGGGCGACCAGCGAGCCGGACGGCGGGGAGGCAGCGAGGCCGCTTCCCGACGGCGGTGAGGCAGCGAGGCGGTGGTGCGCGGGAGATCGGCGCCGCTCGGGGAGGGATTGCTGCACGGCCAAGTGGGAACGGGCAGCGGTGTCGGGAGGCCGCGAAAGGCGATGGCTCGGGGAGGCCGCACTGAGCGACGACGCGGGGTTGAGGCCACGCTGGGCGGCGTGCGCGGTGTGAGCGCGTTGGGCGGCGTCGAGCAGCGGGGCGGTTGCGGTGGCTACGGGCTGCGAGCCACGTGAAGCTCGTGAGGCTGTGCGTGTAGCCACGAGCCGCGGGCTGCTGGGGTCTCGAGGGACGGCGACGAGGAGAGGTGCGCTGGCGGCGCGGGCGGATCGGGGGCTTGGCGAGCCCGGAGTCCGGTGGCGCGGGCTGAGCGAGGGCCGCGTGCGCCGCGGGGTGGCTGCCCTGTGCGGCGCGGGCAGGAGCACTGAGCGGCGACTATGCGGGGGCACGGGAATGACGTGCGGGGAATCGTAACGAGCGACCATTCGGGCAGGAGCCGCGCGATGGGCAGCCAAGTGGGCGGAGTCGACGAGGCGGGACGACCAGGCGGGCAGGACTAGGAGAGGTTGTGATTGCTTTCGCGGGTAGGTGTCGTGGTCGGAGTCGACGATGCCGGACGGGCCAGGCGGTGATGCGGGGCGGCAACGCGGGTAGACGGGTATTGCTACCCGGAGGCTGAGGGTGACCTCGGCGGCGCACTTACCGAGGTTTGCAGAGACTTTTGACTTTTCAACGTGGCTTGGGAAACGCGCTAAAAGCAGACTGTAAAGCTGTGTAAAAGCGGCCCAAAAACCGAGGCAAACAGAGGGGGATTCAAGGCAGAAAAAATGGTTGTTCTGCATAAAATTTTTCTGGGTCCGTAGTGTTTCCACGGGGTGATGGCGCGGCTGGGCGTAGCCACGACGATGCCGGAAAGCAAATTCCACCGCCGGAAATGCCTGCGGCACTGTCCGAAAAGGCAGCAACAATTTTTCTTCTCTTCTTTCTTTTCATCTTGCTAGCTGTTGCTGTAGATATGAAATGGGTTTATTGGATTTTCGGTTTTTTGGCTAGCTGCGTGGGTTATCTGTTGTAGTAAGGAAATGAGTTTATATTTTGAAATTTTGTTTGGATGATTTTGTGAGCTTGCTACTGTAATGACTGGAAATTGATTTTTTGAATTTTCTTGGACGAATCTGATTCGAAAGGGTATGGGTGTTTGATTCTGGAAAATGGGTGAAAATGATGAATATTTCTTGAACGATTTTTTGTTGGAATTTGATTTTTGAGGGGAAGATCTTCGTGTTCATCCATCGAGATGAACATGAATCCGCCCCTTCCTCTAGCGCCAAATTGTTGACAGGCATTTTCGTACGGGTAGATTTATGTGGCTATTTGGGTTATGCCCGACAAACAATCAATAATAAACGAACACGAACGATGGGGGAAGAACTTTCGTTCTTCCCTCGAATGAGAGCTTTTTTCATATATGAGAAATGAAAGGAAATGTGAACCCTTTACAATGAGGGGGTGATCCCCTATTTATAGAGGTTCACCCCTAAAGGCCCAAAAGTGGCTCTAAATTCGTCTCAACCCTTTATTTTAGGGATTTATTACAATATTAATATAAAGATCAACAGTAGACCTATAATACATTAAACACTCTTTTATGATGTAGACCCTCGATCTTGTCGTGTCAGTGTATCTTCAGGAATCTGACCTCCTGTCAGGCGAGGATATTTCCTGCTGTAACACAAGGGCTTGGACAAAATCGGCGAACACCCTTGTTACTAACCAATCTGCTAGTGACAATGCTCGCCTGGTGGCATACAATGCTAGCCATCAGTTGGTCCAGTCTCAAGTGCTGCTCGACCAAGTCATGGAGCTCGAGCGAACAAACCGCGATCTGGGCCATCGCGTGGAGAAGGTGGACGAAGAGAAGACCTCCGCCATTAATGAGTGCAAGGCCGAGCATGCTAAGGAGCTGGCCTTGATGGAGAGTAAGATGGAGGCCTCCTTGGCCGGCGAAAAGAGTGCCTTGGACAAGGCTCAAAAGATGATGCTGGAGGTAAAAACTTCAGACCTGAGAGCCGAAAGGGCTGAAAAGGAGCGAGCAGACTTAGCTGCTCGCCTGCTAGCTGCCGAGGAGCACATCAAGAGATTGGAGGAGGAGCGAAAAGGCATGATCGACTATGAAGTCCACGAGCAAGAGGTGTTGGACAAGACCAACTTTGGGTACATTTGTGCCTTTGCCGAATGCTTGAGGTCTGTCCACTTCGCCCATGATCACAACCAAGATATTCGTGGTGCGGTGAAGGCGGACTTCATTGAGTACGTGAAGAATTATCCTCCTGCTCCTGGTTCAACCTTGTTCGTCTCCGATTTAACCGATCTCGGTTTCCCTCTAGACGTCTTCGGCGAGGAGGTCGACATTGCTGCCCCTACTTATGGTGGCCAGCCTGACCCTGCCCCAGCAGCGACCAGCGTGGCAGCCACTGATGAAGTCTTTGAAGGGTTGGCGTCTCTTCCTCTAACTCCTATAGATGGGGCTGGGACAAGTGCCCCTGGCGAGCAGCCTAGTGCCCAGGCGACCAGCGCTGCAGACGCTCCTCCTCCTGCTTGAAGACTTAGTTTCTTTTACAATAGGATGTTTTCTTCTTTTTGTGCTTATCAGCTCATCCTTATTGTAAACATATTTTTGACTCAATGAAATGAACATCCTTACTAATTTGCAATTTTACGCCTCTTTGTTTGTCTTACTTAGTTGTTCGCCTATTGCTTTTAGCTTATGACTCAGTTTCTAAGTGTTCCTTTTTTCTTAAGGTAAACACTTAGTTAATATTTTAAGTTGGTCGTTTGGTTCTTATAGAACTTGACCTTTAATTGTTTGGGCCATTTTGGTCGCTTGTGGACTTGGCCTTGCATTAATGTGGGCTATTGGTCCATTAGGGACTTAGCCTTATTTTGCATTTAATAAGCTTTATTGTTCGTCTTATAATAGACTTGCACTTTTGCAAATTTTTTTTTTTTTTATGGGCGAGCAACCAAGTATTCTGGACTTAAGACTCAATTTAAAATAAAGTAAATCAAAAGATAAATACAATTCTGCTCGTCTAGTAACTGCACAACTGCTCGCTTTTATATAAACTTGCGCAAAAAAATTCAAAATTATAAAAAGTCACAAGGGATCTATTTGTAAAACTTCTAAGACTTACAGGACTTCATTGGTAGTACTTCTTGAGCAAAGTAGTATTCCAGGAGTATTGGGACGACTTGCCTTCTATGTCTTCAAGATCGTATGTGCCGTTGTGCCACTTATTCGTCACCTTGTATGGGCCCTCCCAAGTCGGGCCAAATACTCCTGGTGGTGTTAAAACTTTTCGAAGTACCAAGTCCCCAACTTCGAACTCCCTTGCTTTTACTTGAGAATTGTAGTACTTCGCCGCTCTTTTCTTATAAATTGCATTTTTCAATTCTGCTGTTATTCTTTTTTCTTCAAGCAAGTCCGACTCTGCTGCCAATGCGGAGTTATTTTCCTCTTCGTCAAACGCAGTTGTTCGACCTGTCGGGATTTTTAGCTCAATTGGTATTACTGCTTCCGTTCCGAACGTCATTGTGAAGGGTGTTTCGCCTGTACTTGTTCTGTGGGATACTCGGTATGCCCACAACACCTCTGGCAGTTCCTCGGACCACTTCCCCTGTTTGTTGGCTAAGCGGATCTTCAAAATATGTTTGATTATTTTGTTCACTGCTTCCACTTGGCCATTCGACTGGGGGTGGTACGGTGTTGAAAAATGTTTCTTCATTCCCCATTTTTCACAAAAATCTCTTATCTTTTTTCCTTCAAACTGTTTTCCGTTATCCGTCACGATCGCTTGAGGCACCCCTAAGCGGCAAACAATGTTTCTCCATATGAATTTAATAATTTTTTCCTGTGTGATTCGCACAAGCGCTTCTGCCTCAGCCCACTTTGTGTAATAGTCTACTGCCACCACTGCGAATCGAACATTTCCTTTTCCCGGTGGAAAAGGCCCAATGAGATCAATTCCCCATTTCGCAAATGGCCACGGACTATTGACTGAAATTAGTTCGTGTGGGGGCTTGTGGATGTTTGGGGCGAACAACTGACACATGTGACAAATTCGGGCAACTTTGATTGCGTCCTGGAGGAGGGCCGGCCAATAATATCCTTGTCTTACAGTCTTGTAAGCCAGTGCTCGTCCTCCAGCGTGATTTCCGCATGTGCCTTCATGAATTTCCTTCAATACTGCTTGCCCTTGCCCCCTAGCCAAGCATTTCAGAAGTGGGAGTGAAATTCCTCTTTTGTACAACTGTCCGTCCATCATGGTGTATCTCGCTGCCCTTTTGACCAACTTGTTGGCTTCAAATGGGTTGTCCGGCTTTTTGTCGTTTTGTAAATACTCAATGATTGGTACCCTCCAGTCGTCTTCTTCGAAATCTTCGTTGACTTGATACATCTTGTAGTCTTCGGTTGACGGCTTGGATATTTTTGTTAGCGTAACTCCTGTCAACTCTGCTGGTCCTGTGCTAGTTGCTAGCCTGGCTAATGCATCTGCTTGAGCATTGCTGTCTCTTGGTATCTGTTCGATATATATTTGTTCGAACAAGGAGGCCAGGTGAGCAACAATCTTTTGATACAAAGCCATATTCTCGTCCTTTGCCTCGTACTCCCCTCGAACTTGGTTGACAATCAATTGTGAATCCCCGAAAATTTGCAGCTTTCTTACTCCGACTGCTAATGCTAGGTGTAATCCAGCGATCACAGCTTCGTACTCTGCTTCGTTATTTGTCGCCATGAATTCGAACCGGACTGCTGAAGTGAAAACTTGCCTGTCTGGGCTTATCAAAACTATACCTGCCCCCGATGCTGTATTAGTTGACGATCCGTCAACATACATGTGCCAGGGATGGCTATGTCCTCTCGTTGGATCCTGGGGGAAAGTCAGTTCGACTATAAAGTCTGCTAAGGCTTGCCCCTTGATCGCTGTTCGAGGAGCATATGAAATCCCAAACCGACTGATTTCCTGTAATGCACGGATACGCGAATAAATAGAGGTATGCAGTATCGGATTCGTATAAGGGGCGGGTGCGGGCGCGATTCGCCTCTGATTCGCACCCGGTGCGCCACCTGGCGAATCCCAAAAAAAAAAAAACTGAGGGATTCGCGAATCCGGTGCGGCGGAGCAACGAATCCGGTAAGGCGGAGTCCAGTTCAGGTTGGTTTTGACTTTTCAGTTTTTCAAACGGTTAAATCTCCGGTGGAGAACTCGGCGGAGGAAGGGGGGCGATTTTGTCGAGCATCTTAGGCAGTTGGTGTAGCAATTAAGGGGTGAATAAGACTAAAAAAGTGGAAGAGTAACGAACAAGGAGTAGAAGATGGTAGCTGTCGGAATCGATCTCGGGCGATCGAGACGGCGTTGGCGGAGAAGCAGCAGATCTGTGCAGAATTTAAGAGAGAGACGATGACTTAGTTCTCTTGTGTGTGTCCCATTTTATATCTAGGGTTGAGTATGTGCCTATGTGGGCTTTAATTTAATTTGTTTGGGCTCATGTATTTAATGGATTTGGGCTTGGCACTCACATATCAATGGGCTTGGGCATTTGTATATAAGATGCAATATAAAATTTATGGTTGATATGTTGATTGCTAAAATTTTAAAAATTTTAAATATTTTAATATATATATAAACGTATCCTTGCCGAATCACACCCTTAATTTTTTGAAAACTAGTATCCCCGTATCCGTATCGTATCGCTCCCGCACCCGCGTATCCGCACCCGTGCAACATAGCTGATTTCCAATGACCATTTTAGGAGGCGACCAGCTGCATCTGGTCTGTGCAGTATTTGCTTGAGCGGAAACGTTGTCAACACTTCCACCTGGTGGTCGAAAAAATATGGACGAAGTTTTCTGACGCTCATCACTGGTGCATATGCTAGCTTCTCTGTTGGTGAATATCTGAGTTCTGCTTCGTGTAAAGCTTGACTCACATAGTAGATGGGCAGGTGGAACTTTCCTTCTGCTCGAACGAGCACTGAGCTGATTGCTACTTCTGAAGCTGCCAGGTACAAGTATAACTTCTCCCCTAGGATCGGCTTGGCAAGAATTTTCATGTCACTGAGGTACTCTTTCAGCTGCTCGAACGCTTGTTGACAGGCGTCTGTCCATTGAAACTTTCCCTTCTTGATTGCCTCGAAGAATGGCCTGCTCAAAGCTGCTAGACATCCGGTTAGCTGTTGGACCTCTTTAACTGATCTGGGTGGCTGCATTTCCATGATCGCTTTCACTTTTATGGGATTTGCTTCGATTCCTCTTTGACTGACTAGATGACCCAAGAACTTCCCAGAATGGACCCCAAAACTGCTTTTCTTAGGGTTCAGTTTCATGTTGTATGTTCGAAGTATCCCAAACGTTTGAGCTAGATGCTGCAAGTGATCTTCCTTTTTGGAGCTCTTGACAACAATATCATCTACGTACACTTCCATTGTCTTCCCAATGTGATCATCAAACATCTTATTGACCAATCTCTGATATGTAGCCCCAGCGTTGATTAATCCAAATGGCATTCTCTTCCAGCACAACAAGTTTTTGTTGGTGTAGAACGCCGTATGCTCTTGATCATCGGGATGCATCGCTATTTGATGATATCCTGCGAATGCATCCATGAACGTGAGAAGCTCATGTCCAGCGGTGCTATCAACTAGCTGATCGATGTGGGGCAACGGGAAATTATCTTTTGGGCAGGCGGCGTTGAGATCTGTGAAGTCGATGCAGAGTCTCCACGCTCCAGTCGCTTTTCTGACCAATACCGGATTCGCCACCCATTGCGGGCATAACGCTTGTTTGATTAAGTCGTTATCCAGCAGCTTTTTAACCTCTACGTCGAGCGCCTCGTATTTGTCGGGCCCGAATTTTCTCCTCTTCTGATGGATTGGCTTCTTCCTTGGGTCGATGTTGAGTCTGTGGCAGGCATGTTCGGGGCTGATGCCCACCATGTCTGCATGCGACCATGCGAACACATCGAGGTTTGCTTTAAGAAACTCAATCATGTTGGTCCTGTACGGCTCTGGTAGCTCGGACCCTATGAAGAGTTCTAAGCCCTCTTGGTTCGGGTCGACTTTTACAATCTCCAACTCTTCAACCGGGGTAGCCCTCCGTTTCTGGCTTTTCCATCTGGGATCAATAATGGGCCCTTCTGTCATTAGCTCATCTTCGATCTCCATCGGTTTACGCTCCCAATCGTGGCTCAACGTCCTCTGCATCAACGTTCATTGCCATTGTTTGTTCTTCCTCGTTGCTGGTTGTAACAGCTTCTCTACCTCTCGTTTGGACAGACTGTCCATCTTCGCGTCCTTGCTCGTCCTCGTCTAATTGTGCGTCTTTGCATAGCTGTTCGTCAATGCACGGTTGTTCGTCTGCGCACAGTTGCTCGTCGCTGCGCGGCTGTTCGTCTGTGCATAGCTGCTCGTCGACTTCCATTATTTCAGTGTCGATAGAAGTCATGGCCTCGCTATCGCCTCCGTCCTTGTCTGAGTACCCGTCTGTCATGTTGACTTGGTGATCCTTCAATTGTATCTGCAAAAGACACGCACGAGCCTTCTTTTGGTCTCCCTTGACTGTACCTGCACCTTTCTTTGTTGGGAATTTTAAACAATAATAGTACGTTGAAACGGCTGCTTTGAATTCATGCAAGAAAGGACGGCCGAGGAACCCGTTATAGGTGGACTGTTGGTCTACAACTAGAAAGTCTACCATCCTATACAGTTTCCTTTCCGGGTCCTCGACCGATACAAGCTCGACTGCCAACGTAACCATTCCTAGCGGGGTGGTCACAGCATTCCCGAATCCTACAATTTTGTGATCACAGTCCTTGATGTATTCAACGCAATCTCCTAGCTGGTCCACCGTGCTTTTGAACAGGATGTTCGTATAGGAACTAGTATCGACAAGTAGACGGTGTACTTTTGTCCCCATAATATTGGCACAAATGACCAACGAGTCATTGTGAGGAGTGAGTACCCCGTCTAAGTCTTTTTCTGAGAAAGTCAGGTCCCCTGTTCGTCTGGTCGATGGATTCACACCCACTTCCATCACTTGATCCACTGCTCTCAGTTCCGCTTTCCTCTTTCTTTTTGACATAAGTGGTCTCCCATCAGAACAACCACCTACTGGTCCAGTGGGTTCCAGCATTAAGATCTCCGGGATATGCCTTGCTGGGGCTGCTGGGACCTTCCTTCCTCTCTTACCAGTTTTGCTTGGTTCATCACTGTCTCCATCATCCGAACTGGACGGTTCTGGTGCCCTTGGTCTTTTACCTGGTTCCTTTTTCACGAACTCGGACAACTTTCCTTCCTCATAGAACCTCCACAACTGCTTCAACAAATCTCGACACTCGCTTGTGAAGTGGCCGATGTTCTGATGATATGCGCAGTATTTATTCGGGTTCAACTTTCCTCTCTCTTGCCTTATCCTCCGTGGCTCTGACAACATTTCCCTGTCTTTAACGTTGTTGTATACAGCGTCCACGGACATGGTAAGGACTTGGTTCAATTTTTCTTTCAACTCAGCTCCCTCATTGAACGACTTCATGTTCTTCGGAGCTTTGTAATCACTTCCTCCCGACTTCTTGCCAAACTTTTTTGGATCAGCTTTGTCTCCCATCTCCCTGTGCAGGGCCTCCTGCATCGACACATGGATTCCTGCTTTGTGTCTGAATTCTGCGTATGTTTTCGGGCAAGTCAAATGCATTTCCTTCCACAAATCAGTTCCTTTCTTTAACCCAGCCATCACTGCCACTATCTTCGTGTCCTCACTCACCATCTCGCCCTCCAACAGAACTTTATCAAATCTTTCCAGGAACTGTTTATCCGACTCCTCATCTCCTTGCCGGATGTCTGCCAAACGGTGTCTGTGGGTCAAGTAAGACCCAGCAGTTGAGAAATGAGACAGAAACTCTTTGCTCAGTTGGGCAAAAGAGTTGATGGAGCCGGGAGTTATTGCCGAAAACCATCTGTGCGGGCCGTCTCCAAGGGTGAGTGGAAAATTTCGGCATTGTGTGGCGTCGGTTGCCCCCATTGAGATCATGAAATCTGAATATTTCGTTACATGAATCCGAGGGTCCGACGTTCCTTCATACAAATTGATGGCTGGGAACTGTATCTTTTTCTGGATCGGTGCATTGAGGACA
Organism: Ballota nigra; assembly: GCA_947034835.1. Lineage (NCBI taxonomy): Eukaryota > Viridiplantae > Streptophyta > Magnoliopsida > Lamiales > Lamiaceae > Ballota > Ballota nigra. Next base: position 99,684,136 of record OX344724.1, on the reverse strand, counting down.
GACGGAGATAACGGTGAAGAAGGGAGAATCGTCGATCCGACACCTCTCTGAGATTCCAACTGTTTTTGCAATTCATTTGGGGGAGTCCTCCCGATGGAAGGCTGTTCATCGTGATTGGGTTCAGTGACCTCTTTACGATGCAGTCCCTTGCCAACGGGACGTTTCTCCTGAGTCGTCTTCCTAGCAGCGTTGCTAGCTCCATTGGCCCTAGTCGGCCAAAAGCTGATCTCCTGATTCGGTCATGCACCGATGGGCGAGCAGGATGGCGTGATCGCTCATCGTTCTTTCGGGATGGTTCCCTCCTATTTACATTCCTTGTACCTAGTCTCTCCAAAGCACTTGTTCGGGAAGTACTTTTGCTTGACTCATCTGCTCGACTTAGTGATGATTCCCCTCGACTCCCTAGACGTTCGCTCAATGGAGCTTTCCCTTTATTTCTACGGACCTCCTCGCTGTCGGCCTCGTCCCGACGTGCATCTTCTCTCATTTTACTTCTTTGTTCGCCCGTACGTCCCTGCTCGCCTGCTCGATTGGTCATCACAGGTGCTCTTGACGGTCCTGCTGCTTGTCGATTTTATAATGATTGAAGGACAGCGATCGTTTTTGCTAACTCCTCCGGGTTCTGAGCAAGTGCTTCTACTTCTGGTGGGATTGTATCAATGGTGACCTGAATGTTTCTTTGCGAAGTTGCTCTCACCGTTCGTGCATATCCCTCGGTGGACGAAACCCTAGTCCTCGGTTTATGACTCGGAGATACACTCGAATGTCATTCATCTTGTGATCTGACCATCTTGGTTGCCAAAATGTATGAGATAAACAAAGGAGTGAAGTAATCTTGTTCTTGCAAACACTTTTCCCAAGGGTTACTAGCCTTGTGTGTGAATATGAAGATTAAAAAACCCTAGTTCATACACACATGCATTAAAACCCTCAAAGTATTATACATCTTTGTCCTAAGAATGTGCACTCTTGTTTTCCGGCAGCTGCTTCCCGGATTCCGGCGAGATTTTGCAGATTTCCGGTGGGAGTCTTCAACTTTCTTCGATTTTTACAAATCGAAGGTTCGAACCCCTCCTTCTAGCGCCAATTGTTGATGACCTTTTTATGATCAAGATGATTAGTGGCTGTTTTTGCTAAGGAAGATCATCAAACAAGAACTAAGATTATGGGATTTAGCTAAGTAATGCTTAAGAAATAATTTTGCAAGAGTTTGGCTCTTTTATTGAATTGTTCTCCCTCTTTTCATGTACATGAAGGGAGTATTTATAGACATACAAAGAGGACATGTGTCACCATCTTGGTGGCTTAACCATTGGATCTTTGCCAAGTGTTAGGACACTTGTACAACATCTACACTATTGCTCATTGGATGGATGCCAAGTGTTAAGACACTTGGACCATATCTAGACTAGTGACTCTTGGAGTTCCCAATGTTGTACTTGGTCTTTGGCACTACTGAGATGCTCTCGACGGTGACCGGTTGCTCGTTTGCACGTCTTCGTTAGATGTCATGGTCCTTTGCATTCCGAGTTGTTCGCTCCTTGCTTGGGATTGTTTTACAATGTTGCTCGCTCCATTACGAACCTGTTCGCCTGAATTGATCTTGGTTTGAGCCGCTCGCACAGCTGTTGTTGATAGGCGAGCAGGAGCAACATTTGGGCGACCAGGATTAGCGCAAATCACACAAAAATTAAACCGGAGTTAACATATGGTTTACCCAAGATATCCGGCGAGTAAAACCTATATGCGATCAAGACATATATGCGAACAAAATCAAATCAAAAGCCACAAGACAAGCACAAACGACGTCCTGCCGATCAGATCCAACCACAGCGCCGAAATAACAATTAAACAAGATGAAAGACAATCAGAATCAGACTAAAGACTCCTCAAGGATAAGTCCAAAGTGACGAACAACTCCTAACTGCGAGCAAGTCCAGTAGATAAGGATAGAATTTAGTTAAGATAAGGTCAAATTAGTCAAAGGACAGGTGTCGAGCATGCAGGCTTGGTCGGCCAAAGGTCGCGCCACCTCCTGCTGGGCAAAAGTCTATAAATACTTAGATTTTTTTCAGCAAATAAAAAAAACACAAATTATTATACACGTCCAAACTTTGATTACGAATCTAAAGCAGCTCGATTAACTTTCGATCGAACTTAAACACGTGAGCTTTCGTACGATTCTAATCCATCTAAACCCGAAAATTCGTATTCACTAATTACGTTAGTGATCAATCACACGTAATTGTTTGATGATCAATTAACCATCTAATACAGCTTAAAACAGCCACTAATCTTCAAGATTAGAACTGATCGTCAACAAATTGGTGCTAGAAGGAGGGTTCTAACCTCCGAGTCATCGAATACAAAAAGATTACCCCAGAATTGAAGAACAAGTTTGAGTTTTTGAAGAAAAAACTCAAGAACACCAAGAACAACACTTGATATCTTCTGTGAAAATGCCTCAATCAAGGGAGACACAACGTTCTCAACATGTAACCCGGGATTCACACTCCCGAATGTCCCAAGCTGGTGGGCTAGCAAGGGTGAGCAGAAACAACCAAGAAAATCAAACTAATATTGCTCGCCAGTTAATACCACCAGAGTTGGACGCCATTGCCCGCAACCCCGACGAACTGGCGCGTACAATTGCCATGCTCCAGGCTTTACAAAAACAACAAGCCCAACTTGGCCCATCATATGTACGAGCAAGGGGTAGCCCCACAAAGACTTGCGAACATGATAAGGCTTGAGGGGATCATTTGAATGAGGCTGACAGCGCCCAAGCTCGTAAGGCCAAAGGCAAAGAAAAATTGAACATTGAGGCCGCCAGTCAGGGAGGTTCGACTCAGAACCCGGCCATGGTGGCAAGTCAGGGCACACGCCAAAGTGCTCTTGAAAGATTGGGTCGACGTGGCCGGGAATCCTGGAGGTCTATCCCCCTGCTGGAGCAGCTCGCCCAGCCGCAGTACCTACTCGCCAATCAATCCTTGACCGGCTGACTAGGTCAACTTTTGGTCGCCTTGGCCCAAATGCAGAGCCCAATCCCAGGAGGCCGATCCAGGGGATTCCCGCTCCCAATGTGGGACTGGAGCGAACAGATGACTTGAAGCGACTACACTAGCTTCTACTAGTAGCTACCCCGCAAGAGAACGGGTTCACTGTAGCATGGGCAAGTATAGGGACCAAGTATTATCGAACCCAAGAGATGGTGTATATGCGAATAGATCCCTGAAGATCTACGCGTCGTAGTTAATATGAGTGTATGTTTTTGGGTTTTTGAAAAGATTAATTAAAAGACTAAAATAAACTAATTAACTAAAGAATGAAAAAAGAACGAATTAACTACGGGTTGTTTTCTAATGAGAGATGGTGATGCTTAGGATAGGAATCCCTACGTATACTAACGGAGCAGGTACATAATCAAAATAACTGTGACAAACAAGAATTAACCTAAGTAAAAGAATGCAAGGTGAAAGCTCAAGATTTCTTACCCTAATACTTTATCCTAGCAATCGACTTCACTAATCCACTAACAAGTTAATGAATTGTGCTTAATTAATGAGACCCTAATTTAACTAAGGTGATGCGGTCGTCCTCCTTCGCTAAACCGGTAGATGAATTAACCTTTCCTAAACCCTCTCGTTAAGACTACTAATTGTTATTGAGTGATGCGGTCGTCCTCTCTCTAACACTTTCGTACGAAATTCAAAGGTAGAGTTAAGATTAATTATATGAATTCATTAATTAAGAGAATTAAAACTAACGTCACCAATTACCTTAATTACGTACCCACATCCTACTTCTACGAGTTCATCCTAACCCAAGCATACAAGGGTTTTAGCCGGACATGGTTATAACAAAAATAAAAGCAATAGAAGAAACAACGAACAAAAACATAATGAATTGAACGAAGAAAATAAGAAACATGAACTAGGGTTTTAAAATAAAATAATTCTAAGAACTGAAATTTAATTAACTAAAACGAAGTTTAAAACGTTTAAAGTAATCAAGCTAATGAAAAGAAACTAAGAAACGAAAAGAAAACTAAGAATTCGTATGAAAAACCTTGACAACGTAAAAGTAAAGCTTGCTCGTTCTTCTCCTCTTCCTCTCTCTAAAAACTAAGTCTAAAAATTATTTCTAAAATTGGGGATCCTTCAAAACGTGTTTGGAAGAGGTATATATAGGCACCGGGTCGAAACGGGAGTTAATGGGCCGAAAATACGCATCCGGAGGCGAAAATACGTGCGCGCTCGAGCAAAACGCTCGAGCGGTGGCGCTCGAGTGATTCGCTCGAGCGCCAAAACTGTTCTGTAAGTTTTTGGCCGCTCGAGTGATTCGCTCGAGCGCCGGCGCTCGAGCAAATCGCTCGAGCGCTGGCTGCTGTGCACTCGTTCGTAAAATCTTCATATCTTCTCAACCGGGAGTCCGTTTTGGCCGATTCAAAGTCCTACGAACTCCTCTTTTCGCCCTCTATCCATCTATGAAAACCAAAGAGAGAAATTAATAATTTTATAAAAATGATACTCATTTGACTCCAAGCACTCATCGAAAACACTCAAAACATGAGTAAATCGGGCACCAAAACATAACAATTTCACGCCTAATCAACCCCCCCAAACTTACCATGTTGCTTGTCCTCAAGCAACGAAATAATAAGTCAAGTGAAATTGTTAGGAATGAATCAAGAATCAAATCATGCAAGTAATTGAACTCGAGCTTCAAAGATCAATCACCCGTATACTCACTCACTTTCTTTTATCGTACTCATGCAACAATAACAAGAAACACCAAGATCAAGCATGGATGTGCACTCAACGGTGTGTTTCACTCCCTCGCAAGTGTATAACAGTGTTTAAGGGACTCACTCAATCAATCAATCACATATATTGGCAGCCATAGGCTTGTAAGCACTCTCACCTCCGACCATACTCTAGAAATCAATGCCGAATCAAAAAGGACTTTTCTCAAGGTTGTAATGTAGGCTCTTTGGAAAGGTGGGATAACAATATGGGGTAAGTGACTCAAGTGAATGGAGAATAGAAAAATCAACTTTGGCACTTTGAGATTAGGAACAGAATCACTTCAACATTTGCAATCAATACACTTTAATTCCACTACTCTCAACACTTCAATTTTTTTTTTCTCACTCTTTCACTTTTTTTTTCAATCACTTTTTTTTTCTCTTTTTTTTTTTCGCACAAACACATGAGCTCATTTTTTCTTTTTGCTCATTCTCAATTTTCTCTCTCTTTTTCCCACATCTCAAAACTTCATCACACCTTCTTCTCATATTCACTCAACAAACAACCTTTTCCTTTTTCAACTCAATTCACTCCCTTCATATTCACACTTTCCTATTCTCCACTCAAGTTGGGACAAAAAGGCTTAGGAATTGGAATAGTGTTCATATGTGCTAGCAAATAAAATAGGCTTTAGGCTCAAAGGGGCTAACAAGGGATTCAATGTCATTGGTAAGGAAATTTTTTTGGCTAAGTGACTCAATTAAATCAAAGATGGCCTAAGATCACATTCGGCATATCAAACTAGACACAATCTAGAAGCAAGAGCACATGCAAGTTCTAGCATCCTCTAAAGTGACGATCCACTCACAAACGAAGAGATTAATTCATGCATTTAAATCTCGTAAGGCTCAACTCTCACGGCTTTCACATCCATGCTAGTCCTAGTGCATTCTCACTCTCATCACACAAGTACTCAAAAGAAAAAAATTCACAAGCATACAAGTTATCTCCCTAAATCAGCTCAAATTCAAACACTCACACAAGAAAACTCATAACTCAGCCTCACAATTCACCCTACTCATCAAATCATACTCAAAGATAGCAATCAACAAGCATAAGGTGATTGATAGGCATAAAATGTTGAGTAACAAAACAAATTAATAATAGCCCAAGGAGCATCTCAAGGCACCAAATAACTAACTCAACTCAAAGATAAGGGGTGCTCCGGTGCAATGTAACAAGAAAACATATAAAACTCCACCCCCCCAAACTTCGACCTTGCTTGCTAGAGGTCTAAGTTTGGGGTTGTGGGTTACCTCAACCAAATAATCCAATTTCTCTCAATAGCTTTGCACACTTCCTTGTCTCAAGTTGGTTCCTTCAATCAGAGTAACTCCATGATACCTTTACTCCTTTAGAGACAAGCCTACAACCAACTTACTCAAATACGAGGTTAAACATACGACTCAAAATAACTCCCTAATAATATAAAAAGACACTAAAAATAAATAAAAGCAAATAAAAATGGGTTGCCTCCCATTCAGCGCTATTTTTAAGGTCCTCATGCCGGACCAAGCTCAAAGGAGCTTATGGGACATCATACTCAAATTTACCTCCCTTACTCTCATAAGAGTGGTGTTTGAACTCCTTTCCTTGATTCCCTACCATCATGAGCTCTTTTGCTCTCTTCTCATCCCCAAGTGTTATGGGTCTCAACTTCTTCTTGCCTCTATCTGGAGGAGTCTTACTAAACAATTTCTTGAATTTGGATTTTTTCTTCTTAACTCCTCCTTTCCCTTCTAACTGGACCACGTCCACTTTCTTCACCTCTTCATCCTTCAACTTCTTCACTTTATCCCTATCAAAATAATCAAGAACGTAACGCTCATGGGTTAAATTATCAAGTGAAGAATTATAAAATTCATGAATATGAGAAGAGTTAGGGATATGAGGTGTGTCTTCAACACGAGGATCAATGGCATCCATGCAATACAAGCTCTCATCCTCCCTCGGGTGCTTCATGGCTTCATATAGGGAGATCTTCACTTCTTGATCATCTACCTTCAACGTAATCTTCCCATTTGCCACGTCTAGCACCATCCCCGCCGTAGCTAAGAACGGTCTTCCCAAGATCAGGGGTACGTGCTCATCTTCCTCCATCTCTAGCACTACAAAGTCAGCTGGAAAAATGTGATCTCCAACTCTCACTAGAACGTCTTCAACCACACCTTGAGGTCGAGTAATAGACCGATCGGCAAGTTGAAGCGTCATCATTGTGGGTTGAAGTTCAACACCTTCCAACTTCTTGAAAAGCGACAACGGCATGAGATTGATGCTCGCCCCGAGGTCGCACAACGCTCCCTTCTTGATCCCGTTCCCGATATCACATAGGATCATGAAACTCTCGGGATCTTTCAGCTTTGGTGGAAGCGCCTTGTGCACTAACGCACTCACCTCGTGGTTCAGCTGCACCAACTTCGGCTCATCCACTCGCCGTCTTTTCGCGATCAAGTCCTTCAGAAACTTCGCATAATGCGGCATCTGTTCCAAAGCATCATAAAAAGGAATATTAATATGCAATTGTTTAAAAACATCAAGGAACTTAGCAAATTTTTCATCAAGCTTCTTTTTCATGAAGCGATGTGGATATGGGACGGGTATCACAGATTTTGGTACCCCCCATTCATCTCTTTCTGTTTCTTTCACTTTCTCCCTTGCTTCCTTTGCCTTCTTCCACTTAGGAACTCTCTCTATCTCCTCAAAGTCTTTCCCCTTCTGGGACTCATCCATATCTTCATGCTTCTCAATCCCTTTACTTTCAATCCCCTTCTCAACTTCATCTCCTTTAGGCTCAATCTCTTCTTGGGGCGTCTCAGAATCAGCAGGCATCTGAGGACCTTCGTAGTTGGTTCCACTTCTTAGCTGGATCGCCTTGCACTGCTCTTTCGGGTTCCCCTCCGGCATTCTATTCACTGATTTTGCAATCTGGCTCATCTGGAACTCTAAAGAAGTGAACCTTCGATTGTTCTCTTGTTGAGTTCTAGTCCACTCAACATTCATCTTCTGGAGCTCTTGATCACGTTGATCACCCTTTTTATGCAACTCCTTCACATCGTACTCCAAGGATGACAACCGCTTGCTTCCCTCCTCCACCTTCTGAAGAATCGCTCTCAACATCTCCTCGGTTGATGCACCGCCTTCTCCACCCGGAGGTTTAGAACCCGGATCAACACCTGCAGGAACAGTAACACCAGCTTTTGGGTTAGCATAAGAAAAGTTATCATTCTTCCTCCATGTGTTTTGAGGAGGTTGCTGGCCTCCTTGATACCCTTGTGTGTTCCTCCATTGATTTTGAGGCGGCTGTGGGCCTGGAGGTACAAATGGTTGGCCATAAGAAGGCCTTCCATACTGATTACCACCTTGGTAGCCATTCTGATTGTAATACGGACCTCCCATGTAATTGGCTACCTCTTGCTGTCCACTTGGTTGGTCTACTCTATCATTCTCTACTGCATGCTCTCCAACCAAACTCTTTCCCAACTCGAGGTTGTTGATCTTCTCCATCATGGCCATCAGCAGCCTTCTCGTTCCTTCTCCCTCTTCAACCTGATGCACTCTCTGAAAATCTGCATCTCCACTCCAAGCACCGGCATTCATGACAATGTTGTCCACGATCTCCCTACACCTCTCTATGCCTTGATTGAGGAATGCTCCACCCGCACAGGCGTCTAAATGGTCTTGCCCCGTCTTGTTGGCACCACTATAGAAGAACGCCATAATGTCTCCCTCATTGTACCCGTGCTGCGGGCACTCGATCAGCATGTTTGAGTATCTCTCCCACGCTTGGCGTAAATCCTCTCCAGACTTCTGGCGAAAGGATGAGATCTCAATTCTAGCCTTGATCGTCCTAGATGGAGGGTAGAATCGCTCGAGGAACAGACGCTCGAGCTCTGCCCAAGTGGTAATACCTCCCCGCGGGAGCGTATTATCGTACCACTCCTTAGCTATTCCCGTCAGTGAGAATGGGAACAGCCTAAGCCTCTTGGCATCTTCAGACATGCCATTATAATTAAATGTGGAGGCTATCATGAGAAAGCTCCTCAGATGTGTGTGAGGATTCTCCTTCCCGATCACCCCTTTAAACTGATTCTCGGTCAGCAGCTTTAAAATCCCCGGGGATATCGAGAAGTTGTTCGCCTCAACAGGAGGTAAAGCCACTCCATCATAGTACCGCTGTGGCTGCGCTGCAAACCTCCCTCGAATCGCTATATTATGATCTACGTTCTGAGGAACGTATTGAGGATTAGCAGCAGGTACTGGTACTTGTTGGGGTGGTGGTTGGTATACAGGTGGTTGGTTATAGACTGGTGGTGGATGATATGGATATGGTGGGTAAGGATAAGGTGGGTATGGGTAATGTTGGTATACTGGGTTGTTGAAAGGGTTATTTGGGTTTTGTGGGTAAGCAGGGTTTTGGTTCTGGCTTTGGGGTTGTGTTTGTGCAGAGTTGATTGAGTTTTGCGGGTTTGGGAGTTGGTTCTACGGTTCCCCTATGGGTATTTGCTGGTTACTGCTCTCAACTCCAACCGCCTGCTCCACTAAAACAGTATACTCTGCAGCTATTTTGTCTAAGTCCCCATCTCCATCCAGATTCATGTTGTCTTTGTCTCCAGCAGTAGTCATTCTTCTCAAGAAGGCTCGGTTCCTTCTAGCTATTGTCTCAGGATCTGCAGGTAATCTCTCTTCGCTCGTATTGCCTTGTGAGCGTGTTTTCATAAACCTGAAACACTAGCAAAAGGATCAAAACGCAACTGCTGAACAAATAAAAATAAACAGAAAATAAGTCACTCACTACTAACTACTAAGCTATCGACAAGTCCTATTCAAAGAGCATATAACGCCATCCCCGGCAACGGCGCCATTGACTTGAAGCGACTACACTAGCTTCTACTAGTAGCTACCCCGCAAGAGAACGGGTTCACTGTAGCATGGGCAAGTATAGGGACCAAGTATTATCGAACCCAAGAGATGGTGTATATGAGAATAGATCCCTGAAGATCTACGCGTCGTAGTTAATATGAGTGTATGTTTTTGGGTTTTTGAAAAGATTAATTAAAAGACTAAAATAAACTAATTAACTAAAGAATGAAAAAAGAACGAATTAACTACGGGTTGTTTTCTAATGAGAGATGGTGATGCTTAGGATAGGAATCCCTACGTATACTAACGGAGCAGGTACATAATCAAAATAACTGTGACAAACAAGAATTAACCTAAGTAAAAGAATGCAAGGTGAAAGCTCAAGATTTCTTACCCTAATACTTTATCCTAGCAATCGACTTCACTAATCCACTAACAAGTTAATGAATTGTGCTTAATTAATGAGACCCTAATTTAACTAAGGTGATGCGGTCGTCCTCCTTCGCTAAACCGGTAGATGAATTAACCTTTCCTAAACCCTCTCGTTAAGACTACTAATTGTTATTGAGTGATACGGTCGTCCTCTCTCTAACACTTTCGTACGAAATTCAAAGGTAGAGTTAAGATTAATTATATGAATTCATTAATTAAGAGAATTAAAACTAACGTCACCAATTACCTTAATTACGTACCCACATCCTACTTCTACGAGTTCATCCTAACCCAAGCATACAAGGGTTTTAGCCGGACATGGTTATAACAAAAATAAAAGCAATAGAAGAAACAACGAACAAAAACATAATGAATTGAACGAAGAAAATAAGAAACATGAACTAGGGTTTTAAAATAAAATAATTCTAAGAACTGAAATTTAATTAACTAAAACGAAGTTTAAAACGTTTAAAGTAATCAAGCTAATGAAAAGAAACTAAGAAACGAAAAGAAAACTAAGAATTCGTATGAAAAACCTCGACAACGTAAAAGTAAAGCTTGCTCGTTCTTCTCCTCTTCCTCTCTCTAAAAACTAAGTCTAAAAATTATTTCTAAAGTTGGGGATCCTTCAAAACGTGTTTGGAAGAGGTATATATAGGCACCGGGTCGAAACGGGAGTTAATGGGCCGAAAATACGCATCCGGAGGCGAAAATACGTGCGCGCTCGAGCAAAACGCTCGAGCGGTGGCGCTCGAGTGATTCGCTCGAGCGCCAAAACTGTTCTGTAAGTTTTTGGCCGCTCGAGTGATTCGCTCGAGCGCCGGCGCTCGAGCAAATCGCTCGAGCGCTGGCTGCTGTGCACTCGTTCGTAAAATCTTCATATCTCCTCAACCGGGAGTCCGTTTTGGCCGATTCAAAGTCCTACGAACTCCTCATTTCGCCCTCTATCCATCTATGAAAACCAAAGAGACAAATTAATAATTTTATAAAAATGATACTCATTTGACTCCAAGCACTCATCGAAAACACTCAAAATATGAGTAAATCGGGCACCAAAACATAACAATTTCATGCCTAATCAACAGACGGTTGTGCGCCTCTGCTCGCCGAACAGCCACAGAGTCAGGGGGATCCTTAGAGGAGCTCGCCTCCATGAAAAAGGTCATCGAAAGCATGCAGGGCCAGCTGGATCAACAGAGAGGATATGGGAACACGACTCTTCCGGTCTCACCCTTATCAGTGGTAATTCTGAAGGCTCCAATTCAACAAAAGATCCAGTTTCCAGCAAGTATCCAATATGAGGGCACGGCGGATCCTCGAGTGCATCTGATGAAGTATACCAATTATATGGTATCAATGGGGGCAAGTGACGCAACGCAATGTCGAAACTTCCCTTTAACTCTCGGGGATCGTGTCCATAAGTGGTTTTCGGCCTTGCCACCAGCTTCAATTCATTCGTTTGCCCAGCTGGGCCAAGAGTTCTTATCCCATTTCTCTACGGCCGGGACTTATCTATCCCAAAGACATCGGTTATCCAACTTAAAGCAAACTGATGACGAGTCGGACCGATCGTATTTGGAAAGATTCGACAAGGTCTTGTTAGAGGGAGAATCTGTCAGTGAAGATACAAAGATTGTAGCCGTCCTAGCTGGACTCAAGAAAGGCACTGAACTCTGGAAAGATGTGCACTTAAGATGCCCGAAGACATACGCCGAGTTTTGGGATCGGGCAGGTGTTTTTGTCTCCATGCATGAAGCCCTGCAGAAGGATATGGGAGACAAAGGAGAGCAGAAAGAGGGTGCGAAGAAGCCTGGAACTGGTTATCGAGCTCCCAAAAACATGAAGGCATTTACCGAAGGAACGGAGCTGAAAGACAAACTGAACCACATTCTTACCGTATCAATTGATACAGTTTATAATAGTGTCCGAGACAAAGAATTGCTAACACCTCCCCGTAAGATACGTCAGAAAACGAGCAAGTTGAACCAGAATAAATATTGTGCCTACCACCAGAGTGTAGGACACTTTACAAGCGAATGTCGTGACTTGCTAAAGCAGTTGTGGCGTTTTTACGAAGATGGAAAGCTATCAGAGTTCGTGAAGAGACAGCCCGGCAAAAGAACCAGAGACGAAGATTCTGATGAAGAAGACCAGGACCAGACACCTCATCGGAATCGAGCTGGACGACCAGTTCAGGCGCCTGCCGGGGGATCAGTTCCAGACATCCAGATGATGGAACCTGCAGGACCCATAGGCGGTTATTCCGATGGACGATTACCAATTTCTAATCGGAAAAGAAAGGCAGAATTACGAGCGATCGGACATGTACAACAAATGGGGATCATTCCACCTACTATGCAAACACCGGAATTAACTTTTACCGACAGAGATTTAGAAGGAGTACTGACCCCTCACAACGATTCGCTTGTGATATGTGCCAAGATTATGGAAACAAGGGTGCATAGATTGCTGGTGGATACTGGAGCCTACACTAATGTCCTTTTCAAAAAGACACTTGATCAAATGGGAGATTATGCAGGCTACATCAGAGACACAAATCACCGTATCCTGGGATTCGGAAATGCTGTGACAATCCCGTTGGGAATAGTAACTTTTGCTATGCAACTTGTGACGGTCAAAGAGCCTGAGAAGAATATAGCAAGAATGGTGGATTTCCTGGTCGTCGATCAAGAATCGTCATACAATGGATTCCTGGGTCGACCTTTCTTAAACGAATTCAGGGCCGCGTGTTCAACTTACCATTATTGCATAAAATTCCCAACGGCAAGTGGAGTTGGCACGGTAAAAGGAGACTAGAGAAAAGCTCGGGAATGTCTTCTGCAAATTCAGTCAAGACAGGGACAAGTATCAATAATGGAAGCGTCAACTAGTCAACTCGAAAATGAACCCTCAATTTTGGAGGACATCCTTGGAGCCCAAAACGATAAGATGGACATTGACGACCAACCTTCGCCTACGGGCGATCAGGCACAGCAGGGCGACGGGCAAAACCAGCCAAAAGCAGTGTTACCCCCCGTAGCCGACTGTTCGTGCCCAAATGATAACCAGCGGAGTCCAACTTTGGTGGCCGAGTCTCACCCAAAGCCCGCAGATGATTTTGACCCCCGATTGGGTGTTGAACCCATGGACATCGAGGATGAACTAAATCCGGAAGGACCAATAGTTAACCCTCGATGGAAAGGGCAAAAACGACGGGCAACTCCCGTTGAAGAATTGGAGGCCATCAAGATTAATCCTGAGCGTGACAGTCTTGAACTTTACATCGGGTCTGAACTCTCTGAGCCTTACAGAACGCGCATAACGGACTTTCTGAAGGCTAACTTGGACGTCTTTGCGTGGTCTCATGCTGATATGGTGGGAATCAGCCCGAAGGATGCCTGTCACAGGTTGAACATCAACCCAGACCGAAAACCTATCCACCAGAAACGCCGAAAATATGGACCAGATAAGTATCAAGCTTTAAACGAAGAAGTCAAAAAGCTGCTAGACAACGATCTAATTAAACAAGCATTATGTCCACAATGGGTTGCGAATCCTGTCTTGGTACGGAAGCCGAACGGAACCTGGAGGCTATGCATAGATTTTACAGATCTTAATGCAGCATGCCCGAAAGATAACTTTCCGCTCCCGCACATCGATCAACTGGTGGATAGTACTGCCGGTCACGAAATGTTCACATTCATGGATGCTTTCGCAGGATACCACCAGATTCCAATGCACCCGGACGACCAAGAAAATACGGCCTTTTATACAAATAAAAATTTGTTATGCTGGAAGAGGATGCCGTTTGGTCTAATCAATGCTGGAGCAACTTACCAGAGGCTAGTGAACAAAATGTTCGACCAACAAATTGGAGATACAGTAGAAGTCTATGTTGATGACATCGTAGTCAAAAGCCCCCATAAGGAGGATCACCTCCATCATCTTTCCCAAGTATTTGACATACTCCGAAAATACAATATGAAGTTAAATCCTAAGAAAAGTAGTTTTGGAGTACATTCTGGGAAGTTCTTGGGCCATCTGGTCAGCAAACGCGGAATCGAAGCTAATCCAGCAAAGGTGAAGGCGATCGTCGATATGAAACCACCACGCTCTATTAAAGAAGTGCAATGGTTGACCGGTTGCCTAGCAGCTTTAAACAGATTCATATCACGATCAGGAGACAAGTGCCGTCCATTTTTTGAGGCCATCAAAAAGGGCAACTTTGCCTGAACAGAAAACTGCCAGAAAGCCTTTGATCAATTGAAAGAATATCTGGGAGATGTAAAATTTTTGTCAAAACCAATTCCCGGTGAGAAGTTATATTTGTACCTAGCAGCGTCTGACACGGCCATAAGTTCGGTACTAGTTCGGGCAGATGGCAAGTTTCACCTGCCAATCTACTATGTCAGCCAGGCCCTGCATGATGCTGAGGTAAAGTATTCACCAACTGAAAAGCTGGCCTATGCTCTTGTCATGAGTGTCAGGAAATTAAGACCGTACTTTTTCGATCATCAAGTCGAAGTCTTGACAACTTTCCCACTCAGACAAATATTACATCGTCCTGACACCGCTGGCCGTCTTTTGAAATGGTCTATAGAGATCAGCCAGTTTGGCATGACTTATGCACCTCGAACCGCGATTAAGGGGCAAGCGTTAGCCGACTTTATAGTTGAACTAACCTTCCCTCAAAATCCAATGAGAGGACTGGATCACCCATGGCATCTTTACGTTGATGGTTCGTCAACGAATCTGGCCTCGGGGGCAGGAATAGTGCTCATCAGTCCCGATCGACAAGTATTCACATCAGCAGTCAGATTTGAATTCATGGCCACCAACAATGAAGCTGAGTACGAGGCCCTCATCGCAGGTCTTCACTTGTCACTAGCAGTTGGAGTAAAACAACTCCAGATTTTCGGAGACTCCCAACTCATTGTAAGCCAGGTACGAGGTGAGTATGAGGCCAGAGACGAGCAAATGATCGAGTATCAACGAATAGTGGCTCACTTGATATCTCTTTTAGACCAAGTGTTTATCCAACAGATACCACGAACGAGCAACACACAAGCTGACGCCCTAGCAAGATTAGCAACAAGCGATGGACCAGCAGACCTGACGGATATTGTCATTACCAGAAAAGTTCAACCATCAACAATGAATTACGAGGTAAACCAAGTAGTTAAACACGACAACGATGAAGACTGGAGAACTCCTATAATCAAATACTTGAAAGACGGGGAGTTACCAAGCAACTCATTCGAAGCTGAAAGGATTAAAAAACAAGCGACCAAATATACTCTGGTAGACGAACAGTTTTACAAAAGAGGCTTTTCACTCCCGCTACTCAAGTGTTTGATTAGGGGGCAAGGAAGGACAGTCCTGGAGGATATACATTCTGGAGTTTGTGGAAATCACACTGGGGGGCAAGCCTTGGCTTACAAAACTATAAGGCAAGGTTAATATTGACCAACCTTACGGAAAGATGCAATCCAATTAGCCAAGGTTTGCCACCAGTGTCAGGTTTTTGCTCCAAGCATCCATGCCCCAGCCCAGGAGCTTGTGTCGGTTTACAGCCCATGCCCATTTGCAAGATGGGGAATTGACATTATTGGTCCTTTCCCGGCAGGAGTGGGAAATGTTCGATTTGCCGTCATAGCAGTCGACTATTATACGAAGTGGGCAGAAGCAAAAGCCATGGTGAAAATTACACAGCAGAACATGATCAACTTCATATGGCAGAACATCATCTGTCGCTTTGGAATTCCACGAACAATTGTGACAGATAATGGCCCACAGTTTGACGGAAAAGAGTTGAGAGACTTCTGTGCAAAATGGGGGATCAGGAAACACTATTCGACTCCCTATCATCCCCAGTCAAACGGGCAGGTTGAAGCTGTAAATAAGATCATCAAGCATACCCTGAAAATACGTCTGGCAGAAAGTAAAAGTAGCTGGTCAGAAAAACTCCCGGAAGTCCTGTGGGCATATAGGGTTTCTCCCAGGTCAAGCACCGGAGAAACACCTTTTGCAATGGCTTTCGGGACAGAGGCGGTAATACCAATTGAATTAAAGACCAACACAGTCAGGACAACCAGCTTTGATGAACAAGCAAATCATTCTGCCTTAGCCACAGAAGCAGATTTGCTCGAAGAAAGAAGATTACACGCTGAGCTAAAGAATGCCACGTACAAGCAAAGAGCAGAGCGTTACTATAATTCTCAAGTCAAGATAAGAAAATTCGAAGTTGGTGACCTCGTTCTAAGAAAGAAGCTTGCCCCACCTCTAGGCATATTTGGCCCGACTTGGGAGGGCCCGTACAGGGTAACAGATAGGTTACCCAATGGAGCATATGACATAGAGGACTTAGATGGCAACTCGGCCCAATATTCCTGGAATACAGCTAATCTAAGGAAATACTTTCAGTAGGCGACCAATTCTGCTTCATGAGAGAGTGAAGTTAAAATGGGCGAGCTACTAAGTCCACTGGGCGAGCTGGAATGGCAAAGATACAAGATGGGTCCAAAAACTTGCCTAATTTTTTGAATTTTCACCAAGTATAAGTGGTCGAACAGAGTTGAATTAGGTCAAGTCCGGTCGCGGGCTAGAAGGCCACTATCTTATATGGTTTTATTTCTTTTTAAGAAGTCTAAAGGATGCCTTGACAAATTGTATAGTAGTCGAGCAACTTTGACTCCTGGTGTAAATAATGTTTTTTATTGGTTGGAGGCTTAACATTGTCTTGGTCGAGCAGATCCAATCTAGCTAGTACATGATTACTTTTTTGGTCGCTTTCAGCACTTGTAATTTTTTAAGATCTTTTCAATATTAAGTTGTTCGTTTAAGCAAAAATGTAAGCTCAAGGCGCAAGTTGATTATACAACCAAGCCCTTTGAAGGCTGTTCGTTTTTAGATGAACATAGCCTACGGCCAAAAGCCCGTTAAATCCTAAGGCCAAAAAAGTTCTTAAGGAACAAGGCCCAGTTACATTAAGATTGTTGAAGCACAGATAAAGATGCAAAGAACAATTAATGAAAGATAAAAGACGAGCAATTAAGCAAAATATATTCATTGAACACAAGGCTTGATCGCCCAAAAATTACAAAAAAGACGAACAACTACAACAAAAAAAAAAAAGAGAAGTACAAGTCCCTAGCTAATCTTGTCCGCTAAGATCCTTGCCCGGCAGGAGGAGATATGTTATCATCTTTGGGGTCTTCAAGAGGAGAACCTTCAAGGGCAGGATCAACTGGGATCACCTGGGTTAGCTCGGCGATTAATCCCTCAGCATCAGCACGCTCTTTTAGAGCTCTTTCACTTTGATCGGCAGGAAGGATTTGCTCGCCCTCCGCAGCATCGCCCTCATCTTCTTCCTCGTCCTCGGGAGGATTTGTGATAATTATTTCAGGACCAAGGAAGTCAAGTTTGACTCCATAATCAGGCAGGTCGCCAATTTGGAGAGTTGTGCCCGGCGCTGGAGGGTTCAATTCGACGAAGTTGCACAACTCCTTGCCGATCTCCTCAACAACTGCGGCAGCCTTGAATTCATGGGCAATACGGATGCTCTCCGCATAACCAGTTACGTAACCAAGAATCGAGCTCACCTCCATCTTAGGAATAAGTTCCTCTTGGGTAATGGAGTTGGCGAGCTGGATTTCGAGGTCCGCAATTTTGGCCGTCGCCTCAGTCGCGAATTTCTCGGCAACCTCCTTCTGCTGCTGTGCGCGAGCAAGTTCTGTGCGCATTTGCTCGACCTCGGCAATCTTGATTTTCAGCTCCTCTGAGACTTTGATGTGCAGGTCCAAAGCACGCTGCTCGCTAACCTGATGAGCTATGGCTTTGTTCTCAAGATCGGCGATAATCTTCTTCGCCTCAGCCTTAGCGTCATCGCGCTCCTTAGCAATACGGCTGACGGTGGCCGCATGCTGGCGTGAGTCTTTCTCAAGGTCCTCAACCTGGTCGACCAAACGCTGCACAGCCGCCAGGGTGTTGCCTGCCTCAACAAGACACAGACGGCCATTATCACGAGGCGCCTGTGTCTTGACGGTCTCGTTTAGCTCATTGGTCCAGCTACGAGCCACGACCTCGGAGGCACGGCGGACGAAAGAGTCCGGGATCTCATGAAGGTTGGTTGGCACCTTCGAGCAGGCAAAACGATGCACCAAGTTAGATCGCCCTGGGTACTGCTCGGGCGAGTAGCTGAAAAGAAATATCCAGTTAGTAAAAAATAAGATGAGAAAAAATGCTAAGTGTCCTGGGTGAGCAGGGTTGTACCTGTCAAGACGACCTTTATCCCAGCCGAGGTAGGTGGGGTCAGATGAAGGGCCAGAACCTTCACGGGTAGTGACGACCAAAGCTTGTTCGCCGGGGCGCTCCACAGAAGGAGTTTGCTCGCTGTCGCCTTCGGATGGTCGGACAGCCACGGTAACTTTTTCTTGAGCACTCTTTGCTCGTTTGGCTGCCTTTTCAGCCTCAGAGACGGGAGTGCCATCTCCGCGAAGAAGTCTCTTCGTCCTTGGGACCAGCGTCTTGGGCGGACTCACCACGGGGGCAGGAGGCTGTGCCGAGCTCGACCCTCCGGCTTGCCTAGGGTCACCCTTTCCACCCTTGGCCGCAAGGGCGATGATCTTCGAGAGGGGATCCGACTTCTTGCGTCCTTTTTTGGTCGGCATCTCCCAGACACGGTTATCGAGCTCTAGAAAGGAAGGGTGAAGCGCAACTGAGGCGAGCTGATCTGTAAAGAACATGAAAAACAAATTAATACTAAGTGTAAGACCAACCAGATCTGTTCGCCCAATATGAAGACACTTACCCTCTGGGATATGAGCTAGAGCCTCGAAATGGTGAGGGTAGGTCGTGAGATGAGCAACTCGCAGTGTATCCTCGGAGAAGAGATGGCTAATACTTCTATCCTCTCGGCGACGAAGGGCGATCAAACACGCAACGAACAGCAATTGATCGCTTATGCTATTCTTCACAGTTCGCCACCCCAAGTTCTTGGGACCTGAAACAAAGGAAAAAGAGAATTAAAATTAGTCCAACCACTTCAAAGATATAGAAGAGGTAAGACTCATGCTTTAATTCCCTAAACTCCGCCGGGGTCTCGATTCGTTCAGAACCCCCTGAAGAGCGAGCAGAAGCACGCCAGTCGCCTCCGATCCAGAACCAGTCATGCTTCCAATCTCGCACTTTCCCAGGAATATCCTCGACAAGTTTTTGGCCTGGTCGCGCCTTCAGATAGTACCAGCCCGCCTCTTCCCCAGTGCAGCCGGTCATCGTCATCAAGTAGCCAACTTCCTCGGCGGACAGCCTGTTGGGATACCCCTCCAGGGCGAACATCACCATCAGAGCCATCAGATTTATCCACCCAACGGGAGTAAGTTGGGTGATAGCCAAGTTCACGTCATGTAGGAATTGGCCGACCAAAGGGTGCAACGGCAAAGAGACTCCAGCATTTAGGGTGGCGAGGTTGATCGCCGTCAATCCGCGTGGTGGGCGATCAGCTCTGTCGTCCACCAAAGGAGCATACATCGGGATGTCAAAGGGAATCTTGTAATCCCTCCGAATCTCGATCAGGTTCTCCTCGGTGATGGCGGACACGATACAGCTCGCTGCGAACTCGGTCGCCTTTAGCTTCCGCACTCCGCGAGCAGGAATAACGAAGCGGTTAGAGTGCTCCTTTTCGTATTCATTCCAGTTCACACGGCGAGCAACCGCGACTGGAACCCGATGCTCGATCAGTCTGGGCGCAGGGAAGTTGATGTCTTTGAGATAGGCCCAGGTTAGTTCGTCAAGGTTCACCGGCTGAAGTACCTCGACCTCTTCGTCCTCGTCTTCGTGGAGGTCCGAGCTCGTCTCTTCTAAGAGCTGGCGAGCAGGATTTGCTCGCTCCTCTCTTTCCCCGGAAGGATGAGCTCCAGAATTGACCGAGCGTGCAACCGAAGCCGCCTCGGGATCGGATTCCAAATTGACTATAGGAAGATTTTCTTCGACGGGCCGTTTTTCAGGATTCCAGGGAGGAAAAGAACCGGTCTCAGAATGCGACGCCATCCAATATGTTAAGGGGAAGATGTTAGGGTTTTTGCAGATTTCGGCAAGGGAAGAACACGGCGACTCGGAATTTTCCACGGCGGAGTAGGAATTTTCGGTGAGTCTTGAACGCACACGACGTAAGAGAAGAAGAAAGAGAAGAAAAAAGCAGAGAAAAAACTACCTTGACGTTGTTTGAAGATCACCGGAAGCTGGAAACGATCGCCGGAAATTTGAAGAAGGAAGAAAGAGGAATTCGCGCTTAAGAAACAGTGTGAAAATGAAAAAAATGAAGAAAAATTTCCTTATATACTTCTGGAAAAACGGGGTACCGGGCGAACAAAGTTGAAAGTGGAAGGACCAAATTGCAAATTATGGGCGCGTGCAGCACCTGTCTGACAAAGCGGGAAGGCGCGTTACCTCGGGATCGTGTGCGCGTGGGCAGTAATCATTCCGCCCACGTCACACCTCCAGCCGTACCCAGACCTTGGGATTCCAACCGTCCCCGACCCGAGTCTGCTCGACCAATGTTGTCCGCCCGTGAAAAGCTGCTCGCCCCGGGGACATTCTTGCTCGCACTAGTGACACTTAAAAGTTGCCAACCCAAAAAAGTGTTCATTCACCATCTTCACAATTTATTGATCGGCAAGGGGGCAATTGTTGATAGGCGAGCAGGAGCAACATTTGGGCGACCAGGATTAGCGCAAATCACACAAAAATTAAACCGGAGTTAACATATGGTTTACCCAAGATATCCGGCGAGTAAAACCTACATGCGATCAAGACATATATGCGAACAAAATCAAATCAAAAGCCACAAGACAAGCACAAACGGCGTCCTGCCGATCAGATCCAACCACAGCGCCGAAATAACAATTAAACAAGATGAAAGACCATCAGAATCAGACTAAAGACTCCTCAAGGACAAGTCCAAAGTGACGAACAACTCCTAACTGCGAGCAAGTCCAGTAGATAAGGATAGAATTTAGTTAAGATAAGGTCAAATTAGTCAAAGGACAGGTGTCGAGCATGCAGGCTTGGTCGGCCAAAGGTCGCGCCACCTCCTGCTGGGCAAAAGTCTATAAATGCTTAGATTTTTTTCAGCAAATAAAAAAAGCACAAATTATTATACACGTCCAAACTTCGATTACGAATCTAAAGCAGCTCGATTAACTTTCGATGGAACTTAAACACGTGAGCTTTCGTACGATTCTAATCCATCTAAACCCGAAAATTCGTATTCACTAATTACGTTAGTGATCAATCACACATAATTGTTTGATGATCAATTAACCATCTAATACAGCTTAAAACAGCCACTAATCTTCAAGATTAGAACTGATCGTCAACAGCTGTTCTTTGCAAGGCTGCTCGCCTCAATATCTTGCTTACCACATTATAGCTATTTTGCAAAGCTATTCGCTCTACAAAGCTGCTAGCTTCTTTCATTTATTATCCTGTTATCAAGTTTAATGATAACTGTTTCGTTTATTAATCACTCCATTGTTCGCCCATCAACATATAGATTTATAAGTTTATTGTAAACTAATTTACCACGTCACTCAAAAACCATATTAATTATTTTATTATATAATAACTATTAAATTAATATATTTTAATGAATAATTAATACTAGTACTGTTTAAAAATATATTTAAAATAAAAATAAATTTCATGATAAATTGGTTCACAATGTAATTTGTCTCGATAGAATTACTTTAATATACTGTTATAAAAAAAATATTATAACAATAAGAACGCTTTATAAGGAAACGATTTAATTACTTCCTCCACCCAATCCTGTCGGGCCAGGGGGTGGGGGCCCTGGGGGCGAGGGCTTCGCTTTTTGCTACAAGGAAACAATTTAATTAGGAATATACTAATGCCGACCAATATAAAAGATTCGGAAGTCAAGAATTGATAGACCTTGCATGGTTGAAAGTTGAAAATACTTTCACTAATCTATACATATATAATAAAAAAAACTTATACTATTAATAAAAACAAAATTTTGACATCAAAAGACTATTACTAAATTTGTTATGATATTTAATAAATTACTTATTAATTAATATAATAAATACCAATGAACATAAATAAATGTGATATTTTAATAAAGACTTTAATTTGGAGATATAAAACTTTTAATCTTCTTTTATTATTTTAATTAATTAAAAATATCATGTATATAGATATATACACATATTTCTTTTCTTTTTTTTCATTCTAATTAAAAATAATTATGGCTAAAAATGTGATTTGAATTGGAGCATCATATTTTTATTATAATAATGTATAGTTTTACAATTTAAATATTTTTGTTTTAATTGGTAGAAATTTATATAAAGATGATTGAAAAATTTTAATATGAATGAGTTGTATAATTTATTAATTTATTTTGATGTGATTTAAAATTTAAATTAATTTACTTATTTTTATATATGTAAGACTTTTTTTATAACTCGATATCCGGCTCAAGGACCCATAACCCATCGTCCATTTGTAGGAGCTCTAGAGCAAAACTCGAAAGCATAACCTGTTGTTGTTCATTAGCGGGGACCCATTTCAAGCCTGAGAAAAATAAATTGGTACATCTCAGAAATTGATCACGTCTTGTGAGTTTCGAACCTGAAATTTAGAGAGGAGTATACTCCTAAGTCCCAAACCCACTTTACTAGATCAATCCCTGGAGGTTATATGTAAGAGTTTTAATAATATATTATAACAATATGTTAAAAAATTATAACAAATTAAATACATACTTTGTATAGTATGCATGTGAGCGAGCGCATGTATATATACGAAAAATAGTAACTAAAGTTTGCATATAAATATAGGTTGCTAAAAAAGGAAACATAAATAAAAAAATTAATATAGCTAATACTTAAATTTAGTAAAATCTTTATTATTTTAACTATTTAGTTTATCAAAATATTAAAAAAAAAAATACATTAAAACACATTTTAAAAATTGTATGAACTGTTTAGTTATTCATGTATGTGACATGAGACAACACAAATTAACATCTATCTCTGCCAAAGTGTTAATGTGTTATGCCCAATTTATATTTCATCCCACCGTCTCATGTCATAAAACGGTCTCACACAAAATATATATATAAAAAAAACATGTACACACATAATTAATATTAAAGTAAATATTATCATTATAATAATTATTGTATAATTTTAGGGTGTAATGATCTTTGTTATAATTAGTATGCACATATATAAACGATGATCGAGCAAGTTGATTTTTGTGTTATACAATATATATAGACTGAAATGATTAAAAATAAATCTAATGAAACAAAGTGATACTCTCTTACAAAAAAAATTCAAATGAGATTCAAATAAAATTCATATACAAATCAAAAAGGAAAAAATGAAGATGGATAAACGGGTAAGTCGATAACCATATTTACTTTCAATAGATCTCACAGTTGATCTAATAAATCTACCACACAAAACTCTGTCTTGAAATTTAGGCAGATTATTTTCAAACTTGGACAACTACACGTGTCCACAGAACCAAGCGAGAAGATTTGAAAATCTTGATATAAGAGTATGCGACGAAGATATGATAATAATAAAAAACAATCAATAAGATTTATAAGTAAGTATTTTAAAATTTAAAAACAAACATAATATCTTATCAAATTTAACTTATTTAACAAAATAAACGTTTTCCACCTTTCGAGCGCAAACTGTTTCACGTGCTTAATTTTGAAAAGAAAAAATAAAATAAAATAATAATAATAAAATGTTAAACATTGAGCATTGCATCAAAAAGAGAAAAATGATTGTAATATATATACCAAAAATTTGAAAATAGAAATTAACAACACATAGGGTGTATAAAGAAAAAATATATGAAATTATAGATAAACTAATTATTTCTACTTCATTTAACACACAAAATGAACATATAATTTTTCTTAGTTGATATAATTGTAATAAAAAAAACATTATATTTAAATTATACTCACAAACCGTACGTAACGCACGGATGCTATACTAGTTATTCATATAAAAACAAAAAACAATAAAAAAAATGCAAATATTAACAACTTCAAGAATTTAATTATTTATGAGTCGCGATTTATGACATAGGCATTCGGGAACAGAAGTATGGGCGAGCTCGATTGTCGGTTCCTCACCATATATGCCAAAAATAATCATATTCCATTTTTCTACGGATAAATATATTTAGTCAATATCCTTTACAAGTCAACAATTTTTATTAATACACATTTTATTTATAGATAGAAATTTGATCTATATGTGTATTAAAATTTCCTTGTATTAATCAAATTATTAATTCAGTATAATATTCAAGTCTAACACATTATTTATAAACTAGTGTGTACCCACGCGAATTTCGCGCACTGAAAAAAATATTATTTTTATTTTCTGTAGACATTTAATATAAGAGTATTTTTATCTAAAAAATTTCGAGGTATATACAATAAATTATGGGGTTTGTTTAGCTGTGGCTCGTGCCCTTCACTAAACCCTATAGGTATATCCTACAAACAAAATAATTAAAAAAATAAAATTCACATAAATAAATAATAATTATGGAATAAAATTACTTAGACTAATAATTTAATAATAATCAATTTTCATTTCAATATTGAATAATTTATAAATTAATCAACATTATTAGTTATTGAGAGTATATGGTAAGAAATTAATTTATATAAAAATAAATTACAAAATTTGAAATAAACTTTAACGTTACAATACTCGTTCATCGATTAAAATGAGTTCCAAGTAGAACTTGTCTCTATTAAAATCATTAAAAAAACATTGTCCAACTTTTTCAATCCCAACTTTAACGGTCAATTTTTTGCTCTTACTCTTGATATTAGAAATCAGAGAAAATTGAGGTGTCGTACTCTTGAAATCTAAAATGAGATTTAAATTAAAACAATTAAACCATCATAATTATTCAGATAAAAATATATGGTATAGTTAAATATATTATTTTTGCACATGAAAAATATTTAAACTGAACGATGTAGAGCATAAATCAACAATCATTATTACATTTATATTGATATTGATATTTAAATCTAATCAAATTGTAAGCACTTAAAATGACGAATTTAATTATAAAATAAATATACTAATAGCAATAGATATATAACTAACCAACAATTGATGGGAGAAATCTCAGCAAAAGAGTGGAACAAATGAAACTTTGATGTGAAAAAATGAAATGCAATATGCTCTTATTTATAATAAAAAAAATGCACGCAGTATTATATCTTGTCCATAATAAGAATATATCACATAAGAATATTATTTGGAATATATAACAATATACATTTTATTTTAGGAAAAAATTATCGAACATTATATTATACTATATATACTAACTCAAACTTAGAAATGATAAATTTATATTCATTCAATAAGTAGATCATATTTAATGACATTAAGGTTTGGAAAAAATATGATTTATAATAAATTCCAAAAATAACTAAATAAGAAAATATAAAAAATATCTATTTGCATTAATTATGCAGATATAAATCAATGGTTTAGATTTAATGATATAGAACGAAGGGTCGAGATTAAAAGTTTAACCAACTTTTAATGAGAGCGCAATATTTCAAAATGGAGAGATTTGAGACATGCCACATCAGCCTAAGAATAAGGTAGTGTTGACACATCATCTTGGAGAGGTTCGAAAATATATTATTATAAGATATAAGATATTCAAGTATAAGTATAATATTGTAAACCAAATTATAGATAAACTTATATAGAAAGTGAGAAAAAAAGAGTAAACATATATTTCAATTATTATGTGGGTTACAACTCTCGTTAATGTATTGATTCCTCTCTCCAAGGACATAAACTTAATTTGTCGTATCGGAATCTCAGCGATGTGTTTCGAATTTGATTTGTGGTATCGGGGTCTCGGCAACTTGTTTTAAATTTAATCTACAATTTGATTGTAAGGAGTTGATGAGGTCATTGTGACTTATTCAATTCTTTGATTTGATTTGTGGAACCGGGGCCTCTGTGACTTATTCTGGATTTCTGGTTGCAGGGAGTTGCTTTTGATCTACAATTTTATTCTAAGTCTCATATTTATAAGAGATGAGTAACAAGAAACAAATATTTTCAAATTTGAGAGTAAGAAAATATAATCACAAATCTTGGAAATATTATTTTATATTTTTTCTCCAAAATTAGAATGTACAAAAATATATAACATCGTGAAATTTAATAAAATTTTGGTGCTTACAATACATTTATCAAATAATTATTGTCAAGATAACCGTTTCAACTGGCTTCCTCAATTTTCAGTAATACATTATCAATTATTTAAACTATGTATATTATATAAGATAAAAATCAAATAGTTTAATTAAAAATAAATACTGAGAGCTAAACTATTTATTATGAATAAAAGTGAATGGATAGTGGAACCTAGGCAAATTTTTTAATATAGGCCAATTCATAAAGTTGATTGAAAAAATAGGGAGGTTTGAAATTTTTTTACGAAAATAGGGTTGATCGCGCCTGGGAGTGGCGATCAAAGGAGAGGATCGCGCTCACCAGGTGCGATCTATACATAGCTAAAATAACAACCCCTTGGTCGCGCCTGGCAGAGGCGATCAAAAGAGAGAATCGCGCTCCCCAGGCGCGATCAACACCAAGGGGTGCCACGTAGTAGATCGCCCTTACGGGAGGCGAGGCTCGACCAGGTCTGGCCCACGCACATGGCCTCCCCTGCAAGATTCCCGCGTGCTATGCCTCCCCATTTCCCCAATGCATGGGTTGAATGCTATTCTGGCGTTTTCTTCTCTTCATTTGCATATAACAGATCCAAACCCACTTCTTCTTCCTCCTCATTTCTCTTCTTCCTCCTTCCTCCTTCCTCCTCTTTTAATTTCAGTTCTGTATCCTCATTTTAGTACTCCTATTTCATCAGTACTTCTTCCTCCTCATAACAGTACCGTGCACCGAAAATTTTAGTACTCCTACCAAAATTCATCCATCATTTTAGTATTCTTTCTCTCCCCTTTATTCTGTCCGAATTTTAGCCAAAAATAAAAACACAAGGGTTGCTTCCAAAATATAAACTAATCCCCACAAAAATGTAAGTATTTTTATATTTTTAAATTTTTTACAGTTTTTTATTTTATTCTAAATTTTTTTTTCTCAATTTGCAGTCTCACATATACACAAAAATAAAAGCTAGTTGGTATTTTGCTATCTACTTGAGGAGTACAGACACTACTATCAAAAGGTAAATTCTTAAAAAAATAATTAATAATATTTTTTGAATTATTTTGCATGCATATATTATCTTTTTTTTTAAATAACGGTGCAAAGGAAATTGAAGTATATATGTAAATTGAAGTTATTGTACACATAGTATTTATTCTTGGTTATAAAGAAACAAACAATGTTATTAAATATTTTAATGAATTTAGAGTCAAAGTTGTTATATTTGATTGCTCATGGGTATTGACACATTGATACCTCTCATGTTAGTAGTTTAATTTTTATAAATCCTTTTTTAATAATTATAAATATAAGAAATATATAAATTAATTATATAATATTTTTAAATACGTATATATGTGCGCAATACTTATTTAATACACATATTCTATATATTTTAATATGTCTACAATTTTTATTAATGAAATTTTATATTATGCCAATTTAAATATTTGTCCATTTAGTGTGAGAATTAAAATTGGATTTATAATATTTTAAAGGATCATGCTATTTATATATGTTTTGACAGTTGGTTGAAGAATAATATTGTTGGCAAGCTAATGAATAGGGAATTTTCCATACTTAATACTAATATATATGTATTATATATACACGCATCAACATAAACAATCTTCAAATGATTTTTTGTTGGTTTGTAACCCTTATTTTATGATTGCATAATTATTCTTTTAACATATAAACAATAATTCATTTGAAATTGCAAAATACACCACATATATATAGTTGTTTTAATAATTGGCAAAGTATTATATAAAAATAATTCATGATAAACTTATTACGAAACAATATTAAAATATTAAATAAATTTATTATTATATAATATTATAAATTATGAATTTTTTTTGCATAAATTAAAAAAAATTACAATGTATGTATATAAATTTTTAACATAAAGTTTTAGTATGTAAATTTAAAATATATATATATATATATTAACCGTGCATCGCACGGGAGAAGTTCTAGTTACTTAGTAATAGTAGATATTTCTTTAAGAAACATTAATGTATATCACTAGTTTAAGAAAATATCTAATTAAATAACCATCTTATTTTCATCACACCCGTCTCATAAATTAAACCGTCCCACATGAAAATGCATATTTAAAAAATATCCAACAGAGAATCATAATTCTGTGTTCATATATTTAAACAACCACGAGGGAAAATGCATTGGCAAAATAAAAAGTAACACAAATAAATTTTGTTGCAAGAACCCCTCATTTATTCATTCATTCCTTCTTTTCATAGGTATATCTCCAATTCATAAATGGCATTCCCTTGGGTTTAGGATTAAAGACGGATGCATTTTTCTTCATTAAAAGAAATAAACATTGCGTTAATATGTGATGGTCATATATATTTAGGAAATCTTTAATTTGTGATATTTTAAACATGAAAATTAAATATATTTATTATGTTGATTAGTTGATTTCCATTAAAAAGTTAGATATATTTTAGTTGATTAGTTAGATATATTTTAGTTGATTATGTTGATTAGTTGATTACCATTATGTTGATTAGTTGATTACCATTAAAAAGTTAAATATATTTATTTACAGGATGGATGCTGCAAAAGAGACACTATTATATGGACCGGCGAGCCGATCTATACTCACGATGCAAAATGAACATCGCTCGAGACTAGACCGTATTAATCGGGAATCAAGTGAAACTGTGCTCAGTACATACCAAGGAGGCGATGGGGTGTTTTGGACATTTAGGCAAGATGACCCCGATCCTCGAAAGATTGTACTTCACCCCCGTGTAGTGGAGAGATTGAAGACGATGGGTTTTTACGGTCCACTTCGTTGTGGGTCGTTCAGACTTGATCGACATCTCATCACTGCATTAGTGGAGAGATGGCGTCGAGAGACGCACACATTCCATTTTCCCGTCGGCGAGGCCACCATCACACTACAAGACGTTGCCATTTTGTGGGGATTACCCATAGAAGGAGAGCCAATTATATGCAAAGATGAAAAACATAGTTTCGGTGAATGGCAAGCTAAGTGTAATGCGCTTTTGGGCATCAACGTACAAGAAGTTGATATCAGGGGCAGGAGTGCGATCCTGTTTTCTTCTCTGAAAAATATGTTGAGAAATGATATTGCTATTTACGACGAATCACCACAGGAGGTAGTTGATCAATATGCACGGGGGTGTGCACTTTTACTTCTGGGGACAGTAATGATCCCCGACCACACTCGGAATGCTATCCCGTTAGTGTATTTGAACTTTCTGGAGAACGTGAATACATCAGGGGAATACAGCTGGGGAAGTGATGTATTAGCGACTTTATATCGGGAACTCTGTATGGCTTGCCACGCTAATGGCAAGATTATCGGTGGACCATTATGCTTGTTACAGGTAATTCTTGATTAGTTTTAATTACTTTTAAACAAATCATTGATTAGTTGTATGTTGAAACTAATTTACCCATGAATACAACAGATATGGGCATGGTCAAGGATAATACCAATACAACCAAGGAACGTATATCCTATGCTCCAAGAAGGACACATCTTGAGTGTAGATGGTCGCAATTTGGGGCTTCCACCGTATGGGGCTAGGTATTTTTCTCTAAACAAATTTATCTATAAATCGCATAACATTCGTTTGGCTATGCATACTTATTGTGATACCTACTTCAATTATAGGTGGATACATTATCACAGTCACACTGAAAGCGCGGGCAACTCGATTCGTGTATATCGCGATATATTTGATCGTTTGTCTGATGGCCAAGTAAGTTATTATTATAATGATCCGCACAAATATATAAGTGTGTTTGAGGAAAAATAATTTTTTTTTCTATATCATTACAGTTAATCTGGGAACCCTATGATGAGCAAGCTGAGGAGATCTCGAGTCTTGGACCTCGTTGTTTGACCCAAAATTGGAGGTCACAATGTCCACTGATCAATATTTGGATAGTGGAGCTTCATTATCCAAATAGGGTGTTAAGACAATTTGGAATGGTCCAAAACATTCCGAGTGATGTTGAAAGTAGAGACCAGGACTTGCATAATCATACCCGCCAGGGAAGATCCGGCTGCGATTGGACCATTAAACATCAAAAATGGATTACTTATTGGAGGAACAGACGACCATTCATGTCTTGCACGCCTATCAACAATGGTAATCCGGTCTCGAATGACTATATGCAGTGGTACTATGGAATTACACGACGATTGATTTCACCAGTGGAGTATACTGCAGTGGCCCGAGGTTTCCAACCAGCAAAAACATCTACTCGAGATCTTTTGGTAATATATATATCACAAACTTTATTTTATAATGTTTGAAAATTGAAACATGAATAACACTCTTTTTTTTTTTGTTACAGGTAGGCTGGTTTCGGAAGCTCAAAATTAGTAAACGACAGTGCAATCCTGATGATAGAGCATCAGTAGATAGTCATTTGGAGCTCACTGAGAATTACATCACTGAAGTTGAGCCTTTCATAGAAAACCCTGCTTATCTACAAGATGTGGCCTCAGATGAAAACGTAGAAGTTGAGGAAAGATCTACAAGACAAAGAAGAAGGAGATCCGTAGGACGTGAAGATGCGGGTCCTTCAACGTCTAGGAGCCGGAGAAGACATTCCTCAGCAATGCCATCAGAGTCCCCTTTTCCCCGACAAGGTATTCAACATGGGGTACCTCAGTCTGCTCCACGCACGCAGTATGGTGCTGGAAATGGTATGCAATTTACAAAATTACACTTGTAAATATGACCTTAAGTGGATTTACATTTATTTAGTTATTATAATTTTTTTATAACATGTGACAGATGCTTCCACGTCGGAATTTTTGGGTAACACACAACCAACTGCATATGGTATGTAATTCAATATTAAGAAATTAATAATTATTATTTTATTTATTATATATGCATATCACTGTTAATTTGATAGCAGCCTGGCAATCAAATGAGGGGGCGTCTCAGCCTACGCCTCACACACATTATGGGTTACCCTCATTTGGACATGGAGCTTACACACAACCTGCTGGAGATGGTATGCAAGTTACTAAATCCTTCAATTACACAAATAAATAAAATTTTTTAAGAGATAATGTTTATTTATTTGTAATATATTATTGTTAACTTGATAGTTGGTTGGGGTAGCTATGAGGGGGTACCTCAGTCTGCTTCTACATCGACGTTTCAACAGGAGGTGCCTCAGCCGAGTTTTCACACACCTTATAACGAACAAGGTATTTAATATCAACTTATATAAGTAAATGTATATATTGTAAAATATATTATTGATCTAAATTCAAACAATGTGTGACAGATTTTCTTACATCATGGGGTGGTTCATTTACTGAGATGTTAAACACGGGTATTGATTTGAATACCTATTATCAACCTCAATTCTCACAAGAACAACCAAATTTTTCTTCAACGCCTATACCATTTGCGGGCACAAGTGAAAACCCTGGACCAAGCCAAGATGAACAACAACCTCGTCGTGGTCATCGTGATAGACGTCCGACACGATGTGGCACGGGTGGTCATTTACGTCGTCACTAATTGTATGATATTATTGATAATTTTTTTATGTATGCAATTTTAAATACCGCTACTTGTGACATTTTTTTAAAATAATTTTAGTTCCTTAAAAATTATGTCCAGTAAAATTTGTTCCTATATAAAATTAAATTTATTCATTAATATAATTACACAAATAATTTAAGTAGTACTGACTTGAAGCGATTATACTAGCTTTCTACTAGTAGCTACCCCGCATCCTACTTCTACGAGTTCATCCTAACCTAAGCATGCAAGGGTTTTAGCCGGACATGGTTGTAACAAACATAAAAGCAAACGAAGAAACAACGCACATAAACATAACGAATTGAACGAAGAAAATAAGAAACATGAACTAGGGTTTTAAAATAAAATAATTTTAAGAACTGAAATTTAATTAACTAAAACGAAGTTTAAAACGTTTAAAGTAATCAAGCTAATGAAAAGAAACTAAGAAACGAAAAGAAAACTAAGAATTCGTATGAAAAACCTCAACAACGTAAAAGTAAAGCTTGCTCGTTCTTCTCCTCTTCCTCTCCAAAAAACTAAGTCTAAAATTATTTCTAAAAGTTGGGGATTCTTCAAAACGTGTTTGGAAGAGGTATATATAGGCACCGGGTCGAAACGGGAGTTAATGGGCCGAAAATACGCATCCGGAGGCGAAAATACGTGGTTGCTCGAGCAAAACGCTCGAGCGGTTCCGCTCGAGTGATTCGCTCGAGCGCTGAAACTGTTCTGTAAGTTTTTGGTCGCTCGAGCAAAACGCTCGAGCGCTGGCTGCTGTGCACTCGTTCGTAAAATCTTCATATCTCGTCAACCGGGAGTCCGTTTTGGCCAATTCAAAGTCCTACGAACTCCTCTTTTCGCCCTCTATCCATCTATGAAAACCAAAGTGACAAATTAATAATTTTATAAAAATGATACTCATTTGACTCCAAGCACTAATCGAAAACACTCAAAACATGAGTAAATTGGGCACCAAAACATAACAATTTCACGCCTAATCACCTCCGTCCCAATTACACAAATAATTTAAGTAACACAAAGAAAATGGGATACAAATAACTTTTAAACAACGAATGTACATCTCATTTTTCACATTCAAAGCTTGCAGTGCATGTCCAAAATAAAATCCTATAGATATCATTAGAGACAACAAGTTGATTCAGCAAATAGGGTTCAGAACATCAATGCGAAGGTCCAGCTCTATCTTGGGCTTGGTACTGTTGTCTAGCGCGGGTTTGGGCCCAATCCATCTCATTGTGAATCCTGGACGTCACATCTCGACCACGACGCCTTATCCTGCGATCTGGATTATGCCTCAGTTGGAAATTGGGTTCATCCTACTCCTCAGGATCCGGCAATGGCTCAAAAAACCTAGATGTGTAAGTCGAAGTATACACATTTGTACTGTAACAGTCGGGCACATACACACTTGGATCAATCCTGAATTGTCTACACACCTCCAATGCATGTGAGCATGGGATACCATCCAACTTCCATAGCCCGCAATCGCACTCGCGTCTCGATAATGCAACTCTGTATGTGCGATACTGTACTGAGCCCTTAATACGAGTAGAAACTCTGGCTGATCCCACCTCCTGATTAAAAAGGTCTACTCGATGTTTCATCCCCTCTCGCTGCCCTGCATCAAACCTGTCATGAACATATTTAGGCCACATCCGATTTCTCAACACTAAAATCCCTGCTTCTTTAGCACGTTCCATAAAGGCATTTTTGGATCGTGTGAAAGTTGCACTGACGATGGCTGTGATTGGGAGGCGTCGTGCACCCTTAAGAACACCGTTGATGCATTTGAGATATTAGTTGTCATAACACCGAAACGGTGACCTCCATCATGGCAAAATGTCCACTTGGTAGGATCGATGTTTCGTAGATACTCATGACCTTCTTCACTTAAAACTCGTATTTCGTTCATCCTTATCTCAAAATGTCTTACAGACAATGCTCTTCCCGCAACATAACACAAGTCCTTCAGCTTTTGACTTTTGAACTGAGTATTGAAATTTGAAGCAACATGTCTTAAACAATAACGGTGCACTCCTCTTGGTGGTGAAAATGCTGGGACTTCGTCCACTGCCTTCAGTATACCCTTATGTCTATCGGAAATAAGGCATACCCCCTCCATATCACCGACAACATGTGTGGCTAACATATTAAGAAACCATTTCCAAGATTTATAACTTTCATCGTCAACAATGGCATATGCTACTGAAATGATCTTCTGATTGGCATCAAGGGTGTTAGCAATCAACAATTTGTGTTTATACTTAGTGTAAAGGTGAGTACCATCTACACAAAGTATTTTGCGACAATGCATGAATGCTTCAATGCATGGCTTGAATGCCCAGAAGACATAGCCCAACGTGTGCACATTCCACTCAATCGTTGCCTTGTGCTTCCACTCCACAATGGTCCCGGGATTGTATTTCTCCAAGGCCCTCATATACTTGGGCAAATATTGACATGAACTCTCCCAAGTTCCGAACACATTCTCTCTAGCACGTTTCAATGCTTGCCATGCCTTTTGATATGAAATAGTGTAATTATATTTCTTATCTGCATGCTCCACGACACATTTAACGTCGTATGCTGGTTCAACTTGTATGAGACTCTCCAAGTCAGCTGCAAGCAAGTTTTTACATAGATTTGAATGACTGCGTGAGTCAATATCCATCAGACAGGTATGTGGCGGTCCCAACCTGGTGATTTCCCAATGACCAGATCTTTTACGGTATGAGGCGCGCAAATGCCACTCACAGTGTTGCAATGTCGAGCAATTGTCATTTTCACTTGCATAGTTCTGCTTGCACACCAACTTCATTGACTTCGAGTTGCTCTCTTCGACTCTGTACTCACGTCTTGCATGTTGGACCGAGTAATTCTTCACGACATTGATCGCAGTCTCTTTGTCTTTGAAGATCATTCCTAACCTCAAAACTCCATCATCCGCATCGTAGCCCAGATCACCACTTGGAACGCCTACTGAATCAACAGGTACATCATCACATGACCTATCAAAAAATGGCACTCCAACCAAATTTGGATGAGGTCTCACTCTTGGCATTAGAGAATTTGGTACAGCAATACTTGGCATCCAAGGATTGTTAGTGGTATCATCCTCATCAGACGGCCCCTCGTCCTCAGAACCATTATCGCTTGGTTCAGAATTACAAGTAAAGTCTGGATATAGATCACCTTCTATATCAGCTATGGAGGTGCCGACAGGGGCCATTATCTTAGTGAGGCCAGAAGGTCCAACATTAGGATCTGAACCACCGGCATGACTAGACCCTAAACGTTGGTAGGGTTCATCTTCCCAAGCACCCCACTCATTATGGTTCACTTGCAGGGCCTCGTATGCAATGTTTGAAGGTCTATCCATATTGGCTCCCCCACGACCTGACCCTTCAGAAGGATAGTATTGGTTCTCCCACTGACCATGGGATGTTGGATACTGCACCTTCATTTCAACCTCCACTAATAGCTCAACTGAATTGAGCCCCGCTTGTGGATGGAAGAAATAGAGAAGGTCGTTGTTGTTCCTAATAGGACAACTAGAGGAGGCATTCTCATTATTTATTATGCAAGACACATTCAAAGAATACACTCGCAAATCTAATCCCGTGATCTCAGACAACACACGTAATAGACCATAGAAATCAAGCATACGATCAACTCTTCTTGTTCCAATAACAGCTCCACAAGAGCGCACAAGGATTCCAATATCGCGAGAGATTGACATATCTTCAAAAACACAACACACTTATAATTAATATACAAATCTATATTAAATTTGATACTTAAAATGCATCAAATAATTATATAATATATTGACGTATATAATAATTTTTTAAGTCCGTTTTGTGTAAACTAGTTTCACGGTTAAATTGGTTTACAATTAATATCTTATAATAAAATAAGTAATATCTTTTAATGATACAATTAATATTCTTCGACTAATTTTTTTAATGAAACAATTAATATTATTCAAAATTACTATATTATAGTGTAAATAATTAATACCCTTTAAATAAGTTTTACAATGAAATTAAGACACTACTATTAAAAATAGTTTATTGTAATATAATATATTTATTTATGCATGATATATATTTTTTTAAATTAAAATTTAACTTTTTATAAGTTAGTTCCTATCAAACAGTATATTTTTATTAATAATTTTAGGATATATTCCAAATAAATTTATAATTCAATAAAATTTATAAAATGATGTACAAAATAAACGTATTTTAATTTTGAAAAAAATGGGTGAATCATATAATTATGTCAAGGAACATGCATCCTCTTAAATATGATATTCCTTAATTTGATTGATGTTTCTCCAAGTGAAATGATATTAAACACCTCAAAATAAGTTATATATTAAAATAATTAAATTACAAAAAAAGACACCTAAACTAAATTCACAGCAAACACAATTACATGCCGATATATGGACAAACTAAATTCATTAAAATATTTAATAACATTGTTTGTTTCTTTAGAACCAAGAATAAATACTATGTGTACAATAATTGCAATTTACATATATATACTGAGAATTTTTCATCTAGTAGCATATTTCCTGTGCACCGTTATTTAAAAAAAAATATATATATATGCATGCAAATAAATTAGAAAAATATTATTAATTATTTTTTGAAGAATTTACCTTTTGATAGTAGTGTCTGTACTCCTCAGGCAGATAGCAAAATACCAACTAGCTTTTATTTTTGTGTGTATGTGAGACTGCAAGTTGAGAAAAATAAATTTTAGAATAATAAAAAAACTGCAAAAAATTTAAAAATAGCAAAATACTTACATTTTTTGTGGAGATTGGTTTGTATTTTGAAAAAAAAATAGTTTTTTTTCCTTGTATTTGAGAAGAAGCAGTACTAAAATATTAGGTGCAATGAGGAGAGGAAGAAGAACAAAACTGAAAATGGGAGAAAAAAGAAGAAATTTTTGTGCAGAAAATAGGAGGAAGAAGAAGAAGAAATTTTCGTGGAAAAAAGGGGAGGAAGAAGAATTATTTTCGCAGAGAAAATGGGAGGAAGAAGAAGAAGGAAAGCATCTGTTATATGGAAATAAAGAAGAAGAAAACGCCAAATGAGGAAAGCAGCCGCGGAGGGGCCCTCCCCATGTGCGCGGAGTGGCACGCGAAGGAATCTCGCCATGTGAGGCTGTCAGGGCTTGTCGAGCCTCGCCTCCCGTAAGGGCGAGCTACGACGTGGAACCTCTTGATGTTGATCGCGCCTGGGGAGCGCGATCCTCTCTCTTGATCGCCTCTGCCAGGCGCGATCAAGAGGTTAAATTGCAATGCATGTTTAGATCGCGCCTGGTGAGCGCGATCCTCCCTTTTGATCGCCACTCCCAGGCGCGATCAACCCTATTTTCGTAATAACTTCTGCATCAACCATATTTTTGTAAATGAGTTTCGTTTTTGCCTTATATAAAAAAATTTGCCGTGGAACCTATATGTATATTGTAAAATAAGTTTTGTAATTATAGAAAAAAAGTGTAATTGATGTTTTACTTTTAATGTGATGATTGACGTGGTAACTGGTATTTATGATTTGTAACCACTAGAAATGTCCATAATATGTAATTTGCCATTTTGCGTTGGGTCTGGTTTCCAGCTGTGACCCAGAAAATAAAGACGATAAAATACTAACCTTAACCCCACCCACCCCTCTCGTCTCTCTGTTTCACGTGGCATCCCATTCCCAAATCAACATTTTAATCTTACTTTTTTTTTATTTTTTATAAGCCAGTTAATTTATCACCCCATTCCTTATTAGCACTTTGTAACTGAAGAAAGAAAAAAAGGTGACTTTTCGTTTGAATATTTGACTTTTAAATCTGGAGAAAATATAAAGTACTCCCTCTGTCCCACTTCAATTTGTACGTTTACTGTTTTCACATGTTTTAACGAGCGAATTTTTTATTAGTATTTAAAATCATAAAGTAATTTTCAAGTCACTTTATAGTAGATGAGATATAGATCTATCAAACCCTACCTTAAAAGTCACTTTATCATTTCAAATATTAATAAACAACTTCCTCGCAAAAACACGAAAATAAAGTATGTGTGCAAATTTAAGTGGAACAGAGGGAGTAGTAGTTAAATCAACTCAATTGTTGAGTGGGTGCACCGTGCACCTGATGCATATGAAAGTGCGCAAATATTCCCTCCTTCCCATACTTGTTTGTTAATTTACTGTTTGCACATATTTTAAGAAAATAATTGTTTATTAGTATTTCGAGCGATATAGTGATAAAATAGATGCTTTTAGATATGAGTGTATGAAGAATATAATATTAAAAAATATTGTTATTTTTTTTTGACAAAAAATTGATGTAGCAAATAAATATGAGACAAATTCTTTTGCAATTTAACAAACAAATATAGAATTGATGAAATATTAAATTAAAAATGGGGAAAATTTTACCAAGCTATTTTAACCGTGGAAAGATAAATATTTCCAGAAATTATGCTGAAAAGTGCGATTCCAAATGATGAAATTAATACCATTAAACTAGCATTAAGTTATAAAATACATAATGTTCCAAAGCAGGAAATGTCTTGCCAAACTGAAATGAGAATATCATTCTGATAATTTTGTTGTAGCATTTGTCAGCATGTATCCCATCTTATCTACAATTGATACATGATAGACAGACGCCTCGATCTTACCAAAAGGAAAAGATGAGCTTCTGATGGACATGTAAGTTTGTAACTACCTAAGTAAAGTACAGAATTTATAAACAAAATATAAAGTACAAAAATAGCTTATAATTTCAAATCCAATTTCACACATCTTCAAACAGTTGGAATTATTTTTACATCCTTAAGAGCATCCCCATTGAGGGGTGCAATTCCTACGTGTAGAATTATTAAACCTGGGTAGAGGGATGGGGAGGGGTAGAAATGTAGAGGTGAGAGAAGGTGAGGTATAATATATTGATGCCACTCCAATTACTGTTTCCGGCCCCACTTCTTTTCTTTCTTCTTTCTTCTTTCTTTTTTCTTCTTTTTCAGTTTTTGTTTATCGTTTCTCTCATACATTGCATATGGATATATAGCTTTTCTTTTTTTGACCGTTTACGAATAGCATTATATATATATATATATATATATATATATATATATATATATATATATATATATAATTTTTTTTTAAATTATAGAACTAGCCGTTTGCTTGTTTTTTTTTTTCAAATTTTATTTACACTTTTAAAAATATTACCGTTGCTATGTACTTGTTTTAATATTGTACTTGTTTTTTCAATTCTAAATAAAATTCTTGAAGTTTGTTTGTCACAATTATGTTAAAAAAAAATTCAATATGTTAAAAAAAAATTCAATAGTGTTAAACAAAATTAAAAAAATTAAGACTAAAAAATCAATTAAAATAATTTTAAATATAACATATATTTTATTTATTTTGAATAAATTAATATAACTTAAAACAAAATAAAGTAAAATATTGAATTAAATAAATATAGATGAATTTAAAATGATATGGATAGTGGGGTCATGAATAGTAACATTTGTACCTGAAATGAATGAGGAGTAGATGTAGAAATTGAGGGGTAGAATTAAATGCTGATGTGGCAGTTGATGTGGCAGAAATTTATACCTGGGGTTGGGTAGAGGGATGGGGATGCCCTAAAAGCGATTTAGAGCAACTCCAGTCCTGTTTTTTTGCTGCAGCACTAGGCTCAGATTTGAAGCCAGATTTCATATCCTGCTTCAAAAGTTTGATCCCATTTGAAAAATGAAAAAAATAAACAGTTTTATTATATATTTTAGGATTAATTACAAAATAAATTACGATATTTTCGTCCTCTTTCAATTACAGCATATGTTTTTATAATTTGTAATTTAATACACGATTTTTCATATTTTTGCAATTTTATAACGTGATTTTCTTGTAGCAAGTTTTGTTGCCATAATAGTTTATGAAACGGCAGAAAAATTGAGTGGTTTGTTATTAAATTGCAAAAATGAAAGTAATCATGAATTTATCTGTAATTTTGTCAAAAAAAATTCATATTGTCAGGTTAATATAAAATGAATTAAATAAGAATATTATATATAAATCACTATGTAACATTGAGGATTGAATATAAATTTAAATGTGTTGATAGGCGAGCAGGAGCAACATTTGGGCGACCAGGATTAACACAAATCACTCAAAAATTTAAACTGGAGTTAACACATGATTTACCCAAGATATCCGGCGAGCAAAACCTACATGCGATCAAGACACATAGGCGAACAAAATCAAATCAAAAGCCACATGACGAGCTCAAACGGCGTCCTGCCGATCAGATCCAACCATAGCGCCGAAATAACGAGTAAACAAGATGAAAGACCATCAGAATCAGACTAAAGACTCCTCAAGGACAAGTCCAAAGTGACGAACAGCTCCTAACTGCGAGCAAGTCCAGTAGATAAGGATAGAATTTAGTTAAGATAAGGTCAAATTAGTCAAAGGACAGGTGTCGAGCATGCAGGCTTGGTCGGCCAAAGGTCGTGCCACCTCCTGCTGGGCAAAAGTCTATAAATACTTAGATTTTTTCAGCAAATAAAACAAGCACAAATTATTATACACGTCCAAACTTCGATTACGAATCTAAAGCAGCTCGATTAACTTACAATCGAACTTAAACACGTGAGCTTTCGTACGATTCTAATCCATCTAAACCCGAAAATTCGTATTCACTAATTACGTTAGTGATCAATCACACGTAATTGTTTGATGATCAATTAACCACCTAAAACAGCCTAAAACAGCCATTAATCTTCAAGATTATAACTGATCGTCAACAAATTGGCGCTAGAAGGAGGGTTCGAACCTTCGAGTCATTGAATACGGGAAGATTACCCCAGAATTGAAGAACAAGTTTGAGTTTTTGAAGAAAAAACTCAAGAACACCAAGAACAACACTTGATATCTTCTGTGAAAATGCCTCAATCAAGGGAGACACAACGTTCTCAACATATAACCCGGGATTCACACTCCCGAATGTCCCAAGCTGGTGGGCGAGCAAGGGCGAGCAGAAACAACCAAGAAGATCAAACTAATGTTGCTCGCCAGTTAATACCACCAGAGTTGGACGCCATTGCCCGCAACCCCGACGAACTGACGCGTACAATTGCCATGCTCCAGGCTTTACAAAGACAACAAGCCTAACCTGGCCCATCATATGTGCGAGCAAGGGGTAGCCCCACAAAGACTCGCGAACATGATAAGGCTAGAGGGGATCATTTGAATGAGGCTGATAGCGCCCAAGCTCGTAAGGCCAAAGGCAAAGAGAAATTGAACATTGAGGCCGCCAGTCAGGGAGGTTCGACTCAGAACCCGGCCATGGCGGTAAGTCAGGGCACACGCCAAAGTGCTCTTGAAAGATTGGGTCGACGTGGCCGGGGAATCCTGGAGGTCCATCCCTCTGCTGGAGCAGCTCGCCCAGCCGCAGTACCTGCTCGCCAATCAGCCCTTGACCGGCTGACTAGGTCAGCTTTTGGTCGCCTTGGCCCAAATGCAGAGCCCAATCCCAGGAGGCCAATCCAGGGGGTTCCCGCTCCCAATGTGGGACTGGAGCGAACAGACGGCTGTGCGCCTCTGCTCGCCGAACAGCCTCAGAGTCAGGGGGGATCCTTAGAGGAGCTCGCCTCCATGAGAAAGGCCATCGAAAGCATGCAGGGCCAGCTGGATCAACAGAGAGGATATGGGAATACGACTCTTCCGGTCTCACCCTTATCAGTGGTAATTCTGAAGGCTCCAATTCAACAAAAGATCCAGTTTCCAGCAAGTATCCAATATGAGGGCACGGCGGATCCCCGAGTGCATCTGATGAAGTATACCAATTATATGGTATCAATGGGGGCAAGTGACGCAACGCAATGTCGAAACTTTCCTTTAACTCTCCGGGATCGGGTCCATAAGTGGTTTTCGGCCTTGCCACCGGCTTCAATTCATTCGTTTGCCCAGTTGGGCAAAGAGTTCTTATCCCATTTCTCTACGGTCGAGTCTTATCTATCCCAAAGACATCGGTTATCCGACTTGAAGCAAACTGATGACGAGTCGGACCGATCGTATTTGGAAAGATTCGACAAGGTCTTGTTAGAAGGAGAATCTATCAGTGAAGATACAAAGATTGTAGTCGTCCTAGCTGGACTCAAGAAAGGCACTGAACTCTGGAAAGATGTGCACTTAAGATGCCCGAAGACATACACCGAGTTTCGGGATCGGGCATGTGTTTTTGTCTCCATGCATGAAGCCCTGCAGAAGGATATGGGAGACAAAGGAGAGCAGAAAGAGGGTGCGAAGAAGCCTGGAACTGGTTATCGAGCTCCCAAAAACATGAAGGCATTTGACGAAGGAACGGAGCTGAAAGACGAACTGAACCACATTCTTACCGTATCAATCGATACAGTTTATAATAGTGTCCGAGACAAAGAATTGCTAACACCTCCCCGTAAGATACGTCAGGAAACGAGCAAGTTGAACTAGAATAAATATTGTTCCTACCACCAGAGTGTAGGACACTTTACAAGCAAATGTTGTGACTTGCTAAAGCAGTTGTGGCGTTTTTACGAAGAGGGAAAACTATCAGAGTTCGTGAAGAGACAGCCCGGCAAAAGAACCGGAGATGAAGATTCTGATGAAGAAGACCAGGACCAGACACCTCATCGGAATCGAGCTGGACGACCAGTTCAGGTGCCTGCCGGGGGATCAGTTCCAGACATCCAGATGATGGAACCTGCAGGACCCATAGGCGGTTATTCCGATGGACGATCACCAATTTCTAATCGGAAAAGAAAGGTAGAATTACGAGCGATCGAACATGTACAAGAAATGGGGATCATTCCACCTACTATGCAAACACCGGAATTAACTTTTACCGACAGAGATTTAGAAGGAGTACTGACCCCTCACAACGATTCGCTTGTGATATGTGCCAAGATTATGGAAACGAGGGTGTTGATAGGCGACCAGCAGGGACATAATATTAACATAAAAAATTATTAATCTAATAAGATTAAGAAGTCATCAAAAGTGATAATGTGGAAGAGGACGAGCAACAGGGACTATATGCCCTAAGAGGCGAGCAGTAGGGACTGTAGACCAAATGGAGGAGGACGAGCAACAGGGACAAGTATCCATATGAAGGCGGCGAACAACTGGTCATAAAGGCCATTACGAGGTAGTGAACAACAAGGGCAAGAAGACCCAAAGTATTCAACAAGAGGCGAGCAGGCGAGCAACTTGGATTATAAGGGTTTCCAACACCCAACGAAGACGTACAGACGAGTAGCTGGGCACCAAGGAGAGTAGCTGAGTGGTTTCAAAGACCAAGTACAACATTGGGAATGTCAAGAGTCACTAACTTTAGAAATAGTCAATGTTTCTTTACACTTGGCACCCATTCATTGGGCAATAGATTAGTTGTTGTACAAAAGTCATAACACTTGGCAAAATCCCAATGGCTAAGCCATCAAGATGGTGACACCTAGCCTCTTTGTATGCCTATAAATACCCCTTCATTTGCATGAAGGAGGAGGATTTTTCCCATAATAAGAAAATTGCCAAACTCTTGCAAATTTATTTCTTGCACATTACTTAATCAAATTTCATGATCTTAGACCTTGTTTGGTGATCTTAACAAAGAAAAAACAGCCACTAATCATCTTGATTAGAAAAGGTCATCAACAATTGGCGCTAGAAGGAGGGTTCGAACCTCCGTTTCACAAAAAAGTCGAAGGAAGGTTGAAGAACTCCACCGGAATCTGCAAAATCCGGCCGGAATCCGGGAGGAAGCCATCGGAAATCAAGTGTACACATTATTTGAAGCAAAATCATCCATCTATACATTACTTTGAGAGTTTAAATGCATGTGTGTATGAACTAGGGTTTTCAAACCACCATATTCATACAAACAAAGCTAGTAACTCTTACGAAAGGTGTTTGTTGGAGATAAAATCACCCCATTCATTTGCTTACCACTTGTACTTCGATAACCAAAATGGTTCGATCACAAGAAGAACGACATTTGAGCACGTCTCCAAGTCGTAGGTCAAAAACTAGGGTTTCGTCTACTGAAGGACATGCACGTACAGTAAAAGCAACTTCGCAAAGAAACGTCCAAGTTACCATTGATACAATC
The DNA here is from genome assembly GCA_947034835.1 of Ballota nigra. NCBI lineage: Eukaryota > Viridiplantae > Streptophyta > Magnoliopsida > Lamiales > Lamiaceae > Ballota > Ballota nigra. Next base: position 99,640,009 of record OX344724.1, on the reverse strand, counting down.
CCGCCGGAAGTGGAAGCTCTTGCTCAAAATCCCGAAGAGCTAGCAAAAACGATTGCTGTTTTACAAGCATTGCAAAGGCGACAAACGGTCGGGCCATCAGGGACGCAGGCGGCGACCAACAGGGCGAGCGAGCAGCGAAGTGGAGAAAGAAAAGACGTACAAAATGACGAGGTTGACAGCAAAGAAGTCCGTAGGAATAAAGGGAAAGCTCCTTTAAGGGAACGACTTGGAAGTCGAGGAGAATCCACTCCGGGGACAGGTGAGGAGTCGAGCAGCGGGGACACAAGAAGTATAAGCCACTATCACACAAGAAGGGCAAGTTATCGCGGAACACATAGGGAGGATCAACTGAGAGGCGAGGAGCGAGCACCGGGACAAACACACCCTGCTGCTCGCCGCTCAGTGCATGAAAGGCTAAGAAGATCAGCCTTTGGGCGATTAGGTCCTAATGGAGCCAGTAACATCGCTAGGCACGCCACTCAAGAGAAACGTCCCGTTAGCAAGGGACTGCATCATGAAGAGGTCATTGAATCCACTCATGACGAACAGCCTTCTAGCGGAAAAACGTCCCCAGATGAGTGGTAAGCTTTGAAGAAAGCGGTGGAAGAGATGCAAAAACAGTTGGAGGAGAAGAAAGGCGACGGATCGACGATGTTGCCATCATCGCCCTTGTCCCCTGATATCCTTAATGCCCCGGTACAAAAGAAAGTGCAATTCCCGGCCATTAATTTGTATGAAGGAAATTCAGACCCAAAAGTACACCTGTCCAAATATACCGATTACATGATATCGGTAAAGGCGTCTGATGCAACTCAATGTCAGAATTTTCCGTTGACTCTTGGTGACGGTCCTCACAGATGGTTTTCTGCACTAGCTCCAGGCTCCATCATTTCGTTCATGCAACTCAGCAAGGAATTTCTCTCACACTTCTCCACGGTCGGGTCTTACCTTACACAGAGACACAGGTTGGCAGATCTGAGACAAGGAGATGAGGAGACTGATAGAGCCTTCCTTGAGAGATTCGATAAAGTCCTATTGGAAGGAGAACCAGTGAGTGAGGACACCAAGATAGTGGCAGTTATGGCAGGGCTTAGGAAAGGGACAGACCTGTGGAAGGAAATGCACCTCGCTTTCCCTAAAACTTATTCCGAATTCAGGCACAAGGCTGGAGTGTACATTTTGATGCAAGAAACTCTACAGAGAGAGCTAGGAGACAAGGCTGATACCAAGAAATCAGGAAAGAAGTCAGGAGGGGAATACAAGGCCCCTAGGAACATGAAAGCTTTCAGTGAAGGGTCCGAATTGAAGGAGAAATTGAACCATGTCTTATCCACATCAATTGAGGCTGTGTACAACAACGTGAAAGATAAGGATATGCTGTCTGAACCCCGCAAGATACGACAAGAACGAGGAAAGATGAACCCCAACAAATTCTGTGCATACCATCAGACTATAGGTCACTTCACAAGCGAATGCCGAGATCTCTTAAAACAGTTGTGGAGATTTTACGAAGAAGGAAAGTTGTCAGAGTTTGTGAAGCGACAGCCGGGAAAGAAACCAAGGGTGGCGATATCCTCCGGCTCGGAAGATGACGAGAGCGACGAACAGCCGAGTAGGAGGGATCAAAAAAGGAAGAAGACGATGACAGCCCCAGCCGAACCCGTCCGAGAAATCTTGATGCTCGAGCCATCCGGACCGGTGGGGGGCTGTTCTGATGGTAGGCCACTGATGTCCAAAAGAAAAAGGAAAGTAGAGCTGAGGGCGGTAGCTCAAGTCAGGGAAGTTGGGGTAAACCAAGCTACTAAAAAGACAGGCGAGTTGGTGTTTTCCGAGAAGGACTTAGACGGCATACTTACCCCACACAATGACTCACTAATCATCTGTGCCAATATCATGGGAGCCCGAGTTCACCGTTTGCTTGTGGACACGGGCTCCTACACAAACATCTTGTTCAAAAGCACATTAGATCAAATAGATGATTGTGAGGGGTATGTAAAAGGATGTGATCATAAGATAGTGGGATTCGGAGACGCTGTAGCCGTTCCTTTAGGCTTAGTAATGTTGTCAGTCGAACTTGTATCGACCGAGAATCCCGAAAGGAGACTGACTAGGATGGTTGAATTCTTAGTCGTAGATCAGCAGTCTGCCTACAACGGGTTTCTTGGTCGACCTTTTATAAATGAATTCAAAGCGGCTGTTTCAACGTACTACTATTGTCTTAAATTCCCAACTTCGAAAGGCCCGGGTACGGTCAAAGGTGATCAAAGAAAAGCCCGAGAATGCCTCCTGCAACTTCAGCCCACTGACAACAAAATATCCGTGATGGACGAGCAGCCGAGCAGCAGGGACGAAGGTGAACCATCCATCCTAGATGAAGTCATGGAGTCCGTCGACACTGAAATGATGGAGGTGGACGACCAGCAGGGCGTGGACGAGCAGGAGGGCATGGGCGAGCAACAGGGAAGAAAGGCCGTACCCGAACTAAATCAGGCTGAAGACTTGGAGCCAAGACTGGGGGCAGAACCAGTGATCAAGGATGAGATCAACTTTGAAGGGCCCATTATCGATCCTCGATGGAAAGACCAAAAAAGGAGAGCAACCCCGGTAGAGGAGTTGGAGGCAATAAGAATTGACCAAAATCGAGAAGACTTGGAATTATTCATTGGATCTGAGCTCCCTGAGCCATACAGATCCAGAGTGGAAGAGTTTCTCAAGTCCAATCTCGATGTATTCGCATGGTCACATGCTGATATGGTAGGCATTAGCCCTGAGCATGCCTGTCATAAGCTAAATATTTGTCCAACTAAGAAACCGGTGAGGCAAAAAAGGAGAAAATTTGGGCCCGACAAATATGAAGCATTGGACATAGAAGTGAAGAAGTTACTCGACAATGATCTTATCAAAGAAGCCTTATGTCCTAGATGGGTAGCAAACCCGGTGTTAGTAAAGAAATCAAATGGTACATGGAGACTATATATCGACTTCACTGATTTGAATGCCGCTTGCCCTAAAGATAACTTCCCATTGCCTCATATTGACCAGCTGGTGGACAACACGGCAGGACACGAGCTCCTTACCTTCATGGACGCATTTGCCGGGTATCATCAAATACCGATACACCCAGATGACCAGGAGCACACAGCGTTCTACACCAATAAAAACTTGTTATGTTGGAAAAGGATGCCGTTCGGATTGATTAACGCGGGAGCCACGTACCAAAGACTCGTTAACAAAATGTTCGATGAACACATCGGCAAAACAATGGAAGTGTACGTGGACGACATAGTCGTAAAAAGCCCGAGAAAAGAAGATCATTTGGAACACCTCGCACAGACATTTGAGATACTTCGAGCCTATAACATGAAGCTAAACCCAAAGAAAAGTAGCTTCGGGGTACACTCGGGAAAATTTCTTGGGCACCTGGTCAGTCAACGGGGTATTGAGGCGAATCCATCAAAAGTCAAAGCAATTATGGATATGCAACCGCCAAGGTCGGTTAAGGAAGTTCAAAGACTAACCGGATGTCTGGCGGCCCTAAACAGATTCATTTCCAGATCTGGAGACAAGTGCCGACCCTTCTTTGATGCCATCAAAAAAGGACAGTTCCAGTGGACGAGTAATTGCCAACAAGCATTTGAGCAATTGAAAGAATATCTGAGTGATACTAAGATTCTATCGAAACCTGTCTCTGGAGAAAAACTGTACCTGTATCTAGCCGCATCAGAGGTGGCCATCAGCTCGGTCCTAGTTCGAGCAGAAGGGAAATTTCACTTACCAATTTACTACGTGAGTCAGGCCTTGCATGAAGCAGAGATTAAGTATTCGCCCATGGAAAAGTTAGCCTACGCACTGGTGATGAGTGTGAGAAAACTAAGGCCGTACTTCTTCGATCATCAGGTGGAGGTCTTAACGACTTTTCCATTAAGGCAAATCTTACAAAGGCCTGACACAGCTGGTCGCCTCCTCAAATGGTCGCTCGAAGTAAACCAATTTGGAATAACTTATGCACCTCGAACAGCGATCAAGGGACAAGCGTTAGCCGACTTTATTATCGAATTAACATTCCCTCAAGATCCGACGAGAGGTCATAATCACCCATGGCACATGTATGTAGACGGATCATCGAATAACACAGCAGCAGGAGCCGGGATAGTGTTGATCAGTCCAGACGAACAAGTATTCACCTCAGCCGTAAGGTTTGAGTTCATGGCAACAAACAACGAGGCTGAGTACGAAGCATTGATAGCCGGGTTACGGTTAGCTCTGGCTGTGGGGGTTCGAAAAGTTCAAATTTATGGAGATCCCCAGCTGATAGTCAACCAAGTCCGTAGGGAATACGAAGCCAAGGATGAAAACATGGCCTTGTACCAAAAAATTGTTGCTCACTTGGCTTCGCTTTTCGAGCAAATTTACATCGAGCAAGTGCCAAGGGACAATAATGCGCAAGCAGATGCACTTGCCCGTTTGGCCACTAGTGCAGGACCAGCAAAGCTTTCAGAAGTCACCATCACAAGAATTTCTAACCCGTCCACCGGTGACTATAAGATCAATCAGATCGAAGAAGAATTGACAGAGGATGATTGGAGGACACCGATATATAGATACCTCAAAGATAACACAGTACCTGAAGATTCCCAAGAAGCAGCAAAGGTAGAGCGAGCAGCAAGGTTCACAATCATGGATAACCAACTCTACAAGAGAGGATTTTCATTACCCCTATTAAAATGCCTAGCAAGGGGGCAAGGTCAGGAAGTTCTGAAAGAAATACACGAAGGAGTATGCGGAAATCACGCAGGGGGCGGGCACTGGCATACAAAACAGTAAGGCAAGGTTACTACTGGCCAACTCTGTTACAAGACGCAATCAGAATTGCAAAAACATGTCACAGGTGCCAGCTGTTCGCTCCCAACATCCATAAGCCGCCAACGGAGCTGATTTCGGTAAATAGTCCATGGCCGTTCGCAAAGTGGGGAATAGACATCATAGGACCTTTCCCAACGGGAAAAGGGAATGTCAGATTTGCAGTGGTAGCCGTGGACTATTACACGAAATGGGCCGAAGCTGAAGCACTGGTAACAATAACACAAGAGAAAATGATCAGCTTTATCTGGAAAAATATAGTTTGCCGGTTCGGAGTTCCACAAGCAATAGTGACAGACAATGGAAAGCAATTCGAAGGAAAGAAGATAAGAGATTTCTGCAAAAAGTGGGGTATCAAGAAGCTTTTTTCAACACCATATCATCCACAGTCTAACGGACAAGTCGAGGCAGTTAACAAGATAATCAAGCATATCCTCAAAATCCGTCTGGTGGATAAGAAAGGCAAGTGGTCAGAAGAACTACCCGAGGTGCTTTGGGCATATAGGGTATCACATAGAACAAGCACTGGAGAAACATCGTTCGCTATGGCGTTCGGTACAGAAGCAGTTATACCTATAGAGCTCAAAATACCAACCGAAAGGGTAGCCGAGTTCAATGAACAGGAGAACAACAAGGCACTAGCTGCAGAAATGGATCTGATTGACGAAAAAATGATATCAGCAGAAATAAAAAACGAGATATACAAAAGAAGGATTGCAAGGTACTACAACTCGCAAGTAAAAGTCAGAGAATTTGAAATCGGGGATCTGGTGCTCCGAAAAATCTTAGCAACACCTCCAGGTGTATTTGGACCGACTTGGGAGGGCCCATTCAAGATAACTCAAAAGTGGCACAACGGCACATATGATCTCGAAGACATGGAAGGCAACTCGGCCCAATACACCTGGAACGCGGCTTTGTTGAAGAAATATTATCAATAATTAGGAAACCGATGTAAAGTTTTTTATAGGCTATCTTTTCGTCTATATTTTGGTAAGGTGTAAAATCGATGAAATTTTTCACACTCTTCTGGGCAAAATTTGTAAGTGGATGAATGACGGTTCAGTAAATTTATGTACATAAGAAAGCAAAAGGTGTTAAAACCCAACTGGTCGCCAAACAGAAAAACTGCTCGCCAGAGACAAAGTATAAAAAATACAAGTCCAGAAGGAGGCGAGCAGCAGGGTCCATGAGACTCAGAAGCCCCATCTGATCACCCCCTCACAGAGAATTGCTCGCCCAAGATACTAAATGCACAAGTACGGAGGAGGCGAGCAACAGGGCACATGTCAACGCATAGTTGCTCGTCCCGAAGCTGAATGCACTTAAGTACAAACACAGCAAGTGGCGAGCAACAAGGCATGAAAAGAAGCATGATAAAGGGTTAAGTTCTTAAAGAACAAAATAGACCCATACATGAACAACATATATAAATTTGCAAAGAAAAGTATTTTACTTTCAACTTAAGAAAGAAATACTTAAGCAAAAAAAGTAAGTAAAGGGCAAATAAGAGGCGAACAATAAAATAAAAGTGCAATTCTCATTCATTAGCACCAAAAAATTACAAGAGATGAACATACAACCATCATCCTACTACATCAGCTAGACAAAAAAGAAACTAAGCCTAAGTCTCGGGAGCTGGCGGAGCAGGTGGCACCGAAGGATCTTGGGAAGAAGGAGGAGGTGGAACATCTTGCACAGTGACCCCGAGGACCTGCTGTTCGCCTACTGCTGCAGAAGAGCTTGTTTCACCAAGAGGATTAGGGAGAAGGGGACCCAGAGCTTCAAAGATATTCATGTCCCTGTCCGCCTCCACTCTCTCCCTGGGGGCCACGACACGAACATCGTCTTTGAAGATGTCTAAGTTAACCCCCATCTCTCCTAGGTCGGCTACCGGGATTTCAAAGCCGGGTGCTGGAGGGTTTTCAGTGACATAATCCGTGAAGTCCTTGATAGTCGAGGTCATCACGTCCAGACCGTTATCCAAAGCATACTTCACATTCCTCACACTATCAGCATATGCGCAGATGTAACCAAGATTGGTGTTATCAGTTACATCTTGCACATAAGTGGTGTAAGAAATGACACGCTTGTTCTTCTTCTCCAATTGGTCGACGTGGACCTTCAACGACTCCACTCTTTCCACCAGACCCACCCGCTCGGTCTCCAGGACTTGCAAACGATCGGTGGCGACACCCAAATCCAGTCTAAGCTTCTCTGAAGCATTAGACGCTATCATCTCCCGGTCCTCAGCAGCCTTTACCTCTCGCGTCCATGTGAGCTTGGCTCTTTCGAAGTCAGCTTTCATCTTAGCCAACTCTTCATCTTTCTTCTTCAGCTCCTCATCCTTCTTCTTCAATTGAACAAGTTGAGCATCACGATCTGCCTCAACTTGCTCGATCCGTCGCCCCAAACCGCGATTTGTTCGCTCCAACTCGATGGCTTGATCCAAGACTCGTTGAGCTGAGATTGATTGATGGCTCGCGTTATAGCTCAATAAACGAGCGTTGTCGCTAAGGCTCTGGCTCTGAATGATTTCCTCACCAGTCTTGGTCCACGAGCGGGGAACATATTCCATGGCTCTGCGGACGTGGGAGTCCTTAATCTCGTGGGGTGCCGGAGGGGACTTCACACAGCTAAACTGGTGAAGTACTTTTGAACGACCAGGATAGTCGTTTTTCCGGTACCTGTTTGAAGAAAAAAGTTGTCAAAAAACTAAGTCAAAGGAATAAACAATTGAACTGAATAAGAAGATACTCACTCCCGCATTTTCACGGGGTCGTAGCCCAGGTACGAGTTGTCAGGGGATGAACTTCTGCCCTGACCGGCGATCATCGCACCAATAACTTGTTGCTCAGTCACCTCCTCCACCGGCGAGGAGCGAGCAGTAGATCTACCCACTTGGGAAGAGCCTTGCCCTTTTGTCCGCTTAGCACGGTCATCTCCCTTGCGAGGAGCAGTTTCCTTGGCAAGTCGTTTCTTGCCCCTCGTGTCTTGGGGAGGCGGCGAAGAGCGAGCAGGAGGGCGGGGAACGGGAGCAGGAGCCTGAGGAACTGGGGGAGGAGCCTGAGGAGCTTCTTCTTCCTCCTCGTCTGCTTCAGCTCTAAGTCTGATCAAGGAAGTACAAGGATCAAACTTTTTCTTCCTTGAAGGTTGATTGGCTGCCATTTGCTTAACCCGACGCGCGAGTAAATGATAACTTTCGGGAATGGGAGGAACAGCGACCGTTACCCTTTGAGCTGAAGACAACACAAAAATTATCAGTAAAATTGGCAAGTAGAACTTATCCTAGACGATCAGAAGGGCCTAGGCGACCAGCAAGACCTAGGCGACCAGCAGGGCCTAGGCGAACAACAGAGCAAGAGTGAATAATAGGAGATGTGGGAAAAGTAATAAGTAATGCTTACCCTCAGGGACCTCTGCTTGTGCTTCCAAATGGTGAGCACTAGTGATAAACTGAGCGTGCTTGCGGAGATGTGCTTGAGAGAGATGTTCGACACTCCGATCTTTAGCGTCCCGAAGAGAAATCAACGCAAGGACGTATAGAAACTCTTCACTCAAATTCGGATGCCCCCACCTCAGGATACGCGGACCTGCAAAAACAAAGAAAAAGATTAAAATTAGTTCACCTGAAAGTTCGATGAACTAAGATTTAAAACCTACGCCGAATTTCGCCGAAATGCGTAGGAGAGTCTATACGCCCCGGTCCTCCCGAAAAATCGGAGGACGCCCGCCAATCGCCGCCAATATAAAAGAATTGCCTGTGCCAACCCTTGACCTTGTTGGGCACTCCTTCAATTAGCTTAACGCCACTACGGGCTTTGAGGTAATACCAACCAAGCCCTTCTTCATGAACAGCCGAGGAGATAGTCAGTGCGTAGTGTATCTCCGTCGTGCTGATCTTATTCCGGTACCCCTCCAACCCGAAAAGGGTAATAAAAGACAGCAAAGTACTCCAACCGTTAGGAGTAATCTGAGTGATTGCCAGGTTTATATCCTTCAGGAACTGCCCGATTACAGGATGTAGAGGGAGAGGGAACCCCGAGTTAAGTATGTCGAGGTTGATAGCAGTGCAACCTGGAGGTGGATCGTCAGCTCTCTCTCCTGGTTGGGGGGCGTACAAATGGATGTCGTACGGAATACGATAGTGAGATCGTATCTGAACTAAATCCTCCTCTAGAACTGCACTGGCTACCTTACTCGCTGTATACGTTGATGGACGAGTTTCCATAATAGGTCGAGCGGGAGTAGGGAAGGCCCTGTGGTACTTATTCGCGTAGTCGATACAATCTTATCTTCGGACTACGGCTTTAGGAATAAGAGATTCGGGCATTGGCCTTGAAACGGGAAAGTTTATCTCTCGTAGAAATTCCCATGTAACTCCCACCTGCTCGCCCCCTGATCCAGCTGCTCGCTGCTCGCCCCTTACTTGTCCGCTGCTCGCTCCCAAGTGTACTGGGATACTCATCTCCTCTATTTCAGCAGCAACTTCAGAAGAATCTTCACCCAAATCCGAGTTGGTCCCCTCCCGAGCCGAGGAGCGAGCAACGGGGCCTTGGACGTCCTGCTCGCCCGAGCTTTCTACAGCATAGAAAGAGTCAACGGAGCGAGCAACGGAGCTCGCCTCAGAGCCCGTCTCTTCGTCAACGAGCAAAGTTCTTGGGTTTTGGCCAGTTGTTCGCCGGAGCGAGCGGCGAGGAGGAGGGACCGTCGATTCGTCTTCCATGGGCCTTTTTCCCAGATTTCGCCCAACAAATTCAACAGATGACGTATTGCTTGAGGATGGTGACGTCATCTTTGAAAATTTTTGAAAATTTTCGAAAATTCCTCGTACAAATCAAACGATGAAATCAGACGAAGGAGGGAGCAATTACGACGGCAACACGGCGGCGACGCGGCGGTGATACGGCGGCGGCGATGGCGGATAAGGAAAATGAAAAACGAAAATGGCGAAATTAAAAAGTAAAAACAAGCAATTACAAGAATAAACAAGAAGATTCAAAGGATTCACCTTCGATTAGAACGGTATCCACTGAAGAATCGAAGAAAACAACGAAAGAAAAAACTCAAAGATTCGTCAATGGCGGATTTGTGAGTAAGAAATCGAAAAAGAAAGAAAAAAAATGAAAGAGGGAGCTATTTATAGATATGGATTCGGGGGCAAAATTAAGAAAATCGAAAAGTTGAGGCCCCTAGATGCAATTTTAGGGGCACACGCGTGGACAGCCACGTCACGTCGCTTCGTGTTTCGTACCTCGAGAAGCGAAACGACGTGAGTCCAAGAGTCGCTCCCCACTGGTCGCCTCCCAAAATTCCCGCCTAAAAGAAATTCAAAACCCAGTTGCTCGCTCCGTACAAAATGGAAAAAGGTCGATTTCCCTGTTGCTCGCCTCCTACCGCAAAACGTATCTTACCTTATAGTTTGACATAAAGGAATAAAAATTCATCCTTATATGCCAAACTAGGGGGCATTGTTGATAGGCGACCAGCAGGGACATAATATTAACATAAAAATTTATTAATCTAATAAGATTAAGAAGTCATCAAAAGTGATAATGTGGAAGAGGACGAGCAACAGGGACTATATGCCCTAAGAGGCGAGCAGCAGGGACTGTAGACCAAATGGAGGAGGACGAGCAACAGGGACAAGTATCCATATGAAGGCGGCGAACAACTGGTCATAAAGGCCATTACGAGGTAGTGAACAACAAGGGCAAGAAGACCCAAAGTATTCAACAAGAGGCGAGCAGGCGAGCAACTTGGATTATAAGGGTTTCCAACACCTAACGAAGACGTACAGACGAGTAGCTGGGCACCAAGGAGAGTAGCTGAGTGGTTTCAAAGACCAAGTCCAACATTGGGAATGTCAAGAGTCACTAACTTTAGAAATAGTCAATGTTTCTTTACACTTGGCACCCATTCATTGGGCAATAGATTAGTTGTTGTACAAAAGTCATAACACTTGGCAAAATCCCAATGGCTAAGCCATCAAGATGGTGACACCTAGCCTCATTGTATGCCTATAAATACCCCTTCATTTGCATGAAGGAGGAGGATTTTTCCCATAATAAGAAAGTTGCCAAACTCTTGCAAATTTATTTCTTGCACATTACTTAATCAAATTTCATGATCTTAGACCTTGTTTGGTGATCTTAACAAAGAAAAACAGCCACTAATCATCTTGATTAGAAAAGGTCATCAACAGAGGGTGCATAGATTGTTGGTGGATACTGGAGCCTACACTAATGTCCTTTTCAAAAAGACACTTGATCAAATGGGAGATTATGCAGGCTACATCAGAGACACAAATCACCGTATCCTGGGATTCGGAAATGCTGTGACAATCCCGTTGGGAATAGTAACTTTTGCTATGCAACTTGTGACGGTCAAAGAGCCTGAGAAAAATATTGCAAGAATGGTGGATTTCCTGGTCGTCGATCAAGAATCGTCATACAATGGATTCCTGGGTCGACCTTTCTTAAATGAATTCAGGGCCGCGTGTTCAACTTACCATTATTGCATAAAATTCCCAACAGCAAGTGGAGTTGGCACGGTAAAAGGAGACCAGAGAAAAGCTCGGGAATGTCTTCTGCAAATTCAGTCAAGACAGGGACAAGTATCAATGATGGAAGCGTCAACTAGTCAACTCGAAAATGAACCCTCAATTTTGGAGGACATCCTTGGAGCCCAAAACGATAAGATGGACATTGACGACCAACCTTCGCCTACGGGCGATCAGGCACAGCAGGGCGATGGGTGACTTGAAGCGACTACACTAGCTTCTACTAGTAGCTACCCCGCAAGAGTACGGGTTCACTGTAGTATGGGCAAGTATAGGGACCAAGTATTATCGAACCCAAGGGATGGTATATATGCTAATAGATCCCTGAAGATCTACGCGTCGTAGTTAATATGAGTGTGTTGTTTTTGGATTTTTGGAAAGATTAATTAAGCTAACTAAATTATCCTACGAATGCAAAAAGAAAATTAAACTAAGTATCTAAGGTGTATATGCAAGTATGAGATGGTGATGCTCAGGATAGGAATCCCTACGTATACTAACGGAGCAGGTACATAATCAAAGTAATCGTGACAAACAAGAATTAACCTAAGTAAAAGATCGTAGAATGAAAGCTCAAGATTTCTTACCCTAATACTTTATCCTAGCAATCGACTTCACTAATCCACTAGCAAGTTAATGAATTGTGCTTAATTAATGAGACCCTGATTTAACTAAGGTGATGCGGTCGTCCTCCTTCGCTAAACCGGTAAATGAATTAACCTTTCCTAAACCTTCTCGTTAAGACTACTAATTGTTATTGAGTGATGCGGTCGTCCTCTCTCTAACACTTTCGTACTAAATTTAAAGGTGAAGTTCAGATTAATTATAAGAATTCATTAACTAAGAGAATTAAAACTAACGTCACGAATTACCCTAATTACGTACCCACATCCTACTTCTACGAGTTCATCCTAACCTAAGCACGCAAGGGTTTTAGCCGGACATGGTTTTAACATAAATAAAAGCAACAGAAGAAACAACGAACATAAACATGATGAATTGAACGAAGAAAATAAGAAACATGAACTAGGGTTTAAAAAGAAAATAAATACGAAGAACTGAAATTGAATTAACTAAAACGAAATTAAAAGCGTTTAAAGTAACGAACTAATGAAAAGAAACTAAGAATTCGTATGCAAAACCTCAACAAAACGTAAAATAAAGCTTGCTCTTCTTCTTCCTCTTCAAAAACTAAGTATAAAATTATTTCTAACGTTCGGGGGTCTTTCAAAACGTGTTTGGAAGAGGTATATATAGGCACCGGGTCGAAATGGGAGTTAATGGGCCGAAAATACGCATCCGGAGGCGAAAATACGTGTTTGCTCGAGCAAAACGCTCGAGCGGTTCCGCTCGAGTGATTCGCTCGAGCGCTGAAACTGTTCTGTAAGTTTTTGGTCGTTCGAGCAAAACGCTCGAGCGCTGGCAGCTGTGCACTCGTTCGTAAAATCTTCATATCTCCTCAACCGGGAGTCCGTTTTGGCCGATTCAAAGTCCTACGAACTCCTCTTTTCGCCCTCTATCCATATATGAAAAGCAAAGAGACAAATTAATAATTTTATAAAAATGATACTCATTTGACTCCAAGCACTAATCGAAAACACTCAAAACATGAGTAAATTGGACACCAAAACATAACAATTTCACGCCTAATCAACCCCCCCAAACTTACCATGTTGCTTGTCCTCAAGCAACGAAATAATAAGTCAAGTGAAATTGTTAGGAATGAGTCAAAAAATCAATTAGTGCAAGTAAATGAACTCGAGCTTCAAAGATCAATCACAAGTATACTCACTCACTTTCCTTCATCATACTCATGCAACAACAACAAGAACCACCAAGATCAAACATGGATGTGCACTCAACGATGTGTTTCACTCCCTCACAAGTGTATAACAATATTTAAGAGACTCACTCAATCAATCAATCACACATATTGGCAGCCATAGGCTTGTAAGCACTCTCAACTCCGACCATACTCTAGAAATCAATGCCGAATCAAAAAGGACTTTTCTCAAGGTTGTAATGTAGGCTCTTTGGACAGGTGGGATAACAATTTGGGTAAGTGGCTCAAGTGAATGGAGAATAGAAAGTCAAACTTTGGCACTTCGAGATTAGGAACAGAATACTTCAAACATTTTCAATCACATCCTTTCAATTCCACTTCTCTCAACACTTCATTTTTTTTTTCTAACTCTTTTCACTTTTTTCAATCACTTCATTTTTTTTCTTTTTTCACACAAACACATGAGCTCATTTTTTTCTTTTTGCTCATTCTCAATTTTCTTTCTCTTTTTTCCCACATCTCAAAACTTCATCACACCTTCTTCTCATATTCACTCAACAAACAACCTTTTCCTTTTTCAACTCAATTCACTCCCTTCATATTCACACTTTCCTATTCTCCACTCAAATTGGGACAAAAAGGCTTAGGAATTGGAATATTGTTCATATGTGCTAGCAAATAAAATAGGCTTTAGGCTCAAAGGGGCTAACAAGGGATTCAATGTCATTGGTAAGGAATTTTTTTTTTTTTTTTGGCTAAGTGACTCAATAAAAACAATGATGGCCTAAGATCACATTCGGCATATCAAACTAGACACAATCAAGAAGCAAGAGCACATGCAAGTTCTAGCATCCTCTAAGGTGACGATCCACTCACAAACGAAGATATTAATTAATGCATCAAAATCTCATAAGGCTCAAAAGCTCACGGCTTTCACATCCATGCTAGTCTAGTGCATTCTCACTCTCATCACACAAGCACTCAAAAGAAAAATTCATAAGCATACAAGTTCTTTCTCAAATCAGCTCAAATTCAAACACTCACACAAGAAAACTCCTAACTCAGCCTCACAATTCACCCTACTCATCAAATCATACTCAAAGATAGCAATCAACAAGTATAAGGTGATTGATAGGCATAAAATATTGAGTAACAAAACAAATTAATAATAGCCCAAGGAGCATCTCAAGGCACCAAATAACTAACTCAACTCAAAGATAAGGGGTGCTCCGGTGCAATGTAACAAGGAAACATATAAAAAAACTCCACCCCCCCAAACTTCGACCTTGCTAGAGGTCTAAGTTTGGGGTTGTGGTTACCTCAACCGAACAATTCAGTTTCTCTCAATAGCTTTGCACACTCCCTTGTCTCAAGTTGGTTCCTTCAATCTAAATAACTCCATGATACCTTTACTCCTTTAGAGACAAGCCTACAAAATAAAACTCTCAAGTACGAGGTTAAACATACGACTCAAAATACTCCCTAATAATATAAAAAGACACTAAAAATAAATGAAAGCAAATAAAAATGGGTTGCCTCCCATTCAGCGCTATTTTTAAGGTCCTCATGCCGGACCAAGCTCAAAGGAGCTTATGGGACATCATACTCAAATTTACCTCCCTTACTCTCATAAGAGTGGTGTTTGAACTTCTTTCCTTGATGTCCCTCCATCATGAGTTCCTTTCCTCTTTTCTCATTCCCAAATGTTATGGGTCTCAACTCCTTCTTGCCTCTATCTGGAGGAGTCTTACTAAACAATTTCTTGAATTTTGACTTCTTCTTCTTAACTCCTCCTTTCCCTTCTAACTGGACCACGTCCACTTTCTTCACCTCTTCATCCTTCAACTTCTTCACTTTATCCCTATCAAAATAATCAAGAACGTAACGCTCATGGGTTAAATTATCAATTGAAGGACTAGCAAAATCATGAATATGAGAAGGATTAGGGAGAGAATGCGTGTCTTCAACACGAGGATCAATTGCATCCATGCAATACAAGCTCTCATCCTCCCTCGGGTGTTTCATGGCTTCATATAGGGAGATCTTCACTTCTTGATCATCAACCTTCAATGTAATCTTCCCATTCGCCATGTCTAGCACCATCCCCGCCGTAGCTAAGAACGGTCTTCCCAAGATCAGGGGTACGTGCTCATCTTCCTCCATATCTAGTACTACAAAGTCTGCTGGAAAAATGTGATCTCCAACTCTCACTAGGACGTCTTCAACCATACCTTGAGATCTAGTAATAGACCGGTCGGCTAGTTGAAGCGTCATCATTGTGGGTTGAAGTTCACCACCTTCCAACTTCTTGAAAAACGATAGGGGCATGAGATTGATGCTCGTCCCGAGGTCGCACAACGCTCCCTTCTTGATCCCGTTCCCAATATCACATAGGATCGTGAAGCTCCCGGGATCCTTCAGCTTCGGTGGAAGCGCCTTGTGCACTAATGCACTCACCTCGTGGTTCAGCTGCACCAACTTCGGCTCATCCACTCGCCGTCTTTTCGCGATCAAGTCCTTCAGAAACTTTGCATAATGCGGCATCTGTTCCAAAGCATCATAAAAAGGAATGTTAATGTGAAGTTGTTTAAAAACATCAAGAAATTTTGCAAATTTTTCATCAAGCTTCTTTTTCATGAAGCGCTGTGGATATGGGACGGGTATCACAGATTTGGGTACCCCCCATTCATCTCTTTCTGTTTCTTTCACTTTATCCCTTGCTTCCTTTGCCTTTTTCCACTTAGGAACTCTCTCTATCTCCTCAAAGTCTTTCCCCTTCTGGGACTCATCCATATCTTCATGCTTCTCAATCCCTTTACTTTCAATCCCCTTCTCAACTTGGGGCGTCTCAGAATCAGCAGGCATCTGAGGACCTTCATAATTGGTTCCACTTCTAAGCTGGATCGCCTTGCAATGCTCGTTCGGGTTCCCTTCCGGCATTCTATTCACTGATTTTGCAATCTGGCTCATCTGGAGCTCTAAAGAAGTGAACCTTCGATTGTTCTCTTGTTGAGTTCTAGTCCACTCAACATTCATCTTCTGGAGCTCTTGATCACGTTGATCACCCTTCTTATGCAGCTCCTTCACATCGTACTCCAAGGATGACAACCGCGTGCTCCCTTCCTCCACCTTCTGAAGGATCGCTCTCAACATCTCCTCGGTTGATGCACCGCCTTCTCCACCAGGAGGTTTAGACCCCGGATCAACACCTGCAGGAACAGTAACACCAGCTTTTGGGTTAGCATAAGAAAAATTATCATTCTTCCTCCATGTGTTTTGAGGAGGCTGCTGGCCTCCTTGATACCCTTGTGTGTTCCTCCATTGATTTTGAGGCGGCTGTGGGCCTGGAAGTACAAATGGTTGGCCATAAGAAGGCCTTCCATACTGGTTTCCACCTTGGTAGCCATTCTGGTTGTAATACGGACCTCCCATGTAATTGGCTACCTCTTGCTGTCCACTGGGTTGGTCTACTCTCTCATTCTCTACTGCATGCTCTCCACCCAAACTCTTCCCCAACTCGAGGTTGTTGATCTTCTCCATCATGGCCATCAGCAGCCTTCTCGTTCCTTCTCCCTCTTCAACCTGATGCACTCTCTGAAAATCTGCATCCACACCCCAAGCACCGTCATTCGTGATAATGTTGTCCACGATCTCCCTACACCTCTCTATGCCTTGGTTCAGGAATGCTCCGCCCGCACAAGCATCTAAATGGTCTTGCCCCGCCTTGTTGGCACCACTGTAGAAGAATGCCATAATGTCTCCCTCATTGTACCCATGCTGCGGGCACTCAATCAGCATGTTTGAGTATCTCTCCCACGCTTGGCGTAAATCCTCTCCGGACTTCTGGCGAAAGGACGAGATCTCAATTCTAGCCTTGATCGTCCTAGATGGAGGGTAGAATCGCTCGAGGAACAGACGCTCGAGCTCGGCCCAAGTGGTAATACCTCCCCGCGGGAGCGTATTATCGTACCACTCCTTGGCTATTCCCGTCAATGAGAATGGGAACAGCCTAAGCCTCTTGGCATCTTCAGGCATGCCATTATAATTAAATGTTGAGGCTATCATGAGAAAACTCCTCAGGTGAGTGTGAGGATTCTCCTTCCCGATCACTCCTTTGAACTGATTCTCGGTCAGCAGCTTTAAAATCCCCGGTGATATCGAGAAGTTGTTTGCCTCAACAGGAGGCAAAGCCACTCCATCATAGTACCGCTGTGGCTGCGCTGCAAACCTCCCTCGAATAGCAATATTGTGATCTACGTTCATAGGAACGTGTTGAGGATTAGCAGCAGGTACTGGTACTTGTTGGGGTGGTGGTGGGTAAACAGGTGGTTGATTATAGACTGGGGGTGGAGGATACGGGTATGGTGGGTAAGGATAAGGTGGGTATGGGTAATGTTGGTATACTGGGTTGTTAAAAGGGTTATTTGGGTTTTGTGGGTAAGCATGGTTTTGGTTATGAGGATTATGGACAAGGTTCTGAGCTGAGTTCCCTACGTTCTGTGTATCCGGGTTTAGGCTCTGGCTATCCCCTAATGGAATTTGATTCTGGCTACCACTAACTCCAGTGCCTTCAACTCGGTCTACTGCCTGATTGAAATCGTTGGCAGCATCGTCCAACTCATTATTGATGTCCATTGGTTCCTTCCCTAAGTCGGCAGCGTTCATCCTTCTCAAGAAGGCTCGGTTCCATCTGGTTATTGTCTCAGGGTCCAACGGTATTCTCTCTTCGCTCGTATTGCCTTGTGAGCGTGTTTTCATAAACCTGACACACTAGCAGAAAGGTCAAAACGCAACTGCCGATTGAATACAAATAAAAATAAAAACAGAAATTAAATCACCCACTACTAACTACTAAGCTATCTACAAGTCCTATTCAAAAGCATACAACGCCATCCCCGGCAACGGTGCCATTGACTTGAAGCGACTACACTAGCTTCTACTAGTAGCTACCCCGTAAGAGTACGGGTTCACTGTAGTATGGGCAAGTATAGGGACCAAGTATTATCGAACCCAAGGGATGGTATATATGCAAATAGATCCCTGAAGATCTACGCGTCGTAGTTAATATGAGTGTGTTGTTTTTGGATTTTTGGAAAGATTAATTAAGCTAACTAAATTATCCTACGAATGCAAAAAGAAAATTAAACTAAGTATCTAAGGTGTATATGCAAGTATGAGATGGTGATGCTCAGGATAGGAATCCCTACGTATACTAACGGAGCAGGTACATAATCAAAGTAATCGTGACAAACAAGAATTAACCTAAGTAAAAGATCGTAGAATGAAAGCTCAAGATTTCTTACCCTAATACTTTATCCTAGCAATCGACTTCACTAATCCACTAACAAGTTAATGAATTGTGCTTAATTAATGAGACCCTGATTTAACTAAGGTGATGCGGTCGTCCTCCTTCGCTAAACCGGTAAATGAATTAACCTTTCCTAAACCTTCTCGTTAAGACTACTAATTGTTATTGAGTGATGCGGCCGTCCTCTCTCTAACACTTTCGTACTAAATTTAAAGGTGAAGTTCAGATTAATTATAAGAATTCATTAACTAAGAGAATTAAAACTAATGTCACGAATTGCCCTAATTACGTACCCACATCCTACTTCTACGAGTTCATCCTAACCTAAGCACGCAAGGGTTTTAGCCGGACATGGTTTTAACATAAATAAAAGCAACAGAAGAAACAACGAACATAAACATGATGAATTGAACGAAGAAAATAAGAAACATGAACTAGGGTTTAAAAAGAAAATAAATACGAAGAACTGAAATTGAATTAACTAAAACGAAATTAAAAGCGTTTAAAGTAACGAACTAATGAAAAGAAACTAAGAATTCGTATGCAAAACCTCAACAAAACGTAAAATAAAGCTTGCTCTTCTTCTTCCTCTTCAAAAACTAAGTATAAAATTATTTCTAACGTTCGGGGGTCTTTCAAAACGTGTTTGGAAGAGGTATATATAGGCACCGGGTCGAAACGGGAGTTAATGGGCCGAAAATACGCATCCGGAGGCGAAAATACGTGTTTGCTCGAGCAAAACGCTCGAGCGGTTCCGCTCGAGTGATTCGCTCGAGCGCTGAAACTGTTCTGTAAGTTTTTGGTCGCTCGAGCAAAACGCTCGAGCGCTGGCTGCTGTGCACTCGTTCGTAAAATCTTCATATCTCCTCAACCGGGAGTCCGTTTTGGCCGATTCAAAGTCCTACGAACTCCTCTTTTCGCCCTCTATCCATCTATGAAAACCAAAGAGACAAATTAATAATTTTATAAAAATGATACTCATTTGACTCCAAGCACTAATCGAAAACACTCAAAACATAGGTAAATTGGGCACCAAAACATAACAATTTCACGCCTAATCAATGGGCAAAACCAGCCAAAAGCGGTGTTACCCCCCGTAGCCGACTGTTCGTGCCCAAATGATAACCAGGGGAGTCCAACTTTGGTGGCCGAGTCTCACCCAAAGCCCGCAGATGATTTTGACCCCCGATTGGGTGTTGAATCCATGGACATCGAGGATGAACTAAATCCGGAAGGACCAATAATTGACCCTCGATGGAAAGGGCAAAAACGACGGGCAACTCCCGTTGAAGAATTGGAGGCCATCAAGATTAATCCTGAGCGTGACAGTCTTGAACTTTACATCGGGTCTGAACTTCCTGAGCCTTACAGAACGCGCATGACGGACTTTTTGAAGGCTAACTTGGACGTCTTTGCATGGTCTCATGCTGATATGGTGGGAATCAGCCCGAAGGATGCCTGTCACAGGATGAATATCAACCCAAACCGAAAACCTGTCCACCAGAAACGGCGAAAATATGGACCAGATAAGTATCAAGCTTTAAACGAAGAAGTCAAAAAGCTGCTAGACAATGATCTAATTAAACAAGCATTATGTCCACAATGGGTTGTGAATCCTGTCCTGGTACGGAAGCCGAACGGAACCTGGAGGCTATGCATAGATTTTACAGATCTTAATGCAGCATGCCCGAAAGATAACTTTCCGCTCCCGCACATCGATCAACTGGTGGACAGTACTGCCAGTCACGAAATGTTCACATTCATGGATGCTTTCGCAGGATACCACCAGATTCCAATGCACCTGGAAGACCAAGAAAATACGGCCTTTTATACAAATAAAAATCTGTTATGCTGGAAGAGGATGCCGTTTGGTCTAATCAATGCTGGAGCAACTTACCAGAGGCTGGTGAACAAAATGTTCGACCAACAAATTGGAGATACAGTAGAAGTCTACGTTGATGACATCGTAGTCAAAAGCCCCCATAAGGAAGATCACCTCCATCATCTTTCCCAAGTATTTGACATACTCCAAAAATACAATATGAAGTTAAATCCTAAGAAAAGTAGTTTTGGAGTACATTCTGGGAAGTTCTTGGGCCATCTGGTCAGCAAACGCGGAATCGAAGCTAATCCAGCAAAAGTGAAAACGATCGTCGATATGAAACCACCATGCTCTGTTAAAGAAGTGCAAAGGTTGACCGGTTGCCTAGCAGCTTTAAACAGATTCATATCACGATCAGGAGACAAGTGCCGTCCATTTTTTGAGGCCATCAAAAAGGGCAACTTTGCCTGGACAGAAAACTGCCAGAAAGCCTTTGATCAATTGAAAGAATATCTGGGAGATGTAAAAATTTTGTCAAAACCAATTCCCGGTGAGAAGTTATATTTGTACCTAGCAGCGTCTGACACGGCCAAAAGTTCGGTACTAGTTCGGGCGGATGGCAAGTTTCACCTGCCAATCTACTATGTCAGCCAGGCCCTGCATGATGCTGAGGTAAAGTATTCACCAACTGAAAAGCTGGCCTATGCTCTTGTCTTGAGTGTCAGGAAATTAAGACCATACTTTTTCGATGATCAAGTCGAAGTCTTGACAACTTTCCCACTCAGACAAATATTACATCGTCCTGACACCGCTGGCCGTGTTTTGAAATGGTCTATAGAGATCAGCCAGTTTGGCGTGACTTATGCACCTCGAACCGCGATTAAGGGGCAAGCGTTAGCCAACTTTATAGTTGAACTAACCTTCCCTCAAAATCCAACGAGAGGGCTGGATCACCCATGGCATCTTTACGTTGATGGTTCGTCAACGAATCTGGCCTCGGGGGCAGGAATAGTGCTCATCAGTCCCGACCGACAAGTATTCACTTCAGCAGTCAGATTTGAATTCATGCCACCAACAATGAAGCTGAGTACGAGGCCCTCATTGCAGGTCTTCACTTGTCACTAGCAGTTGGAGTAAAACAACTCCAGATTTTCGGAGACTCCCAACTCATTGTAAGCCAAGTACGAGGTGAATATGAGGCCAGAGACGAGCAAATGATCGAATATCAACGAATAGTGGCTCACTTGATATCTCTTTTAGACCAAGTGTTTATCCAACAGATACCACGAACGAGCAACACACAAGCTGACGCCCTAGCAAGATTAGCAACAAGCGACGGACCAGCAGACCTGACGGATATTGTCATTACCAGAAAAGTTCAACCATCAACGATGGACTACGAGGTAAACCAAGTAGTTAAACACGACAACGATGAAGACTGGAGAACTCCTATAACCAAATACTTGAAAGACGGGGAGTTACCGAGCAACTCATTTGAAGCTGAAAGGATTAAAAAAACAGGCGACCAGATATACTCTGGTAGACGAACAGCTTTACAAAAGAGGTTTTTCACTCCCGCTACTCAAGTGTTTGATTAGGGGGCAAGGAAGGACAGTCCTGGAGGATATACATTCTAGAGTTTGTGGAAATCACACTGGGGGGCAAGCCTTGGCTTACAAAACTATAAGGCAAGGTTACTATTGGCCAACCTTACGGAAATATGCAATCCAATTAGCCAAGGCTTGCCACCAGTGTCAGGTTTTTGCTCTAAGCATCCATGCCCCAGCCCAGGAGCTTGTATCGGTTTACAGCCCATGGCCATTTGCAAGATGGGGAATTAACATTATTGGTCCTTTCCCGGCAGGAGTGGGAAGTGTTCGATTTGCCGTCATAGCAGTCGACTATTATACGAAGTGGGCAGAAGCGAAGGCCATGGTGAAAATTACACAGCAGAACATGATCAACTTCATATGGCAGAACATCATCTGTCGCTTTGGAATTCCACGAACAATTGTGACAGATAATGGCCCACAGTTTGACGGAAAAGAGTTGAGAGACTTCTGTGCAAAATGGGGGATCAGGAAACACTATTCGACTCTCTACCATCCCCAGTCAAACGGGCAGGTTGAAGCTGTAAATAAGATCATCAAGCATACCCTGAAAATACGTCTGGCAGAAAGTAAAAGTAGCTGGTCAGAAAAACTCCCGGAAGTCCTGTGGGCATATAGGGTTTCTCCCAGGTCAAGCACCGGAGAAACACCTTTTGCAATGACTTTCGGGGCAGAGGCGGAAATACCAATTGAATTAAAGACCAACACAGTCAGGACAACCAACTTTGATGAACAAGCAAATCATTATGCCTTAGCCACAGAAGCAGATTTGCTCGAAGAAAGAAGATTACACGCTGAGCTAAAGAATGTCACGTACAAGCAAAGAGTAGAGCGTTACTATAATTCTCAAGTCAAGATAAGAAAATTCGAAGTTGGTGACCTCGTTCTAAGAAAGAAGCTTGCCCCACCTCCAGGCATATTTGGCCCGACTTGGGAGGGCCCGTACAGGGTAACATATAGGTTACCAAATGGAGCATATGACATAGAGGACTTAGATGGCAACTCGGCCCAATATTCCTGGAATGCAGCTAATCTAAGGAAATACTTTCAATAGGCGACCAGTTCTGCCTCATGAGAAAATAAAGTTGAGATGGGCGAGCTACTAAGACAACTGGGCGAGCTGGAATGGCAAAGATACAAGATGGGTCCAAAAACTTGCCTAATTTTTGGAATTTTCACCAAGTATAAGTGGTCGAACAGAGTTGAATTGGGTCAAGTCCGGTCGCGGGCTAGAAGGCCACTATCTTATGTGGTTTTATTTCTTTTTAAGAAGTCTAAAGGATGCCTTGACAAATTGTATAGCAGTCGAGCAACTTTGACTCCTGGTGTAAATAATGTTTTTTATTGGTTGGAGGCTTAACATTGTCTTGGTCGAGCAGATCCAACCTAGCTGGTACAGGATTACTTTTTTGGTCGCTTTCAGCACTTGTAATTTTTTAAGATCTTTTCAATATTAAGTTGTTCGTTTAAGCAAAAATGTAAGCTCAAGGCGCAAGTTGATTATACAACCAAGCCCTTTGAAGGCTGTTCGTTTTTAGATGAACATAGCCTAAGGCCAAAAGCCCGTTAAATCCTAAGGCCAAAAAAGTTCTTAAGGAACAAGGCCCAATTACATTAAGATTGTTGAAACACAGATAAAGATGCAAAGAACAATTAATGTAAGATAAAAGACGAGCATTTAAGCAAAATATATTCATTGAACACAAGGCTTGATCGCCCAAAAAATTACAAAAAAGACGAACAACTACAAAAAAAAAAAAAAGTACAAGTCCCTAGTTAATCCTGTCCGCTAAGATCCTTGCCCGGCAGGAGGAGATATGTTGTCATCTTTGGGGTCTTCAAGAGGAGAACCTTCAAGGACAGGATCGACTGGGATCACCTGGGTTAGCTCGGCGATTAATCCCTCAGCATCAGCACGATCTTTTAGAGCTCTTTCACTTTGATCGGCAGGAAGGATTTGCTCGCCCTCCGCAGCATCGCCCTCATCTTCTTCCTCGTCCTCGGGAGGATTTGTGATAATTATTTCAGGACCAAGGAAGTCAAGTTTGACTCCATAATCAGGCAGGTCGCCAATTTGGAGAGTTGTGCCCGGGGTTGGAGGGTTCGATTCGACGAAGTTGCACAACTCCTTGCCGATCTCCTCAACAACTGCGGCAGCCTTGAATTCATGGGCAATACGGATGCTCTCCGCATAACCAGTTACGTAACCAAGAATCGAGCTCACCTCCATCTTAGGAATAAGTCCCTCTTGGGTAATGGAGTTGGCGAGCTGGATTTCAAGGTCCGCAATTTTGGCCGTCGCCTCAGTCGCGAATTTCTCGGCGATCTCCTTCTGCTGCTGTGCGCGAGCAAGTTCTGCGCGCATTTGCTTGACCTCGGCAATCTTGATTTTCAGCTCCTCGGAGACTTTGATGTGCAGGTCCAAGGCACGATGTTCGCTAACTTGATGAGCTTTGGCTTTGTTCTCAAGATCGGCGATAATCTTCTTCGCCTCAGCCTTAGCGTCATCGCGCTCCTTAGCAATACGGCTGACGGTGGCCGCATGCTGGCGTGAGTCTTTCTCAAGGTCCTCAACCTGGTCGACCAAACGCTGCACAGCCGCCAGGGTGTTGCCTGCCTCAACAAGACACAGACGGCCATTATCACGAGGCGCCTGTGTCTTGACGGTCTCGTTTAACTCCTTGGTCCAGCTACGAGCAACGACCTCGGAGGCGCGGCGGACAAAAGAGTCCGGGATCTCACGAAGGTTGGTCGGCACCTTCGAGCAGGCAAAACGATGCACCAAGTTAGATCGCCCTGGGTACTACTCGGGCGAATAGCTGAAAATAAATTTTTTAGTTAGTAAAGAATAAGATGAGAAAAATGATAAGTGTCCTGGGTGAGCAGGGTTGTACCTGTCAAGACGACCTTTATCCCAGCCGAGGTAGGTGGGGTCGGATGAAGGGCCAGAACCTTCACGGGTGGTGACGACCAAAGCTTGCTCACTGGGGCGCTTCACAAAAGGAGTTTGCTCGCTGTCGCCTTCGGACGGTCGGACAGCCACGGTTACTTTTTCTTGAGCACTCTTTGCTCGTTTGGCTGCCTTTTCAGCCTCAGAGACGGGAGTGCCATCTCCGCGAAGAAGTCTCTTCATCCTCGGGACCAGTGTCTTGGGCGGACTCGCCACTGGGGCAGGAGGCTGTGCTGAGCTCGACCCTCCGGCTTGCCTAGGGTCGCCTTTTCCACCCTTGGCCGCAAGGGCGATGATCTTCGAGAGGGGATCCGACTTCTTGCGTCCTTTTTTGGTCGGCATCTCCCAGACACGGTTATCGAGCTTTAGGAAGGAAGGGTGAAGCGCAACTGAGGCGAGCTGATCTGTAAAGGACATGAAAAACAAATTAATACTAAGTGTAAGATCGACCAGATCTGTTCGCCCAACATGAAGATACTTACCCTCTGGGATACGAGCTAGAGCCTCGAGATGGTGATGGTAGGTCGTGAGATGAGCAACTCGCAGTGTATCTTCGGAGAAGAGATGGCCAATACTTCGATCCTCTCGGCGACGAAGGGCGATCAAACACGCAACGAACAGGAATTGATCGCTTATGCTATTCTTCACAGTTCGCCACCCCAAGTTCTTGGGACCTGAAACAAAGGAAAAAGAGAATTAAAATTAGTCCAACCACTTCAAAGATATAGAAGAGGTAAGACTCACACTTTAATTCCCTAAACTCCGTCGGGGACTCGATTCGTTCAGAACCCCCTGAAGTGCGAGCAGAAGCACGCCAGTCGCCTCCGATCCAGAACCAGTCATGCTTCCAATCTCGCACTTTCCCTGGAATATCCTCGACAAGTTTTTGGCCTGGTCGCGCCTTCAGATAGTACCAGCCCGCCTCTTCCCCAGTGCAGCCGGTCATCGTCATCAGGTAGCCAACTTCCTCGGCGGACAGCCTGTTGGGATACCCCTCCAGGGCGAACATCACCATCAGGGCCATCAGATTTATCCACCCAACGGGAGTAAGTTGGGTGATAGCCAAGTTCACGTCATGTAGGAATTGGCCGACCAAAGGGTGCAACGGCAAAGAAACTCCAGCATTTAGGGTGGCGAGGTTGATCGCCGTCAATCCGCGTGGTGGGCGATCAACTATGTCGTCCACCAAAGGAGCATACATCGGGATGTCAAAGGGAATCTTGTAATCCCTCCGAATCTCGGTCAAGTTCTCCTCGGTGATGGCGGACACGATACAGCTCGCTGCGAACTCGGTCGCCTTTAGCTTCCGTACTCCGCGAGCAGGAATAACGAAGCGGTTGGAGTGCTCCTTTTCGTATTCATTCCAGTTCACACGGCGAGCAACCACGACTGGAACCCGATGCTCGATCAGTCTGGGCGCAGGGAAGTTGATGTCTTTGAGATAGGCCCAGGTTAGTTCATCAAGGTTCATCGGCTGAAGTACCTCGACCTCTTCGTCCTCGTCTTCGTGGAGGTCCGAGCTCGTCTCTTCTAAGAGCTGGCGAGCAGGATTTGCTCGCTCCTCTCTTTCCCCGGAGGGATGAGCTCCAGAATTGACCGAGCGTGCAACCGAAGCCGCCTCGGGATCAGATTCCAAATTGACTATAGGAAGATTCTCTTTGACGGGCCGATTTTTAGGATTCCGGGGAGGAAAAGAACCGGTCTCAGAGTGCGACGCCATCCAGTAAGTTAAGGGGAAGATGTTAGGGTTTTTGCAGATTCCGGCAAGGGAAGAACACGGCGACTCGGAATTTTCCACGGCGGAGTAGGAAATTTCGGTGAGTCTAGAACGCACACGACGCAAGAGAAGAAGAAAGAGAAGAAAAAAACAGAGAAAAAACTACCTTGACGTTGTTTGAAGATCGCCGGAAGCTGGAAACGATCGCCGGAAATTTGAAAGAAGGAAGAAAGGGGAATTCGCGCTTAAGAAACAGTGTGAAAATGAAAAAATGAAGAAAAATTTCCTTATATACTTCTGGAAAAACAGGGTACCGGGCGAACAAAGTTGAAAGTGGAAGGACCAAATTGCAAATTCTGGGCGCGTGCAGCACTTGTCCGACAAAGCGGGAAGGCGCGTTACCTCGGGATCGTGTGCGCGTGGGCGGCAGTAATCATTCCGCCCACGTCACACCTCGAACCGTGCCCAGACCTTGGGATTCCAACCGTCCCCAACCCGAGTCTGCTCGACCAATGTTGTCCGCCCGTGAAAAGCTGCTCGCCCCAGGGACATTCTTGCTCGCACTAGTGACACTTAAAAGTTGCCAACCCAAAAAGTGCTCATTCACCATCTTCACAATTTATTGATCGGCAAGGGGGCAATTGTTGATAGGCGAGCAGGAGCAACATTTGGGCGACCAGGATTAACACAAATCACTCAAAAATTAAACTGGAGTTAACACATGATTTACCCAAGATATCCGGCGAGCAAAACCTACATGCGATCAAGACACATAGGCGAACAAAATCAAATCAAAAGCCACATGACGAGCTCAAACGGCGTCCTGCCGATCAGATCCAACCACAGCGCCGAAATAACGAGTAAACAAGATGAAAGACCATCAGAATCAGACTAAAGACTCCTCAAGGACAAGTCCAAAGTGACGAACAGCTCCTAACTGCGAGCAAGTCCAGTAGATAAGGATAAAAATTAGTTAAGATAAGGTCAAATTAGTCAAAGGACAGGTGTCGAGCATGCAGACTTGGTCGGCCAAAGGTCGTGCCACCTCCTGCTGGGCAAAAGTCTATAAATACTTAGATTTTTTCAGCAAATAAAACAAGCACAAATTATTATACACGTCCAAACTTCGATTACGAATCTAAAGCAGCTCGATTAACTTACAATCGAACTTAAACACGTGAGCTTTCGTACGATTATAATCCATCTAAACCCGAAAATTCGTATTCACTAATTACGTTAGTGATCAATCACACATAATTATTTGATGATCAATTAACCACCTAAAACAACCATTAATCTTCAAGATTAGAACTGATCGTCAACAAAATGTAGTACAAAATTTGCTATATAATCATAATAAGGATCAAATATTGTTTTGAAACTGGATTTTTATCAAGTTAAGAAACCAGTACCATGTACTCCCTTCGTACCCTAATAACTTTCACACTTTCTTTTTTGGATGTTCCACAATAATTTTCTCACTCCAAATATGAAAATAAAATACTATCACAATACCTACTTTAATTCAAAATATTCTTCATTCATTGGTTCAAAAAGCCAATAAAACACCTCTAAAAGTTAAGAGGGAATGGAGGAAGTACAAAGCTAAAAATCGATTACGTTTTATCTACCTAGTCAAAAATATCTAATTAGAGAAGTCAACTTCCAATAGAAAAACCATAAATTAATTTTGAATAAAATGGGGGTAGAAAAATTAGAAATTGTTCCGACGCCAAACTCATGAAATCTCAATTCCAATTGGAGCGGGAATAGGGGAATTGAGATGACATGTCAGCTCGTTATTCAAAGAAAATTATCAAGAAAATCGAGACGTTGCCTTCAAGACTGCAGAACAGAGAGAACAAGCGCCACCAAGAATCTTAAATTGTCTTTAAAACCCTAAAGATAAATAGGTATATAGTAATACCTCAAATTAATCACGATTATGATGGATTTTAAAAAAAGTTAGGATAATTGCCCTGCCTATTCAAACAATCAAAAGTATCCATTATCAAGAATGAACGAAAATCAAAAGCTGCTAACTCATAATCAATTGCTAAATTGTTGAGTACCCTCAATTGACGGAGATTACAAATCGGAATCTTGATGAATATACAACAACAATTTAGTCAAGATTGATAAAAAAAAATCTTTGGCGGAAGCAAAGGAACACAATTATATCATATTGTTGATCCTCGATCATAATCAAAGCACACATGAGAAGATTTAAGACTTCTTGTTGTCCCTTGAAATCGAAATGAATCAAGAACATTGGTAAACACTATTTTTGCTTTGAAATGTTATTAATAAATGTCCTTTAAAAAAAATTGAGATATGTGGATCGGACTTTAGCCTTTTTTTTATTTAATTAGCTTTATGCAACTCTTTATTTATTTAGCTCAACACAATGTGCTGGTTTCTTAATTCAAATAAAATTTTAATGTACTCCCTCCGTCCATGAAATATAGTCCTGATTGCCTTATTTGGTTGTCCGCGAAAAATAGTCTTGTTGCCTAAAATGGAAAGAATAAACTTTATCTACTTTTTCAACATACACACATAACATTTTTAAAATAATTTATTTTGTACTTGATTTGACACAATATTCTTACTTTTTACATATTATATCAATTTTCTTAATAACCATGCAAAAAGTAACAAGACCGTATTACGTGGACGGGGAGATTATTGTACTGTACAATTTATCAAAAAATAAAATCTTCTCCCTTCCATCACACTGAATTCCTAACTTGGAACATTACAAAAGCAATAGGCATATTTGTACGTTAAAAGTTTAAACTATATGTAAATTAAGTGAACAATATTGCAATAATTGGGTGGGCATAATTACACTCCAAATTAGGATAGACATTGAAAATCAATTAGGAAAAGGAAACATTTTTTCCCCTAAAAAATTAAGGCAAATTTTAAGACGTAAATATAGGTGGATACCATTATTTCAGAGTCAAACGGCTACAAATGCTGACATGGCACTTCGAATCTTAGTCCCACAGAAATAACTAAGAATAATAATAAAAGTATAAAAAAATAATACAAAAAAAATATTTCCCCAGGCCTGTAGATAAAAACACACGACCATTTCTATTGTCTTCACTCTTCACTCTCACTCACCCTCTCTGCACCAGAGAAACTTCCACAATCACAATGGCTACCTCCCTCACTCTCTCTCTCTTCGCCATTGCCGTTCTCGCCACCGCCGTCGCCGCCACCAACATCACCGACATTCTCAAAGGCTTCCCGGAGTACAGCGATTTCAACGACTTACTCTCCAAAACTAAACTCGCCGACGAAATCAACAGCCGGCAGCCAGTCACCGTCTGCGTCCTCCCTAACGGCGCCCTCTCTTCCTTCACCGGAAAATACCCCCTCAGCGTCGTTAAGAACATCGTAGCCCTACACGTGTTGCTCGATTACTACGATGCCGCGAAGCTTCACAAGCTCTCCGAAGGCTCCGTGCTCTCCACCACACTATACCAAACCACCGGAAACGCCGACGGAAAGCTCGGATTCGTCAACATTACCGATGCGAAAGGCGGAAAAGTCCTCTTCGGATCCGGCGTCCCTGGCTCTCCGCTTGAAACTTCCTTCACCAAATCCGTTAAGCAGATCCCGTACAACGTCTCCGTTATCGAGGTGAGTAAGCCGATTGCTCCCAGCGCGATTTTAACGGCGCCGTCTGCGAACGTTAATATAACCGCTTTGTTGGAGAAGGCTGGGTGCAAAACGTTTGCGTCGCTTATTGTTACGAGTGGGGTCCTCAAAGTGTACGAATCGGCCGCGGATAAAGGATTGACGATTTTCGCCCCCAACGATGAGGCCTTCAAGGGTAAGGACGTTCCAGATCTGAAAAAACTGTCGAACGCGGAGGTGGTTTCGCTTCTGCAGTACCACGCGCTCGCGACTTACTCGCCTGTGGGGACTCTGAAACAGACCAAGGGGAAAATCGCTACAATCGCTACCAACGGCGCCGGGAAGTACGATCTCGGCGTTAAGACGGAAGGCGACTCAGTGAGTCTCGACACCGGAGTTGACTCGTCGAGAATCGCGTCCACTGTGGTCGACTCGACGCCGCTCTGCATTTTCACCGTCGATAGTTTGCTTCTTCCGGTGGAGCTTTTCGGGAAGGCTCCAGCTCCGGCACCAGGTCTAACGCCGGAGAGTTCTCCGTCACCTTCTCCGGCGTCCGACGCTCCGTCGCCGTCTGATGCGCCTGAATCTGCTGCGGCGCCATCTCCTCATCATCATTCACCCCCTGCGCCGCCGACGAGTTCGCCCGACGGAGCACCTGCTGAAGGTCCTGCAGATGACTCTCAG
This sequence comes from Ballota nigra, assembly GCA_947034835.1. Taxonomy (NCBI): domain Eukaryota; kingdom Viridiplantae; phylum Streptophyta; class Magnoliopsida; order Lamiales; family Lamiaceae; genus Ballota; species Ballota nigra. The sequence continues at coordinate 99,609,062 of OX344724.1, read as the reverse complement.
GACAGTACAGCCGAGAAATCCGGCGGCGATTTGGAATCTCCGGCGGTGATGAAAATGTTGCTCACAGGGGCAGTTTCGGTGTTTGCTTGCTTTTACTTGTCCTAAATTGTCATTTCGGTAAAGTTTGGTAATTTATTTCTTTTTCATTTCTAATTCTGGAGTCATGTTTTTTGTCCATCATTTGCTCCCTAGGAAGAACTTTTAGTTTTTCATTTTTTTTTTTTTTTACTTTTTGGGCTTTATTGTTGTGTTTATTCAACATATTTATTTATGCGAGACAGGAACATTGAAGTAGGTCTTGAGTGATTTTATATAATTTTTATTCTCTTTAATTGAATTCTTTATTAATCTTAAAGTGATAAATTATGTGTGCTTTGATTACGTTAAGTTTTTGAATAAGTGTCGGTTGTAATGATGATATGAAGGATGTGGCACGTGGAGTGAGAAAATCTTGTCTGGTCCACAAATTGAATAACGTTTACTTTATTTTCTATTACCAAATCCCTCCTTAATCTGCAGGGATTGATGGATTGATTGCGATTTCAAACTCTTTCCTTAAACCATTTTGATTGGGTTGTTCCAATTTGCAAATAATTTATATACCATGTTTTAAGCATGTTTATTAGAGAACCGTCTCCGTCGGATTAAATAAAAACGCCAAGATTTTTATAATTCAATGCTACAGTATATATTTGGTGCGCATAATAAAATGTGGAATTTAAGGGAGTATAAGGTGAATAGTTTATACATGAACTATTGAAATAATATTAGTTGTTTTTTATTAAAGTGTGTTCTTTTTTTTTTTAAGAGTATTAGGTGTTTTCACTGAAAAATATTTGTTGCTTACTGAAAACAAACTAGAATTCTTCAGTAATAAACAACTAATATTTTTCAATGAAAATAACTAATACATTTTAGTCAAAACTATTAATATCTTTCAGTGATTCATTTATGAACCAGTTTCACTCTATACATACTCTTTAAAAATTCCGGAAATATGATGCCCATGCCTTTATTTCTTTTAAAAAATTACAAAACCTCCTATGAACCATTAATAGTATAAAATTTATACTTAGTAACTATTATGTGCATTTAATAATATACTCCCTCCGATTCAAAATAAGTGTCGTTTTAACTATTTTTCACGTGTTTTCCCGATTTACCCCGAATTCAAATTCAAAATATAAGAGATATTTTAGGGATTATATTAAAATATAACAGATCTGTTAGATATTATCAAAATATAATAGATATTTTAGAGATTTAGGTGGGGTATATATTGTTGGTGAACGAATCTAATCGTGAGGATTAGTGGCTGTTTTAATCCGTTTCTACGTCACCAATCAATAACGTGTGATTGATTACCACCGTAAATGGTAAATCGGGGTTTAGGTTATCGAATTCGGATATATGAAAATCGAAATTGAAATAATTTCGTATGCGTGCGCGTTAAGGTGTACTTGTGTGTGTTTGGGAGTGTTTATGAATTCTTTCTTCTATTTCATAAGCTGGAGAGCAACTATTTATAGAGACGAGCAAGCAGGAGGTGTCTCTGACTCTTGGTCTCCCTAGCCTGCATGCTTGACATGTGTCCTTTGACTCTAGTTTGACCTTATCTAAGCTAAATTTTAGTTACAAAGTCTTCTTTGGTCTTATCTCGGACTCATTGTTGTTCGCCTAGGTCGGCTTGATGGATCTTGTTGATTCTCCAACCGAAAGTTGTTCGCCTCTAGAGGTTGTACTTGGGAAGTTGTTCGCCTTATGCATTTGTTTAGCTTGACTTTGGGATCTTTGTCCTTTGTTCACTTGTACACACCTCCTTGGCTATTTGTTGTATCATATTCTGACCAAGTTGTTCGTCATGGATGACTCCACAGTTGGCTCATTCTTGGTCCCGGGCCTTAATACCTGTTCGCCCATTAGTTGTTCGTTGGGAGAGTTGTTCGTCACTTCATACACCTCCCAGGTTGGTTAATGCGCCCAAATAGTGATTTTCTTTGTTTTAGACTTCAATAATTGTTCGCTCCATATTTAGATGATGTTCGCCTATCAACAATTGCCCCCTATCCTGACTAGATGTTGCATCAGACGAGTAATTTTGCGGCGAGCAACTGTAGTTAGGATATCGTCTTGGCCAAGATTTGGACGAACAGCATCTCTGTGACGAGCAATATTGGAATAACCGTTTCGTCTTCCCATGATCTGGGGAGATCACGAAGATGACGCCAGCGCAATGATTGCGCGCCGCTCACGCGCGAGCAGCCCCAAGGCGACGCGCCCCTATAATTATTTATAGGTCCTTCATCTTCTAGCTTAGCTCGAAATTTACCCCGTTTTCTCTCAATTGAGCCCCAGAACTTTCGGAAAATTACGCCTGGGACCCCGTTTTTGTTTGGGGTATAAATAGTGGGAAAACTGAAATTTTTCCCACTTTTCCCCCTCTTGCAACAGTACTCCGGCGATTCTTCCTACTCCGGCGATTCCAAGCTTCTCCGGCATCTATTCTTCCAGTGTTTGGCCTCCAATCCTCGAAACAAGGTAGTTATCCTCTTATTTCTTTGCTCTTCTTTACTTTTTCTCTCGAAAACGTCATCGCCGCCGTGTGGGTTCGAGCGCCACCGTCTTCTCCGGGATAGCGCCGCCGTCTGCAATTCTTTCTACCGCCGCCTGGATTTTTCTTCCTCTTCTATGTCTTCGCACTCGAGCAATAAGACTGGGGAGACCTTAGACCCACTATTTCCAGTCGCGGTCCCCATCGATCAACCTCCCTTCGAGATTTCCTCGGCGTCGGATCTTCACGTGGAATCTGTGGTTCGCTCTGTGGAGGACACCGGTGTGGGCCCATCTGGGAGAGAACTAACGGTTGTGGCGAACAAAAATCGGGACGAAAATTCTTCGTCTTCTGCCGAATCTGAAGATCCAGATCTCAACGAGCTCACTCGTGAATTTTTGGAGGGTATCAATTTTCCATCCCCAAGGATGCGGGAAAGTGAGATCCCGGCTGGGGTTGCTCGCCTATTCGAATGGCGAGCATATGCTGAAAGGTATGCGAACAGCTTTCCTCGTCCACAAAGACAAATAATGGACAAGGTGAAGACTGATTACCAGGCGAGCAAGATCAAGAGCGTTGTTCGCGAAGATGAACTGGACTCCATCCGGAAAGACTATAAGATCCCATATGATATCTACATGTGGGCTCCTCGGAGAAAGGAAAGAGCTGATCGCCCACCTCCCGGATGCACGGCGATCAACATCCACACCTTGATTGCTGGGTTGAAGTTACCTCTTCCACCTGTTGTTGGTCGATTCTTAGAGGCGACCAACTTGGCCATCACCCAAATTACTCCAATTGGGTGGATGAACCTTTTGGGCTCCATGTGCCTGTTCGCTTTGGAGGGGTACGTTGATCGGATCACTGCGGAAGAGATCAACTACCTGATGACAATCACAAGTTACCCCCGAGGAGAAGATGGCTATCACTACCTCAAGGCCAGGACTGGGTTGAAAATGGTGGAAGAGGTGCCGAACAAGATTCGTGATTGGAAACAACACTTCTTCTGGATTGGGGGTGACTGGCGAGCATCTTCTGGTCCACACGGCGGCCCTGGACGAATAAATTCTCCAGCAGCCTATGGAAAATTGAAACGTAAGTTCAATTCTTGCTCGCCTTTGGACAGTTGTTCTAATTTAACTTTTTTTGTTTGTTCGCAGGCCCTCGTCTACCCAAGTGGGATTCGAAAGAAGAGGAGTTGAACTCCGAGTTCCTGTTTACTTCGTGCTTGGTCGGCCTCCGCAATAAAGCAGATAGAACTATAGACTATCTCTGCCGATCAAGGTGTCAAAAAGCTGCTCGCCTTTTGACTTACCCACATCATTTGGAGGCTCAAGCTGAGGTGCCCCCTGGTATGGAAATTCCTAACTCCCTGCTCAAGTTTTGTTCGTCGTTAACATGTTTAACTTGCTCGTCTAATTTTAACTTCTCTTTTTTTTTTTTTTTTTTTTTTTTAGCCGAGCAAGTAACAGTCGCCGTTCCCCCAAGCTACGCTCTTCTTGAACAGAGGGTCCTTGAAATGGGGCCACCAAGAGGGAAGAAAAGGAGAGGGGACCCTCCACAAGCCGTGCTCGCCATGTCGAACAGGCCTGAGGGGGCCAAAGTTCCAAGACCGGCTGCCCCCCCAGTTCAGATTCGGTCTCCTCCCGTCTCCCCACCCCGTGGTGGCAAGCGCCTTAAGAAGGCTGATGGGACCCCACTGGCCGGAGATGTCCCCGGCAAGGGGAAAGAAAAGGTGGGCGAAAGCCATGCTCGCCACGAAGAGGATGCTATAAGGCGTTCTGGGGAGCCCACGGAAAGGTCGGGGAAGGCGAGCAAGGATGTAGGCTCGCTCCGTGGCCCAGAAGATCTTACGTTCCTTGGATGGGACGATCGGAAGTTTGCCGAGTAAGTATCTATCCTCTCTTGCCGAACAACTTTCATCCATTTTTTATTTTTCTAAGTATCAATTGCTTTTTTGTTTGCAGATACCGTGCCGATGATTATCCCGGCCGAGCAAGTGTTGTACATCAGTACGCTTGCTCGAAGACTCCCGTAAACATAAGGGAGATTCCCGGCGAACATGTTCGCAAGGCGACGGAGTTGGTCGCCCGGGCCTGGACGCGTCCTCTGGACAAGGCCATCCTTCAGCAGGGGCAGATGGACAATCTCCATCTCTCAATGATGCTCGTCGCCAACGGCCTCGTCACTGCCCAAAGGGCAATCGCCCAAGTTGCCGAGCAGGAAGAGTCTGCTCGCCACTATGCTAGTACAGCTCGGCAACTCTCTGAAGAAAAAGATGGCCTGGTGAGCCAATATGAGGCCAAGATTGCTCGCCTTAACAACCAGATCAATGTTTACATTGATGCTGAGCACAAGCGCCTTGAAGAGATTCAGGCCATGTCCAAAGAGCTGAAGGATAAGGAGAATTTGCTCGGCGAGGGAGAGAGAAGATTGACTTCGGCCGAACAAAGAATTGCTGAGCTCGAGGCGGAGAATGCTCGTCTCCGGGAAGCAGAGGCCAAACTCTTCACCCGCGAGCAACTTGAAGAGGAGGTTCAAACTCGCACCGGCCCCATCTCCAATCTTGGATATATTTGTGCCTACGCGGACAGCATCCGTACGGCTGATGCCTATGACTACAAGGAGATGGTGGAGGAGATGGCTAAGGATTTAAATGAGTTCCTCGAGAACTATCCTCCGCCGAACAACGTCAAAATCCAATTGGCGGATTTGGCTGTGCTGGGGGTTAAACTGGATAAACTCGACCCCAGCATCACCATCACTCATCCTCCACCAATTGTTGATGATGGCGAGCAAGAAGATGAACCGGCTGCCGCGGACGAGCGAAGTGCTAAAGAAGCGGAGGATAAGGCGGCTGAAGACCTTGCTCGGGACATGATTGTCGACCCCTCTGCCGAGCAACCTCAAGATCCTCCTCCCGCCGAACAGCAGTAGTTTTTAGGACTTAGCTTTTTTCTTTTCTTCTTTTGTAGTACTTGCTCGCTCCTTTTTTGTAGTACTTGTAATGGCTGCTTCCAGCTTGTACTATTTTTGGGGCTTAATGCCTTTCTTTAATGGAAAATGTCTTTCTCATGTTCGCTCATTTTCTTATATATGTCAATTGCCTTTACATTTCTGTCAATGCTTTTACAATTATGACATATAGTATTGGGCTTTTGTTCGAATTGAACATTGCCTTTAGTGGAATCAGGGTTTAGCCTTAGGTTCTGTTCATTTTTGAAAAACAAACAACCTTTAAGTGGCTTTGGTCCTTAGGTTCTGTTCATTTGTAAAACGAACAACCTTTGAATGGACTTGTACCTCGAGCTTTTGGATTTTTCCTCTTTTGGCGAACAACTATTATATTTACATTGCAAAATAATTACAAGTGTTATAAGACTGTCCATCACTATCATATACAATCTGACGAACAACTTTAAACACAAACTAAAACTTGCTCGCTTATAATATTTTGCCGAGCAACTCTTTCTATAAAATCAAAAGCACTAGCACCAGACTATACAACGTGCCGAGCAACTTTTGAATCTATACTTAAGAAAATTTTAAAAAATTAGGCAAGTTTTTAGCCTTCCTTCAACTCATACGCATCCCTTGCCCCCCAAGACATTTGTTCGCCCAACTTTATTGATAGTACTTCTTTAGATGTACAGCATTCCAGGAATATTGGGCCGACTTGCCTTCCATGTCCTCAATATCGTATACGCCATTGACGTATTTTTCTGCTACTCGATACGGGCCCTCCCAAGTTGGTCCCAATATGCCTGGAGGTTGGGCGAGCAACTTTCTTAGAACCAAATCTCCAACTCTGAATTCCCTAACTTTTACATGGGAATTATAGTAACGTTCTGCTCGCTGCTTGTATGTGGCATTCTTTAGCTCGGCATTCAATCTTTTTTCTTCGAGCAAGTCCAATTCAGCATTTAGAGCAGAGTTGTTCGCCTGTTCATCAAAGTTGGTCGTCCTGAATGTAGTGGCCTCTAACTCAATTGGTATTACAGCCTCTGTTCCGAAAGCCATTGCAAAGGGTGTTTCTCCGGTGCTCGACCTGGGAGAAACTCTGTATGCCCATAAGACTTCTGGAAGTTCTGTAGACCAACTGCTTTTACTCTCCGCCAGTCGCACTTTTAACGTATGCTTTATGATTTTATTTACGGCTTCAACTTGTCCATTTGACTGGGGGTGATAAGGTGTGGAGTAATGTTTCTTGATCCCCCACTTCGTACAGAATTCTCTCAACTCTTGTCCATCAAACTGTGGACCATTGTCTGTCACAATTGCCTGTGGAACTCCGAAACGACAGACAATGTTCTTCCAAATAAAGTTGATCATCTTCTGCTGTGTTATATTTACCATAGCCTCTGCTTCCGCCCACTTTGTGTAATAATCGACTGCCACGACGGCGAATCGAACGTTTCCAACTCCAGCCGGGAAAGGACCAATGATGTCCATCCCCCATCTTGCAAAAGGCCATGGGCTGTATACTGACACAAGTTCCTGAGCCGGGGTATGGATGCCTGGGGCAAAAATCTGACATTGATGGCAAGTTTTGGCTTTTTTGACTGCGTCTTGACGTAAGGTCGGCCAATAATAGCCTTGTCTGATTGTCTTGTATGCCAAAGCTTGCCCCCCAGTATGATTTCCACATACTCCAGCATGTATCTCTTCAAGTACTGCTTGCCCTTGCCCCCTAGGCAAACACTTGAGAAGTGGGATTGATATTCCCCTTTTGTAAAGTTGCCCACCCACCAGAGTATATCTGGCGGCTCGCTTTATTAGCTTGGCAGCTTCGAAAGGGTTGTTTGGTTTTTTCCCATTTCTCAAGTATTTGACTATACTTGTTCTCCAGTCTTCTTCTTCGCTGGTTTGATCGTCGAGTTGATTGACATTATAACTTACTGTTGATGGATCTTTCATCTTTGTAACTATAATATCTGCCAACTCTATGGGGCCTTCACTCGTTGCTAGTCGGGCAAGCGCGTCTGCTTGAGTGTTGCTCGTCCTTGGAATTTGCTGTATGAAAACTTGCTGCAACATGGACATCAGGTGAGCAACAATCCGTTGATACTCGATCATGTGATCATCTTTTGCTTCGTATTCACCTCGGACTTGGTTCACGATCAATTGTGAATCGCCAAATATTTGCAAGCGTCTGACACCAACTGCGAGGGACAGGTGGAGACCAGCGATAAGAGCTTCATACTCAGCTTCGTTGTTGGTTGCCATGAAGCCAAATCTGATTGCCGAGGTGAATACTTGTCTGTTTGGACTTATTAATACTACTCCTGCCCCCGAGGCTATGTTGGTTGATGATCCGTCCACATAGAGATGCCAAGGATGATCAAGTCCTCTCGTCGGATCTGGTGGGAAAGTTAGTTCGACTATAAAGTCGGCTAATGCTTGCCCTTTGATCGCTGTTCGAGGAGCATAGGTCACCCCGAATTGGCTTATTTCCAGTGACCATTTTAAAAGACGACCTGCAGTGTCGGGGCGATGGAGAATTTGCCTGAGTGGGAAAGTTGTTAGAACTTCGACTTGATGGTCAAAGAAGTATGGTCGTAACTTTCTCACGCTCATAATCAAAGCATACGCCAGCTTTTTGGTTGGGGCATATTTGATCTCTGCTTCATGCAAAGCCTGGCTGACGTAATATATAGGTTGGTGGAATTTGCCGTCTTCGCGCACCAAGACAGAGCTGATGGCAACTTCTGATGCGGCTAAGTATAAAAAGAGCTTTTCTCCTGGGACTGGTTTTGATAAGATTTTGACATCTCCCAGGTAGTCTTTAAGTTGATCGAAGGCCGCCTGGCAGTTGTTAGTCCATGCAAACTTTCCTTTTTTGACGGCCTCGAAGAATGGACGGCACTTGTCCCCCGACCTGGATATGAACCGGTTCAACGCTGCTAGGCACCCGGTGAGTCTTTGCACCTCTTTCACTGAACGTGGTGGCTGCATATCCAGGATGGCTTTAACTTTTGAAGGGTTGGCCTCAATTCCCCGCTGGCTAACAAGATGACCCAAGAATTTCCCTGAATGGACTCCAAAGCTACTTTTCTTTGGATTCAACTTCATGTTATAGTGTCGAAGAATTTCGAACACTTGAGTCAGATGTTGAAGATGGTCTTCCTTCTTGGGACTTTTGACCACGATATCGTCTACATAGACTTCAACCGTGTCTCCAATTTGTTGATCAAACATCTTGTTCACTAGTCTTTGATATGTTGCTCCAGCATTTATGAGGCCCAATGGCATTCTCTTCCAGCACAGCAAGTTTTTGTTAGTATAAAAAGCTGTGCTTTCTTGATCGTCAGGATGCATTGGGATTTGATGATACCCTGCAAAAGCATCCATGAATGTTAGCATCTCGTGACCCGCAGTGCTGTCCACCAATTGATCGATGTGCGGGAGAGGAAAGTTGTCCTTCGGGCATGCTGCATTCAAATCTGTAAAGTCTATGCATAGCCTCCAGGTTCCGTTCGATTTTCTCACCAGCACAGGGTTTGCTACCCATTGTGGACAAAGTGCTTGACGGATCAGATCGTTGTCTAGCAGCTTTTTAACTTCTTCATTCAACGCTTGATATTTGTCTGGGCCGTACTTCCTTCGCTTTTGATGGACGGGCTTTTTTGCTTGATTTATGTTCAGCTTATGACAAGCATGTTTCGGGTCTATCCCCACCATATCTGCATGAGACCAAGCGAAGACATCTAGATTCTTGGTGAGGAACTCTTTCATTCGGGATCTGTAAGGCTCTGGGAGCTCAGATCCTATGAATAATTCAAGATCCTCGTTGTTGGGATTAACTTTGAACGCCTCCAGCTCTTCGACTGGAGTTGCTCGTCGTTTTTGTCCCTTCCAACGGGGATCAAGTATGGGTTCCTCAGGGTTGGAATCATTTTCGATGCCCATTGGCTCTGCCCCCAGGCGGGGTTCAAGATCATCAGTTGGCTCCGTCCCATTGTTGTTCGTTTGTACTTGGCCCTCCAAGTCCTCCACTGAAGGTTGTTCGTCATCACCCCTTTGTTGTTCGTCAGATGGAGGTTCCCCGCGGGTGGTAACGAGTTGTTCGTCCAACACTTGCTCGTTCAAGTGCTGTTCGTCCGCATCCATGTGGTCGTCTATGTCCATCATATTGTTTAGTATTGATGGTTCGTCGATGGGATAACTTGTTGCTTCCATCATGGATATTTGTACAAATTTTGCTCGTAGCTGTTGAACGCACTCTCGTGCTCTCCGTTGGTCTCCCTTAATTGTGCCTGTTCCACTAGCTGTTGGAAATTTCAAACAATAGTGGTAAGTGGAACACGCAGCTTTAAATTCATTAAGAAAAGGTCGGCCAAGAAACCCGTTATAGGTCGACTCCTAGTCTACAACCAAGAAATCTACCATTCTTGTTATATTTCTTTCGGGTTCATTGGCCGTTACAAGTTGTACAGCTAATGTTACAATTCCCAACGGCGTTGTCACAGCATTTCCGAAGCCTACAATTCTATGTGTTGTATTCAGAACATAACCCGAATAATCTCCCAGATTATCGAGGGTCTTCTTGAATAAGATGTTCGTGTAGGCTCCGGTGTCCACCAACAGTCTGTGGACTCTGGTCCCCATAATCTTGGCACAGATTACGAGCGAATCGTTGTGTGGAGTTAAGACGCCTTCAAGGTCTTTTTCGGTAAAAGTTAATTCCGCCGTTTGCATGATAGACGGTTTAACTCCCATCTCTTGTACTTGGCCAATCGCTCGTAGCTCCGCTTTCCTCTTCCGGTTTGAGTCGGGTGGTTGTCCATCAAAACACCCTCCCGCGGGACCTGCGGGTTCCATCATGAACAGGTCTTCTAAAGGTTGAGCTGGCATACTGGGAACTGGTCGCCCGGGTCTGTTGTTTCTCTGAGGTTGACCATCCTCTTCATCTTCTGAGTTGTTTTCCCGAGCTCTTTTCCCAGGTTGCCTCTTAACGAAATCGGAGAGCTTTCCCTCCTCATAAAATCGCCAGAGTTGCTTAAGCAAATCTCTACACTCACTCGTAAAATGCCCCACACTTTGATGGTAGGCACAATACTTGTTCGGGTTGAGTTTGCCAGTATCCTGACGGATTTTACGTGGTGGGAAAAGCAACTCTTTCTCCTTTACGCTCTCATACACAGTATCAACTGATGCTGTCAATACTTGGTTCAATTTTTCTTTCAAATCCGATCCTTCAGTGAATGCTTTCATGTTTTTCGGGACCCTGTAGCTTGTCCCGACAGGCTTTTTGTTATTCTCCTTAGGATCAGCTTTGTTCTCCCCTAAATTTGTTTGTAGGGCCTCGTGCATGGAAACGAAAATGCCAGCTTGGTTTCTGAACTCGGCATAAGTCTTTGGGCACTTCAGACGTACCTCCTTCCATAACTTCGACCCTTTTTTCAATCCGGCCATCACAGCGACGATCTTTGTATCTTCGCTCACTGGTTCTCCTTCTAGCAAAACTTTATCGAATCTTTCCATAAACGCCCGGTCAGTTTCATCATCATTTTGTCTTAAATCTGATAGCCGATGTTTTTGGGAAAGATACGACCCCGCCGTTGAAAAGTGAGAGAGAAATTCTCGACTTAGCTGAATGAACGAGTGGATTGATGCCGGCGGCATTGATGAAAACCACTTGTGAACCCGATCGCCTAATGTTAATGGAAAATTCCGGCATTGGGTGGCGTCGCTGGCCCCTACGGAGACCATGTAGTCCGTATACTTTGATAAGTGGACCCGGGGGTCAGTGATGCCCTCATGTTGAATGCTTGCTGGGAATTGAACCTTTTTCTGGATCGGGGCCTTCAAAATGTGAGCTGCCAAAGGTGAGGACGGCATGCTGGTCGCTCCCATCCCCCTCTGTTGGTCTAGTTGCCCTTGCATGTTCTCCACAGCCCTCCTTAGGCTTGATAATTCATCAAGAGGTGCCCCCTGACTTGGAGGCTGTTCGGCGAGCAAAGGCATTAACCTTTCTGCTCGTCGCAGTCCCTCGCTTGGAGTGGGCACTTCTTGGACTTGCCTCCTAATGTTGTTCGCCGCATTTGGCCCAAGGCGCCTAAAGGCTGACTGGGAGAGTCTTTCATGGACAGATGGGCGAGGCTGATCAAAATTTGCTCGCCCATCTTCTGCTCCCCGGCGAGCAGCTTCTCGTTGATGGGGTTGGCTAAGTCTGTCTTGGGCACTGGAACGTGTTGTTCCATGGCTAGACATAGTTGTTCGTCCGCGACCAGACTCAGCCTGTACTTCTCTTTGGTCGACCACCTTGGCCTTTCCCTTATTTCGTCTGACTTGAGCACTATCAACTTCTCGTTGCTCGCCCCTGGTAATCTTGGGCCTAACAACCTCTAGGGACTTGTCCCTTGGCCTTGCTTGTGTTGGCCTAACCTGCTCTTGTTGCCTCTGGAGGGCCTGGAGAGCAGCTATGGTTTTAGCCAACTCGTTGGGGTTGTTCGCCAAAGCCTCCATCTCAGGGGGGAGGTTATGTGTTATGGCTGTATGCTGTGACCTGTTCGCATGTTTTGGGTCACGGTCCTGGTGGTCGGCCGACATGGCTCGGGTCTGAGACGCTCTCTTCGACAAACGTGATCCTTGGGTCTCTTTAGATTGAGGCATTTCAATTTAAATTGTTTCTTAATCTTAAAATTGAAGAACACCAAGAACACCAAGAACACTTTTGTTTATATCTTCAAATATTTCTTGAGACTTCCTTTGAATCTTCAAGTTTTCAACTTGAAGTTCTTGAGTAATCACACTAAACCGAAGGTTCGATACCCTTCTTCTAGCGCCAAATTGTTGGTGAACGAATCTAATCGTGAGGATTAGTGGCTGTTTTAATCCGTTTCTACGTCACCAATCAATAACGTGTGATTGATTACCACCGTAAATGGTAAATCGGGGTTTAGGTTATCGAATTCGGATATATGAAAATCGAAATTGAAATAATTTCGTATGCGTGCGCGTTAAGGTGTACTTGTGTGTGTTTGGGAGTGTTTATGAATTCTTTCTTCTATTTCATAAGCTGGAGAGCAACTATTTATAGAGACGAGCAAGCAGGAGGTGTCTCTGACTCTTGGTCTCCCTAGCCTGCATGCTTGACATGTGTCCTTTGACTCTAGTTTGACCTTATCTAAGCTAAATCTTAGTTACAAAGTCTTCTTTGGTCTTATCTCGGACTCATTGTTGTTCGCCTAGGTCGGCTTGATGGATCTTGTTGATTCTCCAACCGAAAGTTGTTCGCCTCTAGAGGTTGTACTTGGGAAGTTGTTCGCCTTATGCATTTGTTTAGCTTGACTTTGGGATCTTTGTCCTTTGTTCACTTGTACACACCTCCTTGGCTATTTGTTGTATCATATTCTGACCAAGTTGTTCGTCATGGATGACTCCACAGTTGGCTCATTCTTGGTCCCGGGCCTTAATACCTGTTCGCCCATTAGTTGTTCGTTGGGAGAGTTGTTCGTCACTTCATACACCTCCCAGGTTGGTTAATGCGCCCAAATAGTGATTTTCTTTGTTTTAGACTTCAATAATTGTTCGCTCCATATTTAGATGATGTTCGCCTATCAACATATATGTCAAAATTTATAATTCTTAATTTGTCCTAAAATTTCTAGAACGACACTTATTTTGAATCAGAGGGAGTATTACACAAATAAATTTAAATTATAAATATAAAATATTATAATATTAATAAATTTGTATAAATAATATCAATTAATACATATAATGGTACCAGTTATATACTTACAAACAAATTTCATATGATACATGCCCCTAAAAAATACTCACACCATGTAAGTAAGTGGTATAATGTGTGTATATCAACTATCAACCGACAATTTGACGTATCATTTTATTGCACATGCTACCACCTAACCTTAGCCATTTTTGCACTTCCAGGCTCCAGCTACTCACTGTGCAAGGTAGCAAAAATACAGATATTCTGGAGTGTCTGAAATTCAATTTTCTGAATCTATAATTCCATTATTGATGTTGGTATTTTACAAAATAAGTCCAGATAGAATTTCAATTGGAAAGAAAATTTAGTTAGTAGGATGCCTACACGGCATAGACACCCCTTTTCCGCAAAATAAATGAGGATATAATTATTTTCATTCTCGTCCATCGTGGATTCACGTTGCATTTTCATAGATGAATGCCTATTTTCTAAATCTAGTGTCTTTTCTCACAATATAAAGAATAGAAAACTATGATTAATCAGTTAAAAAATAGACAATGATGTAACTTATTCGCAACTCCATAAACAAGATTCAATTGTGAAATTGAAAATAACAGACTATATTCACATTATTATTTTGTCAAATAACAAACTATATTCACATTATTATGAAATATATTCAAATCATAGATTCTGATTTCTAACATTCTCTTTGGTAAAGAATTCTTTTGTTAAATAAAAACAAAAATCATTAGATCACCTTTTGAGAATTTCAGTTAAAAATATTACACGCCTGATACCGAAATAGTGTTCACAAGAGGGATGACATAGATTAGAGAGGCAATTTCATAAACTTTTTATGTATAAATTAAAAAAAATGAGTTGAATTGTGTATATGTGTTAGTCAAAAGATTGGAAGGTTCTCAAACAGCGTTTGACAACTAAAGATAATCTCCAAAAGAGAGGCATGATACCTGTGAACGGGGTGACAACGTGTTCTTTATGTGGAGAGGAGGAGGAAAGTGTTTCACATCTTTTCTTCGAATGTAAGTTTGTTCATAAGATTTGGTCTCTTTGCTACGAGTGGCTTGGGGTTCCCCATAGAAATCCAGTCATTTATTTTCTCCAACATGGTGAGTTGCTGGGTGACTACTGACCATAGATTGTTGAAAATTGCATCTTGTATTTGGGTTTGTGTGGTATGGAGTATATAGAAAGGGAGAAACAAGTGTATTTTTTAAGATACTTTTCCGATCCGATTAGATTGGTAGACGAATTTAAGGCTAGACTTTGGTCTTGGCTTTCCGTTAGGAGGAAACTTTATGTCAACTTTTCAATTGGGATGTGGCTTTCAAATCCAATCCCGTGTTTAGGAGACGTTGTTGAAGGGTGAGTAAATTGTGTGTTTTTGGATTCCATTGAATTTGTAAGTTTTCATCATTTGTAAGGGTTGTAGGACCCCTCATCCTCTAAGTTGTTATGAATGAATTTTCCTTGTTAAAAAAATGTGTCAATCAAAAGATAATGAGACTTTGTGTAATATTGTGAAGTCGGTTTTTATGAAGGGTTTTCCATGTTAAAAAAGTACTAAGATTATTTTGGAAGAAGAAAGTATTAATTTTTGTTAAAAGAGTTTTAGCCAGCAACCAAAAATCCTCAGTCGTCAAATTGGGCCGTAGAACTGGGACTGAGCCCAATCGTTGAGTGTTTTAGTTGGGCTCAGTGAATGGGCCTTATGAGTTTTAAGATAGTTTAATTTAACACTTAAAAAAAAGGATATGATATTTTTAATTAATTTTCAAGAAATTTGATCTAATCGTGCGACTTGCGAAGAAGCAAAATTAGTCGACGGCAATGGAAAGCGGAGGCGCCGCCTCAACCGCCACCAAGGATAAGCCAAATAAGCCGCTTCCCCGGAAGCAAAATAAGCAAGACCAGACCAAACGACACCGTTCGATATTCGAAGTCCCGCCGGACTTCTTTGATTCCTGCCGCCTTCTCCACCCTGCTTTGTCTTCGCTGCCGGATTTTGAAATTCCGCAGGATGACGGCGCAGAAGAATCCACTTTCGAAAAGGATGTTACTGAAAATAGTAATAACGATAATACCAATGATGCTAAACTGATGCAGAGATGGTCTTGCAACACATGTAAGGCGGAGTTCGAGTCGCTTCTAGACCAGCGCTTTCACTTCAAATCCGACCTTCACCGCTTTAATGTATGCTTTCATCTTTTTCTCTTATGTTTGTTTACTTTGCAGGGGTAATTAAGAGGAGAAATTGCAGTAATTGTCTGGTTTAATTTTGTTCTATTGGATTCAAGGATGATACTTTATTGATTTAGGTCATTGTCTAAGATGGTTTATTTGATGGTTTGAAGCCAGTTTAATTGGTTCAAGTTAAAGGTTTAGTTCAGTTGCTTTGATGGTTTAAAATATTCACAATTGTTGCTGCAAATCTGTGTTTTGGAAAACTTGTTCATGACTCAACTTTTAATAACTGTAGCACTCATTGTTTAGTGATCATCTTAGGGGCAGAAAGCTCACAAGTATATTTGGGTCTAATATGGGTTTACACTTTAGATCTTATTGCTATGTTTAGATTGTTATAGCCTACATTTAAATTTGCAACTAGATTAACAAGCTAATTTGGTTTAATAATTTTCTGTTGGTGATAGTAGTGCACTTCTTTGGCCTCCATTGCAAGTGAGAGTGGAAAATATAGATATTTTTGCACTCACTCATCACCAGTAAATTAGTCTTCTCTTTGTTTCACAACTTGATTTACTTGACAGTGTCTGATCTCAGATAAAGCTCAGCATTGCTGGAAAAAGTATCATCAGTGAGGAGGATTTTGATGGACTGACCTCTGATTCATTGTCTAAAGATTATGATGTATCAAGTATTTCTGGATCAGACAATGAGGATGAGAGAGATGCTAGTCTCCATGGCAGGCATCGGGAATTTGGTGGCATATCAAAGAATAAAATATTTATGCAGCTACAAAATGGGGAGAGGGTTTCAGTTTGGAAATGCTTACTGCTCAATGAGTCCGAAAAAATTTCTTATGAAACTGACAAATCGCTTGACATTGATTGTGCTGGGGTTGTGTATTTGACACCGAAAGTGGTAATTGAGAAATTGAAATACATACTCCATGAACCTAGAGATAACTCTCGCTTGAGGATTGTTCTACTTGCAAAGGGTGGGCACTTTGCTGGGTGTGTCTTTGATGGTAATTCCGTTGTGGCACATAAGACTTTCCACAGGTTAGTTCCTTTTTTCAGAATATTTAGTGTAGAATTGAGTGAAATGTTTAATCGTCTAACTTCTCTTGCAAATGAGAAGATTGATGCAATTATAATTACGATGATAATGCATGAGTCTCGTACTCTTTATGAGTCTTTGCAAATGACCAATCACTACCAAGCCACTTCTATTGGATTCTCTTGTCTTGTTAACTTCCGTTAGTAAAATTTAATTACACAAAAATATTGCATATTTTCCTTAACAGAAATATTTGTTATATTTTGTTTCTTCTTATTCAGAGGAAGTGTTTGTATGCCTTTCACATATATATATATATATATATATATATATATATATATATTTAAATGTAAGGATGATAGTTTTGGACATTCATGTCTTCTGTAATTACTGTGATCTCGGTACATTGCACAAAGTCTTTTGCAACCTTTTCTGTAATAATTGAAAAGCCAATGTTTGGTATTGTTCCATGCAGATATGTTGTTAGGGCCAAAGCTGGCAAAAAGCAATCATTAAAAGATGCAGGTGGGCAAGGTATTCATTCTGCTGGTGCTTCACTTCGACGGTATAATGAGCTTGGTCTAAAAAAGGTATGCATCTCGTGATTGTCGGTGCTGAATGACTTGGTGAATAATTTTTGGATTTATTCTCCTTGAATTAGCTTAATTGCCCAGCCCATGTGTACAATTCTTAACTGCCCAGATTTTAAAATTTATTCATATTCTAATATGTCCCTAACTTTTTCTTGTTTCCTCAATGACCAGGATATCCGAGAATTACTTACTTTATGGAAACCTCATTTTGCTGTTGCTTCTAGCATATTTATTCACGCGCCTTCAAATAACCGTGAGCTCTTTTTTGACGGCGATAAGCCTTACTTCACCTGTCAACTTCGTGCAATTAGAAACATTCCATTGACTGTTAGAAGGCCTACCTCTAAGGAAGCTAGACGTATATATACCTTACTAGCACAAGTTTCTTCGGAGGTAGTGGAGGAAATAGTTCCTAGCACAAAGCAGGAATCATTATCTGGTGCAAACACCCATAACAGTAGCTATCCTGAGTCCACTGAAATACTGCTGACAGAAGATCTAGGGCCTAAAAAAGTTACAGAGGCATGTTCATTAGTAACTGAAATGGATGGTTTGCATGTCTCTGTTGACTCCAGAGAAGATACTGATGATGTTCGTATATTTACACCTTTACATGAAGCTGCAAAGTCTGATAATGCTGAAAAAGTTTTGGAACTCCTAGAGCAGGGATTAGATCCTTGCATTAAAGATGAGAGAGGCCAAACTCCGTATATGCTTGCCAGTGAGAAGGAGGTGAGGAACACATTTAGACGCTTCATGGCAGCAAACCTCGAGAAATGGGATTGGAATGCTGCAAAGGTGCCTAGTCCACTGACTAAAGAGATGGAGGAATCTCAAGCGGCTAAGCAGGTAAAGAGTGTTTCATGTTCTTAATTACGTATTTCCAAACTCCGGCAACATTATTACATTAACTTACTTTGTGGTACGCCTGCACTTAATGAGCCGGTGTAGCTCTGCCTTTTTCTAATTATTGTTATATTTCTATATTTAATCAGGCAGAGAAAGATGCTAAGAAGAAAGCAAGAGCGAAAGAGTTGAAGAAACTAAAAAAAGCAAAAGAAAAGAAGGCTCAGGTTTATTTAATTAATTCTTTAGTTAATATATTGAATCTTTTGAGATTCTGCTTCACAATAGTTTAGACACAGACTATTCCACTCGCATCAATAATTGCAGAATATCTGCTCCATCTGGTGCAGTCCATTTCTCCTAAGTCTCAAGTCGCCTTCTCCATTACTTCTTTTTTGTCATTATTATGTCATGGTTGTGCTTGTTAGTGTTAAAGTAGAAATCAAGATTGCATTAACCAAAAAGTAAAATTCATTTAGAGTTATAGTTAGTACGTATAGATGCTAAGTTGGTCCATATCCATATATATTTGCTTTCAGTGAAATTTGTTGTGATTGGACATCATCTGCTATTTAGTTATTTATTTATATTTTTCAAATCAAATAACCTTGATATGCAGGCTGAAGCTGCTCAAAGCCAAAACAATTCGTCCAAGTCGGATAGTTTAGGCGGCGCCTCAGGCCCTTCTTACAAAGCACATTCTCAATCCAGTGGTTCTGCAATTGCATCAAAAGAGGTACTGCTGAGCCCCGTGCAAAATACGATTGTCCCAGTAATTTTACTGAAAAAACAATTGGTGACTGGATCAAATTCTGTTCATTCTTTTTATTTTACTTATTGTTGTTTTCATTTTCAAATTCCTTAGGAGGAACGCAAAAGAATTCAAGATGCTGAAAGGGAGAAGAGAGCTGCAGCTGCTGAGAGACGAATAGCAGCAATGAAAACCCAAGGAAGTGGATCACTCACTAGTACTACAAATGGAAGTGATATGTTATGCTCATGCTGCAATGATTCACTGGCCGGTAAAGTCCCATTTCATCGATACAATTACAAGTACTGTAGCACATCATGCATGCATCTCCACAGAGACATCCTTGAAGATGGATGAGCACATTTGTTCATTCCATTTTTTCCAAATTTCCCATTTTTCCTCATATACACATATACAAACAAGTGACCTTTCAGTATGTAACAATTAACCTTATTGTGTCTTTCATTTTAGAACTACTACTTTTATTTGTTACCACGCCTTATTTAAGTTTGGGTTTTCTTTAATCTATTGCTTCTCCTGCCAATAGGATTACACTTAGGGCTAAAAATAAATCGAGTCATAGATTTTGGATCCTTGTAATTTTGTTTTTGATTGGATCTCAACTGAGTCACTTTCTTAAGAAAATGAAGGTTATATGGATCCATTATAGAAAGTAGCTGCAAAGGCATCCATTATCCTCCTGGGCAAGGACACGTCAATCTCTAATCCCCTCGAATTCCCTCGACTTGCAAATGGATACGGATAGACATGCGTCTATGGAAACAGATTCAAACTTCACAGGTTTTCCCCACCCGAAATCCGTATCATTGAAGTCAAATTTAGGTGATCCCACCACCCCAATAGTTCGCTTACCCATTAGCGGCCTGTATTTCACCAACCAATCATCGGCACCTCTCAGCAGTTCCTCTTTCCTGTTCACCTTTTCGCTAATCAGCTCTCCGATCTTTTTAGCTGCAACGAAAAATCTGTCCCTTCCTCTCATGGTTCCGTTCCTGGATTCTGCCACCACAAATGTTAGGCAGTTTCCAAAGTAGGCTGCTGGCAACAGCGGATCCAGCCTGCTCCGGGCTTCCACGGTGAAGTCGAAGTATTCTGGCTCATTGTCGTCCACTGATTCCGCTGCAGATTTTGCGAAGCAGGCCCAAACATGAGCAATAGTTACAGTAAAAGATGATATGTGAATCGATCCTGGTTCTCTTGTCAACACAAGATTCTTGAGCTTCTCAATCTCGTTCTCTGCAAAACAAATGTTGTTCGGAGTTTGTTTGTTGGGAGATTAAAGTTGGACGATTCGATCCGGAAAGCTCTTATTTGATTCCAAAAGATATTGCGTGCTTCGATGGGTCTTTAATCACAGATCTATCGTAAAATGGAAGGGTCTGTTCGCAAATTGTCCAAGCTTTAATGTTGAGCTCCAAGTCTTGATGAATTCTACAATGGAACTCGCATCTCCGACGAATACCTATTTCTGGAAAAAGTGTGACCTGAATAGCTAAAACTGGATTTATTTTAAATCCCGAATTCTGGGTGAAAAATCAGGTACAAGATAATGAAAATCATCTGCATCCCGGGCTTGATTGCCCATGCAGTTGAAATCAAAAGCTTCGCTCGACATTGCAAAGGTCACAATTAGCGGATCTCTAGGAACGTATCTGAGTTCTGGAAAGCCGGAATCAAGCGAATATCCAAGAACGTATCTGAGTTCTGGAAAGTCAGATTCTAGAAGATAGAGAAAGTTTCCGGCCAAAGGAAGATAATGTAAGAGTGTTTCAGAGAGAGAGAGAGTTTTGAGATTTGGGATAATTGATTCATGAAAATGAGTGGTGGAGCAGGGGTGTCAATAGAAGAGAAGACACTGAATTGAGTGGAAGGGGAAGGCACCGCTTTGCCGCCTCGCTAGCGGCAATGGGTGGCGCAATGCTAAAATGCTGGATTAGAGCATTCCCAAAGAGACAAATTTGTCTAAAAAATAATTAATTTTCTACTAAAATTATCTCCAACACTAAAATCATCTCCGACCATCAAACTTAAATCTTAACTCAAAAGAAATATTCTTAATTTATTCAAATTTATTTAATAATAATGATTTAATGGTATTAATTTTTTTGAAAATATTTGATATAAAATAACAAGGTTCAATAATATAATTCATCACAATTACATATTAATACTAAAAAAACACATCATTAATATAACATAATGCAAATTTTAAAAAAATGCAAAAAAATAGTTTAAATTGGCTTTTTCTTTCTTTTTTGTATTTTGTAATTTAAATTGATATTTTCTTCAATGTTTCTATTATATTTCAATTAGTTACAATTTTTTTTTATTAAACGAAGGTTTATATTTTTAATATTAAATCTTTATGTCACATAATATTAAAAAAAAATATCAATACATAAAATTATTAACTCAAAATATATATCACATAATATATCAAATAAATAAAATAAAAAAGAAAAGAAAAAGGAAATCTTCCCAAAAGGGAGAAGGAGACTTAACCTCCTCAATTTCTTACATAGCAATTCGCCACTTGATTTGCCTCCTCCGTTAGATGGTGCGCATTGAAGGCAAATTTGCCTTTTGCCACATTATTTGTTACCCATGGGGATGGCCTTGCTCTGATGCTTTTCCTGATTTTGGTTGCTTTGAGCAATTATTCAAAGTAGAACTATGCTGAGTCCACAATTAAGCCTAAGAAAAGTCGAGATCAACACATTTACCTGGAAAAAAAAAAAAAGTCATTCTAGAATTTTGAATGTTCCTGATTCAATGTTAGAAAAGAAAACATGTTCTTGACTTTTTAGCATTTCTTTTCTTGGCCAACTGTATTTGGACCGAAAATTTTGCTTGGAAATGAGAAAAGATAAGTTCCTTAAAAAAAAGTTGAGTAAATTTCTTTTGCTAGAAATCAAGGTATGTTGAAATTATTATTTTTTGGTAATCATCTAAACAGCAATAAACACCAATTGAAGGAAGAGTTTCTAAACCCCGATTGGGAAAGACGGGGAAAATACATTTACTAGAAAATATAGAATAAAATAAAATCGAAAGACTTCCAACCAAATGCAACTTAAAGAAAAGAAATGTTCTAGTCAAAAGCAATGACGTTAAGTGCACTCTATGTGGAGTACATGATGAGATAGAGAGAAACATCTTTTTAGAATACTAAGTTTTCTATAAAGTATGGATGAAATACTTTAAGTGATTGAGGACCACTATTGTTTTTCACTCACGCCCTCTTCTAAATCTGATTAGTCATAGGCGATTATTTAGGGGAAAGATGAGTAGTCTAGTGACAACATCTATGTGGATATGTATTGTTTGAGTGTTGTGGAAAGAGAAAGATAGAAATTTGGTGATTTTCAACAATGTTCCGTTCTCGAAGGAAAAAGCAAGTGAGGATATTAAGACAAATTGTGGAGTTGACTCTATATTAAAGGGTTGAGATGTAATGATTTTTCTTAGGGCACGGCTATTCACCCCTTATAATTTGCTTTGTTCATCCTTTTATTTTTTTAAACAGTAATATTCATAATTGAAAATACCATTATGTCCTTTGTGATTGAAAATAATATTCTTTTTACTAAAAAAATCCAATTTAATCCACATAAAAATTATTTCACTCATCAACTTATTGTTCACCCACTTGAAAAAAGTTAATCCCAAACACCAAAGTGTACTATGAAGAATGGCTGAACAATAAACAGAATCATAGCTTTTCCTGCAATGTCTCTTGTTTTATAATTTTGGTTTGTTGAGTTTACTATATTGGAATTTTATTCCCTACATCTATTAATGTTATTAAATTTTAAATTCTAAAATAAAAAAATTGTGTTATTCAAAACTCAATGAATTAAAAAATTGATGAGAAGACTAATCATCCACATTTGAAGATTAAGAAAACCCATGAACACAAAACTAAAAGAATTTGAGAATCACAACCACCACATCGCACAACCTCTGAAACAAGTAACCAATTTCTGTGAACAACACACAATTGGAATTTTCTTTAAAAAAAAAATCATATCTTCTATCAGTATTTTGAAGTATGGAAATAAAGAATCCATCGTCAATTAGGTTTCGACACAAAAATCTTAAAAAAAAAAATTGGGGTCAATTTGCTGCGTACTTTTTGGAGTTTGTCTGAATCAAGCGAAACTGAATTGAACAAATCTGGATTCATACCGGTGATTCCAAAAACAACCAAACTTGACCATGAAAAATACAATCCATCATTTTAAATAAGCGTGAATAAGGAACTTCATGAAACTGGACGAGATATGACGATATATCCGGAAGAGTAACCTGCTTTAGAGAATTGATAAATTCAAAATGAAACCAAGCAATTCTCAAGAACAAAGCAAACAAAACCAATGGTCTTTTGTTGATTGTTGAACGTGAGTTTCTCTATCTGAATTGGTGGTTGCATAACTTTTGAGTATGATATATTAAATGGGTGGGTGAATAGAATAAGAGCATATATTACATTGAGAATAATATTGTAAATTTAAAGTTGGTGTGCTAAGTAAAATTACAAAAAAATCAACAAATAATATGAGTATACTAAGCAATTGGTGAACTGGGCAATTTTGTGGGTATGGGTAGTCGTGCCCTTTTTCTTATTCGGATTGGTTAGCAAGCAAGATAATAATTTTAGAATGTTGAGTGTGTTTTCTGTATAAGCTAGTATTTCTCCCCTGCGATGCACGGATAGAATATTATAAATTTTAAACGCGGGATTGTATAACGAATGATTATAAAAAAAAATTAATTAAATTTATTTTATCCGTGAATCAATTAATATGTAAAGATTATATTGTATATGTATGAGTATTTTAATTATTTAATTGTATACTAAATTCATAACAAATACTAAATTTTATAAAATTATTTTAACATTTAAAAAACTTATATAGTCTAAATAAAAAATATTTAAATTCAATCAATCATATAGTTAAAGTCAATAGAAAACACTTAATAATAAATTAAAAATATTTTAAATATGATTTTTTTTTATTTGTACACTATATATGTTAAACAAAAAATGTTCACAAAACAATTTAATTTGATATACAGTGTATTGAAAATAGATTTAAAATTAAAAACTTAAAGAACTTTGAAATTATTGGTGCAAAGTAAAAAGAAAAAGAAATTGGTAAAATTAATTCACTCTCTTTAGTGGAGAGTGAGATTCACTATTGCACTATAAAGCAAGTACACTTCACTTGTTCTAATAAATAAAACTTTTATCTCTCCCTACTTCTACTTTTATATATATATATATATATATATATATATATATATATATATATATATATATATATATATATATATATAGATTGTGAGTATGTAGGTACCTATGGTATTTTTTAATTGTCTAAATAAAATTCTTTATCTAATAAAAAAAGAAAAAGAATAAAGCAAAATCATCATACATATGGGGTTTATTTCTCCATCTTAAATTACATTAATAATTCTATTTGGACACATTAAATAAACCCCAAATGTATGTTGATTTGCTATTAATAATATTTATTTTATTAAATATTTATTATTTTTTATGTAGTGAGACATTTCAATCAAACAAGTGCACAGAGTGAACGTAGATTATTTTATACATCGAGCAAGTCTTCGATGAAATTATTCATAATATGAAGTTGATATCATTACATGCACTACTGATATCATAACATTTCACAATTATTAAATATTATTGCATCAGTAAATAGATTTAAGAATACACAAATGAATAATATAAACTTGGCAAAAACTTTATAATATAAAACCGGTTGACCTAAATTTCGGGTAATGCATCAGATTTCTTACATGTAGACCCCCATTATTGTGGAGTCGGATCCCCTCCATTTGAAAATCCCTCAATTTCCTCAATTTACTTTCATCTTCACCATCTATTTTAATCAATGGTACAAAACACATCATTTTTTATTAATTATTTTTCACAGACTCATTCAAAACAAAAGACCTATCCTCTTCATTAATTAAAACAAGAACCACGCCTCTCTTGAATTAAGAATCTTTGATTCACTATCACAATTTTTCTATCCCAATTCTCAAACTAATTTCCTATGAGAAAGCTTCGCTACTGGAAACTCCATCACTTCCTCATAACTCCTGAATCTCTATTCCCTGTAAATAAAATTATCAGAAAAATAATTCTTTAATAGTATTCAAAAAGGGTGTGAGTAATACCTATTGAAAGTTAAAAAATCTCATCACTACATAATGTAACCAGAAGCTCCACGCAATAAAACAAAGCATTCAACTATTGTTTCCATTTTCAACATACTAGTACTTAAATGAGGGTGATACTCCCAGTCTTTATAAATTATCTCCCTGCATCTCACTTTTATTCCTTGTAATTTCATTAAAATAAAATAAAAAATATATTCCCTGTTTTTTAAGACGAAAGGGATACTGAAATTAACAATAAAACCATTGTTGATAGGTGAACATCAAATTTATCCTGGCGAACAAGAGTTAAGGCCTAAATGAAGATTATGAAGCAAAATACTCAAACCAGAGATAACTAATAAGGATAATCAAAATGAGAGGGTATAAATCAATCCGGGAGGTGTATCAACCGATGAACAACACACTTGACGAACAGCTTATTGGCGAACAAGTTTAAGGCCCAGGGTCAGATATGAACACCAACGAGCAACAATGCCTAAAGGCGGTGCACTCACCAGTTCATGGAGTGTACAATGTCTATCAACTCATCTGGTCAACCAAGTTACTGACGAACAAATGTTAAAGATCCAGTGGCACACCTGCATCAAGCATACGAGCGAACAACTTATGAACCATTTAACCTAGAAGCGAACAACTAATAAAGAAGTTATCCAAATGCCGAACCCCCCAAGCAAATGATGACGAACAACTACAAACACGTGATAAGATCAAACACAAGACTTTGTAACTAAGTTTTAGCTTATATAAGGTCAAATGTGATCAAAATGACACATGTCAAGCATGCAAGCTTGGTAGTCCAAGAGTCATGTACATCTCCTACTTGGTGGTAAGTATAAATAAGTTGTTCTCCAGCTATACAAATAAGTTCAAATTCACAAATGCTCCAAATACACACACTCATACACCTAAACGTGCACACACACGAAATAAATACGAATTCGATACTCGTATTTACGATTTTATAATCCGAACAATCGAATCTACCATTTACGGTGGTAATCAATCACTCGTTCTTGTTTAGTGATCCCAAATTCGATTAAAAACAGCCACTAATCCACATAATTAGAACCAATCGCCAACAGCCATGGACTATATAGACCCAAATCGATCTTAATTTAAGAGATGAATGAGTTCATCTCTGAATCGATCTTAAAACAAAGATATTAATTTAAAAGGTTAACGGTAAAACCATGAACTCATTCAACTCTGAGGAAGTCATTCATATGTCCTAGTCTTTGATTCTCTTAATTTAGGATCGATCTTGTGATAGTGAATCAAAGATTATTTTAATTTAAGAGAGATGTGAGTCTTGTTTTAATTAATGGAGAGGATGGGTCTTTTGTTTTGAATGAGTCAGAGAAAAAATAATTAATAAAAAAATGATGTGTCAATTTTTGGACAATAGATTAAAATAGACGGTGGAGATGACAGTAAACGGAGGAAATTGAGGAACTTTCAAAGGGAGGAATCCAGACTCCCATTATTTGTTGACCCTAAATCTTGACCACTCTGCATGTGAACCCACAAATGCTATATGCACATTGATGGGACATTTGTCCCATCAATGTGCATAATGCATTTGATGATGATGATGATTAGGTAATGATTATTAATTATTTAGTTATTTTATTTACTTTAATTATTTATTTATTTTAATTATTTTACAAAATATTAGTACAATGTTTAGGGTGCATGGTGATGTGATGATGTTATTTATCTTTATTTATTTACTTTAATTGTTTTACAAAAAATATTAGTTGTTTTATTCAAAAGTATTAATTGTTTAGAGTAACTATTATTTAAAAAAAACTATTTTTAATATTAAAAAAATATTAGCTACTTAATTCAAAAGTATTAATTGTGAGGAAGAGCAAATATACACAATTCTAATAAAAATACACTCATTACAAGAAAAAAAATCCAATCATTACAGGAAAAAAAAATACACACATTACATATTTTTCATAAAAATTAAAAAAAAAAGGGATTTTTTTTTGCATCATTTGTTGTCTTTTTGTCAGCCTCACGTTTATCTTTACATCGTTGTGCATGATCGTTGTGTAGATAATTGTATAGATCTATATGATCTTTAAATTGTAACTCTAAACCAAACAAAATTTTACATTCAACACAATTTGCCTAGAAATTTCCGTAGGAAAATTATTTTGTAGGTGGGAAGGAAGATGCCTATACAATTAGAAATTTTTGTAGACAAATCACTTGTAAGTAATTATTTTACTAATATTTTACTCATCACCACCCTAAATATTTTACTAATATTTTTTATAAAATAATTAGTGTAAATAAATAATTAGAGTATGTTACACCCGATATTTTACTACCCGACCCATCGGGTATCAGGTACAGGCCCACTGCTGTAGCGGGCTCGGAGGAGAACAGTCCTCCGGCCGGTCAGACAAGACGGACAGGGACCCAGACGCTGCCCGACATAAGCCTCTGGGATCGGCCGGGAAGGGTACTTATAATCCACACGCCCGGATATCGGGCGGCCAGCGACGAGCCTCTGTGCAGGTACTCTACCCGCCTTCCCGGAAATGACCAACCGGGGCATTTTCGTCCGGACTCGCTTCCCGGTACCCGAGTACCCGTCTACCCGACACCAGGCCGCGCCAGCTGTGAGAGGACGTCGAGTGCCATCAATCCAGAGGATGTGACAGGGTCAAAGAGGGTAGTTGAGGCCAGGTCCAATCACCTCAGGGGTGACAGTGCCACGTGGCGTCTCCTCATTGGTTCGTAGGGGAGGCTGTAGCCACTCATTACCTTCCAGCTAGGAGCAGGAGGGGCCCACGAGTCCACCTACCAAGCTTGGGGAACCCCCACTTTGAACATTATAAATAGGGCTTTGAATGCCAATTTGTAACACACATCACATTTATTGCAAAGACATACTTGAGAGCTCATTTACTCTCGCATTTATTACTCTCTGTCATCTTTAATATCAAATCCTACCCGCTAGGAACCCGGCAGCGAGATCATTCATAAATCGCTGTCAACAGAGTACAGTTAAAGTTAATGTAAAAAATAAATATGACTTTCTAAATATTTGATGCAATTTAGCAGATATTTGAACGCACTAATTAATTTGGTCACTTAAATATCACTTTTCAAATATTGTATAAAAAATAAATATGACTTTTCAAATAATTAGTAAGATTAATTGATTAAATAATTAAAGTCTAATTTAAAAAAAAAAAAAAAATTTAAAGTAGCACACTGATTTGACTCTTCACAGTTAATGTTTGTCTCGTGTTTTAGCGATCAAATTTTTTATTAGTATTTGAAATGATAAAATAATTTGTAAAGTGTTTTATAATAGAGGAGGGATAGATCTATCATACCTATTTTTTAAAATCACTTTATTATTTCAAATACTAATAAACAACTTGCTCGTTAAAAGACGAGGAAAAAAATAACTGTAAAAATTATTTGGGAAGGAGGGAGTATTAAAAGAAAATAAAATTCAAAAAGAAAAAAAAAAAAAAAAAGTTGACGCCTGTAGCAGCTTTGCCACCCATCTTGTCAATGTGCATATAGCACAACTCATGTGAACCACATAACCATTGTTTGTGAAGGTATACGAGTTGAAGGTATACTCCATGCTTTATTCCCACCTATAAGATCTCTTTCATCCATGATCCATCCAATCACGACACCATTTCATTAAAATATTTTTACACATTTTTCTAATGATTTGACATCTTAACGGTTTATGATCCAATCTTCTAATCACTGTATTTTGATCATATTTTATATTTTAATTTTTTTATAGTATTTTATAATAACAATAAATCCAGTATAAAATTAATGGCAAATAAGGAGATAAAAATCCGAATAAAAATATTAATTTAAAATTCAGAAATTAAAAGTGCAACAGTCATTAAAATCCTACAAATTTATTTGAAAAACTAAGATTATTCAAATTATAACATTACAAGAAATTAAAGACAATAGAAAATTAAAAAGAATAAAAAATTTAAATATTGTTCCATATATATTGGAAATTAGAAACTCAAACAACATTTATAATAAATAAAAGAGTTTTTTTTTTTGCACTTTTGGTCCTATTGGACATCAAATGTTTTACTTTTGGTCTCATTCGAATATTTTTTTGCACTTTCAGTTCCACTCGTTCCAAAACTTGCAATATTGATCCCACAGTTGTCTGAATTTGCAACATTAGTCCCCAAGAATGTAACGGCCACTTAACGGATCTAACGGATTTGTACTTTTGGTCCTATAGGATACACTTGCAGATTTGGTCTCATAGGATTAAAAAATTCTCATTTTTTACTTTTTTTTACCAAAATAATTTTATTAAATACATATAAATTTATTCTTATTTTACAATAATATATATATATATATATTATTTTAATAAAAAAATTAATTAGAACAATTTTTTTAACCTTTGTGCCATTTTTTATAATAATAATAATAATTTTCTCAACATCTTATTTAATTAATAGTTCACTAATAATCCCCTATAAAAATCTCTAAATTACATATAATTTCACTAACGATTACACACAAGAACATCTTTCTTTTGTTTCATTCCTAAAATTTTATCAATGCACCCACATAAAAATTATATTATCCATTTTTATGTCAATTGTTCAATAATAATAATTAACCCTATGTTTTATTTAATTAAAAAACAAATAAATAGAATAATTTAATTTGTATTTAATTTAATTCAATTTAATTTTTAATAAGGTTTTTAACATGTACAAAAATTGCTACGTTACAAAAAATATATATAAATTGGTATGTTATAAAAATTGGTACGTTGATGTCATTCAAAAATTGGTACGTTATTAAATAAAATTGAACATAAATTGGTATTAACATGTACAAAAATCTTTGCTATGTTATAAATACTAATCCGTACAAAAATTGGTACTAACATTTACTAAAATTTTGGTACGAACACGGACACTCATATTCTAAATTACCTAAATTTTTCTATGGTTGAGTCTATGGAAAATTGAAAGGTGAAGTTGTGGATGATTTTTCTAACTTTGTGGTGTGCAAGTTATTTTGAAATGTTTGAATAAGAAAATGTGCAAGTTATTATGGGTCTGAGTGAGTAATAATTTTTTTAAAATTATAATGATTTTTATTTATTATATATCTAAAAATTACAATAATTAATAAAAATCTTATTAAAATTTTAAATTGAATTAGATTAAAAGATCACGGGATAATGTAAATTATTATTGTTGAACATAGGGTAAATTATTTACAATAAATATTTATTTATTTTTTAATTAAATAGAACATAGGGTAAATTATTATAATTATTTAAAAGATGGCACAAAAGTTAAAAAAAAAAATTGTTCTAACTTTAAATAATTAATATAGATTAAATTATTCTAATTAATTTTTTTATTAAAATAATATATATATATATATATATATATATATAAATTATTGTAAAATAAAAATAAATTTGTATGTATATTGTAATTATATTTCTTTTAATAAAATTATTTTGGTAAAAAAAAGTAAGAAAAGTGAATTTTTTAATCATATGGGACCAAAAGTGCAAGTGTATCTTATGTGACAAAAAATGCAAGTCCTTTAGTAGCCGTTAACTTTGGGACTAATATTGCAAGTTTTGGAACGAGTGGAACTGAAAGTGCAAAAAAATATTTCAATGGGACCAAAAGTGTTTTGCTTGGGACCAAAAGTAAAACATTTGATGTCCAATGGGACTAAAAGTGCAAAAAAACTCTAAAGAAAATAAAAGTAATACGAATTAAAGCAGAATTTTAAGAAATAATTAAATGTAACTATCATTTTGACATGTAACAACGTTCAAATTTTACATATTTAATAAATTGTCATTATCTTTTGCTTTTTGAGCCCATAATACACCAATTTTATCACTTTATACCCCTCAAAATTTTGTTCATTGCTATATAGTGTGCTCACTTCATGATACAAACATTAGTGGTACATAGGGAGTGTTATGCAGGTAGACTATATAACTATCAATAACCCTTCACAATCCAACTTTCTAATAAATAATTCATTTCTTCCTTCTCCACATATATAATATACAACTCAATTTAATCATATCTTTTTTCATACTTTATATATCAACAACCCAACACAACCTAAAATAACTTTTATCTTTTATTATTTAATAATTACATTTATCATTAATCAATTTTTATTATATTTGTAAAGTGACATATTAAATTATTTGATATTCAAAATTCATAACAATAATAAAGAAAAAATTACAACTCCATTTGTCCCGATATTTTTTGCTTATTAAATTGGGCACACAAAATTTAAGAAAAATGCATTTTTTTTAGTAAAGCAGTGACATATGAGTAAATATATGTACAATATATTTTTGTGAGTGTACAAGCAAATTAATATTTTCTTTTTTGGAGTGTTCAAATAATTTTGGAAAGGACGAAATCACGAGACGGAGGTAGTATACACTTAAAATAAGTTACAATCATAATAGTAAAATTTTGGCAAAGTATTATATGAAAATAGTTTATGATAAGCTTATCATGAAACAGTTCTAAAATATCAAATATTTGATCAAGAGTATCAAAAAACTCATCAGGAGTATCATTAATCTGGATCAGTGGTATTATATTGTAATTGTTGCAAATTTTCTTGAACTCAAATTAATGATACTTATAAATAAATATTCAATACATTAAAACAATTTTATGATAAGCTTATCATTAACCATTTTAACATAAAACCTACTTATAAAATTTAAAGGAAAAAATTTGGGTGAGACCGTCTCATAACATGAGACAACATAAATTAATATTCACTCTTATTAAAGTATTAATATATCATATTCAATTTATACATTATTCCACCGTCTACAAAAAGACCCAAATTTAAATTATAAGAATTAAAAGTTATAAAAGGTAAACAAAAATAACATGTAATGTGGAATTGAAAAGTGGAATTAAATAAATATCATGTTAGTTTCTATTGGTGTTGAATTAATTGTAAAATATAAATATAATAAGGTGACTTAGTCAGTTTAGTGAGTGACACATGTTTGATTCCCTTTGGAAACAAATTAAAAGAGTTATAAGGTGACTTTGAGTACTTAGAGACTTGTTGTATTAATTTTAACAACTAACAACTACTCATCAATTAAAACAAAATTATAAAATACAAATATATATATATATATATACTGAGTTAAATAAATAAATAAATAAATTACAATAACCGGAATTGAACAATGAAATGAATTTGAAAAGTCAACACAATATAGGAGTGGTGTGGTGCAGCAAATTGTGAGATTTACCATGCCTTTTTGTTTTTTGTTTTTTTTTATTATTTCTTTTGTCTTTAGCTTAAAATGGTTCATAGTCCAACACAAGAACACCCTAAACACTATTCAGATTTCTTCTTATATATGGGTCCCATTGAAAGTTGATCAGAAATATATGTGGTGTACTAAATCTCTGTAATACTGCACGTGAACAAGAATGCCATCTATGTTGCACGGGTGCGGGTGCGGGGTGCGGGAGCGATACGACACGGGTGCGGGGATACGGAATTTTTCAAAAAGTTTAGGATACGATTCGGCAAGGATACGTCTATTTAAATTTATTTTTATTATATATAATACATGTAATAAATTTAAAATATAAATTTTTTTTATCTAAATATGCAACAATTAAATATTAAATATAATTAACTTACACAAGTCATAATAAAATTTTCAATTTACATATTTATACAATGACCAACTCACATTAACATCATTATCATTATCACTTGTCATAACCATTATCTCTAGAAAATTGAATAATTACTAAAAAATTAGAAAGCATATATATTTTAGAAATTTCTCCAAATTATTTAATTATATAAAAATTAAGAAATTGAAATACTTGGTTGGATGATGTATTATTTGATTTGTTTGTTGACTAATATATTTAATTATTTATATTTTAATATTAAATTTAAAAAAAATTAAAAAAATTAATAAATTTTGCAATATTTTATCCGATTCGCGTATCCCCCACGTATCCCCCGTATCTCCCGAGGGGATACGCGTATCCAACTTAAAAAAAATTAAAAAAAATTCGGATACGCCACGTGGCGTATCGGGTGCGAATCCGACGCGAATCGCACCCGCACCCATATCCCCCGCGTATCCGATACTGCATACCCAAAAATTTGAAGAATCCGTGCAACATAGAATGCCATACTTGGATTATTTAATACTGCTATTTATCTTCATTTTATATGCAAACTAACTCCAACCTAAATCATTATGTCAACATTCACGAAAGGGACCACCGTCCTCGAGCGTTGCGGCGTTGCTCCGCCTTTCGTCACCGGCGACGTGGATGAGCAACGCCTCCCGCTTACATACTTCGACCTGATATGGCTCCACTTCCCCCCAATAAAACGCCTTCTCTTCTACCAATACCCATGCTCCACCACTCATTTCCAACAATCAATTATCCCAAATCTCAAAAACTCCCTATCACAAACCCTCTCACATTACCTTCCTTTGGCGGGAAACTTTCTCTATCCTCTCGATTCCGGCTTCCCCGAGCTCAGATACGTCCCCGGAGATTCAGTAACTGTAACTTTCTCGGAATCGAGCGAGGCATTTGATTTCAATTTCATGACGGGGAATCAACCCCGTCCTGCAGACGATTTCCATGATTTGGTCGCGAATTTGCCGGAATCCAAAATTGATTCCGATTTAGGCTTTAAAGTATTTCCTGTTCTAGCTATTCAATTCACTCTTTTTCCGGAAACAGGTATCGCTGTTGCTGTTACAAATCACCATGTCGTCGGAGATGCGAGCTCGATTGTGCGATTCATCAAAGCCTGGAGCTCTGCATCAAAACTTGGACACCCTGCAGAAAATGTTGTACCTCCATTTTACGACAGATCTGTGATCATAGATCCATCTAAGAGAAGAGCAAATATTTTTTGGAATCTAATGAAGGAATTCAAAATCGGGTCCCTGCCTTCAAATTTCCCAACAAACAGAGTCCGAGCAACTTTCGTTTTGCAGAAACAAAATATCGAGGCACTCAAAAACCAAGTGTTGGCAAAAGAGATAGGTTCAATTCACTTATCATCTTTTACAGTAACAATCGCTTATATCTGGTCTTGCATCGCCAGATCTGCGGAAGAATCCGGCGAAGAAGTCGATGGGAACGAGCCTGAATACTTTTGCTTCGCCGTCGACGCCCGGAGCAGGCTAGATCCGCCGGCGCCGGCGGCCTACTTCGGCAACTGCCTAGCGTGTGTGGCGGCGGAGTCGGCGCACGGACGAATTAAAGCGAAGGATGGATTTATCGCGGCGGCGGAGAGCATCGGAGATCTGATTAGGAAAAAGGTGAATAGGGAGGAACTATTGAGTGATGCCGATGATTGGTTTGCGAAATTCGGGCCGCTAGTCGGTAAACGGACCTGTGGAGTATCCGGGTCGCCCAAGTTCGATTTGTATGATACGGATTTCGGGTGGGGCAACCCGAAGAAGTATGAAGCAATTTCGATAGATGGGGAATCGTACTCGATATCACTCTGCAAGTCCAGGGAATTCGAGGGGGGTCTGGAGATTGGTGTTTCTTTTCCTAAGAAAAAAATGGATGCATTTGAAGGTGTTTTCTACTATGGATTAAAGATATAAACCCATTTGAAAAAAATATTATTATTATTATAATAATATAATAATAATAATAATTATTATTAATTATTATTATTATCTGTGTTAGCTAATGAACTGGTTAAACTTGCAATTTTGTGCGTCAGAAGGTGCTAATTTTAGTAGTAAGTTCTTGCAACAATATATAAGGTAAGGTAAGGCTAAAAGTAAAAGTCAAAAACTAACATTTTTGGTGCACATGGAATTTCTATCTACACACAAATGTAACATTTTATCCTTTCGTGTTTTGCCGATTTCTCGTAATCGTAATCGTAATCTTTGTTTCTCACGAATTTGTGTTTTCTGTTAGAAATTCTTGTTTCTTTGAGTATTTTTAGAATGATATCGTGCTACACAACAGTACATTGCTCAATAATGTTATGTAGTATTGTAGCACCTATTAGGTGACTTCGTCTATTTGGCCACTGGGTTTCTCACTTTAATAAATGACTTTGATTTCTTTTTGGAACGAATTGAGGAAAGTATAAAGTGGCTTAAAGAATTTTTGGGGGCTTGATGTGCTAATTCTAACAACTAACATTTACCGAAAAAAAAATAAAAAAAATAAATAGGTGTTTTTTTGTCCATTATGGTGGCAACCAAGGTTGAAAATATCGGTATCGGTGGATATATCGAGACCTTAAATTTGTGGAAATATCGATGGATATATAGATATCGAATATCGATATCGGTAAATTTAAAAAATCATAAAAATTTAATAACAAACATTTAATACATAAAATTTACAATAGAATTAACCAAATTTTACATTTGTGATATTTATCAAAATTATGAATTTTTTCTCGATGTTTCTCGATACTTTTTCGATATTTACCGATATTTTTCGATATTTACCGATTTTTTGCGATATTTTACCGATATTATGCTCAATTTGCATAAAAATATAGTCGAAATTGATCTTGCATACCGATATTTATCGATTTTTTTACGGATATTATGAAAATATCGTTACCCCCAATATCGATATCGGTGACCACAAAAAATGAATATATCGAGGATATATCGGGGAAATTTCCGGATATTTTCATCCTTGGTGGCAACTAGCTATGTCGGCTGAAAGCTTCATTACAAGTAAGAGCACCCCATCGGTGGGTGTAATTCATACGCGGACATTAATTCCACCTAGGTATAGGGATGGAGTTGGGTAGAAATATAGAGAAGAGAGGATAGGTAGAAAGAGTGCACCCCAATTACTGCAGATGACTCCACAATCTGACTTTTCCTTTTTTTTTCTTTTTTTTCTTTTTTTTCTTTTTCTGTTTCTCAATGTTTCATGCATGTACATATGCATATATACTATATCTTTTTTTTTTTTTACAGTTTAAATAGACATATACTATATACTCTTTTCTTTTTTTTAAATTGCCGTTAACATATTTTTTTTTTCAAATTTTATTTGCACTTTTAAAAATTACCGATAGTGTTAAAAACTAAAAAATCAATTAAAATAATTTTAAATATAACATATATTTTATTTATTTGAATGAATTGATACAATTAAAAACAAAATAACGTAAAAAATATTGAATTAATTAAATATTGATGAATCAATTAAATGATATGGATAGTAGGGTCATGAATAGTAACATTTGTACCTATAATGATTGGGGAGTAGAGGTAGAAATTAAGAGGTAGAATTAAATGTTGATGTGGCAGCTGATGTGGCAAGAATTTGTACCAGGAGCTGGGTAGAGGGATGGAGATGCTCTAATGCGATTAACAAATCGTTCAGTGCATGATTCTATAATTAATAAGATTAACAACTTATTTAATGCGTGTGATTTTATTTTTTCCCAACATATGGGTGGCTGGATATACCTATGTTTTAAAAGTGGAAGCGAGGTTGACCCGGATAACCTAGCGCTTTCGGTCGAATCGAATTCAATCGGGCCTGACCACTTTTAAAGCGATTGAACCGATATGACATCATAATTACATAATATATAATTAAATATGTAAATTATATATCATCATTTATATTTTTTCTCTTTTAATAATATATCTCCTGTTTTAATAGTATATTTTATAAATCATCATCCAACAAATTGGACATAAATTGCATAAAATTGATAAATGTAACATATTTTATAATTTTTAAAATGTACAATAAGTATAAGAGAAAAATAAGGGGGTTTTTCACAATTTTTTATATGATAATCACGGATGAAAATATCGCTATCGCAAGTAATATCGCAACCTTAAATGCACGGATATATTGATGGATATATCGATATCGCAAATTTTTTGAAAAAAAGACGGAAACTTTATTAAAATTATGGAAATTTAACATGAAATTTTAGGGAGTATTATAATATTATATTATGCATATGTTCCATTTAAAATCACTATAAAATTACATGTTTAAAGTAGGCATATAGATAATAGACTATATAAACACTGTTCAACGTAAAAAAAAAATTGAAAATATAATACTTAATACAATACAAGATATAAATACATAACACAATACAATATAAGATATAATGCATAATGC
Source organism: Ballota nigra (assembly GCA_947034835.1). NCBI lineage: Eukaryota > Viridiplantae > Streptophyta > Magnoliopsida > Lamiales > Lamiaceae > Ballota > Ballota nigra. Next base: position 99,571,936 of record OX344724.1, on the reverse strand, counting down.
AATACAAAATTATGAATATTACATGATACAATACACTTAGTACCAAAATAATGACCTGCACTACAAAAAACTCGCATTTTAGCGACCGAATTTAGCGACCGCCTACAATTCGGTCGCTAAATATTGAATTAGCGACCGATTAGCGACTGTCATAGACCACCGGTCTCAAACCAATAACTTTTGCGACTGATTAGGTAAACGGTCGCTGAATCTACGGATTAGCGACCGCCTACGACCGCCAAAGGCGGTCGCTAAAACTCAAAGGTCATTCAACCTATTTACCGCCGGTTTAGCGACCGCGTTGGCGGTCTTTATATTCAAATTTTGGCTAATCGGTCAACTAACCCGTTCTTAGAAATGGGCAAGGTTAATTAATACTGGGGGATTAGCGACCGCCAGGAGCGGTCGCTAAATTTTTTGGGACTGTCAATATATATGATTAGCGACCGCCTTAGGCGGTTGCTTATTTTTTTTTTCTCTTTTTATTCAGTAGCCGTACTCACTTCGGCCTACACTAAAATCGCCGCCGCCGTCCTTCGAGCTTTCCGTTCTGTCTATACCCTCCTTGCTTCTCCGTCTATCTAATAAACGTAAGTTTTTCAAACTTTAGCTGTTTATTATATATCTTTGTATATTTGAATAATGCATGAAGTTATATATATATATATACACGTATATATATATTTAATTGATTTATATTTGTAGTTGTGAATTTTAATTACATTTGTAGTTGTGAATTTAGGGATATTTGTAGTTGTGAATTTAGGGATATTTGTAGTTGTGAATTTAATTGATTTATATTCATAGTTGTGAATTTAGGGATATTCGTAATTGTGAAATTAGTTTAGAAATTTCCGTAGTTGTGAATTTTATTGATTAATTATGTTCGTATTTGTGAATTTCGTTTAGGGATATTCGTAGTTGTGAATTTTGTTGATTAATTATATTCATAGTTGTGAATTTCGTTTAGGGATATTCGTAGTTGTCAATTTTGTTGAGTAATTATATTCATAGTTGTGAATTTACGGATATTCGTAGTTGTAAATTTAGGGATATTCGTAGTTGTGAATTTAGTTTAGGAATTTCCTAGTTGTGATTTTTGTTGATTAATTATGTTCGTATTTGTCAATTTCTTTTAGGGATATTCGTAGTTGTGAATTTTGTTTGTTGATGACCTTGGTCCGAATTTGATAATTAGTGGCTGTTTTAACACTAAGAAGGTCACCAAACAAGATTACAAGTAATGATTTTGTGTAGGTGAAGATTGAGAAATGAAATTGCAAGAGTTTGGACTTTTTCTTGAATAAATGAACTTATTTTTACCCTTTCATGAAGGGATATTTATAAGCTTACAAGCAAGTAGGAGGTGCCACTCTCTTAGCCTTTTGATTTTGGCATTGACAAGTGTTTAGACACTTGTCTTATTCCTAAGCTATTACATTTTATACAATGACAAGTGTTTAGTGCACTTGTTTGTTTCTAATGCAATGCTTAATTAGTGGAATTTTGAGCTGTCCTTTGTGGCTCAGTCTTGCTCGCTTGGTCGCTCCACTGAGGGGTACCCTTTACCTTGTTTTTGGCTTTAGTTATTCATTCTTCTTATTCTTTGCTGTGTTGGTCGCCTAGAACGTATCTGACAACACTTCTGGTCGCCAGGTGGTTTGACCCTTCTTAAGCTCTGTTGGTCGCCCTTTTCCTGAATAGATTATTAGCCTCTTAATCCTCTGGAACACTGTTGCTCGCCTGGTCGTCTATCAACATTGCCCCCTGACTTGTTCTTTATTAGGAAAATTATTGACTAATGAAGAGTAAGGCATAATTTTGGTAGAATGATAACTGTATGCGTGGGGCGAGCAACAAGTTTTTGAATTCCTTTAGGCGGGAAGATAGACGATCATCTGGACACTAAGATGACCAACAGAGTGTTCTACGCGTGTGTGACGGTTGGGTTCCCGAGATTCTCGGAATTTGTAACGTCGTGGGCGGCAGGTGACGTCATCGCCGCCCACGCGTATTTCTTTTTTGCAAATAGGGGCCTACGAAATTTTTTGAAATTTTTTGTTTTAACCCCCATTTTTGCTCCCTATAAATACTCTTCCTTCCCTTCTTTTTCATTTTTTCGAACTTTTCTTCTCCTCCGCCATTGAAGCTTCGTCCCAAGCTTTTGTTTTACTTACTTCTATGAAATTCTCGATAGAATTCGTGTGTAATCTTCAGGTAATCATCCATTATAGTCTTTAATTTCGATTTTGCTTTCATTTCTGCATTTTGTTCTCATTTTTTCTTTGAGAATTTTCCTCCGCCGCTACGAGTTTCTCCGGCGCCGCCGTGTTCTGCCATCTCCGCCACTCAAGCTTCTTCTTTCATTCTTCCTCAAAATTCATTATCATTTTCATTGATTCCTTGAAAAACGGCCTCTTAAATAACCCCTCCTTCGAGTGAAACCACCTCAATTGAAATTTTTTAACGTAATCCTGGGAAACGTCATATGGAAGAAGAAACTTCCCCCGTTCCTCGCTGATCCATCCGTCAAGCGCTTGCTCGCAACCCCAGGACTCTTCTCGTGGACGAAGAAATGGGTTCTGAAGCATCCTCCGTTGTTCGCTCCGTGGAAGCTCATACCGCAGACAACCTGGCGATGAAGAGGTGCAACGCCCTGCTAGTCGCCCGGACGCGGAAGAAACTACTTCCTCCAATTTGGGAGAAGATTCGGAAGAGGTGGCCGTTGAGATTGAGGCGGAGAGCGACCAGGCTGATGCGGAGCTGTTGGAGTTATACGTGAAAGTATGCTTTTACTTTGTATAACTCGTGTATCAAACACTTGTTTTATGAGAATAATTCTTTTATCGCATTTGCTTTAGTTATGATTGAATGTTGAATTTCTATTGCAAACCGTTCAATATATAGTACGTGTTACATAGTAGTTAATGTGGTGATACCCGATCACGGAAGACAACATTAACAGTTTACTTGTAACTAAACGTACATTTCACGACCTAGGTGGAATTGAACAATCCGCCGTGAAAGGTCGATGTGTAAGGCTCAGATTGGTCTGTCTTGACTAAGAGATTGCACTAGCACATTTAGTATGTGTTGAAGAGGTCCTACAGCGAGGATAAATTCTTCTGTTCTGAAAGGTGAAGAATTAGACCTCAGTGGTTGTTGATTTCTTAATCTTCTCACTTAAATAGGACCGTGTGTGCTTAATGGTTACTGCTTTGATTCATGTTGGGTGAGAATCATTGTGACTTCGAACTTTGTGTCTTGGGCAGTAATATTAATCATACGACGGTTGCTAAGATTTAATACGGAGAAACGCGTGCGAGTACGGCTCGTATGATTAGTCCCCTTGGTGGGCTCAGAAGTTTTATTGTACCAAATCTTGCAAGTGAAGAATTAGTTTCTTCGGTACGAATAATAATGTTGAGTTGTCTTTACTCCAAGGTGAAAGACGTTAATTAATTTAGAGCTATTCAGAAGCTTAATTAATTAATGGACTTGATAATCTTAAACGCGGGAAATAATAACCGGGAGCCCATATTATCGTAATATGGATTAAGATGGATATTGCAATATTAATTTATTAGTGGTAATAATTAATATTAATGGGCTGAATTATATTGGGGCTCAATATTGAAATTCAGAAGTCCATTAGGAGGTCCAATCTTAATTCTCCTTAAGGCCCCTCAAGTAGCCCATTAAGTAGCCCAATAATGATAAGGTGATTAAAATAAAAAGAAAATATATTGCTGATTTTTTCATGTTTTTTTCGAAAATAGTAAATCAAGAAAAGAGAAGATTTTGTTGATTTTCTTGAAAAGATATTATGGAAGATATGTATTATTGGAATACAAGAATATCTCATATATTCAAGAAGATCCAAATCTAAGGATCTCATATTGAAATTTTCGAAAATAATTAAGTTTAATAGGAGAGTGAGATTTTTGTGGAATATTTTATTATGGAGAAAAGAATATATGAGATATATTCAAGATTTCTTAGAGATTAAGAAAAGATTTTCTCTTGGCCATAAAATATACAATTTTCGTTCCTCTCACTATTATAAATAGGGGATGATTATTTCATCTCCAAGTACATAATTCCATGTGTTGGAAAAATCAAGAAGCATAGATATTTTTCTTTTTCCTTAGTTTATTAAATTGCTTGAAAGCGTCTCCCACCGGCGATCAAGTGAGGTGAAAAGGGAAATACTTGAGAAGGCTTTGGGTTGATAGAGCGAGATTACAAGTATCCCGTATATCCAAAGGCCATTACTACGAGAGGTACGTTAATCGCATATTTACTTGTTTATTCCGCCATAGTTAATATGTGAAATTAATTCAACATGCATGATGAAAATTAGTTGTTGGAATTATTATTTGAATTAATTAGGATTAATTCATGCTAGTAACAATTGTATTTAAATTCGTATTTAAATTTCATCCCGAATAGATTCCGGGCACCCCTATTTTTCCCAACAGAAGCGACCAAGGCTGACTGTGACTTGGGAGTTTCTAAAGGAGATAGGTTTTCCTGTTGGGAAAAATAGGGGTGCCCGGAATCTATTCGGGATGAAATTTAAATACGAATTTAAATACAATTGTTACTAGCATGAATTAATCCTAATTAATTCAAATAATAATTCCAACAACTAATTTTCATCATGCATGTTGAATTAATTTCACATTTTAACTATGGCGGAATAAACAAGTAAATATGTGATTAACGTACCTCTTGTAGACTTGGCCTTTGAATAAACGGGACAATCACGATCTCGCTTTATCAACCCAAAAACGTTCTCAAGTATTTCCCTTTCGCCTTACTCGATCACCGGTGGGAGATGCTTTCAAGTAATTTAATAAACTAAGGAAAAAGAAAAATATCTATGCTTCTTGATTTTTCCAACACATGGAATTATGTACTTGGGGATAAAATAATCATCCCCTATTTATAATATGAAGGGGCCGAAAATTTAAGTATATTTGGGCTTGGAGAAAATCTTTTCTTAGACTCTAAGAAATCTTGAATATATCTCATATATTCTTTTCTCCAAGATAAAATATTCCACAAAAATCTCACCCTTCATATTAAGCCTTTAATTTTCAAAAAATACAAGGAGAAAATCCAAGATTTGGATCTTCTTGAATATATGAGATAATCTTGTATTCCAAGAATACTTATCTTCCATAATATATTTCCAAGAAAATCAACAAAATCTTTTCTCTCCTAAAAACCATATTTTCGAAATTAAGATGAAAAAATCAGCATATTATTTTCTTTTTATTTTAATCACCTTATCATTATTGGGCTACTTAATGGGCTACTTGAGGGGCCTTAAGGAGAATTAAGATTGGACCTCCTAATGGACTTCTGAATTTCAATATTGAGCCCCAATATAATTCAGCCCATTAATATTAATTATTACCACTAATAAATTAATATTGCAATATCCATCTTAATCCATATTACGATAATATGGGCTCCCGGTTATTATTTCCCGCGTTTAAGATTATCAAGTCCATTAATTAATTAAGCTTCTGAATAGCTCTAAATTAATTAACGTCTTTCACCTTGGAGTAAAGACAACTCAACATTATTATTCGTACCGAAGAAACTAATTCTTCACTTGCAAGATTTGGTACAATAAAACTTCTGAGCCCACCAAGGGGACTAATCATACGAGCCGTACTCGCACGCGTTTCTCCGTATTAAATCTTAGCAACCGTCGTATGATTAATATTACTGCCCAAGACACAAAGTTCGAAGTCACAATGATTCTCACCCAACATGAATCAAAGCAGTAACCATTAAGCACACACGGTCCTATTTAAGTGACGGAGATTAAGAAATCAACAACCACTGAGGTCTAATTCTTCACACTTCAGAACAGAAGAATTTATCCTCGTTGTAGGTCCTATTCAATACATACTAAATGTGCTAGTGCAATCTCTTAGTCAAGACAGACCAATCTGAGCCTTACACATCGACCTTTCACGGCGGATTGTTCAATTCCACCTGGGTCGTGAATATGTACGTTTAGTTACAAGTAAACTGTTAATGTTGTCTTCCGTGATCGGGTATCACCACATTAACTACAATGTAACATGTACTATGTATTGAACGGTTTGCAATAGAAGTTCAACATTCAATCATATCTAAAGCAAATGTGATAAAAGAATTATTCTCATAAAACGAGTGTTTGATACACGAGTTATACAAAGTAAAAGCATACTTTCACGTATAACTCCAACAATCTCCCACTTATACTTAAAGTCTGCTTTTAGTATACACCACACATGTCTTAGTGTAGTAGCTCTCCGTGACATCTCATGTCAACCTACACTAACCTAATAATTCCTCCCACTTATACTTAAAGCAGATTGGTAATAGTCTTGACTCCCATTCCATCCACATGTCTCTCGAATGTATTCAGAGGCAGACCCTTTGTGAATGGATATACTAGGTTGTCCTCTGACATTTATCTTTGCCACCTCTTTATCTCCTCTCTTAACGATTTCTCGTATAAGATGGTGTTTTCTTTCAATGTGTTTGTTGGCCTTGTGGGCTCTCGGTTCCCTTGAATTTGCAACTGCTCCGGCACAATGATTGTGATGGGCAAATTCGGAACAACGTCCAAGTCCACTAAGAAGTACTTAAGCCAAACCGCTTCTTTCGTTGCTTCACAAGCAGTTACTTATTCGGCTTTCATGGTCGAATCGGCGATGCATTTCTGCAAATTGCTTCTCCATGTCATGGCTCCTTCTCCCATGCAAAACACACTACTCGAGGTAGTTATTTTGGAATCTATATCTGATTGGAAATTTGAGTCCGTGTATCCCATGGGAATTAGATTGTCTGATCGTTAAATCAGCATTCCATACCAAGTTCTTTTCAGAAACTAAAGAACGCATTTAATTGCAATCTAATTGTGCTTTTCCGGGGTTACTTTGATATCTTGCCATCATGCCCACGGCAAAGCAGATATCCGGTCTCGTACACAACATTGCATACATAAGACTTCCTACGTCCGAAACGTACAGAACGTCTTTCATGTCATCTATCTTCACTTGGTCTTAGGGCATATTTCTTTAGATAGATGGATTCCGTGCCTAAAAGGTACAAAAACCTTTCTTGGAATCTTGCATGCTGAAATGCTTCAAAACATTGACTTTGTATGAAACTTGCGATAAGCCCAACATCCTCCTCTTGCGATCTCGAGTGAACTTGATCCCAAGGATGTGACCGGCTTTCCCTAAGTCCTTCATATCAAACTGATTTGACAGCCATACCCTTACGTCTGACAATACCTTTACATTGTTTCCAATGAGCAGAATATTGTCTACGTATAATACTAAGAATACCACCGCAGTTCCGTCACACCTTTTATACACACAACTTTCGAACTTGTTTTGATCACAAACCCATAAGACTTAATAACTTGATCAAAACACTGGTTCCAAGTACGCGATGCTTGCTTAAGTCCATAAATGGATCTTTTAAGCTTGCATACGAGGTGCTCTTGGCCTTTTTCAACGAAACCTTTGGGCTGTTGCATATAGATCCCATCAAGACTTCCGTTAAGGAAAGCTGTCTTGACATCCATTTGCCAGATCTCGTAATCTAAGTGCGCAGCGATCGACAAGAGAATACGGATGGACTTAAGCATAGCTACAGGCCACAGGCTACAAGCTTTGCTTTGAAGGTCTCTACCCTTCTGTCCGGTCCTCTTTTCCTCTTGTACATCCACTTGCATCCAATGGGCTCTACCCCACTAGGTGGATCAACCAACTCCCACACTTGACTATAATCCATCGAACCTACCTCGGTTTCCATTGTGGTTTTCCATGCCTCCGCGTCTTTGTCTTGGATTGCCTCGTTGTACGTTCATGGGTCTGATTCATCGCCGGGAATCAAATCCGAAGATTCTCCAATTCCCATGAATCTCTCGGGTTGCCTTGCAATCCTCCCACTACGACGGGGTTCCGGTTGTGAAGGTGTGACGTGTGGTATATCATCTTGTATACTTGGTATAGGAGTTTGCCATCTTAACTCGTCTAAGGTAATCTCACTTCTGGGCTTTCTTTTGTTCATATAGTCTTCCTCCAAGAATTTAAAGTGCGAACTAATCACGGTCTTTTAATCCTTGAGACTATAGAACATAGACCCTTTCGTTCCCATGGGATATCCTATAAACAACCTTAATTCTGAACGTGGATCCAATTTACCGGCTTCCTTGTCTAGCACGTATGCCGGACAACCCCAAATCCGCAAGTGTCTTAGACTGGGCTTGCGCCCGATCCACAATTCCATTGGGGTTTTAGGAACCGATTTGGATGGCACCAAGTTTAGAATGTAAGTCGTTGTTTCCAAGGCGTTACCCCAAAATGATTTGGGTAAATCCGAATAACTCATCATGGGTCTGACTATTTCTAAAAGAGTCTGCTTCCTTCGTTCCGCCACACCGTTCTATTGATTTTAAACGCCGTCCCGAACCCCAAACAATGCTGTTTTTGATGAAGTGTTGCTGTTCAAGTGGGAGCGTGTCGAGACGAACGATGGAAAGCAACAAGGACGATTTTTCACATCAAGACGTGAAGAAATTAAACCGCGACAATTGGATTCGAGTGCTCCAATGTGTTTAATTTTGTTTTGATGGATGTTTTATTTCATGCACTTATTATTATTTGTTAATATGTGTTTGCATGAATTTAATTGTCCAAGAAAAACCTTACTTTCGAAAATTACTAAGTATGTTTTTATAATCGCAATTTTATTCCGGGTATTAAAATTGGATTATTTTGGCCTCCATAATTTATTCATTTGTGAAGTTCTTTTGGAATACATTTCCCCCTCGGATCTGCCAAAAGAACGGATTTCACATGAATGAATTCCGAAAGGATGATTGTGGATTATTACTAGTGGCGGTATTGACCCTCACCACGAGTAGGCTTGCTCAAAGCGAAATAATAATCCTGTATTTAATTATGGTTATTACTTGGGCATAGGAAATTGATATTAACTTACTCCCCTCGGAGTCCCTGTCAATTTCTATGTGGTCAAAGTGGGAGCCAACTATTAATTTTGAATTAAGGATTTGTAACTTTTAAGTTTGTGATCCGCTTGAATGTATTTAAATGTATAGACCACCCCTAGTGGCGCATTTAAATTGTTTTGAGATGTTGGCTGATGCATGATTATATTGTTTTAAGGTTCCAATATAATTGATGTTATCAAATTATATGATAATTTCGTATTTTTCTAGACATTGAAACAGGTCCAAACAGGTCCATGTGAAGTAGTTGAAGTACTCTGGTTGTGGTTGTGCTCTGGACATCCTTAAAGGAAGTCTTGGGTTGTTTACCCTTCTGGCATGAACCACAAACCTGATTCTTCTTAAACACTTCATTAGGAAGACCTCGAATTAGACCTTTTCTGGCAATCTTGTTCAGTGTTTTGAAGTTCAGATGACACAATCTCTTGTGCCAAATCCAGCTGTTCTCTGCAGATCCTTTTGCAACCAGGCAAGCATTTCTTGGGCAACTGCTAAAATCTGCAAGATAAATGTTACCCTTCCTCAAGCCTATTAGCAAGATATCATTATAATCAGAAGAAAAGACAGTGCATGAATCACTAGAGAACTTCACTGAGTATCCCTTGTCACAGAATTGGGATACTGAAAGCAGATTATGCTTGAGTCCTTCAACATAATAGACTTCATCTACAGATACTCCATTAAAGGTCAACTTTCCAACTCCTCTGGTGACTCCATAGTTGTTGTCACCAAACATCACTCTTGGCCCATTCAATGGCTTGAAATCTTGGAGATTATCTTTCTGGAAGGTCATGTGCTTGGAACATCCACTATCAATGTACCGGACATGGTTGCTTGAAAGTCCTTTCTCCAATAGGCTCTTATCTACCTGCAGAGAAATCAATTAGGTCCCCTACTAGTGCTGGGTCTTGATTGGTTAGTTGCAAGTTTTGTAGGAATCCAAAGATAAAGATCATCCCTTGCTGGATGAGGAGATCTTATCTTCCTTCCAAATCTATCTACCAGCACATGTCCTCTTACAATGACATATTGAGCTACTGGTCTGATAAGGACATCTTTCCTATAAATAGGTCTGGTGTACCTTTTCTCAAATCTGGCCTTTGGAATGGCCTGCCTCAAAGACATGGTCTTAAAGGTCTGGTTGTAAGGGTACATCCTAGAAGAACCATCTCTGGTGTCATAACTACCCAGATCAGTTGGTTTTCTATAGATGGGTCTGGAAGACCTCCTCTGGTTCTGAAGATTGGATCTATTATGATGATAGGGTTCCTTCTGAGGTTTCCTGTTCTGGAATCTTCTTGGAGCATTCCACCTTTGAGATCCCTGATTCTGATTGAGGTTCTCTGGTTCAGTATACCTCCTCTGGTATCTCCTATTCTGATTAGGTTTCCTCGTAGAGTCTCCTTTTTGAGGTCCCCTAATCTGCTTAGGTTCCACTCTTTTAGGATTCCTCTGAGGTTCTCTAATCAGATTAGGCATCTGAACAGAACCATCAATCTTCATAGGTTCTCTTTTCTGACTTGTATGCTCTAGAATTTTTTCTTCCAGAACATTCACCTCTTCTGGATTATGTTTTGAATTATCAGCAGGGGGGTCCCATTTCCAACCAGGTCTGTGAACCACCATGCGATCAGAAGGATCCTCTTCATTCCGGAGTTCCACAAGTTCACCAGATCTTATAGACTTGTCTTTGGTAAAGCAATATTTATGAGATCTTTTAATAATTCCAGGATATCCTAAACCACTCTTATCATTTATGCGTTGAGAAGATCCTGAAATAATAGATAGAACATCTGGTTTCATGGAATCTTCTCTGGGCACAGGTATCTCAATAGTTTGCTCAACTTGTTTTCCCTTGATAAGAGTCTGGTATTTGGCTCTAAGCTCATTGAGCTCATCCTCCTGAGAATTCTTTTCCTTCATGATTTGATCTACAAGAGTATCTCTTTCTTTGATCTTATCCTGAAGTTCAGAGACTTCTTTGGAATGATCTTTCATGAGTTCTCTGGTGGATTTTTGTTCATGGGATAAGGATTGAACTTCAGTTCTGAGCCTACCATTCTCTTTCTCAAGTTTTTGACAAAGTTGAACACAATTTTGGAGATCTGATAGCATTTGCTGCATATCAGACTCTCTGGAGTTACCAGATGAATTAGAGGATTCAGTATATTTGGAATCTGATAAGACTAAGGTAGTTTCTTGTACCTCATTGATGTCTGCCATCAGACATACATCATCATCAGACCCGAAATCAGAAGAAGAAGAACTGGAACTAGTATCCTCCTCCTCTGCTTCTGCCAGCAATGCTCTCTTGTCTGCATATCTCCTATCTCTCTTGATCCTTTTCTCTTCTCTTTCCCTAGGAGTAAGTTGAGGACAATCATAACTGTAGTGACCAGTCTTGTTGCATGTGTAGCAGGTATTGTCTCCTCTGGGGTTAGGACTTGGCTCTCTCCTCCTCTGGTTGTAGTCTGATCTGGCTGGACTACTCTCTCTCCTCTGGTAGTCAGGTCTGCCAGAGCTACCATCCCTCCTCTGATAATCTGATCTCCTAGAGCTGTCAGGGTTGTCATCTCTCCTCCTTTCTGGAGTTCTGAATCTGGTCTCCCTTGAGTCTCCAGATGTCTTCTCCTTTTCTGCAGGCTTGAAGGAACTCTTCCTGTCTCTGGTAGACTCCTTCCAATGCCTTTTGTACCTTCCATATTTTGAACTCATTTTATCCAATTTATGGGTTAGAAGTGCTACCTGCTCCTTGAGGCTCAAGTCATCTGCAGTAGACTCCTTTGGCTTGACATCAGTCTTGATAGTTGAGGAGAATGCAACTCCTTTCTGACCAGAAGAGGAAATCTCTTCTGTTTGATCCTCCTCTTGAAGATCATACTCATAAGCTTTGAGATCAGACAACAGAAGATGATGATCCAAAGTGTTGAGATCCTTGTTGTTCTTGATCACAGTGACTTTGATTCTCCACTTGCTGGTTAGTGAACGCAAGATTTTACTATTTATTTCTTTCTCTGAATAGGTCTTACCTAAGGCACTAGCCTTGTTCAAGAGGTTTGTGAGACGCATATCCAGCTGGTCAATAGTCTCGTCTGGTTTCATCTTGAAGGTGTCAAATGAGTGTTGAACAGCTTGGAGCTTGTTATCTTTAATCTTCTCTGTTCCTTCACAGAGTAGGGCAAGTTTATCCCACATCTCCTTGGCAGTTGCACAGGTTCTGACCTTCTCTATCACTTCCTTGGTGAGTGTGTTGATAATCTTAGTCCTTGCCACCTGGTCCAAGTTGTAGAGCTTTCTTTCATCGTTGTCAAGCTCATCTTTCTTTTTTAGGATTCTTTGCCTGGGGACTCTGTCCTCTGCAGCTTTCTGGGCAGTTTCACTAGTTTCTTCTCTGGACTCTGACCTGCCACTATCAATAGGAGTCCAGTAAAATTGAATTGGGCCACTTTTTACCACATCTAACATGCGGTGGTGAATAGCTCCAAGATGATTACTCATCATGAAGCTCCAGTGGCTATAATCCTCGAATGACAATTCTGGCAGTTTGCGACTCTTATAAGAAGATTTTGAAGACATATTTACTAAAATAAGGATTTAACAAGAATTTGAACAAAAACAATAAAGAGCAATGGATCTGCCCGGTGACCACCAAAAGCTTTACAAAGCAGTGGTCGTTGGACACACTGCTCTGATACCACTTGTTGGTCCCACTAGATAATTTAATTGCGGAAGCTTTAAAGTTATGTCTTAACAAACTTCTTATTATAAGAACACAAAATAAGTAAGAGATTAAATAATTGAAAGCAATAAATAACACCGGATATATAGTGGTTCGGATCTGAATATCCTACGACCACTCTCCCTTTTATCCAAGGGGTCTCACTATCAACCAACCAACTCACTTACTTACTGGAATTTTCGAAGTACCAGATCCTTCTTACAATTCCTTTAGATCTATCCACAATCTAAAGTAATCAACCTTCAACCTTATCTTAGAGATGAACAGGTTAAAGTCCAACAACTCCTTAAGAGTAGATATATAATGTGAACAATAAGAGTGCTAAGAGTGATTATCAAAAGCTTCTCTAGAGCTTTTTCTTGTGATTGCACTCTTGTATTTATAGAGGGGATTAGGGCTAGCCGTTGGAGAGCTAATCCAATCAGATCCTCTATTTAAGGAAGCTTCAATCAATCAATTCCCTAATTGATTGATTGGGTTGGTGAGATCCTTGGATTGATTGACTTCTAATACTTTCCAATCCGATCTTGTTGACTTGATCTGAGTCACCAACGGTTAAATGCTTCCTCTGCCTAACTCTGATTCTCTCCAGAGAAGGCAAGACCAGACACCAGGCAACCTCGGTGTCTTCTGGTCCAGATCTGGTTAACAACCAGAATACTCAATAGAAACAGGAGATCAAATTGAGCATCTTTTGTTCCACCAGACTCGTCTGGTCCGGACTCGTCTGGTCTGGGGAAGGTCCTCTGCCTCTGGTCAGATCTCATCTGGTGAAGTCTTCTGGTGGAGTCCTCTGGTGGGGTCTTTTGGTGACTCTTCTGGTGAAGTCTTCTGGTCTGGCAGTTCCCCCTAGACTAAGTCCTAATCTAGATCATCATCTGGCTAACAGGTCCAGATGGTCTTATTACATCTTCTGGTTTGTTTTAACTCATCAAAACTATACAATATTTATCCTAACACCTGCTGTGTCAAGTCGATGCAAAACTTGACGGAGTGGCATTGTGGTCAGTACCTCTACCTGGTGATCGAAGAAGTATGGGCGTAACTTACGCACACTCATCACTAGCGCATAAACCAACTTTTCCAACGGCGGGTACCGTAGCTCGGCGGCGTGGAGTATCTGGCTGACATAGTAAATTGGCAGGTGTGTGTGCCCCTCAGCCCGCACTAGCACGACGCTGAGAGCTGAGTCCGAGGCCGCCAAGTAAAGGTAGAGCTTCTCGCCGGAGACGGGTTTGGCCAATATTTGGGCGTTTGACAGATACGCCTTCAGATTATCGAACGCGAGCTGACTCCGGGTGTCCAATTTAGTTTTCCCTTCCGCATGCTATCGAACAATGGTTTGCACCGGTCCCCCATGCGGGAGATGAAAAGGCTGAGAGCGGCCAAGCTGCCCGTCACCCTCTGCACCTCCTTTACTGTGCGCGGAGCGCTCATTTCGAGGATCGCCTGAACTTTGGTCGGGTTTGCCTTTATCCCTCGCTGGCTGACCATGTGCCCCAAGAACTTGCCCGACTCGATGCCGAAACTGCACTTTTTCGGGTTAAGCCTCATCCGATACTTTCTTAGGATTCCGAACATCTCGACTAGGTGAGTGAGGTGGTCTTCCTTCTTCTCGCTTTTGACGACGATGTCGTCAATATACACCTCCATTGTCGCCCCAATTTAGTCATGAAACATGTGGTTGACCAGCCTTTGATAGGTTGCCCCTGCGTTTATGAGCCCGAATGGCATCCGCTTCCAGAAGTATATGTTCTTTTCGGTGAGAAAGGTGATGTGCTTCTGATCATCGGCGGCCATCGGGATCTGGTGATAGCCGGTGAATGCGTCCATGAAAGTGAGCATCTCGTGCCCGGCCGTGCTGTCCACCAGGTAGTCGATGCGCGGCATTGGGAAGTGATCTTTTGGGCACGCCTTGTTCAAGTCTGTGAAGTCGATGCATAACCGCCAGGTGTTGTTGCTTTTCTTGACGAGAACGGCGTTTCATACCCACTGGGGCTTGTCGTCGGGGTCAACCATCCCGATAAGCTTGTTGTCGAGTAGCTTCTTGACCAGGGTAGCTATGACCGCGTATTTGTCTGGGCCGAACTTTCTTCTCTTCTGCGAGACTGGCTTGCGGGCTGGGTCGATGTGCAACTGGTGGGAACATACGGCTGGATCGATCCCGATAATGTCTTCGTGGGATCACGCGAATACGTCCAGATTTTCTTCCAGGAAGGTTGTCATCGCTGCTCTCAATTCATCGGACATCATCGAACCGAGCTGAACACTCACTTCTGGTCGATTTTTCATTGTAACTGAGATTAGTTTTTCGATCGGGCTGGCACCCCGCTCGCCGAAGCGTGGATCGTCGATCTCTCCTGTCAGGGTGTCGTCGATTTCCATAGGTTCGAAACCGATTCTCGGCTCTAGTTCGATCTAAGTGTATTCAAAATTTTGTGAATCTTCTTCCATTGGGTAGGCATTGGGTGGGATTTCTTCGTCTATCTCCATGTCTCCCTCCCCGATTGTATAGATGTAATCTGAATTTGCAGAATTTGAAATAAGATCGATATACGCTAAACAACCGCGTGCCATTTTCTGATTACCCTTAAGAGTCCCAACCTTCCCGAAGGGGGTTGGGAACTTGATACAATAATAGAATGCTGAGGGGCGGCTTCGAACTCGTGCTCGAATGGCCTATCGAGAAACCCGTTATAGGTTGACAGCTGGTCGACATTAATGAAGTCGAGCTGTTTCGAAGCCTTAACCTCAGCATCTATACTAGAAACTAATTCTACGGCTAGCCTAACTATTCCGTAGGGTCTCACAGTGGCATCGCCGAACCCTTTGATGATCTGGTCTCATGGCTCCACATATTTTTCGAAGGAGCTGTCTAGCTGGTCGAATGCGGCCTTGAAGAGGATGTTGCAGTAGGCCCCGTTGTCGATGAGCATGCGATGGACGGTGAATACTATGATGTTGACGGATACGACCAGGGCGTTATGGTTCGGGTAGATGACCCCAGTGCGATCCTCCTCCTTGAAGGCGAGGAGATCTGACTCTTTTGCCATCATGTATTCATGTTGACCGGCATGGTGATTTGATGGACATTGTCCATCCCTCGCAGCTTGCTCTTCTGCCGGCGGTTGGAGAGCGAGGTGGTGGGCGCGAACCCTCCCACCGGGGAGAGCATGTTGACGGCGCGGGGGGCTTGGTGTTCCGGCATCGGGGGGTATATGAGGGGTGCCTCCCGGTTTGGTTCTACGGGGTGGGCCGCGGCTTGTGTCTCCGGCCTGGCCGCCGGTCTCTTCACGAACTCCTCCAACTTTCCCTCCTCAAAGAGCCGCCAGAGCTGCTTCAGGAGGTCGCAACACTGGCTCGTGTTGTGTCCGACAGTCTGGTGGTAATGGCAGTATTTGTTGGGTTGAGCTGCACCCCTGGCTTGTGAACCCATGGCCGTGCCTTGACCACCATGTTCTTGTCCCGGATCTGCACGTAGACGTACTCCGGGGTGGCCGACAACTTTTCGGCCAGCTTCACTTCGAAGGATTTAAACGGCACGGGGTTTCTCCTTTTCCGCCGGGGCGCTCTCACCTAGCCGCTGCGCCAAGATATCAGCGTTATAGATGATCTTTACGGCCCGCTGTCAGAACTCCGCGTAGGACTTGGGGTAGTCCTTGTTCATAGATTTCCACAACTTCATTTTTAGGCAGAGCCCGCCTATTATGCCGACGAGCTTGACCTCGTCCCCGACCGGCTCGCCCTCCATGATAACGCGATCCACCCGGTCGATGTATGTCCGGTCTGATTCGTCCTTGCCCTGGGCTAGGTTGGCCATTCGGTTGGCACCGGCTAGACGTGGCGCCATCGAGGAGAAGTGCTCCAGGAACAACTCCCCCAGTTGGTGGAAAGAAACCACCTTCCCCGCGGGTAGTGAGGAGTACCAACGGTGAGCTCGGTCACCGAGGGTCAATGAGAACATCCGGCACTGGGTTGCGTCTGTGGCCCCATGGAGATCATGTAAGTAGAGTACTTACTCAAGTGAGTGATGGGGTCCATCTCCCCGTCATATTGGCCCACAGCGGCCACGTTGATCTTTGGCTGGAAGGGAGCCCGCACCAGGATATCTGCGAGAGGGGAGTTGGGCATATGAGCGAAGTGATGTTGCCCGTCTCGCTTCTCGAGCCTGGCCTCCAGGTCTGACACTTTCTTCAAGATTGCGGCCATAGCGCTGTCGGCCGCAGGGGGAGATCGGGGACGTGGGTTGTCCCCCAGACGATCACAGACCGACGGCCTCGGGGCCGCGTCGTTGTGACGTCTGGGAGAGCATGCCCTTTCTCGCTCCCGGGGCCTGGAGCTGGCATTTGACTCGTACGGTCGGGCAGTTCCCCGAGCCTGGGATCCCAGTCTGGAGAAGACTGATCCCGCAGGCCGACGAGATACTCACTGAGAGTCAGCCTCCTCGTCGAGGCGTCTTTTCAGATTTTGAGGACGAGAGTTACTGGTGGCCCTCCCGGCCACCTCTTGCTCGGGCCGAGGGTTGCTGGTGGCCCTGGTGTGGGCTGGCTCATTTTCGGGGCGATGAGTGCGGATTGGGGCGGCGTCGATATCGGCCTGGCGGTGCTCAATCATCGCTCTGGCCGCCTGGAGGTCCTCTGGAGTTCTTATCGCGGACAAGAACTCGAAAGGGCCTTGGAGAGTTTCCGCCGTGGCCGGAGCCGGAGTGGCGGCCTCGCCGACATCTTTGACCTGCTGCTGGGTTCGTGTAGCTTTCGAAGTGGCCATTTTTAGAGTGGAAACAACTGGGATCTTTGAGAAGAAAAGGATGAAGTGGTTCGTTTGAAGTAACTAGATGAACGGAACCGAGTGTACTTCGATATCAGTTACCCTCCTTCTAGCGCCAAAATGTTGACAGCGATTTCGTGAGGATCTCACCGTCGGTTTCCTAGCGGGTAGGATTCAGTATTTATGATGGCTAAAAGCAGTAAATGCAAGAGTAAATGAGCTCTCAATATAAATGAGTTGTGTTACATTTGGGCATTTAAGGCCCTATTTATAGTGTACATGGTGGGTTTCCCAACCTTGGGTTGGTAAGCCCGTGGGCCCCTCCTATTCCTAGCTGGGAGGTAATGAGTGGCTACAACCCCCTCTATGGACCAATGGGAAGACGCCACCTGGCACTGTTGCCCTTGTACTGATGGGACTCGGCCCAACTACCCACTCTGACCCTGTCACATCCTCTGAACTGATGGTACTGGTCATACTCTCACAGCTGGCGGAGCTGGGATCGGGCAGACGGGTAACCGGGTACCGCGTGGGTGGCGAGCAGCCCGGGAAACCTTTCACGGGAAGCGGGTAGAGATCTTCCCAGGGCTCGTCGCTGGCCGACCGACCTTTGGTCTACATAATAAGTACGCTTCCCGATAAGTCTCCGGGGTCTTCGTCGGGTAGGCTTGGCGCTCTACCCGTCTTCTCGATTGAGCCCGGCGATCCTGATTTCCTCACCCGTCTTCTCGGGTAATATTTGTCGGGTATAACAGACACCAACTCATTACAATAGAGTAATCCTAGATAAAGGGTATTAGTTGATGACCTATTAGTTGTTTTTACTAAATGATATTAGTTTTGGAGGGTATTAGTTGTATTCACTGAAGGGTACGAAGAACATTATTTATTTAACTAAAGTGTATCAGTTGGTTACACTAAAGAGTATTAATTTATTACACTAAAAAGTATTGTAAAGTGATTCATGTATGAACCAATTTCACTCTATACATACTCACTTTAATTTTAGGTCAACTTAGAAAAATAAAAAATATATAAACACATAAAAAATAAACATAAAAATAATAAACACAAAAAAATTGCGATATTTTACGATATATCTGTGATATTTCCCAATACTCATTCATATTTGTGCTACAAGTGAACCGATATCGATATTGATATCGATAACATGCGATATATCGCGATATATCCGCGATACGCTATAAAAAATATATTGCACCCCAATATCTGTATCTCAATCTTAAAATTTGCGATATATCCACGATATATCCGCGATATATCGTGATATTTTCATTCTTGATGATAACTAGAATATGTTTTTTTTTCTAAAAAAGAAATAGTTTTTTTTAAGGCCAACAAATATAGCCCATACTTTTTATTTATTATCAATTCTAGCACATATTTTTTTCCTCTAAATTTAGCACATACTTTCACTTAATACATAAAAATATCCCCGATTGCCATTTTCAACAAAACTCGTCTTGTGTGGATGCCGAAATCCACATATCTTGCTTACATGTAAATATTAAAATTATAAAAAACAAATATTGTCAAAAGAGAAAGAGAACATAATAAATATGGAGATACTGCACATATCTTTTCTTAAGAGTCATCTAAATTTAATATGCAGAAAAAAGATGCATACAAAAAAGAAGAAAAGAAAAGGACACCATAAATATTTTGGGTAAAACAGGGCTTCATTCATTCCATAATTTATTTTTTCTCTTTTTTCGTGCAACATGGTCTCTCAATATGGAGATAAAAAATGAACCAACATAAAATTTTTTGTATAGTTTTTGCATTATATTAGAAACTTGAATTCTTAAAAATTGTCAATAGAATATGAGAACACAAAATTTTTAGGAAAAAATAGTACCGTGTCTCTAATTATTATTGCAATGGTATTACCGACTATGATCCAAAATTTGTGGAAAATAATCTCATTCACACCATAACAATGTAGAATAGAAAATGCAGCATTTATAACAAAGTGCGCGAACTATGATACCTTTCTAGTGAAAGTGATTGAGGCACATAATGTAGAGTATAAGGACGCCTAAATCACTTGAGAACATTGATCGCAAGTGGAGATAATCTAGGCGTGTTCTTTTGATTTGGATTATCTAGGAATTTGGATGAGTTGGGAGCGCGAAGGAAGAAAAAAAGTTTTATTTCTCAATTTTGATTCCCCCCCCCCCCTAATTTTATGTGGAGAGTTTTATTTTTTTTAATAATTTTATTACTTACACGTAAGCAAGATACGTGGATTCGACATCCACATAAGAGGGATCTTGCACGAAATGTTGATCGGGATGTTTTTACGTATTAAGTGAAAGCATGTGCTAGATTTGGAGAGAGAATAAAATATGTGCTAGAATTGATTATAAATGAAATGTATGAGCTAGATTTAATTATTTTGCCCTTTTTTAATAAGTAGTAATGAAACTTACTCCAACATAAAGTTTCTGACATAAATTATGGTATGATCACCACACAAAATGCAATTTACTAAATGAGTGTGCGCCTTCTCAATTTATTTCATCCCACATCGAATACACATGAAAATCTAACATTGGTTGTGAAGATTAAATGCAATTCTCCACTGACAGTGTATCCTCCCAGTATATTTCTGTTGGGTTTATCAGGACGAACACCGTGTTCGACGCAGTGGAAGAAAATGATTCACCAACAACGAATCTGATATATGGTTGTATAACATAAAATATAAATGATAAATTACAATATATAAATCCTTACATCGATTCGTACTTGGAATTATCAACTATGGTATCCACGTAACAACTCTCTACCAACCTGCACCGATTTGTCAGCGTTGAATCTCGAGACGAATTTGCTAGGAAAAATTTGAATGAAAATTTTATGGAGAAATTATATTTCTTTTGTGTTTTAGGAATGCTCATAGAACTCATATTTATAAGGATAACATTGACTTAATTCCTAAACAAGATAATAGGCCTAGCCCATCAAATAAAATCTCTACGAATTTTATTTTCTTATCGATATTTTTCAAATATTATTATTGGAAAATTCATATTTAATTAAATCTAATTTAATTAACCAACTATAATTGGTAAATTGTCATTATTTGTTGTGTGACCCATGAACCCTCGTATATCGAGCGATTAGTCAAACTAACGGTCTTAATTGAACCCTTGACAATAAATCAGTTATTCTCAATATACGAGGTACATTCTCAATAAATAATAAATCAGACAAAGCAAAATGATCGATTCTTATTATTTCTTCTAAAAGGGATATTATCTTATGTAAGAATATCGTTTAAATTTTAGTCCATTAGATAAATAACTGCGAAAGCATCCATCTTTTTCTTTGACAAACCAATCTCTAAACCACCATCGAACTATCGAGAATTGTAGAGCGATATGGATCCATCCCCATCTATGCCCACTGCTTCATACTTCTTTAACTTCCCCCCACCCAAAATCAATATCAAACGTCGATTAAGAACATCTTTGTATTGTTTACATATGTTCTGATAACTTAAATATTTTCAAATATCCATTTTGATCCGTACCGTGAATAATCCTATGCAAATATTTTCGAAACATAGGGAGTGGTATGCATGTAGACTACGGCACTAAGGGGTCGTTTGCTTCACTGGATTACTAGGGATTGGACTGTTAGTCTCAAGTAATTTGGTGTTTGGAGTCCCAATTTTAGTTTAATCCCATCATATTGGGACTATTTGATCTCATGGGGAGGGGGAGATCAATTAGTCCCTGCACTCAGAATTACCAAAATGTCCTCCAATTTTAATATAAAGTTATAATATTAACCTTTTCAAACAACTAATTCAAAAAATTGTATTCGTCCACCCTCAGGAACCCTAGTTAATAGGAATTTGTCCATTCTCAACAACATGCCTTCCTGCGCGGTCTTGCACAACACCTGGTGAGAATAGGAATTTAAATCTCTGCCATTTTCGACGAATTTGAAGCTTCACACTACGAATTCGTCGACCCTGAACCAAATCGCAGTAAATAAGGTTTAATTCGTCGAACAAAACTCGAAATCGTTTGTCTTGAATCACACACTTCTCTGAGCTGTACGGGGGTCTCACTATATATATAGTCTTTGAGATCTGTAACCTACATCAGTAATAAAATCCGTTCTCCTCTCTGCCCGTGGACGTAGCCAATTTATTGGTGAACCACATAAATCTCTTGTCTTCTTTACGTTTCTTGTTTATGCTCTATAATCCTATTCTGTCACAACAAACTGGTATCAGAGCCTGGTCGTTTCGATCAGGGTTTTTTCCGCACTATTAGGGTTTTTTGGAGCCGATCGAGAATGTCTGCTTTCAACGTAAAGGTTGACAAATTCACCGGGAGAAATAGTTTTGGCTTATGGCAAATCAAGATGCGATCTCTGCTGAAGCAGCAGGGTTTGTGGGCGCCGCTATCAGGAAAACCTAAATCTGGGGATGCAGATGAAGAAGAGTGGAATACCCTAGAAGAAAAGGCCCACTCGACTATCATGCTATGTCTGTCTGACGATGTTATCATCGAGGTTGCGGATCAGGAAACTGCCGATGGTCTCTGGAAGAAGTTAGAGAGTCTCTACATGACGAAGTCTCTAACCAATAAATTGCTTTTGAAGCAACGTCTGTTCCGTTTACGCATGCAGGAAGGTACACCCCTTCGGGATCATCTAGATAAATTAAACAAAATTTTACTAGATTTGTGTAATATTGATGTTAAAGTAGAAGATGAGGACGCTGCTTTAATTCTGTTAGTATCTTTGCCTGAATCGTATGAGAATTTTGTTGAATCGTTTATTATTGGGAAAGATACTCTGTCTCTGGAAGATGTTCGATCTGCCCTCCACAGCAGAGAAGATCGTCAACAGGCAACTGGCTCGGCCACAGAAAATCAGGCATCGGGGCTGTATGTCACGGGTAAGGGACAAAAGAAATCTGGGAAGAAAACTGGAAAGCCGAATCAGAAAGGTTCAAAAGGTCCTAAACCCAATGACATCTGCAATTACTGTAAAGAACCAGGGCACTGGAAGAATGATTGTCCTAAGAAGAAGAGGAAGCAGGAGAAGAAAGAGGGTGTCGGCGGTTCTGCAGCTGTTGCAGAAACTGATACAAATTCTGAAGATGATCTGGCCTTGGTTGCAGCTGAACAGTCACATCGTAATGATGTGTGGGTTCTTGATTCTGGGGCATCATACCATATTTGTCCTAACAGGGAGTTCTTCTCGACCTATGAGCAGATAGATGGAGGAAATGTTACCATGGCTAACAGTGCTGCCTGCAAGGTGGTTGGGATTGGATCAGTCAGGATACGGACACATGATGGGGTATTCTGCACCTTGGATGAAGTCAGGCATGTTCCACAGATGACGAAGAATCTGATATCATTGAGTCTCCTTGACAGCAAGGGTTTCAGTTTCAAAGGTGAAGGTGGAGTTACGTATGTTTGTCAAGGTTCAAAGGTGGTTCTGACAGGCTTGAAACATGGTACCTTATATTATCTGCGAGGTTCCACTGTGACAGGTTCTGCTGATGTTGCATCATCTGAGGTTCAGACCATGGATATGACCAGGTTGTGGCATATGAGGCTCGGTCATATGGGAGAAAGAGGGATGCAGATTTTGTCAAAGCGGGATCTTCTATCTGGGCATAAAGTGCAGAGTCTTGAATTCTGCGAACATTGTGTATTTGGGAAGCTTCATCGCAGCAAGTTCCCAAAGAAGGCAGTTCATCAGACCAAGGGTACTCTTGACTACATTCATATGGATTGTTGGGGTCCGTCACGTGTTGAGTCTATTGGAGGCCACATATATTTTGTATCTATGATTGACGACTACTCAAGGATGACTTGGGTAATTATGATGAAACACAAAAGTGAAGCTTTCAAGAAATTCAAGCAGTGGAAGGCGTTGGTAGAAAATCAGACTGGGAAGAAGATCAAGAGACTGCGAACTGATAATGGCCTGGAGTTCTGTTCGTCTGAGTTCAATGAGTTCTGCAAGGATGCAGGGATTGCTCGACACCACACTATTCGACATACACCGCAGCAGAATGGTGTGGCAGAGCGCATGAATCAGACATTGCTGGAGAGAGCAAGATGCATGCTCTCGAATGCTGGTTTGGCTAGAAAGTTCTGGGCAGAAGCAGTAAACACGGCGTGCTATCTGATCAACCGTGGTCCTCACACTGGCATTGATTGCCAGACACCTTATGAGGTATGGTCTAATAAACCTGCAGATTATTCTTTGTTGAAGGTTTTTGGTTGTACTGTTTACTATCATGTTAGTGAGGGTAAATTAGAGCCAAGAGCTAAGAAGGGTATATTCGTTGGTTTCGGGGATGGAGTTAAGGGATATAGAATCTGGTCACCTTCAGAGAATAGAGTTATATTCAGTAGGAATGTGATTTTTGATGAGAATTCTATGTTTAACCCCACTGTGAAGTCTGTTTGTACAGAAAATTGTAGTAGTGTTGATAAACAGGTGGAGCTGCAAGTCACTCTCGATGAGAGTAAATCACAACTCCAAGGTGGAGAAGATCAACATACTCCTGCTGAAAGTACAAGTTCTGATGTTCATCCAGAAGCTCGCCAGACAAGCATAGCTGTTGATAGAGCTAGGAGAACAGGCGTGAAGCCTCCTGTGCGGTACGGTTTTGAGGATATGGTGACTTATGCATTACAAGTCGCTGACGAGGTGGAAGAGGAAGAACCATCTGCAGGTGAACCATTCACCTACAGAGAGGTTGTTTCATGCAGTGAGTCAGCCCAATGGCTCACTGCAATGAGAGAAGAGATGGAATCGCTTGCCAAGAATGAGACTTGGGAGCTGGTCAAACGGCCTAAGGAGAGGAAGATTGTTACTTGCAAATGGATATTCAAGAAGAAGGAAGAAACCACACCTGGTGAGGGTGTGAGATACAAAGCTTGGTTAGTTGCAAGAGGGTTCACACAGAAGGAGGGGGTTGATTATAATGAGATATTCTCACCAGTGGTCAGACACACTTCCATCAGAGTGTTACTAGCAATGGTTGCACATCAGGATTTAGAACTTGAGCAACTAGATGTGAAGACAGCTTTTCTACATGGAAAGCTCGAAGACGATATCTACATGACTCAGCCAGAGGGGTTCCAGGTTCCGGGGAAGGAAGATTATGTTTGCAAGTTGATGAGGTCTTTATATGGGCTAAAGCAGTCTCCAAGGCAGTGGTATAAGAGGTTTGACAGTTACATGATCCAGTTGGGATACAACAGGAGTCCGTATGATTGTTGTGTGTATCACAACAAAGCTGATGATGGTTCCATGATCTATCTTGTCCTGTATGTGGATGATATGCTCATAGCTGCAAAGTCCAAGTCTGATATTCAGAAGTTGAAGGATCTGCTCAGTGCTGAGTTCGATATGAAGGATTTGGGTGCTGCCAAGAAAATTTTGGGTATGGAGATATATAGGGAAAGAGAGAAGAAGAAGCTTTTCTTGTCACAGAAGAGTTACATTCAGAAGATTTTGTCTAGATTTGGCATGTCTACCGCCAAGCCTATTGATACTCCAAGTGCTACAAATATTCATTTATCCACTGATCATGCACCAAAATCTGTAGCTGAGCAGGTGTACATGTCTCGAGTCCCATACTCTAATGCAGTAGGGAGTTTGATGTATGCTATGGTCTGCACTAGACCAGATCTTGCACATGTTGTTAGTGTTGTCAGCAGGTTCATGGGACAACCTGGAAAGGAGCATTGGCAAGCTGTGAAGAGGATTTTTCGTTATCTCAGAGGTACGTCTGATGTTGGTCTCATTTATGGAGGTGATGCTCACATTTATGTGACTGGTTATTCTGATTCTGACTATGCTGGAGATGTTGATAGTAGAAGATCTATGACTGGTTATGTTTTCACTTTTTGTGGTTCTGTTGTTAGTTGGAAGGCAACTCTGCAGGCTACAGTTACTTTGTCTACAACTGAAGCAGAGTATATGGCACTGACAGAAGCTGCTAAAGAGGGAGTTTGGTTGAAAGGGCTTGTAGGTGATCTTGGTCTACATCATGATCAAGTTATTGTATTCTGTGACAGTCTGAGTGCAATCTGTTTGACCAAGGATCAGGTCCATCATGAGAGGACAAAGCATATTGATGTGAGGTATCATTTTCTGAGGAATGAGCAGAGAATCAAGGTGATGAAAGTAGGTACTGCTGATAATCCTGCTGACATGTTCACCAAGCCAGTCCCGCATAGCAAGTTTCGACATTGTTTGGACTTGCTAAACGTCACAAGCTGTTAGTTGCCCAAGGAGGGCAAATCCGAGGCAGAAAGGAGGAGTCTGTTTCATCTGGCATTATAATGATGCATCTGCAAGGAAGATTCAAGTCAAGGTGGAGATTTGTTGATATGTCTTGAATCACACACTTCTCTGAGCTGTACGGGGGTCTCGCTATATATATAGTCTTTGAGATCTGTAATCTGTAACCTACATCAGTAATAAAATCCGTTCTCCTCTCTGCCCGTGGACGTAGCCAATTTATTGGTGAACCACATAAATCTCTTGTCTTCTTTACGTTTCTTGTTTATGCTCTATAATCCTATTCTGTCACAACAGTTCTGAAATTGTCGACCTATTAGCTGCGATTTGGTCGACCCATATAACCTCGTTCTCTATCGCTGCTATTATCGAACTGTTGGTGGCATTAATGGCGGACCGTTGTCGTCGACCGAGTGTTTGAGGAAGGGCGACAATTGGCGGATGGGCGGCCAATGGCGGATGAGCGATGATAGATTAGGACGTGTGATGACTGCTGAGGAACGGCGACCACCGGAGACGAGTGTTCTTTGACAACAACCACCGACAATGACTAACGACGATGGGCGACGACCACCGGTGGGAATTGAACGTGCTGCATATTTTGGGTCGAAATCGTATGGATTCGTTTGGCTTGATTGGCCATATCTCACAAAATCGTATGTCTCGTATGTAATTTGCTCTATCTCACAAATTGAGAAAATGACTTTGGGGTTGAATTTTTTTTTTTTAATATTGTTTTAAGGGGTTTTATCATTTCGAGGCCTGAAAGATAGTAAAATTATCAATTTAAGGTCTGAAAGATTTTTCCTATCGATTCAGGACCTTAAAGATTGAAAACTATCGATTCAGGACCTGGAAGATAAAACTATTAATGAAGGACTTACTTATTTTAAGACTGTGTTTGGTCTTTAGTAATTTTTTATTATTTGAGAATATTTTTATAGATATATTTCCAAAAATATAAATATATATTAATTTCATATGATTGAAAAAATAAGAAACAAAAGAATTAATGAAAAAATAATAATGTATATAAATAAAACAAGAATATAAATTATAATATGTCAAACATAGTTTTAATATTCTTGAGTTTTAAATCGATAGATTCTATCTTTCAGGTCCTGGATTGATAGTTTTCTATCTTTCAGGCCCTGGATCGATAGAAAAATCTTTTAGACCTTAAATTGATAGTTTTACCATCTTTCAGGTCTTGGTTTGACATTATTCCTTGTTATAAGTATGGTTAGAAATGATTATTTTACCCATATTCAAAGATAAAATTATTTGTAATTGTAAATATAAAATTTAGGTAATTTTACGATCCAAACATACATCAAATTCATTTAATCAAATCTCATCTAGTTCAATTATGTCCAAGGGTGTGTTTGCAAGAGATTGTATCCACTTATAATCACTTTTTTAACTTTTAAAAAATATTTTAGAGTGTTTTATTTCTATTCTAAGTGATTATATATTCTAACAAAAACTATAATCTATAAGTTGGTAATAGAGTGTTTTTAGGAGATTATAAGTTTTATTTAAATTCTATCAATTTTTTTTATAAACATTGTCAATTTTTCTTGAATTTTTTTGCAAACATTATCAATTTTTATTATTAAATATTTTTTTATAATAACTAATTATAATCAATTCTTCAAAAGTATAATCGACCAATTTGGTCCTATGAAGCAAACGACCTCTAAGAAGCCTAGAACACCCTAGAACAGTATCACACGTGTCCGATTTCTTATATGTGGGTCCCGCTGAAGTTGATCAGAAATATTTGGAATATTCAATGAAGGCGACGCTGCAATGCTGCATGCGAACAAGAATTCCACGTCTAATACAGCTACTTGGACTATTTTATTTTCCACGCAAATACTGCTATTTATCTTCACATATATGCAAGAATTAACTCCACTCAAAATCAATATGACAACATCCACAAAAGGGACTACCGTCCTCGAGCGTTGCGGCGTTGCTCCGCCTTCCGCCGCCGCCGACGTGGCTGAGCAACGCCTCCCGCTTACCTACTTCGACATGCTCTGGCTCTACTTCTCCCCAATAAAGCGCCTTCTCTTCTACCAATACCCATGCTCCACCGCTCATTTCCAACAATCTATTATCCCAAATCTCAAAACCTCCCTATCACAAACCCTCTCACATTACCTTCCTTTGGCCGGAAACTTTCTCTATCCTCTCGATTCCGGCTTCCCGGAGCTCAGATACGTCCCCGGAGATTCAGTAACTGTAACCTTTTCGGAGTCGACTGAAGCTTTTGATTTCAATTTCATGACCGGGAATCAACCCCGGCCTGCAGACGATTTCCATGATTTTATCCCAAATTTGCCCGAACCTAAGATTGATTCTGATTTAGGCTTTAAAGTATTTCCTGTTCTAGCTATTCAATTCACTCTTTTTCCGGAAACAGGTATCGCTGTTGCTGTTACAAATCACCATATCGTCGGAGATGCGAGCTCGATTGTGCGATTCATCAAAGCCTGGAGCTCTGCATCAAAGCTTGGACACCCTGCAGAAAATGTTGTACCTCCATTTTACGACAGATCTGTGATCATAGATCCATCTAAGAGAAGAGCAAATAAGTTTTGGAATCATATGAAGCAATTCAAAATCGGGTCCTCGCCTTCAAAATTCCCAACAAACAGAGTCCGAGCAACTCTCGTTTTGCAGAAACAGAACATCGAGGCACTCAAAAACCTAGTGTTGGCAAAAGGCATAGATTCAATTCACTTATCGTCGTTTACAGTAACAATCGCTTATATCTGGTCTTGCTTCGCCAGATCTGCGGAAGAATCCGGCGAAGAAGTTGATGAGAACGAGCCTGAATACTTCGGCTTCGCCGTCGACGCCCGGAGCAGGCTAGATCCGCCAGCGCCGGCGGCCTACTTCGGCAACTGCTTAGCGTTTGTGGTGGCGGGGTCGACGCACGGACGAATTAAAGCGGAGGATGGATTTATCGCGGCGGCGGAGATCATCGGAGATCTGATTAGGAAACAGGTGAATAAGGAGGAACTATTGAGAGATGCCGATGATTGGTTTGAGAAATACGGGCCGCTAATCGGTAAGCGAACCTATGGGGTATCCGGGTCGCCCAAGTTCGATTTGTATGATACGGATTTCGGGTGGGGCAACCCGAAGAAGTATGAAGCAATTTCGATAGATGGGGAGTCGTACTCGATATCGCTCTGCAAATCGAGGGAATTCGAGGGGGGTTTGGAGATTGGCGTTTCTTTTACTAAGAAAAAAATGGATGCATTTGAAGGTGTCTTCTATGATGGATTAAAGATATAATAATGAACAGATTAAACTTGCAATTTTGTGCGTTTGATTGTGGTTTAGAATAAGTTCTTGCAACAACATGGAAGGCAAAAAGCCATGAAATCACATTCCCTTTTGTGGTTTCTTAGCTAATGCTTTTAATTTCTTTTAATTTTTAGTATTAATTTATTCACAATTATGATTTATGCAGATTAGTTTGATTTGGGTGAGTTACAGATTTCAGTCAAAATTCCATTGCGGCGGCAACTAGCTATGATATGTCGGCCTAAAGCTTCACTACAATTAATGCGATTAACAACTCCTTTATTAATGCATGATTCTATATTATATAATTAATGCGATTAATAACTCGTTTAATGCACGTTTTTTTTTTCGACATATATTATGTGCATGGGTGGTGGGATACACGTTATGCATAGATGGCTATAAGGCTAGAACAAACAACAAAACCTACCATTCTTTTATATATTACAACCTAAAAGTTTATATTTATATTTTTCTCGAGAAAACAAAAGCTTGAATTTCCTCAACTTCCTATAAAAAATTAATTAACAACCCATCTCTATTCCAAAATACACTCTTTTAGAGATCCATAATGATTTAACATAATTTAGATCAAACTATTTATTTTGTTATTTCATTTTATGTTTAAACAACTATAGCTAAAAACTTAAAAAGTATGCAGATCTCTGTATTTTTTTATAAATATTTTCTCCTAGAGTGACATTGTTATTGTTGCAGTTTGTTAAGAACTTTGTAATTTCATTCCACGTTTATTGAATACAGATTACATATTTATAGAAAGGCTTAGCCGCCTTGTGTGTGAGAGTGTGTAGAACATTCTATAGTTTGTTACAACTAACTTGATATCTAACAAACTAACTGCTCTTAACTGACTACCTGCATTCCTAACAACTTTCTTTACTATATGCTATACAAGAAGTATCTAGATTCATGTAGACGTATGCATGAGACGTATGCATGTATGCATGCATACGCTAACATGCTCCCTTGGAAACTAAACGGGAGGAAGCTTGTAGGCGAAGTTGAGAGCTAAGGCCTTGAAACCGGGAGGGAGAAAGGGACTTTATCAAGATATCAGCGACTTGATTCGAGGAGGGAACATAACGAACGTCTAACTGCTTGTGTTGAACCTTCTCCCGAAGAAAATGTACGTCTATTTCAACATGTTTCATGCGAGAATGAAACGGGGGACTGAAAGCAAGAGTGATAGCCCCGAAGTTGTCACACCAAAGGATAGAGGACGATGGCAGCGAAAGTTTGAGTTCACGAAATAGAGACTGGACCCACACCATTTCAGTTGTAGCAAGAGCCAGTGACCTGTATTCAGCCTCGATACTGCTACGAGCGACAACTGGCTGCTTTTTGGAACTCCAAGCAATAAGGTTTCGACCGAGAAAAACACAATATCCAGAGGTGCTTCTTCGATCATCGATCGATAAAGCAAAATCAGCATCCGCAAAACCCTGCAAGCAAAATTAGGCTTGGAAGAATCCACAAAACCCTGAGGCTGTTGGATGTATACATCTTCTTTGAGATCCCCATTTAGAAAGGCATTGTTGATATCAATCTGTTGAATGGACCAGCCCCTTGTGACAACCAATGTGAAGATAATTCTCAATGTGACTGGTTTTAAAACTGGACTACATGTATCAAAGTAATCCACCCCAGTTGTTTGTTGAAAGCCCCTAACTACCAGTCTGGCTTTAAGTCTTTCAACAGAACCATCCAACTTATATTTCACCCTAAAAATCCACTTGGCAGTTATAAGATTTAAATCTGAAGTCCAAGGCACCAGTTCCCATGTTCCCTTTTGAATGAGTGCATTATATTCATCTTCCATAGCTGATTTCCATCCTGGGTGAAGGAGAGCTTCAGAAGCTGTGAGAGGTTCCACAATATGAGGAGAGGAAGTGGTGAGAAGAGACTTTGGTTTGAATACGCCGGATTTTGATCTTGTTTGCATGTGATGTGTAGGCTGTGTAGGTGGAGGAACAACTTGTGGAATAGGCACTGATGGAAGTATCATAGATGAAGGGAGAAATAGGACTTGGAATCTGAGAGTGACTGGAAGCAGAAGAGGATAGGGGAGCACTGATATGAGCAGATGCATGAGGTGGAGTGGATAAAGGAGCTGCACTGGGAGAGAGTGTATCCGAGGAGTGTGATGTAGAGGGAGCTGCTGCAGTATTCATAGGAACAGGAAGAGCAGGAAGAGAGGATTTAATATGTGTTGAAGAAGGATGTGATTGAACATGGGTAAAGAGTAGGGGATATGCAAACTCTTTTTCATGAAAATCAACTGTTCTTGAGATGTAAATTCTACCAGAGGGATGAAGACACTTATCCATGATGACTACCACTATACCCAATGAAGATACACTTTGAAGACCTAAATTGAAGCTTTGAGGTGTTGTAAGGTCTTAAGAAAGGGAAGCAGAAGCAGCCAAATACTTTTAAAAATGAATAATTAGGAAGTTTCTTGTGTAATAGGAAAATGGAGAGGAGCCGTTCAGAACATGAGTGGGAAGGGTATTGATCAGAAGTACAGCTGTGGAGAATGCTTTCCACCAGAACTTAAAAGGTAAGGAAGCTTGAGATAGGAGAGTAAGGCCCATATCTGTGATGTGCTGATGTTTCTTTATATTAAGCCATTCTGTTGATGTGTGTAAGAACAAGAATGTCTTACTTGAATGCCAACTGTATGAAAATAGGATTTCAATGCCAAGAATTCCCCTCCCATTTCACACTGAACTGCTTTGATCTTCCTGCTAAACCGTTTTTCAATGAAACTGATGAAGTGAATGACCCTAGTTGAGACCTCAGATTTAACATGTAAGAGGAATATCCAAGTGTATCTTGTATATTCATCAACAATGAATAGGTAGTATTTGTATCCATCTAAAGAAACGGTACCAGCAGGTCCCCAAACATCCATGTGAATTATATCAAAACACTGAACTGAACCATGATGAGCAACAGGCTTAAAATTCATTTGATGCATCTTACCACACTTGCAAGCATCACAAAATATATCAGCATGACCAGAAGGAAGATTAATCAATTTAAAAACAGAAGAAACAGTATTGCCATTAGGATGACCCAATCTACAGTGCCAAAGCAATAAACTGTTCTTATCCTGAATACATGGTGATTTATTTGTAACATAGCTACGAGAAACAGAAAGAGGAGCATTATTCTGATGTGAAACAGACTTGGTAGCAGGAGTCTTCAAATGGTCCAAATCCAGCTGATATAAGCCATGTTTAAGTGTTCCTCTCAGTAGGACCTTGTGTGTGTTCAGGTCCTTAACAAAACAACAAGTAGAGTGAAACTCAATGAATGCATCATTATCTTTTAGTAATTGATAGATACTGAACAAATTTTTAGTCATGTCAGGTACATGGAGAACATTTCTTAGCTTAATAGATGTGGAGGGCACCAAACCAGATAACTGTAATGAACCAGTTGTTGGTAGGCCAACAAGAATTAAAGCCTTATCAAGGATTATGAAGAGCCGACCTCAAATCAAGGATGATCAACAAAGAAAATCAAGTCGGGGTGCATAAACCAATCTGGGGAGTACATAAACTGACGAACAACTATTCGGCGAACAAGATATTGGCGAACAGGTTTGAAGGCCCAAGACCAGAGATGAACATTCTGCTAAGTCACTGATGACGAGCAACATTGATAAAAGGTGGTGAATCTACCAGCCTAAGAGGTGTATGCCGACGAACAAAGGACCAAGATCCCAAAGCCAATCTGTGCAAGACACAAAGGCGAACAACTTCTGAGCCATACACCCAAACGGCGAACAACTTCTATGAAAGAACTATCCTGGATTGATTTAAACCGACATGGACGAACAACAATGAAGTCCGAGATAAGACCAAAGAAGACTTTGTAACTAAGATTCAGCTTAGATAAGGTCAAACTAGAGTCAAAGGACACATGTCAAGCATGCAGGCTAGGGAGACCAAGAGTCAGGAACACCTCATGCTTGCTAGTCTCTATAAATAGTTGTTCTCCAACTTAAGAAATACAAGTCAAAAAAAGTTCAAATTCATAAACACTCCCAAAACACACACTAACGCACCTAAACGTGCACACATATGAAATTATTTCGATTTCGACCTTCGTATATCCGATTTCATAACCCGAACCTCGATTTACCATTTACGGTGGTAACCAATCACACGTAATTGAGTGATGATCAATAAACCGAACTTAAACAGTCACTAATCCACCCGATAAAAATTTGATCACCAACAATTTTGGCGCTAGAAGAAGGGTTCGAACCTTCGGTTAGTGTGATTACTCACGAACTTCAAGTTGAAAACTTGAAGATTCAAAGGAAACCTCAAGAAATATTTGAAGATACAAGCAAGATTGTTCTAGGTGTTCTTGGTGTTCTTCAATATTAAAATTAAGGAAACAATTTATATTGAAATGCCTCAATCTAAGGAAACCCAAGGATCCCGCTTGTCGAGAAGAGCCACTCCAACAAGGGCCTCGTCGGCCGACCATCGAGACCGTAATCCCAGACATGCGAACAGGTCGCAGCATACAACCATTACCCATAATCTCCCCCCTGAAATGGAGGCCCTGGCGAACAACCCTAACAAATTGTCTAAAACCATTGCTGCTCTCCAAGCTCTCCAGAGACAGCAAGAACAAAATAAGCCTTCACAGGCAAGGCCTAGGGATAGACCCTTGGAGGTTGTTAGGGCCAGGTCAACAAGGGGCGAACGTGAGGTGAGCAGCGCCCAGGTCAGGCAGGACAAGGGCAAGGCTAAGATGGACGAGCCAAGGGAAGGTCAAGCAGAGTCTGCTCGCGGGCGAACAACAATGTCGAGCCACGGAACAACCCGCTCCAGTGCCCAAGACAGACTTGGCCAACCCCAACACCAAGACAAAGTTGCTCGCCAGGAAGAAGGACATGGGCGAGCAATATTTGAACAGCCTCGCCTTTCGGTCCATGAAAGACTTTCTCAATCTGCCTTCAGGCGTTTGGGACCTAATGCGGCGAGCAACCCTAAAAAGAAGCTCCAGGATTTGCCTTCTCCAAGCGAGGGACTGCGACGAACAGAAAGGTTTGTACCTTTGTTCGCCGAACAGCCTCCAAGTCAGGGGGCATCTCTGGATGAGCTATCAAGTTTGAGGAGGGCGATAGAAAGTATGCAAGGACAATTGGACCAGCAAAGAGGTGTAGGGACGACCAGCTTGCCATCTTCACCATTATCAACCTACATTCTGAAAGCCCCGATTCAGAAGAAAGTCCAATTCCCTGCGAGCATACAATATGACGGCCTTGCTGATCCCAGAGTTCATCTAACAAAATACTCGGACTATATGGTCTCGGTGGGAGCCAGCGATGCCACTCAATGCCGGAACTTCCCGTTAACTTTGGGGGGACCGGGTGCACAAATGGTTCTCAGCATTGCCACCAGCATCCATCCATTCATTTACTCAGCTGAGTCGGGAGTTCCTGTCTCATTTCTCAACGGCGGGATCATACTTGTCCCAGAAACACCGATTTTCAGACCTAAAACAAAATGATGATGAGTCAGATCGAGCATTCATGGAAAGGTTTGACAAGGTGCTATTGGAGGGTGAGCCCGTCAGCGAGGACACAAAAATTGTTGCTATTATGGCAGGACTGAAGAAAGGGTCAAAGCTATGGAAAGAGGTACATCTGAAGTGCCCCAGAAGCTACGCCGAGTTCAGAAATCAGGCCGGCATATTCGTTTCTATGCATGAAGCCCTGCAGTCAAACTTGGGGGAGAACAAAGCCGACCCCAAGGAGAACAACAAAAAACCTGGTGCAACAAGCTATCGAATCCCTAAAAACATGAAGGCATTCACTGAAGGGACGGAACTCAAAGAAAAGTTGAATCAGGTGCTAACAGTGTCAGTCGATACTGTTTATGAGAATGTGAAGGATAAGGAGTTGCTCTCCCCTCCCCGGAAAATTCGCCAAGACACTGGCAAACTCAATCCTAACAAGTATTGTGCCTACCATCAAAGCGTGGGGCACTTTACAAGTGAATGTAGAGATTTGCTCAGGCAGCTATGGTGTTTCTACGAGGACGGAAAGCTCTCCGATTTTGTCAAAAGACAACCCGGAAAAAGAATCCGGGAGAACAACTCTGAGGAAGAAGATGACCAACCTCAGAAGAACAATAAACCGGCGCGGCCAGGTCCTACCATCCCTGCTCGTCCGTTAGAAGACTTATACATGATGGAACCTGCAGGCCCGGCAGGAGGATGTTCATATGGACGGCCGCCAATCTCCAACCAAAAGAGAGAGGCTGAATTACGGGCGATCGATCAAGTCCGGGAAATGGGGGTCAAACCATCTATCATGCAGACAGCAGAACTGACCTTCACCGAAAAAGACTTAGAAGGAATTTTGACTCCACATAACGATTCGCTCGTAATCTGCGTAAAGATTATGGGAACACGAGTCCACAGATTGTTGGTGGACACCAGAGCCTATATCAACATCTTGTTTAAAAGCACACTCGATAAACTTGGGGAGTTTTCAGCCCACATCCGGGACTCAAACCATAGAATCCTAGGCTTCGGAAATGCAGTAACAGTCTCGTTGGGAGAAATTTCTTTGCTTGTACAACTTGTAACGATCGAGGAACCCGAAAAGAATATTACTAGAATGGTTGATTTCTTGGTCGTAGATCAGGAATCAACTTACAACGGGTTCCTTGGTCGACCTTTTTTGAATGAATTTAAAGCTGCCTGTTCAACTTACCATTATTGCTTAAAGTTTCCAACAGCAAGTGGAGCAGGCACAGTTAAAAGAGATCAAAGAAAGGCTCGGGAATGCCTCTTACAACTACAAGCAAAACATGCACAAGTATCCATGATGGAAGCCACCACCAGCTATCCAGTTGATGAACCATCAATATTGGAGAACATGATGGACATAGAAGATGACCACATGGATACGGACGAACAACATCATGACGAGCAGGTGTTGGACGAACAACTCCTCACCACCCATGAGGAACATCATCCTGACGAACAACTAAGGGGTGGTGACGAGCAACATTCTTCTGAAGGCATGGAGGGCCAGGTGTTGACTACCAACAACGAATCAGGGCCAACAGAAGATCTAGATCCCCGCCTGTGGGCAGAACCAATGAACATCGAAAATGATTTTAACTCTGAGGGACCAATACTTGATCCCCGGTGGAAAGGACAAAAACGACGAGCAACTCCAGTTGAAGAGCTGGAGGCGTTCAAAGTTAATCCTGAAAACCCGGATCTCGAATTATACATAGGATCTGAGCTCCCTGAGCCTTACAGATCCCGAGTGAAAGAGTTCCTCAGCAAAAATCTAGATATTTTTGCTTGGTCTCATGCAGACATGGTGGGGATAGATCTGAAACATGCTTGCCACAAGCTAAACATTAACCATGCAAAGAGGCCCATCCATCAGAAACGGCGGAAGTATGGCCCAGACAAGTATCAAGCCCTGAATGAAGAAGTAAAGAAGTTGTTAGACAATGACCTAATCCGACAAGCTCTCTGTCCACAATGGGTAGCAAACCCAGTCCTTGTGAGGAAGTCAAACGGGTCCTGGAGGCTATGCATAGATTTTACGGATCTGAATGCGGCATGCCCGAAGGACAACTTTCCACTCCCTCACATTGATCAGTTGGTGGACAGCACTGCAGGTCATGAAATGCTAACATTCATGGATGCCTTTGCCGGGTACTGACTTGAAGCGATTTTACTAACTTCTACTAGTCGCTCACCCGCAAGCGGACGGGTTCACTGTAGTAAGAGTAAGTATAATGACCAAGTAGTATCGAACCCAAGGGATAGTGTATATGCGAATAGATCCCTGAAGATCTACGCGTCGTAGTTAATATGAGTGTGTATTTTTGGATTTTTTTAGAAAGATTAATTAAAACTAAAATAAACTAATTAAACTAAAATACTAAAGCAGACGAATTAACTAAGGGTTGGATTCAAATAAGAGATGGTGATGCTTAGGATAGGAATCCCTACGTATACTAACGGAGCAGGTACATAATCAAAATAACTGTGACACACAAGAATTAACCTAAGTCTAAGAATGCAAGGTGAAAGCTCAAGATTCTAAACCCTAATACTTTACCCTAACACTCGACTTCACTAATCCACTAACAAGTTAATGGATTGTGCTCAATTAATGAGACCCAAATTTAACTAAGGTGATGCGGTCGTCCTCCTTCGCTAAACCGGTAGATGAATTAACCTTTCCTAAACCTTCTCGTTAAGACTACTAATTGTTATTGAGTGATGCGGTCGTCCTCTCTCTAACACTTTCGTACTAAATTTAAAGGTAAAGTTCAGATTAATTATAAGAATTCATTAATTAAGAGAATTAAAACTAACGTCACGAATTACCCAAATTACGTACCCACAACCTACTTCTACGAGTTCATCCTACCCTAAGCATGCAAGGGTTTTAGCTAGACATGGTTGTAACAAACATAAAAGCAATAGAAGAAACAACGAACATAAACATAATGAATTGAAGAACGAAAATATGAAACATGAACTAGGGTTTTAAAGAAATAAATACTAAGAACTGAAATTGAATTAATCAAAACAAAATTTAAACGTGTTCAAAGTAACGAACTAATGAAAAGAAACTAAGAATTGAAAAGAAACTAGAATTCGTATGAAAAACCTCAACAAAACGTAAATAAAGCTTGCTCGTCTCCTTCCTCTCCAAAAACTAAGTCTAACAGTATTTCTAAAGTTCGGGGATTCTTCAAAACATGTTTGGAAGAGGTATATATAGGCACGGGTCGAAACGGGAGTTAATGGGCCGAAAATACGCATCCGGAGGTAAAAATCCAAGGTTGCTCGAGCAAAACGCTCGAGCGGTCCCGCTCGAGCAGTGTAGCTCGAATGACACAATCGCTCGAGCGGTTCCGCTCGAGCCGGTCGAGCGCTGAAATCACACTGTATGTTTTGGGCGCTCGAGCAATTCGCTCGAGCGGTGGCGCTCGAGCTGCTCGAGCGCAAGAAAAGTTCTGTACGTTTAGGCGCTCGAGCAATGCGCTCGAGCGGTGGCGCTCGACCTAGTCACTCGAGTGACTTCCAACTCATCCAACTAGTACTTTTCCTCGTCCGCACTAATACCAATCGTATTTCTTTGATATCTTCTCATCCGGGCATCCGTTTGAGTCGATTCAAAGTCCTACGAACTCCGTTTTTCGTCCTCTATTCACCTATGAGCATCAAAGAGACAAATTCATCAATGTGTAGAAATAATGCTCAATTGACTCTAAATACTCTATAAACTCGACCAAGATTGGGGTATTTCAAGCTACGAATCATGACAATTTCACGCCTAATCAACCCCCCCAAACTTACCATGTTGCTTGTCCTCAAGCAACGAAATAATAAGTCAAGTGAAATTGTTAGGAATGAATCAAGAATCAATCATGCAAGCTAATTGAACTCGAGCTTCAAAAGTCAATCACCCATATACTCACTCACTTTCTTTTATCGTACTCATGCAACAACAACAAGACCCACCAAGGTCAAACATGGATGTGCACTCAACGATATGTTTCACTCCCTCACAAGTGTATATCAATGATAAAGGACTCACTCAACAATCAATCACACATATCGGCAGCCATAGGCTTGTAAGCACTCTCAACTCCGACCATACTCTAGAAATCAATGCCGAATCAAAAAGGACTTTTCTCAAGGTTGTAATGTAGGCTCTTTGGACAGGTGGGATAACAATATAAGGTAAAGTGACTAAAGTGAATGGAGAATAGAAAATCAAACTTTGGCACTTCGAGATTAGGAACAGACTACTTCAAACATTTTCAATCAACACCCTTTCAACTCCATACTCTCAACACTTCAAAAAAAATTTCTTTCTCACTCTTTCACTTTTTTTTTTTCAATCACTTTTTTTTTTCTCTTTTTTTTTTTCCGCACAAACACATGAGCTCATTTTTTTCTTTTTGCTCATTCTCAATTTTCTTTCTCTTTTTCCCACATCTCAAAACTTCATCACACCTTCTTTTCATATTCACTCAACAAACAACCTTTTCCTTTTTCACTCAATTCACTCCCTTCACATTCACACTTTCCTATTCTCCACTCAAATTGGGATAAAAAGGCTTATGAATTGGAATAGTGTTCATATGTGCTAGCAAATAAAATAGGCTTTAGGCTCAAAGGGGCTAACAAGGGATTCAATGTCATTGGTAAGGA
Source organism: Ballota nigra (assembly GCA_947034835.1). Lineage (NCBI taxonomy): Eukaryota > Viridiplantae > Streptophyta > Magnoliopsida > Lamiales > Lamiaceae > Ballota > Ballota nigra. Next base: position 99,532,481 of record OX344724.1, on the reverse strand, counting down.
AAATTTTGGCTAAGTGACTCAATAAAATCAAAGATGGCCTAAGATCCTATTCGGCATATCAAACTAGACACAATCAAGAAGCAAGAGCACACACAAGTTCTAGCATCCTCTACGGTGACGATCCACTCACAAACGAAGAGATTAATTAATGCATCAAAATCTCATAAGGCTCAAAAGCTCACAGCTTTCACATCCATGCTAGTCCTAGTGCATTCTCACTCTCATCACACAAGTACTCAAAAGAAAAATTCACAAGCATACAAGTTCTCTCTCCAATCAGCTCAAACTCAAACACTCACACAAAAGAATTTCTAACTCACCCTTACAACTCACTCTACTCATCAAATCATACTCAAAGATAGCAATCAACAAGCATAAGATGATTGATAGGCATGAAATATGCAATAGCGAGTCAAAGATAAGGGCATGCATGCATGTGCAATGTAATCATAAAACAAATAAAAAACTCCACCCCCCCCAAACTTCGACCTTGCTAGAGGTCTAAGTTTGGGGTTGTGGGTTACCTCAACCAAATAATTCAATTTCTCTCAATAGCTTTGCACATTCCCTTGTCTCAAGTTGGTTCCTTCAATCTCCATTTCTTTGATACCTTTACTCCTTTAGAGACAAGCCTACAAGCAACTTACTCAAATACGAGGTTAAACATACGACTCAACAACATCCTAGTAACATAAAAGGAAAATAACTAAAAATACTCAAAAGCAAATAAAAAATGGGTTGCCTCCCATTCAGCGCTATTTTTAAGGTCCTCATGCCGGACCTAGCTCAAAGGAGCTTATGGGACATCATACTCAAATTTACCTCCCTTACTCTCATAAGAGTGGTGTTTGAACTCCTTTCCTTGATGCCATTCCATCATGAGTTCCTTTGCTTCCTCCCCCACCTCAAGTGGTATAGGTCTCAACTCCTTCTCACCTTTATCTGGAGGAGTCTTACCAAACAATTTCTTGAGTTTGGACTTTTCCTTCTTAACTCCTCCTTTTCCCTCTAACTGGACCACGTCCACTTTCTTCACCTCTTCATCCTTCAACTTCTTCACTTCATCCCTATCAAAAGAGTCAAGATCATAATGCCCATGGGTTAAATAATCACGTGAAGGACTAACAAAATCATGAATATCAGAAGGATTAGGGATAGAAGGCGTGTCTTCAACACGAGGATCAATTGCATCCATGCAATACAAGCTCTCATCCTCCCTCGGGTGTTTCATGGCTTCATATAGGGAGATCTTCACTTCTTGATCATCAACCTTCAGCGTAATCTTCCCGTTTGCCACATCTAGCACCATCCCCGCCGTAGCTAAGAACGGTCTTCCCAAGATCAGGGGCACGTGCTCATCTTCCTCCATCTCTAGCACTACAAAGTCGGCTGGAAAAATGTGATCTCCAACTCTCACTAGGACGTCTTCAACCACACCTTGATGTCTAGTAATAGACCGGTCGGCAAGTTGAAGCGTCATCATTGTGGGTTGAAGTTCAACACCTTCCAACTTCTTGAAAAGCGACAGTGGCATCAAATTAATGCTCGCCCCGAGGTCGCACAACGCTCCCTTCTTGATCCCGTTCCCGATATCACATAGGATCGTGAAACTACCGGGATCCTTCAGCTTTGGTGGAAGCGCCTTGTGCACTAATGCACTCACCTCGTGGTTCAGCTGCACCAACTTCGGCTCATCCACTCGCCGTCTCTTCGCGATCAAGTCCTTCAGAAACTTGGCATAGTGCGGCATCTGTTCCAAAGCATCATAAAAAGGAATATTAATATGCAATTGTTTAAAAACATCAAGGAACTTAGCAAATTTTTCATCAAGCTTCTTTTTCATGAAGCGCTGTGGATACGGGACGGGTATCACAGATTTGGGTACCCCCCATTCATCTCTTTCTGTTTCTTTCACTTTCTCCCTTGCTTCCTTTGTTTTCTTCCACTTTGGAACTCTCTCAACCTCCTCACTTTCCTTGCCCTTCTGGGACTCATCCATATCTTCATGCTTCTCAATTCCTTCACTTTCAATCCCCTTCTCAACTTGGGGCGTCTCAGAATCAGCAGGCATCTGAGGACCTTCATAGTTGGTTCCACTTCTTAGCTGGATCGCCTTGCACTGCTCTTTCGAGTTCCCCTCCGGCATTCTATTCACTAACTTTGCAATCTGGCTCATCTGGAACTCTAAAGAAGTGAACCTTCGATTGTTCTCTTGTTGAGTTCTAGTCCACTCAACATTCATCTTCTGGAGCTCTTGATCACGTTGATCACCCTTCTTATGCAACTCCTTCACATCATACTCCAAGGATGACAACCGCTTGCTCCCTTCCTCCACCTTCTGAAGGATCGCTCTCAACATCTCCTCGGTTGATGCACCGCCTTCTCCACCAGGAGGTTTAGACCCCGGATCAACACCTGCAGGAACAGTAACACCAGCTTTTGGGTTAGCATAAGAAAAGTTCTCATTCTTCCTCCATGTGTTTTGAGGAGGCTGCTGGCCTCCTTGAACTCCTTGTGTGTTCCTCCATTGATTTTGAAGTGGTTGTGGGCCTGGAGGTACAAATGGTTGGCCATAAGAAGACCTTCCATACTGGTTTCCACCTTGGTAGCCATTCTGGTTGTAATACGGACCTCCCATGTAATTGGCTACCTCTTGCTGCCCACTTGGTGGGTCTACTCTCTCATTCTCTACTGCATGCTCTCCAACCAAATTCTTCCCCAACTCGAGGTTGTTTATCTTCTCCATCATGGCCATCAATAGCCTTCTCGTTCCTTCTCCCTCTTCAACCTGATGCACCCTCTGAAAATTTGCATCCACACCCCAAGTACCGGCATTCGTGACAATGTTGTCCACGATCTCCCTACACCTCTCTATGCCTTGGTTCAAGAATGCTCCACCCGCACAAGCGTCTAAATGGTCTTGCCCCGCCTTGTTGGCACCACTATAGAAGAATGCCATAATGTCTCCCTCGTTGTACCCGTGCTGCGGGCACTCTATCAGCATGTTTGAGTATCTCTCCCACGCTTGGCGTAAATCCTCTCCAGACTTCTGGCGAAAGGACGAGATCTCAATTCTAGCCTTGATCGTCCTAGATGGAGGGTAGAATCGCTCGAGGAACAGACGCTCGAGCTCGGCCCAAGTGGTAATACCTCCCCGCGGGAGCGTATTATCGTACCACTCCTTGGCTATTCCCGTCAATGAGAATGGGAACAGCCTAAGCCTCTTGGCATCTTCACACATGCCATTATAATTAAATGTGGAGGCTATCATGAGAAAACTCCTCAGGTGTGTATGAGGATTCTCCTTCCCGATCACCCCCTTGAACTGATTCTCGGTAAGCAGCTTTAAAATCTCCGGGGATATCGAGAAGTTGTTTGCCTCAACAGGAGGCAAAGCCACTCCATCATAGTACCGTTGTGGCTGTGCTGCAAACCTCCCTCGAATAGCCATATTGTGATCTACGTTCTGAGGAACGTGTTGAGGATTAGCAGCTGGTACGGGTACTTGTTGGGGTGGTGGTTGGTAAAAAGATGGTTGGTTGTAGACAGGAGGTGGATGATATGGATATGGTGGGTAAGGATAAGGTGGGTATGGGTAATGTTGGTATACTGGGTTGTTAAAAGGGTTATTTGGGTTTTGTGGGTAAGCAGGGTTGTTATGAGGATTATGGACAAGGTTCTGAGCTGGATTCCCTACGTTTTGTGTATCCGGGTTTAGACTCTGGCTATCCCCTAATGGAATTAGATTCTGGCTACCACTAACTCCAGTGCCTTCAACTCGGTCTACTGCCTGATTGAAATCGTTGGCAGCATCGTCCAACTCATTATTGATATCCATTGGTTCCTTTCCTAAGTCGGCAGCGTTCATCCTTCTCAAGAAGGCTCGGTTCCTTCTGGCTTTTGTCTCAGGGTCCAACGGTATTCTCTCTTCGCTCGTATTGCCTTGTGAGCGTGTTTTCATAAACCTGACACACTAGCAGAAGGGTCAAAACGCAACTGCCGATTGAATACAAATAAAAAATAAAAACAGAAAATAAATCACCCACTACTAACTACTAAGCTATCTACAAGTCCTATTCAAAAGCATACAACGCCATCCCCGGCAACGGCGCCATTGACTTGAAGCGATTTTACTAACTTCTACTAGTCGCTCACCCGCAAGCGGACGGGTTCACTGTAGTAAGAGTAAGTATAATGACTAAGTAGTATCGAACCCAAGGGATGGTGTATATGCGAATAGATCCCTGAAGATCTACGCGTCGTAGTTAATATGAGTGTGTATTTTTGGATTTTTTTAGAAAGATTAATTAAAACTAAAATAAACTAATTAAACTAAAATACTAAAGCAGACGAATTAACTAAGGGTTGGATTCAAATAAGAGATGGTGATGCTTAGGATAGGAATCCCTACGTATACTAATGGAGCAGGTACATAATCAAAATAACTGTGACACACAAGAATTAACCTAAGTCTAAGAATGCAAGGTGAAAGCTCAAGATTCTAAACCCTAATACTTTACCCTAACACTCGACTTCACTAATCCACTAACAAGTTAATGGATTGTGCTCAATTAATGAGACCCTAATTTAACTAAGGTGATGCGGTCGTCCTCCTTCGCTAAACCGGTAGATGAATTAACCTTTCCTAAACCTTCTCGTTAAGACTACTAATTGTTATTGAGTGATGCTGTCGTCCTCTCTCTAACACTTTCGTACTAAATTTAAAGGTAAAGTTCAGATTAATTATAAGAATTCATTAATTAAGAGAATTAAAACTAACGTCACGAATTACCCAAATTACGTACCCACAACCTACTTCTACGAGTTCATCCTACCCTAAGCATGCAAGGGTTTTAGCTAGACATGGTTGTAACAAACATAAAAGCAATAGAAGAAACAACGAACATAAACATAATGAATTGAAGAACGAAAATATGAAACATGAACTAGGGTTTTAAAGAAATAAATACTAAGAACTGAAATTGAATTAATCAAAACAAAATTTAAACGTGTTCAAAGTAACGAACTAATGAAAAGAAACTAAGAATTGAAAAGAAACTAGAATTCGTATGAAAAACCTCAACAAAACGTAAATAAAGCTTGCTCGTCTCCTTCTCCTCCAAAAACTAAGTCTAACAGTATTTCTAAAGTTCGGAGATTCTTCAAAACATGTTTGGAAGAGGTATATATAGGCACGGGTCGAAACGGGAGTTAATGGGCCGAAAATACGCATCCGGAGGTAAAAATCCAAGGTTGCTCGAGCAAAACGCTCGAGCGGTCCCGCTCGAGCGGTCCCGCTCGAGCAGTGTAGCTCGAATGACACAATCGCTCGAGCGGTTCCGCTCGAGCCGGTCGAGTGCTGAAATCACACTGTATGTTTTGGGCGCTCGAGCAATTCGCTCGAGCGGTGGCGCTCGACCTAGTCACTCGAGTAACTTCCAACTCATCCAACTAATACTTTTCCTCGTCCGCACTAATACCAATCGTATTTCTTTAATATCTTCTCATCCGGGCATCCGTTTGAGTCGATTCAAAGTCCTACGAACTCCGTTTTTCATCCTCTATTCACCTATGAGCATCAAAGAGACAAATTCATCAACGTGTAGAAATAATGCTCAATTGACTCTAAATACTCTATAAACTTGACCAAGATTGGGGTATTTCAAGCTACGAATCATGACAATTTCACGCCTAATCAGGTACCATCAAATTCCAATTTATCCAGACGATCAAGAGAACACAACATTCTATACTAACAAAAACTTGCTGTGTTGGAAGAGAATGCCCTTTGGCCTCATCAACGCCGGAGCAACTTACCAGAGGCTGGTGAACAAAATGTTCGACCAACAAATTGGAGATACAGTAGAAGTCTACGTAGATGACATCGTAGTCAAAAGTCCCTGTTGGTCCCACTAGATAGATTAATTGCGGAAGCCTTTATAACCAAAATGTCTTTAGAGAAAATCTTTTCTAAGAGCACAAATAATAAACAACAGGTATTAAAGAAAGCAATAAATAACACCGTATTTATAGTGGTTCGGATCTGAATATCTTACGTCCACTCTCCCTTGATCAAAGGGGTCTCACTATCCAACCAACAAACTCACTACTTACTGGAATTTCCGAAGTACCAGCACCTTCTTACAATCTCTTTAGATCTAACTTCGATCTAAAGACAAACTTACTCCAACCTTGTCTAACAAGATGAACAGGTTGAGTATATAAACTCCTTACGAGTTGGATGAGTAATTAAGAACAAAGTGAGTGCAAATGCGTAGTGATCAAGAAGCTTAGTATGCTATGTGCGCGTGTAGAGTCTCTAGAGCTTTTTCTTGAACTGCACTCTTGTATATATAGAGGGGATTAGGGCTAGCCGTTGGAGGGCTAATCCAATCAGATCCTCTATATAAGGAAGCCTCAATCAATCAATTCCCTAATTGATTGATTGGGTTGGTGGGATCCTTGGATTGATTATCTTCAAATACTTTCCAATCCTGATCTTGTTGACTTGATTTGAATTACCAACGGTCAATAGCTTCCTCTGCCTAACTCTGATTCTCTCCAGAGAAGGCAGGACCAGACACCAGGCAACCTCGGTGTCTTCTGGTCCTCATCTGGTCAAGAACCAGAATACTCAGTAGAGTCAGGGGATCAAACTGAGCATCTTATGTTCTACCAGACTCGTCTGGTCTGGACTCGTCTGGTCTGGGGAAGGTCCTCTGCCTCTGGTCAGTCTCATCTGGTGAAGTCTTCTGGTGGAGTCCTCTGGTGAAGTCCTCTGGAGGGGTCTTCTGGTGACTCTTCTGGTGAAGTCTTCTGGTCTGGCAGTTCCCCCTAGACTAAGTCCTAATCTAGATCATCATCTGGCTAACAGGTCCAGATGGTCCTATTACATCTTCTGGTTTGTTTTAACTCATCAAAACTAACAATTTTTATCCTAACAATTTCCCCCTTTTTGATGCAGTTAAAACACTACCAGAACTGATCAAGAATACTAAACTTAAGCAAGAAAACATATAAAGGATAAAACCTTAGAATAGATCTTATCAGGCAAACAATTAAGACAACAAGAGGTTGTCTTTTGAACAGGGAAGATTTGAGATTTTCATTGATAATAAGGACAAAGAAGAATACAGATTACAATGCAATTCTGGTCCTATTCTAAGTATATCTTATGTTGTCTTTGGGCACCAGAAACCAGTCAAGAAACCTGTCTTGAATGGTCTTCAACTCTGCAGAAGATGATGGGGTGAAGTTTGCCAACACCTTGGTCTTGTACAGTTTCTTCAGCTCAGCCCAATCAACCTGGTCTCCTGCCATTGGAGTGTTGAGAAAATGGAACTCAGGAGCAGTGACTTCCAGGTTGAATTCAATAGTTGAATCCATCAACTGCTTGTACAGATCTGCATCATATGCCTGCATCCAAGAATGGAAGGTCCTGTTGATGAGAGCATCATCCTCTGGTGGAGGTCTCTGGATGTAATGTTGAATGAACCAGAGAGTCTTGGCTTCTCTCCATTTTTCTATCAAAGGCACAGGAACAGTTGAGTCAAAAGACCCTTCTGTCCTGAGAGGGAGGATGTTCATGACTTCAACAGATCCTTTTCTCTTCTGGCTGGATCCACTAGCACCAGGAGTGATGCCAGCTTCTCTGCTCTTCTTATTTTGCCTTCTAACATATCGGAGCCTCTGCTCTTCATCTATATTGATGCCAGGCGACCCTTCCTTGAATCTCTTCTCTGCTTCTTCAACCACAGATTCAAGGAAGCTCTTCTTTACTTTCCTTATCTTCCTCTTTGCAGGTCCAGAGATGGAAATTGGATCCTGCTCTGCTTCAGACTCCTCTTCTGCAGCAAGCTGCTTAGCCATGGAAAGGGATTTGAGCTCTTCCTTCTTCTTCTTCTGCAACTCAGCCTGGGCCAATGTATTCTCCAGCAGGTCCAGACGAGCTCCATGGCTGAAGAGAGTTTCATTTGTGGTCTTTGCCAGATCAGTTCTGGCCTTCTCTTCCCCCTTTTTAACTTCATCAAGGAGGGGCTCCACTACCTGCCTTATGAGATCAGGCAAGGCAGTGTTGGAGGAAGAGTGAAGATCACGCAGCTGCTTGGCCTCCTCCAGGTAAGCTTTAGACTCTGCAACAAGTCTCTCTTGCTTCTCCAACATCTCTTGGAGGGAGTCTTTCAGCTTTGCAGTTTGAATCATCTGGCTGGCCATTTCCACTTTGAGCACAGAGACAGGTCTCAACTGCTCCAGCACGTGCTCTTGTAGCTGCTTCTAGCTGTGCATGACATCTAGCTTGACAAATAAGCCATTAGCCTTAAAAGAAGCTTTTACCTCTGCCAGAGAAGACTTTAACTGCTTCAGAAAGATTCTCCTCTCATGCTTGATCTGGTGCTCTATCATAGCAGGGGCCATATGTTGAATAGCTTTTGAAAAGCGCCCAATCTGCATGATTTGCTCATTGAAGAAAACTTTCATCTTCTGGAGCACAGCAGGAGACATCTCAAAGTCTTCCTCATCTGAATATAGCTCTGGAGGAAAGACAAAATGAGGACCAAACTTGTAAGTGGGGCCATCTGGAGTGAGCATTACTCCTTTCTGGATGAGCAGGGTGCGAATCAAGACTTTAGCAGCACCAGGAGTCTCCAGCTCTGCTGGGTTTTGAATATTCAGCCTCTGCTTTAGCTCAATCTCCCAAGCAGTGAAGTTGGAGGGACCCATTTCCTCAAGCAACAACATTAGGTCCTCCACATCTTCAAGTCTGGCCTTGCTCCAGACTTTGGCATCAGTAAGGTCTGCCAGAAGTGGTAAGTGCTCCAGAAGAACTGGGAAATGCTCTCTTAGCCAGAGCTGAGCACTCACACTCATACTCTGCCTAATGGGACCCATTTCTGCAGATGAGAAAGTGAAGGGTTTGGGCCCAGAGGCAGAGGAGGAAGGTGCTAAGACCGCAGGCTCAAGTGAAGCTTCCTCATCTTCACTATCATCGCTGGTTAAACAGGTAGGAGAAGGGGGAGGGCCAACGAATCCCAGAGCCATAGAAATGGTTGGGTCCTGGTCTGTATGGGTTTGGGGAGGGTTAGGATTTTGTGAAGTAGAAGGTGAAGGAATGGGTTGCTCTGCACCAGAAGATGATGGAACATCTGGTACAGAAGGTGTAGGAGGGATTTGGGAGGTGGAAGTGTTTAGAGGGGGGATTTCTGCACCAGAAGAGGTTGAGGGTACCTCTGGTACAGAAGGTGGGGGAGAGGGGTTTGTGTTTAGAGGTATATGGGAAGATGGGGGAGAAGGTGTTTGGGTATGAATGGTAGAGGGAGTATATACTGGGGTATCTGGTATAATCTGCTCTGGTGGAACAATAGGGATACCAGAGGCAGATGGGTTTTGGGGAATATTATCTGGGGGAGAGGTAGAGGGGGAGACAAGATTAATGGGGGAAAAAGATGGAAGGAAAGGGTTTACCTCTGCTGGGTCAACACCAGCAGGTACAGCAGACTCTGGAGCATCCTCCATCATCTGGGAGGCATCCTCAATTGCCTTTTCCAAGGCCTCTCCAAGATCAGATCCAGAGTCAGGATCCTGAAGAAGGGCTCTCTTGGCCTTGGATTTCCTCACAAGAGGCTCAATCTCTTCCTCTTCTTCCTCCTCTGACGGCTCATCCACCAGGAGGGATTTCTTGGGAGCTCTTCTGCCAGTCCTTGGCATCTTGGCAGATTTCTTCTTGGCCTCCTCTGGCCTCTTCCTCTTTGAAGCTCCTGCCTTCTTGGCAACCTCACTCTTCTTCTTCAGTACATCAAGAAGAGGGATCTGGTCCTCCTCAGAGGAAACAGAGAAAGCAATGGTTGAGGAGCCAGTTACTTCAGCAGCTTTCCTCTGGGTCTTCTGCTGCTGCTGCTGCTGCCCCTTAGCAGGTGAGGGAATGGCTCGGAGGGGAGGTGCAGGGATGGCTTGCTCACCATCAGAATCAGGATGGCCATGAAGGGAACCATCCTTGGAGAACATAATCTTGGACTTATGAAAGCCCTTACACCAGGATTGTCTCCATTTCTTCTCTGGAAGAATCGAATCCAGAATTAGGGTGAGTTTTGTGCCCAATGATACATTAGCATTGAACACAAATTGTTGCTCTCCTGGCAACTGGGGGCATTCTTCCTTCTGGATTATCACCTTGTTCTTCCTCAGCACCCCCCAGAAGAACTCAGCCCAGTTACATTGAACACCATCCAGAATGGCCCTCATAACACAGAGCCTGCCAATGAAAATGGCATCTGTGCTATGGCTCTCACACATGAGAATCTTTACCACAATGTCAAATAACACCTTATACTTCTGCCTAAGATGCTTGTCCAAGAAGCCCTTAGTAATATTCTGGCATGAATTTCTGGCAAACATCTTGAAGGAATCCAACGCCTCTCCTTCTCTGTACTTCAGTGGGTCCACACCTTCCGCAGAAAGGTTACCAAAAAGACCACAGAAGTCTGCCTTTGAGAAAACAACATCCTCTGAATCAATCTTGGATGAAATATAGTCTTCATGGATCTTCATCCGGATAAGAAACTGAGCAGCATATCCATCCAAGGTACGCAAATCCTTGGGAACCTTTGAGATCAACTCCTCCAGCCCAGAACGTCGGAGAAGTTCCAAAATCTCCAAAGCGGCCGGATTCTTAGTGGAATAGAAGTCCACCACCATTTCTGTCTTGAGTTTCTTGCAGACATAGTCTGGATCGAAATTGCACTTGGGTGCCATTACTGTGAAAGAGAGAAAGAGAGAAAATGCTTTGCAGAGAGAGGTTAGGGTTTGAAAGTATGGAAACGTGAAAGGACAGATTGAAAGGAAAATTGATTTAAATAGGGTAATACGCGTGGCTTGATTATTAAATGAAATGTGAACGCGTGTAATTTCAAATTTAATTGAGGAAACAAAATCAATTTTAGCATTGATTGACATTTTGCACAGTGATTAAATCCGATGGCCATGATGAAAGGCGAGATGCAGATTTAATCTGGTGCGTTGGCATAGTCATTGGGACGGGGCATAAAGGGGTTTTGTGGCAGTCAAGAGAAAAAGCAAAATGATTGCCTAGGCCCTATACCCTAGTCTTAAATACACTCCGAAGTTGAAACGTTTTTAGTGTACTTACCAATTTGAAAGGTGTATCCCAATGATCAGAGGCCAGAGAAGTAAAGACATACCTGTCACCTGATATTGTAACCAGATGATACCACAGCCAATCTGATGTTACATCTCCTCTGATGAAACTCATTTGGTCCTGGTCAGAGAAGATTTTGGACATTTGACTCAGCACCTTATCTGGGACAAGTGTCACCTGGTGCATACCTCATCTGGTACATTCTCTGAAATGTCTAATCTGCAGGTATGTTGGTTTAACAGAATAAATGAATATGCAATAAAATAGAAATAAAGGATACTTCTCTGATGTTCCCCCTAAAGCAAATCTGTCTCTGGATCCAACAATCCTAATTCAAAGGCTAACTCTCTGAATCTGGTCTCAGCCAAAGGCTTGGTTAAGATATCTGCTCTCTGCTTCTCTGTTGCAATCTTTTCCATCCTTATATCTCCCTTCTCAACATGATCTCTGATAAAATGATGCCTTATATCAACATGTTTACACCTGGTATGAAGAACTGGATTCTGGGTAATTGCTCTGATACCACTTGTTGGTCCCACTAGATAGATTAATTGCGGAAGCCTTTATAACCAAAATATCTTTAGAGAAAATCTTTTCTAAGAGCACAAATAATAAACAACAGGTATTAAAGAAAGCAATAAATAACACCGTATTTATAGTGGTTCGGATCTGAATATCCTACGTCCACTCTCCCTTGATCAAAGGGGTCTCACTATCCAACCAACAAACTCACTACTTACTGGAATTTCCGAAGTACCAGCACCTTCTTACAATCTCTTTAGATCTAACTTCGATCTAAAGACAAACTTACTCCAACCTGCTAGTTAGTGAACGTAAAATTTTACTATTAATTTCCTTTTCAGAGTAGGTCTTACCTAAGGCACTAGCCTTGTTTAGGAGGTTTGTGAGGCGCATGTCCAGCTGGTCTATGGTCTCGTCTGTTTTCATTTTGAACGTATCAAACGAGTGTTGAACAGCCTGGAGCTTGTTATCTTTAATCTTCTCTGTTCCCTCGCAGAGAAGTGCAAGTTTGTCCCACATCTCCTTCGCAGTGACACAGGTTCTGACCTTCTCTATTACCTCCTTGGTGAGAGTGTTGATAATCTTGGTTCTTGCCACCTGGTCCAGGTTATGTAGCTTTCTCTCATCGTTGTCAAGTTCTTCTTTCTTTTTGAGGATTCGTTGTCTGGGAACTCTATCCTCTGCGGCGTCGCTAGTTTCTTCTCTGGACTCTGACCTGCCACTATCAATAGGAGTCCAGTTAAATATAATGGGGCCACTCTCTACCACATCTAACATGCGGTGGTGGATAGCTCCCAGATGATTACTCATCATGAAGCTCCAGTGGCTATAGTCCTCAAATGAGAACTCTGGCAATTTGCGACTCTTATAAGAAGATTTTGCAGACATTTTAAATAAAATTTGGGAAATAATAAGAACTTTAACAAAAGCACTTTAAGAGCAATGGATCTGCCCGGTGACCACCAAAAGCTTTACAAAGCAGTGGTCGTTGGACACACTGCTCTGATACCACTTGTTGGTCCCACTAGATAGATTAATTGCGGAAGCCTTTATAACCAAAATGTCTTTAGAGAAAATCTTTTCTAAGAGCACAAATAATAAACAACAGGTATTAAAGAAAGCAATAAATAACACCGTATTTATAGTGGTTCGGATCTGAATATCCTACGTCCACTCTCCCTTGATCAAAGGGGTCTCACTATCCAACCAACAAACTCACTACTTACTGGAATTTCCGAAGTACCAGCACCTTCTTACAATCTCTTTAGATCTAACTTCGATCTAAAGACAAACTTACTCCAACCTTGTCTAACAAGATGAACAGGTTGAGTATATAAACTCCTTACGAGTTGGATGAGTAATTAAGAACAAAGTGAGTGCAAATGCGTAGTGATCAAGAAGCTTAGTATGCTATGTGCGCGTGTAGAGTCTCTAGAGCTTTTTCTTGAACTGCACTCTTGTATATATAGAGGGGATTAGGGCTAGCCGTTGGAGGGCTAATCCAATCAGATCCTCTATATAAGGAAGCCTCAATCAATCAATTCCCTAATTGATTGATTGGGTTGGTGGGATCCTTGGATTGATTATCTTCAAATAATTTCCAATCCTGATCTTGTTGACTTGATTTGAATCACCAACGGTCAATAGCTTCCTCTGCCTAACTCTGATTCTCTCCAGAGAAGACAGGACCAGACACCAGGCAACCTCGGTGTCTTCTGGTCCTCATCTGGTCAAGAACCAGAATACTCAGTAGAGTCAGGGGATCAAACTGAGCATCTTATGTTCTACCAGACTCGTCTGGTCTGGGGAAGGTCCTCTGCCTCTGGTCAGTCTCATCTGGTGAAGTCTTCTGGTGGAGTCCTCTGGTGAAGTCCTCTGGAGGGGTCTTCTGGTGACTCTTCTGGTGAAGTCTTCTGGTCTGGCAGTTCCCCCTAGACTAAGTCCTAATCTAGATCATCATCTGGCTAACAGGTCCAGATGGTCCTATTACATCTTCTGGTTTGTTTTAACTCATCAAAACTAACAATTTTTATCCTAACAGTCCCCATAAAGAAGACCATCTCCAACACTTGACCCAAGTGTTCGAAATTCTTCGACACTACAATATGAAGCTGAATCCAAAGAAAAGCAGCTTTGGAGTTCATTCAGGCAAATTCTTGAGTCATCTTGTTAGTCAACGGGGAATTGAGGCTAATCCAACGAAAGTCAAGGCCATTGTGGATATGCAACCGCCACGTTCAATAAAAGAGGTGCAAAGACTCACGGGATGTCTATCAGCATTGAATCGGTTCATATCCAGATCGGGGGACAGATGCCGTCCATTCTTTAAAGCCATCAAGAAAGGACAGTTCACATGGACTAACAACTGTCAGAAGGCGTTCGACCAACTCAAAGAGTATCTGGGAGATGTAAAAATCCTATCAAAACCCATCTCAGGAGAAAAGCTATATTTATACTTGGCAGCGTCGGAAGTGGCCATCAGCTCCGTTCTGGTACGGGAGGACGGCAAATTCCACCAACCTATCTACTACGTCAGCCAAGCTTTGCATGAGGCGGAGATCAAATACTCCCCAACTGAGAAGTTGGCGTACGCACTTGTCATGAGTGTAAGGAAGTTACGGCCATACTTTTTTGATCATCAAGTTGAAGTGCTAACAACTTTCCCTCTCAGATAAATTCTCCATCGCCCCGACACAGCTGGTCGTCTATTAAAATGGTCACTGGAGATTAGCCAGTTCGGGGTGACCTATGCTCCTCGAACAGCGATCAAAGGGCAAGCGTTAGCCGACTTTATAGTCGAACTAACCTTCCCACCAGATCCGACGAGAGGACTAGATCACCCCTGGCATCTTTATGTGGACGGATCTTCGACTAACATAGCCTCGGGGGCAGGAGTGGTTTTAATCAGTCCAGACAGACAAGTATTCACTTCGGCAATCAGATTTGGTTTCATGGCTACCAACAACGAAGCTGAATATGAAGCTCCCATTGCTGGTCTCCACCTATCCCTTGCGGTAGGTGTTAGACGTTTACAAATATTCGGCGATTCACAATTGATAGTGAACCAAGTCCGAGGTGAATATGAGGCGATAGACGGACATATGATCGAATACCAACGTATTGTTGCTCACCTGATGTCCTTGTTAGATCAAGTATTCATTGAACAAATCCCAATGACGAGCAACACTCAAGCAGATGCATTGGCCCGACTAGCAACAAGCGAAGGACCTGCAGAGTTGGCAGACATTATAATTACGAAGATGAATGACCCATCAACAACAAGTTATAATGTCAACCAACTAAATGATCAAGCCAGTGAAGAAGAAGACTGGAGAACAAATATAGTCAAATATTTGAAAAGTGGAGAAAAACCAAACAACTCTTTTGAAACTGCCAAGCTAATAAAGCAAGTCGCCAGATATACTCTGGTAGGCGAGCAACTTTACAAAAGAGGAATATCACTCCCACTTCTCAAATGTTTGACTAGGGGGCAAGGACGAGCAATACTCGAAGAAATACATGCTGGAGTATGTGGAAATCATACTGGGGGGCAAGCCTTGGCATACAAGACTATCAGACAAGGCTATTATTGGCCAACTTTACATCAGGATGCAATCAAGAGAGCAAAGACTTGCCACCAGTGCCAGATTTTTGCACCAAATATTCATACCCCGGCCCAACAACTCGTATCAGTTTATAGCCCATGACCATTTGCAAGATGGGGGATAGACATTATTGGTCCCTTCCCGGCGGGAGTTGGAGGAGTTCGATTTGCCATTGTGGCAGTCGACTATTATACAAAGTGGACAGAAGCAGAGGTCATGTTGAAAATCACGCAACAGAAAATGATCAACTTCATTTGGAAGAACATTGTCTGTCGTTTTGGAATTCCACAAACCATCGTGATAGACAATGGTCCGCAATTTGATGGAAAAGAGTTGAGAGATTTCTGTACAAAATGGGGGATCAAGAAACATTACTCTACGCCCTATCATCCCCAGTCAAATGGACAAGTCGAAGCCGTAAACAAAATCATCAAGCATACGTTAAAAGTACGGCTAGCGGAAAGCAAAAGCAGTTGGTCAACAGAGCTTCCGGAAGTCTTATGGGCATACAGAGTTTCTCCCAGGTCAAGCACCGGAGAAACACCTTTTGCAATGGCTTTCGGAACAGAAGCTGTTATACCAATTGAATTAAAGACCAACACAATCAGGACGACCAAATTTGATGAGCAAGCGAACAACTATGCCCTGGCTGCTGAAATAGATTTGCTCGAGGAAAAAAGGCTGAGTGCCGAGCTAAAAAATGCTACCTATAAGCAGCGAGCAGAACGCTACTATAATTCCCATGTTAAACTTAGGGAATTCAGAGTTGGAGATTTGGTTCTAAGAAAGTTGCTCGCCCAACCTCCAGGTGTATTGGGACCAACTTGGGAGGGCCCGTATCGTATAACGGAAAAATTCGTTAATGGCGTATACGATATCGAAGATATGGAAGGTAAGCCGGCCCAATACTCCCGGAATGCTCTACATCTAAAGAAGTACTATCAATAAGGCGAACAAGTTCTTAATTGGGCGAACAAGTATGAACCAAGTATATCAAGTAAGGCATACCAAAAACTTGCCTAATTTTTTGGAAATTTTGTAAAGTATAGAATATAAAGTTGTTCGGCGCATTGTATAGTCTGGTGTTGTTTCATCTTTTGTTTTTTAGATAAAGTTGCTTGGTAAAAATATTATAAGCGAGCATGTTGATTAGTGTTTAAAGTTGTTCGTCGATTTGTATATGTTAGTGACGAGCAGTCTTACAACACTTGTAATTTTTTATGAATGTAAATATAATAGTTGTTCGTCAAAGAGGAAAAGTCCAAAGCTCGAGGTACAAGTCCACCTAAAGGTTGTTCGTTTCCTAAAATGAACAGAACCTAAGGACCAAAGCCACTTAAAGGTTGTTCGTTTTTTAAAATGAACAGAACCTAAGGCTGAACCCTGATTCCACTAAAGGCAAAGTTCAATTCGAACAAAAGCCCACCACTATATGTTATAATTGCAAAGGCATTGATAAAAATGTAAAGGCAATTAACATATAAAGAAAATGAGCGAACATGAGAAAGACATTCCATTAATCAAAAGGCGTTGAGCCTAAAAAATAGTACAATGATTCAAGAAGTCAAGTACTACAAAAAGGAACGAACAACTATTACAAGAAAGAAGAAAAGAAAAAAGCAAAGTCCTAAAAACTATTGTTGCTCGGCTAGAGGAGGATCTTGAGTTTGTTCGGCAGGAGGATCGACGATCATATCTCGGGCTAGATCTTCAGCAGCCTTATCCTCCGCCTCTTTAGCATTTTGCTCATCAGCTACGGCCACCTCTTCCTCTTGTTCGCCTTCATCAACTGGAGGAGGAGGATGAGTGATGGCAATACTGGGGTCAAGTTTGTCAAGTTTAACCCCTAGTACAGCCAAATCCGCCAGCTGAATTTCAATATTGCTCGGCGGCGGATAGTTCTCTATGAATTCATTCAAGTCCTTGGTCATTTCTTCCACCAAGTCCTTGAAGTCATAAGCATCAGCCGTGCGGATGCTGTCCGCGTAGGCACAAATATATCCAAGGTTGGAGATGGGGCCGGTGCGAGCTTGAACCTCCTCTTCAAGTTGCTCGCGGGTGAAGAGGTTGGCTTCCGCCTCCCGAAGGCGAGCATTTTCAGCTTTGAGCTCGGCAATCTCTTGTTCAGCTGCAGTCAATTTCTTCTCCCCCTCGCCGAGCATGGCCTCCTTGTCTTTTAATTCCTTAGACAAACCTTGAATTTCTTCAAGGTGTTTCTGTTCAGCATCAATGTAAACATTGATCTGATTATTAAGGCGAGCAAGTTTGGCCTCGTACTGGCCAACCAAACCATCTTTCTCCTCTGTGAGTTGCCGAGCAGTGCTCGCGTAGCGACGAGAAGCTTCCTCTTCCTCGGCAATCTGGGCTATTACCCTTTGAGCGGTGACAAGGCCGTTGGCGTGAAGCATCATGGAAAGATGAGCATTGTCAGCCAGCCCCTGTTGAAAGACGGCCTTGTCCAATGGGCGTGTCCAGGCTCGGGTGACCAACTCTGTCGCCCTACGAATGTGCTCACCGGGAATCTCCCTTATGTTAACGGGAGTCTTCGAGCAAGCGTACTGATGAACAATACTTGCTCGACCGGGATAATCGTCAACACGATATCTGCGAACAAGAAAGAAAAGGATACTTAGAAAAATAAAAAGAATGATGATGAATCTTGCTCGGCAAAGGCAGGGGTAGACTTACTCTTTGAATTTCCGGTCATCCCAACCCAGATGGGTGAGGTCCTCGGGGCCGCGGCCAGAGGTGGAATCCTTGCTCGCTTTGCCTGTTCTTTCCGCAAGCTCGGTGGATCTGCGAACAGCATCCCCCTCAGGACGAGGATGATTGTGGCCTATTTTCTCCTTTCCCTTACCAACAATGGGGACATCATGGGCAACCGGAGTCCCATCCGCCTTCTTTAAGCGCTTCCCCACGCGAGGGGGGGAAATTGGAGAAGATGGCTGAGCAGGACCAGGGGGAGCAGCTGGTCGCGGAACCTTGGCCCCCTCAGTTTTGTTCGTCATCTCCAGGATCTTGGTAGGCGGGTCACCTCTCCTCTTCCGTCCCTTTGGAGGCGCCATCTCAAAAACTCTATGTTCGAGGAGAGCAAAACAAGGTGGAACAGCAACAGTGACTTGCTCGGCTAAAAAAAAATGAAAAAAATGAGTTAGACGAGCAAGTTATAGAAGTCAAATGACGAGCAAAGTTGGTTTTTGGAGTTAGAAATTTTTGATATACCAGGGGGCACTTCAATCTGTGCTTCCAAGTGATGGGGATAAGTAAGCAAACGAGCAGCTCTTTGACGCTTCTAGTCGCTTAGGTATTGGATGGTCCTGTCCGCTCTGTTGCGTAAGCCGACCAAACAATAGGTGAACAGGAACTCGTCCCCGATCTCTTCTCCTTCCGAGTTCCACTTGAGCAATCGAGGACCTGCGAGCAAACAATAAAAGTTAAATTAGAACAACACATTTCGAAGGCGAGCAAAGATAAACTTACGCTTAATTATTCTGTAAGCTGCGGGAGAGTTTATTCGCCCAATGCCACCGTGTGGACCAGAAGATGCTCGCCAATCACCCCCTATGAAGAAAAAGTGTTGTTTCTAATCTCTGATCTTGTTCGGCACCCCTTCTACCATCTTAAGTCCGGTCCTGGCCTTGAGGTAGTAGTAGTCTTCTTCACCAATGGGACATCTGGTGATCGTCATGAGATAGTTGATTTCCTCCGCAGTAAGGCGATCAACGTATCCCTCTAGGGCAAATAAACCCATGACGCCGAGCAGATTCATCCACCCTATTGGTGTGATCTGTGTAATAGCAAGATTGGTCGCCTCGAGGAAGCGCCCAACAACTGGGGGTAGAGGCAACTTTAGACCAGCGATCAGGGTGTCGATGTTGATCGCGGTGCATCCGGGAGGTGGGCGATCAGCTCTCTCTTTCTTCCGGGGAGCCCACATGTGAATATCATAGGGGATCTTGTAGGTCTCCCGGATTGAGTCCAACTCATCCTCGCGAACAACGCTCTTGATTTTGCTCGCCTGAAAGTCAGTTTTTATTAAGTCCATTATTTATCTTTGTGAGCGAGCAAAACTGTTTGCATGCTCCTCGACGTATGCTCGCCATTCAAAAGGCCGAGCAACTCCAGTTGGGATCTCATTTTCCATCATCTTTGGAGATGGGAACCCTATCCCTTCCAAAAATTCACGAGTCAACTCGCCAAATTGGGGATCTTCCGATTCAGCGCTAGTCGAGGAGCCCTCGTCGGAGTTTCTGTCCACAGCGACCATCACTATTTCCCTCCCAGATGGGCGAGCACCAGTATCTTCAACTGAACGTACCACCGAATCAACGTGAGGATCTGACGCCGAGGAAATCTCGAAGGGAGGTTGATCGACGGGGGCCGCAATTGGGGAAAGTGGATCAAGAGTTTCTTCAGATTTGTTACTCGAATGTGAAGACATGGAAGAAAGATAGAAGAACGCAGATGGCGGCGATTCCCGGAGAAGACGACGACGCTAATTTCCACACGGCGGCAACGGGAATTTTCGAGGACAAAAAGAAAAAATGAGAAGAAACAAGAGGGTAACTACCTTACTTCGGAGATTTGAGACCAAACACTGGAAGAACAGACGCCGGAGAAGCTTGGAATCGCCGGAGAAGGAAGAATCGCCGGAGCACTGTAGCAAGAGATGAAAGAGTGGGAAAAATTTATTTCCCCCTTCAATTTATACCCCAAGCAAAAAATGGGGTACAATGTGCAATTTTCAACAAAATACGGGCCAAATTGAAAGAAAACGGGGTAATTTTCGAGCAAGTATAAAAATTGGAGGGTCTATATGCAAACGTAGGGGCGCGTGGCCTTGGGATTGCTCGCGCGTGGGCGGCGCACAACCATGCCGCCCACGTCATCTTCGTACAACCCCCAGACCTTGGGGAGACGAAACGACATACCATATGTTGCTCGCCCAGACCAATGATGTTCGTCCCAACTCTCATTAGAATAATATCCTAACTACAGTTGCTCGCCACAAAGTTGCTCGTCTATGACAACATGTAGTCAGGATAGGGGGCAATTGTTGGTAGGCGAACAAGAATTAAAGCCTTATCAAGGATTATGAAGAGCCGACCTCAAATCAAGGATGATCAACAAATAAAATCAAGTCGGGGTGCATAAACTAATTTGGGGAGTACATAAACTGACGAACAACTATTCGGCGAACAAGATATTGGCGAACAGGTTTGAAGGCCCAAGACCAGAGATGAACATTCTGCTAAGTCACTGATGACGAGCAACATTGATAAAAGGTGGTGAATCTACCAGCCTAAGAGGTGTATGCCGACGAACAAAGGACCAAGATCCCAAAGCCAATCTGTGCAAGACACAAAGGCGAACAACTTCTGAGCCATACACCCAAACGGCGAACAACTTCTATGAAAGAACTATCCTGAATCGATTTAAACCGACATGGACGAACAACAATGAAGTCCGAGATAAGACCAAAGAAGACTTTGTAACTAAGATTCAGCTTAGATAAGGTCAAACTAGAGTCAAAGGACACATGTCAAGCATGCAGGCTAGGGAGACCAAGAGTCAGGAACACCTCATGCTTGTTAGTCTCTATAAATAGTTGTTCTCCAGCTTAAGAAATACAAGTAAAAAAAAGTTCAAATTCATAAACACTCCCAAAACACACACTAAAGCACCTAAACATGCACACATACGAAATTATTTTGATTTCGACTTTCGTATATCCGATTTCATAACCCGAACCTCGATTTACCATTTACGGTGGTAACCAATCACACGTAATTGAGTGATGATCAATAAACCGAACTTAAACAGTCACTAATCTACCCGATAAAATTTGATCACCAACACCAGTATGTAAAATAGGAAGAACAGTACCATTTCCAACTTTCATAATGCTCTTACCTTGATATTGAATGTGCAGATTGTTGAGAGCATTAGTCACATGATGAGTAGCTCAACTATCCATAATCCACTCACTGCCTGCAGGTGACTGAGAAGTGGAAGGTACATCAGTGGAAACAGTATAATTGGCTTGGGGATAACCTGATGAAGCCTGAGTGAGTTGAGCTTGAAAAGTAGGTGTGTATGTGGTACTTTGAGATGTGGAACCTGCACCATTAGACTGAGTGTTTTCCAGGCCTGAGAAGTTAGTATCAAATCTTTTGTAACACTTAGCAGCTACATGGTTAGGTTTACCATATAGTTGGCATATAACCTTCGATTTACCATAGAACTTCTGTTTTCCTTTGAATCTAGGATTACCACCCTTAGAGACAGATCCAGAGTCTCTTGAGGCAACATTAACTAGAAGAGGGATAGAAGGTGAGGTGCTAGAGATATGATTGACCTTGTGAGAAGTTGAATTACTGAGAAACCTCATTTCAAAAGTCTGCAGAATGGATTGAACCTCAGGTAGGTTGAATGATTCCTGGCGTGTGGTAAAATTTACCACTACAACATCAAACTCAAGGCCTAAGCCACCCAGTAGATACATAACCAAATCATCATCAGTCATTGTATGACCAGCAGCAGAGATAACATCACCAATAGATCTGAGCTTAAGTATGTAGTCATCAATGGATTGATCCCATTTCTTAAGAGTTTGGAGCTTATACTTGAGATTCATAATCTGAGCCTTTGATTGAGACCGATAGAGATCCTCTAGGATCTGCTAGAGTTCAAACGAATGAACACAACGACTAACATGACCAAGCATATTTTCTGAGATTGAGCTTAGAATCCAGCTCAAAAGAAATTGATCCTTCCTTGTCCATGTTTGAAAATCAGGATTTGGAACAGATTCACCAGTTACACTATCAATTAGTGTTGGATCTGGTATGGTTGAAGATGTGGTTAAGAGAACCTCTTCAAAGCCGTGAGCACGGATTGTAGCTAAAACTTGAGATCGCTAATAAGAATAATTCGAATGATCTAGTCTTATGGTAAGAGTGATGAATTGAGGAAGTTTGGAAGGAATAGGAGCCATAGTGGGAATGAAGGTGCACAGGATCGAGAGAAGTATGAAGATATGAAGGAAAATTACGGAGAGCCGATGAAGATATGAAGGAGAAAGGAGATGAAGATATGAAGATGTTCATGAATGTGGGATGAAGATTCGAAGAAAAGTTTGTTACAGAACGGTTACTGGAAATGAAGAGTGAAGAAAGGGTAGGAAAGCATGTGGCCCTTGTGATACCATGTTAAGAACTTTGTAATTTCATTCCACGTTTATTGAAAATAGATTACATATTTATAGAAAGACTTAGCCGCCTTGTGTGTGAGAGTGTGTAGAACATTCTATAGTTTGTTACAACTAACTTGATATCTAACAAACTAACTGCTCTTAACTGACTACCTGCATTCCTAACAACTTTCTTTACTATATGCTATACAAGAAGTATCTAGATTCATGTAGACGTATGCATGCATACTCTAACACAGTTAAATTCTCAATTCCACTTACTGTAATTGGTATTGATTTATATTTTCACTTCTCGCGCCGCCGGTAGACTCGTGCGTCCACTGCGAAGCCGAAATAATCTGGCTCGTTTTCGTCGACAAATTCCTCCGCAGCGGATTTGGCCAAGTAGGCCCAAACGTAAGCAGTGGCGACTGTGAAATATGATAAGTGAATAAGTGAATGAAATTCCTGAGCTTCTGAATTTCGTGTTTTTGCAAAATATACGTCGATCGGATCGGACTCTGTTTTGAGGGGAAATTCGGAGGCGGAGACTCGATTTTGAAATGTTTCATTTGATTCTAGATTTTTTTGCCAATCCAGATGGATCTGGTACCAGAGATCTATCGTAAATCGGAAACGAATCCAATTTAGCTAAAAACTCACGATGCATATACCTGCGCCGGGAAATAATGTAGTCTGCACGGTAAGTAGGGCAAATTTCTGAATCCCCATTTTTTTCAGTTTCCGACGGGGGCAAATCGGGAAAGAAAGCGTAAAATTCATCGGCAACACGAGGATGATTTCCTGTCAGGTAATCTTCGCTAGACTCAGCGACTGTGACAGAAACAGAGTCGTCGAGAACGTACCGGAGTTCAGGTAGCGATTCTGAATTGACTGTGTTAATCGTTTTGGATTCACAAGAAAACTTGTAATCAGGGAATCGAAATATGACAACAGAATAAGAACGAAATTGAAATCACACAAGAACACCAGATTTACGTGGTTCGGAGATGAATACTCCTACGTCCACGGGATCGGAGAGGATAGTTTTTCACTAAGTAGGAATAATGGAAGTTACAATCGCTCAATCTCACAGACTCTCTGTGTTTGCACTCAATAATGATCTCACTAAGAATTGTGTTCCTTCTCTCAGCTGAGAAGCCCCCTTTTATAGTTTACAGAGATTGAGATGAACCCTAGAATCGATTCAGTTATAACAAACTCAATGTAAGGTAGTTATCCAGCTGGCTAACGAATTCAATAACCGCTCCAGTTGATTCAGTTAGAACCGCCATCGCGCTAGCTTCAATTTGGTGTAATTCGCGTCTTTGAACTTTTTTTATCAGATGACTTGACCTCGTCTGATTCTGGTCACTCACATCAGATGACTTCTGGTCCAGACCTCCTCTGATAGGACTCCTCTGGTATACCTCATCTGATGGACCTCCTCTGGTAGCTCATCTGCCAGACTACTCTGGTCAGACTCCTCTGGTCATCCTCATCTGGTCCACCTCCTTTGGTACCCCAAATTTAACTAACTTCTACGGCTAACACTTTAACAACATAGCTTCTTATTGAATCAAGCTCAGCAGACAAGATACTTCACATTTGACACTCCACAATTCTCCACCTCAGATGAGAAATATCCATCCTCTCTTCCTCTCCTCCACACTCCAGCCTGGGCCTAAGGAACATCCCATACACCCATCTTTACCAATTCAACACATAACTTAAATTTCGTACCTGGTAAAGACTTAGTACACATATCTGCAGCATTGTCCTCTGTAGATATCTTCTGGATCAGAACCACACCTTTGTCAATGATTTCCCTTACAAAATGCAACCTTACATCAATGTGCTTTGATCTCTCATGGAACACTTGATGTTTAACCAGATGAACTGCACTCTGATTATCACAATGAATGACCACATCCCTTTGGTTTATACCAAAATCCTTGATAATGCCTTTCAACCACAAAGCCTCCTTAACAGCCTCAGACACTGCAACAAACTCTACTTCTGTAGTAGATAAAACAACTCCACTCTGCAGAACAGATCTCCAGCTTACAGCAGTATTGTAAAGAGTAAAAATATACCCTGTTAAGGATCTTCTGGTATCCAGATTAGCAGCAAAATCGGAATCTACAAATCCTTCTAGTGGATTCTTCTGGTCAGTCATCCTCTCAAACATCAAACCCAAATCAGATGACCCTTTAAGGTATCCGAATATCCATTTCAAAGCTTCCCAATGCAACTTCCCTGGATTAGACATGTATCTGCTTACCATACTCAATGAATAAGCTAAGTCTAGTCTGCTGCAGACCAGAGCATACATCAAGCTTCCAACCCCATTTGCATAAGGTACTTTCATCATAGT
This sequence comes from Ballota nigra, assembly GCA_947034835.1. Taxonomy (NCBI): domain Eukaryota; kingdom Viridiplantae; phylum Streptophyta; class Magnoliopsida; order Lamiales; family Lamiaceae; genus Ballota; species Ballota nigra. The sequence goes on along the minus strand of OX344724.1, from coordinate 99,507,633 downwards.
CTTCTTTTCTTCTTCAGACTTAGGTTCCATTTCCTTAGATAATTTGAACTGTTGTCTCAGAGGAGTTGATACAGACCTACTCTCATGCATGTTGAACCTCTTCAGGACCTTCTCAATGTAACTCTTCTGGGATAAGAATAGTCTTCCAGCTTCTCTGTCCCTAAGAATATCCATTCCAATAATCTTTTTAGCATTTCCCAAATCCTTCATGTCAAATCTGGCACTGAGCTTCCTTTTGATACTCTGGATCTTCAAAAGACTCTTACTAGCAATAAACATATCATCTACATAAATCAGAAGATAGGCTATCACATCACTACCTTGTCTTTCCAGATATACACAAGTATCATACTTGCTCCTTACAAACCCAATGGATAGCATAACTTTATTGAACTTCTTGTGCCATTATCTTGGACTTTGCTTGAGGCCATACAATGATTTCTTGAGTAGACACACCTTTCCTTCTCCCCCTGGTTCAACAAACCCTTCTGGCTGGTGCATGTATAAACTCTCAATAAGATCCCCATGCAAAAAAGCTGTCTTCACATCAAGTTGTTGCAGCTCCAGGTCTTCTTGAACAACTCTATTGAGAAGTAATCTGATTGAACAATGCTTAACCACAGGTGAGAATACCTCATTGTATCAATCCCTTCTCTCTGAGTAAATCCTCTGGCTACTAACCTGACTTTAAACCTCACTTGATCCTTCACACCAGATTCAAGCTTCCTTTTAAACAGCCATTTACAACTGATTAGCTTCTGCCTAGGTGGCTTATCAACAAGAATCCAAGTATGATTCTTCTTAAGAGACTCCATCTCTTCTGTCATGGCTGTAACCCATGACTCTCTATCATCACACTCAAGGGCTTCCTTGTAGCTTTTTTATTCTTGGTACTCTATGGCTTCTGCTGTAACAAGTGCATAAGAGACCAGATCAACACGACCAAATCTTACAGGAGGATGTATTTGTCTTCTTGTTCTGTCTCTTGTCAAACTATAATTTCTCAAGTCTGCTTCTGGCACTCCTTCCTCCTCCTCTGCTGGTGCACTATCCTCATCTGATGACTCATTCTATCCTGGTTCTTGCTCTGGTTCAGAACCAGATGCACTATCATGATTAGGCTCCACCTCAACTTGAGTAATTGGCTCAGAAATAACACCATCCATCTCTTCAGCTGATGGCTCTTTATCACCTCCACCAGACTTGTAACCCATCTGTGATTCATTAAACACAACATCTCTGCTGGTAATACACTTCTGGTTCCCAAGCTCTAGACACCACAACTTGTACCCTTTAACACCCTTTGGATACCCAATGAAAACATATTTTAAAGCTCTAGGTTCAAGTTTGTCTTGCTTCACATGAACATAAGCTAGGCATCCAAACACTTTCAACTTTGAGTAATCTGATATCTTTCCATACCAGATCTCATCTGGGGTTTTAAACTCAATAGCAGATGATGACACTTTATTAATGAGATACACAGCTGTGTTAACAGCTTCACCCCAAAAACTCTTAGGTAATTGAGCATCAGATAACATACACCTAACCCTTTCCAGAATAGTTCTATTCATTCTCTCAGCTAGACCATTCTGCTGGGGGTTTGAAGGAATAGTTTTATGCCTAGTAATACCCTTCTCCCTACAAAATTGTTGAAACTCCTCTGATAGGAATTCAAGACCATTATCAGTCCTTAAGTGCTTGATAGTTCCGCCTCTCTTATTCTCAAGTTCAATCAACCATTCTTTGAACTTAGAGAAGGCATCACTCTTCTGTTTAAGAATGTAAACCCAAACCTTTCTGGAATAATCATCAATAAGGGTAAGGAAATACCTGCCTCCACCATGAGTGGATACCCTTGCTGGTCCCCATACATCAGAATGTATGTAATCCATAACCTCCTTGGTGGTATGCTTCCCCTTCTGGTATGCTTGCTTCTTTGATTTCCCCAGAACACACCTCTCACAGAATTCCAGCTTACATATCCTCTTCCCAGGGATTGCTCCCTTCTTGGATAACTCCACCAGGCCCTTCTCACCAACATGTGCCAATCTCTTGTGCCACAGGTTAACATTAGAAGACTCCATAGCAACATCAGCTGATCCTGTTACTGTCCTTCCAATCAAAGTATACAAACCATTCTTGATCATACCCTTCATAACAATCCTTCCAGACTTGGTTATTGACATAACTCCCTTTTCTGTCTTGAATTCAAAACCCTTAGAATTCAATGTACCCAGAGAAACAAGATTTCTCTTCAACTCAGGAACAAACCTGACATCAGATAAGATCCTATCAACTCCATCAAACATCTTGATCTTGATAGAACCAGATCCTTGCACTCTACAACTCTCATCATTACCCAAAAGAATAAGACCTCCATCAATCTTCTCAAGATTCAGGAACCAGTCTTCATGTGGACACATATGAAAAGTACACCCAGAGTCCAGGACCCACTCTTGACTTAGTCTCTCATGACTAACCATCAAGACTTCTGCACTATCATATCCTTCAACCTCCACCATAGCTGCATTTCTATCTTGATCACCTTGATTGTCTTTCTTCCTTCTTTCAGGGCAATTCTTTCTCAGATGACCTTCCTTATGACAAGTGAAACACTTTCTCTTCTCAACAAAATCAGATTTCTTCCCACCCTTATTCCCTTTTCCACCATCCTTCTTCTTGGACTGAAACCCCTTCTTCTTCTTGGATTGAACATTTAATCCTTCAGCAGGCTTCTTCCCTTCAGTCTGGATCTGTAGAAACTTGGTTTTCAGGGCAGTTTGAATATCATCAAACATCACCTGATCTTGTCTTCCAAATAGCAAGGCATCTTTGAAATTTTCCAGAGACTTAGGTAGAGAATTCAACAACATCAATGACTTGTCTTCATCATCAATTGTAACATCCAAACTCTCCAGATCATCCACCAATCTGTTGAACTCGTCCAACTGATCACCAAGATTCTTGTCTTCACTCATCTTGAAGACTTGAAGCTTCTGTTTCATGTATAACTTGTTCGTAACAGACTTGGTCTGGTATAACTGCTCCAGCTTATTCCAGACTTCAAGAGCGGTTTTATCCTTCGATACTTCCCTCAATGGTTTATCCCCAAGACACAAAATAAGCGCACTGTGTGCTTTCCTCTTGTTCTCCTCCACCTTCGCCGGATTAGTTCCAGAAGCCACCTGATCCGGTGGCAACAAGGCTTCGTACAAACCATTGTGTACCAGGAGAGCCTTCATCTTAATCTTCCATAAGCTGAAATCGTTCTTCCCCGTGAACTTTTCAATGTCGAACTTAGTTGAAGCCATCATTGCTTCCCACAGACGGCGCTACTTGTTAATCGTTTTGGATTCACAAGAAAACTTGTAATCAGGGAATCGAAATATGACAACATAATAAGAACGAAATTGAAATCACACAAGAACACCAGATTTACGTGGTTCGAAGATGAATACTCCTACGTCCACGGGATCGGAGAGGATAGTTTTTCACTAAGTAGGAATAATGGAAGTTACAATCGCTCAATCTCACAGACTCTCTGTGTTTGCACTCAATAATGATCTCACTAAGAATTGTGTTCCTTCTCTCAGCTGAGAAGCCCCCTTTTATAGTTTACAGAGATTGAGATGAACCCTAGAATCGATCCAGTTGTAACAAACTCAATGTAAGATAGTTATCCAGCTGGCTAACGAATTCAATAACCGCTCCAGTTGATTAAGTTAGAACCGCCATCGCGCTAGCTTCAATTTGGTGTAATTCGCGTCTTTGAACTTTTTTTATCAGATGACTTGACCTCGTCTGATTCTGGTCACTCACATCAGATGACTTCTGGTCCAGACCTCCTCTGATAGGACTCCTCTGGTATACCTCATCTGATGGACCTCCTCTGGTAGCTCATCTGCCAGACTACTCTGGTCAGACTCCTCTGGTCATCCTCATCTGGTCCACCTCCTCTGGCACCCCAAATTTGACTAACTTTTACGGCTAACACTTTAACAACATAGCTTCTTATTGAATCAAGTTCAGCAGACAAGATACTTCACATTTGACACTCCACAGACTGGATGGATTAGGTTTCCGGCGAGAGGAAGAAAATGTTTGAGGGTTTGCGAAAGGGGATTTTTTGAAACTTGGAACAATTTTTTCCATGAAATGTGTTTTGGAGCATGGGAATTGGTAGAAGTGAAGGCTTTGGATTGGGTGGAAGTGGAGCCACACCATGTCGAGAAACGTGAGATGGAGGATTTGCTCCGCCACCTTCGTCTGATAGCGCAACACGGCAGCGCTCGAGGATGGTGGTGGATTTAGGGGTAGCAGCCATGTTAAGATTTTGTGCTGTTCCGGATACGTTTCCATTTTTAAATAATCTCAAAGAATATATTTGGATGATGATGTATGCATCTGCCGAACACAACAATATTGAATCGTGGGACTTACCTGGTGAAATTTGATAAAAAGATTACTAGTTAATCAAAATGTAAATTAGAGCACCCCATTGGGTAGAATTCCTACATGCCACAATTTCAACCACTATGAAATGGATGGGGAATGGGTAGAACTTATTTTGTTTTTTTTTTTCAAATTTTGTTGCACTTTTAAAAATATTATCGTTGCTATTGTACTCTATAAATAGATGTTTACACAATTTTTTGGAAGTATTCCAAGGTTCCGTCGGAGGATTTACAGAATACAGCAAGAGGCGGGCTCAACTACATGATAAACAAATGCATCAACAACTTCGATCGGACTTGATTGAGCACATTTGGGCACATTATCAGAGTTAGCGACAAAATATCATTTAGTTATCTCTTTTATTTCATGTATTGTTATGGTTTGTTTTAATATTGTACTTGTTTTTTCAATTCTAAATAAAATTCTTGAAGTTTGTTTGTCACAATTATGTGCAAAAATTACAAATAGTGTTAAACAAAATTAACAAAATTATGACTAAAAAATAAATTATTATAATTAAAAACAAAATAAAGTAAAAAAATGTTGAATGAATTAAATGATATGGATAGTGGAGTCATAAATAGTAACATTTGTATCTGAAATGATTGGAGAGTAAAGGTAGAAATTGAGGGGTGGAATTAAATGTTGATGGGGCAAAAATGTGAAATTAATATGTAAACAATGTAATTTTTATAACAAGTCAAACAATACATCTAATTGAAATGGGCCAATACATATAAAAAAAGGTCACGGTTATTTGCATTTTCTTTTTGTTAAGTACACTACCTTCGACCTTTTTTTTTCGAAAATTTAAAATGAGTTTCGAATTTTTTTTTCAATTAAACTATGTTTGAATTTTCTTTCCGAAAAAGTGAAAAGATTTCGAAAAGATTTAATAGTGAGGTTAGTGCAAATAAGTTGTGACTATAAAAAAACCAGTTCCCAACAATGAAATGGGCCAAGCTGCGATGGGCGGGTCCACGACATAAATGGGCCCAGAAACTATAATGAACGAAAGTTCAATGGGTCTGAGCTACTAAGCACTATGCTTGTCGGAAGCCCATCAGGGTTGCTTAATAATTAAAAAAAAAAAAAAATTAATTTAAACATTTATTCTTATATTCTTTTAATATTTGAATTCAAAATCTATTTCTAATTTTTATATGTATTTTCTTAGATAGGTTACATGTTATGTATCAATTCATTTATACATTAATAATCATTGTATCCAGAGAATTTTAGTTAGTACAAAAAGGAACTGTCTTGTAAGTTGTAAGATATTAGAATTCATTAATTAGTAGAAAATTGAATAGAAATTAATGAGTTTTCAAAAAAAAAAAGTGAAAATATATAAATGGTTAAAAATATAATTATGGTATCACACGAATAATTCGTCTAAATAAACGACATCGAGGATATATATTCAGAGCAGCATAAATGTTGAACTTTTTGCTTGAAATCTTATAACGAAGAAGAAAGAGGAAACTCTAGAAAGCTCCTAACCCTGGATAGCGCAAAAATCGTTTCACCATTACAGCTAATTCGATTTCTGGATAGCCACTCTGAGTTCTGAATCTTCTGATAGTCTCGCTATCTTAGACTGAATGGTTTGTTCCTGATACCTTCCTTTCAATTTTCTTTTCTTTCTCGCTGAGTACTTTTATCGAACAGTTACAGCGCGATCTGTTAGTATATCAGAACTTGCATTTATTTTCATTTCTGTTTTACAAATTATTTACGGATTATCAGGCGGTGACGCTTCACACTAATTTGGGCGACATCAAGTGCGAAATCTTCTGCGACGAGGTCCCGAGAACTGCTGAAGTACGTCGTTTTTGGTTGTTTTAATGTGTGTGCTCGAGTGCGTGTATGCTAATATGCGTTCAGCATTAATCCTATTTTCATGCTTAACATCAAGCGAATAATTGTCGTGGTGGTGACTGTAATAATAGCAAACTGATGTTAATTGTTGAGTGATGATGAACTCATTTGTGGCGTTTTTAGCTATCAGCTGATGAAGTTGTAGAACTGAAAGATACTGTGGTATTTCAAGCTACTATTATGCTCATAAGCTACAGATTTTGAAGACTAAGAGTTTACAATATAATTTGATACTAGGTTTACCTTTGCTTTTTTATTGAATTGTGTAACAATTGTTTTGTTGTATGTTTTCTGTTGAAACCCAAATTCGAAGTGTACTTTTCTAATTTGTCATTTAATAACTTAGTTTCCAGAAAAGCCGAAGCCTGAGTGTATGTTATCGAGGTCATAATTTAGAGCCTTCCTACTTGCTGTCTTCTATCAGCATGTCCTAGCTCTTTTACCTTCAAGTGTAGCATTATCATTTAGGTGATGTTTATTTTAGAACATCCTGGTCACAGTTGTAACTGAAGATACAGAAAGGGTTTCATACTGCGTGTGTTAGTAAAAGTGTGAACTTGCTCTCTTAGCTCAAGTGTAGTACTTGCAGTTTTTGGTGCTCATGTTTATTAAAAGAGACATGAGAAACCAGAGTTGTTACTATATTTGTGGTTTCATTTAGTATATGTACCCATGTAACTGTAAGCAAGAATTGGAGGAATGTTTTTTGAATACTTATGATGCTTTTGATTCCATGTTATCATTTTTTCCTGTGCATTTATCATTGTCTGGATATATGTGCTCATGTTTATGCTATACACGCGTACACTTCGTTTTACTGTTAAGTCTGGTTGCATTCTACTTATATTACCTTTTCAATCGAGATAAAAAGCTTTATTTTGCATAGAATAATATTCTACTTAAACTGATAAATTCGTGTTACAGAACTTTTTGGCACTGTGTGCAAGTGGCTATTATGATGGCACCATATTTCACAGAAATATTAAGAGTTTTATGATACAAGGTGGTGATCCAACTAATACCGGCAAGGGCGGGACAAGTATATGGGGTAAAAAGTTCAATGACGAGATACGAGAGTCTCTTAAGGTATCTTCTTTGAGGACTTAATGCTTTGTATTTCTTGGTCTTTTTCCTTGTACATCAAAACACATGTACATTCATTTTGTTAGTTCAGTTAAACCTGGAGATTATAAATAGGCTAAGCACCTTTGCAAGTAATTGCTTGTGTCAATTTTTGACAAAAAGACCTGCTACCTCAAATTCTTACATATAGTTGGCTCCTATAGCACTTTAATTGATTTTCTTTATCTTGATATCATACTGAAGGCATATAGAGTAAATCATATGACATGCATAGCTACTTGTATATGTTTATTGATTCAAAAAATGCTTCTGATCCAGCACAATGCTAGAGGTATGTTGTCTATGGCTAATAGCGGGCCCAATACCAATGGAAGCCAGTTTTTCATCAGTTATGCCAAGCAGCCTCATCTCAATGGACTCTATACCATCTTTGGAAAAGTAATTCACGGATTTGAAGTGCTCGATATAATGGAAAAGGTAAACCCAAAGCTTTTGTCCATTCTTATTAGTTGGTTTAGAAAATGCACTGTGATGACATCTAGAAATCTCCAGTAACAATCTATTAGACTTTCTAAACTCCATGCTAGCCAATCTATTCTAAAAATAAAAATAAAATGTTTTCATGATTTTGTAATTTCATATTGCTTCATGATGTTACATTGTTTGCATCTTTCCAGGCACCAACTGGTCCAGGTGATCGACCTCTCATGGAGATCAGGATCAACCGAGTAACAATACATGCTAACCCTCTTGCTGGTTAGATGCAGCAGCAAATATAATACAAAATCATGCCTGGTTCATTAGAGTTGGGCGCATTGTATCAGTATAAACTAACATTTTCCATTTGGTACGTCTGAAATCTAATATAATCGATTCTTGATTGGCTGTTGATTGGAAACTACAAGCTCCGGACACTGTTCAGATTAAACAAGTGATTTGGCTATGGTATTGTAAAGTTCACACTGGCTAAGTTCAGTTCCTAATGTCACTGTTAACTGGACAGTTTCTTATTGTTGTCGGTGGGGATATTATTGTAATAGTTCTATGCCTGCTTCTCTAATCTAGATTCCATGGAGGTACGGTGCCTCCTACCATTGCTTATTTGGTAGTGCAGTTTCTGCCAGCTCATGTATGATGGAAAGTGATATCTTCATAATTTAGTAGTATCTTGATAAGATTTTATTTTTATTTTTACAGGAGTATCTTGTTTAGAATTGGTGATGCTATTGCTACTTTTTTGTCTATTCTTTTTTGGTCCGTCCTAAATTATTATTTTTTATTTTTCGGAAAGGGAATTAATCTTTTTCAGTGAACACTATTCATTAATGTTCTTTGGAGTGATAATCTTTATTAAGATGGTCTCATCATGTATCCAGATTCATGGGATGGTTTATATTTGGGCTGGGCCGCTTAATATCCAAATTAATTTAAGGCCAAGGTTAAATACAGTTCCATGTTTGGTGAATACAACCCCACCCAAAAAATTGTTCGGAATTTTTTTTCGAAAAATGTAACAATTTTCGGAATTTTTTTCCGAAAAATCATAAGTTCAGTGTTTTTTTTTTTGAATTTTCGGAAAAAATTTCCGAAAATTGTCAAAATTTTTGGATTTTTTTTCCAAACATTTTTTGTGGGGTTGTATTAACAAAAGGTAGGACTGTATATAAGCTTGGCCTTAATTTAACTCTTTTTTTTTTTAAGAAGAGTTTAATTCATTTCTTTCTTAAACAATACTGGTGATATGAAGTTCTATTTCACGGATTTATTCTGTGATTTGGTCTCATGCGTTAGGAAAAATTTGTACTCGTTTTATTTTTCCAGGTAGATTAAACACGATTGTTAATATTTAAGGGGAAAAAGTTTTTCTTAAACACGAAGTCTTTTTTAAAAAAAAAAGGACAGTATATACTTTTGGAACTTTAAAATCAATTGGGAATCCAAGATACATACGAAGGCTAAAGTTATTACGGAGCTTTCTTTTGTTAATACATTTTACCTAGAAAAATGTTATGCAAATAAGTCGAAAAATTTGACTTTTTTTTTTTTCCCGAAAATGGTAAGTTTGTAGGATTTTTTATGAACATTTTTTCTAATGGAGTGTATTAATAAAAGAAGGGATTGTATTTAACATGGGCCTTAGAATAATTTTTTTTGATGGCCCATAAGCCCAAACACAACCCAAGTTGGCGGCCTCTTTCTCAGATCTTATTCCGCTGTAAAATAAAATTATGACTTAAAAAAAAAAAAAAGAATTAAGGCAGACGTAAAAAGCACAAGAAGTAAATGTTAAAAATAAAAGGTTCCCCTTAGCTTCCTCGATACTCCAAAACACGGAAATCCGAACTTCCTTATATAAAGAACTAGGGTTTTCAAAATCCGCGCCATTTTCAGAACCCTTTTCACACTCGGTGTGGGGGAAATGACTAATGAAGACGAGAACTCGAGATCTCCGCAGGTTGCGAAGTCCAGCCCGAGCCCAATGTCGCGGCCTGCAGACGAAATCCGCAATGGCTGTGGCGGCGGAAGCGGCAGCAACACCGTTAATTCTACGCCGCCAAAAAATGTCCAGAGTGCGGAAGAGTTCATTTCAGCAGTGGCAGCGAAAATTGCCGCTCAGCCGCTTCAGTTCTCCGACCCTGATGTTTGGGGCGTGCTCACAGCGATATCTGAGAAGGCACGGAAACGCAACAAGGTTTGCCTCTTAGTGTTTGTTTTCTTACTTTGGTTTATGCGCAGTTTATTAACTGGAATTATGTTCTGTTAATTGAATCAATTGCTTGCTATTATACTTCAAACGGTTCCTCCTCCCCTTGATTTTTTTTATATAAATAAATAAATTAAATTCTGTAACACGTACGCGGGGAATTACTGTAATCAGCTGTCGATGTGCATATGGAACTCCTGCTGTCACAATTATGTTGCAGAAACATCTTCCATGAACAAAATATACATAAATGGCTTTTGCTAGGTTTCATCTACTATTTGGCCGCTGTCACCAATTTCCTTGTTGATGCTCTATGCTTGTTTGTACACCTCAAATGTCGCTGCAATCCGAATATTGGCTATAGTATATCATCGAGAATAAAACTTTACTTATACTGTATGTAAACTTAACAATGAAAAAAAACATATATAGCAATGTTACTGCTATAACTATATGTGAACATAATTCAAAATTAAGTGAAAGATGGACTGATGCTGTGAGTACTGTTCTTGAGGGCCCCCCTAGTTATTATGCTCTAGATGGTTGCCCGTGTTTATTCCCAAATTGCTCTACCTAAGTGCCAAACCTCAGTTTGCGCACATTGGCGCCTAATTCTTTTTATATTGGCTAATATAAACTTTTATCACCTGTTTGTCTGACATTTCATATCTTTGATTGCATTACGTTGGATAGTTTATGCATTAATTGTAGCTATACTGAACACGCTTTAAGAATATAACTTATGCAGTATTAACATATCAGGGCATGAATATGCTTCTGACATCTGATGAACACTGTATTGGTCGGCTAGTAGATGATCCTCGTTTCCAGATCATTACACCTGCAGTTAGTGCTCGTCATTGCAAGATTTATCGGAAAAGCATTGCTTCTGAAGATACAGAACAACAATCAGAAAGGAACTTTTCTGTGTTCTTGAAAGATTCTAGGTTAAACTATATCTGTCAAGTCTCCATTGATGGATTTGATTAAGATTTTTTTTTTCTGATGTTTCCAAGTTTTTTGCAGCACAAATGGCACATATTTAAACTGGGAGAAACTGAACAAAAGTAGCCCTGAAGCAAAACTACGCCATGGTGATATCATCTCAATAGCATTTGTTCCACAACACGGTAGAGTTGATGATTAATTTTTCTGATGTGAATTCTAACTTTATTTCAGGGTGTGCAAACTTTTGTTTAGCTTTAGTTTTTCTTGGTGTTTTAACTTTTATCTCTTCTGGGTGATTGAAATTTCTTTCTTAAATTGAATCCACACTTCCTGATGTTTCATGTTTATTGACTTTATGAAACTCCTATAATTATATACTGCTATCTGCTCGCAACCTTTAAGTTTGGTTAAAAGGTATACATCTGCAGATGCATATTTGCCCCACTTTATACTAAAAACTTTCTGTTGGTTTACTGTGTTAAGAGAGTATTATTAGGGTAAATCTCATCCCCGAGAAACAACTTTCAAGAAACTTGTTTCATGACCTTTGTTTTCTTGTCCTTTTTTGCAGAACTTGCTTTTGCATTTGTATTTCGAGAAGTTCAGAAATCATCCATTGTACCAGATAGTGAGTCTTTAAAGAGAAAACCAGGTAATTATATCAGATTTTTACTTTTTTTTTTTCTCTATATAAGAATAATTTTAGATTGGCGAGATTTATAGTTATGCATTACTTATAACTTTCACTAGAAGAGGATTATTTTGCTGAGAACAAAAGATTGAAAGGAATTGGGATAGGAGCTTCTGATGGTCCAATCTCCCTTGCCGATTTTCGGAGCCTTCAAAAGTCAAATACGGTAAAGATTTTTGACTGCTGTAGTATTACCCCTCAATTCAGTAGTCAGTGATGACCAAGGATTCAAATTTTACTTTTTTCCCCTTATAGTTCTGTAGCAGATTTTTAAGGTAGTGTTGGATGTATATGTAGGAGCTCAGGAAACTTCTGGAAAAAGAAGTTGCGACTGTGGAATCCTTGCGGAGTGAAAACCGTGCAGCAATTGAGAAGCATGAAAGTGTATGTCTTTCCATCGTTGTGCATAGAGCCCTCTCCTTGTTACGTTCACATTCTCTGCTTATGGAGATGATGATTCTAACTTCTTTATAGTTACTAGGCAGCACCTTTCTTATGTATAAGATGGGGTGTATTACTTATAGTATAGAATATTTTCTGTTTTTTTGACATTTAAAAACTGAATAACCTATCCTCATTTTAAAATTTTCACTTAAAAAGGAACGCATGGGTATTTTTAAGTTACTTTCTTTTGAGGATTTATTGTTAAATGAAGAAAGCAACATCAGTAACAACAGTAAAGCTAAGCATTGATTCCAGTGGGGTTTGCTATTTGGTTCATATGTTGCACCGTGTTCTTTCAAGGCATATTTGTTCTCATTCATATTCAAGTATAACACATCTTTTTAATAATTTTCTCCCTAGTCCTTTTAGGTTTTCCTCTTCCCCTTTTCCATTTGAGTAATTTTCTAATTATCTAAAAGCCTCCTATGTACATATCCAGAATGATATAGTTATATAGAGGCAATTTAGAGAATTTCAAATGTTTGTAATTCAAAATTAATGCTGCAGCATCTGCTCCATTCCAGATGATCTATGAAACTTGCAGAAACTGTGGTATTATCGTTAAATATTCTCCAAAAGTTAACATGCTTTGCATTGTTGATAAATTTGATTTTAGTTGAACTATTGATACCTGAAGCCATATCAAGCCTTGATTTTTCACGATTTTTTTACTGTGTTATCTGGACCACATTTAGTTACAAATCTTTGAAATGCCCTCTTTGTGTACTTCATTTTCTTGTGATATTTAATGACTGCCACATTGCTCATTTGATTTGAAGGGTATCAGTCTTACATGCAATTCTAAATAGTTGATTGATGTGTGTGCTAATACCTAAGACAAGGATATTGTTTTCTTCTGCAGGAAATGAAGGGGTTGAAAGATTCAGTTTCGAAATCTTATATTGATCAGCTCAGTCAGTTGAACCAGTCTTTGGTGGCTAAAGACAAGGAACTAGCAGAGCTAAGTCGAGTATCTACTGAGCAAAAACATGGAATCGATGACCTCAACGAAAGACTTAGTGCATCTATGCAGTCAGGCATGGAGGCCAATGAAATAATAAATAGGTGTGTGTTAAAACAACTCTGTCCAGATCAGATGAAATATAAACCAGTCGTAATAAGCCTCAATATATTGCTTGTTTCTTTCAGCGGGTTATTGATTGTAACACATGCTGAAATCTTTGCTTCAATATAATACTATTTACTGGGTGCTTCAACACCTTTATGATTTTGCATAAAATGGAAAATGTTGGTTTGAATCATATTACTAATGGTTTTTGATTTCTTTGTTCAGCCAGAAGGCTTCTATATCAGAACTGAAAGTACAATTAGATGAAGAGCGTGATCAAAGGAGAGAAGAGCGAGAAAAAGCTTCCGAAGATATGAAAATGGCGATACAGAGAATTCAAGCTGAGGCCGCACAGGAAATAACACGAGTTTCAGATGCTGCTTCAAGACGAGAGAAGGAGCAAGAAGAAATGATTAATAAGCTTCAGGTGAAGATAATGATTTTGTATTAACATTGTGGCTTTTCATATCTGGTCATTTAATTTTGACCTATTTATTCAGGAGGCTGAGAAAGAAAGATGTTTATTGGTTGAAACTTTGCGGTTGAAATTGGTATGTTTCATCACTCTTTCCTAATTCTGCACCTTGCCTTGGTATATCAATATCTTGAATTGGTGCTTAAATGTTGCTTTTCTCCATGGCAGGAAGATACAAGACAAAAGCTGGTCAGTTCCGATAACAAAGTGCGCCAACTGGAGGGTCAAATCCACCAGGAGCAGCAAGCTTTTGCCAGCAATAGAAAAGTAATTTTTCTGCTGCTTCCTACCAGATATGCTCTTTCTACTATAACAACAAAAATTGATAGTTTTGTATTTTGCTTATGATTTTACTTATGTGTTATAGAGGGTTGAAGAACTCGAAAATGAAAGAAAAAGGCTGAGGAAAGAACTTGAGCATGAAAAGGTAGGGGATTTGATGTACAACAATATTTACCTTTTAAATGTTTATTGTCAACTTGATGAAGTGCTCTGGGATATCTCTCTTACGTGTAGGAATATACTTTACATGTAAGCGTAGAAATTGATATGTACGCATCTCAAACTGAGTTTTTCTTGCTGTTTAGCAGGCAGCTCGGGAAGAAGCATGGTCAAAGGTGTCTGCACTTGAACTTGAGATTAGTGCTGCAATGCGAGATCTTGATTTTGAAAGACGCAGGCTAAAAGGGGCTAGGGAAAGAATTATGCTTCGGTAATGTCATGGATTTTATTACCAGTCAATCTAGAAATAGCATATTTATACTCTGTTCTGATAATGTTATTAAAAAATGAGAGCAAGTGTATATACTGAAGATGGTGAGATACGATCTGTATAGCTGACCCCAAGGTGGGATACGTACAGGCTTATTTTATTGCTCTTTCTGATAGTTTGAATCACAAGAAAGGCTTTAACAAACCTTTTACCCCTGATCTTTATGGCATATGATCAGGGTTGGTAACTGAACTATCTACTTACTATAGTTTGAACTAATGTGGTATGCCAGTATCATGTTGTTGAACTTAGTAGTACTGAGTGACAATTTTCTTTTAATTATTTTGCTGATTAGTAATGACATATCACTGCAGTGAAACACAGCTTCGTTCTTTCTACTCCACAACGGAGGAGATATCAGTGTTGTTTGTGAAGCAGCAAGAACAGCTTAAGTCAATGCAAAGGACACTAGAAGATGAAGAAAATTACGATACTACATCAATTGATGCTGACCCCAATCCTGTTGATGGCAATGAAAATCTATCCAAGGCAAGAGACGGGGAAGCAGCTCATCAAAGCAACAGCAAAGCCCCCTTCCGTGACCGTAGCGTGGTTCAAGTCGAGTCATCAAGTGATGAAGCAAGCGTGACAGAGAAGCACAACTGCAACACCAAAAGCCAAGACAATGGTGAAGACACACAGGATGTTGAAATCATGAGTACGGAACGTAACAATACTCAGGGTGCGTTTGGCTCCGATATTAACGGTATCGATACAGCGCCATTATCAAATGGAGATGCTGTTGAAACCGAGCATATCCCCGACACCGAGGGTGTTGCCACTCCCCAAATGTCTCCAGGGGGTGCCATTGAAACCGAGCAAGTTATGGAGACCGAAAGCCAGAGTGGTAGGAATTTCGATTTGAACAAATGCAGCACGATCAATTGCGACACAATGCAGGTCGATGATGAAACCAAGGCGCCAGAAGTACCCGAACCCGCTGAAACGGCTCATCCAGAGCCGTCACATCACTCCCAATCACAGGATCCAATGGAAGACACAGAAGGTGGAGGAACTATCAAAACGACAGACCTTTTGGCCTCAGAAGCTGTGGGTAGCTGGGCATGTAGCACAGCTCCTTCGGTCCATGGAGAGAATGATTCCCCAGGGAGCAATGCCTTACCTGTACATGATTCTAGTAGTTTGGTAGCTGAGAGTCAACACATCCCATCAACCAAGGCCGAAGCTACTGCCAGGAGAAACCAGGAACGTAGAGCACTGAGTGAGATGATTGGCATCGTTGCTCCCGATTTAAGGGAGCAGTTCAGTCGTGCTGTTGGAAGTGATGATCAAGTGGGGTCTGATAGAGGTGTAGCTTCTAATTCTGATACTGAAGATTCGAGTGGTGATGATGACGATGATCAGAAGAATGATGTTGGTCGAGAAGCATCGGATGCTGAAACAGTTGGTAGTGATAGAGCAGGATCTGACGTGGAAATGGATGGAAACGATGACACCCAAGATGATTCTGTTGGATGATGACGATGAATGTGTACTGACAGTTTGTGCATAGTTTTCCTACCTTTGCCTTTCTAGGAATCTGACAATGACTTGTCTATAGTGAGGTAAATTATTTGATCATGACTTCCTTTTCTTTTTAGATGGAGTCCCTGTATATTTCTTTATGGATTTTGAGTTCATGAATCTTGATTCATCTACTTTTTAACTTTCTTTCTTTTGAATTGCAATTTTATTTATGAACATGGGAGGCACTGTATTGTTGCTTTGTACCTCCTGGTCCACCGCATTTTTCTTTTTTTATGTCTCAAATTATAGATATTTTTTTTTTTTTTAGGGAGTGTATCTTTTTTCAGTACACTTATTTCAAGTACTTTGAGATTGATGATGTTTATCATTTTAAAGGGTATATTAGGAAATATGTTGGTTACATTCAATTATTTAAGTAATATTTATGATGTTATTGGTCTATATATATATACAGTTTCATGCTCTATTAGTAGTATACTCCCCCAAAAAATATCCATAAAAAACGTTCAAACAAAAAAAAAAGGGGAAAACTTGACAGTTTTAGAATTTCTTTTCTGAAAATGGAATAACAAAAACCAAACATACGCATTTCTGGAAATTTTTCAGTTTTTTCTTTTTTTCAGATTGTTAACTTTTCGATTTCTTTTTTCCAAACATTTTTTTTTTGGAGAAGTGTATTAAGAAAATATGAGACTGTATATAATCTGGGCCTATATAAAATTTTAATAATTGGGGAAGACCCAAATCCAGTAATAATTGGGCTTGATGCTGGCCTCAGGCCCAAATTGTACATGGAAAATTAGAGTGTGGCGCCTAGATCCTCGCACTTGTTTTATTAAGGCTGTTCAGTGCTCTACATCGTGGTGTTAATGGAAGCCCATTTTGGTAATTGCACTTATCCACGACTGGATGCGTATATTCAACTTCCCACGAGGGCGGTCCCTCCGAAACACCCTTCACGCTTTGCTGCCGGTGGCATTTCCGTCCTTTTCTTGAAAGAAAAATAAAATTACATTACATTGCTTGTCAGATAATTTAAACTTAAAACATGTATTAATAACTTCTTGTTGGGCTGTCAATTGTGAAATTAAAACGTGTATTTATATCTCGGTTTGAATTTTCACAAATGAATTTAATATTGATTTCAAATTAAGAAACAAGACACAAAATTCATGACAAGTATTACCATACTTACCTGCATATTTATGTATCCAAAAAAGTAAATAAAACAATTATTTCGGGACTGGTAAATATTTATATCTAGGACCATACCCCAAAAGTGAAAATTACCAAATGTCAGAATCATAATTGGGTATCCAAACAACGCCTTAGTTTCTGGCCCTCCCTCTAAAAAAGCACCGCTATCTTTGGGACCCACTCCCATCCCCCACTCTGTCTATACTCCTATTTATTTTCTCTTGTTTTCAACTTAAAGCATACAGTAAATGTACGAAAGAACCCCTCCCGAAATGTCCTAATTCTCCCCAGGTCCTCTCACTTGATACATATAGTGGGTTGGTTCTCTGTTGTTTTCTTTCATTCATTTATTTAAAATAATTTGGAGAGCAAAAATGGCTACTGGCAACAGAAATGGCGTACACAAGCCTGCAAATCTCCGTACTTCGTCTTCATTCAAATCAAAGCTCCCGCAGTCGAATGTCCGCCGCAGCAGCCCCGCCTCGTTCGCCGGAGCTGCTGATTCCGGTGAGTTTGTGGACTTCCTTCTTTTTTAGCGTTTATTGCCTAACGCGATCTGATTACTCAACTATCAGTTGAAGGTGCTGTAGAACCTGATCAATTCTACTCGCAATTAGTCCACATTTGGACTCGTTTTCGAATGTAATTTGCTGAATGAATCTGCGTGATACTGTGGGTTTTAGTTTTCGCATTGTGTAATTTTTTGAATATAGATTGATTACCTTTTGTTTTAGATTTGTTGCCCAGCATATTTATGCTTCTCTATGTTCAATGCTTATCTCTTATCTTCTAGAAATTGTGTTTTGAATTGGGTAGGAGGGAATTGAAGAACTTTATTGAAATGTTTGACGAGTGGCGCTCTTTTAGACTTTTAGTAGGATGCGACTTTCTAGGAAAGAGTAAACTAACATTGGCAAATAATTTAGCACCTTTTCCTCATTTCGAGAGAGTGAATGAAATATTGTAGTACTAGTTTATAGTGCTCTGTAGAGGATACTATTGACCTTTGCATTTACAATGAGGCAAGTAAGGGAGTTGAGCTACATGTGAATTTACATACTGTGGAGTATTTCCTGTTTTAATGTGTGACATGTCCTCATTTAATCTGGATAATTGAGATCTGTAGGGTAACTGTTATGGCATAGTAAACTGCGAGCTTTAATAATTTTATCATTTTGTGTTTAACTGATATTCTTATTAAGGACATTCTTTAAACTATTTGACAAAGTGGGTTAACTCAATTGGGACATGGGGGAGGAGTTGGGATAATAATAATAATAATTAAAAAATAAAAACTATCTGAATTCTAATCTTCTTTACTGTGTTTAATAATGAAAAACATTAGAGTGAGATTAATCTTTTTATGAGGCTAAATCTGATTCATGTATGTTACTTGGGCAGTTTCAGGGAGAGTCAGAGTTGCTGTAAGATTGCGGCCTCGGAATGCTGAAGAGCAGGCAGCGGATGCAGATTTTGCTGATTGTGTGGAGTTGCAGCCAGAGGTACCTGAATTGATATTGAATTTTATTCTTTTCTGATATTCTACTTTCGAGTATCCTATAGCACCATATGTAAATAAGTTGTCTTTGTTGCTATTTTTCTTTTACATATTTTTTCCAGCTTAAAAGGTTGAAACTTCGGAAGAACAACTGGGATTCAGATACTTTTGAGTTTGATGAAGTTCTTACTGAATTTGCATCTCAAAAACGAGTCTATGAAGTTGTTGCCAAACCTGTCGTCGAGGTCAGTCTTGTGGAACCATTTTTGTTTTTCCAAATTCGTTTAGCATTTTTTCTTTGTGTATAGTGTGTTCCTGCACAACTTTTAATTAATATTAGACATAAGATTTAATGAGCATGCTGGATAATAAGATTCTTGTTTGGAGGAATTGTGCCTCTTTTCTATAGAAGTTTTGTAATACCATCGTGACTACAATTTATCTATTTTATTTCTTTCTCCTCTAGAGCGTCTTAGATGGTTACAATGGGACAGTGATGGCATATGGTCAAACCGGTACTGGGAAAACTTATACTCTCGGACGACTTGGTGATGAAGACACTTCTGCACGGGGTATAATGGTTCGCGCCATGGAGGATATACTTGCAAATATCTCTCCAGAGACGGATTCTATCTTAGTTTCATACTTGCAGGTTGTGTATATTATCTACTTCATTAGATAACAATTGCACCAGTATGTATATCTTTTCTTTTTTGTGGGTTTGTTTGTTTCTAGTGGATATCTAAAATTTTAAATGTTATTCTGATTTAGAATTATTGGTTTTTGCTGGCAGCTTTATATGGAGAGTATCCAGGATTTACTATATCCAGCAAATGATAACATATCAATTGTTGAGGACCAAAAAACAGGTGATGTCACTGTACCCGGGGCAACTGTTTTAGAGATTAGAGACCAACAGAGTTTCATTGAACTCTTGCGCTTGGGGGAAGCTCATAGGATTGCAGCTAACACTAAACTCAATACTGAATCTTCCCGGAGTCATGCTCTTCTCATGGTAAATATGGTGTTGCTTGCTAAACTATATATATATATATGTATGTATATATATTGCTTTTTCAATTTTGGCCTTTATAGCTTTGAAACTCATGTGGCATCATATAGGTACAAGTGAAGAAGTCTGTAGTGGACAGGGATGATATTCCTCCCGAGACGCAGAACCGTTCTAGTTTGGTTGGTAACTTGAGGCCGCCTATGCTAAGAAAAGGCAAACTGATTGTTGTAGATCTTGCTGGTTCTGAACGTATTCACAAATCAGGTAATTTGAAGCTCCCTACCTACTCATAAGAGAAGAAATCTTCATCTGCTTCCTGTTGTGTGTCCTTTTTGACAAAAATCTGCCTCCTAGTTCTAGTTGTACTGAACTTAATCAAACTGACTCTGAACTTGCTTTAATATCTAGGGTGACACTTATTCATGCTAAATCTGAAACAACTGTTTATTTGTATACTAGATTAAAGTCAGTGAAGGCCATTGTTGTTTTGATGTTTAAGGTTATGACTGCAGTTCTAATAACTTGAAAAATTTATCTGAGAAACTTCTAATTTTCTTTGAAGGAAGCGAGGGACACATGCTAGAAGAAGCCAAGGCTATTAACCTTTCACTTAGTGCTTTAGGAAAATGTATAAATGCCTTGGCAGAGAACAGTCCTCATGTCCCTGTTCGAGATTCAAAGCTAACAAGATTACTAAAAGATTCATTTGGTGGTAAGATTTCTGCTTGTTTTAAATATATTTTTAGAATTAAGCTTCTAGTGAACTCAGGTGCTTTTAGAGCTTCAGCACCATTGCCCTTTTTAATATAATCTCAACAGTGTAGGGAGCTGAGATATTTTGATTTTGTAACTTGATTGGTCTAATTTGTGTCACTGGTATGCTGCAGGAACATCCAGAACTTCATTAGTTGTCACAATTGGTCCATCTCCACGCCATCGAGCAGAGACTGCAAGTACCATACAGTTTGGACAACGGGTGAGTTAATAGAGTCAGATGTTATGATCGCAGGGCAAAAATAATATCCTTATTGGAAATAAATATAGGTATTACTAAATGTTGAAATTAACTCTAATTTCTACACAGGCTATGAAGGTGGAGAACATGCTGAAGATTAAGGAAGAATTTGATTACAAGAGTTTGGCCAAAAGACTCGAGATGGAAATTGACAGACTAATTGTGGAAAATGAAAGACAGCAAAAGCTTTATGAAAATGAGATTGATAGAATCAGGTTAGAAGCGCAGAAACGCGTTGCTGAAGCCGAAAGAAATTATGTGGATGCCTTAGAGGTATATTTACACCTTCATGTGCCTCTGAACTTCTGCATATCTTCGTTTTAGTTAAACAAAAAAATATTTGATTAAAGAAACATTTTTTTGCTTGAAGGCTATTGTTGCCTTTTTCACATGCATGAAGCAACTCATGATAAATCAAGAGTTGGTTGGTTCCTCTCTTGGTCCTACATGGAAGTGTCATAACTAATAAAGTTTTGAAATATCCATTCAAGCAGTTTGGTCTAAGTTTGTGTTAGCAATCCATTTTCAGTACCATGGCCATTAGAATACACTCAATGATATATTGGCTGCTTGATTTTTTTTTTTTTAATTGTGCCTGTTTTCAATGTTTTGTAATAGGAGGAGAAAACAAAATGCCAGATGGATTATATGGAGTCAATCAAGAAACTTGAGGAGAAGTGGACTATTAACCAGCAAAAACATGCAATAAATGGAGCGGTAATATGTTTTGCAACCTGTCATTTCTTATTATTTGGTTAAATACAAGTTCGATTGAATTAAAATACATTTGAACTGGAAAAGAATCCCGTATATTTGGGGTTGATCTCACACCAAGAGTAAGATATTTAGTTCACTAATCAGAGTAAGATATTTATTTCACTAATCATTTTCTCCATTGATCAACTTAATCAGCATCTATGCGTTACATCAGTTGAAATCAGTGTATACATCCCAAAAAGGAAAAAAAAGCCATGATCTTTTGTGTGTGCGTTTAAAAATTGGATAAAAAAGGTTTGAATCTTTTCATTTTCTCATTCAGTTCATTCATTCTAAATTTTATGGGTAGAGGTAAGTTTTGGCATTAGAAGTATCTAGATAAACAAAAAGAAGATAACATAAAAGGGCATCTTGGTTGATAGTTACATCTTGGTTTATAGCTAACCCTCTCCCTCCCAAAGGGAGAAAAAGAAACCATCAATCTCTAGTAAATTTGTGCACCTGATGTGAATACCCTCTATGTGGTTGCTGCTGCCTCGAATTTGAGTTAAGATTATTCCATTATTTTTTGCAGGTTCATACAGATGCTGCAATGAAAGAGATGGCGGAGCTTAAAAAATTGTTTCAGGATGAAATTCGTCAACGGAAAGCAGCTGAAGATGAAATTCACAAGTTAAAAGATCAGCTACTTAAATTTTCAAAGGGGGAGGTAGGTTTAAGTCAAAGTTGATTTTGACTAAGGGATGAGTTTGAATATTTCCTTGAAGGCGTATTTAATGGTTTACCTTTAACTAACTAATGTTCTGTAGTTGGCAGGTGGAAACTCTGATTGCTTTAGCCTTCAACAACTTCTGGAAGAGGAGAGTCGTCAGAAGAAGAAACTTGAAGAAGAAGTGAGGGTTTTGCGAAGTCAGCTGACACATTTGTCTTTGGAAGCTAATCATGTATGTGGTTTATACTGTATATTTATGTGTATAGAGGTGTAAAGCATTTATCATGTTGGATCAGATATAGTCTATATCAGGTTCTTTCAGCTAGTCTAAAAGTAGACTCTTACTATGAACTAGCATCCCTTTTGTGTTTATCTTGCTATGTAGTACTTTAACAAACATCATTAAATCGTTTGCTAGAAATTTTTGAGAATAAATAGTTAAGCAGTCTCGGCTATTTCTGTTTTCCTAGAAAATGTGTTGTGTACGAACGACTTGATTTCTTTTATGTGTATATGCATGCTTAGCACAGTTTACATTTTAATTTTGGTAGAATATGTTTCATTAGTAGGAATGCATTTATGTTCTTCTTTTGTCCTTGAATTTTTTTTCCGTAAACACAAGTTCTGATAATTGGCTTAACCTTTTATGTTCAAAGACTAGGAGCTATCCAGATGGTCTAGATGGCTCAACTCCCCTTAGTCGTTTGCCGTCTAGAGATGGTAACATTGGGGAAAGAGCGTCTATCACAAACCTTCATGAACAAGGTGCTGATTATGGTTCTATATCATATAATTTATGTTTCACTTCTAGTTTTTGTATTTAATCTACCTACTGATATGACAGTTGGACTGCAAAAGATTCTGTCGTTGCTTGAGTCAGAAGATGCTAGTGTACGAATTCATGCAGTAAAAGTGGTGGCCAACTTAGCTGCAGAAGGTGTTTTACTTTCTCACTCTCATTATGCTACGTTGTCTGCGAATGATATAATTAATCTTTATAGTTTCCCCCCATATTGCACACTTTGTCGGCGGACTTGATTTTCTTTTATAATAAGAAATTTTATATTGATCATCTGATGATATTCTTTAATATTTGTCTTGTACTACCAATCTACCATTGTTCTGTGATTATATTAAGTAAGGAATATGCTGCAATACAGCTACATGACAACAGCAATTTGCTGCTGTGGTTGAAGTTACTTTGGTTGTTTGATGAATTATTTCTGAGTTGAAGTATTCAACCGTAGATGCTTTTTTATATAGGATTGTGAATGGTTAACGGTGTCACATCAAACTATAATAATATTTTATGCTACAAATGACGGTTAACGATTAAAAATTATACTATTACAGCGGGATAATGTTGGAATAAAATATAATTTCAAATGCTTCTGGTTTGAACTCTTTGTTAGTGCTATGCCTTAGTTCTATCTTGTTCCTAGCATCATAGTTTGAGAATCTCACATGTGTGAACTGGGTCATTACAGAAGCAAATCAGCAAAAGATAGTCGAAGCGGGTGGTCTCACATCATTGTTAATGCTTCTTAGAACGTACGAGGATGAAACAATTCGTAGAATTGCAGCTGGTGCAATTGCCAATCTTGCTATGAACGGTAACTTCGATTTCATTATGTTGTATATTGTGCTCCTCCCAAACTATCTTCTGTAATTGTTTGCTCATAGTTTCTGTTTTCAAAATTAACCCTTCACCTTATTGATCTAATTGAAGCTGCTCTATTCCATTTTATTATCATTTGGCTAATGCTGCAAAATATAATTTCTTGTTCAGAAGCTAATCAAGAGCTCATAATGGGCCAAGGTGGCATCTGTCTGTTAGCAATGACGGCTTCAGATGCCGATGATCCTCAGACTCTGAGAATGGTTGCTGGAGCGATTGCTAATCTATGTGGCAACGGTATTTCCATTTTATTTTCATATCAATAAGGCTCTACCCCCACCCCCACCCCCACCCCCACCCCCACCCACCCTAGTGATTTTTTTTATCAATTCTCAGTACTTGCACCTGTGGGTTTTCAGATAAACTGCAAATGAGACTGAGGTCAGAAGGTGGCATCAAAGCTCTATTGGGGATGGTCAGATGTAGACATCCAGATGTTCTCTCACAAGTTGCCCGTGGTATTGCAAATTTTGCAAAATGCGAATCTAGAGCAGCTACTCAAGGTAAATTCTTTCTTTCTATAAAAATGAATGCATAGATAAATATTTAGACCATGGACAGCCTAGAATTTTAATGTATACTCTCCGTGGAGATTCCAAAATCTAGGTCAACCATGTTTGTCACTAATTCAAGTTGGATACTCACGTCCTATACGCATTTGAATTTGATGATACTTGCATTACAGGCACAAGAAAGGGGCGATCGCTCCTGATAGAAGATGATGCATTGGCATGGATAGTACAAAATGCCAACAACGAAGCTTCACTAATCAGACGCCACGTCGAGCTCGCACTATGCCACTTGGCGCAGCACGGTAATTATCGAACCCATTCCTCCTTAGTTTCAAGCATATGCATTTTTCTAAGGCATCAAAAACAATTATTTTGCACAGAGGTGAATGCAAAAGATATGATAATTGGAGGAGCCCTTTGGGAGCTAGTGCGTATTTCAAGGGACTGTTCTAGGGAGGATATAAGGACTCTTGCTCGTCGAACATTGACATCAAGTCCCACATTCGTAGCTGAAATGCGACGCTTAAGGATAGAGATTTAGTTACTAACTGCATTAGTTAATTTCTCGTCTTATATATATTGCTTGCCAGCTAACCGGTGAAAGTTCTTTACAACACAATCTTCCATAAAAGATTCGTGTTGGGACGTTCCGTTTGTTCGCAAAGGCTTTGCCCGTTATTGTTATTTTTTTGTATCATTTTTTCTTTTTTTTGGGTGGCGAGGCTCACTGTATGCGGTGGCTTCAGCTGCAATTTTGTAGTAGTTAATTGTTTATTTATGTGTAGTTTGTTTGTATATAAGGTGATACTTATGAAATTTGTTATTTTGTGTGTTAACTTAAAGCATGTATGCCAGGCGAGATGTTTGATAAGTTTGGAGATAGTCCAGTATGAAGAAACTAGAATGCGATAAACGAACAATGAAATTCATCATAGAAGAATTAGGGTTTTCACACAATGTGAGAGTGAAGTTCTGTATACGAAAAGTTATGAATGAAAGGTCAGGGTTAGCTATTTATAGCTAACAATATTAATACCCAACAAATATGTTTAAGGCTAATAACTAATACTTGTTGACTTGGTCTTCTCCTTTATACCCCCTCTCAAAATGGGAATGGATGTTAATGATTACCATTTTGGTCTTGAAACTCTTGAAAAGAGAAGGTCCTAAAGGTTTCGTAAGTATGTCGGCAAGGTTGTCTTCGGATGGGATTTGGATCACCTTGATGATTCCTTCTTGTATCTTCTCCCGAGTGAAATGGTAGTCAATCTGGATGTGCTTGGTCTTTTCATGAAGCACTGGATTATGTGCTATGCAGAATGCTGATCTACTATCTGTGTAGAGGATTGCTGGTTGGGGATGAGGCACCTTCAAATCTTGTAGAATGTACAGAATCCATTGAAGTTCACTCGTTGAATAAGCCATTGCCCTGTATTCTGCCTCAGCTGATGATCTACTCACCGTTGACTGCTTCTTTGATTTCCAAGAAATTAATGAGTTTCCAAGATAGACAGCATAGCCACTAACACTCCTTCTTGTAATTTCGCATCTTGCCCAGTCTGAGTCAGTGAAGGCTTGTAATTTGAGGCTGCAATCTGATGGATAGAAGATGCCTTGGCCAGGTGTACTCTTGATGTACCTAAGAAGTCTGTGAACAGCAGAAAGATGTGCCTCTGTGGGCTTGCTCATGTATTGTGTTAGTGTTTGAATAGGATAAGAAAGATCAGGTCTTGTTATAGTAAGGTATAGAAGCTTACCAACCATCCTTCTGTATGTAGAAGGATCCTTCAATAATGCAGAATTTTTGTCATTTGTAAAGCCTTGCTTGGAATCCATAGGTGTTTCACAAGGTTTACTTCCAAGATATCCACAGTCATTTAGAAGATCAAAAGCATATTTTCTTTGACATAATTGAAGGCCTTTGTTATTTTTGGCAACTTCAATACCAAGTATGTATTTCAGTTCTCCCAAATCTTTGATTGTAAACTTTTTGTCTAAAAAGGATTTGACTCTCAAAATTTCATCTAAACAGTTACCAGATAGAATGATATCATCAACATAACAAACCAAAACAGTGAACTCTCCATTTAAATCTTTTGAAAACATAGAATTATCAGCTTTTGATTGAGTGTATCCAAACTCAATTAGAGAATCTTGCAGCTTGTGAAACCATTGCCTAGAGGCTTGTTTCAAGCCATAGAGACTCTTATTGAGTTTGCAAACTCTTTTATCATTAGTATTGCAATAACCAGGAGGAGGGAGCATGTAAACATTTTCATCCAAATCACCATGTAAAAAGGCATTATTGACATCTAATTGATGTAAAAACCAGTTATTTGCAGTAGCAACAGCAAGTAAAATCCTTACTGTTGTGATTTTTGCAACAGGGGAAAAAGTATCAAAATAATCTATACCCTCTTCCTGAGTATAGCCCTTAGCTACAAGTCTAGCTTTGTATCTTTCAATGGTTCCATCAGCCTTATATTTAACTTTGTAAACCCATTTACAACCTATGCAATGCTTTCCTAAAGGTAAATTAACCAAAGACCAAGTGTTTGTTCTTTCAAGGGCTTGCAACTCAAGTTGCATAGCTTGCTGCCAATTAGAATTGGTGCTAGCTTGCTTATAAGTTGTAGGCTCTTGAATTTGAGAAATGGTAGCAATAAAATGTTTATGCACATTTGAAAGTCTACTGGTGGATAGAAAAGCAGAAATAGGATATTGATGTCCCTTAGTAAAAGCATTATTTGCATCATGAATATTTTCAGTAGGTATACAATCAGTTTTGTCAATAGTACTATTGCAAGTATTTAGAGAGGGAAGAGAGGTTTCATACACTTGCAAATAGGCAGGTGGATGTCTTACTCTTGTGGATCTCCTTTGATGTGGATCCTCAACTGGAACAATTGGTAGGGAAGGATTAACTGGTTGTTCAGCTGGATTGGCTAAAGGACCTGTCAATTGTGTTAGTTCTTCATCCAAATCCTGATGAAAAATCTCAGTATGATCATGAAGATTAATGTTTTGAGAGTTTGAATCTCTATTTACATCAGTGGTATCTTCAAGAGGAGTATCATAATTTGATTGTTCAAGGAACAATTTATCAAGAAATTTATCAGTACCAACTGCATCTGAAAAAGGAAAAATGTGTTCATAAAATTTGACATTCCTTGAAACAATATTTTTTCCTGAATTTATATCCATCAATTTATAACCTTTGGTTCCAAAAGGATAACCAAGTAAGACACACTTAGTGGCTCTTGGGTGAAACTTGTTTCTATTTGCCACTAGGGTGTTTGCAAAACATAAACAACCAAAAACTCTCATATGCTCATAATCAGGTAACTTATCAAACAGGATTTCAAAAGGACTTTTATTTCCCAGAATTTGAGTAGGTATTCTATTAATTAAATGAGCAGCTGTTAGAACACATTCAGTCCAGAATTTTAAAGGTAAACAAGACTGAAAAAGTAAAGCTCTAGCAACTTGTAACAAGTGTTGGTGTTTCCTCTCAGCAATGCCATTCTGCTGAGGTGTTTCAACACAACTTGTTTGATGTATAATACCATGATCAGAATAAAAAGAATGAAGAAAAAATTATGTGCCATTATCACTTCTAATGACCTTTATTTTCTTGTTAAATTGAGTGCAAACCATTGCATAAAATCTTTCAAGAGAAACAGCAACATCAGATTTAGCCTTTAATAGGTATAACCAAGTGCATCTACTGTAATCATCAACAATAGTCAAGAAGTATTTGTTACTAGTGTGTGAGGTAGTGGAAAAAGGTCCCCACACATCACAATGTATAAGGTCAAAAGGGGCATTTGTAACAGAAACACTACTGTTGAAAGGTAGTTTCTTTTGCTTTGCTAAATGACAAATTTCACAAGGAATATCAGTGTTTTTCCCTGTTACAGTTAAAGATTTTATTTGAGAAATACACTTCTCAGAAGCATGGCCTAATCTAGAATGCCACAAACTAAAGTCATTCCTCTTATTATGAACAGAGTTCACAGAAACTTTATTACAAGGAAAATGTAAATGATATAAACCTCCAAGTTGTTTAGCAGTACCAATCACAGTCTTGTTTTGACTGTCCTGTAAAACACAATGAGTGGACAAAAATGTAACAACACAAGAGGAATGCTTTGTTAGATGTGAAATGGATAACAAGTTAAAGGAAAAATCAGGAACAAACAATACATTATAAAGAATCAGTTTGTCATGTAAAATCACATTTCCCATCAAAGTAGCAGTAGTAACTTTGTTGTTAGGCAAGTTAATATTGATATTCACAGATACAGGTTCTGTTGAAAATAAATTTCTATCACTAACCATGTGATCAGTTGCACCAGTATCAAGAATCCATGAATAAGTGTTTGAATGGAAACAGGAATGCAAACCTGCACCATGGGAGGATGGGGCTCCTTGTGTTGGGAAAATATAGGGGTGCCCGGAATCTATTCGGGATGAATTTTAAATACGAATTTAAATACAATTATTACTATCATGAATTAATCCTAATTAATTCAAATAATAATTCCAACAACTAATTATCATCATGCATGCTAAATTAATTTCACATATTAACTATGGCGGAATAAACAAGTAAATATGTGATTAACGTACCTCTTGTAGAACTTGGCCTTTGAATAAAACGGGACTCTCGTACACGCTTTATCAACCCAAAAACCTTCTCAAGTATTTCCCTTTCGCCTTACTTGATCGCCGGTGGGAGACGCTTTCAAGCAATTTAATAAACTAAGGAAAAAGAAAAATATCTATGCTTCTTGATTTTTCCAACACATGGAATTATGTACGTTGAGATGAAATAATCATCTCCTATTTATAAAGGGGGGTGACCGAAATTCGTAGAGATTTTATGGGCAGGGAGAAAATCTTTTCTTAATCTCTAAGAAATCTTGAATATATCTCATATATTCTTTTCTCCATAATAAAATATTCCACAAAAATCTCACTCCCTTAAATAAATATGAAACTTTCGAAATTTACATGGAGAAAATCCAAGATTTGGATCTTCTTGAATATATGAGATATTCTTGTATTCTTAGAATACATATCTTGCATAATATCTTTCCAAGAAAATCAACAAAATCTTTTTCCTCCTTATCATGTATTTTTCGAAAATTAAAGGAAAAAATCAGCATATTATTTTCTTTTTATTTTAATCACCTTATCATTATTGGGCTACTTAATTGGGCTACTTGAGGGGCCTTAAGGAGAATTAAGATTGGACCTCCTAATGGACTTCTGAATTTCAATATTGAGCCCCAATATAATTCAGCCCATTAATATTAATTATTACCACTAATAAATTAATATTGCACTATCCATCTTAATCCATATTACGATAATATGGGCTCCCGGTTATTATTTCCCGCGTTTAAGATCATCAAGTCCATTAATTAATTGAGCTTCTGAATAGCTCTAAATTAATTAATATATTTCACCTTGGAGTAAAGACAGCTCAACATTATTATTCGTACCGAAGAAACTAATTCTTCACTTGCAAGATTTGGTACAATAAAACTTCTGAGCCCACCAAGGGGACTAATCACACGAGCCGTACTCGCACGCGTTTCTCCGTATTAAATCTTAGCAACCGTCGTATGATTAATATTACTGCCCAAGACACAAAGTTCGAAGTCACAATGATTCTCACCCAACATGAATCAAAGCAGTAACTACTAAGCACACACGGTCCTATTTAAGTGACGGGGATTAAGAAATCAACAACCACTGAGGTCTAATTCTTCACCTTTCAGAACAGAAGAATTTCTCCTCGCTGTAGGACCTCTTCAACACATACTAAATGTGCTAGTGCAATCTCTTGGTCAAGACAGACCAATCTGAGCCTTACACATCGACCTTTCACGGCGGATTGTTCAATTCCACCTGGGTCGTAAATTGTACGTTTAGTTACAAGTAAACTGTTAATGTTGTCTTCCGTGATCGGGTATCACCACATTAACTACAATGTAACATGTACTATATATTGAACGGTTTGCAATAGAAATTCAACATTCAATTATATCTAAAGCAAATGTGATAAAAGAATTATTCTCATAAATCGAGTGTTTGATACACGAGTTATACAAAGTAAAAGCATACTTTCACGTATAACTCCAACAATCTCCCACTTATACTTAAAGTCTGCTTTTAGTATACATCACGCATGTCTTAGTGTAGTAGCTCTACGTGACATCTCATGTCAACCTACACTAACCTAATAATTCCTCCCACTTATACTTAAAGCAGATTGGCAATAGTCTTGACTCCCATTCCATCCACATGTCTCTCGAATGTATTCAGAGGCAGACCCTTTGTGAATGGATTTACTAGGTTGTCCCCGACGCATATCTTTGCCACCTCTTTATCTCCTCTCTCAACGATTTCTCGTATAAGATGGTGTTTTCTTTCAATGTGTTTGCTGGCCTTGTGGGCTCTCGGTTCCCTTGAATTTGCAACTGCTCCGGTATTGTCACAAAAGACAGTTATCTTGTCGGGCAAATTCGGAACAACGTCCAAGTCCACTAAGAAGTACTTGAGCCAAACCGCTTCTTTCGCTACTTCACAAGCAACTACTTATTCGGTTTCCATGGTCGAATCTGCGATGCATTTCTGCAAATCGCTTCTCCATGTCATGGCTCCTTCTCCCATGCAAAACACACTACCCGAGGTAGGTATTTTGGAGTCTATGTCTGATTGGAAATTTGAGTCCGTGTATCCCATGGGAATTAGATTGTCTGACTGTTAAATCAGCATTCCATACTAAGTTCTTTTCAGAAACTAAAGGACGCATTTAATTGCAATCTAATGTGCTTTCCCGAGATTACTTTATTATCTTGCCATCATGTCCACGACAAGGCAGATATTCGGTCTCGTACACAACGTTGCATACATAAGACTTCCTACGTCCGAAACGTACGGAACGTCTTTCATGTCATTTATCTCCACTTGCGTCTTAGGGCATATTTCTTTGGATAGATGGATTCCGTGCCTAAAAAAGGTACAAAACCTTTCTTGGAATCTTGCACGCTGATATGCTTCAAAACAGTGGCTTTGTATGAAACTTGCGATAAGCCCAACATCTTCCTCTTGCGATCTCGAGTGAACTTGATCCCAAGGATGTGACCGGCTTTCCCTAAGTCCTTCATATCAAACTATTTTGACAGCCATACCCTTACGTCTGACAATACCTTTACATTGTTTCCAATGAGCAGAATATTGTCTACGTATAATACTAAGAATACCACCGCAGTTCCGTCACATCTTTCACACAACTTTCGAACTTGTTTTGATCACAAACCCATAAGACTTAATCAATTGATCAAAACACTGGTTCCAAGTACGCGATGCTTGCTTAAGTCCATAAATGGATCTCTTAAGCTTGCATACGAGGTGCTCTTGGCCTTTTTCAACGAAACCTTTGGGCTGTTGCATATAGATCCCATCAAGACTTCCGTTAAGGGAAGCTGTCTTGACATCCATTTGCCAGATCTCGTAATCTAAGTGCGCAGCGATCGACAAGAGAATACGGATGGACTTAAGCATAGCTACAGACCACAGGCCACAAGCCTTGCTTTGAAGGTCTCTACCCTTCCGTCCGGTCCTCTTTTCCTCTTATACACCCACTTGCATCCAATGGGCTCTACCCCATTAGGTGGATCAACCATCTCCCACACTTTATTATAATCCATCGAACCCACCTCGGTTTCCATTGCGGTTTGCCACACTTCCGCGTCTTTGTCTTGGATTGCCTCGTCGTACATTCATGGGTCTGATTCATCGCTGGGAATCAAATCCGAAGATTCTCCAATTCCCATGAATCTCTCGGGTTGCCTTGCAATCCTCCCACTACGACGGGGTTCCGGTTGTGAAGGTATGACATGTGGTATATCATCTTGTATACTTGGTATAGGAGTTTGCCCTCTTAACTCGTCTAAGGTAATCTCACTTCTGGGCTTTCTTTTGTTCATATAGTCTTCCTCCAAGAATTTAAAGTGCGAACTAATCACGGTCTTTTAATCCTTGAGACTATAGAACATACACCCTTTCGTTCCCATGGGATATCCTATAAACAACCTTAATTCCGAACATGGATCCAATTTACCGGCTTCCTTGTCTAGCACGTATGCCGGACAACCCCAAATCTGCAAGTGTCTTAGACTGGGCTTGCGCCCGGTCCACAATTCCATTAGGGTTTTAGGAACCGATTTGGATGGCACCAAGTTTAGAATGTAAGTCGTTGTTTCCAAGGCATTACCCCAAAACGACTTGGGTAAATCCGAATAACTCATCATGGGTCTGACTATTTCTAAAAGAGTCTGGCTCCTTCGTTCCGCCACACCGTTCTATTGAGGGGTTCCCGATGTGGTCAACAGGGATACAATCCCTTCTTCCGATAGGTAGTTCAAGAATTCATTGCTAAGGTATTCGCCTCCACAAACAAATCGTAGAGACTTGATACTTCTTTCCCTATGCATCATAAGGTAGATGTATCCGTATCTTGAGTAATCATCAAATTACTCATACCTCTTCTTGCTATGATCATCATTGAACCACACATATCGGTATGAACGAGTTCTAACACTTTCGTAGTTCTATTCCCCTTGGCTCCAAATGCCCTCTTGGTCATTTTACCCTCTAAACAGGATTCACAAGTTGGAAACGGTTCGACTTGGAATGATTCCAAGGATCCGTCTTTCACCAATCTCTCTATCCACTTTAGATTAATATGACCTAGTTTAAGATGCCATAGAAGTGTTTCGTTCATCTCTGAAGAACGCTTTCTTTTATTACTCGAAATAATCGATGTGTTATTAGATTCAATTTTGTGAGTGGTGTGCCCAAATAATGGTATAAAGATCATCCATTAAAGTTCCGGAATAGATAAACTCATCGTTTCAAGCAATAATAACATCCTTATTAAAAGAAACTGAGTATCTATTCAAACAGTTTAGAAACTGAAGGTTGAGTTCTTTCTAAACTTGGAACATGAGGAACGTCTCTCAAGACCATAACTCTATCTTCACAAGATAGGCGCACTTCTCCCACTGCTTCAGCTGCCACTCTCGTAGCATTGCCCGATGTGATGGGGATCTCACTTCCGTTAAGTCGTCGGGTTAGCTTAAACCCATGAAACAAATGTGATCAGTAGCTCTCGTATCCACTATCCATGAATAGACAGCATACGCCACTTCACAAGTTTCGACGACTAAGGTGTGTGAATTACCTAACTTTCCTAGCCTCTTAGGCTTGGAACAGGCAGACCTCCATTGTCCTCTCTCACCGCAACTAAAACACTTCCCCTTCGATGCTTGCCTTTGCATTTGCCTTTCGCAACAATTGGATTTGCTTGGATCCGGCCTTTGGTTCTCTTCCTCTTTTTCCCTCCCTTGGGACCAAAAGAGGTAGACGAACCATTAGCCACCATAGCACTAGACTGGTGCTCCATTATCACCTCCACCGAAACTAAAGCTTGCAAGAGCTCGGGCAAACGACTTGTCCGTTCATTCATCTGACAGTTCAGATGAAACTACTCAAAACTTCTCGGTAGGGAATGGTATATGGAATCAATCAAAATCCGCACCAAGTACTTCCAACTTGTTAAGGTATGCCATTATCTCGAGAACGTGCTCCCTTGCGGGCGTTCCTTCCACCATTTCCAACTTGACCGAGTCATGTTTGGTGAACTGATTAGTCATGGGATTCTGATGTGAAAACATCTCTTCAAGGTGTTCCATGATTTCAACAGCGGATACAATGTCTTCATGAACGCGCCTCAAATCCTCAGACAGAAATGTCAAGATGATGCACTTCATTCATTGTCACGCTTCCGATCACAAACTGCCTCTTCCCATTGCTTGACTTATCATTAGGCTTGCCGGGTATATTAACATAAATAACCCAATTGTGTTTTCGTGCAGTAAGGACAAATTTAAAAAAAAAACATTTCCAATCGATATAATTCTCTCCAAAAAGTTTATTAACTTTAAGTATATTAAACAATGGATTAAAAGGTTGCGACATGATGAAATGAGAATAAAACATACATTCATATCAATATCTAGAAAAATATGAAATTATCACATAATTCGATCACATCAATTATATTGAAACCTTAAAACAATATAATCATGCATCAGCCAATATCTCGAAACAATTTAAATGCGCCACGAGGGGTGGTCTATACATTTAAATACATTCAAGCGGATCACAAACTTAAAAGTTACAAATCCTTAATTCAAAATTAATAGTTGGCTCCCACTTTGACCACATAGAAATTGACAGGGACTCCGAGGGGAGTAAGTTAATATCAATTTCCTATGCCTAAGTAATAACCATAATTAAATACAGGATTATTATTTCGCTTTGAGCAAGCCACTCGTGGTGAGGGTCAATACCGCCACTAGTAATAATCCACAATCATCCTTTCGGAATTTATTCATGTGAAATCCGTTCTTTTGGCCGATCCGAGGGGGAAATGTATTCCAAAAGAACTTCACAAATAAATAAATTATGGAGGCCAAAATAATCCAATTTTAATATCCGGAATAAAATTGCAATTATAAAAATATACTTAGTAATTTTCGAAAGTAAGGTTTTTCTTGGACAATTAAATTCATGCAAACACATATTAACAAATAATAATAAGTGCACGAAATAAAACATCCATCAAAACAAAATTAAACACATTGGAGCACTCGAATCCAATTGTCACGGTTTAATTTCTTCACGTCTTGATGCGAAAAAATCGTCCTTGTTGCTTTCCGACGTTCGTCTCGACGTGCTCCCACTCGAACAGCAACACTTCTTCAAAAACAGCATCGTTTGGGGTTCGGGACGACGTTTAAAATCACACGGAAAAAAAAACACGAACCGAAAAAATTCCACGGCCTGAGATACAGCGCGCGTCGGCCCACGAAGTGGGCCCGCGCGCTTCCCGGCCCGAGAAGCGCTGGAAAAGCGCCCGAGGCGCGCCGAAGCGCAGCCCCGAGGCGCACCCGAGGCGCGCCCGAGGCGCTGCACGGAGGCGCGCCGAGGCGCACCCGAGGCGCCCCGAGGCGCTGCAGGGAGCTGCCGAGGCGCGCGCGCGCCGTGCGCCCGTTGCGCACGGCGTGCGCCGTGCACCCCCGTGCGCCGTGCACCCCCGTGCGCCGTTTTTTTCGCCGTTCGTCCTCGTTTTCTTCACCCCTTGCATGATTTTACCTCCATACACGCTCCACGCTTGCATGCGTCGTCCGGGTACGCCGTTTTTAATTCTTCGTTCTTCGTCACGATCCGGTTACAATTTATTTTTACAAAAAAATAAATACTAGATCTAGACTAGTCTATTACAATGATCGAATCAAAATAAAAACAACTAATCTACTCGTGGATTTTCTCACGAGAAAAACGAATTCGAACGAATCGAATTAAAAACCAAATTAATTCACACGCATGAAATTAACAACATTAAAAACCATGACAATTGGATACCTGCAAAAAAGATCTAACAATTCTACTATCCAATTTCAAATTTAATGTTCAACAATTTAAATTCCAATTTAAAATTCAGAGCCCGAAACCGTGACTCTGATACCAGTTGTTGGGAAAATATAGGGGTGCCCGGAATCTATTCGGGATGAATTTTAAATACGAATTTAAATACAATTATTACTATCATGAATTAATCCTAATTAATTCAAATAATAATTCCAACAACTAATTATCATCATGCATGCTAAATTAATTTCACATATTAACTATGGCGGAATAAACAAGTAAATATGTGATTAACGTACCTCTTGTAGAACTTGGCCTTTGAATAAAACGGGACTCTCGTACACGCTTTATCAACCCAAAAACCTTCTCAAGTATTTCCCTTTCGCCTTACTTGATCGCCGGTGGGAGACGCTTTCAAGCAATTTAATAAACTAAGGAAAAAGAAAAATATCTATGCTTCTTGATTTTTCCAACACATGGAATTATGTACGTTGAGATGAAATAATCATCTCCTATTTATAAAGGGGGGTGACTGAAATTCGTAGAGATTTTATGGGCAGGGAGAAAATCTTTTCTTAATCTCTAAGAAATCTTGAATATATCTCATATATTCTTTTCTCCATAATAAAATATTCCACAAAAATCTCACTCCCTTAAATAAATATGAAACTTTCGAAATTTACATGGAGAAAATCCAAGATTTGGATCTTCTTGAATATATGAGATATTCTTGTATTCTTAGAATACATATCTTGCATAATATCTTTCCAAGAAAATCAACAAAATCTTTTTCCTCCTTATCATGTATTTTTCGAAAATTAAAGGAAAAAATCAGCATATTATTTTCTTTTTATTTTAATCACCTTATCATTATTGGGCTACTTAATTGGGCTACTTGAGGGGCCTTAAGGAGAATTAAGATTGGACCTCCTAATGGACTTCTGAATTTCAATATTGAGCCCCAATATAATTCAGCCCATTAATATTAATTATTACCACTAATAAATTAATATTGCACTATCCATCTTAATCCATATTACGATAATATGGGCTCCCGGTTATTATTTCCCGCGTTTAAGATCATCAAGTCCATTAATTAATTGAGCTTCTGAATAGCTCTAAATTAATTAATATATTTCACCTTGGAGTAAAGACAGCTCAACATTATTATTCGTACCGAAGAAACTAATTCTTCACTTGCAAGATTTGGTACAATAAAACTTCTGAGCCCACCAAGGGGACTAATCACACGAGCCGTACTCGCACGCGTTTCTCCGTATTAAATCTTAGCAACCGTCGTATGATTAATATTACTGCCCAAGACACAAAGTTCGAAGTCACAATGATTCTCACCCAACATGAATCAAAGCAGTAACTACTAAGCACACACGGTCCTATTTAAGTGACGGAGATTAAGAAATCAACAACCACTGAGGTCTAATTCTTCACCTTTCAGAACAGAAGAATTTCTCCTCGCTGTAGGACCTCTTCAACACATACTAAATGTGCTAGTGCAATCTCTTGGTCAAGACAGACCAATCTGAGCCTTACACATCGACCTTTCACGGCGGATTGTTCAATTCCACCTGGGTCGTGAATTGTACGTTTAGTTACAAGTAAACTGTTAATGTTGTCTTCCGTGATCGGGTATCACCACATTAACTACAATGTAACATGTACTATATATTGAACGGTTTGCAATAGAAATTCAACATTCAATTATATCTAAAGCAAATGTGATAAAAGAATTATTCTCATAAATCGAGTGTTTGATACACGAGTTATACAAAGTAAAAGCATACTTTCACGTATAACTCCAACACCTTGATCATAGGAAGAAGAAGTTCCCAGATCAGTAATGGCAGCTGCAGCAGAGTGGTTTGACTCCTCATTCTGTTTCAGCTTGGAAAACTGCAAAAATTGCTCAAAAAATTCTTGTGTAATCAAGGGATTGTTAGTGACAGTGTTATCAGCTGAAATCTGGTTGGAAACCAACACATTAGCAGAAGAATCAACTTTAGAACTCTTCTCAGTTTGTCTAGGGCCTCTAGGACCTTTCCAACCTGGTGGATAACCAATGAGTTGAAAGCATCTATCCACTGTATGACCAGGGGCATCACAATGAGTACATTTCAGACCCTTCTTCTTTTCCTTGTTAAACCTAGAGTAACTACCATTTCTAGCTAGCATTGCCATAGAATCAGTGACTTCAGAATGTGAATTTAAAGACCTCTGAGACTCCTCTTGCAGTAACAAGGAAAACACCTTGGCAAGTGGAGGAAAAGGAGAAGCCATAAACAATTGACTCCTCAGAGCAGCATAGGACTCATCAAGACCAATCAAGAACTTCATCACAAAATCTTGTTCTTGAGTTTGAGCAACAAATTTTAACAAATCACAAGTACACTGATCTATAACACCACAAGTACATCTAAGAACTGGCCTAAAACTAAGATACTCATCCCAGAGTGCCTTAAACCGATTATAATATTGAAGCAGAGACTGACTCCCTTTAGAAATCGTAGCAATATCTTTTTCAAGTTGAAAAACACGAGCTAAATCAGATTTTCTATAACGAGCATGCAATTCGTCCCAAACATCTTTGGCTATAGTAAAATATTCCAAGGTTTTCTTAATCTCAGATTCAATAGAGTTTAAAATCCAAATCAGAACAAGATCATTTGCCCTAACCCAAGCTAGATAGATAGCCCTATCATCAGACTCTAAGGGTTTAGGAAGTATACCATCAATCAAGGGAACCTTGTTCTTCACAGATAGGGCACGCTTCACCGAATGACTCCAGGACGTGAAATTCGTACCATTCAACTGTTCGATGACGATTGACACGGCAGTACTGTCGTTGTGATGAAGAAACAACGGCGATAGAGGATTCAACGCAGGGTTGAGCGAATTCGGATCAATCACCGGAGGAATAGCAGCCATCGAAATTTGATCGAAGAGAAAGGCGATAGATGCGAATCGATCGAAACTCGGTCAGAGAAAGCGATAAAATCGCTCCGAAAAAAAAATCGATCTGAAATTGCGATAGACACAAATCGATCGGAACAACGGAAGAAATCAAGATCTTCTAAAAGAAACCTAAAACTGATACCATATGAAGAAACTAGAATGCGATAAACGAACAATGAAATTCATCATAGAAGAATTAGGGTTTTCACACAATGTGAGAGTGAAGTTCTGTATACGAAAAGTTATGAATGAAAGGTCAGGGTTAGCTATTTATAGCTAACAATATTAATACCCAACAAATATGTTTAAGGCTAATAACTAATACTTGTTGACTTGGTCTTCTCCTTTATATCCAGTTTCTGTTTCATAGTTTATTATTTGTGAAAAATGTACGGAGATTTTGAGGTATATTTGGTTTAGTATCTCTCTCGTGCGTGCATTTGGATGTATGGTGCACTCACTCAATTCGTTTTTGAGGTGGTATGATTAGTGTATGGTATAATAATAGAGTTATTATTATAAATATAAGATTAATATGGACTTTTGGAAAATATATTAATTTGGGATCTATGATTAGAAAATTATGCATAAATTCTATCATCATAATATGCAGAATTTACACAAAAATATCATTACTCTTAAGTCTACACAATTCAATTTATTATTGTATTTTATACATAAAGAATTACAAAATTATTCCTAAAAATTGCATTCCTATTTTTTTAATACTCCCTCAGTCCAAAATTTTCTTCACATTTACTCTTTTCACCTATTTTATTGAACAAATTTTTTATTAGCATCTGAAATAAAAAGATAATTTGTAAAAGAGAGATAAATTTATTGTACTTTTTTAAAAGTTATTTTATTATTTTAAATATTAATAAATAATTCACTCGCTAAAATACGAAAAAAAAATAGTGTAAAAAAATAATTGAGATGGAGTGTGTCCATCCCCATTTAAAAATAATAATTCCAAAAGGAAGGGAGTATCACATTAAAAATTGCAAATTTACAAATGGTCTAGATATTAAATAGTTTTAGCGAGTCTAACTCATTAAGTTTTATCTTTAATGTGTCAAATTGATAGGAGTAATTATTTCAACTTAGAGGTTCTTAACTGGTAAATTTTCATTTTAAAAGATATGCAAATAAAGCCGTTACAATGCCCCATTATTAAACGGCGTGTGGGCTTCTGGGTTTAATTTGTTTTCGCATTAAATGTGAGTTCATAACTGGCAAACTATGCTCCAAATAATATTAGGCTTCACTTCCATAATTCCTAATTAAATCATGCAACCCCACAAGGGCAAAAAACACATTGTTTGTATTCATTGAAACAAAGCAGCACTTTGAAATTATGGGGTTGGGCCCATCAGATCTTTTTCATTTTCTAGAAATTTCCTTGATTTCCCAAGTCAATTGTTGCGGCTGAATTTTATAAGGTAGGGTCATTATTATTAAGTCAAATCACAGCTGGTTGCTAATTTGTTTCCTTAATTATGGTATTTTAATTGATTCCAAATGGGCTGAATTGCTAAGTTCAATTCCTCTTCCTTCTTACTAATGTTGGGCCGAAAAGAATTCTAATTGGGCTTACAATTGGCTGAATTGGCCACGGTTATTTGCACTTCCTTTGGGTGAAAGACACTACCAATGATTTTATTCTAAATTCATACATATGAAATGTTAAAATGTCCTTTTTTGAATTCTCTCCAAAACAATTTTAGTAAATACACTCTCCCTAGTTTCTAACACTTGGACATTGAAATCACCGTATTTGTTCGATGAAAAAGAAGGGAACTCTGAAAATCTATAAATGTGAAGCATCACGAATGGAAATCAGTGTCATGAATCGTTTGTTGAACTCCTATGTACTCAAGATGGTGAATGCTTCAAGATTTCAAGCCCTAATCACATGTTTGTAAGTGTTACTATTTTTTTTTTTTTGAAGAATTAGGTTTTTAAATGTTGAATATGACGATCTTTGTTGTTTTTGGAATATTTTTTATGCATATTTGGTTGTTTGGGAGTATTAAATTGAATGGGTATGATAGTATTGTTGTTGGTTGATCATATTGAGAGTAAAAATTTCGAAAAATCGCAAAGTACGAGTTCAACACAGATTTTCCGATTTTAAACAAAATTTTCGATAAAAAGTTCCGAAATTTTGGGCGATTTTCGGAAAAAAATTGTGAAATATTAGACAATTTTTGAATTTTTTTTGAACAGTTGATTTCGAAAGTTTTTTCCGAGAATTTTCTAAATTTTCGAAAAAAAAATTCGAAAATTTTGCTAAAATTCGGAGAACCAGGTCCGAACAGGCCAATCGCGATTTAAAAAAAAAATAAAACTCTCAAGGACGAGCAACGACAACGCGCAAGTGGCGAGAGGAGGAGAGGCGCACGGTTGAGGAGGCTTTTTTTCGACTATTCTTCACAAAAAAATGATATATGTGAGATATTTGAGTAGTGTATGTGGATATGAAAAGGATATTTTAAGAATGAAGAGGATAGTGTATTTTTCAATGTGGTAGTGTGTTAATTTGGATAGGATATTTAACCCAAAGGCTAGTGCAAATAACCTGGACCTTAATTGTAACAAGTTTTCTCATATTTTTGCTGGTTTTAACTATTTGGCTTCGAGTAGGGTTTTACGAAATCAAATTCACTTGAACACTTTTTTTTTTTAAATATCACAATTATGTATAATCACTATCACTTTCATAAAAATATATATTTATTTTATGACAATGAAAGAATATATACACAATAATGATATTTGAAAAAATCGAGCTCAGACACGATTTTGTCTTTGGCTTCTCTCAATACAGCCTTTTAATTGGTTTCAATAAATAATTGAGACGCATTTTGATTCAACAAATTCTTATTTTTTCAATAAAATCACCAAAACACAACCTCTCTAATTTAAAATGTAGTTAGTTAAAATTGAATAATAAAAACATGAACCTATTTGAAATTTACAAGGCAGTATAAAAGTAAAGGATAAAAAAAAAAATCCATCTGTGTTAATTATGTGGGACATTTACATGGCAGCATATGCTTGTAATAATTCAATATTTTCAGGTTTGATGTCAGAATCACATTTGAACAAGTCATGGATGTAACGGATATCTATCAATTTGACATGTGATTTGTTCATTATTCAATTATCTACTCTCAGACAAATTAGTCGTCCAATTTGCATTATGGGATCCACGAAGGAAAGCAAGTTGATTAATTATCATTACACCACTTCTAATTGTTGTTTAAAACTATTTCTTCTTAGTTTTCTAAAAACGATTGTATTATGAATTGAAACAAAATGTAATTTGCAAAATGATAATTAAATTCTTCTTTTTAATTTTTAAATTACACTCACATTTTCACCTACGAAAAGTAAGGGTGGGAATTTTTTTGAAATCCCAACTTCTTTTCTAGCTAATAAAATTAGGCACAGCCTCGTTAACATATTTAGTTGGTGAATTGTTTCATGTCATACTTGATGAATGATTACATTCTTATTGAGTAAACCAACATCAAAATGGTAATTAAGAAACAAAACTAATTAAGTGACCAAATTGAAAAAATTACAATATATTATTGGTCGAATCTGCCTGTTCTAATAAATTGATAATCTTTAATTTGTATTATTTTAGTTACTAATTCCTGGCACATTTTTATTAATTTATAACATGGATACTAAATGAACCAATAGGATTCAATAAACATAGGCCAAGAATATCAATTGTAGATCTACGAGTCTCACAAAAAATCCCCCTTCATATATATAACCATGCATTTGATTATTTATTATTATAATAATTTCCTTATCTACTAAAATTTAAATGTATGTTCGGTAGTTACCTACCTTTAACTTGTTAATGTCCCGTGAAATTGACTTATAATATAATTTAATGATATTTTGGTTGAATAAATGTATTTGTGTGGGTTCAACTTGTTAAGTTGGATCATTTGTCCTCGTACTTACATCATAGCTATATTATGGTATATATCACACTTACCTACCTACACGACTGCATTATTCCTATGCGTAATTTAAATTTCTTTTAATTATTACCACATTAGTTTCTATTCTTTTGTTTTATTTCGACATATTGAAAGTGTTAAAAGTGGTTTGTCCGGTCAATTCATGACATGAATTGATTTATATAGAGCACAACTCTGACTTAAAATAAGAACTTTATTAGTGGACGGTAGATTATGAATTCTCCAGATTAAACGACTCTTGTGCCGAATACTGAGTACCAAAAAACTAATAATTTTGCATACAATAATAGTATATGATACAAGTACATTGTAAGAGGTTAAACTTGTAGTGCTAATAAAGCACGAGATTAGAGTATATATATGGTGTATACCGGTCATGAAGGATTTGGTTTGTCATACGTAAACCGGTTTTATCGTACACCTATTTTGTAATTAATATATACTAGTTTATAGTAAAAAAAAAACTAATATTATAAAGAAACAACTAATACTATATATCTAAATAATACATTTTTAATAAAATAATTAATACTATTAAAAGATACACATAAAATACAAATCATGATAAAATTAGGTTATTCAAGAATTTATCTAAAGGATTTGAATGATTTATGTGTGTAAACATACATATATATATATAGGGATTTAAACCAAATCCGCACTCTATCTTTTCACCTTTATCAAAATGGTCCTCTATTTATTTGTTTTATCAATTTAGTCCTGTATATATTCAAGTTTCGCCAAAATGATCCTAATTGGTCTAAAAATGTACAAAATCTCACCGTTTTGGTCCTATATTTATTTTCTTTACCAATTTAGTCCTGTATTAATTCACATTCTCCAATTAGGTCTTAATTGAACGCATAAAGCAGAAAACCATTTTTCACCAAATTAGGACCAATTTGGCGAAACTTGAAGAAATACAGGACTAAATTGATAAAACAATAAATAAATGACTATTTAGATAGAGGTGAAAAGATAGATGATGATTTTGGTTTAAATCCCATCAAAATAATATGGGAGTTTCTTGGGGTTTATAAGGATGAACAAGTTCTCCATTGGTATGATATATTTTTAGGAAGACCCAAAAATAAATTTGTGCAGGCTAGCTCGTTCCAAAGCGGACAATATCATATCAATGCAGAGGTGGAGGTCCATCGGGGGCCCTAATTATGTTATCAGAACCATGTTCCCAGGTGAATCGGTGTGGAGGAGTTTTCCGGTGTCAAACGGAAAAAAAATGTGAACCTAGTTAAACAACTGGGTCTATATGCAAAGCTGGCCACCGCTAGTGCCACATTGAAAAAAAAAACACATCATAGACTTCCCCAAAAAAACTAGTGCGCATGACTAAAAATGTGGCATTTTATGTTTTATG
Source organism: Ballota nigra (assembly GCA_947034835.1). Taxonomy (NCBI): domain Eukaryota; kingdom Viridiplantae; phylum Streptophyta; class Magnoliopsida; order Lamiales; family Lamiaceae; genus Ballota; species Ballota nigra. The sequence goes on along the minus strand of OX344724.1, from coordinate 99,463,413 downwards.
CGTTCAATTAGGACCTAATTGGAGAAATGTGAATTGATACAGGACTAAATTGGTAAAGAAAATAAATATAGGACCAAAACGGTGAGGTTTTGTACATTTTTAGGCCAATTAGGATCATTTTGGCGAAACTTGAATAGATACAGGACTAAATTGATAAAACAAATAAATAGAGGACCATTTTGATAAAGGTGAAAAGATAGAGGACGGATTTGGTTTAAATCCCTATATATATATATATATATATATATATATACACATATATATTTCCAACAAATACCAATATATGATAGACAAAATAAATTAAGGGAACTATCATACACTATGAGACCGTTTCACGGCATGAGACATTACAAATTAACACACATCCTACGTGTTAGTGTGTCAGTGTCCAAGTTATATCCTATCTCATTGTCTCATGTTATGAGACGGTTTCACACAAAACTACCTATATCTAATATGCTCACATGATCTTATTTAGGTTTGACAATTTCAAATACAATACACTAACACGCTACAATACGAAAATTGTGAGGTTATTGTTTTGAATTTTATGTTGGTATCATTATCGTGTCAACACAAATTCTATATAGTTTCAATTGTATACATGACTGACTTGATATTAGTAATATTTCTTATCGTGTAAGTTTATAATATATATAAATAAATTATATATATTAATTTTAATTTTTTCTTGTTGAGTTATATTAAATTGGAGTTTTTTAAAAGACTAAATGATAATTCAAAATCATTATCTAACAATATTAATAATACTTAGTATTTAGTCACATGATCTATTCTACCTCCTCATTATATCGTTTTGTAAGTATAAATATTAATCGTGTCATGTTTGTTCTAACTCTTATCGTGATGGGTCGACACCATAACACAAATTGACACCCCTAGCTAGCCTTATGCAATCATATCAAAAAGGAAAAAAAAAAAAAACTTTATCTTATCCAAAAGTTATGTCCTACATTAATCAGAGATGTAACTAAAGATACTTTTGCATTTTAGGAAATGAATTATTACGTCCAAAAGCAGTAGGATCGATATTCTATGTGCATGCATATATATGATTACCAGAATCCTAGAAATATTCCCAAGATCGATCAATCAAATCTTGTTATTTTACCTTATTTTTGTGCGCTCGAGAGGTTCTATCCATTCCCCAATATTGGAGAAAATAAGGTGACCCATAAAGGAAACGAACTAAGCTACAAATAGCCAACCTGCAGGTAAGTTACTAAAAAGCCCTATATAGTGTAACAAGAAGATCGACAAAAATTTGTGTGAGACTGTCTTATGACATGAAACAACATGCACTTACCCCTGGTGTTAATGAGGCATGTTCAATTAATTATACATACACAGTCCTACCGTCTCACAATATGACATGAGACGGTTTCACATAAAACCTCCAAAAAGATATATCAAATGAAACAAGAAAGTAAGATTCAAATTCACGATAACGCATAATAGTTTCCCAGGAGATGCGTAATTTATCATTATATCCTTTGTAAATCTATTTCACCGTGCAATTCAAAATGACATTATACAAACATTACTATGAAGTAACATTTTAATAAAACAACTTATACTATTAAAAAATTTGCAAACAATTCATAGTATATTTTGCAGGAATTAAGAGAAATAAAAAAAGGAACATATAAGAAGAAATTAATATACAAGAATGAATTAATTTTGAGTGCATGTAAAGGAAAAGAAAAAAGGAGGCAAACTAGTATGAGATTAGATGTAAAATGGGCTTGAAGTAGTCTTAATGCAGTGAACCATTCGTGAATCTAGACATATATAAAACTGATTGCTCATCTTTGTCTGTAGGTCCTCTCTATCACACTCAGCATGGATCAACTTAATATCATTATGGGGGTTTTTTCCACATAGATTGGAACAAATTATAAATTGGGTGAATCATACAATAGTACTACATATAATGATAAATATATATTATAATAGCTGGCCGATTGTTGAGTTTTCTTATCAAGTCAAACTCAACACAAAAGTAAACCAACACTAGTTATAATTTGTGTGAGTTTGGGCTTCATGATAAAAGTACACAATTGGATCATTATAATGGATTTATATATACATACTACAAACAATTTTGAGAAATCATTCTTGTTCAAAATTGTCTATTGCAGCTTTTGAAAAAAAAAAATTATTGATGTTATTTTGTAGTGTTTCAAAATACCCCTTAGAGCTAGTGAACGAATCTCTAATTGTAAATTAGTTTCACCTTGAAACTCATATACAGTATTACTATACATATATATATATATATAAATCTAATATATTTTAATGAAACAACTAATTCAGTTAAAAAATAAACACAAAATGCAAGCAAATTTTATGTAAAACTGGTTCACGATTAAAAGAAGTTAAAATATATATAGAGGGGAAAGTGATCACATAAACACATTAATTTGTTAAACAATCTCCCATATATATATGCATGTACCTAGGGATGGGAATGCTCCAACTAAATAGAGACAAGTTTGAAGCTCTAACAACTCAAGTAGGTACTACTGTTTAATTTTTGGATGTAGGCTTGATTAATTATTACGTATTTTATTATATCAAGATATACGTTCGAGTTTACAATTAATGAGGACGACTGTTTATTAGGACAACATCGTTATTGTACACGTGATCCAGTCTCTCTCAAAATTTGAATCTAGTGTGATCATAGAATTGGATCTGGATCCTCCATACTTTTTACTACAACAATAACAATAATAATAATATATATTTTGTAAAAACGTCAAAATAAGTTCAGTCATATCCACAACAGTTAGTTTTGCTTCGAAAAGGGGCCAAGTTCAAAGGAGTGCGCACGTGTGACCCAAACCCCAACATTCATGTCCATATATGCATCAAATTAAGCACAAATATGCACTCAACTTTATTTAACAAGAAAGAAAGAAAGTAATGCATGTACATGTTAAGCCCATACCTTTCTCTTGCATGCGGTCCAAATTGGAGCAGCTTTCCTTTCACTACTCTCTATAAGAGATTAATTTGTATAAGCAATGTATATTATGTCAGAAATGGCTATCACATAGCAAGGTATAAATATGTGTACTACACAAGAAAAGTACCAAAAATACTGAAACTTAAAGAGACAAACTCAAAAAAGGACTTATAAAAAAACCTTCTTGTTTCTTCAGGAGAAAGTGATGAAGAAGATGAGTGTCAGATAAGTTAACAGAACTGCAACAACAAAAGGAATTCAGACCAATATATATATACACATATAATGTAAGGAGAAATTAGTGAAAAAGCTATTCTCATAATTAAAATGGAAAAACCACAAAGAATTCATGAATTTGTACATCCCTCTCCAATCAAAACACAAAGCGCTACTAATCTTAACCAGATGACCCCATGAACTCCAATTTTGAAGAAGAAAAAAGAAAGAAAAAAAACTAGTCTCAGTAGAAAATTAATGAAAATTAACGCAAAAACTACCGAAATTGATCATGTTGTTTGTTAATTAAAAGGGAGGCCGACCCGTGCCCCAATAACCTTCACCCGCTAACGAATTCATCATATTCTGCCCGGGCATCCCTTGAAACATATTCGGGTTTGGGTCGCCCATCATTTGCTGCCCGCCTTGTTGCCCCACCATCCCGGGCGGGGACCCCATCTGCCCGCCTCCGCCGCCGCCCATTCCCGCCGCTTCCTCCTCCTCCAGCGGCAGCCGTTCGTACGCGGCATTCCCGAACGACGCGGCCATGATGACGACTGGGCCCGCTGCGAGTAGCGGGCCCACCACGGTCCCACCCATGACCTGGCCCTGCCCGCCCGCGAGGTATATGGTGAGTGCGGAGGCGGCGGGCGGGGCGGGGGGCGGGAGGAAGGACCCGGAGAGGGAGAGGATCTCGAAGCGGCCGTGGAGGGTGACGACGGCGCCGGGGGCGGCGGGCTGGCGGAGGGTGACGTTGGTGACGGTGCCGTTGCCGCTGAGTATGCAGACGCCGCGCTGGCGGCGCGTGGCGAAGGTGGAGATGCTGTCCTGGATGTCGCAGCCGTTGGCGACCTCCATCACGTGCGATCTGAGGGCGTTCGCGCTGTCACGTGTTATTATGATGGGCGGCTTCGGCTTGTTCTTCGACCCCGCGGGCCTCCCCCGCGGACGCCGGCTCACCTCGTTCTGGTCCTGCTCCTTACCGTCCGAGGTGGGGCCCGTGTCCGTGGGGGAGCTATTGTTGTTGTTGTTGTTGAAATTGTCGTCGCGATCGCGCTTTAGTGGGGCGCGGCTGTTGGCGCTCTGCTCGTCGTCGTGGAATTGGTGGTGGTGGTGGAGCTGGAGGTCCCGCGCGTGGAACGGCGGCGGGAGGGGGCGGCCCTGAGCTAGCTGATCCATTAAAATCTTGATGGGGTTTTTGTGAATTTGAGGAAGATCAAATTGGGAGCTAATGATTAGTTATTAGCCTTCACCTGAAAAAAAGTGGACATGAATTGTGGAGATAATTATATGATGAGTCACCAAGATTTGAGCTGAATTGACCATCCCTTTGCTCACTACTCTCATGTGACAATTCTGCAATCTTGTTGAGCTTCTTCTATTTTCTTGCTGTTGGTGACTTTTATGGGAGGGGGGGAGAGAGAGAGAGAGAGAGTGTTTTTGGGAAGTTGATGTTTTAATGTTTGGGGGCTTTAGTATGTAGGAGCTAAGTATTGTTTGGGTTAGGGTTAGGTCATTAGAGAGAATTGGATTGAATCGATGGGGGTGGGGTGGGGTGGGGGAGCTGGGGGTTTCAGTTAGGTAAATGGAAGGCGTGCGCATGGCGGTGGAAGTGGGACCCTCCATGTATATATTTCTCCCCTCCTTATTTTTACCCCTTTTTATATTTTACTGGTTGGATCTTTAAAACATAAACTTAGGGGCCGTTTGGTTTGAGGGATTGCCTGAGATTGTCTTTATAATCCCAGGTAATCTCGTACTTGGTTTGAGGGATTGCACAGGACCATGGCTCTGGATAGACTAGAACGACTATCTCGTGTACAATTCGATCCAGAAAATTTGGTTCTAGTCCAAATTTTCTGGTTCTAGTCTATTCGTTTTCCGACAGTCGTTCTAATCCAATCCTAACGAATCCATTCCTATCCCGTAAACCAAACGGCCCCTTAAGGGGGCGCTAGTTTAGCAATTCTTCAATGGTAATGGGAATGAAAATTTATTTCTATCTATACCCTCATAAGAAAAATGATATGTTAGGGGAAGAAGTGTTCCAATGGTGACACCATTGCTAGTGACATGCCCCAATTTTGGGATAGAAGTTGACAACAAATGGTTGTTGGTGGAGGAATGAGGGAGTGATTGAGGAGGATGATTGTAGGAAGAGAATAAGGTAATTAAAATGGAGTAGTGATTACTTTATTTGGGAGGAGAGATAGTGATTTTGTGCTTATGAACCATGTTAATTACACTAATTTTCAATCTCATTCTCATTACCATTGAAGAGTTGTTAACCAAGCGCCCCCTAAAATTATGGTTATTTATGGGATTTTTTTTAAAATTTCACGTGTCAATCATTCAAATTGAATATTTTCTCCGTCCTCAAACACTTTTCGTAGTTATTTTATTTTCGTATTTTAGCGAACAAGTTGTTTATTAGTATTTGAAGTGATAAAGTGATTTTTAAGGTAGGTGTGATAGATTTATCTCTCTTCTATTATAAAATAATTAATTTTAAAATTATTTTATCATTTTTCAAATACTAATAAAAAAACTCGCTCGCTAAAATACGAAAGAAGCAATAACATGAAAAGTGTTACGGGACGGAGGTATAAAAAATGAAACATACGATTTCATTTGCTTCACTTCACATACGAAAAAGTTTTATTTAAATGTCATCATTAAAAACACTAAATGGAGATAACTATTATTGTTTACAATGTTTCGTCTTTTTTCAATTTATATTATTTTATACTCTCTTTTATCCATTTTTTTTAATCGTCCTTAAATTGTACACACAAATAATGGATTTTTTTTCTTCTAATAATACGTACCCTTCATCAACTAAACATTTCTTTGATCATACCTACATACAATCTCCATTAATTACATCTATTTCTCATTCAGCTACTATTGAGTATTGACCAAAGCGGAGTAGAGTACTTTACTATGCAATGCATTTAATATTACACATTATTTCATTTAGTAATTAATTAGGTTTAGGGGTATATATATGATGAAAATTGAGCACAAAACGTCAATTAAAAAGAAAAATTTAAGTTCCAATCCATTTGGATGGTTAATTTAAGTTCCAATCCATAGGATAAATTCGTGAATTTTATTTTAATATTTTGATCATACATATCGATATAATAAATATTTATAATTATAGGCAACATACTCTACCTAGACTACTAAAAGTTGTGCTAAAAAGTCATCAACCCCTCATAATTAACATGACAGCAACCTCAATATCAGGCTCCTCTTCCATTAGAACATCTAGCTATGTTGTCACACGAGAATCGGCATATTTACCTAGGCTTCAAGAATTAGTTAATCCCTATATATGGACATTTAATTTATTTATTTATTGCGCATTTTATGTTTATAATTTCATATCAGATTAAGTTATGAAGATGTAATGTTGAAATAGTAATATATATATATATATATATATATATATATATAGATAGATGAATGATTTGGATTAGGTGGAAGTGTGTGCAATTAAATCCAACAATAATTAATAATTAACTAAGAGGAGATGAAATTGTGGCGGGCCATTGAAAAACTTGGAAATAAGACAAAAAATGATACAATAATTGATGTATACATATAGAGCTAGGTTTGACCAGCCAAGCGTTACGGATTAATATGTGTTCAATATTATTTGTTTTGATTCCCTGAATTTACGTGGAATTTGTGGGATGAGGAATGCTGGCGTTTTCTAGTTTAATGCAGGCTTTGGAGGAGAAGCTGGGCATGGTGAGGTGACGATAAGGAAGACTTAGTTGAGGAGAGAGAAAGGGAGCACATGTGGGACATGGGAAATTGGAATAGACCCACACAAAACAATGTGGGTCAGTCGGACGCAGACCGTGTCTAAAGGGCGCCTGCCTATCTCTTTCTCTCTCTATCAACTAGCAAATGCAAACACCCCTATCTGGCTAAGGGTTTAGCCTCAATCTCTCATCAACTTGCATATTTGTATTAACATATTTTTTTGAAAAATTAATTTCTTCGTTCATAAAAAATATGCTTAAATTTCTACATGTAGTTTAATGTAATATGTCAAAAAATATTATAGGATATTATGAGATCCGTTTATAAATAAAATGATTATTTATAGAAAAATATATGTTACATATCGCATAAACCACGTGCAAAAATTTGAGCATATTTTTTATGAATGGAGAAAGTATTTTTTAAATAAAATAGTGATAAATATGTGTATATTTTTCATAAATATTCATAAAAATCAGTATTTTTTTTTAGTGTTCAAATTCTTTAGGTACGGAAAAAATTGCAAATTTTTTTGGGAAGGAGGGAGTACATAAAATACAAAAAACCAAGTTCACGGTAGTGGTTAGAGGAGAGTTTGTTGAAATATTGTGCCAGTATAAAATGACATTTGAATATGAAAGAATTTCGCTTCATCTAAAAATTCGAACTTATAAAAAGGTGTGAATTAATTAATTTAATAATTTCCCTTACACTCTTCCTCACTCATGTGCCGAATTCAATTTTTTCTCTTTGGGTTTGGAGAGACCCAGTGAGTGGACAATTTAACATGGGTAAAGTTGCTTTCAGCGGACATCGAACAAATAATTCCACCTCATCTAAAAATTCGAACTTTTAGAGAAGTGTGAAATTAATTCATTTAATTATTTCCTTTACAGAATAATTGCATGATATATATATGATGTAAATTAATTAGTACTATAATTATATGATAAAGTTGAAGAAATTGATTAAAACCCTTTTTTAAAAATTTGCTGCATATCGAAATTATTTTATTTTAAATATGGTTTAAATTAATCATTATTATATTTTCTGTGAACTTTCGTGAAAAAGTTATTGCATGGACATATATGTAGAGCACTAGTGCCGCAAGACTTGCTAATGTTACAGTTTGCAATTTCTGAGGTTTTCATAGAATAATTAAAAAAAATTGCATTAAAAAAAATGACATATCTAAATTATGATCTAGTTTTGGATAGCTGATTTTGATCTCACATAAGATATTATCTTATTCAAGCAATAGTTCCAAAACTTTTATACTTAAACCATTACCCTTTTTATATTAAACAATGATATTTAAAAAAAAAAAATACTAGTTCACGTTAACCTGTCTTCATAAAAGTACAATTGTATAACTCAAATCTACATATATGATAGTATACACATATACCTCACATGCACTAATTAAATAAAATACTAGATTATGAAAGAAAAAAAATTAGCCGCCCCTTTTGTGTACTCGTGGGATAACATCTGGGAATATGAAAGACATTCTCAACAAAATTTAATCAACTCGAATTATCTATCTCAAAATGTTTTATTTATACCTTTCCTTGTATTTTATTATATCAAAATATAAAATGAAATATTATTTTGTAGGATGCATGGTATCTACTTGGATTTTGGAAAAAAAAAAATTAGTAATACTCTAAAAAGTAATCAGTTAAAACTACAACTGAAAAAAAAAAATAGTTCGGTGTGTACGTGTTTTAAAAAAATCAAAAGTGAAGTTAAAATTGAGTTTAAAATCCAAGTGCATGCTTAAAATTTGTATTAATTCACTATATTATTGTATAATAAATTTATATGCATTGTGTAACTTGTGCTGTCTATATTTATCTAAAGAGTGGGAGACGTTGTCCAAATTTATCTAATGAGTGCGAAAGAAATTTAAATCTATATATATATATAGGCAAAATATTATATGAAAATAGTTCATGATAAGTTTATCATGAAATAATTTTAAAGTATCATTAATCTCATTAGGAGTATCATTAATTTTATCAGGGGTATCATTAGCTTGAATTCAAGAAAATTGTTTTAAGTTTTCTATAAAAGAACATTTAAAGGAAAAAAAACATGAGATTTAATTCCAAAACGTATATATACACTGGCGCCATACATCTCTAATATTTTTTGTGGTTCCACACGTTGGTCAAATTCTAGCAATGTATCACATTCAATAATTAAAAAATATTATTTAAAAACGCCAGTGCCGAAAAAGAAAATAATTAATTAATTAATTTGAAATTGATTCTTTCCCCGATAATTAAACTCAGAGTTGTAACGTTTAAAGCTTTGGTACACAGCATATTAGTAATAGCTGTAAAATAGGGACCAATGAAATGGAGTCAAACTGAGAGTGGAAGCAACTGTGAGTCGAGAAGACGATGGAACTCGCGTACACGTGCGCACAGAGGATAACTCCTCTCGCATTGGGCATCGCCACCTCCGCGTCTTTTCCAATGAGTTGACAGCATAGACGGAATATTCTGTTTCCGGTAATAAAACTCTCTCTCTCTCTCAGCTAGCTGTGTTCATTATTGATAAATCCATCAATGATTCCATCGGGTTTCCCTTACTATGTAAGTATGTATGGTTTATTTTTATGAACATCTCTTCACTATTTGAAAATTAGAATTTAATATTTTTTATATCTTATTTTAATATTTTTACTAAATACACAAAAGTTTATACTCCCACCGTCCGTGAAATATAGTCATGGTTGCCTTATTTGACTGTCCACAAAAAATAGTCCTGTTGCCTAAAATGGAAATAATAAACTTTATCTACAATTTTCAACATACACACATAACATTTTTAAAATAATTTATTTTGTACTTGATGTGACACAATATTCTTACTTTTTACTTATTATATCAACTTTCTTAATAGCCGTGCATAAAACAACATGACTATATTTCATGGACGGAGGGAGTATTTTCCAAATCTTATAAAGAGTACTACCTCCGTCCCCAAATAAACTTCTCAGTGCGTTGTTCACCTCTCTTCAAAGATTTTTAAATTACATCCAATTCTACATATGGTTATATAGAAAAACATATTCATTTTGTTTCATTGACTTAAACTGAAAAATATGTCATTCTTGAAATAATATTTTATCCATTTAAATACTATAAATTGAGCCTCAAAACATTAATTTCAAAACATTAGTTTACTTGGGGAGGGAGAGAGTAGTATAAAATTTCAAAACATTAATCAAAAGGCAAGTATTATATGAAAATTATTTATAATAAGCATATCATTAAACTATATTAAAGTATCGAATATTTGACCAGGAGTATCATTAATATGGGTCGATGATATTATATTGTAATTGTTGTAAAAGAAAAAAATTGAACCCAAATTAATAATACCCCTGCTGGGATAATCGATACTTTTGATCAAATATTCGATACTTTAGAATAATTTTATTGATACATTTATGATAAACTATTTTCATATAAAACATATAGCTATTATAAAAAAAAATACGTCACTTTTGCACAAAAACAAGACAACTTTACGGTTCCTCTAAAATGCTGAAAATTAAAACTGAAATCGAACATCGTCTCCTTTGTGGTCAATACTTTTCATATAAATTTATACCACGATTTTGATCACATTCGGTTTTTTTATTCAATTTAAATACATAAAAAAAATAGTGATTTCTAATTATTTTAACTTGTCAAAGCTCTATCTGTCGCATGCAGCTGAGTAGTGCTATATATATTAATAAAACCCGCAGCGTTCTATTACTAAACCATAAATTTTACTTTACTTGCACTTTAGTGTATAGTTTATTATATGTCATAGAATGTCTAGTGTTAAAAAAATAAATCAAATTTAATTATTTTTACACTAACCAACAAATAAATATAAATATTTAATGCGTATAATACTTGAGTTCATAACTAGATCTTTTGAAACAGCACACAGAGATATCATGTGCGATGAACTCTAAAAATACAACAAAAAAATTGGGAACTACCTATTTAATTTGAAATAAACAGATTTACTAGCTCGAATATTATTTGACGATTCCGCTCAACTATAGGATAGAATTTCGTGTTACAATTATAGATTTTTTGATAAAAATATAAATTGATGAAATAGAATTAAATTTGTGTTGGTGGATTAATTGGGTGACGAGGATTAAGGGGGCAAATAGGAGGGTCAAAGAAACCAGAGGGAATGGGCTTGATTGAGAGCACGCTTCCCTTTTGCTGACACGGAGACAAACACCCCGCCCCGCCCCGCACCCCCCTACATTCTAGAAATGATCGAATCCACTAGTATTTATTATCGAGTTAGTCCGCACTAATTATACTGGAGTTTAAATTACAAATCGTCCCATAACTTTCTGACAAAACAGATTTAGTCCTAAAATTAATTTTTTATCAAATTTAGTCCCAAATTATCTAACAAAGTCCAATTTTGGTCTCAAATCGGCCGGAAAAGACACTACGACGTCCTTATAAAGTCCGAAATTGGGAATTTATGGCAAGGGTGTTGATGGAGCGTCCATATGTGCTAATTATATTTTATTTTGTCACTTTCTTTTAGAATTTCTAAATATATATTATGTGCAATAAAATTCTAAAAGAAAAGAAAAAAATCAAATATAAATAGTAGCCATAAACGGCACATCAACACTCTTGCCGGAAATCACCGAAATTCGGACTTCAAAGTAATAATTGGGACCAAAATTGGACTCTGTCAGAAAAATTGGGACTAAATATGATTAAAAATTAATTTTGGGACCAAATCTATTTTGTCAAAAAGTTATGGAACGATTTGTAATTTAAACTCAATTATACTGTACAATTGAGTATAGCGATGGAATGTGGCAACTAATATAACTGTTAATACATACATAATTATGTCATGATCTGTTATTATTGTTTTTTTAATTAAAAGTTTTTAATGACAGGAAATGATTTATAATGATAGGATCTTGTTATTAAAAGGTTGTTTTCTGTCATTAAAAATTTTTAATTAGAAAGGTAACAGTGACAAAATTATTATCACTAATTTTTTTTTTTTTTGTGAAATATAAAATAAAATATGTTGACTAATACATCGAAGTATGGCGAGTGCATGAATTGATGCGTATAAGACTTGGTGGCTGGTATTAATCCATTTATTTCCAAATAAAAATAATGATATGTATTCAGTACTCACCTTGATTCACAATAACTTATGTAATTCACAATATTTTACAATTTGTTATTGAAATTAAAAATTGGGGAATAATGACAAATATATCTTCTTCTTTTAAATCATATTCCTTAATTTTAGCTCATTGATATTTTAATGAAAATAAATAAAAAATATGGGAAATTTTTTTGGGACAGAGAACACGGAATATAGAGAAGAAAACTGTCACTAGTACAAAAAATGACTTAGATAGCGGTTACTTTTTAGCTTAGAAAGCGGTTCTAACCGCTTTCTAAGAATCAGCTATCTAAGCTAAGAAAGCGGTTCGGAAACCGCTGTGCAAAATAACCTCTTAGATAGCGGTTATAAACCGCTGTGTTCTAGGAAAGCGGTTTCGAACCGCTATCCAAGATCCTTACTTAGAAAGCGGTTTTGAACCGCTATCCAAGTGCCTAACTTAGAAAGCGGTTTTGAACCGCTATTCAAGTGCCTAACTTAGAAAGCGGTTCTTAACCGCTATCTAAGTGACAAAACGTTTTTTTTTTTTTAAATTTAATTCACTAGGAAAGCGGTTCTTAACCGCTTTCTTTGATTTATATTTTTTTTTTATATTTTCTATTTTATTTTAATAAACCTGTTTATATACAAATAAATATATTTATCCATACCATTAAATATTAATCCATAACATCAAATAAATATAATTAATTATACCAAAAAATTCATAATAATATCATATCATCACAAATTAATTCCATAAGTTATATAGTAATAATGTCTTGTAAAAAGAAAATTACATTAAGAACCTATTGTATAAATACCCCATCCAATCCATTTTCCATTTGTCGATTCTAGCTTTGTTGTAAAAAGGGATCCGAGGATTATGCACAAACTGCAAATTACATTTAAAATTTAATTAATTAATACGAATATGTTATAACAATCAATAATAATTTAAATAAATCGATAAATCAACTTACTTCATCAGGTATATTCGTTTGAGAAGTCAAGATTATATCTTCAATGTAGCAACACACAAAATGTCCACAATGATCACCATCTTGCTGCCTCGGAACCTATATATTGATTAGCAATTATAATCACGTACTATATATATACCTATGATTATTTTTAATTGAATTGAAAATTTTATAAAGTAAGTTTACCGAAATATTTTTCCACAACACTTTACTAATGGTTTTTGAGCTTTGACCCGGAAGACTACTCCGAAACATTCTCATTACACTATAAAAAATATTTAGAAAATATAGCTCAGATTAGATCATATGCATACTTTTTAAAAGTAAAATAAATAATAATATGAGAATATTAAAAACTAACTTACCTGTCCATAAATGTAATGAGATTAGGACGATTTGTATACACTCCACCTTGAGCTGGATCCATAAAATACACATTAAGTTGATTCATGTCTATGGCCACCAGCACCCAATGTTTACTACAATATTATATTAAGAATATTAAAAGATAATCATTTGTTTATATATAAAAAAAATATTTTATGAAATATTAATTGTACTCACCCCACATTTGTCGGCCAGAAAATGAGATGATTTTTCCCAGTATATTTCAACATATGGTTAACAATATCCCTCATTAATGGTGTCCTCTTACCAAACATGCAACACACTTGTGGAGAGACGAATGAATACTTTGCACTTGCCCCGATATCTAGGGTGAAATATACCTCACCCAAATACCTTAAACAAACATACGCTAATTAATATTTAATAAGAAAATTAAACTATATATGAAGTAAATATTGAGAATTAGTTAACACATACCTGAGGTAAAGACTAATGGTAGTTGCACTCAACCACTTGTCGTGCATTACTTCATCCACATATTCCGGTAGGATGATCTCTTCATAACCAACCTGGTGAAAGTAAGAAGTAATGGGAACCACAACTGCATCGTAGGTGGGGGACGAAACCATCAAGTGCGCCGTTGACATTGTAGTGACATCGTGGGGTAAGTCACCGTGCACTGGATAACCTAATCGTCGTCTGCGAACACCAATAGTGGGTTCCCTCGGTCTCTCCCTCTCAATACCACTTGATCTTTGTGGAGCCTTTTGTGGAGTCGGCAGTATCTACAATCAATTTTTAATATAATTTAGAATAAATAAGATATTAAACTTTAATATCATGAATTTTACCTTCTTGGTGAGAGAGACCAAGTTCCTCGGCCATTCGAGAAAATGTCCGACCGCTGTTCCGACTGTGGTGGCATCATCTTCTGGTCTTGGCACTGGTGAATTCTCTTCTCCGATTTCAGGTACAATAAGTGTGACTCTTACACAACCAGAAGCCTGGGGACGACCGTGAATGATTCCACTAGAGCTGTCGTGCAACATTCCAGTTGCCACCAATCGAAGAGGATGCTCCACATAAAGGAAACATTCCACTGGCTGTTCGAAGAAGATATTATAAGTTTAGAAAATTATACTAGTCTTTAATTAAAATAAATACGAGATACATCTGATACCTGAGAGACATTTTGAAGTGGATCGTCGAATTCGTTTCTAGCATCAGCGGAAAACATAGTCGGGGCACTATATTCACAACTAGCAGCACTCGACGACATCCCTTGTCTCAATTGTCTTTGATTCATGATCTCCATCTGTTTAGTCAAGTCGGTAACCTGCACAGAAAGCTTTTCCACCATAGACATAGCCGCAATATAACCGGCTGTCATCTCTAATGTTTTCTTCGTGACGCCATATCCAAAAGCTCGTAAGCGTCCGGGATGCTCTTGACGATCTATTGCCCGTGCAAACAGATCATCAGTCCCCACAGTGCGGATGTCGTCGGGCGTCATGCTCTGAGATATGCGCTCCTGAATAACAAAAAATATTATTAAATCATTTCAAATGAAGTAATTGTTTTTAATGTAAAGGATAAAATAATGGATGAATTACCGCTTCTTCAGAGATACGCTGAGATCTGTTATCGGGAAAATTTCCATCTCGAGTCTTTCTTGTAGTTTGAAATAACTCGTAACGGGTAACAACAGGCGCACTCTCTCCAGCTTTCCTTTTTTCTTCTTTCTACGATAATGATAAACATATCCCCAAATTATTAAAAGTGAATATATATTAAGAGTGTAATATATTATAAGTTAGTATTTTTATCTCACCAAATCTTCCCTAATACGTGCATAACCTTTGGAAGATCCACGATATCGCGCTTCCATATTCTTAGCTTGTACGCTATTTCTATTGCTTTTTTCCTACAGTGTAATATAAATACAATAAACACTTAAAAAATTGTGCATTAATAGGAATAGATGAAATGACATTGATCAAGATTACCTTGAAATCATCAAGCATAGATCTACGCACGAATTCCTGCCAATATGGGGCCACCATAGGGGATTCCTCATAGTCCTTAGGCGGTTTAGGCGAGTACTGACCAGTCTTCGGGTCTCGTGAACTTCTCCTCAGAAAAGACCAAAATTTTTTTGCCGCATTCCCAGCTTGCATAAGTATTTGATGCTTCCTTGTGTGATCAAGGCCGGAGAATGTTTGCTGCATACACATTTAGTAATTTCACAAGCTTATACATAAAAATAAGTCATGCAACAATGAAAATATGCATATAATTAATTTACATACCACGAGCTCATCCCATAACGCTTCCTTGTAAGGACTCATTTCAGGCTTACGCCAGTCACTGCATGGTGGTACGATAGGGACCACTCTCCTGACTGCAGACCCAATGTAGTGCGCCAACTTCGCACTCTCAGGTCCAATCGGCTGCCCATACTCATTGAATGATAACTGCAATTCAATGATAACGTTAGCTCAACAAACAATTAATTAATATAATAAAAATTAAACTGTTCAGATGTAATAAAATTAATTACCTTCAGTAATTTTCCTTTGCTACGGTCTTTTTTCAATGAAGTCATCGTGACTATACCCCTCTTGCGCTTCTCTCCAGAGCTACTAGAGGTGTGAGCATCAGTGTTATCATGACCCAAGTCATCATGATCTCCCTCATCTCTATCATCTCCATCATCCCCATCATCTCTATCATAGGGAAAATAACCCCCATAATCTCCATCACCCCCATAATCTCCATCATCTCCATCATAGGGGGGTTGATCCATGATCCTGTGAAACAGAATAAAAAAATATTAAAAAAATAAACAGAAACAACATTTAATAAAGTATGTGGAAACAACATTTAATAAAGTCGTACATTTCTTTTTAGCACTGATTTTTCTTTTTCGTTTTTTGGTTGACTTTTCTTGTTCATGACCATGAATGTTAACGAGATCCGGATTGTTATATTCATCCTCGTTTCTAAGATTTCTCTGGTATGTACGTGGATTTGCAAGATCATCAAAAGAGGGTACAGAATGTGTGAAGTTCTGAAAAGGATCATCAATCATGTCAACATCTTCATCGACTTGGTCGTTGATCTGGTAACTATGATTAAATTTGTTTGACAGAAGCACAATTGACCATTTCTTATTCACTGGGTCGGGGACATAGAAAATTTGTTGAGCTTGACTGGCCATTATGTAAGAGTCATCTCTGTATCCCACATTCTTCAAATCGACGCGTACAAACCCAGAACATTCAACTTGGACTCCATTTGGGATCCTCACCCAACTACAATCGAAAATTGGTTCTCGGTGACCAACATAGTCGAGTTCCCAAATATTGACAATCTGTCCAAAGTATGTGGTAATCGACTCATTCCATGCAGTTGCAGTAATAGACACCCCACTATTCTGCATTGTACTTGCGGCATCATGATCCCTGGTATAAAAAGTGTATCCGTTGATAAGATAACACTTGTATGAATACGCATGCCTATCAGGCAATCTGGATAGCCACTTAACTCTTTCTTTCACTGATTCTTTATTCTGTGACAACATATTTGCAACATAACCATTGAACCAGTCAACAAACGTCCGATTATGCTCAGCTTCAATCCATGATCTATCTCTGGTGGGAAAGGACTCAGACAGTGCTTGCATGTGCAGGTCAATAAAAGGAAGCACATCGACCGTGTTGTGAAGTAAGCACAAGTGCATCCGTGTTAGCTCCTCCATACTAACACATACAGGTTGACCACCGGTAATGCCTTCACCATCCATCCTATTAGTGTATCGGGTACTTGGAAGTCCAATTGCATCAACATTTGGAATAAATTCAGACCAGTACTCAACTGCTTCTTCTACTAAATAGCGTTCTGCAATGCAACCCTCCGGCCTGAACATATTCATCACATACCCTTTCAGCACTTTCATGTATCTCTCTACACCATACATCCATCGCATACGAGCAGGACCACACATTCTTGTCTCGTGTACCAAATGAACGGTTAGGTGAATCATTATATCAAAAAATGATGGAGGGAAATACATTTCAAGCTCACATAATGTCCCCACAATCTGTCTCTGAAAACCAAGCAATTTTTTAGGATCAATGACCTTGCTACTCATTGCCTTGAAGAACCAACAAAGCTTTGTTATGGTTATGCGCACATTTTCAGGCAAGATAGAACGTATTGCAATGGGCAAGAAATTCTCCATAATGACATGATAGTCATGCGATTTCAGATTCGTCAATTTCACGCCATCATCTGAAACAAGTCTCTGTATGTTGGACGAATAACCCTCTGGTACTTTCACATCCTTTAGTGTTTGAAGAAACACTTTTCTCTCACTCTTGGACAAGGTGTGTGCAGCAGGAGGTAATTTCGGTAGTTTACCTTCTTCACACACAGGTGCCAATTCTGCTCTTATACCCATAGCAACCATATCTATTCTTGCATTGTAACCATCCTTGGACTTGTTATCAGCTAGCAGAGTATTGAGCAAACTAGCACAAACATTCTTCTCAACGTGCATTAGATCAATGAAGTGTCTAACATACAACTCTTTCCAATATGGCAATTGAAAGAAAATTGATTCCTTCTTCCAGCCTCTAGTTGGGAGACTCTTTGCAAAGTGTTTTCCATATTGTGTGTTGACATTCTTCATCTCGTTCAATACATCTGTACCTGACAATAAACGTGGAGGTCCACGTTCCTCGATTGTGCCATCGAATGCATCAGCCATTCTTCTATACTCATGTGTTGGCTCCAACCACCTTCTGTGCCCCATATAAACAGTCTTCCTACAATGACATAAACGAATGTGATCTGTATTCGTGGTACACCAAGGACATGCATCGGCTCCCTTCACACTATATCCAGATACATTCCCATAAGCGGGGAAGTCATTGATAGTTCCAAACAACATGGCCTTCAACTTGAAATTCTCCTTTCTATAAGCATCATACACATCGACACCCTCATCCCACAGGAGCTTCAAGTCCTCTATCAAAGGAGCCAGATATACATCTATGTCGTTACCAGGTTGTTTGGGTCCTGATATCAATATAGACAACATCATGTAAGTGCGCTTCATGCACAAGTCCTGTGAAAGATTATAAACCATCATAATCACTGGCCAAGTACTATGGTTGGTACTTTGCATACCAAACGGATTCATTCCGTCAGTTGAGAGTACAAGACGCAAATGTCGTGGTTCGTTCCCAAATTCTGGATGTCTGGCATCGAATGTCTTCCACTGGGGTGAATCAGCAGGGTGTCTTAGCATTCCATCCTTGATCCTATCATCATGATGCCAAGTCAAATTTCTGGCATCCACATCGCTACTATACATTCTTCTGAATCTTGGTATTATCGGGAAGTACCACATCACCTTCGCTGGAGATTTATTTTTCAGATATCTCTTCTTTCCACACTTGGGACATTCATCGAGGTCTTCATACTCCTTCCGAAACAAGATACAATCACCCGGGCAAGCATGGATTTTCTGATGTGTTAACCCAATGGACTTAAGCATTTGCTTAGCCTCATATGCTTTCGTAGGCAGTACATTTCCATCGGGCAATAGACCACTAACTGCTTCCAGCATGCTTGAGAAGCACGCATCGGTCAACTGGTGTGCTGCTTTTAGGTTGAACAATATCAACACAGCTGACACTTTCGTTGCCTTCTTACACCCGGGCCAAAGGGGTAATCCAGCGTCATCCCTTAATTTCTCTGACATATAAGGGTGATCTCGCAGATTTGTGTCATCCCCACTTGATGTATCAATATTCGGTACATCTCCAATACTATCCTCAACCACTGTATCTTCAAACCTAAAGTCAGTTCTTATGTTGCTTGAGCTACATTCATCTCTTCTCTCACCATGAAATGTCCAAATGGTATATGTTTTATCAATACCATGACACATCAAGTGGTCTAACAAACTTTCTCGACCACTAACAGTTTTTCCATTCATACATTTCCAACACGGACATAATATGTATCGATGGTCGGTGCAATGTCTAATTGCATGATTACAAAACTCTTCCACCCCATTCCTATACTCCTCTGATAATCTATCTGCTCGAACCCACTTCCGATCCATATAAAACTAGAGATGCCTATATACATTAATCGAAAAGCACACGAGTTGAGTCTATATATAATTAGCAATCCAACTCTATTTACAACTACTACTATTTTGTAAAATTTTATAACCTCTAGCTAGGCATGCTAATTAAAATTCTAACATGCATTCTAACAATTCCATCTAAAATTAATCATAAAGCCTTCAATTAAGAATTCTAACCCTAACAAGGACATGATAACAATCTTATTATGAGTTGAATGCTAATAATAAATTATCACAAGGCAATTTAAATCATATCGTGGTTAGTATCTCTTTTCTACCGTTTAGTCATGCATAACTAGAGTGAATCAAATTACGCAATCACACAATTTCAATAATTTTGGGCCCAAAAACCATTTTAATTAATTCACCACCTCAATTAATGGAAGGCAAATTATATCACTAATAATTATTATTCATTTAAATTTCCATTATCATCCTCATTCACAATCATACAACATGAGATGCATATATAAATTAATTACCGACATCAAGAGCTTAGAATCAAATATATTCATCAAATATAAATTAAATTAACAATTTCTATATATACCTAATTATATTATATATTCATCAAATAAATTAGTATATAAATAAACAAACACTAATTAACTAGTATATAAATAAATTAGTATATAAATTAGTATATAAATAAATTAACTAGTATATAATCATCAAATTAATTAGTATATAAATTAACAATTTCTATATATACCTAATTATATTATATATTTATCAAATAAATTAGAATTTAAATAAACAAACACTAATTACCTAATTAACTAGTATATAAATAAATTAGTATATATAAATAAATTAACTAGTATATATATTCATCAAATTAATTATATTAGTATATAAATTAACAATTTCTATATATACCTATTTATATATATTCATCAAATAAATTAGTATATAAATAAACTAACACTAATTAGTATATATATATATATTCATGAAATTATAACACTAATTAACTAGTATATATATAAATAAACTAACACTAATTAGTATATATATATATTCATGAAATTAACACTAATTAACTAACTATAGTATAAATTAATGAAATTAACAGAGAAATTGGAGTATTACCTGGAGGCGGCGGGCTACGGCGGCGGCGGAGAGGCGGCGGCGGAGGTGCGCGGACTGAGGCCTCGTCGGAAGAGGCACGCGGCCTGGGACGGCGTGGCGAGGCGCGGCGAGGCGCGGCGGGCAGGGCGCCGACGGGGAGGGTGGCGCCGCAAGGCTACGATCGGCGCAAGGCTGGTTGAGTACGGTGGCGTGCCGTCGCGGGTGGGAGAGAGGGGGGAGGAATTAATCTGCTGCGCGGGCTGAATAAATTAGGGATTTAGGCATTTAAATTGGGTCAAACACTTAGAAAGCGGTTCTTAACCGCTATCCTAGTGGTCACTTGGATAGCGGTTTAGAACCGCTATACTAGTTAGATCTTACATAGCGGTTTTGAACCGCTATCTAGCAATTTAGTACTTATATAGCGGTTGTTAACCGCTTTCTAAGGTTAAACCTTATAAAGCGGTTATAAACCGCTATCTTAGAATTTTTTTTTTTTTTTAATAAATTAATTTACATAACCGCTCTCCAAGTGGGTTCTTGGAGAGCGGTTTTTATAAAGGCTATCTAAGTAGAGCTATCTAAGTTCGAATTTGTAGTAGTGTGTGAATATTTTTAGAATGTAGTAGTATCTTTGCATGAGATTTAATATAACTAATAAAAAAATCTCTAATTACAAGAGCATTAAAATATATACATTAAATGTGTTATAATTATGAGAGGGTCTTGGGTGCAATATTCTAACCGTGTAATATTCTACTAATAAAGAAAAGTTAAAAAAACTTGCAGGTTAACATTAAGACCCGAATCAGTATAATAAAATTCGCGGGTTAAATGTATCTTTCCAAAAAATTGCGCAAAAACAAATAAAAAGTCTCGCTCTCGGGTTTGTGTTACTTTAAGGGCAAGTAAGTGTTACTGTAAGAGTACGTATGTGTTACTATATCAAAAACAACGTGGAATTGCGAAAAACAGAGGTTTAAATCATGAAGAAGAAAAAAATTCTAAACACCAAAAAACTTAAAGCTATTAGATAACCATAATGCCCGATAAAAAAGAAAAAGAAAATAGATAACCATAACATCAATATTCTTATTCAAGTGTTACCATATGAAAATGGAAGAATCTGAAAAAATAAAAAGATTATATGATTAAGTTATTCATGTGTTACTACAAGAACTAAACAATGCTACAATATGAGTCTAGTAACACACTTTTGCTCATGTAGCAACACTCATTTTTCATACAATAACACAATTTTCAGTAGTATGAAAAACAGTGTACATGACGCGAAAAAATTCAACAGTGGTGAAAATAGAAAAAGACAATGAAAATGTGGGTAAACTCGTAATCGAAACTCGCAGGGAGAGGACACTAGAATGGAGAAGAAACATCATGAAAGTAAGAAAGAGGAAGATATATAAAATGCACGGAGAAATCTCCATTGAAGCGCAAAAATAAAAGGAAAATATCCATTTAAAATGAATATGAATCAAAATAAGTCATATTTCATGGATCTATATTGGCATAATATTGCATATTGTGAATAATTATATATACGCATATGGTGAATTAGATGCATAATTGAAATTATAGTATAATATATTATTTGTACTTTTGTAGTAGAGAAATCAATAGGTACCGGCCAATGTCCCCTTTCCTCTCCATCGATCCTTCAATGCGCCACACTTTTTTACTTGTTGAATATTTTAATTAATGACAAAATATATGTACATAATATTTTTCTCCAAGAGCATTAATGTATACTAAATGCATAATAAATATATATACGCATATGGTGAATTAAATGCATAATTAAAATTATAGGATAAATACTTTTCATAGTACAGAAATCAATAGAAACCAATGTCCTCTTTTCTCTCCACGATCTTTCAATGCTCCTCTAAACTTAGGATAAGTTTCTTATACATTGGTCGCATAGTGCAATCACTCAACAGTTAAAACAATTTATATTAAAAATTGTGAATTGATTATACTGAATTTTTTTTAATGTTACCGATTTTTGGTGTAATTTTTTCTGTGTAATCAATCCACCCTTTTTAGTGTAAACAACTCACATTTTTCGATGTAAACAGTCACAACTATTGAATAAGTGCATCGTGCACCAAATACAAATGAGACCTTGGACTAAATCAAATCACACTTTTTTTTTTTTGTTGAACATTTTTAATTGCACATTTTATTATGGGCAAAAAATTATGTAAATCATTTTTTTCTCTAATTACAAGAGCATTGATATATAATACTAAATACATTATATATATATGACAAAGTATAGAGTGAAACTAGTTTATACATGAATCATCGAAGAGTATCAGTTGTTTTCATTGAAGAGTATTAGTTGTATTTACTGAAGAGTATTACTGATTTACACTAAATAGTCTTAGTTGTTCAGTGAAAATGAACTAAGACTCTTCAGTGTAAACCAGTAATACTCTTCAATAAAAACAACTAATACCCTTCAGTAAAAACAACTAATATTCTTCGATAATTCATATATAAACCAATTTCACCCTATACATACTCTATATATATATATATATATATATATATATATATATATATATATATATATATATATATATATATATGTACGCATATGGTGAATTAGATGCATAAATGAAATTATTGGATAATATATTGTCTAGCCAATTGTATCGGATACACTGTATAATTTAAGTGTATTTTTAAACAGTTCGAGTTGTCAATGGACAGTTGGAGTTGATTATACCGAACAATTACAGTTTGTTTGTCGTAATTGTTCAGTATGAATAATCATAACTGTTCAGTAAAAACAACATCCATTGTTTTAAAATATTTTTAAATTGCACAGTGCACTGGGTGTGTCCACTACAAAAAAAACACTGTTTTGCGACGGAATTAGCGACGGAAAATCCGTCGCAAACAGTGTTTTGCGACGGGATCTGCGACGGACACGTATCCGTACCTAAAACAGCCGTAGCAAATTTTTGCGACGGATTCAGCCATCCGTCGCAAATTAACGACGGACAAATCCGTCGCAAAATCGGCGGGTCAGATCCGGCCGGGTCACATAGAATTTGCGACGAACAGTAGTCCGTCGCAAACTTTTCGGGTCAGACCCGATCGGGTCAACAACATTTGCGACGGCTAAATTCCGTCGCAAATGTTTTTATATATTTTTTATATTTTTTTGTGTTATAATTTGCGACGGGCTGTTTTCCGTCGCAAAATTAAATATTTGCGACGGAATATGGCCGTCGCAAATTACCGAGCCTATACAAAAAAAAAAAGTGGCTCGCGTGGTTCAAGCCCGGGCACCCGAGGCGGCCGGGGCGGGCGCGGACCACTGGGCCAACCGGCCCATTCCTTATTATATGCAGCCCACCTTCTATATTAGTCTTATTAGGCCTGGAACAATTAATCCATTTTTTGCGTCCAAGGGGAATCGAACACGGGACCTTTTGTGCAAGAGGAGAGGGCGCGCGCCACTAGGGCACAAGCTACTTTCGTTTATTTTTTTGCAATTAATTGTATATGTATTCAAATTAAGTCATTTTTTTTATAATTCACCAAATTAATTTCTTTTCGTATCTAAGTTGTTTATTAAAATATTTTGCCCAACTATTTTTTTTATTTTGTAAAATTATTTATTTCGACTCCCGCTTAAATTTATAATTCGTTCATTTGTACGCAATTAATTGTATATGTATCCAAATTGACT
Organism: Ballota nigra; assembly: GCA_947034835.1. Lineage (NCBI taxonomy): Eukaryota > Viridiplantae > Streptophyta > Magnoliopsida > Lamiales > Lamiaceae > Ballota > Ballota nigra. The sequence goes on along the minus strand of OX344724.1, from coordinate 99,438,964 downwards.
CATTTTTTTTTCTACAATTCACCAAATTAATTCATTTCCGTTTCTAACTTGTTTTTATAAATATTGGGGCCATTTAATTTTTATTATTTCTGTAAAACTATTTATTTCGACTCCCGCTTAAATTTATAATTCGTTCATTTGTACGCAATTAATTGTATATGTATCCAAATTGACTCATTTTTTTTCTACAATTCACCAAATTAATTCATTTTCGTTTCTAACTTGTTTTTATAAATATTGGGGCCATTTAATTTTTATTATTTCTGTAAAATTATTTATTTCGACTCCCGCTTAAATTTATAATTCGTTCATTTGTACGCAATTAATTGTATATGTATCCAAATTGACTCATTTTTTTTCTACAATTCACAAAATTAATTCATTTTCGTTTCTAACTTGTTTTTATAAATATTGGGGCCATTTAATTTTTATTATTTCTGTAAAACTATTTATTTCGACTCCCGCTTAAATTTATAATTCGTTCATTTGTACGCAATTAATTGTATATGTATCCAAATTGACTCATTTTTTTTCTACAATTCACCAAATTAATTCATTTTCGTTTCTAACTTGTTTTTATAAATATTGGGGCCATTTAATTTTTATTATTTCTGTAAAATTATTTATTTCGACTCCCGCTTAAATTTATAATTCGTTCATTTGTACGCAATTAATTGTATATGTATCCAAATTGACTCTCTTTTTTTCTACAATTCACCAAATTAATTCATTTTCGTTTCTAACTTGTTTTTATAAATATTGGGGCCATTTAATTTTTATTATTTCTGTAAAACTATTTATTTCGACTCCCGCTTAAATTTATAATTCGTTCATTTGTACGCAATTAATTGTATATGTATCCAAATTGACTCATTTTTTTTCTACAATTCACCAAATTAATTCATTTTCGTTTCTAAATTATTTTTATAAATATTGGGGCCATTTAATTTTTATTATTTCTGTAAAATTATTTATTTCGACTCCCGCTTAAATTTATAATTCGTTCATTTGTACGCAATTAATTGTATATGTATCCAAATTGACTCATTTTTTTTCTACAATTCACCAAATTAATTCATTTTCGTTTCTAACTTGTTTTTATAAATATTGGGGCCATTTAATTTTTATTATTTCTGTAAAATTATTTATTTCGACTCCCGCTTAAATTTATAATTCGTTCATTTGTACGCAATTAATTGTATATGTATCCAAATTGACTCATTTTTTTTTCTACAATTCACCAAATTAATTCATTTTCGTTTCTAACTTGTTTTTATAAATATTGGGGCCATTTAATTTTTATTATTTCTGTAAAAATTATTTATTTCGACTCCCGCTTAAATTTATAATTCGTTCATTTGCTTAAATTTTTTTTTCATAATTCACCAAATTAATTCATTTTCGTTTTTCACTTGTTTTTATAAATGTTGTGTCCATTAAATAAAAGTAAATTCAAACTAATAAATTCACAAAATTATAAATTAAAGTAACAATTCAAAAATTAAATTAAAGTAACAATTCAAACTAAAAAAAAATTGTACTTCATAGTTATTAAAAATCAAATTTTTTTAACAATCGGAATTAAATCCGTCTTCCTCTTCATCCTCGCCCAGGTTAACAATCGGCGACATCGATGGCTGGGTCGGCGGGATCGGCGGCATCGGTGGCGCAGACATTTGCGCTCGTGGCATTGAATCAGAGGCGAATATCTGCCACCAAGCCTGCATGGCGGCTGTATACTCCTGCAGCTCGGCCCGATACCGCTCCACCTCAGCTGTATACCGGTCGTGCGCCTCTCGCTGCTGCCTCTCATACTCTTCCTTCTCTCGCTGCTGCCTCTGCATGTTCTTCATTTGCTCCACCACCGTGGCAAGCTGCCTCTCGACCTCACTGGGATGAGAGTCGATGGAAGACTGAGAGGAGGATGAGCCTGAGCCACGAGGTCGGAAAAAGTTCTTTCCGAAGCTGCCCAATCCAGCGAACCGCCCCTTTTTAGCCTTGACGTTCTTGAAGTACAATTCATTTTGAACGTCAACAGAAGGCTGTGTGGGGGGCATCGACCCCGACCCCGACCCCTCTGCCGTTTCCTCAGGCTGAGGCTGAGAGGCAAGATCCTCGAGCATCTTTCTCTGCAAATTAATTATACAAAAAATTAAATAAACTGAACACAAAATATAAAAAATACTTTTAATATTAAAAATTTAAATAATACTATTAATATTGAAATAATACTTACGTGGATCTCGGTGGTACGACCGTAGGTAGACTTCCCAGTCTCCTCGACGAATGGGTGGGCGAGCTGCAATCTCTCAAAATGAGAGGGCTCGCGTCCTTGCTCCGCCGCCTAATTAGAAAAAAAGATAGTAAAAATTAATAACACTCATAAAAATTAGGAAAAAAATAATATAAATTCAAAAACTACAAAATTGAAGACGAAACTTACAAATCTCAACCCGTGCTCATAAATGGACCGAGAACCGACCCGATGTCTTGCCATCCCTTCTCCATCAGGGTCACTACGCCGATTCGCCTTGTTTTTCGCCGACTTCTCTTGGAATGCAGGGGAATCCCAGTAGCGGAGGAATTGGTCCCAAATCGACCGTCTTTCACTGTCAAGCCCCAAGTCGGTGGTCTCTCCCTTCTTGTACCACTTCTCCCTCATTCTGTAAAGGAGGTCTCTGTACCTTTCCTTTCCATATTTATCTAAATTCCTCCACATCTGGTCATCGTGCTCCGGTGCCCAGCCACATTCTTTCTGCAATTACAATTTAAATGTAAATATATGTTTATATATTTGATATTAATAAACGGTGAATTAATAAATTAAATTAATACCTTAAACTCCTCGAAGTATGTCTTTTTTCTTGCATCGGACACTAACCTCCAACTGTAAGCGGTGGGCTCTAATCCACCGCGAAAGATGGAGTCGGAAACCTGATTAGCAGCCTCATGACCCGGAATCCAACTGTAAAATTAAAATTTCAAAGTTAGTAAAATAATTAGGTTTTAATTAATAAAAAAATTGAGTATAAAATATTAAAACTTACATATGACCACATGGCTTAACAGGCATCCGTCCTTCAACAACCGGATGCTGGCGGGAGGAGGATGAGCCCTCAGCAGTCTGCTGTGAGGAGGAGGAGGAGCCCGCACCAGGCTGTGAAGAGGTCTCTGATAGAGACCTCGGCCTGAAAATAGGTGGAACCACGGGTCTTAGTGAGGGCCGTCGTCTCCTCCCTCCTCGTCCTCCTCGACTCGCCTCCTCATCCCTCGGAGGCTGCTGACTGTCGTTGCCACTGCCTTGTCCGCTCATCTATAACAAATTTCACGAATTATTCATTCAACTAAATTAAAATCAATCAACTAATAATATTATTTTATAAATTATATATTAAACTAAAATCAAACAACTAATATTATTTAAAATCAAACAACTAATATTATTTAAAATCAATTAACAACCTACTCAACTAAATTCATTCAACTAAATTAAAATCAATCATCAACTAATATTATTTTGTAAAATTATTAAACTTAAATCAAGCAACTAAAATTATTTTGTAATATTATTTAAACATGCTTAACAATTAAAAATTAACAAATTACTAAAACAATTCAACTAAAATCAAACAACTCAGCTAAAATCAATTCTAAACTTAACAAATTCAACTATTTCTAAACATGCTTTAAAATTAAATTAAAATTCGATCAACTAATTAAATTATAATTCAACTAATTCAACTAAAATCAATTCATTTCTAATATAATTCAAACAATTCAACTAATTCAATTCTAAACTTAACAAAAATTAAACATACTTTAAATTAAAATTCGATCAACTAATTAAATTATAATTCAACTAATTCAACTAAAATCAATTTATTTTTAATATAATTCAAACAATTCAACTAATTCAATTCTAAACTTAAAAAAAATTAAACATGCTTTAAATTAAAATTCGATCAACTAAAATCAATTCATTACTAATATAATTCAAATAATTCAACTAAAATCAATTCTCTAAACATGCTTTAAAATTAAATTTTAAACGGTAAAAATGAAGAAAACTTACGGTTTATTTGTAGAAGATGACGAAACGAGAACTCGGTGGGGACGGATTGGCTCTACAGCGACGGCACCCGACTTCTCCTTCCTTTTCCTCTCTTTTTCCTCTTCTTCTTCTTCTTTTCTCTCTTTCTCCGTCTGCAACGCGGCGGGCCTGTATAAATAAGTGGAAAAAAATTTGCGACGGACGCCTGTCCGTCGCAAATTTTGCCCGTCAAACGCAAAACGACGCCGTTTCTTACTGATTTGCGACGGCTTTTCCGTCGCAAATCAGTCAACGCACCGTTTCCCGATAAGACGCGTAAAACGGCTCGAATTTGCGACGGACATTCCGTCGCAAATCAGTCAATGGGCCGTTTCCCGAGAGGTCGCGAATATAAATGTAAGCATTGCGACGGCTTTCGTCCGTCGCAATTACAAAGTTTAAAATTGCGACGGCTTCTTCCGTCGCAAATCAGTCAAACGGGTCGCTTCCCGAACGGTCACCTTTAAACGGGTATGTTTTGCGACGGAATTGACCGTCGCAAACTCAAAATTGAAATTTGCGACGACCTTTCCGTCGCAAATGTAGCCGGTTCAAGACGAAGTCGGTGGGCCCTAGATTTTGCGACGGCTTATCCGTCGCAAATTACTATCTTTTGCGACGGACTTCCTAAGCCGTCGCAAATTGTCATTTTTTGCGACGGCTTACAAAAATCCGTCGCAAATTCAGGAATTTGCGACGGATATTCTTGCCGTCGCAAAATTCCCGTCGCTAATCTCCATCTTTTTGTAGTGGTAAGAAGCTTACTCTTTTTTTCTTTTCTTTTCTTTTTTTTAAGAAGACTTAATATAAGTGTCTAGGATGATTGAGTATATTTATGAGATGTGAACTAGCTAGTATTCCATTCTTCACTATTGTCACCCCGAAATATAGTTCAACTGAAGAAATTTAAAATAATAATATCTTTAAGATGAACAGAAAACTATAGGGGGGTGGACTAGATGAGAACTCGATCCCTACATAAATATGAAATTAATTTCCTACGAGTTCATGCTAACAAGAAGTTCTCAATATTGTTCTATTAAAACAATTTACTTTTAGCAATCCTCCCACATACGGAGGTAATAGGACAACCCGCCTTTTATAACGTTAACGTTTTTAAAGTCAATGTAATAAAGGAAGGGTTTCCGGTTAACATTCCGTTTTTAAAATATAGCCCTCAAGTTGGTTATTTTTTTTAACAATGTAACCGTAGAAGATTTCCTATAACAAAATAGTGCAACATATTCTATAACACCAGCCAGATTATTAACACGTGTAAAATAAGAGGGAAAATGTCTTTTTTAATTAATTTACATTAACCATGATTAGCAAAATAAATTGAAAAAATAAAAAATCCTATTCTCTCCCATATCTAAATTCTCAATCAGAATATCATATTTTTTTCCCTCTTTCTCCCAATCTCCTCTAGGACACTTGATTTCTGTATTAGAAACAAAATGAACAATAATAATCGGGTAATTGAATTTATTATTTTTATGAATTTGGGTGTTCAAAAGTTTAGTGTGAAGCATTTAATTACTAAGAAACGACATTGAAAAGAAAAATAAAAAATAACTAGATGAGTTTTGAATTTTTTGGTTACTGGAATATGTAACAATATTCTTGTCGTAGATGCTTATTGAATTTGCTTCGAAGAAACCATGTCATTAGATTACTGTCTACTTATAATTCATTTGTGTATGTGGGCAAAAAAAAAATTGATCCTCTCTCTAAAGTTCGAACAGTAAGGTAGTTCTCGTTATAATTTACTCATAAAAGTGGCAGAAGCAGTTCGTTCTTGTTTAATTAAATCGGTTCAATAAATTTAAGTTTTCCATAGCGACCTGAGTGTTTTTTCACATCCAAATTTGAATATATATTTGATAGAGATCAACAGACATGAATTTTATTCCTAAAGTTACAAAGTTTAAATTGATTTTTTTTTTTTTTTTTTTGTGTGGATTGAGGTGTCCTACATTTGGGGGGAGGGAGAATTTCGACATTTTAATTGAGATTATCTCATTTTTGAGGGATTTTACTTTTGACCATAATTATTTTGTAAACAATGGTTCGAGTGTTCGCTCTCCTCAATGACATGTGGCATTCATATGACGAGTGTTACATTAGATGTTTTTTTTTTTTTTTTATCAGCAATATGACTTTATTGAAACTCAATAGAAAGGTACAAGACATACCCCTCCTTCAGTGGGTTACAACTTGGAATTTAGCACATATCTCACATCTCCAACAACTACTTTGTTCCTAGACCATTCTCTAAAACCAACACTATTTACAATCACCTTTTCAAAATGCAGCCTCCACGCTCTATTTTTTTAATTCTAGAATGATTTCATCCCCAGATGCTTGTAGATTTTTAAAAATTACAGCATTCCTAGCCTTTCATAATAACCATACCAAACAAACCCATATACATCTTAATACCACTTTCACTTTTTTTTTCCTATAATGACCTTAAAAAAATGCGTGATATTAGTGGAGAGCTTAGATGAAAAAACCGTCTTCACCCCCACCCACTCACATCATTTCATCCACACATTATAGGAAAAATTACATTAAAAAAGAATATGTCTAACCGTTTCTTCGTTCTCATTGTAGAAAGCACACTTAAACCTTGGGTCGTTTGGGATGATTTTTCTCCTTTGTAACTCCGAGATTATTGGTATTCTTTTCCATAGGACTCTCCAAGCGTGAACCTTGACCTTTGAGGGGACACTTTTATTCCAAATTAACTTGAATTCTTCTATCTTCTCTTTGTCAGCTTCTAATTTTTTCCAGAATAGCTACTCGTACACTTCTCTTGTTCTGTATACCCCATTAGCTTCTGGCGACCATCTCCACATGTCCACCTCATCTTTCCTGAATGGAAACCTGTTAAGAAAAACCAAGAGCTCATTAACAACATCCCTCTCTCTCTCAAATAACTCCCTTCTCCGCTCTAAGCCCCAATACCACCCTCCTTCCCTCCATTCTCCCAACTGCATGACATGTTACATCATTGTATTACAAGATGTTCCGTTCGGAACATTCTTCCTTAAGTTTTACATTGGGAAGATGACATATGTTTTAAGGAATATATTATTTTATTGTAAAATTGTTAATAAAAACTATAAAAAAAAGTAAAAAGGTAGAGAGAGTGTAAAAAGGTACGGAGAATGTGTAATATTCTATTTTATTGAAGAAATTTTCCAAAAAAAAGAAATGTCAAAGTTAAAAGGGGATGCTCAATTTTGTAAAATGTTAAACTTAACAGAGGTTGGAGGGAGTATATTGTTTTGGAGAAATTTGGTGATTATCAAATCTAGGATAAAATTAAACTCCACAGATAAGTGATGTTTTAACGTTACATTCTTGTTCACAATTAAATGATGTTTAAGCTTTTTTTTACACCCTTTCTCTCAATTTTACCCCTATTACAGTTCTAGAAAATATAGAGAAATGGAAGGAGAATGTTTAAAGATGTGGGGAAAGGAAGATTTTACTGAATGATAAAATCGTGAAAATGTGGTGAGAGTAAAAATTTAATTAAGGATAAATATGTTATAACACACAACTTTTTAATTCCAATAAAAAAATATAAAACATCACTTATTTGTGAACGATGAGTATTATACAATGTTATTAATATTTATGGAAAATTTTCATTTTGTTTAAAAATTAAAAAAATTACTTATAAAAAAAATGTGAAATTAATTCATTTATTTAATTATTCTAATATGTAGTTATTAGGAGTATAAGATAACTTGGACTTATCTAAATTAAAATAAAATAAATAAATTGTTTTTGTTCTTTTTTTTTATCAGTTTTATAATGCGATTCAGTTTACGATTCAATAAAAGAAGAAAAGGAAAAAATAACTGCGACATTGGAAATTATTGAGTCAAAGCTATATATATTAAGAAATCTTCATGATAACATTACATTGGATCCTGTGTTTGGACAAAACAGTCCAATTTTTTTGTCATATATGCACTACTATAGCAATTTTTTTGCCAAAGATATCTCGTTGTCATTAGCAATAAATCCCGATTTACATCGTACTCCCTCCGTTCTCGAGCTTTCTTCTCACTTCTTTTTATTGAATGATTCAACACTTCTACCACATGCATATAATTTATGATTTTAACCAGTTAAGCTAAACTATGAACATGTATAAAGTTGGAATATCTATTATATATAACTTGAGTCTATAAAAATATAGTAAATTGAATTGATCAATCAAATTTAAAACTCTAATTATATGAAATATAAATATTTAATTAAGTTATTGTTATGGTCTCACTATATTTAAGGGTTTTCAATTTAGAAAATTCTAATTTGTTAAAATAAATTAAAAATGGAATTAAACATATTAAATAATTTTGATTTTTTTATTTATTAAATGATTCATTGAATTTTTTTTATTTAAAAATAGAATAATTAAAAAAATTAATATTTAATTGACAAATTTTTATTTTCTTGAAAACACAGTGCACCAATTTTTTTAATTATTTAAATATTTTTAATCTCAAATCGAATTTAATAGGTCGTTATATTGACTTAACTGTGTTTTACATTTGATAATATTTTGAATATATTTATTATATAATATAATTATATTATTTTACCGTGAATAAATTTATAATGTTATTGTATATGTAACACGTTATAATATATAATAAAAATTTTACGAAAATCCCGCGTAATACGCGGGACACTCATCTAGTTAATATTAAAATTGAGCTTAGCAGCGGGCCCTCTCCGGGGCACCCGGCCCGCTTTCTTCTCCACACCACGTTATTTTTATTCATCGTTTAATCTGATTTAATTTGCAATTTGGTCTGAATCTTTAGCTGTGTATAATATTTTAATTTTATATACTATACCACATAGAAAAAATTAATAATCCTCAAATAAAAAGTAGAACTAATTTCTAAAATAAATTCAAAATAATATAAAAAAAATCAGCCACAAGGGAAGAACATGAGTAATAATTTATCTTTTCTTAATATTATGTTTTAGTTGGAAAGTAAAAGAATTTCTCCGTCCCACAATTTTTTTTTTTTGTGAAATTATATATATATATATATATATATATATATATATATATATATATATATTATTTTTACAAATTTTATATTTCTTTTGATTGCACATCCATATGTTCAATAAATTATTGTTATAATATTATATATTTATTAAAAAAATAATAATGCTTGGCCTAGCTAGATTCCTCTCCTAAGAGCGGGCTGGATTTTCAGCATGAGCAAGTTCTTAATTAGCCAATTCTTTAGCATATAAGTATTATTGTTTAGTATGGACAGTGATACTTCACAAGAACCGAACAGGAGTTCATAGAAGTAATTTTGCATTTTTTTTAATCTATTTGCATATCATTACAAAGTCCATATTACATCATTTCACATATAATATACATAATAGGATTGACGAACACAACCTATGGATTAGTCGAGTGGTGTAGGTTTGAGATTTAAAATTTATTTGACTGAACTTATAAGTTGTTTTTATAAGCACAATCACTATCAAACTGTTTGATAAAATAAAATGTCAAACAACTTATAAACTCTTAAAATAAGCTTCTTATAGCTTATAAGCTGTAAAAGAATACATTTATTGTTGAGTTATGGAGCCTGCTCGACTGCTTCACGTCCCAGCTTCTCGGGAAAAAATTTTTTGGGCCTTTTTCGAAAGGCAGAATTTTCGGTTGGATGGGCTTAGGGTTTTGGCCCAGGTTTCTTATATATTCTCATATGACTCATTGTAATAGTATCACCGAAAATATAGTATATCTCCTGGCTTGGTAGTGCCCCCAGACGTAGTCTTTACAGACGAACTGGGTAACCAAATCGTTTGTTCCGTTTTTCAATTTCTCTATAATTGCAGATAAAATCCTAACAACTGGTATCAAAGCATCGGGTTGAGAGGATCTGGTGGGAGCAATTATGATGGCTGAAGGGAAATCGCCTGTTGAGAAATTTGATGGAACAGATTTCGGATTCTGGAAGTTGCAGATCGAGGATTACTTGTACGGTAAGGATCTGTATCAACCTTTGGGTGAGAAACCTAAAGACATGAAGGACGATGAGTGGAAGTTGTTGGACAGGAAGGCGATGAGTGTGGTTCGTTTGTCGTTGTCCAGGAACGTCGCCCTACATACGGTGAAGGCAAAAACCACACAGGAGATGTTGGAGATTCTGACTGAGATGTACGAAAAACCATCTGCAGCGAACAAGGTTCATCTGATGCGGAGGTTATTCAACCTAAAGATGGCAGAGGATACTGTGGTAGCCAACCATCTCAACGAGTTCAATATGATAATAGCCCAATTGAGCTCGGTTGAGATTGATTTCGATGATGAGGTACAAGCCCTAATCTTGTTGTCTTCTTTACCAGAAAGTTGGAGTGGGACGGTGACGGCCGTTAGTGCTTCAGCAGGTAAGGTGAAACTTAGGTTTGATGACGTTAGGGATCTGGTTATGAGCGAAGAAATTCGAAGGAAAGAATTGGGTGTGGCCACGGGATCAGCCTTGAGTGCAGGTAACAGAGGAAGATCAGAATCTAAAGTGAAATCGAATCGAGGTAGATCGAAGTCGAGGGGCAAAAATAAGCCCAAGAAGGACAAAAGCCAGATTGAGTGTTACAATTGTCATGAATTTGGTCATTACAAAAACCAGTGCAAGGCACCAGCAAAGGCACAAACGAATGCACCAGCAAAGGATGATAATTCAGCAAACGCAGCCACTGATGAGGAATCAGATGCATTGATCTTGAGCGTAAGTAGTCCACTGGAATCTTGGGTGTTAGATTCTGGAGCATCGTTTCATTCGTCCAGCAGGGCTGATGTAATGGAACGTTACACTTCTGGGGACTTTGGAAAGGTTTATCTTGCTGATGATGAGCCTCTACAAATCATAGGGAAGGGGGATGTTCGGATCAAGGCACCAAACGGAACTGTTTTGCAGTTACGAAATGTGAGACATATTCCTGGACTAAAAAGGAACTTACTATCAGTAGGGCAGCTTGATGATGAGGGTTACACTGTGAGCTTTGGGTGCAATACGTTGAAGATATCTAAAGGTGCTATGGTAGTGGCTCGTGGAAATAAAGAGGGAACCTTGTATATGACAGACAACACTCGGGATAGCATCGCTCTTGCAGGTGCAAAGAGCAATGCAGATTTGTGGCATTGTCGTCTTGGCCACATGAGTGAGAAGGGAATGAAAGTAATGTGTTCAAAGGGTAAACTGCCAGACCTCAAGACAGTTGACATGGGTTTATGTGAGGACTGTGTATTCGGAAAACAGAAAAGGGTGAGTTTTTCGAAAGGAGGCAGAACCTTGAAGAAGCAGAAACTGGAATTGGTACACAGCGACTTGTGGGGTCCAGCACCTGTGACATCCCTTGGTGGAGCATCATATTACATGACTTTCATTGACGACTCTACGAGAAAGGTATGGGTTTATTTTCTGAAAAATAAGTCTGATGCCTTTAATGCTTTCAGGAAGTGGAAGGCCCTCGTAGAAACTGAGACAGGTCTCAAAGTGAAGTGTTTGAGATCTGATAATGGTGGAGAGTACGAGCTTCGTGAGTTCAAAGAATTCTGTGAAGAGAATGGAATTCGCATGGAGAAAACTGTGAGAGGAACACCCCAGCAGAATGGTGTTGCAGAACGTATGAACAGAACCTTGTGTGAACGTGCTAGAAGCATGAGATTGAAGTGTGGGCTGCCGAAGATGTTTTGGGCAGAAGCAGTGAACACTGCAGCTTACTTGATAAACAGAGGACCCTCAACCCCCTTGCAGTATGGCATACCAGAGGAGGCCTGGACTGGTAAGGAGGTAAATCTGTCTTTCCTTCGAGTATTTGGATGTGTTTCATATGTTCATATTGATGCTGCTAGTAGAAGTAAATTGGATGCTAAATCTGTTAAATGTACGTTTGTTGGATATGGCGGTGATGAATTTGGTTATCGATTTTGGGATGAGCAGAATCGAAAGATAATTCGTAGTCGAGATGTCGTATTTAATGAGCAGATTTTGTACAAAGACAGGTTGGGTACATCTAAAGCAGTTGGTTCTGAGACACAGGTCATTGAATTAGACATTTCGAACTCAGGTGGGAGCAAGGAGGTTCATGATGATCAGGTGGTTGTTGAGGAAGAACCACGTACACCACCTCCAATAATTCCGCTGCGGAGATCCACTAGAGAACGTCGATCTCCTGATAGGTATACACCTTCTCTTCATTATTTATTGTTGACTGATGGTGGTGAGCCTGAATGTTATGCAGAGGCTACACGTAGTGAGCACGTGAACAAGTGGAAACTTGCAATGGATGATGAGATGAATTCGTTGATGACCAACGAAACGTGGGAACTAGTTGAGCTTCCTAAGGGCAAGAAGGCACTGCAAAATAAGTGGGTTTACAGAATTAAAGAGGAGGCAGATGGAAGCAAGCGTTACAAGGCAAGACTGGTTGTGAAGGGGTTTCAGCAGAAATATGGTATTGATTATACTGATGTTTTTACTCCTGTTGTTAAACTAACTACCATTCGGTTAGTTCTGAGTTTAGTAGCTGCAGAGAACTTGTTGTTAGAGCAGATGGACGTAAAAACAGCCTTTCTTCATGGTGATTTGGAAGATGTCGACATCTACATGAAGCAACCAGAAGGATACTTGTCGAAGGGAAACAATGAGCTTGTTTGCAAATTGAGGAAGAGCTTGTATGGTTTGAAACAAGCTCCATTACAGTGGTACAAGAAGTTTGATGGATTCATGCACAAGATTGAGTTCAATAGGTGTGAAGCTGACCATTGCTGCTACTTCAAGAGGTATGATAATGTCTATATCATTTTGCTATTATATGTTGATGACATGTTGATAGCAGGCTCTAGTGCTCGAGAAGTGAGCAAGTTGAAGAAGCAGTTGTCTGATAGGTTTGCTATGAAGGACCTTGGGGAGGCCAAGCAAATCTTAGGTATGCGAATCGATCGTGATAGGGTGGCAGGAAAGTTGTATCTTTCACAGACTGAATACATAAAGAAGGTCTTGAAGAGATTTAGTATGGAAGATGCGAAGCCAGTTCGTGTCCCGTTGGGAAGTCAGTTCAAGCTATCCAACAAGGACTCGCCTAATAGCGAAGAGGAGCGAACCCACATGCAGAAAACTCCATACGCTTCAGCAATTGGCAGTTTGATGTACGCTATGGTGTGTACAAGACCAGACATTGCACATGCGGTGGGAGTAGTTAGCAGGTTTATGGGAAATCCGGGTAAGCAGCATTGGGAGGCAGTAAAATGGATCCTCAAGTACTTGAGAGGTACTACAGAAAGAGCATTGTGTTTTGAAGGCAAAAGTGTTAAATTGGCAGGGTATGCTGATGCAGACTTAGCATCGAGCGATCTTGACAAAAGGAGGAGTACAACGGGGTATGTGTTTACTTTTGGTGGTACAGCAATTTCTTGGGCTTCTAAGTTGCAGAAGATCGTAGCTCAGTCCACTGCAGAGGCAGAGTATGTAGCAGTTACTGAGGCTAGTAAAGAGATGGTATGGTTGCAGAATCTCTTGCGTGAATTGGGGAAGGAACAGAAGGATAGTATACTCTATAGTGATAGTCAAAGTGCTATTCACTTAGCAAAGAATCCAGCTTTTCACTCGAGGACGAAGCACATTGAGTTGAGGTATCATTACATCCGTTATCTCATTGAAAATAAGATCTTGCAGCTGATGAAGATTCAAGGAAGTGAGAATCCTGCTGATATGTTGACTAAGGTTGTGACCTTAGAGAAGTTGAAGTTATGCATGACTTCAACTGGCCTTGGAAACTGAGATAAAGGCATGGCACTACTACCAGTGAGAGATAATGATAAGATGGAGGAGACAAGTTACATTTGGAGTCAGTCTCCAGGTGGGAGATTGTTGAGTTATGGAGCCTGCTCGACTGCTTCACGTCCCATTTTTCGGTTACATTTGGGCCTTTTTCGAAAGGCAGAATTTTCGGTTGGATGGGCTTAGAGTTTTGGCCCAGGTTTCTTATATATTCTCATATGACTCATTGTAATAGTATCACCGAAAATATAGTATATCTCCTGGCTTGGTAGTGCCCCCAGACGTAGTCTTTACAGACGAACTGGGTAACCAAATCGTTTGTTCCGTTTTTCAATTTCTCTATAATTGCAGATAAAATCCTAACATTTATTTTCCTCACCACCTTCACCCCCACCCACCCCATCCCTAACCTCTGACTTGAACCGAAAATACTAGCTTTCTACTAGTAGTTTGTCCCACAAGAGTATGAGTTCACTGTAGTATTAACAAGTATAGGGACCAAATATTATCGAACCCAAGGGAAGGTATGTATGCGAATAGATCCCTGAAGATCTACGCGTCGTAGTTAATATGAGTGTATGTTTGGGGATTTAAAATTATAATAAACTACTCTATATTCTAATAACTGAATTAAACGGAATAAATAACTAAGTGTATGCAAATATAAGATGGTGATGCTCGAGATAGGAATTCCTACGTATACTAACGGAGTTGGTACGGTAACTAAAATAATCGTGATGTGCAAGTATTAATCCTAAGTGCACTAAAACTAGGCAATCAACTTCCCTAATCTAGCACGAGATTGAAAGACTAAAAGCTCAAGAATTACCCCTAATACTTCGTCAAATCAACCTACTTCACTATTCCACTAAACAAGTTATATGGATCGTGCTTAATTATTGAGACCCTTATTTACCTAAGGTGGTGCGGTCGTCCTCCCTAGATAAACCGGTAGATTATAAACCCCTTCTAAAACCCTCTCGTTAAGTCTATTCGTTATTAAAGAGTGATACGGTCGTCCTCTCTCTAACAATTTTCGTACTCAATTCCAAGATAATTCTAAGGTTTATTTTTAGAATTCAATTAATTAAGAGAATTAAAACCTAACGTCACGAATTACCCTAATTACGTACCCACAACCTACTTCTACGAGTTCATCCTACCCTAAGCATGCAAGGGTTTTAGCTAGACATGGCTTTTACGGAAACAAAAACAATTAAAGAAGTAACAAACATAAACATAATGATTATAACGAATAAATTATCAAACATAAACTAGGGTTGAAAGAAAATAAATACTAAGAACTGAATTTAAATTAAGAAAACGAAGTCTCGAAGTAATAACGAACAAAGGTCTGAAGAAACAAAATTAAAAAGCAAAATCGTACTATGAATTCGTAAAGAAAACCTCAAAAACGTAAACCTCAAGCTTGCTCGTCTCCTCTTCTTCAAAAACTAACTCTAAAAGTAATAAGGTATCAAGTGGTAAGTCGTCCCCCGTAAAAACGTGTTCGAAAGGGGTATATATAAGCAACGGGTCGAATCGGGAGTTAATGGGCCAAAAATACGTATGCTCGTGCACTGCTCTTGCACTAGTGCGCGAACTCATTCCACTCGAGCGCTCCAATTCGTCCAGAGAGCAAAAAGTGCTCAATCTTCCCTTACTCGTGCACTAGTGTACAACCCTCGATAGCTCGTGCGCACTGCACGAGTGCTCGTGCACTAGGTGCACGAGTTGCACCTTCTCGAGCTCTATACACGACTGCTCGTGCACTATGTGCACGAGTGCTCCTTGCTTGTGCACTCCAATGATACTTTTGCTCCCTCGAACTAATATTTTTCGTATTTCTTCGATATCTTCTCATCCGGGCGTCCGTTTGAGTCGATTCAAAGTCCTACGAACTCCTCTTTTCACCCTCTATCCATCTATGAGCATCAAAGTGACAAATTCATTAGTTTATGAAAATGATACTCAAATGACTCTAAATACTCATATAAATCAATCAAAACAAGGGTATTTCGAGTGACGAATCATGACAATTTCACGCCTAATCAACCTCCACTAGGCCACCACCCTTACCCACTGTAAAGGACAATAATTAAATGAATTAATTTCACAATTTCCTACAAATTCGAACTTTTAAATGATGCATACAACTTTTAACGGTTTCAGAGCCAAAAAGGCTCAATGCCCGGACAAAGATCCCGAGTTCGATTCGCGCTGAGAGCAACTCCACCCATATTAAATTGTCCACTCATTGGGCCTCCCCAAAGAAGAAAAATTGAGTTCGACCCATGAGTGAGGTGGAGTGTAAAGAAAAATAATTAAATGAATTAAATTTCACACCTCACTACAAGTTCGAAGAATTTATATAAATTATCAAAGAATTTATAAGTTATATTAGCCGAACACTTGAGCAACTTATAAATTGCTCAAAAATAACATCTTATAAACTCTTAAAAAAAAAGAGATGTTAGACCTTATAACATATATAAAATAAACTGGTCAAATGAACCCTGAGTAGTATACTCTTTTTTAAGTCTTAGATTTAAAAACCTCAATGCTATCAATTCCTATAGTAGCCCAATTTATATAGAGCTTTCACTACTACAAATTCGAACTTAGATAGCTGTACTTAGATAGCCTTTATAAAAACCGCTCTCCAAGAACCCACTTGGAGAGCGGTTATGTAATGTAATTTATTAAAAAAATATATATATATTCTAAGATAGCGGTTTATAACCGCTTTCTAAGGTTTAACCTTGGAAAGCGGTTATAAACCGCTTTCTAAGTACTAACTTGCTAGATAGCGGTTCAAAACCGCTATGTAAGATCTAACTAGTATAGCGGTTCAAAACCGCTATCCAAGTGACCACTAGGATAGCGGTTAAGAACCGCTCTCTAAGTAAATACTTGCATAGCGGTTAAGAACCGCTTTCTAAGAGTTCGGCCCAATTTAAATCCCTAAATCCCTAATTTATTCAGCGCAGCACCTCCTTCCTCCTCCTCTCTCGCTCCCACCCGCGACGGCACGCCACCGTACTCCAGCCTTGCGCCGATCGTAGCCCTGCGGCGCCACCCTCCCCTGCGGCGCCCTGCCCCCCGCGCCTCGCCACGCCGTCCCAGGCCGCGCGCCTCTTCCGACGAGGCCCCAGTCCGCGCACCTCCGCCGCCGCCGTAGCCCGCCGCCTCCAGGTAATACTCCAATTTCTCTGTTAATTTCATGAATTTATACTATAGTTAGTTAATTAGTGTTAATTTCATGAATATATATATATATACTAATTAGTGTTAGTTTTATTTATATATATACTAGCTTTAATTAGTGTTATAATTTCATGAATATATATATATATATACTAATTAGTGTTAGTTTATTTATATACTAATTTATTTGATGAATATATATAATTAGGTATATATAGAAATTGTTAATTTATATACTAATTAATTTGATGAATATATATACTAGTTAATTTATTTATATACTAATTTATTTATATACTAGTTAATTAGGTAATTAGTGTTTGTTTATTTAAATTCTAATTTATTTGATAAATATATAATATAATTAGGTATATATAGAAATTGTTAATTTATATACTAATTAATTTGATGATTATATACTAGTTAATTTATTTATATACTAGTTAATTAGTTAATTAGTGTTTGTTTATTTATATACTAATTTATTTGATGAATATATAATATAATTAGGTATATAAAGAAATTGTTAATTTAATTTATATTTGATGAATATATTTGATTCTAAGCTCTTGATGTCGGTAATTAATTTATATATGCATCTCATGTTGTATGATTGTGAATGATGATGATAATGGAAATTTAAATGAATAATAATTATTAGTGATATAATTTGCATTCCATTAATTGAGGTGGTGAATTAATTAAAATGGTTTTTGGGCCCAAAATTATTGAAATTGTGTGATTGCGTAATTTGATTCACTCTAGTTATGCATGACTAAACGGTAGAAAAGAGATACTAACCACGATATGATTTAAATTGCCTTGTGATAATTACATTAAAGCTAATTTATTATTAGCATTCAACTCATAATAAGATTGTTATCATGTCCTTGTTAGGGTTAGAATTCTTAATTGAAGGCTTTATGATTAATTTTAGATGAAATTGTTAGAATGCATGTTAGAATTTTAATTAGCATGCCTAGCTAGAGATTATAAAATTTTACAAAATAGTAGTAGTTGTAAATAGAGTTGGATTGCTAATTATATATAGACTCAACTTGTGTGCTTTTCGATTAATGTATATATATAGGCATCTCTAGTTTTATATGGATCGGAAGTGGGTTCGAGCAGATAGATTATCAGAGGAGTATAGGAATGGGGTGGAAGAGTTTTGTAATCATGCAATTAGACACTGCACCGACCATCGATACATTTTATGTTCGTGTTGGAAATGTATGAATGGAAAAACTGTTAGTGGTCGAGAAAGTTTGTTAGACCACTTGATGTGTCACGGTATTGATAAAACATATACCGTTTGGACATTTCATGGTGAGAGAAGAGATGGATGTAGCTCAAGCAACATAAGAACTGACTTTAGGTTTGAAGATACAGTGGTTGAGGATAGTATTGGAGATGTACCGAATGTTGATACATCGAGTGGGGATGACACAAATCTGCGAGATCACCCTTATATGTCAGAGAAATTAAGGGATGACGCTGGATTACCCCTTTGGCCCGGGTGTAAGAAGGCAACAAAAGTGTCAGTTGTGTTGATATTGTTCAACCTAAAAGCAGCACACCAGTTGACCGATGCGTGCTTCTCAAGCATGCTGGAAGCAGTTAGTGGTTTATTGCCCGATGGAAATGTATTGCCTACGAAAGCATATGAGGCTAAGCAAATGCTTAAATCAATTGGGTTAACACATCAGAAAATTCATGCTTGCCCGGGTGATTGTATCTTGTTTCGGAAGGAGTATGAAGACCTCGATGAATGTCCAAAGTGTGGGAAGAAGAGATATCTGAAAAATAAATCTCCAGTACTTCCCGATAATACCAAGATTCAGAAGAATGTATAGTAGCGATGTGGATGCCAGAAATTTGACTTGGCATCATGATTATAGGATCAAGGATGGAATGCTAAGACACCCTGCTAATTCACCCCAGTGGAAGACATTCGATTCCAGACATCCAGAATTTGGGAACGAACCACAACATTTGCGTCTTGTACTCTCAACTGACGGAATGAATCCGTTTGGTATGCAAAGTACCAACCACAGTACTTGGCCAGTGATTCTGATGATTTATAATCTTTCACAGGACTTGTGCATGAAGCGCACTTACATGATGTTGTCTATATTGATATCAGGACCCAAACAACCTGCTAACGACATAGATGTATATCTGACTCCTTTGATAGAGGACTTGAAGCTCCCGTGGGATGAGGGTGTCGATGTGTATGATGCTTATAGAAAGGAGAATTTCAAGTTGAAGGCCATGTTGTTTGGAACTATCAATGACTTCCCCGCTTATGGGAATGTATCTGGATATAGTGTGAAGGGAGTCGATGCATGTCCTTGGTGTACCACGAACACAGATCACATTCGTTTATGTCATTGTAGGAAGACTGTTTATATGGGGCATAGAAGGTGGTTGGAGCCAACACATGAGTATAGAAGAATGGCTGATGCATTCGATGGCACAATCGAGGAACGTGGACCTCCACGTTTATTGTCAGGTACAGATGTATTGAACGAGATGAAGAATGTCAATACACAATACGGAAAACTCTTTGCAAAGAGTCTCCCAACTAGAGGCTGGAAGAAGGAATCAATTTTCTTTCAATTGTCCTATTGGAAAGAGTTGTATGTTAGACACTTCATTGATCTAATGCACGTTGAGAAGAATGTTTGTGTTAGTTTGCTCAATACTCTGCTAGCTGATAACAAGTCCAAGGATGGTTACAATGCAAGAATGGATATGGTTGCTATGGGTATAAGAGCAGAATTGGCACCTGTGTGTGAAGAAGGTAGACCACCGAAATTACCTCCTGCTGCACACACCTTGTCCAAGAGTGAGAGAAAAGTGTTTCTTCAAACACTAAAGGATGTGAAAGTACCAGAGGGTTATTCGTCCAACATATAGAGACTTGTTTCAGATGATGGCGTGAAATTGACGAATCTGAAATCGCATGACTATCATGTCATTATGGAGAATTTCTTGCCCATTGCAATACGTTCTATCTTGCCTGAAAATGTGCGCAAAACCATAACAAAGCTTTGTTGGTTCTTCAAGGCAATGAGTAGCAAGGTCATTGATCCTAAAAAATTGCTTGGTTTTCAGAGACAAATTGTGGGGACATTATGTGAGCTTGAAATGTATTTCCCTCCATCATTTTTTGATATAATGGTTCACCTAACTGTTCATTTGGTACACGAGACAAGAATGTGTGGTCCTGCTCGTATGCGATGGATGTATGGTGTAGAGAGATACATGAAAGTGCTGAAAGGGTATGTGATGAATATGTTCAGGCCGGAGGGATGCATTGCAGAACGCTATTTAGTAGAAGAAGCAGTTGAGTACTGGTCTGAATTTATTCCAAATGTTGATGCAATTAGACTTCCAAGTACCCGATACACTAATAGGATGGATGGTGAAGGCATTACCGGTGGTCAACCGGTATGTGTTAGTATGGAGGAGCTAACACGGATGCACTTGTGCGTACTTCACAACACGGTCGATGTTGCGGCTATGTCTATGGTGGAAAAACTTTCTATGCAGATTGCCGACTTGGCTAAACAGATGGAGGTCATGAATCAAAGACAATTGAGACAAGGGATGTCGTCGAGTAGTGCTAGTTGTGAAAACAATATCCCGACTATGTTTTCCGCTGATGTTAGAAACGAATTCAACGATCCACTTCAAAACGTCTCCCAAGTATCAGATGTATCTCGTATTTATTTTAATTAAAGAGTACTAGTATAATTTTCTAAACTTAATATCTTCTTCGAACAGCCAGTGGAATGTTTCCTTTATGTGGATCATCCTCTTCGATTGGTGGTAACTGGAATGTTGCACGACAGCTCTAGTGGAATCATTCACGGTCGTCCCCACGCTTCTGGCTTTGTGAGAGTCACACTTATTGTACCTGAAATCGGAGAAGAGAATTCACCAGTGCCAAGACCAGAAGATGATGCCACCACAGTCGGAACAGCGGTCGGACACTTTCTCGAATGGCCGAGGAACTTGGTCTCTCTCACCAAGAAGGTAAAATTCATGGTATTAAAATTTAATTTTTTATTTATTCTAAATTATATTAAAAATTGATTGTAGATACTGCCGACTCCACAAAAGGCTCCATAAAGATCAAGTGGTATTGAGAGGGAGAGACCGGGGGAACCCACTATTGGTGTTCGCAGACGACGATTAGGTTATCCAGTGCACGGTGACTTACCCCACGACGTCACTACAATGTCAACAGCGCACTTGATGGTTCGTCCCCCACCTACGATCCAGTTGTGGTTCCCATTACTTCTTACTTTCACCAGGTTGGTTATGAAGAGTTCATCCTACCGAATTATGTGAATGAAGTAATGCACGACAAGTGGTTGAGTGCAACTACAATAACTCTTTACCTCAGGTATGTGTTAATTAACTAATTCTCAATATTTACTTCATATATATATAATTTAATTTTCTTATTAAATATTAATTAGCGTATGTTTGTTTAAGATATTTGGGTGAGGTATATTTCACCCTAGATATTGGGGCAAGTGCAAAGTATTCATTCGTCTCTCCACAAGTGTGTTGCATGTTTGGTAAGAGGACACCATTAATGAGGGATATTGTTAACCATATGTTGAAATATACTGGGAAAAATCATCTCATTTTCTGGCCGACAAATGTGGGGTGAGTACAATTAATATTTCATAAAATATTTTTTTTTATATAAACAAATGATTGTCTTTTAATATTCTTAATATAATATTGTAGTAAACATTGGGTGCTGGTGGCCATAGACATGAATGAACTTAATGTGTATTATATGGATCCAGCTCACGGTGGAGTGTATACAAATCGTCCTAATCTCATGACATTTATGGACGGGTAAGTTAGTTTTTAATATTCTCATATTATTATTTGTTTTACTTTTAAAAAGTATGCATATCTAATCTGAGCTTTATTTTCTAAATATTTTTTATAGTGTAACGAGAATGTTTCGGAGTAGTCTTCCAGGTCAAAGCTCAAAAATCATTAGTAAAGTGTTGTGGAAAAATATTTCGGTAAACTTACTTTATAAATTTTTCAATTCAATTAAAAATAATCATAGGTATATATAGTACGTGATTATAATTGCTAATCAATAGGTTCCGAGGCAGCAAGATGGCGATCACTGTGGACATTTTGTGTGTTGCTACATTGAAGATATAATCTTCACTTCTCAGACGACTATACCTGATGAAGTAAGTTGATTTATCGATTTATTTAAATTATTATTGATTGATATATATAACATATTCGTATTAATTAATTAAATTTTAAATGTAATATGCAGTTTGTGCATAATCCTCAGATCCCGACTTACAACAAAGCTAGAATTGACAAGTGGAAAATGGATTGGATGGGGTATTTATACAATAGGTTCTTAATGTAATTTTCTTTTTGTAAGACATTAACTTTTGGCATGTAACTTAAATATTAATTTGTGATGATATGATATTATTATGAATTTTTTGGTAATTAATTATATTTATTTGATGTTATAGATTAATATTTGATGGTATGGATAAATATATTTATTTGTATATAAACAGGTTTATTAAAATAAAATAGAAAATATAAAAAAAAATCAAAGAAAGCGGTTAAGAACCGCTTTCCTAATGAATTAAATAAATAAAAAACAATGTAAATGCACTTGGATAGCGGTTAAGAACCGCTTTCTAAGTAAAGAGCTTAGATAGCGGTTCTAAACCGCTTTCTAAGTAAAGAGCTTGGATAGCGGTTTGAAACCGCTTTCTAAGAAACTGTCTTGGATAGCGGTTCGAAACCGCTTTCCTAGTACACAGCGGTTATAAACCGCTATCTAAGTTCTTATCTTGCATAGCGGTTTCCTAACCGCTTTCTTAGCTTAGATAGCGGATTCTTACAAAGCGTTTCCAACCGCTTTCTAAGTCCTTTTTTGTACTAGTGAATTTGCTTGATCTTTAGGTTGGACACCAATTTTAAAAGGGGAAAAAAAACCTACAACAATTAAAAATATTCACTTTATTCATTAAAATTATGTTCAAACTTTTTTATTACAACAATCTTCTTTCATTTACCATTCAATCACCATTTAATGATTTCACATATCATTGATTTTATGTTCACAAACAACCATTTAACTCATAAATGAACCAAATAATACGCTAAAATACCATTATTTTACATACTTTATTTATATTTTCTTAAACTTAACAAAAATCAATAAATATATTCTTAGTGGATGAAGAGAGTAATAAACTTTGGACTCATTTATCATGAAAGATTTTGTCTACGCTATACTGCAGGGTGCCAAACAGTATTTTATAATATTATATTGTACAACACATTAAAACTTTAGTTGACACCGTCCGGCAAGGTAACATGGACGAAACCATACCGTAACACGAATGGAATCTAGCTACATCTTGTTCCACCCACGCCCAAAACGGCAGAAATGGGTGGGGTCACCCCTCACAACAAACAAATTCGTATAAAAAAATTGCAACGGATACATCAAATGCCCTAATAATGCATTTGTGACAATAACAACAAAACGTCGTTTTCCATGCGGGGGCAGTCAACTATTTCCTTCCCCACGTCCCGGCCCTCAATTAATTTCTACCTCTTTTTTATATTTCTTTTAAATTCGTATCTTATGTATATTATTTGTAGTTAAATTTCATGGCTGCAGTTCTTTTGCAAATGATTGGTTTTTCCTCAAAGGTCTACATCAATCATATGTCCCTAAATTGACTTCGTTTTATAAAAATAAATATGTGTACTTCTTTTATAAACCAAATATTTCCAAAGCAATTTCTAACAATTTTGTACGAAATTTATAATTAACTATCCATATTATGCCTTTACTAATTTTTGATCGAATTGCCTTGACGTGGGTTCAATAAATTTGGGGCCATGTCAATGTGGGTTCAATATTCTTATTTTATATTCCCACTGTTCCAGATTTATTTTCACATTTCATTATTCACCACTCTTCAAACAATTTTAAATTAAACCGCATTCCACTAATAATTACCAAAAAATAACATCTTCATTTGTTTTAAGCACTTAAATTGAATAATGCGTTATCGTAAAAAAAATGTATTCTTTAAAATACTACAAATCTAATCTCACATTAAAAGTTAAGAAAAGTCAAATAAGAAAATAAAATTGAGATGAAGGGAGTAATAACTGTGACATGCCATGCATGTAGAAAGATATATATATTCTCATTATACTAATGAAACTGTGAAAGTAATTTTAGTTTCATTTAATCATAATAATAATCTTTAAATATGTATATAGTTATACTATACATAAAGAAACCAAGGTTAACGTATGTCTTCATCTTTGCACTACTATTTCTATTAACACGTGAGTAATTCAGTGGGAAAAGAAACCGTACAAAACCTGCGTTTATTAATAATAGATTGATATAGATGTTTTTTTCATGAAAAGATTGATAGATATGCATTTGGATACTGAGACACCAAGATTGCTGTTCTTTATTGATTAAATAAGATACATTGCCCTCATAGTTTAAGGAATGTTTGAATTTGTGTTGTGGGTGAGATTGCGAACTCAATTTTCCTTATCACACAAAATTTATTTTGATGTGGCTGTAATTATAACTATTTAATTTAATTTAGTGAATATTTATTTGGTGATTATATTTAGGGTGATTGCAATTGATTATTGAATTTTGAATCGAATGGAAAAATCTTGCAAGTTTTAAATTGATAGTTTTACTGTTTTTAAATATTAAATTAACATTATTCCTCGATTATATATATAGATGGTGGTATCATTTTTTTAGGAGTATGTATAGAGTGAAATTGGTTCATAAATGAATTATTGAAGAATGTTAGTTATTTTTACTAAAGAGAATCACTTATTTTCACTAAAGAGTATTAATTGTTTTTACTAAAGAGTCCTAGTTTATTTTCAGTAAACAACAAAAACTCTTCAGTGAATATAATTAATATTTTTTAATAAAAACAACTGATATTTTTTAGTAAAAACAACTAATATCTTTCCATGATTTATGTATGAACGCAATTTTACTCTATACTTTGTCTTTTTTTAAATGTAAAATTGTCCTCGTCACATCTTTAAATTTTTGGTGTGATTATATTATTGATGAATGATAGCAAATACCACTGGGCACAACTTAATCATGGTCAATTGATCATCCAGATAGAGGATTATTTGATTTAGTTTGTCCTTTTCGGGGCTGACAACGAGATAGTCTTGCCTTGGTTTGAATGACGTGACAATATATATGATCATGTCTTTGACAAAATTGGTTCTATTACAAAGTTGTTCTCATATAGCAAAATTAATAATGAATGTACGTCTCCTCCTATTAAAAAAGGAAATATACTTGAATGTGCCTTTTGATAATACTGATTGGTCAATTAACGCCTTATTGTAAATTTGCCGCTCTTTTAGTTCAATTTACCTTCTACTTTGTATTGCTAATCGTGTGTAATTAACTAGTGGAGAGTTGATTTAGTGGTGAGAGGTAAGGGTTGAAATTTTAGGAGGGGAAATTTGTTTTTTAAGGACAGTAAATTAAGGGGTGATAAAATGAGGATTGTAAACTTTCGGGCTGACAAATTAAAGACAATAGCTTTAATGTGACGAATTGAGGATAAATTAGCCGAATCAATGCAAATTGAGTTAATTGACTAGAATCGTGCTGAATTCGGGCTAGAATTTAGGCCCAAATTGGACCGATTAGCCTGAATCTGAGCTGAATTCGACCCCAATTTGCAACATTTAAAAATTATGGTCCTTAAGTTGCTAATCTTAAAAGTTACGGCCCTCATTTTGCCAATTCTCCCTTAAGTTACAGTCATGAATAACAATTTACCCGATTTAGGGGTATGCTCCTCTCTAGGTCTCATGTTCAAATTCATAAGGTGACATTAATGATCCTGAGATGTATCAGTCCATATAAAATTTTGCTCTAATTAGTAATGGCCCCCCATTGGTGGACAGTAGATTACGAGTCCCCAAACTAATCGATTTTTGGGTTGGATACCTAAGATTAAAAGAAATTGGATTGAAGTGGTGCAATACATGCTATACATATAGCATGATATACTAACTATAAAAATGACCATAAGAGGGTTATCATTTGAAAAAAAAAAAAAAAAAAACCAACAAATGTACAACTTAATATGAAATTAGATTTATATGGTAATACAATCACCACTGTAAAAAAAATTGACATTTAGTAATAATAATCTTGTCATGTCTTCTCATAATCTTGTCATGACATTTACTTTTTCTCAAAAAACAATCTGTAATGACGACATGTCATTACAGATTGTTTCCTGTCATTAAAGACTCTTAACTAGGGAAGCAACAATAACGAAATTACTATTACTAAAGATCATTTTTGTTGTAGTGCGCACACCTGGTCAAAGACTCAAAATGGTTATCTCCAAATCCTCACATGTAGGCTATATATATATATATGTTCTTGAACTATGTTTTTTCTTTAAATAGTTTTGTGGAACAAATGGAGCCAAATTAATATAATTGAGCCTACACTAATCTATGATTCATATGAATAATCGATCTAGTCTTCCTAGATTATATGAGAAAGATGGGATTAAAACCAAATCCGTTCTCTATCTTTTTATCTTTATCAAAATGGTCCTCTTTTTATTTGTTTTATCAATTTAGTCCCGTATGTATTCAAGTTTCGCCAAAATGGTCCTAATTGACCTAAAAATGTACAAAACCTCACCGTTTTGGTCCTATATTTATTTAATTTGA
Organism: Ballota nigra; assembly: GCA_947034835.1. Classification (NCBI taxonomy): domain Eukaryota; kingdom Viridiplantae; phylum Streptophyta; class Magnoliopsida; order Lamiales; family Lamiaceae; genus Ballota; species Ballota nigra. The sequence continues at coordinate 99,412,012 of OX344724.1, read as the reverse complement.
CAATTTAGTCCCGCATCAATTCTCATTTATCTAATTAGGTCCTAATTTAATGTATAAAGCAGAAAATGCCACCTTTTTAGTCATGCACACTAGTGTTTTCGGTGGAAGCCTATGATGTGGCTTTTTTTTCCAATGTGGCACGCTAGGTGGTCATCTTTGTCAAATAAAAAAAAATACGAAAAATCAATTAAAACTATTTTTCACCAAATTAGGACCATTTTAACGAAATTTGAAAAAATACAGAATTAAGTTGATAAAGTAAATAAATAGAGAATCATTTAGATAAAGTTGAAAAGATAGATAACGAATTTGGTTTAAATCCTGAGTAAGATGGTTGGTTTTGTTTGAAGGAGGCAGTCCAAATGTTAATGTGGGTTCCGGTTTTCAAATACCCACCATGCCTTGCCCTACCTAACTATTTATTCCTGCATATTTATGATAGATAAATAACACAACAGTATTTTAATTAACAGAATTTTCTAATGATAGATAAATCACCTAGTGCCTTTAATTAAGAGCTTTTTATGATAAAATTATGATTAAAACTTGGATTAGTTGTGTAAAAAATTGGGTTTTATAAATTTAATATTATATCTTTCTAAAATTTGTAATTTGATATATACAAATTAATTATTCAGTGCAATTTCATGTATCAAAATGTCGGTAAAACTTTAGGTGATGTGACAATATATCAGAGCTCAAGTGAGACGTTTTTGGCTTAGAAAAAGTCATGAATATTTATGTCATTAACAATTTTCTTTATACCGGTACAAAATTATAAAATTTAAAAAATACTTTATGAAGACAAATTGATGGAAACATGAGATAAGTTCGAAGAATGAATTTCTTTTCCCATTATCCACTTTCTTAAATATAAATCGCCTAAGTTTTCTATTACATTACTTAAAAACATGAGATCTTGTGTAACACCGTATATGTAGTAGTTTCCTATTACACTATTTGGATGTATAAATGACATGGACACTTAATTATACTTATCATTATAGCTTCTTTTTAACTATTTAGTGAATATATAATTCTTTGAGTAGGTTTTATACGAAAACGCTTCATAATAAGCTTAATATGAAATAGTTTTAGAGTATCATTAATTTCATCAGGAGTATCATTAAACCTGTCAGAGTATCATTAGTCTGAGTTCAAGAAAATTTAAAACAATTTTCTTGAACTCAGACTAATGATACCCCTGATGAGATTAATGATACTCCAAATGAAATTAATGATACTTTAAAATTGTTTCATGTGTTGTTTACCAAATATATTTTGCTGGGATTGAATGGCTATTTGTTAAAGCTTTGGTAAAAACACCAAATGATTGGGTTCTTAAATGCTAAAATGAATGCTTAGATGAAGAGGGGCTTTAAATGCATATGAACACTCAAGAACACCAAGAATTGCCAGGGGTTGTTAATCTCTGGACTTGAATGAGTATGTGTATTGATTATACTGAGAGTGATTCAACCTTTTTTTTTACATTACAAGTGTTGGGGTATTTATAGTTTTCTCACTATAGGGGTATGTTGGTCATTTCCGGCCTCTCGGGGGACAGGTGCATTAAATGCCTCCTGCCTCTGAGGACGCGCGGGCTCTGAAGTGTCAGGGCCTGCAGGTGGCCGGCCACTAGTGTGTTGACGCGTGTCCAAAAAGGACGATTCTCTGAAGGATTTCCTCATTTGGATGGAATATTCTCCGTTGCAGGGTACGGAGGCGGCCTTTTTCTTCCTTGGGAGAGGATCTTGCCTGATTCTGTCACGTGCTCGAGATCCCTCTTGCCGGCCGGGGGCCTTAAGTGATCGGATGCCGGTCTCCTGGCGGACACCGAGGTCGGAAAACGCTCCAGCCAGTCGGTCGCGTCCGGGCGTCTTCTGCTGGACCTCACTGATCATGGCCGGGCCGGACCGGCCACGACAGGGCTTTGATGTAGCTGTGATCGACGTGGACGGACGTCCCAAGCAGGTTTCCGGCCTCGCTTTCGCGGCCGGAATCTCGTGTTCGGAGCCCGCTGAGGTCGGATTCAGGCCGGCCAGGTCGGTCCCGACCTCGGGGTATCTTCTTGCCTTTTCAGGCTTTCTTCCGGCCGGATCCAATGCGCGGTCCGAAACGGTCACAACATCATGATAAGCTTATCATGAACTATTTTCATATAATACTTTGTCTTATTCTTTTAGACAATGTAGCTAATAATTCTACATTATTATGTAACAGGGGATCCCGTAGACACATTTTCAAAAGGTATATTGCAATTAAAGATAATAATAAATTAATCAAAGCAACTTTTGTCCTTATGCGACCAGCTTGAGGTAATGGTTATCTTAATCAACTCTTAAACTATATTTTAATGTAATGGGTTCCAACCATTCCCATTAAACAATTGGCTTAAGCTAGCTAATCCATGGGTGAGAATATGGACCACTTGAAACAACACTATTACTTTCATGTGATGTGCACCTAAGTTTGGAATCTATTACAGACTTGCATGTTCTCGACAAATTTTACCCTCCCTATTTTATGCATGCGCCTACTTTTACTCACTAGCTAATCAAATTACTTACTAAACCCACTATTTAATTTGAAATATATGTATGCTCTACAACAACAAAAAAAAAAAAATTTGAAATATATGTATGTATATGAAACACGCACTTTGTTATCGTTTTTGTGTTGATCATGTGAAAGTATTACCTCTCATATGAAAGTTTGAATTTTATTCAGCTATAAGAAAAATGACATTTAGTGACAGTAATTCTGATATTATTGCTTCTCTAGTTAAAAATCTTTAATGCAATAAAATAATCTTTAATGATAGAATTCTATGATTATTTTCTGTCATTAACGACGGGTCATGATAGAATTATTGCCATTAAAATTCAATTTTCTTATAGTGTTAATTTTGATGGAGTTATTTTCTATGAAAATCGAGTGTAAACATTTTGAGTGTAATATATCTAAACATCTTTTATTTATTTAATTTCTCTAACAGTAACAATATGGATGATTATAATCGTATAGCAATATTAATTAAGTAGCCCACGTTCTAACTTTCTTGGAAGAATTGAAATTTGATGCACCCCATTTAATTTGTAACTCCTTTTTGCAGAAGACTACAAGTTGTGATTTATTAATTGGAATTCCATGGAAAATGGGAATATTTTAGGGGCTAAACTACAGCCGACCAAATTTGATGTCAGCACGTGATGGATGGTCACGATGGATTTGGAATCGTTTTAGGTCATCTCTTTCTCTCTCTCTCTCTCCACCTCCTACTTTCATTATAGTGCTTTCTCATTGCCAGATATCATGTTAATGGTGTTTATCTTTAATTATGTCAACGCTAGCTTTCTTACAACTTATGTGTGCCCCTTGTCCTAATTAGGAGATTAATTGTTGTTTAATTATGTTTAGAAATTAAACTAATAAATTGATTTCACATTTTCGCTATAAATTTAAATTTTTAGATGGTATTGGGATGTCTTGAACCCAAAGGCCGGCCCTGACATTTTCTAGGCCCGGGGCGAACATAAAAAAGGGGCCCTTTTAAAAAACACTAAATAAAATCAACTATCTACGTACAAAAAAAAAACGAAATAAAGTATAAATATAAATTATTTAAAATGTCATCTTCTAGTATTTTGGAAAGCAAAATCTCATTAATATCATCATTATAGTTAATTTATTCCTACATATCTTTCGCAATATATAAAGTTGTTAATTCATTTAACTTTTTTTGTGACATAATTGATCATAGGTATATTTTTAACAATTTTAACTTAGAGAAGATTTTTTCTGTATATGTCATCGTCACGAAAATTGTCAATGGTATTCTATAGGCAACCATCATATTAGGATAACACCCCAAAATGTTTACAAATTCAAGAATTTCAAGTGCCATTCTTTTCTTTTCTGCTAATAAAGAGACTTGTGGCATTTTACTTCAGAAAATAAATTATTTGAATCAATTTTCAAAGAGTTTTCAGCTATAATGTATTCTTGAGATTCTTATGACATTCTTTTAAACTATTATCATCCAAAGATTTCAATTTATTTGAATAAAAAAGAAATCCAAAAATATTATCATAGATTTGCAAAATTGTTCAAATATATTTTTTGGGTGTATATATATATATGCACATATATATTAGTAGGCCCCCAAAGTTAGGGGCCCTTGGGCGGTCGCTCTTCCCGCCCACCTCAGGACCACCCCTGTTGAACCTCTGCGCAAAACTGAGCGATTTGTTAGGTTATGTTTGACTCAATTTAGTTTTTTGGTCTATTTTGACATCTAGACTGGTAGGAATTTAGAAATAGTCATTTTGTTATTTGTATATGATCAGCATAATAATATGTGATTCTCTTTTTTTGCACATAAACGTAGCAAATACAATGTTAGTGAACCACGTAAATATGTATCGTTTATTTATCATTTTATGCATCTTTTTCGCTTTCTGTTATAATAAATGAGTTAAATTTATTTCATAAGTGTTTTGGTTCATGTCCACGTTTAATTTAAAGCACAACTCCACCCATGCATATTAAATAATTCACTCGATGTATCTTCCCCCAAAAATTTCAAATTATACTTGTAAAGAGTCCATTTCATGTTTTGATAGAAATCGAATGTTTATTCTATAATTGTCTGTACAACATGAAAGACTATGATCTTACTCTCACATTTAATTTCAACCATTTGGGTAAACCGATTAATTTCTTTCTGTTTAGATGGGCTGATCTAGGGTTTATGACCTAGAGATATATACATTGATTTTGAGATGTTCATTGTGTCTAAAAGAAATTAAATCAAAAGTAGTTAATGTATTATTAAGAATCTATAATATTCGGATTTCTACTCCTTATATATATATATATAGCATTATTGTAATCGTCTCAGCGTCTATATATAAAGGTATTTTTTTAATCCAAATTAGAATTTTATTGATTAATTCGGGTGAAATTTGGACAAGAAAATCAGTCTTCTAGTGTTATTTTTTTAAGTTTTGTTTTTATGATGATGAGTCAATATAAAACACCATAACCAACGGTTTACTATAAAAAATAAATACTATCATGGAAAACTCAAATGAGATAATGTAGATTATTGAGTTGAAGAAATATAATAGGATTCCCACATATATGGATGAGCTGAGAGTTTGTTAAATATACTAACTGTCTAAATTCTTAAATAATACACGACTTTGGGATTTAATTAAATTCTCAAACGTCGATGAATTTCTAAATAATAATATAAAGTACACTTTCTAAAATCCGGATGTATTTCTAAATCTTGGAAATCGTTAAACTTTTCCAGCACTTGGAGTTTGATCTGTACTAACAGCTCGTAATAATCATTTTTACTCAACATTCTTAAAAGTTGTCGACTTGTTGATATCTTTATGTCTTGTAAAGTAGTGAGTACATATCAAGGGCAGGACAAATGATTGGACTTATTAAATTCTAGTGATATGACTTCATCTTCATTTTATTATGGATCTATTATTTTAATTTTGCGAACTAGTAATTTATCCGGAAATCAAGCTTAAAAAGAAAAAGAAAAAAAACTTTTATTAAGGCTCAATACTAAAACTATGTGTGTATATATCAAATTGAATTAAACAAAAGAAAGCAAAATGATTGCCGTGAACATGACTATTAACATCAATTATGGTACCACATTGTGTTACGCAATAAAATCGATCGAAGTCTAGAATGAAAAACTAAAATTAAGTCACGTTTACTACTAAATCAATTTCATCCTAAAATTTATTTGTATTTTGTATATATTTTTTTGGGGTATATATGTCTCTTATGAATCGGTGTAACTTTTCTATATTTTTTAATAATCATAAATTCTAGCATGCACTCAAGTGCATGACATACACATGAATTTTAAGTTCAATTTTGATTTTTTTCAAAACACAGATTAACACGCCGAATTGTATGTGTGTGTGTGTGTTTTTTTCAATTGGGGGATTACTAATTACTTCTTAGGATATTATTGATTGCTTCACTTCTTGGGATATTACTTCTTCGGGTATTACTGATTTCTGTTTTGGGTAAAAATAAATTCAAAATTCAAGTGCACACTACAACTACATTTGAATAATATTTGATTGTTTTCACTAAAAATGCAATTGTTTTTAATTTCACAAAAAATACAATTATTTTTACTTGTATTTTACAATAAAAACAATCGAAATTATTCAACATTGCACTTGAATTGCACGGTGTTTCTGATATATAAGTCTTTGTTTTAATTAAAGAATAAAAGAGGATTAGGATTTAGTGGAGTGTCCCGACATAAGCTGGATAACGACTTAGATGTGTCTTGTGATAATTAAAACATCGAAACTTGATTCTCATGCTGGAGTTGTACTTTAATCTAATTAATTTTTAAGAACTAAGAAGAGTGATGATGTCTGGAAAAGTTTTAAGCTACTTGATCTTAATAATGTTGTAACTAATTAAAGTAAACACTGTTCCATTGTTTATTACAAAAAATCACATAGAAATCCAAACTTTATTTTGATGAGTTAAACTAGCTACAGGAAAAGCAAGCAACCAAACATCTCTGCAGATTTCTTTTAATTATAAAAATAGGCAAGATAATAAAATTAAAGGGTTACAAAAAAACAGTTTTCGATGGACTAATACTTTTGTTAAATGCACAGCTAATTTATTATAAGTTTTTAAAATATAAATAGTCAAAGTCAATTAATTGATTATTCTTGAGTATTAGCATGGTTGAGGAGGGTCCTTTATTCCACTTGGTATGTCATATCATGTTCTATTATCTACAATAGACATATATGAAGATCTTATTTCTATCTAAATATTAACTAACTCTTGTTACACCCCATATTTACTACCCGACCAATCGGGTATCAGACATGGACCTACTACTGTAGCGGGCTCGGGTAAGGATGGTCCGCCGACCGGTCAGACAGACGGGCGGGGACGTAGAGGCTACCCGACGCGAGCCTCTGGGAGCTGCCGGGCTGGATACTTAGTTACCCACAGGCCCGGGTATCGGGCGGCCAACGGCGAGCTCCAGGGCAGGTGCTCTACCCGCCTACCCGCATATGAACAACCAGGGTACTCTTGTCGGGACTCGTTTCCCGGTACCCGAGTACCCGTCTGCCCGACCCCAGGCCGCGCCAGCTGTGAGAGGACGTCGGATGCCATCAGTCCAGAGGATGTGACAGGGTCAAAGAGGGCAGTTGGGGCCAAGTCCAATCACCACAGGGGTGACAGTGCCACGTGGCGTCTCCTCATTGGCTCGTATGGGAGGCTGTAGCCACTCATTACCTTCCAGCTAGGAGTAGGGGGGACCCGCAAGTCCACCTACCAAGCATGGGGAACCCCCACTTTGTACACTATAAATAGGGCTTTGAATGCCCATTTGTAACACACATCACATTTATTGCAAATACACTCTTGAGAGCTCATTTACTCTCACATTTACTACTTCTTGTTACCATTAATATCGAATCCTACCCGCTAGGAACCCGGCAGCGAGATCCGATATAAATCGTTGTCAACATTTTGGCGCTAGAAGGAGGGTGCTAATATCGAAGTACACTCGGTTTCGTTTATCTAGTCACCTCGAACAAAAATCCACCCACTTTTCATTCCAAAAGATGACCACTTCAAAGGCCACACGAACCCAGCAGCAGGCCGACATTGGCGAAACCGCCACCCCGGCTCCGGCCACAGCGGAGACCCTCCAGGGTCCTTTCGAGTTCTTATCGGCGATAAGAACTCCTGAAGCCCTCCAGGCCGCAAGGGCCATGATCGAACGCCGCCAGGCCGAAATCGACGCCGCTCCTATCCGCACTCACCGACCTGGAAAGGAGCCAGCTACGGCAGGAGCAAGAGGCGGCCAGGAGGGCCGCCAGTAACCCACGGCCTCAGAACCTAAAGAGGCGCCTCGACGAGGAGGCCGACTCGCAAGGGGTTTCACGCCGACCTGCGGGGTCAGTTTTCTCTCGATTGGGTTCCCAGGCTCGGGGAGCTGCCCGACACTGCGAGTCCAACGCCAGCTCCAGACCCCGGGAGCGAGAGCGGGCACGATCCCCCAGGCGTCACAACGACACGGCCCCGAGGCCGTCGGTCCGTGACCGCTTGGGGGACAACCCTCGTCCCCGCTCTCCACCCGCGGCCGACAGCGCTATGGCCGCTATCTTAAAGAAGGTCACGGACCTCGAGGCCAAACTCGACAGACGGGATGGGCAACACCACGTCGCCTACATGCCAAACTCCCCTCTCGCCGACATTCTGGTACGGGCCCCCGCCCAACCGAAAATCAACGTGGCCGCCGTGGGCCAGTATGACGGGGAGACAGACCCCGTCACCCATCTCAGCAAATACTCCACCTACATGATCTCCATGGGGGCGACGGACGCCACCCAGTGCCGGATGTTTCCATTAACCCTCGGTGACCGGGCACACCGTTGGTACTCCTCGCTGCCCGCGGGGAAGGTGGTTTCATTCCACCAATTGGGGGAGCTGTTCCTGGAGCACTTATCCTCGATGGCGCCACGTATGGCCGGCGCCAACCACATGGCCAACCTGGCCCAAGGAAAGGACGAGACAGACCGGGCGTACATCGACCGGGTAGATCGCATCATTATGGAGGGCGAGCCCGTCGGGGACAAGGTCAAGCTCGTCGGGATCATAGGCGGACTCCGCCTAAAAACGAAACTGTGGAAGTCGATGAACAAGGACTACCCCAAGTCCTACGCGGAGTTCCGGCAGCGAGCCGGAAAAATAATCTACAACGCTGACATCCTGGCGCAGCGGCTGGGCGAGAGCACCCCTACCGAGAAGGAGAAACCTCGTGCCCCGGCGGGCACCACATCAAGCCGGAGGAACTTTTCCTACCGGGCTCCCCAGCCTTTCGATTCCGTCGAGGTGAAGCTGGCCGAAAAATTATCGGCCACCCCGGAGTACGTCTATGTGCAAATCCGGGACAAAAATATGATGCCCAAGGCACGGCCGTGGGTCCACAAGCCGGGGGTGCAGCTCAACCCCAACAAGTACTGCCACTACCATCAAACCGTCGGGCACAACACAAGCGAGTGCCGCGACCTCCTGAAACAACTCTGGCGACTCTTCGAGGAGGGAAAGCTGGAGGAGTTCGTAAAGAGACCGACGGCCAGACCGGAAGCTCAAGCCGCTGCCCGCCCCGCAGAGCCAAACCGGGAGGCAGCCCTCATATGCCCACCGATGCCAGAACATCAGGCCCGTCGGGCAGTCAACATGCTCTCCCCGGTGGGTGGCTTTGCGCCCACCACCTCGCTGTCCAACCGCAGGCAGAAGAGCGAGCTGCGGGCAATGGACAACGTCCACCATATCACCATGCCGGTCAACATGACGGCAAGAGAGACAGACCTCCTCGCCTTCAAGGAGGAGGATCGCACCGGGGTCATCTACCCAAACCACGATGCCCTGGTCGTATCCGGCAACATCATGGGCGTCACCGTCCACCGCATGCTCGTCGACAACGGGGCCTACTGCAACATTCTCTTCAAGACCGCATTCGACCAGCTGGACAGCTCCTTTGAAAAGTATGTTGAACCATGCGACCAGGTCATCAAGGGCTTCGGCGACGCCACAGTAAAACCCTACGGGATAGTCTAGTATAGACGCTGAGGTTAAGGCTTCGAAATAGCTCGACTTTATTATTGTCGACCAGCCGTCAACCTATAACGGGTTTTTCGGCAGGCCATTCGAGCACGAGTTCGAAGCCGCTGCCTCAGCATTCTATTATTGTATCAAGTTCCCAACCTCCTCCGGGAAGGTTGGGACTCTTAAGGGAAATCAGAAAATGGCACGCGGATGTTTGGCGTATATCGATGTTATTTCAAATTTTGCAAATCTAGATTATGTCTGCACAATCGGGGAGGGAGACATGGAAGTAGACGAAGAAATCCCACCCACTGCCCACCCAATGGAAGAAGATTCACAAACTTTTGAGAACATTCAAGTCGACCTGGAGCCAAGGCTCGGGTACGAACCCATGGAGATTGACAAAACCCTAACATGACAGATCGACGATCCACGCTACGGCGAGCGGGGAGCCAGCCCAATCGAGGAATTAATTTCGGTCACAATGAAGAATCGGCCAGAAGTAAGTGTTCAACTCGGTTCGTCAATGTCCGGCGAGATGCGGGCAAAGATGACCGCATTTTTAGAAGAGAACTTAGACGTATTCGCATGGTCCCACGAGGACATGGTCGGGATCGATCCAGCCGTATGTTCACACCAACTGCACATCGATCCATCCCGCAAGCCAATCTCACCGAAAAGAAGGAAATTCGGCCCAGACAAATACGCGGTCATTGCCACTGAAGTCAAAAAGCTGCTCAACAACAAACTCATCGGAATGGTCGACCCCGACGACAAGCCTCAATGGGTATCCAACGCTGTACTCGTCAAAAAGAGCAACAACACCTGACGGCTATGCATCGACTTCACAGACCTGAACAAAGCTTGCCCAAAAGATCACTTCCCGATGCCACACATCGACCACCTGGTGGACAGCACGGCCGGGTACGAGATGCTCACTTTCATGGACGCATTTGCCGGCTACTACCAGATCCTGATGGTCGCAGACGACCAGAAACACACCACTTTCCTCACCGAGAAAAACATGTATTTCTGGAAGCGGATGCCATTCGGGCTCATGAACGCTGGGGCAACCTACCAGAGGCTGGTCAACCACATGTTTCACGATCAAATCGGGGCGACCATGGAGGTATATATCGACGACATCGTCGTCAAGAGCGAGAAGAAAGAAGACCACCTCACACACCTAGCCGAAACGTTCGAGATCTTGAGAAAGTATCCGATGAGGCTCAACCCGAAAAAGTGCAGTTTCGGCGTCGAGTCGGGCAAGTTCTTGGGGCACATGGTTAGCCAGCGGGGAATCGAGGCAAACCCGACCAAGGTACAGGCGATCCTCGACATGAGCCCTCCCCGCACGGTGAAGGAGGTGCAGAGGGTGACGGGCAGCCTGGCCGCCCTCAGCCGTTTCATCTCCCGCATGGGGGACCGATGCAAGCCTTTATTCGACAGCATGCGGAAGGGAAAACTAAACTGGACTCCCCAGAGTCAGCTCGCTTTCGATAACTTGAAAGCATACCTGTCAAACGCCCAGGTGCTGGCCAAACCAGTCCCCGGCGAGAAGCTTTTCTTATACTTGGCGGCTTCAGACTCAGCTCTCAGCGTCGTGCTAGTGCGGGCTGAGGGGCAGGCACATCTGTCAATCTACTATGTCAGTCAGACACTTCACAACGCCGAGCTACGGTACCCACCCCTGGAAAAATTAGCATACGCTCTAGTAATGAGCGTACGTAAGTTACGCCTATACTTTCTCGATCACCAAGTAGAGGTACTGACAACAATGCCACTTCGCCAAGTACTTCATCGGCCAGACACGGCGGGCAGATACCTCAAGTGGGCTGTTGAGATCGGGCAATTCGGAGTCACATACGCTCCTCGAACATCCATCAAAGGCCAAGCCATGGCCGACTTCATAGTCGAGCTCACTTACCCGGAGGCGATGTCCAAGATCGAGCAGCCACTGTGGAAAATGTACGTTGACGGATCCTCCACAACTACGCGGGCAGGCGCGGGAATTGTCCTTCTCAGCCCGTCCGGCCAGTTGTTCACGACAGCCATAAGATTCGGTTTCCACGCGACCAACAATGAGGCCGAGTACGAAGCATTAATTAACGGCCTGGAAATGGCCATGGCCATGGGAGTGAAGAGACTCCAGGTCTACAGCGACTCACAGCTCGTTACATGTCAAATCTCAGGAGAATACGAGACGCGCAGCGATAGGATGTTGGCCTACCAGGGGTTAGCCAAGAACCTGCTCGAAAAATTCGATCAAGTTTGCATAGAGGTGGTACCCCGACTCGATAATACTCAAGCAGACGCACTTGCCTGCCTCGCAACATCCGAAGGGGCAGCCGACATGTCCCAGATCACAGTTACTTACCTGACCGCCCCCACGAGCTTGAACCAGTGGGTGAGTAACCTGGGGCAGGAGGAGGACAGCTGGATGACCCCCATCCTAAAGTACCTCCGTGACGGCCAACTCCCAGTCGAACGGGTAGCGGCAAGACAGTTGCAGCTCCGGGCGGCCCGGTACACGATCATCGGGGACCAGTTGTACAAGCGAGGCTTCGCCCTGCCCCTCCTAAAGTGCGTAACGCCGGGGCAGGGAAGGAAGATCTTGGTCGAGGTCCACGAAGGACGCTGCGGGAACCACGCCGGCGGCCAGGTGCTCGCCCAGAAGGTTATCCGACAGGGATATTTCTGGCCCACCCTAAAGAAGGACGCAATCAACTACGCACGGGCATGCCACAAGTGTCAAGTCTATTCGCTGGCAATCCACCAGGCTCCAACCGAGCTCACCTCAATCCTGAGCCCATGGTCGTTCGCAAAGTGGGGGATCGATCTCATTGGCCCTTTACCTACGGCCCCGGGCAGCGTCAAGTACGCAATTGTCGCCGTGGATTACTTCACCAAATGGGCGGAGGCGGAATCACTGAAAACGATCGACCAGGAACATGTTATCAGGTTCATCTGGCGCAACATAATCTGTCGATTCGGCCTTCCACAGATAATCATTTCGGACAACGGGAATCAATTCGACGGGCTAGAGATGGAAAGATTCTGCCAGAAGCACAAGATCAAGAGGTTGTTCTCGTCACCCTACCACCCCCAGTCGAACGGGCAGGTCGAGGCAGTAAACAAGATAATCAAACACACGTTGAAGACAAGGTTGGAGGAGAGCAAGGGAACATGGGCGAGCAAGCTACCCGAAGTGTTATGGTCATATAGAACGACATGTCGTACCGCAACCGGGGAGACTCCTTTTTGCTCTAGCTTTCGGAACAGAGGCAGTCATCCCGGCTGAAGTCGTCATCACGAGCCTCCGCACCTCACAACCCGTGGGGACCGAGAACGACCAAGTCATGCTAAACGAGTTGGACCTGCTGGAGGAGAGAAGACTGTCCGCAGAACAAAGAAACGTAGCTTACAAACGCCGGGCTGAAAAATACTTCAATACGAAAATCAAAGTCAGGGAATTCGAAGCCGGGGACCTAGTGCTTCGACGGACAGTCGGACAACCCAAAGGGGCATTTGGCCCGAATTGGGAGGGACCCCTAAGAATATCTAAGCGCCTAGCCAACGGTGCCTACGAGCTAGAAAGCCTTGAGGGTAACCCGGCCCAATACCCTTGGAACGCCTCCCTACTAAAAAAATACTACCAGTAGGGGCTCATTGTAATCGCTACTCGAAGCACAAATTTGTAAAAATTAATAAGCGGTTGTTAAATCAATCCCATCTTCGTGGAGTCGCTGCCCGACATTCGGTTATAGCACTTCATTAATTAATCTGTTGGCTAATTCTTTAAGTGGTTGTTAAATCAATCCCATCTTCGTGAAGTCGCTGCCCGACATTCGGCTATAGCACTTCATTAATTAATCTGTTGGTTAATTTTTTAAGCGGTTGTTAAATCAATCCCATCTTCGTGAAGTCGCTGCCCGACATTCGGCTATAGCACTTCATTAATTAATCTGTTGGTTAATTCTTTAAGCGGTTGTTAAATCAATCCCATCTTCGTGAAGTCGCTGCCCGACATTCGGCTATAGCACTTCATTAATTAATCTGTTGGTTAATTCTTTAAGCGATTGTTAAATCAATCCCATCTTCGTGAAGTCGCTGCCCGACATTCGGCTATAGCACTTCACTAATTAATCTGTCGATTAATTTTATAGTCGTTAGTTCAACCCGATCGACATTCGGCTAGAACACTTCATCTTTTATTATCCAATTACGTTATTAACCCGATCGACAAACTAAGTTCAAAGAGACAAAGCGAAATAAAGTGCAAAGGAGATTTCATTAAAGAAAGATTCGGAAAAGAGAAAGTACAAAAGGCCCGCGGCCAACCAACTTAGCAAAATAAAAGAAGAGAAACAAGGGAATTCACGGGGCCGCCGCGTCCACCACACACGGGTCCTCGGTCGCGTCCTAGTCGGCCAGGGGGTAGACGAAGGTCGCCGGGTCGCCAAGAAACGATAGGTCCAGCCCGCGATCGACCAAGTCCTTCAGAGTAATGTCGTAGTCCGGGGAGGGAGGATTGGACTCGACATAGCTCCTCAGATCAGCCAACGGCCCGGAATAGTCGGCCTCAGGATTCTGACGGAGCAGAGAGCGGATCGAGTCGGCGTAGGCGTTAATGTACACCATGGATCCGGTTGACTCGCTCTCAGCGGCCAGTCGGGCACGCTCGGTTTCCAGGCGCGTTTCCGCCTCCGCCGCGATGGCCTCCCTGGCTTGGCGGACTTCTTCAGCCGTCCTCGCCTCAGCTTCGGCGAGCGCCCTCCGCTTCTCCTCCTCCAACTCTACCCGACTCGTTCGGGCGGCCTCCAGCTCTTCCCGGAGCTTTTTGTTCTCTTCTTCCAGACGAGCGGCCTCGTCTCTCTTCGTCTGGAAGGCCGCCTTGTACGAGGAGGCAGTCCGCATCTCCCGCTCGAACTCTAGCATGATGCCCTCCATGGCAATAGCGTTGCGGGAAGAGCGGATAGCCGCCGCCCTCATCCGGTCGGCGAGCGAGACAGTCCGCGTGGCCTTCTGGCAGTTGAGGGTCCAGGACCGGGGCAGGTTCAGGACGGCGCGACGAAGGTCCTCGGGCCACGACTCCGGCACCGCCTCCGAGTACGGGGGGTCCTGCGAATGCAGGAATTGCAGGACCTCGGGCGGGGGCAGGGGATCAGGCCTACAAAACGGCGGGGAGAGAAGTTAAGATTCCGAAACCGCAGATCGGCCAGAAAGAAACAAAAAATACTTACGTGAGGTGATTCCCCCAGCCCAGGAAGGAGAAGTCACTGCGGTCACGAGACGGGGAGGCTGGGCTCCCTATAGCCGCCTCGACAGTGCCGGCCACAAGCCCACCCGTCACCGGGTCGAAGCTGACCGTCACCATGGCCGGGTCGACCATCGTCTGGCCTTCGACCCGCGCCTGTTTCAGTGGGCGATGGCCGTCCGTCGGGGGGTAGGACTGTGGGGGGACCGAGGTCGCGGGCGGACTGCGGATCGCCACCCCAGTGGCGCGAACGGCTCCCCGCTTCGCCAACTTTGCCAGAGCGCTCTTTTTAGGAGCCATATCAACGGTCTCCTCGGAGGATTCTACATTGACGACCGGGATGGCTGCCTGACCGGCTTCAGGTACTGCCCTCGGAGAGGTTGCCGGGGAAGAAGACGGCGTGGAGGATTCGGCCGGGAAACGTTGCGCTGCAAGAAGAGTGACGTGTTGGAAATCGAGAAGCGAGAACAATGATAAAAATAGTCGGGCAGGGAGGAGTCTTGGCGCGGGAAGGTCTGAAGTCCGGAGAGCCTTCTATACTCGTCGTTGTTGAGAAGGTCGACGTTGCGATTGTCCGCGCTCTCGGATCTCACCAAGGCAAGCGCCTGCCTGAAATCGTCGGTTAGGTCGGCCTGGTTTGGAACCGCGCAGCCTGCACAATGAAAGAAGAATTAGATCAGTACTAAGAGATGAGAAAAAATTTAGTATCTACCTCGACGGTCGCGTTCCCGATACTCCCGAGGAACCGGGATGGTGTACCCATCAATACCAACGCTCTCCCAAGCGCCGCCGACCCACCACCACTTTTCCTGCCAGTGCGTCACCTTCGACGAGATGCCGAAGACAATGGCATCTCCGCCCCGGGGCTTCACGGAGTAATACCCGTGGTTCATCCGCCCGACCGAAGCCACGGTGTAGTACAGATAGTTGATCTCGGACGGAGTAGGCATACGGTGCAGCCCACGCCGACCAAGAGCAACCATTGCCCCCAGAATGTAGCTCCACCCGTTTGGGGTGATCTGGGTGATCGACAGGTTCCATGCAGCGAGCAACTTGGAGATAGCCGGGTGAAGCGAGAAGCGGAGCCCGGCATGAAGTGTGTCCAAATTAATGGCGATTAGGCCTTCCGGAGGTTGGTCAGCCCGTTCATCCTCCCGGGGAGCGTAAAAGAAGACGTCGGAGGGCGCCTGGAATGTCCAATACAACTCCTTTACGTCGGCGTCTGGGGGAAGGCAGCTGGGGCGGCGAGAAGCCCCAAAGTTGGTGTCCCGGGCCTCGAGATATGCGCGGGGAGAGCGTTTTCTCACGAACCGGCTCATATATTTCGAGTAGTCAAACCCGATCAGCCGGCTATCCGCATAGTTTATTTGGTCGGGCACGGCTTCCTGCTCGAACAAAAAGTCTTCGGCTCTGGGCGGGTAGGCTGAGACCGGGGAAACACTTAGGGCTTCCCCCTCTCGTTGGGGGCTCATCCCCTCCAAATCTTCAGCGAAGGCATCCACATCCGTGGAATTGCCCTCGCCCTCCCTGGCGGCGGCGGCACGGGAAGTCCCTTCCCCGGCCGGATGGAGAGGCCTCTCGGCGGCGGCGCGGCGACGGAAATGGTAGGCATCGGCTGCCCCGAAGCTTTCGACGGAATCACTCATGGCGAATGGGGGGTAGAGAGAAGAGAGTTTTGAAGAAGAAAACAAGGAAATTACCTCGGAAGTCGAAAAAGTCGCCGGAATCTGGGAAATTCGCCGGAAAATTTGAATCTTCTTAAAGGGGGGGGCGAGTTTGCAAGGGAGTGAAAATGAGAAAATGGGCTGAAAGCCCCTATTTATAGAAGAAGGAGGAGGGACTAAACTGCAAAAAACGGGGTAAAAATGGAATAAAACGAAATTCAGGGGCACGCGTGGGGGCCACGCGCGCAACGGTTGGGGAGCAGGTTCGGCGGACGTGACCCCTGGACTTCTGCGCATCAGTCACGCCATCCCGTGACGTCAGCAGGCGCGGCATATGAGGCGTCGTCTCGGAAACCGAAACGTCATCCCCAAAATTCAAATTCAAATTCAAAATAGTCTGCAGATCGACCAGCCCGCCACCCGACGACTGCGGCCCCCCGATGTCGGGCTGGTGGGGCAATTGTTACACCCGATATTTACTACCCGACCAATCGGGTATCAGACATGGACCTACTACTGTAGCGGGCTCGGGTAAGGATGGTCCGCCGACCGGTCAGACAGACGGGCGGGGACGTAGAGGCTACCCGACACGAGCCTCTGGGAGCTGCCGGGCAGGATACTTAGTTACCCACAGGCCCGGGTATCGGGCGGCCAACGGCGAGCTCCGGGGCAGGTGCTCTACCCGCCTACCCGCATATGAACAACCAGGGTACTCTTGTCGGGACTCGTTTCCCGGTACCCGAGTACCCGTTTGCCCGACCCCAGGCCGCGCCAGCTGTGAGAGGACGTCGGATGCCATCAGTCCAGGGGATGTGACAGGGTCAAAGAGGGCAGTTGGGGCCAAGTCCAATCACCACAGGGGTGACAGTGCCACGTGGCGTCTCCTCATTGGCTCGTATGGGAGGCTGTAGCCACTCATTACCTTCCAGCTAGGAGTAGGGGGGACCCGCAAGTCCACCTACCAAGCATGGGGAACCCCCACCTTGTACACTATAAATAGGGCTTTGAATGCCCATTTGTAACACACATCACATTTATTGCAAATACACTCTTGAGAGCTCATTTACTCTCACATTTACTACTTCTTGTTACCATTAATATCGAATCCTACCCGCTAGGAACCCGGCAGCCAGATCCGATATAAATCGCTGTCAACAACTCTTAACTCAAATTATATCATTAATAAAGGCTTCCAGTCGCGCAAGATGAGCAATATCAAACAATGCAATATAAATGTCATATAGATTGAAAGTTTTTTTTTTTTTTTTTTTTTTTTTTTTTTTTTTTTTTTTATAAAGGTTTTAGATTAAAGAATTTGAAATAAGTAGTTCTTCAGAAATATACAAATCATTCATACATAAGTGCAAAATGAGGATATGAATTTAAAATTGACATGAATCCAGACAACGGCCACTGATATGTTATTAAAAATTTCAAACATTTCCATGCAATAAAAAATGTAATTATAAAAATAAACTCAAAGCTCAAAGCATAGGGAGTCGCAACCTATGGGAATATAAAAATAATTCAATTAATTCATTACAAAATTTAGCTCACTATTAGCAATTCAAAGTGACGCATACTATTGGGCCTGAAAAGCAACCCCCGAAACACGGCCCAAATTGCAAAAGTTATCTTTGAGCCCAATAATTTCGTCCCAACTATAATATAGTAGTATTTATTTTTCAGCCCAATAGTACTGGCCCAAATCCTACAAAATAATTTTCAGCCCACTATTTGACGGTCCAAAAAAATTATTTCTTAACCCTCTAGTAGTAACCTAGGAAAGGGGCTTTGATGCCCATTGTATCGGGAGCCTCAATTATATACATCAATGAGTTTTCAATTTCTTCGGCCCAATTTCTAAAGAATATTTTCAGCCCAATATTTTTGGTCCATCAACAAAAATTTTGACTTTCAGACTATTGAGTCAGCCCAAGTCAGATGAATTAATTTCAGCCTAATATATTCGGTCCAAGTTCGTAAAAAAATATAGGACGCGGATATTTGAAAACACAATTGAAAAGACTTAAGTACCCTTAGGCAAATTTTAGATAGACAAATACAATCAGTTCACCCCCTTTTCAATCTTACCGAAATTAAAACCGTCACAACGATCTTGAAGTCTTCTAACATTGTTATTGGTGTTAGTGTGATGTAAATGACTAAATTCCAAACCAAACAAGAACTTCTCGTAGGAGGAGGAGAAATAGCACTCATATCGTTCACTTTTAACTTTTGTAAGGCTAGGGTTAAATATTTAAACCTATTTGGATGATGTTTGTATTTATTTATGTATATTGGCTTGTTTTTATGCCTATTGGTGTTGTTTGAGTAGTATAATATTGTGTAGGAACAAATATATGTCGAAAAATATAGTTTCGCACGTTTTTCATAGATTTTTTTTATTTCGGTTCGTGTTCAACACTGGTTTGTCGAACATTTGCATTAAGTTCGAAAATTTGTGTCAAACATTAGCCAAAATTCGAATAAATATGTTTGAACATCATGTTCAAAAATTTTAATCAAACATTGCCGCATTGTTCGAAAATTTTAATCAAACATTGCCACATTGTTCGAAAATTTTAGTCAAACATATTGTTTTGTTCAAATAACCAGTGTCAAACAAAGGGCATCGTCTTCTTCAACAAAAACCAACCTTCATCCATGGTGGCACCCCTGTTTGACGGCGGCTTACGGCTGCGGGTCATGGCGGCTCACGGCGGCTCAAGGTGGCGGTCGCATAGGGCTCACGGCTGTAGTTGCGAGCAGTCGCGGTTGTCTCACAGTGGCGGTAGCGGATGGCTCGCAGTGGCGGTCGCGGAGAGCTCACGACAGCGGTGGTGGAGGGCTCAGGACGGCCGTCGCGGAGGGTTCACGACAGTCATTGCGGCGGTCGAGGGTTTTTACGCGCGTATTTTTTGTATGAAATGGGAGGGGGTGAGTTTACAAAAATTAAACATAGACTGAAAATGAGATAGGGCAATTTTGGAAATTTATGGGTGGTGAACTGAACGATAGAGTAGTGAACTGAAAAAGGGGATGAACAAATTATAAAATGGGGGTAAATATCCGCGTCCAAAAATATATTAGCTCAATAATCGCTAAGTCCATCAATATCATATTTGAGCCCAACTTTTCTGGCCCAATTTTTATAAAAGCCAATCCCAAATCGATTAGGCCCAGGTTAATTACAGTCCTTCTTTTATTAATATACACCACCTAAAAAAATGCCGAAAAATAAATTGAAAAACTTGAAATTTTCGAAAAAGAAATTCTGATAATTTAAAAAAAGACAAAAAAAACACATTTTTCAGATTTTTTTTTCTGAATATTTTTTTGAGTGGAGTGTATTTACAGGACTGGTTTTAGGTAACTTGAACTTTCGATAATTAAATTTCAGTTCATTGAGACAACCCAAATCTGAGAAAATTATCTAAGAGCCTAATTTTCCGGCCCAATTAAAAAAAAACAAATGCGATTATTAAATGTCCACGGTTATTTGCACTAGCCTCTTTTTTAAATATAAATGAATACACTACCTATTTTTCTAATGAGTAGGTATTGTATGAAATTAGTTCATACTATGAACTACTATCCATTTTTTTCATTTGACCCATTTAGTTT
Organism: Ballota nigra; assembly: GCA_947034835.1. Classification (NCBI taxonomy): domain Eukaryota; kingdom Viridiplantae; phylum Streptophyta; class Magnoliopsida; order Lamiales; family Lamiaceae; genus Ballota; species Ballota nigra. The sequence goes on along the minus strand of OX344724.1, from coordinate 99,391,825 downwards.
ATGATCCAGCCCATTCAAATGAATTTATGAGTGGCCCAATTAATTCGACAATTCTGCAAAATATATGAGTGACCCAAATTTATTCGACAATTCTGCAAAATCGTGGGATGAAGAGGGACGACGGTACTTTCATGGAAGCCATTGACGTTGAGCACTTTCAACAAGAGGAAGACGACGATACTTGCATGAATTGAAATCGTAGTAAGAGGAAGACAACGATCTAAGGCAAGAGGAACAATGAAGATGGACATGAAGATGAAGACTGTGAATTCGATAATTGATTCTAACTTTACACAGATTACAGGTATTTCACCTATATCATATTTGAACAATATAATTTGATTTTGTGAAATTGTAGTTGAAATCGTATCTAGTGAAATCTAAGACTCCAACTCTAAGATTGTGATCGTAGCTAATTGTCCAAGTTTGTGATTGTAGTTAATGGAGATACGCAGAGAGGGAGAAGAGAAATAAAATTTGTGTTCATAACCTGTTTGATGAAATATTTGTTAGAAATAAAATGAAATATAAATATATAATTTGTGTTCATAACCTGTTTGATTAAATGATGGTTAGAAATTGATATTTGTTAACTTCTGCATTTTTAGTTGCCAGAGTCGTAAATAGGAATTTATCCTCTGTCCTGTGTTTTTTATCATTATGCTTCGTCATTTTCATTTTCTACACTGTCAGGACTATTTTAACATATATATGGTAACGGGAGTATCGGTAATATGTGCAAAAGTATCATTTGTGAGGCCAGGAGTATCATTTATATGGTGCTCGTCTTTAAAAAAGTAAAATAAAAAGAATGTGAATATTGACCTGGGGAGTGAAAAAAACACTAAACTATGTTACCACATATCACAATTTAGTTAGGAGTATCAATTATTCTTCCAGGTGTATCGATAATATGGCCAAAAGTATTATTTATTAGGCCAGGAGTATCATTTATATTGTACTCTTTTAAAAGGAAAAAAGAATGTGAATATTGACCTTGGAATGTAATACACTGAATGATTTCTAGGTATATCACATGTCTCCATTTAGTTAGGAGTATCAATCATTCTACCATGAGTATTGATAATATGTGCAGGGGTATCACCTATTTGGCCAAAAGTATCATTTATATTGTAGAAGGTCTAATAGATTAATAATATGATACCCTTGACCCAATATTTGATACTTACTTTTATGTTACTTCATAAAATATAAATTTTTTATTAAACCATTAATGACGACCTTTAAATATTAAATATAGATGCTGGCAGTGCAATAGTCGAACAGCGTGCAGAAACTACAAATGAAGGTAATAAAATATTTATTTAATTGGATCAGGTGCAGAAACTACAAGTGTGGGATACATTGAAATTCAAAGCAATGGAAAGGAGAACATTGAGTATATCACTTGGGCAAATGGCATTGGAAGGAGGTACTACAATCTAGCTTTGTCATGCAAGAAAAATGAAGTTGCAAGAACAAATCTTGAAGAGAGCTATAATAGAGATCCGATTTTTACGAAAAAACTGATATGTACAGAACAAGAAGAAAATTCTACACAATCAGCATCATCATCTAGGACAATATTGGATCCTACTCGTGCAGTAACAAAGGGAAGAAGTAAAAGGAAAACTAATTTTCTTCAACAAAACAAGAGAAAGAGGACAAGTTCAACACAATCAGCACCAACCTTGGAATTTAGTTCTCTAACACGTAAACAACATTTAATTTAGTTAGAAATTGTGCTTTTTTACAAGTTCAGTCCTTTATATTGGTATTTATTGGATTAAATCAGCACCAGTCATTTATGACATGTGGATGGTTTGCATTTAGTTTGGGAATGCTGGATTTTGATATTTTTTGTTTGAATGAGACGTGAAACTGCTATCCATAATATATTGCTGTTTTTTCCATTAAATTTTGATAATTGCAGGTCAATATCCAACTTCCTGTTGCACTCTTGTTTAGAATTCTTCCTAAACAAGTTTGCTAAGATTTTCTATTCGTTACTGATTCATGGTTGCGTGATTCTTCCAGGGGTATCGATAATATAGGCAGTGGTATCATTTGTGAGGCCAGGAGTATCATTTATATAGTGCTCGCCTTCAAAAAAAAAATTTGAATATTGAACTTGTAACTTGTAGATAATGTTTACTATATGTATCACATATCTCCATTAGTTAGGAGTAAAAGTGATTCTTTCAGGGGTATTGGTAATATAGGCAGGGGTATCATTTATTAGGTCAGGAGTATCATTTGTATTGTTCTCGTTTTTTTTAAAAGAAGAAAAATTAATGTGAATTTGAATTTTAAAAACCATATATCTGCATTTATTAGGAGTATCAATTATTAGAAAAATAAATTTGAATTTGAAAATGAGTATATCACATATCTGCCAAAAGTATCGGAAATATGACCAGAAGTATCATTTATGAGGTCAAGAGTATCATTTATATTGTACTCGTTTAACAGGAAAAAAGAATGTGCATATTGATCTGGGTAGTGTTAAAAAAAACACCTAATGGTTACAAGGTATATCACATATCTCCATTTAGTTAGGAGTGTCAATTATTCTTCCAGGTGTATCGATAATATGACCAGAAGTATCATTTAAGAGGTCAGGAGTATCATTTATATTGTACTCGTTTAACAGGAAAAAAGAATGTGAATATTGACCTGGGTAATGTTAAAAAAACACTTAATGGTTACTAGGTATATCACATATCTCCATTTAGTTAGGAGTGTCAATTATTCTTCCAGGGGTATTGATAATATGACCAGAAGTATCATTTATGACATCAGGAGTATAAGAAAATCTCTAAAATAAAAAAAAATCATTTGACTACATCTCTAAAATAAAAAAATCTACAAATAGAAAATAAGAAAACAAATCACATAATTATAAAATGGCCTCAGGTAATTCCAGAGAACAGAGTTGTGGTGTAACAAATTCATGTTTCTACAACAGAAACATGAATTCCAGAGAGCATCGATGTTCATCAATCCGAACATTCTGTACCAAATCAAGCACCATCAGTACATATGGACTCATAAATAAAACATCATAACCTATCAAAAATAAAAATTGAAGTACATAAATATTCTTTCAAGGGTATTGGTAAAATGGGCAGGGGTATCATTTATTAGGTCAGGAGTATCATTTGTACATAACCCACATAATAGACTTGTACCAGATTGAACACATCCATTACAAACTTAGGAGTATCACATTATATGAATTTATTCAGGAGTACTAAATAAATGAGCAGGAGTATCATTTTTATGCAAGAAAAATGCAAGTATAAATTAGGAGTATTAGTCCAAGAGTATCAAATATGTACTCAAAAGTATCAACACACCAAGTATAATAAATCATCTTACCTCACAAAATCATCTTCATCAGATACTTTTGTAGGTTTCCTTCTTTTCTACTTTTCTTCGTTTACTTTAGTAGACTTCTTCGTTCTTTTTGTAACATTGTCCTCAACATCTTCTCACTACAAATTACACACATACATTACAAATTATACACATACATTACAGATTATCAAATATGTTATCTTGAATGAAATTGTTGAGCAGAGAATATTCTTTGGTTGACAACAACTTGGGAACAACAAAGGGATCTTCCCATTCAGATAACCATATAAGTGTCAATTATTATGCCAAGAGTATCGATAATATGTGCAGAAGTGTCATTTGTTAGGCCATGAGTACCATTTATAAGGTAATCATTTAAAAAAAAGAATGTGAATTTGGAACTGGGAGTGTAAAAATGACACTGAAAGGTTACTAAGTATATCACATATCTCCATTTAGTTAGGAATGTCAATTATTCTACCAGGAGTATTGATAATATGGGCAGAAGTGTCATTTGTTAGGCCAGGAGTATCATTTATATGCAAGAAAAATGCAAGTATAAATTACTCATATTATTCCAAGAGTATCAAACATGTACTCAAAAGTATCAAAACTCCAAGTATAATAAATCATCTTACCTCACAAAATCATCTTCATCAGATACTTTTGTAGGTTTCCTTCTTTTCTGTTTTTCTTCGTTTACTTTAGTTGACTTCTTCGTTCTTTTTGTAACATTTTTCTCAACTTCTTCCTCACTACAAATTACACACATATATTACAAATTATACACATACATTACAGATTATCAAATACGTTATCTTGAATGAAATTGTTGAGCAACGAATCTTCCTTGGTTGGCAACAACTTGGGAACAACAAAGGGATCTTCCCATTCAAATAACCATATAAATATCAATTATTGTGTCAGAAGTATCAATAATATGTGCAGAAGTGTCATTTGTTAGGCAAGGAGTATCATTTATAAGGTAATCATTTAAAAAAAAGAATGTGAATTTGGAACTGGGAGTGTAAAAATGACACTGAAAGGTTACTAAGTATATCACATATCTCAATCATTTAAAAAAAAAAGAATGTGAATTTGGAACTGGAAGTGTAAAAATGACACTGAAAGGTTACTAAGTATATCACATCTCAATTTAGTTAGGAATGTCAATTATTCTGCTAGTAGTATCGATAATATGGGCAGAAGTATCATTTATGAGGTCAGGAGTATCATTTATATTGTATTCATTTAAAAGGAAAAACGAATGTGAATATTGACCTGGGTAGTGTAAAAAAATACTGAATGGTTACTAGGTATATCACATGTCTCCATTTAGTTAGGAGTGTCAATTATTCTTCCAGGGATATTGATAATATGACCAGAAGTATCATTTATGACATCAGGAGTATCATTTATATTAATCTGATCCAGATTAATAATCTGGGTTCATCCTCGCGGTTATAGGGGTTAAAGCCTGCATTTCCAGCACATTTGCAGGGTCAATTTGGGCATCGCCGTTTTAGTAGCTAGATTAGTCGAGCTTGGGAATTGCATTTTGATAATGAAGATTATTATATGACCTGACCGTGTGGATATGGAAAAACTGGAGAAGTTATTGTTATTTTTGTTTTCATTCCTTTCAACACGTCTAGCATGCCCCTATTGATCAGTGATGTAAATGGCGGCCGCCGAGGCCGTCTAGGCGGCCGCCTAGGCGCTTGTCAGCACCTACCGCTGACGATTAATGCAAAGCGGTCGTATTTGGCGGAAACCGCGTTTGGCGGCGCCTAGGCGGTCTCGGCGGTGCCTAGGCGGTCTCGGCGGCGCCTAGGCGGCCTCGGCGCTAGGCAATGCCTAGGGGGTTTTTTTTTTTTTTTAATTTTTAATAACTTTAAAATGTTATATAATTAAAAAAATAATAAAAAAAATTAAAAGGAAAATAACAAGTTGCACATATGTCATATGTGTATTGTGAATTGTGGTAGTTTATTAATTTGGATATTTGTTGGAGATGTGTTTAATTTTACTTAATTACTTTAATTATTAAATTGGATAATAAACAAATTAAGTTGGAAACATGGAACTTTATTACTTTGATAAATATTAAACAAAATATATTTAATAATAAAAAAAAGAAAAAAAAAAGAAAAACCTTGGCGGCCGCCTAGGCGGCCTCGGCGGCCGTCTAGGCGGCCTTGGCGCTTGGCGGCCATATACCGCCTGTCGAGCGCCAAACGCCATCTGCACCCTTGCTATTGATTGATGTTCAACATAAAGGGATGTTTTGTTCGAAATTTCTTAATGAAATTGAACACGAGATAATTAAACTTCCATCTCCTCAAAGTCAGATTCAAACTACAGAGAGAGGTACATTGATTACAGCAATTACTCAAGGCAATCAAATGCAAAAGTATCAACACACCAAGTATTATAATAAATTATCTTCATTGGAGCCAGCATCTTCATCAGTGATTTCTTTTTCTTTATCTTGACACAACTTCTTAGCTAAAGTTTTATTGCGTCCTCTTATAGCAAGAACTTTTGTACGAGGCCCCATACTTAGTAAAAAAAAAAACATAAACCAGTCAGAATTATATTGTCAAGTATTTTATCAAAATGGCCACACCAAAGATGGAACTTGCAAATACAGAATTATCCGAGGTTTTCTTTCATGATTTTCGTCTGAAAAAAGTCCAAATAAAACCAAGAAAAGCCTCGAGTAATCGATTCTAAGCATAAGACGACTCAGATCACTGCTGAATCAATTCAAGATTTATTCGAAAAATACACATATTTCAGAATTATTTTTCAGAAAAAATAAATAATAATCAAACGACCCATGACCGAATAAATTATCCTATAAGTTTTCCACCTTCCAAATGATTTGAAGATAAGACTGTGAGTGTTGAGTTCTACCGTACTCAATACTATCACACGTTTATCTCTTTAGTTTTGCATCAATTGATTTTCTACATCCACCCAATTTTTTTAGACGAATTATTCCGACAAAAAAAAAATCGAAAAACTTGTGAATCGAAAACAATGGCAGATGCACTACCTAATTCATTATTATAAAAGAACAACACACGCTTGTTTCATTTCTCCAGTACTTAATCATAAAAAAAGAAAAAAGAAAAAGAGAAGTGGTGAAGCGCAGGGCGGAGGGAGAAAATAACACAGATCTGGAAAAATTACCTGGTGGAGGCCGGAGAGACGATTGTGAGAAGGAGAGCGACGACGGTGACCAGAGACGGTTGTTATGCCACACGCTATGGTGACACAGTGGTGAGGGCATACGAACAGATCTGAAATTGGGGGAAATTTGGAAAATGACTATCTATATATTTGACCCGTTAACCCATTAATGTAACCCAAGTATGAATGGATAGTGGTTCAGCATAAGCCTTACCATGAAAATAGTCTATACAATACTTTGCCTTTTTCTAATAAATTGAGATATTTTCGAAAAAAAAAAATTCCGGAAATAAACAAAAAATTTGAAATATTGTGCTCGAAAAAAATTGTTATAAATCCAGCAGTTTTATTATACCAAATCTAGAAGATTTGATGTGGACATTACTAATGGGCTTTAAACCTAAACAAGCTTTAGGTTTTAGACTAGGTCTTTTCTATTATAAATAGATCATTGTACTCAAAATTGTATATACGCATACACAAGAATATTAGTGAAACTCCTGGCTTGGTACGCCCCAGACGTAGTCGTTATCGGCGAATTGGTTGAATAAATTCACGTCTCTATTTTACGCTCTTGATTTACAACACGTTATCAGCACGAGTCTCTACCCGCAATTTATCGGTATGAATCTAAATTTCTTATATCATCTATTTGTATTGTTTAATTACTTGAGTAATTAATTTAGCTTGATCACCTAGGTTAATTATTTCGTGCATGTTTGCTAGTTCATATTTTGTAACCTGTAATTGTTGCGATTATATGACAATTGGTAGCAACTAGTTATATTTACTAGGGTGATATAGATCGAATTCTTTCGAACCAAGCTTGCGTGTTTGGGAATTTGTTTGACCTTTATCCTAGAGTTTAATGCTTCTACCAAATTAAATTTAGATCGTATCTAGACTGTTTGGTTATGAAGGTTCATTGAAGAGCTTGTTTCAATTGAATAATATTAAGGGATAAAACCGGTGAACAGAGCTTGTTGTTTATCGAGGGTCATTAACCCATGGGAAGAGTTGAACGAATAATACATTTAATTAGCATAGTCAAGACCAAGTGGTGAATGAACTGTGAATTGGAATACTTTTAATTCATTGAATTTTATTTCGTACTTATTATTTCAGTATTAGTTTATTGTTTTAGTAGTTTTAGAAAATCAATCCAAACTCCCCCTATTTGTTTGTCCCATTAATTATCTCAAAAAACATAATTTTAATTTCTACGTTCCCCGTGGATGGACCCCTTGTTTGCCACTAAACGAGTTAGTAGAGTAATTGAGGGTTATTTATTTATTGTAATTTGGCGCGTCTCAACAGCGCGACCCAATAATCAACTTGGAAGGACTCCCGTCGAGTCCTATCCGACCGCCGTCGACGGAAAAACTCGAAGTCCTCCGAAGCGGATACGATGCAATTCCGCAAATTAACGCCCAATTCCACCGCCCTCGAAGATAATGAAAATAGGATTCTGGCAAGGACAAAAATTTTGCGAAATTTCGCCGATATTTTGCCGAAATTTTAGTTTTTGGGAAGTCTCGATATTGATATCCACTGGAACGAGATTTTTTCCAAAATATCTGTAAATATCGAGAAATATCGATGTCGATATCGATGAGCTGTAGTTCAAAATTTACCAAATATCCAGAAATTTCGAGGAAATGTCGGTGAAATATCGGTAAAAATTGGGAAAAAATCGGTAAAAATCAAAAAATATTTAATCTCTTCTTCGTTTATTGTCCATGAATATTATTTTAGATTTTGAGAAGATTTAGTTACTAAACCACCATTTATTCAAAAATCTTGCAAGAAAAATATTTTTTTATGCTTAGTTGTATTATTATATTGTATTAAATTATTATGAACAATTATTGTATCATTTTAGACTGCTTAAATATTTTGCTATTGATATATTTGCGATAAATAATTCATTTTTTTAGTTTAAGTTAAACTTATGTATATTAAAGTTAGTTACAATATACCCTAAACTTTCATGTTAAATTTTCATCATTTTAATAAAATTTCCGTCAATTTTTTATTTTTTACCGATATCGATATTCGATACCGATATTTTCATCGATATATCTATAATTTAAAGTGTCGATATTTCCATCGATACCGATATTTTCATCCTTGGATTCTGGTAGAACCCGAAAGTACACGGATTCGACAAGCCTTGATCCTTCCGGCGTCGACCTCCGCGAACAGACATCGCGGCGGTGGCAGTGCGCCTGAGTGCGATCGGCCGATCGAAATCCTAAGCTCCCTGGGTAGCGTTAATGGAGGAGGGCCTTTCCGGCAGCGCTGTTTGATCCCGTCTAGACCCGAAGTCCAATACGGGCCGAGAAACGACAGCATTGATGACAGCCAGCGTCGACCGCTGTTGATCGTCCACGGTGCCGTGCCTGCCAGTGCTCGCCAGGCCCTCTCGCCTCGGCACTGGTTGCGTTGCAGACTTTTTTTTTCTTTCTTTATCCTTAGGCCGTTTTCTTCAGCATGAAACCATGTTTTTGGGCCTTTAGTCAATTTGGCTTAGGCCATCCCTTGAAAATAAAATAAAAATATTTTTAGGCCTGAAGCTCCAATTTCATAGGACAAAATTATTTTAATTAATTGGGCAATTAAATTTTATTATTCACTTAGGCTTCATATATTTTTTTAATAATATTTTTTTGATACCCTCAAATTAATTTATCAAGTTTCAAATAATACTTGAAAAATTAAAAGTTAATAATTCTTGCATATTAATTAAGCCCGATTTTTTTTGGAATTAATTCTAATATTAGTTCTCAATAAATTTATTATTTTATATGCTTAATTGACATATGTGCATACTTTTATTATTTAATTATCTTGCATGTTTTATTACTTTTACACATAGTCTACTTATTATAGTCCGTATATATTGCCCGGGTAGATGGCGTCAGGTACTTGTCGGACCGTAAATCATGTTTTGGGTAGACGGCGCTCAATTCTTGTTTCTATGTGCTCTAGAATAATCAAATAAATCCTTATTTCTCCGTTGTCAATAAATTTGGTCACATCTCTTACCATGTCACTTTAAAAATTGTAGTGAATAATGTCTGATATTACCATGAGAGAATTCGATGAGCTTGCTCTCGATGGTAGTAACTACCTGACATGGATGCTAGATGTTGAGATCCATCTAGCCTCAAATGAGTTGAGCGAAACCATTATCGAAGGTTCAAAATCCACTAATGCCCAGAAGGTGAAAGCGTTGATTTTTCTCAGGAATCACCTGAATGAGGATCTGAAAAATGAATACCTCACTAAAAAAAACCCGGGAACATTGTGGAAATCCCTGAAGGACCGCTTCCAACAACAAAGCGATATACTCCTCCCTCCAGCACAATACGATTGGTTGAACATCCGTTACCAAAACCTTAAGTCTATAACGGAGTACAACTCTGCTCTGCAGCGTATTGTAACTAATTTGATACAGAACACTCTGTCAATATTCCACGCTAACAACTTTATACTCCAACAGCAGTATAGGGCTAAATATATGATTGGTCGCAAACGTGGAAGGGGGAGAGAGAGTAAGAAGATCTGGGCTAAAAGCCGAGGTTGTAGTACATTCGGTGATCACAAGACTACAAATTATGGAATGGGTGTACCCAACACGAATTTCGCTCTACAAAAACCTGGCTCTCAAGACGAGATTGAGCAGTCCTGCTACAAATGCGAATGCAAAGGCCATTGGTCTCGCACGTGCCGCACTCCTAAACACTTGGTTGAGGTTTATCAAAAGCAGCAGAAGGACGACAAGGGGAAGGCTCCTAAAGTCGAATCTCACCATGCCAGCCAGCCTGAAGCAGAATTCGACCATGACAACGATGATCTATTGGGTTTGGAGCTCAAAGACTATGGAGATAATGAGTGATTTGAGTATTTGATTATTTTAGTACTTTGTTTGTTTTTTGGTTAAAACAATTTATACTTTGGATCCTATCTTTCGGATACTTTATTTTATGGATGATATGATATTTATGTTTTAGCTTTGATGTGTTTACCCTAACGCTATCCATTAAATTTTACTTGGATATTGTTATTCTTATACATGGCTTGTAAACATATCAGCTATTAGTTTTGGGTTTTTTCGTCTGGCATGATGGATTCAAATTGTGATTTATGTTTGGTAGATAGCGCCACCACACACAAAATCTTAAGAGATAGGAAGTATTTTCATAACTTGGTAGAAAGAAAGGGGAGTGTAACCACGATAGCCAATGATAATATTATGATAGTGGGCTCCGGAAGAACTTCCATCGTCCTCCCCATGGGTACCGAACTCATAATTGATAATGCTTTATTTTTTCACAATCTAAGCGTGCCCTACTCACTTTTAAAGATATAAGATCTAGCTATCACATTGAAACGAAAACTAAGAATAATAATGAATACCTTTTGATAACTATTACTCGAGGTACACGTAAACAAGTTATTGAAAAACTTCTCTCCTCTTCCGAATTATACTATTCCTACATCCGGCCGTCTAATCTCCATCTAGCTATGAGTATGAAATTTCATGACCCGAACTTCTTTAAATTATGGCATCAGCGGTTAGGTCATCCGGGACAAACTATGATACATAGGATTCTATCTATTTCATTGGTCATAATATTTCGAATAATATAATTCCTCATGTCGATGAATTTATTTGTGATGCATGCCCTAAGGGTAAATTAATAGTGTGGCCGTCGCGTATCAAGGTAGGCCTTGAGTCTCCGGTTTTCCTTGAACGGATTCAGGGAGACATTTGTGGACCGATTCACCCAGCATCAGGACCATTTCGGTATTTTATGGTCCTAATTGATGCCTCCACTAGGTAGACATATGTCTGTTTGTTGTACACCCGCAATCAAGCTTTTACGAAGCTCATTGCGAAAACTATCAAGCTTAGAGCTCAATTCCCAGATTATCTAATTAAATCGGTTCGAATGGATAATGCTGCTGAGTTTACCTTAAAAGCCTTTACAGATTATTGTATGGTTCTGAGAATTAAAGTAGAGCATTCGGTCCCCTACGTCCACACCCAAAATGGTCTTGCTGAAACGCTAATAAAACGTATCAAACTTATCGCTAGACCATTGCTTATGAACTCTAAATTACTCACTTTATGTTGGGGGCATGCAGTCCTACATGCATCACATCTTATACAAATCCGTCCAACTGCATATAATGATCACTTCCCCCTACAGCTAGTGCGTGGGAAAGAACTAAGCATTTCTCATCTGCGTATTTTTTGATGTGCGGTGTATGTTCCGATTACATTATCGAAGCGTACCTCTATGGACCCACAAAGGAAGCTAGGTATTTATATTTGATTTGACTCTCCATCCATCCTGAAATGCCTAGAAGCTTTGTCCGGGGATCAATTAACAGTCCGGTTCGCTGACTGCACGTTGGATGAAGATCACTTCCCGGCATTAGGGAGAGATCCGAATTCAAAATTAGGGAGAGATCCGAATTCAAAATTGAATGAATGTTGGGAACTTACATGGAACGTAAGCGATCTTCAGTATCTAAATCCACGCACTAGTCAATCTGAACTTCCAGTTCAGAAGATCATTAACTTACAAAATTTAGCAAACAATCTGCCAGACGCGTTTACTGACCATAGAGGTGTAACTAAATCGCATATACCTGCAGTAAATACACCCCAAATGGTTGAGGTCCCAAGTAAATCAAGTATACATGCCCCCACACGCCAAAAGCGTAAATGACCTATAAATGATACAAACACACCTAAAAGAAAAGCTAGCAAAACTGGTCAGCCGAACGTAAAATCTCTAGAAGAGATTCATCTAGATAACCTAAAGTCTCTAGAAGAGACTCGTCCAGAAGACGAGTGTCCTAGTAATGAAGCACGTGCACAAAATATTCAATACACTAGGACCGCGGAATGACCAGACCTAGATACACTGGAAAATGAGGAAGGTCTGGTTGACATAAACGTTGCAGTCTCTATGAATTTCATAGATACGGGAGAAACATATAATAGAAATATTACTGTCGTCGATGATACATTTGCAGCGACAATTTCTCTTTCCGTTATAAATAACGATCTAGATCCAAAATCCAAAACTATCGCCGAGTGCTGGCAGCGCTCCGATTGGGTAAAATAGAAAGAGGCAATTGAAGCAGAGCTCGCATCGCTAAACAAAAGAAAAGTATTTGGCTCTATTGTTCGTATACCCGCGCGCTATCCCTGTAGGATATAAATGGGTTTTTGTACGAAAACGAAATGAGAATAATATTGTGGAGAGGTATAAAGTGAGGCTGGTAGCTCAAGGATTTTCGCAGAGACCCGGTATTGATTTCGATAAAACCTATTCTCCCGTAAAGGACGTAATAATGTTCCGCTACTTAATATCTTTGGCAGTTAAATTAAATCTCCAGATGAGATTGATGGACGTAGTAACCGCATATTTATACGGATCACTAGATGCCGATATTTATATGAAAATCCCCGATGGATTTGACATTCCCCAGATGAGGAATGGTGAAAATCGCAGTATGTATAGCATAAAACTGCAGAAGTCGTTGTACGGCCTAAAGCAATCAGGCCTCATTTGGTATAACCGACTTAGTGAATTCCTCCAGAAGAAGGGATACACGATTGATATAGCTTTCCCATGCGTATTCACGAAGAAATCGCAAGGTGGTTTTTGCATCATATCCATATATGTTGATGATCTAAACATAATCGGAACATGCAAAGAGATTGAAGAAGTCAGTTCAATCTTGAAAGTTGAATTCGAAATGAAAGTCTTGGGTAAAACCAAGTATTGCCTCGGCCTGCAGATCGAGCATCTCCCAGAAGGAATCCTTATACATCAGTCAACCTACGTGAAGAAGGTATTGGAGAGATTGCACAAGGATAAATCTCATCCACTAAGCACACCTATGGCTGTCTAATCCCTGGAAGTGGATAAAGACACATTTAGACCAAGAGAAGCTACAGAAGAAATTCTGGGACCAGAAGTCCTTTATCTTAGCGTCGTTGGAGCATTACTCTATTTCGCAAATTGCACTAGACCGGACATTGCATTTGCAGTTAATTTGCTTGCTATAATGTTTCTCCTACAAGGAGACATTGGAATGATGTTAAGCATGTTCTACGGTATCTCCAAGGATCTCAAGATCTTGAACTGTTTTACCGTAGGAACTAAGACAAAACCTTAGTAGGTTATGCGGATGCTGGCTATTTGTCTGACCCTACAATGCCATATCCCAGACTGGTTACGTTTTTCTCTGTGATGGTACCGTGATCTCATGGAAATCGATTAAATAAATTATGGTTACCACATCTTCAAACCACTCAGAGATTATAGCTTTGTTTGAAGCCGCACGAGAATGTGTTTGGTTGAGATCCTTGGTAAAACACATAGGTGACTCGTGTAGTATCGCTAAAGGTGATACGTCCCCCACTGTTATATTTGAAGACAACGTAGCTTGCATCGCACAAATGAGTAATGGGTACATCAGGGGAAACCTGACGAAACATATTTCACCTAAATTTTTCTACCCATACGAACTCCAGAAGAGTGGCGTGATTACCATTCAAAAGGTGCAATCTAGTGACAATCTAACAGATCTGTTCACTAAGTCCTTACCTACATCTATTTTTGAAAAGTATATTCATGGTATTGAGATGCGAAAGCTCAAAGAGTTGTTGTCTTCAGGGGGAGCGGTAACCCCAGAATAAATCAAGAAGATTTGATCCGGAAGATCAATAAAATTACATTCCTCCCTAACTTAATATTTGGTCACTACCTAGCACGTGAATTTTTTATGACAAGACATTTATGTTATGTCGTAATGTCCAAGGGAGGGGTGTTATAAGTCCAGCAGATTTATTATACCAAATCTAGAAGATTTGATGTGGACATTACTAATGGGCTTTTAACCTAAACAGGCTTTAGGTTTTAGACTAGGTCTTTTCTATTATAAATAGATCATTGTACTCAAAATTGTATACACGCATGCACAAGAATATTAGTGAAACTCCTAGCTTGGCACGCCCCCAGACGTAGTCGTTATCGACGAATTGGGTGAACAAATTCACGTCTCTATATTACGCTCTCGATTTACAACAAAAATGATTGAAAAATTGAAACAATTTCAAAAACAATTTTAGAACAAGTAGTGTATTCATCCGAGTAGTGTCTTTAACAAAGATGATGGTGCAAATAACCGAGGCCTTATTAAATTCCAGCTTCATGGGACGGTCCAATTCCTTCGAAATTAATTTTTAGCCAACCTATGTCCATAAAAAATTGCTATGGTTATTTGCACTATTTTTTTTGTTAAATACACTACCCTCGACTTTTTTTTTTTCTGAAAATTTTCCGATTTTTATTTTATTTCACTGTGTTCGGATTTTTTTTCCAAAAAGGTGAAAAAAAATTAGAAAAAAAAATACGAATATCGAGTAGTGTATTCATCCTGGTAGTGTATTTGACAAAGAGGTAGTGCAAATAAATTGTGCCTAAAAAAATATTTATCCTAATGGGGTCAGTCCACGTCAGACAATCAATTTTCAGCATGACGATGTTAAATAAGATAATCACTACCATATTTGATTACCTTTCAATCTTCTTATAATATTTTTCCTCAATCAATCCTCCATGCCATTGTCCAATTTTTTAAAATTATAACATAATACTAGTGATGCAACCATTATGGAGATAATCATTCGTCTAACATATTCGATGAGGATGAGGGCGAGGGAAAATAAATTTTTATTTTTATTTTTATTGAAAAATTCAAAACAAGCACCCTCAATTTCCAATCCAATAGCGAAGGCCTAGTCGAAAAAATATCTTTCAGCCCAATAGCCTCCAAAGTGCGGCAAATTATGTGTGGGGTTGGACTATATACCCCACCATGTTTATTAGATACCCCCACCCACTTAATTACCCATCCTATTTTAAATAAATATTAAATATACCCCCATTAATATATCTAGATTATATTACTCTTACTCCTAATACCTCTCTTACTTATTTGTTCAAAGAGTTGATATACCCCCACAAACTTTATCTTGTCATAATATTTACACTGTTTTTGATATCCCTTTTAGCGCGGCAAACCGATGAGCCGCCACCAACAACGAGCCGCCGACAATGCCCCACAAAATTAAATTAAACTCTTCCCTATCGTTATTTTTTTGTCATTCTGTACGTCAACACGAACCAAGCGCTTCTGCACAACGAGATGAAGCGTTGACCCAGGACTCACGGCAGCAAAACACCGACAACGACGAGATTTTGCAATCAATGATTTCAAAAAAAAATATTGGTTTAAAATTTTCGAACCTGGTTTTTCAAAAAAATGTTAGGATTTCGAAAAAGACTTGTCGAAAAATGACAAATATTTCGGCAAAATATTTTCGAAAATTTATATTTCGACAAGATTTTGTCGAAATCCTAACCATATTTCGACAAGTTTTTGCCGAAATCTTAACCATTTTTCGAAAAACCAGGTTCGAAAAATTAGAATCGGGATTTTTTTCCAGAAAAATATGCAATTGCCCTTGAAGAATTAAATCTCTGTTATATGCTTTACTCAAATATTGGTCAAATGGTGAGGCTTGGGTTGAGGTGATTTGATGGTGTCCGCGACAAAGTAATCCTTGTTGCGTGTTGTTTTACTCAATTACCTGTACATACTTGCTTCACCATTGTAATGGAACAAAAAACTAAGGTTACATGACCATTGCAAAGATGATAAAATGGTGGACAAAATGATTTTTTTCTTCTCTTTCCGTATCTTCACCAATTCTCTTCTTGTGTTTGTGTACTATCTTGTGTCTTTTGGTATTTTAGTGGGTGTATCTATTTTTATTCAATTATAAGGATATAAAAATTATTTATATAATATATTATAATAAATAAAAAATAGAATGAATGTCTCTAATAAATATGGATGGGTATATAGTAGAACCCTTATGTGTGAGCCAAATATTATCGGCCCATGGACAAAATTATGTTTTAGCCCAAGTGTTAACCAACTTAATTGATAAGGACAAGGTTATTCACAGTCCTATCTTTTATTAATATAAAATTTCTAAAAATGTAAAAAAAAAAAAAATACTAAACATATTAATTTTTTAATTTTTTCCAAAATTATTATATTTTTCGAAAAAAATTCTAATTTTTTTTAATGGAATGTATTAATAAAATATGAAACTGTATTTAATCTGGGCAATTTGACAAAAGGGAAAATAAAAAAAAATCGAAGTCAACTTCTTCAGTTTTTGATAATGCAACTCTTTATTTTTGTTCTTGATTGTGGGTTTCATTTTTCAAATTTCATAAAAATCTTCAGAAAGTTAAAATTTGATGTTTTGTTATATCCGTACATATTTTTTAATTTAAAAATTATTATGTAGATTTTATATGTTATTTTCTTATATTTATAATTTAATAATAAGCAGTTAACTATTATTAAACAATAAAATAAAACATACAATTAATTTATAACCAATTTGCCACTGATCCAGCCGTTAAACTATCAAGATCGACACTGAGATAGATCTACTTCATCATCGATTTGATTATAAAAAGTCGTAGATAACATTAGCATAAAGAGTGAGTCTCTTGTGCATTTGGTGTATGATGCATTCACTCAACAGATAATGTATACACTGAAGAAGTGAAAAGTTAGTACAATCACACTGAAAAGTTAGTCTCAATTACATTGAAAAGTTTACATTGAAAATCAGTTTTCAGTGTAATTGAAACTAACTTTTCAGTGTAATTAAAACTAACTTTTTAGTATATACAGTATCAACTATTGAGTGAGTGCACTGTGCATTTAGTGCATATGAGACTTTGCCTAGCATAAAATACTCATTTTATCTCATAAAAAAGTCACGTTTGTATAATATTTTTATCAAAAAAAAAGAACTTTTGGTTCAGAAGTCAGTCAAGTTTTCAATGAAACTTCTATGATATTCATATGACACAGAAAAGAAAATAGGTTAAAAACGATGGCTGTCAACAATTGTACATATATTTTAAACAAACAAAAAAAAAATCATAATTAGTTAACATAACACAGTAATCCACTTAATCTTTATCCCCACACAAAAACTCAAAATTGCTAATAAAATATTGAAAGAAACCACAATTTTAGCAGTTGCCAATCACTCAAATCTCCTATTTCAAAATTCTACAGATCCACATAATTCATATAAACAAACAAAAAACCACCTAAAATAAACTAAAACCTAATTATATCCAGCACTCATCATATCCTTAAACTCCTCAAAATTCACAAACCCATCACCATCTCTATCCACACCTTTGATCATTTTCCTACACTCTTGAACACTGCAGTTTCCACACCCCAATCTCCCAAGAACCCTCTTCAACTCCTCAGCAGAAATCAGGCCATTATTATCAGCATCAAAAACTCTAAAAGCTCCCATAATCACACTTTCTCTTGAACCCCCTTTTCCAGAATCTTCAGCTTGATCATTTTCCATAACAATCATGAACTCATCTAAGTCAACAAAGCCATCACCATTGCAGTCCATTTCCCTCACTATCCCTTCTGCTTCTTTTGCAGCATCTTCTGCTTTTTCATGCCCCAAGCTTAGAATCACTTCTTTAAGCTCCAAAGGGGACAGCTTTCCGTCCCCGTTCGTGTCGATGAACTTGAAGACTTGTTTCAGTTGGCTTGAGACCTCCATAGTTGCAAACCAAGCCAAGTCAAAAGTTGGCTTGCTTCTTCCTTTTCTGAAGCTTCTCAACTTTCTTGAAAAGTTGAGCTTTTCAAGAATCTTGCTTGCTCTCCTCTGTTGAGAAATCAAGCAGAGTTTTGCAGAATCTAACATGATGATTTGGAGGTTGGGGTGGGGTGGAAGTAGTTGAAGTAGTTGATATAGTCAAGAGGTATAAATAAATTGAATGATTATTAAGGATGAGAAAAGAATGAAAGAGAAATGATTAGGCTTTCTAGACTAAAATTACTTGTGGTTAAACATGTGATGGTTTTGCATGTGGCGTTTGTACTTTTGACAATGAACACTAGCCCCCCCTTGTTTATAAATTTTACAGCTATGAGGTCCTACATATATTAATTAGTCTCATTTTCTGTCCCCACATACATGATTGTAATTTCATAGAATTTGAGTGAGAAAGAGCCAAGAAAATGGTAAACTTAGGCATACACCATTCGGCTTCTTTTAGTCATAATGCACTTTCCAAGACATAATGATACCAAAACTCAATAGTCTTTAGATCTTATGTTGCATTTTTTTACATAGCACCTTATACCCTGCTATTTAAATTCAAAGACAAGATTTGGAAAAGCAATGGAATTATACAATTTGCAATAGATAACATGGCACTTGAAATAATGCCACTTGCCCCAATTGTCTCGTAGACATCACACTTAACAGAACGGTCATACTTCTATTGCAACTTGAAAGTTGAGATTTTCCATTGCATTGCAATCACAACATTATTACTACTGACTCACGTATGTGTATTGGTAAAAAAAATAGTACACGAAATTAAAATCTTTGTTTGTTTGAATGTGAAATTCACGAGGACTCTATAGCCAAAATGTCATTGCGGGGGCTACATTTTGTTTCTTGGAAGAAGTCTACTGGCATCTATAATACATTTTGAAAAAGTGACACATTTGGACACCGAATATCACTTGTGTGAACTTAATTCACATTTAACTATTTTACATAATATATCCAACAAAACCCTGTATAAAGAATCCATTTAAGTTTATTGGACAGGACTAATACTAGAGTTCATTAGGTTTATTATACAATTTTTTTATCTTTGGGCACTAAAAAACAAGATTGTCGGCAATTTATTACCATTAAGGTTTATCTTGTTTTTATTCGAGTTTAAAATGGTTGGAGTTTCCGCCGGTTAGGGAGCAGACCATTCATTGGCCCAATATTTCTTAGACCAGTTCTAATAAGACGGCAATGTCCGCCCTGTATACAACAAATTAACTCTCTCTCTCCAAACAAGCTCGTGATCAGTCGTTTACCCAAATGTCATTGCATACAAGAAAAGAAAACAATCATCAAGAAACAAAATAACTCTGCATTCTTGGGATATTTGTTAGAAAACATAGAGTCGTAAGGAGATGCACCAAAACGTCGGGTAGTATTGAGGAGGATCACACTGCAGAATGCTTATGCAAGAAAAGAATAAAGCAATTTACTTGCACAAAATCTTGTTTGCACCAGGTGCATCGTGCAACAAAAATATTCTTCTTTTTTTAACAGCATTGATTGTTTTACCTGAAAACAACAAATATTATTTTAAAATGAAGCACGGTGCACAAGAAACCTACTCAATCAGAAAAACAACAAATCTAATTTTTTACTAGTTTTTTAAATGAAAATCATGAATTTATTTATAAGAGGAAGCCCTATACGAGGACGGAAACCTTATTTACATAATGCAAACATTTTTTTATACTTCAACTCACGGATTGGGGCTCACATCACATGGACTATTCACTCACAGAAATGACACTGTGCATAAATGAAAATGTCTATACATCAGAAAAGAAGAAAGTGACCTGTGATAGCCTGCAAGACGATATGCTTGCTCAGTCACATTAGAGGGGATGGAGAACACTAGCCTGCAACAGGGAACCAAAATTAACTAGAATAATAACTCTCTTGAGAATATTGCTGAACGAACAATTCTTTTTTCCTTTTGGGGGATAAAACTATTGTTCTAAAATTCAGAAGCACATTTAGCATACAACACCGCAGCTCCACACAGCTGGTCATTCTACATGAGAACCTCCAATAGGTCTCAATAGCACCAAGCAATGGAAAACCATTATCAACATTTCACACTCTAAAGCCCTATACTTCAAAAGCAATTCTTTTACACGAGTATAAAAAGAAACCTCTAAAAATTATAATACATCTCGAAAAATGAGTGGGCAAGTGATCAACATGAACGTAGTAGAACCGGACCCACTGCCGAACTAAGCATATCACTAAGGGCAAGTTGAATCTCATTCGAACCATGTTCACAGCTTATCAAGCTTGAAATCAAGGGAAAGAAACTAGTCAGATTCTTCTCAAATGAAGAATCTCCAAAGCTACATATAGCCTGTAGAGTTGCAACAATGAGAGGAGCTCGTGCAGCCAGTTCTCTTCGTCTTCCAGACCCGAGTGGTATCATCCAGTGGGGCTGTCTCTCAAGAGGTAAATTAGGCATCTGTGCTGAACGTGCAACTACAATGTAGAATTTCAGAACCTCCTGGCAGAGGTCAACTAGATAAGACTCCACATCTGTCTCTTCATTAGGAGGCCTATCAAGAACAAGATTCTGAAGAAATGTTAGGCACATCTGGTATGATTCATTCTCGAGGCGAAGCAGAGGAGGATCCTGCATTTGCATCATGGAACCGAGTTCTTGGAGCTTTGGGCGCAGGGCTGTATCGCTGTTTATTTTGTGAGCATTGAATGCCACAGCATGCACGGCGTCAAAGAGGACTACAGTGTTCTTAACTGATAATTGAGCTCGGTACATGCTATAGATCTCCATTACAGCCTGCCATATTTACATCTGGTGTTAAAAAGATGCTACTCATACTACATAACTTCCTTATTTAAAAAAATGAATTCCTAATTGCTGCAGTATTAGTATGCTCTGACTATACCACGGAAAAAACATATATATGTGTGTGTGTGTGTCTGTGTACACAGACACACACACACACTAATTCTGTAATATTTATATGTCCCATCTTTTATTCTTTTTTTTTTTTTTGGAAGGAATTTGTATGTCCATCTCGTAAGCAAGAATGACTGTTTTCAATGAAGCATTGGGAGTACCATTGCTAAATTGTGAAAACGGAAATCCCTGGGGGAAAAAATATTCAGCAGCAAGTTGAGATAACAAAATAATGTTTTCTGGTCAATTATTAGAGGAAAAAACAAGAGCACTAGGTTCCCAATTAAATTTATAAGATATTACCCACCTGTATTAGTAAAAGCTGAATGGCAGCCCGGCACTTGACATCTGATATAGCTACATACAGGCGATGTCTCCTCAAGTTATTATCCAAGTCATCATTGGAGGTAATTGCCCCAGTAGATTCATCATGATTATTTTCATTCAAATCCTGTACCTGGGCAGAGATTCTACTATCGTAATCAAGTAAAAACGAAAAATCAGGATGTATTTCAATTGCTGCTTCTTTGAGGGATGAAACTACATCAAACCATTTGTCTTCCGAGAACATCTCCCCAGCATTGCTCAATAAGCGAACAAAAGCAGCAATACCGATACCAGCAAGGCTCTGATGAGGACGTTTGATAAAACTAACCAGTAGCATCAACACTTTCTTCAAAAGGGGATTGACTGTGTCATAGAAATTAACAAAAAGATCTACAACCAGTTGTAGAGCCAATGTGCATGTCTCATAAAGCCATGCATCTTGATCAAGTTCCTCCATGTCATCATTATCTACGTTCCCATCAGGGTAGTCACTGGATGGATCAATAGCACGTCGAGCATCATCAAATATTCTAAAGAGGACAGATTCAAACACCTTCTCCCACAAGGCTAGGGAAAAATGTTGGCCATAGTTGCGTAAAGAATCGAAGAGTAATTGTACAGCATTCTTCCTGATTTCAGGCCTTGGGTCAAAGCTTAGTTCAGATAAACCTGGAGAGAGAGAGAGAGAATCATTTCTTGACTTGAGTTAATCATGTACTAAAAAAGCAGATGTTATCTCTCAGGATGAATTTTCAAACCTGGATCTCTTCATAAATAACCAGCATGAAAACCAAAAAGTACAACAATAATAATCACCTGCCAATAAAGGAAACCAAAGATAGACATGATCCACCTTATCAGCGAGTTCCCCACCATCAGTTTTGTTTTCTTTGCCCTTTTGAGGTGAAGATGGAGATGCCATTTCAGGAGTTTCCTTGCCTAGATCCCCTTCAGCAAGTTTTGAGGCACAGAACCGAAGGAATTCAATGGCATTAAGACTAATTTCTTTGTTGAATCTAGTATTTGTGAAAGCAATCAGACAATTTACACAGTCCGTGAAAGTGGTGGTTTCAGTTTCAGTGATATATGGAAAATAATCACGCACAATTTTCTCAATTATTTCAAACGAAAGGAGAACAATGTTCTTGTGATCATCATAAGCAGCTGTTGTGAAGACCTGCAAGTGTGATCATAAACAAAAGACAAAACTGTGAAACTAAAATGCATAATTATAAGGGTCACTGAAGAAAATAATATTTTAAGCAATATTAATTCAACAAATTTCAGGTTATAGTTCAATACCATGAACATGCTCTTCCATCCAGACTTGACATTATTCACACGAGATAACACCATCTGAGAAACACATCTGATAATCAATTCTCTGATTTCAACAGCACTACTCTTGCGCATCACAATTACAAAAGGCTTCATAAACTCATTCTGGAAGTTGTAATTAGTCAATTCTTCCCTCTCCAAGAATTTCATTGATAATTGACGTAAAGAGTCCATCGCAAATATTGCGATAGAAAGATTCTCTGAACAGCCGAGGGTCACAAAAAAATCAGAAAGCACTTGCCAAATTTTTGACCATACAAGCCTGATCCGGTTCATGTTGTAGTGCCTGTATACAGGGACAAAATAGAAATCATTTGCATCAGTAACAAAGTAAAAGGTAAAAGTAATATACTAACGTTCTAACAAAAGAAATTGTGGGGAAGAGCCAAAGACCAAGTAGTGACAGTAACATACGCAATCTCAACAATCTTTGTGAGGCTGAAAACTCGAGGATCAGATGTCGATCTCAGTTCATCCATAGATACCTTGCAGAGAGCCTTGACGAAATCAACAATTGCCTCACTATTTAGCTTTTGGCTCCGTATGAATATGCGGTTTACTTCACCAACTTGTTCCAACATGTTTAAGTTAGAGACCAAGTTGTTAATCTGTTCAGGTGTAATTCTAGCTGGCACATTTCCACCAATACCGGCACTGTCGTATGAACCCCTCCTCATGACAGACGCTGCATTCTGAATCTTCCCAGGTCCCTTTTTTCTCAGAACAGGAAGAATATTTGGTTTGGCTTGTTTAGATTTGTCGAATTCATTTGGTGTAACTGCAAAGAAAGCAGCATCTGGCGGAGCACCTTCACCCAAGAGGTGCAAATGTTCATAACGTGAAATGCATGTTAAAATATGTTCCCAGGCCTCCTGTAAATAATTCCCATCCTCATCTGCTATGGTGACTATAACCTGTTGATGCAAGTAAGCTGATGGATAAGAGTTGTCTAGAAGATCTAAAATAATGCTAAATTGAGTTCCCTGCAGATTATTAATAATTTCCCTTTAATTTTGAGCACATCCATCACATGTGACTTAACATATTAAGAACACTTTTCGTGCATCTACTCCAATCCCAATAAATTTGTGTTTCCAACTCAGGGTTAACAGCACTGTCAAAATATAATTGTACTATATTCTTGTACATGTACCATGAATATTAATGTTCTAAGAATCATGGGAGACCACAACAAAACATAATAAAGAAACAACACAAAAACCCAATGAAAGTAGATGGGAGATAATGACCATATAAAACAAAAAAACACACAATGTGGATGAGACAGTAAAGAAGGCTGGAGTAAGAAATAGGGGATTAAGTAGATTTTCTTTATTATGTCTATCTACCTAAAAAGGAAGGAAGGGAGAGGAACAAGGCACATTATGATAGTGTAGAGACCTCATACCAGTGAGGAATAAGCACCAAAAAGATCCAAAACAACTGTTATTATTTATATGAAATATTGGAGCTGACAAGAACATTGTCCGGCCAACTACGTACAAGACTAGGTATCCACTGTTGAAAAGAAAGTGTTACTAGACTATGATTCGAACAGCAATGATATATGGCTCACAATTGGGCTACCAAAGACAATGCATGCATAAGATGGTGGTAGCAGAGATACGTATGTTAAGATGGTTGTGTAGAAAGAGAGAGAGATATCTCCAAACATCCCGTGGTTGTTTTTGTCACCTGTTCAAAGGTGTTTCGGTTGCTTCACTGTATAGGAAAGAGAAAAAATCTCAAAAAATCCGTAGGTGTGTCTTACCGCCAGTTCACTGGAACTGATCTTTGGTGTGCATTCTTAGTACTTCATATATTTTGAAGTGCTCCTACACTCCACATTTGGGTGGGGGAACTCTAGTAAAGATGGGTCACATAGGCCTAAATGCTAGAATACTAAGACAGCAGATGACACACAGAAGAAAAACAGAGTTTGGGCCCTTACAAACACCTAGGAGATATTTACTCAAGACTGAACAAAACCAAGAGTATGTGCATCTTGTACACTTTCACATCTGAGGCATTCGAAGACAAGTCATTCTCTTTTGGCACAGAGTATGCCTTGAATAGCCCAAATTCCCATTGAGGTTTCAGACCAGAGTACAGATCAGATCCATGTGCATATAGAAAAGTTTATACAGTTACTAGATTAAACGTATTTGGCATAATAAGCACAAATGAAGAACAAACTTACCTTGATAGCATCAATGTTTTTTCTTTTAATATCTGCAGGTGAGTGGAGCGATGTAAACTTGGCTAATGATGTCACAAAAGCGTCTCTATGAGTTTTCATGGAGACACCTGCAGTAACATGGATTGCACTATGAAAGCCTTCTAAACAGAGTGCTGTCATAATTTCATCATCGCTTTGGTCAAGGGGAACACTGAAGGCAGCCAGCATAGGAGCCCAACAAGCTTCAATCATGAATCTGAGGATCACTGCATCGGTTGCCGGATAATAAACGGACCTACAATTTCACAACAAAGTTGAAGATCAAAATGCAAAACCAGATATTCTATATAAAATGCTACACGTCACCATTTCTCCAAAGTAAAGCTTCATAACCCTGCTGTCCATTCAGACAAACAAGCTACTACCGTCATTATATAAAAATCCTTTCTACTTTAATTTCTTAAGTACTCCCTCCGCCCATACAAACTTGCATTAACTTTTGGGCACACATAATAAGAAAATGCTAGTAATGATTGGGGTTTTAAGGGGTGATTTTGTAAACCTTTATGTATAAAATAAAGAAATGAGTTAGATTGTGTGTATGTGGGCCCAAAGGTAATGGCATATTGTGTAATATTGTGGATATTGTAACGGTGGAGTTTATGAAGGGTGTGCAAGTTAGTATGGGACATACCGAAAAGGAGTGTGCAAGTTTTTATGGGACGAGGAAGTATGAACTAAGTCAAAAATAATAAAATATGAGATTTTATAAAAGATAAACCTCCTAGTAGTCTTGAACAATGACAGATATATGTTTATAAATGGAATAAACATGTTCATCAAAGCAGAAGACCAAGATTTAGCCTACAATGCGAAAGATTTCTAGTTGAAACTTACTCTGACTTGCGAGCTTTTTCTTTGAACTGTTCCTGCATGTGTCTCATGAGGTCATCACTGGTCTCCATACTGTCTTCACCACGTTTACGGATCACAATATTTAGTATACTATCTAAACCTAAACCTCTGTTTGAGTTCACAGATTGCTTCTGTTGAATGGACAAATTATCTTCTTTCATTTTAATCTCACTTCTTGATATCCGCTCAAACAAAGATCTCAAGTACTCCTCCGGTAAATCTTTTCCATCATCAATTCCACGATTGTTCCTTATAAAATCATCAGCTGACATCTGGACAGTATTGAAAAAAAAAATCAGAAATGGAGGTAAAAATCTCTGTCAAAAGAATCCAATCAACCATTATCGAGTTCCAAGCTTACAAAACTACCTTGTTCTTCACCATAGGGTTATGAGCATCAGTGTTGAGCAATATAACAGAGTAGGCAAGCACATACGCTGTGTCGGCACTTGTAAAAACCTTTGGATTACATTTGCAATACCGTTCAGCAAACTTTTCCATAATACGATCAATCTTCTGTGCCTCACCAGGCAGTCTAAAGCTCTGTAGGAATACCCTAATTGCCTCATCAAACTCCATCTCTTGGAAATCAAATGAATCCACATAAGCATGCATAACTTTCAGCGGCATATCTTCCCTTTCACCCAAATACTCACCAATAAGTGTTTTATTCAAACCAGATGCATTTTTAAGGAAAGCTGCTATTTCTTCTGCGGAGTTCCCCACCTTATTTGCATTTATCAGGAACTCAATACCTTTCTTCGGTTTACGATTGAAAAGAGAGATGCCTTCCTGCCATATGAACAGTGTCATTTCATGATATTATTAAATTTAGGGCTCGGAACTCGGAAGAAAGGACCATTGAGCACATTAATCAAACAAATTTAACTCAAATTGTACCTGAAGTTCAAGTTTGTAGGCACGACGCTGCTCCAGTACTGAAGCATCACTAAAATCACTGGAGGTTTCAGATGGAGTATCTGATCCTTCACTAGGCTCCTCTATGCTGCCATTTACGTAAGGGGGACTCCCAGGATCAGAACTGTTGTCAGCAGAGTCTGATTTCCTCAATGAATGAAAATCTGGAATTTGCAATTGTTTGTTCATCCAGTCACCCATGCATTTCAAAATAGCAACCAGGCATTTCATGGCTTGTAGCTTCATACTAACATCTTGAGGAGGCTGAAGTGTGGTTGTGACACCAGGTGAAGGCCCTTGAGCAGTTTTAAGTAGTCCATTGACCATTCTGGAACAGATAACAAAAGAAACACAAGAGACTTAACATTGTATAACCTATCTGCCATAATATGTTGCATAACTATAAACGACCAGAGCACAAATTCAAAGACATCAACCAAGAAACATTAGACACAGATTAATTAAAATAACCAACCAGGTGGCTTAGCCACCTGGGCACTGGGTTCCTCACTCTAGTGAGTGACCCGGGTTTGATTCCCTCTGGGAACGAATTATGGGAGTTATAAGGTGGTTGGGAGATTTCTTGGAGTATTTAGGGGCTTGGTGAACTAATCTAACTACTAACAACTAACATTTACCGATAAAAAAAAAAAATTAAAATAACCAAATAATGATAGAACCTTACCTCTCAAATACGTTGGAAGCATTAACATCACAATCATAGTTAAGGAATATGTCTATCATGATCTGCGAATCAACGCACAACTTCTCCAGAAACCGAAGGACTGTCATCTTCTGCTGAAAATTTGGCTGTGCAACATTTTCTAGCACTCTGAGGACTATCATAGGAAAAAATACTCCAATTTCTGCTTTCAGACCAGCTCTAAATCTTGAAACCAAACTTATAAATATTGAGCAAGAAAGCTGGAAAACAATCATATGGGTCGAAGCACTGTTCTTTAACAGGGACAAACACAAGTACTGCTTTATAGCATCCAAAAATCTGTTCAAGGAGAAACAGCGAGTGATTAATGATACTTAGACATAAGCAGTCAATTAGAAGGAAGATAATATAAATAAATAAAAGAATAGAATGGCAAACAGTGTCTCTGAAGATTAAAGACAATATAATCAATTGAAACCACCCAAAAAAATAATTGAATTAGTGAACAATCAAACCTTGCATGACTGTGACAGAACCCTGTACTGTACACTGAAAGTAAATCATTAAGAAAAAATATAATGAACGGTAAGTACTGACACACTAGTTATAAACAAAAAACCTACCACATTTGTGGAGCCGATATTGAAGGCTACATGATATGCTCTTCCAAAACTACTCTTATTCAACAAATTACAGTAGGGAAGGAGGGTCTTAACGAAAACTATAGTTCTAAAATAAGATTTGGCATTAGGAGTCAATAGCTGTTTAATCATTTAACATTCTCAATTCCAAAACATTAGCATTCATTTCAGAATATAAATACTAGTTCCAAAACATTCACATTGTCTCCAAGTTGAGAAATCCTATTTAATAGCCACCATAGGAAGATACTAAATGGAGTATGAGACTGTTCTAATCATAATCACCATTTAGGATTAGCATCTAATTCATATCACCAGACGCACCTGATACACCGAAAATGTGTATATCGTACTGCTAATGATGGATCAAAACTCATAAGTTACTTTATAAACTATTGGTTTGTTTGCACTCTCCAGCCATATAAGATGCTGTGTTTAGTCTGTATCCATAAAAACAATATAAACAAACACAATATAGAGCATCTTGAATGTGCTACAAGTGATTCCAATTTCCACATGCTAAATATTCTTCTTTGGGCATTGAAAACAAATCAAATGTCAAACCAAATAAAAACAAATTATGCTATAAAAAACATATACTTTGGGGGAAACATTGCTGAAGAAGCATTTGAGAAAGAGAAGAAAAAAAATGGGACAGTAAAATACCTTTCACTAGTCCTAAAAATTGTCCCAGCATTCTCCAATAAAATTTTGAGCAACTCCAATGCCAAGATCTTCCCCTTCATCGCCTGGGGATCCGCCACAGCATCCTTGTGTGGTGTCTTCATTGAGAGCTTGCACAAAGCCCGAAAAACCAAGAAAGCATCACGCCTCAACTTATTTCCAATCTGCACCTCCAAGTCATCATCCCTTTCTCCCTCACCCTCTGCCAACTCTTCTTTCCTTCCCTCTAATGCCGTCTTATACATGCTGACCTCCCAATGCTTAGCATCCAACATATCCCTATCCGTAGAGTCCAACAAATCCGCTGGATTTGTGCCCTCCACTGTTGAGGTCTTAGTCTCAAACGCCCCATCATGAGCCCTTGACCCCACGCCACCGCTAGGGGTATTAGGGCTAAATACTCCATCAATATCCTGCATGCTCTTAGTAATAAAACCTTGAACAAACATTGTCATCGAACCATCCGCATCCGCCTTCTCCAGTGGTTCTATCAGCTCTGCCACCACAATAGGCTGTAATGGCACAGTCGACGAATCAGCTTCCATCCTGCCAAACACAATAACTAGCATCTGAACCAAGGACGCCTTAGCTGTACTTTGATTCACCACATTTTTACTACTAAGGTATAAACTGTAACATGTTCTCACGACTTGCAACAAACAGTTACCATGTAGTCGCAGTGACACTGAGGTAACCGCCGATAGAAGCGTCTTGATCACCAATAATTCCACATTTTCATCCCCCAAATCGTAGCAATTACACGCAGAAACAATCAATTTTGACAGCAATTTCGCGTCAGGGCCACCAGTTGTGTTCGCCTCACCATGTAAATAACCATGGGCGATCAATTTCTGCACAGCATCAAGCGCAGGTTCCGACACTTTGAGGTGGTTAGCAGAGAGAGCATTGACAAGTGGACTGAGAACGATCTCGGAATCGTACAATGAAAGATCAAGGAGAACGCCCGGAAGAGACGATGCATCGGGATCGGATTGGACAGATGGTGATGCAGGAGGTGACGCCGCCGCATTAGGGCTTCGGTTGGGCGATGTAAGATGTTCGATTACCGATTTGCACTCGGCGGCGAGTTTGGAGTGCTTTCGCCACGAAGCACTTTTTATAATCTTATCGAAGGCGGGGACTAGGACTTGGCTCAAGCGGGAATCGGCTTCCGGAGAAGCCATTCCCGGAGTTTAGAGATGAGTGTCGGAGTGTTGAATTTGTAATTGAATGCAGCGAAGCTCTCGCAATTCTGCACTTTCAGTGCGGCGGTGGCGCTACTGGTGGCGGAGCGGCGGATCTGGAGAACTGAGAAGAGTGTGAAGCCGCGGGAACAGTACAGCAAACGGATCGTGTAGATTCGTCGTTATAATTTTTCCGATGGTCTAATGACCAGAAAGCCCTCGGGATTTAATGGCGGTCGGATTGAGGTTAATAAAAATGTGAAAAATTTATTATGAATCTATCCGAATCCGCTGGATAACTGTTACCAATTAACTCGCCGTGATTTGATTTTAAAGCCTTCTTTAACTGGATAATGTGCTTAAATTGAGCAATTATATTGTATCAAATTGCTCCCATTTATAATGAACAATATTAAATTATTGTGCAGTAATTACATCATTACAAATCACAATAATATTGATAATGTAATTAAGGGTGACACCTGTAATTTTTTATTCATTACACTAGTGATACCATTAATCACACTATTTTCTCTGTTTGAATGTTAAATAACTAACGAGGGCAAAAATGAAAATGCGTGTGAGAATTTTGTCTTCACTTGAGTTGACCAAAACAATAACGCCTAGTTGTATTTAGGATTTAGCTCTACTTTCTTTTTCTTAGGCGTGTCTTACTAATTTATTATTATAATCATCGTCAAAGTTCAAACGTTGGTCTTTTGGGCCTTCTAGTATTGGGCTACTTTAACTGGGCTGGACTTAGATGGGCTGATAAAAGTTATCATATCGCAATTGGCCAAGGTTATATACAGTCCTATCTTTTATTAATACAAGCCCATCAAAAAGTGTTCGGAAAAAAAAATTCCAAAATTTTGACAATTTTCGAAAAAAATTCTAAAAATAAAAAAGAAAAAACACTAAACCTATGAATTTTTGAAAAAAAAATTCCGAAAATTATTACATATTTCGAAAAAAAATTCCGAACATATTTTTGGGCGGGGTGTATTCACATGACTGTATTTAACCTGGACCTTCGGAATTTTATCAAGAAAATATATATTTATTTTATTTACAAAATTAAAATTTGCTCTATTGCAATCATTATATCTTGTTTAATAAGAAATGATATGAGATTTGCATGTCTTTAAATTTTCATTGAAATCACCACGTGAAAATCTATATATATATATATATATATATATATATATATATACACACATAGAGTTTTTCGATCTATCCAAATCCCCTATTATACTAATAGGGAGTTTTCTATTCTTACGTGTCGTCTTTAGATTAATTTCGTCTACGTGTTGTCTTGAGGTTAGTTTCACCTATGTGGCATGATTGTGGAAGCTATACATGTAGTCTTATAAATCTTATGTGTCATTTGTGGAAGCTATACATGTGGCTTTATGAATCTTTTGTGTTATATATGTGACTTTATATAATAAGAGTCTAATAGAAAAAAAATGCATTCATATGGATTTGAACCCTACACCTCATGAGTAGAGTTTAAGATATTTACCAATTATTAAGCTATATAATGAATATCTACAAAATGTTAATTCTATTTTATATAACTTAAGTCTATAAAATTTATTATAAATTTTATGTTGTGATTGTTATTTACATTTTATTCTATATTTAAAAAAAAAGTTTGTTAATAAAGTATATTTAATTCTACGTATTATTTATTAATTTATAAAATTCTAATTACGTGAAATTTCAATTTTTAACTGAATTGTTTTTATTGTCTCACTATATTTGAGAATTTCCTATTTAGAGAATCTTAATTTGCCAAAAATTAAAAAATATAATTTAAGTATATTAAATAATTTTGATTTATACTATCAATTAAATAATTAATTAAGTTTTTTAGAATTTTAAATGTCTTAAATTTTAACATTTAATTGGCAAATCTTATTAATTGTTTAGAAAACACAGTAAATCAAAACTATAATTGTCTAATTTTTTATTTATTTTAAATCAAATTTGATATATTATTTTTTATTGATTTAATTGAGTTTAACATATGTCATTATGTATTGGTAATAATATTGTCTCTAATTAAAAGAAATGCAATATTTGAACATTGAATACATATATAAATATGCACACATTTTGAATATCTATTTTATTTAATATAATTTTTATATTTTTTTTAAAATAGTAAGTCGTATTAAAGCCCACCAATAATTTATATTGTCAATATTATTTTTATTTTTTATTCTAAAATGCTTATTATTTTGTTTTATATTATATAATTTAAATGACATATATATATATATATATATATATATATATATGCATGTATGTATGTATGCAAATTACTTTTTTAATACATGTATAATAAACTGCATATTTATATCTTATAATATATTATTTAAATAATTTATAGATTTAATATATTTGAAAAACAATAGAGCTTTAAAAAATAATATAAAAAATATTAATAAGTTTAGGGTTAATTCTATATTAATTCACAATATTTAGGATCAATCTCAATATAATCACAACATTTAAATTCATCATATTTTTAGTTGTTTCAATACGATGTACGAATTGCATTTTTAGCAACAAAAAAAAAGTTGCATGAGAGTGCATTAGTGCTTGGATGAAAATCGACCTAGAAAACCATCCTAGAGAGACAAAGAGAAGTATTTGACGTGTAATTGTAAAAATTAAATTATAATTTAAATGTGTATACCAAATTAAAAGAATATTGAAAATCGTAATTAAAATGAGATTGAGCCTAAAGCTCGTGAATTAATAAGAAATTAACTCATAATTTTATACATACATATTATTATAATATATTCATTATATAATATATTATATTATTTTACGATGAGTAAATTTATTTAAGTATATAAAATACATATACAATTATTTTTTGCGAAAACTCCGCGTAATACGCGGGCACTCATCTAGTATAAAATATTATAGAAATGTCAAACGTATATCCTTTAAGGAAACTTAATGCCCTGTACAATTAATTATTCTTACTAATTTTATATATGCACTTGATACACACATACAATTTACAAACCGTGCATAGTTTGGTTGAAATTAAAATTCATTATTTCGACTTAGTATATGTCATGTAAATATTAGTGGCAATGTGACAATATATAATTGTTTCTTAATATGTAAGCCCGCATAAATTATGAAATAAAATCTAACGATATATATAACCAGCAAATTTTCCGATTTAATTAGCAGAGAAAATGAATGATCATAAAATGTCATTTTCTAATTAAGGATTTAGTCTCATCCAGAAGAATTAAAAAAACATCTAAACTTAACATCAACCTCAAAAAAATTCTAAGGCATGCTTAGTTGACAACTTTAAAATTAAGAAATGATAATGGAATGAAAGTGGATTATTAGATAGAGGGGTATGAAAGTTTGAATAGTGATTTAATATCCTAAAACTATGGAATGAAATGAAATATATAAATTCATACCTCAATATATTGGGAGGAATGAAAGTAATTCCACCTAAAAGTTCATGTTATAATTTTTTAAAAATTATTTTAGTCATCCATAAAAATTATTTTGAAATTATTACTAATAGGTTCATCATTAGGTGTTATATTAACCTTTAGTTCAAAAACTTTTTGTTATAACCTTTTAGTTCAAAGGAGGGTCCCATTTCAAAGCTAATAGGCTCTCTCAGCTCATTCCACCCACCCCACGTTGCCTACCCCATACCCACTCTCTCTGCTCATATTCTTCCCCGCCGCGTACCCTGTTTCCTATGTGATGGAATACATCAAATCACAATCTCAGACAAGTTAATTTCAAAATTCAAATTATATTATTAAATCAAATGAGGCGAGCAAGGTTTCTGGTTTATAGCCTACACGGCTGGGTTAAACTTTGGGAGATTAACAAAGAGGTCTTCGAGCGTGGAAGGTGGGAGAATAACAAAGAGGTCTTTTTGAGCTGCTGCGGTCGGTTGCTCGAGGCCTATTTCAATCACAAGAATTCGACAATGGAGAATCGGGTCAACAATAGACTCGTATTTGCTGTGAATTTCAAGGGGGAGTGCAAATTATTCAACATTCACGCACACGACTCCTTTTCGAGCTTGCAATCTCAGGTTAGGGCACAGTGGAATGAATTGAGTCCCTGTAATTTCTCTTTTTCTTGTTCCGTTGGTAATTTCTTAAATTGTAGTGTGGAATCAGATAATGACTTGACCAATATTTCAATTGTGTGCAATCAATCATCCTCCAAAATAATCTCAGCTCAACCAAAAAATATTGCCCCCATTTCCCATGTCGGAAATGCACTTATTTCGTATAATACCCATGTTCAACCGCCCTATCCAATTAGTTCTGTCAACAATAGCCCGTGTCGTCTAGATTCGGGAGAAGTTTGTGAATTTTCTGGTGTGCTTAGTATGCCTTCTTATGATGTATCTCCACCACAGATTAAGGGTGTATTTTTGTCTGACCATTGGGCTGATTTGATGAAGGGTGGGGTTGGTGCTGTTTTTAATGATGGGTGTAGTCAGTTTAGATGTTCATTAAGAAAGTACTCTGCAAAAATGGGGTTTAGGTTCATGTTCTTGAAGAATACCGATAAATATATATATGTTTTGTGTCGTGAGTCCCCCAGCGGGTGTGAATGGTTTATAAGGGCTAAGTTGTGTAAAGCGTCTGGACACTTTGTTATATACAAGGCAAATTTCACGCACAAATGTATAGGTAAAGTTTTAAAGGACAAGACCAAACGTCTTGGTCCTAAGATTTTAGACGATTTAATGATGCCCGATGTTAAGAGCAATCCGGATATTGTGGGGAAGGACGTAGCTCTAGTTATTATGAACAAGTATGGGTTCCAAATACCTTACTATAAAGCTTGGCGTGCTATTGAGGTAGCCAAAGATCATATTTACGTTCGATTCGACGATTCATATGATGAGCTAAGATGGTACTGTGAAGCTGTTAGACGTACAAACCCTGGTAGTATTGTTTCTCTTGAAAGCGATCCTAGCACACACCGTTTCGAACGTGTCTTCTTCGCGTTCAATGCCTGTCGAGAAGGGTTCAAAAGCTGCCGACCAATGCTCTTCATTGATGGCACGTTCCTTAAGGGTCGTGCAAAGGGCACCTTGTTAGCCGCTACAGCGAAAGACGGAAATAACGATAAATCCGAAAAACATCTTTAACCACTGAAATCATTATTTTTCAGGCAACATGAATCCAATCATACTTATCTGTTTTCTCACTAATCGTAGGCAATTTTTTGGCGAATAAATAGATGTAATCAATCACATAATCATGCCTTTCGCTTCAATCACATAACATGTGTATTTTTTCAATAAATGGACAGGGTTGTTTCCAGTAGCATTCACATTAGTATCTGCCGAGAATTTATCCAACTGGGAGTGGTTTATACGGATGATAAATGACAATGTCAAGCACGAGAAAGAAATATGTTATGTCTCCGACAGGAATTGTGGTCTATTGGCTGCTCTTGATGCTATTTTTGACAAACCTAAGCATTTGTATTGCTTATATCATCTGCTTGGCAACCTAAAGGTCCGGTTCTCAAGTAGATGGTCCAACGATCAACGTGCAGATTTGTGTGAGAAGTTTAAAGCATGTGCATACGCACCAGATGAGCGGCTGTTCAATCAGAAGATTGATGTGTTTAAACGTGCTGGTGGGAAGTTGGCAGAAGAGTGGCTATCCCAAATCCCATACGAGAAGTGGGCAGTTGCACATTCCACACACATCGCCAGGTACGGAGAAATGACGTCTAATGCCATTGAATCCTTCAACAATTGGATTCTAGAAGCTCGATCGCTGCCCGTTATTAAAATGATTGACTGGATTCGGCAGAACATCGCGCGTTGGTATGTTGAAAGAAGAGAAATTTCACAGAAATGGAGTTCTCCTTTGGTACATAAAAAGCAAATTGATTGGAACGTAATGTACGATACGGGGAGAGCATGGGTCGTGTCATTGTCCCCAAGTGGACAGTTCGAAGTCCAGTCTGAACTTTCATCACTTGTTGATTTGAAAGATAACACATGTTCGTGTCATCAGTGGAGGGTCACTGGGTTCCCGTGTACCCACGCCGTTGCTGTAATCATGAGGCAAAACTGTGACTATCGTAGTTACGTGGAGGATTGTTTCTACACAAGTAGTTATATCAAAAGCTACGCTTCAAACATCAACCCAATACCTGATACAATTCGTTTTGAATGCGAATTAGTGTGTGATCAACAAAAGATTTTGCCTCCATTGCTCAACCGAAAGCCAGGTCATCCAAAAAAGCTCAGACACCCATCGATTGGTGAGTACCGAAAGAAGAAATCCCCCCCCTGTGGACATTGTGGCAAGAGGGGATACCACGAGCCTGGATGTGTCAAAACGAATAGGTAAACTGATTTTTTACTAGTTCTTGAGATTAAAATTAGTAGACAACTGTCATCTATATCTAACATAAACAGTTTTTATAACCTATCTATATTTTTTTGGTGTATTTTATTACGTTTTCTCAGGATGGGGGGAGCTGTTTGAACGAATCAAAAAAATGTAGGGGTGAACCATTTTCCAGGTGTTTTTCAAAGGGGGTCTTTTGTGTGTTTTCCAGCCTTTTTGATGTGACAATTGTCAGTCCAATGAAACTTGGTTAATCATATGTAGTACCAAGTTTTTTTTTTTGTGGGGTGATGTTTTTGTGTTGTCACATTTTGTAAATGGAAAAAAACTGTTGGGATGCCTGTTTTTTGCGTATATCACTGTTACACTCTTCAATTAATGAATTTTAAGCTTTTGGAGAAGTATATGGCATACATGTTTGGGGGGGGTCCAATGGTGTATAAGGCAGTATGTCATCATTTTAGCTTT
Organism: Ballota nigra; assembly: GCA_947034835.1. Taxonomy (NCBI): domain Eukaryota; kingdom Viridiplantae; phylum Streptophyta; class Magnoliopsida; order Lamiales; family Lamiaceae; genus Ballota; species Ballota nigra. The sequence goes on along the minus strand of OX344724.1, from coordinate 99,354,846 downwards.
TATTTTGCTATAGAGTTGTTGCTTTTTAGCATTCATTTTGGAGCATACTGATATACATATGGCATCATTTTAGCATTCATTTTGGAGCATACTGATATACATATGGCATATGTCTACTCATTGATATTCTGGAATATGACACATTTGGATGGAAAATTCCTGTAGTTAATACATCTGAAATATGACATAAAGCCTGGAAAAACTCATTACATAACTATTAGATGGACTTGTAATAAAACCTATCAGATATGTAGTAGGACTAATACATAGTTACCTTTGAGAATAAAAAACACAGCACACATATTACAATAACTGTTACCATATTTCCAACCAACAAAGTACCCAACGTTATCTGGTATGTGTTATTGCTCCTATGTGATCCTTTTCTTGCAGCGTAGTCTATGTTCGTTCGTTCGTTCACGACTGGAGACATCTTCATGCACACCTTGATGTTCCCCCCACTCTACGGGTTCACACCAATGTGAGAATCCATGGTGTATGCAGCCGTAGTACAATCGCCCTGGATTTTTTAGAGATGCCGAGACCATAATGGATGTCTGCCCTTTGCATATTTTGCATGCAGCTCTCGAGTATTTCAGATACTTATCCGAATGCGAAAAGCTGCTACCTTGCGACATACTTGCTGTTTCGGAGCTGGGATTGCTCTCTTTTATGCTTGTAAATGTAATCTGTTTTTTGGTTTTTGGTATCACTCCACACTTTGTAGGTGAAATTTTTATGTCTGCGGTTTTTTGTGCCCAACGTTCTGGTGTATATATAGAGAATTATATTTACTGTTTTCAACGGTCAAAAACTGATATATTTTGAGTTGTGCCACAACGGTAACAGATTGGATTTTTTGCAGGCGAATGAAGGTGTGCATAAAGTATATTTTTTGATGCACAGGAGTGTTATGATTGGTGGGGCACTGTAATTGGACTATATATGCCATGGGCCCCCGTGTTTTGGGCTATATAGTAGAATAGGGATATTTTGGCCCAAAAAAATACACAATATATAGTAGAATAGGGATATTTTTCACACCCCACCATTTGATTGTTCACACACCCCCAAATTTTTGTTCTAAAATTTTTTTAGAACATTTGTCATTTGTTCGAAAAAATTATTAGAACATTATTCACCCCTCACAAAAATATCCTAATGTTCTAACCGTATTTTCGAACAAATGACAAATGTTCTAAAAAAATATTGGAACAAAATTTTGGAGGTGAACTCAAATGGTGGGTGTGAAAATATCCCTATTCTATATAGTATGTGCATTTTTTATGTGTTTGTGCATTCAATTGTTAATATTTGGATTTTTAGAGCTAAGGAAATCTTTGGAGTCTTTGATATAGAGTACAACTGGGCTTTTAGACCAGGCACAATATAGCGGGTTTTGTGTATTGATATAAAAATGTGGATTTTTATAAAAAAAAAAGACCACACTATAATGTTGATTTTTAAAATGCGCATTTTTTTAATTGTTTTGGATACGGTTGGCTAGCACACTACAATGTATTTTTTTATATATTCATAGCTAGGACCACCGGGCTTATATATTTATGTGGGCCCAAAAAATATAATATGTGCATTTTTTTAACATGTGTATTGTTATTACACGTGCACCTTATAACATGTGCATTTTTATAAGGTGTGCACCTTCAAAAAAAGATCACATTATAATGTTGGTATAACATGTGCACTTTTCGTTATGGGCCAATGGGCTTATATATTTACATGAATATTTATTTGGGCCCAAAAAATTCACACAAATATATAGTTTGAGGACTACTGGGCTTATATATTTATCTGGGCCCAAAAGATACCCCACATGTGCATTTTTTAATGTACATAAATATAAAATGTGCATTTTATTACATGTGCATCTTATTACATATGCATATATATAACATGTGCATAAATATAACATGTGCATTTTATGAAATGCACATTTACATGTACATGTGCATAAATATAACATGTGCACTTTTCGTTATGGACCAATGGGCTTATATATTTACATGAATATTTATTTGGGCCCAAAAAATTCACACAAATATATAGTTTGAGGACTACTAGGCTTATATATTTATCTGGGCCCAAAAGATACCCCACATGTGCATTTTATAAGGTACATAAATATAAAATGTGCATTTTATTACATGTGCATCTTATTATATATGCATAAATATAACATGTGCATTTTATGAAATGCACATTTACATGGACATGTGCATAAATATAACATGTGCACTTTTCGTTATGGACCAATGGGCTTATATATTTACATGAATATTTATTTGGGCCCAAAAAATACACAAATATATAGTTTGAGGACTACTGGGCTTATATATTTATCTGGGTCCAAAAGATACCCAAATAAATAGTTGAGGATCACTGGTACATAAATATAACATGTGCATTTTATTAAATGCACATTTACATGGACATGTGCATAAATATAACATGTGCACTTTTCGTTATGGACCAATGGGCTTATATATTTACATGAATATTTATTTGGGCCCAAAAAATTCACACAAATATATAGTTTGAGGACTACTGGGCTTATATATTTATCTGGGCCCAAAAGATACCCAAATAAATAGTTGAGGACCACTGGTACATAATCAAGAGTATATAACATGTGCATTTTATATTATGTTCATTTTATTACATGTGCACTTTTCGTTATGGACTAATGGGCTCATATATTTACATGGATATTTATTTGGGCCCAAAAAATACACAAATATATAGTTTGAGGACTATTGGGCTTATATATTTATCTGGGCCCAAAAGATACACAAATAAATAGTTGAGGACCACTGGGCTTATATATTTATGTGGGCCCAAAAAATAAAAGCATGTGCACTGTATATGGAGTACCCCGTGTGCTTGTATTTATCTGGGCCCAAAAAAATACACAGTGCATAACTTGTGATCCAGACCTTGAAACAAAAATCCATAACCCCAAAAAATCAATGACATGTCACAAAAATTATAAATATATGCATCATTAAGTCATTACATACCCAACTACACCCCCTTGACATTCTGCAAAATGACATGTCACAAAAATATGTTCAAACCCAACTACCAAAATACATACTTAACCAAACCGATTAACAGCCTACACACACTACAAATCCAAAGAGAATACATCGTTTCCATCACTTGCTACAGTGCCCAAAAAAGAAATATGGAAAATAACAACACAAGTCCACAACCCAAAAGGTTTCAAACTTTCACATTATTTGGTTCCATAAACCATTGCACCATTCGTGCACGGTAACCACCTGCAGAATTTTTGTTGTACACACCTTTTCTTACCGTCTTCTGAATCATCAACTTCTCTATCAGGTAACAGACAACAACACCACAGTCAAGTGAAGCTTCAGATTGTTGCAAACAAGGTACTGATACAGGTTCAATCAATGGCCTTTTCAAGAACGGGTGACTAGGCCTATTTTTCTTGAAGACATCACACAATTTAAGATCAACATACTTAACCTGAACAAAGAAAATTTGTTACTTTTCAATAAATTGTTATAGAGATATAGGAAGCATTAGCAGACGGGTTACAAAAGTAATATTACCACAACCATTGAGTCTTTCAAATATTGATCCACCACACCTTCCCTCGGTCGCATCGAGTTATAAAATTTCCACACACTTTTTCGCATGTCGAGCGTTAAAAGTGTCCAATGATCGGAAACACCCACCGAACGCTTGTCAGAACTACCAACAAGTAGTGGAAAGAACAAGTAGTCCATATCCATGTATTTTTCGAGGCATCTGTCTATCAACACATCAAAAGCCATCTTGTTTTTGCTACGACCATTCTTAATCAGTTGCTATGGTAAAAAAAAAAACCATAATAAAACTTAATTTCCCAACATTAGAATAAACACTTTTTGGACGTAAAATGTAGAAATAAAATCCTTACCCAACAAGTAGAAGTAAAAATCTTTGTATACTTTGAACGGGGCGTATGATCACGGTATACTTGTTGCAAAATATCTGCACATGCATCTATGACCTAGCACATCATGCAAATAAAGACCTTTTATAGTGTGATTTATGGATTCAGAGTATCAATTTAATTTCTAGCAAAATACAGCCTTACCGAATCTGGTATGCTTTCATGATGTAGAATATCCAATATGCGCCCGACTGTCACAATCGATAACAAATTGCCGCCGTCCCACACCACATGCCTGTTATACCAAAAAAAAATAGTATAGCCTTTTCAAATAACAAACTAACACATATGAATGTATCACTTTTTTCAAATATTAAACTGGACTTCTTCACTTACCCCTTCTCTTCAGTGTGCAGAAGAAAAATGATCACATCTCGTATATTTTCAGACGATCTTTTCCATGCAATGCACGTTTTTTTTATTTTATAGGTGTAGTTCTTTCCGACTCGCTTTCTTCCACCCACCTCATCGTCCTTGTCATCGAGTTGAACTACACCTTCATTCTGTTTGACTAGTTCTTTCGTGGGCAGCTGGGGCGAAATAACAACACCTTTGCGGTCATCATTATTTGTTCTACTCTTTACGCGTCTTGCAATTGTGCTCGGCGATGGATATTTTGCCAACCTCTTCCCCTTTGCCTTATCAGAAGGTGTTTTTCCAATATTTGCATCCCCCATAATATCTACCGCCTCACTTGGAGCGCCCCCGATAGCTGACTTAGGCACCTCCCGCTGTTTGCAGCTGTTGTCTACACAAGCACCTTCCGGGTTCTCCATTTCAGACTGTTCGGGTGCCCCTACCATTATTATAGCAAGGTTGTCGGCATTTGGATTACTTGCCTCACCATTTGCATTCGAACAATTCGTTCCCCCATCTATGGTGTCATTCCCCATCTGTACACCCCCAAATTCTGTCATACGTCCATTCAGTTCCCTCTTCAGACAATCAATCTCCTCTCTTAAAGCCCCATTCTCCTTTTGCACAATGTGTAGTTTCTCAAAAGCTTCCATACACGTTATATTAATTGGATTTGAATAAACATGTGTCGCCGTTGGAACCATAATTTCACCAAGCTGTCTCTGCAACTCATCGTTCTCGAATTGCAATTGACAAATCCTCTCATCCCTCAGTTTCAGCTCTGCCTCAAATTACAATCTAGCAGCCTCCATCTTTTTTGCCATGCTCTCTACCTTTGTCGTGCTCTCCACAACTTCAGTCTGAATACCACATTCTGTTGCACCATTAGCCCCATCAGTCTCCACATGTCCAACGTCCTCCATGCCATTAACGTCAAATTCAGGTCCGGATTTTTGGACATCATCATGAGCTTCTTTACCAACAACTTCGTTATCAAAATCAAGTTTTCCCATTGCCAAATCTCTCAAAACGGTGTCTACCACAATCTTTGCAGTGTCTGGAGTATCAATTTGAGTCATGCCCAAACTGAAACTTGGTTGTCCCAATTTTCGGGAAGAGGAATAGGTGTGGCTGTCAATGAAACGCTCTGCACGGCTTGATTTCAAATCTGTGCGCGCACTCTTTGGTGTACACAAGACATTTTCTATTGCCTCCCTGTCACCCAACACGATATCTTCTATCCCAACTTCAACAGTGTCTACTATCTCCTTAGCTGCAGGTCCCTCGGAATCATCATCGCTCACTGCTTCATTTAAATCATCTTCAATAAATCTCGGTTTTACAACACCGACAGCTTCCACGAAACTATTTTCTGGCTCACTTGGACTGACTGCATTGAGAGGAGAGTTGATTTGTACTCCTCCAACCCCAGCTTTTCTAAATTCACCAAGATTCTTAAAAAAATTTGTCTCCATCGGAGTTGATTTCAACTCTTCCCCACAAACCTATCAATTACGAAACGTATATTAATTATCCAAAAATAATAACTTTAATTTAAGTAATTAAGGAAAAGATTTAAAAGACGCACGTTTTTTATTTCAGATAGCTTCACACTCAACATGGTCTGATGCAAATCTGATAAATCCCACTTCAGGAACCGTGGAAAGCGGCCCCCCACCGGCTCTACCATATCCATATGCTCACACAACCAGAACTGTAAAGAAAAAAAAGATGTAATTCGTTAAGCATATTAAAAGGAACAAACATAAATATCGAAATCTAGTGTACTACATATTTTTCTTAGACTAACCGGTAGCATAATTGCACAACCCCCACACTTCATTGATTCACTTGTCCTTATCTGAGTTTTCAGCATATCTACAATGAATGTACTCCAATCATAACTAGATATCTTTTCAAAATCTTCCAGGTATTCAAGGAGAGGGAACGAGATTGCTGCATTCTTGTTTGGCACAAGGAATGACGCCAGGAAATAGCAGTGAAGCAGCCTGGCAGTGTCCTTCACACTATTTTGGTCTTCACTAACCAAAGCTTCTTTCAAGTTTTCCAGGATGTGTGTCTTGTACACAATAAATTGGGCACTGCGTTTGCTTAGTTGCCTCCTAAAGCAACGTTCAACCCAAACAGGTATCTTCTGCCTTTCTGGTTTCCCTTCTGTCTTCACAATGATTGATCTGTGCCCTCCAGCTACCCCGAATATCAGTGTTGCGTCCATTGCAGTCAGTGGTAGATGTTCACCGCCGATAATAAAACAACCCGAATCCTTATCAAATCGACGAATAATCCTCCTGATGTCGTCCTCATACTTGTGGCACCTTTTCATCAAATTCTCATATCGATTGTTGTACATGGCCTCAAACAAAATCCAGAATGGAGTCATCTTGATTGCGTCCACATGCTTATCACCAAATGTAAGCGAGTTTATCTCCTTTACTGCTGTTCTTAAATTTGACCGGTAACACGTCTCCTTTATAACTTCGACGACCCCTGTAATAAAAGAAAAAAATCAGTCTAATATAAAACAAATGCACATTTACAAAAACCCACAAAATGAAAAAATGTCAGGCTAATGAAAATCATTCTACCTTCTTTCAACGATGTATCCTTTATCAGGTTGCTAGGTTGTTTATGAATTCGGGGCCTTTTGCATACCGATGGGCCATCATTTTCTTCTTGAAAAAAAATTTGAACATAAAAACACTTAAAAACACACAGCAATTTGAACATACCGATGGTTGCAAATGAGATTATAGTAAAATATTTACAAAGGAGATTATAGTAACTTTGAATCCAAAAGAGCAATTTTACCTGAATAATCCTTATACATGTGACGCCTCACTGTCCCAATTGAACATAAAACAGATTATCACTAAGTAATCAACATCATATTATTGACAAAAAAAAAAAAAAAACAGATTATCACCTGATTTTGTCAATCGTTTGTCTCTAGTTGGCCTCTCAGAGCTAGCTGAACCTTCAAACATCAACAAGTATATAATTAAAAGGTATATATCAGTAATGGAAATCGAATTCTGAAACTAGAGAGTTTAATGTGAAATGAAATCAAGTATCCATAAGCTTTAAAATATAGGCTTTTACGAATCAAGGATCTCATAAAGTGTACCAAAAATCCTAATCTTTGTCCATAGTACTCAAGACTAAAAAAAAATGACCATAAATGAATAAACTAACTCAAATAACACGCAGAGTGTTAGGTACTAATAGCAAACACATTTCTTAGTGTTAACAACTCCGGGAATATTCATTGGTTTATAGCATGGCTCAATCTCTATCCTCTAACCCTTTTATCATAGCAATACCACTAGTAATAACAACTGAAAGGTGGGTCTACGCAGAGATCCCTCCGAAGTGTCAAGTTTTTTCAAGAAGAATCACTTAGTGAGTATATAATGAAAACAGATGTACAAAAGTCAGTGTTCACAAACTATGATTGATCAACACCAGAAGCATCAGTATCATCCCCAAAAAATATGAGATATTCACACAAGAGGCTAATTCCCCAGACAATGATCACAAATGCAATTATATTAAATTTTTGCATATACTAAGTTTTAGAAAATTTTGGAATATAAACTAGCAACCCCTAACCGTTAACATAATATAACTTAGAAATCACACCTCTTGTTACACTCCTGCTGCGCCGTTCACTCCCACCACGCCTCTCATTGTCGCTGTCCCTCTTTCTTTTGTCTTTCGACATTATCTAGAAAAGGATATCAAAACAGAGATGTCAACAAAACATATTAGTAGTAGATAGTCGAATCATTCAATTTGTAAGCTTCAGACAGTCGTAATGGGAGAAAAATGAGGTTCTAATTACCGAAAAATATCTTGAAATGAGAGAAAAAAATGAGTTTCTAATTACCGAAAAACATCTTGAAATGGGAGAAAAATGAGGTTTTCGTGCTCACTGGAAGAAACCATTTACCTATTTTGGCAGAATGGAGTCACGCAAAGATCGCACCCTAAATTTGCACAAGAAATCGCACCAAACTTTGCTCACCAATTTGCAGAAGAAGCATTAATAATTTCCAAAAAAAACCCTAAATTTTCCCCCTAAAAAATTATCCAGATTTTTCAAATTACTGTGGGGGAATGGTAAAGTTTCAGACTAATTCCAATTCCAGGAAATGAACCGAAAAGGAGGAGAAAAAGGTATGATTTAGACTCCCTATCAAATCAAAACCAACCAAACACGCAGCATGGGGCTTTGGGGGGGGGGGGGAAGCTAAAAGCGGGGAGTTGAGGGAGGGGGGGGGGGGGGGTAGGTGGGTTGGTAAAAGACTAAAAGCTAAAAGTCTATTTTTGAACCAATTGGTATTTTCAATACCATTTAGAACTAAACACTAATAAGGGGTATCATTTAGAACCTCTTTGTAATACCCCCAATTATTTTTATTATTATATATTACTAGTATTTTTTCCGTGCGATGCACAGGTAGAATTATTATAAAATTTAAAAGGGAGATTGTATAATGAATAATAAAAAGAAGTTTAAGTTAAATTTATTTTATCCATAAATCAATTAATTAATATGTAAAGATTATATTGTATATATGTGAGTATTATAATTATTTAATTGTATACTAAATTCACAGTATATACTAAAATTAAAAAAATTATTTTAATATTTAATAAACTTATATAGTCTAAATAAATAATTATTTAAATTCAATCAATCATAGAGTTAAAGTCAATAAAAAATATTTAATTATAAAATAAATATTTTAAATATATTTTTTCTTTTTATTTGTGCAATATATTATATATATGTTAAAATAAAAATATTCAAAAGACGATTTAATTTGGTATATAGTGCGTTAAAAATAGATCCAAAATTAAAAAGTTAAAAATTTTAAAATTACTGGTATAAAGTAAAAAAGAAAAGAAATTGGTAAATTGAATCCACTCTCTTTAATGGAGAGTGAGATTCACTATTGGACCATAAAGCAATTAAGTGTGCTTCACTTGCTCCAATAAATACAATTTTTTTCTCTCTCCTCACTTCTAATTTTATATATATATATATATATATATATATATATATATATATATATATATAGATATTTTCAAGCATTTTTAATATATAATATTTTTTATCAATATACAAAAAATTATTAATAATAGACTTTATTGTCAATGATTTTTACGAAACCAAACACCTTCTATGTTAATGATAGACATTACTATCTTCTTCAAAAAAATGATAGACATTACTATATACAAACCAAACAACTCAATAATAATGATCATATCCGTTACCATTCCTAAATATTATCAAAATAATTATCATTCTCATTTCTACTAGGAAACCAAGCACCCCTCAATTTAATTTGATTATAATGGTTGAATATTAAGATGGTGTCATACAAAGACCCAATCCCCCATTTCTTACAACATGGTGATGTATTCGGTAAGGAAAAGAAATTAAAGGCAGCGGCAACACTATGGGCTGGGGTCGTATCACTACAAAAAAAGTCTTAAATAAAGAGGGCACTTAAAGAGGGGAAAAATTGCCCTCGTCCTTAAAGAGGGCCGAGACGAGGGCAAATAAAATTAGAGCGAGGCGAGGGCGTAGACGAGGGTTCAGGCCCCCTCTTTAGTTGGCGAGCGCACGCCCCTCGCCCAATTCAAATCTCAGCGAGCCGAGGGCGGGGCCCCTCGTGAGTAGGCGAGGGCAGGGCCCCTCGTGATTTGGCGAGCGCGGGCCCCCCGCCCGGTTCAGTGCTTCAGTGAGCCGAGGGCTCTACGCTCGTGAGTAGGCGAGGGCGGTGCCCTCGTGAGTTGGCGAGCGCCTGCCCCTCGTCCCCGTTAAAATCCAGGTAGTTACCGAGGGGGTTTACCCTAATATAAATACACTTCACCCACCATTTCCAGCCGCCGCCGCCCCTCCCTGCCGCGCCGCCGTCGCCGGAAACGCCACTCCACCGGTCGGGTTTTGGCCTACTCGTCCCCGTGAATATTTCTACGGTAACATTTTTCATTTTAATCGGCTAATTTGTTAATTAAATTGTTTGTAAAATTAATGCAAATTCATGTATATATATATATTTATATGTATGTATATGTATGTATAGTTGTTAATTAGTTGCTAATTATGTAGTGTTTAACTTGTTAATTTAATTAGTATGTAATTAATTATAAATTTGATAATATAATTATATTTATATGAATTATAAATAATTATATAAATATTTGTTGTGTTAAATTTAATTTTAATTGCATGATATATTTAATTAATTTTATATGTGATGAATATTCATGTGTTCGATTATCTACATTAATTATTTATTTGATGAATGATGTATATATAGTTATATATATATTTAAAGTATAATTAATTAATTATGTTGGAGTGGCCGGAGGGGGTTGATGAATAATATTGTTGGTTGTTTGCTAGCTGTAGAATGTGCGTTCCGACTTGATTAATTTTAATTAAGTCGGAAATGGATGCACTATAGGATCTTAGTTAACTGGAGAATGCGATAATAATAAACAAAACTCTGCCGAAAATTTTAGAATAACTATATTAAATTAACAATAGGATAATTATAATGGATTTATATATTAATTTTTTATTAAATTTTGAATATTCTTTAATTTGAAACAGATTATAATATGAGTTATTCAAGTCGTAATTGGATGTATGGTCCAAGAACAATTAATGGAATGATAGCTCCCGACTTTCTTAGTGGTCTTGAATCATTTATACAATTCGCAACTAGCAATCCTGATTGGATGAGTGAAGGAGATATTAGGTGTCCCTGTTCGAAATCTAGATGTAGGAACCAAAGGTTTAGAGCACCAATTGACGTGAAAACACATTTGTATATAAATGGGTTTATGCCCAATTATCACAATTGGATTTTACACGGTGAACAAAATTGGGGTCATCTACCACACCAAAACTATGATCAGTCGACTTCGTACGGAGTAGATGATACTGCAGGGTCTACCTCGTACCATGACATGATCACAGATCTAACTGGTCCTAACCTTTATTTTGGAAATGTGGAAGAACCCGTTAATGAGGAGCCCCCAAATGAGCATGCTGCTCAATTTTATGACATGTTTCGTGCAGCAAACCAGGATTTGTATCCTGGTTGCGAAACACACTCACAATTGTCATTCAACGCCCGACTGTTGAACATTAAAACTGGAAATAGACTGTCTGAGAGGGGTTATAATCAAGTTGTTGACTTGATTCGGGAAATTGTTCCTCCTGAAAATCTAGTGCCCAGGAAATTTTCTGATAGCAAACAACTAATGAGTGGGATGGGTCTTCCAGTAAAGAGGATTATTGTGCACATAATTGTATGATATACTGGGGTAATGATAGTGAACTTGAACATTGTAAGGTTTGTTGTCATCCACGGTTTAAACCCCGTAAGCGTGGTGTTGATGGTCAATGGAAAAAGAAAAAACCTTACAAGGAGATGTTCTACTTTCCTATCATTCCTCGACTGCAAAGATTGTATCAGTCTGTTGCTACTGCAAAAGATATGACATGGCATGCAAGTTGCTCTAACGATGATTCTGGTGTTATGCGTCACCCTGCAGACTCATTGGCTTGGAAACACCTGGATAATTCGTATCCTGAATTTGCTTCCTAGATTCAGAACATAAGGTTGGGCCTAAGCACCGATGGTTTTCAACCATTCGGACAGTCTGGGAAACAATATTCTTCATGGCCAGTGATAGTGACACCGTACAATCTACCTCCGTGGTTGTGTATGAAAGATCAATTCATGTTTCTTACGGTATTAGTGCCTGGTCCTAAAAATCCTAAGGATAAATTGGATATTTTTTTTACAGCCATTGATCCGTGATTTGATGTATTTGTGGGAAATTGGGGTGGAAACGTACGATGTTGCTACAAAGCAAAATTTTCTGATGCGAGTTGCACTAATTTGGACCATCAGTGACTTTCCAGCTTACTCAATGTTGTCTGGATGGAGCACTGCTGGACGGATAGCTTGTCCTTACTGTGGATAATACACTGATGTTTTCACTCTGAGGCTCAGTCGTAAACAGTCGTGGTTCGATAACCATCGTAAATTCTTACCTAGACACCATCCGTATCGGAGAAACAAGACTGCATTCAGAAAGAATGTGATAGTGGATGACCCACCACCACCCATTCGATCAGGTGAATCACTCCTAAATGAAATCAATTGGGTGGGATATCGAAAATTGACAGAAGATGGTGTCGAGGCCCACAACAAGAGATTGGAAACTGGTTGGAAGAAGAAAAGTATTTTCTGGGATTTGCCGTATTGGAGTACCTTGTTGATCCGTCATAATCTGGACGTGATGCACATTGAAAAAAACTTCTTTGATAATTTGTTCTACACTGTAATGAATGTGGAAGGGAAAACAAAGGACACGAATAAGTCCAGAGATGAACTTAATGAATATTGTCGTCGTCCATCACTTGTGAAATGTCCACGTACAGGAAAGTACCCCAAAGCTTGTTATTCACTTGATAAGAGACAAAAGGATGTTGTGTGCAGATTGGTAGATGAGCTAAAGTTTTCTGATAACTATGTGTCCAACCTGTCTCGAACTATTGACTGGACAAAATTGAAAATGTTTGGGTTGAAGAGTCATGATTGTCATGTGTTTATGCAGAGGCTACTCCCGATTGCTTTCCGTGAAATTCTTCCACAGAACGTGTGGAAAGCTATAACTGAAGTTTGTTTATTCTTCAAGGAGTTGACTTCTACGACGATTACAGTTGAGAACATGACTCGGTTGGAAGTAGATATTCCGCTGATCTTGTGCAAGTTGGAACGTATATTTCCACCCAGCTTCTTTAATTCGATGGAGCATCTACCTGTACACCTTGCATACGAAGCACGAGTGGCTGGTCCTGTACAATACAGATGGATGTATCCATTTGAGAGGTAATCTACAACTTTCAAATATTTGAACAATTAGCGGTTATTATACTCACTATTGATGCTTCTGGTTAGGTATCTTCATAATTTAAAACTCAGTGTGGGTAACAAAGCTCATGTTGAAGCTTCGATCACAAATGCATATCTAACAAAAAAAACATCAATTATCTGTTCCCACTACTTTGAGGATCATGTTCTGACGAGGCGTCATAATGTACCTCATAATTACGATGGTCGTGGCGCCGAAGAACCCCAACCTGGTACTCCGTCAATTTTTATACCTCCTGGACGACCACTTGGACGGAAGAATACAAGATATATTGCAGACGAAGAGAAAAATACAGCTCACACCTACGTGTTACTGAATTGTAACGAGGTGCAACCGTATGTTGAGTAAGTTAATATTCAACATCGTCCATCTATAATTATTACAAAGCATCATTATAATGATAATACTGTACATCTTCCCTCTTGTAGTATGTTCATGCATCAACTTCAAAGTGTTCAACCGAATCTCTCTAGGGCTGAACAAGACGATAAACTTCAACATCAGTTTGCGTTATGGTTTGAACAAGTTGTAAGTCAAGTTGATAAAATTATATAAATAATAAAATATATACATAGACTCAGGATTAAATATTTTGTCAACTATAGGTCAAGGTAAACAATATTCAGAACCGGTGGATACGTGATCTCTCCAGCGGTCCTGTAAGTTGTGTTACCACATATCCTGGGTATTACGTAAATGAATACAAATTTCACACACGCACTTATGGTGAATCAAAATCGACTGTGAACAGTGGAGTTTGTATCAAGGGGACAAACTATGATTCAGATGAGAATGATTTCTATGGGATTCTTGAAGAAGTATTACAGTTGGAATACCCTGGACGATTTGAGAAAAAAGTGGTTCTGTTCAAGTGCGAGTGGTATGATCCTACCGTGCCAAATGGAACAAGAATACATCCTAACTACAAACTTATGGATGTTAATCGGAGAAGAGTATATGACCGTTATGATCCTTTTGTATTAGCAAATCAAGCCACTCAAGTTTACTATTGCGAATACCCGGGGGTGCGAAATCATGAATGGCTTGCGGTTTGCAAAGTTAAACCGAGATCCTTAGTGGAAATTGATAAAAGGAATGAACAAGAGCTACCCCCGTTCCAAGACGATGAGATTAATTCACAAATGAATAATGTGCAAATAGACAGTGATCCTATCGTGTTGGCAGATGTCAGTGGTGCACTAATTCAAATTGAGAATGATGATGTTGAAGAAGAAGAAGAAGAAGAAGAAGAAGAAGAAGAAGAAGAAGAAGAAGAAGAAGAAGAAGAAGAAGAAGAAGAAGAAGAAGAAGAAGAAGAAGAAGAAGAAGAAGAAGAAGAAGAAGAAGAAGAAGAAGAAGAAGAAGAAGAAGAAGAAGAAGAAGAAGAAGAAGAAGAAGAAGAAGAAGAAGAAGAAGAAGAAGAAGAAGAAGAAGAAGAAGAAGAAGAAGAAGAAGAAGAAGAAGAAGAAGAAGAAGAAGAAGAAGAAGAAGATGATGATGATGAAGAAGAAGAAGAAGAAGAAGAAGAAGAAGAAGAAGAAGAAGAAGAAGAAGAAGAAGAAGAAGAAGAACATGAAGAGGAGGAAGAAGACGATGATGATGATGATGATTAAGTAGTTTAGTAATTTCTATCTCGATGTTAGAAATTATTTAATGTGTACACCTAAGAAGAAGAAGAAGAAGAAGAAGAAGAAGAAGAAGAAGAAGAAGAAGAAGAAGAAGAAGAAGAAGAAGAAGAAGAAGAAGAAGAAGAAGAAGAAGAAGAAGAAGAAGAAGAAGAAGAAGAAGAAGAGGAAGAAGACGATGATGATGATGATGATTAAGTAGTTTAGTAATTGCTATCTCGATGTTAGAAATTATTTAATGTGTAAACCTAAACTTTGACTATTTGCTCAATTATATCTCGGTGTTATAAATTATAATGTGTACACCTAAACTTTGACTATTTGCTCATTTATATCTCGGTGTTTAAAATTTTACAGATGAGCGGATCCGATCGTAGCTCTAGCGGGGGACGGCGACAGAGTAGCGGGGGTCGAGGCCGATCTAGTGGGGCGCGGAAAACAGTGCCTATACCACACATACCAGTTCCAGTTCCGTTGATCCCCACGACTGATGACGAGGAAGCTGAGCAGTATACCGACTAGAATTCTGAAGAACAGTCGGATTCACAAATGGTCGGACAGAGACTAGATGTGTATATTGCCTACGATACGTATGTTAGACTTACTATTTTCAGGTATTTTGAGGAATATATATCCGTGAATATTAATTATGTATTACAAATTTGTTTTGCAGCTTGATGCCTTCGAATCCGGTCTCCAAGCTGATCAGACGTATCATGGCTGGACATATGGAGTTGGGCGTCTTCACCTTCAGGATGATATCTGAAAAAAGGCTGCAGGAGTACTGGGAGACATTTCAGGTATATATTCATTTGATTTATAATAATATTATATAACATAATAACATCTTTGTTTATCAGAAAGAGGCTAGATGGGATCCTACTGTCACTTCAACACAGTATGTGCATCACTTGTTCCTGAAAAGGGTTGCTGAAAGATATGTAGATCTTTTGAACTCTGTGAAAAGAAAATGGGAGTTGAAGGGTAAGAAGCCACAGTGGGATACGAAAGTGTGGAAGACCTTGCTCGCGTACTGGGACAGAGATGACGTGAAAGCCAAATCCGCACAATGTAGACGGAACAGACTATCTGAGCCTGCTGGCCCGGGTACTGGCATCTCCACCCATAAAGGTGGATCTCGTGGTGCCGTCGAGGTTGCTCTGGATATTGTAAGTCATTTGTTGATACCAAATTCGATAAAGTTTTATAATATGCATGTATACATATTTTAAGTTTTAATCATCATGTTCTAAATTATAGGAGAGGAAGAAGGAACGCCCCGCCACAGATTGGGAAATTGTGGAGCACTTCCACTACCGTGGTCCAGGACAGTATGTTGGGATATGTTTTAGTTTTGATGATTTTCCAAAACAACATGTAATAGGTTTGAAAGCAGTCAGGATAGTATCCTTTAGAGCAGGTCAGGCTAGGTTAGCTCTCTGTAGAATAGGTTGCTCAGTTGAGGGGGAACTCAGCGAGGGGGAACTTCTCAACACAGCCTGAAGATATCAAGATGACAACCAGAAGAGCTGACTGAAGACATGCCATCAACCTGAACCAATGGAGAAGCCTGAAGGATGTCCCACTGAGTGCAAGTCAGGCTGATCTAAGCCGAGTCTGATGGACCACTCAGTGAAGAGCCTGATCAGGTGGATCAGTGCTGCACCAAGTAGGCCCTGAAGGAGTCAGGCTACTGTGGTCAGGGAAGTTTGTCATTCAGCCTTATGACAAACTTCTTGGAGTGATCTTCAAACAGTCCCTGAAGGACAACTACACTGAGGACGAGTCAGTCCACTGAAGATCAGAGTCAGTGAAGGAGAAAGCTACCTAAAGTCAGTGGGTCTTAGTCAAACCTACTGAGTCAAAGATCCGTGAATTCAGGCCACGTGGACCAATCAGCACAAGGCGGTAAATCTGACACTGACAAGGCCGCATTCCAAGAAAAGTGGTTGAAACCATTTAATGCTGGATTCAAATGTATTTTCCTCTCCAACGGATACATTTGAATCCCCATTATAAATACAAGCTCATAGCTTGTTGTTAGAGTGTGTTGTGTTGTGTTGGTAGATTATTGTAAGAAAATCAAAAGAAAACAAACACCTACGAGCTGTGAGGGTGTGAGTAGTAGCATACGTGCATGGGAGATATAAGGAGGTCCTACTCACGTCTTATACACTGAGAGTTCACAAATATATACATAAAGAGTGTTCAGCTTGTAACTCTAGGCTTAGAGAGGTTTTCCCTATCTTAGCTATTGGCTAACACATTGTAAAGGGAAAACCTCACCTAGTTGGAGAAAACCCTAACCGAAACCAAAACCCTCTAGTTAGGTTTGTTGGGAGTAAGTTGTTTGTAAGGAGAGGGCAGCTCCGTGGAGGGGTGTGAGTCCAGTTGTAAGTGCACCTTGGCACGTTAAAAACAAGAATCCCAGGAGTGGATTTCCTGTTAAATCAGGCCGTGGATGTAAGAGTATTGAGACTCTGAACCACGTTAAACTGAGCGTACTTATCTTTCAAAGTATTTACTAAAGTGTTGTGAAAATCTGCTCACTGAGAGCATTGTTTAAAAAGGAACTTTAGTTAAGCATTTCAGTCAGGGAGATTCATCTCACTGACTGAATCAGGCTAGGCACTCGAGAGTTCAGTCTCTCGAGTCACTGCCTTGTTGAGAGCCTGAGCTTTCAAGTCTCATCACTGACTTGATAGCTCTGACTCTCAGCAACGCAGTGACTTGAGTATTCCGTCACTGAACTCGGTCAGGGTGCAAGCTGTGATTTGATAACGCACTCTAGAGTTCAGCTTCTCAAGCCACTGTCCTTGCTCAGAGCATGAGTCTCCAAGCCTTCTCTCTGACTTGGTAACTCAGCCTCTGAGCAGAGCAGTGACTTGAGTATTTCTCACTCATGCTGAACTCCCTGAGAAAAAAAGGTTTAAAAAAAATTTGTGCTCCTGAATTCCCATTTTGCCCTTCGAAAACGGGACCATCAATTGGTATCAGAGCGGGTTGTTCACATGACCACTGATCCAGTTTTGTTAAGAAAAATGGTCTACCGAACAGATCTTAAATGTTTTAAACTATGGGAATTCCTGCATATTTCAAACTATTACCTGTATTCTGACATTATTCTTGTAATAGAAAATCATTTGGTTAGAAGTTTTGGAATCATCAAAAAGGGGGAAATTGTTGGGATATGTTTTAGTTTTGATGATTTTCCAAAACAACATGTAATAGGTTTGAAAGCAGTCAGGATAGTATCCTTTAGAGCAGGTCAGGCTAGGTTAGCTCTCTGTAGAATAGGTTGCTCAGTTGAGGGGGAACTCAGCGAGGGGGAACTTCTCAACACAGCCTGAAGATATCAAGATGACAACCAGAAGAGCTGACTGAAGACATGCCATCAACCTGAACCAATGGAGAAGCCTGAAGGATGTCCCACTGAGTGCAAGTCAGGCTGATCTAAGCCGAGTCTGATGGACCACTCAGTGAAGAGCCTGATCAGGTGGATCAGTGCTGCACCAAGTAGGCCCTGAAGGAGTCAGGCTACTGTGGTCAGGGAAGTTTGTCATTCAGCCTTATGACAAACTTCTTGGAGTGATCTTCAAACAGTCCCTGAAGGACAACTACACTGAGGACGAGTCAGTCCACTGAAGATCAGAGTCAGTGAAGGAGAAAGCTACCTAAAGTCAGTGGGTCTTAGTCAAACCTACTGAGTCAAAGATCCGTGAATTCAGGCCACGTGGACCAATCAGCACAAGGCGGTAAATCTGACACTGACAAGGCCGCATTCCAAGAAAAGTGGTTGAAACCATTTAATGCTGGATTCAAATGTATTTTCCTCTCCAACGGATACATTTGAATCCCCATTATAAATACAAGCTCATAGCTTGTTGTTAGAGTGTGTTGTGTTGTGTTGGTAGATTATTGTAAGAAAATCAAAAGAAAACAAACACCTACGAGCTGTGAGGGTGTGAGTAGTAGCATACGTGCATGGGAGATATAAGGAGGTCCTACTCACGTCTTATACACTGAGAGTTCACAAATATATACATAAAGAGTGTTCAGCTTGTAACTCTAGGCTTAGAGAGGTTTTCCCTATCTTAGCTATTGGCTAACACATTGTAAAGGGAAAACCTCACCTAGTTGGAGAAAACCCTAACCGAAACCAAAACCCTCTAGTTAGGTTTGTTGGGAGTAAGTTGTTTGTAAGGAGAGGGCAGCTCCGTGGAGGGGTGTGAGTCCAGTTGTAAGTGCACCTTGGCACGTTAAAAACAAGAATCCCAGGAGTGGATTTCCTGTTAAATCAGGCCGTGGATGTAAGAGTATTGAGACTCTGAACCACGTTAAACTGAGCGTACTTATCTTTCAAAGTATTTACTAAAGTGTTGTGAAAATCTGCTCACTGAGAGCATTGTTTAAAAAGGAACTTTAGTTAAGCATTTCAGTCAGGGAGATTCATCTCACTGACTGAATCAGGCTAGGCACTCGAGAGTTCAGTCTCTCGAGTCACTGCCTTGTTGAGAGCCTGAGCTTTCAAGTCTCATCACTGACTTGATAGCTCTGACTCTCAGCAACGCAGTGACTTGAGTATTCCGTCACTGAACTCGGTCAGGGTGCAAGCTGTGATTTGATAACGCACTCTAGAGTTCAGCTTCTCAAGCCACTGTCCTTGCTCAGAGCATGAGTCTCCAAGCCTTCTCTCTGACTTGGTAACTCAGCCTCTGAGCAGAGCAGTGACTTGAGTATTTCTCACTCATGCTGAACTCCCTGAGAAAAAAAGGTTTAAAAAAAATTTGTGCTCCTGAATTCCCATTTTGCCCTTCGAAAACGGGACCATCACAGTATACATACGGCCTTATATCTGATACATTGGTAAGTATTCTTGTTACATTTTAAAATAATATGAATATTTAAGAATATTTATATATCTAGAAAAATAATTCTCTAAAAAAATGTGCAGGCTGATGTACAAGCGAGAGTCTCCCAACTGCATGCTACCTCTGACTCTGACGAGCAACCTCCTGAGCCCAGTCTTCCAGAGTTATCTCAGATGTACGTCAAGACTGTGGGGAAAAATCACGGTAAAGTTCGTGGGCTCGGACAATTGGGAAAGTCCAGACGCATAGTCTCCGGCCCAGGCGGGACATCAGCTGGGACTCATATTGGAGCCTATAGCCAAATTGATGTGGACCGACTACTCGCTGAGGAGCGTGAGAGAACGCGCAGAGAGGCGGCTGATGAGAATCGACGATTGATGGAGCAAGTGGAAGAGAGACAACGACAACTGCGTGATGAGATGACCCAGAACTTCCAAAACCAGTTTACCGAGTGGATGCGGGCATCACAACAGGGATCTGGAGGACCACCACCCCTGCCTCCATCCGATGAGTATACCCCACCCCGAGGACCGGGTTCGAGCCGTGGCAAGGGACCGAGATCCTGATGTTTGAGAGTATTGCTTGGAGTATGAATTAACTATTTTCATGAATGTTTGATGAATATTTCTTAGAGTATGAATTATTGTGCATCGTCTTTATTATGCTTGTGATGTTTATTTTCATTAATGTTTGTGAAATTCGGAGCTATATATCGTGTTTAGTAAGATTTTTAATTAATTATTTAGGTTAATCTGTGTATGTGCTTTAGTTATAAGTAATATTTGATTAATTTAACCATAATATATTCAAAATATTTTAATTAAAATAATATATATATTATATATATATATATGCACAAAGGGGTTAATTTTTTATATTTAAAAAGATATATACATAAGTGAAAATATAATTTTGCAAGTGTTAATTTCATTTTATATGTGAGAATAATATAAATTTCATTTTTAACCATAATTGTAATGATATATAATAATTAATTAAAAGTGTAATCATAATAGAAATTATTAAATGTATGTAATTTAAAATGATATATTAATTTAATTAATTTTTTAAGGTGTTATAGTAAATAAAATGATTTATAATAATATTAATTAATTAAAGGTATAAATAAAATAGGAGTGTTAAGTAACAAAGAAAACAAAATAAGAAATAATATATATACTATTACAATAGAAAACATTTCGAATGATAAGCCTTGCCCAAACGGTAAGGAGAAGGGCAATAAATCTTCCATGCGTGGGAGGTCACGGGTTCGAAACTTGTCTCTCGTGGGTCGCGCGCGGGTCGGGTCGGGTTGCGCCCGCCCCGCTGATGCGGCCCGCGATTTTTTTTTTTAAAATTGTGTTGGACGAGGGCCTCCCCCTCGTGAACAAACGAGGGGCGAGACGAGGGCCCTGGGCAAGGCCCACGGGAACTGAGGCGAGGGCTTCCCCCTCGTGAACAAACGAGGGCTTACGCTGATGCGGCCCGCGAATTTTTTTTTTAAATTGTGTTGGACGAGGGCCTCCCCCTCGTGAACAAATGAGGGGCGAGACGAGGGCCCTGGGCAAGGCCCACGGGAACTGAGGCGAGGGCTTCCCCCTCGTGAACAAACGAGGGCTTACACGAGGGCCCGATTTTTGAACCAGACGAGGGCAGCCCCCTCGTTAGTAGCCGAGGGCTCTCTCCCCTCGTTAGTTAAAGAGGGGCGAGCCAAGGGGGACCATAACGAGGCCTATTTTGTCGAGGGTCTCCCCCCCTCTTTAAACCCCTCTTTAACCCTCTCCCCCTCTTTAAATCTCTCCCTATATCCCTCTTTATTTCAACAGTATTTTGTAGTGTATGGTTCATATGGAAGGTGAGAAATGAGTTCATTTTCAATAATGCTATCCTAATTCGATTGGAGTTGTAAGCTTGATAAAAGGGAGAATTTGGTCTTGGTTGAGTGTTAAAATGCCAACTGTTAATCTGTTTGGAGCTTGGATAGTTAATCCTAGAAGCTGTCTAGCTAGTTGTGAACAGGTAAGGTCGTAGGGAAATGAGATAGTCCATTTTGTATTATGTTTTTGTAAGGATTGGAGTACCCCTTATATTCCCTTTTAATAATATTTAAATTTTTCGATAAAAAAATTGATTATAGAAATTTATATATATATTTTGATAGTCATGAGAAAATACCCCAATAACAATATACTCCTCCGTCCACGAGTAAGTTTCCCACTTCTTTTTGTTGAATGGTTTAAGAAAGTGTATTTGTTTATTAATATATGGTGGGTCACATGTTGACTTTTGGGATAAAGTAATGAATAGTGTTGAAAAGTAAAGTGAATGAGTGGCATTTTTGTAATATTGTGTGAGTTTGAAGGTTAAAGTTTATATATAATAGAGTGTTGTTATTTCCATTTATGGAATGAGAAACTTACTCGTGGACGGCCCGAAAAGGAAAGTGGGAAGTTTACTCATGGACGGAGGGAGTATATTCAAGCAAAAAGATGTTCGTTTTAATTTAAATTCAGAACAATAAAATGCTTACCCTACCTCATAACAATATACTTTCTTCAAAAAAAAAGAAAAGAAAATACATATCATAATATTTAATTGGCATATACTAATAAAATATATACTCCCTTTCGATTAACCCTTGCCAAGATGGTCTGTCATTTTCTTGGTGACTCTTCCATAAATGATTAATTTTTATTTTTTTTAATGTAGGAAAAAAAAAAGTCATTCCCTTCTTACGTTTTTTATTTATTGCAGTGCTATGGAAAAATAATTTTATCACTATAAATACTATTCCCCCATCTACTATTACTTGTCATATCAGCTATTATTTTTTGTTATAAGTTGGAGGCTATTATAAAATTTATTTTATAAATAATGTGACTGTTTATAAAAAATATAATATTTTATGACAATCACTTTATTCATAAATAGACATCACAATACATCATAATACCCCCAACTTATAACAAAAAATAATAGCTGAAAAAATAAGACTAGTAATTTTGGACAGTAGGAGAGCAATAAACAACTCACACATTAGAATCCGTGTAAAAAACAACACAATTTCTAGCATGTACTTAGATTTTAAGCTCGATTTTGACTTCAATTTTGATATTTTCAAAATACACACTAACATGCCGAATTATGTGGAACTTTTTTCTAATTGGTGTATTACTAATTACTTATTATTTTTTGGGATATTAATAATTTTTGTTTGGAGTATATATTAATATTATGTACTAAAAAAAATTATTAATTATGCAGAGTAAACAATAGAACATGAAATAAATAAAAAAAAAACAAACAAACACATGAAGATAATAAACTTGAATATCCAATTAGATAACCAAAAGAGAGTACCATTAACAAAGTACTTAGGACATAATTAACTTACTTAATTCCCACTGTGCATTTAAAAAAACAAGGAAAAGATGAAATATAGTAACAAGTTTCCTCGAGTCTCAGCGGGCCAAATTACACTACCTCCAAGATTAGTTGATCAGTTTTTTTTCCCCTTCATTTTTTTCTTTAAATTTAATTTTATTTAATTTCCTTCCCCCTCTAATTTGGCGGGAAAGCTGAAGCCTGGTTCCTGCATGCCATTGTAGGAGTCGGCGCGTGGCGGTTGAGAAGCTCACGCGCCAGCTCTTGAAGATCGCCGCCGCCTCTGACGGAGTGAATATCCGGCGGAGCCCTAGCGGCGGAGTTTGGAAATTCGCGCTGCTCGATCTGCCTCTGATAGAGGTTCCATGGTTGGACCACCGTATCGGAGAGTGATGAGAAATCGTAGGTTGTGGGAATATTGGTGGGCAAATCTAGCATGGATTGGGTGGACGGTATGAAGAGAGATGGCGGCGGGGACAGCACCGGCACCGGAGTTGGGAGCTCCAGGGCGGAGAGGTGGGCTTGCATGTAGGACAGTTCTGTTTGAAGATTCACCACCTGCAATTAATGTAGCTCCTAATCAATTTTGATTCATTTGAAAATCTTGAATTTCCCAATTTAGGGTTTACAACACAAGAAACGCGGATGAAAGAATTTCGTCTCGTCTAAAAGACTGAACTTATAGAGAGATGTGAAATCAATTCGTTTATATAATTTCCCTACACTGCCCTTCCTCATAATTTGAATTCTCAATTTTTTCTTTTGAGAAGAAGATCAATGAGTGGACAATTTGAAATGGGTGAAATTGTTATTAGTGGGCGTGAGCCTTTTAGCTATAATACTATGTAGAAAAGAATTCCGCCTTGTCCGAACTTGTAGAGGGAAGCAGATTAATCCGTTCATATGATTTCTCTAGCAGTGGAGAATAAAATAGAACAAATTCTCGGGTGAAACTTGTTCACTGTATGAAGCAGATTCATAATAATATATAACATTCATTCAGACCGGAATTGATCACATGCCCACCGGTGGGCTCGCCGCGAATGTGCTAATGACATATAAGCAATCAATTAAAATAATAGTGGGTCCCCTGCTTATGTGTCATTAACACATTCGCGGTGGGTATATAATATTGTGTCCACCGGTGGGCATGTGATCATTTCCGTCATTCAGACATACTGCTATATATTCTTATAAATTACCCCAGTTGTGTGAATATATAAATATCTTAATATTAATTTATAAGTATTATTGAATGAATGTGATGATAATTATATACCGTGAATAAATTTCACTGGAAGGAAACTGGTTTTTTTTTTTTCTTTTCTCTTTTTTTAAATGGTAGATATGATAATGTGAATATATGCACACACTAACAATTTATATGGCAAGGACTTAGAATCTCTCATTTTAATTGGGTAGTACCATTATATTCAATACATATATTTGCATTAGTGCTGATATCATTTGATACAAATTAAACTCAAACTGTACAAAATCAAAATCAAACAAAGATATAGGTTGTACTTTTTTCTCTTTTCAAATCCATAATGTTTAGACAGGCACACAAGTTAAAAGTACTAGAATCGACAATTCAACTGTTTCATCGTTAGTATGTCTATGAGTTGCATCTTATAGTATAATATTGCTAGTGTAATCTGAAATTGCACTATTGCAAAATAGAAGATGCCAAATAATGTAATCTCAAAAATTAAAGAATTAAGATAATGATGTAAAACAAATTCTTTGATAATACTCCTAGATTTAATTTAAAATATAGGTGATGCTTAAGGAATTGTCAACACATTAGAATTAATTCAGGCAATTTCTTGTCAAAAGAAGCAAATCTTATGAATAAGACACACTTCTACAGCGACAAGTGCCTTCTGCCAAAAGCAACTGAAGGGGAAGATTCAGACATAATCTGCTGCTAAGATATATTATTTGGAATACTATATAGTACTACTATGTTAAAGAAAAAAAAAAAAAAACTATAATACTATGCTTGATTTTATCTAGTCATCACACACGGTTTAATTGTTTTATCAATCTATGACCATATATTGATACATGATTTTTTTTATTTGTGTGCTTTTGATTATTTTTGTGGGAAATTGTTGAAGTGACACGAATTTATCAAATCAACAAATATTGGTGACACGTTATGATATTTGATGTCACATTAATTAGCAGCTTCCAGCAGAAATAAACCCTATACACACAAATATATATATATATATATATATATATATATATATATATATATATATATATATATATATATATATAATTCATAATTTTTTTTGGTAAGTACATTAATTTTAATTCATAAATTAAAGACCATATTCGGGTGTCTATCATAAAGGAGCAAACTTGCAAAATTTTATAAAGATTCTTATCCGTGGGCAGTTTTTTTTTTTTTTTAAGAAAGAGAGCAGGATTAAAATATATAAAAGGAAATAAAGAATCTAATTATATCAAAATCATCTATTTCACTTTAGTGTTTCATCTTGTATTTTATCATTTTTAATACATATGTGTCATTAATGATATATAAATTGGTATCATTATTATACTTGTCATATATTAAAAAAATTAAAACACAAGATAAAACAGTACCGGATAAGACTTAAAAAAAAAGAATCATTTCCAATATAGACCCTAATTTCTCTTACCAATTTATACGTATATATAAAAGAAAAGATTCCGTAATATATATAATATATATATATATATATATATATATATATATATATATATATATATATAGTATTCCAATTAAGCAGTGAAAAACAAAAAACAACACTGCAAAGACATACGAATGTATGACCCTATCATTTCTTTCCAGAAGAGATTCGCAAAACTGACCCGACCACCAAAATTATAAGAAATTTTGCAAGAATGAAATAAAATCAGAGAAGCACAGAAGCATGTACAGTATAAATTATTAAAAAAATTAATTATTAGCTACAACATGGATCATAAGTTAATCAGTCAGAATCAGGTTTCTTGATTTCAGCATAACATGTAACTGTTCCCTCAATCCAACACATCATGCTCCACAATTACTCACACTCCTCATTCTTCTCCAATGTCTTTGAAAATTACTACTACTATTTCTTCCCCCAAACAAAATTTTATTTAACCAAAATATAGAAGTCAAAAATTCAATATAAAAATTCCAACTTTTACAAAGCTTTTCTTTTTCTTCAATGTGTGTGAATATAAATTTCTACTCCCAAACAAAATTTTATTTATATAAAGTCATAAATTAAATTTTGAAATACAATTTCCAACTTTTAACCTTTTTTTCCACCAATGTGTGTGAAAATTACTACTAATATAAATTTCTACTCCCAAACAAAAAAATTATTTAACCAAAATTGAAGTCAGAAATTAAATTTTGAAATACAAATTCCAACTTTTACAAACCATTTTTTTTCTCCAATGTGTGTGAAAATTATTACTAATATAAATTTCTACTCCCAAAAAAAAATTATTTAACCAAAATTGAAGTAATTTTTGATATACAAATTCCAACTTTTACAAACCTTTTTTTCTCCAGTGTGTTAATATAAATTTCTACTCTCAAACAAAATTTTAATTAACCAAAATTGAAGTCAGAAATTAAATTTTGAACTACAAATTTCAACTTTTACAAACCCCCTTTTTTTCTCCAATGTGTGTGAAAATTGCTACTAATTAATGTAAATTTCTTCTCCGGAAAAATAAATTTATTTAATTGAAATTTAAGTCAAAAAACCAATAACACATACCCTTAAAAAAATTGAATAATCAAATTCCAACTTTTTCTTTTTTCTCCAAGGTGCAGGAACCTAACCAGAAAAGACAAACAGATTTTGGATTTTCCGATGAAAACCAGGTGATTTAGTTTTAGACATGCAGACCATCACATTAAATTAAAATTGAAATTTTGAACAATTTTAATAAATTAAATTTAGAAAACGAGTTTTGAAAGAGATGAAGCAACAGAAATTTGTAGGAAGAATCCGTTCACCAACTCTGACAAGACACATCTTTAAGGATAATCAAACCCCTAAATTCAGACAACTCAATCATTTAAAAATAAACAAACTCCATTCCCAATTTAATTTAATTAACTCAAATCCAAACAATAACCCATACCTGTTGCTGAAGAGCGAAAATATGCGCAACACATCCATAAATTGGGTCCCGGAGGCGCGACTGCGCCTCGTAACAAATAGTCACGACGGCATCTAGCCGCTTCTGCGCCGGGATGTGGTGTAGCAGCTTCGACACATTACTCGCCCCGAAAACCTTATGCACCGCTGCAAAATGCGCCGCGCCTTGCTCCGAGTCGAAGTAAGGCGCAAAAATACACCCCGCAACGCACTTCCGCCGCAAGAACTTGCATGCCCCACACGGCCCGCCCCCACCTCCCCCGCCGGCGCTGCTCCCCGCCCCGTTTGCGCTACTCATTATTTTTTATTACTGTTGAAAATAATTGATGCTTCCACCTGTTCAGGGGCAAAATGGATGGGGAATTATATACATAATTATGAGAGTGATTAAAGGTGGAGAGAGAAAAAAAGTTTTATCTCTCTAAAATATTTTCTGGCTTTAGGGTTTGGTGGTATTTGTTGTTTTTTTTCGGAGGGGGTGGGGGGTAGGGGGGGTGGTTTTTAATTAAAACACTAAATGAAAACTTTGAAGCCACGCGATGAAGCAAACCCGCATTAGCTGCTTGCGTGAAGCAAACATGCAATAAGCCACCTGCCTTTTTATTTATCTCGTGAATTTGCCTTAACAAAACTCATGTCTTTCATTTCTTCTTTTTCTTTCCTTTTCCAATAATTTCCGATTTATGGATACACAAAATTGTGTATCTATAGCCGTATCATATCCAACGGTATTTATAGGGACAAAAAAACCAGGAATTATAATGTTCCTAGGAGTTAAGGCGAGTGGTACAAGGTTTTGGCCTCACTGCGTGTTTTGAGGGTTTAAACTTTAAAAGGCTAAATAATTAAAGGCAAACACCTTTTCACCTTTCTTTTTAGCTTTTAATTTGATTCCAAAACGGCTTTCACATTTAATCCCTTCCAAAATTATATTTTAATTGAGTATTGTGTTTCACTACTCACATTAATTTATAATTATTTATTAATAAGATGCATGCTTATATAAAATAAATTATATATTATTTTTGTGTCATAAGAACTAGCTACATTTTGTTAAAATGTAACCAAATTGATAATCGAAGGTTTACCTATATATATATCCTAGAATCCTAGAATAGTAATATATGTTAGATATGCAATGAGGGGTTGTCATAATCATTAACCACTTTTTATTCCATTTTCGGACTTGCAATTGGTGATTTTACCTACTTAATAAATCTAAAATGGAAGATAGAAAAGCGATTTTCTATCAATTAAGACTAAGACAATTATTTACTTGGTGGGATTTCTTGTAAGATTACTAGTATAAGTTAAAAAATTATTACATCATTTTCTAGAAGAGATTTCAATAATATGGAGAATCTTATTTCTTAACACAAGATAACTTTTCTATATATATATATATATATATATATATAGTACTTAAATGAAAATTTAGATTTTCTTTAAAATAGTTCATTTCAATAAATGAGACAATATTTACATTTTTTTTTAAAGAATGTTTATTATGGATAAATAAAGCGTATAGATTTGAAAAAAAAAATGACGTATTTCAAAATATCTAAACCGTTAAAATTCTAATCAATCAGCGAATCGCTCGAATTGTCGGAGGAAAATGGGATTCCGTGACAATATTCTCGTAATAGTACCTTTTTTAAATTACAATCATTATGGTCAAAAAAACTGAAAGACTTTCCGGATATATCGGACTAGCGGTCAAATTTGTAACCTAATTCACGTAATTTCTTTTAGACGGATACAATCACATTATTTGCGGACGATAAAATCTAAAAGTATATTGGAATAAAAGTGCACTTGAGATCTTATTATAGTTTGTTGTTTGATCTTGTGTTTCATTATTTCTGTTGTAAGTGAAGAATTTCATCTTATCTAAAAGTTTGGACTTCTAGAAAAGTGTGGAATTAATCTATTTATAGTAATCTCTGTAACACTCACCCTCACTCATGTGCTGAATTTGGTACTTCACCTATTTATAGAGAGAACATTGAGTGTATAATAGGTAGAGTTACTTTCAATGAAATTTGAACTCAGTCGTCTTGCTCTGTTTTTTTTTTTTTTTTTTTTATCAGGCAAAATAATTTTTATTTCTTTCAAATCAGTCACCTGGCTCTGCTACCATTAATATATACTACTAGTTAATAGTATTATCTAAAAACTCGGACTAAGGTAAAATTAATTTATTTTTATTAGTTCCCTAAAACTCTAAAAATTCGGGCTTATGTGAAATTAATTTATTTTTATTAGTTTACTAAAACTCTAAAAACTCGGATTTATGTGAAATTAATTTATTTTTATTAGTTTCCTAAAACTCTGTTTATTCGTGGGTTAGATTCTCTTTTCTATCCTAGAGGGTGAGGTTTATGGAGCGAACATTTTAATAATGGGTGGACTTGTATTGATCTGTCATCATTAATCATCATTAAGTTACATATTGTTATGTGTATGGATTGAAATACAATTAAATTAAAAATTATGAATCACTAAATTGAATTGGGAGATCAGCACGTATCAAGATAGAATTGGAGTAGTAATAGATGAGCAATTATCTTTTGATTCCCAAATTTTCCAAGTTTAATTAATTTCTGAGTCAATTACAAACATACACGTTTATATTTATACGTGTAATTTATTTTCAATGTTGTCAGGTTTGATGAAATATAAAACTTAATTAACGATTTAAATGTAAAGATAAAATCAGAATAAATGTGAATGGCCAAACTTTTGATCAAATAAGAGCAACACTTCGATGATGCACGACTTGTGTCATGCAAGTGCTTTGATCAAATTTTAATGCATAAATTTTCAACAAAATAATTTTTTTTTCTTTTTCGTGAAAACAGTTGGTATATTGAAAAGTACTAATATTATTCAATATATATATATATATATATATATATATAAATTAATATTTTATTTGTATAAACTAATATTATTCATTTTGTTATCTTTGATCCTATAATTTATTAAATTGAGTTCAATTTGAAAATTAGTTCTCTAATACATAGAAGTTTTTACCTTGATACTTCGTCCGTCCCATTAGTTTTTGCACCATGAGGTGGGCACAGTTTTAAAAAAAAAAAGTAATGAATATCTTATATAAAGTGAGAAAATTGATTGAATTGAGTGTAGTGTGGGCTCAAAAGGCAAAAAATAATGAAAATTCTTGTAAATGTGTGAATATTATAAGGGTGGAGTTTATAAAAGTGTTTACTTTTCTCGGTGTGCTAACAATTGTGGGATGAAGATGCTATATACTTACACGTATCTATTCATTAAAGTTTTGTCCAATTTATAATTATGTGACAAGTAACTCAAACAAACACTACAAGAAAATTAACTTTTAGTGACAACAATTATATCATGGTCTATCATAATTTTTTTGTTTTTAGTTAATTTTTTATAATGACAGTAAATAATCTTTAATAACATGATTTTATCGTTTAATAGTATTTTCTGTCATTAAACTTTTTTAAATTAAAAAAGTAATAATGATAGAATTATTGTTACTAAGGTTGTACGTGGTAGGCATTAATAATTTTAGTAGGGGGCATAAATTTAGTATAGAAAAGTCATATAAAATTGCTTGGTAGGACATATAAAAAAGGTCATACTAATTTATGCAAAATTCTTATACTTACTTGGTAGGAAGTAATAAAAAAGGTAAAAATTAGGTCCGGCAGCCTCCGGCGGCGGTCCGGCGACTTTTCGGCGAAATTCCGGCGACTTTCCGGCGGTCCGGCGAAATTCCGGCGGTCCGGCGGTGGTCCGGCGGCAGCGGTTCGTGTGACAAACCAATAATAAAATAGTACGACCTTTAGGACCGAATTAATTTTGTAAAGGTGAATAGTGCTTTGGAGGTATTACGCCTTACTATTTTACAGGGTCGGGCATATAAGAAACGGGTCGATATTATTTTAGTATGCCCTACCAAGTGGAATATTAATTATACAATACCCCATAATATGGTCTTTTACGGCCTACCAAGTGGAGTCTAAATGTTATTTTTATTGCACTGAGAATAAAACCTAAAATATTAGATTACACATTCTTCTATGAATAAAAATATTCTAGATGAGGGAGCACAGTCAAAAATTCAAAGGTCCAGGTAGGATCAGATGATGAAAGTTGTAACTGAAGAGGAACAATGATGACTTCAGCACTTTGGTGGGACCTCACTTCTTTGTTTGTTTTGCAGGAGTATGAACATTAGTCAAAAGCATTGCTATTATATTGCGCAATAAGATTTATTATTTCATTTGTATTTAGTTTGTATTTGATTTTTTTTCACTACGCGTCAAATTTATTTGAAAATTTTATTTAATATATGTAATGTTTATTAAATATAATAAGAAATCTCACATTAATTATATATATGTATATATATAAATACTATTAATGTTTTTTTAATATAACAAACTACAACATATTATATTTTAAAATGAAAAGGAGTAGTATTAATTATTTTCAATTCAAGGCGTAGGTCTAAAATGAAAAGGAATTACACATATAAAAACCAAGAGCGAAATTTCTTTCAGGCCCTATCACTAGATATGAGCCTTAATTCAACATGAATTATTTATATCACTCATATACTAATAGGATGCTTATTAATGTTAATAAGGTGATTTGTTGTTAATTTAGTTCATGTGTCGATTTATTAGGTAAACTTAAATCTTATGTATCATTATATATTACTCCCTCCGTCCCGCTTTAATTTACACACTTTCCATATTGGGTTGTCTCACTTGAATTTGTACACTATTAAAAAAAGAAACATTGATTTACGTGCACACTCACAAACTTATACACATATTTACCCATATGTCATTACTTTATTAAAAAAAACACACTTTATTAAGAAATGTGTCATCTTGTAGGGTGCAAATTAAGGCGGGATGGAGGGAGTACTATATCTAATTCGGAGATTGTTTATGTTTTGAGATGTCAATTCTATTTAGTTCATATGTTTTATTATTACGTACGTACGTAATATTGGTACTAGCTAAATAATAAATTACAATCACATTAGTTTGAACCTAGCACTCAGAAATATCTATAGAAATTTTGACATATTTTATAAATTGAGTTAGTTAAAAGTTCTGATGGTTTTTAAATTTATTCTTTTTATAAATAGAGAGCAGTAATAACATCTATTAATAATCAACTTTCGTCAAAAAAAAAAACTTGAAATGATGACAAATAATGATATAATTTAAAATAAAATTAATATGTATAAAATGATAATTATTTATGTACAATAAATTACATATTTCTATTATCTGAAAAATCGTTTTAAATTATTCATAAATACAAGAAAATACATGATATATTTTTAAGTGTATATATGTAGGACAAAATTAAGATTTCATGTTGAAAAAAATATTAATAAATATTATTAGAGGAGTGTGTATACATTTATTTTCATATTTTATAGATTTTAATATTAATAAAATAATTTAATTGAAATACAATTGTATTTTATATATTTTATGTGTTATAAGTATATATTGACCTAAAATGTAAAATGGGTCTGAAACTCTGAATGTGATCAAATAGACCAGAACAAGAGCGATACCAGACCCGTTATGTCACGCTTCAAGTCACATGGTTGGGCGGGCATCTCATCCTCCCTATATATTATACTCATTGTATTTATACATGTTATCGAGTGGGGTGTGAAAATATCGAAACACTGAAATAGAGATGAAGAGTAAGAACACGAAACGAATTCGTGAAAAAACCGAGTCTAGGTGAAACCTATTTCCGCAAGATCGAATACGCCCGTACAGTGCTTACGGATAATGCGTACGGATCCCCAAAGGTAAAACGGTTTGTCTATTCACACCGGTAGCACTACCGAGTATGAATTTCCGGCGAACTAAATCGGAATTTTCTGGAGAGACAGGATTTCGGGAAATTCTGGGTTCGTAAGTGATTCTGGAAAAACTGGACGAAGGGGGTATATATAGGCGGAAATCCGACCCATTTGAGGGCTGCTGGAGTGGAGTACGTGGTGATCATGGATCACCCACGTTCTGTCGTGGAGAGAAACGCAGTTTCTCAGTCATGGGAAGCAAGACGGAATATTCCAGATTCTCTGGAGTGTATTAATCAAAATCGTAGGTGTATTAAACATGTTCGTGGGCCGACCCAATTCTAAATGGGTCAACCGAAATGGGCCGACCCAATTCCATACGGGTCACCCAATCCGATTGGATCCAAAAAGATAATGGGTTTTTTCATATTTTTGGTACTCTAAAAATATAGGTATGGCACCAAAGCCCACCCAATTGCCAATTGCCACAGACCCAGGCCCGGGCCCTAGCGGGGCGCACGCGTGTGGTCCATAGTTAGGGTCCCCATGTCCCAATTTAGAGAACATGAATAATTTCCTACTTATATACAAGACAAACTTCTTGTAATTTTCCAATGTGGGATGAAACTTTATTTTCCATTCCCATGGAATTATTCAACACACATGATTAATACTACAACTTCACAAATTAATTTCTCACTCGCCGGAAATCGGTTTTGAGATATTAAATATACCACGCTCATCTACTCCGCGAGTAGAACAACATCGTTAATTTTATTTTCCCAAAAACTAACGTTTTTACTCCTCAAAAAATTGATCAAAGTAAGGGTATGACACCTTTACAAAACCAATTTCCAACAATACATACAATTTTTTTTTATTAAAATATACGAAAAGTATTTATATAATTATAGTGAACAAAATAAAAGTACATATTTAAATGCCGTGGGTGAATATATATATATACAAATATATAAGTATTTCTGTATTTCATGCTATTATTATTATAGTTCAACTTCGGGGAGATTAAAACGAAATTAGACGTTTAGTGGAAAATCTAAATCATTATGGCAATCTAGGTGTACCATTAGAATAAATTTGAAAATTATTTCTAAAGGGCCGAATGTTAATTCAATTGAATTAATTAGATCATTAATTCCAAATATATATATGTCTGTAAAAGTATGCATATTCTGCTTTTTATAATAATTTTTTTCATTCATCATTCAATCATTATTTAATTATTTTATTTGTTATTAACATTAAACTCATAAACAACCATTTAAGTTAAAACATAAAATGAACCACACAATATTTTTAAGTACTTTTATTTTATTTACACTATTTTAAAATCAGTCAAAAATTAATCTGCATATTTTTAACGGTACGAGGGAATATAAAATAGGGTTAATTTCATATAAATTCTCCACCTTTATATTTAGTATCAATTTAATCACGAATTTTTAGATTTTTATAAAAAAAACTCAACTTTTAACATTGTTGCAATTTAATACACATTTTTTTCTTCCGGCCGGCAACCGATGACGCGGCTTGCCGGAGCGTGTGTCATCTTGCCACGTAGGATTACACATGTTTACTTTATTTAATTTTTAAATTCACATCACAAGTAACACTTACAATTTAAATAACATTTTTCTACTTAAAATTAAAATAGCAACCAAATAAATTAAACAACAACCAACATAAATTAGATGTAATAAATTTATTTATGTTCTTAGTTTTTGAGATTTATTTGGTTGCTTATTTTAATTTTAAGTAGAAAGATGTTATTTAAATGGTAAGTGTTACTTATGTTGTGGGTTTAAAATATAAATAAAATAAACATGTATAATCCCGCATGGCAAGATGACACGCGCTCTGGCGAGCCACGTCATCGATTACTAGCCGGAAGAAAAAAAAACGTGTATTAAATTGCAATAGTGTGAAAGGTTGAGTTTTTTTTTTTTTTTTACAAAAATCTAAAAATTCGTGATTAAATTTATACTAAGTATAAAAGTCGTGAATTTATATGAAATTAACCCTATAAAATATGAATCTTTTATTTTTTGGGCAATTGTCTGTTTTTATTATTTAAAGATTTTCTTTTTTTTTTTAAGGGAAAGAATAATCAAGAACAGTGTAATTTCTCTTGAATGAGGCAACAGTGCGTGACGGCGCCATTGCCGCGCCGTCCGGTATAGGTCCAAATCGTGTGGTGTGAAGAGGAAGCAATGACGTGATGGACACCTGGGCCCCGCTTTTGACTGCCACGTGTGGTCTTTCAAACACCGTTAACTGACATCTTCTTAAATTTACAACAGTTGACACAAGTCAATCCACACCAGTGAT
The DNA here is from genome assembly GCA_947034835.1 of Ballota nigra. Lineage (NCBI taxonomy): Eukaryota > Viridiplantae > Streptophyta > Magnoliopsida > Lamiales > Lamiaceae > Ballota > Ballota nigra. Next base: position 99,319,282 of record OX344724.1, on the reverse strand, counting down.
GATCAGTCATCATTCTGTGACCTTATGTCCTGCTCCTATCTAAAAAAATCCATATAATGTCCCATATGTAATGTACGTCTGATTTTATTTTATTTTAAATTAAACTCAAAATTTTGATAGCTAAAAGCCTAAAACTTTATTTCTGTATGCGAGGAATTTTGGAACATAATTTTCTACAAATAAACACATATTTATATATAAAGATATTAATCCATATATATGAGAGTGTCCGGAGAAAGAAATGAGGGGTAAGTTCTATACAAAACACTACTTATTAAAAACTTGTTTTGACGGGTGTACACGCTACGAGGAAAAATTGACATTTAATGACAAAATTTTGTTACTATTGCTTCTTTAGTTAAATGTTTTTAGTGATAGGAGAATGATCTTTAATGGCAGCAACTATCACTAAAGATTAGTATTTTGTCATTAAAGACTTTTAGGGTATTGCTGGTATGTCTTAATGGAATAACAGCTGAATGAAATGAACTCGTGAATGAAATGGAGGTTTGAATGGAATGATGTAAGAATGATCATTCATATTATTGGTATGGACTAGGAATGGAATGTAATTATTGTGTGTAACTATTTAAAATTAGTTTGTTAATGATTGTTGAAATAATTATTTAATGACAATATTTATAATATTTGTTAGAATTTTTATATATATTCGTAATAACAATATTTTTAATAAAAATATATTATTATTACTAAAAGATATTTTTAATAATACTTATAATTATAAAAAATAAAATTATACTACTATTATTTAATAATTTTTATTATTATTGTTGTTATTATTTTTAATACTACTTATAATTTTACCAAGCAGAATTATTTTATTAACATTTTTATCATTGAGTATTAATAATAAAATTATTATTGTTGACATTTCGGAATGAGTAGATAATATTATATAATGAAAATAAGTGATGATATTTTTGAAAAATAATTATTCCTTAACATTTGGAATACATAAACTCATGTGTTATGAATGAAATCGTTATTCCACATTATTAGGAATCATCATTCCTTGTGGAATCACTATTCCATTTTTAAAAACATATCAATCATGATATTTGGAATAGATTAAGGAATGATCATTACATTCCATATCTATTTCATCACACCAAACATGCCCTTAGTTTGAAAAGCAACAGTGACATGATCTCTGTCATTAAAGATCACTTTTGTCCCGGTCAGATCAAGTTTGAACATTTTTTATTGATAGGGAAAATATTTTTTAAGGATAGTAATGTAGGGTTGGTTGTATTTTAAGGATAATATGTTTTTGGATTTGTGAACGTAGGATAACATGTTTTACGTATTTGTAAAAGTATGACAATATATTTTAAAAATCTGTAAATGTAGAACAATTGTGCCAGAATTAGAAGCCCGAAATACACCCCTCACAGGCTCAATTTGTCCATATTTACAAATATTTGAAATATAACTATTCTACTTTTACAACCCTGGAAAAAATATTGTCCTTACTTATACAAGCTCAAAAACACAATCTTATTATCAATCTGAAAACATATTATCCTACTTTCAATAGCTCAAAAATAAATTGTTCTTAAAACACAACCACCCCAAAATTACGGGGCTATAAAAAATATTTTTCTCCTCATTGCTATCCTGTACTTTTCAGGCCCCTCTAATCTCTCTCATTGTTGTTCTTGAGACAACAATTTTCCTCCAGTAAAACCTAGGTTTTTCTCGTATTTCTATATTGATATGTTGTAGTTTCAATGTTCATGCAGTAACACATTTTTATTTACACACTAACACTTTTTTGTTCAAGTAGCAATATATTTTTAATAATATTCAATATTGTATGCATGTCTCTATAATATAGTGATTATTGAATTGAGTGTTATTTTTTGCATGTTTTTTTCTTTTTATCATGTAATAACACAGTTTTGTCCATTTGGTAACTTTTTTTTAATGTGGAAACATTTTTTTTTTGTCATGATCATCACCGTGTGCATGTAATGTCTTTTTATTCATATTATAATACAATTTTATTTATGTAATACACAATTTTTTGGCTCAAGTGTCTATTTGTGTATACCTCTGTAATAACTCGTGAATCATCATGTTTTACCTTATAAATAACTTTGTGTTATTTATATATATGTTACATGATGTTACAATTAAATTTTCAAGATCATTCATACGAACCATCTTTTAGATGAATTTTTGCTTATGTTCTTTAATATGTCATTGCTCCACTTCCTAAAAGTGTTTTCTAATGTGTTATCATAGGGTTGGATCTTCTCTTTTCCTCTATTTGGCTTTTGTTTTTTTTTTTTGTTTTTTCAATTAAATATCATACGATCTTTTATACTGCGATTTTTAATTATTAATCGACTAAACTGCATTATCTTTCACAAACTCATAAATTTTCACATATTTCTCACTCCTTGTGCGATATAAATTTAAGAGTAAGGATCCCATGTAAATTTACACCGCACAAATAAATAAAAAATTAGCGGCAATTAATTTTTAATTGCATTCAAATAGACTGAAATAAGTTTGAATGTGTGACAATTTCTTAGATTCGTGTAAATTTAAAAAAAAAAAAAAAAAAAGTTGGAACATTTAAACGTTGGAAACGTAAAACATCCACATTAGTGACATATATACGTACTCTATATTGGTCTGGCTTGTATTTATATTTCGGTCAACTTTGATAGTACTATTTTAATGTTATTTTATCAATCGTCTAGTTAACTATTTGGATGAAACCCTCAATCTTCAATTACGTAAGATACTATTAATACGTAACACGAGTCTTATTCATATAATGATGATTAGCTTTCTTGCACCCCATGTATTAGGCATATTTATTGCAATTTATTGTTTTTAATAGCACAATGCTACACAAAAACATCGTAAGATAGTTATAATCCTGTCAAATTATTTAAATTGAGTGAAATGACAGACACACACTTTATTGTGATTTAAGAGGACGAGGAAATCACTACAAAAAAACACTGTTTTGCGATGGAATTTGCGACGGAAAACACTACAAAAAAAACACTGTTTTGCGACGGAATTAGCGACGGAAAATTCGTCGCAAACAGTGTTTTGCGACGGTATCTGCGACGGACACGTATCCGTCCCTAAAACAGCCGTAGCTAATTTTTGCGACGGATTTTGCCTTACGTCGCAAATTAACGACGGACAAATCCGTCGCAAAATCGGCGGGTCAGACCCGGCCGGGTCACACAGAATTTGCGACGGACAGTATTCCGTCGCAAATATTTCGGGTCAGACCCGTTCGGGTCAACAACATTAGCGACGGCCACATTCCGTCGCAAATGTTTATATATATTTTTTTTTATTTTTTTCTGTTATAATTTGCGACGGGTTGTTTTCCGTCGCAAAATTCAATATTTGCGACAGAATTTGGCCGTCGCAAATTACCGAGCCTATACAAAAAAAAAAAGTGGCTCGCGTGGTTCGAGCCCGGGCACCCGAGGCGGCCGGGGCGGGCGCGGACAACACTGGGCCAACCGGCCCATCTCTTTTTATATGCGGCCCACCTTCTATATTAGTCTTATTAGGCCTTGAACAATTAATCCATTTTTTGCGTCCAAGGGGAATCGAACACGGGACCTCTTGTGCAAGAGGAGGGGGCGCGCGCCACTAGGGCACAAGCTACTTTCGTTTATTTTTATGCAATTAATTGTATATGTATTCAAATTAAGTCTTTTTTTTTATAATTCACAAAATTAATTTCTTTTCGTATCTAAGTTGTTTATTAAAATATTTTGCCCAACTATTTTTTTTATTTTGTAAAATTATTTATTTCGACTCCCGCTTAAATTTATAATTCGTTCATTTGTACGCAATTAATTGTATATGTATCCAAATTGACTCATTTTTTTCTACAATTCACCAAATTAATTCATTTTCGTTTCTAACTTGTTTTTATAAATATTGGGGCCATTTAATTTTTATTATTTCTGTAAAATTATTTATTTCGACTCCCGCTTAAATTTATAATTCGTTCATTTATACGCAATTAAATGTATATGTATCCAAATTGACTCGTTTTTTTTCTACAATTCACCAAATTAATTCATTTTTGTTTCTAAATTATTTTTATAAATATTGGGGCCATTTAATTTTTATTATTTCTGTAAAATTATTTATTTCGAATCCCGCTTAAATTTATAATTCGTTCATTTGTACGCAATTAATTGTATATGTATCCAAATTGACTCATTTTTTTTTCTACAATTCACCAAATTAATTCATTTTCGTTTCTAACTTGTTTTTATAAATATTGGGGCCATTTAATTTTTATTATTTCTGTAAAATTATTTATTTCGACTCCCGCTTAAATTTATAATTCGTTCATTTGTACGCAATTAATTGTATATGTATTCAAATTGACTCATTTTGTTTTTCAAAATTCACCAAATTAATTCATCTAAGATCATGTATATGTTTGCTACAAGTAATTATGCTAATTAACACTGAATTAGTAATATCTTTGTTGAAATATTATTTGTAGCATCATTCCCGGTCACAAGGTTTCCGCCATTATTACAGAGATATTGAGGGATAATCTAGAGGAGAACGCAATGAAGTTCAAACTCGTCTCGTCGCAGCGGAAGCAGTACTACTTGGATGAGTTTCGGGTATATATATGCAAATATTTTTAACCAACTAATTGTTTATAAATATTTGCATATATATACCCAAAACCCATCCAAGTATTACTGCTTCCGCTGCGACGAGACGAGTTTGAACTTCATTGCGTTCTACTCTAAATTATCCCTCATTATCTCTGTAATAATGGCGGAAACCTTGTAACCGGGAATGTCTTTACCAAAAATTGTTCAAAAAACATAAATAAATAGTTCAAAAAACATAAATAAATTGTTCTTCATCAGAATGATGGTTCACTGTTCCAGTGATCCACCAAACCATCCTATATCGATCGTCCGTCTGGTGCTCGACCCAACTCCACCCGATCCCCACGCTCCCACCGCTTCTTCAGGCCGTAGATAATATCTTTGTACTGTTCTTGCGCTTTCGCACAGAACAATTGATACATAATACTATCGTTGGCAGGGTCCCAAACGCACCGCCTCTGCAAATAAATTAAAAATAGAATATTAACGAATAAATTAAAAAATTAAAAGTTAAATTAAAATCATAATAAATAAATTTTTTATACCTTGAAGTCATCAAAGTACTCCATCCTCTTTTGTTCGGACACTTGACTCCACGAGTGGGCACCATACTCAAATTGTCCCATCCTAATGATTTGTGAGACGATTAAGCTAATCTCATGGGCTGGAAGCAGTCTGTGACAACAAAATTAAAAAATCAAGTTAATTATATTAATATATATATATAATTAAAAGTATACATAATTCATTAAAAAATACTTACTTGTTGTCGACTATGATGACAGTGAGAAAATTATCTTGACCTGGGTTCATCTGTAATAATTTAACAATTCAACTAATTCAATTATAAACTTAACAAAAATTAAACATGCTTTAAAATTAAATTAAAATTCGATCTACTAATTAAATTAGATCAACTAATTCAACTAAAATCAATGCATTTCTAATATAATTCAAACAATTCAACTAATTCAATTCTAAACTTAACAAAAATTAAACATGCTTTAAAATTAAATTAAAATTCGATCTACTAATTAAATTAGATCAACTAATTCAACTAAAATCAATTCATTTCTAATATAATTCAAACAATTCAACTAATTCAATTCTAAACTTAACAAAAATTAAACATGCTTTAAAATTAAATTAAAATTCGATCTACTAATTAAATTAGATCAACTAATTCAACTAAAATCAATTCATTTCTAATATAATTCAAACAATTCAACTAATTCAATTATAAACTTAACAAAAATTAAACATGCAAAATTAAATTAAATTAAAATTCGATCTACTAATTAAATTAGATCAACTAATTCAACTAAAATCAATTCATTTCTAATATAATTCAAACAATTCAACTAATTCAATTCTAAACTTAATTAACGAAAATTTAAAAATGATTTAAATTAAAATTCGATAAACTAATTCAACTAAAATCAATTCATTACTAATATAATTCAAACAATTCAACTAAAATCAATTCTCTAAACATGCTTTAAAATTAAATTTTAAACGGTAAAAATGAAGAAAACTTACTGTTTATTTGTAGAAAATGTCGAAACGAAAACTCGGTGGGGACGGACGCCTTCCTTTTCCCGACTTCTCCTTCCTTTTCCTTTCGTTTTCCTCCACTTTTTCCTTTTTCTCGCAGGATCCTCCACTTCTTCCTTTTTCTCGCAGGATCCGTCTGCTTCGCGAGGAGAGTATTTATAATTGTAAAAAAATTTGCGACGGACGCCTATCCGTCGCAAATTTCGCCTGTCAAAGACAAAACGATGTCGTTTTTACTGATTTGCGACGGCTTTTCCGTCGCAAATCAGTCAACGCACCGTTTCCAGAGAAGACGCGTAAAAACGGTTCGTACTTGCGACGGAAATTCCGTCGCAAAACAGTCAAAGGACCGTTTCCCGAAAGGTCGCGAATATAAATGTAAGATTTGCGATGGCTTTGGTCCGTCGCAAACTCAAAGTTAAAATTTGCGACGACCTTATCTGTCGCATATCAGTCAAACGGGTCGCTTCATGAACGGTCACCTTTAAACAGGTATATTTTGCGACGGAATGGACCGTCGCAAACTCAAAGTTGAAATTTGCGACGACCCTTCCGTCGCAAATGTAGTCGTTTCAAGACGAAGGCGATGGGCCATAGTGTTTGCGACGGCTTTTCCGTCGCAAATTACAAAACTTTTCGACGGCCATCCTTAGTCGTCGCAAAATTTCATTTTTTTCGACGGCTTAGTAAAATCCGTCGCAAATTCACTGATCCGTCGCAAAATTTCCGTCGCTAATCTCCGTCTTTTTTGTAGTGAAATTCGTTGCAAACAGTGTTTTGCGACGGATTCTGTGACGGACACGTATTCGTCCCTAAAACAGCCGTAGCTAATTTTTGCGACAGATTTTGCCCTCCGTCGCAAATTAACGACGGACAAATCCGTCGCAAATTTGGCGGGTCAGACCCGACCGGGTCGCACAGAATTTGCGACGGACAGTAGTCCGTCGCAAATCTTTCGGGTTAGACCCGTTCGGGTCAACAACATTTGCGACGGCCAAATCCCGTCGCAAATGTTTATAGATATATTTTTTATTTTTTTCTGTTATAATTTGCGACGGGCTGTTTTCCGTCGCAAAATTCAACATTTGTGATGGAATTCGGCCGTCGCAAATTACCGAGCCTATACAAAAAAAAAAGTGGCTCGCGTGGTTCGAGCCCGGGCACCCGGGGCGGGCTCGGACCACTGGGTCACCCGGCCCATTCCTTGTTATATGCTGCCCACCTTCTATATTAGTCTTATTAGGCCTTGAACAATTAATCCATTTTTGGATGGGGGAATCGAACACGGGACCTCTTGTGCAAGAGGAGGTGGTGCGCGCCACTAGGGCACAAGCTACTTTCGTTCATTTTTATGCAATTAATTGTATATGTATTCAAATTAATTTTTTTTTTTTTATAATTCATCAAATTAATTTATTTTCGTATCTAAGTTGTTTATTAAAATATTTTGCCCAACTATTTTTTTTATTTTGTAAAATTAATTTATTTTCGACAATGCATAATTTTATAATTCGTTCATTTGTACGCAATTAATTGTATATATATCCAAATTGACTCATTTTTTTTCTATAATTCACCAAATTAATTCATTTTTGTTTCTCACTTGTTTTTATAAATGTTGTGGCCATTTAATTTTTATTAGTTTGGTAAAATTATTTATTTCGACCCCCGCTTAAAATTATAATTCGTTCATTTGTACGCAATTAATTGTATATGTATCCAAATTGACTCATTTTTTTTCTATAATTCACCAAATTAATTCATTTTTGTTTCTCACTTGTTTTTATAAATGTTGTGGCCATTTAATTTTTATTAGTTTGGTAAAATTATTTATTTCGACTCCCGCTTAAAATTATAATTCGTTCATTTGTATGCAACTAATTGTATATGTATCCAATTGACTCGTTTTTTTCCATAATTCACCAAATTAATTCATTTTCGTTTCTAACTTGTTTTTATAAATGTTGGGGCCATTTAATTTTTATTATTTCGGTAAATTATTTATTTCGACTCCCGCTTAAAATTATAATTCTTTCATTTGTATGCAATTAATTGTATATGTATCCAAATTGACTCGTATTTTTTTTCCATAATTCACCAAATTAATTCATTTTCGTTTCTAACTTGTTTTTATAAATGTTGGGGCCATTTAATTTTTATTATTTCTATTAAATTATTTATTTAGACTCCCGCTTAAAATTATAATTCGTTCATTTGTATGCAATTAATTGTATATGTATCCAAATTGACTCGTTTTTTTTTTCATAATTCACCAAATTAATTCATTTTTGTTTCTCACTTGTTTTTATAAATGTTATGTCTATTTTATTTTTATTTTTTTGCTAAAATGATTTATTTTGACATTAAATAAAAGTAAATTCAAACTAAAATAAATTCACAAAATTATAAATTAAAGTAACAATTCAAAAATTAAATTAAAGTAACAATTCAAACTAAAAAAAAATTGTACTTCATATTTATTAAAAATCAAATTTTTTTAACCGTCGGAATTAAATCCGTCTTCCTCTTCCTCCTCATCCTCGCCCAGGTTAATAATCGGCGACAACGATGGCTGGGTCGGCGGGATCGGTGGCGCAGGCATTTGCGCTCGTGGCACTGAATCAGAGGCGAATATCTGCCACCACGCCTGCATGGCGGCTGTATACTCCTGCACCTCGACCCAATACCGCTCCATCTCGGCTGTATACCGGTCGTGCGCCTCTCGTTGCTGCCTCTCATACTTTTCCTTCTCTCGCTGCTGCCTCTGCATGTTCTTCATCTGCTCCACCACCGTGGCAAGCTGCCTCTCGACCTCATTGGGATGAGAGTCGATGGAAGACTGAGAGGAGGATGAGCCCGAGCCACGAGGTCGGAAAAAAGTTCTTTCCGAAGCTGCCCAATCCAGCGAACCACCCCTTTTTAGCCTTGATGTTCTTGAAGTACAATTCATTTTTAACGTCAACAGAAGGCTGTGTGGGGGGCATCGACCCCAACCCCTCTACCGTTTCCTCAGGTTGAGGCTGAGAGACAAGGTCCTCGAGCATCTTTCTCTGCAAATTCATTATACAAAAAATTAAATAAATTGAACACAAAATATAAAATAATACTTTTAATTTTAAAAATTGAAATAATACTATTAATATTGAAATAATACTTATGTGGATCTCGGTGCTACGGCCGTAGGTAGACTTCCCAGTCTCCTCGACGAGTGGGTGGGCGAGCTGCAATCTCTCAAAATGAGAGGACTCGCGTCCTTGCTCCGCCGCCTAATTAGAAAAAAAGATAGTAAAAATTAATAACACTCATAAAAATTAGGAAACAAATAATAAAAATTCAAAAACTACAAAATTGAAGACGAAACTTACAAATCTCAACCCGTGCTCATAAATGGACCGAGAACCGGCCCGATGTCTCGCCATCCCTTCTCCATCAGGGTCACTACGCCGATTCGCCTTGTTTTTCACCGACTTCTCTTTGAATGCAGAAGAATCCCAGTACCGGAGGAATTGGTCCCAAATCGGCCGCCTTTCACTGTCAGTCCCCATGTCGGTGGCCTCTCCCTTCTTGTACCACTTCTCCCTCATTCTAAAAAGGAGGTCTCTGTACCTTTCCGCCACATATTTTTCGAAATTCTTCCACATCTGGTCATCGTGCTCCGGTGCCCAGACACATTCTTTCTGCAATTACAATTTAAATGTAAATATCTGTTTATATATTTGATATTAATAAACGGTGAATTAATAAATTAAATTAATACCTTAAACTCCTCGAAGTATGTATGTTTCTTTGCATCGGACACTAGCCCCCAACTGTAAGCGGTGGGCTCGAATCCACATCCAAGGATGGATCGGGAAACCTGATTACTAGCCCCATGACCAGGAATCCAACTATAAAATTAAAGCATCAAAGTTAGTAAAATAATTAGGTTTTAATTAATAAAAAAATTTAGTATAAAATATTAAAACTTACGTTGAACCATGTGGCTGGACAGTCATCCGTGCTTGAACAACCGGATGCTGTCGGGAAGATGATGAGCCCTCAGCAGTCTGCTGTGAGGAGGAGCCAGGCTGTGAAGAGGTCTCTGATTGAGACCTCGGTCTGAAAATAGGTGGAACCACTGGTCTCAGTGAGGCCCGTCGTCTCCTCCCTCCTCGCCCTCCTCGACTCGCCTCCTCATCCCTCGGAGGCTGCTGACTGCCACTGCCACCCCCACTGTCTTGTCCGCTCATCTATAACAAAGTTCCAAATATTAAATTAAAATCAATGAAATTAAACATGTTTTAAAAATCTATAACATAATTCGAAAAAAATTCTAAACATGCTTTAAAATTAAATTATAATTCAACTAATTCAACTAAAATCAATTCTAAACTTAACAAATTCAACTATTTCTAAACATGCTTTAAAATTAAATTAAAATTCAAACAATTCAACTAAAATCAATTCTAAACTTAACAAATTCAACTATTTCTAAACATGCTTTTAAATTAAATTAAAATTCGATCAACTACTCTAATTCAACTAAAATCAATTCTAAACTTAACAAATTCTAAACATGCTTTAAAATTAAATTATAATTCAAACAATTCAACTAAAATCAATTCTAAACTTAACAAATTCAACTATTTCTAAATATGCTTTAAAATTAAATTAAAATTCGGTCAACTAAGCTAATTCAACTAAAATCAATTCATTTCTAATATAATTCAAACAATTCAACTAATTCAATTATAAGCTTAAGAAATTATAAACATGCTTTAAAACTAAATTAAAATTCGATCAACTAATTAAATTATAATTCAACTAATTCAACTAAAATCAATGCATTTCTAATATAATTCAAACAATTCAACTAATTCAATTATAAGCTTAAGAAATTCTAAACATGCTTTAAAATTAAATTAAAATTCGATCAACTAATTAAATTATAATTCAACTAATTCAACTAAAATCAATTCATTTCTAATATAATTCAAACAATTCAACTAATTCAATTCTAAACTTAACAAAAATTAAACATGCTGTAAATTAAAACTCGATAAACTAATTCAACTATTTATAAACATGCTTTAAAATTAAATTAAAATTCGATCAACTAAGCTAATTCAACTAAAATCAATTCATTTCTAATATAATTCAAACAATTCAACTAATTCAATTATAAGCTTAAGAAATTCTAAACATGCTTTAAAATTAAATTAAAATTCGATCAACTAATTAAATTATAATTCAACTAAAAGCAATTCATTTCTAATATAATTCAAACAATTCAACTAATTCAATTCTAAACTTAACAAAAATTAAACATGCTTTAAATTAAAATTCGATCAACTAAATCAACTAAAATCAATTCATTACTAATATAATTCAACTAAAATCAATTCTCAACTAAAATCAATTCTCTAAATATGCTTTAAAATTAAATTTTAAACGGTAAAAATGAAGAAAACTTACGGTTTATTTGTAGAAAATGTCGAAACGAGAACTCGGTGGGGACGGACGGCTCTACAATCAACTAAACCCGACTTCTCCTTCCTTTTCCTCCTCTTCTTCTTTTTTCTCGCACTCTCCGTCTGTTTCGCGAGGAGAGCTTTATAATTGTAAAAAAAATTGCGACGGACGCCTATCCGTCGCAAATTTTGCCTGTCAAAGCCAAAACGACGTCGTTTTGACTGATTTGCTACGACTTTTCCGTCGCAAATCAGTCAACGCACTGTTTCCCGAGAAGACGCGTAAAAACGGTTCGGATTTGCGACGGACATTCCGTCGCAAATCAGTCAATGGACCGTTTCCCGAAAGGTCGCGAATATAAATGTAAGATTTGCGACGGCTTTGGTCCGTCGCAAATGCAAAGTTTAAAATTGCGACGGCCTGTTCCGTTGCAAATCAGTCAAACGGGTCGCTTCCCGAACGACCACCTTTAAACGGGTATGTTTTGCGACGGAAGTGACTGTCGCAAAATCAAAGTTGAAATTTGCGACGACCTCTCCGTCGCAAATGTATCCGGTTTAAGACGAAGGCGGTGGGCCCTAGTTTTTGCAACGACTTTTCCGTCGCAAATTACTAACCTTTGCGACGGACTTCCTAAGTCGTCGCAAAGTGTCATCTTTTTCGACGGCTTACCAAAATCCGTCGCAAATTCACGAAATTTGCGACGGATATTGTGTCGTCGCAAAAGATTCGTCTGGAAGACTGGGTTTCTTTTAAATTTAAATTTAAGTCACGCAGTAATTATACCTAATTAGTTGAAAATTGATATCGACCATTTCGATCCAAATCTTACAACTAATTAAGATGGTAAACCAAATGTTGTGGTATATCTAGATATGGACCAAGTATAGTGTGAACTATAGTTTAATCGTAAAACTTATTTAGTTGTTTTCATTTGATGTGTACGTAGTATTTATTAGTGTTAGTTAATTATGATTAAAAAATATTAATTTCATAGTAATATTAATTGTATCATGAAAATCACTAATATAGTTTTGAGTTATACGATTAAATTGTTTTACAAGAGTATTCATACTAAAGCATAATCATAGTTCACATTTAAAGGCCCTTTGGCAGCATTCATATGAAAATTTTAGAATATAATTGTAAAATTCAGAATAACAATAGGTATTTGATTAACACAAGTTTAATATTCATAGTCTAATTCTGAAATAATGTTAAAAATAAATAATGAAATTAAAATGATTTTTTTTATTTTAAGTCGATTTAAAATTCTCTCGAGTAAAATTATTAACGCAACCTCAACAATTTGTATTTATCAAATATAAATGACTTTGTTTGAGGGGCACATGAACACGAGTATTTTTTAAGTCAATAATTTATAAATCCACAAAATAAACACATGGTCTTGGCGTTTTTTGTAAGTAATTAATTTGTATCTTATCATTTATAGTGTTTCCCCACTCGTGTGGTCAAAACCTAGATATAATAGATTTAGTTTAAATTAATGATATTATTAATTTAAAACAATGGGATTGTTTTTTATAATCTGAGGATGTCATCCAACATACGACGACTCGTAATTAATTTGTTGAATAGGAATTTACAGCTCAGAAAAATCCGAGTTTTAGTTTGATATTTTAATATATAATAATAATATAATGACACGTAAATCACTATTATTAATTGAATTCCATTAATTGCGTAAGTATTCATCGTATATTAATTTTATTCTTCAATTGCTTAAGATTGTCTGAAACATTCTTTTAATTATATTTTATATTTGCTTAAATAAGTTCTTTTATACGTAAATCCATTAAATTGCTACCTAGGCAAGTTGCTTATTAATTAATTAAGTAGAAAAGCAAAAAGCATAATATTTTGTAGAATAGACTGAATGGCCCAAGCCCAAATCTAGTAATCGGGATGAGGCTAGAGTGGTCCATTGGGCCCACTGATACCCCGAGTAATACTTCTATTATACTCCATTTCTTTTTAAGTTTTAACATTTAACAAAAACGAATAACCCTTTATAAATATAACTTTTTCTTTTTCAAAAAGATCTCTTTAATAAAATACTAGTATATTCATAAGCAGGAACCCAATATTATTTTAATTAATTATTTATATATATTTATGTATTATTAATACATGAGTATGTATAGAGTAAAATTGGTTTATATATGAATCACTGAAGGGTATTAGTCGTTTTTCATTGAAAAATATTAGTTGTTTTTACTGAAGAGTATTACTGGTTTACACTGAAGAGTCTTAGTTTATTTTCACTGAATAATTAAGACTCTTTAGTGTAAATCAGTATTACTCTTCAGTAATTACGACTAATATTTTTCAATGAAAACAGCTAATACCCTTCAGTGATTTATGTATAAACTAGTTTCACTCTATACTTTGCCTTAATACATTCGTGGTAGATATATAAATTTGTTTGATAAAAAAAAAAAGATATATAAATTTGTATCTACTGATGAACATGTGATAATTTCTGTACTTTTCATTAAACATTTTAAAATTTAATAATATATTAATTAAAACTTATATTATCTCCAAATGTGAAACTTTAAAGGAAGGTGAAGGAGTATACACATTACACATATATACTCACATCATCGTTATCTAATACTCACTCCGTCCCACTCTAAGTGTCCCACTTTCCTTTTTTAGTTGTCCCACACTAAGTATCTCATTCCATAAATGAAAAAAGCAACAATCTACTACATATAAATTTTAACCTTCAAATTCACACAATATTACCAAAAATGTCACTCATTCAATTCACTTTTCAACACTATTCATTACTTTATTAAACATTATTCATTACTTTTCAACACTATTCATTACTTTTCCACCATATATTAATAAACAAATACACTTTCTTAAACCATTCAATCAAAAGAAATGGGACGCTTAGATCGGGACGGAGGGAGTATCACAGTACAAGGAATGTAATATCTATTCATCCCAATTTTATTGCCACCTTTTTACATGTAACATGTAACGATGATTAAACTCCATATTCATTCTTAAACTCCATATTAGTAACAGTAACGATGATTTACCGAAGAGATTGATAGGTCTTCATCATCGAAATGAATTTACCTAGGCTTCGCAGCGGGGCGGAGAATCCCCGTTCCCTGCGGATATTCGCTCTGAACGGGATGGTGAATCCCCGAAACAAACGGGGACAGAAAAAAATTTCGCCTCGTAGACGGGGACAGAAATATTATTCCCCGTTCCGTTCCCCGTAAAGACCCGCATTTTTTTATATAATTAATATATTTACATGTATATAATATATAAATTTAAAAATAAATTATAAATAAGTATTTCGTAATTTTCTAATCAATTAACTATTTATTCAAAAGTACATCTATATTTTATTCAAAAGTACATCTATATTATATTATTAGTTTCAAATTATATAATTTTCACTTTAGTATATATGTTAACTAAAAATATTAGATTAGAGACTCTTTAAATTGCTTAAATTTGTTTTTGTAACACCAATTTAAACTAATTGTTGTGCATGATTTAATTTTTTAAATTAGATATTATTTTTTATTTTAAAAATGAGATTAAAAAATAATGAGATGGGAAACGAGAAATCCCCCGCAAAGACGGGGATCCCCGACGGGGTGGGGATGGGGAAAAAAATTCTCATATATTTCGCGGAGGCGGGGATGGAGAATGGCCCGTCCCCACCCCCTAGTTGACATCTTTAAATTTATACTCTCTCCGTCTCAATTTTGTTTACCCAAAAGCCCCAAAAAGGAAGGTTTTTTTTTTGTTTACCCATTTTCTAAAATGGCAAAAAGCAATACCACATTTTCAAACCCAACCTTCAAAAACCACTTTATACTAAAAAATATTAATAAACAATTTCTAAAAAGCTACTCCCTCCGTCCCAGTTTTGTTTTCCGGTTTGACTGTGCGCGGAGTTTAATGCAAGAGTTGAATTTTAGTATTTAAATGAATAAAGTAGTATTGAGAATGATGAATGATGAATAAAGTAGTATTGAGAATGTTGAATGATGAATAAAATATTATTTAAATGAATAAAGTAGTTTCCATTTTAGGGATGAGAAAACAAAATTGAGACGGACCTTTTTGGCAAATGGGAAAACAAAACTGGGACGGATGGAGTACTTTATTCTCAAAAGTATTAATAAACAATTATTTTCTTAAAAATTGTGTCATTTAGAAATTGGTAATCTAAATTGAGATGGAGGGAGTATAATTGATGAATGGGGGTATCATTTATAAAAAAAAAAAAAAAAAAAAATCCTTCCACACATAGGGATTATTATTTATTTATTTTCTTGAGGGATTAATATATGAGTATCGCAGATTAGCGATGTTAAACGGGCTAGCCCTAACTCTATAGGGCCGGCCCTAACGGGCTTCGGGCTAAACGGGTTAGGGTCTTATCCGGTTCACTCTTAACGGGCCTTTAATAATTATGACCTAACACTAACCCTAACGGGCCTCGGGCTAAACGGGCCACAAACGGGTTATGTCGAAAAAAATAAAATTCAACACAAAATTTAAAATAGTGGCAATAAAATATTAATAAATTTAAACATTGTTCATAAATTAATTAAAATTATATAAAAACAATTCAACGTAATTATAAAAATTTCAAACATCAATCTATAATATATAAAGCACTCTACATTCCCTTTTATAGTTTTGGCGGGAATTATTTTTGTCCATTGATCAAGTTTTCATAGTTTGATTATTATCGTCCATTTGTTCAAAAATAATTATGGTAAATTAACAATTAATTTGTCCTCTCATTTGTTGCAATTTAAGAACCATTAATTTTTTTATCCTATATATATGCTTCACTCCTGTCAATACCTTGATCACCATTTGCATATTTTGTTGGTTTTATCTTTGTTCTTATGTAATTTTTTTTTAATGTTGATTGACATGATTTTCGAGTATATATTGCAGATTTTGAAGATATTCATCCAAGTTCTGAAATCTTCGAAAGGAACAAACTATTGTATTCATCAATTGGTACGCAACTGAATTTCACAATGAAAACAAATTTTCAAGTTATTGTCATCCCAAAAATCCTCACAAGGCACGAGCCATCAATGGATAAATCAACACAGAATACTAAAATAGCAATTGTAAAATGTAATAATTGTCGTGATTCTAGATTTACCTCTGTCCAGAAGGCCCAACACATTGCACCCATTCTCCCAAAATTTCCAATCTACTGACTCTTCTTCAGAAATTGAAATCTCTTTGTTCTCTCTATTATACACGCATGTTTGTATGTGAGAGAGAGGGGTCGAGTCACGAGTGATGTTTAAGAAATATCAGTTGATAAATTGAAGAAAATGATATTTGGTCGAATTGTATCGGTGATTTATAACTAAATTTCGAACACATTTATTCATTTACTCTACAGAATTATCACCATTTGTGGGCCAAATTCATAGCTAAAAACACATGCGTCTACAACTGTTCATACGCATTTACAGAGATGATGTAATTAACGATTTTTCAGTATTTAATAATTAAATAAAGATTAGTACCAAATTAAAAAAAAACCTTATGCTTCAAGCGTGCTTGGATCCACGCGCGGTCCACGATCCAAGCAACACTCTTATTCATTGTTGGTGATATTACTGTATAGAAATGGTGATGTAGAATAGTAATTAATAATATTTTTTATTTTAAAAAAATTACTATAATTTTTTAATAAAACACCTACAATTAATAAATTTTAATGAAATAATAAAATAGGAACGGTTACATACTCATGTTTATATATATCAGAAGGTATTATTAATATTATATTAATCAAGTGTTTAATTTTCCTATTTTTATGCCTAATATTTAGCCTCAAAGTTCTTTCATTATTGATTATGGTTATACTTATTCATTATCATTATTTTTCTACAGGAAAAATACTTCATATAACTAAATTAAAGGGAAGTTCGTTAAATCGGCAATATCTTAAAAATATATCAATGACATAATTAGTGTGTAAGTTCTTTCATAATTGATTATGGTTATACTTAATTCATTATCATTATTTTTCTACAGGAAAAATGGTTCATTAGGGAAATTCCTTAAATCGGCAATATCTTAAAAATATATCAATGACATAATTAGTGCGTATAGTCTGATAATATGATATATTTACTTATTTATAAATATATTATAATTTTATAAAATATTCGGTGTATATTACACTATAGCTTTCATCTAGCATTTGAAATTAATACATAATAATAATAATAATTGTTTCTATATTTCATGATTGATTTTTTTTTTTAAAAATAAAATAAAGAACTGGTTTTAAATTTAATTTTAATGAAGTCTTTATATATAAGAACATTATCATAAAGACAAACTCTTATATGCACCAAGTGCATGGTGCACTCACTCAACAGTTGACCATGTTTATACTGAAAAGTTTGTTTCAATTATACTGAAACGTGTGGTTAGATTACAGTGAAAAGTTTACATTGAAAATCAGTTTTTAGTGTAAACTTTTCAGTGTAATACAACCACATTTTTCAGTGTAATTGGAACAAATTTTTCGGTTTAAACATAATCAATTGTTTAGTGAGTGCACCATACACCAAGTGCAAAAGAGAGTTACTCGATAATAAATAGTACTTGGATTTTAAATCCAATTTAAAATCTATTAAAATTCAATTTTGACTTAGATTTACAATTGTGTTTAGAATTCAAGTGTACAATACGCATTTATTTCGTACCGGAATTTGTGTATTATAAACAATCATTTAGATTAAGTGCCATGGAAAATAAATAATTCTAGATATTTCACTTTTGCTATATGTATCTTAGTATAAGAAATGTTTGAATCTCAAATTTTAATCAATATATTTCTTTTATTACTTAGTTTATACTCCCTCCGTCCCAAATTTATTTTTCCGGTTATTGTATGCGCGGGTATTAAGAAAGGAGTTGTTTATAATATTTAAATTTATCAATACTTAAACATACACCTCTATAAATACTCACCACCAATCTCGACACTTGATTCTATTAGATCTATAAATAATTACGTGTCTCGGTTAGATGAGATGGAGTCGCTTAAGTTTTTAGTTATGTTCTTGCTGATGTGCATACTCCTGAATTACTCAACACTATAAAGTTCTCTCCCTTGCTTGACCATATTGAAGCATCAGTTATATTATTGAGAAATGTAGATCATTCAATGAGATTGTATAATGGAACCGAGTTAATTTATTTTATTTTTATTTTTTAAATTTATCAGTCACTAATTTTTATCTTCTTCTTTTTTAAAATTAAAGTTTAATACATTATTTATTTATTTGTATAATAGAGTAATTGAGACCAATGTTCGTAGTGGTAGTAGTGCAAATGAACTTGCATTAATACACATATTTTTATAAAGAATAATTTTAATAACATAATATTATAATGTCCTTAATTGATAAATTTAGTGATTATACTATACATTTGCGATAAACCTTACCGATAAATATTAGTGATGATCTTTTATAGGCATTCGAATTTTTTTTTTTCCGCAAGGCCTGCGTAAGGCATCAAGACTTTGAAATTTACCGAAGTGAATTTCTAATGTAAATTACATAAAATTAGCTTTTTCTTATTTATGGATGGAAACAGTCATTTATTGCTCCTTCAATTTTCTGATTGTAATTGAAATTTTATTCTTTGTTAGTGCTTATACATTAGTTTCCTATACAAGGATATATATATATATATATATATATTGTGGGTAACGACGTCCTTGGCTATTCTTCAATGTGTTGATGGACTTCTTATAAAAATTAATGCATAATTAGTATTGATTTAAACTTTTTGTATCCGAATAATAATCTTACAGCTGCATAATAATATTGAAAGATTTTATTCTATTTCACCAGGACCAATGTTTTTAAACCCAAACCGGACCTCGAACTGGTCAATGAATTGGGTCAGTAGGCCACTGGTTCTACCGGCTGAAACCCTGAGAAAAAACCGAATGGCCCGGATATTTATTAATATATATATATATATATAATTTATGCATTTTATTTATGCAAAAAATAATTTTTTTATAAAAATAGAAAATAGGTTTATTAAATATATTTATTATAGTATAACGTATGGTTAAAGTAGAAAATTTCAATAAATTAATTACTCAATTATTAAATACAAAATGTTACAGGTAAAACTAATGTATATATCCTTTTAAAATATCATGTTTAAAAGCCCAAAATAAAATCTCTGATAAAAAGCCCAATGTACATTTATAATTACTAACCCTAAAACTATACGTTCTCTAACCCCTATCATTTTTCTCCGCTGGGCTGCACATGTTTCACTGACTTTTTTTTTTCATTGCTCTTCCATAAAGGGCTAAATCTCATATCAATAACAAGAGCGTATGACATTATTCGCAGCCGTTATTTGCATCAGTAACTAATGGAGGAATTAATCTAATTGATAAAAGGTGAAGTTTCTTCTGTAGAACTCCCTCCTCTCCTTCAATTAAATCAACGAATTACTGATTTTTTGTACTTTTAGAAACTAAAAAAAACAGTTTGCTGAGGTTACCGATTTCACAGGTTTAACTCGGTTCGTATCTGGATTGTGGTGGCTCACAATAGACTCGCTTTATTAATAATCGGCCCGATGCTATGACCGGTTCCAGGTTAAATCGGTCGAAACGGTCCCAGGTTTGAAAACACTGAATTGGACTGTATTCTTTCCCTATTTTGGAATTTTATTTTCCCTTCCACACGAATAATGGGTATAAAATAGATTTGAAGTGGTTATGTGTTGGTTTATTTACCTAACATGACCTTACGCGTGTGTTGTATTTTGGTCCTGCGTGTGGACATAGGTTCCAAGACTTTTAATTTCTAAAACTGGAAAATAATTGATTTCACATATATTACCTTAAAACCCTGTGGCCTTCTAGCTTTTGTATTTGATTAAGTTGGGGCACCAATTTTGAATGTTTAAAAATGAATTCTGCATAAATAGACCCGGATCTCCGTATCTGGTGCTAAAAAGAAAAATGGGATTGAAAAAATGAAGATGATTGAGGCATGTGGATTTAGTATAGGTACCTTTTCCATTTTGTTTGTGTTCTTGGTGAAGGTTTGGAATTCGAATATTTTTATTGTCATGTACCTGCAACAAGTTTCACCGTCGGTTATATTGCTCTGAGTATTTCTTCGACCGTACATATACCGTCAGAATCTTCCAGAATATCGCACATATCTGTTACATTTGAGAAAGTTGAAAAATTATTTTGATGGATAGAATATACAAACTAAAGGAATTATGGTATAAAATTAAGCTTTGTTTTTTATTTATCGCTTATCCCCAGTCATGAAGAGCAATCATTTTCCTTTGTTTATGGAGTTTGGACTTTTTTTATTCTCTCTCGAGTGAGGTAGATTTTGTTTATTGAGTTTTGTATATTTTGTTGGTTTTAGGTAGTATGAATCCTAAGTGGAGAGTGTAATAAATTTTTTAATGTGGTGGTTGTTGTATGTTGTCATGTGAATAAGTACTCTTGGAAATTGGAATTTATATTTTAATAGATAATGGGCTTGAGTGGAACAGTGTAGATTGCTTTGTTCCACTGACATTTAATCTAGCAAATGGTCCATTTTTTATGTTTAATTGTCGAATTGTTATTTAGTATCATAATTCCTGAAATGACACTGAAGGTTGAATTTAGAATGTGTTTAACATCAATGATATTATATATTTAGTTAACTGTTTTATATGTTTCGAAATAAATGTTTGAATGAATTCACCGTGCATTTGGCGCATAGAATAATAGTTTGTCATCTAAAAATTCCTCACTTTATTTCAAATTAAATGTTGAATTATCAGTTTGTAACTTTAAAAAATAAGTATCATTTTATCCTTTAGACATTTTACAGCATATAGAGTATTTTATAGATTTTCTTGGACCAATTGAGTTAATCTATTTTTTTTAAATGAATTTTTGTAGAGGCGTGATAATTGAATAAAATTAGGTGTATTAATATGTGTAGCGGTACTTGATATGACATTTATTTTTAGTAATCTCTAAACGATCCCTTATGATTTAAATAATCACTAATACTTCGATTTTGCTTTTGCATTAAATTGTATTTATGTTGAACGGTGAATAATATCATAGTGAATAGAGAGATACCTATGAATGTTTAAAATATAGAACATATAATATAAAAATAATTGAATTAAAATATGGGGATTAATGTGACTACCGTGCGAAGCACGGGTGGATATTATCCTAGTACTTAAAAAGTACAAAACACCAACACGTAATAGTTCAAACATCAACACGACTAATTTCAATTTATTGCAGTATTATAATTACAAAAAATTCATCCAATCATACTTGTAATAATTCAGCTCACTACCATGCATATCATACCAAAAAAAAAAAAAAATCGAAATGATACTAATAAATTTAATATCCAAGAAACAAAAGAATATACAATATTAGCAGCAAATTAACTAAAAAGTTCATCTAATTGAGCACTTGTGTATCTAAGTACTACTAGTACATGGATGGAAGAACCTAAAAAGGGAACTAAAAATAAAATAACACTAAAATTGATGGATTAAATTTCTCGTACATCATCTTTTACTGAAGTTAGGGCTAGATGATGAAGTGAAAAATGTGAGTATATATATATTAATACTTTAATTGTAATAAATAATTAATACACTTATTATATAATATAAATAATTAAAATATATATATAACCCGGGCTGGCGGGCTAGCCCGGTTAACCGGCGGGCTAATAGGGCCGGGCCAAAAAGGCCCTAATTTAAACGAACCCCTTAAACCATAGCCCTAACCCTACATTTTTTAGGGCTAAACGGACCGGCCTTATTAGCCCGGCCCGGATTAACATTTCTATCGCACATGTAGATTTTCATTTTTGAACAATAAATTGGGGTTTCCAAAAAAAAAAAAGATTGGTTGGTTCAAAGTCTATGAAAAGAGTTAGCAGAATAGAGTGAATTTGTGTTGGGGGAAAATTTATGAGCAATCACTTCAACGTTGATTGCTGCATTTGGCCTATGCCTATGCCTATGCCCCTACTTTATTTAATTTCCAGATTTCTCTACTATTCATTTCCAGCTTCTTACACTTCCCAAACAGTAGTTTATACCCGTACTCAAACTCTCCGTCATACCATCAATCTATAATATTATAGACCGTATATTATTATTTATTTTATTCTTTTTGACAGAAAGACCATATAGTAATAATTAGTTTTGGTTCTTTTTTTTTTTTTTTATTATAAAGAAATTGTAGACCTCTTTAAAAAATGCACCGTTATAATTCAGATCCAAGTGCAATAGTTCGTAAATCAGATAAGATTAAAAAGTTGTTTCTTACTAACTTTTGAAACAAAAAAAAATTTAAAAGCAGTTTTCAGAGTTTTAAAACAACCCCAAAGTTTGTATGGTAAAATATTTGTCAGTCGCACCATGTATTGATGTTGAAGAATGGAAGATACATTTAAATTGCTTTTCATGGGATCCTAATGAATTAAATTGGGTAGAGTTATATAGATGATTTTCACTGATACTAAGAAAAACAAATCTAGCTATATGATTGAGATTATAGTATGTACTTGAGTGTATTGTATGCGCTTAAATTTTAGAAAAAATACCCTAAGCAAAATTCAGTAATACCCCAAGAAGTAATCAGTGATACTTTAAGAAATAGTCAGTAATACCTAACTAAAAAAAATACAGTTCGGTGTATTTATGTATGTTAAAATATTAAAATTGAGTTTAAAATCCAAACGGAGCATGTTAGAATTTGTGATAATTGATATATTAAAAAAAAGTCCATATAATTGGAATGAAAGACCATACTTGTATAAAATTTTAAGTAAAATTGAATAAACTTTACACTAATGTAGAAATTAGTGGGCCTAAGTGGGTAACATAACACGTGCGTTTAGGGATAAATTTTCAACATCGAAAATCGAGATGTTGGTGGTGGGCTTGACTGGAGACTACTTGACTAACCCTTCCATACGTCTGCATTTATTTCTCTTTCACCCTGGCCTTTTAACTTTTCTCCACTAAAACAAATTCTGGAGAAAAAAATAAATAAATAAACAGAAATTGTCATGATTTCTTTAAAATAACTGAAACTAAAACAATACATATACATCTATAAATAAATGTAGCAATACAATTACAGGTTACTGAATGAAATAACTATAACAATTACACAATCAAACATTCTTTAATAAAATTCTTTTTTGGGGTGGTTCGGTATAAGGGTTTGTCTAAATTTGTCTTTATAATTCCAGGTAATTTCGTGTTTGGTTTGAGGAATTGCACTGGATCATGACCTTGGTTAGACTATAACAACTATCTCGTGTACAATTCGATCCAAAAAATTTGGTTCTAGTCCAAATTTTTTTGATCATAGTCTATCCGTTTTCCGATAATCGTTCTAATCCAATTCTAGCTAATCCAATTATATCTCGTAAACCAAACGGCCCCTTAAAGTACCGCGAAAAAAAAAAAATATCAAGTAACAAATTTGGTCATAATCTATTCTACTATATCCTTTTTTAAAAAAAATTATTACTCCCTTCGTTCATCCACAAAATATAGGTTTGGTTGTCTTATTGGACCGTCCACGAAAAATAGTCACGTTGTCTAAAATGAAAATAATAAATTTTATCTACACTTTTAACCTGCATACACACATAATATTTTTAAAATAATTTATTTTGTATTGATGTGACACAATATTTTTACATTTTACATATTATATCAACTTTCTCCATATTATATCAACTTTCTTAATAATCGTAAAAAAACAACAAGACTATTTTTCATGGACGGGGGAGTATAATTTGTGGGAAACCAGGGAATACGCCGTCTTATCACATACAAGAATTTTAATTAATTTAAGAAAAGAGCAAATTTTAAAATATGGGAATGTTAATAATTCCAATAATAACTTTGAAATATTAAGGACTTTGAGCATGAATACATTAGACATTTATATTTATATTATTAGAAAGAATTATGTGTATCACACTTAATAAATATTCTCTCATTTAAAATCTTCTCTAGAAATTAAGTTGTCATAATATTTTGAAATTTTGACCTGTGTAAAGGAAATAAAGTGGAAGTCCTTGAATTAACCCCAGACCCCTCCAATCATTATTGGATAAAATGATCAACTCTGATTAGGCTAATCACATTCCCACCTCCTCGGTAAAGGTGAAACAATTTGTCTAATCTCACACTGTCTGTCATTTCTAAACCGGAAAAGAAATGTTGGCTTTTCAATTATACTCCCTCCGTCCCAAACGAATTTGCACACTTTCCTTTTTTGGATGTTCCAAACGAATTTGCACACTACCTAAAAAGGAAACATCGATTTGCGTGCACACTCATATAAATATACACATATTTACCCATATGCCACTACTTTACCACTTTTCTTAATATGTGTGTCATCCCAGGGGTGCAAATTCCTCTGGGACGGAGGGAGTAATAAATATGGTTATTGCATTTCATCCTCTCCGGTCTCCATAATACTACCTCCTTCCCGGAACACATTGCGGAGTTCACTTTATCTTCGTATTTTAGCGAGCGAGTTGTTTATTAGTATTTGAAATGATAAAATAATTTTTAAGGTAGGGTATGATATATCTACATTTTCTCTATTATAAAGTAATTTTAAAATTATTTTATCATTTCAAATACTAATAAAAAATTCACTCGCAAAAACACGAGAGAAATAGTAGCCCCGCAATGTGTTGTGGGACGGAGGGAGTAGTAAATAATTGCATATGGTTTCCTCCCTCAATCTCGGGTTTTATTTTATAGGTGACTTTGCACAATATTTAAAAAAAAAATTGGAGTGTGTGAGTATAAAATAAAATAATAAAATGTGTTTTATTGACTTTTGTGAGTGTAAATTATTTCCTTTTAAAGGGTGTGAAAAAAGAGTTGGAACGTCCCAAAAAACGAAAATGTGAAAAAAGATTCGAGAATGAGGTAGTAGTAGTATTTATCTAATAGTATACGGCATCATTTTATTTAATTTCATTTTAGAAATTAGTACGCCCAAATAGAAAACTGCATTATAAATTTTTCATCTTATCCAGTTTAAAAGAATTAATTCCCAAGATTTATAAATAATACTCGATGGTAAAGATGTAGCGATAGTTAGTATTCTTTAATTAATCGATAAATTTTTTTTTAAAAAGAACATTTTACAAAACAATGGGGTTTTTTTTTTTTTTTTTTTTTTTTTGAGGAAGGCATCTATAATTTATTAACATATATGAATAACGAACTTTTATATTTCTTTTAAATCTTACGGAATGATTTAACATTTTGGACTGATAATTAATGGGCTATTTTAACATCAACAATTGCACATGGATATTCTTTTCCAAATACGAAACATTTAGTTCTTTTCTAAAAATCTAGATTTAAGAGATGCTTGATAGTTTATCACACAGACCAAAATAGATATTTGAAAATATCCGTATTTATATCAAAATTCGGTTATTTTAAAAATTAAGTGTTCATGTTCGTACCAAAATTTCGGTACGATACGCTACATATATTTTATTTTTGGCAAAAACTTGTATGAAAATGTTTCATTGTCTGAGATAACACAAATTAGCACCCACCCCTACTAATGTGTTAATGAGACAATTGTCTAGTTATACTCATTTCAATTGTCTACTCTTTATTTTTCTGTATGGATCGGAGCGGAGAAACACATTTTTGTGTTGTTCTCTCTCTTCTAAAAAAAAAATATATCGATGCACCATTGTATATTCATACGAATATTTCACGTCTTTAACTACAATCAAACATATATTCTTGCAAACTCAAATATAACACAATATATGAATGGATGGTTAAAATAACACAAATCACCATGAATATAGTATCTAAAATATGTTATATAAAATCACACATTCTCATATGCACCAGGTGCACAGTGCATCAACTCAACAGTTGAGATTATTTACACTGAAAAATATAAACTAATTACACCGAAAAATATAATTAAATTACACTAAAATGTTTACCCAAAAAATTAATTTTTAGTGTTGAACACAATATAAACAATATCAAAATCCAATCCACCCTTTTCAACAACTGTCCACATTTTTATCTAAATTACAACGCTCACTTAACATTCAAAAAATACACCACAAAGAAAAGAAAGGAAAAAATGAAAATATAAGTATTAGGGTTTTGGAGATAGGTGTCACTGGTTTGTCTCACTCTTTCCGTGAGAGAGAGTGATGGAAATGACAGAAGAAAAGACCTGAGAGGATAGGATGTTTGTCCCACGTGGGAGAGAGGTTGCACGTGGAAAGTAGAGAGAGAAAGTGAGAGAGAGAGGGTAGCTCCGGCGGTTGAAAGAAGAAATGTGGATTTGCAATGATCGTCATTAATGTGTTTACTTACACGCAACCTTCACTGCACTTGGGATAATTTGCCATCTCTTCTGCTAAGTGCTACTCCTTAGTTGCACGTAGATTAAAAAAAAAAAAAAAATAGTGATATATGTGTAAATATGTGTATATTTATGTGAGTGTACATGTAAATCGATGTTTTTTTTAGGTAATGTGCAAATTCGTTTGGAACACCCCAATAAAAAATGTGTACAAATTCGTTTGGCATGTAGAAAGTAATTCACTTCCCCTCTATTTTACTGTAGCTTTACGGTTTCCACATATGCATCCATTCCATCAATATATATATAGCTAGAATTAAATGCCTATTGTTAGATCCATCGAATGCTGCTGCAGGAAAACCCATATATTGAGTTCAATTATATTTACACTTGACCTACCAAATATTAGAAATGGAGATTATTACACTATCCACGTCCATAAACCTCCGACCCAAACCAACTTAAAATAAAATATTAATTTCTCTCTCATCCACCTACACAACCTACCACTTAATTTAATTTGAGTATGTATACAGTAAAATTGGTTTATACATGAATCACTGAAGGGTATTAATTGTTTGAATCCTTGGTAGAAATGAAGAGATAAAATGTTAAAAAATAAAGGAGAAAATAGAGAATATGAGATTATGTTTTAAAATATTTGGTGTCTATTTATAGAGAATTAAATAATTTATTATCCACAATATTTACAATATATATTTTATTTACATAAAATTTAATTATCTAATTATGTGGCGTCACATATCACTCATTGATTGGGCAACCCAAACATTCATATGAATTGAGTTTGCGCCCTGACACATTCAAGTTGAAACCTTCAATTTAATTTTTTTTCTTTTTTTTTTCCTTTTGTCTTCTGAATTGCAGGTTGTAAAACCCAGAGATGTGTGTTACGTGTGTAGTCTTAAAGAGCACTATATAATAAGTTTATGAACCCAAATTTTATTTTCACTTTTCATTTTTTATAGCAAACTAGTGTTTCTCCTGTGCGATGCACGAATTGAATATTATAAATCTTAAATGCGCAATCGTATAATGATTTATATAAAAAGTTTAAAATAAATTTATTTAATCTATAATCCAATTAATATGTATAGATTATATGGTATATATGTGAGCATTATAATTATTTAATTAATTATACAATTTTCAATTATGTACTAAATTCAAAACAAATACTAAAATTCATAAAATGATTTTAATATTTAACAAAACTTATGTAGTCTAATTTTTTTTTTTAAATTCAATTCATCATATATAGTTAAAGTCAATAAAAAAACACTTTAAAAAATATTTTAAACATTACTTTTCTTCTTATATATGTAGTATATATTAAATAAAAATGTTCAAAAGATAATTAATTTGATATATAATGTGTTGAAAATAAATTTAAAATTAATAACTTAAAGAATTTTGAAATTATTGATTCAAAATAAAAAAGAAAAGAAAATGGTAAAATTAATTCACTCTCTTTAATGGAGAGTGAGATACATCATTGCATCACAAAGCAAGTAGACTTCACTTGACCCAATAATGACAATTTTTTCTCTCTCCTCACTTCTATTTTTATATATATATAGATTTATCGCAGTCATATACAACAATCATTTTATTTATTAATGAATCCACATTAATTTTACAATATTTACATTATTTCATATTTTTCTAAAACTTGTACTCATCTCAATGGAAATAAATATGAGGGAGTATAATTTAATACTAGAGTGTACCCACGCGAATTTCGCGTACTGAGAAAATATATTATATTTATTTTCTGTAGATATTTAATATAAGAATATTTGTGTTTAAAAAATTTCGAGGTATATACAATAAATTATGGGATTTGTTTAGCTGTGGCCCGTGCCCTTCACTAAACTCTATAGGTATATCCTGCAAACTAAATAATTAAAAAAAACATCAAAATTCACATAAATTAATAACAATTATGGAATAACATTACTTAGACTAATAATTTAATAATAATCAATTTCCATTTCAAAATTGAATAATTTATAAATTAATCAACGTTATTAGTTATTGGGAGTATATGGTAAGAAATTAATTTATATAAGAAACAATACAAAATTTGAAATAAACTTTAAAGTTACAAATACCCGTTCATCGATCAAAATGAGTTCCAAGTAGAATTTGTCTCTATTAAAATTATTAAAAAATATTGTCCAACTTTTTCAATCCTAACTTTAACGGTCAATTTTTGTCTCTCACTCTTGATATTAGAAATCAGAGAAAATTGAGGTGTCATACTCTTGAAATCTAAAATGAGATTTAAATTACAACAATTAAACCATCATAATTATTCAGATAAAAATACATGGTATAGTTAAATTTATTATTTGTGCACATGAAGAATATTTAAACTGAACGATGTAGAGCATAAATCAATAATCATTATTACATTTATATTGATATTGATATTTAAATCTAATCAAATTGTGAGCACTTAAAATGATGAATTTAATTATAAAATAAATATACTAATAACAATAGATATATAACTAACCAACAATTGATGAGAGAAATCTCAGCAAAAGAGTGGAACAAATGAAACTTTGATGTGAAAAAATGAAATACAATATGTTCTTATTTATAATAAAAAAATACATGCAATATTATATCTTGTCCATAATAAGAATATATCACATAAGAATATTCTTTGGAATATATAACTATATACCTTTTATTTTAGAAAAAAATAGTCGAATATTATATTATACTATATATACTAACTCAAACTTAGAAATGATAAATTTAGATTCATTCAATAAGTAGATCATATTTAATTACATTAAGGTTTGGAAAAAATATGATTTATAATAAATTCTAAAAATAACTAAATAAGAAAATGGAAAAAATATCTATTTGCATTAATTATGCAGATATAAATTAATGGTTTAGATTTAATGATATAGAACGAAGGGTCGAGATTAAAAGTTTTGTTGTAAATCCGGAAGATTTTATATTCCAAATCTAGGAGTTTTGGTGTGGACATTACTTAAGGACCAAGAATTATATTGGGCCTGACCCATTTAGATTAGGGTTTTACTATTATATATATCCCATTGTATTCATGAATTATGTACTGATACACACACGCATACTAGTGGAACTCCTGGCTTGGATCGCCCCCAGACGTAGTCCTTCCGGACGAACTGGGTCAACAAATCGTGTCCCTTTATTTACACGCTAAATTACAACACGTTATCAGCACGAGTCTCTAACCGAGATTATACAGTACGCTTTTAATTTATTTTATATGAATCACTTGATCGTTCATGTACTTTACCAATTGATTTTGTTCCTGAATTTTTCTGTGCATAATTATATTACGTGAAAAATATTTTTGTGATTTAAATCAATAATCAACGACCGTCGCCCGTAGTCGAACGACCGTCCTCGCGCCGCCCGCCGCCGCTACCGCCGCTGCCACCGCCGCCGACCAGGTGCCGCGCAGCGTCGCGCCTCCCGTTGCACGCAGCGCCTGCGCCGAGCGCCGCCCGCACGGCGCGCACGCCCGCAGCATCGCGCCCGGTGCAGCGCGCGCTCGCACCCCCCCTCGTCGCACGCAACGACCGCCGAGCGCCGCCCGCACGGCGCACACGCCCGCAGCGTCGCGCCCGGTGCCGAGCGGCCTCGCGCCTCCGTCGCCCGCATCGGCAGCGCCGAGCGCATGCCCGCAGCGTCGCGCCCGTTGCCGCACGGCCACACGCCTCCAGTCGCCATCGCCGCCCGGCGCCGCGCGCACCCGCACCCGTCGCGCCCGATGCCGCGCGCTCCCGCGCCCTTCGTGCCCAACGCCGCGCGCACCCACGCCCGTCGCGCCGGTGCCGCGCACGCCCGTGCCCGTCGTGCCCGGCGCCGCGTGCATCCGCGCCCGTCGCGCCCGATGTCGCGCGCCCGCGCCCGTCGCGCCCGATGCCACGTGCATCCTTGCACGCTGGTGCCCGTTGCCGCACGCACACAATTGACCTACGCGCGTCACCCCTGTACGCCGTGCGCAACCCACGCGACGTTCTTTCTCGGATTTTAATGATTCCTTAACCCGATTCGTTTGCGTTCTTGATATCATAAAATCCGTGTTTTCCGTTTTATTAAAGAATCCTGAAAATATTTTGTTAAATTGTGTTAATGTACATGAAATAATTATTCTAATGATTATTTCCTCTGTCCATTAAACCGTATATTTTCTGCAAATCATTTTCATGTGATTATCGTTATTTATCGTTATTGCATGTTTGAGTGATTTTATTATCCTACGTGCTTTAACACTGCGCACATAGTTTATAGTCTGCTCTTTATGCCCGGGTAGGCGGCGCCCGGTATTTGTTGGACCGTAAATTTATGCCTTGGGTAGACGACGCCCAGTATGTGCATCTATGTGCCTTAGGATAATCAAATGAGTCCTCTTTTCCTTTTCTCATTGTCTATGCGTCTTGTTCATCCCCCTCACCGTGTCGCTTCTCTTGTAGTGAATCATGTCTGAAATCACTATGAAAGAATTCGATGAGCTTGCTCTCGACGGTAGCAACTACCCGACATGGGTGCTAGATATAGAGTACTATCTAGCCTCAAATGGGTTAAGCGAAACTATCATGGAAGGTTCAAAGTCTACTGACGCCCAGAAGGCGAAGGTATTGACTTTCCTTAGGAACCACTTGAATGAAGGTCTGAAACTCCAATATGCCTCAGAAAAAGGACCCCGAAATATTGTGGAAAACCCTGAAGGAACGTTTCCAACAATATAATTTTGCACTCCTACCTCCATCACAACATGAGAGGCTGAACGTCAGTTATGCGGACCTGAAGTCCATAACGATGCACAGCTCTGCATTGCAGCGTGTTGTGACCAACCTGATCCAGAGTTCTGTATCAATGCTTCACGCTAGCGACCCTGTACGCCTGCAGCGATACGGGCATAAACCCTCATATGGTCGTCGCAATCGTGGAAGGGGGAAAGCGAGTAAGAAATCCCGAACTAACGACCGAAGCCGTAGTTCGCTCGGTGGCCACAAGACCCGGTTTAACGCTCCTGATAAACCCAGCTCTCAGAGAATGATTGAGCAATCC
This sequence comes from Ballota nigra, assembly GCA_947034835.1. Lineage (NCBI taxonomy): Eukaryota > Viridiplantae > Streptophyta > Magnoliopsida > Lamiales > Lamiaceae > Ballota > Ballota nigra. Next base: position 99,287,035 of record OX344724.1, on the reverse strand, counting down.
TGCTTCAGATGCGGTTGCAAGGGCCATTGGTCCCGCACGTGTCGTACTCCCAAATACTTGGTCGAGGCGTACTTAAAGATACAAAAGGATGACAAATGGAAGGCCCCAGTTGATGAACCTATGGATGACCACCTGCCCGAAGCAGATTTTGACCTAGATAGTGATGATCTCTTGGGCCCGTAGCTCGAGATTTAGGATAAACGAGTAGATTCGCGTATTTAATTATCCCTGCAGTTTGTTTTCTGAATAAAACGAGTGCTTATCATGTTATGGATCCTTTCTTTCGGATATTTAATGAATGAATTTATTAGCTTTGATATGTTTGCTTTAGTAGCTGTCCATGTGTTTATTCGGATATTGTTATTCTTATTTATGGCTTGTAAACAAATCAGCTATTAGGTTTGGACTATTTCCTCTTGCATGATGGACGCTGATAGTGATTTATGTCTGGTAGATAGCGCCATCACACATACGATCCTAAAGGATAGGAAGTATTTTCATAACTTGATTAATCGTAAAGGGAGTATAAGTACAATTGCGAATGACAATACATTGATAGTGGGCTCCGGAAGAGCTTCCATTGTCCTCCCCATGGGTACTGAATTAATTATAGATAATGCTTTATTGTTCCCACAATCTAAGCGTACCCTACTCAGTTTTAGAGACATTAGAAATAACGGGTATCATATTGAAACTAAAACCGAGAACGATAACGAATACCTTTTGATGACTAGTACTCGAGGTAACCGTTAGCAAGTTATAGAAAAACTTCCATCCCTTTCCTCCGGTTTGTACTATTCCTACATCCGGCCGTCTAGTTCCCATCTAGCGATGAGTATGAAATTCCATGACCCAAATTCTTTTAAATTGTGGCATCAGCGGTTAGGTCATCCGGGACAAACAATGATACGTAGGATTCTATCTAATTCAACTGGTCATAATATTTCGAATAATAGAATCCCTCCCGTAGATGAGTATTTCTGTGATGCATGTTCTAAGGGTAAGTTGATAGTGCGCCCGTCGCGCACTAAGGTTGGACTAGAGTCTCCGGTTTTTCTAGAGCGAATTCAAGGAGACATTTGTGGACCGATTCACCCAGCATCAGGACCATTCCGTTATTTCATGGTCCTTATTGATGCCTCCACTGGGTGGACATTTGCATGCTTGTTGTCCACCCGCAATCAAGCTTTTGCGAAGCTCATTGCGAAAACTATCGAGCTTAGAGCTCAATTCCCGGATTATCCAATTAAATCAATTCGTATGGATAACGCAGCTGAGTTTAGCTCGAAGGCCTTTACAGATTACTGTATGGCCCTGGGAATTAAAGTGGAGCATTCGGTCCCCTACGTCCATACCCAAAATGGTCTTGCTGAGGCGCTAATAAAACGTATCAAATTTATCGCGAGACCATTGCTAATGAATTCTAAACTACCCACCTCATGCTGGGGGCATGCAGTCCTTCATGCATCACACTTGATTCAAATCCGTCCTACTGCATATAATGATCATTCCCCCCTACAGTTAGTGCGTGGGAAAGAACCTAGCATTTCCCATCTGCGTATTTTCGGATGTGCGGTATACGTACCGATTACGATACCCAAGCGAACCTCTATGGGCCCACAAAGGAAACTCGGTATTTACGTAGGATTTAACTCTCCTTCCATCGTGAAATACCTCGAGCCTTTGTCCGGGGATCAATTAACGGCCCGGTTCGCTGATTGCACGTTCGATGAAGATTACTTCCCGGCATTAGGGGGAGATCCGAATTCAAAATTGAATGAATGCCGGGAACTTACGTGGAACGTAAGTAATCTTCAGTATCTAGATCCGCGCACTAATCAATCTGAACTAGAAGTTCAGAAGATCATTAACCTGCAGAACTTAGCAAATAACCTGCCAGACGCGTTCACTGACCATAGAGGTGTGACTAGATCGCATATACCAGCAGTAAATGCTCCCCAAAGGGTTGAGGTCCCAAGTAAAATGAGTACTCATGCCCCCACTGTTGGAGTTATACGTGAAAGTATGCTTTTACTTTGTATAACTCGTGTATCAAACACTCGTTTTATGAGAATAATTCTTTTATCGCATTTGCTTTAGTTATGATTGAATGTTGAATTTCTATTGCAAACCGTTCAATATATAGTACGTGTTACATAGTAGTTAAATGTGGTGATACCCGATCACGGAAGATGACATTGACAGTTTACTTGTAACTAAACGTACATTTTCACGACCTAGGTGGAATTGAACAATCCGCCGTGAAAGGTCGATGTGTAAGGCTCAGATTGGTCTGTCTTGACTAAGAGATTGCACTAGCACATGTAGTATGTGTTGAAGAGGTCCTACAGCGAGGATAAATTCTTCTGTTCTGAAAGGTGAAGAATTAGACCTCAGTGGTTGTTGATTTCTTAATCTCCGTCCCTTAAATAGGACCGTGTGTGCTTAGTAGTTACTGCTTTGATTCATGTTGGGTGAGAATCATTGTGACTTCGAACTTTGTGTCTTGGGCAGTAATATTAATCATACGACGGTTGCTAAGATTTAATACGGAGAAACGCGTGCGAGTACGGCTCGTGTGATTAGTCCCCTTGGTGGGCTCAGAAGTTTTATTGTACCAAATCTTGCAAGTGAAGAATTAGTTTCTTCGGTACGAATAATAATGTTGAGCTGTCTTTACTCCAAGGTGAAAGATGTTAATTAATTTGGAGCTATTCGGAAGCTTGATTAATTAATGGACTTGATAATCTTAAACGCGGGAAATAATAACCGGGAGCCCATATTATCGTAATATGGATTAAGATGGATAGTGCAATATTAATTTATTAGTGGTAATAATTAATATTAATGGACTGAATTATATTGGGGCTCAATATTGAAATTCAGAAGTCCATTAGGAGGTCCAATCTTAATTCTCCTTAAGGCCCCTCAAGTAGCCCATTAAGTAGCCCAATAATGATAAGGTGATTAAAATAAAAAGATAATATCTTGCTGATTTTTTCTAGTATTTTCGAAATTAAGCAATATTAGAAGAGAAAAGATTTGGTTGATTTTCTTGGAAAGATATTATGGAGGATATGTATTCTTGGAATACAAGAATATCTCATATATTCAAGAAGATCCAAATCTTGGCATCTCTACTAGTAAATTTCGAAATTCACCCCTTAATTAGGTGTGTGAGATTTTTGTGGAATATTTTATTTTGGAGAAAAGAATACATGAGATATATTCAAGATTTCATAGAGACTAAGAAAAGATTTTTTCCAAGCCCATATCCACATGCAAATTTCGATCACTCCTTCTTATAAATAGGGGATGATTATTTCATCCCCAAGTACATAATTCCATGTGTTGGAAAAATCAAGAAGCATAGATATTTTTCTTTTTCCTTAGTTTATTAAATTGCTTGAAAGCGTCTCCCACCGGCGATCAAGTGAGGTGAAAAGGGAAATACTTGAGAAGACTTTGGGTTGATAGAACGTGATTACAGGTGTCCCGTATATCCAAAGGCCATTACTACGAGAGGTACGTTAATCGCATATTTACTTGTTTAATTCCGCCTAGTTAAATATGTGAAATTAATTTAACATGCATGATGATAATTAGTTGTTGGAATTATTATTTGAATTAATTAGGATTAATTCATGCTAGTAATAATTGTATTTAAATTTGTATTTAAAGTTCATCCCGAATAGATTCCGGGCACCCCTATTTTTTCCCAACAACTGGTATCAGAGCCACGGTTTCGGGCTCTGAATTTTAAATTGGAATTTGAATTGTTGAACATTAAATTGAAATTGGATAGTAGAATTGTTAGATCTTTTTTGCAGGTATCCAATTGTCATGGTTTTTAATGTTGTTAATTTCATGCGTGTAAATTAATTGTTTTTAATTCGATTCGTTCGAATTCGTTTTTCTCGTGAGAAAATCCACGAGTAGATTAGTTGTTTTTATTTTGATTCGATCATTGTAATAGACTAGTCTAGATCTAGTATTTATTTTTTTTGTAAAAATAAATTATAATCGGATCGTGACGAAGAACGAAGAATTAAAAACGGCGTACCCGGACGACGCATACAAGCGTGGCGCGTGTATGGAGGTAAAATCATGCTAGGGGTGAAGAAAATGAGGACGAACGGCGAAAAAACGGCGCACGGGGGTGCACGGCGCACGCCGTGCGCACCGCGCGCGCGCGCCTCGGCGAGGGCCTGCAGCGCCTCGGGGCGCCTCGGGTGCGCCTCGGCGCGCCTCCGTGCAGCGCCTCGGGTGCGCCTCGGCCGCGCCTCGGGGCTGCGCTTCGGCGCGCCTCGGGCGTTTTTCCAGCGCTTCTCGGGCCGGGAAGCGCGCAGGCCCACTTCGTGGGCCGACGCGCGCTGTATCTCAGTCCGTGGAATTTTTTCGGTTCGTGTTTTTTTTTCCGTGTGATTTTAAACGTCGTTCCGAACCCCAAACGATGCTGTTTTTGAAGAAGTGTTGTTGTTCGAGTGGGAGCACGTCGAGACGAACGTCGGAAAGCAACAAGGACGATTTTTCGCATCAAGACGTGAAGAAATTAAACCGTGACAATTGGAATTGAGTGCTCCAATGTGTTTAATTTTGTTTTGATGGATGTTTTATTTCGTGCAATTTTATTATTTGTTAATATGTGTTTGCATGAATTTAATTGTCCAAGAAAAACCTTACTTTCGAAAATTACTAAGTATGTTTTTATAATCGCAATTTTATTCCGGATATTAAAATTGGATTATTTTGGCCTCCATAATTTATTTATTTGTGAAGTTCTTTTGGAATACATTTCCCCCTCGGATCGGCCAAAAGAACGGATTTCACATGAATAAATTCCGAAAGGATGATTGTGGATTATTACTAGTGGCGGTATTGACCCTCACCACGAGTGGCTTGCTCAAAGCGAAATAATAATCCTGTATTTAATTATGGTTATTACTTAGGCATAGGAAATTGATATTAACTTACTCCCCTCGGAGTCCCTGTCAATTTCTATGTGGTCAAAGTGGGAGCCAACTATTAATTTTGAATTAAGGATTTGTAACTTTTAAGTTTGTGATCCGCTTGAATGTATTTAAATGTATAGACCACCCCTCGTGGCGCATTTAAATTGTTTCGAGATGTTGGCTGATGCATGATTATATTGTTTTAAGGTTTCAATATAATTGATGTGATCGAATTATGTGATAATTTCATATTTTTCTAGATATTGATATGAATGTATGTTTTATTCTCATTTCATCATGTCGCAACCTTTTAATCCACTGTTTAATATACTTAAAAGTTAATAAACTTTTTGGAGAGAATTATATCGATTGGAATTTTTTTTTAAAATTTGTCCTTACTGCACGAAAACACAATTGGGTTATTTATGTTAATATACCCGGCAAGCCTAATGATAAGTCAAGCAATGGGAAGAGGCAGTTTATGATCGGAAGCGTGACAATGAATGAAGTGCATCATCTTGACATTTTTGTCTGAGGATTTGAGGCGCGTTCATGAAGACATTGTATCCGCTGTTGAAATCATGGAACACCTTGAAGAGATGTTTTCACATCAGAATCCCATGACTAATCAGTTCACCAAACATGACTCGGTCAAGTTGGAAATGGTGGAAGGAACGCCCGTGAGGGAGCACGTTCTCGAGATAATGGCATACCTTAACAAGTTGGAAGTACTTGGTGCGAATTTTGATTGATTTCATATACCATTCCCTACCGAGAAGCTTTGAGTAGTTTCATCTGAACTGTCAGATGAATGAACGGACAAGTCGTTTGCCCGAGCTCTTGCAAGCTTTAGTTTCGGTGGAGGTGATAATGGAGCACCAGTCTAGTGCTATGGTGGCTAATGGTTCGTCTACCTCTTTTGGTCCCAAGGGAGGGAAAAAGAGGAAGAGAACCAGAGGCCGGATCCAAACAAATCCAATTGTTGCGAAAGGTAAATGCAAAGGCAAGCATCGAAGGGGAAGTGTTTTAGTTGCGGTGAGAGAGGACAATGGAGGTCTGCCTGTTCCAAGCCTAAGAGGCTAGGAAAGTTAGGTAATTCACACACCTTAGTCGTCGAAACTTGTGAAGTGGCGTATGCTGTCTATTCGTGGATAGTGGATACGAGAGCTACTGATCACATTTGTTTCATGGGTTTAAGCTAACCCGACGACTTAACGGAAGTGAGATCCCCATCACATCGGGCAATGCTACGAGAGTGGCAGCTGAAGCAGTGGGAGAAGTGCGCCTATCTTGTGAAGATAGAGTTATGGTCTTGAGAGACGTTCCTAATGTTCCTAGTTTAGAAAGAACTCAACCTTCAGTTTCTAAACTGTTTGAATAGATACTCAGTTTCTTTTAATAAGGATGTTATTATTGCTTGAAACGATGAGTTTATCCGTTCCGGAACTTTAATGGATGATCTTTATACCATTTTTTGGGCACACCACTCACAAAATTGAATCTAATAACACATCGATTATTTCGAGTAATAAAAGAAAGCGTTCTTCGGAGATGAACGGAACACTTCTATGGCATCTTAGACTAGGTCATATTAATCTAAAGTGGATAGAGAGATTGGTGAAAGACGGATCCTTGGAACCATTCCAAGTCGAACCGTTTCCAACTTGTGAATCCTGTTTAGAGGGTAAAATGACCAATAGGGCATTTGGAGCCAAGGGGAATAGAACTACGGAAGTGTTAGAACTCGTTCATACCGATATGTGTGGTTCAATGACGATCATAGCAAGAAGAGGTATGAGTAATTTGATGATTACTCAAGATACGGATACATCTACCTTATGATGCATAGGGAAAGAAGTATCAAGTCTCTACGATTTGTTCGTGGAGGCGAATACCTTAGCAATGAATTCTTGAACTACCTATCGGAAGAAGGGATTGTATCCCTGTTGACCACATCGGGAACCCCTCAATAGAACGGTGTGGCGGAACGAAGGAGCCATACTCTTTTAGAAATAGTCAGATCCATGATGAGTTATTCGGATTTACCCAAGTCGTTTTGGGGTAACGCCTTGGAAACAATGACTTATATTCTAAACTTGGTGCCATCCAAATCGGTTCCTAAAACCCCAATGGAATTGTGGACCGGGGCGCAAGCCCAGTCTAAGACACTTGCAGATTTGGGGTTGTTTGGCATACGTGCTAGACAAGGAAGCCGGTAAATTCGATCCATGTTCGGAATTAAGGTTGTTTATAGGATATCCCATGGGAACGAAAGGGTGTATGTTCTATAGTCTCAAGGATTAAAAGACCGTGATTAGTTCGCACTTTAAATTCTTGGAGGAAGACTATATGAACAAAAGAAAGCCCAGAAGTGAGATTACCTTAGACGAGTTAAGAGGGCAAACTCCTATACCAAGTATACAAGATGATATACCACACGTCATACCTTCACAACCGGAACCCCGTCGTAGTGGGAGGATTGCAAGGCAACCCGAGAGATTCATGGGAATTGGAGAATCTTCGGATTTGATTCCCGGCGATGAATCAGACCCATGAACGTACGACGAGGCAATCCAAGACAAAGACGCGGAAGTGTGGCAAACCGCAATGGAAACCGAGGTGGGTTCGATGGATTATAATCAAGTGTGGGAGTTGGTTGATCCACCTAATGGGGTAGAGCCCATTGGATGCAAATGGGTGTACAAGAGGAAAAGAGGACCGGACGGAAGGGTAGAGACCTTCAAAGCAAGGCTTGTGGCCTGTAGCTATGCTTAAGTCCATCCGTATTCTCTTGTCGATCGCTGCGCACTTAGATTACGAGATCTGGCAAATGGATGTCAAGACAGCTTTCCTTAACGGAAGTCTTGATGGGATCTATATGCAACAACCCAAAGTTTTCGTTGAAAAAGGCCAAGAGCACCTCGTATGCAAGCTTAAGAGATCCATTTTATGGACTTAAGCAAGCGTCGCGTACTTGGAACCAGTGTTTTGATCAAGTTATTAAGTCTTATGGGTTTGTGATCAAAACAGGTTCGAAAGTTGTGTGTATAAAAGGTGTGACGGAACTGCGGTGGTATTCTTAGTATTATACGTAGACGATATTCTGCTCATTGGAAACAATGTAAAGGTATTGTCAGACGTAAGGGTATGACTGTCAAATCAGTTTGATATGAAGGACTTAGGGAAAACCGGTCACATCCTTGGGATCAAGTTCACTCGAGATCCAAGAGGAGGATGTTGGGTTTATCGCAAGTTTCATACAAAGCCACTGTTTTGAAGCATTTCAGCATGCAAGATTCCAAGAAAGGTTTTGTACCTTTTAGGCACGGAATCCATCTATCTAAAGAAATATGCCCTAAGACGCGAGTGGAGATAGATGACATGAAAGACGTTCTGTACGTTTCGGACGTAGGAAGTCTTATGTATGCAATGTTGTGTACGAGACCGGATATCTGCTTTGCCGTGGGCATGATGGCAAGATATCAAAGTAACCCCGGGAAAGCACATTAGATTGCAATTAAATGCGTTCTTTAGTTTCTGAAAAGAACTTAGTATGGAATGCTGATTTAACAATCAGACAATCTAATTCCCATGGGATACACGGACTCAAATTTCCAATCAGACATAGACTCCAAAATACCTACCTCGGGTAGTGTGTTTTGCATGGGAGAAGGAGCCATGACATGGAGAAGCGATTTGCAGAAATGCATCGCAGATTCGACCATGAAAACTGAATAAGTAGTTGCTTGTGAAGTAGCGAAAGAAGCGGTTTGGCTCAAGTACTTCTTAGTGGACTTGGACGTTGTTCCGAATTTGCCCGACAAGATAACTGTCTTTTGTGACAATGCCGGAGCAGTTGCAAATTCAAGGGAACCGAGAGCCCACAAGGCCAGCAAACACATTGAAAGAAAACACCATCTTATACGAGAAATCGTTAAGAGAGGAGATAAAGAGGTGGCAAAGATATGCGTCGGGGACAACCTAGTAAATCCATTCATAAAGGGTCTGCCTCTGAATACATTCGAGAGACATGTGGCTGAAATGGGAGTCAAGACTATTGCCAATCTGCTTTAAGTATAAGTGGGAGGAATTATTAGGTTAGTGTAGGTTGACATGAGATGTCACGGAGAGCTACTACACTAAGACATGCGTGATGTATACTAAAAGCAGACTTTAAGTATAAGTGGGAGATTGTTGGAGTTATACGTGAAAGTATGCTTTTACTTTGTATAACTCGTGTATCAAACACTCGTTTTATGAGAATAATTCTTTTATCGCATTTGCTTTAGTTATGATTGAATGTTGAATTTCTATTGCAAACCGTTCAATATATAGTACGTGTTACATAGTAGTTAAATGTGGTGATACCCGATCACGGAAGATGACATTGACAGTTTACTTGTAACTAAACGTACATTTTCACGACCTAGGTGGAATTGAACAATCCGCCGTGAAAGGTCGATGTGTAAGGCTCAGATTGGTCTGTCTTGACTAAGAGATTGCACTAGCACATGTAGTATGTGTTGAAGAGGTCCTACAGCGAGGATAAATTCTTCTGTTCTGAAAGGTGAAGAATTAGACCTCAGTGGTTGTTGATTTCTTAATCTCCGTCCCTTAAATAGGACCGTGTGTGCTTAGTAGTTACTGCTTTGATTCATGTTGGGTGAGAATCATTGTGACTTCGAACTTTGTGTCTTGGGCAGTAATATTAATCATACGACGGTTGCTAAGATTTAATACGGAGAAACGCGTGCGAGTACGGCTCGTGTGATTAGTCCCCTTGGTGGGCTCAGAAGTTTTATTGTACCAAATCTTGCAAGTGAAGAATTAGTTTCTTCGGTACGAATAATAATGTTGAGCTGTCTTTACTCCAAGGTGAAAGATGTTAATTAATTTGGTGCTATTCGGAAGCTTGATTAATTAATGGACTTGATAATCTTAAACGCGGGAAATAATAACCGGGAGCCCATATTATCGTAATATGGATTAAGATGGATAGTGCAATATTAATTTATTAGTGGTAATAATTAATATTAATGGGCTGAATTATATTGGGGCTCAATATTGAAATTCAGAAGTCCATTAGGAGGTCCAATCTTAATTCTCCTTAAGGCCCCTCAAGTAGCCCATTAAGTAGCCCAATAATGATAAGGTGATTAAAATAAAAAGATAATATCTTGCTGATTTTTTCTAGTATTTTCGAAATTAAGCAATATTAGAAGAGAAAAGATTTGGTTGATTTTCTTGGAAAGATATTATGGAGGATATGTATTCTTGGAATACAAGAATATCTCATATATTCAAGAAGATCCAAATCTTGGCATCTCTACTAGTAAATTTCGAAATTCACCCCTTAATTAGGTGTGTGAGATTTTTGTGGAATATTTTATTTTGGAGAAAAGAATATATGAGATATATTCAAGATTTCATAGAGACTAAGAAAAGATTTTTTCCAAGCCCATATCCACATGCAAATTTCGATCACTCCTTCTTATAAATAGGGGATGATTATTTCATCCCCAAGTACATAATTCCATGTGTTGGAAAAATCAAGAAGCATAGATATTTTTCTTTTTCCTTAGTTTATTAAATTGCTTGAAAGCGTCTCCCACCGGCGATCAAGTGAGGTGAAAAGGGAAATACTTGAGAAGACTTTGGGTTGATAGAACGTGATTACAGGTGTCCCGTATATCTAAAGGCCATTACTACGAGATGTACGTTAATCGCTTATTTACTTGTTTAATTCCGCCTAGTTAAATATGTGAAATTAATTTAACATGCATGATGATAATTAGTTGTTGGAATTATTATTTGAATTAATTAGGATTAATTCATGCTAGTAATAATTGTATTTAAATTTGTATTTAAAGTTCATCCCGAATAGATTCCGGGCACCCCTATTTTTTCCCAACACCCACACGCCAAAAGCGTAAGGGAACCTCAAGAGATAGTAACATACCTAAACGAAAGGCTAGCAAATCTGGTCAGTCGAATGGAAAATCTCTGGAAGAGATCCGTCAAGATAATCCTAAGTCTCTAAGAGACGAGAGTCCTAGTGATGAAACACGTGCACAAAATATTCCATGCACTAGGACCGTGGAACGACCAGACCCAGATATAATGAGAAATGAGGAAGGTCTGGTTGACGTAAACGTCGAAGTCTCTGTGAATTTCACAGATACGGGAGAAACATATAATAGAAATATTACTGTCGTCGACGACACATTTGCAGCGTCAATAACTCTTTCCATTATTAATGATCTAGATCCTGAACCCAAAACAATCGCAGAGTGCCGGAAGCGCCACGATTGGGTTAAATGGAAAGAGACAATTGATGCGGAGCTCGCCTCGCTTAACAAAAGACAAGTATTTGGCTCAATCGTTCGTACACCCGCGCGCGCTATCCCTGTAGGATATAAATGGGTCTTTGTACGAAAACGAAATGAGAACAATACTGTGGAGAGGTACAAAGCGAGGCTGGTAGCACAAGGGTTTTCGCAGAGACCCGGGATTGATTTCGATCAAACCTATTCTCCCGTCATGGACTCAATAACGTTCCGCTATTTGATATCTTTGGCAATTAAGTTGAATCTCCAGATGAGATTAATGGACGTAGTAACCGCGTACTTATACGGATCACTAGATGCCGACATTTATATGAAAATCCCAGATGGATTTGACATTCCTCAGTTAAGGGATGGTGAAAATCGCAGTATGTATAGCATACAACTGCGTAAGTCGTTGTATGGCCTGAAGCAATCGGGCCTTATGTGGTACAACCGACTTAGTGAATTCCTTCAGATGAAGGGAAACACGTTCGATAAAGCTTTCCCATGCGTATTCACGAAGAAATCGCAAGACGGTTTTTGCATCATATCCGTATATGTTGATGACCTAAACATAATCGGAACATGCAAAGAGATTGAAGAAGCCAGTTCAATCTTGAGAGCTGAATTCGAAATGAAGTCCTTGGGTAAAACCAAGTACTGCCTCGGCTTGCAGATCGAGCACCTCCCAGAAGGAGTCCTTGTTCATCAGTCGACCTACGTGAAAAAGGTATTGGAGAGATTTCATATGGATAAGTCTCATCCACTTAGCACCCCGATGGTAGTCCGATCCCTCGAAGTGGATAAGGACCCATTTAGGCCAAGAGAAGATTCAGAAGAAATTCTGGGACCAGAAGTTCCTTATCTTAGCGCTGTTGGAGCTTTGCTCTATCTTGCAAATTGCACCCGGCCGGACATTGCATTTGCAGTTAACTTGCTTGCGAGATATAGCGCTTCTCCCACGAGGAGACATTGGAATGGTGTTAAACATGTTCTACGATACCTCCAAGGATCTCAAGATCTTGGACTGTTTTATCGTAAGAACCAAGACAAACCTTAGTAGGATATGCGGATGCTGGCTATTTGTCTGATCCCCACAACGCCATATCCCAGACTGGTTATATTTTTCTCTTTGGTGGAACCGCAATCTCGTGGAGACCGGTTAAACAATCCATGGTTACCACGTCTTCAAACCACTCAGAGATCATAGCTTTATTTGAAGCCGCACGAGAATGTGTTTGATTAAGGTCCTTGGTAAAACACATTGGTGACTCGTGTGGTATCGCCAAGGGCGATACACCTCCCACCGTTATATTTGAAGACAACGCTGCTTGCATCGCACAAATGAGTAATGGGTACGTCAAGGGAAACCTGACGAAACATATTTCACCTAAGTTTTTCTACCCATACGAACTCCAGAAGAGTGGCGTAATTACCATTCAAAATGTGCAATCTAGTAACAATCTTGCAGATTTGTTTACGAAATCCTTACCTACGTCTACTTTTGAAAAATACGTCCGTGGTATTGGGATGCAAAGACTTAAAGTGTTGTTGTCTTCAGGGGGAGCGGTAACATCGAAATAAATCTGGAAGATTTAGATCTAGAAGATCAATAACATTCCTCCCACTTATTATCATGGCCGATCCTCAGCACGTGGAGTTTTTTATGACAAGACATTTATGTCGTAATGTCCAAGGGGGAGTGTTGTAAAATCCGGAAGATTTTATATTCCAAATCTAGGAGATTTGGTGTGGACATTACTTAAGGACCAAGAATTATATTGGGCATGACCCATTTAGATTAGGGTTTTACTATTATATATATCCCATTGTATTCATGAATTATGTACCGATACACACACGCATACTAGTGGAACTCCTGACTTGGATCGCCCCCAGACGTAGTCCTTCCGGACGAACTGGGTCAACAAATCGTGTCCCTTTATTTACACGCTAAATTACAACAAGTTTAACCAACTTTTAATGAGAGCGCAATATTTCAAAATGTAGAGGTTTGAGACATGCCACATCAGTCTAAGAATAAGGTGGTGTTGACACATCATCTTGGAGAGATTTGAGAATATATTATTATAAGATATGAGGCTATTTAATAAAAGCGAAGTAAATTGACTTTATTTATCTTTAAAAATTAAATTAATTGGAAGATGATGTGCTTCATAAATCATCGAGGCATGCACCTACTGAATAATAAAAAAAAAAAGTGCTACTCTTCTTTATTTTATTTTATTTTATTTTTGACATATACTTATACGCATCAATAGAGATGCACACTATACAATAAAATCGAAAAATCGAGTTATGCTGAACCTTTCCAAATTTTTATTAGTGTGCTTTAATTAATAAGATTTAATCCCTCCCTTAGAATACATTTTATTACTCAATTTTACATTCAATAAACTTAATTCTTGGAATACTTTTTAATAATATTATATAACATCCCAAGAAATTTCTTACAAAATTCTTGATAGATCCTTGCAAGCAGATGTCAAACCGCGCCATTTAAACAATCCCCTTTTGATTAAGATACATTCCAATTAATATCATTTATTCTACTTTAATATTTTATTATCTTAAAGACAAGATACTGATCTGTTACAGATCAACCTGCACACTTGTATGAATACACATTTTAAATTATATTTTTTGTGAGTGTACATGTAAATCTATGCATATATCCTTATTTGGAGTGTGCAAGTTCTTTTAAAACGGACAAAAAAAAAAATGCAAGTTCTTCTGAAATAGGAATAGTACATATCATTGATGGTAATTTGTGATATCCGCATCCTATATTAAAAAAAATTAAAATGAGAGATGAAGTATTAGAATAAAATTAATATCACACATCATTAATTATTGCATTTATCCAAAAATATTGTTAGAAAATTATGAAAATCTCTCATAAATAAAGGTGCCCGCGAGCTTAAAAATGAAAATCATAGCCTGAAAATAACTATATATTATTTGTGCCACTACTAATTAGTATCGTGTTTTATTTAAATATATAGATACACAATAAAATTAAGAGCGGGCAAATTGGAACAAAAAAATTCAATTGGAATCCATTCCAAGTTAGCTTGAAAAGTCATGAAACGCTTATTTTCACTCAATTGCATAAAGACAACGCCTGCCCCCTCGGTACTATCAACTCAACCACCGCGAAAAACTGTTTTGCTTTTCATCCGGCATATCATTCCCAATAAATTAATATCATCTAAATCATACGTCATAAATCAACATATTTTTTTTTTTTTTTTTTGAAAGGTAATCAATTACAATAGTTTCCTAACATAATCAATTACAATAGTTCCTTCGACCACCGGGTACATGGCAACATCTTTTCATCTCGCTGTAGACCGGAACCGCAATCACCACAAGAGGGGGACCACCCGAACCCGCAACTCCGAACCACAACCGCACTGCAGCCGGAACCGCAACCACCACAAGAGGGGAACACCACCCCACCACAATAGGGGAACAACCACCCCACCACAAGAGGGAAATAAATTCCCTCTCCGTGTCTCGAACCCAAGACCTCTGGGTCTTAGGTGGTGGCCTCAACCACTTGAGCTACCAACACTTGACCATAAATCAACATATTTGAGAAATACATGTTTAAGTAAACCCACATAAATATATTTATTCCCGTTTTTTTAATATAATCACTTTATTTTTATATTTATAATTCAAAATGAATTTCACAATATCCTTTATTTTATCTATTTTTATTATAATCTTTACGTGTCCAATAGACACACTTTTTGTAAACAAAAGAAGTATTAAATATAATTAGTAGGAAAAAAAAAAAAGGATTAAATATAATTTATTTTTCTTGTATAATTTACTATCTAAAATAGAATCACTCAGACATGGATCAAATTTTTTAATAAAGATGAGAATGCAAATTTATTTGTCTCTATGTTACATGAATACGCTGTGGAAAATATTATCATTATAATGATTACATCAGTAATATTGTACTCTATTTTTTTTAAATGATTGTCAATTACAGTTCAGAGAATGATTGATGATAAATACTCCCACCGTCCACAAAATATAGGATTTGTTGCCTTATTGGGAAGTCCATGAAAAATTGTCATATTGCCTAAAATGGAAACAATAAATTTTATCTACTTTTTCAACATACACACATAACATTTTTAAAATAATTTATTTTGTACTTGATTTGACACATTATTCTTACTTTTTACATATTATATCAATTTTTTTAATAGCCGTGATAAATATAACAAACCCAATTTTCATGGACGGAAGGAGTAATTGTAAAAAAAGACAAAATTAATCAAAATAAGTATTTCAATGTAAAAATAATGTCAATGAGCATTTTTTTTTTCATTAATCATCCTAATTACATTATACTTATACTCATTCCTATTGAAAATATTCCATGAAAATTTATCATCATTAAAAAAAAAAAAGCAAATTAAAAACCCCACTTCAGTTGTCTTCGTATGTAGGGATGACAATGGACCAGGTCGGGGCGGGTAGTTGATTACCCAGGCTTGCCCCGTTTTTATTTACTCTGCCCCAGACACACCCCGCAACCCGCACGGGTCCTGAATAGCCGCCCTGCGACCTGCCCCGTGTGGGTCCGGGCCGACCCGCCCCATTTTCAAATTTGCACTTTTTTTTTTTTTAATTTTCATAGTCTACTACCATACCCTATACTATGATAAAGTTAGGCTCGATTATCATATGGCCAAATCATAACTGCAGACATGTGAGAGATAATAATTTGATTTATTATACAAAACTAGAAATGAATATTGACACAATTAAAGATTAAAATGAATTGAAAAAATAATTAGAAAATAAAAGATGAAATATGGAGTTTAATCTCTTTAATCTATTTTTATCGTACTAAAATATACACATATAACATGTTAATATATCTATTTAATTATATATTAATATATATACATTATTATTAATATGTATATATGTACGGGACGGGTACCCACGGAGCCATCATAATACCCAAACCCGCTCCATTCTCAAAACGGGGCGGGGCTGACCCGACCCATACTCAAAATGGGACGGGTTCGACCTGGCCCAAATGCCTCGAGGTAGGGCGGGTATCTACGGGGCGGGCCAATATTGCCATCCCTGTTCGTATGTCTATTGTCCAATATAAAAACTATAGCCCACACACGGTTGGTCTCCTCGAAAGCAAATAATTGCCATTAATAACACAATAGAAGAATTCAATGAACGGCAGGGAGGAGGGGCAAAGTGTAGGTGGCGGGCCATGTGGTGCGTGCAAGTTCCTTAGAAGGAAGTGTGTAAAAGGTTGCATTTTTGCACCCTATTTCGACTCCGACCAAGGCACCGCCCACTTCGCCGCCGTGCATAGGGTGTTCGGAGCTAGCAACGCCACCAAATTGCTGCTCAGAACTCCGCCGCACTGCCGCCTCGACGCCGTCATCACTCTTTGCTACGAGGCCCTCTCTAGGGTCCGGGACCCCGTTTATGGCTGTGTTGCCCACATTTTCACCCTTCAACAACAGGTACACCACCCAAACCCACCCACCTCCCCCCTAAAAAAAATTTAATTTGTGAGTGGTTACAATTATCCCGGATTTTATTTCACAGGTGACTTTGTATATTTAAGAAAAAAAAGTGGAGTATGTGAGTGTAAAATAAAATAATAAAATAATAAAATATGCTTTATTGACTTTTATTAGTGTAAATTATTTCCTTTTTAAGAGCATCCCAAAAAGGAAAATGTGAAAAAAGATCGGGACAGAGTTAGTAGTATATGTAACATATATGTTTCCACAAATTTTAATTTTGCATGTAATCGAAATTTTCTCTAAAGTGTTAAAATTAAGAACTTGAACCGATCGGATTTGATAAATTCTTGTTATCACAGTAACAACAATTTTGTTATGTTATGTCATTATAATATCTCTGTCTAAATATTAATCATACTATTGAAGATTGTTTCCTCTCTGCCGTAAAAACTACTCCCTCCGTCCCCTATTAAACTTCACACTTTCCTATTTGGGACGTCCCAAAATAAATTTCACACCCCAAATAAGGAAATAAAACACACTCACAATACCTACTTTAATTCAAAATACTCTTCTCTCATTGGTTGAAAAAGTCAATAAAACAGTTTTTCTTAAAATCTGTGCCACCCAACCTGTGAAGTTTAATAGGGGACGGAGGGAGTATAATAATAGGATTGTTAAAATCTCTTATTAATGACTTTTAGCAGTAAAAATTATAATAACAAGATTGTTGTCACTAGGACTCAATTTTGCATAGGTACTACTTCCTCCATACATGAAAAATAGGTTTGTTGTTTTTTGCACGATTATTAAGAAAGATGATATAATATGTAAAAAACAAGAATATTGTATCACATCAAGTACAAAATAAATTATTTTAAAAATATTACGTGTGTAAATAAAGTTTATTATTTCTATTTTAAGTAAAAAGACTATTTTTCGTGGACGACCCAATAAAACAACCAAACCTATATTTTGTGGATCGAGGGAGTATTATATATGTACAATAAGATTAATCAACTAATTAAATACAATTAATTAATTATGTATTCGTAGTCATATCTACAATGATGCAGCATATTCACCATTGTGTAACTGAAGTATTCACTCCCTTAATTTATCTCTTTGTGCATTAATTTGCCCCGTTCAAATTTTATTCGCCAATATTTTTTCAAACCCTTGAAATTTTACGTCTTGTTTACTAAGCTCTTGTATGTTTTTTTTTTTCTGCTTTACTAAATAAATTCTTTTGCAGTTTTATCATTGGACTAAATTCTTCATATTAAATTTTATTTTGCTAAATTTACTTTCTAGTGTATTGTCCACATTAAATTAATTGGTAAAGGGAATAGGGATCTCGGAAAATTGATTTTGACAATTTGGGGATTTAATAGTAATAGAATCAATTTGAAAGTTCAGTGTTCATTGTTCTGATCAAAGAACAACTTTTGAAAGTTCGGGCTTTAAAAGAACAAATATGTAGGAAACAAAACATAATTAACATTCAAGCTTTATAATAATGGGTTTGCCATTTTATTTAAGTAACAGTTTTCCTGTTTGATTTTGAGCAAATGTGATTCATGTATTGACCCTTAAACATTCATGTATATTTTTTATTTAGTAGAAGGGTTATTAATTAATTACTGTCACATCCTCCATGTAGAATACATATTGTGTATACAAAAAAATAAAATAAAATAATATATATATATATATATATATATATATATATATATACTCCCTCCGTCCCTTCTTAATATTCACACTTTCTTATTTGGGATGTCCCAATAATATTTGCACCCTAAATATGTAAATAAAACACTCTCACACTACCTACTTTAATTCAAAATATTCTTCATTTATTGGTTCAAAAAATCAATAAAACAGTTTTTCTTAAAAACCTGTAAATTAGACCACATTTTATTTTGTAATATTATTAGAAAAAAATGATTTTAGGGTGACATGTACAATATTGGGTATCGTGGAGTTTGCTACGTTACACTTGTGCAGTGAATTAATATGCCAAGACTTATGTTTGACTCTTTTGCCATAATTGAGTTTCTTAATTGTAATTTTATATAATTTGTTTCATGTAATTCGTCACATTGGATTGCAGACCGTGTCTTATCCACATAAAATAATTCTACACATGAATTCGCACACGCTACGCTCACATTTTAAATACCAATTTTTAGTAATGTTGACATCAGATGAAATACTAAGCATTTAGTCTCCTTAGCTTACAAATATTTAGACACATTATATATTTATTGTTTGCTAATATTTTATTAGATGTAGCATTTATGGTAGCACCAATATCATCATCTAACTTATTATACACCCTCGGTCCAATAAAATAATCCTGTTATCTTTTTTAGTTTGTTTCAAATTATAGTCTACTTGTATTTAAAAGTATGTAAATTGTTTAATTACCTCTATTTAATGTATATTGAATTAACCATTCTTGGTATACCAGAGATTTTGCAGGTAAAATCTAGAAATTATAGTACAATAGATGATATTTTATTTATCGGTGTGAAAAATTAAAATTTATCTTTATGGCCACTCGAAAACTATTCCATTAATTTAATTTTTAATTTTTGTTTCTAGGCAAGTTAGTCAAGACTTCATTTAACTATTGCTCATAAAAATGGGTGACAAAACAATCCTGATCTGGATATAAAAATGGGCCCATACCCAATATTAGTTTTGAATTGGGCTGAAGTTGGGCTGGGTTGAAATTCGATCAGGGTTTAACTTGGAGTAGGGATATTTTCAACCCCACCATTTGATTGTTCACCCTCAAATTTTTGTTCGAATTTTTTTTTAGAACATTTGCCATTTGTTCGAAAATACGATTAGAATATTTATATATTTTTGTGGGGGGTGAATAATGTTCTAGCTATTTTTTCGAACAAATGACAAATGTTCTAAAAAAAATTTAGAACAAAAATTTGGGGGGTGAACAATGAAACTGTAGGGGTGAAAATATCCCTACTCTTTAACTTGGGTTGGTTTTGCGGCAAGCGTTTTTGGACCGTGGGCCCAAATAATATACGATCCATGAACCCAGTGGATCCAAAAATGTATCCAAGCTAAATATAATTATAGAAAAGCATTCCCCCCTTTCTTTTCACAATTTCAGTATACACAATAATATACCTAGAGGCATCTCAAAATATAAGTATGTATAGAGTAAAATTATATGAGTATGTATAGAGTAAAATTATATGAGTATGTATAGAGTATGTATAGAGTATAATATACCTAGAGGCATTTCATACATGAATTATTGAAGAATATTAGTTGTTTTTACTAAAGTTTATTAGATTTTTCACTGAAAAGTATCAATTGTTTTTACTGAAAAGAGTTTTAGTCATTTTCTAGTAAACTACTAATACTTTTCAGTGAAATCTACTAATACTCTTCAATGGTTCATGCATGAACTATTTCCATTCTATACCCCAACTCAAAATATATATAGAAGGCAAAAATAGTAGGAATATATAATAATGAAAACTTAATTAATATTTCTCCAATAATAAGATCGTATTACACACGTAGTGATCTTGTTCATCTTGTTACAAATAAGTATCTTTCATTCTCAACTTTTTTTTGTCACATGTTGATTTTTCAATCATGGTCTTTAAATGTATGCATAATTGGAGCTCTTAAACAAATTGTTGTCACTTCATGCATCCTTACATGGTCTTAGGTTGTGAATCTCCAAGCTGAATTGGCCTACACTCAAGCTCGTATATCAACGCTACAACGAACGCCATCCCTCGCTCCTCCTCCGCCTCCATCGGATCTTTACTCTTGCAATGCCTCCACGCTCCATAGTTCTCTTCTGGATGGCGACGTCTCTGGCCAGTCGGAGGAAACGTCGCTAGAAATGGTGAGTTTTTGTGATCAAGATCTTGAAGAAGGTGATGATCTCCATCAATCTCTTGCTAGGGAATATGTTTCTAGATATTTTCCAGGAGTTAGATTCAAGCCTCCAGCTTCACATTGAGAATCCTTCAGTTTAATTAATACTATTATAGTTATGTCAAGAATTTGTAGTATGAAATGTGGGAAAGGTCTTTGCATGATCTAGTGCCAAATTTAAATGATTTTGGCTTCAAATGTTTGATGCCTTTAAGGAGCTTCTAAGTTTAATTTTGGTGGTGGATTCTTGTAGGAGTAGAAGAGATCATGTTTTCGTGTCTTATTAATTCAAATCTTTTTTAAATGGTTAATTTTGAGATCTCAATTATTTCACTAGCAAATTGAATTTATTTATGAATTAGCAAAAATGTGAAAATACTTGTTTAATGATCCATTTCATGTCTCTTCTTATATTTTATTGAGTTGGAAATCATGTTTTGAAGTGTTTTTAAGGTATCACTAATAATATTTTGGAAGAGATAATATTTTGAGATGTTTGGAATAGTGATATTAATAAGGAAATCACAAAACCTTTGTATCATTTGCTCACCCTAGCTAGCTAATTAAGATTTAAAGGTTTGAAAATGCCTTGAACCCAATCAATATTTCACGAACAAATCCTACAATGAAAAGTGAAAATATTAAATATAGATAGTAATGCTTTTAAAATAAAGAATAGGGTAACTACCATTTAAAATAGAGGATCTTGTCTCACCCCAAATACTTTTATCGGGAATAAATTGAACAATCAACATTATCAGTTATCGCTATAATAAATACTTTTTTCATGGACAAAATGATTTCACCATATTGAGACCACAGAGTTCTACCTCACAATATTTGGCTCTTAAAAACTTCTACACTGTTACATCATGAATTTATCTGTAGCAAACCAAAAAATAAACATTATCAATTATCGCTACACCATATACACTTCACATATATAAAAAGATTCCAGTACATCAAATCACCAACTCCTACCTCATAATAATTGGCCTACAAAGATTTCTATCTTATTCCATTCAGAATGTTTATATATATGGTGAACCAGAAAGTCAATGTCAGCTATCACATACTGAATAGTATTTTTGTGAGTAAAATAATTTTAGCACACATCTAAATGAAGAAAATTCTATCTCACAATAGCTGACTCTAAAAAGCTTCTAGATTATTTTGCCCCTAATGTTTTTATCTACAGCAAATCTAACAATAAGAAATATCAGTCATCACCACACTGAATGCACTTATCATAGATAAGATGATCATAGTGCAATGAAATAACAAAATTCTACTTCACAATAACTGGCTCCCAAAGGTTCCGATCTTGTTATGTTTGGAATTTATTTGTTGCATATCAGATATTAAGCATTATCAGTTATCGCTATATTGAATATTTTTCTCGTAACTAAATTGACTTCAATACATCAAGTTAAATCACAAAATACCTCATAATAATTGACTCGCAAAAACTTCTATCTTATTCAGTCACGAATGTTTATATATGTGGCAAACCTGACAATCAACATAAGTTATCGCTATACCAAATACTTTACTTGCAGATAAAATGATTTCAGTGCATTGAAATCAAGAACATAATTACAAGAAGACTCTCTTTTCTACTTCAACCTCACAATATTCGACTCTTAAAAGTTTTCCATTTGGTTTGTCTTAAATGTTTTTATATATAGTAAACCAAACAATAATCTACATCAATCATTACAATGAATACTCTTCTCATAGATAAGATGCTTTAAACATGTTCAAAGAACAAAATTCTACTCCACCACACAATAACTGGCTCCCATAGGTTTCTATCTTCAGATAATAAATAATATCAATTATCGCTACACCGATTACTCTTCTCGAATATAAGATGATTGCAGCACATCAAAATAACAAAATTCTACCTCCAAATAATTGGCTCCCTAAGGCTTCTGTATTTTCATGTCCCCAATGTTTCTATCTGTAACAAATCAGACAATCAATATTATAAGATATTGATGCACCAGATACTTTTCATGTAGGTAAAATGACTTCAACACATAAAAATCACGAAATTCTAACTCACAATAACTGACTCTTTAAGGCTTCAATCTTGTTTCGTTCCAAATGTTTTTTTCTAAAAAGAAAAAAACCAAACAATATATAATACCAGTAATTGCTACGCCGAATACTTTTCCAGTAGGTAAGATGATTTTAGCGCATTTAAATTTCAAAATTTACCATACAAACGGACTCCTAAAGACTTCTATCTTTCTCTGTCCAAAATATTTTATCAATAATGAATCAAACGATCGACATTATCAGTAATCGCTACACCGAATACTTCTCCTCTTCAAAATGAATCCACTATACAAAATTTTACAAACTCTACCTGGCTATACAAAGATGCTTGAATGATACAAGCAAAATTCAGGTTCTTTGTTGTTAATGTTTTCATCTCAAAGTTATCAAATTAACTCCTATTTTGTAATGCATCACGTGCAGATAAATCTTGCGGAACTTCATTAATAGCATGTATTCAAAATCGATGATGATATTATTCCCAATCTATTTCAAATTACCTCCTGGTTTAGCAATTAAATCCGAAGATAAAGTATAGAAAAATCAAGAACTTGGTACGAAAACCAAAAGGCAAACATTCACAATTCAAACGTCAGGATGTCCTGCGCATGCTTGCCATTCGTCAAAGGATCCCAAGCCTCTAACCACCATTGTTGTTGTCCCTTGTGCTGCTGGCGTTTCCGCTCCTCTATGCCGCCCCCAATTTAAACCCATCTTCCCGATTTCTGTTTCCCCACAGAGAGATTTTGATTTGTGTCAGTTCTGTTGGCCAAACACTCCATTGATACACTGTGAGTGGAGCTCATGCGCCTCTGATGAATCCCAACAAAATTGAGGACGATCTATTCCGCCACCTGGGCCCACCGCCGTCGCGGTTCCTGGACGGCGCTCAACCGCAGCCCACCATCGACGACGACGTATTCCTCGCCGAAATCGACCTCTTCCGCGACGACGAAGACGACGACGGCGGCGGCGGAAGCAACTCATCGTCCGACGCCGACCCTCCGCCGAACGCCGTGGGGCCCTCTCAGAACCCTAATTCGGCGAATTCCCAATTAATTAGACCTAGACCGCTGTTCATTAGCCCCGATCCCCATATTTCCTCCCAATTCTACACCTTCAATCGCGATTCCCATGCCCTAATGATCCGCTGCTTAATTGAAGGTCGATTAGCGACGACGGAGGAGATCCGAGCCGTCACTCCGCCGGGGGTGCTCGCCAGTTGGCGATCGGTGTGGAAGGATCGGAATGAGGACACCGCGTACCTGACGGCCTGGAAGCGCATCCAGGACAAGCTCGCCGTCCACGTGGCGGATTCCTCCGCCTCCGCCTTCACCGGTAACGGTCACTTTCTCTGTTTCAAGAACAATTCCAATCAATTTGTATCGCATGTTGATCAGTGGCAAGACATAGTCATGCAATTTCATAGTGATTCCGATTTTAAACACCTAGGGTTGAAAGAAACTATAGACAGAGTTAAGCAGGCCTGTACTGTAGGAACAAAATTCTATGGCATTCCTGAGAGCTATATTAGAACCTGTGTAGCTGCATGCCCTGTGTGTTCAGATGAATCATCTGGGCTTGCCCCTAGGTCTAAGAGAAGGAGATTTGAATATACAGACTCTTTCGAAATACCGGCCAAGGAAGTGCCAATTAAGTTGCAACAGTTGGCCTTGAAGCATAAGGTCGTGTTGTGCATTCGACAAAAGTATATTAGGTACAAGCCATTCATGGCCGAGGTTAAGGATTACGCGTGTCATAGGGCTGGCGAGCCAGCTTCCGCTAAAAAATCACGTGTCGTGAAGAGGGAGCCATACGCGTCAAAGCGTTGTGGGTGTGGGTTTCGTATAAGGGCGATAGTTCCAATATCGAACTATAATGAGAAGGATAAGACATTCGTGTATGAGGAAGAGGGGACAGCTGTTTTCAAGCTGTATGCGGTGCACTCAGGGCACGAACCAGGGCCGTTGGATGGCAATGCGAGGATCATGCACCGGATTGTTGGGATTAAAGGCGGTTTGTTGATGGATCACGATGTTCTTTATGGGATAGCTGAGGAAGGGGAAAGCGATGGTTTTGGGTTCTTGGAGAAGACTTCTGGAGAAATGCAGCATTCGGTTCCGCAGCAGCTACAGGATTTGAGGAATGAGTTGGCCTTGCTCGAGGGTAGAATTGGGAAAATACCACCCCACATGATGGGTTCTGTGTCGCGTGAGCTCTTTGATGTTGTCAATAGGCTTAGAAACATTGCTGATGATGGCTCGAAATCTGTTGGGTTGTTATCAGGGAAGCAGCATCTTGATGATGTATTGGTGGTGGAGCACGATTTGCCAGATTGGGGCGATGATAGTCACTCAAGGATGTACGGGGATGGAAAGGAAGCAGACGTTATTGAAGACGATGAGGACAGTTTTGAGAGAACTCTTGGGGAAGTTGCTTCTTGGGATCAGATGAGGGCAGAATGCAGGAATGAGAAGGATATTCTTGGGCAGACTTGCAAGGAAGAGAAGTGGTTGGGATGTGGTGAGTTTGAGGAAAAGGGCATTCTTAACGGCAGCCATTCTAAGCTTATTAAGCCCTTAAGGCATGATCAGGCGATAGAGACGGATGTAGGTCTTTCTGGTATACAGGTGGATGGTTTCTTTCCAGAAAATCCAAAGTGGTTCGATTCCCCTTGTGTACTGGACCATGGAGCTGATTGTGGGGATGGTGGATTCTGAATTGGGAGATTGTGTAGTTATCGCTTATCTTGGTGAACCCACTAATCTAATTCAGAGTTTTTTTATGATCTTGTTTTACTACTGTTAAAAAGGTGAAAGGTGTACATTCTGCGCTCTCAGAGCTTGGATTCTCTCACAACCAGTCGCAGTCCTTTAGGTATCTTTGTTGCATGGAATTTGTAAAGTATAGGCTGTAGCCTGTATAGCTACTTTGGCATTTCTGCGTATACTTGTAAGTGATCAGCGAGTTCAAACTTAAATTTTCTGAATTTATGCCATTTTAGCTTTCTTTGAGGTTTCTGTATAAATGTTCTTTTATTGCTGAGGCGTGTAAAATATGTTACTTATATCAATGTGCTCATTGCAACTTACGTTTCTCTTTTAAGGCGATATCGCTTAAATTATGATGTAGCTGTGTTGTGTTAAATCTGTCGCATGTTTTTGCTGTTTTTGGCTTTTTGCTACCATAAAAAAAGATATGGAGTTGGTGATTTTTCCAAGCACTTGTTTTGGTCTGAAGAGGTATAATCTATTTTCTTAATCTGTGCATTGCAGATCCAAAAAAGGATATGCACACTCTCTGAGTAACATTCTAACCTCATATGGCATTTTTAATTATCATGGATTCTGATCATAGTCTCAGTTTTACTTATTTAATGGAAATGTGAACAAGTATACTGATCTGATCTAAAGAATTTGGTGGGATTAAAAATAAAGAAGGCATCACCCCACCCCACCCCACCCCTTTTGGATACAGATCAGAACAGTTGGTGCACTCTTTGTTGCTTCATCTATTTTCATACATCTTATTGCTAGTGATCTAATATGTTCCACAATCAGAATACATTTGTTACAGGCTTGTACCCTTGCTGGTGTTGCAATCCTGTTCGGAGAAACGGTTTTCTGGGCTTTTCTTTTCACTTGTCATCTCGAGTATCTGCTCTATCATTCCCTCTCGTGTTTCGTTTATTCAGTCGTACAGTTGTTCTCAGATGTGTTACTGCCTTAGATTTGACCATGATTCTTTTTACTCTAAAATCCTGTACTTAACTGCTTAGTGCTTACACCTTAACTTTACCTGCCATCTTAAGTTTCATGGTCTTGAATCTATGTTGTGATCATGTTGTATTAGTAATTTTTACTTGTGCTTGGATTGCCTTTTCTTTTCATTTCTGAAATCTTGATCGATTCTTATTTGTGATTTGCTGATTAGCAGAGTGTTTTGGCGTTCGAATTACAGTATTTCAAGAAAATGGCTAATTCTATCCTATGCTTCTGTGGATGTCGCATTTATTAATATCCATTATAATTATATACTATCCAATTCCACCCTATATATAGACTTGGATACACACAAATACTGATGCCTAATGTTTCATATTTTTTGAGATTCTGGAAATTAGTATTCATTCATTTGTTCCCCTATAAGAATATTTACTCTCTCCGTCCAAAGAAGAATGCTTATCTTTTTAATATATTTTTGAAGGAAAAAAAAAAAGAAAAAACTTTGAGGGGATTTTACTTGTGATAAAGTTCTTGAGAGTTGGGAGCAAAATATAATTGGAGAAATATTATAAAAAAAATTAAGACTAATGTATTTACTATCACATGGACTATTTTTTGTTTTTTTTTTAATAATTTGCATCACATGAAATTGTTTCGTACAAGAGTTTGACAAATATATGTATTCAAATAAGGACAAGTCAATCATTTCTTTACTTAAAATGTGTGAAAATTAATATAATAATACTAAATTTGGGACGGAAAAGGATAATGATTTCAATATTTTCTCATAAAGGAAGTTAGTTAATGAGCAATAATTTGTGTACACTCCAAATCCATTATTCCACATTAAAAGCCCATCAACTCACAGTGGCACAATTAGTAAATTAACATAAAATTGAGGGTATTTCCATCCACTGAAACATTTGAAAATAAAGGACAGAGAGCCGGTCAGCACCAAAAGAAATTTTATTGACAAAAAAACTTCTCTGAGCCTTTGGGTTGGGTCCCACTTCATTACAATGATTTAATTATTTTTCTCCTTAAATGGCAAAATATTATTTGTAAATTCAAAAGATGCTTTCACTTTTTCCCACTAATATAATTATATTTACTCCATTATTTTACTAATTAAATATTTTTTTTTCAAGATCTTGAATTTCTGAACCCGAATTCAAGATTTTTGCTGAATCACATTCCCTTCTGCTGTTTGATTTCTGGGCTCGAGTTCCTTTCGTTTTTCACCTGAAAAAACATAAATAAAAATAAATAAAAGGTTCTATTCAGTGTTCTTGGAGCTGAGCAATACTATACCGTGTACGTACAATTCCTTCTCTTTTTCTTTCTTTTTAGAAGTTGTGGATGAAGTGAGTTTACTTAAGCTAGAAATATGTATTCTGCTAATTTTGTCACCTTTTTGTGTTCTTATTTGTGGTCTATTTGATGTTTCTTTGTGGGGAGCATAGCTTGATTTCAGTTGAATTATTTCTTGTGATCGAAAAAAAGATTCTAAATTTAGGGGAAAATGTCAAAACTTTGATGTTTAAACTTCAGAGAAAATTCTGTTTGTTCAAGGAAGATTTTAGTTTATGTTTCTATTTGAAGCTATTCCCATGTTTCACCTTTCAATTTTTAGTTAATTGGGAGACCATTTAAGCTTTACTGTCATGCCTTATTGTTTCTTGATCAATTTCATGTTCCAGTTTTAGTTACATTGCACAATTGGGATTCTCATATTGCAACTAAGTTATTACTAGTGCAAGGTTGCATTAATGGGAAAAAGACTTAGCTTTATTGTTATTCATATGGTTGAATTTATATTTGAACATCAGCTTAGTGTCATTGAGAATCTTGGTTAGGATCTATGGATCCGGGGAAAGGAATGGCCTCTGGGGTGACGGTAATCGGGCCTGGAGCTCCATCCACCTACCATGTGGCTCCACGGGTCGAGAATTCGGATCTTGGAGCGTCACAAATGACTCCACCAATGATGAGTGTAGGCTCGGAGAAGAAGAAGAGAGGAAGACCAAGGAAGTACAAACCCGACGAGGCATCCAATAAGGTGTTTTCTCCGGGGCAGGTGTCGTCTTCTGCTCCACCTGCTTCGGGCAAGGCCCATTCGGAGAATGTGAGTCCAAGTGCTGCACGGCCCACCAATTCCGAGAAGAAACACAAGAGTAAAATCGGAACAGAAAAATTAGGTATTCTGATCGCTTCTTATATCCTAGTTTGCATCTTTACATGTATTTTTAAGTAGAATTAGTTGTTTCTTTGTCAGTATTAGCTGTTTTATTCGAAAGTATTAGTTGTTATACTGTAAAGTTATAGTTGTTTTAGGAATAGATGATCTGTAGAAAAGAAACTACCCAGAGATGAATATATGTCGAATCGTGGGGGAACCTGAACTATTTTATCCAAGAATGAAGTCAATTTATTTTAAAGTATCATTTGGTTACTTGTACTGACCATCTTGAAAATTGGATTTAAATACCTTGATATAAGTTTTAATTGAGATGATGATGAAAGTGGATACCTGTTCATCCTTCAATTCTTGAATTTATGTTTGACTAAAAATGTGAGAGTAGGAGAGGGTGAATTTCTCCAGACAG
Source organism: Ballota nigra (assembly GCA_947034835.1). Classification (NCBI taxonomy): domain Eukaryota; kingdom Viridiplantae; phylum Streptophyta; class Magnoliopsida; order Lamiales; family Lamiaceae; genus Ballota; species Ballota nigra. The sequence goes on along the minus strand of OX344724.1, from coordinate 99,257,880 downwards.
GTTTTTGATGCCAAGACTATTTTTTGTGAAGTACATGCATTAGATTTCTAAACTATTTTCCAGATAATAGTTTGTTATAGATGTTGCACACTACTTTCCAGATACAAATAACATAACCTCTTAGTAACAAAATATTGTTCTGGAGATATAGATTCAAGTTATTAACAGAACATAACTCTCATTATCATATTTTTGCTTTTGAATGCATCACGTTGTTTCGCGTGGATTCTTATGTATGTAGATGAGTGGGTCGAATGTTCAACGGGTTCAAGTTTCTTGCCACACGTGATCACTGTCAATACTGGCGAGGTATGTGCGCTAAACAATGAACGCCATCATCTTTATAGTGAGTGTTTTTAACCAACCAATTCTGTTATTCTTTAGGACATTTTGACAAAGATAATGGAGTTTTCCCGGCAAGGGCCCCGCGCTGTGTGCATAATATCCGGCAGTGGGACTGTGTCAAATGTAACAATTCGGCATCCCAACTCCTCGGGAGGAATTTTGACTTATGAGGTCTGCTCTCGATATTTGAATAATGACCACATTTACATTTATATTTAGCCTAATGGCTTCTTCCTTGTAGGGTCTTTTCGAAATCCTTTCCTTCACGGGATCTTTCACTCCAACGGAGGCGCCAGACAAATACGGAAGACCTTCCGGTATGATCACCATAACCTTGTCGGGTGCCGATGGTCGTGTTGTCGGAGGTTTAGTTTCTGGATTGACACTCGCTGCCACTCAAGTTAAGGTACACAAATTCTCTTTTTTCGTTTGTCAGTATCAGTTGTTTCATACAAAAGCATTAGTTGTGTTAAGACCAACTCTATCATTTATGTTACAATATCAGGTTGTTGTTGCAAGTTTCCTTCTGGGCAGTCCCAATGAGCTCAAACACAAGAAGCAGCTAATGACTAACGAAACGGGGGCAGATGCCCCCCCTTCTTCCGACACGCAAGGGGGCCCACCTAACTACTCGACTCCGAATAACTGGGCAGCAATTCAATCTGCAGAAAAGTCGAGGAAGTCCTCAGCAGACATCAATATATCATTGCAGGGATAATCCAAATCAACCTTATTAACCTTAGTAACTTGTAAGCTAAAGTGACCTCCCCATTCTGTGTTATTCTATTGCTTCTACTTTCATTGGAACGCATGGATTGATTGACATTTGTAACCTTCATTTCATCCAATTTTTAGTGTCTTTAATAAGTTAACTCTACATGTTACCTAATATGCCCTTGTTGAATTGTATTGATCAACTAATTTCACCTTACATTTGACCCAAAAAGTCAAAATCTTGCATCACTAAAATGTTCTGCAATAAACTAAGATCTATTTTTCCTTTAACAAAAAGTGAGCTTTTTGGTCTTCTTTTTTTACACTAGTCCATATTTGAAAGTTGGCATCTGCCTTCACCTACTTTGCAATATATTAAGGTATTAATGACTTTCAAACAAGTGGTGTTAATTTTTTAATGTTCAATATAGGATAACTGAGATATTTTCTGGGAATTTTAGCCCCAATTGAATTTTGTGTTCATTAAGTAATATAAATTGGTGAAAAGTCCAAACTTCATTCCTCTTGTTCTTGCTATTTAAGAATTAATTTATACACATATACATAAGCTTTCATAATTAAAAAAAGGACAAAAAAAAAATAAATAAAAAAAGAATGTCAACAGCTTTGCTTATCAGAAGAAACATCCCTCCTAATTATATAATGCTACACATTTACTTCCCCAGTCTTTCTTTACAAAATCAAACACAAGATATATACTCTAACATTGGACTTGAAAAGATAGATTTGCAACACTTGTTGTCACATAAGTAGACCATCTAACCACATCTGTTTGGAAACATTTTCTTACAAGTAGGTAAGAAACTTCATCAATTCTCAATCCCAATCTCAATATGAAGCTAGCATTTCTTTGCATCTTGTTTTTCACCATCAACACTCTCTATTTCTTGTTTTTTGGGAATCATCATCACAATGATAAGCCCGTCTTCATTTTCATTGCCTTTTGCGCGTTTTACGTGCACCCCCACACGCTCCCGGACGAGGTTTCCACCTTGGTAAAACAAGAAGTCTCGTCTCTTCCGTTTCTTGATTGGTATGCATATCTCAGTCCCACAGCAGCATTGTCACTTGATGATACGAAATACGTTGAAAATAATCGTGGGGACGATGAATTCATACGTCGTTATGATCATGAAGGGCATGATAGGCATGCCATGATATGTGTCAATCATGATAGTGAATGTGGCTATGAAGGTGACAATGAAGACAATGGAGCTTATGAAGACGACGATTTTAACAAAATATTCGACGAATTTATAGCCGTGAAGAAAAGGGAATGGAGGGAAGAGGTGATTAGAGAAAGCTTGCTATGCATAGAAGCAGCCAATTTATGAATTTTTATTCCCTCATTTTTGTTCATATTTTGATGTCTTTGTTTATGTAAATACATTATGATCCTCTTACATGTGAAAACAGATTAGAATAAGTTTCAGTTTATCATATGTTTTAGCTTGTTTATGTTTGGCTTCACTTGTTTTTTGTGCATCTCTTTACTTCAAATCTTTGTTATAAAAACTAATACTACAAGGTTAAAAAATGTGTATATATATATTCTCAAACTACAAACTTATTTCAAAACTGAAGAGTATCTTATTTAGATCATGTGGCACGAATTCAATAATTGTGATTGTGAAATACAATTTTCTAGGTGTGCGCAGAAATAAAAAATCAATATTCCAAACTGAATCTAACCGATAAAATTCCTTAATATTATTATATATTTGATTTGGGTTTTCTAAATTTTGAATTATTTGATTTTTTGTTCGATTGGTAGTTGAAATAACCAAATTAACTATATTAAACATAAATATTATATATATATATATATATATATTTATTTATTTTAGTATTTTTTTTATACATTTATAAATTGGATATTATATCGGCAAATCTTTAAATTCATAATTACTTATATCGCTCTTTATCATTCATTTTCTACATTAAATTTATGCCATTTTTTAAAAAAAATTAATGTCTAATGAAACCAGAAGAAAAAATGCATCATAACTTTTATTGTTCATTTTTAAAATCTTCAAATTCAAAATGAAAAACAACAACAATACTATTAAGTGTTTGGAATAATTTTAAACGGAGTGAAATTAAAAAAAGAAATATGCAAAATTTTATTTTTAACCGAATAAACCAACCACATTAATAAGGTTAAGTTCAAATTTTTTTTTTATCGGAAAAATTATGACTCAAATCTATAATTTATTGATCATATAAGATAGTGGTGCTTTTTAACAACTCTAACCCTTGTTAATGCATACGGTTATTGATCATAGGTAGATTTATTGAGATAGTATTGTAATGTCCTTGTATGGGTATTACTAATACCCTTTAAAATTGCGACTTCTTTAATAAAGTCTTTTTCCCGATTAAAAAAAAAAAACAATTCTAACCACTTCTTTTTTCAATTAGAAAAAAACAACTCTAACCACTTGATTAATTCCACTCCGTTTGATATTGATTTTATATATATACACATAGGATGACAAAGTATAGGGTGAAACTAGTTTATACATAAATCCATGAAGGGTATTAGTTGTTTTTACTGAAAAGTATTAGTTGTTTTTACTAAAGAATATTACTGATTTACACTAAAGAGTCTTAGTTGTTCGGTGAAAATGAACTAAGACTCTTCAGTGTAAACCAGTAATATTCTTCAGTAAAAACAACTAATATTCTTTAGTGAAAACAACTAACATCATTCAGTGATTCATATATAAACCAATTTCACTCTAGGATTTGATCTATCAACAATCGATTGAATTAGAGTGTGTTTGGTAAAAATGAAGGAATGGAAAATACCATGGATATCATTGGAGAGAGAAATTATACCCATGCCTTACCCAATTTGGAGGAATGGTGCATTCCTCCAAAGTCGGAATCATTCTCATTTCTTCACCGTACCAAATATATTTTTTTCATTTCATTTACCATTCTTTCCCTCGGAATATCCAACCAAGCACCCCTAACAAATTGTTCACTCTGCAGATACCATAAACTTGGATATCAATTTGGACTACATAATCTAGTGTTATTTGCAATAGTTTTAGAAATTTATTACATGTCATAAAATATCCATGACTTATTTAAGGCTGCAAGAGCAATCAAGTTAGCTTACCTGAAAAACAAAAAAGTCAATAGCCAAGGATAAAGACAATCTCATCAACATTTTATAATTTGGTTATTCATATATTTATCACTGCGTGTGACTGTGTGAGAGGGTTATGCACAACCCCATAAGAGATAATACCAGACAAACTTTATTAACATCATATTTATCTTCAAGATAGATATTTTATTTTTTTGCTAGTAGTCAAAATGGAAACTTTGAAATCTTATCGATTCTTATAAAAGGATAAATAATTCCACGCGTCAGTCCCCTGATGCAACCCCTGCATTTTTCTAATAAGATTACAAATTTATAAATTACATTCACAATCAATCCAACTCTTAAAAAATTTAAAGAACCAGGTAAAATTGAAAGGGAACTACGAGGATGAAATTAATATAATGAAGTTTACGAATTATTGAAAGAGGGTAATGATAATATTGGTGATTTCTATACCATAGAGTATGTGTAGTGTATAATTTTTATTGTAAAATTAATTTACAGTTATTATTATTTTTTATTTTTTTTTAAATAACGCATATGCTTCAACTATTTTTTTTTTTATTGATATCTTTCTAACAATACATGTGGCAGTGCTTCGCCAAAAAAAGCATAGAGTGGAAAAAAGAAGAATAAATGAAGTTGGTTTGCCTAGAAAACTCAACAGCAAGGGATAAACACAATCTCATCAAATTTACAATTCCTAAGCCTTAAATGCAAGATAAAACATGGAAAATCTCATTGCACAAATTCATACATTTAACAAGTAGTTTGTATTTTAAAAGAGAGGTCCCACATCAACACTCTCCCCCATGTTCTCTCCCTCATATCTCTCAATATTAATTAATGAGATGATCTCTCTCTCTTCATTTCAAAAATCTTGCACGGTTCTTTCCCCTCTCTCTCCACAGACAGTTCAAAATCCTCACAGTTCAAAAGCCACCGCCGGACCATCACCACCACCGGCAGATGAAGCGACATGGGGTAGCCACTACCACCACCACCGACCGATGAAGCGATGGGGGGAGCCACGACCATCACCACCACCAGCCAATGAAGCGGCGGCGTCAGATTGAGGGTCGTCATCGAAACCCTAAATCGTTCCGGCATCAGATTGAGGGCCAAGAAACAGACGGCGGAGGAAGTGCGATTTTCAGGTGCGATTTTCGATGGCGGTGCTTGGGGGATATAGAAGGCGGAGGAAAATTGTCGATGGCAGTGCTTGGGGCCAAGAAACTTTTCCGATTCGGTCGACGGATGCCCCAAAAAAATCCGGCAAAGTCCTTTCCGATCTGTACACCAGCGCCTCCGATTTGGGATGTTTGTTTTTTAATTTTGTAAATTCATTAAATTGTTGCTCCTTCGTTGCTTATGAACATTCATAATTGAAACTGTTGGATCAACATTCATAATTCAGGTTCAATTTTAAATTGAAAATGCCGTGAGTAATGAGATAAGAGTCATGTACTTATGAATGTGTTGCTATGAATATTAATATTCAGGCTGTTGGATTTAAAATTGAAATTGCACATGAATTTTTGGAGTTAGAATTGTTGCCTTTTGCAACACATGTGGTATATATAGTGATCTGAATATATGTTGTAATTCTTGTTTGAAGTTTTTATTTTAATTTTTTTTTTTTTTTTTTTTGAATTTGGGTTCTGCAAATATGATTTGTATAAAATTTTTGGACATTCAAGTATGAAGATATCTGGAAATTCAGAGATTAAAAGGCTTTTGGAAACTCCAGCATTCAAGTTGGGCATCTGTTCATTTTTTTTTCATTTGTTCATAATACTTGGACGATTGTTCATAAATTTTGTGCGTATGTGCACATTTTATCGACAGTCTGTTCATAATTTTTGGGTGCATAATTCTTGCAGATGTAAAAATTTGAGTTTTCTTCTATGTAATTTCAAAATTATTAATGAATGAGGTGTTTTTTTTAATGTATGTTGATATGTAATTCTCAAATAAATAATGAAGGAAATGTTTATGAATTTTGAATCTGCCTAAATTCTCAAATATTTAAGTTTTATATTCGAAATATTTTGTACATGTGTTTATAAAATTTATGTTTACATTCAAAATTATTATACACCCTGTTGACAGGCATTTTCGTACGGGTAGATTTATGTGGCTATTTGGATTATGCCCGGCAAACAATACATGTAAAACGAACACGAATGATGGGGGAAGAACTTTCGTTCTTCCCTCGAATGAGAGCTTCTTGGATATATGAGAAATGAGAGAAAAGTGAATGCTTTACAATGAGGGGGTGACCCCCTATTTATAGAGGTTCACCCCTAAAGGCCCAAAAGTGGCTCTAAATTCGTCTCAACCCTTTATTTAGGGATTTATTACAATTATTAATATAAAGATCAACAGTAGACCTATAATACATTAAACACTCTTTTCTGATGTAGACTCTCGATCTTGTCGGGTCAGTGTATCTTTAGGAATCTGACCTTCTGTCAGGCGAGGATATTTCCTGCTGTAACAATTGCCCCCAAGATTGGGCTCTGATTGCGGCCAGAGTTCGATCTTGATCTGCGCTTCAAATAGGTTTTGTTCCCGAGCCTGAAAACGGGATAGCTTGGATGCCCCAAGGGAATCTTCGATGACCGGGTCCTTGATGGGCGAGTCTTTCGTGTCACCTTCAAATCGTCAAACTTTTACTTAAACTGGTCGGGTTAGGTGGGGTACGATCTTCCATCGTGCCCCCGAGTCGAGTACCGTGACGTTCAATTAATAAATAATTCTTGCCGCTGGCCGGCATTGATTTTAGTAATAGGGCGATGAGGACCGCGATGATAAATTAATGAAGTGTTTAGGCCGCTTGCGGGTAGCGATTTCACGAACAACAGATTGACTTAACAATCGATTAAAAGATAAATCAACAGATTAACGAGTGAAGTGCTTTAGCCGATGGTCGGGTAGCGACTTCACGAAGATGGGATTGAATTAACAACCGCTTACAACATTAACCAACAGATTAATGAGTGAAGTACTTTAGCCGATTGACGGGCAGCGACTTCACGATGATGGGATTGAGTTAACAACCGCTTAAAAGATTAACCAACAGGTTAATGAGTGAAGTGCTTTAGCCGATTGACGGGCAACGACTTCACGATGATGGGATTGAATTAACAACCGCTTAAAAGATTAACCAACAGGTTAATTGAGTGAAGTGCTTTAGCCGATTGACGGGCAGCGACTTCACGATGATGGGATTGAATTAACAACCGCTTAAAAGATTAACCAACAGGTTAATGAGTGAAGTGCTTTAGCCGATTGACGGGCAGCGACTTCGCGATGATGGGATTGAATTAACAACCGCTTAAAAGATTAACCAACAGGTTAATGAGTGAAGTGCTTTAGCCGATTGACGGGCAGCGACTTCACGATATTGGGATTGAGTTAACAACCGCTTAAAAGATTAACCAACAGGTTAATGAGTGAAGTGCTTTAGCCGATTGACGGGCAGCGACTTCACGATGATGGGATTGAATTAACAACCGCTTAAAAGATTAACCAACAGGTTAATGAGTGAAGTGCTTTAGCCGATTGACGGGCAGCGACTTCACGATGATGGGATTGAATTAACAACCGCTTAAAAGATTAACCAACAGGTTAATGAGTGAAGTGCTTTAGCCGATTGACGGGCAGCGACTTCACGATGATGGGATTGAGTTAACAACCGCTTAAAAGATTAATCAAAACGTCTAGGACGCGATATATTACGGCCACAAGTGGGCGAAAGCGACGCGGGTCAGTCGATGTCGGTGAAGGCGGACTGGTCGATGCCGTTAACATGGATAAACCAAAGCAGAGAATAGATTAGTTAACGCCGGTGAAGACGAACTAAACAACACCTCGCCCATTAAGGCGGAAAGTCAACGCTTAAAATGCGGACTGGATCCACGCCGAGAGGCGGATTAGTTGACGCCGGTGAAGGCGAACTCATCAAGGCCGAGTGACGGATCGTCTTGAGAGGCAGATTAGTTGACGCCGGTGAAGGCGAACTAATCAATATGTCAACGCGTAAAAGACGGACTAAGCAACGTCGAGGAGACGGATTACTTCGCCACTCTAGGCGGATTGTCGACGCCTAAAAGGCGGATTAACTCGAGTAGATTAGTTGACGCCTGTGAAGGCGAACTAATCAATACGTCTACGCCTGAAAGGCGGACTAATCAACGTCGAGGAGACGGATTACTTCGCCACTCTAGACGGATCGTCGACGCCTAAAAGGCGGATTAACTCGAGTAGATTAGTTGACGCCTGTGAAGACGAACTAATCAATACGTCTACGCCTGAAAGGCGGACTAATCAACGTCGAGGAGACGGATTACTTCGCCACTCTAGGCGGTTTGTCGACGCCTAAAAGGTGGATTAACTCGAGTAGATTAGTTGACGCCGGTGAAGGCGAACTAATCGATACGTCAACGCCTGAAAGGGCGGACTAATCGACGTCGAGAAGACGGATTACTTCGCCAATCTAGGCGGAATGTCGACGCCGAGAAGGCGGATTAACTCGATAAGTAGATTAGTTGACGCCGGTGAAGGCGAACTAATCGATACGTCAACGCCTGAAAGGGCGGACTAATCGACGTCGAGAAGATGGATTACTTCGCCAATCTAGGCGGAATGTCGACGCCGAGAAGGCGGATTAACTCGAGAAGTAGATTAGTTGACGCCGGTGAAGGCGAACTAATCGATACGTCAACGCCTAAAAGGGCGGACTAATCGACGTCGAGAAGACGGATTACCTCGCCAATCTAGGCGGAATGTCGACGCCTAAAAGGCGGATTAGCTCGAGTAGATTAGTTGACGCCGGTGAAGGCGAACTAATCAGTACGTCAACGCCTGAGAGGGCGGACTAATCGACGTCGAGAAGACGGATTACTTCGCCAATCTAGGCGGAATGTCGATGCCTAAAAGGCGGATTAATCAACGCCGATCGGGCGGATTACTTCGCCAATCTAGGCGGAATGGCGACGTCGAGAAGGTGGATTAATCAACGCCGATCGGGCGGATTACTTCGCCAATCTAGGCGGAATGTCGACGCCTAAAAGGCGGATTAATCAATGCCGATCGGGCGGATTACTTCGCCAATCTAGGCGGAATGTCGACGCCGAGAAGGCGGATTAATCAACGCCGATCGGGCGGTTTACTTCGCCAATCTAGGCGGAATGTCGACGCCGAGAAGGCGGATTAACTCGATAAGTAGATTAGTTGACGCCGGTGAAGGCGAACTAATCGATACGTCAACGCCTGAAAGGGCGGACTAACCGATGTCGAGAAGATGGATTACTTCGCCAATCTAGGCGGAATGTCGACGCCGAGAAGGCGGATTAACTCGAGAAGTAGATTAGTTGACGCCGGTGAAGGCGAACTAATCGATACGTCAACGCCTGAAAGGGCGGACTAATCAACGTCGAGAAGACGGATTACCTCGCCAATCTAGGCGGAATGTCGACGCCTAAAAGGCGGATTAGCTCGAGTAGATTAGTTGACGCCGGTGAAGGCGAACTAATTAGTACGTCAACGCCTGAGAGGGCGGACTAATCGACGTCGAGAAGACGGATTACTTCGCCAATCTAGGCGGAATGTCGACGCCTAAAAGGCGGATTAATCAACGCCGATCGGGCGGATTACTTCGCCAATCTAGGCGGAATGTCGACGCCGAGAAGGCGGATTAATCAACGCCGATCGGGCGGATTACTTCGCCAATCTAGGCGGAATGTCGACGCCGAGAAGGCGGATTAACTCGAGAAGTAGATTAGTTGACGCCGGTGAAGGCGAACTAATCGATACGTCAACGCCTGAAAGGGCGGACTAATCGACGTCGAGAAGACGGATTACTTCGCCAATCTAGGCGGAATGTCGACGCCGAGAAGGCGGATTAACTCGAGAAGTAGATTAGTTGACGCCGGTGAAGGCGAACTAATCGATACGTCAACGCCTGAAAGGGCGGACTAATCGACGTCGAGAAGACGGATTACTTCGCCAATCTAGGCGGAATGTCGACGCCTAAAAGGCGGATTAGCTCGAGAAGTAGATTAGTTGACGCCGGTGAAGGCGAACTAATCGATACGTCAACGCCTGAAAGGGCGGACTAATCGACGTCGAGAAGACGGATTACTTCGCCAATCTAGGCGGAATGTCGACGCCTAGAAGGCGGACCGGTCAACGCCTATGAAGGCGGACGAATGTTTGTAGTCGAAAGGTGTGACCATGTTTTAAATATTGAGTTATTTATTCGGTGAGCAACCTCAATGATTTTTTCGAAATTGTATTCGAAGTTTTAAATAACTGACTGTATTTAATAATACTCAGAGTCAAATAATTTATTTTTGATATCACAAAATGATCTTAGGATATGTATATCCATGCCCCCGCTTTTAATATACATGACAACTTACGAGTTGCGAAATATATTAAAAGGAAATATCAAATGAAAACTGCATTTCAAAAATTGCCCCCGATTTTAATTTTCGAAATATGAATATATGCCCCCGCTTTTAATTTATATGAAAATTGCGAGTTGTAGTATATATTAAAAGCAAATTATTGGAATAAACCTGATTCGAATGGGCAAAGGACTGCCCGTAGATTTTCCGTTGATGAAGAGGCCCCGGATGCTCGTCTCAGAATCTGTTGTCCATTTTTTTTTTTACTACTGATTTACAAATTAAATCAGGCCCCACAATTAAATAAAAGAGGCCCAACAGATAAAATAAAAAATGGCCCAAAAGATTAAATATTAAAAAGGGCCCATTATTTAAATATTAATAAAAGCCCAATTATTGTTTCTTTGGCCCATTCTACTTGCTGGACAAATTATCCCTTCCCAGATGCTCATCGCGATTTCAGAGTCAAGGCGGTTTTACCTCTCCTCGGTGGTAGCGGATAGAGAGGAGGCTGGGCAGCGGCTCGGGAAGGCTGGGGGATGGTTGGCCTGGTGGCGCGGCTGTGCGCGAGTGGCGGGCAGCGGTTAGGCCGCGGCTGCGGTCGAAGGGGGGAATGGTCGCGTTGGCGGTGGCGCGCGCTGGGTGGTCGGCACGGAGAGCCAGCGATTCGGCCAGGGGAGGACGTGTTGGGTGGCCGCGAAGGGAGGTTGAGCGGTGGCCAATGGTCGACGCGCGGGGAGGTGATCGAGACGGGCAGCGGTAGGGCTAGCAGCGAGCTCGTGCCCTGGAGGCGTGCGGCTGAGGCCGCTTCCCGACGGCGGTGAGGCAGCGAGGCGGCGGTGCGCGGGAGATGGGCGGTGAAAGGCGTAGAGTGGCGGCGAGGTTGCGGGAAGCGGCCGATCGGAGAGGGAAGGCTGCACGGTGAGCGGGGAGGCCACGCGGTGAGATCGGGCAGCGGCGACGTTGGGAGTGAGCCCGCGGTGGGCGACGCCGCGGGGAGGTGTCGCGGAGGCGGTGATTGGGCGCGGCTAGCCTTGCAGGGAGGATCAGTTGCGGGCTGCGGGGAGCAGCGGGAAGGACCCCGGGTGGAGATGCGGGTCGGCTAGCATCGATGAGAACGGGTACAGTCTTGTGCGGCGGGCAGGCTGCAATTGACGGCGGCGAGCAGCGGGCTGCTGCCCCGTGTGGCGACGAGCAGAGGGCTGCTCCGGGTGGCGTCGAGCAGCGGGATGCGGCTAGGCGACCGTGCGGGTAGCCGGGGAAGCCGTGGAGGTTGACTTTTCAACGCGTGTTGAAAAACGTGCCAAAAGGGGACTGAACACACTGCACTAAAGTTGGCACACCAATCAAGGTTGTTTAAAACAGTAGCTCCACTGATTTTGCTTGAATCAAAGTAACAACACGACTGTCGCTTCCGGTGGGCAACAGAGGTAAACGGAAGACACAAGAACCTATGGGACTTTTGGGCAGACCGTTGGAAAGACAGAGTGGCGGCAGCCCCAACGGAGTCTGGTGGGCGATGGGGAGATGACGGCGAGTTCGGCGACTCCGGCGGCTGAAAGCTCCGCGAGTGTCGCCGGAAACAGCAGCAACACCCGCCGGAAACGACCGTTTCTTCCTTCTTTCTCAGTATTTTTGGCAGCTGTTTGTGTAGTATAGGAAATGGGTTTTTCTGAATTTTTTGTTTGGCTTGCTATAGGGAGTTTTCTGCAGTGAGTATTGGTTTTTTCTGGAATTCTTGTTGGATAATTTTGATTCGAAAATGTATGGGTGTTTGATTCTGGAAAATGGTGTGAAAAGGGATGAATATTTCTTGGACGATTTTTTGTTGGAATTTGATTTTTGAGGGGAAGATCTTCGTGTTCATCCATCGAGATGAACCCGAATTGACCCTTTTTCTAGCGTCAAATTGTTGACAGACATTTTCGTACGGGTAGATTTATGTGGCTATTTGGATTATGCCCGGCAAACAATACATGTAAAACGAACACGAACGATGGGGGAAGAACTTTCGTTCTTCCCTCGAATGAGAGCTTCTTGGATATATGAGAAATGAGAGAAAAGTGAATGCTTTACAATGAGGGGGTGACCCCCTATTTATAGAGGTTCACCCCTAAAGGCCCAAAAGTGGCTCTAAATTCGTTTCAACCCTTTATTTAGGGATTTATTACAATTATTAATATAAAGATCAACAGTAGACCTATAATACATTAAACACTCTTTTCTGATGTAGACTCTCGATCTTGTCGGGTCAGTGTATCTTTAGGAATCTGACCTTCTGTCAGGCGAGGATATTTCCTGCTGTAACACACCCGAAAATAACAAATACTCTGGTCAAATTTTTACCTCGGGAACTGTGCAAAAAAGTGTCAATCAATAATTATTGTGTCAGATTTTGTAAGAAGCTGGTTTTGAACACGGGCCCACCGCAAAAGGTTACATGAGATTTTTTGTACTCTATTTTATATTCAAACTCTTAGGAATGTATAATAATAACTACTCCCTCCGTTCCAAATCAGTTTTCACACTTTCTTTTTCTATCCGTCCCACATTAGTTTTCACACCCTAAAAATGAAAGTTTTCTTATAACTTTTATCCTCAAAGTTCTCACTTATTTACCCATATGCCCAGTGGCGGATCTACCGCTGGCCCGGGCTGGGCTTCAGCCCAGGGCAGATTCAAAACAACACCTATGTATATATATTCATGTTCTCCATAAATTAGTATATATATTCTCCACCAATCAGTATAGAGTTAAGGACGAAAACTTTGGATTCATTGATTTAGCTTATGATATATGAGACTGCTACCGCCTATTATTCAGTCAAAGGTGGTTCATGGGGTTTTGTTACTCAAGAAATATACAAAAAGTAGTGAATAAATAATTCTAAACTCCATTAGATAATTTGAATTTAAAATTTTAGTTTAGATTTATTAAATATATATATTGGTATATATAATTTTATCTTTTCAGAATCCTACAATTGTATCATTCAATTCTAGGTTTTGTCTATGCTACCCTGCAGTGCACTGCCCATCAATGCTTTAGAGTATTGTACTGTACAACACATTAAAGCATGAAGTACAACACATTAAAGCTTTGAAGTGTACTACCCTGCAGGGTAGCAAAGACAAAATCCAATTATAGAACTATTTTCAGGAATTACACATTAATTTAAACACTCAGGGTATTTTGTTTTCTTTTACATTTTTATCTAATATTTAGACTATATATAGTGTGAACAAATTTCATCCTGAAACTAATTTGCAACTAATATTCTTTAGTAAAAACAACTAATATCTTTTAATAAAAATAATAAATGTCCTTCGACAAATATCATTTAATATAGAGTGAAATTTGTTTATATATGAATCATTGAAGGGTATTAGTTGTTTTCACAGTTTTTACTGAAGAGTATTACTGATTTACACTGAAGAGTTTTAGTTCATTTTCACTGAACTAAGGCTCTTTAGTGTAAAGCAGTAATATTCTTCAATAAAAACAACTAATACTATTCAGTGATTCATGTATAAACCAATTTCACTCTATACTTTGTCATTTAGTAAAACAACTAAAACTATCCAAACTTGTTCACCATAAAACTTGTTCATACTATACATTGTCAATATTTAAATATTAATTTATATTATTATTTAAATTTTTCATTAATTTAAATAAAAATTGCCACCTAATTTTGATATATTGTTTGTTATTTATAAGGTAATTCTTTTTCATCCTTAAATTTCATCAATTTTGGTTCATTTAACTTTTTCCACATTGGAAATAGTCCCTTAAATTACAAAATCTAAGTTTTTATATTTTTATCGGTTAAAACAGGTCTATGTTAAATTAACTAGATTTATTCATCAATTTTTGAATTGTTTCTTCTATTACAACTAATGAGCATTTAAAAAAATGAAGCATGTGAAGACGAGACTTCGTAACATGATGAATGATAACTTACTTGGAGATTGACTGTCTTTTTTATTAAGAAAGATTTTATTAAAAATATAAACATAAACTCGTTGTTAATGAATTTTATATTTTGAAATCACGTAGGTACAACTAAAATGAACATCAAAATTGTATAAAAGAAAGTGAACACCATTAATTTTGTTATGTTCTCCCTCCATTCCATTTTCGATTGTCCCTTTCATAAATAATCAACTTTTATTTATCATAATAATACTAAAATCAACTTTTTTTTTTACCACAATGTCACTGAAAAAACAATTTTATCACTACAAATATTAATAAACAACCCCCACATTAAAATACATTCCAAAAATAAAGGAGCGGTTAAAAATGGGACGGAGGGAATATAAATATTTGTGTGCTAAATTATTTACTTTTCAGCCCACCCCAGTGTTAAATCCTGGATCCGCCCCTGCATATGCCATTACTTTTCTTACACAAACAAACCACAACCACACAATTAAAGTTGATTTGACATAAAGTTCCCACTTTATCACTTTAACTATATAAAATAATAAATTTTTTTAATTACCGTGCCCAGATCAGTGTGAAAACTGATCTGGGACGGAGGGAGTACCACTTAATTATTTGTGAGAGACAGGGTGACGTATAGACACTATTGTCATAAAAAAAAAAACCAAGAATACCAAATACATTTTCATAATATCAATATTTCTTTTAGAAAAGTTAAAAAATAAAAATTGCAAGTAGCCAAAATAGGAACCTTCCTTTGTAATAGTGTGATCATTCGTGAATCATGATGTACACGACAGATCATTGGCATGAGCCAGTCGCGATGAATAATTTATAAATTATTTAAGAATTTATAAATATTATCTTTTTGACAAAATATGATATTTAATGGCTTATAAAATTATAAAATAAATTTATTATACTTTATAAACAGTTAAAAAATAAATTTACAAAATATGAGATTTCTTAATTTATTTTTCTACAACCACTCTATCCCTAATTGACCAAGTAATTATTTATTTACTGTATTATTTTTCTAATGAGATTAAAAAAAAATTCACAATCTAAACATGATAAATACTTGTTTGATCTCGAGTTCACATAAACTCGATTTCTTCGAGCATATTTATTATCAATATTTCAGCATCAAATATTTTTTTAAACAATAGTGAATACATGCAATAGATACTTGAAAATTTGAGATCACGTGATGTTCAAATATTATAGTTACACCAACAAATCAACCGAATTATAAACAAACTAAAGAAGCAATCATATTTGGCAGAAATCCCAGCAAAATTATTCTCTCACATATTACAAACAATGAAAATAGAGATAATACAAGATACTATATATAGAGATTCTAATAAAGGAAAATTTCTATGCTACACCGCAGCAATGTAGTGTCCACTACTGTCGTGTGGTGTTATACCACCTACTATAATATATTGTACAACATATTAAAGCAGGTGGTACAACACCACACGACAGTGTTGGACACTACACTGCTGTGTAGCATAGACCAAACCCTAATAAAATTACAACTCGGCCTAGCCCGACTCGACCCATTACCAAGCAGTTGAAACAAGTGGATTCACGTGAATGAACTAAAATAGAAATACTACGAATTCTTGAATAGCTCCAAACAGTGCTTCTGGTCCAGGTCCCGGCTCCAGAACTTTTTGTAATACTCAGTGTATGTGTAATCCCTATAAAGGGCTCCATCGTCGTCTCCCGTTAGCTCCTTGGGGGCGCTAATATTCGCGACGTCGCAAGGGCAAAGGAACGAAGCTACCGATAGCCTCGGTTTATCTGCATTTACTACCGCCCGATGCCAAACGCTCTTGTACTTGCCGTTGCTGAACGCCTGCACGAATAATCACTTTTAAGTTGAGTTTGAGAAGCCGATTCTTAAAAAATCTATTACTAAAAAAGTCATCAATTTACAAACACTACCGCCTTTATAAATTAAATGCACATATATATATAAAATGAAATTGGTTCATACAGTATCATTGAAGGGTATTAGTTTTTTCACATAGACTATTAGTTGTTTTCACTGCATGTTATTAGTTGTTTTCACGGAAGAGTCCTAGCTTATTTTTACTGAACAACTAAGACTCTTCTATGTAAATAAGTAATAATACACTTCAGTGAAAACAACTAATACTCTTTAGTGAAAACAACAAATATCTTTCAATAATTCATATATGAACCAATTTCACTCTATACTTTGTCTTATTAGATATTTAAATCACTTTTTTCAAAAGTACAATCATTTGAAAAAAAACATAAAATTCAAATACCGTCATTATATACTAATTCTAATATCATAACAGGAAAATTTTGCCCTCTTTGTGATTATATACTAGTACGAATATCATAACATGAAAATTTTCGCCCCTTGGGACGAAATCCTGAATCCGTCTCTGAACATGCTATCGTTGCTCTTTACCTGAATTTGATCGCCGATATTGATGACAAAGGCGCCCGGGTAGGGCTTTATCGCTAACCATTTGCCATCCTTGAGAACCTGGAGACCAGATACTTGCAAATCTTGAAGGAGAATGGTGAGGGCGTTGGGATCCGTATGAGCTGGCAACCCGTATGTTAACTCGGGTTCAGGGCAAGCTGGGTAATAATTAACGGCCATATGTTGCCCTTGCTCGCCCAGTACCTTCCTCAGCTCGTCTTTACGTAATCCGAGGCTCTCCGATATGGCTTCCTCCAATCTGAACCCCAGCTCTCGAACTTCCATGCAGTAACTGCTTACAACATCCCTACAAATTAAGGGGAGGCTAATTAGGTGGAGCAAATTAAACGAGGAATATGAGTTGATAGGGCAGGGTAGGGTTAGTTACTTGAAAGAAGAGGGGTTAGAAGGCCACTCGGGCACATATTTGTCCAAGGGATAGCAATGAAGCCTAAGATAATCCCTCCAATTGTGAACCGTCTCCTTCTTCACGTTGAAACTCGTTGATAGTCGCATGGTTTTGGACGGGTCGTCGGAGTACAACTTCATCTTCTCTTCCACGGATAAGTTAAAGAACTCATGAGCCACCCTCTGCATTTTGTCCACTCTTTCTTTCGATACCCCATGATTGATCACCTGAGTAATATCATTCAGTGAAATGAGTAATACCATTCAACTGGCGTGCACAGAGAAACATTATTCAGTGAAATGAGTAATATCGTTCAAACAAGGTACCTGGAAGAATCCGTATTGTCGACAAGCGTCGCCTATCTGTTTTACTACTAAGCTTCGATCTTGACAGCCCAAGTCGATGACCGGAACATCATTGCATTCCTCGACTTCACACAGTCTCGGCCTCTCCGATTCCGGTCGGATGTAACTAGTGGGGAGGCTTGAGAACTGGACTCCACTAATCACCTTTGTTTCCATGGGGAATCCAGTCTAATTACCTTTTATTAAACAAAGAAGCTTTCAAAAATGTCGTCTGGATTCCTTCATTCCTGCCAACAAGCTACAGGATTAGGTGTTGTTCTTGATCCAATTGTGAAGTCAAGAAAGAGGTTAGAACAATCTGTGGGGTTATACTATAAACAAACAAGTGCTGAAATTGTGGATAGTGCAATTAGCAAAGTGGTGCAGAAGTAGAATGAGATGATGATAATAATAATAAGTATTGTGGAGTTACGTATATGAGTTGGCTGGCTTATAGCATGACTAGGCTGGTAAGGATAAGCTGCAAACCCCATATGAGATGTGTGTGGAATCCCATCACCAAACACTACTTTTATACAAACCACATCATCCATCACACATGACTCCTTCAACAATATCTTACACATAAAAAAAGATGGAAACAAAGCTAATTTTCTCAGTGGAACCACATTTTGAAAAAAACTTAAGTATCTAAAAATACTCTACTTTTCTCAGCTGAACAGAGGACTAAACACAATATTAGCTTTTCAGAAACTCTACTCAATTCTTCCACTGGATACCAACACAAATAACAACAATCTCTGGTATTACCATCTATATTTTCAAACAAGTCATTCTAAAACAAATAGCAGCTTTTCCAATCTATGACAACTTCAATCTTAAAGTTTGATGCTCAAAAACCAGAGGATTCTTCCCCCTTCAATTATTTGTCCCTTTTTTTTTGGCTCGTAAAAGACCATTATAATTGAAGAGGGCACTCTCGTATGCACTTGGTGCATCGTGCACTCACTCAACAGTTGTGATTTTTTACACTGAAAAGTGTAGGCCGATTATACTGAAAAGTGTGGTTAGATTATACTAAAAAATTTAAACTGAAAATCGATTTTTAGTGAAAATTTTTCAGTGTAATCAAATCATACGTTTTATTGTAAACAGTCTCAATTTTTACGTAAGTACACCATACACCAAGTGCAAGGTAGAGTTCCTTTTTCCAACTCACCTGCTCCACAACATGCACTGGTATGCATTCATGCAATGCTATCTGAGAGATGAATCATGCCAAAGCTAATTCATCAACTTAATTACAACAACTTTTTCTTCAAAATGTAAAAAAAAAAAAAAAAAAAAGGATTTAGAAAAGTATAAAAGCAAGACAAAAAAGGAAAACAGTTTATTGTTACAAATCTAACTGAAAACACTTTTTAACATGTTTACCCAACCCATACCATTAATTCAACGGTTAATTAACAAATTAAAATGAGAACTATACAATAAAACAAGACAGCGCGCACACACACAAACAGAAAGGGGTGAAAATTGACAAGGATAGGCAAGAAGGGGCACCTGAGGTAAATTCCTCCTTCTTCTGCTTCTTCCAAACAAAATGTTAATAAGTTTACAATTGATAAATTCACTTTAGCTTCGTATTTATACGGCTTAAACCGCTATTGAAACAGTAACTATATTATATATTAGGGGAAAATAAAATAAAATACTAAAGAATGAATAAAAAAAATACCTGTGCCAGTTGTCATCACTCTCATTCATCTAGAGCTCAGCATCGTGAATTAATGCAGTGCTCTCGACAAAACCGCCGTGACGTCAACGCGGATTGGTGGGAGTGAGGTCATATAGTTGAAGAAGAGAGCGGCAAATGCAAATGGGCTGATGTCATCTCATGGCGCCATGGATGACGTCACGCTGCTCTCTTCGATTCACAGTAGTTTAAGATCGGAACCAATCTATATATATTGTTTCTCTATTTTGGTTGATTGTTCGACTCTTGGCGAGTTAATTAGGAAGAGATGGTTCTGGAAATCAGGGGAGATAGTTAATTACAACAAAAAGGATAATAATTAAATTATTTTGAGTTTTATTAATCTTTAAATACAATTATTATTATCCCACATCTTGTGGGGACGACTATTCGGAAATAATAATTCTTTTATAAAAGGAAAAGAAAAATTATAATTCAATAAAAAGGAAGTACAAAATCAAAAGTTACGAAATAAAGAGTGTGTCGAGTCAAGGTATCCCTTTTTCCGCAAGACGAAATTTTTTCGGTAGTGTTCGACGATTCTAGAAATACGTCTCAAAAGGTAAAATGGCACGCGTCTTCAAGTGTGCAGCACCGTAGAACTTGAAGCTCTGACGAACTGAAAGAGGAGAGAAGCTTTTTTTTTTCCGGAGTGGCGAAAAACAATGCATGAGGACACCTATTTATAGGTGAACCTCCATTCGATGCAAAAGGAAAAAACACGTGTGCATTTAATGCTAACACGTTTGCTGGTGATAAAACATGAAAGTTGCAGTTGACTAGACGCGTTTGTTTCCACTGAATGCACTGGTAACTGCTCCTCAACTTTAGCATATGTGACAAATGTGCTCAATGAAGCATTCTGAGTGAAGCCGATTCACCCATTAACCGAAGGAGTCTCCGAACCGAATCGAACCAAACTTGTGGACCAGATACCCTGAATTTTGATGCTCCAAGATAGTTGATGGGCCCAAAGTCAAATTGCCAAGAACCAAGACCGCGGGTGTTTGACAACTTTGATTGTCTAGCAATCAATTAAAACTTATTCTACTCCATTGTACTTATACTAATATCATATATATTAGTATTTTAAACTTTCAATGTGGGATGAAGAATTAATTAACTCATTTAATTCCTTTATTAATTCTATAATTAGGTGTTGAACCACTTAATTCTCGATTCAATTTATCACTTACCGAAAATCAATCTTGCGAGTATGAATATGTTACTCTTGTCTACTCCGCGAGTAGAACGCGCTCAAAACAATTAATTTTTGAAAAATTAATTTCAACACCATATTTAATTGGTTAAATATTAAAGTCATAAACACACTTTAATATCAATTAAATAAACAATAATACCACCAACTATTTTCTTTAACGCATCTTGTAATTGAATCAAAAGGTAAATATATTTAATTATTCTTGCGTTCGTTACACTTTTTTTTATTGTCCACAATAATCTCATACTCCTAGCTAGAATGGAATAACATTTCCTCACAATATTATTTTATACTAAAATAAAATCTTTAAAAAATTACTTTTAGCAATTTTTCTTAAAAAATGTATCTGGCTACATGTTAAATTTAATAGGGGACGAAGTTTAATCACAAGGTCTTATATATACCTAGTGTACGGTGCTCTCACACAACAATTGAAGTTGTTTACACTGAAAAGTATGAGTTGATTACACTAAAAATTAATAACACTAATACTTTCAGTTACTCAAATTTAATAGGGGGTGAGGAGAGTAATATTTTGTTGTTTTTTTCGACAAAGGTGGGACCAGATCCTGATTCAAGATGACTTGTACTGTCTAAATTATTTAATTAAAACTGTTGGAGTTTGAACTGGCGAATTAAACCTAGACCAAGCCTTGTAATGTGAATGAAGGACAAACTCAGTTGTTTGAAATTTGTGCAATAAATTGTACTCCACCGCTTTTTTATTCACTTTTTCTTTTTTTCATCAATTTTTAACTCATTTTCTTTTTTGAAATATATCACCCATAAATAAATAGTTGAATTCCACATTACTTTTATTTTATCTATTTTATTTATTTTTTCAATAAAAAAAATGCTACTATCTATGTGTTGTGCCACGAATAATCCAGTATATGGCCTAAATACTATCTCAAAACCGGGGTATACCGGAACCAGGGTTTAGGCCTCGATAACAGGATCTCAGCACTAAATAACCCGGTAGACGAGCTACCGCAACTGTTCGAGGTGAACGAACCTCGACCTCGTCAGGGACCTCGGCCTCGTCGGACCACTCGGCCTCGTCAGGGACCCCGACCTCGTCAGGGACCTCGGTCTCGTTGGACCGCTCGGCCTCGTCGAACCACCCGGCCTCGTCGGACCACACGGCCTCGTCAGGGACCTCGGCCTCGTCAAGGACCTCGGCCTCGTCAGGGACCTCGACCTCGTCAGGTCACTCGGCCTCGTCAGGGACCTCGACCTCGTCGGACCACACGGCCTCGTCAGGGACCTCGGCCTCGTCAGGGACCTCGACCTCGTCAGGCCACTCGGCCTCGTCAGACCTTCTACCTCGACAGAATCGAGGTCAACATCAGTGAAGATATCGAAGACTGACAAGATATTGTAATAGTAGATTTAATACTGTTGAATACTGTTCATTAGATCTACGGTTGTAATTAATACCCTAAATTAAAGGGTCAGGATTGCTCCTTTAGTGAGGAGCTTGGGGTTCTATAAATAGAGGCCCCAACTCATTGTAAGAGGGCCTGGATCATCTTCCTCCCCACAAAAACACTCCCCACATTTATAATACACCAAAGGCTAGGGTGTTCATCTTCATGAACCACCCGACGCCATATTCAAGGGAGGAACCTCTCGGTTCTTCCCGCAGTGCTTGTGTTCTTCGTGTTTCGTACCCGTTTATATGTTATACCGTCCGAAATGTCCTACCCCTATATACGAATAAATACGGTAACAACAATTGGCGCTAGAAGGAGGGTACACGTAGTTCATCAAGACAATCATCAAGAAATCTTCAAAGCTAAGTCTTCATTTTTATAAAAACTTCATTTATTCATCAATGTTGGAGTTGTAAAAACATCCCTGCTATCATGTTTTCGTTTCACCAGCTTGCAAATTCATATTGAAATTCTCCTCACGAGTTTTCAATCACCACCAAACGAAAGAGAGATATGCCTTTCTACAAAGAAAAAATCATATTCATGGATGTTGATGACCTTTTCTAATCTATGATGATTAGTGGCTGTTTTCTCAAGTTAAGATCATCAAACAAGATCAAAGATTATGAGATTTGGTTAAGTATAGTGCAAGAAATAATTTTGCAAGAGTTTGGCAACTTTTTATTATGGGAAACCCCCCCCCCCCCCCCCTTCATGCAAATGAAGGGGTATATATAGGCATACAAAGAGGCTAGGTGTCACCATCTTGATGGCTTAGCCATTGGGATTTTGCCAAGTGTTATGACTTTTGTACAACAACTAATATGTTGCCCAATGAATGGGTGCCAAGTGTAAAGACATATTGACTATTTCTAAAGTTGGTGACTCTTGACATTCCCAATGTTGTACTTGGCCTTTGAAACCACTCAGCTATTCTCCCTGGTGCCCAGCTACTCGTCGGTACGTCCTTGTTGGGTTTATAACCCCAGTTGCTCGCCTGCTCGCCTCTTGTTGAGGTCTTGAATCCTCTTGTTCTTGTTGTTCGCTACTTTGTAATGGCCCTTATGACCAGTTGTTCGCCTTCTCCATTTGGACCTTAGTCCCTGCTGCTCGTCCTCATGTATTTGGTTCATAGTCCCTGCTGCTCGCCTCCTAAGGCATACAATCCCTGTTGCTCGCCCTCTTTCACATTATTGATTTTTGATGATTCCTTAATCTTATTAGACTGAGATTCTTTTATGCTAATATTATGTCCCTGTTGGTCGCCTATCAACAATGCCCCCTAGTTTGGCATATAAGGATAGGTTTTATCCTTTTTGTCAAACTATAGGATAGGCTGTGTTATCCAAGAGGAGGCGAGCAACGTGGAGGCGACCAGCGAGGAACTCTAAGAGGCGAGCAGCGTGGAACGACTCTTGGACTTGCGTCGTTTCGCTTCCCGAGGCACAGAATACGAAGCGACGCGGTCTGCCCACGCGTGCGCTCCTATTTTTGCAACTAGGGGCCTCAATTTTTTACCTTCCTTACTTTTGCCCCCGAATCCATATCTATAAATAGTTCCCCCCTTCCATTTTCTTTCTTTTTCGTTCTTTCACAAGCAAACCGCCATTGAAGAGTTTTCGAGCTTTTCTTTTCGTTGTTTTCTTCGATCTTTCAGCCAATTTCATCCAAATCAAAGGTGAATCCTTTGATTTTTCTTGTTTACTCTTGTTATTGCTTGCATTTTTCTTTTCAATTTCGCCATTTTCGTTCTTCATTTTCCTTATCCGCCATCGCCGCCGCCGTATCGCCGCCGCGTCGCCGTCGCATCGCCGCCGTGTCGCCGTCGTATCGCCGTCGTGATTACTTCCTCCTTCGTTTGATTCCATCGTTTGATTTGTACGAGGGATTTTCGAAAATTTTCATAAGTTTTCGAGGATGACGTCACCTTCCTCAAGTCATACGCCCTCTATTGAGATTGTTGGGCGAAATCTGGGAAAAAGGCCCATGGAAGATGAACAGACGGCCCCTGTTCCTCGCCGTTCGCTCCGGCGAGCAGCTGGGCAAAACCCTAGAACCCTACTCGTTGATGAAGAGACGGGCTCTGAGGCGAGCTCCGTTGCTCGCTCCGTTGATTCATTCTATGCTGTGGACAGCTCGGGCGAGCAGGATGTCCAAGGCCCCGTTGCTCGCTCCTCGGCTCGAGAGGGGACTAATTCGGACTTGGGTGAAGATTCTTCCGAGGTCGCTGCTGAAATAGATGGGATGAGTCTTCCAGAAGAGAGGGGAGCGAGCAGCGAGCACCAAGTAAGGGGCGAGCAGCGAGCAACTGGACCAGGGGGCGAGCACGAGGGAGTTACATGGGGATTTCTCCGAGAGATAAACTTTCCCGTTTCAAGGTCAATGCCCGAATCTCTTATTCCCAAAGCCGTAGTTCGAAGACAAGATTGGATCGATTATGCGAATAAGTACCACCAGGCTTTCCCTACTCCCGCTCGACCTATTATGGAGGCCCGTTCATCGCCATACACAGCTGGTAGGGTATCCAGCGAGATTATAGAGGAGGATTTAGTTCGGATACGATCTCGCTATCGTATTCCGTACGACATCCATTTGTATGCCCCCCAACCAGGAGAGAGAGCTGACGATCCACCTCCAGGTTGTACTGCCATCAACCTCGACATACTTAAATTGGGGTTCCCCCTTCCTCTACATCCTGTAATCGGGCAATTCCTGAAGGATATAAACCTGGCAATCACTCAGATTACTCCTAACGGTTGGAGTACTCTACTGTCTTTTATTACCCTTTTCGGGTTGGAGGGGTACCGGAATAAGATCAGCACGACAGAGATACACTACGCACTGACTATCTCTTCGGCTGCTCATGAAGAAGGGCTTGGTTGGTATTACATCAAAGCCCGCAGTGGCGTTAAGCTAATTGAAGGAGTGCCCAATAAGGTCAAGGGTTGGCACAGGCAGTTCTTTTTTATTGGCGGCGATTGGCGGGCGTCCTCCGATTTTTCGGGAGGACCGGGGCGTATAGACTCTCCTACGCATTTCGGCGAAATTCGGCGTAGGTTTTAAATCTTAGTTCATCGAACTTTTAGGTGAACTAATTTTAATCTTTTTCTTTGTTTTTGCAGGTCCGCGTATCCTGAAGTGGGGGCATCCGGATTTGAGTGAAGAGTTTCTATACGTCCTTGCGTTGATTTCTCTTCGAAACGTTAAGGATCGGAGTGTCGAACATCTCTCTCAAGCACACATCCGCAAGCACGCTCAGTTTATTACTAGTGCTCACCATTTGGAAGCACAAGCCGAGGTCCCTGAGGGTAAACATCACTTATTAATTTTCTCGTATCTCCTATTATTTACCCTTGCCCTGCTGGTCGCCTAAGCCCTGCTGGTCGCCTAGGCCCTGCTGGTCGTCCAGGATAAGTTTTTTCTTGCCAATTTTACTAATAATTTTTGTTGTTGTTTTCAGCTCAAAGGGTAACTGTCGCTGTTCCTCCCATTCCCGAAAGCTATCACTTACTCGCACGTCGGGTTAAACAGATGGCAGCTAATCATCCTTCAAAGAAGAAAAAGTTTGATCCTTGCACTTCTTTGATCAGGCTTAGAGCTGAAGCAGATGAGGATGAAGAAGAAGCTCCCCAGGACCCTCTCCCTGTTCCTCAGGCTCCTGTTCCTGCTCCCCGCCCTCCTGCTCGCTCTTCGCCGCCTCCCCAAGACACGAGGGGCAAGAAACGACTTGCCAAGGAAACTGCTCCTCGTAGGGGAGATGACCGTGCTAAGCGGGCAAAAGGGCAAGGCTCTTCCCAAGTGGGTAAATCTACTGCTCGCTCCTCGCCGGTGGAGGAGGTGACCGAGCAGCAAGTTGTGGGTGCTATGATCGCCGGTCAAGGAAGAAGCACATCTCCTGACAATTCATATTTGGGCTACGACCCCGTGAAGATGAGGGAGTGAGTATCTTCCTATTCAGTTTGATCGTTCACTCTTTTGACTTTGTTTTCTGATGACTTTTTCTTTTGAACAGGTACCGGAAAAACGACTATCCCGGTCGTTCAAAGGTGCTTCACCAGTTTAGCTGTGTGAAGTCTCCTCCCGCACCCCAAGAAATTAAAGACTCCCACGTCCGCAGAGCCATGGAATACGTCCCCCGCTCGTGGACTAAGACCGGCGAAGAAATTATTCAAAGCCAAAGTCTCAGTGACAATGCTCGTTTGTTGAGCTATAATTCGAGCCATCAATCAATCACAGCCCAACGAGTCTTGGATCAAGCCGTCGAGCTAGAGCGAACAAATCGCGGTTTGGGGCGACGGCTCGAGCAAGTTGAAGCGGATCGTGATGTTCAACTTGTTCAGTTGAAGAAGAGGGACGAGGAGCTGAAGAAGAAAGATGAAGAGTTGGCTAAGCTGAAAGCTGACTTCGAGAGAGCCAAGCTCACATGGACGCGGGAGGTGAAGGCTGCTGAGGACCGGGAGATGATAGCGTCTAATGCTTCAGAGAAGCTTAGACTGGATCTGGGTGTCGCCACGGATCGTTTGCAGGTCCTGGAGACAGAACGGGTGGGTCTGGTGGAAAGAGTGGAGTCGTTGAAGGTCCACGTCGACCAGTTGGAGAAGAAGAATAAGTGTGCCATTTCTTACACCACTTATGTGCAAGACGTAACTGATAACACCAATCTTGGTTACATCTGCGCATATGCTGATAGTGTGAGGAATGTGAAGTATGCTTTGGATAACGGTCTGGACGTGATGACCTCGACCATCAAGGACTTCACTGATTATGTCACTGAAAATCCTCCAGCACCTGGCTTTGAGATCCCGGTGGCCGATTTGGGAGAGATGGGGGTTAACCTGGGCGTTTTCAAAGACGATGTCCGCATAATAGCCCCTAAGGAAAGGGTGGAGGCGGATAGGGATATGACTATCTTTGAAGCTTTGGGTCCTCTTCTCCCTAATCCACTTGGTGAAGCAGGCTCCTCTGCTGCTGTAGGCGAGCAGCAGGTCTCCGGGACCACTGTGCAAGACGCTCCACCTCCTTCTTCCCAAGATCCTTCGGTGCCACCTGCTCCGCCAGCTCCTTAGACTTAGGCTTAGTTTCTTTTTTTTTTTTTTTTTTTTTGTCTAGCTGATGTGGTAGAATGATGGTTGTATGTTCATCTCTTGTAATTTTTGGTGCTAATGAATGAGAATTGCACTTTTATTTTATTGTTCGCCTCTTATTCGCCCTTTAATTATTTTTTGTTTAAGTATTTCTTTCTTATGTTGAAAGTAAAATACTTTTCCTTGCAAGTTTATGCATGTTCATGTATGGGTTTATTTTGTTCTTTAAGAACTTAACCCTTTATCATGCTTCTTTCTATGCCTTGTTGCTCGCCACTTGCCGTATTTGTACTTAAGTGCACTCAACTTCGGGACGAGCAATTATGCATTGGCATGTGCCCTGTTGCTCGCCTCTACCACATTTGTGCTTTATGCATTTAGTATTTTTGGCGAGCAACTTTCTTGTGGGGGGGGGGGGGGGCGATTAGGTGGGCCTTTTGGTCTCGTGGACCCTGCTGCTCGCCTCCACTGTACTTGTGCTTTTATGCATATAGTATCTTCGGCGAGCAGCTTTTCTGTTTGGCGAACAGTTGGGTTTTGATACCTTTTGCTTATAACTTACTGAACCATCATTTGTCCACATACAAATTTTGCCAAAAAAGTGTGAAGATTTCATCGATCTCACACCTTAAAAATATAAATGACACGATAGCCTATAAACAACTTTACATTGGTTTCCTAATCATTGATAATACTTCTTCAACAAGGCAGCGTTCCAGGTGTATTGGGCCGAGTTGTCTTCCATGTCTTCGAGATCATATGTGCCGTTGTGCCACTTTTGAGTTATCTTGAATGGGCCCTCCCAAGTCGGTCCAAATACACCTGGAGGTGTTGCTAAAAATTTTCGGAGCACCAGATCCCCGACTTCAAATTCCCTGACTTTTACTTGTGAGTTGTAGTACCTTGCAATCCTTCTTTTGTATATCTCGTTTTTTATTTCTGCTGAGATTCTTTTTTCGTCGATCAAATCCATCTCTGCGGCTAGTGTCTTGTTGTTTTCCTGTTCATTGAATTCGGCTACCCTCTCAGTCGGTATTTTGAGCTCTATAGGTATAACTGCTTCTGTACCGAATGCCATAGCAAATGGTGTTTCCCCAGTGCTTGTTCTATGTGATACCCTATATGCCCAAAGTACCTCGGGCAGTTCTTCCGACCACCTGCCTTTCTTATCTACCAGACGGATTTTGAGGATATGCTTGATTATCTTGTTGACTGCTTCGACTTGACCGTTAGATTGAGGATGATACGGTGTTGAAAAATGTTTCTTGACACCCCACTTTTTGCAGAAATCTCTTATCTTCTTTCCTTCGAATTGCTTTCCATTGTCTGTCACTATCGCTTGTGGGACCCCGAACCGGCAAACTATATTCTTCCAGATAAAGCTGATCATTTTCTCTTGTGTTATCGTTACCAGTGCTTCAGCTTCGGCCCATTTCGTGTAATAGTCCACGGCCACCACTACAAATCTGACATTCCCTTTTCCCGTTGGGAAGGGTCCTATGATGTCTACTCCCCACTTTGCGAACGGCCATGGACTATTTACCGAAATCAACTCCGTTGGCGGCTTATGGATGTTGGGAGCGAACAGCTGGCACCTGTGACATGTTTTTGCAATTCTGATTGCGTCTTGTAGTAAAGTTGGCCAGTAGTATCCTTGCCTCACTGTCTTGTATGCTAGTGCTCGCCCCCCTGCGTGATTTCTGCATACTCCTTCGTGAATTTCTTTCAGAACTTCCTGACCTTGCCCCCTTGCCAGGCATTTTAGTAGGGGCAGTGAAAATCCTCTCTTGTAAAGTTGGTTATCCATGATTGTGAACCTTGCTGCTCGCTTGGCTACCTTTGTTGCTTCTTGCGGATCTTCAGGCACTGTGTTATCTTTGAGGTATCTATATATCGGTGCTCTCCAGTCATCCTCTGTCAGTTCTTCTTCGATCTGATTGATCTTGTAGTCATTGGTGGATGGGTTGGAGATTCTTGTGATGATGACCTCTGAAAGTTTTGCTGGCCCTGTACTAGTAGCCAAGCGAGCAAGTGCATCTGCTTGCGCATTGTTATCTCTTGGCACTTGTTCGATGTAAATTTGCTCGAAAAGTGAAGCCAGGTGAGCAACGATCTTTTGGTATAAGGCCATGTTTTCATCCTTGGCTTCGTATTCCCCACGGACTTGATTGACTATCAGCTGGGAATCTCCATAAATTTGAATTTTTCGAACCCCCACAGCCAGAGCTAGTCGTAACCCGGCTATCAATGCTTCGTACTCAGCCTCGTTGTTTGTTGCCATGAACTCAAACCTTACGGCTGAGGTGAAGACTTGTTCGTCTGGACTGATCAACACTATCCCGGCTCCTGCTGCTGTGTTATTCGATGATCCGTCTACATACATGTGCCATGGGTGATTGTGACCTCTCGTTGGATCTTGAGGGAATGTTAATTCGACAATAAAGTCGGCTAACGCTTGTCCCTTGATCGCTGTTCGAGGTGCATAAGTTATTCCAAATTGGCTTACTTCGAGCGACCACTTGAGGAGGCGACCAGCTGTGTCAGGCCTTTGTAAGATTTACCTTAATGGAAAAGTTGTTAAGACCTCCACCTGATGATCGAAGAAGTACGGCCTCAGCTTTCTCACACTCATCACCAGTGCATAGGCTAACTTTTCCATGGGCGAATACTTAATCTCCGCCTCATGCAAGGCCTGACTCACATAGTAGATTGGCAAGTGAAATTTCCCTTCTGCTCGAACTAAGACCGAGCTGATGGCCACCTCTGATGCAGCTAGATACAGGTACAGTTTTTCTCCAGAGACGGGTTTCGATAGAATCTTGGTATCACTCAGGTATTCTTTCAATTGCTCGAATGCTTGTTGGCAATTATTCGTCCACTGGAACTGTCCTTTCCTGATGGCGTCAAAGAAAGGTCGGCACTTGTCTCCCGATCTGGAAATGAATCTGTTCAGGGCCGCCAGACATCCGGTTAGTCGTTGAACTTCCCTAACGGACCTTGGTGGTTGCATATCCATGATTGCTCTGACTTTTGAAGGATTCGCCTCAATACCCCGTTGACTGACCAGGTGTCCAAGAAATTTTCCTGAGTGTACTCCGAAACTGCTCTTCTTTGGGTTTAGTTTCATGTTATACGCTCGAAGTATCTCGAATGTTTGTGCGAGGTGTTCTAAATGATCTTCTTTTCTTGGGCTTTTCACGACTATGTCGTCCACGTACACTTCCATTGTTTTACCAACGTGCTCATCGAACATCTTGTTAACGAATCTTTGGTACGTGGCTCCTGCGTTGATCAGTCCGAACGGCATTCTTTTCCAACATAACAAGTTTTTATTGGTGTAGAACGCTGTGTGCTCCTGGTCATCTGGGTGCATTGGTATTTGATGGTATCCGGCAAACGCGTCCATGAAGGTAAGGAGCTCGTGTCCCGCCGTGTTGTCCACCAGCTGGTCAATGTGAGGTAACGGGAAGTTATCCTTAGGACAGGCGGCATTCAGATCAGTGAAATCGATACATAACCTCCATGTACCATTCGACTTCTTCACTAACACCGGGTTTGCTACCCATCTAGGACATAAGGCTTCTTTGATGAGATCATTATCGAGTAACTTCTTCACTTCTATGTCCAATGCTTCATATTTGTCGGGCCCAAATTTTCTTCTTTTCTGCCTCACTGGTTTCTTAGTTGGACAAATATTTAGCTTATGACAGGCATGCTCAGGGCTAATGCCTACCATATCAGCATGTGACCATGCGAATACATCGAGATTGGACTTGAGAAACTCTTCCATTCTGGATCTGTATGGCTCAGGGAGCTCAGATCCAATGAATAATTCCAAGTCTTCTCGATTTTGGTCAACTCTTATTGCTTCCAACTCCTCTACCGGGGTTGCTCTCCTTTTATGGTCTTTCCATCGAGGATCGATAATGGGCCCTTCAAAGTTGGTCTCGTCCTTGATCATTGGTTCTGCCCCCAGCCTTGGCTCCAAGTCTTCCACTTGATTTAGTTCGGGTACGGCCTCTCTTCCCTGTTGCTCGCCCATGCCCTCCTGCTCGTCCACGCCCTGCTGGTCGTCCACCTCCATCACTTCAGTGTCGACGGACTCCATGATTTCATCTAGGATGGAGGGTTCACCTTCGTCCCTGCTGCTTGGCTGCTCGTCCATCATGGACATCCTGTTGTCCGTGGGTTGAAGTTGTAGGAGGCATTCTCGGGCTTTCCTTTGATCACCTTTAACCGTACCTGACCCTTTCGAAGTTGGAAATTTGAGACAATAGTAGTACGTTGAAACAGCCGCTTTGAATTCATTTATAAAAGGTCGTCCAAGAAACCCGTTGTAGGCAGACTGCTGATCTACGACTAAGAATTCAACCATCCTAGTCAGTCTCCTTTCGGGATTCTCGGTCGATACAAGTTCAACTGACAACGTTACTAAGCCTAAAGGAACGGTTACAGCGTCTCCGAATCCCACTATCTTATGATCACATCCCTTTACATACCCCTCACAATCATCTATCTGATCAAGTGTGCTTTTGAATAAGATGTTTGTGTAGGAGCCTGTGTCCACAAGCAAACGGTGAACTCGGGCCCCCATGATGTTAGCACAGATGATCAGTGAGTCATTGTGCGGGGTGAGTATCCCGTCCAAGTCTTTCTCAGAAAACACCAAATCGCCCGTCTTTTTAGTAGCTTGATTTACCCCAACTTCCCTGATTTGAGCTACCGCCCTCAGCTCTGCTTTCCTTTTTCTTTTGGACATCAGTGGCCTACCATCAGAACAGCCCCCAATCGGTCCGGACGGCTCGAGCATCAAGATTTCTCGGACGGGTTCGGCTGGGGCTGTCATCGTTTTCTTCCTTTTTTGATCCCTCCTGCTCGGCTGTTCGTCGCTCTCGTCATCTTCCGAGCCGGAGGATATCGCCACCCTTGGTTTCTTTCCTGGCTGTCGCTTCACAAACTCTGACAATTTTCCTTCCTCGTAAAATCTCCACAACTGTTTTAAGAGATCTCGGCATTCGCTTGTGAAGTGACCTATAGTCTGATGGTATGCACAGAACTTGTTGGGGTTCATCTTTCCTCGTTCTTGTCGTATCTTGCGGGGTTCAGACAGCATATCCTTATCTTTCACATTGTTGTACACAGCCTCAATTGATGTGGATAAGACATGGTTCAATTTCTCCTTCAATTCGGATCCTTCACTGAAAGCTTTCATGTTCCTAGGGGCCTTGTATTCCCCTCCTGACTTCTTTCCCGATTTCTTGGTATCAGCCTTGTCTCCTAGCTCTCTCTGTAGAGTTTCTTGCATCGAAATGTACACTCCAGCCTTGTGCCTGAATTCGGAATAAGTTTTAGGGAAAGCGAGGTGCATTTCCTTCCACAGGTCTGTCCCTTTCCTAAGCCCTGCCATAACTGCCACTATCTTGGTGTCCTCACTCACTGGTTCTCCTTCCAATAGGACTTTATCAAATCTCTCAAGGAAGGCTCTATCAGTCTCCTCATCTCCTTGTCTCAGATCTGCCAACCTGTGTCTCTGTGTAAGGTAAGACCCGACCGTGGAGAAGTGTGAGAGAAATTCCTTGCTGAGTTGCATGAACGAACTGATGGAGCCTGGAGCTAATGCAGAAAACCATCTGTGAGGACCGTCACCAAGAGTCAACGGAAAATTCCGACATTGAGTTGCATCAGACGCCTTTACCGATATCATGTAATCGGTATATTTAGACAAGTGTACTTTTGGGTCTGAATTTCCTTCGTACAAATTAATGGCCGGGAATTGTACTTTCTTTTGTACCGGCGCATTAAGGATATCCGGGGACAAGGGTGATGATGGCAACATCGTCGACCCGTCGCATTTCCGCTCCTCCAACTGTTTTTGCATCTCTTCCACCGCTTTCTTCAAAGCTTGCCACTCATCTGGAGATGTTTTTCCGCTAGAAGGCTGTTCGTCATGATTAGGTTCAATGACCTCTTCATGACGCAGTCCCTTGCTAACGGGACGTTTCTCTTGAGTGGCGTGCCTAGCAATGTTACTGGCTCCATTGGGACCTAATCGCCCGAAGGCTGATCTTCTTAGCCTTTCATGCACTGAGCGGCGAGCAGCAGGGTGTGTTTGCCCTGTTGCTCGCTCCTCGCCTCTCTGTTGATCCTCCCTATGTGTTCCATGATATCTTGCCCTTCTTGTGTGATAGTGGCTTATACTTCTTGTGTCCCCGCTGCTTGACTCCTCACCTGTCCCCGGAGTAGACTCTCCTCGACTTCCAAGTCTTTCACTTAGAGGAGCTTTCCCTTTATTCCTACGGATTTCTTCACTGTCAACTTCGTCATTTCGTGCTTCTTTTTCTCCTTTGCTTCGCTGCTCGCCGGCTGCCCTGTTGGTCGCCGTCTGCATCCCTGATGGCCCGACCGTTTGTCGCCTTTGCAATGCTTGTAAAACAGCAATCGTTTTTGCTAGCTCTTCGGGATTTTGAGCAAGAGCTTCCACTTCCGGCGGGATTGTATCAATGGTAACTTGGACGTTTCTTTGCGAAGTCGCTTTTATCGTACGTGCATGTCCTTCGGTAGATGAAACCCTCGTTCTTGACCTACGACTTGGAGATGTGCTCAAATGCCGTTCTTCTTTTGATCGAACCATTTTGGTTACCGAAATACAAATGGTAAGCAAATGAATGGGGTGATTTTGTCTCCAACAAATACCTTTCGTAAGAGTTACTAGCTTTGTTTGTATGAATATAGTGGTTTGAAAACCCTAGTTCATACACACATGCATTTAAACCCTCAAAGTGATATATGTATGGATGATTTTGTTTCAAACAGCGTATATACTTGATCTCCGATGGCTTCCTCCCGGATTCCAGCCGAATTTTGCAGATTTCGGTGGAGTTCTTCAACCTTCCTTCGACTTTTTTGTGAAACAGAGGTTCGTACCCTCCTTCTAGCGCCAATTGTTGATGACCTTTTCTAATCTATGATGATTAGTGGCTGTTTTCTCAAGTTAAGATCATCAAACAAGATCAAAGATTATGAGATTTGGTTAAGTATAGTGCAAGAAATAATTTTGCAAGAGTTTGGCAACTTTTTATTATGGGAAACCCCCCCCCCCCCTTCATGCAAATGAAGGGGTATATATAGGCATACAAAGAGGCTAGGTGTCACCATCTTGATGGCTTAGCCATTGGGATTTTGCCAAGTGTTATGACTTTTGTACAACAACTAATATGTTGCCCAATGAATGGGTGCCAAGTGTAAAGACATGTTGACTATTTCTAAAGTTGGTGACTCTTGACATTCCCAATGTTGTACTTGGCCTTTGAAACCACTCAGCTATTCTCCCTGGTGCCCAGCTACTCGTCGGTACGTCCTTGTTGGGTTTATAACCCCAGTTGCTCGCCTGCTCGCCTCTTGTTGAGGTCTTGAATCCTCTTGTTCTTGTTGTTCGCTACTTTGTAATGGCCCTTATGACCAGTTGTTCGCCTTCTCCATTTGGACCTTAGTCCCTGCTGCTCGTCCTCATGTATTTGGTTCATAGTCCCTGCTGCTCGCCTCCTAAGGCATACAATCCCTGTTGCTCGCCCTCTTTCACATTATTGATTTTTGATGATTCCTTAATCTTATTAGACTGAGATTCTTTTATGCTAATATTATGTCCCTGTTGGTCGCCTATCAACAATGGATCCATGATTCAAGAAACCCAACATAACCGTTCACCATTTTCATCTCTTTACAAATCAAAGATAAAAAAAAATTAACTGCTCTATCTCTATCTACACATACAGAAAGCTAACGTCTTTAGCTAGCAAAAATTGTTCCACTCTCGAAACTCCTCTTCTTCAGATTAATCATCCAAAATCTCATTACTAGTTCATTTCATTATCCTTTACAGAAAGAACTACAAACCCAGGAAAATCAAATCAAAACCAAATCCTCAAATCTGCGTTCATATATACCAAAAGCTCTATATATTCAGCTTCGCTCCACAAAAGCAGAAAATATTGCAAATATACGAATGCATCCAAAGGCATCCAAAATAACCAGTAATCTTACAAAACTCTTCGTGGCTTCAAGTCATTTCACCACAAGAAACAAATATCTCAATCATTGTGTTTTTACAAAGAACCATTCGCATAAAGTTCAAGTTTACTCTACATATCAAACCCAGTTCGAGCTCTAAAAAAGAAGAGCACTATATATTCCTACTGGAAATAATGAGCTATCGGACCGGCACCGGTGGGTGCTCCCCGTCCGACGCTCAACCCCACCTCTCAAAGGCCGAAATGGTGAGCTAATGGACCGGCACCGGTGGCTGCTCCCTGTCCATGCTCAGGACCGCCTCTCTACGGTCGAACCACTACCGCCTTCTAATGTCAACCGCTCCCAATCACCGTCACAACAGCGACGTCATCAGCACCGGAGTGGCCGAACCTATGAAGAACGTCAAAAGAAATTTCAGCTACAAGCCAAAAGGAAAGGAAAATAAAAATTGTTCAATCTCACTGTTGCCAATACTGTAGCCATCAAAGTCACGGGATGGGAGAGTATACTGCTATGACCAACTCCCAACCACTCAATTGAATAAAGGAGATTTTATCAGATTGGGTCAGGGATTACTGGCCCCACTTCGATTTTTGTACCACGGATTAGGACCCCACGTTGCTGTCGAGGCCGAGGTCAACCTCCCTCTCCGAGGCCGGTTTCCCCTCACGCACCAGGCTCACCCATCTCCAAGGCCGAACAGGGATATTTTAGCCCGACCTCGACCATTGCCGAGACGCAACCAAGGACGGGCAGGCCCTCTGCCGAGGCCGGCATCCCTCCCCGAAGTCGACGCCCCCTCCGCCGAGGTCGGTTCCCCCTTGTGTTAGTCTCAATATGCCATCTCGGCACACAACCTCCGAGCAAGGCCTAACAATTACCAGTCTCGGCCCTCAGAGAGCAAATAACCTCGACATCGTCCGTCACTAGGTGAAGTCGAGGTTGCAACCATCAAGGTGCCAAGCTCGGCACTATCCGTGAAGGCGCCCAACATCAAAAGATGCAGAGCGAGGGCCTCGGTATCACTAGGCCGAGCCTCGACACCGACGATACTAGCACGACGACCACAGTCGGGACTGAGCATGCTCTCAACCACGACGACGGCCGATCAACACACCCCCGCCTCGGGGTCCTGGGCCCCGACTTTCGAAGCGACAGATTGACATCGCCTGCCGATCTCTCGCCACCGCCAGCATTGGCACAGGTCAGCCTCTAATCGCCGAGGCCGAGCACAAATCACAACTTCGGACGAGACGAGCACAGCGGCAGTAGCCACCCCTAGTTCATCCAATTAACCTCGTCTCAAAGCCAATCTCGGCCCAAAATTGAAGACCTCGGCAGCTGCCGAGGACGAAGCCAGACTGAATCGCCTCCGACGCGGCATGAATAGCCTCGACATCAACCGTCTCCGGACGTGACCTCGGCCCCGCCAAGGCCAATCCTCTTCCATCATCGGAATTAAAGCCGGTAACAGAAAACTGTCTCCGGACATGACCTCGGCCCACCGCCGCTGCCGCACGAGGCCGCCTCCGCGTGAGGTCGCCACTGCCATGCGACGACCGTGAGGCCAAACTCCACCGTCGCCGATCAATGCCTTGACGGACAACCAGGACGCCATCTCCAACCACCATCAGCTCCAACTGCCGCCGATCCTCATTGCACAAGCGCCACCGCCTCTCCCCTGCTTTCGCCCCGGACTCGGCCCGCCATCACTCTACCACGGCGCGGTTTCCCTGGACGCCTTCGCTCGCCGACCCCATCGTCCCCCTCGAACCCCGCTGCTGGATGATCTCTGCCGCCACTAGCCGAGATCCCTGACGTACCGATCTCGGCACAACCGCCACGGGCCGCAATATTCGCCAAGAGACAGCGATTTCTCGTTCATCTCCTCCGACCTGAATCGCCACCATCGTCAATTTTTATTGGGAAGGAGGAATTTCGTTTCATGGTCAACAGAAGGATCTGGAAGCCGAATGAATTATTTGGGATTAGACGGAGTCAGGGGAAAGATGTTTGAATTTCCTAAATTCATGAACTATAGAAGAGTTATTGGGCCTAATTTTTATTTCAAAGATTGGGCCACTATATCATACAAGAGCTACTGGGCCTTAAAGTTTAGTCAAAGAAGGATCTCTCACTACAAAAAAGACGGAGATTAGCGACGGCAAGTTTGCGACGGCAATAATATCCGTCGCAAATACAGTGAATTTGCGACGGATTTATGTAAGTCGTCGCAAAAAATGTCAATTTGCGACGACTAAGGAAGTCCGTCGCAAATGATAGTAATTTGCGACGGATACGTCGTCGCAAACACTAGGGCCCACCGACTTCGTCTTGAACCGGCTACATTTGCGACGGAAAGGTCGTCGCAAATTTCAACTTTGAATTTGCGACGGTCCATTCCGTCGCAAAATATACCCGTTTAAAGGTGACCGTTCATGAAGCGACCCGTTTGACTGATTAGCGACGAAATTTGCCGTCGCAATTTTTAAATTTGTATTTGCGACGGACCAAAGCCGTCGCAAATCTTACATTTATATCCGCGACCTTTCGGGAAACGGTCCTTTGACTGATTTGCGACGGAATTTCCGTCGCAAATACGAACTGTTTTTACGCGTCTTCTCGGATAACGGTGCGTTGACTGATTTGCGACGGAAAAGTCGTCGCAAATCAGTAAAAACGACGTTGTTTTATCTTTGACAGGCGAAATTT
Organism: Ballota nigra; assembly: GCA_947034835.1. Classification (NCBI taxonomy): domain Eukaryota; kingdom Viridiplantae; phylum Streptophyta; class Magnoliopsida; order Lamiales; family Lamiaceae; genus Ballota; species Ballota nigra. The sequence continues at coordinate 99,219,892 of OX344724.1, read as the reverse complement.
GCGACGGATAGGCGTCCGTCGCAAATTTTTTTACAATTATATATACTCTCCCCGCGAAGCAGACGAATCCTGCGAGAAAAAAGAAGAGGAGGAGGAAAACGAAAGGAAAAGGAAGGAGAAGTCGGGAAAAGGAAGGCGTTAGTCCCCACCGAGTTCTCGTTTCGACATTTTCTACAAATAAACCGTAAGTTTTCTTCATTTTTACCGTTTAAAATTTAATTTTAAAGCATGTTTAGAGAATTGATTTTAGTTGAATTGTTTGAATTATATTAGTAATGAATTGATTTTAGTTGAATTAGTTTATCGAATTTTAATTTAAATCATTTTTAAATTTTTGTTAATTAAGTTTAGAATTGAATTAGTTGAATTGTTTGAATTATATTAGAAATGAATTGATTTTAGTTGAATTAGTTGATCGAATTTAATTAGTTGATTGAATTTTAATTTAATTTTAAAGCATAATTAATTTTTGTTAAGTTTATAATTGAATTAGTTGAATTGTTTGAATTATATTAGAAATGAATTGATTTTAGTTGAATTAGTTGATCGAATTTAATTAGTTGATTGAATTTTAATTTAATTTTAAAGCATAATTAATTTTTGTTAAGTTTATAATTGAATTAGTTGAATTGTTTGAATTATATTAGAAATGAATTGATTTTAGTTGAATTAGTTGATCGAATTTAATTAGTTGATTGAATTTTAATTTAATTTTAAAGCATAATTAATTTTTGTTAAGTTTAGAATTGAATTAGTTGAATTGTTTGAATTATATTAGAAATGAATTGATTTTAGTTGAATTAGTTGATCTAATTTAATTAGTAGATCGAATTTTAATTTAATTTTAAAGCATGTTTAATTTTTGTTAAGTTTATAATTGAATTAGTTGAATTGTTTGAATTATATTAGAAATGAATTGATTTTAGTTGAATTAGTTGATCTAATTTAATTAGTAGATCAAATTTTATTTTAATTTTAAAGCATGTTTAATTTTTGTTAAGTTTATAATTGAATTAGTTGAATTTATCATTATTACAGATGAACCCAGGTCAAGATAATTTTCTCACTGTCATCATAGTCGACAACAAGTAAGTATTTTTTAATGAATTATGTATACTTTTAATTATATATATATATTAATATAATTAACTTGATTTTTTTAATTTTGTTGTCACAGACTGCTTCCAGCCCATGAGACTAGCTTAATCGTCTCACAAATCATTAGGATGGGACAATTTGAGTATGGTGCCCACTCGTGGAGTCAAGTGTCCGAGCAAAAGAGGATGGAGTACTTTGATGACTTCAAGGTATAAAAAATTTATTTATTATGATTTTAATTTAACTTTTAATTTTTTAATTTATTCGTTAATATTCTATTTTTAATTTATTTGCAGAGGCGGTGCGTTTGGGACCCTGCCAACGATAGTATTATGTACCAATTGTTCTGTGCGAAAACGCAAGAACGGTACAAAGATATTATCTATGGCCTGAAGAAGCGGTGGGAGCGTGGGGATCGGGTGGAGTTGGGTCGAGCACCAGACGGACGATCGATATGGGATGGTTTGGTGGATCACTGGAACAGTGAACCATCATTCTGATGAAGAACAATTTATTTATGTTTTTTGAACTATTTATTTATGTTTTTTGAACAATTTATTTATGTTTTTTTGAACAATTTTTGGTAAAGACATTCCCGGTTACAAGGTTTCCGCCATTATTACAGAGATAATGAGGGATAATTTAGAGTAGAACGCAATGAAGTTCAAACTCGTCTCGTCGCAGCGGAAGCAGTAATATTTGGATGGGTTTTGGGTATATATATGCAAATATTTATAAACAATTAGTTGGTTAAAAATATTTGCATATATATACCCGAAACTCATCCAAGTAGTACTGCTTCCGCTGCGACGAGACGAATTTGAACTTCATTGCGTTCTCCTCTAGATTATCCCTCAATATCTCTGTAATAATGGCGGAAACCTTGTGACCGGGAATGATGCTACAAATAGTATTTCAACAAAGATATTACTAATTCAGTGTTAATTAGCATAATTACTTGTAGCAAACATATACATGATCTTAGATGAATTAATTTGGTGAATTTTGAAAAAAAAAATGAGTCAATTTGGATACATATACAATTAATTGCGTACAAATGAACGAATTATAAATTTAAGCGGGAGTCGAAATAAATAATTTTACAGAAATAATAAAAATTAAATGGCCTCAATATTTATAAAAATAAGTTAGAAACGAAAATGAATTAATTTGGTGAATTGTAGAAAAAAAAACGAGTCAATTTGGATACATATACAATTAATTGCGTACAAATGAACGAATTATAAATTTAAGCGGGAGTCGAAATAAATAGTTTTACAGAAATATTAAAAATTAAATGGCCCCAATAATTATAAAAACAAGTTAGAAACGAAAATGAATTAATTTGGTGAATTGTAGAAAAAAAAATGAGTCAATTTGGATACATATACAATTAATTGCGTACAAATGAACGAATTATAAATTTAAGCGGGAGTCGAAATAAATAGTTTTACAGAAATAATAAAAATTAAATGGCCCCAATATTTATAAAAACAAGTTAGAAACGAAAATGACTTAATTTGGTGAATTGTAGAAAAAAAAATGAGTCAATTTGGATACATATACAATTAATTGCGTACAAATGAACGAATTATAAATTTAAGCGGGAGTCGAAATAAATAGTTTTACAGAAATAATAAAAATTAAATGGCCCCAATATTTATAAAAACAAGTTAGAAACGAAAATGAATTAATTTGGTGAATTGTAGAAAAAAAATGAGTCAATTTGGATACATATACAATTAATTGCGTACAAATGAACGAATTATAAATTTAAGCGGGAGTCGAAATAAATAGTTTTACAGAAATAATAAAAATTAAATGGCCCCAATATTTATAAAAACAAGTTAGAAACGAAAATGAATTAATTTGGTGAATTGTAGAAAAAAAGACTCATTGGATACATATACAATTAATTGCGTACAAATGAACGAATTATAAATTTAAGCGGGAGTCGAAATAAATAATTTTACAAAATAAAAAAAAGAGTTGGGCAAAATATTTTAATAAACAACTTAGATACGAAAAGAAATTAATTTGGTGAATTATAAAAAAAATGACTTAATTTGAATACATATACAATTAATTGCATAAAAATAAACGAAAGTAGCTTGTGCCCTAGTGGCGCGCGCCCCCTCCTCTTGCACAAGAGGTCCCGTGTTCGATTCCCCTTGGACGCAAAAATGGATTAATTGTTCAAGGTCTAATAAGACTAATATAGAAGGTGGGCCGCATATATTAAGCAATGGACCGAGTGGTCCAGTGGTCCGCGCCCGCCCCGGCCGCCTCGGGTGCCCGGGCTCGAACCACGTGAGCCACTTTTTTTTTGTATAGGCTCGGTAATTTGCGACGGCAATATTCCGTCGCAAATATTTAATTTTGCGACGGAAAACAGCCCGTCGCAAATTATAACACAAAAAAGTATAAAAAATATATAAAAACATTTGCGACGGAATTTAGCCGTCGCAAATGTTGTTGACCCGATCGGTCTGACCCGAAAAGTTTGCGACGGACTACTGTCCGTCGCAAATTCTTGACCCGGCCGGATCTGACCCGCCGATTTTGCGACGGATTTGTCCGTCGTTAATTTGCGACGGATGGTTGAATCCGTCGCAAAAATTTGCTACGGCTGTTTTAGGTACGGATACGTGTCCGTCGCAGATCCCGTCGCAAAACACTGTTTGCCACGGATTTTCCGTCGCCAATGTCCGTCGCAAAACAGTGTTTTTTTTGTAGTGTCTAATTGATGAGAAGTTATTTGGCGGCCATTCATTTAATTAATTGGGCCATACTTTTAGCTAAATTCGTCTTGGCCTAATAAATTAAACAAGTCCAACCAGCTATTCAACCCGAGCCAGAAAAAATTCACACAGCAGCCCGGAGCCACTGCATCAACTCGAAAGAATCTACGGGCAGTCCGTTTGTCCATCCACATCAGGTTATCTTCACCAAACTTCCTTTTAATGTACTGCAAATTGCGAAAATATTTGCAAACACATTAAAAACCGGGGGCATGGATACCTATATCTAAACATTTATTTTGGAAAATCCAAAACCAAATTGAATGTCAGAAATTCAATATTACAGTCCGCTTTTACTAGCGTCGACTTTTCGCCTTCATTAGCGAATTTTATCCGCCTTCACTGGTGTCGATTTGTCCGCCTTCACCGGCGTAGATATAGAAAAAGCCTCTCGACGAGCTTCGGTTCTCGACGAGCACCCACTCATGACGAGCTTAGTCTCTCAGCGAGCAAAAGTCCCCGGACGAGATACGATCTCAAAGGGGCAAAAAGTCTCATTGAGCGAAAGCCTCCCGAAGGATCCTAAGGATTCGAGGCGAGCACGTAACAGCAGGACCTTTTCAGGCTGACATGTTACACACAAGACTCTTTAGAGACAACCTCTCTCTAGAGCATTAAGACCAATCTCACCGACCTATGTCAGGATGGCATAAAAGTCCCCGAACGAGATACGATCTCAAAGGGGCAAAAAGTCTCATTGAGCGAAAGCCTCCCGAAGGATCCTAAGGATTCGAGGCGAGCACGTAACAGCAGGACCTTTTCAGGCTGACATGTTACACACAAGACTCTTTAGAGACAACCTCTCTCTAGAGCATTAAGACCAATCTCACCGACCTATGTCGGGATGGCATAAAAGTCCACGGACGAGATACGATCTCAAAGGGGCAAAAAGTCTCATTGAGCGAAAGCCTCCCGAAGGATCCTAAGGATTCGAGGCGAGCACGTAACAGCAGGACCTTTTCAGGCTGACATGTTACACACAAGACTCTTTAGAGACAACCTCTCTCTAGAGCATTAAGACCAATCTCACCGACCTATGTCGGGATGGCATAAAAGTCCCCGGACAAGATACGATCTCAAAGGGGCAAAAAGTCTCATTGAGCGAAAGCCTCCCGAAGGATCATAAGGATTCGAGGCGAGCACGTAACAGCAGGACCTTTTCAGGCTGACATGTTACACCCAGACTCTTTAAGAGGCCAAGTCTCCCTAGAGCATTAAGACCAATCACTCCGACATACATCGGGATGGCACAAAAGTCCCCGGACGAGATACGATCTCAAAGGGGCAAAAGACTCCCTACGAGGTAAAACTCATAGACGAGCGCTAGCATACAAGCCTTTTAAGGCGGTATAGTTAAAGACTCGTACCTAGAGCCACGTCTCGAAGTACAGGTACAAAAGTCTCGTACTAAGAGCCTCGACTCAAAGTACGAGCACAGTAAAGTCTCTCGACGAGCTCAAGCTCTCAACGAGCACAGAAAAGTCTCGTACTAAGAGCCTCGACTCAAAGTACGAGCACAGTCAAGTCTCTCGACGAGCTCAAGCTCTCGACGAGCACAGAAAAGTCTCATACTGAGAGCCTCGACTCAAAGTACGAGCACAGTCAAGTCTCTCGATGAGCTCAAGCTCTCGACGAGCACAGAAAAGTCTCGTACTAAGAGCCTCGACTCAAAGTACGAGCACAGTCAAGTCTCTCGACGAGCTCAAGCTCTCGACGAGCACAGAAAAGTCTCGTACTGAGAGCCTCGACTCAAAGTACGAGCACAGTCAAGTCTCTCGACGAGCACAGAAAAGTCTCGTACTGAGAGCCTCGACTCAAAGTATGAGCACAACCAAGTCTCTCGATGAGCTCTAGCTCTCGACGAGCACAGAAAAGTCTCGTACTAAGAGCCTCGACTCAAAGTACGAGCACAACCAAGTCTCTCGATGAGCTCTAGCTCTCGACGAGCACAGAAAAGTCTCATACTAAGAGCCTCGACTCAAAGTACGAGCACAGTAAAGTCTCTCGACGAGCACAGAAAAGTCTCGTACTAAGAGCCTCGACTCAAAGTACGAGCACAGTAAAGTCTCTCGACGAGCTCAAGCTCTCGACGAGCACATAAAAGTCTCGTACTAAGAGCCCCGACTCAAAGTACGAGCACAGCCAAGTCTCTCGACGAGCACAGAAAAGTCTCGTACTAAGAGCCTCGACTCAAAGTACGAGCACAGTCAAGTCTCTCGACGAGCACAGGAAAGTCTCATACTGCGAACTTCATCTCAAAGTACGAGCATGGAAAAGCTCTCGACCCGGGGGCACGATGGAGGATCGTTCCCCGCTGTTGCAGAGTTCACCAATCCGAAGATGATACAAAAGATATTCCCATCAAGGCTCTGCCATTGAAGAACCACGGGGCACCCGAGCTATCCTGTCAGCAGACTCAGGGGCAAATAAAACACATTTCAAGCAAAGATAAAGATCAAACTCCGACTATCGTGGAAGCCCAATCTTGGGGGCAATTGTTGTGCCACGAATAATCCAGTATATGGCCTAAATACTATCTCAGAACCGGGGTATAACGGAACCAGGGTTTAAGCCTCGATAACAGGATCTCAGCACTAAATAACCCGGTAGACGAGCTACCGCAACTGTTCGAGGTGAACGAACCTCGACCTCATCAGGGACCTCGGCCTCGTCGGACCACTCGGCCTCGTCAGAGACCTCGGCCTCGTCAGGGACCTCGGCCTCGTCGGACCACTCGGTCTCGTCGGACCACCCGGCCTCGTCAGGGACCTCGGCCTCGTCAGGGACCTTGACCTCGTCAGGCCACTCGGCCTCGTCAGGGACCTCGACCTCGTCGGACCACCCGGCCTCGTCGGCCACACGGCCTCGTCAGGGACCTCGACCTCGTCAGGCCACTCGGCCTCGTCAGGGACCTCGACCTCGTCAGGCCACTCGGCCTCGTCAGGGACCTCGACCTCGTCAGGCCACTCGGCCTCGTCAGACCTTCTACCTCGACAGAATCGAGGTCAATATCAGTGAAGATATCGAAGACTGACAAGATATTGTAATAGTAGATTTAATACTGTTGAATACTGTTCATTAGATCTACGGTTGTAATTAATACCCTAAATTAAAGGGTCAGGATTGCTCCTTTAGTGAGGAGCTTGGGGCTCTATAAATAGAGGCCCCAACTCATTGTAAGAGGGCCTGGATCATCTTCCTCCCCACAAAAACACTCCTCACATTTATAATACACCAAAGGCTAGGGTGTTCATCTTCATGAACCGCCCGACGCCATATTCAAGGGAGGAACCTCTCGGTTCTTCCCGCAGTGCTTGTGTTCTTCGTGTTTCGTACCCGTTTATATGTTATACCGTCCGAAATGTCCTACCCCTATATACGAATAAATACGGTAACAACACTATGTACGTAAACACTTTACAAAGTTCACTATTCATCCTCCACAAAGACCTCTAAATTATACACCACATTCCACTAATACAGTAATACTTACACACTTAAACAAAAAAAAAATCATTTATTTAAATCAAACAATAAACTCTCATAAAAAATATTTTATCAACTAAAATACTAAAAGTTAAATCTCATATTAATATCCCTAAAAAAACAATTGTGAAGAGCGTTTTGTGACGTAAGTAGTATTATTATTTTTTTAAATCATCTGTCTAACAGTAAAGATGTAAAAAAATTCGTGAAATTGGTTCATACATGAATCATTGAAAGATATTAGTTGTTTTTACTAAAAATATTAATTATTTTCATTAAAGTGTATTAGTTGTTTTCATTGAAGAGTCTTAGTTTATTTTCAGTAAATAACTTATACTCTTCGATGAAAACAATTAATATATTTTAATTAAAATAACTAATATTGTTTAGTGAAAATAAGTAACTATGTACTTTTCGCCATCTCGTCAAAAGGGGGCAACACCGCTTTCACCGGACCAAGATGGGTACGGCACAGGATTATCTCAACTCAATTTATTATTTATTTTAAATACAAATTTGTCCATCAGTATATATCGGGCCTACTCCAATCATATTTAAATAGGAATTATCCTCCATCTCATATTCTCATTTATAAAAGCATCTCAAAAAAATTCTTTTTTAAAAATATTCAATCTTGCTCTGAGTAAGAATGCAAGATTCCAAATTTACATTCAATTTAAAAGGCCAGATTGCCCAGATTTATAAAATATGATTTATAATTGTACTGTGGGCCGGCGTTGGAAATGGTCGGACGTAATTTTTAGTTTGATTGGATTGATAATTACACAAAAGATGCGACTATTAACGTTCATGGTTTTACCCATGTACATAAATACGTTTAGCAATCGATAATTTAAGATACAATTATAATATAGTGTATGAAGTAATTATGTGAAAGTTAATGAATAAATTTTTTTAGATCAACTCCTAAATTTCGTATTAATGTGTAATACGGCATCATTTAGCGCCTAACCTCATCATTTATTTTACATTAAGTTTGTAAAACCAGTGAGTGTGACGATTTTAGATTACAATTTTTTTTATCGATCTAACTACAAATTTAAAACTCATACATATGGCATACGAGTTGACAACAATTTAAGATTGTAAATTTTATAGAAAATCACTATATATACAGTACTAGTTCACTCTATATATGAGATGATATTAGATATTTCCTACATAGGAGACATGATAAGTTGGGGAATCAATTTTTCTTACGCTCCCATAACTTTTCACATTTTTTTAAAAGGCAAAGTATAGAGTGAACCTTGTTTCTATATGAAACATGATTCAATTACCCGAATAAAAATTCGCGGGTCACTAATTATTAATTGGGTTTGTTCGAATAAGTATTGTGGAGCCCGTATTCAATCATCATTCTTGTTGCGTCTATCAAGTCTTTTTTTATTTCTTTCTTTTTTGTTTTACTTCTACATTACATCCCTTCATTTTTCTTATTTCCCTTTTCTTTTACAATATTTTTTCCATTTTATTTTGTTTTTAGTATATATAGAGAATAAATTGGTCTATACATGAAAACTTTATAACACTTTTTAATATAATAACTAGTATCCTTCAGTGTAACCAACTAATACCCCTCGTACACTTCAATGTATATCTTTCTGCGAAAACAACTAATATCTTTCAGTGAAAACAACTAACATTCTTTAGTAAAAACAGTTAATACCCTTCAAAAGGTTCATATTTTATTTATGGACCCTTTTTTTTTAATTTACTTAAATATGATAAATCTAATACCCTATGATTAATATACTAATTTATAGCATACAAATCATACCCTTCAATTATAATAACTAATATGTATACGGTATATCCTTCCATTATTACAACTAATACCCATTTGTAATATAGGTCATACCCATCAGTTATCACAACTACTACCCTTTTGCAATGTAAGTCATACTCTTCAGTTATTACGACTAATACCTTTTAACAATATAAGTCTTAGTCTTCACTTATAACGACTAATAATTATTTTATAATGTAGGTCATAACCTCTAGTTATCACGACTAATACACTTTTATAATGTAAGTTATATCCTCCACTTATCACGATTAATACTCTTTTGAAATGTAAGTCATACCTTTCACTTATCATAAATAATATTCTTTAGTTATGTAGGTCATACTCCTCCGTTATAACAATTAATACCCTATTGTAATCTTAAAAAAAAAAAAACAGACATAAAAGAGAATTAATTAATTAAGGAATTAATATTGAACATAAAATATCTGATGAAGACTCTAAATGTGAGGTTATGAATTTGAATGCTCGTGGTTAGTCTTCTCCTTTTTTATTACTGAAATTTTCGTAATAATTTACAATTTATGTTTTTAATTGTGAAAATTGGGGGTAATTTTGCAAAATCAGGATGGGGGAGATCGCCGCCGCCGGAAAGTGTGGGAATGGGGAAACCCCCTATGAATTTCATGGATGTGGAACTGCTTCCGATGGGGATAACCGACTGTGGATTGGAGGTAATTGGACCATGGCTGCGGTAATTAGCAATCCATTTATAATATTGATCCAATTTTATATATAAACTAATTTCACTTTATACATACTCATTTTAAAATCGTTCAAAAAAAGTTAATTTCTCTAATTTCGGATTAATTTTTTGCTAATTGTACAATTTATATCCCAAAAAAGTTAAATTCTCCAATAATGTCCCAATTTTTTGTTAATTGTACAATTTACGTTTCGAAAAAGCTAAATTCTTCAATTACATCCCAATATTTGGCTAAATGTTTAATTTACGTCTCAAAGTTGCCGGAAATGAAAAACACAGTCATTTTACCTCATGTGTCGCACACATCCTCGTAATATTTGGGGATCTCCAGCAAATATGTTTAGGTGGACTTGTGTGGCGTGCTGACTATAGCATGTAGCCAATAAAATTGAAGAAAATTGTCACATCATACATTGAAACTAATAACTCTTTAAAAAATTAAAAGAACATAACAAAAAAATCTACTAATTTTAACTAAAATACAAAATAAAAAATTTAGTTAAAAAAAAAAAAAGAAAGAGAAAGAGTCCTCCCATATCTCACCCGCCCCCAAAATAAAATATCGTCATTTTCCTCACCGCCACTCACCCCACCCTCCAAAAATAATTCAAAAATAAATTTAATATCCACATAAGCATTTTTTGTCCGAAAAAAAAAAAACTAAATTTAACGAGCATGTGCGCGGCACATGAGGTAAAATAACTGCGTTTTGTCAATTTTGAGAATTATGGGACGTAAATTGTACACTTAGCCACAAATTAAAATATTATTGAATAAATTAACTTTTTGGGATGTAAATTGTATACTTAACCAAAAATTAAGAAGTAATTTGAGAAATTAACTTTTTTGGGACGTTTTTGAAAAAGGTAAAAAGTTATAGGACATAAATTTTTTTTATCCCAGGCAAACTGCTTAATTTATTTTCTCTTCAGAACAATATCACACTGAAAATATAATAAGAAGAAGAAGAAGAAGAAGAAAAATGGGGCAACATTGGTGATTAATAATTAGAAAAATATCAATTTACTTTCATCTATTTATACGATTTAATAAGACTCAAAATAAATTAATCATTACTCCTTTTATAAAGAGTACCACTAATCAAACCCCAAAATCCTCTAAATTCACCCCATTTACTAAACAAACCCCAATAAAATTTAAAAAATCAACATATATTACTAAACATACCCTATTTCATTCCTATATTATCTTTCGCCCATTAAAACATTCTCACAATTCCATTAAATCTATCACGCTTACTAAATATGCTCACCATTACATATTCTCATTAAAATCACTCTTCTAATTTTTTTTTTATTCTTTAATATTCTTTGGTTTTCAAGAAAAATATTTTTCAAATAAACATCTTCAAAAATATCGAAAAATAAAGTAAATAATAAGACAATATTAATAATCAATTAAATTGTATAATATATTTAAATTAAAAAATTAAAAATAAAATTGACAATTTTTTTAAATAATTCTGAAAATAAAATAATTTTAAAAAAAGTTTAGTTAAAAAATGTTTAAAATTATTTAAACCTAAATAAAAAATTTGACAAAAAATAAATTAATAAAAAAAATCTAAAAAAAAATAAATAAAAAAATCAATTAAAAAGAAAGTTTGCAAAAAAAAAAAAACTACATAAATATAAGAAAAATCATCTAAATCTAAACAAATTAAATTTTAAAAAAAAAATTGAAAAGGAAAAGGCTAAAGATAAATAAAATAGAAAAATATTTATAAATGTTAGTTAAATTGTCGTAAATAATTAATTGATCTTTTTAACTATTTTTTTAAAATTGAATTTGTTTTAATTAAATTATTTTGAAGATTTAGTTGATTTTTTTTCTTTTGATTTTCAAATTTGTAAGGATTTTTTTAATTTCATTTAATTTTATTATTTAAATATTTAACCCATTCTTAAAAAAAAAATAGAATTTTTTATGTTTTAAAAAAAATTAAGAAAAAATTTATCAATTAAAGTACTAATTTTGAACTTAAATGACCTAAATCACTAAAGTCAAAATCAACAAAAGAACTTAGAGGATAATTCATTCCCCACACAAAAACACACACACACATAAAAAAAAAATAACTTAGTTATTTTATTTATGTCTATTTTTGTCCTTAAAATTATGGGGTTTCTTTATAGGATTTTGGGGTATGAGTAGTGAGACTCTTTTATAAATTAACACAGTTTCACTTCAACCAAACAATTTTTTTCAACCCTAACTTTTTCAAAACATTAGACCAAACGCCACCTAAACTTCATATTTATGTGAATACATTACTATGTATAAACGTGTGAAAAAATCAAGAGTTGATAGCTCAGTTGGTCGAGTTTCGAGACATGGAGAGATAATTTATTTACCTCTTATGGTGGGGTAGTGTTCCCCTCTTGTGGTGGTTGCGGTTCCAGCCCCAGTGCAGTTGTAGTTCGTAGTTTCGGGTTCGGGTGGTCCCCCTCTTGTGGTGATTGCGGTTCCGATTTACAACGAGATGAATGGATAAGGAATAGCTAGGTGAGTATTCCATACGTAAAATTAAGCTAGCGTAATTGACGTGCCCAAAGGAAAGGATGTGATGTATGATCACCAAGGAAAGTTGTCATTGTCCATGTACTACATTTGAGGCTTGCAAAGTTTTGTGGATAGATAGCCTTATTGTCTTTTCCCATTTTACATTTGTAAATTGGATCCTTGTTTACGTTTTGTTACACATCCTAATTAATAAGATTTTATATCTCTGTCTCTTTCTCTAATTTGTAATCTATCTTCTTCCCTTCCAAGGAAAAGACTTTAACTTTGAATTAACTATAATGAGTAATCCTCTTGTGCACTTGGTGTATGGTGCACTCGCTCAATAGTTGATTATGTTTACACTGAAAAGTTTGTTCTAATTACACTGAAAAATTTACACTGAAATTGTAAATTTTTCAGTGTAATTGAAACAAAATTTTCAGTGTAAACATGGTCAACTGTTGAGTGAGTGCACCGTGCACTTGGTGCATATGAGAATTTGTCAACTATAATACGTATTCCACAGTGACGTCATTTAAGTTTCATAATCGGGTTCCCTAATTTTATTATATTTATTTTCCTTCGTGATGGATGAAAACCTACCCATATATATTCCAACAAGTGGAAATTTGTCCAAAATGACTTATACGAGTATATATAGTTATGTACAATACTTTGGGTACTTTATAAATAAATTTTCAAGTGCTCTACAAATAATTACAATCATGCCTAAAACTTTACATAAGGGAAATAATATCAAAATAATATGGAAACCGTCTATACAATCTTGAATATAATGGAGGTGTATTTTTTAACAATTTTTTCAAATTTTTTGATTTTGTAACTATATTTCTAACATGTGTTACTGAAGGATTTTTTTTCCTTACATCACTACAGGTCTTACCACTCGAGTCACTCGACTATGCTCCTGAAGCATGAAAGACAAAAACTTATAAACAATGGTCGTAGTTATTACAGTTTTATTAAATTTTGATTTTTTTATTAGTATATCAGTTCTACAATAAAATAGTTTTTTTTAATCAATAAAATAAAAATAACTTTAAGTCATATTTAAAAGAAAATAGATTAAGTGCAGGATAATACAATCGCAAACTACTTTTTACAAATTGTTACAAAATAATTGAACATATGTACAAAAAAAAAAATTGAACATGCGTATATATTTTTTTGAACATTGTACTATCTTATAAATAATAGTTTGATATTGTATCATTTTGTGAATGCCCCAAAAAACATTGCATGGTGCACTTAATTCATAATATGGTTTTGTCTAATTAACTTAATTAGTGGTATATTTTTGTAGTGGATTTCGATTTAGTTAGTTCAGGTTGGGATTTAGGATACAAACCGTAATTTTGTAGTTTATAGGAGTATAAGATAATTGTTTTTTTTTTTTTTTTTTTTTTTTTTTTTTTTTTTTTTTTTTAAGGAAGATAACTAATTGAGCTGAACTCAAATAAAAAGGAAGTTTGACTGTTGAGTAGAACTTAGGGGGCGCTTGGTTAGCTATTCTTCCATGGTAATGGAAATGAAAATTTATTTTCATCTATACCCTCATAATAAAAATAATTTGTTAGGGGAAGAAGTGTTCCAATGGTGACACCATTGCTAGTGTCATGCCCCAATATTGGAATAGAAGTAGACAACAAATGGTTGTTGGTGGAGGAAGAAGGGAGTGATTGAGGAGGATGATTGTAGGAAGAGAATAGGGTAATCAAAATGAAGTAGTGATTACCTTATTTAGGAGGAGTGGTAGTGATTTTGTTCTCATGAATCATGCTAATTACACTAATTTTCAATCTCATTCCCATTATCATTGAAGAGATGTTAACCAAGCGTCCCCTTAGTTTGTAAAATTTGAGTCAAATTGTTAAATGGTCTTATATTTATAGTGCAATTAGTGTATTATGTATATAATCATATGTTGAATTTATGGGTGATGAACGATTTTTTACGATTTTTCGTAATAATTTTTAATTGAATTGCTATTTACAATTTTATTAGGAATATATTTTACCACATAATACCAACAAGGCAACAAGTCGAATTACGAAAGTTTGAGGTGGTTTGGAACAAACTGAACAAGTATTCTTTTTCCCTAAATATTGAATACATAAATCTAGATTTTGATGTTATTTTCAAGATCGAAAACTATTAAAAAAAAAGTATCCTTTAGGAGTAGGTTTTATATGAAAATGGTTTATAATAAATTTATCATCAAACTATTTTAAGGTATTGAATATTTGATTAAGAGTATCAAAGATTTCATCAGAAGTATCAAAAGTGGAGGTAAAAAAAACTACAACAATTACAATATATTACCACTAAGCCAATTTTTTTATACTCCTAATGAAATTATTAATACTTTTAATTAAATATTTGATACTTTAAAATTGTTTAATGATAATTTACCCATAAACTATTTTCATATAGTATTTTGTCAACCTTTAGAAAATATAAAGCCATGAATTTAAAATTATTTATAATATAATTTAGTTACTATTTTAAATCTACAATAAATTTCACATTTTTCTTTTTAATTCGATCCATAATACTTTTTACACAGTTAAAATAAAAATATAATCTAATTATAATACTCTCATTATACCATTTTGTATTCGGATAATATCTCCTAAACAAATGTTTCAACAATTTCTTTTTAATTTATGTGTAATTTATTGAGGAAGATTATCTTGGGACGAATGAAGTATATCTATATCTATATATATACTACAAGTGTGTATCCCCGCGAATTTCGCGGATTGAAAAAAAAAACTATTATTATTATTTCAAATTATAGACATTAACTTTTTTTAAATATCTTGTAATTTTGATATAATATTAAAATTGTACTTATAATTCAATGAACAATAAAAAAAAATATTAAACATGAATAAATAGAACATTTAAAAAATATTAACTAATTCACATTCAAACTCACATTAAATATTACTTAAAATTACATTTGTTGTATACTTGCATGCCCAGTTTTTCCCCATGGTATGAAGATACAATAACAATCGAACACAAAAGTTTAAATCTGCAGATAGAATCACACATTTCAAATCTAAAGGTAACATTTGACAAAAATGATGTCATAGTTAAATTAAATATTGTGTAGATGTTTGTGTGGGAACAATTGATTAATGTGTTGGTTTTTGTAACACAATTCAACAAATAAAAATGGCGTTTAGGTATTAATCTTAGTCTTTTTTTAATTCAATTTATATATAGATATTTTGAAAATAAAAAAAGTTAAAAAAAAAATCAATTGTTAAAAAAAAAAAAAATCGAAATCCTACTCTACAAAATAATATCTATATTTTACCGTTTCAAATTCTATTTTGCAGGTAGAATTTTATCCAAAATAAAAAATTTTGTTACAATCTATTATTGAAGGTATATTCATTTGGTGGCAATATTATTTGAGAATTATATGCTATCTCGGTGACAATATCTTTTCAGAAAAATTTCAATTCCCTTCTGCAACTTTTACATCTACCTATATTTTGCAAAAATAAATTCTAAAAATATCTAAAAAAAAAAATCGTTCGAAAAAAATATTTTAATATTTGTATGTTAAAACAATATAAAAGAAAAATTGAAATCCTAGACTATAAAAAAGTATATGTACTTTACAGTTTAATAGTCTATTTTGGCGTCACAATTATATCCAAAAATAAATTTTTGTATTATAATCTATTATTGAAGGCAAGATATTATATTTGATGTCAAGATTTTTTTAGTATCATACACTATTTCGGTAACAATATCTGTTATGAAATATTTCAATTCCCTCCTACAAATTTCACATCTATCAATATTTTGTAAAAATAACTTCCAAAAATATTTTAGAAGAGAAATCAACCGTGAAAAAAATCAACTTGCACTAATATAATATTTAAAATAATATTCCATATTTTAGGTAAATGTTATGTTTTCATTGATTAAAATATACTCAGATTTATTTTATTTTAGAGTAAGATACTTTAAAAGTTATAGTACTGAAATTGTTAGTAAATAAATTTAATGTCCTTTTTTTCCCAACACTATAATTTTCAATCCATAAAAAATTTATTCCACATATTTTAAGAAAAAATATATAAATTAATTATATAAGAAATAACAGCTTTTTACTTATTTATAAATTACAATATTTTTTAAATATTTTTATGTTAAAAATATTAAAGAAAAATCGATATCCTAGTATAGAAAAAATATCTATATCTTTCAGTTTAATAGTCTATTTTGGCCACATAATTTTATCCAAAAATATACTTTTTTATTACAATCTATTATTGAAGGCAATATATTATATTTGATGGCAGAATATTTTTGGTATTATACATCATTTTGGTAACAATATCTTTTCCAAAATATTTTATTTTTCTCCTACAAAAATTTCACATCTATCAATACTTTACAAAAATAACTTCCAAAAATATCTAAGAAGAGATATCGTTCGACCATGAAAAAATGTCTCTACATCACTTTTAGGTTACCTACAATACAAAACGAAAAAATATAAAACAATAACGCACACCTTATTCGGGAAAGAATAATAGTTGGATCAAAATCGTAGACGTGTGATGAGAGAATTTTCTTATTGAAAGAGAAAAAATTATTGATGGTGGATTCTAAAAAAACACAAATGTAAAGATATGAATATAAATATACTTTAGAAACTTACAAATAATTTCTGAATACGTTCGAATTATCTTCAAGATGCACATATAATTTTCTTATAATGTGAGCCTAATCATCTCCATGTACATAATAAATTTGTTTACCTGCAAAAAAAGAGGGATGGTGATCTACACAAAAAATTACAGAAATAATCCAAACAAACGAACAAAAAATAAAATTATATTTCTTCACATAGTACACAACAAATGAGAAAATGAAGAGAAGAGATGAGGATTCGGGTTGTGAATTAGAATGAAACTAAAGAGAGATTTGACATTTATAGAAAATACAAAATGAAATGTATGGTTGAGATTAAAAGTGTAAAATATATGGTGTAGATTAAGTCTTAGTAAAAATTAAACAATGCCTAAAATAACTTTTAATTAGAATTCTGTATTTTGAAATAGAGAGATTTTGGACATGCCACATCACCCTAAGAATAAGGTGGTGTTGACACATCATTTTGGAGAGGTTTGAAAATATAGTATAATAAGATATTAAAAAGTGACAAGAGGTTGAGAAACATTTTGGACAATTTTGTCCTTATCATATTTTAATCTTTACTATTACACCCCAACTACTTATATTCATTTATTTTATATTTATAACTTTTGGAATTCTTACAATAAATTAGTCATGATATATTTTAATCTTGACTACTAACTATCTATTTTATTTGTTTTACAACTTTGAAATTCTTACATTAAAAATTATAATTAGTATTATTTATAGTCTTTTGACTTGAAGCGATTTTACTAACTTCTACTAGTCGCTTACCCGCAAGCGGACGGGTTCACTGTAGTAAGAGTAAGTATAATGACCAAGTATTATCGAACCCACGGGATAGTGTATATGCGAATAGATCCCTGAAGATCTACGCGTCGTAGTTAATATGAGTGTGTTGTTTTTGGATTTTTGGAAAAATTAATTAAGCTAACTAAATTATCCTACGAATTCAAAAGGAAAATTAAACTAAGTATCTAAGGTGTATATGCAAGTATGAGATGGTGATGCTCAGGATAGGAATCCCTACGTATACTAACGGAGTAGGTACATAATCAAAGTAATCGTGACAAACAAGAATTAACCTAAGTAAAAGATCGTAGAATGAAAGCTCAAGATTTCTTACCCTAATACTTTATCCTAGCAATCGACTTCACTAATCCACTAACAAGTTAATAGATAGCGCTTAATTAATGAGACCCTAATTTAACTAAGGTGATGCGGTCGTCCTCCTTCGCTAAACCGGTAGATGAATTAACCTTTCCTAAACCCTCTCGTTAAGACTACTAATTGTTATTGAGTGATGCGGTCGTCCTCTCTCTAACACTTTCGTACGAAATTCAAAGGTAGAGTTAAGATTAATTATATGAATTCATTAATTAAGAGAATTAAAACTAACGTCACCAATTACCTTAATTACGTACCCACATCCTACTTCTACGAGTTCATCCTAACCTAAGCATGCAAGGGTTTTAGCCGGACATGGTTTTAACAAAACTAAAAGCAATTAAAGAAACAACGAACATAAACATATTGAATTGAACGAAGAAAATAAGAAACATGAACTAGGGTTTTAAAAGAAAATAAATACGAAGAACTGAAATTAAATTGATAAAAACGAAATTTAAACGTGTTCAAAGTAACGAACTAATGAAAAGAAACTAAGAATTGAAAAGAAACTAGAATTCGTATGAAAAACCTCAACAAAACGTAAAATAAAGCTTGCTCGTTCTTCTCCTCTTCAAAAACTAAGTCTAAAGTATTTCTAAAAGTTGGGGATCCTTCAAAACGTGTTTGGAAGAGGTATATATAGGCACCGGGTCGAAACGGGAGTTAATGGGCCGAAAATACGCATCCGGAGGCGAAAATACGTGCGCGCTCGAGCAAAACGCTCGAGCGGTGGCGCTCGAGTGATTCGCTCGAGCGCCAAAACTGTTCTGTAAGTTTTTGGCCGCTCGAGTGATTCGCTCGAGCGCCGGCGCTCGAGCAAATCGCTCGAGCGCTGGCTGCTGTGCACTCGTTCGTAAAATCTTCATATCTCCTCAACCGGGAGTCCGTTTTGGCCGATTCAAAGTCCTACGAACTCCTCTTTTCGCCCTCTATCCATCTATGAAAACCAAAGAGACAAATTAATAATTTTATAAAAATGATACTCATTTGACTCCAAGCACTCATCGAAAACACTCAAAACATGAGTAAATCGGGCACCAAAACATAACAATTTCACGCCTAATCAAACCCCCCCAAACTTACCATGTTGCTTGTCCTCAAGCAACGAAATAATAAGTCAAGTGAAATTGTTAGGAATGAATCAAGAATCAAATCATGCAAGTAATTGAACTCGAGCTTCAAAGATCAATCACCCGTATACTCACTCACTTTCTTTTATCGTACTCATGCAACAATAACAAGAAACACCAAGATCAAGCATGGATGTGCACTCAACGATGTGTTTCACTCCCTCACAAGTGTATATCAATGATAAATGACTCACTCAACAATCAATCACACATATTGGCAGCCATAGGCTTGTAAGCACTCTCAACTCCGACCATACTCTAGAAATCAAAGCCGAATCAAAAAGGACTTTTCTCAAGGTTGTAATGTAGGCTCTTTGGACAGGTGGGATAACAATATAAGGTAAAGTGACTAAAGTGAATGGAGAATAGAAAATCAAACTTTGGCACTTCGAGATTAGGAACAGAATACTTCAAACATTTTCAATCAACACCCTTTCAACTCCATACTCTCAACACTTCAAAAAAAATTTCTTTCTCACTCTTTCACTTTTTTTTTTTCAATCACTTTTTTTTTCTCTTTTTTTTTTCGCACAAACACATGAGCTCATTTTTTTTTCTTTTTGCTCATTCTCAATATTCTTTCTCTTTTTCCCCACATCTCAAAACTTCATCACACCTTCTTCTCATATTCACTCAACAAACAACCTTTTCCTTTTTCAACTCAATTCACTCCCTTCATATTCACACTTTCCTATTCTCCACTCAAGTTGGGACAAAAAGGCTTAGGAATTGGAATAGTGTTCATATGTGCTAGCAAATAAAATAGGCTTTAGGCTCAAAGGGGCTAACAAGGGATCAATGTCATTGGTAAGGAAAATTTTGGCTAAGTGACTTATTCAATTCAAAAATGGCCTAAGATCCTATTCGGCATATCAAACTAGACACAATCTAGAAGCAAGAGCACATGCAAGTTCTAGCATCCTCTAAGGTGACGATCCACTCACAAACGAAGAGATTAATTAATGCATCAAAATCTCATAAGGCTAAAAAACTCACGGCTTTCACATCCATGCTAGTCTAGTGCATTCTCACTCTCATCACACAAGCACTCCAAAGAAAAATTTACAAGCATACAAGTTCTTTCTCAACTCAGCTCAAACTCAAACACTCACACAAGAAAACTCCTAACTCAGCCTCACAATTCACCCTACTCATCAAATCATACTCAAAGATAGCAATCAACAAGCATAAGGTGATTGATAGGCATAAAATGTTGAGTAACAAAATAAATTAATAATAGCCCAAGGAGCATCTCAAGGCACCAAATAACTAACTCAACTCAAAGATAAAGGGTGCTCCGGTGCAATGTAACAAGAAAACATATAAAACTCCACCCCCCCCCCCCCCCCAAACTTTGACCTTGCTAGAGGTCTAAGTTTGGGGTTGTGGGTTACCTCAACCAAATAATCCAATTTCTCTCAATAGCTTTGCACACTTCCTTGTCTCAAGTTGGTTCCTTCAATCTGAGTAACTCCATGATACCTTTACTCCTTTAGAGACAAGCCTACAAAATAAAACTCTCAAGTACGAGGTTAAACATACGACTCAAAATACTCCCTAATAATATAAAAAGACACTAAAAATAAATAAAAGCAAATAAAAATGGGTTGCCTCCCATTCAGCGCTATTTTTAAGGTCCTCATGCCGGACCAAGCTCAAAGGAGCTTATGGGACATCATACTCAAATTTACCTCCCTCACTCTCATAAGAGTGGTGTTTGAACTCCTTTCCTTGATGCCCCACCATCATGAGTTCCTTTGCTCTCTTCTCATCCCCAAGTGTTATGGGTCTCAACTCCTTCTTGCCTCTATCTGGAGGAGTCTTACTAAACAATTTCTTGAGTTTGGACTTTTTCTTCTTAACTCCTCCTTTCCCTTCTAACTGGACCACGTCCACTTTCTTCACCTCTTCATCCTTCAACTTCTTCACTTTATCCCTATTAACATAATCAAGAACATAACGCTCATGGGTTAAATAATCAAGTGAAGAACTAACAAACTCATGAGTATTAGAAAGATTAGGGATAGAATGTGTGTCTTCAACACGAGGATCAATTGCATCCATGCAATACAAGCTCTCATCCTCCCTCGGGTGTTTCATGGCTTCATATAGGGAGATCTTCACTTCTTGATCGTCAACCTTCAATGTAATCTTCCCATTTGCCACGTCTAGCACCATCCCCGCCGTAGCTAAGAACGGTCTTCCCAAGATCAGGGGCACGTGCTCATCTTCCTCCATCTCTAGCACTACAAAGTCGGCTGGAAAGATGTGATCTCCAACTCTCACGAGGACGTCTTCAACCACACCTTGAGGTCTAGTAATAGACCGGTCGGCCAATTGAAGCGTCATCATTGTGGGTTGAAGTTCTCCACCTTCCAACTTCTTGAAAAGCGACAACGACATAAGATTGATGCTCGCTCCGAGGTCGCACAACGCTCCCTTCTTGATCCCGTTCCCAATATCACATAGGATCGTGAAGCTCCCGGGATCCTTCAGCTTAGGTGGAAGCGCCTTGTGCACTAATGCACTCACCTCGTGGTTCAACTGCACCAACTTCGGCTCATCCACTCGCCGTCTTTTCGCGATCAAGTCCTTCAGAAACTTTGCATAATGCGACATCTGTTCCAAAGCATCATAAAAAGGAATATTAATATGCAGTTGTTTAAAAACATCAAGAAATTTAGAAATTTTTTCATCAATCTTCTTTTTCATGAAGCGCTGTGGATATGGGACGGGTATCACAGATTTGGGTACCCCCCATTCATCTCTTTCTGTTTCTTTCACTTTATCCCTTGCTTCCTTTGCCTTTTTCCACTTAGGAACTCTCTCTATCTCCTCAAAGTCTTTCCCCTTCTGGGACTCATCCATATCTTCATGCTTCTCAATCCCTTTACTTTCAATCCCCTTCTCAACTTGGGGCGTCTCAGAATCAGCAGGCATCTGAGGACCTTCATAATTGGTTCCACTTCTAAGCTGGATCGCCTTGCACTGCTCTTTCGGGTTCCCCTCCGGTATTCTATTCACTTATTTTGCAATCTGGCTCATCTGGAGCTCTAAAGAGGTGAACCTTCGATTGTTCTCTTGTTGAGTTCTAGTCCACTCAACGTTCATCTTCTGGAGCTCTTGATCACGTTGATCACCCTTCTTGTGCAACTCCTTCACATCGTACTCCAAGGATGACAACCGCTTACTCCCTTCCTCCACCTTCTGAAGGATCGCTCTCAACATCTCCTCGGTTGATGCACCGCCTTCTCCACCAGGAGGTTTAGACCCCGGATCCACACCTGCAGGAACAGTAACACCAGCTTTTGGGTTAGCATAAGAAAAATTATCATTCTTCCTCCATGTGTTTTGAGGAAGCTGCTGGCCTCCTTGAACTCCTTGTGTGTTCCTCCATTGATTTTGAAGTGGCTGAGGGCCTGGAGGCACAAATGGTTGGCCATAAGAAGGCCTTCCATACTGATTTCCGCCTTGGTAGCCATGCTGATTGTAATACGGACCTCCCATGTAATTGACTACCTCTTGCTGTCCACTTGGTTGGTCTACTCTCTCATTCTCTACTGCATGCTCTCCAACCAAACTCTTCCCCAACTCGAGGTTGTTGATCTTTTCCATCATGGCCATCAGCAGCCTTCTCGTTCCTTCTCCCTCCTCAACCTGATGCACTCTTTGCAAATCTGCATCCACACCCCAAGCACCGGCATTCGTGACAATGTTGTCCACGATCTTCCTACACCTCTCTATGCCTTGGTTCAAAAATGCTCCGCCCGCACAGGCGTCTAAATGGTCTTGCCCCGCCTTGTTGGCACCACTGTAGAAGAATGCCATAATATCCCCCTCATTGTACCCGTGCTGCGGGCACTCAATCAGCATGTTTGAGTATCTCTCCCACGCTTGGCGTAAATCCTCTTCAGACTTCTGGCGAAAGGACGAGATCTCAATTCTAGCCTTGATCGTCCTAGATGGAGGGTAGAATCGCTCGAGGAACAGACGCTCAAGCTCGGCCCAAGTGGTAATACCTCCCCGCGGGAGCGTATTATCGTACCACTCCTTGGCTATTCCCGTCAATGAGAATGGGAACAGCCTAAGCCTCTTGGCATCTTCAGACATGCCATTATAATTAAATGTGGAGGCTATCATGAGAAAGCTCCTCAGATGTGTGTGAGGATTCTCCTTCCCGATCACCCCTTTGAACTGATTCTCGGTCAGCAGCTTTAAAATCCCCGGTGATATCGAGAAGTTGTTCGCCTCAACAGGAGGCAAAGCCACTCCATCATAGTACCGCTGTGGCTGCGCTGCAAACCTCCCTCTAATCGCCATATTATGATCTACGTTCTGAGGAACGTGTTGAGGATTAGCAGCAGGTACTGGTACTTGTTGGGGTGGTGGTTGGTAAACAGGTGGTTGGTTGTAGACTGGGGGTGGATGATATGGATATGGTGGGTATGGGTAATGTTGGTATACTGGGTTGTTAAAAGGGTTATTTGGGTTTTGTGGGTAAGCAGGGTTGTTAGGAGGATTATGGACAAGGTTCTGAGCTGGATTCCCTACGTTTCGTGTATCCGGGTTCTGGCTACTACTATCTACGAACTGGTCTTGATTCTGATCACCACTCCCTCCAGAGCCATCAACCCGGTCTACTGCCTGATTGAAATCGTTGGCAGCATCGTCCAACTCATTATTGAGGTCCATTGGTCCCTTCCCTAAGTCGGCAGCGTTCATCCTTCTCAAGAAGGCTCGGTTCCTTCTGGCTATTGTCTCAGGATCTGCAGGTAATCTCTCTTCGCTCGTGTTGCCTTGTGAGTGTGTTCTCATAAACCTGACACACTAGCAGATGGATCAAAACGCAACTGCCGAATAAATAAAAATAACAAAAAGAAATAAAAACAGAAAATAGGCACTCACTACTAACTACTAAGCTATCGACAAGTCCTATTCAAAGAGCATATAACGCCATCCCCGGCAACGGCGCCATTGACTTGAAGCGATTTTACTAACTTCTACTAGTCGCTTACCCGCAAGCGGACGGGTTCACTGTAGTAAGAGTAAGTATAATGGCCAAGTATTATCGAACCCACGGGATAGTGTATATGCGAATAGATCCCTGAAGATCTACGCGTCGTAGTTAATATGAGTGTGTTGTTTTTGGATTTTTGGAAAAATTAATTAAGCTAACTAAATTATCCTACGAATTCAAAAGGAAAATTAAACTAAGTATCTAAGGTGTATATGCAAGTATGAGATGGTGATGCTCAGGATAGGAATCCCTACGTATACTAACGGAGTAGGTACATAATCAAAGTAATCGTGACAAACAAGAATTAACCTAAGTAAAAGATCGTAGAATGAAAGCTCAAGATTTCTTACCCTAATACTTTATCCTAGCAATCGACTTCACTAATCCACTAACAAGTTAATAGATAGCGCTTAATTAATGAGACCCTAATTTAACTAAGGTGATGCGGTCGTCCTCCTTCGCTAAACCGGTAGATGAATTAACCTTTCCTAAACCCTCTCGTTAAGACTACTAATTGTTATTGAGTGATGCGGTCGTCCTCTCTCTAACACTTTCGTACGAAATTCAAAGGTAGAGTTAAGATTAATTATATGAATTCATTAATTAAGAGAATTAAAACTAACGTCACCAATTACCTTAATTACGTACCCACATCCTACTTCTACGAGTTCATCCTAACCTAAGCATGCAAGGGTTTTAGCCGGACATGGTTTTAACAAAACTAAAAGCAATTAAAGAAACAACGAACATAAACATATTGAATTGAACGAAGAAAATAAGAAACATGAACTAGGGTTTTAAAAGAAAATAAATACGAAGAACTGAAATTGAATTGATAAAAACGAAATTTAAACGTGTTCAAAGTAACGAACTAATGAAAAGAAACTAAGAATTGAAAAGAAACTAGAATTCGTATGAAAAACCTCAACAAAACGTAAAATAAAGCTTGCTCGTTCTTCTCCTCTTCAAAAACTAAGTCTAAAGTATTTCTAAAAGTTGGGGATCCTTCAAAACGTGTTTGGAAGAGGTATATATAGGCACCGGGTCGAAACGGGAGTTAATGGGCCGAAAATACGCATCCGGAGGCGAAAATACGTGCGCGCTCGAGCAAAACGCTCGAGCGGTGGCGCTCGAGTGATTCGCTCGAGCGCCAAAACTGTTCTGTAAGTTTTTGGCCGCTCGAGTGATTCGCTCGAGCGCTGGCTGCTGTGCACTCGTTCGTAAAATTTTCATATCTCCTCAACCGGGAGTCCGTTTTGGCCGATTCAAAGTCCTACGAACTCCTCTTTTCGCCCTCTATCCATCTATGAAAACCAAAGAGACAAATTAATAATTTTATAAAAATGATACTCATTTGACTCCAAGCACTCATCGAAAACACTCAAAACATGAGTAAATCGGGCACCAAAACATAACAATTTCACGCCTAATCATCTTTGCAGTAATCTAATAAGCCCTAAGATTATTTTTGTCGGGTACTCCTCCATTTTCCTATGAAGTCAGCTCAATATTTTTCTATTTCTGTAATTATAATACAAATTTTACTTATCTATTTCGTAGATTATCGTAATAGCATGAGTGGTAGCAATTAACGATTCATAACTCGAATTTAATTTTTCCGACTCTGAGTTTGTTCATTCATATATTCAGAGATTGTAGCTCTTTATATTTTCAATTACAAAAGATGTCGAATAGTTCTCGTTGATTTGATTAGTTTCACAGTAAATGTTAATTTGTCATGAGTGGTAGCAATTAATGATTCAAAATTTGAATTTAATTTTTCTTAATCTTAATTCATTCATTCATATATTCAGAGATTCTAGCTCTCTCTATTTTCAATTGCAAAATATGTCGAATAGTTTTCTTCAATTTGCTTAGTTTCACAGTAAATGTTAATTTGTTATGTTCTCTGTTTTCCCAGTGAAGTGTTTGGTTTTAAGTGCGACCAACATAAGGAGATAGACTAATGATCGATGAAAGAACTCAGAAAGTTGCATAATGTGCTAAAAAAGATAAAATGAAGACTTCTTCTAATGCAAGGTGTCATAATAATTAAGCAACAATCATATCAGAAAGACTGGGGGGGTTGGTGAGAGATGTAATAGAAACGAGGAGGTTGTAGTTAATTAGTTGCATATTAGTGGATTATTATTGGCCTCAAGTTCAAAATTCAAATATTACATGTTTTCTATAAGTTAACAAAATCTTATTCTTCTTAATTTTGATGTTAACAGTCACATACACTTGACGAGAGCAATCTTCAAAGCAACTTCTTTTATACATTTATGACAGAAGCTCGGAGAATGAAAGACGAGAGGAGAGATTAAATTTGAAAATTATTAATTACAAACTTTAGATAGTTTTAACTATTAATTTATATAGGAAGAGTATTCTACAAATTGATTTATTCATATAGTGTTTTTAAAATTGACATTGTTATTGATGCTTATAAAATCTTTTTTTTGTTCATCCAAGAAAAGTATTATTAATCAACTATTCTATTTTTCAATTCTCCAACTTCTCATATATACTAACAAATTTGGCAAGATCAATCATAGATGTATCTAGGGTGTTTGATTAAGAATCAAAGAAACTTGCTTAATTTCTTTAATCAAGAAAATGATTTAATAAATTATAATTATGATAAATATCTTTAAATTTTAAAATTAAAAAACAAAATTTAAAACCAGTATAATATAAAAAATAGAGCCTTTTGTATTAAAAACTAAAAAAAGTCTAAACAATATATTTATAATTCATAAATCATTTAAAAAATTATCAAATAAAATTTAAGAACACACCTACATCAAATTAGATATCATGAAGAAGTTGACAACCTAAAAATTATACCTGAATGTAGAAGATCACGTGACATATAATTTTTTGATCTCTCTTAAAATTATTTTTATGTTAAATTAATTGAAAAATCCTTGTGAATCATATATATGTATAAGTGAAGCCTCTACACAATTTTCTTGTAAAATTAGAATATTAAAATCTTAATTTTCAAATCTTAATTTTATTTTTTCAACTAAATTACATACAACGTGCAACGCACGTGTATACAACTAGAAAAGGAAGGAGTATAAGTTGTTATGGAGACTGTGGGTTCCTGCTAAGGTTCGTGTGCATGTATGAAAAAATCTAAAAGAAAGTTTACCAACATTGGATATTTTGCAACATAGGTACATCATTCCTTCATCAATTAATAATATCTGTGCATTTTGCAACGTTGAGACTGAATCTATGAGACATGTTTTGTTGCTCATGAATTTTGGATGAAATGTGTCAAGTGGATAGGTTTTGATAATGTCATGGCTTCGAGCCCAACAATTAATTTGTTACAATTTTGGGGTCTCAAGAAAGTTTCAATGGAGATGCGTGTTTTGGTTAGTATTTGTGTATGTGGAGTTTGGTTGTTATGGAAGGCGAGAAAAGCTTTTTGGGAAACTTAAGGCCAACTGCTGGAATTGAATGAAGCGATGTAAAGAATGGAAAAGAAATGCTAGTTTCTTGGCGTGGAGAGATAATCATTTCTTAGTTTTGTAAGCTGATGTATTTCTTACTTTTAGCTTTACTAGTGATCGTAAATCCCGTGCTTCGCAATGCCGAAATTTGTTACAATATTTAAATTATAATAATTACCAAATTTTAGTTATAAAACTAAAAAATTACAATTTTTTTTTAATAAGTACACCTAAAATTATTCTTGAATCATAATTTCTTTTTTTATATTCCAGTTATAATATCAACACTTTAAACATTTTTCATAATAAGTTTATCATTAACCATTTTCATATAAAATTTACTCATGTGATATGATATAAATTGGACATATCACACTAATATTTTAATATAGGTGTATTTAAATTTGTATTATTTGGTTTCACAAGACAATTTCACGCAATTTTAAGTTATATTTTAAACACTTTAAACAATAATCTACAATATAACAATTTTTAAGAAAAAAAATTAAATGCCAAGATCAAACACATAAGAGTAATTTATGACTTATTGAATAATTGTAAAAAATAATCTTATTGGTTAAAAGAATGAGATGACACTCTACAAATAATTAAAAAACGGTAATCGCTTTTTTTTAAACTACTTAAAAACTACTTCTTTTTTAAACTACAGTTCCTACCCGCACTTTGCGTGGAAGTCGTTTTCATTACTAAAACTTTAATATAATCCATTATATCTTTTTATATTTAACAAATGTCACGAATTTTTCGGACAATGACTTATACATGAATTTTTTAATACAACCTTTTTTTATTATGCGTAAGTGTAATATGAAAAATATTTATTTTTAGAGTAGGTCTTGCATGAGATGGATCATATATTTATTTATAAACAATTTAATATAATTGAAAATTTAGTATTTATGGTATGGAACTTGTTCATATATAAACCACTTTGCAGTCATTTTTAGTAGAACAACTCATACCTTTTAGTAAAAAAAAAAAAAGTGTAACAATTCATATCATTTCGTACCCATCATTCTCTAGTGTTGTTGTGACAATTCATACCATTTCGTAACCATCAACTATGCTATCTAGTGAAAACAACTTGTACCCTCCACAACTAATACTCCAAAAGTGGTTCATGTATGAATCAGTTTCACTTTATATTATGCCTTAAAAAATTTACATATTTGATTATGAATTAAGATTTTTTTTACGTGATAGTAAAAATCAATGTTATTTTTAAACATATCAAGAACTGATTCACGTTAAAGATTTATTCGAAAAAAAAAAAATAAGCAGTCAAGATTAGATATAAGGAATAGTGGTTAAATGTATCATGCACATATTAATACAAAAAAGAACAATCAAGATTTAATAACAGTAACTAATCAATATTATTTACATAAACAATATTTTATTATGATATTAAAAAAAAATATTGAACCATCATATATTAACTATGTAAATTTTAAAATTTATTTTGTAGGTTGATTTTACATGTGCTGATGACGTTGTTGATCTTAAAAAATGATATAGTGTTGAATCATATAGTTAAAATTTCATTTATAAATACATTTATAAATACATAGTTAAAAAAATCTTCAACAAATCTTTGAACGAAAAAAACTTAAACAATTCTTCAAATTCCTGATGAATGGACTGCACAATTTTCAAAAAATTTTGAACATTCCTCCTCCAAAATCATAATATCACCAGAAAGAATATCATAATAATTTTTAAAACATACATCGAACTGTAAGTACCAGACACCACCAAGGGAATAAGCATCAATATGAACTTCCACACAAACCAATATTGCAAATACTACATTTAACAAAAAAAAAAAAAATATATATATATATATATATATATAACTCAGATCACCTAAATATGAAAAATAAAATTAAAAAGTGGAAATAAAAAAAGACTACGTTAGACTCAATCTCATTCTCCGGTTAAAATGAAGACACAATCGAAATTTATCAGAACATCACCGCCTATTTAAAAAAAGGGAACAAAATCAGTGTAGTCCAACCACGCAAGGAACCGTTCATCAAAAAATCAAATTAAAAACAAAGCAAAAGTAAGAAAACAAAAAGAAAAAAAATTCAACTAACCTGCTACAACCATACTATGAAGGTATTACAACAAAAATAACAGGAGAACTAAATCCACAAAACCGAAGAGCAGTAAACAATAACCAATAAACAAAGACGACCGATATATAATCCACATCAAGATACTTATTTATAAGAAATATGCCAGACACCAAGTCCGAAAATATCCCGATATTTTCTTTATGGAATATAATATATGTACCAAATATACACTATATAGAACCAATATCACAAAATATATAATATATATTATATTATTATTACTATTATTATTATCATTATTATTATTATTATTAATACTATCGTTGATATTAATATTACTTTATAAAATGTTATTAGTATTAGTAGTATTAATATATTATTATTTATTATTATTAACACAATTATTAACTCAATCGTTAATATTATTATTAAAACCATTATACACAACACAGAGTCAAAAGAAGTACCACACAATTTCCATTTATAATGATCCAATCCAATCACAAAACATGAACAAATTATTCGCCCATATATTACTCAACAAAGTTCCCCTCAATCAATACCACAAAACATTACTTATACAATTATACGCCAAATCATACCATATATTTTACCAAATTGGCTCGTACATTATTACAACTAATTTTCGTTTATAAAAAAATACCAAGCATAGCATCTCTCCACTATAGACTTATACTAAATTACACAATTAAATACACCGAAAAAATACCTATTAACCGAAGGCAGCCAGGAAAATAATCTATATTTTATTAAGTAAACCCAAAATTTCCGCACATATATTTAAACACAGTTGACCTAGCAAAAAAATAGGAGAATTTAACCTATTGGGTTTAGCGGAAATTAGGAAAATAATGAGTAATTTGTTAAGCATGTCCTACAAATCAGCACACATATATTTTAAAGGAGCCGACTCCTAGCAAAGAAAATGACCAGAGAAATTAAAATCAAACCCCAATCAAATTTCATTACATTAGCTATAAGTTTAATTGATTTACATTACCAATCTAACCGAAATTTACAAAATAGATACGCGTGAAAGTCAAATCGACGTGTGAAACCCACTCATTATAAATTTATACTATCAATGCCTGACGTATATCTTGATTTAATTACTCAAATACAGAGGACTGGATAAATAACATAATTGTGCTTGAAACTACCATAAATATATATATATATATATATATATATATACATATATATATATATATATATAATTTCAAATTAAGAATAACCAACTCATTCACAAAAAGAACATTATATATATATAGAGAGAGAAAAAAATAAATTCACTAAAGTACCAAATATTTAAATACTAAAACTCCAATCAATGTACACAGTTTTTAATTCTCACTTCAAAATCTTAACATCCCAATATCAAAATATTCACTGAATAACAAAAATTAACCAATCACAATAATTACACCAAAATTTCAATTCGTATGTACAATCTATAGACATAACCGGAAAATAAATCTCCACGTTTACAACCTGAATGAAAAAAATACATAACCCAAGACCACATCTAAAAAATAAAAGACTACAATTCCACACACACAAAAAAGCTAACGATCGCAACGGATCAGTACATGCGCATTAGGAAATGAATAATACGATCACCAATAAGTGACACGATGCATGCGCTACATCAAAGAGGCCAAAATTGTCCAGCAATCTGAGAAAAAAAAGTGAACAAAGCATAGCTATTAGAGACCAAAACCGTCCCACAATCTGGAAAAAAAAAGGTAAAGAGCATAACCAATAAACAATCCAAGAATCAACATCCAAAATAATAATAAACAAATAAAAGAAAAACGCAAAGCCGAAATGATTCGAATCGAAGAACAAAGACGTATATATATAGTGAATAAGCACATCGAAACGGTCGCTAAAAATCAGGAACAAAATTAAAATAAATATAACAAACATACCATATTAATGCAACAATCAACAACGAACCTCCAAGATCGAAACAGACAAAACTGATCAAGGGCCAAAATGGTTTCCCGCCCAAAACTATAATAGGCAATGTTGCTTGTATTATATAGTTATTATAGATATCATATGATGGATAATAACTTAATTAATATTATTATCTAAAGTATAAATAAAAAGTTAATTTTTAAGTAACAATTAAATTTATGTAGTTGTGTAATTAAGACATATGATAATAGTCATATTGCTTACTTGAGATCATTTTATGTGCAAAACTGGCGCATGATTGGTGTTTTTATTAAGGATTGACTTCTTTACAAAATTTAATTAAAGTATTTTGGGCTCTGTCAAAATTGGAAATAGGTAAATTTCGGGTAAAAATTGAATGTACCCCAAAGTTAAAACATCTAATGAATATTTACAATATATTGTAAATACATAATGTTTTGAAAAATCATGAACAAATTCTTAAAATATCTGGTGAATGAACGTGAAAGACTATGTTAATATTGCTATTACATCATTATATTATGCAAATTCTTTTGGCTCTCACGGGGGAAGGAGAGGTATGTGGGTTGAACATTATAAAACATCTTCATATTTGCTGCAAATATATATATATATATATATATATAATTAACGTATTCAAAGTTTGACCTATCAACATAATTTAAGTAAATCTTATACATTAATAATAAATGACGCATAATTACATGATATATTAATTAATAGTAAAATTTACCAAAATTAAAATAAACTTACATAATAAAAATAGACAACCAAGATTGATCATATTCATTTTCAGATTAAGGGTCATAATTTTTTTTTTTTTTTGTAAATATCAATCAAACACTTATTTTTAAAATATATTTATGACTCCTAACTCTAGAATTTAAAAATTTATTTATGAAATAGAAGAATAAATGGATCATAATAGAGAAATTGAAGAATAAATTAGGTTTGACTTTTATTAGAATTACTTCTAAAATCATGGAGTATAACAATCAAACACTTCTTTAGAAAATATAATTTCTATAATTATTAATTAATTAATAATACTTAATTAATTATCTAATCCTGATTTATAAGTTCCCATATATACTTTGTGTATAATTAAATTTGTTACGGTATATGCTTAAAGTTCTCCCATATATACTTAAAGTCCACATATATATATTTCTTAAAAATATTGTGATGGAATAAATTAATGTATATATTTTTTTAATTTTATCTAAATAAAATATTTTATATTCAACATTAAACATAATATAAATTAATGTTTTAACATTCATATGTATTAGCTAAACAAAACTATTTAATCAACAAAAATAATTCTCATGACATAAAACTGGTCAAATATTTTGCCTATTAGTTTTAATTTTAAAACTTAATAAAAATGAATTGCAAACATGAAAAGTAAAAAATTAATTAGTATTTAGGAGTATTGGATTCCTACAACATTATTACAATTTGTGGAACAAAGAACTCCCCAAGATTTAAAATAATGGGAATCGATAAAAATTAAATTAAAATAAATAAAATGTAGACTACAAATAAAATTACAAACTATTACATAAGAACAGTTCAAACATCCGATTTGTACAATCTTGCCGAAATATATATAGACTCTAACCGGAAACTGGAAAACATTAAAAATGGAATCCATTATTAGACCAAGAACTGTGCCCGAAATGTCAAGGACCTAATAAAAAATGAACAGTCACAAAGAGTAAGATTACCCTCGATTAACCAAACACTTTGTCAAAATTTGCAATATGTAGAATTTATCCTTTCATGATAATTGAAACAAAACCAAGATGAACATAAAAATGTCCAACCATTAAACAACCACCAATACATGCAAAGAGGATGGACGAACCAAATTTTTGGGATTCGGTCGAGACCGATAGTAGGCCGGAACGATCGAACGATGGAGATTGCAAATCTTCATCGATTAAGAAAAAAAGATTTGCAAATGTCATAAGAACAAATGGTGTGGAAAGTATAAATAGGAAATAAAATAAAAAAATTCTTAAAATTCCTCAACTCATCCCATGACATATTCACTATATTAATGATTAAGATTGAATTATATTAAATGACAAATTAAACATTGATTTAGACAAATTAAATACTGATTTAGACAAATTTACTTTAATAATTAGGGGAAAAATGAACGGTTAAAGATCAAATTTTGAAAAGTTGATCAACGGTCTATATGGTTTCCCGCCTAAACTAAAAAAAGAAATATAGCTTGTATTATATATTTATAGATGATTATGATTTATAATGATTATGATACCATTATGCTCCCTTCTATTCAAAATAAATGAAGTTTTGACTTTTTATTTTATTTGCAAATTAGATGGTGGTTTGCACTTCTCAGTGTATATTAATTGCATTTCTTTGAAAATACACCTAAAATTATTATAATATATAGATGGATGTGCTTTTGTAATGAGAAAGTCAAAATTTTTTAGAGTATAGTAATAAACTAATTATTTCTTAAGATGTGAGCATTCAACCAAAATGACATATTTTTTTGAATAGGATGGAGTACTTCTTACAAATAATTTTATCATTTTTACGCAATCCAATAATATTCTAGGTTTTTTTTATCAACATCAAAATTATTCTTGTTTCGACATCCATATCATTATATATACGTGAATAGGAAAAATTAACAAACCTGATAATATATAAATGTACACACCATAAACATGTTGATATTGATAGGAAAACTAATTACTATACAACAAATTATCACATTGACTTAGCTAAACATATTGGTTTTGTGTTGGTCTTATGTGTAACTATATATTTCACAATGAAATTGGTTCATGACTACTATCTTATAATAAAACACAAAGTATTCTTCAGCTAATATCTTATATTTAAACAATTAATATCTTTTAAAAATAATACCTTATAGTATAAACAACTAACAAATTTTAATAAAACAACTAATACATTTCAAACCAATTTTATAGTGAAACTTGTTCACACAAAACTTTGGTTTTATTTTCTCACCAGCAATTGTTTTCCAAAGTAATACTATATTTTATCCTAGATATCTTATATACAAAAATTGGATCACATTGTATAGATTTACCATCTCTCATCAATAAATGGTACATGATTAAATAATTAATAAAGATAAAATATAGAGTGAAAATGGTACATACATGAATCATTGAAGGGTATTAGTTATTTTCACTTAAAAGTATTAGTTGATTTTAATGAAGGGTATTATTTGTTTTCACTGAAGAGTATTAGTTTTTTAGTGAAAACAAACTAAGACTCTTCAGTGAAGACAACTAATATTCTTCAGTGTAAATAATTAATACTCTTTAGTGAAAACAACTAATACCCTTCAATGATTCATGCATAAACCAATTTCACTCTTTACATATATTCATTTTATATTGAGACACTAGAATTTCAAATCGTTAAATACACATATTGAATAGGAAATACTATATATATTTATTCATTATGGATCAATTAAGATAATAGAACATGACAAAAACTTGTATGAGACCTTCTCATAGTATGAGAGAACATAAATTAACACCCACCCCTACCAAAGTGTTAATGAGTCAATAATAGTTATACTTATTTTCATTGTCTCATGCAAGACATACTCATAAAACATTTACTTATCATATTTTATTGAGTAAATAAATAATTAAAAAAATAAAAATGTTATAGAATTTAATCATTTACCCAATAATGTTGTCTTTAATATTTAAAAAAAAAAGAATGATATTTATGACAATAAATTTAGAAGATTTTTTTTAATATAATTTATATACCTCAAACATAGAAAACTATAAAAATTATCATTAACTCTTTTGCTAATTAATATAAATACATCCTTATTCGAACTTCTTGCAAAAAATACTGTGATCAAATAGCCCAAGACCCGAGATTAACATTTGATTTTTTTGTTGAGATTAAATAAGCTAAAAGTATTGTAAATTTGAAATTATATCACTAACCTTATATTATTTAGAAGAAAACTATAATAAGGTGCATGTAAAATGCGTGACGGTAATAAACTTATAGCGGTAAAGATTTATCAATTTTATTACCTATAACTTTATTATAAAATAATATGTCAGGATAAATATTCATTAATATTATATCTATCTTATTTTTTTTTAGAAATATAAACATTGAAACTAAAATTGAAAACTAAATTACACAAAATATAACACTTCCAGAAGTTAAATGCAATTCATTATAAACATATCATTTTATTAACTATAATTTGCAATATTAGAGGAAAATTATTGACACATAATACAATGGTTTAGTGAAACTGTACAATGATGTGGAATAGGTTAAGCTTGAAATTGAAAATTTTAGCAAATGAATATGTATAGAGTGAAATTAGTTCATATATAAATCATTGAAGGGTATTAAAATGACGTTATAATAATTTTTATTTTCATTACATCTTTATAAGAATCAAATTATACTGATATATAAGTATTTTTTTACATAATATATATATATATATATATATATATATATATATATATATATATATATATCAAATAATTAAATATTTTGAAATCATGTAGTAACAAATTTGCCAACTTCAAATGAATTTAAAATTAAATGATATTGCTAATGACCCAACTTAATTATAAGATATTTTTTATTGACATAGTTATATAGAGATGATTGTTTTATATTCAAGTGAATACATTTAATTTATATTTGACTTATTGAGTTGATTATTAAATTTTAATTTATTATAGTAGTGCTTTATAAATTTAAATATTTTAATTTTGAATTTGACCAAGATTATAGAAGAAGAAAATATTAAACAATTACTTTTAAATTTAAAAAGAATATATGTTAAATGATATTTTAGTTATAATAATTTTAAATAATTTAGATGGAAATTTTTTTGTGAAGATTATACAATCATACTTAAATAAGTTGTAGAACATGTTAAGTAACCATAAAATAATATAAAATACTATTAGAGAACATCAACAATTTAATCATTATAATTTGATACATCAAATAATAAATAAAAGTTCACAAATAATTTAAACAAAATATGATTAAAAGAAATTAAATATTAAATCCATTTGAAAATATTGATATTGTACATACCTAAATATATATATAATATCTAATAAATTTGGCCAAATAAAACAACGCCAATCTCATGAAGAATCCGATCAAATACATTTCAAATTTCTAATAAATATTTGTAGCAAATCATGAACACACCTTAAATAAACCAACATTCACTAATTAATTAAATAAAAGTCAAATCACCTTACTTGTATATGAGTTTTTACCACTAATGATACTACATACAAAATTTTATAAAGATAAAGCATTCTTTGCCAAGATGGGCCATACTATTTACTATTTGTCGAATCCAATGGAAACACATTTCATCAAACCAAGTCGTTGTATGAAGAATGTCACCAACAACTCCCTAAAGCATGACAAATTAGATGATCACCCTCTTAATACCTTCTTCTCTTGCAATCTCAAACCCTCTTTGCACTGTTAGTGCTTTCGGAGTTCCAAATCTTTAAAATATGTAGTGTCTAATCCGTGCAAACTGTGCATAAAAATAACAAACATTATGAAATACCTATTCAAATAATATTATATGATAATTATAGATTCAAACTAAAGATACATACGAACTAAAAATTAAAAAACTGAAAACAAATGGAAGAAATTCAAGTACATTGAAGATTTGCATATTGGCAATGAGATAGTGATGTGAAAGTAGAGTATAAATAGAATAAAAATATTAATGACTCCTAAATGTTTGCAAATGATTGTCGAAATTAACTCCAATTTACCATTAACATTGGACAAAACAAATGGACGCTTATGATCGAATAGAAAAAAGATGATCAACGGACCTGAAATGTTCCCTCCAAAACTATCTAAGGAAATTTTGCTCCTATTATATATTTATGATTCTTGGAGATATTTGTTTAAGGAGAGGTGTAGCTGATACTTTTTTAACTCTTGGTAGTTATAAAATTATTTTTCCTAATTAAAAGAAAAAAAAAGTATAGCACAAATTACACTTGTATTTTGGTTAATTTGGTGGGGCATATGAAAGTGAAAAAAGGGCACAAGGTTGGGAAAAGTTATGGCCCTGAAACCACGCACATGATTGATTAGTGAGCCTCGGCGACAGCGACATTCAATGCCATCATTTAGAATAAATTCGTGTGCTAATTAATGCTCTCTTTTTTGTGCGTGGCCCACACTATTCGACTTTCACTCTCTTCATCAAGGAATCGAATGTCTTAGACAAAAATAAATAAAAATTAATTCATGAAAGAAAAAGACTAATATATATATATCGATAAAATTATGGTTCGGAACGCATGGCCACTTGAATAAGTTGGTACTTAACTATAAATACACAATCTAATTTTTTTTTTTCATATAAATTACTCCCTCAATTTCTTTTTAATTGACTAATTTTATTCAAATTGTTGTTTTTTTTTTTTATTACATCAATACTAATGAAAATTTACCTCGGTTTTTTTCAACAAAATATCTCTAATAAATACGCATTTATTATAATTTATATATATATATATATATTTAAAATTGAATAGTTTTTTGATACCCTAGTTAATGAAAAAATTGATTTGTGTGAATGAATAAAATGAAACGGATAAAAAGAAAGGATGGAGGATGAAGTAATATTTTTCATTATATAAACTAATAATGTATTTCCTGGTATTAAAGTCGTTGATCCTATGTTCATATCAAAGTACAACGACACCGTTTTAACAAACACAATATTAAACCGGCCTTCAAATAAAATTTTAAATTTCACTAAAGAATTACCATGAATGAAGCTTGAGTTGAAGGGCAAAGTATTATATGAAAATAGTTAATTAAAAATTTATTACTCCATCCGTCTCAATTTTGTTTACCCAAAAGCTCAAAAAGAGAAGGTTTTTTTTTTGTTTACCTATTTCCTAAAATGACAAAAAATAATACAACTTTTTTCAAATTTAACCTTCAAAAAGCTACTTTATACTAAAAAATATTAATAAACAATTCCTAAAAGGCTACTTTATACTAAAAAATATTAATAAACAACTATTTTCTTAAAAATTGTACCATTTAGAAATGGGTAATCTAAATTGGGACGGAAGTAGTACAAA
This sequence comes from Ballota nigra, assembly GCA_947034835.1. Lineage (NCBI taxonomy): Eukaryota > Viridiplantae > Streptophyta > Magnoliopsida > Lamiales > Lamiaceae > Ballota > Ballota nigra. The sequence goes on along the minus strand of OX344724.1, from coordinate 99,180,717 downwards.
ATAATTTTAAAATATCATAAATTTCATCAGGAGTATCATTAATTTTATTATGAGTATTATTAATGTGGATCAATAATATTATATTGTAAGTATTGTAAAAAAGTTTAAAATCAAACTAATAATACTTTTAATTAAATGTTCAACACTTTTAAATAATTACATAATATCCTTATATAAACATTTTCCTATGAAACCTATTCAAGTTGAAGATAGTGGAGTAGCAACTGCCAAGTGGCTACAAAGATATTTTCGAGATTTTTTGAGGAATGATAATTGTGAAAGATATCAATGAATATGTTCATTGTCAATGAATTATTTCGTTAGTGAATGAGAATGATTATCACTTTAAAAAAAGAATAAGAATGATTATCAATACAATACGTACATAACAATTATTTTACTGAATTTTTTTAGTAATAAGAAACTTTTTTTTTTAAATGAGTAATAAGAAACATTATCAATTTTTTATATGGAAAATTATTCATAAACTAATGATATTTATAATATAATTAATCAGTCAAACCCTTCCCCCACCATTTTTTTTATATTCTTTTGTCATTAAATCCTAAAAATTCACAATTATATTAATAATGTAATTATTTGAGAAAAGTTTGCGCATACAGGTGTAATCAAGCTAAGTTATTCATACAAAATTTTCGTACAGATGCAATAATTTGTGAGCAGACTCGCTAGGAAGTGTATGAGTTTATTTATACAAAGACAAAGTAGAGAGTGAAACTGGTTTATACATGAATCGTTGAAGGATATTAGTTGTTTTCATTGAAGAGTATTAGTTGTATTTACTGAAGAGTATTATCGATTTACACTAAAGAGTCTTAGTTGTTCAATGAAAATGAACTAGAATTTTTCAGTGTAAATCAGTAATACTCTCCAGTAAAAATAACTGATACTCTTCAATGAAAACAACTAATATCCTTCAGTGATTCATATATAAACCAATTTCACTCTATACATACTCTTATACAAATTATTATTAATAGTATGAATTTAATAAATAAAAAATTCACACTTAATATTTATGATAAATATTGAAAATTAAAATTAAACTTAGTTGAATTAAAATAAAGTATAGAAGTTTTATTTTATAATGAATTTAATGAACAATTGAATTTATAATTAATTTTAAAAAGCTCGATTAAGCTCATAAAAGTCGTGAACCGACAATAAATAAGCTCAAACTGAAATCGATATAAAACGAGACAAGTTCAAATATTCTAAAATTCAATTAAACTTGATTATATCATGTCTATGGGTTAAAAATAAGGATTTTGCGGGTGCTCGTTAAGGAGTAAATTAATAGCAATTGCTTTTTTTTTTTCGAAAATAAATTAATAGCAATTACTAGTTGACCCATTCCACTCAAACTCGACCCACCACACAAATATTCACTTAATTATATCAAATCACCTATAAATTTTGGCCGAAATATTTAATTGGTGCTTCCCTTTTTCCATGTGAGATAAGTATAATACACTTGAATGATGTGAAAGATTCAAAGAATCTAAAAGTGTTTTGTACGTGTATATATATATATATATATATATATATATATATATATATTTCTTTTTTTTAACTCCGAATGTTTGGTTAGATGTATAATTTTTTTAAAGTATAATATTGCATTTTTGTTTTAAATAATTATTATATCACAAATATTTTAACTAAGTGCCATATGATTATTTTGAAAAAAAAAAAAAAAGAGATAGATTAAACTTTTGTGTATTATTAACTGACTTCGGAACTGTGAGCTAGTACAGTTACAAATTAAATGGAGAGAACACTTTCTCTTGCTCTTTATTGTTGCTTTCTTCTCTTCCATCAACTAACCAAATATACGTTTTCACTATGTTCCAAAGTATTTTTTACATTAATTTGGGTAATATATCTTAAGAAAATATGTGATTCGGTGTTAACGAGATAATTTTGTAACATTTATTGTTGAAGTGAATTACACCGTCCGTCCTCAATATTTGGTCCTATTATTCTTTGCACGATTATTAAAAAAATTGATATAATATGTAAAAAGTAAGAATATTGTATCACATCAAGTACAAAATAAATTATTTCAAAAATATTATGTATATATGTTGAAAAATGTAAATACAAATTATTATTTCTATTATAGGCAATAAGATTATTTTTTTAGAACGACCTAATATATAAAGCAACTAGGACCATTTTTTTTTTGGGACGGAGAGTGTAATTGGTTGAACTGATCACATTAATAATAGCAATTTTTCTTGCGAGATTATATCGTTTGTGATTCTATATAAATTTAGTACGTTTTGGCTTATTTATTCATAAAAAATTCACTAATTTTTCTTAAATTTCAACTTTTCACGAGAGTGCGCCCTCTTGGTAAAAAATTGCAAGTGAAAATATCTATCATGGGTTGACAGCTACGAGTGGACATGATAAAAAACAAATTTTGTTAGATTATGTCTGGCGCGTCTCATTTTATGAGACAAATATCACTTCTTATAGTCAATAAAAATTAATAAAAAACAAATTAATTAGAATTATGTCCAAGGGAATAAAATGGGTAAAATGATGTTATTTAAAAATCTAAAAAAAAGAAAGGTACAAATACAAAGGTACAAATTTGGAAAAGGCTTCACATGATAGATTGATAGGGAGGGGACAGCCGACAAGGATGGAAGTGTGGTGAGAGAAAAGAAAAGGAAAGGAAAAAAACATTGACTTGGTCGGCGGTGCAGAATTTTCCACAAAAAAACGTGTTGGCCGGGGTCAACGTGGCGGTACGTGTAGCCACGTAGGGCATCGCATATCCCCTTATATTTTTATTTTTTAAAAAGACAAAATATTTGTATGAAATAGTCTCTTATGATATGAGACAACACAAGTTAACATCTATCCCTATCCCTACTAAAGTATTAATGAGTCAATGTCCTAGTTACACCAATTCTCACTGTCTCATATTATAAGACAGTCTCATACAAAATATACTCTTAAAAAATTTACGTGTTATGTTTTAAAAAAAAAAAAAAGATAAATTATTGAGTGAAAATAGTGAACCATTTAAGAAAATTAATTATTTTCATTGGAGAGTATTCGAATAATTATAATAGTGGAGGTGTTATAACTATTTTTCCCCTCCACCTTATTGCCACATCACTATTTATGTTAGACTAACTTAACTATACTAATATCTAATAGATGTAAATATGTTAATATTTGAAGATTTGTTGTAATCATAGGCCGTTATTAGATTAGCTTAATTATTGGCTAATTATCGGTGATTTAATTGTATATATGAAGTTTATGTTGAATGAGAATGATAAGGAAATTACACACCTATTATGGTATCACGAGTATAGGTTACTCACACTCCCTACAAATCCGCTGCACATCGATCGGACCATCTTTTCTGATCGTCCTCTTCTTTTCTTTTCTTTTCTTTTCTTTTCTTTTCTCTACTTCGTTTTGATTTCTGTCACAACTCATGGCGGCTTCCAACAGTTCGAAGTTTCCCTTCCATCCCGCCTTGGCTGTCTCTAATATCAAACATCACATCTCCATAATCCTTGAAATGGAGAATGTGCAATATGGTACGTGGGCCGAACTCTTTAAGATTCATGCCCGTTCGCATCGTGTTTTGGAACATATTATTCCAAAAGATCCCCCCACAACAATCCCTACCGACGTAGATGAGAAGGAAGAGTGGCTCACCCTTGATGCCACAGTCTTGCAATGGATATATGCAACTATTTCGTCGGATCTGCTACACACCATTCTCAAACCAGATTTGACGGCAGCGACGGCGTGGGAACAGTTGAAAGATATTTTCGAAGACACTAAACATTCCCGTGTGGTATCTCTTGAACAAGAGTTCTCCCACACAGTCTTGGAAGCTTTTCGGAATGCCTCTTCTTATTGTAAAAAACTGAAGGTTTTGGCCGATCAACTTAAGAACGTCGGTACACCGGTATCCAATGATCGTCTTGTTCTATAAATGGTATCGGGTTTGACAGATGCATATGCGAGTGTTGGTACTTTGATTCACCAACGTGATCAGTTGCCCATGTTCTATCAAGCACAATCGATGCTTGTGCTTGAGGAGACTGTCTTGGCTCGTAAGGCATCGTCGGGCACAGCTTTGGCGACTGTCATCCTCCCTCCTGCAGATTCAGTTCCTTCGCCGTCGGCCGCTGGTGCTGGACGCGGAAAGAGGAAAAAGAAGTGAACCAAGTCCCAAAATTTCAATTTTGGCCAGGCTCAACGTCCGCCTATCCCTACTTGGCCTCCTCAATGGCCTGTACCTGGTACTTGGCAATGACCCAGTCCGTAGCCTGCTGCCCTATGCCCCTACCCCTCTATTCCATGGCCAGGTCAGTCTCGACCTACAACCCCCGTCTCTCGCTAGCAGCCGGGTCTCTTGGGGCCCCGACCTCAGGCATACTCAGTGTAATGTTGTCCGTCTCCTACGGATATTGAAGCTGCGATGGTTACTCTTGGTCTCACACCTCCAGATAACAGCTGGTATATGGACACAGGAACGACTTCCCACATGCTTCAGGAGCAGGTACTCTTCAGTCTTATTTCAATTCGAGCATTCCTAATTCAATTCTAGTTGGTGATGGTCATCAACTTTCGATTTTGGGTACTGGACATGCTACCTTATCTTCCCCATATCCACCTTTATCCCTCCGTAATGTTCTTCATGTTTCCGGTTTGATTAAAAATCTTGTTTCCGTACGTCAATTTACCCGTGATAATTTTGAGTCTATTGAATTTGACCCGTTTGGTTTTTCTGTAAAGGATTATCGGACGGGGACCTTTCTAATGAGGTGTGAGAGTACGGGGGAGCTCTATCCTATTACTTCTAGCACTTCAACAGCTCTTGTTGCGTTGTCTCCTGGGGTGTGGCCTGATAGGCTAGGGCATCCGGGATATGCTGTTTTTGATTCATTACGTAGAAACAATTTTATTTCTTGTAATAAATTGAAAACTACATCTCTTTGCACTTCTTGTTCTCTTGGCAAACATATACAACTTCCTTTTGCTAAGTCTATGTCCAAATCATACTATCCATTTGATATTGTGCACTGTGATCTATGGACATCTCCTGTTTTGAGCTCCATGGGTCACATGTATTATGTTATTTTTTTGGATGACTATTCAAATTCTTATGGACATTTCCTCTAGCTAGAAAGTCACAAGTGTTTGCTACTTTTCTTTCTTTTCGTGCTCTTGTTCGTACTCAATTTGAGCGTGAAATTAAATTGTTTCAGTGTGATAATGGTCGTGAGTTTGATAATAAGATGTTTGCTGATTTTTGTTCTCAAAATGGAATGGTGATGCGGTTTTCTTGTCCATACACTTTCTATCAAAATGGCCAGGCCGAACGTCAATTTCGTACGATAAATAACATGATTCGTATGCTTTTGTTTCGTGCGGCTGTTCTCTCAAAATTCTGGCATCACGCCCTGCATATGACCACTTATCTCCTCAACATCTTACCACGTCATCATATATCCTATCAAACTCCTCTTCTTCAGTTATATCACAAGCAACCGTCTTATACTCATCTTCGGATATTTGGGTGATTGTGTTATCCTTTGTTTTCTTCGTCTACTCTACATAAGCTTCAACCACGTTCTACACCATGTGTGTTTCTTGGGTATCCCTCAAATCACCGGGGATACAAATATTATGATATGGTCAATAAAAAAATAATAGCGTGTCGCCATGTCCTGTTCGACGAATTACGGCCATTTTTTGACATTGGGCCACCGAATCCTTCGTCTTATATTTTTTTGGATGACACCCTATCTCCATATGTCCTCCATCATTTTTCCACACAGTCGGACACTCCTCCCACTCCTACAGTTACGAGTGGTCCTCAAACACCGTTGGCTGAACCACCCAACACGACTCTAAATTCACCACCTGTTGTTGTTGTACCTCCTCCTCCAAACAGGCCGATTACTCGAAGCCAGCATGGCATTTTCCATCCAAAACGCCTATTTAATCTCCTCACTACTCTTGATAAGTCGCATATTCCCAAAAATCATATCCTTGCATTAAAGGATCCAAATTGGAAGATGGCTATGCAGGATGAATTTAATGCTCTTATTGCTAATGAGACATGGGAGTTGGTTCCCCATCCTCTTGGTGCTAATGTAATTCGCTCCATGTGGATTTTCACCCACAAGGAACGTTCTGATAGTTCTTTTGAGAGGCATAAAACCCGTCTTGTAGGTGATGGACATACCCAAGGGTTGGAATTGACTGTGGAGAGAGGTTTAGTCATGTAGTCAAACCTGCTACAATTCGCACGGTATTGGCTCTGGCTCTCTCCAAGCAATGGTATGTTCACCAGCTTAACGTAAAGAATGCTTTTCTCCATGGCACTATAACAGACACGATTTATATGCATCAGCCCGTAGGGTTCAGGAGTACTACATATCCTAATCATGTTTGCTTGTTAAAAAAAGCTTTATATGGTTTGAAGCAGGCACCACGAGCTTGGAATAAGAGATTTACTAACTTTGTTACCTCTCTTGGTTTTATTCGAAGCCGGTATGATCGCTCTTTATTTGTATACTGACAGGGTGATCGAATGGCTTACTTGCTTCTATATGTAGATGACATATTACTTACAGCTTCATCAGATTCTCTTCGTCGAGAGTTTATTTCCCAACTCACTACTTCTTAGGTGTTGCCATTTCTTCACATAAGAATGGTCTTTTTCTTTCTCAGCGCAAATATGTTATGGACATTCTTAACCGAGCAGGACTTCTCTCCTGCAAGCCTGCACTTACGCTTGTGGACACCAAGCCGAAACTCGGCCTTACCTCCAGTCCTCTAGTGTCCGATCCTACTCTTTATCGAAGCTTGGCTGGGGCACTTCAATATCTGATGTTTACTCATCCTGATATTGTATATGATGTTCAGCAAATATGCCTGTTTATGCATGATCCTCAGGAAGCTCATATGGCTGCTATCAAACGTGTTCCGTTCAAGGCACATTTGACTACGGCCTTCATTTATCTCTGTCATCTCTCTCATCACTTGTTTCCTATACAGATGTCGACTGGGCTGGTGATTAGGCATGAAATTGTCATGATTCGTAGCTGGAAATGTCCAAGTTTTGGTCGAATTTGTTGAGTATTTAGAGTCAATTGAGTACTATTTTTACATATTGATGAATTTGTCTCTTTGATGCTCATAGGTGAATTGAGGGTGAAAAACTGAGTTCGTAGGACTTTGAATCGACTCAAACGGATGCCCGGATGAGAAGATATCGAAGAAATACGATTGATATTAGTGCGCGAGAAGAAAAGTATCAGTTGCTCGAGCACTTTCATGTTTTTGCCTCCGGATTTATTTTTCGGCCCATGAGTTCCCGATTCGGCCCGATGCTTATATATACTCGTCCCGAACACGTTTTTGGGGACCACTTCATAACACATCACTTTTAGAGTTAGTTTTTGGAGAGAGAAAGAGGATAAGAGGCGAGCAAGCTTAATTTTCACGTGTAGTTGAGGTTTTCTTACGAATTCTTAGTTTGTTTTTTATTTTAGTTTCTTTTCATTAGCTCGTTGACGTTAAAAACTTGAGACTTCATTTTTATCAATCTAATTTCAATTCTTAGCATTTATTTTTTAATACCCTAGTTTATGTTTAATAATTTCTTAGTTCAAATCATCATGTTTATGTCGTTATTTCTTCAATTGCTTTTGTTATCGTTAAAACTATGTCTAGCTAAAACCCTTGCATGCTTGGGGTAGGATGAACTCGTAGAAGTAGGATGTGGGTACGTAATTAGGGTAATTCGTGACGTTTAATTTTAATTCTCTTAATTAATGAATTCTTAAAATCAATCTTAACTTTACTTTTGAATTTCGTTCGAAAAGTGTTAGAAAGAGGACGACCTTATCACTCTTTAACAAATAGTAGACTTACAAGAGAGTTTAGAAAGGGTTAATTAATCTATCGGTTTATCTAGAAAGGACGACTGCATCACCTTAGTTAAATTAGGGTCTCGTTAATTAAGCACTATCTATTAACTTGTTAGTGGATTAGTGAAGTTGATTGTTATGATAAAGTATTAGGGTTTGAATTCTTGAGCTTTCATCTTACAATCTTTTACTTAGGTTATTTCTTGCATGTCACGGTTATCTTGATTGTGTACATGCTCCGTTAGTATACGTAGGAATTCCTATCCTGAACATCACCATCACATATTTGAATACAAACCTTAGTTAATTCGTGTCATTCATTCTTTAGTTTAATTAGTTTAATTTAGTTTAAAAATAATTCTTTCAAAAATCCAAAAACACGCACTCATATTAATTACGACGCGTAGATCTTCAGGGATCTATTCGCATACATTCCTTCCCTTGGGTACGATATACTTGGTCGTTATACTTACTTATACTACAGTGAACCCGTACGCTTGCGGAGAAACTACTAGTAGAAAGTTAGTATTTCCGGTTCAAGTCAGCTGGCTGTCCCGATACTTGCCGTTCAACGTCTGGATTTTGTGTTTTATTGGGTGACAATCTTCTATCTTGGTCTTCGAAGAGACAAAATACTTTATCTCGTTCAAGTGCAGAAGCAGAGTATAGAGGGGTGGCAAATGTCGTTTCCGATACTTGTTGGCTAAGGAATCTCCTTCTTGAGTTACATTGTCATATTTATTCAGCAACATTGGTGTACTGTGACAATGTCAGTGCCGTGTACCTCATTGGTAATTCGGTTCAACATCAACGGACAAAGCATATAGAGTTAAATATTCATTTTGTCCGGGAGAAGGTCTCACGGGGTGAAGTTCGAGTTCTACATGTTCCGTCTCGATATCAGATTGCAAATATCTTCACTAAGGGCCTTCCTCATGTCCTATTCAATGATTTTCGGAACAATCTCAACGTCCGTCCACCGGCCGTTTCAATTGCGGGGTAGTAATAGATGTAAATATGTTAATATTTGAAGATTTGTTGTAATCATAGATAGTTATTAGATTAGCTTAAGTATTTGCTAATTATCGGTGATTTAATTGTATATACGAAGTTCGGTTGATTGGTTGAATGAGAATGATACGGAAATTACACACCTATTAATATCTATCATGGTGATAAAATTATAACTCATTTTAGGGGACCACCACCATCCATCATACTCCCCGATCCCAACATTTTTTTCACACTTGCCTTAAATTGACATTTTAATATTTTCTTCATTCCCCAAAAGAGGAAATAACCCTCTCTCACAAAAGTCAATAATGTATAAAGTTATTATTATTTTATTCAACTCCACACTCACATACTCCCATTTTTCTTAAAAAATGTGTCCATCCCAAGTGAGAAAAACTTCTTGGGACGCGGGTAGTATCTTGTTTTTATTGTTACTGTTTTGAGACATTGAAGGGACACATTTTTTTATTGAAGAGAGTTATTGCAAAGTAACTAAAACTAAGAGATAAAATATTTTGGAGTTATAACTCCATCTCACAATGGTAGTAACTTATATTTTAGAGTTATAACTTGATGAGTTACAACTATAAACTATTAATTTCACTCTATACATACTTTAAAAAAATATGTTCACTTGTTTTATTTACATGTTCTTTAAAAGTATTATCCATTCTCTCTTCTATAATCAAATATTTCATCTTTATACTTATCAAAAATTATTTTATTACACTACAATATTTTTAATTTTATCTAATTTCACTTAAAACTTGTGTTCAGTCATACTAAACACACTATTTAGAGATGGAGGAGGTATTTTTTAGCAGACCACCTACATAAGTACATATATGAAAGTTAGAACACTCGGTTATTTCATGTTGCTCTGATTGGGCTTTAGCATGTAATATGCTATGTTTAGTGCGTAGTATTGTACAACACATCGGATACAGAATTTCGGTCCAAGGGGGGCGAAATATATAAAGGGTAAAAATATTAATCCAAGGGGGCGTTTAAAAAGCAGAAGCGGAAGTTGGGCCGGACACCCTAGCGCTTTGGGTCAGACCGGGTTCAATCGGTCGAACCATATTTTAAATCGGTTGAGCCGGTATGACATTATAATTATATAATATACAATTAAATATATAAATTATATATATCATACATATTTTTTCCCTTCATAATATATATCTACCACTCCCAGTTCTTGATTCTTGTGCTTGTGATTGTGGAGATTGTGTACTTTCAGTGTTCATCATGATAAATGACCTACAAAAGAACACAAAATCAAATGAAATTATAAAGGAGGGGTTTGAACAATTACTGAACTCAAAATAAAATTTCATACTCCCAATTAATTCACTAGAACCAATCAAGCTCATAAACATATAAGGAAGCATAAAGAGATGAATATTTTCCCTAATTCAGGAAATACCTAGATCACACCTCTCATAATCTAAGTCAATTCGCACACAGAGAGAAAATAATCGAGAATTACCGTGAAATCGATGTCGGGGTGGTTGGAGCTCCAGAAGATATCGCGGAGGAGGCGCTGGGCTGCTTTTGCGCCGGAGGTGGCACTGGGCTGCTTTTGCACCGGAGGAGGTGCCGGCGCTGAGCTGCGCTGGAGGACGGGTTGCGCCGGAGTAGAGAGTAGAGACTAGGGCTTGGGAGTTGGGAGGAGAGGTCGCGCACGCTGTTCCGTAGGGGTTTGGGATTTTTATTTTATTTTTTACTCAATTAGGGCTTCAATATAAATTTTAAAATTATAAAGGAGTCCTAAAAAAATTCTTACAAAAAGTGTCGGACCGCCGCTTTAATGGTCGAACCGCCCAGTCCGACCCAATTTTTTTTTGCTTTTGGCCGTTTCATGGGCGGTTCGCTGGATGACTTGAACGCAAAATACTAGCTATACTAGTAGTTACCCCACAAGCGTATGGGTTCCTTGTAGTATTGGCAAGTATATGGACCAAATAATATCGTACCCAAGGGAAGGTATGTATGCGAATAGAGCCCTGAATATCTACGCGTCGTAGTTAATATGAGTGTATGTTCGGTTTCAGGAATTATATTAAACTACTTTATATTCTATTACTATTAATGCAAATAACGTAGTACATGAATAACTAAGGTTTTAATAAGATATGAGATGGTGATGCTCAGGATAGGAATCCCTACGTATACTAACAGAGTTGGTACGATAACTAAAATAACCGTGATGTGCAAGTAATAATCCTAAGTGTACTAAAATTAGGCAATCAACTTCCCTAATCTAGCACGAGATTGAAAGACTAAAAGCTCAAGAATTAATCCTAAAACTTCATCATATCAACCTACTTCACAGATCCACCAAACAAGTTATATGGATTGTGCTTAATTAATGAGACTCTAATTTAACTAAGGTGATGATGTCGTCCTCCCTAGATAGACCAGTAGATGATAAACCCCTTCTAAAATCCTTTCGTTAAGCCTAATCGTTGTTAAAGAGTGATAATGTTGTCTTCTCTCTAAAAAATTTTGAACTCAATTCCAAGATAATTCTAGGGTTTATTTTAAGAATTCAATTTATTAAGAGAACTAGCACTAAACATCACGAATTATCCTAATTATGTATCAACACTCTACTTCTACGAGTTCATCCTACCCTAAGCATGCAAAGGTTCTAGCCTAACATGGTGATTACGATAACGAAAGCAATAACGATGATAAACATAAACATAACTGAACTAACAACTAAATTAAAGAACATAAATAACGAATTAATCAAAGTCCCAAAATCAATCTCTTATACTCTCAAAATCTAGGGTTTATAATCTCCAAGAACAAAGAAAGAAAGAAATAATCTAAATAGTTCGAAAGAAATAACTAAACTACGAATTCGTAAATCAAAACCTCGATTACAAAGTATGCAACTTTTCCAATCTCTCTCCTTGCTCTAAGTACATCAAAATATGAATAATGATCAAAGGGTGTCTAAAAACGAGCTTGGGACCGGGAATTTATAAGCAACGAGCCTAAAACAGGTGGAAAAAGCCGAACTCGCGCGAGCTCGAGTGTTGGTCGAGCGCTAGGCACTCGACCTCAATGTGGTCGAGTGGTCTGACTTACAGCGCCTTCATGGTGCTCGACCTGAAGTGCTCGAATGATGCATGTTGTCGAATGGTAGGCGCTCGACCTCAACTGGTCGAGTGGTGGCACTCGACCACTGCCCGGTGGAGTGCCCTAGCCTTCCAGTGTGAAACAAGCGCTCGACCTCCCTTGCTCGAGCGCCTAGGCGCTCGAGCACCTCCTTCCTTGAGCCAAATGATACTTTTCTTTGCACGAACTAACACTTTTCGTATTTCTTTAATATCTTCTCATCCGGGCATCCGTTTGTGTCGATTCAAAGTCATACGAACTCCATTATTCGCCCTCTTTCCATCTATGAGCATCAAAGAGGCAAATTTATCAGTTTATGAGAATATTACTCAATTGACTCTAAATACTCATCGAATTCACTCAAAAAACGGGCAAAACGAGCTACAAATCATAACAATTTCACGCCTAATCACTAGACAGCCGGTCCAACCTATTCGGACCCGTACTTTAAAACATAGGGTGAAATAATAAAATTTTATGAATTCAATACATATATATATATAAAAAAAATTCTACATAGTTAATATATCAATTTTAAATCCCAAGGGGGGCGACCGCCCCCCCGCGCGCTCCCCCTAAATCCGTCCCTGAACACATCAAAACATCCATATAACATTTAAAGCATAACATAGAAAAATAACCCTTTCTCTGTGATTTTAATTGTAAGATAAAACTTTCTCAATTTAAAAGTTATTATATAAAATTGATGTATTTGAGTTTTTCCTCATATTTTGCGATTTCTTAATTTCAGTTTCTTTTCGAATAAAATGGGTTGATTGTCTGCAATTTGACTGTTAGGTTATATATCATTTTATACATTACTATGAATTCAGCAGTTTGATACCATCAATTGTTAATTTCTTATACTATCCACACATTTATGATTTTGTATCGAGGTCCATAAAATGGGTTGATTGTCTGCAATTTGAGTGTTAGGTTATATATCATTTGTACGTTACTATGAACTCGGCAGTTTGATACCATCAATTGTTAATTTCTTATACTATCCACAAATTTATGATTTTGTATCGAGGTCCATAAAATGGGTTGATTGTCTGCAATTTGAATGTTAGGTTATATTTCATTTTATACGTTACTATGAACTCGACAATTTGATACTATCAATTGTTAATTTCTTATACTATCCATAAATTTTTGATTTGGTATCGAGGTCCATATTCACTCCGGATTCAGTCTCTCTTTGGTCAATTTCCGTCCAATTTTTATCTATCATATTCTTTTCACATTTTCGGCGCAGTCAATTTGGTACCTCATATTGTCAATTTAGTATACATAGTTCCATGAAATTGTGATTTTGTGTTGCGATCAATCATGATCACATTTAACGTGACACAAAATTACATATTCGTGGAGATGTGGTATACAAAATTGTCAAATAATTGTATCAAATTGATGGCTCCGAGAGATGAAGATAATGATATATGTCTTCAAATCACCATAAATCGATAGAATTTTGGTCAGGAAGAAATTGAAACACGAGTCAGTACTAACTATACACAACACAAAATCACTAAGTGATTGGTAAAGTTGTAATGAATGGAAAGAATATAAGAAAGGAAATATTATGAAATCAAGTCATAGTTCTTAAATAGGTGAACATCAATTTTGGAAATCAAAGTCATAGTAGAACTGGGTAAATTGCAAGAATGGTCCCATGAGAATTCGTACTTGACAGATTTGGTCTCATATTCTTTTTTGGTCCCATTTTTAGCAGAAAAGATCCTATTCGCTAAATATTTAACAGTTTTCTATGGAAAATCGGACGGAAAAACCTTTTCGACTTGATTTTTGGAGGGAAATGGGTCAGCTTTTGCTATTAAATAGCCTACCCATTACTCCCCCAACCAAAATACTCCAAAAATTTCAGCTTCATCTCAGATTTGCAGCAAGGAAAAAAAAAACCCCCACTCACATGTCTTCATCTTTTTCATCTAACAATCATTTTAATGTAAAATGCAAGTATGAAGGCGATTCTTCGACTTTAGTATTTCCTCTCCGCAACATTTTCTTCAATTCCTCAGACAAACTTGGTCGATTGGGGATGATTTTCACTCCGCCAGATTTCCTCTTTGCACCATATGCGTGTACTTTCTAGGGAACCACTATTTGGAGATGATTTTTTAGTGAATTAAATTTGATTTCTCTTCGTTAACAGGACGATTATGAGAAAGATTTGGAACGATTTTTTTTTATATGATGTGGAGTTTGGAAATTTTGGGTTTTTTTTCTAGTTCTTAAAGTTTTTAAGAAGTTGAGAATTAATTATTTTTTAAGTTGAGAATTACCCGCATGAATTTTTGACAGAAAACCAGAAAACTAAGGGGCGAGTGGACCTCACGTTCGTTAATCCGTTACTTTTTGACGGAAAAATCGTATGGGACCGTTTGTGCTAAAAAAAAAAGACAAAATTCATGAGGATCAATTCTTATGGGACAATCTCTGCAATTTCCCCTAGTAGAATCATTCCAAATATACACTAAGATTTTGATTTCCATTATTCACATCTAAGTCTTTAACCAAGCAACCCCTAATTTATGTTGTTGTGGTCACGTGAGGAAAAAAAAAAAAAAAAAACCTACAGCGTCCTTTTTTTCCTATAATTGTGAACACAAAATATTTTCTTTTATAATTGAGAATCTGGAGATATATTGTTCTAAAATTGATACTCATATTCATATATCGGTATTGTGTAAAGAAAAAAGTTAATATTGAACAAATCACAGATGATCGGGCGTATCACTCCGTTGGCTTTTTGATAGATTGCATAATCTTTCAACTTGTATGATATTGTTAAATATTGAACGAGTCTATGTATTAAATTTGACTAACTGATCAACTCAATGAAATAAATGACATTATTAATTAGTGCTTCTTTATACTTGTATAGAGATTCTAACCCCATGCTAATTGCTATGCTTCCTTCGAAAATCAACAATGTGTTACTACGAGGCAATTCTTTTATATATTTTTCTAAGATTGCGTTGGTGTAATGTAACAATGAAGTTATGATATCACTAATAGTGTCACAATCTTGCGTATCTTGATTATATATATCGTATGTACGTACTGTGTACGTAAACAGATAAAAAATTAAAATTGAATTTTAATAGAGAAAACTGGAGGTTATGTGTTGATAATAAAATTTATTATAGAAAAAGAAAGAAATATAATTTCTATAACAACCTACACCGTTTAAAAAAAATGAATAAAAAAATTAAAGAGTAACACTTGGATGCATAAGTAATATTGTGCAACTAATCCACATGCAACTTAAATAAAAACAATTAATACTGGTCTGTTAGAGATATTGTTGCCAAGTCAAAAGATACGCACCCGTAATAGTCAAGATTGTACAGATTATTTCTAGATTAGTTTTTAAAGACAAAGTATAGAGTGAAACTGGTTTATACATGAATCACTGAAGGATATTAGTTGTTTTTACTGAAGAGTATTAGTTGTTTTTACTGAAGAGTATTACTGGTTTACACGGAAGAGTTTTAGTTCATTTTCACTGAACAACTAATACTCTATAGTGTAAATCAGCAATACTCTTCAGTAAAAACAACTAATACTCTTCAGTGAAAACAACTAATACCCTTCAGCAATTCATATATAAACCAATTTCACTCTATACATACCCTTTTTAAAATTATTTCCATATATGTAGAGATTTAGTTTGATTTGTAAACTACTTGTAGAGCACTCAAATGTTACTTGTAGAGCATTCAAAGTGTTGTATATATACCCGTGTAAGTTAATCAATTAAATTGTGTGGCCACAATATTGTCTTTCTTATCGTGGTATTAGAGTCTTTTGACTCATGCCCACGCAAGTCCTGGGCATGTCTAGTTTCTTCTTCCCCGTCCTCATGTCCAATGTTCGTTTTATATATGCATGTCGTGTGTTATTGTCTTCCCTTTCTTTGTTCCCCTGAAATCGATGTTTCCTATGGTGTAAAGTAAATTTCATAAACTTGTTTTTTTTTTTTTTTTGAAAAGGAAAATTATTATTACTTGTAGAGGACAGGGGATCCTCCCACCCTCTCAATTTACAGCAGTTTCGAATCTAAAAATTCTCATCAAACAATCACCTCCTCTCACTCATACATTTTCAATACACTCTCTCGGATTCGAAAACCAAAGGCCCATTGATAAATTTCCAATTTATTTGTAATTTCTTTTTTTTCTTTCTAAATTCTTACTACCCATTGTCTTGATGTCCATCATCAAGTGTCGAAATCTATTTTCCCATCTTCGTCCATATCGTCGTGGTTACTCCAAGTTTCTTCTCTATCCATCCTCTCTAGCCTATGTCTTTTGTGATAATCTTGTGTAATTATTTTTTCTTTCTCTTTTTGTCTAGGTTCGTTATGTTTTTCTTGTCCTTTTCCCTCTATGCATATTATCATCGTTGTCTCTCTATCACTCTCTCCTTATTCGACTGTCAATATTTCTACATTCGTATCCCCACTCTCACATTCGTATTTTCTTTGTTTACTCTACGTCGTCGCTCCTCCAAATTTTCCGTCTAAGTTAAGTTTCTTCTGTTCCAAGATTGGAGTATCTACGGATCCTCCATCTTGCGGGAGCCTGTTACAGATATTGTTGTCAAGTCAGAAGATTTGAAGAAATCGTCAAAAGATACGCGTCCATAATAGTCAAGATTGTACATATTATTTCTAGATCATTTTTTATATTATTTCCATGTATGTAGAGATTTAATTTAATTTGTAAACTGCTTGTAGAGCACTCAAATGTTACTTGTAGAACATTCAAAGTGTTGTATATATACTCGTGTAAGTTAATCAATAAAATTGAGTAACCATAATATCGTCTTCTTATCATGACCATCTAATATTTGTACAAAATTAATATAGAATATTTTCTTCTGTATGAATCTATTCTTTTTTATTCTATTTTAATAAAATAACTAATATTATTTAAAAATATACTTGAATTATAATATGGGTGTATAGAGAAGGATTTGCATAACTCTAGTTTGAAGTTGATTCCTTTTTACTTTTAAGTACCAAAAATCAATTGTTTCTAGCGATTCACATGCCATCATTTAAAGTAGATTCATGTTTAAAGCAAGGGCTTTCTTTTAAGTGGTTCAAAAGGCAATACCCAAGACTTAATTATTTTTAATATTAGATTAAATCATAAAAGTCTCATTAATTGATGAAGAGTCGAGAACGAATTGCAAAATACTAGTTTGATTTTGATTTCTTTTAGTGCCAAAGAACAATTAAATAAAAAAACGTAAAGTAGATTTTATGTCAAAAACAAGGGCTTCCTTTTCAAGCAGTTCAAAAGGTAAAAACCAAGACTTATTTGTCAAAAAGTTACAACATAAAAATGATGGAATTTATAGAATTATGTTCTTTTTAACCAAGGATTATGAATTTCAAGTCAATGATAAAATAGTTTTAATAATAACGCAAAGTGTTAAATTACTCAAAATGTTAGCAGGACAGCTCAAATGACCAAGCTATTTAATACTCCCTCCGATTCAAAATAAGTGTCGTTTTAGATGTTACAATTTGTTTTAAAATAAGTGTCGTTTTAATTATTTTTTCACGTGTTTTTCCGATTTACCCCGAATTCAAATTCAAAATATAAGAGATATTTTAGGGCTTATATTAAAATATAACAGATCTGTTAGATATTATCAAAATATAATAGATATTGTAGAGATTTAGATGGGGTATATATGTCAAAATTTATAATTCTTAATTTGTCCTAAAATTTCTAGAACGACACTTATTTTGAATCAGAGGGAGTAATAAATTGCATCTAAGCATCCTGCACGTTTTCTTAATTAATTTTCATATGCTTTACAAGTTTGAATTTGAAATTTTGAACTACTAATTTAATACTCCTAAATACGATTATCTCAGCCAGGGATATTTGATTAATTAGTCTTGTTTTTTGTTACTGTAATAATATATTGGTGAAAGTTTAGTATGTAGTAATGCCGTACAATATCAAATAAATTATTAATTTATAATGCATAGTCCAAAATTATTAATTTAACTGTTTGAACGACAGAATCAATCAAACTTCTAATGAAGAATGATAACTTTCATCTATTTACAAACTGGTACATTATCAAGTTTATATTGCATCATGGATCCCTCGTTTATTAATGGTGCCCAAATGCTTAGCCGGATAACATATGCATACTAGATGAGTGCCCGCGTATTACGCGGGACTATTGTAAAAATAAATTATATATATGTTATACATATTAAAATACATTTGTTTGCCATAATATAATTATATTATATAATAAATATATTCAAATAATATGAATTTATAAAATTATGGGAAAACTTTTTAATTCACGATTTTTAGACTCAATCTCAATTTAATTACGATTTTGAATATTCTTATAAAAAATCACGTAACTTTTTGTTTTAATTTAGTATAAATTTTAAAATTATGACATAATTTTCTCAATTACTGCCTCCCTAAAATGATTTCCTCAATGTAGGGAGATTTTCAATTCAAGCACTAATACACTCTCGTGCATCTATTATTTTCTTCTTCTAAAAGTGCAAGTCGAATATCAAATTAAACAACTAATGGTGTAGTGAATTTTCATAAAATTATTGAAAGTTGTAATTAAATTGCAATCGCGATTTATATTTAACCCTAAAGTTATTATTATTATTTTTTTTTTTATTTAAAGTTTTCTTTCCAAAATATGTTGAATCTATAAGTTATTTAAATAATATATTATACAATATAAGTATGCAATTCATTGCATGTATAAAATATGTAATTAACATATATGTCATTTAAATTATATAATAAATAAATTCAAGCATTTTTAAAATAAAAAAATAAAAAAAATGTATAAATCATTAGTAGGTTTTAATACAACTTTCGATTTAAAAAAAATAAAATTATGTTAAATAATTGATATTCAAAATATAAAGATTTATAGATGTGTGCAAGGTTTAAATTCATGTGATTGCATTTCAACACAAACATAGTGTCACATATTAAACAAAATTAAGTTAAAAAGAAAATGATATATCAAGTTTGATTTAAGATTAAAAAGGATCAATAAATATAATTTTGGTTTATTGTGTTTTCTAGACAATAAGAGTTTATCAATTAAATGTTATATTTAAGATAATTAGATTTTTTTAATAATTAATATTTAATCGAAATTAAAATTATTTAATATACTTAATTATATTTTTTATTTTTTCAAAAATTAAGATTTTCTAAAAATGAAATCCTCAAATATAGTGAAACAATAAAAATAACTCAATTAAACATTAAAATTACATAATTAGAATTTTTAAAATTTATTTAATCAATTCAGTAATAGTATGTAGAATTAAATATACTTAAGCTACCTAGTTGAATTAATTACTAATACATTAAGATTTTATTAAATATAGAATATCCTAAATATCGTTAAATAAAATGTAAATTAGTATAATTATAATCAAATTTATAATATACTTTTGTAAACTCAAGTTATATACAATAATATTCAAAGTTTAACCATGTTCATTACATGGTTTAATTGGTAAATTTCATGAATAGTGCTTATGAGGTACATGGTTCAAATCCTTTGTGAGTACAATATTTTTTGTTAGAATCCTTATTGTATAATAAGACCACATGGATGACACATATGATTTATAAAATTGGCATGTATGGCTTTCACACACATAAGCATGAAAAACTTCCTATTATTATAATAAGATGTGGCTTACACATGGAAAATGACATGTAAATTATGTTTCTCTAAAAAATTCTCAAAATGACACATAAGCAAACTGAATGAGAGAATGACACATGGACAATTAGAACTCCCTTTTAGTAATATAAGGGATTTCACCAAAATTTCAAATTCAAATTTCTATCACTCAAAAAGATAAAAGAATAAATAATTAAGTTTTCGCCCCCAAAACTTAAATTAATATTATGTAACTGTTGATGTTACTAATTACTAAACCTATCAGGTAGCAAACAAAGCAATCCTATTTTTATATATCAATTGAATTTTGTCTCTCTAAGTTACCTCCGAATGATGCAGCAAACAACTTTAAAATATTACCCCATGATTCATCACTTCAATCATGCATATATTTTTAGTCGAAAGAATTCATCAAACAAGTTTGTCCAAAGGAAAACGAAATAGTCAAAACTAATACTAAAATCAAAAGGAAACCCTCAGTTTAGCCCATGCTTCCAACGTATAAATAATTTTTATTTTGCTTTCTCCCCACATATCTTATTTTATAGTAACTTTTATCCCAATACTTGCAATTTTTTTTTTTCACTTTAGTTTTGCCCATCAAATAAATGATGAAAGTCTAAGAAAGTTAAAGAATAAAATACCTATGGAAGCAATATGATGATAATAGCTATAATATGTATATACATAACAGTGACACTTGAATAAAAGTGAACTCGAGTTCACAAGAGAACTACTCAAACAAAAAAAAAAGGCATATGAAACAAAAGTAAATAAAATGAAAATACAATTAAAGATAACAAATCAGTTTAAAAGCGGCATGGGGGACAGCCCAGGAGTTTTTGGGGCTAAAATTTGGACAAACCACAAAGTCATGGCTCATGACAAATTGACAATCATGTCCCAACAAACATAGATTATGGTATAAAATACAAGATTAATCATACTACCATTGATGAGTTTATAAAACTATGAACGTTGACTATAAGCTCAGTCATGTAATAATTTGAAATAATTCAAGTGAATCCCAGATGCCATCTCCTTGCCCCCTTAATAATTTACTTTTGCCAAATAATTCAACAAAGTAAGCAATGATAATGAATGCTTCCCTGATTCAACATATGATCGATCGATCGAGCGAGCAATAACTATGGGATGCCTTAGTGTGACCGCCGGCCATGTTCTAGAACAATTCAACTTACACGAAGCCAAATAGTCAATACTTTCATTGTCGATTTCAAGTTTCGTGACCTGAAACTATATATATCGATCAATGAGCAGTGGAGGGATGAAACCAACGACTTATGTTAGCAGACTATGCTGACAAATTCCCAGCTTCAAAATTTGAAAATGCATAATAAACTGACAAATGGAACAGGATCACTATCAGTAATCAATCTAAACCACTTATCCTAATCTTATATGGTTTCCCAGATTGTAACAGGAGTAGCTACTTTGCTTCGTTCTATCCCTGTAGCTTATAATTAAAACCGACGAAAACAGGCTTCGTTTTCTATGATCAGCTACTGATTACAACACTTCATTCATAATAATGCTTAATCCTATTTCCTAATCAGGTTTCTAAGCACAAAACGGGGTGGAAAAAGGCGATGTACAAAAGCCTATAAAAGAATAAGAATTACAATTATCAAGAGCTTACAGAATATTGCAATAAATATAGAAATCTAAGTTGATCATTCATCCACGATGCTCCAGATCATCCTGCAACAAAACGACTCACAATTTCAGAAACCAGCAAATTCAGACATTTGAAAAGCAGGAAAACTTCATACATGCCAGGCTTACCAGAATATTGTTGAAGCCAAAAGGATGACCAAATACCCAAGCTTGAACAATCTTATTTTCTTCTCCCAAGAAAGCTGGTTGAATATCTCAGTTACGTCTACCAAGTGCCTCGCACCAATATATCTGATCGCAGATTAATGCCAGTTAGCTGCTAATATTCGAATAAAAATGAGAAATTCGAAATAACTGCAAGTAGTGCA
This sequence comes from Ballota nigra, assembly GCA_947034835.1. Classification (NCBI taxonomy): domain Eukaryota; kingdom Viridiplantae; phylum Streptophyta; class Magnoliopsida; order Lamiales; family Lamiaceae; genus Ballota; species Ballota nigra. Next base: position 99,158,876 of record OX344724.1, on the reverse strand, counting down.
CAATTTTTTGGGAATACATAGCATAAGACAGGTGAAAGAACAAGAATTTTCTAGGGACCTAGAAAAAAAAATACCATAATAAAACAACTTTTAATTGTCTCAGACATAGTTTTAAGAGCTATTCATTTTTTTTAGTACAGAGCACATCAGAAGCTACGAAAGAGCGTAAGTTGAAATGAACAACATAATTGCACAGATTGCATGAAACTATAAAAAAAAGTCCATAAAACAGAACAGAAACAATCAATAAAGTTCAAAGTAGAAGAGAAATCCTATCTTAAAATCAAATCAAAATTAGATTGTTGCATATGTATCGAGTCTTCCAGTTCATCCAGTCAGAATACCGATCGGAAGACAAAGGTTTTAAACCAAAATAGAGTTTGTTCGCAAAATCCAAAAGGTAAATCCTCATTCCTTTACATATCAGCTTCAGATATCATGTGTGTCGAAGTGAACACAACTGTTCCCAGTACTAAGTTAGCACAAAAGGACCTTTTTCTGATCAAATGTTAATATCCTTCCTCTGTTAATGCCCAATATTTTGCCTCGTCCCTTAAGGTCTAGGTTACTCCAAAAGTAATGTTACGATCAAGGGCTAAAACAATATTGATTCCTACTACAGGTCCATGATTTTTAGAGTTAAGATTGATGTAAATGTTGCTATAAAGTTCAATCATTCTATCATTTTAGCAGAAGTAGGTTTATAATTGAGTCCTCGGATTCTTCATCTTTACATAAGCTTGAGCTAGATTTTGATGTTATCAATCAAATATTTACATGGACCACGTATAAACGAAAACTTTGGCAATATCCACAAGAAGGGTCCATCGGAAGATAGCCACTCAGAGTTTGGATGCAGACATCAGTATAGACGATCTGATCAGAAGAGAAACTTACATTGTTACATTATAATATGTATATGGGACACAGAGCAAAAACATAAACCAATGTCCTGTAATAAGATGGAGGAAGCACAGAACTCCTTGAGCAACAAACTCGGGCAAAACAGCCTTATTTATTCTAGATGCTGAATCGTACGGGTTGATGTAATCGTACTCGAGGTCAGCCAAGCACATTAGCTGCAATACACCATTTTTGGCATCAATTCCAGAATATAAAGATGGAGTATACCCAAAGAAAAGAAAATTAGAAAGATAAGAATGTGTAAGATTACTTTGATTCTTATCTTGCTCATTAAACATCGGAGAACTAATTTATCCTTTTCTAGACTGATTGAGAGAATAGGCACCTTACTTTATGCATTAAGTAATATGTGAAACTTACCGTGATGAAGCATTAAAATTTTGGTACCAAACCAAGCTCACCATTATGCTTCAAAATTAAGATTTTATTAACCTTTCTCGGTTCTAGGAAAAATCACATTTACGAAGCTTCAATAATCCTCATCTTACAACATTGATGTCTAAAGGATAATAATTGATAAGGTATTTTAATTCTCAACCAGCTTCTAAATCCTCTATAAACAATACACCTAACCTAATTATCCCAAGTTTTTTGTACTTCATATAAATACACACACATGGTTGCAAGTAGCACTTATCATTGCCTTGTTCTTAATTACTAATTTCTCCCTTCACCAAGAACTATAGAAAATATAATCATTATACAAATGGCACAGTAAACCCCTCACTAAAAATACAAGTTGCCCAAATAATTTCACCTCAATTTTCATAATTAGGTCTTTTCTAATGCAACCCTTTTCCCCCCAAACAGTTAATTGGCATCCAATTCGACCAAACTATATATCTTGCTTCAATTACTTAAAACAACACTGCATACTTAACAAGATTAATTTTTTTCAAGAAAATAATAATTTTGAACCCAGAAGAAGCCCGAGACACAGCTGAATCAAAATAGAATACACAAGGAGTTCAAGCAGCAAAACAGATTGGAATTAGCAGACAGGTAATAATAGGCAGAAATGCATACTTTAAATTGAAAATTACCTGGTAAAGCATTATGGCAATAATAGCGATGACAATGAAAAAGGATATTAGCCATGCAAATAAGTCCCCCATTGCCGCCTCTTTCCCTTTCGCTCTGTTTCTAGGCTTTGCTTCCCTCTCTTCACTTTCTATATGCAGCTGGAGGGGCGTCTACATAAACACGGCTTATAACATAAAGCGGGTTTGCAGGAATTTGCCCTTGTTTGATTTTAGTTATAAAATCTTTACTTTCAGAATTTCACTTGTACTGAAATAAAAGAGAGAATATTTTCTTTTAAAGATTAAAGCTAAATTTAACATAATGCTCTTACTTATAAAGGTTGGAATAAATTTGACGCAGCGCAAACGTGATTAAACGTGATAATCCATTGAATACTGGAATAACACAAATTAAACACGGAAAAAGGATAAAACCAATATTTTTAATTCATAAACAACTGAATAATAACAAGTTACATAACTCCTACTTATAATAGAAATAAACTAGGTTTTAGGCGTATAAACCCTAAAAGTCCGACTCACTAATAATTAATTAAAATTTAAATAAAGCCCTAAAACTATAAAATATAAATAATAATAATAATAATAATAATAAATAATTAAATAGCAATTTTTATCTCCATCAAAAAGTTTAAAAAAAAAATTAAGGCAAGGGATAAACAAGAAAGAGTGTCTTACAAAAGAAAACTGTAATAATAACAAAAGAAAAAGGAAAAAAATTGTCTTGATTAATTGGGTTTTTTATTCAAATATTGCACTTTTCAAAATCACTTAGTAATATATGGTGGTTTTTGAGATCCTTATCAAAATAAGCAAGGGCGTCGTCTACAAAGGCACAGATACTGTACAAAAATGAAGGCCGCCGTCCTCAATGGCGCTCAACGAGGTTTCCGATCAGAACTCCGGCCACGGCGAATAAACAGAAGGGGCGCCGTTGTGAACGGCGCCCATTGACACTTTCTGACAAAAGGGTCGCCAACACAAACGGCGCTCATCGCATGATGTCAGGTTTTTGTGTAGAGCGTCGTTGCCAATGGCGCCCAAGGGTTCCAGACGAATATATTCCTTGGCAGTCCACATGCAAAGCTATGCGAATATATTCGTTGACAAGCATGCAGAGCTATGCGAATATATTCTTTAACATTCATGCATGCTTTCAAATGCTGAAGGAAAGTCCACAGTACATTTGAATGCAAGTTTTGAAATTAGGGAGTTCACATGTATACAGTATATGAGTTTTACCTTTTATTAAATACAAGCGTATTTCTCCATTACAACATCTCTATAACAAAAAATTTAGAGACACAAGTAAGTTCAAGAAAATATTTTAAGTACAAGTTGTTTGTTTATGTATAGTATTTTCTCATTAAATTTGTTATATTATTGTGCTCTTGAGTTGATGTTTGCAATAATCACAAGATTATAAAGAGGAGTATATTTGGAAGGATTACACATCTTGAGGTATTTTTATTTACATTCACTGAAATTATTTTGAACTGCAAGGTTATTGTATTTTTTATGATGTGTTTATTGAAGATGATAAAAATTGTTTTATGATGTGTTTATTCTCAATCGATGAATATCATATGTTATAATATTGCATGAAATTTTCCAGTTCATGTTTAAGTTTTCCATTTTTAATGCCTGGAGACATACTTTAGGTTTAATTAAATAAGTGGAGACCATTTAATTACTGAGAATGGAGGGAGTATTAAATAGATGTATTGCATGGGTTAGAGATTATACTACAGTTTACAAAAAAAAAAAAAGATAATTTTATTCGTAATTAAATATTATGGTTATAATTTGTATTGAAAAAATTGAAATAAATGATATTGAATTTATCGGGATTGGTTTCAAGTTAATCCAAAACATGGGTTTTGAAATTATCTTAATCCAAGTAATTGTAATGGATTGCTGCTAGTGATTGACATCTTAAACGTATATATATTTCCAATATGTTGTTTAACCAATTTATTATATTTAATATTAAATAAAACAATTAAATCACTAATTGAAAATAAATAAATTTATCATAATCAATAGATAGTCAATTTTGAAAAATCGAGTTTATTATTACTATGGGGCATGAAACCTAACAAGTCATCACAATAATTCATCCACTGGTCTTTTGTAAAATTAGGATCAGCACAAATAACTGGTCGACCCTCTACAGGCAATCCCCAAATGATCGCCACATCCTGTAATGTTACAGTAGTCTCTCCAGTGGGAAAGTGAAATGTGTGTGTCTCTGGGCGCCATCTTTCTACCAACGCGGTAATAAGATGATTATCAATTATAATCGGTCCACATCAAGCAACACCATAAAAACCCATAATTTGTAGAGCATCAAGAACACGAGGGTGCAAACTGACCATATCTTGTACACCTATCTTAAAACTCTAAAAAATATGTGATGTCGCGTGAGTTGCCCTTAAAGTATCATCCTCTTTAATTTTGCTCCTAAAAAGTGCTTCTGAACGATGTGTTTTTTGTGAGGTCAAGACAGACGGATCCTCTGGTCCATACAACTCTTTATACGAAGTCATCCTGTTATTATATAAAAAATGAGACTATCTAAAGGAGTATGACTACATATATCCAGAGTTTTAATGCATAATCTAGAGGGGGAGGAAGGTTGTATGCATTAAAACTAATTCAACTACATTTCCATTAAAGTTTTCTTCAACTACCATGATAAATGCATGGAGTAAAATAAAAAAAACTGCTCCATGGAAGTAAATTGTTTGCAGGATGTGGGGTTATTGGGGCATGGAGTCAAATTAAAAAAGCAGTTGCATGTAAGTTGCGTGGGAAAATGTTGTTGAATACTTGTGTCAGACATGTCAATGAGCGCCGTTGAGGACGGCGCCCCTCTTCTTTAATTCGCCACCCGCAACCGTCGTCAGAACATTGATCGGAGACTTCGTTGAGCGCCGTTCACAACGCCGTTCTACAGTGCGAGCGCCTATCACGACAGCGCTCTTGCTTATTTTGATAAGGAATTCAAAAACCACCATAGATTACCAAGTTGTTTTGAAAATTACAATATTCGAATAAAAAAGCCTGATTAATTGAACACGATAACATACCTGATACATGAAATGTGATATTTTCATAAATTTTAGTAATATTCATATTTTAAAATTATTAAAAAATGTCCTTCGTCCCACTTTAAATTGCTCAAGTATAAAATGACATGGATTTAAATGATAAATTTATTAACAGTAAAAGATGTTAAATTGAGGGTATATTGATTCTTTTTACTTTATGTAAGAGAATTTAATTTATTGTTAAAAGTTTATTTTAAAATGTAGTCATGTGAAATGTAAGAAGTTGTTTGTAAGAGTTGAATTCAAGAGAGTGAAATTTGTTTTTTTTTTTTTTTTTTTGACATTTTGTGTATGAGAATTCAATGAAAAAACATTCCTTTTTAGATTTTGAATAATCTAAAATTAGAAAGTACTACCCTTCGTTCTACAAAAGTATGACTTTCTGTTTTTTTCAATAATCTTGTTTTCTTCATCATTCAATCGTCACTTAATATTTTCACATGTCATCAATTTTATACTCTCAAATAACAACTTAATTCATAAATGGATCACACAATATACTAAAATATTATTACTTTATCTATTTTATCTATGTTTTGCTAAGACCTGGCAAAAACAAACGATCATACTTTTGGGGGACGGATGGAGTACAAAGTATCATGTTCTATGTATGAGACTGTCTCATACAAATTTCCATGATTATATTTATGGAGTAAAATGTAATTAGAGTTATTTCTGTTTTAAAGAAAAAAGAGAATTATATTGGTAATTTTAGTGAGAACTATGTAAATTTTGTATGTACATATATTTTGGTTTAAGGGGTTATGTGTTGGAAATTTCATCGTTAAAAGTTACTTCCGGTTGCATATTTTAGGCAAATTTATGTATATAGGTCGAAAACAATTTAAATTTGTAAAAATAGGAGGTTGGAAAATAAGTTGCAAAAAATAGGGTTGATCGCTCTTGATAGAAGTCAAGCCCTTTCCCCGCCCCACCTTCCCCCTCCCCACCCCCACCGATCGCTCCCCATATAAGCGATCAAGGGGATTCAATTTTTTTTTAATATCAATTTATTTTATATTGAAAATAAAAAATTAGTACTCCCTTCATCACATAATTATTTTCAAACTACCTTTTTTTATTTTCATATTTTAGCAAACGAATTATTTATTAATAATTAAATAAAATGACTTTTAAAGTAGAGTATGATAGATCTATCTCCTTACTATTATAACGCGACTTAAAAATTACTTTATTATTTTAAATAGTAATAAAAAATTCACTCGCTAAAACACGAGAAAACAATAACTATGAAAGTCGTTGCGGGACGGAGGGAGTACTTGTTAAGTAGTAGATGCAAAATTCTAAAATAACATTTATTTTGGAATGAAAAGAGAGTATATTTTAGGTCAATATATATATATATATATATATATATATATATATGTATATGTATAGATAAAATATTATATATAATACAATATGAGTGCAATTAAAATTTCTTACTGATATTATAAGCTAAAATAAATTCATTAATATGTTATAATATCATTTATTTATTTATTTTCAACTGAAATGTTAGTTTTATGTTAAATATCTTAAAATATATAATGTATTATTATTATGAAAGTTGGGGTTGTTTACACTAAAAAGTGTAGGCTTATTATACTGAAATAATCAAATCATTTTTTTCAGTATAAACAATCTCAACAGTTGAGTGAGTTTACCATGCACCAAGTGCACAAGAGAGTTACTCCATTATTATCACTCTTTTCATTCCAAAATAAATATCATTTTAGAATTTTGCATCTATTACTAAAAAAATACTCCCCCACCCCGCAATGACTTTCATAGTTACTGTTTTCTCGTATTTTAGCGAGTGTATTTTTTATTACTATTTAAAATAATAAAATAATTTTTAAGTTGCGTTATAATAGTTTAGACATAGATCTATCATACTCTACCTTAAAAGTTATTTTATTATTTTAATTATTAATAAATAATTCGCTTGCTAAAATATTTTAAAAAAAATGTAGTGTGAATAATCGCGTAATAAAAGGAGTACTAATTTTTTATTTTCCAAAAAAAATAAAATAATAATTGATCCACCTTGATCGCTTATATGGGAAGCGATAAGGGGGGGTGGGGGGCGGGGTGGGGGGAGGGGCACCTCATACTCTAACTTCGAGAAAAAATCACAAATGGTCCCGTAACTTTGTCAAAGTCCATAAACAGTCATGTAACTCTTTACTTTATCAATTTTAGTCCTTTGGGTATCAATTTTAGTCCTTTTTGCCGGAAAACTTAAATTTTGGCCGGAAAGTTACCGAAAATTTATTGTAGCTTAAATAATGAACCGAAAAAAAGTATCAAAATGACGAGCTCAACGAAAAGATGAGAATAGTATATGTCTTGACCCAAATATCTATATCTATACTATATTAAAAAATGACAAACAAATGAGAAACATTTTTGGACAAGACTGCCCTTCACTTTTTTCTTCTTCAGCATTTTAGCCCTGCAAACGATACGTCTACCCTCTCACTCTTTCTCCAACCCGCATCCTATACAATTTCGTCTTCTAAATGTACGCCCCCCCCCCCTCCCCTCTTCCATTCCAATGCGCCTTCATCTTTTACCACTTTTATCACCACTCTTCCTCTTCACACTTTTCCTTTTCTGGCAGCGATGCGATCGGCGCTATTGTGGAGGCCATCACAGTGGGAGAGGCAGGGTTGTGTATCTCAGCTTTAGTTTGAATTTTGTCTCTGCAACTTAGACCCATCTCAAACTCAAACCCAAAATCTTATTTAAATCATACTTCAATTTTGTTGCTGCAATTTATTTGCTAAATTTAGATTTAGTGTTCTTGGTGCAATTTATTCTTTTATTTTAAGTCCTTATTGGGCGGCAAAGACATAAACAGGAAAAGGGGGACCTAGACAGCTTCGACATGTCCAAGAAGGACTTCTCCCTCCATGCCGCCGAAGAAATGATCGGGTAAAATGGGAACGTAAACAACTTTAGTAAATGCTCTCAAGGTTTTTTTTATTTTTCCTTTACTATTTTTGGGTTCTGTTTTACATTTTGGCACTGATGAAGCCTTTTTTTCTAAAGAAAAAAGCAAACAAACTCAATTATGCAGAATAAGATGCAGGATTTGGATGGATAGCATGTAAAAGTCAATGGAGTGGCATTATCCCAAATTGTGGAGATGTTGAGACGCTGGGCGAGATTCAGGTTTTTTTTGTTTTTTGATTTATCATTTATCTGTAACGTATGTCCATTGCGTTATTGCTAAAAAAAAATTGTGTTCCACTCTTATTGGAAATTACATTAATGGTGGTTCAAGTTTTAATAGTCCTTTTCTACTAAACCTTATGGTAAACACTTTGAGTTTTATCTATTAGCGTATCACTGATTCAAGTGTAAACTGGAGATGTCTAGCTTACAATTGTTTTTTTTTTTTAACGAATGGCAAATGATGTTGTTTATGCTATTTAAGTATTGTATTTTGTGAGGGAGTAATCACTATTCCATTGAACCACATTAGTTAACTGCAATGATAAATACATCGCCAAAATGTAAACTGATTGATGAACTTCTGCTACACACCATATTTGTGTTCTAGATTTCAGTTATTCATTAAGGTTTTTCAACAAAAGGATAACAAACAAATTCCAAAAAGTAAGAAATGAATATCATGGACAATTGGTAAAAAAACCAAAACTTCTAATAGTAAAGAGAAAACAGGTTCTAGCATTCGATTAATAACCTGCTGGAGTCTCTGGTTTAGTTTATTGTGTTTTGCTGCTTGATTCAGGCGTCAAAGAAGGAAACTCATCTGTAACTTTAGAACTAAAGCTGAAAACAGCTAGAGGGTCATTAGATTGCTTAGATTTATGGTGACAAAATGTTATTTCTAGATTATATAAATCAAGAATCGATCGACGAAGCGTCCTCCCCTCCCAAGGATGCGGTAATTATTTCAAATCTAGATCCGGTATGTGTTCCGTTTCGATTAATACTCTATTTTCATAATTTCATGAATGATCCTTCAAATTAATGCTTAAACTTTCCTATTTTATTTCGGGTAATCTCAGCAAAAATTCAGGAATTGAATGTCTACGAAATCAACTAGCGTGACCGTGGAATTTACACAAAATCCTCATGTGTTTTCATTAGATCCCAATAACCCAAGAGTATTACATAAAGTGTATTTTAGAGAATGTGCTCTATTGCTTGCATTTCATTTACTAATTACTACTGCAGAGCATCATATGTTTACTGGAAGTGGTGTTATTAGTGACTCAAATATATATGGATGATTAAAATGAAAAGGGTGAATCTGTTTCTGTTTACATAAAAGAAAATCATTCTAAGTATTTTGCCTTTTCTGTTTTTCTTATATTTTATTTGGCTCATGTTTTAAAGGCTTCAGCAAAAAGGAATTCGTACAGTCCTGTTGACAAGGGACAGGGATGAGGCAGTTGCAGCAGTAGCAAAATTAGTTGGTGTTGAAGATGAATTTGTCAATGATTCTTTAACACCACAGAAGAAATCTGAAGTTATTTCAAGTCTTCAAGCATCAGTTCATCGTATTGCCATGGTAATTATCTATTTCCTAAATTGAGAGCATGGAAAGCCAGTTGTTATCTTTAATCTTGAGGTCAATTACATTAATCATTGAGTTCAAGTTGATAAGGTGGAATACTAATTTTCTGTTGTTCTCACAGTGAGATAATTCACTTTTAACACTGAGAAATTAGTAGTTCTAAACTAACTTGTTTTTTTAAAAAGGTTGGTGATGGTATCAATGATGCACCTTCCCCAGCACTTGTTGATGTTGGGATTGCCTTGCAAATTGATGGACAAGAAAATGCTGCATCAAATGCATCATCTATCTTACTCTTGGGAAACAAACTGTCACAGGTACTCATTTCTCACCCTCATGGCATCCATCATCCTTTTTCATATTGACCTAGATTAAGTTTGTCATATTCAGATGGTGGTTTATGTGTCGTGGACAAACGTCAACAACTCAAAATGATGATGCCAAAGGGTTTTTTCTTGTAGTGTAGAAAAAATAAAACAGAAGCTATTTCTTAGAATTTAAATATTTGACAATTTTTAGAGATGTCTATTTCTTAGAATGTGAAAATTTTAGCAATTATTGGTCTTAATTGTAATATTTAGTTTTCTGTACTTGGAGGTGATGTGTAGAGTCTCATTAGTTAATACTCCATAGAACTTGTAAAATCTGTCGTGGTAATTTCACAGTAATGATGTGCAGTAGATTTGTTTTGATTGCTTAATGATTTATTTTAGTTTAGTGATGTTTTTTTTATGCTCAATGAGTGGGCTCTTATGCTTATAATACCTTGAATTAGATTTTTGTTACTGGGATTGATGCTGATAAACTTTAATCTTGTACAATATGTATACTGACGTAGTGAAATTTTTACTTCTTTTTTGTAAATGAATTGGTGGCAGTTTTTTCTTCCTTTTTTGTAATTGAATTGGTGGCGCCCGTTTTTTAACAAATAGGCCCATTATTTACAAAAAGTAAGAAGTTGACCATTTTAAATGGTTCGAGTATTCAAATTTTAAATTACTTTAAAAATGTGTTGGGTATACATATGCTATTATGCTCACTTGTTATGATCATATATTGTCTTGCATTGTGTATACGTTAAGAAAAGTTCTAATGGATCTCTTATGTGCAGGTTGAATTGACTAAGAAAATGTATAAACATGTATGGTGTTATGTTAGTGATTTTCAAATGAATCGTCATTCTTTTTTGCATTTTCATATACAATGTTGGTTGTACTCTAAATCCCAAGGAAAAAAGGATGGTTCTACTCTACATCCAGAAAAAAAAAGGAAGTTGGTTGTACTATTTCACGTTTGAATCGCTTCGAGAATGTTTATGTATTATGTGCTTTGTAAATGCATTAGTTTTCTTTTTTCTCTTTTCTACACTTGCATTTTTTTGTTGATAGGTATTGATACTTTTTAGAGACATATATGAAAAGCTTTTCTCAATTTCTCGGCATACTCCCATCTCTTCGTGCTACTTGGCTTTACATTTGAGGCAATTGTGTCTTTATTTGTAAATGCAAGCTATATATTCAGATGTATGAATTTAGTTTATGATGTAGTTTAATCTTGTCAAATGATTAGAAATTTGGATGTGCACTTCGGAATGAAATGAATTAATATCTTAATATTTATATGTTGATTTTAAATTAATTTATGTAAAAAGAAACAAAAATTATTACTAACAACTTATGTATAACGTGCAACGCACGTGTTAACAACTAGTTATCATAAATTGCTCGGAATATGTAACAACTCAGCATCCAACATATGCTCTGTTAAGTGAAGGAGGAAGAACACATAAAATCAGATGAGACAAGAAATAAATTTAAGTCTATCATCTAATACATTTAAAATGAATATGCATTTATCACATCAAAATAAATCGGAAAAGTTGCTTCCGATTATCATGGTTTTCTCAGAAATAAGATTCAATTCTAGTGCACAGATCGATAGAAATGTTATCTAGATGTATATCAATTTCTAATGCACTCAATAATTGCTGCATTTTCTTTGTGTACCTCTTGAATCCCCCCATTTACATCACCAGGAGAAAAAACGTCTTCACTCATTCTCGAATTATGTTTGTATACACGTTTGGGAAAGGTCGTAGATAGCTATTTATCATAATCGATGGATTTCTAGGAAAATCCGAGCAATTTACAATAATATTTGGGTCAAGACATATACTATTCTCATCTTCACGTTGAGCTCGTCATTTTGATACTTTTTTTCGGTTCATTATGTAAGCTACAGTAAATTTCCCGTAACTTTTCCGGCCAAAATTTAAAATTTCCGGCGAAAAGGACTAAAATTGATACCTAAAGGACTAAATTTGATAAAGTAAAGAGTTACAGGACTGTTTATGGACTTTGACAAAGTTACGGGACCATTTGTGATTTTTTTCCCCTCTAACTTCCTCTTTTAACAAATTTAAATTGTTTTTGGCCTATATGCATAAATTTGCCCATATTTTACAAACCTTCTAATAAGTCCGACGTCGTTTTAGCGGCTATTTTCTTGGGAGAAAAGACAATTAGAGAACTAAAACAACAAAAACTGAAAATTTGAATTTCACATTGATCTCAATTTCTTCGATCTTTCGCTCGCGTCCTTCTCATTGGATTCTCATTCTAAGTTGAAGCTAAACATGACGAAACAACAGGCTAATTGGTCTCCATACGATAACAATGGAGGGTGTGTAAAACCCTAATTCGATCTATTGGAACGGAAATGTTGAAAAACTCGTACATTATAATATTGCTGATTCTACTATCTGTTTTGGTTTTGTGTATTGTGCAGGACATGTGTTGCAATCGCTGGAGCTGATTACTGTGTCATTGCGGCCGACACTCGAATGTCCACTGGCTACAACATTCTTACTCGTGATTACTCCAAAATTATTCAGCTGTACGTATACTATTCTAGTCAGTTTAAGGATCTTCCATCGAAAATGTTGTTATGATTTCATGTTTAAATCTGTTGTTTGTTTGTGTTGTGTGGTAGTATAAGAGGATGAAATGCTGTTATGATTCATGTTTAATTCTGTTGTTTGTGTCGTGTTGTGTGGTAGTATAAGAGGATGGTCATATTGATACTTTGGTCACAATTTACAAATTTGAACTCGGAATATAAACATACTTAATGTGTTTACTGTTTACATGGTGGCATTTGATTGTTTATAGTTAATTGAAGAGCATGGCTACAATTTATTTTTTTCCTTGTCATTCTGTTTCCTTTCTTCTTTTGTTTTCACTCGCACTAGTGTGCAAATCAAGTTGAGTCCTGAGTTTTAAAAGTTGACTGTGACAAACGTAATGGAGGTGATATACAAAAAGTAGCTTGTTTAAGATAGGTTTGTGATCTGTGATGTTATGGATTTTGTGGAGTTGGGTTCCGTTTAAAATTCGGTCTCTTATATACTTTTCTTAAATTAGTTGATGTTACTTTGTTCAATATGGTTTTTACAAAACTTAAATGGATTGATACATGAAAAAAATATTATTACGTTATTTTATTAGACATACTCATGGCATGGGCTATTAGCCTATTACCTGTAGCCCTTTTAATATATAGATTAATGAACGGTTTTATATGTATGACCCTGTAGGGCGGATAAATCCATGATGGCCTCCTCAGGTTTTCAGGCAGATGTTAGAGCATTGCAAAAAGTCTTGGCAGCTAGGCACTTGGTGGGTGATTTAAGCTTTCGAAAATTGAAATTTGACGATGCTGTTAACTTGAATATTCCCATTCTCCATGCCCATACTGCTCTCTTGTGTGTGACTGTCATCTAAGGGGGAAAAGGTTGTTTATTAAGTGTGAAGACTGTTATGGTTGGAGACATGATATATAGTGTACGTATTTTTACATGAACAAAGATTTTACGTTGATGAGAAATTTGACTGATGGTTTCATATAATGTTGTGATGTTTTCTAACATGTTTGGGTTGATGCCTAAACTTTAATGTTAATGTTTAACCTGTAGATCTATCAACACCAACATAACAAGCAAATGAGTTGTCCTGCAATGGCCCAGTTGCTCTCGAATACCTTGTACTTCAAACGTTTCTTTCCTTATTATGCTTTCAATGTCTTGGGTGGGCTTGACAGTGAAGGTAAAGCTTAGGCTAATATAAGTTTGGCTTAGTCAAAAAATTTCTATTGATGACATGTCCTTTTCATTTACCAAATCTACTGAAGGAAAGGGCTGTGTCTTCACATACGATGCTGTTGGATCTTATGAAAGGGTGGGATACAGCGCCCAAGGTTCTGGTTCTACTCTTATCACACCCTTCTTGGACAACCAACTGAAGTCTCCAAGTCCTCTTTTATTACCTGCAAAGGTGTCCATCTTGGGAACAATTTTTTCAGCAGTTACTTTTTGACTTTATATTTGGCATCTCCAAGTAAAATCCATAACTTGCTGCAGGATTCGGTTACTCCTCTTTCAGAGTTAGAAGCCATTGACTTGTTGAAAACGTGTTTTGCATCGGCAACAGAAAGGGACATATACACAGTAAGTTTAGGTTCTTTCATGTGCGCTCTGATAAGTTCTTGTTTTTATTCGTCATTATTTTAGGCAGTGCTTAAGACATGCTTCTTCACAGTTCACGGTGAAGCTGTTGATGCCTTTTCTTCTTCTTTTTTTTAAACTCCAACTAGTTATCTAGGGGCAAAGTTCTGCTAATATTGTGTTAGTTAACTATTCTATCCTAAAGTTGATGGACATTTCACAAGATAAGTCGTTGTTCTGTACATATTATGTTAGTTGAATATCCACACCCTGGCAAGATATATTATCTTTTAAAAGAAAATGCGTGTGCATCAGACTTTTTGACATGGTAGCAATCACCACCTCCGTTTCTAATATTTTTAAATTAAAAAAAAAAAAAAAAAACCATGATTAATGTTAATCAAGGTCCACCGTGAAATTTTCAGAAGCAGTTATATGGATGAGTAAGAATCATTGCTCTATCTTCTTGTTGACTTGATTTATGAAGGCATGAGATGCTATTGCTCAAATAGTGGAAATGTTAAAATATTGACACGTTTCCGTTTCCGTTCCTGTTAATGTGCTGTTTGTTTTACAGGGGGACAAGCTGGAGATAGTTATTCTGAATTCAACTGGAACACGTCGCGAGTACATGGATCTCAGGCTAGATTGAATCCCATTTCTCCATTTCTTGTGCCCTGTTTTTTAAACTGAGGAGAGATAGAGAAGCCCAGGATAGGCATTGAGGATATTTTCTCGTAAGTTTGTGTACTGACCTCTGTTTATATCAAAATTTAAGAACATAGACTAACGTTTATCTCACGACAAATCTTTTCACACATATATATATTCATGTTATAGCTGGTATTTGTGGGACTCAAACTTGAGACTTTGTTAAAGTTGAAGGATGCACTTTGGACGCTCGTTTGATCATAACTGTCAGATTTAATTTGTTGACAAATTTTATCGGTATGGTTATATACAAGAATCTTGCTAGACGCTTGGACCAATCGTATGGATTTAAGAATGGTTTTTGGGTAATATTACTGAAGAAATTCGTGACTTTATTGCAAATGTGTAATGTATTTTGAAAAAGTAGTATATCGAAAGCCTGAACACAATGGTAAGAAAATAATCAACCAACTTTTTATTTCATGCATACACGTATTAATTATCCATCCGATGATGATCCAGTAGATGGAACGCATAATAAAATACAAAAAAAATGGCACAAAAGAATCAAACTGTTTTTTTTTTTTAACATAAAATCATATAACTATTTCATTTAGATCTTTATAAAAATATTAAATGATACGTATCCTAAAGTTTTTACAATATTATAAATACCATATTAAGGAATACTTCAAATTATTTCAAGAACAAATATATTATATATGACAATCTCATAGATAAGATATATCTCATGTATGATATTATATGATATATGGATTTATGAGGCCCAAGCCGAACTAAGTTTTAAAAGAAAATATGACTCAAGGCAAAGTGTGAATAAATTTCACCGTAAAATTTGTATGAAGGATATTAGTTGTTTCATTGAAGGATATTAATTGTTTTACTAAAGTGTATTAATTCTGAAGAGTGCTAATTGCAAACTAATTTCATCATAAATAAATTTTACACTCTACATGCTCATGACTCAAAATATTAATGTTGAGTTTTTTTTCATGTATGAGATCGTCTGACACAAGACTCACTATAGAATTTTTTCGTTAAAAACATAAAATTTAATGGTAATTTAACAAGGATGAGCAAAAATTAAATTCTTATTAACCTCCTCAATAAAAAGAAAAAAAAACATGTAGAGTGTGAAAATGGTTTATACATGAATCACTGAAGAGTATGTGTTATTTTCAACGAAGGGTATGCGTTATTTTCACTGAAATATATTACCCCCTCTGTTCACCAAAATTGTGCCCAATTAAATTGAAACAAATATTAAGGAAAAAAATAGATAAAGTAAGGATAAAATATGAATAACATAATTGTTTGTAAGTGTAAAGTTAAAGTGATTGTTGACAAATAAGGAAATGACACATTTTCTGTGGACAAACAAATAAGAAAAATGAGCACATATTTGGTGGACGGAAAGAGTAGTTGTTTAACTTTAGTATGTGTTGTTTTCATTGAAAAATATTAACTAAACAGTGAAAACAACTAATACTCATCAGTAAAAACAATTCATACCCTTCAGTGAAAATAACTCATACTACCTCTGTCACGAAATACTCTTCACGGTTGACTTTTCAGAGATATATGTATGAGAGTTGACTTGTAGTATTTAAATGTATAAAATATTTTTTATGAGAGTTTATTGTTTAATTTAAGTAAATGAAAAAAAATTATGTTAGTGTGTACCTATTAGTAAAATAAAGTATAATTTAAAGATTTTTGTAAGGGATGAATAATAAACTGCGCAGAGTATTTGGGGCAGAGGTAACTTTTTTTTTTAATAAAAATAACTAATGATCTTCGATAATTCATGAATAAACCATTTTCATTCTATACTTTGTTAAAAAAAAAAAAAAAAGTGGGAAAAATTCCTCGGCAAGCTAAGTAGCTATCATCAATCCCCTACCCCACCCCTGCGCGGGAATAAGTAAAGAAATCCAAACATCAGACCACTGCCTATTTCGAAAAACGAATAAAACCCCTCTTTTTCCTTCTACAACAATTCCCGTACTTGGAAAAATGGCTCGAAATCGGGTAAGTTTTTGGCGTATTTTGTAGCTTTGGATTAGCATTTCGTTTCTGTGATTGTTGTTTATTGTACTTCTGTTTTGTGATTGTGATTATGTGTGCATTGTCGAGTTGTATGTATAATATATATGTATCTGTTATGCAATTTGCACTAGAAATATGCCGGAGACGTTTGAATGAAAACCTAATTTTGTTATTTCGTTGACAGGAGGGTCTGATTTTGGTGCTTGATGTTGGTCCATCGATGCATGCCCTGCTACCGGAAGTTGGAAAAGTTTGTTCTATGCTAATACAGAAGAAGGTGCGTTAAACAGTTCCAGTTGAAAGCTTGTAATCGTGATTATTGTTTTTTGAATTAAGAATTTCTCAATTTTAATAAACAATATGGCTTCCTACTAGCTACCCAGTTGTGTGTGATTGCGTTTGTAATGTTAATTAATTAATTTAATCCGAATTAATGCAATAATTGAATTCCGATTTGCATATCTAGGACTGCCCTAAGATTTTGAATTACCCCCATTCCATTTGTGCAGCTGATTTACAACAAGTCTGATGAAGTGGGAGTTATTGTGTTTGGCACTGCAGGTACTTTCCGGTGTTTGAATTGATCGCAATTGTATGTTAGAACTGTAATCGTTTTGAAATTGGTTTTTAACTGTAGTATTATTTGCGTAACTAGTGAATGTGTGACAATATGTTATTTGAATATACAACCTCTCCCTTTTTCTGTTACATGATGTTGATGATATTACTGAACAATTTGAATTTCTCGTGGTTGAAAATTTCAGATACTAAAAATGCCTTGACTGTGGAAGTGGGTGGATACGAACACGTGAAGGTTTTGCGGGATATAAAAGTTGTAGATGGAGATCTTGTTGAAGCTTTACATCAACTTCCTCAAGGAAATGTCCGTGGAGATTGTATCCAATTTGGGCACTCAAGCTATTTGCAGGAAATTATGCTCTTAAACAAGCTTTGAGATTCATTAATTAAGATATTATTACGTTGATCTCTATTATTTGTCACTCAATGTTGTTGCTTGAGAAAATGACTTCATTGGTACCTAGAGCATAAATTTATTTTTTTATGTTTTCCATGTCATGTAATCTGTTCCCTTAACATTGCCAAAGTTCTTGATGCAATTGTTGTTGGGATGGATATGCTGATTAAGAAGTACAAGGAAACTAACAAGGGAAAGAAACGTTTATGTCTCATAACTAATGCTGATACTAAAACCAAAGATCCATACGAGGGAACAAAGGAGGATGAAGTAAAAACAGTTGCTGCACAGATGGTTACACATGGCATGAAGATGGACTGTGTCGTTGTTAGAGCAAAACAAGATCATGATGTTGATAGTGGGATTTTGGAAGAGAATGATCACCTATTAAATATATTGTGCCGCAAATCTTCTTCGAAGGTGTATGTCGAGAGTGCAACTTCCTTATTAGGTGCATTGCGAACTCGTAATATATCGCCGGTGACTGTATACAGGGGTGACTTCGAGCTGACCCCTAAGATGAAGATCAAGGTGAGACTCCTATATATGATGCTAATAGTCTCAATTTTCAAGTTTTTTATGAAGAAAGATACTTTGTGTTTCAATTTCCTGTTGCACCTGCTTATGAAGATAATATAGTACTTTATTAACTTTATCATAGACCTAGCGTACTTGCTGGTATGATATGAGATAGTCAAGTGATAGCTTATAACTGTAAGTGAATCCAAATTTATCAATCTTCAAATTCAGAACTTTCCTTTTCCAGTTGGTACTTGGCAATATAGTCATCTGGGAATGATGTAACATCCATTTTATGCCTTAATGTTATACAGTTCGCTTTTGACCTTGTTTCTATATTTGATTTTTTTTGTCTCATGCATTTTTCCTACAAATTTCGTCACTCGTGTCTTGTTACATCTATAACTTGGAGATTAACAATTTTGGATATTGCACATAAAGGTTGATTCTGATCTGAAGGAGCAGATCTTTTCTTACACATGCATGTGTTTAGATATTGATTAATTATAGACATTTATGCCGTGGTGAGTCTAGTGACTGGACAGGCTGAAAACATCAAAGTAAAAGATTAATTGTCTTCTCTATATTCAAGCTTCACCTAAAGATTCAATAAGTTGTCCTCCAGAAATTTACATCACTGAGTATATGAAAGATGACATATAAATATCTTAACCTGTACTTAGAGATGGATGATATCTGAAAATCATTTATATTAAATAAATCAGCTGATCTGCAAATTTACACGACTCCACACAAGCTGACTTGTCCTTTTGTGCACTCAGAACCTCTTCAAGAAAGTGGTTAGTTTTGACTTGAAATACATCTATCATCCCTCATGTTTCTATGGTTAATCATGTAATATTTCTTCATCGGGTGAGTTAGATTGCTTAAATCCCTGTTTACAGTTCCACTGCATCTGCAGTGGCTGTTTATTATAGGTGCTTTTGACTTGCTTGATCTGTGCTGTTGCATGTGAATATGTGATTATTGATTATTTTTAATCATTCATGTCTTCACGTTGTCAATGTTACCATTTTGATGTAACCTTTTGTTTTGGTTTGCTAAAAGGTATGGGTCTACAAGAAAACATCTGAAGAGAGATTCCCCACTTTGAAAAAGTATTCTGATAAAGCACCTCAGACAGATAAGTTTGCGACACATGAAATTAAGGTTGATTACGAATACAAAAGTGTTGAAGATCCTAATAGAGTTGTACCACCAGAACAAAGGATCAAAGGCTACCGCTATGGTCCTCAAGTAGTACCTATATCATCTGCTGAGATGGATGCTGTGAAGTTCAAACCAGAGAAGGGTGTGAGGCTTCTAGGCTTTACAGATGCTTCAAATATCATGAGGTAAAATTGAGGGGCTTCTTGCAGGAACCCATATTATGTTTGTGTATTTGTTAATTCTGGCTGAGTAATTGAAGAGTATGTTGATTCAATCACCATGTTCTCAGGCATTATTATATGAAAGATACAAACCTCTTCATTGCTGAGCCTGGAAATACAAGGGCCACTCTTGCAGTTTCTGCATTAGCAAGAGCAATGAAGGAAATGAACAAAGTAGCCATAATCCGCTGTGTGTGGAGACAAGGACAGACAAATGTTGTTATAGGGGTTTTGACTCCTTATGTTTCCGAGAAAGATAATGTTGTAAGTAACTACTGCAAGGAAACATTCTAATGCAACCAAGCCTTTTTGATAACATGTGATTTGGATTTGCTTTTGATACTTTATTAACTTTCTAGCCAGATGCATTTTATTTCAATGTACTCCCTTTTGCTGAGGATGTGAGAGAGTTCCGGTTTCCATCTTTTAGCAATCTCCCTTCGTCAATGCTACCAAATGAACAGCAGCAAGAGGCTGCAGATAAGTTGGTTCAGATGCTTGATCTTGCTCCACCTGGCAAAGAGGAAGTTTTGCAACCCAACCTCACACCTAATCCTGGGCTTGAGGTACTACCTGCATACTTTTGTATTTAGTTGTCAAAACAATGGCACGGGTCACTATAAAAAATGTCTGGTGGTTAAGTTTTGTAAAACCCTGCTTTGTTTCTTGTGTAATCACTGGCTTGTTGTTTAAGGTCACTAAACCTAGCAGATGCTATTTCTGATACTTTTTCTAGGTTTTACGAAATGCTGTGGTGCCATCTTTGAGCAGCAAGTTACCTTAGATTATTGTTTCATATACATCCTGAATGTATGTAATTATTGATATCACTTCTATTCTAGCTACACAAATATTGATGTTTTTTAGTGCACGTTAACTGGATACAAGAAGGTAATATAAAATTATTATATAAGTTGTGTAAAATACAATTAGGGTCAGACTAGCCTTATCCTGAAACAAGGCCAACCAATTAAAAGTTTAAAATAGGAACTATGAATGAAAAGTATTCTCTGTAGTGCAGGAGAAAACATACCCATATAGCTAGAATCATATCTGAATGTGATAGGGTCCAGGTTTATAAACATGAATGTTATCAGAATGTTACATTGATATATTTGGCTTATGTATTTCATAAAGTGAGCTATTAAAGTCGTTCCATGAAATTTCCAGCGTTTTTACCGCACCCTTGAGTTGAGATCTAAGGACCGAAATGCTGCTGTGCCTCCAGTTGATGAGATACTCAGAAAGATAACAGAGCCTGATGCTGAACTTCATTCCGAAAACAGATTTGTAATAGAGGAATTTCGTAGGGTCTTTGAACTGAAGGAAAATCCAAAGGTCAATTTTATATATCTCAATGTCAAACATCTTTCTTTTTCCACAAAATGCCGATAGGATTATCAAGTCTAACTTGCCTATCCTGCAGCTGAAAAAATCATCTCGAAGAGTAGTAAGAGAAAAACCAGCTGGATCAAGCGATGAAGGAGAGGGCATTGGTGCTATTGACCAAGCAATGGATGCTGCTGAATCTTCATCAAAGGTCAAAGTGGAGAATATAGGGGATTCAGATCCCATCCAAGACTTCGAAGCCATGATATCTCGTAGAGATAGCCCACAATGGGTTAGTAAAGCTATTCAGAGTATGAAAGATAAGATTAATAATCTTGTAGAGAACTCTTCCAGTGGAGATACGCATCAGAAAGCACTTAAGTGTATAGGGGCTCTCCGCAAGGGTTGCATAGTGGAGCAGGTATACTCTCTCTCCTCTCCCTCTCTCTGGAGTTTCTTTTAGTTAATTGTGGAACGAATCATACCGACAGTCTCAAATACTTCATCGCAGGAACCGAAGCAGTTCAATGAGTTTATTCGTCGTCTTCACAAGTTGTGTGAGGAGAAAAAACTCAAGAGCTTTTGTGATAATTTGGCATCATCTCATGAAGCGATGCTTATAAGCAAGACCGAAGCACCTGAAAGGTGCGACCTTATTATCCATATCTTCGTTTTGTCTCACCATACATACAGATTCCCGTTGTATGACGCTATATTGTCTCCATGCAGTGACATCCCAGAACATGAAGCCAGACTATTTACAGTGGAACCAAAAGCTGAGCAAGGATCTTAAGAAACACAACCCCCCCCCCCCCCCCCCCCCCCCCCCAACTCTCGACTTAGCAGAGACGGCGAATAGCATATTTCCTTTCAGCCGTTTATGTAGGAAGGGCTCAAGAACCAAGCATGTTCTCAACTATTTTCTGTTTCACCCAGTCTAAGAAAATGGTGCAACTAGTTTAATACCAGTGCAGTGCTTGAAGGACACTCTCGACTGATGCTTTTGTATGCGTTCAAATATGTAAATTATGGTACCTTGGTCATTCATAACTTTCTCAACATACTGATTTTATTAGTAGTATTTAACTTGTATCCTTATTTTGTTCGTGCACATATAATGGTACACATTAATGGCTTCAATAAGAGCCTCCGCTAGTGGACGGTGGAATTGGTCCTCCAAAATAGTTGGTCTTCGGATCAGATATCGAGTTATAAGAAAAATTGAATACAAATACATATTGTTATTTATATAATATTAATATCTTTTAATAGTGTATAAAATATCTACTGTTATTCATTCGATATTTAAATATGGATAAGTTCCCACGCTCCAAACCTGATCCTAAGCGCCAATCTGCTCAACACAAATCCCCTCTCCTGTTTCTCATCTTATTTTAGACGACTATTATCTCGTTTTACATTTTCTCTGATTGACTTTTATTTACAGTAAATGATGAAATTAATTTAATGGTCATAAATGTAGCTCACCCCTTTTCAGAGTTATCAAATCCGGTCGATCGGCGGTGCCCAGTCAAACCAGTCGACATGGCCGTCTGGTTCAATTCCAACATTGTATAAAAACAATGAGCCAACCAATAAGATGATGCTGAACATGTTTGATAAGACTTTTTTCACCGTTGGCATTCAGGCATACTTACACCAAAATACAAAAACAAAATAGAAGGTTTCTACTGTCTTCAAAAATATATTTCCAGGTGTACGGACCTTTAGAGCTTCACACCCCATCTCATGAACCTTGTCTGCTTCAATACCCAAAACTTCCACAACATCCATGGCTAAAGCTGGTGGAATGAGAGGAAAATGAAGCTGGACAAATAGTAAGTTTTATTTTCGGACACTAACCAATTCGATGTCGTAGATAAGCCATGAGTTTGGAGGAACATTTTCCATTGCATAATCTCCATAACTGCAACATAGATAAGAGTATCTTCAATGAATGGTTTGCACATTAAAAAGAAAAAAGAATAATCTTCGGCAAATGAGACAGAAAAGTTAATAGTTTCTGTCCATTTGGAAAGTTTCAACGCATACCCCATTGAAGGTGGAATGATGAGCCTTCTCTTATCACCAACACGCATGCCTGAAAAAAAAAACACACATTAAGATTTACGTTTAATTCACGTGGTGGTTTTTTTATTTGGGTGGTGGTGGGGGTTGGGGGGGGGGGGGGGTGTCAGTTTCAGAAGTAGCTACCATCGACACCAGCATTCCATCCATCAATAATGTTTTCATCACCTGTATATAGATAGAACGAGAACATAAGCAAATGTATCAACAGATATCAAATTTCCTTTTTCTTTTTCTGAGAATCGTGAAGAAAGAAATGGGTAGTTATCGATCTGTTAAGCATGAAGGTTACACCAAGATACAAGAATTTTTACCTAAGCGAAACTTGAAACCAGCTTTACCCGTAGCCGAATCGAAAACATGCACGCTCTCCTTCAACATGGCAGTGTAGCGTAATTTGACCTGTTCCAAAAATATATCAATCAAAACATGAAAGCAGCCAACCAATTGACAATCTCTGATCAAGATGAAAAACACACACCATTTTTCCAAGGGCAGCTATTTTTCCACCCGCAGGTCCATTGGCCAACTCTTCAATGACCAATCCATTTGATAAGGTGAACTTATGAAGTGGCCCTGTCTTTGTAATCTGACCCTCGCATTCTGTGGCCGTTGTCTCTGGATTATCTGTCATCTGAGTCACACCCACGTTCAAGCCTCTCCCACCTCGAGTTTTCTTCAGCGTTTTCTTGATCTTCTTATCATGTTGATTATCATTAGCTAGTAACTCAGATTTTGTGCTGATAATGCTGCAAGTAGAAATTCCTGTTATAAAATCACAGTATAGAAACTGAGAGGCATAATGGTGTCTCCAGTCCCTAGTTATTGGAGGCACGAAAGTCAGAGCCTCTACAGGCAAGAGTCAAGCGATGTTGTGGATTGCCTCTTCCCCACCCCCAAAAAAACCACATTATTATGTTCGCTATATATACATAGATAGATAGAATGAATCAAATCATTAATATATTATTATCAATTAATGGCAAAAATACTTTTATTATAATTTATAGTTTAATTTATTGTGCCTTGTGTTAAAGAGGTGTGCCTCAGGCACCTGGGAGCCCTTTGCACCTCATGCCTACAAGTATGCTCCACTCTAACAAGCTAGAACAACACAGGATAGTTGCTCCATCCCTATTGATCAACTATATCATCATATACTCTCAAATGAGGTGTATTCACTACAACTATTTTCCAAAATTTTGAGTTCTAGACAGAGCCAGTTCTAAAGATGCAATGCTAAGGACTGATCCGTCTTCTTTTATATAAGTGATGAGGGAATGTATATCCTGGAAAAGGAGAACCTAAGCTGAGAAGCAGGCAAAAACTTACTTAACAATTATACCAAGAAAAAGCAGACTAGTCAAGAACTAACCTTTCAGTCAGTTGTTCCTGATTTTCTCCATTACCTTCTGCCAAATCCTCTGTCGTGATCTCAGCATGTGATTCTTGCATGACTTCATCCTCTCCAAGTATACTGTGGCTTTTTGCTCCAATGTCTTCCGTACTGGCATCTTCAAACGTGTGTTGATCTTTACATTCTCCAGTTGCTGCTTCCAGATCCTTTTTCATGCTGTCAGCATGTAGTAAACCCTGCTCAAACATGTCCTCTTCAGGAGTATTCTGGCATTTTTCGCCAAGTGCTTCTGTGAGTGTTCCTTCCAACTGAAGTTCATTTCGTCTCTTCTTCGATTTATGGACAAATATGGAACCTGATTCTGGAGGGGTCGCCAAGTAATTTTCATCAATTTCCCTGAGTCAATGTAACAATAAATGAAAACTCATATATTGAGGAATTACCAATGAAGCAGACTGGTGTGCAACTTATCGTTAAAGAGAATTGAGGTTTGCCATTGAAATGGAAAATATTATTCAGCAAATATAAAAATTCTTACAAATTATTGGAAACCTCAACTCCACGCTCTTTATCCTCTCCGAGAACACTGTGACCCTCCTTGCGGGTCTGGACTTTGCTTATTTTCTTCTTCTTATTCACAGAACGTTCTTTTCTTTTCTTTTCCGGCTTTGCTCTGATAAAACACCGGCAATGCAGCAAGTGGATACATGTCAAGGGAAAAACAATATAAAAGTAATTGACGCAACTTAGTTATAAACTTATATAGCGAATAGATAGATGATACTCAGTTACTCACTGTTCAAGGAATCGCAACTGGTCTGTCCCATCGCTCACAAGCGAATTCTGGTTGATGCTGGTGTCTTTTATGTTTCTATTAATTGACATAATGATATTTGCAAGAGTCTCCATTTCATCAGGAACTTCCTTATTTTCCTCGTTGACCTGAGTCTTTTCTACATCCAACGATGGCATTTTCTCCCTAAACAATACATGGAGAGAAGGAAATAATAAAAAGGATTCAAGTGCAGGAGCTTGAATAAAATTAGAAACGAAAGGCTGATGCGAAGTCTCCAATTGTATATGCTTTCCTTACCCTTCTTGTTTGTCATTGATATTTAGAGGATCAACCTTTTGCATTGATTCACTACCACATACAACATCATCTTTTGCCTCAGTGCCTGTTTCTTCTTTTTCTTGAGCAATCTTTTCTACAGCATCAGACATGGTTGTCTTAAGTTCTGCATCTTCACACTCGTGTGAGTTAATATCATTATCTGACTCAATCACTTGATCTTTCTTCTTAAGTTGTTTGCCACGACCATTTCTCTCTTTCGGCTCAGCATTTTGCAGTGTGGCGTCATCTATTCCTATAATAAAAGAAAGAAATATGAAAGCCAATTCTCATGTTGATAGCCATATTCTAGATGATAAAATCACCCCCAAATCAATGAAGTGAAAATTGTGTGACAATATGGATGGATAATGAAATATAAAAATCTTTACGTTCCTGAATTATGACGAGGCTCTCCAAAAAAATACTGTATCATTTGCATTGAAATGAAATATCCACACATTTGCAGAACAGATAGAACTGGCATTGACTAAAATATACCTTTGTTGCTTAATAAAGGAGACTGTGAAGTGACTTTTATCTCATCATCGTTTATAAAACTGTCCTCATACACATCATCGGCATCGCTATGGTGACTAGACCCATCTGTCTGGGTGTTTTCAATATCCACGCCATATGATTCTCTATTGCGATTGAGTAAAGGATGCTGAGAAATCTACACAACTAAAAAAAATAAAAAATGTTGAAGCTATTGAGTGGGCTGTGAATTATAAATGTCCCAACACTGCAGTTTCAGCAAATTGTAGTAAATGGTCACAGAATTGCAAACAGAGCTGCATCACACAACTACTAAGATAATGAAAATACTGAACATAGAAAAAGGATACGTATCACTATGAGGATTTGACTGCTGATTCCGTGGTATGTAATAACCAGTGAGGTGGACACTTTGTGGGCCAATAACAGAAAATGTCACATCATCTGCCTCCTCAAATTCCAAATCTAAGCGGCATGAATCTCTTTTGTTGGGCAGCAAAGAAAAGAGCAAAATAGGGCTTCTATTGCCTACATTACACTGCACGACTGTCTTTTTTGAAGCTTCACCAAATCCCAGTGTTGCCTAAACAATCAGTCACAACATACATCAACAAAATTTAGTAGCAATCAACAGCACAACATCAAATCCCATATATGGTGTAACTTCATTCTTTTTAACAATAACTTCAGCAATCACAAAATTGCAAGGCATTTTTAATAGCCTAAAGATAAGAACCGTTCAACTTTCTCCACCAAATAAAAGGTTCATTAGAATCTAATGCACATCATATCCAGAACTAATTAATAATACAACAGCGAATCGTGAAGTAAAGCAACTAAACATATTCAAGAGTATTAAAACATCCTTATATTCTCAGATCTCAGTACCTGGGTAATTCGAAGCCTTCTTCTACCCTTTTCACATGAATGAGTTACTGGCTTACCAGGTTTCACCTGTACACCTGATACACAAACACCAATTGAAAAATAAAAATCTACCGTCCAGAAAATAAGAGCACATCAACTTAGGGCCCTTCCACCAAAATACCCACACACACGCCGAAGCTTCTTCAATTCTATAAACAATCTTCACGAAAAAAAACGTATAAAATCTCAGTTACGAGATTAGAACTGTTGAATTTACAGCGACATTGACTAGACTAAACAATCATCAAAATTAGCAGACGCGCAAATCCAATGGGCGGGAGAAATGATCCTACCCCAAAAAGCCATTCCTCAGAATGAAGATTCAAAACTTCGGATGACTGTCACAATAATCAAAATTAGTATTCTCCGATTCTCCGTTAAACCCTAGATTAGATGGAGATTTAATTTCAGTTTCTTCAGAGCTTCTGGACTCGAGATTCTTATACCCCGCCGGACTTCATATACTTGTTTGTATAAATGCGCATATGAGATATCGCGGGAAGCCTTTTGTACTCTCCCATTTTCTTTCCACTAATTCAATTTTTTGAGTCATGTTTGGTTTCGATAATAAATAGAGTAAATTTCCTACAAAAACGCTTCATAATAAGCTTAATATCTAATAGTTTTAGAGTATCATTAATCTCATCAGAAGTATCATTAAATCTATCAGGGGTATTATTAGTCTGAGTTCAAGAAAATTTAAAACAATTTTTTTGAACTCAGACTAATGATACCCCTGATGAGATTAATGATACTCCCGATGAGATTAATGATATTTTAAAATTGTTTCATGATAAACTTACCATTAACTATTTTCATATAATACTTTGACTAAATAATAATAATATCATAAAACATTTAAATTAAAAAAAGTTACAAATTTTATCAAACATTTTCATTACGATCCCTAAACCATATGCATCTAATTGGTTTTAATATATATTCTGTTGTAAATAAGTGCGTAAAATAAAAGACGAGATTTGTTCACCCAATTCGTCGGGAACGACTACGTCTGGGGGCGAGCCAAGCCAGGAATTTCATTAATATTCTTGTGTATGAGTATTTACAATTCTGAGTACAATGATATATTTATAAGAGTAAAACCCTAGTCTAAGATATGAAGCCCATTAGTAATGTCCACATCAAATCTTCTAGATTTGGAATAATAAATCTTCTACATTTACAACACTCCCCCTTGGACATTACTGTTGATAGGCGAGCAGAAATACCATCTGGGCGAACAGGATTACCCAAAGGTGGCGAGCAGAAATACCATCTGGGCGAACAGGATTACCCAAAGTTGATGAGCAGAAATATCATCTGGGCGAACAGGATTACCCAAAGTTGGCGAGCAGAATCGTCATCTGGGCGATCAGGATTAGCTCAAAATATCCGCGGTTAAGACGAAGTTAAGTTAAGATTAAACAAGGTATCTGGCGAGCAGAACCTGCACGCCGAGCAAGATTAACCAGGCGAGCAACTTTAGCTTGAAGACCAAGTGGACCCAGGTGAGGCCCTAGTGTTGATAGGCGAGCAGAATCAGCATTTGGGCGACCAGGATTAGCACAACTCTCCCAAGGATTAAGACGAAATTAACTCAAGATTCACTTGACGAGCA
Source organism: Ballota nigra (assembly GCA_947034835.1). Taxonomy (NCBI): domain Eukaryota; kingdom Viridiplantae; phylum Streptophyta; class Magnoliopsida; order Lamiales; family Lamiaceae; genus Ballota; species Ballota nigra. The sequence goes on along the minus strand of OX344724.1, from coordinate 99,130,205 downwards.
AAACCTGCGTGATGCACCAAGGCGGATGGGCGAACAAAACCAGATCAAAAGCTACATGATGAGCTCAATTGGCATCCTGCCGACCAGATCCAACCACAGTACCAAAACAACAACTAAGTGAGACAAGAGACCAGCTAAATCAGACTAAAGACTCCTCCAGGACAAGTCCAATATGGCGAGCAACTCTTGACTGCGAGCAAGTCCAACAAGATAAGGATAAAATTTAGTCTAGATAAGGTCAACTTAGTCAAAGGCCAGGTGTCGTGCATGCAGGCCTGGTAGGCCAAAAGTCACGACACCTCCTGCTAGGCAATTGTCTATAAATACTTAGATTTTTACAGCTAATAAAACAAGCACAAATTATTATACACGTCCAAACTTCGATTACGAATCTAAAGCAGCTCGATTAACTTACAATCGAACTTAAACACGTAAGCTTTCATACAATTCTAATCCACCTAAACCCAAAAATCCGTATTCACTAATTACGTTAGTGATCAATCACACGTAATTGTTTGATGATCAATTAACCATCTAAAACAGTCATTAATCTTCAAGATCAGAAACGGTCGGCAACGGCGCCAAAAACTTGTTTGCCAAATTTGTTAAAGCACAAATTCAACTACTCGCAAGTGTACGAGTGTTGTCGTAGTTTAGCAAGTGACCAAGTTAAATATCGAACCACGGGACTAGTGGCTAGTATAGCCTTAATACTATACGTCGCCGCGTAATTGTAGTGCGGACTAAGGTTTTGGATCGGGGTTTCTCGAAATTAAAACACAAATGAAAGCAACTAAACAAATCAAAGCAATTAACAAAATGAAAGCAATAAGCAATTTTTAGGGATTTTCTAACAAGAAAACGAGACGTGTTCGGGTGTTCATCATCACATGAGAATCAAGTACACGATTCGATAAGTAATAACTATTCAAGTTTCCGATCAACTATAGAAGCAATCACTAAACATCACGTATTCACCGTACTGGATAAGCCTAGATAAACACGTCAAATGAAAACATCGGATCGTTAATCTTCTCACTTATCACCAATTTCTCAATTAAGCAACAAGTGTAGGAAATATGGGGTTCTAATGAAAATACCCAACTCTCGTTGCGATACTCCAATATCCACTCAAATTTCATAAATCACTCACACCCATACTAGATCATGCACCGACCCAACTCTCGTTGCGATAAACACACAATCTAAATATGAATTACAAGAGCAATCATGAAATCGAACAATCAAAGTCCATAATCCTAATAGATTGACCTTCAACTAGAATAGATATCACAAATCAAATCAAATACTCAATTACTCATGTAAATCCAAACACCCAAACACAAGACAATTAACTAAGCATCATAACTAACAAACTCATATGAAATAAAGAGCAATAATCCATAATCATGAAAATTAAGCAAATAGAAATGAAATTAAGGAAAGAAGTCACCTCTTGAGAATTGATTTAGCTACAAAACTTGAGAATCCTTGCTTGAATTGAAAGAAACTACTAATTGAAAGCATAATCTAACCTAATCTATACTAGAAATTGAAGAAAATGCAAAAGAAAGAAATGAAAAGGAAAAAACTATTCTAGGGGATTAGGGTTCTAAAGCCCTTGAAAAACTGAGTGTAAAGTCAGGAAGAAAGGTATTTATAAGTGGGTTAGAAAGCTCTTGGCCGAAATTGCATTTAAGTCCTCCAAAAGTTGAAATTTCTGATTTTTCGCGAGCAGAGGAGGTTCATACCGGTTTGGGGCTTTTGATACCGGCCGGTCTGAAGTATTACTAACCGGTCTAATGCTTCCGAAGCAAAGATACCGGTTTGGGGCTATTGATACCGGCCGGTCTGAAGGATGCTTAACCGGTATTGATCTTCCAAAGCCAAAATACCGGTTTAGCCACTTTGTATCGACCGGTACAATGAGTGCAAACCGGTATGAACACTTTTTGGGCATATTTTGCTTCTTCTTTGCATTCCAACTTGTATTTTGACTTGATTCTTCTTCCTTTGAATGTCCTTGCTCGACTCTTCTATAGTCTTGGTCGTATTTCACTCATTTTCCTACACAATGAACAAAAATACCTTTTTCGACAATTAAGCACAAATGAGATAAATTAATGTTCATAATCACACGAAATCCAATAAAATAGGCAAATAAAATGCATGAATTTCGAGCAATTATCACACTAATCAGTCCGAACCTCCGGTTCATTGAACACTGAAAGATTATCCAAGGACTGTAGAACAAGTTTGAATCGTTGAAGAAAAGTGTTCTTGGTGTTCTTCATCAAAGAATTAAGGAACAATACTTGACACATCTTGTAAACATGCCTCAATCACGAGAAACACAACGTTCCCAACATATAACAAGGGATTCGCACTCCCGGATGTCTCAGGCTGGTAGGCGAGCAGGGGCGAGCAGAAACGACCAGTCCGGGAGTGGTAGGCGAGCAGGGGCGAGCAGAAACGACCAGTCCGGGAGTGGTAGGCGAGCAGGGGCGAGTAGAAACGACCAAGAGAATCGAAACACTGTTGCTCATCAATTGATGCCCCATGAGTTGGACGCTTTTGCTCGCAACCCAGGCGAATTGGCACGGATAATAGCCATACTCCAGGCTCTACAAAGACAGCAAGCCCAACCTGGCCCTTCTTATGTACGAGCAAGGCATAGCCCCACAAGGACTCGTGAACATGAGAAGGCCAGAGGGGATCATTTAAACGAGGCGGACAACGCCCAAGCTCGTAGGGCGAAGGGCAAAGATAAGCAGCTCGCTGAGGCTGCTAGCCAAGGGGGTTCAACCCAGAATCCGATTGTAGGGGCGAGTCAAGGCACACGACAAAGTGCCCTGGACAGATTAGGTCGCCGCGGTCGGGGAGCAGCCGAGATACGTCCAACAGTTGGAGTAGCTCGCCCAAACGCAGTACCTGCTTGCCAGTCAGTCCACGAGAGGCTGACTAGGCCAGCCTTTGGTCGCCTAGGCCCAGATGCAGAGCCCAATCCAAGGAGGCCAGCCCCGGGGGTTCCTATACCAAGTGAGGGACTACGACGAACAGATGGTCACGCACCTCTGCTCGCCGAACAGTTTCCAAGTCAGGGGGGATCCTTTGAAGAGCTCGCCTCCATGAGAAAGGCAATTGAAAGCATGCAGGGCCTGCTCGACCAGCAAAGAGGATATGGGAGTACTACTCTACCAACCTCCCCTCTATCTTCGGTGATTCTAAAAGCCCCAATTCAGACAAAAATCCAATTTCCCGCTAGCATACAATATGAGGGTACGGCGGACCCCCAAGTGCATCTGATGAAATATTCTGACTACATGATATCAATTGGGGCAAGTGATGCAACCCAGTGCCGTAATTTTCCTTTGACTATGGGGGATCGTGTCCACAAATGGTTTTCGGCCCTACCACCAGCTTCAATTCATTCATTTATCTAGCTAGGCAAAGAATTCTTGTCCCACTTCTCCATAGCCGGGTCTTATCTGTCCCAAAGGCATCAGTTATCCGACTTGAAGCAAATTAATGACGAGTCGGACCGATCGTACTTGGAAAGATTTGACAAGGTCCTGCTAGAAGGGGAGTCAGTAAGCGAGGACACCAAAATTGTAGCCGTCTTAGCTGGACTAAGGAAGGGCACCGAACTCTGGAAAGACGTACATCTTAGATGCCCAAAAACTTATGCTGAATTTCGTAATCAGGCAGGAGTCTTTGTCTCTATGCAAGAAGCCTTACACAAGGATCTGGAGAACAGTGAAGAGGGCAGGTTGTCCGAATTTGTGAACCAAACACCTGTAAAAAGACCTCGGGAGAGCATCCTTTCAAGTTCTGATGAAGATGAATGACTTGGAGGACCCATCAAGGTGGACGAGCTGCTTCTACATGGACGAGCTGCTTCCTCTTGATGAGCAGTTGTCCTCTTGACGAGCAGCTACCCCCATAACGAGCAGCTTCCACATGGACGAGCTGTTTCCTCTTGACAAGTAGTTGTCCTCTTGACGAGCAGCTGTCCCCGTAACGTGCAGTTTCTACATGGACGAGTTGCTTCCACATGGACGAGCAACTGTCCTCTTGACGAGCTACTATTGTTGCTAGGCGAACTACTTTGACTGACGAGCTAATGGCGGGCTACTCTAGCCACAGAGCTCAAACAAAGGCAGAGTTCTATACGAACAGAGCCCAAACAAAGGCAGAGTTCTATATGAACAGAGCCCAAACAAAGGCAGAGTTCTATACGAACAGAGCCCAAATAAAAGCAGAGTTCTATACGAACAAAGCCCAAACAAAGGCAGAGTTCTATACGAACAGAGCCCAAACAAAGGCAGAGTTCTATACGAACAGAGCCCAAACAAAGGCAGAGTTCTATACGAACAGAGACCTAACAAAGGCAGAGTTCTATCCGGACAGAGCCCAAATAAAGGCAGAGTTCTATACGAAAAAAGCCCAAACAAAGGCAGAGTTCTATACGAACAGAGCCCAAACAAAGGCAGAGTTCTATACGAACAGAGCCCAAACAAAGGCAGAGTTCTATACGAACAGAGAGCTAACAAAGGCAGAGTTCTATCCGGACAGAGCCCAAACAAAGGCAGAGTTCTATACGAACAGAGCCCAAACAAAGACAGAGTTCTATACGAACAGAGCCCTAACAAAGGCAGAGTTCTATCCGGACAGAGCCCAAATAAAGGCAGAGTTCTATACGAATAGTCCCCAAATAAAGGCAGAGTTCTATACGAATAGTCCCCAAATAAAGGCAGAGCAATCAACAAATGAAGTTGATCACCTCATAGGTATTAAAAACCCTACAATGGACGAACAACCACTAACTGTCGGCTCTTCCTATCATTATGAAGCAGAATTCACCAAGTGTTGGATTGTTCACCCATCCAAGTCAGCTCGACCATGATAGTCCGCCCATCTGAGGTAGTCCGCTCTAATCAAGATCAGCTCGCCTTCATAACACCGGGTAGTTGCCAGCCCATAAGTAGTCCGCTTCACTCCATCACCACATAATGACTGGCAAGGGGGCAATTGTTGATAGGCGAGCAGAAATACCATATGGGCGAACAAGATTACCCAAAGGTGGCGAGCAGAAATACCATCTGGGCGAACAGGATTACGCAAAGTGGGCGAGCAGAAATACCATCTGGGCGAACAGGATTACCCAAAGGTGGCGAGCAGAAATACCATCTGGGCGAACAGGATTACCCAAAGGTGGCGAGCAGAAATACCATCTGGGCGAACAGGATTACCCAAAGTTGGCAAGCAGAATCGTCATCTGGGCGATCAGGATTAGCTCAAAATACCCGCGGTTAAGACGAAGTTAAGTTAAGATTAAACAAGGTATCTGGCGAGCAGAACCTGCACGCCGAGCAAGATTAACCAGGCGAGCAACTTTAGCTTGAAGACCAAGTGGACCCAGGTGAGGCCCTAGTGTTGATAGGCGAGCAGAATTAGCATTTGGGCGACCAGGATTAGCACAACTCTCCCAAGGATTAAGACGAAATTAACTCAAGATTCACTTGACGAGCAAAACCTGCGTGATGCACCAAGGTGGATGGGCGAACAAAACCAGATCAAAAGCTACATGATGAGCTCAATTGGCATCCTGCCGACCAGATCCAACCACAGTACCAAAACAACAACTAAGTGAGACAAGAGACCAGCTAAATCAGACTAAAGACTCCTCCAGGACAAGTCCAATATGGCGAGCAACTCTTGACTGCGAGCAAGTCCAACAAGATAAGGATAAAATTTAGTCTAGATAAGGTCAACTTAGTCAAAGGCCAGGTGTCGTGCATGCAGGCCTGGTAGGCCAAAAGTCACGACACCTCCTGCTAGGCAATTGTCTATAAATACTTAGATTTTTACAGCTAATAAAACAAGCACAGATTATTATACACGTCCAAACTTCGATTATGAATCTAAAGCAGCTCGATTAACTTACAATCGAACTTAAACACGTAAGCTTTCATACAATTCTAATCCACCTAAACCCAAAAATCCGTATTCACTAATTACGTTAGTGATCAATCACACGTAATTGTTTGATGGTCAATTAACCATCTAAAACAGCCATTAATCTTCAAGATCAGAAATGGTCGTCAATAATTACGACATAACATAAATGTCTTGTCATAAAAACTCCATGTGCTAGGTATCGGTCAAATAATAAGTTAGGGAGGAATGTAATCGATCTTCTAGATCAAATCTTCTAGATTCATTTCGGGGTAACCGCTCCCCCTGAAGACAACAACACTTTGAGTCTTTGTATCCCAATACCACGAATGTACTTTTCAAAAGTAGACGTAGGTAAGGACTTAGTAAACAGATCTGCTAGATTGTTACTAGATTGCACCTTTTGAATGGTAATCACGTCGCTCTTCTGGAGTTCGTATGGGTAGAAAACTTAGGTAAAATATATTTCGTCAGGTTTCCCTTGACGTACCCATTACTCATTTGTGCGATGCAAGTTGCTTTGTCTTCAATTATAACGGTGGGAGGTATATCGCCTTTAGCGATACCACACGAGTCACCAATGTGTTTTACCAAGGACCTTAACCAAACACATTCTCGTGCGGCTTCAAATAAAGCTATTATCTCTGAGTGGTTTGAAGACGTGGTAACCATGGTTTGTTTAACCGATCTCCATGAGATCGCGGTACCACCACAGAGAAAAACGTAACCAGTCTGGGATATAGCATTGTGGGAATCAGACAAATAGCCAGCATCTGCATAACCTACTAAGGCTTTGTCTTGGTTCTTGTGGTAAAATGATTAGGCGTGAAATTGTCGTGATTCGTAGCTAGAAACGCCCTAGTTTTGGTCGATTTTATTGAGTTTTAGAGCCAAATGAGTACTATTTCTATACATTGATGAATTTGTCTCTTTGATACTCATAGGCGAATCGAGGATGAAAAACAGAGTTCGTAGGACTTTGAATCGACTCAAACGGATGCCCGGATGAGAAGATATCGAAGAAATACGATTGGTATTAGTACGTGAAAAGAAAAGTGTTAGTTGCAAGGAAGGAAGGCCCATTCGAGCACCATCACTCGAGCACCTCGCTCGAGCAACATAGGTCGAGCGCTCCGGACTTACAGAACATTTTTGCCGCTCGAGGGGCACAGCTCGAGCGCCTAATTCGACCTATAGAACCATTCGAGCAACGCAGCTCGAGCGCCCCGTTCGAGCTATTGAATCATTCGACCAAAGCAGGTCGAGCGCCCCGCTCGACCTGGACAGCTCGAGCGCTTCCGAGGCTTATTTTCCAAATTTCATTTTTCGGCCCATGAGATCCCGTTTCGACCCGGTGCCTATATATACCTCTTCCAAACTCGTTTTAAAGAACCACTTAGCACACATACGAGATAGAGAGTTCGTTTTTGGAGAGGAATGAGAGAAGGAAGTTTACGTTTACATTTTGTTGAGGTTTTCATACGAATTCTTAGTTTCTTTTCGTCTCTTAGTTTCTTTTCAGTAATTAGACTACGTTAAACACTTCATACTTCGTTTTTATTAATTTAATTTCAGTTTATTCTTTTATTTCATTAAACCCTAGTTTATGTCAGATTTCTTCTTCGTTTTAATTATCATGTTCTTGTTTGTTACTTATTTAATCGTTGGTATTTCCGTTAAACCTATGTCTAGCTAAAACCCTTGCATGCTTAGGGTAGGATGAACTCGTAGAAGTAGGTTGTGGGTACGTAATTAGGGTAACTTGTGACGTTGGGTTTTAATTCTCTTAGTTAATGAATTCTTAAAATTAATCTAGACTTTGCTTTTGAATTTCGTTCGAAAGGTGTTAGAGAGAGGACGACCGTATCACTCTTGAACACCGAGTAGACTAAACGAGAAGGTTTAGGAAGGGTTAATTCATCTACCAGTTTAGCGAAGGAGGACGACCGCATCACCTTAGTTAAATTAGGGTCTCATTAATTAAGCACAATCTATTAAATTGTTATTAGATTAGTGAAGTCGAGTGTTAGGGTAAAGTATTAGGGTTTAGAATCTTGAGCTTTCACCTTGCATTCTTAGACTTAGGTTATTTCTTGTGTGTCACAGTTATTCTGATTATGTACCTGCTCCGTTAGTATACGTAGGGATTCCTATCTTAAGCATCATCATCTCTCATTTGAAAACAACCCGTAGTTAATTCGTTTTCCTTAGTATTTTAGTTTACTTAGTTTATTTCAGTTTTAATTAATCTTTCCAAAAATCCAAAAACCACACACTCATATTAATTACGACGCGTAGATCTTCAGGGATCTATTCGCATATACACTGTCCCTTGGGTTCGATACTACTTGGTCATTATACGTATTTATACTACAGTGAACTCGTCCGCTTGTGGGTAAGCGACTAGTAGAAGTTAGTGTAATCAGTTTCAAGTCAATTGCGCCGTTGCTGGGGATGGCGTTGTATGCTTTTTGAATAGGACTTGTAGATAGCTTAGTAGTTAGTAGTGAGTGCTTTATTTTCTGTTTATTTTTATTTTTATTCAACCGGCAGTTGCGTTTTGATCCTTCTGCTAGTGTGTCAGGTTTATGAAAACACGCTCACAAGGCAATACGAGTGAAGAGAGGTTACCTGCAGATCCTGAGACAATAGCAAGGAGAAACCGAGCCTTCTTACGAAGGATGAACGCTGCCGACTTAGGGAAAGAACCAATGGACATCACTAATGAGTTGGAAGATGCCGAGAATGAGTTTAACCAGGGGTTGAACCGGGTTGACGGCACTGATGGCAACACCAGTAAGAACCAAGATCCGTTAGGGGATAGTCAGAGCCAAAACCCGGGTGCACAAAACGTTATCAATCCAGCTCAGAATTTTGTCCATAATCCTTTGAACAACCCTGCTTACCCACAAAACCCAAATAACCCTTTCAATAACCCAGTATACCAACATTACCCATACCCACCATATCCTTACCCACCATACCCGTATCCTCCACCTCCAGTCTATAATCAACCACATGTTTACCCACCACCACCCCAACAAGTACCAGTACCTGCTGCTAATCCTCAACACGTTCCTCAGAACGTAGATCACAATATGGCTATTCGAGGGAGGTTTGCAGTGCAGCCACAGCGGTACTATGATGGAGTGGCATTGCCTCCTGTTGAGGCAAATAACTTCTCTATTTCCCCGGGAATTCTAAAGTTGCTTACCGAGAATCAGTTCAAGGGGGTGATCGGGAAGGAGAATCCTCACACTCACCTAAGGAGTTTTCTCATGATAGCCTCCACATTAAATTATAATGGCATGTCTGAAGATGCCAAGAGGCTTAGGCTGTTCCCATTCTCATTGACGGGAATAACCAAAGAGTGGTACGATAATACGCTCCCGCGGGGAGGTATTACCACTTGGGCCGAGCTCGAGCGTCTGTTCCTCGAGCGATTCTACCCTCCATCTAGGACGATCAAGGCTAGGATTGAGATCTCTTCCTTCTGCCAGAAGCAAGGAGAGGACCTACGTCAAGCATGGGAGAGATACTCAAACATGCTGATAGAGTGCCCGCAGCATGGGTACAATGAGGGAGATATTATGGCATTCTTCTACAGTGGTGCTAACAAGGCGGGGCAAGACCATTTAGACGCATGTGCGGGCGGAGCATTCCTGAATCAAGGCATAGAGAGGTGTAGAGAGATCGTGGACAACATTGTCACAAATGCCGGGGCTTGGAATGGAGATCCAGATTTTCAGAGAGTGCATCAGGTTGAAGAAGGTGAAGGAACGAGAAGGCTGTTGATGGCCATGATGGAGAAGATCAACAACCTCGAGTTGGGGAAGAATTTGGTTGGAGAGCATGTAGTATAGAATGAGAGAGTAGACCAACCAAGTGGGCAACAAGAGGTAGCCAATTACATGGGAGGTCCGTATTACAATCAGAATGGCTACCAAGGTGGAAATCAGTTTGGAAGACCTTCTTATGGTCAGTCATTTGTACCTCCAGGCCCACAGCCGTCTCAAAATCAATGGAGGAACACACAAGGAGTTCAAGGAGGCCAGCAGCCTCCTCAAAACACATGGAGAAAAAATGAGAATTTTTCTTATGCTAACCCAAAAGCTGGTATTACTGTTCCTGCAGGTGTTGATCCGGGGTCTAAACCTCCTGGTGGAGAAGGCGGTGCATCAATCGAGGAGATGTTGAGAGCGATCCTTCAGAAGGTGGAGGAAGGTAGCAAGCGATTGTCCTCCTTGGAGTACGATGTGAAAGAGTTGCATAAAAAAGGCGATCATCGAGATCAAGAGCTCCAAAAGATGAACGTTGAGTGGATTAGAACTCAACAAGAAAACAATAGGCGGTTCACTTCTATAGAGTTCCAGATGAGCCAGATTGCAAAGATGGTGAATAGAGAGTCGGGAAAATATCATTCCATGCCGGAGGGGAACCCAAAAGAGCATTGCAAGGCGATCCAGCTTAGAAGTGGAACCAACTATGAAGGTCCTCAGATGCCTGCTGATTCTGAGACGCCTCAAGCTGAGATGGGGGAAAGAGAACACAAGAAAGATGGAGGTGTTACTATTGAGAAGGGGATTGAAAGTGAAGGGATTGAGAAGCATAAAGATATGGATGAGTCCCAGAAGGGCAAGGAAAGTGGGGAGATTGAGAGAGTTCCTAAGTGGAAAAAGGCAAAGGAAGCAAGGGATAAAGTGAAAGAAACAGAAAGAGATGAATGTGGGGTACCCAAATCTGTGATACCCGTCCCGTATCCACAGCGCTTCATGAAAAAGAAGCTTGATGAAAAATTTGCAAAATTTCTTGATGTTTTTAAACAACTTCACATTAACATTCCTTTTTATGATGCTTTGGAACAGATGCCGCATTATGCAAAGTTTCTGAAGGACTTGATCGCGAAAAGACGGCGAGTGGATGAGCCAAAGTTGGTGCAGCTGAAGGATCCCGGGAGCTTCACGATCCTATGTGACATTGGGAACGGGATCAAGAAGGGAGCGTTGTGCGACCTCGGAGCGAGCATTAATTTGATGCCGCTGTCGCTTTTCAAGAAGTTGGAAGGTGTTGAACTTCAACCCACAATGATGACGCTTCAACTTGCCAATCGGTCTATTACTCGACCTCAAGGAGTGGTTGAAGACGTCCTAGTGAGAGTTGGAGATCACATTTTCCCAGCCGACTTTGTAGTGCTAGAGATGGAGGAAGATGAGCACGTGCCCCTGATCTTGGGAAGACCGTTCTTAACTACGGCAGGGATGGTGCTAGACGTGGCAAATGGGAAGATTACGTTGAAGGTTGATGATCAAGAAGTGAAGATCTCCCTATATGAAGCCATGAAGCACCCGAGGGAGGATGAGAGCTTGTATTGCATGGATGCAATTGATCCTCGTGTTGAAGACACACCTCATATCCCTAATCCTTCTCATATTCATGATTTTGTTAGTCCTTCACGTGATTATTTAACCCATGAGCATTATGATTTTGATTATTTTGATAGGGATAAAGTGAGGAAGTTGAAGGATGAAGAAGTGAAGAAAGTGGACGTGGTCCAGTTAGAAGGGAAAGGATGAGTTAAGAAGAAAAAGTCCAAGCGCAAGAAATTGTTTAGTAAGACTCCTCCAGATAAAGGAAAGAAGGAGTTGAGACCTATACCACTTGAGGTGGGGAAGGAAGCAAAGGAACTCATGATGGAGGGACAACACGGAAAGAAATTCAAACACCACTCTTATGAGAGTGGGGGAGGTAAACTTGAGTATGATGTCCCATAAGCTCCTTCGAGCTTGGTCCGGCATGAAGACCTTAAAAATAGCGCTGAATGGGAGGCAACCCATTATTTTTTATTTGCTTTGAGTTTTTTTTTAGTTATTAGGAAGTTATTTTGAGTCGTATGTTTAACCTCGTACTTGAGAGTTTTATTTTGTAGGCGTGTCTCTAAAGGAGTAAAGGTATCATGGAGTTATTCAGATTGAAGGAACCAACTTGAGACAAGAGAGTGTGCAAAGCTATTGAGAGAAATTGAATTGTTTGGTTGAGGTAACCCACAACCCCAAACTTAGACCTCTAGCAAGGACGAAGTTTGGGGGGGGTGGAGTTTTTTTTATTTGTTTCATGATTATATTGCACATGCATGCACGCCCTTATCTTTGAGTTGAGTTTGATTGATTATTGGTTTGTTGAGATACTCCTTGGGGTGATTTTGATTTGACTCGATATTGCATATTTCATGCCTATCAACTATCTTATGCTTGTTGATTGCTATCTTTGAGTACAATTTGATGAGTAGAGTTGAGTTGTGAGGTTGAGCTAGGAGTTTATTGTGTAAGTGTTTGAGATAGAGTTGATTTGAGAGAGAACCCGTATGCTTACAAATTTTCCTTTTGAGTGCTTGTGTGATGAGAGTAAGAATTCACTAGGACTAGCATGGACGTGAAAGCCGTGAGATTTGAGCCTTATGAGATTTTGATGCTTAAATTAATCTCTTCGTTTGTGAGTGGATCGTCACCTTAGAGGATGCTAGAACTTGCATGTGCTATTGCTTCTTGATTGTGTCTAGTTTGATATGCCGAATGCGATCTTAGGCCATCTTTGATTTGAATGAGTCACTTAGCCAAAACTTTCCTTACCAATGACATTGAATCCCTTGTTAGCCCCTTTGAGCCTAAAGCCTATTTTATTTGCTAGCACATATGAACACTATTCCAATTCCTAAGCCTTTTTGTCCCAAGTTGATTGGAGAATAGGAAAGTGTGAATGTGAAGGGAGTAAATTGAGTTGAAAAAGGAAAAGGTTGTTTGTTGAGTGAATATGAGAAGGTGTGATGAAGTTATGAGATGTGGGAAAAAGAGAAAAAATTGAGAATGAGCAAAAGAAAAAAAAAAGCTCATGTGTTTGTGCGGAAAAAAAAATGAAGTGATTGAAAAAAGTGAAAGAGTGAGAAAGGAAAAAAAATTGAAGTGTTAAGAGAATTGGAATTGAAAGAGTGTTGATTGAAAATGTTTGAAATATTCTGTTCCTAAACTCGAAGTGCTAAAGTTTGATTTTCTATTCTCCATTCACGTTAGTCACTTATCCATATTGTTATCCCACCTGTCCAAAGAGCCTACATTACAACCTTGAGAAAAGTCCTTTTTGATTCGGCATTGATTTCTAGAGTACGGTCGGAGTTAAGAGCACTTACAAGCCTATGGCTGCCGATATGAGTGATTGATTGTTTGAGTGAGTCCCTTAATCATTGATATACACTTGTGAGGGAGCGAAACACATCGTTGAGTGCACATCCATGCTTGATCTAGGTGTTTCTTGTTATTATTGCATGAGTATGATAAAGGAAAGTGAGTGAGTATACGGGTGATTGATTTTTGAAGCTCGAGTTCATTAGCTTGCATGATTGATTCTTTGACTCATCCCTAACAATTTCACTTGACTTATTATTTCATTGCTTGAGGACAAGCAATATGGTAAGTTTGGAGGGGTTGATTAGGTGTGAAATTGTCGTGATTCGTAGCTAGAAACGCCCTAGTTTTGGTCGATTTTATTGAGTTTTAGAGCCAAATGAGTACTATTTCTATACATTGGTGAATTTGTCTCTTTGATACTCATAGGCGAATCGAGGACGAAAAATGGAGTTCGTAGGACTTTGAATCGACTCAAATGGATGCCCGGATGAGAAGATATCGAAGAAATACGATTGGTATTAGTACGTGAAAAGAAAAGTGTTAGTTGCAAGGAAGGAAGGCACATTCGAGCACCATCACTCGAGCACCTCGCTCGAGCAACGTAGGTCGAGCGCTCCGGACTTACAGAACATTTTTGCCGCTCGAGGGGCACAGCTCGAGCGCCTCATTCGACCTATAGTACCATTCGAGCAACGCAGCTCGAGTGCCCCGTTCGAGTTATTGAATCATTCGACCAAAGCAGGTCGAGCGCCCCGCTCGACCTGGACAGCTCGAGCGCTTCCGAGGCTTATTTTCCAAATTTCATTTTTTGGCCCATGAGATCCCGTTTTGACCCGGTGCCTATATTGTTAGGGAAAATAGGGGTGCCCGGAATCTATTCGGGATGAACTTTAAATACGAATTTAAATACAATTATTACTAGCATGAATTAATCCTAATTAATTCAAATAATAATTCCAACAACTAATTATCATCATGCATGTTGAATTAATTTCACATATTTAATTAAGCGGAATAAACAATTAAATATGCGATTAACGTACCTTTTGTAGAATTGGCCTTTGAATAAACGGGACAATCACGATCTCGCTTTATCAACCCAAAAACCTTCTCAAGTATTTCCCTTTCGCCTTACTTGATCACCGGTGGGAGATGCTTTCAAGTAATTTAATAAACTAAGGAAAAAGAAAAATATCTATGCTCTTGATTTTTCCAACACATGGAATTATGTACTTTGGGATGAAATAATCATCCCCTATTTATAAAGAGGGTATGGCCGAAATTTTGTGTATCTATGGGCTTGGAGAAAATCTTTTCTTAGCCTCTAAGAAATCTTGAATATATCCCATATATTCTTTTCTCCAAAATAAAATATTCCACAAAAATCTCACCCTCCACAATAAATAGCTATTTTCGAAAATTATAGGTATGAAATTCAAGATTTGGATCTTCTTGAATATATGAGATATTCTTGTATTTCTAGAATACATATCTTCCATAATATCTTTCCAAGAAAATCAACAAAATCTAATTTCTCCTAATATCACTATTTTCGAAAATTTAAAGAAAAAATCAGCAATATAATTTTCTTTTTATTTTAATCACCTTATCATTATTGGGCTACTTAATGGGCTACTTGAGGGGCCTTAAGGAGAATTAAGATTGGACCTCCTAATGGACTTCTGAATTTCAATATTGAGCCCCAATATAATTCAGCCCATTAATATTAATTATTACCACTAATAAATTAATATTGCACTATCCATCTTAATCCATATTACGATAATATGGGCTCCAGATTATTATTTCCCGCGTTTAAGATTATCAAGTCCATTAATTAATTAAGCTTCTGAATAGCTCTAAATTAATTAACATCTTTCACCTTGGAGTAAAGACAACTCAACATTATTATTCGTACCGAAGAAACTAATTCTTCACTTGCAAGATTTGGTACAATAAAACTTCTGAGCCCACCAAGGGAACTAATCACACGAGCCGTACTCGCACGCGTTTCTCCGTATTAAATCTTAGCAACCGTCGTATGATTAATATTACTGCCCAAGACACAAAGTTCGAAGTCGCAATGATTCTCACCCAACATGAATCAAAGCAGTAACTATTAAGCACACACGGTCCTATTTAAGTGACGGAGATTAAGAAATCAACAACCACTGAGGTCTAATTCTTCACCTTTCAGAACAGAAGAATTTATCCTCGCTGTAGGACCTCTTCAACACATACTAAATGTGCTAGTGCAATCTCTTAGTCAAGACAGACCAATCTGAGCCTTACACATCGACCTTTCACGGCGGATTGTTCAATTCCACCTAGGTCGTGAAAATGTACGTTTAGTTACAGGTAAACTGTTAATGTCGTCTTCCGTGATCGGGTATCACCACATTAACTACTATGTAACATGTACTATATATTGAACGGTTTGCAATAGAAATTCAACATTCAATCGTAACTAAAGCAAATGCGATAAAAGAATTATTCTCATAAAACGAGTGTTTGATACACGAGTTATACAAAGTAAAAGCATACTTTCACGTATAACTCCAACATATATATACCTCTTCCAAACTCGTTTTAAAGAACCACTTGACACACATACGAGATAGAGAGTTCGTTTTTTGAGAGGAAGGAGAGAAGGAAGTTTACGTTTACGTTTTGTTGAGGTTTTCATACGAATTCTTAGTTTCTTTTCGTCTCTTAGTTTCTTTTCAGTAATTAGACTACGTTAAACACTTCATACTTCATTTTTATTAATTTAATTTTAGTTTATTCTTTTATTTCATTAAACCCTAGTTTATGTTAGATTTCTTCTTCGTTTTAATTATCATGTTCTTGTTTGTTACTTATTTAATCGTTGGTATTTCCGTTAAACCTATGTCTAGCTAAAACCCTTGCATGCTTAGGGTAGGATGAACTCGTAGAAGTAGGTTGTGGGTACGTAATTAGGGTAACTTGTGACGTTGGGTTTTAATTCTCTTAGTTAATGAATTCTTAAAATTAATCTAGACTTTGCTTTTGAATTTCGTTCGAAAGGTGTTAGA
Organism: Ballota nigra; assembly: GCA_947034835.1. Classification (NCBI taxonomy): domain Eukaryota; kingdom Viridiplantae; phylum Streptophyta; class Magnoliopsida; order Lamiales; family Lamiaceae; genus Ballota; species Ballota nigra. Next base: position 99,114,013 of record OX344724.1, on the reverse strand, counting down.
AAGAGGACGACTGTATCACTCTTTAACACCGAGTAGACTAAACGAGAAGGTTTAGGAAGGGTTAATTCATCTACCAGTTTAGCGAAGGAGGACGACCGCATCACCTTAGTTAAATTAGGGTCTCATTAATTAAGCACAATCTATTAAATTGTTAGTAGATTAGTGAAGTCGAGTGTTAGGGTAAAGCATTAGGGTTTAGAATCTTGAGCTTTCACCTTGCATTCTTAGACTTAGGTTATTTCTTGTGTGTCACAGTTATTCTGATTATGTACCTGCTCCGTTAGTATACGTAGGGATTCCTATCTTAAGCATCATCATCTCTCATTTGAAAACAACCCGTAGTTAATTCATTTTCCTTAGTATTTTAGTTTACTTAGTTTATTTCAGTTTTAATTAATTTTTCCAAAAATCCAAAAACCACACACTCATATTAATTACGACGCGTAGATCTTCAGGGATCTATTCGCATATACACTGTCCCTTGGGTTCGATACTACTTAGTCATTATACGTACTTATACTACAGTGAACCCGTCCGCTTGCGGGTAAGGGACTAGTTGAAGTTAGTGTAATCAGCTTCAAGTCATAAAACAGTCCAAGATCTTGAGACCCTTGGAGGTACCGTAGAACATGCTTAACATCATTCCAATGTCTCCTTGTAGGAGAAGCGTTATGTCTTGCAAGCAAATTGATAGCAAATGCAATGTCCGGCCGAGTGTAATTTGCAAGATAGAGCAATGCTCCAACAGCGCTAAAATAAGGAACTTCTGGCCCCAGAATTTCTTCTGAATCTTCTCTTGGTCTAAATGGATCCTTATCCACTTTGAGGGATCGGACAACCATAGGGGTGCTAAGTGGATGAGATTTATCCATGTGAAATCTCTCTAATACCTTCTTCACATAGGTTGACTAATGTATAAGAATTCCTTCTGGGAGATGCTCGATCTGCAGGCCGAGGCAGTACTTGGTTTTACCCAAGACTTTCATTTCGAATTCAGCTTTCAAGATTGAACTGGCTTCTTCAATCACTTTGCATGATCCGATTATGTTCAGGTCATCAACATAGACAGATATGATGTAAAACCACCTTGCGATTTCTTCGTGAATACGCACGGGAAAGCTTTATCGAATGTGTATCCCTTCTTCTGAAGGAATTCACTAAGTCGATTGTACCACATGAGGCCCGATTGCTTCATACCATACAACGACTTCTGTAGTTTATGATATACATACTGCGATTTTCAACATCCCTCATCTGAGGAATGTCAAATCCATCGGGGATTTTCATATAAATGTCGGCATCAAGTGATCCGTATAAGTACGCGGTTACTACGTCCATTAATCTCATTTGGAGATTCATTTTAACTGCCAAAGATATCAAGTAGCTGAACGTTATTGAGTCCATGACGGGAGAATAGGTTTGATCGAAATCAATCCCGGGTCTCTGTGAAAACCCTTGAGCTACAAGCCTCGCTTTATATCTCTCCACAGTATTGTTCTTGTTTCGTTTTCGTACAAATACTCATTTATATCCTAATGGGATAGCACGCGAGGGTGTACGGACGATGAAGCCAAATACTTGTCTTATGTTAAGCGATGCGAGCTCTGCATCAATTGTCTCTTTCCACTTAACCCAATCGGAGCACTTCCGGCACTCAGCGATTATTTTGAGTTCTGGATCTAGATCATTTATAATGGAAAGGGCAATTGACGCTGTAAATATATCGTCGACGATAGTAATATTTCTATTATATGTTTCTCCTGTATCTGTGAAGTTCACAGAGACTTCGACGTTTACGTCAATCAGACCTTCCTTATTTCCCATTGTATTTGGGTCTGGTCGTTTCACGGTCCTAGTGCATTGAATATTTTGTGCACGTACTTCATCAGCAGGACGTTTGTCTCCTAGAGACTTTGAGTTATCTAGATGAATCTCTTCTAGAGATTTTACATTCGACTGACCAGATTTGCTAGCCTTTCGTTTAGGTGTATTACTATCTCTTGAGGGTCCTTTGCACTTCTGGCGCGTGGGGCGAGTACTTGTTTTGCTTGGGACCTCAACCCTTTGGGGAACATTTACTGCAGGTATATGCGATTTAGTTACACCTCTATGGTCAGTGAACGCGTCTGGCAGATTATTTGCTAGATTTTGCAAGTTAATGATCTTTTGAACTTCTAGTTCAGATTGACTAGTGCGTGGATCTAGATACTAAAGATTACTTATGTTCCATGTAAGCTCCCGACATTCATTCAATTTTGAATTCGGATCTCCCCCTAATGCCGGAAAGTAATCTTCATCAAACGTGCAATCAGCGAACCGGGCCATTAATTGATCCCCGAACAAAGGCTCGAGGTATTTCACGATGGATGGAGAGTCAAATCCGACATAAATACCGAGTTTACTTTGTGGGCCCATAGAGGTCCACTTTGGTAATGTTATCGGGACATATACCGCACATCCGAAAATACGCAGATGGGAAATGCTAGGTTCTTTCTCCCGCACTAACTGTAGGGGGGAATGATTATTATATGCAGTTGGACGGATTTGTATTAAGTGCAATGCATGTAGGACTGCATGCCCCCAGCATGAAGTGGGTAGTTTGGAGTTCATAAGTAATGGTCTCGCGATAAGTTTGATACGTTTTATTAGTGCCTCAGCAAGACAATTTTGGGTATGGACGTGGGGGACCGAATGCTCCACTTTAATTCCCAGGGCCATACAGTAATCTGTAAAGGCCTTTGAGCTGAACTCAACAACATTATCCATGCGAATCGACTTAATTGGATAATCCAGAAATTGAGCTCTAAGCTCGATAGTTTTCGCAATGAGCTTCGCAAAAGCTTGATTACGGGTGGACAGCAACCAGGCATATGTCCACCTAGTGGAGGCATCAATAAGGACCATGAAATAATGAAATGGTCCTGATGCTGGGTGAATCGGTCCGCAAATGTCTCCTTGAATTCGCTCAAGGAAAACCGGAGATTCTTGCCCAACCTTAGTGCGCGATGGGTGTACTATTAACTTACCCTTAGAATATGTATAACAAATAAATTCATCAACAGGAGGGATTCTATTATTCGAAATATTATGACCAATTGAATTAGATAAAATCCTACGTATCATAGTTTGTCCTGGATGACCTAACCGCTGATGCAACAATTTAAAAGAATTTGGGTCATGGAATTTCATACTCATAGCCAGATGAGAACTAGATGGTCGGATGTAGGAATAGTACAATCCGGAGGAGAAGGAATGAAGTTTTTCTATAACTTGTTTACGGTTACCTCGAGTAATAGTCATCAAAATGTATTCGTTATTGTTCTCAGTTTTAGTTTCAATGTGATATCCGTTTATCCTAATGTCTCTAAAACTGAGTAAGGTACGCTTAGATTGTGGAAACAATAAAGCATTATCGATTATGAGTTCGATACCCATGGGGAGGACAATGGAAGCTCTTCCGGAGCCCACTATCAATGTACTATAATTGGCTATTGTAGTTATACTCCCCTTACGTTCTATCAAGTTATAAAAATACTTCCTATCTTTTTGGATTGTATGTGTGGTGGCGCTATCTACCAAACATAAATCACTATGTGCGTCCATCATGCAAGAGGAAATAGTCCAAATCTAATAGCTGATATGTTTACAAGCCATAAATGAGAACAACAATATCCAAATAAATATAATGGACAACGATTTAAGGCAAACACATCAAAGCTAAAATAATAGTATCATCCATAAAATAAAATAAAGTATCCGAAAGAAAGGATCCAAAACATGAAATTGTCTTGTTAAAAAACAAAGTACTAGAATAATCAAATGTGCAAATCACTCATTGTCTCATAAATTTTGAGCTACGGGCTCAAGAGATCATCGTTGTCTTGGTCAAATTCTGCTTCAGGCAGGCTGTCATCTTAAGGTTCAACCATGGGAGCCTTTCCCTTGTCGTCCTTTTGCATTATTAGATAAGCCTCAACCAAGTGTTTGGGAGTACGACACGTGCGAGACCAATGGCCTTTGCATCCGCATCTGTAGCAGGACTGCTCAATCATGCCTTGAGAGCTAGGTTTTCGTGGAGCGAAATCCCAGGTTCTGTGACCACCGGATGAACTACGACCTCGACCTTTAGTCCAGAACTTCTTACTCACTCTCCCCCTTCCACGGTTGCGCCCAATCTCATGTTTGGCCCTATACTGCTGCTGGAGTACTGGGTTGCTAGCGTGGAATATTGATACAGTGTTCTGGATCAAGTTGGTTTCAATACGCTGCAAAGCAAAGTTGTACTCCGTTATAGACTTAAGGTCTTGGTAACGGATGTTCAACCATTCGTATTGTGCCGAAGGGAGGAGTATGTACTTTGTTGTTGGAAATGGTCCTTCAGGGACTTCCACAACATTCCGGGGTCCCTTTGAGTGAGGTATTCATATTTCAGACCCTCATTCATATGGTTCCTAAGGAAAATTAACGCTTTCGCCTTCTGGGCGTTAGTGGATTTCGAACCTTCGACAATGGTTTCGCTCAACCTATTCGAGGCTAGATAGATCTCGACATCTAGCATCCATGTCGGGTAGTTACTACCATCGAGAGCGAGCTCATCGAATTCTTTCATAGTGATGTCAGACATAATTCACTACAATTAATAAAGTGACATGGTAAGGGGTGTGATAAAATTTATTGACAACGGTGAAAAAAAAATTTATTTGATTATTCTAGAGAACATAGAGACAAGAATTGGGCGCCGTCTACCCAAAACATAAATTACGGTCCGACAAATACCGGGCGCCACCTCCCCGGGCATAATATGCGGACTATAAGAAATAAACTATGTGCGGAAGGAATAATGCATGTAAGATAATTAAATCATAGATACATGCAAATTAAATAATATATTATGAACGATAATCACATGAAAATAATTTCAAGGAAAATTTACGACTTAATAAACAAGCATATTCATGAGGCTAAATATTTCATGTATATTAATGAAATTTAACGAAATATTTTCAGGATTTTTAAATAAATTAATTAGAATTTTGTGGTACCCTAAAACGAAACCGAAATTAGATTAGGATTTCACAAAATTTCGGGGAGAGAGGCGCCATGTGCGAAGGGCTTGCGCCGCCTCGACGCCGCGCACGCAGGCGCGTGGAGGCGGCGAAGGGGGTGCGACAGGCAGCGCACTCGGTGGAAGGCGACTAGCAGTGTCGCGGCGCGGGGTGCGATGGGCGGCGCATGGAGGCATCGCACGGAGGCAACAGACGGCACATGGAGGCATCGCGTGGAGGCGACAGACGGTGCACGGGGGCATCACACGGACGGTGCGCTGGCGGAGACGGGCAGTACCGCACTGGCGGCGGGCTGGTGGCGACGAGCAGCATCGCTCGGGCTGGCGGCGGACTGCTGGGCCGTTGCCCGTGTGCGGCAGCATGTGGCCTCTCAACAAGTGATGGGCGGCGGCTGTTCGTCTACGGGCAGCGGTCGTTGCTCGTCGTTTTGGGTCTCAATCCAAAATTAATTTATTTCAATATACAAACATGATTCAATTAATTGCAAGTATAATAAATCGAATCCATAGCACGAGTACATATAAAAACTTGTAATTCGTAGAAAATTAAATTTAGGGCGTACCGTATAATCTCAGGCAGAGTCTCGTGCTGATAACGTGTTGTAAATAAGTGCGTAAAATAAAAGACGAGATTTGTTCACCCAGTTCGTAGGGAACGACCACGTCTGGGGGCGAACCAAGCCAGGAGTTTCACTAATATTCTTGTGTATGAGTATTTACAATTCTGAGTACAATGATATATTTATAAGAGTAAAACCCTAGTCTAAGATATGAAGCCCATTGAGTTATTGGTCCATTAGTAATGTCCACATCAAATCTTCTAAATTTGGAATAATAAATCTTATAAATTTACAACATATTCCACAAAAAATATGATCGTTTTTTTAATTTATTAGTAAAATAATAAAGTATGTGCATTCCTTTGTAAAAATAATAACTTTATTATTATCTTTCACTCATCATTTATTTACACATATGCCATCAATTTTACACTCATAAATAATTATTTTATTCATAAAGGATCTCACAATACTTTAACAATACACTTATTTTATCTATTTTTTTTTTAAAAAGTGTCCATTTCATAATTTTCATTGATTTTAGAATGTTAATTTCGACCCACATTATTTATAGTACCCCATCCGTCCTAATTTTGATTACCTATTTCTAAATGACACAAATATTAAGAAATGAATTGTTTATTAATACTTTTGAGTATAAAGTAGTTTTTTAGGAATTGTTTATTAATATTTTTTAGTATAAAGTAACTTTTGAAGGGTTGAGTTTGAAAAAGTGGTATTGTTTTTTGTCATTTTAGGAAATGAGTAAACAAAAAAAAATCTTCCTTTTTAGGACTTTTGGGTAAACAAAATTGGAACAGAGGGAGTACATGATTTCAGTTTGGCCAAGGTTATATACAGTCCTGTCCTTTGTTAATACACCCCACCAAAAAGTGTTTGGAATTTTTTTTCGAAAACTTTAACAATTTCGAAGAAAAAAAAATTCGAGCATGGCCCTAAACTATATTTAAACTCATTCTCGACATTATCCAACTTATTAGTAATGTCCATTGGTTCTTTCCCTCCGGCAGCGTTCATCCTTCTTAAGAAGGCTCAGTTTCTTCTTGCTATTGTCTCAGGATCCAACGGTAATCTCTCTTCGCTCGTAGTGCCTTGCGAGCGCGTTTTCATAAACCTGAAACACTAACAAAAGAATAAAAACACAACTGCCGAATACGTACGAAATGAAACAGAAAAGTAAATCACTCACTACTAACTACTAAGCTATCTACAAGTCCTATTCAAAAGACATACAACGCCATCCCCGACAACGGCGCCATTGACTTTAAGCGAAAATACTAACTTCTACTAGTAGATTCCCCGCAAGTGTATGGGTTCACTGTAGTATGAGTAAGTATAGCAACCAAGTAATATCGAACCCACAAGATGGAGTGTATGCGAACAGATCCCTGAAGATCTACGCGTCGTAGCTAATATGAATGTATGTTTTTGGATTTTGAAGAATTAATTTTAAACTAAAATAAACTAAAGAATAAGAGAAACAAATTAACTAAGGTTTGTATTCAAGTAAGAGATGGTGATGCTTAGGATAAGAATCCCTACGTATACTCACGGAGCAGGTACATAATCAAAATAATTGTGACGCGCAAGAGATAACCTAAGTTAAAGATTGTAAGATGAAAGCTCAAGACTTAATACCATAATACTTTATCCTAGCAATCGACTTCACTAATCCACTAACGAGTTAATGGATTGTACTTAATTAACGAGACCCTAATTTAAACTAAGGTGATGCAGTCGTCCTCCTTAGAAAAACCGGTAGATTAATTAACCCTTTCTAAACCCTTTCATTAAGCCTACTCGTTGTTAAAGAGTGATAAGATCGTCCTCTCTCTAACACTTTTCGAACGAAATTCAAGAATAAAGTTAAGACTAATTTTAAGAATTCATTAATTAAGAGAATTAAAACCCTAACGTCACGAATTACCCTAATTACATACCCACAACCTACTTCTACGAGTTCATCCTACCCCAAGCATACAAGGGTTTTAGCTAGACATGGTTTTGACAATAACGAAAGCAACAGAAAAAGTGACAAACATAAACATGATGATTAGAACGAATAAAAGATCAAACACAAACTAGGGTTTAAAGAATTACTTGCAAAGAATTGAAATTTAATTAATGAAAACAAAGTTTAAAGTGTTTAACGTAATCGAACTAATGAAAAGAATCTGAAAAACAAAAATAAACTAAGAATTCATGCTAAAACCTCGATTAAACGTAAAGTAAAGCTTGCTCCTCCCCTTCCTCTTCAAAAACGAACTCTAAAAGTAATAATCTATCAAGTGGTAAGTGGTCCTCCGTAAAAATGAGCTCGGGACGAGTATATATAAGCCTTAGGCCGAATCGGGAACTCATGGACCGAAAAACGTATCCGGAAGCATCAAAGTTGGAAGCGCTCGAGCACACATGCTCGAGCGGTGGCGCTCGAGCAGTGTAGCTCGAATGGTGCAATCGCTCGAGCGCCTCCGCTCGAGCTGGTTGAATGGTGGAATTTTGGGGCGCACGAGCAACACGCTCGAGCGCGAGAAATCTTCTGTATGTTTTTAGCGTTCGAGCAACGTGCTCGAGCGCTAGTGCTCGACCTGAGCCACTCGAGTGACTCCAAAATTTCCCAAAGTAATACTTTTCTTCTTTCACACTAATACCAATCGTATTTCTTCGATATCTTCTCATCCGGGCATCCGTTTGAGTCGATTCAAAGTCCTACGAACTCCATTTCTCATTCTCGATTCACCTATGAGCATCAAAGAGACAAATTCATCAATGTTTAGAAATAATGCTCAATTGACTCTAAATACTCGACAAAACCGACCAAAACTAGGGTATTTCGAACGACGAATCATGACAATTTCACGCCTAATCAAGAAGCTGTGATACCAATCGAATTAAAGACTAACACAATCAGGACCACCAACTTTAATGAACAAGCGAACAACTCTGCTCTAGCTACTGAAATGGATTTGCTCGAAGAAAAAGATTAAGTGTCGAGCTAAAAAATACTACCTATAAACAACGAGCAGAACGCTATTATAATTCCCATGTGAAAATCAGGGAATTCAGAGTTGGAGATTTGGTTCTAAGAAAATTGCTCGCCCAACCTCCAGGTGTATTGGGACCAACTTGGGAGGGCCCGTATCGTATAACGAAAAAATTCGTTAATAGTGTATACGATATTGAAGATATGGAAGGCAAGCAGACCCCATACTCCTGGAATGTTGTGCATCTTAAGAAGTACTATCAATAAATCGAACAAGTTCAAATCACAACCATTGGGCGAACAAATGTCTTGGGGAGGCAAATAAGTAAAAAACTTGCCTAATTTTTTTAAATTTGAAATTTTGGCTAAGTATAGTAAAAAGTTGTTCGGCACATTGTATAGTCTGGTGCTGCTTCATCTTTTAGTTTTTAGATAAAATTGCTCGGCAAAATATTATAAGCGAGCATGTTTTGTTCAGTGTTCAAAGTTGTTCATCAGGTTGTATATGTTATAATGAACAATTTTGCAATACTTGTAATTTTTTACGATGTATGTTCGTCAAAGAGAAAAGTCCAAAGCTCAAGGTGTAAGTCCGTTTTAAGGACCAAGGCCATTTAAAGGTTGTTCGTCTTTTAAGATGAGTAGAACCTAAGGCTAAACCCATATTCAATTAAAAGGCAAGGTTCAAGTCGAACAAAGCCCAACATTATGTGTTATAATTGCAAAAGCATTGAATAAAAATGTAAAGGCAATTAACATATAACAAGAAGAATGAGCGAACAAAAGAAGACATTCCATTAAAACAAAAAGGCTTTGAAGCCTAAAAAATAGTACAAAATATAAGGTACTACAAAAAACGAACAGCTATTACAAAATGAAGACTAGTCTAAGCCCTAGACCTATTGCTGCTCGGCGGGAGGAAGATCTTGAGGTTGGTCAGATGGGGTATCAACAATCATATCACTGGCCATGTCCTCGGCTGTTTTTTGCTCCAGCTCCTTAGCAGCCTGCTCGTCAATGGCAGCTGGTTCCTTATCAGCAGCTTGCTCGCCCCCGTCAACTGGAAGTGGAGGGCGAGTAACAATGATACTAGGGTCAAGTTTATCGATCTTGACCCCATACTTAACCATATCCCCCAGTTGAATTTCAATGTTGTTCGGAGGGGGATAGTTCTCCACAAACTCAGTCAAATCGTTGCCCATCTCCTCCATCATGTCCTTATAATCGTACGCATTAGCCAGACGAATACAGTCGACATAAGCGCAGATGTATCCTAAGTTGGAGATGGGAGCAGACCGGACTTATAGCTCAGCCTCCAGTTGCTCGCGAGTGAAGGTGCTGGCCTCCACCTCCCTGAGGCAAGCATTATCTGCCTCGAGCTCCGCAATTCTTTGTTCGGCGGCGGACAACTTTTTTCCCTCCTCACCGAGCAAGGCGTCCTTGCCTTTCAGTTCAGCAGATAAACCTTGAATGTCTTCAAGGTACTTCTTCTCGGCATCAAGGGAGAGGGAGAGTTGATTGTTTAGGCGAGCAAGCTTTGCTTCATAAGTGTTGATCACGTTGTCCTTCTCCTCCGTAAGTTGCCGAGCAGTGCTTGCATATCGGCGGACAACTTCCTCTTGCTCGGCCAGCTGGGCCATCGCCTTTTGTGCAGTGACAAGGCCGTTGGCGTGATGCATCATCGAGAGATGGAAATTATCAGCCAGTCCTTGCATGGAGATAGTCTTCTCCATGGGTCTCGTCCAGGACCGGGCGATCAACTATGTCACTCTGTGGACATGGTCGCCTGGGATCTCCCTTGTGTTAACGAGAGTTTTGGAGCAGGCATACTGATGAACAGCATGTGCTCGCCCAGGATAGTCGTCAGCCCGGTATCTGCGAACAAGAAAGTACACCACACTTAGACAAATTCGTAAAAAAGAAAGAAAAATGAATCTTGTTCGGCATAGAAGAATACTTACTCAGCAAATTTGCGATCATCCCAACCGAGGAGAGTGATGTCCTCTGGGCCATGGGATGGGGTGACATCCTTTCCAGCTTTGCCCATCCTTTTAGTAGGCTCGACTGAGGAGCGACAAGCAACCTCTTCTTCAGGGCGAGCAAGATTCTTGCCTACTTTATCTTTCCTTCTGGCGCCACCGGGGACATCTTGCGCCACAGGATGTACGGCGAGCAAACAAGAAAAGTTAAATTAGAACAATACAGTTCAAAGACGAACAGAGATAAACTTACGCTTAATTTTTCCATAAGAAGCGGGAGAGTTTATTTCCCCAATACCACCGTGTGGACCGGAAGATGCTCGCCAATCACCCCCAATAAAGAAGAAGTGTTGCTTCCAGTCCCGAATCTTGTTCGGCACCCCTTCTACTATTTAAGCCCAGTCCGGGCCTTGAGGTAGTAATATCCTTCCTCGCCTATGGGGCACTTGGTGATCGTCATGAGATAGTTGATCTCCTCCGCAGTGATGCGATCAACGTATCCCTCCAGGGCGAACAAGCACATCGAACCGAGCAGGTTTATCCACCCAATCGGTGTGATCTGGGTAATAGCAAGGTTGGTCGCCTCTAGAAAGCGACCAACAACTGGGGGCAGCGGCAACTTCAAACCAGCGATCAACGTATCAATGTTGATCGCCGTACATCCTGGAGGTGGGCGATCAGCTCTCTCCTTCCTCTTAGGAGCCCACATGTGGATATCAAAGGGAATTTTGTAGGTTTCTCGGATCAGATCAAGGTCGTCCTTGAGAACCACACTCTTAATCTTGCTCGCTTGGAACTCAGTTTTCACCGACTCCATAACTTGTCGCTTAGGGCGAGAAAAGTTGTTCGCATGTTCATTAGAATATGCTCACCATTCAAAGGGGCGAGCAACTCCACATGGGATCTAATTCTCCAATATTTTGGGATGCGAAAAGCCTATCCCCTCCAAAAACTCACGTGTAAGCTCGTCGAATTCGGGATCTTCCTCTGATTCAGAACTGGACGAAGAGCCCTCGTCGGAATTTCTGCTCGCAATAACCACTATTTCCCTTCCAGATGGGCGAGCACCAGTGTCCTCCACCGATCGAACAACTGAGTCAACGTTGGGGGTCGATGCCGAGGAAATCTTAAACGGGGGTTGGTTTTCGTATGTCACAATGGGAAAAAGGGGATCAAGGGTTTCTTCAGATTTATTGCTCGACTGAGAAGACATAGGAAAATAAGGGAAAAAAAGGAGGAAAAATACAGACGATGGCGGAAAAATTTGCAGACGGCGGCGCTAGCTTCCTCAAGGTGGCAATTGAGGTTTTTGAAGAGGAAAAAGAAGTACAAGAAAAAATAGAGTGATTAAAACAAAAATACTACCTTGGAATTGAATCGAAGACACGAAATTGAAGTAATCCCGTCGGAAAATGCTTGGAATCGCCGGAGAAAGCTCGGAGTCGACGGAGCACTGTAGCACAAAAGAAAGAAGTGGGAAAATTTTCATTTCCCACTTCTATTTATACCAATAGAAAAAACGGGGTAAAACCCGCAATTTCTCCAAAATTTGGGGATTAGGATGTCAAAAAGCGGGGGTTATTTGCGAATTCGAGAAAAAGGTGGAGGGCCTACGCGTAAGTATAGGGGCGCGTGGCCTCGGGACTGATCGCGCGTGGGCGGCGCACAATCATGCTGCCCACGTCATCCTCGTGCATCCCCCAAACCTTGGGGAGACGAAACGACGAACCTATTAGTGCTCGCCAAATTCGATGATGTTCATCCGAATCCTCATCAGTTTAATATCCTAACTACTGTTGCTCGCCTAAAGATGCTCATCTGTAGCAACGCCTAGCCAAGATAGGGGGCAATTTTTGATAGGCGAACATCAATCATTGTGGTGCGAACAAAGATTAAGCACTTAACAAAGAAAATCAAGATTGGGGTGCATAAATCAATTTAGAGGGTGTATAAATTGACGAACAACTATTTCGGCGAACAACGTACCGGCGAGCAGGTTTTAAGACCCAAGACCAGACATGAACATTTCGCTAAGTCACTGATGACGAGCAACATTGATAAAAGGTTATGTATCTACCAACCTAAAAAGTGTATGTAGACGAACAAGGAACCAAGATTCCAAAGCTCATCTCAACAAGAAATATAGGCGAACAACTTTGAAGTCATATCCTCAAAAGGCGAACAACTTTTACTGAAAGATCCTTCTGGATAAATCAAGCCGACCTGGACGAACAACAATGAGTCCGAGATAAGACCAAAAAAGACTTTGTAACTAAGATTCAGCTTAGATAAGGTCAAACAAGGTCAAAGGCCACTTGTCTAGCATGCAAGCTAGGAAGTCCAAGAGTCTTGGACACCTCCTGCTTGTTAGTCTCTATAAATACATGTTCTCCAGCTAAGAAATATAAGTTCAAATTCACAAATACTCCCAAAACACACAAAAACACACCTAAATGTGCATACATACGAAATAAATACGGATTCGACTCTTGTATTTACGATTTTATGACCCGAACCTTCGATTTATCATATACGGTGATAATCAATCACACGTTATAGATTAGTGATCCTAAACCGAACTAAATAGCCACTAATCATCACGATCAAATTTGATCACCAACAACTATATTTTATAATAAGGAATGAAATATTATTTAAATAATATATTAAAATATTTTAATTCATATTTATCTTTTGAACAACGGGTAATGAATCTTCATCCTTTCAAGCATATGTGTCTCGATATAGATAAATTAAAGGCGTAGACGCACACATGATTCTTCGTAATGCATTAATTAATCATATGCGGGAGGAGTATTCTATTTCTGAAATCTAGACTATTGTTATTGTTGCTATGAATTTGCTTAGTTTCGTCTATTTTTTTATTGTGTGTTAATTTTATGTTTTTTTATTATGTAAGATTGCACCACTGTATTATGAAACTTAATTTAATATGTATGATTGTATAATTCTTAATTTAATACGAAATCTCTAGAACGACACTTATTTTGAAACAGACAGAGTATAAATTTAACTATAAAATAAAATAAAAGAATACATGTAGCGTAGTGTAGCGCGAACTGTTGGAGATGAATTTAATGTAGCGTGAACTCTACAATAGTGTAGAGTGAAACTCTACGATAGTGTAGCACAAACCATTTGAGATGCTCTTACGCCCTTATCATTAAAAAAAATTATGCATATTTGATATTATATCCATCAAGAAACTCAAGAGTCACGCAAGAAGTTACAAGAGAGTTGGTGCCAAGTTTTCTACTTTTCTTACGACGGCGCACGAACAAAACACATTGAAAATTTTATTGTGGTTGCACCACCATTTTACCAATTTTAAGGCAGTGCTGCAACCTTAGTTCGTGTGTCTTGTAACATAAATGGTGCACTTGTTTTAAAAAAAATTATAACTTAGTTTTTTCTTTGAATGATGTTATTTATTTATATTTTGAGTATTGTGTACCAAATTTTCGTATATTTAGTCTATGAGTTCGATGATAAGTGTGTGTTACACCCGATATTTACTACCCGACCCATCGGGTATCGGACATAAACCCACTTACTGTAGCAGGCTCGGATAAGAGTAGTCCGCCGCCTGGTCAGACAGACGGGCGGGGACCTAGAGGCTACCCGACGCGAACCTCTGGGAGCTGCCGGGCAGGGTACTTAGAACCCACAGGCCCGGGTATCAGGCGGCCAGCGACGAGCTCCGGGGCAGACGCTCTACCCGCCTACCCGTAAATGAACCACCAAGGTACTCTCGTCCGGACTCGTCTCCCGGGTACCCGAGTACCCGTCTGCCCGACCCCAGGCTGCGCCAGCTGTGAGAGGACGTCGGGTGCCATCAGTCCAAAGGATGTGATAGGGTCAAAGAGGGCAGTTGGGGCTAAGTCTCATCATCTCAGGGGTGACAGCGCCATGTGGCGTCTTCTCATTGGCTCGTAGGGGAGGTTGTAGCCACTCATTACCTTCCAGCTAGGAGTAGGGGGGGACCCACAGGTCCACCAACCAAACATGGGGAAACCCATCTTGTACACTATAAATAGGGTTTTTAATGCCCAAATGTAGGACACAACACATTTATTACAAATATACTCTTGAGAGCTCATTTACTCTCTGATTTATTACTTCTTGTTATCATAAATATCGAATCCTACCCGCTAGGAACCCGGCAGCGAGATCCGACATAAATCGCTGTCAACAGTGTGTTATTGTTATTTTCTCGCTTTTGAAAAAAAATCCCGACACTGTTTGTCGAAAAATAGTTAGCATTTCATCAACTTTTTGTTGAAATGTGGTTAGGATTTCAACAACATCTTGTCGTAACAGGTTTTCAAAAATTATTTGTTGAAATTCTTGTAATGTTTAGACTAGTTTTTTTTTTTTTGACATGATCCATATTCCGACCAAATCTTGTTGAATTGTTCTCTTAAGGGAAGGCTAGGTCGTCATGGCATTCGTGAGGCCTAGGTTGCCGTCGTGTAGAGTGAGATTCAGCACAACGTGTAAAAAGTAGGAGAATGATTTTGTGGGTGTATCAAAATTTTGAAGTAATATTAGGAGTAAGAGTTAGAGCTGTTCACGGAGTTCGGAGATTATCGAACCCGTACTAAAATCCGCATCGGAAAGGAACCGAACCAAAAAAATTATGGACTTTTTTTATTTTAATCGTACCGAAACCGAACCGAATATTTTTTTGGTACGGATCTGGATATTACTGAATTAACCGTACCAAAAAATCGAATGTGAGCGTACCGAACCGTACCAAACTGAATAACCAAATTAAATATTTATTAAATTTAATTATTTTTAATTTATCAAACATTATTATAATGTTATTGAATTCAAGTACAACTATATGATATCATAATTTATCCTCCTTTTCGGATTACAAACACTATATTATTTATCTTATTAAGTTCTTAAAACGTTAACATACGTTTAGTTGTATATCAAAATAATTTAAAATTTATTTTTTATTCTTTTAATTTCATTTTTTATGTATATTCATTTCTTACAAAAACTTGGATATGATGTAACTTGTGTTAAGAATTACGATTAATGTGATTTAAATATTGCACTTTCAATTCACAAGATATTTCAAAAGAATTTTTAAAATATATATTTTATATGAGTATGTATAGAGTGAAATTGGTTCATACATTAATCATTGAAAAATATTAGATATTTTCACTAAAAAGTACTAGTTGTTTTCACTTAAGAGTATTAGTTATTTTCACTGAAGAGTCTTAGTTTGTTTTCAGTAAATAACTAATACTCTTCAGTAACAACAACTAATCTTCAGTGAAAACAATTAATACACTTTAATAAAACAACTAATATCCTTCAATGGTTTATGTACGAACCATTTTCACTCTATACTTTATCATTTTATATATTGTCTTTTAAATATTCTATTGATGGTGATTTGTGTTAATTTTTTAACCATCCATTATCATATAATGTGTTATATTCGAGCTTGTAATGATATATGTTTGATTGTGGTTGAAGTTGTGTAGTATTCGTGTGAGTGTGCATACATCAATATGTTTTTTAAAAAATTGAACAAAAAAATGAGAGAATGATAAAAAAAGGGTAAGAAAATCCGTTTCTCCACTCCGTTTCGTACCAGTCCGATCCGGTCCGTTTGTAACCAAAAATCTGCTCCGATCCGTACCGAAAAATAAAATATCCGTACCGTACCAAAATTTCGGTATGGACATGGATACATGAATTTTAAAATAATCGAACTTTGGTATGGGCACGGGTATTTTCAAATATCCGTTTTGGTCCGTACGTAAACAACCCTAGTAAGAGTAATACAAATATATTAGGGAAATATATCTAGTAATTATTTAAAATTAAATGGGATAGGTGGATGTATCTAGTAAGTATAGAGAGAACCAAACGGCCCAATATCAAAGATGATAAGCCTAATATGCCTTGTGAAATTTTAAATTCAACTCATTTTTCTCTAACCTAATCATTTTCTCGCACAAATAAACAAATATTGTCCAGAGTTAGTCTTATATATAAAAAAAAAATTGTATAATTGATTTTCAATTATTACTTTATATCAAAGTAATAATGGCTTCAATTAAAACAATCAATACACTTTAATAAAACAAATAATATGATAATATTTATTTATATAAGATTTTGTGTTTTCCTTAATATGATAACATCACAGTAATCCACAAGGAACTGTGTTCATGCATAACATAGAATATGAAAAGATGCATTGTTTTTCCTATGTTATATTGTTGGGCACTATCCAATTGTGTTTTAGAGTGTATTATCAAATGATTAACGTTCGGTACAACATTTTAAACATGTGGTACAATATACTAAAATACTGTATAACATAGAATAAACCAACATTTTAAACATGTGGTACAACATATTAAAATACTGTTGACAGCTCCATAGAATAAACCATACAATACACTCACTCTTTATAAAAATAGAATCAGAAAACACACTTTTTTGCTTTAACATTTAAATTGATGATATCAATCCATTTTCATGGTTTTTCAAACTCTCCATTTCCTGCCTAAAACCCAAAATAACATCTTCCTCCAAATGCACCAACACTCTGATCATCCCCTCTTTTCCAGGCAAGAAAAAGCAAGGCTCCACGCTCCCAAGCAGGTGGCGGGAGAGCGGCACCACTGCGGCAGGGCCGCCCCACCCAAAGTCCACGGTGGAATGCCCCAAGTGGCGCCAATCAGTGAACCCACTCACCCTCTTTCCACCATTGATCCCTTCCTTGTAATGTAGTTCCTGAAAGTCGATGAACGAACGCACGTACTCGTGCGTCACTTTGTGTTTGCTTTTCTTGATCGAATCGGCAGTTTTCCAGAGGGGTTGTTCCACAACCTCCGCTGCAGTCAGATTTACATACATGGGAACACAACCATTACCCCAGTAGCCAGCTGGCAGAGGTGGATTAACCGTTTTGCGTATATTGATGGAATATGTGAATGTTACGTTCTCATTTGCAGGGACTTTGCCAACTTTTGTCCTATATAAAGATTGAAAACCGATTGTTTAATAAAAATTCAGTTCAAATTCGATTTTAAAAGTATTAAAAATGAACTGAATGTATGAGTTTTTTTATTAAAGATATGTAGTAGAGATCGGTCAATTTTCTTCTTATTAACTTTAAAGCGATAAATGAGAATACATAATTTATATGGTTCATAAACAAAATGTTAGCAAAAGAGAGAAATTCACAATATTATAATGATTCGCGGCTGATCCAATGCAAAATAACTCTAGATCAACTGTAGTTAAACTCTTGATTAACTCGTAAATATAATTAAGAGCAATGAAGGAATTTAATTTTTTTTTAGAAAACCTTTTTCCAAGGGATGGATAAAAAACTTATTCTATTTATAATAAATAGGAATAATAAATAAGGGTATAAGTTTATTTTGATATTCTAATGCATAAAAAATTTAATTTGTGTGAAGAAACAAATAATAAAGGATAGGGGAGTAAAAACTTTGTCTTGCATTAAATTTGATTAAAAAAATAGTCCAATCTCAATTAAAATAGACAAAAACTTGTATTAGACCGCCTCATGGTATAAGACACACGGTCTCATACAAAACCTACTTATTAGAATAATAGTAAAATATGTTTATATTATGAAAAAGTAACAATTTAAATAAACTTATATAAATCAATAAGAATAATTGAACTTACTGAAAAACCATTGAAACATAGGATCATCAACTGATGATTAGTGGTTCTTAGTTCTTACCTTGCCCTCCAAATAAAAGCACCCAACGCTTCGAAAGTAGTACATTTCAACCCGGATTGCTCGTATATTAATCCCTTGAGCCGATCCAACCACTCTTCTTTCACATTCAAATACTCCTTTAGGACCCGTTTACCCGAACCATTATACGGGTCGAAATCACTATCCAAGCTCAAAAGCTCCCGAATCGGGAACTCGACACGGGGCGGGTCTCTCGGGCCAAGCAGTTTATTCCGGTCCCAAACCGGGTCGATCGTCACCTGCCCTGACCCACGTGCCACCTCAGCCATCGCATTAAAAAACGACGTCGCTCCCATACCGTCGCATACCGCGTGGTGCACAGCCGCCCCGAGAACAAACCCGCCGCAACCGAATCTCGTAACCTGCAGCATGATGGGTCGGATCGGTTCGGTATTCGGGTCCGGGTCGGGCGCCAGCCGGGCGGCGAAATCTTCGTCTATGTTGGTGCCGAGGTAGTCGACGGCGGTTAACGGGCAGCCGGCGACGGCTCCGGTGAGCGGCACTCCGTCGCCGGCGCGGCAGTGCAGCTCGAGGCGGCCGTCGGATCGGCGGCGGATGAGGGTTCCGGCGAAGGGGTAGTAGGGGACGAGGGCGGCGGAGAGGGCGGCGGTGATGACGTGGAGGGGGTCTTTTTGGTGGTGGGGGGTGGATGGGTAGAGGCGGAGGTAACGGAGAGTGACGTGGAGGTTGCGGTCGGTGTCGATGTGGGAGAGAGAGAGAGTGTGGTCGTGATCGAATGGGGATTTGAGGGGGCGGACGACGGCGGTTTCTTGGATTTGCACCGCCATTGCCGATGGGGAGCGGTGGCGCGCGGCCTTATATTAGTGGGAGATGGTGACGTGGAGCATGTTAGCACCGTGGGTTTGTGTATGGGTTAGGTGGGAAAATTAGGAGCTACTTATTTTCAGTATTAACTTTTTTGGTGGTTGCCGTGTTCGTTCCAATTAGTTGGATTTCGATTTCTATGATTTTGATTTTCTATGTAATTCTCCTTAGTTTTGTATTGATGTGTATTAGAATAAAAACTGGATCACAAGACTGGGGGAATGCAATTAAATTGTATAGTTGTTAAACAGACTTGGAAAATTTTGCAGAGATTAGAGCGACAAACTGCTGCTAAAATCACTACTAAATTACAAAGACACTGTTTTATTTCATTGATATGTATGTATGTATGTATTGTTGGTGAATTTACGAGCGAATGGGACGAAAATGCCCTGGGATCAAAATGACCATGAAAAGCAGGGGAATAACAGGGATGGAGGCACTTTGTAGGAACCTAGGGTGGGGTCCATTATATAACCTTGTTCGACTGAGAAGGTTTGGAAGCAGGACCTTTACTTCTTCCACTTGTGTAACTGTGCACACTTTCCATGGGATTTAGGAGAGTTAAAAAAATTTGCCTATTAAGCTTTTGAAAATATAATTTTCACAAATTTGGGCTCCTAAAATTAAGTAAAGGCGCTCGTAAAATGAACTATTTTTGTCAAAATACTAATGTACATTCCATAAATTGTCACACTCTTAGTTATGGCCCCAAAGGAAAAAGGGAATATTGATAAAAATACCTTGCATGTTAGTCTTAGTGATGAAAATATACTGTATTTTGAATTATTTTTATTTTGTTTGGTATGATTTTGTTTTTTTTTAATAAAAATGCCCCAATTCTCGCTACCACCAGTTTCTAACTGGTTGAAGTTGACTTGAAGGCATTTTTTTTTTATGAAAATGACCTTTATTTTATGACATTTTTAAGTGTTTTGAAATATAAATGACATTTTCATAAAAAAAAAAATAATGTCCATATCCGCTTTTATTGGGTAGAAATTGGTGTTAGTCAGTATTGGGGCGTTTTGAAAAAAAAAATTGAGGACAATGACTTATGGTGGATTGCAAAATGAGGATCATAATTTTTTGAGCTAGCAATTTAATGACAATAACTTTAAAAAGTAGCAAATTAAGGACAAACCAGTCCGAATCAACACAAATTGGGCTAATTGACCCGATTTTGGCTGAATTTGGGCCCAATTTTGATTTATTTGGGTTAATTTTGTCTCAACTTGCAAATTGTAAAAGTTACGGTCCTTAAATTGCTAATTTGAAAAAGTAGCGGTCCTCATTTTGCGAGTCTAAAAAGTTATGGTTCTTAAATTGCTAATTTGAAGAAGTAGTGATCTTCATTTTATCATCCTCTTAAGTTACGGTCCTTAAAAATATTTCTACCCAAGACATTTTATAACGAAACTAAAATAAACGAGGCAAAAATTATAAAGTGATCAAAATACGAGACATTTCTGTAAATTATGGCCAACATACAGAATATATTTGTGAATTTTCCCTTAAAAAAATATATTCTCAATATATAGTACCTAAACTGTTGGAAGTATGATTTGATTATATTGAAAAGTGTAGTTAGACTACACTAAAAGTTTACATGTAAAATAGATTTTCAGTGTAATCAGTTTACACTTTTCAGTATAAATAAATTTAACTATTGAGTATGTACACTGTGTACTTGATGTATACAAGAGTGTGCGATTACAAATGCATTATTTAATTTGATTAGTTTGCCTTTTGGTACTAGTAGTAGACGTAGCCACCAAAGTACATCGAGGATCACTAGAGTTTGGCGCCATTCTATAGTCCAGTTATACTTGCATATATATATATATAACTATATGTGAAGAATCTAATGTTTAATATTTTTTTATTAATCAAACTGTATTTATCCTTTGTGTTGCAATAAAATCAATGAAAAAAATAATAATAGACAATTAATACGTTCATGTTATATATATATATATATTTTAAATCTTATGTATTTGGGTAATTTGGAAAAAAAATCTACCAACTTAATTATAATCACTTTCTTTACTTTTCATAATCAATTTGAAGTGTTTTGTATTTCTTTGGTAGATTATGGACTTTTAGTAAATACTATCAATTTCTTTTATAAATACTATCAACTTTTCTTTGATTTTTTGCAAACACTGTAACTTTTATTATTAATCAATTTCTCCATAATCACTAATTTTAATAATGCTTCAACAATACTAGGTCCTAACTAGAGCACTACGTGATAGTACATAGTTAGAGGCTCAAAAGAGAGAGTCACCCAATCCCACCTATATGTAATTAATTTATATATGTGTATACATAGAGATTTACTATTACCAAGAAACAGGCACACCACATACGATCAAGAATGTTGCCATATCAAAACCTCGAAGAAGCTGCGGTCTCTCTTGGAAGAAACCTAACATTTGCAGAAACAATATGGTTCAACTACTCCTACCAAAAACCAGATTACATTTTGTATTATCACAACATACTTTTCATGTTCATCGTCTACACTCTGGTGCCACTGCCGTTTGCGGCCGCAAAGCTCACGATGAAGCTCGACAAGTTCAAGATTCAACCCAGGATCGACACCTCATTCTCCGACATGTTGGCTTGCTTCAAACGGGTCATGGTCACCTACCTTCTTGCCGTTGCCCCTTCGCAAATCTTCAGTTGCCCCATCATCCAGGCACGTACGCGCACACACATACGTATATTTTTTATGGAGCTCAACACCAGCATAAGATACTTGTATGTTATAGCACAGTATTTTATGCGGGTTGGTGGGTTCCTTAAGGAAGGGTCACATCAAAACTATGTATACATATATATATGATCATCTATGATTAGGGTTGTTGGATGCAGAGGATCGGAATAAGGACGAGTTTGCCCTTGCCGTCAGGGTGGGAGATTTTCGCTCATATATTCGTATACTTTTTGATTGAGGACTATGTGAATTACTGGTTGCATAGATGTCTACACACCAAATGGGGTTATGAGAAGATACATAGAATCCACCATGAATACAAAGCTCCGACTGCATTTGTAGGCCCCTACGCACACGGTCTTGAAATCGTATTCCTCGGATCTGCTACGCTTCTTGGTCCATGGATTGTTCCTGGACATATCATCACATTCTGGCTCTGGATGGTTCTCATGCAAATGGAAGCCATTGAAACTCACAGCGGGTTAGCACATAAAGTAAGGGGCAAAACAGTCTTTATAGTTGTGTTGCTCAACAAACTCTTGTAATGTTCAGGTATGATTTTCCCTGGAGTCCATCAAAGTACATTCCATTCTATGGAGGAGCAGAATTCCACGATTACCATCACTTTGTTGGAGGAAAAAGTCGGGGCAATTTTGGATCAGTATTCACATACTGTGATTATATCTATGGAACGGACAAGGTTTGTACAATTACTTGTAGTACGTTAAAAATGTAACATTTTATTTTAATTAACCTAACCTTTTACTCCCTCCGTCCCCAAACACTTTTCACAGTTACTTTATCTTCGTGTTCCCCAAACACTTTTCACAGTTACTTTATCTTCGTGTTCCCCAAACACTTTTCACAGTTACTTTATCTTCGTGTTTTAGCGAACGAATTGTTTATTAATATTTGAAATGATAAAATAATTTTTAAGGTAGGGTATGATAGATCTATGCCTTCTCTATTATAAAGTAATTTTCAAATTACTTTATCATTTCAAATACTAATAAAAAATTCGCTCGCAAAAACACGAGAGAAATAGTAACTACGCAAAGTGTTGTGGGGCGGAGGTGGTACTAATTTCTACCTGCTTCTTTTGTAATCTAGGGATATAGGTACCGGAAGGAAGTTTTAAAGAAAGATATTGGAAAGTATCCCAAATACAGTGATTAGTAATAAAGCAACTTGTCGTCTTAAGGGCAATGATGTGAACAATATTTCGCCCGTACAACATTTGCCTTGTAAACTTCAATAACATAATAAAAAGAGGCAAACACTAGTATGAGAGTTAGTTCACAAACTAGCACAAATTAATAATATTCCTTCCAGAGTGTAAATGTCCAATTTATATCACGTCTCACTGTGGTCTCACACAAGATCTACTCTGAAAAAAAATGTCAATTTATGATTTCATATGTAGTGGTCTATTCAATGACATACAAAGCTATAAACATGTACTCAAATCTAGATACTACTTAGTACTAGTAAATGTTTGATCCCCACTTGCTCGGTTGACAGAGCATGAGGGTCTCAACTATAATATCAAAACCAATTCCCAAAATCGGAGATCGAGCCGTCGAGCATCATCTAATAAATGTCTTCTTCCAACAGTTCATAAATAAGCATGCAAAATAGCAATGATAAGTTCCTATGGGTGATATGAACGTCAACTAGATTGAACGATTATCTCAATTCAGAAAAACTGTTCAGGCATCGCATAAATTTATAAGAACTCGTTACATTCTAATGGGTACATACCTAGTCCGAGTTGTAAAAAACAAAAAAAAGTCCTCATAAGTGTGCAAAACTTTCAAACATATTACCAGAATTACCAGCTCTGCTTGGAAAAAAACCCAAAAGGAGAACCTGCTGGTCATCTTTCAAACTTTTCAACAAATCAGTAATGCAACTCACATCCTTGGCCAAGAAATTCACTGAAGATGATGATCACTGAAGTTAAAGCCCGTCGTATCTTTCCATCCAGAAAGCTATCAAGATGTCACAAGAAATCCATCTGAATGCAACGGTTAAAACACATCCTCAATAACTTTGCTCAGGCGGAATCAAGTGGTGGGGCTGCCCAGAGCTTCACTTTCTTGTCGACGCTGGATGTGGCTAAAACAGCCAATTGTTTATTTTCTGGAAAGAATGGCAGAATTCACACGCTTGTTAATGCAAGTAAAAAATGCTTCAGCTGTGAACTAAATTAATTTTTTTTTTTTTTTTTTTGAAAAAGAATACGCATAGAAACAGTAAAAGAAATAATGTGACAAGAACAGTATGGCAGTCGATTACCCATCTTAATGGTTGTAGGTGCCCATACCAGGTTGGTGATATCACCTGCATATAATAGTTTACCGAAGTCAAATTATTGAAGGCAAATCTGCAGCAAAGCAATTCTATGCATAATCACAAGTTCATTATTGCTGGAGGTGAATATGTACGCTAAAACAAACAGCATTAGCATAACAGTTCATCTATCTCCCCCAGATGAAGCACACAGATAACAGAGTTTCACTACATCAATAAAAGCCGTACGGAGTTGCAACAAGAATATCACGAGTCTGTTCCTCTCTTTTTTTTTTTTCTTTTTTAGCAGCAACCCGACACATAATCGAAGAACTATATGCTTGAGACTGAATTCAAACAAACAAAACAGATTTGAACATTAGAGCAGAACACACTTCTTGAACAAGAAGACATATCCAAAATGAGAGCTAACCACCCACATACAACCTTTTCTGTTTGTTCCTAATATTGTGTTTTTTTGTCTGATACACGGGGTATTAGACATGAGATAAGATATTATTTTCATTAAACAGAGCCTATCTTTTTTCAACACGAACCCAGCGAAGATTAATCAATTGACAGTTGTACGTATTTTCTGATGGATGCTCAGGAATTGATGCTCTAAAAATTCCTATGACCAATATTTAAAATTTGGAACTTCATCATCCCCGAATCAAACTTACCAGTTGAACTCCTCAATCAGATATAATTGCCAGTTCCATTCCTAATTCTGATAGGAACGAAATCACTATGGAAGACAATGACTTTTTTAAAAAATAAGCAATCATACCAACTTCAGCATCCTTCATTTTTCATACAGATTAGAAAGGTGAATATTTCTAGAATTATCCTCTTGTAGTGTTCCACTCTCCACGATAATTTCACTAGGGAAAAATCTATAATGCAGCCACTTGACAAACAAAGAAACAATATTATACTAGGAAATCCAGAAACTGGGTTTACCATCATGGGCTTTCTCAGCAGTGTCCAACACCTGCCCTGTCTCGATACACAGCCACTGCAATGTTGAACCATGAGTTGCTGCAAGTATCTTCCCATCAGGAGACAGACTGAGACGATCATAATGTAAAGTAGTGCCACTTGCATCATGAAGTGGAATTGGGAACACCTTCAAAGTCTTTGGGTCCTCATCCATATGATATCGAACTTCATGAAACAATAAAGGGTCAGAAAAAAATCTGTACTGTAATAATTATCAGAGAAGCAAAATAAGGTAACAATGTCATCTAGTTCTAAATACGTATGGATAAGTAAATGGCACGAAACAAGGCTGTAGTAATATACATAAATACTTCAGAGTAAAAAGACAATCCCAGCAAGGTAAATAACATAATACAGATTGCTATAAAAAGTTTTATGAGTGTAATTGTAAAGTTGAGTGATGGCTATGAAACTACAAGAAATACCAATTTATATCACAGTCGTTATTCTCAAGCTTTAGCTTTAGCTTTATAATTTATTAACTCAGAAGTACTTAACAAAAAAGCTTATGAAACTATCATACCATTGATATTCCATATCCTTATAGAACCATCCTTAGAGGCTGTGATAATTTGATCTGAATTTGGACTGAAGCAAAGCCATGTTACTGCACTCTGAACATCATCATATAGAAACATATTAAAATAGTAACAAGATGGTGAAAGCAGATAAAGCAACAGACACATATTCATTCTAGACTATGAAGTGACAAAAATAATCACAATGCAAATTAATATAGACATTTATTTAATACAAATAGTAGAGATCAAGATTCAATAATGAACTGAATGCAACCTGAATCAGAATCAGTAGTTACAGCCAATACAGAAATAGAATGTAATCCACTTCAAGCACATAACTTCAGCTCTAATAGGATATATCTTACTATTTGTCTGAATATTGAGAATATGTTTTCTTCCCAGTTTTCACTTGCTAGCCTAAGATCTCCCATAAAGCCA
Organism: Ballota nigra; assembly: GCA_947034835.1. Taxonomy (NCBI): domain Eukaryota; kingdom Viridiplantae; phylum Streptophyta; class Magnoliopsida; order Lamiales; family Lamiaceae; genus Ballota; species Ballota nigra. Next base: position 99,087,807 of record OX344724.1, on the reverse strand, counting down.
TACATGAAGTATCAAGAAATAGAAAACACAGTAGTGAAAAAAATCAGTTGCAGAAATGAAAGAGAATATGGACATGCATAAACATGATATCCTCAAGAACTTATGACTCCTGAGCAAAACCTACCCAACAAAACTATTTATTAGAACTCCGACAATATAGTGACTAATCAGTCAACCTTTGATGATAATGTATATGAAGTCAGATTAGATTCAACCCATAAAACTCCAAAAGAGAAGTAAAAGGCCTGAGCTAAATTAGGTGGGGGTGGGGACTAATATAAAGAATATATTAACATGCATGCAAACCACAACCTTGTGACCTTTGAGCTGCATAACATTCAAAATCTCCTTCACTGAGCCATCTTTTGAATACACAATCTCCCAAATCTGTAAAAATAAAGCCAACAGACTAAATCAATATTCGTCAATTTAAAAAAAAAAAAGCACATAAAACATACTAACAGCTAGCAGACCAAACATACCAAGCAACTTCATAAAAGTTCTAGAATATGAAGGTAACTATCCTAACCAAAAGGCACTAAATATTTTTGCCTTCCTTACATTTCAAAAATGTCACAATCAAGTCCTCCATGTTTAATTTGGCAACATAATCACTGGAATTATGGTATTCATATATAACGGTTTAAGCCAGTATTGTCCAAAAGGGTATGACTATTATTAAGGTTTGCATCTACTTCTGTGAGAGAACTATTATATGAGAGCTGTTTCAATTCCTTATGATTATACGTCAAAGCCTAAGTATATTGCATAAAGGATGTGACTATTCATGAGGATGTGGCATCTCCGACAGCATGATCCAACTATCTACAAGTTTCATGAGGGGATACATTGGATATTTGGATCCTATAAGTCGACATGGGTCTACAAGAATGTCTCAGTTATAGGTATTTTATCACAACTTTGCAAGAAGTAAAAAAATTGTCAAGATATAACGAGCAATGTATAGGTATTTTATCACAACTTTGCAAGTCAAAAATTTGTCAAAATATAACGAGCAATGTATTACAAACAAAAACGGTGAAATGGAAATATAATTATTGAAAAAGAAATCACCTTCACATCAGCGGTAAAAGCAGCTGCTGCAATGAAACGGCCATTTGGAGATATGGTGGCCATTGTATTTTTCAGCTGATTTGTGTCAACATTTCCCAACGTCTTCCCAGATTTTCCATGCCAGAGTTTAATATCAGTGCCTAACAAAAAACATGAAAGAAACTGGAGCGAGTGAGATTTATCTTTCTGCAAATTTCCCCATCTATCACATTCCTAAATAACAAGGCGAATAGGATATCCAAAAGAATAGTTAATAGTTACAAAGCTTATAGTAAAGCAAAAACAATGTGGTAATAGCTGTCGATAGCAAGAAACATCATATGCAAAAGTAGAAACTCCATACACTACACATGTCTTAACACCAACTTTACTAGGCAGTAGCAGGAGATCTGTCACAACAAAGGTAGGGCAAGTATCTCGTATTGCTTGCTTGGAGCTGAATTCCGAATATAAGGTATGCAGGATACACGTTTCCTTAATTCTCCACAAATTTAAATGCTATATGAAAGCAGAATAGTGATAAAGTTTCGAAAGAAAGAGCACTCGTGGCATGACAAGCTACAGATGCACCAAAGCTAACTCTTCACTGATTTATCAAGTAACTAAATTCTTCGTGCAAGCTAATAGTTTTTAAGAAATAATAATATGCTGACACCATATTCATGAGGAGCTACCAGCCTAACACCAAATGGATACAAAGTCATAAGCTTACTACAGAGTTAATAAAAATTACATCATATTATCATGGAAAGTGAGGCTCTGTGAAGTGCCTTTACAGAGGAGAAATGTGATGAAAATAAAATTTTATGCAAATTCGCAAAGTCAACGTTAATAAGAGAAACATATATCAGATACCAGACAGTACCTTCTGAACATGATAAAACAATTGCACTTCCATCAGCGCTGCCATAAGTTGCCTCAGTCCCGACCAAAGTTATGATGGCTTTCTTGTCATGAACTTTATGATTTTCCCATTTGATTTCAGGGAGAGGGGGCTTGCTTGGTTGCTTCTGATCTCCAGTTGTTTTGGGTTTTTCTTCTCCATACATGTACAGAGACGATCCTGAGAGTGCCTGGGAAGCCACTACAATAGATGACGCATCACCAGCAAAAACAACTGCTGTTGGATGGCCTCCAGCAGGTAAGTTAATCCTCAGAAACCTAATATAATATAATTAACATAATTAGAACAAGCTAAAACTATACACTTGCACCAATTCAACAGATGTGGAAAACAGAAATTAGAGATTTTTATTACTTGAAACTTTTGCTTGACACATCATCCAGTCGGAAAACCCTGACAACTCCATCTCCACAAGCTGTATATAGAATTCAGAATTAGCAAAAAGTAAGTCAAATGACTTCAAATCTGGATGCGAGATTCTAAATTGAACATGTTAAACGACTATAAAACACCACAGCTGAAATACATCAAATATGAACTTTCCTATTCGTTCCAAATAACATGACAACAACAAATAAAAAAAGGAAAAATAAATCGAGAACCAGATTAGCAAATACAGTAATAAATGGCGAACGATCCTAAAAGGCTATCAGGGATGCACCAATAATGCACTGTATAGGATTCAAACAGAACCCCTTAACTTTGACTCAAGAGAGCCCATATTACAAAAATATTAAAAATTTCATTTCTTTTTCAAACTTAAAAAGGAAAAGTTACGGCACCAAAGACAGGATAATTATTCAAAACCAGTCAACACGTGTCGTGACTACAGGTAAATCTATCAAATGGCCTTACAACTTACTCTTTCACATAATGTCCAAGTACCCGGAAAAGTTGTTGCATATATTACCTAAGCGTATAAGAAGTTGTAGACCCGAATGAATAAAACTAGCTAGAGTTGATGATCCTCTAAATATATCAGTCTGAAAACAAAAAAATTTGCTAATAGAGAAATATATCAAAAGCAAAAATCTTCAATAACACACTTTGATATGATAAAACCTCAGTATGAAAAAAGAATATACAAAGGATTGCACATGATAGCAACAAGTGAACAAGCCAAAAGAACATGCTACACCACAATATATCTCGAAATTAAAAATAAATACATAAATAAATAAGTGCGATCAGTTACCAGTTGCTAAGCTACGTGCATCAGGCGAAAAACAGAGACCAGTAACGGCATCGCCGTGCCCTTTCAAAGTATTCAAATCCAAATGATGATGCTTCTTATGAACATCCTACATTCAAAACATAACGCGATAGGAGATCGAATTAATTAAAACCCTAATTACAAACAATATATTTAAACCAGGAAACAAAACAGAAAAAAATCGATGTTTACTTTATCGGCTGCTTGTGAATGAGAGTGAGATTTGTGCTGAGGCTTCTTTCCAGCCGACGGCTTCGCAGTAGGCTTCGGGCTCGGGTTAACGGTAACGGGCTTGGTGATGGACTGGATTTCTGATTTTCTCTTCCTGAAATAGGTGCCGAATACTACGAATGCGATCAGAGCTCCGATGATCACCGAGAATGCGATAATTGGGAGAATTGCTTCCATTTCCGATAACTATTAGGATAAATTTCCCTGAATATAGTGAATTATGCTCTATGCATTTAGCGATTTACTACTATTTAGGGAATAGAAGCTTCTGCAATTCTGTTCAATGGAAAATGCAATGGCGTTGAGCGTAGTCGTGTTGGAATGTAACGTCTCTCGAGGTCTCCACTCTCCAGTATAATACAATGCCAGCGGATGTCGCGTTTCTGTACCAACGATTTCATGGAATTTGTTATTCACGTTCATTATGCCGCAACCTTCAAGAAATGAATAAATATTGTGCTAGGCCTTTTTAGTGGGCTGTATGCTATTACTGGGCCAAAGATTAATCCAGTTCAGGCCTGGACTTTTTCCATAAGATTACTGAGCTTGTATATATGGGCCGAACCATGGAGTGAATTCGTTTCACATCTTTAGGGAATTAATGTTATTTATTATATCATCCAAGAAAAAGAACTAAAATTCAAAATAAACTGGTTGTATGCGAAATAGGATCCTTTGTTCAAGATCATGCCCACAGAAATATCCTTCTTTATTTGCCTTTAAAAAAAAAAAAAAAAACATGGTATCTATTAAGATCATAATGGTTCAAGATCATGCCCATAGAAGCATCCTTCTATATTTACTTATTGATAAAAATATTATAATTCACAAGATATACATCGAAAAATATTGTTATTTTTTTTTATATAATGATAAGTGTTTATTTTGCTGATGCTACTGAACAAATTGTTTTACAGTAAATATAAAAATGAGGTATCAAGAACTTTAAGATTACATAGTAGCCCTACTTAATAGTAACTAAAACAACTCAACCTCATAACTACTTATGGGATATAAACTCCAATCACTTCTGATTGAGTATTAATCTAAGAAATCCCAGCTTCCTCTCTATTTTCTAGGATGTATGAAGAGAAAAGGTCTTGATAAGCCTAAGAATATAAACTATGAGAATCAAAATTTGAGATCATATAGAGGGAGGAATCAAGTATCCCTGGAATTAAAGGGCAATTTTAAGTTCCACTTCATGGAATGGATTTCCATAACCTCTTTTGCCTTCTTCAAGTGAAATATGTATCCATTCTTGTGTCAGATAATCCATTCAGAAACCAGTAGTGAATCGAATTTTCGGCCCTGCTACATTTCAGATATGTTTGGAAATTTAATGTTATATAGACGAGTGTGTATAAACAATAGATACATGAAATTAAGATATAGAAAATTCAGTTGGAATTTCCATATAAATTAGGACTAACCTGCTGATCTTTGTCAGGAGTATGTATATCGTACAAAACTTCAAACTAAGTACAAAGCTCCTTTTCTGACAACAGCTTAAGTTTCTGCAAAATTCCAATCATTTCAACATCATTGATCCTAAGCTAACCAAGTCCAACAACACATATTTAAAAATATATTACATATTCAAGTTAGGGCCTGGTTATAATATAATAGTTATATTTACCACTATTTAAGCTGGAACAAAATGTAGACTAAAGTCTTTGATAGGAAGAGAATCAAATGAAGTACAAGGATGTAATATTTATATACCGTAATGTATAGAGGTGGATCATCTAGAGTAGTTGTACCAAGGACTACTTCCCTCCTTAGTTTTGCTGTAAGTTTATGGCAAACCCGAAGCTGAGCAAAGAACCAAAAAAAACTCAGTTATGTGCACAATTAAGTATAAAGCTGAAAAAAAAAAGATTTTTTTACCTCGGATCTGGTTGCCCCACCAACCACAAATACAAACATGCGCTGTCCCATCCTCTTATAATCACTAGAGGCATTTCTCAAGACTGAATCACTGGAAAACCGTAACAAGACAGAGAAAATCACTCTAACACATATATTATAATACAAAATGCAATCAAGATCTATGAGAATCTGTCATTGGAAAAAAAAAGTATGTTGTCTTGGTCTTAAATAGGTAGATTCAAAGTTACCTAGAATATCCATCATCAGAGTTGCGAGATTTTGCCCACGTGGCAGTTCGTCTGGATCGCATGGAATGTGGAGCAGTAGTGCCCGCTTTAGCTGATGCCGCCTGCGAGGCTCCGCTACTCCCATTGCTGGAAGGAGCAGTAGTACTGCTATTCATGCATTGGTACTCATCTTTTGGCAATTCTCTTTTCCCCAGCTGTTCAATCAACTCCTGTGAAAAGAAAAGGAATTGTTATACTCCCATTTGAATCATGAGTATAATCTAGCTATCATGTATGAGTATGTTTGCTGTTTAGGCTAACTCGAGAAACATATGCATATGATCATAGGCCAAACCTCAAGCTTGGGATAAAACCGAAATAGTGCCCATTGCTCCTCTTCGTCTCCAGCCCGATCTTTTCTGTCTGCGTGCTTTTTCTGATAAACAAAACATTAGCAACATTCAGATCTCAATTTTATGTAAATGCCTTGAGTTCTGTAAGATTCAGAATAGTATAAATATTTACCTTAGCGGAATCAAACTTAAGTGAGAAAGTTCCATGCGAAGTCTTTCTGGAGTCTGATGCCTCAAGCAGTTTCATATTTTGCACAGTTTTCATGTCCGCAGGCGATAACTTTGCTAACTGAAGAAGCATCAGAAATATCCGCATAAAAATCAGCCAGATGAGAATTGATGTGTGTGTGTGTGTATAGTGCTCATAAATATCAAGAACATCAAACAGGTTGACCTTTTTATATTACTAATATTTGGAAAAAAAATGATTGGCTAAAATATCTATATTACCCAAAAGAACTATAGTAATCCTTCTAAAAAATTAACTATCTATATTGGAAAAATCAGACCGGTCTATGCAGTCTTTCTTAAATTTGGATGTCAAACCTTCATATTTAGTCCGATCAAGAGTCTTCGCAAATATACATGGATACTCTGCATAATAAACTGTTACATTTCATAAAGAATGTTGTTCTACTATAAGATATAAATTCTGTGAACAATCCTATAAGCAAAAGGGGTAGAAGCATCGACCATATATGTTCATTCCATGGAACTAAAATAGAAAACACACCACAACTCCCTTTCTTTGTTTGTCATTATTATATTCAGTATCACATATGAGTATGTTGTTATAACAAGTTAACAACTTGTTCCAGGTGCCAAGTTTCAGATGTCCCTAAGCTTTACACAATGAGATTTTTCAGAAAAACTATGATCATCAATTTAAGAGACATGGAAGCATAGAAGAATCTTCATATGCCATATACAAACATTCAATACATGCATCGACTAGAGTGGGAAGAAAGATCAGAAACCTGCATGAGTTTTAATGCTTTGTCACCCTCAAACTTTTCAGGATAGACACAACCATAAATCATCAAAAGCCTCAACTTATTCTCGGAACTTGCATCCTGAAGAATAAAGACATGATTACAATGACAGGAAAATATAAGCTGAACCCAGACTCAAAGGTGGCAATAAAATATTACCGGTTTTGATCTCAAGAAGGTGATGACTTCCTTTGTTCCTGCATCACCAAATACAAGATCTTGCTCCAGCTGTCCAAGGTCCCGTAGATCCATATCTCTGATAATAGTATTGAGTCTCCCAGCAATCTGATGGAAAAAATGCACAAGTTCAGCAAGTTCTTAGCAAGAATATGGTTTTTTTCTCTTCATAATCTTTATCAGAAGTCTTCATCTATTTGGATATATTAGTTGCATATTTGACTAGTCTGCAAAAAAAAAAAAAGAAAGAAAGAGCGATAACATTTTACAACAATATGATGTATGGCCAAATTCTTAAGTAAATTTGTTGATGGTCCACGTGTTTCTCAGGTCACAGATATACATATAAAAAAAGATTAAATGTAATGATTTTCATCAGTTTGAGTTGATAAACAACCGCAACATGAGTAGAGAGCCTGTCCATCTGTTCATTATACTGTGGCAAAGCTTGAACCATTTTCTGCAGGTCTCTTGTGGACAACTCACTACCATCTCTACATAAAAGCATAACATTAACGTTAGAGATTGACATGATTCGAAAATAACTACATGAAACGAGTTGGATATAGATTGATAAAGTGCAACCTCTGTTGTAATTGAGCTGCTTTGTTTTTGGAAACAAAGTTTGTCATCTTCTCGTGTAACCGTTCACTAGCCTAAAATTTTATGTTGAGAACATAAAGATGGAAACTATGAGTTAATTGATAAAGAGGCCATCTCATTATACAATTTCAAGTGACTGCTAAGAAAAAAAATATATATGAGAAGACAACCTCTGCTATGTGAGTATGTCTAAGCTCAAGCCAAACAGGGTCATGATCTTCCAAAAGGACTTCCTTTTTTTCAGGCTCGCCACCTGATTTGCTAGGAACCTTATATCCATTATATACCATCAGAAAAGTTCTCAGCTCCAATAAAGTATTAGACAAAGAACATTTACCTCATGTACATATTTATTTCCCTCTAGCTCGAGCAGATCATGACACATAGCATCATATGTCCATTCATGAATGATGGGAGCAATCTAACAAAATTTATCACAATTCAGTGTGGAACTAAAAAAATTAAAATAAGATTTGTTTCATTAAGTTCTTAAGTTCTTAGATAGACTTAATGAGACCTGATCAACTGATCTGTCCACTATAAGTAATTCACAAGTTTCTGCGGATGGGAAGTTGGCAATGGAAGTTCTATAAGCTGTAATATTGTTCCAGACTGCACCAGCAAGCTTCATGGGAATTAAATCCCGATCGCTGGAACCACCTCCCTTGGGAGATCTATACCTCACAAAAGGAAATTCCTGAAATTGAAAATTGTACATGTAGACAAGAAGAAACTGATAAGAAATGATACAGCCCAAAATTCTGCCAGATTTTACATATCTAAATCTGGAAATCCAAAAGAAAAATAACCATATACTAATGATTAATCTTTTTCTACTATTTAGACTCAAAAACATTTTAAGGCCTCTTTTATCAGTATATAGTTCATGACACTTGTAATTCCATATCATTTGAAAATTAACTCGTTAACAGTTAACCCTTCCTGCTGCAATGAGACAATTGAAAAGGTAAAACAAGAACCAATTTGGATTAACACTCTTTTCGTTAATACAAGGGTAGATAGGATTGAAGGATCAGGATAAAACAAAGATGATTTTTTTTATACCTTTAATGAAGCAAAAACAGTAGCAATTCTCATGGCCATTAAATTTAAACACGCATCAGATATGCGAGGATTTTCAGCACTATCTCCAAATAGGTCTTGAAGAGCGCTTTCTTGATCAGTTATGAATGCCTGGCATTAGAGATTGCCTCAATGATATAGTTGAAAACTGATCCTCTTTATGTTCCACTTTGCCAAACGAACATAATTGAAAATAAATCAACATGTCTTAAGAGTTACCTGACTATCTATGCAGAAGTACTCCAAATTCACCTGCAATATACAAAAGATCAATAGATCATGAAAAGAATTTGATAGATGTTATTGCAATATATTCAAATTATTTACTGTGAAGATCAAGCACAATGTTTACCTCTCTTAATGCACCAATACGTGGTAAAACACTCGTATCATTCTTGATACGAGCTATAAGGTCTTTTGGTACAGGTGAACTGAAGTAAACATATGCTCTATATATCACGGCAGAAAGGGAAGCTGTCAGACTTCATATAACAATATAGGCAGCAGAAAATATTTTGGGGATAAAAAACCTCTTACATACTTCCTGTATAATGGTTCTCTTCCTGACATATCGGACAAGAACATGACGAGGCTGACAAAGACAGAAAAATTGATAATCAGAACTAGAATCTCACTAGCCATCCTGATAAAAATTGCTCTACTAGAACACCAGTTTTATTTAAACGATCTAGATTCTCACTAGTCACCAATAAAAACGACTGAACAAGCACTCTCTTATGTAATTGAATAAAGATAACACGTGTATTATCTAGTTAAGACTTGCTTTCTCTTCAATGAAACTACACCCTAAAATCTATAAATATAATGAAGATAGGCAATACTTTTCCTTGGAAGGTTGAATGAAATATATTGCATCCATTGAAGGCAGAGGCTCTCTCCTTCTAAACAGGTCTTCCACCACTGCAAAAAATGAAAATAAATATATTAACGTTGTAATGCTAAACTCATTTAAAACACCTGAAACACTGCTGTTGAATAACTAATATATGGGATAACTTAACCAGGTGGCTTAGCCCACCTGGCCACCGGGTTCCTCACTCTAGTGAGTGACCCGGGTTCGATTCCCTTTGGGAACGAATTATGAGAGTTATAAGGTAGGCTTGGAGATTTCTGGGAGTGTATGGAGACTTGGTGAACTAATCTAACTACTAACAACTAACATTTACCGATCAAAAAAAAATATATATATATATATGGGATAACTTAATTACACCGACTCTAACCCTAGTAAACAAAGACTGGGTGAATAGCTCAGAAGACCTCTGCAATAAATTCAAGAGTTTTCCATCTACTTTTCAATCAAAATGATGCCGAGAGGGCTGCAACTTTCTTGGGTCAAATCACTAAGTTTTTTAATACCTTAATAATATGAGAGGATTCCAATTGGTGCTATACATCATTGGTAGTAAAAAAGTTAATTTGATCAAAAGCAACATATCAGCTTATATACAACATAATTTACACGCTTACACGAAACTCCTTGGTCTGTGATATCGGCCATTTTGCATGAATGTGACATCACTTTTACTGTAACTTTGTCCATGATGAGCACCTGTATATTATCATGTACCATTACAGGACTATATTACATAATCTCATCATGAGTAACTATTAAGTGCTTTCAACCAATTCTAGGGTAAAGATATGCAGAGACATTCAGTTATGGAATCAATCTTTTCATCTATCCAAATAATTATATATTGAACACCAAGCCCTTTCTCTAACTGACACCACAAGTTCAAAAATTATACATCAAGGAAAGTACCCCTTTCTCATTTTAACAAAAAGGGCCCCATCTATAACTTCATGCATGCCACAAAGATATAAAAACCCACGCATTCCTCACACCCCAACCAAAAGAAAGCTAGGAAACGTCTGTGCAACAAACATGTAGTTCTATTAACCTTTAATTAAAAAAAATATATATCAAACTGACAAAGTTGCACATTAACTTTTTGAAAGCATATTTTCTTACTGGTTGGAAACTAAAATAGCCTGTAAAATTTACTTATATGATACAGAGGTTATATTGATGTAGGGATCAACAGAAGATTATATGCAGCATGAGTGTCTAAGGCCCAATAATTTATATTTGAGTACATTACCCTTTAGAGTATATAGATTCAAGATAGTTATAAATAAGCTTAATTTTCTGATTATATTGGTCTGAGCTTTAAGTAAAGGTTGAAGAAACTAAAAACATGAATGCAGCGTGTTCTTAAACCCTGTCCTAGGAACAAGTGATAACAATCCTTTGTATACAATTATCTTAGTGCACAAAATTGATGGAAGGCTATAAAAACAAGAACGATAACTAGAGTAGTTAATGAAAGACAAAATCTCAGAGTAGCAAAAACCTTGCAGGTTTTCATCAAATTATAGTAGCATGTAGTGAAATGAAATACCTTCCATGATGATCTTGAATCTGCCGGTTTGGAACTTTGTAGCATTTCAAACAATAATCCTGAAAGATAATTCCACCAAAATAATCAATTTATATACTACACATTCTTATGTAATCCGGAGCCAGTATTCACCATGCACATGGTAACACTAACATAGAGATTGGGTGCAGGTTAGAGTAAACTGTAAAATTGGCAAATAACATAACATTATTCTAGAGACAGTGCAGATAATCGTGGATTTTAAGTTTTTCTTATCATGACGTAGAAACATAATCTCGCTACTCCTAGTTAGAAATAGATCTTCAAATCCAAAAACTGAGAAATATTTAATACTACCATTTAACAATCACTGGTCGTTCAGTATATTGATTCCCCAAAAATACCTCTCTCTGGTTAGGCAAAATTCATCTTCTTCTCTCAAGAGACAAGTGAACAAACCTAGGTTTTTTATTTATTTCTTCAAATATATGATACTAAGATGCCAGTTAGATCTCTTCTTCGGAACATCATTAATAAATTCTCACACCGGAACTACTCTTAGAAATCACAGACAAATCACTAGAGGATAAACGCTGCGAGAAAAGAGAGGGAAAATAAAGCGACACAATATCATCATAACCTAACACAAACTAATGGAATCAAAGTGATCGGAGCTTACGATCGCGGCTGACTTGGCGCAGTGTCTTGTACTCTCCGCCGTGGGAGGAGGTCTCGGAATCCGATAATGACATTTTCCGGCGCCAGAATTAGATTAACGTTTCAACGAAATTGTTTTCTCGATTAGGAAGAAAAAAGGGAAGTGAAATTGAGAGGGAGCTAAGGGGGAGAGAGAGAGTTGGAAGTGGCGGTGAGTTTTTGAAGGAAGATGGTCGTTATATTCGTGGGGGCGCATAATTTGCGCCAACGGTACACTATTATTTACATTTCGTTTTCCTCCACAATATTATGCCATATTTCAATTACACCCAAAACCCATCCATATTTCTTTAGTTTCCCCTAAAATTTACATTATTACCTGTAAATTCCAAGTGTTGGTATGTATATTCTTGTTCTTGTATTACCAAACAATCATTTATTTTTTAGCATGGCTATTCACATTTAGAAAATTGTTGAAACTCTTGTATGTGTTATATTTTTAAATTATCTATGCAACTAAATATAATTATGGTCCCGACTAAATAAACCCCCAATTCTCCTATACATACCCCAATTTATTTTTTTCAAAAATAGTTTTAAGTTAAAAGTCAAGATTACTCATTTATAAATATTCTTTTAATTATTAATTGAAATTTCTTTAGTTTTTCACTAATTTTCTTATTCTCAACATCACAAAATTAACATTTTGGAATTCCTAAAAATCAAGTTTCTGGATTATTTTCATTAAAACCCCTAAAAATCAAATCATTGGATTGTTTTCATTCAAATTAACACAAGACAATTCAAATTTATAGTGTCTAATTAATGGAGTCAAACGACACAAAATATCACATTGATGTAATTTTATTTTTTACGCTGAATGACAAGTTAATTTGTATCCGTAGTGCATCATTATTATTTTGTGTGAGATTCTGTTCGCATTTTTTTCGATAGCACCAGGGAGTAAAATTGATAGACGTTAACTTATAGTTTTCTTTGTAAAGACAAAAAAAAAATAGTTTACTTGGAGCAAAATTTAAACCCGCTTTGTTAGCCTATGTTGTGTTTTTTTTTTTTTTCCGCAGATCTTTTTTCTTGCAAATGCTTTTTTTTTCTCATCTTTTTAGAGATTAAGAAGACCAACTTATATTTTTTATTGTGTTTGAATAATTTTGGAGGTCAAATATGTTGTTCTTCCTTTAAAATTTGGGAACTCTTCACTTTTGTTTTGATCGTGTATATGTTTAAGTGAATATAATTGTGAGTTTATAGTTATTTACTTTTTCTTTTTTGTGCTTTAATTTAGGTTAATTTTTTAAAAAGGGCATAATTGTCTAAATTTGGGGTATGTTTAGTAATCTTTTAAAATAATCATATTTTTAATGGGGTTTATATAGTAATTGGGGTATGTATAGGAGAATCGGGGGTTTGTTTAGCCACGGCCTATAATTATAATTATAAAATAAGTATATAAAATAATTTTATGAGTGTGAATCGTCAAACCCTTTATTCATTTCTTAATGGTATTTGGACAACTTTCATTGCTGAAAGCAATTCATGATAACTTTAACATTAAACTATTTTAAAGTACTAAATATTTAATTAGCAGTGCCAAATATTTCATCAGAAGTATAAAAAATCGGAGTCAGTGATATTATATTATAAGTGTTGTTTTTTTTAACTCAACATTTAACACTCTGATGAAGTTTTTACTACTATTAATCAAATATTTGATACTTTTAAATTGTTTTATAAAAAACTTATCGCGAATTATTACTGAACCTATCACATAACCTATTATCTTGTTCAATGCTATAGAGGTCGTTTGCTTCACTGGATTGCTAGGGATTGAACTATTAGTCCCAAGTAATTTGGTGTTTGGTTTACTTGACTTTGGCTCAGGACCCAAGTCAAGCCTAGGTCTCAATTTTCATTTAGTTCCACCACATTGAGATTACTTGATTTCATGGGGAGGGTGGGATCAATTAGTCCCTGCACACATAATTACCAAAATATCCTCCAATTTTAACATAAAATTACAATTGTATCCTTTTAAAACAACTAATTTACAAAACTGTATTTGTCCACCATCAAGAACCCTAGTTATCAATCTAATTCGTCCACCTTCAAGAACATACATTCTAGCGCCATCTTGCACAACCCGAGGTGAGAATAGGCGTTGAAGTTTCCACCACTTCCGATGAATTTGAAGCTTCTCACAACGAATTCGTCGACCCCGAACCAAATCGCAGTAAATATCTGATAATTCAGCGGTGTTATGTGTCGGCGATAAATAGTTGTTGTGGAGGATGTGGCGACAACTTTAATGGCTAGAGAAAGGGCGACAATCGACAGACAGGCGGTCTACGGCGGACGGACAACGATAGATGAGGACACACGATGAATGCTAAGAATGGGCGACCACCGGCGATGAGTATTGTTTGACAACAACCACCAGCGACGACGGGCAACGACCACCGATGGGAATTGAACGTGTTTCAAATTTTGGGTCGAAATCGTATGGATTGGTTTGGCGTTCGACGACAGTATGTAATTTGCCCTATCTCACGAATTCTGGAAAACATTTTGTTTGATATTGTCTTAAATAGGGGTAAAATGATTTTACACATCAATTCCACATAAATCAACCAAACGAATAATCCTACAAACCAAACATACACTAAAATCATACTTAATCATCATAATTTACAAATTAATAAAAATATAACAATATCAATAAAAAAAATTAGGAATTAGAATATCAAAATCATATAATTATTAATACTTAAAAATCATAATTTACAAATTAATTAATAATTAATAATATAACAATAACAATAAAAAATTAGGAATTAGAATTGTGGGTATTGGGAGGCCCGCTCTAGCGAGTTCTGCAAAGTAAGCAGCGTCAACGCTGGGCCAGCCTATCACCCCTACAAAAATTGATGCACCACTTATAGCAAGATGGATGCGGTGGCCGGTTCTCACCGACCACTTTGTTTTCCTTACTCATTAGTTTAAGGCAAGTTTCCCCGTGACCTCATCTACTTATTTATTTCCACTTTATCAACCTCCTATACCACCCAAAACCGATGTGGGACAAAATGTAATGATAGAATTTTCAGGAAATGGGCCTGTGACAAATGTATTTGTAAATGGGCCTGGAATTCTTCAAGAAATGGGCTGGGCCTATGGATTTTCAAGGAAACGGTTATATCTTATTTAAGGAGTATCTATAAATCGAATTGGTGCGTATAAAAAACGCGGGAGAAGAATCGAGCTTCGAAGGTATGCAGATCGCCTCACAGGAGAAGATCTCTTCTCGGATTTTCATTGGATAAGAAGGTCTCTTTCTATCTTCTCTACTCAGATTCTCGTTTTCGATATGTTGTGTTATTATTTTCTGCGTTTAATTGTCACTCTAATCATGGTTTATTCTATTATGAAGTTGATTGCATCGTCTCTGATACTCCTCTGGAAATTTCTCCACTTGTATATGCATTGTAAGAATGGCGGCTGCTAAACGTTGTTCCTTGTTTGACATAATTTTGTGCATATGAAGAGAATCAACCGATTGAATATTACTAAGCCGAATCATTGCCCAATTTCTCCCCATTTATATGAGGTAGGGGTTTTTGTGCTTATCGTCCCCTTTTTTTTATCAGGAATAAATCTAAGGCAAATAATTGGATTTTTAATTGGAGATGTGGTATGTGTTCCCCTGAAAATGTATTATATGTGTTATTGGTGTGAATGGTTTCAGTATCGAACCCTTCTACATCTTTTATTTCAGATTAGTATGTTAATTGTGACTGACAGCGGCTAACTAGAATTTCTAGAAAGGTAATTTGCTGAAAAAATCAGCATGAGGTTGAGGAATTACACAAGTGCTACGCCATCCTTTAAAATCGCTTGGATAGCTGCCTATAAAACAATTTTGAAATTGGCATTTCTTACTCTAGTATATCTAATCTATAAATATATTTTGTTATTAATTACTAATCATATTGTTATGATTTTAAAGGAGAGTGACATGATCGACTTGTTTGCACATCTAAACTAACTTATGGGGGAGAAGAAACTATATCTATAAGGATGGTGTGACAGCAAAAATGTTGTTGATGAAAGAAACAAAGTATCATGAATGGGCAGAGCAAATAACATTCTGCAGCTAGCTTGTTCGGTTTGTTCTATATTTTGTTTTCGGCTGTTTTTACTTTACTAATTGTTACCCCTTGGTATCTTAAACAACTTCATTCGGTTGATCTTATGTTAATTTCCTTTCAACTGACTATCTGCATTATAAGAGGATATTGGAAGGCTGATGCTCCTCTATGCTGTTTGTTTTAACCAACTTGCTACAATTGTATCCTTTTCTGTAATCTCTTATCCTGCCTATCACTTGTATGCTTCTGTGGCATGAATCTAGTTTTTTTTCTTTTTCCTTTTTGTGGCTTGAATATATTTTAAAGTGTCCTTATGTTGTTAACTTCATGGAAAGATGATATTTTATTAGTTGTTGGGTAAATAATCTGATCCTTTGTAGGACTAGGACTCTTCGTATATACTCTACAAGTCTTTATATCAAGGACCATCCTTTCTTTGAAGAAACATTTGAGATCAGAAAGGAAAAGGTTAGGCATTCCATGTAGTTTTTGTTTGATCCATTCTTATCATTTGATTTCAATTTCATAAATAGTATGCATTTCATTTTTCTTTTGTACAACATTAATTTTGTGAATCTTAAAATTTTATTTTGGATCCTGTAATCCAGATTTTAAAACCTCTAAACAAGTCAAGCCACCACTAAAAATACCTATGCACCCTAATCTTTCCCTTGTAATTGTTAGCAATTGTCAGCCTGGATACTCATTTTTTATCAACTACGTATCTAGTTTCTAAGCATTCTTAGACGATATTACATATCATAAACTAAAAAAATCAACTCGGTGGCAATAATTTGAAAATGAAGTCCAGAACCAATACTGAATCAAAGGTTTAAAATACATATATAAACCATGACAAAGGGTTAGACGTTGATTCAAAATTGAACTCGTCCCTTTACCATTTGTTGTATATGTCGAGCTTATCTTGATAAGCAGGCCTACATTTGACATGTTTAGGAAGGCCAAACAAAGTAGGGTATTTTATTTGTGTACATTAAAAAGTAACATATGTGTACACAAGCTGACAAACATGTATTAGCGTAAGATGGGTTGTTTCTGTCTGTTTGTTAAAGATCAACTGTCAAAATCTTATATTATTCATTCCAGCCATACCAATCACATATATTATTTGCATCAAAATATACCACAAACACAGGCCAACGAAGTTAACCTACCAACAAAATTATTTGCAAAGTTTTAAAGCTAAAAAGCATCAGAAATAAATGGGATTAAGGGTAGATTGATGGACATATTTATAATTTCTTACAAAGCCAACATATATTATACAAGATAATAAGTTAGGTATTCGTAATCTAAACATAGTATCCCAATGCCATAATAACACGACTGATTACATAAATAGATTCAGTCGAGCACAATTTACATGAAAAATTGAATCAATAAATATGAACACATGAAGATAAAACCAGCTTCCAGCAGAAGCTCTGCAACTTAAACTTTCAAGATTATGAAGCCTTCTGAAGCCTTATTTGCTCTCTGAACTTAGCTATAAACTCACCAGCTTTCCTATCGACTTCACTCCCTTCAAGTTCAGAATCATTGTCGATGTTAGCTCTAGCATGATCTTCATTTGAACTCTTGTCAAATTCACCCTCTATATCTTCTTCAGGCTCTGCAACATTCCGGCCATCAAGATCATGTTTTTCTTCGCTATGGAACTCAGGAAGTGTTGGTTTTGGCTTGGGAATAGGGAAAACACGATCAAAATCTTCATTTTTATGGTTGCTAGGACGATTTTCAGGTTCTTCTCCATTTTCCAAAGAATCTGTTTCAGAATTGGTACACATCCTCTCAAGCTCTGCATCAATTTGACTCAAATAATGCTCCCTTCGATTTTTGACGTATCTCTTTGGCTTGATAGTTCTAACTGACTTAGCTCTTGTTATAACTTTACCAAGGCCCAAAGGTTTGTTATCCACATCACAAGACTCAATACCTTGTTTCCCTTTTCCTAATTCTTCGCCGTTATTGTGAATGAGGTTCTTCTGACTGTTCTCCAATCCCATGTCCAAAGAAGCATCAATGCTAAAGGGTTGTATGCTCGGACCATTGAACGATGCTTCAACATTCACGGGAGCTATTTTAGGATGTGGATGCCTGAACACTCTTTTCCTCTCCACTTTCCTGCTCCTCAATTCCGGAGAACTAGAAACCTTAAGATGCTCAAACTCGAATTCCCCAACAGAGTGAGGCCTATTATGTGCAGGCCTACTCGTTTCTTCTCCGTTTCTCATCCTCCAAGATCTCGACCGCCATGGAATTGGTGATTTTCCAGCAACTTCATCAAACTTCTTCTCCAAATTTATGGGAACCACTCCTCTGAACCTTACAACCTTAGTATCACCTTCATCATCACTGCCCTTAGCCTCAGCATTAGGACTAATCACATTTCTATTATTCAATTCAGAACTATCATCATCATCCACAGCCTTTGATCTTAAACTCCTAACAGGCAAATTCAAGGGCTTAAAATCAGAACCCCCATCAAGAAAATATTTACCATTAGAAACCACCACCAAAGGTTTGCTTTTTGAGTACTGAGAACTCCAAGCTTGATTCACAATTCTCCCATTCCCATCAGAAATTTCCTCAGCCCTAATCTTTATACCACTACCCTTACCCAGAAACTGTTCATAATTAACCTGCTCATCAGGCCCACATATATTTTCATACCCATCATCAAAAATAGAATTCAAATGAGAAATCCCAGATAAATATGAAGAGGAATCATCAACAATTTTGTCAGGGGGTATCTGGGCAGTTCTTCTGCCAAACAAACCGTAGGAAATGGCAATTCCAATGAAAAGGAGGTGGATGATTTCCCAGAATTCGGTGAAAAGGCTTTGGGAGATGAAATCTGGGGCTTGTGAAGGAAATAGGGGAATGGCAAGTAGAAGAACAACAATGATGGAGGTTTTGCAGAGAGCGTTTGAGTGAGACTTACTTGGAATTTGCTGAATTTGTGAGGCTTCTTCTGGAAAAACGGAATGAGGTTTCTTGGGAAACCCTTGGGTTGCTGCTGCAGCTGTCGCCATTGTCGAGTGTCTCAGATTGGGTGAATGCGAAGCAAGGGAGAACTTATGAGCTAAGGTAAGTAAAGAAAGAACTAATAAAGAAAGTGTGTGTGTGAGAGAGAGAGAGAGAGGGAGGGGTGGTGGTGTGAGTGGGGTGAAGCAAATTTCAAAAAGGTAGTATAATAATTTTGACCGTTTATTTCCGAAACTGACGGAATTGCCCCTCTTAACCATTCGAATTTGTCTTGGGTTGGTTGGGATCATTTGCATAGTGTGATTTTAATTTTAGAGATACATCAAAGTTTTGGGTAATTCTGCTGCGCCCCGGGTGCATGCGTACCCCAATAATTTATGGCCGTCCGATCTTAATCTTTTTCAATCTCAAAAGTATGGTCAACAAACATATTTCGACAGCTACTGTTCATCCCTGCCACCAATTAATATTGAAGCTTTATTAAGAGAGAGAAACAAGAGCTCTGTTGCTAGTTGGAGAAAGAAGAAAAGTTGCAGCTAGCTTCACTCGTGGCTACCAACCCACGCCATTTTCACTTTCATGGCTACCAATCCACGCAATTCGATCACCGAAATTGGAGCTCTTCACCGGAAAGCTTCAATTCGCCATTGATGGTGAAAAAACGTCGGAAAAGCCATCCTTGAACCCGCCGGAATGGGAAAGGTTCGCGTTGAGGAAGAAGATTACGTCGCTGGAAAGTGGTTCATAGGAAATTGAAAAACATACTGTTCGTCGGAAAATTCTCAAAAGATCGGAATATTCTCACACCACCATAGCTAACGTCGGAAACACGTGCACATCAGTAGACAAACACTGTAAACGTTTTTAATCTATTAAATTTTGATAGTAAACAAATCCATAAAAACGCATGTACAATCAAGTAAGCAACAATACACCATAATATAGCTACACTTAAGAGACATCCCTAGCTTCACGCGATTAATGGAAGCTGGGAGCTCCGACCAGAAAATTTTCAAGCCAAAAATTGAAAAACACATTGTTCGTCGGAAAATTCTCACACCACCGTAGTTCACGTCGGGAAGCTCTATTGACAACTGCAATACGCATCAGAGATGGAACACTTCACGGTGTTGGGATTCGAAGCAAGCTCGCCGGAGATACGAAGCAATTCAGCTCAAGGGTGAAGAGAGAGAACTAAAAAATTGCTCAAGGTAAAAATTGGATTCCAACACCTATCAAATCAATCTGGCACGTTTGTTTTTTGGTCGGGTGGTCAACGGGGGTACACATACCCGGGGCGCAGTAGTAACTCTCCAAAGTTTTCAGCATTTGTTGGTTTAAGAGTAAACTGCACTTTTGGTCCCAGCAACCACGCACCTCCCCGATTTTGGTCCCACAATTGCAAGAGTGGTCCCAAAATCTCTTTTTTTTTTTTTTTTTTTGCAATTTTGGTCCCAACGTTAGTCAACCGTTAGTCAACCGTTAGCAGTTTTGGTCCCAACACCACCAAAGTCATACCATTTTTTTTCCATGTCTCCAATTTTCACTTGGAAATAAATTCAACCTTTATTGATTCTAGATAAAAACATTGGATTCTCGGATTTGCCATATAAGAATAACAACAAATCAAACAACTTCTCTAGCCATTATTGAACTGGTAAACAGACGACGACGCTGTATTCGGCTTCGAAATCGCTCTGTTCTCTTCTCATCTCTCCGGCACCAAACCCTAATCCATCACTCCCCAGAAAATTCCACCACCACAACCTCCCCAATCATGACGATCCGCCACCTAATCAACCTCACCCGTCGTTCCGGGAGATCCATCCACGCCTTCATCCCTCGCTGGACCCTCTCCACCACCGTCACCGCTGCTCCCGATGCCTCCCTCCCCTCTCCGCCACCCCCAACGGCTATGATCTACGATCGATTAGCCGAAGCCGTCAAAGAGAAGGTGAAGAGATTAGAACACTCCGATAATCGGTTTCTCAAGCACAATTCTCCTCACCCGACTGTGACTTCTCACACCGATATTCTGTCCACTCCGCTCACTCGAGTCACGACTCTCCCCAATGGCCTCCGTATCATGACCGAGTCGACTCTCGCATAAAAAATGACGATCGTCGGTGTCTTCATTGACGTTGGATCGAGGTTCGAAAGCGAGGAGACGAACGCCACCACACATTTTTTGGAACATATGATATTTAAGGGCAAATTGTTAAGTTTTTTTTTGGGGGGGGGGGGGGGGGGCGGACTAACGGGCAAGTGATTGGCATGTTGATAGGTGAGCAGAAACACTATCGCAGCGAGCAGAATTATCACAAAGTACATATCCTTAAGATCAGATTAACCCGGCAAAGCCAGGTTAAGCTGGAATTAATGGGCGAACAGAACCAACTTGACAAGCAACAATGACCAGACTAGCAATTTTAAACCCCAAAGACCATGTGGACTCAAGTGATGCCCCGACGAGCAAATTTAATCCACCGGCGAACAGATTTGATTAAAGTATCAAGATATCAAATCATCAAGAAAAATGACCAACAAAATCAAGTTAAAGACTCCTCAAGGACAAGTCCAGCATGACGAACAACTCTTGAATACGAGCAAGTCCATTATTAAAGGATAGAATTTAGTTTAGATAAGGTCAAATAGTCAACATTCCAAGTGTCATACATGCACACTTGGAATGTTAAAGGTTTTGTACACCTCCTGCTAGGCAAACTTGTATAAATACATTGAATTTCAGCTAATAAAGCAGACACAAATTCATATACACGTCCAAACTTCGACTTTACATACACAAGCTCCTCGATTTATAGAAATACGAATAAATACGTAATCAATATACGTGTTTAATCTTATCCAATCTCAATTTTCGTATTCACTAATTACGTTAGTGATCAATCACACGTAATTTTTTGGTGATCTAATTAACGAATAAAACAGCTACTAATCCCTTTGATCAGAAAAGATCATCAACATGGCACATGGCTTCCGCCGTTAGACGTTAACGTGCCTGAGATCACATTTGCGAAATTGGGACATTGTTGGGACCTAAATCGCAAAAAAAAAAAAGAGAGATTTTGGGACTAAATGTGAACTAATGGGACCAAAAGTGCAATTTTCTCAAAAACGAACTAACGGCCGCCGTTAGAAGTTAACGTGTTTGAGATCACATTTGCGAAATTGGGACATTGTTGGGACCAAAATTGCAAAAAATTGAGATTTTGGGACCATTCTTGAAATTATGGGACCAAAACCGGGGAGGTGCGTGGTTGCTGGGACCAAAAGTGCAATTTACTCGTTGGTTTAACAACATTCTATTAATTCTACCAATTTTTATTAAAATAAATAAAAATTATCCACCTATTTAAATAAAAGTATTTCTACTCTTTCCCCTTTATACCCTCGCTTTTAAATTGTCAAATCCCTACTCCCACCCCTACCTATCGGCTCCCCATTTTTTAATTTTTTTTTTATAGAATTTTAATATATTAAACTGTACAATATTTTTTAGTATTTTTTCGTAACATTTTTTAACAATCTTTGTCTAAAATGTAAAATCTAAACATGATATTTTATATCTAAAATCTAATAATAATTTGTGTTTTTTTTCTTATTTTCAAGTTTACAAATCCTAAAATAATTAAGATTTGGGGAGGGGTGGTAGGATTTGGGGGTGAGTGGGACACATGAGTAAAAATAATTATATATGAGACAGGTAATTTAATCATTTTATTTTAAAATGGGTACAGAAATATTTTATGTTAAGTGGATGATAGAAAACGTTTTTTTATGAGAGTGAATATTTTTCACTTTTTCCCAATTGTATAAGCTGTAGTTTTTAACTATATAGTTTTAACACAATTCTTGTATGCACTTAAATGCATAACATGTAATTTAGATTGTGAGTCAAATTGTAAATCAATTTAATTTTTTTTCAAAGCTCATTAAATAAATTGAGTTTTGGAAAGTTAAAATTGATTTGAAATTTGATTCAAAATTCAAGTGTATGTTATACACTTGAGTGCACACAAGAATTACCCAAATTTTAAATATAATATGTGATTTTAAACTAGTAGTAATAATAAATAAGACAAACACTTGTGAGATGGTCTTACGGTGCGACGGTTCACTAATTATAAATTAAAACTTATCACTTCCATAATGTTAATGTATTATGCCTAATTTATATTTACATTTCAATGTGAGATAGTTTGATGCAAGACCTTCTCAATAAATAATAATATTACGTTATATTTTTACTGATTTTATTATTATGGATAGAGCGGACTTTGAATTAAAGTTGTATTTGCCATCAACATGTATCACTATATAAGCTTGTAAATGTATATTGAAGAAGAGTTAATCTTCACGCATTGTACATTTTAATTATTGATTATGGAATTATATGAAAGTTAATTAGGCTAAGAAATCTAACTCAAAAAAAAAAAAAAAAAGTACCCTCAGTATTTACAAATAAATAAAAAATAGGCCGCGGTTAATAACACCCGGACTTTTGCTCATCACACCCGGGCTTATTTTTTTATTTTACTCAAAACACCCGTATTATATTGTCTTTTTTACCCCTCAACTTAAATTTCAATATTTTCATACACCCAAATCTTAAACCCTAAAATAAATCCACACACCCAAATCAAAAACCAAAAAAAAAAAAAAAAAACCCCACACCTAAAACGCAGAGCACTCACGCACCCACACCCTAAACGCAGAGCAAACTCACGCACACAGAGCACTCAAGCACACATAAGACTGGAACAAGAAAAAAACGCAGAACGCAAATATGTAATTATTGATTTAACTGTTGTGTTTGGCCAACAGTGGCCGAACTTTATTCATAATGTTTGGCTAACAGTGACCGAACTTTGTTCATAATGTTTGACCAACAGCGGCCGAACTTTATTTATAATATTTGGCCAACACTGATTGAACATTTATCATTGCGTTTGGTCAACTCTGGCCAAATATAATGATAAATGTTCGGCTCTGGTTTGCCAAACATGTGCGATTTTCAGAATTCTTAAACCTCAAACCACGACCGTAACTCAAGTAATACACCTTTTAAACCCTAAATATTATTCTCTAAATAGATTTAGGATTTATTACTTCCTAGTACACATATATGCATAATATTGCTATACAATTTTCGTTTTTAGCACAATTACACTAGACTACATTTGAAAGCGAATAGATACATTAGTTGCCTCTTTTCGGCTGACATGTCCAGTACGAGTCTCAGCTTTTAGCCTCCCCTAATAAAGCCTATAGACCCTCCTTTTAGCTGTAACAATTGTGAATTTGAATTCCATTTTGATCTCAAAATTCAAACACTCAAAATTTGATCTCAAAATACAGAGGGCTTGCACAGCCCCGCTGAGCTTTCATCTTCGACTTCCGGCGACGCGGTAGCTCTGAGCTCCGGCGAATAAATGGGCTTCTCTCTCTCTTGAATTCCGGCGCATCGAAGGCATTCTTGTGGTGCGAATTTCCAGTATGAACAGGTAGGCGCGATGGCTCTTGATTCCGAAACCGTGTTCGAAGCTATTTCTGGTGAGAGTGAACTTTCCGGCGAATCGAAGCATTCCTCCATTGAATCCGGTGAGAGCTTCGATTTCCGGCGATGAGGCTTTCCTTTTCGGCGTCGACACGGTGGCATGAAAGGAATTTTCGACGAGCTCTGTATCTCCGGCGTGAATAAACTTGAAACCCAATTTTTCCTTTTTTTTTTTCTTCATTTCTCTCTCTTAGTATTGAGCTTCTCTTTTTTATTTTACAAGCTTGATTTTCCTTCTTTCTTAGTCATCGACGGGACCTTTGTGCTTTATTTTTGTTAGTAATATTGGTTATTGATTCTGGGATGTTAGGCAAAGCTATGTTGCTGTCAATTGTTGGTATTTATTTCTGTAAAATGGGTTTGCAATTTATTCTTCTGCAACAATTGGGTTCATTCTTCGTGAAATTGCAAAATTGAGATTACAATTCTTCGTGCAATTGGGTTCAGATTTTGGGTGCTTCTATCAACCCTGAAGACGTCACAAGTATTAGCATTTTTTGGTAAAATGATGTACCACGGTTATATTTATGTCCTGGTGTTGATGTATATGGGTGTATATTTTGACTAGAATGTGTTTTCCTAATTAGTTTGTGGTGTTATGTAACGCATACTATGATAAGTAGAATATACTAAAGTGTTTCTAATGTACTGACTAATATTATGTATACCAACTAAGTGTGTGTACCATTCTTTTAAATTATACTGACCAATATTATATATGTATACCAACTACGTGTGTGTGTGCCAACTAAGTGTATGTGTACTATTCTTTCTACTTGTACTGACCAATATTATGTGTACCAACTATGTATGTCAGTGCGTGTACCAGTGCGAACAACGGTTTTCCAGCGGACGACATCGTGGATTCCGGCGAACGCGAACAACAGCTTCCCGGCGTTGTGGCAACGATGGTGGTCGCTGCTATCTCCGACGGTGCTACCCCTGTTCTTCCTTGATTCGACAGCGGCGTGAGACCCAGCTGCTAAATTCCGATTGGCACGAAGCTATGGCATGATTCCTCCGCTAATTCCGGCGAAATTACAGCAACAAGCTTTTCCTTCTTCTTTTCCGACATGGGCTTCGATGTTACTTACAGTGGCAAAGCAATCTTGTTTGTGTCTCTCTCTTCATTTAAAATGGTAGATGATTTCACCTAGTAGGCTAATGTCAGTTCGCTGCTAATGTCATTTCGGTGGGCAGCCCAAAAGTTAGGGGCATTTTAGTCAAAATGTAGTAATGTGTAATACCAATAAAGTGAACGTGCTATTTGCTATAGGGACTTCTATTTTGTAGCACATTGTAATGGACCCATAGATTTATACCATATAGAACAATAAACTCATAGAAATATTATATTACATGTATTTTCCGAAGTGTGTTCTTTCATGGCATCTATCATGAATATTAATTTAAGTGGTTGAGTGAAGAATGAAGAAGAAAGAGTTTGGGTGTGGGAGAAAAAAAGTCACGATCAACAAGAAAAAATATTGGATTGAGTGTATTGAGCAAAACTAAATTTTATATTTTAATAGATTTTAAGTGGTAAAGGATACAATAGTCTAATTACATTTGACTATTTTAGTAAAATAAATACTTCGGATGTGATGAGCAAAAGTTCGAGGGTATTAGTTGCGGCCTAAAAAATATACTATCGAGATGTATTTATACAAATCGAAAGTACCATTCAATAGAAGCTCGGTCCATCACTGCCAAGTGCCAAAACATGATTATCTCATTTTCTTAAAAAGAATATTATTACTATCACAGAAAAAGCAAGAATGTTATTATTATTTTATGGACAGAAAAAGAAGTATTATTGTTAACAATTGTAATTTGGGAAATATTTGTTGCTATGTTCTTGAGTAACTAGGGTCAATGACGTCTTTTAACAAGCCTCGAAAACGTCAAATTAGATTGCGATAATGTTTTGCCAAATGGTAAAATGAAGTAATCCTTAATTTAATATTCATAAAAAGAAGGGGGAAAAAAAAGTGAAAAGAAGAGGAGTCAAGAATCAAAATAATTCTTAAATTGTTCCAATGACCTAACTAACCCCCAAATTACGCAACAGTCGAAGGCGTCAAGATCTTGATTTGCCCAAAAGCAAATCCCAAAAAGCAAATCTTCCAACGCAGAAATGGCAGAATTTGTGGAAGCAGACAATGCAGAGGCCATAATCTCCAGAATCGAACACAAGTCCCGCAAGATCGAAAGCTTACTCAAACAGTAAGTTCTAACTGACCTCTGCATTTTTTATTTTTTGATGTATGCTGGAAAATTTTGGTTCGATTTACTGATTCATGATTTGAATTTCAGGTATAAACCGGTTGAAGCTTTGAAGACATCTCTTGAAGGATCCCCTCCAATGACCAAAGACGAGCGTTGTAAGGTTATAATTTAGCATTTATTTGATTTATTTACGACTTTTTCTTGTATCGGTCTATGATTGTGTGCCCTATGTAGTTTAATTTACTCGGTTTAATTGGTGTTGATTTTGCTTTCTTACTGTTATTTTGAAGTCCGCGAATTGGATTGTGGTACATAGGGCGATAATGGCGATAAAAGATGTAGATAGTTTGTTCTCGGCTCTTGATCCTGAGTACTACGATGTTCTCATGAAGTAAGTCCAAAACCACTTTTATTATTTGTGTTTTTTTGGTTGCTATTGCATCATTTTAATTTTCTCAGTAGAGGATTCAAGGTGTTATATTAATTGTTGAGGAACTCCTTATATTGAGTAACTTGTATTTCCACTCGAGGATTCTCACTTTTTTGGCTCATGATATAAGCAGAATCGAACTACTTCTAAAATTACAATAAAAGATAGTGTTATTTGTATTGGTGGCTCCTGGTTTGTCCCTCTAGCTCTTCCGGTATTTGGAAATTTTCTTGTGCAATAGAAGGGTACTTGTACTGAAAATTTGAGGTCTTCGCCTGCAAAGTGTTTTTGTTTTAGTTGCCGGTTTATTGGAGGATAAATTTGACATCTTTTAACTATTAACCTTCCAATAACAGTTTGTTTTGTTGCTATTTCATCATTTTTCTTAAGGCCCAACAGTGATTGAACTTGCTAGAGTTAATCTAAAACCGTATTTTGTTCTTTAAAATCAGTATAAGGGTAAAACGAACACTCTTGATTAAACCTGACAATGTGCTAATATAGGATGTAAAAAAAAGTGATGTTTTTATCACCCTCGAGTCTGCGAAGAGTTGCTGATGTTAATGCATTTTACCGGGCTAGGGTTACTACAATCTGGGCTTGTTGGGATTACTCAAAACTAAATCAATAAGATTAAAAAAAAATGTGGGCAAGTCTAAAATACATAGATCCTTAAAATTGTATTGCTGATGGGATTATCTTTTGAAATTAGAATTATCTGCTAAGAGTACACCAGTTCCTCAATAATACATATTAATCCGAGATAAGCCTGTTCTGGAAGGCTGGCACATTTCTAGATGAAATTGTGCTTAAATGATTTTTTTTTTATAAATAAAGGGGTTTTTATTTTCTCCAAGCAGGTAAAATAAAATCATATTAAGTAGGAAAAGGTCCTATCCAACAAATCTGGACAGAAAGATCAATTGAGGCCAATGTTGCCTCTAGGATAAAATAGAATCTCGCATTCTTTCCAAATATCATTCATTGCTTCTGCTCGTTAGTTTATCTTCTTTGGAAACATAAAGCTTGGACTAGCCACTGCAAGATTGTGAAACTAGTGAACTGAGGAGGTGAAACTGTGTGTGTGTTTTAAGAAGAGAAAATAGCATGTGGGTGGGCTGCTTTAAGATGGGAACAAGCAGTTATCTGTCTTGTAAAGTGTAGAAGCTAAAATGCCTTTTCGAAAGAAAAGATTTGGAATGAGCTTTTTAGTAATGGTCATCTTGTTAATTGTTTGGCAGCTATACTTTGATCAAACCTTAGGGTCATAACACATATTCCCTCCGTCCCACAATTGTTTGCACACTTTCCTTATTCGTCCGTCCCACAATTGTTTGCTCACCCAAAAAAGGAAATATTTTTATAAACTTCACCCTCACAATATTCACATATTTACAGAAATTGTCATTACTTTTTGTTTTTTGGGCCCACAATACACTCAATTCAACCAATTTCTTCACTTTATACCCCACAAAACACTACTAATTACACTTTTTTCTTAAAACCGTGTCTTCACCATGGTGCAAACACTTGTGGGACGGAGGGAGTAGCATATCTGGCTAAATTGTATTTGTCACTTGTGATTGAACTCCTGAGAATTTACTTGTGAAGAGTGCTTGGTTGAACGGTGTGAGTGTAAAGGGATGAGAATGAAGGTAAAGTATGTGTTTGTTACTTGTACTACTAACCCACTCCTCACATTCAAAGTGATTCCCCACCACTTTTACTGCCAACCTTGTTCTCATCCCTCTTCTCAAACTAAACATCCCTTTAATAATTGGCGTGTCACTTGGTCAGCAGAAAGGCAAATCAGTATAGCTAAAATGCTTTTGTTTCCTGTGTAAATTTTCATGGATCATAGTGGTTGGTTTATGCTGCTTCTACCTCCAAATGCGTCGTGGTGTCGGAATGTTGGAGTAGTGTTTTCATTAGATACATCATGGCATGATAAATCTTCCAAGTATTTCTTCCCCTAGATTATCCTGTGATTGTCTAAGTTTCTATCGTATCAGGCTTTGTTTATCAGATTATAATGGAAACTTTTTATATGACTAATAGGTACTTGTATAGAGGTTTATCTACCGGAGATCGTCCCACCTGTGATCAATGCCTAAGAATTCATGAAAAGCTCGTGGAGAGAGCTGGCCTGGGATGCATACTACGATCACTGGCCGATAAAGTTAACACTGTCTAGTTGTAATAATCCATAAACTAAAGCAATATTACTGTTAGATTCATATCTCAGCTTACACTCTTGAAAATGTCCCCAGGATATTGTTAGTTTCTGCATATCTTGTACAGGATTGTTAAGTCAATTTGTTGACGATTCGTCCCTGGGGTTTATAATTATAACCATTGAGCAATTACCGAATGAATCAGTGTTGGCCATTGTTGTATTCGTGAAATTACAGCCAAGTAAAAAGGTGTAGGGGCCGATTTTGCCATAAATGTATAATAGAGGGAGATGGATGC
Organism: Ballota nigra; assembly: GCA_947034835.1. Taxonomy (NCBI): domain Eukaryota; kingdom Viridiplantae; phylum Streptophyta; class Magnoliopsida; order Lamiales; family Lamiaceae; genus Ballota; species Ballota nigra. Next base: position 99,058,132 of record OX344724.1, on the reverse strand, counting down.
AATTTTATTCCTGTGGCTTTTTGGGGAATAGCAAAACGCAATGAATTTCGGTATCAGAAACATCTGAACTTTTACCAGTTTCTCTGGCATATCCAACCTGGAAATGTATCCAATGATGACTATGAAAAGATTTCAAACAATACAGACAGCAAAGAGCCAGAAGAGAAGACCATGTGTTTTATGTTTGAATTTTAAAATCCCAACTTTAAATATAACCACACCTTATTTTTATTTTCTTAATAACATTCACTGCATCATCACATCTTCAGATTATTGATTTTTTTATCTTGTTAGAAACATACAATTTTTTTCCAATGTAAATAATATCTAATCAAGAATATTATCCAACATTTCAATCATCATGAAACTAACATTGGATGGAAGAGATTGCAATGGAGTTATCCAAGAATATTTACAAGTAGGGCCTCAATGAGTGTATTATCCCAGGAGTAACAAAAGCTTGAAAGAGTATAATTAATACAAGCCGCAGCTATCATTATCCAAGCCTAGAGCCAACCTAAAAACTGGAATCTAATCAATTCGGATGTCTAAAGTATATTCATGATGAGACAATAAGCCAATAATTTATGCAGTTCAATCCCTAAATTATTCAATCAAAAGCTACATTTGTCACCTCTATCTCCAACATCAAAACCCAACCTTGTCTGAACTCATTCAAGAGAAATTTAATCAATAGTCATTAATTTTTAACTACTACTACTCATCTTCTACCAACACCAAAAACCATCTCTACAACACCGTTCTTTTTTTACAATCATCCCACATTAGCAAAATTTACCAAACTACCCTCGTCGGGAAAACTACGATCTGGGGCGGTGGGCGTCTAGTGATTGAGGAATCACGGCGGCCCACGGGTTGGGGCGGTGGTGGTGGTGGGCGTTTGCCGGCGCGGCGGACGACGACGAAGACGAGACGGCGACGCGCTCGCATTGGGGGCACATGGTAAGGGTGGTGGGAGGGCTCATATTCATGTAAAACTTGGGGGAAAGCTTTAACGCCCTTAACTCCGTTACTTCCTTCTGTAATCGACGGTTTTCGTCCGTTAGATTCTCGCAGCAACGCCTCAGATACTCACAGTCCACCTCCGTTTGCTTCAATTTCGTCCTGCATTCCAATAATCGAATCAATATCAAATCGGGGCATTAGGATCCGAACCGAAACATTTGAACGAGACTAAAATGAATTATGTGACGAAAATACCCTTGATTGGGTAGTGAAATTGCTAACCTTGCCCGTCTATTCTGAAACCAGACCTCCACCTGTCTAGGCCTGAGATTAAGCTGCCTCGCCAGCGCCATTTTTTGCTTCTGCAAAACGAACGTTTAAATTAGCACAGTTTTTTCTTAACAAAAAGGGTAATACATTAGGCGTTTTCACCAGAATGCCACTCACCGGATTAAGAGTGTTGTGCTCCTTGAAAGTCTCTTCGAGCACCGCCGCCTGTTCCTTGGACAGGCGGAGCTTCTTCCTCGCCGCCGCGTCGGCGTCGTCCTCCATCTCCAGCGAACTCGACGCTCTCTCTCCTTCATTCTCCTCTCTCTCGCACCTCTTCCCGCTCAAGCTCGACACCGTGCTGTTCGGCGACGAAACCATCACTTCCTCGTCGCAGTCGACCACAGTAACCGCCCGATTCATATCGATTCCCCTGAATACCGATCTCGTCTCCGCATTGCGATCTGAAATTGAAGAGAGAGAAACTCAATTCGATGTAACTGAAAAATCAATTAAACGCGCATGCGCCACCTTTCTCACCCAAATACCAACAAATGCCCTAATTTTCACTCTCCGAGCTCAGATCGAAAAAAATTTAAATCGAGAGTGAGAAATTTACCGGCGGAAGGTTGCTGAAATGCATCGGCGGCTGAAGTTGTATGCTGCTGCAAAAAAGGCATCGGAGACCGGAACAGATTCAGGGGAAAAGGCGAGGCGGCGGCAGGCGCCGCCACCGCCGCCGCCTGCGGCGGCTGAGGATCACGAATCTGATTCTCCGGCCATCTCAAGCTCAAGCTCAAGCTCAATCCCAATCCCAAGCAATCATCCTTTCCACCCATGTTAGTTTCTCTCTCTCTGTGTCTATGAAGAAGGAAAGTAGACAGGGGCTAAGGAGTGAGAGTGGTGGAGATATATAGAGAGAGGGGAGGACAATGGTCAATGGGGGGACAGAATGAGGAGAAATGGGGTGGTCTTTTTCTTTGGCAGAGGAGTTACAGCTTTTGCATAGGCCTATTGGGAGAAAGATAATATAGGTAAGGGCCTACATGTGTATGTATGTATGGGTATGGTGATGATGATGGATGTATGTATGTATGGAATACGGAGGGAGGGAGGGAGAGATACAATGCAGATGTTAATGATGACTTGTGTCAGATGTAGCTACTGCCTCAATCATAATGATGGGATTTGGCTTTGGGGCTTTGAATTTTGAGTCGCCTTTTTCAGTTGCATGCAAACCCTTTTACAAACCATAGTTTGAATTTTTTTCAACTCCGGTTTATTTCTTGTTTGGGAATATCCGTTTCCACTTACTTTTCTTTGCTTCCATTTTTTTTTAATATTTCTTGCTCTTCCCACATTTATTCATTCATACCAGAAAATTGATTTATGTTTTTTTTATGTGATTTAATGTGATATATCAGAGTGTATTATATAAATTTTTGAGCTTCGTTTTTTTGAATAAAAGGATCGTAAATGGAAAGTTTGTATCACATACATTTCATAACTGATTATTTTATTAAAAAATGGACCTAAAAAAATCTCGTAATACCCTCTGACATATTACGTACAAAAATAACATGACCAATTTTAAGGAACGGATGGAGTATAATTTTTTTTTAATTAATTAGGTTATTAAAAATATTATACTCATATTAAATGTATATGGAATCATAATAAATACTACTTGTCAAGGGTATTTTGCATTGATATTCATATAGTGACAAATAAAAAATACTCCCCCCGTCCCTGAATAAATTTCTCGTTTCTGTTTGTTGAATTATTTAAGAAAGTGTATTTGTTTATTAATATATGGTGGGTCACATGTTGACTTTTGGGATAAAGTAATGAATAGTGTTGAAAAGTGAATTGAATGAATGACACTTTAGTAATATTGTATGAATTTAAAGGTTAAAATTTATATATAGTAGAATATTGTTTTTGTCATTTATGGAATGAGAAATTTACTGGGGCACGGCCCGAAAAGGAAAATGAGAAATTTACTCAGGGGCGGAGAGAATATCATTTTAGATAAAATGAGATAATCAATAGAAATGGAGGGAGTATTTAAAATGTACTATATTCACCCTAGGATTTTCTGCAACACTAGATGGGGGCACATTTTAAGAAAAAATAATTTTTTTAATAGAGAAGTGTCATATGAGTGTAAATTTGTGAATGTTTTTGTGAATGTGTCCACACATCGATGTTTTTTTTTATGTGTAAAGAATTTTAGAACAAACAAATACGACAAGTGTACAAATACTTACAGGACGGAGGTAGTGCGTCATTTTAAATAATGCAAACATATTAAGAAAATTATGAATATTTTTACTTAAATAAGATTAGGAAAACAATTTTGCATCTAAGTTATTTTTAATGAGTTCACGTGTAAAGTTGCACAAAACATAATTAATTCATATTGAAAAGTGCAAAACCACATTTAAATTGCAAATAAAATGAATAACCAAAATAACATTTAAATTGAATAGAAAGAAGTATAATTATTTATTAGAGAATTAATATAAATGAATTAATTTATTATATAACTTTCTACAAGTTGAAACTTTATTAGATACAAATCCACTCATATTAAATTATTTTTTAGATGGGATTAAATTACTTCATGCTATTAGACCCAAAACATATGTAGGAATCAACTCCGTCCATTTAAATTAGTATTGGAACATAAATTAATTAATAAATTTTACATCTTTTTATAAATTCAAATTTTAATTAAAATATTATTGTGTTCATTTAATTATTGTGAAATGATCATAAGAACATAATAATATAACTAAAACGTGTAAATTAATACTCCCTCCGTCCACAAAATATAGGTTTGGTTGTTTTATTGGACCATCCACGAAAAATAGTTATGTTGCCTAAAATGGAAATAATAAACTTTATCTATATTTTTCAACATACACACATAATATTTTTAAAATAAATTATTTTGTACTTGATACGACACAATATTCTTATTTTTTATATATTATATCAACTTTTTTAGTAACCTTGCAAAAAATATAAGCCTATTTTTTTTATGAACGGAGGGAGTATAATGAATACTTAAAATTAAATTTGATAGAAAATACTATTAAATAAAAGGTGCATTAAGATCCGTGCACCAATGTATATATATGAGGCTTGTTGTTATTGGAAAGTGAAAAAGAAGGGTTCTAATTTGCAACCAAACATGGCGCAAAAGGCTACTTTTAAATGTTTTCAACCTTAGTTAAGTCAAATCTTATTTTGTTTCTTTTTCAAATCGTAACTCCCCTCTTTAAAAAGGGGTTTTCTTTTTCAATGCGATGGTCATTGACCCTGAGAAGGGGTGTGGTTTTTCTCGTGATAACTATTTTTCCACGCCCACGCGCTCCGCCCACGCCACGCGCCGTGCCCGACGAAATGTTTCGGGCCCCACTTCACGGAACAATCGTGTGGTGCACGTGGATTTTGCTTTTAATATCCAACGCTGTCTCTCTTTTTTATTTTTTGTTTTCTTCTTTTTTGTGGGTTAGTTAATGATTAATTAGTGTAGTTAATTATTTTAAGACACAATTATGTTACAACTTTGAATGGGCATGTCGACTCTAAACCGAATTTCTATGTCAATAGGGATTAAACAATTAATATTGCACTTTATTGATTAGGTAATTAACCATGCATTAATTTGCAAGTTACGTGTATCTCCTTAAAAAAGTAGTTTACGATAGAAAAAAACTTTAAATTATCTGTGGATAATCCATCACCCTTAAAATTATTAAAATTGTGTGTGGATGGAGGAATTTGAGATATAAATTTAAAATTTACAACCTAAATTTATTCAAGTTGTTTGGATAAAATATTTAAATCGATGGATTTCAAATATCTAGCTTTAATCCGAGTTAAAATTTAAGGAATTTTAAATATCTAGCAAAATTATATCATTTGAGATCCATGAATTCTCAAATTTATTCATTTTTAAATCTCTCACATTTCAAATAACTCCATCCAAATGCAGCCCAAGGGAATGTTCTATTTTTTTTTTTTTTTTTACGGGAGGAAATATTCTTTTTTTCCTTTGACGGGAGGGAATGTTCTTTTATAGTTTTATGTGATTTTTAAAAATCAGTTTTGAAATTTATGGGACTTTAAAATTCTTATAAATTGTAAGTTGGGTGTTTTTTTTTTGTTTTTTTTTTTTTTTTGTTCTTTAGTAGTATGAGAGTAAGTGTATAATGTAGTTGTGATGATCTTTTAAACCCGTTTTAAGATTTTCGAACTAGAATCGGTTCTAAATCTCAATATCCAAATCCCGATTCTTAAAATTTGAAAAGAACATCCCCTAAGTGAAGATGAATGTTACTGTTTCCAATGCTTCTATCTCAAACTCTTATTATTTTTATATTTTTACATGATTATATTGGATGGGTAATCTCCCCAATAGATAAATTTAGCATTCTCCAGTTACGACTTACTGCTGAAAGTTTAAAATACTTGCTCCCACAATGATAATTTCGATTTCTTTTTTAATTTGTCACAACTTATAATTATTTCTAAATTGAAATCTTGTAATTGGTTTGAATTTTTTTTATTTAATATACCTGATAAGTGTTATAATTGCAACATTTTGTACTCGTTCTATGTATTTTTAGGTATGTCTAATGCATTTTCGATGCTAATTGTTATTAAGTTGTCCATTTAACCTCTTTGTGTTAGAAATGTTCATTTTATAGGAAAAATTAGGCAAAAGTGGCATAACCGAAGGAGGATCGAGCAAGGGGAACTTTGAAACTAACTATCATCAATCTGAGAGGAGAAAATCGACCATTTCGAGAGACAACAAGTCAAATCAAGCAAGAATCGAGCCAAGTTTTAAGTCTACAATTAAACCTCGAGGAGCTAAAACAAAAAGTAATCGAGTTGAAGGGTCGAAACTGAATCACAACGTGTGGAAATTTACCTTGGTCAAGTGAAAAGAGGTTTGGTCGAGTAGAAAAGGGCTCTGGTCGAGTGAAACTGTACCGAGTCAAGTGAAAACAAATGCAAAAGACATTCCACTCGACCAGAAACCAAACCACTCGACCGAGTGATAAAAAGTTTGATCGAGCGAATTCTCCTCTAAGCGAAAAAGTTAAAAAAATTGTGTTTTTGAAGAACTTATGTGCCAATAGGACCTCCAAGAACTCATGCCTATGCTTGGTAGTGGGGCGGGGAATCCCCGATCCCCGCGGAAATGTATCCCAAACGGGGCGGAGAATCCTCAAAGAAAATAGAGACGGGGATGGGGATTTTTTTGCACCGTAGGCGGGGGCGGGACGGGGTTGAGGATTGTATTCCCCTCTCCGATCCCCACCGAGCTCCGCCTATTTTGATATACATATAAATATATAATATATAAGTAAATAAACTAATAAAGTAACTAAAATTTTAAATTGATGGTGATTATTAATTTTTTATGTATCTTATATCTCCGTGTTCATGCTTGTTAACGATGATTAATTAGAATTGATGGAATTTTAAAAAAAAAATTGTGGGGAGCGCGTGGGGATGGGGTAAGCTTTTTTTCCAGTGAAGTTCGCAAGGTTGGGGATGGGGATTGGTCCCCCGTCCCCTCTCAATTCCTCATATTTCAAAAGAGTTTTTACACCCCTAATCCCCTATATAGTCTTTCTTTCGTTTCTTCATTTCATTTTTTTTTTTTTGTAATTTTCTTTCAATTCCACCATAGATTAGCTTACTTATAGTTTTAATTCCACAGTTCTCTACGTTTCAAGCAAAGATTACAAGTATTTCAAGAGTTGTAGTTAAATTCCTCCATAGCGGTGACTTTTTTCCCCTCTTAATTGCAATCTCATAAATTTTTTATTATGTTTATGGTTTGTTCTTCTTTGTTAGTCATGTGTTTTGCTTATAGCATCATGAGCTAACTTCTTATATTTTGATTGTTTTGACAATGCACTTGGATTTTAAGTTCAATTTTGACTTTAATTTTGATTTTTTTTAAAATATACATAAACACACCGAACAGTGTGTGTGTGTGTGTGTGTTTTTTTTTTTGCAGTTGGGGTATTACTGATGCCTTCTTCGGGTATTACTGATTACTTCTTGGTGTATTGCTGATTTCTGCTTGAATTATTTTTTTCGAAATTCAAGCACTCAAGTGCACACTAGAACTACTCTTGTTTAAAATATGTAAGAGTTGAAATTTAAATTTGATTTATGACTTAATTATGTTGAATTGAATGAGTATACTCTTTGATTGTGGATTTATTGAACTTTGATTGATTGCATCTTGTAGATTGTGCATTTTGGCTAGATTAGCAAGAAGTGAGAGTTGAGTTGATCCAGTCGAGTGTAGAATTGAGGGGCATAAGAGATTGAGTGTTATTGTTAGACACTTAAACTGTCGAAAGGGCTAAGTTGTAATTGAACACTCTATTCTAAAACCAAGCATTCCTGTAAAAAAAAAAATCAAGCATCCATTAGTTGATTTTTAAATTTGTTAATCATACACCAATGGCAAATTTTTTTATATAGTGTAAATGTGAAATTTGATTGCAAAAATAGGGGTCCTGAAAAATTGTTTACGAAAATAGGGTTGATCGCGCCTGGGAGAGGCGATCAACTGAGTAGATCGCGCTCCCCAGGCGCGATCCTTGCAAGTGCTCATTTTCTACCCTTGATCGCGCCTGAGAGAGGCGATCTAAAGGGGTAGATCGCGCTCCCCAGGCGCGATCAACACCAATATTCCGCCACCTCGTGGATCGCCCTTGCCAGAGGCGATCCACGACACATTCTGACACGATCACATGGCTCCCACGCGGTCTGCTGCTTCCTCCCACGCGTTTTGACTCTTATTTTGTCCGAATCTTCTTGTCTAAATGCATATAACAGATTCTTTCTTTGCATATAACAGATACTTTCTTCTTCTTCTTCCTCCCATTTTCTCTGCACTAATTTTTTTTCTTCTTCCTCCCATTTTCTGCACGAAAATTTCTTATTTTTCCTTCTATCACTAGTATTTCAGTTTTGTTCTTCTTCCTCACCTCATTGTACCGAAAATTTTAGTACTCCTTTCAAAATTCATCCATCACATATACACAAAAATAAAAGCTAGTTGATATTTTGCTATCTACCTGAGGAGTACAGACACTACTATCAAAAGGTAAATTCTTCAAAGGAAATATGCTACTAGATGAAAAATTCTCAGTATATATATGTAAATTGCAATTATTGTACACATGGTTTTTATTCTTGGTTCTAAAGAAACAAACAATGTTATTAAATATTTGAATGAATTTAGTTTGTCCATATATCGAAATGTAATTGTGTTTGCAGTGAATTTAGTTTATGTGTCTTTTTTTTTAATTTAATTATTTTAATATATAAATTATTTTGAGGTTTTAAATATCATTTCACTTGGAGAAACATCAATCAAATTAAGGAATATCATATTTAGGAGGATGCATGTTCCTTGACATAATTATATGATTCACCCATTTTTTCCAAAATAAAAATACGTTTATTTTGTACATCATTTTATAAATTTTTTTGAATTATAAATTTATTTGGAATATATTCTAAAATTATTAATAAAAATATATTGTTTGATAGGAACTAACCTATAAAAAGTTAAATTTTAATTTAAAAAAAAACATCATGCATAAATAAATATATTATATTACAATAAACTATTTTTAATTAAAGGGTATTAATTTCATTGTAAAATTTATTTAAAGGGTATTAATTATTTACACTATAATATAGTAATTTTGAATAATATTAATTGTTTCATTAAAAAAATTAGTCGAAGAATATTAATTGTATCATTAAAGGATATTAGTTATTTTATTATAAGATATTAATTGTAAACCAATTTAACCGTGAAACTAGTTTACACAAAACGGACTTAAAAAATTGTTATATACGTCAACCATTAAATCATTTCCGTATATTGTATAATTAGACATTAAAATTTATAAGTGTGTTGTGTTTTTGAAGATATGTCAATCTCTCGCGATATTGGAATCCTTGTGCGCTCTTGTGGAGCTGTTATTGGAACAAGAAGAGTTGATCGTATGCTTGATTTCTATGGTCTATTACGTGTGTTGTCTGAGATTACGGGATTAGATTTGCGAGTGTATTCTTTGAATGTGTCTTGCATAATAAATAATGGGAATGCCTCCTCTAGTTGTCCTATTAGGAACAACAACGATCTTCTTTATTTCTTCCATCCACAAGCGGGGCTCAATTCAGTTGAGCTATTAGTGGAGGTTGAAATGAAGGTGCAGTACCCAGCATCCCATGGTCAGTGGGAGAACCAATACTATCCTTCTGAAGGGTCAGGTCGTGGCAGAACCAATATGGATAGACCTTCAAACATTGCATACGAGGCCCTGCAAGTGAACCATAATGAGTGGGGTGCTTGGGAAGATGAACCCTACCAACGTTTAGGGTCTAGTCATGCCGGTGGTTCAAATCCTAATGTTGGACCTTCTGGTATCACTAAGATAATGGCCCCTATCGGCACCTCCATAGCTGATATAGAAGGTGATCTAATTCTGAACCAAGCGATAATGGTTCTGAGGACGAGGGGCCGTCTGATGAGGATGATACCACTAACAATCCTTGGATGCCAAGTATTGCTGTACCAAATTCTCTAATGCCAAGAGTGAGACCTCATCCAAATTTGGTTGGAGTGCCATTTTTTTATAGGTCATGTGATGATGTACCTGTTGATTCAGTAGGCGTTCCAAGTGGTGATCTGGGCTACGATGCGGATGATGGAGTTTTGAGGTTAGGAATGATCTTCAAAGACAAAGAGACTGCGATCAAGGTCGTGAAGAATTACTCGGTCCAACATGCAAGACGTGAGTACAGAGTCGAAGAGAGCAACTCGAAGTCAATGAAGTTGGTGTGCAAGCAGAACTATGCAAGTGAAAATGACAATTGCTCGACATTGCAACACTGTGAGTGGCATTTGCGCGCCTCATACCGTAAAAGATCTGGTCATTGGGAAATCACCAGGTTGGGACCGCCACATACCTGTCTGATGGATATTGACTCACGCAGTCATTCAAATCTATGTAAAAACTTGCTTGCAGCTGACTTGGAGAGTCTCATACAAGTTGAACCAGCATACGACGTTAAATGTGTCGTGGAGCATGCAGATAAGAAATATAATTACACTATTTCATATCAAAAGGCATGGCAAGCGTTGAAACGTGCTAGAGAGAATGTGTTCGGAACTTGGGAGAGTTCATGTCAGTATTTGCCCAAGTATATGAGGGCCTTGCAGAAATACAATCCCGGGACCATTGTGGAGTGGAAGCACAAGGCAACGATTGAGTGGAATGTGCACACGTTGGGCTATGTCTTCTGGGCATTCAAGCCATGCATTGAAGCATTCATGCATTGTCGCAAAATACTTTGTGTAGATGGTACTCACCTTTACACTAAGTATAAACACAAATTGTTGATTGCTAACACCCTTGATGCCAATCAGAAGATCATTTCAGTAGCATATGCCATTGTTGACGATGAAAGTTATAAATCTTGGAAATGGTTTCTTAATATGTTAGCCACACATGTTGTCGGTGATATGGACGAGGTATGCCTTATTTCCGATAGACATAAGGGTATACTGAAGGCAGTGGACGAAGTCCCAGCATTTTCACCACCAAGAGGAGTGCATCGTTATTGTTTAAGACATGTTGCTTCAAATTTCAATACTCAGTTCAAAAGTCAAAAGCTGGAGGACTTGTGTTATGTTGCGGGAAGAGCATTGTCTGTAAGACATTTTGAGATAAGGATGAACGAAATACGAGTTTTAAGCGAAGAAGGTCATGAGTATCTACGAAACATCGATCCTACCAAGTGGGCATTTTGCCATGATGGAGGTCACCGTTTCGGTGTTATGACAACTAATATCTCAGAATGCATCAACGATGTTCTTAAGGGTGCACGACGCCTCCCAATCACAGCCATCGTCAGTGCAACTTTCACACGATCCAAAAATGCATTTATGGAACGTGCTAAAGAAGCAGGGATTTTAGTGTTGAGAAATCGGATGTGGCCTAAATATGTTCATGACAGGTTTGATTCAGGGCAGCGTGAGGGGATGAAACATCGAGTAGACCTTTTTAATCAGGAGGTTGGATCAGCCAGAGTTTCTACTCGTATTAAGGGCTCAGTACACTAACGTCTATTTTTATTATCTTAAATTATTTTATCATTGTAAACATATTTTATTGACTCACTCACTAAATTGCAAATATTCTAGTTATCCCAAATAAAAGGTTTAATTAAAAAAATCACCCCTCTTCTTAAGCAATCAAATATAACAACTTTGACTCCAAATTCATTAAAATATTTAATAATATTGTTTGTTTCTTTAGAACCAAGAATAAATACTATGTGTACAATAACTTCAATTTACATATATATACTAAGTATTTTTCATCTAGTAACATATTTCATTTGCACCGTTATTTAAAAAAAAAAGATAATACATGCATGCAAAATAATTCAAAAAATATTATTAATTATTTTTTTAAGAATTTACCTTTTGATAGTAGTGTCTGTACTCCTCAGGTAGATAGCAAAATACCAACTAGCTTTTATTTTTGTGTATATGTGAGACTGCAAATTGAGAAAAAAAAAATTAGAATAAAATAAAAAAACTGCAAAAAAATTTAAAAATATCAAAATACTTACATTTTTGTGGGGAGCAAAAATGCAGCAGAAATGAAAGAAAGAAATGAAATGAGGAGTGGAGGAAGATGGGGTGAAAGGGTGCTGTTATATGCACATTTCGCCCAAATTTATTTCCCATTTCCATGTCTCCAGATCCACGATTTCTTGATATATTAATATTGTATATATATGATATATTCCATTAGTTGTTAGATGGGAATTAAAAATAATTTATTGTAATATAATATATTTATTTATGCATGATATAATTTTTTTAAAATTAAAATTTAACTTTTTATAAGTTAGTTATCAAACAATATATATTTATTAATAATTTTAGGATATATTCCAAATAAATTTATAATTCAATAAAATTTATAAAATGATGTACAAAATAAACGTATTTTTATTTTGAAAAAAATGAGTGAATCATAAAATTATGTCAAGGAACATGCATCCTCCTAAATATGATATTCCTTAATTTGATTGATGTTTCTCCAAGTGAAATGATATTTAAAACCTCAAAATAATTTATATATTAAAATAACTAAATTAAAAAAAAAGACACATAAACTAAATTCACTGCAAACACAATTACATTTCGATATATGGACAAACTAAATTCATTCAAATATTTAATAACATTGTTTGTTTCTTTAGAACCAAGAATAAAAACCATGTGTACAATAATTGCAATTTACATATATATACTGAGAATTTTTCATCTAGTAGCATATTTCCTTTGAAGAATTTACCTTTTGATAGTAGTGTCTGTACTCCTCAGGTAGATAGCAAAATATCAACTAGCTTTTATTTTTGTGTATATGTGATGGATGAATTTTGAAAGGAGTACTAAAATTTTCGGTACAATGAGGTGAGGAAGAAGAACAAAACTGAAATACTAGTGATGGAAGCAAAAATAAGAAATTTTCGTGCAGAAAATGGGAGGAAGAGGAAAAAAAATTAGTGCAGAGAAAATGGGAGGAAGAAGAAGAAGAAAGTATCTGTTATATGCAAAGAAAGAATCTGTTATATGCAAAGAAAGAATCTGTTATATGCATTTAGACAAGAAGATTCGGACAAAATAAGAGTCAAAACGCGTGGGAGGAAGCAGCAGACCGCGTGGGAGCCATGTGATCGTGTCAGAATGTGTCGTGGATCGCCTCTGGCAAGGGCGATCCACGAGGTGGCGGAATATTGGTGTTGATCGCGCCTGGGGAGAGCGATCTACCCCTTTAGATCGCCTCTCTCAGGCGCGATCAAGGGTAGAAAATGAGCACTTGCAAGGATCGCGCCTGGGGAGCGCGATCTACTCAGTTGATCGCCTCTCCCAGGCGCGATCAACCCTATTTTCGTAAACAATTTTCCAGAACCCCTATTTTTGCAATCAAATTTCACATTTACACTATATTAAAAAATTTGCCTACACCAATATAGTTCAAATCACGCATGCGAAACATGGTCAAATCAGATATATAATCCAGTTGTACTTTCAGAAGCTTTTTGTTACTACAAAATAGAAAAAAGTTATTAGTGTTTGTTTACAATGTGCTTTTCCAGATAAGTTGAAAGAAGCTAAAAAGTCAGGTGGTGAAGTTGATTAACCATTTTATGGGGCATACAATAAATGAAACCGACTTTCAAATAATTTGAATGCAAGTCCACTTGACTTTGATCCAATTAATAGTCCACACAAAAGTCATTTGTCACTTTAGTACCGATTTATACGTTCATAGCCTTTTTACCACAACATTATGAGTTCCTCTGTGCCAAAATTTAGGCAAATTTTTTTAAATATGCCAAATTCAAAGAAATATAGTAAAAATAGGCCAACTGGAAAAACGATTTCGAAAATAGGGTTGATCGCGATCGGGGGAGGCGATCAAGAAAGTAGATCGCGCTCCCCAAGCGCGATCAAGGTGAAGATGTGCCACGTCGTAACTCGCCTCTACCAGAGGCGATCTACGGATTCCCACGCCATGCCATGCAGCTGTTTCCCACGCCCCACTTTGTCGTCTACTAAACTCGCGCATACCAGAGGCGAGTGCCATGCAGCTGTTTCCCACCCCCCACTTTGTCGTCTACTAAACTCGCGCCTACCAGAGGCGAGTTCCGACATGCTTTGTCGTTATCTGTTTGGCATTGTCCGTTTGGCGTAAGAATCCCTCCCCTTTGGCGTTTTATGTTTGGCGTGGGATTCCTTCCTCCCCACTAATATATAACTCCTTCCTCCCAACTAATACTTCTTACTCCTTCCTACCTCACTCCTCTCCTCATTATACTTCTTCTTCGTACTCCTTCCTTCCTCTCTTCTTCTTCTTCTTCTTCAAATGAAGGCTAGTCCATAAGAAAAAAAAAAAATTTGTCCTCCAAAATACAAACTTGCAGTCTCACGTACTTGAGGAATTGATATTTTGCTATCTACCTGAGGAGTACAGACACTACAATTAAGTGGTAAATATTTCAAATTTTTTTGTATATTTTTAGAATTATTTTGCATGCAATTTTTTGAAATAGTGTATATATAGTATATATATAATGTCGATATATATATATATATATATATATATATATATATATATATATATATATATATATATATATATATATATGTTAGAGAAATTACATGTTTTAGCATGTTACTTTTGATTTATTTTGATTTAAAATTGGTAGTAGTGTTGCTATTTCGATTTAAAATAACATTAATAAGGTCATAGTGTTGTTATTTTGATTTAAAATTGGTAGTAGTGTTGTTCTTTTGGTTTATTTTGATTTAAAATTCCATTAATAAGCTCATAGTGTGTTATTTATTTAATTGGGATTCAATTTATTTAATCAAATATATGTAGAATTTTATTTAATAAAAAATGATACATTTTTTTAATTTTTTGAATGTTTTGGTGATGCATAACTTTTATACATTTGAAGAATCGAAGAGTAAATTAGACATTTTATCAATCAAAGTTATTAAAGTAAAATTTGACTTTTTTTTAACGTGATGTTAATAACCATTATGTATACAATGTAAGTTTTATTTTTATAAAATTCTAGTGTTTTTAGTGTTTTAAAAAATCTAGATTTAATATATATAGTGTATTAAAAAACTCTAGATTACTTACTTAATGAAAATATTGATCATCATTTTAAAATTTAATTTTTGCAATCATAAGATAATTTTATTTAACTATAATAAGAGATTAAGAGATAAAATAAAATAAAATGAAATAAATGAAATTAAATAAAATATTAAAAACGAAATAAAAAATAAAAAAATAAAAAAAACAAAATTAAAATAAATAAAATAAACGAAATAAAATAAATTTAAAAAATAAAATAAAATAATATAAAATGAATTAAATAAAATAAAACTAATTAAAATAAAAAAACGAAAATAAAATAAAATAAAATAAAATAAATTAAATAAAATAAAGTAAAATAAACGAAATTACATAAAATAAAATAAACGAAATGAAATAAAATAAAACTAATTAAAATAAAAAAAGGAAATAAAATAAAATAAAATAAACTAAATAAAATAAAATAAAACGAATTAATTTTATATTCTCAATGTATTTGAGAATTTTCTATTTAGAAAATTTTAATTTGTGAAAAATTAAGAAATGGAATTAAGAATATTAAATACTTTTTATTTGTTAAAAATTAAGAAATGGAATTAAGAATATTAAATGTAACAATAAGACTATATATATTCCTATCTTTTGTTAATACACCCATCAAAAAGTGTTCGGAATAAAATTTCAATACTGCAAAAAAAAAAAAACACTAAAAATGTATGGAAATTAGGATGTTGGGTTTGATTTACTATACTAGATGTAAACATAATTGAGGCCAATAATTAATTTAGTGCCTATAGATAAAATTTTTATAAATGTTTTGTGTTGTTGAAGATATGTCAACCTCTCGCGACATTGGAATCATTGTGCGCTCTTGCGGAGCTGTTATTGGAAAAAGAAGAGTTGATCGTATGCTTGATTTCTACGATCTATTACGTGAGTTGTCTGAGGTTACGGGATTAGATTTGCGAGTGTATTCTTTGAATGTGTCTTGCATAATAAAAAATGGGAATGCCTCGTCTAGTTGTCCTATTAGGAACAACAACGACCTACGATACTTCTTCCATCCACAAGCTGGGCTCAATTCCGTTGAGCTATTAGTGTCTAGTCATGCCGGGGGTTCAGATCCTAATATTGGACCTTCTGGTATCACTGAGATGGCCCCTGTTGGGACCTCCATAGTTGATATAGCTGGTGATATATATCCAAACTTTACTTGTAATTCTGAACCAAGCGATAATGGTTCTGAGGACAAGGGGTCGTCTGATGAGGATGGTACCACTGACAATCCTTGGATGCCAACTGTTGCTGTACCAAATTCCCTAATGCCAAGAGTGAGACCTCATCCAAATTTGGTTGGAGTGCCATTTTTTGATAGGTCATGTGATGATGTACTTGTCGATTCAGTAGGCGTTCGAAGTGGTGATCTAAGCTATGATGCGGATGATGGGGTTTTGAGGTTAGGGATGATTTTCAAAGACAAAGATGCTGTGATCAATGTCGTGAAGGATTATTCGGTCCGACATGCAAGGCGTGAGTATAGAGTCGAAGAGAGCAACTCGAAGACAATGAAGTTGGTGTGTAAGCAGAACTATGCCAGTGAAAATGATAATTGCTCGACATCGCAACGTTGTGAGTGGCATTTACGCGCATCGTACCGTAAAAGATACGATTATTGGGAAATCACTAGGTTGGGGCCGCCACATACCTGTTTGATGAATATTGACTCGCGCAATCATTCAAATCTCTGTAAAAACTTGCTTGCAGCTGACATGGAGAGTCTCATACAAGTTGATCCAGCATACGACGTCAAATATGTTGTGGAGCATGCAGATAAGAAATATAATTACATTATTTCATATCAAAAGGCATGGCAAGCGTTGAAACGTGCTAGGGAGAATGTGTTCGGAACTTGGGAGAGTTCATGTCAGTATTTGCCCAAGTACATGGGAGCCTTGCAGAAATACAATCCCGGGACCATTGTGGAGTGGAAACACAGGGATACGATTGAGTGGAATGTGCACACGTTGGGATATGTCTTCTGGGCATTCAAGCCATGCGTTGAAGCATTCATGCATTGTCGCAAAATACTTTGTGTAGATGGTACTCACCTTTACACTAAGTACAAACACAAATTGCTGATTGCTAACACCCTTGATGCTAATCAGAAAATCATTTCAGTAGCATATGCCATTGTTGATGACGAAAGTTATAGGTCTTGGAAATGGTTTCTTAGAATGTTAGCTACACATGTTGTGGGTGATATGGAGGGGATATGCCTTATTTCTGATAGGCATAAGGGTATTTTGAAGGCAGTGGAAGAAGTCCCAGCATTTTCACCACCAAGAGGAGTGCACCGTTATTGTTTAAGACATGTCGCTTCAAATTTTAATACTCAGTTCAAGAGTCAAAAGATGAAGGACTTGTGTTACAATGCGGGAACAGCATTGTCGGTTAGACATTTTGAGACAAAGATGAACGAAATCCGAGTTTTAAGTGAAGATGGTCATCAGTATCTACGAAATATCGATCCTGCCAAGTGGACATTTAGTCATGATGGAGGTCAACGTTATGGGGTTATGACAACTAACATCTCCGAATGCATCAACGGTGTTCTTAAGGGTGCACGACGCCTCCCAATTACAGCTATAGTTTGTGCAACCTTCACACGATCCAAAAATGTATTTATGGAACGTGCTAAAGAAGCAGGGATTTTAGTGCAGAGACATCGAATGTGGCCTGATCATGTTAGTGACAAATATGATTCAGCGCAGCGAGAGGGGATGAAACATCGAGTAGAACTTTATAATCATTCGGTGGGATCAGCCAGAGTTACTGCCCGTATTAAGGGCTCAGTACAGTGTCGCACATATAGAGTTGCATTATCAAGACGAGAGTGCGATTGCGGACAGTGGAAGTTGGATGGTATCCCATGCTCACATGCGTTGGAGGTGTGCAGAGCGTTCCAAATCGATCCAAGTGTATATGTGCCCGAATGCTACAGTACAACAGTGTATTCCTCAACTTACACCTCTAGGTATTTTGAGCCATTGTCGGATCCTCAGGAGTGGGATGAACCCTATTTTCAGTTGAGACATAATCCAGATCGCAGGATAAGGCGTCGTGGTCGGGATGCGACGTCCAGGATTCATAATGAAATGGATTGGGCCCAAACCCGCGCTAGACAACAGTACCAAGCACAAGATAGAGCTGGTCCTTCACATTGATGTTGTAAATCCCTAGGAGCTATCAAAATGCTATCAAAATATTGTCAAAATGTTATCAAAATGTTGAATAAAATTAGTTTGTAGGATTGAATTAAAATGTTGACAATAATGTTGAATAATTTCATATACATTATCCTTTATGTGTTTGAGCTTTATGTTTTATGTGTATGATTTGTGTTAATTCTAATACATCTGTGTGAATGTTTGAATTATAGATGAATTCTGATAGAGAGGCACTGTTATATGGACCGAAGAACAGATCTGTACTCACCATGCAACAAACCCATCGGTCGAGGCTAGATTATATTAATAGGAAAACAAGCGAGACAGTGCTAAGTACATACAATGGAGGTGATGGGCCATTCTGGACATTTAGACTAGAAGACCCAAATCCTTATAAGATCGCACTCCATTCTCGTGTGGTGGACAGACTCAAGACGATGGGTTTTTACGGTCCCCTTCGTTGTGGGACATTCAGACTCGATCATCATCTTATCACTGCATTAGTGAAGAGATGGCGTCGAGAGACGCATACGTTCCATTTCCCCGTCGGAGAGGCGACCGTCACATTGCAAGATGTTGCCATTTTATGGGGTTTACCGATAGAAGGAGAGCCCATTATACGGCGAGATGAATATAATAACTTTGATCAGTGGAAAAGCTTGTGTGAAGAGTTGATGGGCATCACCATACAACCAGATGATATAAGGGGCAATAGTGCGATCAAATTGATTTCCCTAAACGAATTGGTGAGACATTCTGTTGATATTGATGACTATACACCACAGGAGGTCGTTGATCAATATGCACGGGGGTGTGCACTTTTACTCCTGGGAACATTAATGATGCCCGACCATTCTCGAAATTATGTCCCATTAGTCTATCTGTATTTTCTGCGGGACGTGAATACAGTCGGGGAATACAGCTGGGGAAGTGCTGTGTTAGCGAGTTTATATCGCGAACTCTGTATGGCTTGCAACTATAAATGCAAGAGCATCGCTGGACCATTATGCTTGTTGCAGGTAATTCTTGGTTAATTTAAATTACTTTTAAATATTTCATTGATTAATTGTACATTGAAATAAATTTATCATTGAACAACAGATATGGGCATGGTCAAGGATAAAAACGATCCAACCATCGAACGCACATCCGATGCTCCAACAAGGGCAGATAAGTGTAGATGGTCGTAATTTGGGGCCTCCACCGTATGGAGCTAGGTATTTTTCTATAGACACATTTATCTATAATTCGTTTGGATATACATACTTATTTTTTTACCTACTATAGGTGGATACATTATCACAGTCATATTGACAGCACGAGGTTTTCAATTCGTGTATATCGCGACATATTTGAGCGTTTGCCTAATGGTCAAGTAAGTTATTATTATAATGATTCAAACTAATATAAATTATTTTTTGAGAATATTGATATTAATGTTTTGTGTGTGTCTTTACAGTTTATTTGGGATCCCTATGATGTGGACGCTGAGGAGATCAGGAATCTCGAACCTCGTTGTTGGACCTTAAATTGGAGGTCGCAATGTCCATTGATCAATATTTGGATAGTGGAGCTTCACTATCCGAATAGGGTGCTCAGACAATTTGGAATGGTCCAAAACATTCCAAGTCATGTAGAGGAAAGGGACCAGAGCTTGCATGAGTATAACCGCCAGGGGAGAACCGGCTTTGATTGGACGACCAAGCATGACAAATGGATTAGATATTGGAGAAGCAGGCAACCATTCATGCCTTGCACGCCTATCAACGGGGGTGATCCGGTCACGGAAGACTATATGCAGTGGTACTATGACATTACACGACGATTGATTTCACCAGTGGAGTATACTGCAGCACCGGTCCGAGGCTTCCAACCACCAAGAACGTCTGCCAGTGATGTTTTGGTAAATTATATATCACAAATTTAATTATATATTGATTTTTGATGTTTGAAATATGAATAACATTCTATTATTTTTTTGTTACAGGTAAGCTGGTTTTGAAAATTTAAAATCAGTAAACGACGGGCTCACATTGATAATAGACCATCAATGGAGGAATTTTTAGAAACAGCTGAGAATTGCATCACTGAAGTGGAGCCTATTATTGAATCTCCTACTTATCTTGAACATCCACGAGCCTCAGTTGAAAACGTAGAAGTCGGGGAAACAAGTAGAGGACAAACAAGAAGGAGGTCTGTAGAGCGTGACGGCGATGAAGGTCCTTCAACGTCTGTGAGTCGAAGAAGACATTCCTCGGCAGTGCCATCAGATTCCCCTTTTCCCCGACAAGGTACTCAATATCGAGTACCTCAATCTGCGCCCCGCACACAACATACTACTGGAAATGGTATGCAATTTACGGAATTACACTTGTAAATATGATATTCCTTGGGTTTATATTTATTTAATTATTAAATATTTTTATAACATGTTACAGATGCTTCTACATCGATGGGCCAACAGTATGGAGCGTCTCGAATTTTGGGCAACACACCAACTGCATACGGTGTGTAATTCAATATTATCAAAGTTACAATAATAAATTAAAATTATTCAAGAAATTATATTTACTTGTTTATGTATATTTCTATTAATTTGATAGATGCTCGGCAATCAAATGAGTGGCCACCTCAGCCTACGCCTCACACAAGTTATGAGTTGCCCTCATTTGGATTTGGAGCTTACGCACATCCTGCTGGAAATGGTATGGAAGTTACACATAACCCTTAATAATATTTTTTAAAGATTATGTTTATTTACTTATGATATGTTATTGTTAACTTGATAGTTGGTTGGGCAAGCGTTGAGGGGGTACCCCAGCCTGCTTCTACATCGACGTTGCAACAGGAGATACATCAACCCAGTTTTCAGACACCTTATAATGAACCAGGTATATAATATCAACTTATAAATAATATATATTTTAATATATATATATTATTGATCTAAATTAACTAAATCTGTGACAGATCTTCTTACATCATGGCCTGGTTCATTTACTGACATATTAAATACGGGTATTAATATGAGTACCTATTATCAACATCGACCTCAATTCGCACAACGCCCAGTTTACAGTTCAACGCCTATACCATATGCGGACACATACGGAGAGGAGCCCGGACCAAGCCAACATGAACAACAACCTCGTCGTAATTATCGTGAAAGACGTCCGCCGCAATGTGGAACGGGTGGTCGATTGGGTCATCGCTAATTGTATTGGTACTATTATTATAAATGTCATTTTTTTTACATTTTACATTTATTACTTAAAAATATTATTTAGTGTTTGAAATAATTTTCAATTTTTATGAAATAGTTTATAGTTTCTTTTGAACCAATAAAATAATTTTTTTTTAAAGATAGTATAAATATAAACCAATTTCAATACACAATTATATTTATCTCCACTAACAATTAGGGTTTTACATCTCAATAGCAATTTGGGTTTAGTTATAATATATCATTGAATAATCATCACATAATCATTGAACAATAATTACTAAAATCAACTCAAATCCACACTATTTTAACCCATTTAATCATTGAACAATTATAACTAAGAAACGAAAAAAAATCCTTACATAAACACGCCTCTCCCAACGGCGTGATAAAAAAAAAAAAAAAAGGGAAACTCGCCCCTCCCAGTAGCGAGCTAAAAAAAAAAAAAAAAAAGGGAAACTCGCCCCTCCCAAAGGCGATTCCCTCTAATTTCATAAACAGACTCAAAACCACTCTATATTATCAATCCCACTTACTATTCACCATATATACATAAATTTGCCCAAAATTTACATGTTTCTTTCTTCTTCTCCTTCAAATATTTGTCCCTAGCTAGGACCATAACTTAAAGGATAATTTTACTGTTCGGGTAGTACATTTTCTAAAAATTGTAGGTGTGAAATAATATTTGAAAAATTGGGATGGAGCTAGAAATTTCCTTGTAAGACCCAAATAAATAGATAATAAACAAGATTATATATAAGAATAATTTTAATAAAATTAATAATTAATTGTTTTCCAGTAAGAAGTAAATTAAATATATAACAAAAGAATTTATAATATTATAAATAAATTAGATAACTAATCTAGGAATTTATCTAAAAATTATTTAAATGTCAAATTTTTAGTGGTAATTAATTTGATGATATATGACAAAACTTAAAAGTCATGAAAAGACAATAACATAAAATTAAATAATTAAAGTTAGAGTTATAGAGTAAAAAATTGATAAAGAAAAAAAAATAAGAAGAGCTTCGATATCCAAAAGTGTTCATAATATGAATGTGTAAGGCTATGTTCTTTTTGGGTTTTAAGTGATTTTTAAAAATCAATTTTTGAAAATTAATTGTTTTTTTAATCCATGGGGATTATAAATTTATGTTTTTTTTTGGGTTTGGAGTAGAGTAGGTTTTAACGTTATTATGTAAAAGTAAAATAGTGTAGTATAGGTTATTTATAGGGTTGTAGGCTTAGGATTTCAAAAACCTAATTTTAAAATCCAAACTAAAACGGGCTTTAGACTACAAAATTAAAATTCAGGTTTTAAAAAAAAAAAAAAAAACATGACCTAGGAGAAGAAAAAAGACAAAAAAGGTAGGCAAGTCAAGAAGAGAAGACCTTCTTTAGGTCTAAAATCAATGGATTAATGCATACAATTTGCGCATATTTCACTATTCAATAAAAATATAAAGAAAAGTTCACAATATATTAAGCATACCAGATCAACACTAATTAATTTTGTCTAAAATGGTGGATTTATTGTAATAGTTTTCTAAAAGTTCAAAATATTATGTTTTTATATTTTAAAATTATAAGTGGGTCTAGTCCATGACCATAACAAATACTGAACTCCTGCAAAAGGAAAAATTAGTAAAAAAACTCGAAAATAAAATAATTTACAACTTTTGTCGTCTTCATTCAAGTTTTCTTTCTTTGTATTTATTGAGTATTGACTGCATTCTTTTGACTACTACCTTTGGGGTTTCAATAAAATTTATTACTCAGTACATATTATTTATCTATTTTAAAGAAGAATTTTTTACCCTTTGTATTAACTTAAAAGAATCAATACCTTCCCAGTTTTAAAATAAAAATCGTTTTAATTATTTTTTTATCTTTTTTTTTTCCTAATTTACCTCGAATTCAAATTCAAGATATAAGAGATTTTTTAGTAATTATATTAACACATAATAGAACTATTAGAGATTATCAAAATATAATAGATTTCTTAGAGATTTGTATGAGGTATACATGTCAACACTTTATGATTCATGAACTGATATGCAATCTATATAACAACACTTATTTTTATTTTTTTGA
The DNA here is from genome assembly GCA_947034835.1 of Ballota nigra. Classification (NCBI taxonomy): domain Eukaryota; kingdom Viridiplantae; phylum Streptophyta; class Magnoliopsida; order Lamiales; family Lamiaceae; genus Ballota; species Ballota nigra. The sequence continues at coordinate 99,034,589 of OX344724.1, read as the reverse complement.
AAGGAACAACATCACTTATTTTAAAACTGAGGGAGTATAACATTACAATTTTGTCAACCTTTTACATGTTCTAAATAATAATACGTTTAAATGATCATATAATATCAAAATAATCACATTACACAAATATTTATTTTTTATTTAATAATCACATTACACAAATGGGTTTTAAGGATGTTTACAAACCCAAATAGCAAGAAGTTTCCCGATTTTACCTTCTATAATCTCAGCTAGTGGCGATATCTATTAGTCATCCAATTGAATACCGAGAATATTAATGGAGCTTCTCGCAGAGATCACTTTCAAATCCGAGAAAAACATAGAATTCCTTTAATCACTTTAGCATAAGCAGTTGAGACTTTACCTTTTTTTAATAGTAAAAAGGAATTTCAATAAAAAAAAAATTAAGTACAAGAGGTGCTCCAACCCGTTATAAAACCTACTAAAATAATTCAACAATAATTTGCAGCCTTTCACACACCACAATACACTCAAATAAGATCTAGGCCCCTCTAACTACTCTTGAGAGTTGAGACTAAAGTATATCTCACAAATTGCATCTTTATCGAAAGTCCCCATTTTAATTTGAATTTCAACTCTTCCACAACATGGAGTAATTTGGAATAACTCCATTGAGAACAAAATTATTTTCAAGGTTCCAAATTATCCATACTGCTCCTATTTAAACGGTCGCGACCAAATTTACAATCTTTCCCCTCCCAAAAATTTCACATTGTTGCAAGAAATTAATCATTGGGTCTCTATGCATCACCATTTACGTATTCATTGGAGTGTGATACTCATCCAATAATTAAGAAGTAGACTTACATTCAAAGAGAATATAAGTTGTGCTCTTCTCCACTTCACTACACAAACTGCCAAGCACAGAGCATATGTTGATCTAGCAACCTCGTTTTGGTAGACTAACTTTCGTTGTCAAATGTTGTCTCAACGTTTTCCAAGAAATTGATGATACCTTTCTCTGAGCTTAACCTTTTCACGATCTTTCTAACTCTTTTTTATGTAACCTGCTCTCACCACTTACAGAGTTGCTCTTCACCAGATTTTGATATGTTGTCTTTGTAGAATATATACCATTAGAAGTTTTTTTTTTTATCAGGGAAAAAACTTATATTTCAAATATAAAGATCAGTTTACAACTTTGGTGTGATTTACACCATTCAATTAGGAAGAACAATCTCTTAACTAAATGGTGGATGAGTTGAAAACAAAAGGTTGGAGTTGGATCGTGGTAAAGGAGAAATGCAATAAGAATTTTAGTTTCCAATTAATCTTGGTCTGAAAATTCAAGATTAATTCTTGGCATGTAAAATTTTGTTCTAGTTCATTGTCATTGTCTTGGTGTAATTGAAAATATGGGTACTTCTCATACCTATGTAACACTATGGACTCGGTGGAAATAAAAAAAAAATTAATGATAAAAAAAATTAGATTCATCCTAGCCTACTTACATTCTAGAAATTATAACAGACACCAAGAATATACTATCTTAGACCACTTTCCAACACTTAAAAAGATTTACTTCCCAGTCTGCATATGTCGAAAATCTCACCCAGTGCCCATCCACTTTGAGCCAGTTCCAATAGTGAGTCTTGAGATCTGAGAATACTTTATCAATAACAAGTTCTTCGCCTCTGAAAATCATTTCATTTCTAATTTTTAAAAAGTAACCACACTCCACATTCCCAAATGCATGTTGCCATACATACACTAGATCTTACACAAAGACTTCGAAATAGCAGTAGATTCAACTTCGGACGCGATGGTAAGACCGTACTTACACCCAGCTAATTTGCACATTTCATCCAAAATGTATGAGAGACATTACATTAAAAGAAAATATGTTTACCCGATTCCAGTTCCAATTTGCAAAAAGTGCACAAATTGTTTACCAAATCGGGATAATATTTCTTCTTTGAAGTAAGCCTATCGTTGGCAAGACTTATTTAACCACCTTCCATGCGTGAATACATACCTTTTAGGGTGCTCCGCATTTTCATATCTCCTTAAATTTCTCTTTTTGCTCATTTCTTCCACTTATTTTTGTGTTGATCAGCTATTTGTATACCTTCTTCACCTTGTAGACACCATTTCTAGCTTTGTTCCATCTCCACAAGTCTCGTTCTACTTGTCTTTGTGAAAACATGTCAAGCACACTACAAAGATCATTTAGCCATTCAATTTTTCTACTATTTAGCTCTATTCTCCACTTCCAAAACCACTCCCAAACTCCCTCTCTCCAAACCCCCATACCCCGAATTGTCGCCTCCTTATTCAAGTTTAAGCAAAACAACCTATTAAACCTCTCTTTAAGAGTTCCCTCGCCTACCCATCTATCACACCAAAAAAAAATGTTTCCCTCTCATCTCCTACACACCTCTCCAAGCCACTAAAGAACCAATTGTTTTCTCCCTCCTCAACGCATTTCAACATTTTCCCCCACCAACCTCTCACAACCCTGCTCCTACCACTCGAATATTCAACTTGCATCCCACCTACATTACAACCCCACCGAAACCTAATAACCCTAGCCCACAACCTTCAACACTCATTAACAAACCTCTGGACCCACTTTCCAATCAATGCTAAGTTAAAACATTCAAAATTCCTCACTCCCAAACCCCCATCCTTTTTTTATTTACAAAGAGAGAGCCAATTAATTAGAGAAGTTTTTTATTTTCTTTCGCCACCTCCCTCCAGAAAAAACTTTATTGCAAAGCCTCAATCTCACTCAATACTTTTTTTGGCGCATGGAAGATGGAGAGAAGATACACAGGTACCGAAGCGAGCACCGAGTTTAAGAGCGTTAGTCTACCGTCACAAGATATATTCGAACCATCCCACTTTCGTATTCAATTCCCCACTTTCTAAATATCATAGCTCCAATCTGCACTTTTTAAATTAGAAGATCCGATCTTTACCCCTGGATACTTAAAGGGGAACTCCCCCACACTACACCCCAACACATATGCCAATAATGACATGTCTTCCTCCTCCACATTCAGCCCAAAAAGATTGAATTTGTCCATATTCACTTTAAGACCCGAGACCATTTCAAGATTCACCAAGAAATGTTTTAGCAAATTTGCATTCTCCAAATTCGTCTTTCCCACAAAAATGGTGTCATCGGCGAACTGTAGATGAGACACCCTCACTTTATCCATCCCAATTTCAACCGAACTAAGCAGTCCCGCCTCCGTGCCTTTCTCCATCATAATACTCAGACCCTCAACGGCTAACATAAAAATGAGTGGTGATAAGGGATCACCTTGTCTCAAGCCTTTCTCAAGATTGAAAGATCATGACGGGCTTCCATTCACAAGAACTGAAGCCCTCACTGTTGTAACACATTCCATTATCCAACTGATCCATCTTCCGTTGAATCCAAAGCATTCTATAATTACTCGGAGATATCCCCACTCCACAGAGTCGTATACTTTAGCAAAATCGATTTTTCAAAGCATATTCAAACTCCATTTTTCACATGTTCGTCTTTCCTTCACAAATTTTGAACCTGCAAATTAGAGCAAGTAGATTAACAAACAAATCATGCTCTATACTTAATTCATGTGTATTCTATACTTAATTAAACAAAAATATCCTAAGTGTAATTTAATGAGTTAAATTAACAATTTAATTAAGATGACATAAATAAATATTAATTGCATTCATTTAGGTTGGCCATCAATTTAGAACCATCAAGTTATAGATTTTTACATTGTGTAATATAATCGCCGAATATATATGTAATCGAGGATGGTCATTTGATAACATTTACCACAATTTGTGCATCACCTTCCACAATCAAGTTCTGAAGCCGTAAGTTTTTAATCTAAGAGATTGCTTCAAAAAAAACCCATAACTTCTTCGATCTCCACGTCAACGCATCCACGAAAAACTATTGTTTGAGCCGCAACAAAATCGCCTTTTTAATCACATAGATAGAACCATACCAATGTCCGTCTCAAGGAGAATCTTTGATAAAAAAAAAAAAAAAAAAAAAAAACTGAATCTACATTGATTTTCATGTAGTTACATGGTGGGTTATGCCATGCTGTGCAAGAATTTCTTCCTTCCCCCTTCTTTAAGACTCTTTGTATTTGTCTCCATTCATCGAGCGAACTCATTTCCATTACAGCTGGTGTAGCATGTTTATGTTCAAATACCATTTAATTTCTTTGTTTCCATATTTGCCGTAAAAGAAAGCTAAATTTCTTTGAGCTCGTGTCATCAGGAATAAAAATAATTGGGACACTCTCATATGCATCAGGTGCACTCACTCAACAGTTAAAATTGTTTATACTGGAAAGTGTAGGCTAATTACATTGAAAAGTATGATTACATTAAACCGAAAAGTTTACACTAAAAATTGAATTTCAGTGTAAACTTTTCACTATAATCAAATCATATATTTAAGTGGAATTACCATTCACTAAATGTACAGGAAAGTTACTCAGTATAGTTATGCTCAGTTTTGTTAAACAAAATCATCAGCGAGTGTACATAAACTAAACTAGGGAGATTGAGAGGATGGTTTTTTTTTTTTTTTAAACGACCATTCCTAATGAATTTGGTAATCCAATTAATAAGATATATCCATCATCGGATTGAGAACAGATTAAAAAATCTATCTATAATCTATAATATATAAAGCACCCTACATTTCTATTAATAGTTTGGGCGGGAAATTTTCATAACCGTAGATCATTTTTTTTCTTTGATCATGACCGTCCAATTTGTTAATAAGTCATGGAGTTTATTTAGCCTTTAATTTGCGTAATCTTAGGAACCGTTACATGTATTGTACCTATATATATTATGATATCATCATTCACTTTGAAACATTGTATAACTTAGAAGAAAAAAACATGTAGATTTTTTTGGTCTTTTGATCTCTTTGTAATTTGTAATCTTTTGAATTTTGTATTTTTTGTAAATTTCTAGCGTGTTTGATATACACATTAGCATATTGATCTATTGTGTATTAATTTTGTATTTTGTTTTGGCAAGTCTCTATTTTAAATTGTTAAATGGCCTCAAGAATTAAAGATTTTGAGAATTTTTAAGATTTGAAGGTATCTCATCAAGTATATAGTCATCTAATCAATTTTCGATTTCTAGGTTCTCTTCTATCGGTCAATCACTCTTTCTTTTTTCTATTTTCTTTTACATCGTTTTTTGTCCTAATTAATCTAACTATATTATTTGTATAATAATAATGTACCATAATTATGTCATTAAATTATTAGTTTTGGCATTTGTTTATGCAAGAGGAGAACTTATGCCCAAAAAATTCGTGCTTGATGGATGATTCTTGGCATTTAACTTTAACAAAGCCCTAAAACACATATTTTCTCTTTTTAATTTTGTTTAAAGGGAAGTATTTGAGTTGCATTTTTTTTTTATCTTTTAGTATAATTGGTGTTTGGGTTAAGTATTTGTAGAATATTTTTTTTTTTTAACTAATTGGATGGAAAACATTCATTTCTAAATTCTTAGATTTCACGTATCTATTAACTAGAGAGCGAATTTTTAGATTATTTTAGATGTTTTAACTAATTTGCGTATAATTCATCTAATGATTTTAGATATTGGAAAAGTCTTTAGAATTTTTTTTTTTTTTATCATACTCATCTCAACTTTTATCTTTGTATTTATTTTTATTTAATTTGGATATTGAATACAATAAAAGTAATAATTTATAAAATAAATATAATTGTATGATCTATGAATAATTTTTTTTTCAAATATAATTTGTCCTAACCGTGCCACCAGATTGTATGAATATAAATACATGTTGACTGTGTTTAATTATAATTTCATCTACGCATAAAATTCATAATTAATTATATGATAAAAATATTGAGGGGCTAAAACAATACCGAAATTGTAGGAGTTCTTTAAATAAGTTAATGCAACATGTTTACTGCGTCTCTTATGCCTATAATTTGTCTATCAAATTAAATATATACGTGTGTGTTAATCTCCTAAAAGAATTTAATTTTATGTCTTTGTGTACTTTTTCTTTAATTAAATGGAAAATTATTATTATTATTATTAAAGAATAATTATCGCCGAAATATTGATAGTTAAAATTGCATAAAATAGACACAAATTGCAAATCATAGGATTGATTTTATTTATTTATTATTATATGGAAAAAAAATCCTAAAGCATTATTTGGAAAATTATTACAATGCTACTACCTAGAACACTTTTTTTTTTAAAAAAAATTTAACTTTTATATGTTGACTGCGTATATAATGAGTATAATTTTTCTATAAAATTGAATTATTTGTTAATCTCCTTAAAAAATATACATTTGTTTACCTTCTTATTTTAATCATCTTAGTATTTTTAATAGTATTTGGTAGTTTGTATGAATTAGTGCCAAAAATCGGTGGTTTAGGTGCAAAATCATCCATAGTTTGGTGGGTTTAGTGCAAATAGACCTGCAATAAAAATATGATTACAACCTTTGTTTTTATTATCTTTTTGTGTAACCATAATCGAAGTCATTATTTTTGGAAAATAACGATTAGACAAAAAAAATTAAATTTTGTTACAATAGTAATAACATTGATATATTTTAAAATCTAAATCTAAAAAAGAATTAATTAGAAAATAATTAATCCTTTCAACCTAACATTAAAATTTACTTACAAATAAATTATTATTTATTTGTATGAAACGAAGTGTCAGTATTAATTAAATGTGAAATGAACACATAAATTAAATATTTTTTAAATACAAATTTATAAAAATGGTCTCATAAATGTTACGAATTTCATTTACGCTATTACTATTTCATATTATGTTAATCAATATAAATTTGAATAAAATACTTATGAAATTAAATTATTTTATTTATATTATACATATTAAAAAATAGTAACATATTATATTTTTAGGGGTTAACTGCAAACAAAATCACGAACTTTATGTCTTTTATTAATTTGAATATGAACTTTTTTCTTTGTAATTTAATGCACCAACTTTATAAGCTTTGTTATTTGAATCATTTGATAATTTTTCGTCAATAATTGCAACGTAGAGCCCAAGTAGATGCCAACAAATAAAATTTTGAATTTTTAAATTGAGAATAATGTCCTTAAAGTATGTTTTAACACTAGAAACATACTTTAAAATGTAATATAAAGATGCTATTTTTATTTATTTTTAAATAATTTTATTTATTGGCATCTACGTGGATATTTATATGATATTTCCAGTAGAGATGTCATTTAATCATTCTTGAAAAATTATCATATGTTTCAAAATGCAAAACCTTATAAATTTAGTGCATTAAATTGCAAACAAAAAAAATTCACATTGTAATTGAAAAAAATCATAAAGTTCGTGATTTTTTTGCAGTTAACTCTATCTTTAAATATATATATATATATATATATATATATTATAATTTTAATAATATAATGGGGTCCAAACTTGGTGGGCCAAACTGTCATCCTTAATCAAGATTTATTGGTGACTGGGTCGTTGCATGCTTCGTCTCACTGATATAAATTTATTAGAAGTGTGGATTTTGTAAATAAAGTAAAATTATTTTTTAGAAATATAATTGTATTGATGTCGGAGGAAAACTGAAATTCGGTATTTGTGTACAAGGGTGAGTATTTTATATTGATCTTTCTAATTATGTTCATTTGTTGGCTTTTAATAATTTGTATAGCTCAATTTCAAAGATGATATATTATTTTTATTATTGTCCATATATTTATTATTTTTTGTGAATGTCTAGGTTTAAAAATAGTTCATTTTGTGATTACATTGATTTGAGTTTCGTATTTTTTGTTATAACTAGAAGTATTTATTTATTATATTTGTCTTAATTAGTTATTTTTTGTTGTTGGATTTGTTACTGTTATTAATATTAAATTTATTTTTTATAAAAGTATTAAAAAGTAAATTTGATTTTATTATTATGTAATTTATTTGAAAATAAATAAATTTGATTTTGTGTAAAAGTTGAAATCAGATTAAATATGAAATAGTTTAGATAAAATATTTTAGGTACAATTTTCTTCACCTACTATTTTATTAAGTCTACCCAATTTATTTTTATAATTTTTGTTAAATATAGTCATTATAAAATTATTAAAAAATATTCAACATATTATACTTACACTCACATCCCTAAAATTACTCATTCACCAATCTCATTCAATTTCAATACAATCATCAAACTTATCTACTCACACACTTCTCTAATACATTGACAATGATTATAATTAGTGTTTTTACATAAAAATGTCTATTAGGCAGAGTGACTGATAATTGAGTTTGATGTAATGATTGAAAGTCCAATTGAACATTTTGAAGATGATGCTGAAAGAAAATTAGAATAAGTGAATGTTAATTAAATAGTTATGCTTTCTTTGAATTGAAATATTATTGGATTTTGTTGGTGATCATTATAATTCTTTGGATACAATTTTTTTATTTCTTACTGAAACTATAAATATAATATATTTTTATTCTTTTTATTTTATTTTTCTAACACATACCAACACTGGCCGTAATTATTTTTGGAGAAGCGTGCTTTATTATGTAGTAATTTGTTTTAACTAAAGAATTCTTCCTGATTAATATGGGTCCATGTAGATTGGTGACACAAATCCTCACATGCATCGCCTCAATAAAACTTGGTACAAAATTTCTAGAATTGATAGATTTTGTAAAACATGATAAAATTATTTTTAAAGTGTAAAATGATATAGATGTCGAAACAAGGATGATTTTCATTGTTTGTGTAATAAGGTTGAGTATTTGATATTGATCTTTTTAATTAAGTTATTATGTTGATTCTTATGTATGTATTTTTCAATTTTGATTATATAAATTTTTTATTATATCGGAAATTTTATTATTTTATGTGGATATTAAAATTTTAGAAATAATTTACTATATGGCTAAGGAGATTACAGTTTGGAAAATTTTATTATAACTCGTGCTACTTTTTTTTCCTAAACCATTTATTATTTAATTTTGTTTGTGTGTTTGTTACTGTTATTAACATAAAGTTGATATTTTGAAAGTTTAAAAATAAATTATTATGCAAACAATAAAAATATTATTTCTTAATCAGATTTAATATGAAATTATTTATAAATAAATTTATAACTTTGACAAAAAAATAATACTTACACACATATCACTAGAAATACTCACCCATCAATCTCATTCAATTTAAGTACAAGCACCAAACATGCTCAATCTTCCAACTCTCTAATCTAGCGATAAAAAATATGATTAATGTAAAATTGTCTATTAAGAAAGGATATCTAAAGTTGTGTGTGAAAGAAACATACAAAGCTAAGTAATTTGTTCATATGTGCTTTTTTAAAGGTTAATGTAATTTTTGTTCTCTTTGTACTATATTTAGTTTTTATTTGAATAGAGATGAAAATTGATATTGGACCATATACATGCAATTTAAATTTTTCTATAAATATTTCAGTTGAAAATCAAATCGACCATTTTAAAGATTACATTGAAGAAAAAATTGAACCAACAAATGTTGGTGAAATCAATGAACTTTTCATGAAATGCATCAATACTAAATTCATGTGTCATTTGGTGAGATTTATATATCTTTAGATGCATATAAAAAATGATATTTTAAAATTATATAATGTGTTTTTTTGATAGTACATACCAGTGTTGAGTGATGTTTTTTTTTTTTTTTAAATAAGAATCAAGTTTTATTGTTGGAAGTATGTCATGAATGAAGATTTCTTCTCAGTTTATTAGTGATATAGTTCGTCGCATGTGTTGATAGGCGAACATCATCTAGATATGGAGCGAACAATTATTGAAGTCTAAAACAAAGAAAATCACTATTTGGGCGCATTAACCAACCTGGGAGGTGTATGAAGTGACGAACAACTCTCCCGACGAACAACTAATGGGCGAACAGGTGTTAAGGCCCGGGACCAAGAATGAGCTAACTGTGAAGTCATCCATGACGAACAACTTGGTCAAAATATGACACAACAAATAGCCAAGGAGGTGTGTACAAGTGAACAAAGGACAAAGATCCCAAAGCCAAGCTGAACAAAGCCATAAGGCGAGCAACTTCCAAAGTACAACCTCAAGAGGCGAACAACTTTCAGTTGGAGAGAACAAGATCAATTAAGCCGACCTAGACGAACAACAGTGAGTCCGAGATAAGGACCAAAGAAGACTTTGTAGCTAAGATTCAGCTTAGATAAGATCAAAGGGACACATGTCAAGCATGCAGGCTAGGGAGACCAAGAGTCTTGGACACCTCATGCTTGCTAGTCTCTATAAATAGTTGTTCTCCAGCTTACTTGAATAATATTCAAATTTCAGACTAAAAACACACACAAATACACCCAAACTCACACATACACGAAATAAGTCCAATTTCGACTACCGAATTTACAAATTCGATAAATCCAAACCCCGATTTACCATTTACGGTGGTAATCAATCACACGTTATTGATTGGTGACGTAAAAACGGATTAAAACAGCCACTAATCCTTACGATTAAATTCGTTCACCAACAATTTGGCGCTAGAAGGAGGGTTCGAACCTTCGGTTTAGTGTGATTACTCAAGAACTTCAAGTTGAAAACTTGAAGATTCAAAGGAAATCTCAAGAAATATTTGAAGATACAAACAAAAGTGTTCTTGGTGTTCTTGGTGTTCTTCAATTTATAAATTTAGAAGTAATTTAAATTGAAATGCCTCAATCAAAAGAGACCCAAGGATCACGTTTGTCGAAAAGAGCATCTCAGACCCGAGCCACGTCGGCCGACCACCAGGACCGTGACCCGAGACATGCGAACAGGTCACAGCATACGGCCATAACACATAACCTCCCCCCTGAGATGGAGGCTTTGGCGAACAACCCCAACGAGTTGGCCAAAACCATTGCTGCTCTCCAGGCCCTCCAGAGGCAACAAGAGCAGGTTAGGCCAACACAAGCAAGGCTAAGGGACAAGTCCCTAGAAGTTGTTAGACCCAGGACCACTAGGGGCGAGCAGCGAGAGGTTGATAGTGCCCAAGTCAGACGGAACAAGGGAAAAGCCAAGGTGGTCGACCAACAAGAAGTACAGGCTGAGTCTGGTCGCGGACGAACAACTATGTCTAGCCATGGGACAACACGTTCCAGTGCCCAAGACAGACTTAGCCAACCCCAACCGGAAGCTGCTCGCCGGGGAGCAGATGATGGGCGAGCAACTTTTGAACAGCCTCGCCCATCAGTCCATGAAAGGCTCTCCCAGTCAGCCTTCAGGCGCTTAGGGCCAAATGCGGCGAACAACATTAGGAGGCAAGCTCAGGAAGTGCCCACTCCAAGCGAGGGACTGCGACGAGCAGAAAGGTTAATGCCTTTGCTCGCCGAACAGCCTCCAAGTCAGGGGGCACCTCTTGATGAATTATCAAGCCTAAGGAGGGCTGTGGAGAACATGCAGGGGCAACTGGACCAACAGAGGGGGATGGGAACCACCAGCATGCCATCCTCACCTTTGGCAGCTCATATTTTGAAGGCCCCAATCCAGAAAAAGATTCAATTTCCGGCTAGCATTCAATATGAAGGCATCGCCGACCCCCGGGTCCACTTAACGAAGTATACGGACTACATGGTCTCTGTGGGGGCCAGCGACGCCACCCAGTACCGGAATTTTCCATTAACATTGGGCGATCGGGTTCACAAGTGGTTTTCATCAATGCCGCCGGCATCAATCCACTCGTTCGTCCAACTAAGTCGAGAATTTCTTTCTCACTTTTCAACGGCGGGGTCGTATCTTTCCCAAAAACACCGGCTATCAGATTTAAGGCAAAATGATGATGAAACTGACCGGGCGTTTATGGAAAGGTTCGATAAAGTTTTACTAGAAGGAGAACCGGTGAGCGAAGATACAAAGATCGTCGCTGTGATGGCCGGATTGAAAAAAGGGTCGAAGTTATGGAAGGAGGTACGTCTGAAGTGCCCAAAGACTTATGCCGAGTTTAGAAACCAAGCTGGCATTTTCGTTTCCATGCACGAGGCCCTACAAACAAATTTAGGGGAGAACAAAGCTGATCCTAAGGAGAATAACAAAAAGCCCGTCGGGACAAGCTACAGGGTCCCGAAAAACATGAAAGCATTCACCGAAGGATCGGATTTGAAAGAAAAATTGAACCAAGTATTGACAGTATCAGTTGATACTGTGTATGAGAGTGTAAAGGAGAGAGAGTTGCTTTCCCCACCACGTAAAATCCGTCAGGATACTGGCAAACTCAACCCGAACAAGTATTGTGCCTACCATCAAAGTGTGGGGCATTTTACAAGTGAGTGTAGAGATTTGCTTAAGCAACTCTGGCGATTTTATGAGGAAGGGAAGCTCTCCGATTTCGTTAAAAGGCAACCTGGGAAAAGAGCCCGGGAGAACAACTCAGAAGACGAAGAGGATGGTCAATCCCAGAGAAACAACAGACCCGGGCGACCAGTTCCCAATATGCCAGCTCAACCTTTAGAAGATCTGTTCATGATGGAACCCGCAGGTCCCGCGGGAGGGTGTTTTGATGGACAACCACCTGAATCTAACCGGAAGAGGAAAGCGGAGCTACGAGCGATTGGCCAAGTGCAAGAGATGGGAGTTAAGCCGCTATCATGCAAACGGCAGAATTAACTTTCACCGAAAAAGACCTTGAAGGCGTCTTAACTCCGCACAATGATTCACTCGTAATCTGCGCCAAGATTATGGGGACCAGAGTCCATAGACTGTTGGTAGACACCGGAGCTTACACGAACATCTTATTCAAGAAGACCCTCGATAATCTGGGAGATTATTCGGGTTATGTTCGGAATACAACACATAGAATCGTAGGCTTCGGAAATGCTGTGACAACACCGTTGGGAATTGTAACATTAGCTGTACAACTTGTAACGGCCGATGAACCCGAAAGAAATATAACGAGAATGGTAGATTTCTTGGTTGTAGACCAGGAGTCGACTTATAACGGGTTTCTTGGCCGACCTTTTCTTAATGAATTTAAAGCTGCGTGTTCCACTTACCACTATTGTTTGAAATTTCCAACAGCTAGTGGAACAGGCACAATTAAAGGAGACCAACGGAGAGCACGAGAATGCGTTCAACAGCTACGAGCAAAATTTGTACAAATATCCATGATGGAAGCAACAAGTTGTCCCATCGACGAACCATCAATACTAAACAATATGATGGACATAGACGACCACATGGATGCGGACGACCAACACTTGAACGAGCAAGTGTTGGATGAACAACTCGTTACCACCCGCGAGGAACCTCCATCTGACGAACAACAAAGAGGTGGTGACGAACAACCTTCAGTGGAGGACTTGGAGGGCCAAGTACAAACGAACAACAATAGGACGGAGCCAAATGATGATCTTGAACCCCGCCTGGGGGCAGAACCCATGGACATCGAAAATGATTCCAACCCTGAGGAACCCATACTTGATCCCCGTTGGAAGGGACAAAAACGACGAGCGACTCCAGTCGAAGAGCTGGAGGCGTTCAAAGTTAATCCCAACAGCGAAGATCTTGAATTATTCATAGGATCTGAGCTCCCAGAGCCTTACAGATCCCGAATGAAAGAGTTCCTCACCAAGAATCTAGATGTCTTTGCTTGGTCTCATGCAGATATGGTGGGGATAGATCCAAAACATGCTTGCCACAAGCTGAATATAAACCAAGCCAGAAAGCCCGTCCATCAAAAGCGGAGGAAGTACGGCCCAGACAAATATCAAGCTTTAAATGAAGAAGTTAAAAAGTTGCTAGACAACGATCTCATCCGACAAGCACTCTGTCCACAATGGGTAGCAAACCCAGTACTCGTGAGGAAACCAAACGGGACCTGGAGGCTATGCATAGATTTCACGGATCTGAATGCAGCATGCCCGAAGGACAATTTTCCTCTCCCACATATCGATCAATTGGTGGACAGCACTGCGGGTCACGAGATGCTAACATTCATGGATGCTTTTGCAGGGTATCATCAAATCCCAATGCATCCTGACGATCAAGAAAGCACAGCTTTTTATACTAACAAAAACTTGCTGTGTTGGAAGAGAATGCCATTTGGCCTCATAAATGCCGGAGCAACATACCAAAGGCTGGTGAACAAGATGTTTGATCAACAAATTGGAGACACGGTTGAAGTCTATGTAGACGATATCGTGGTCAAAAGTCCCAGGAAGGAGGACCATCTTCAACATCTGACTCAAGTGTTCGAAATTCTTCGACACTATAACATGAAGTTGAATCCAAAGAAAAGCAGCTTTGGAGTCCACTCAGGGAAATTCTTGGGTCATCTTGTTAGCCAGCGGGGAATTGAGGCCAACCCTTCAAAAGTTAAAGCCATCCTGGATATGCTACCACCACGTTCGGTGAAAGAGGTGCAAAGACTCACCGGGTGCCTAGCAGCATTAAACCGGTTCATATCCAGGTCAGGGGATAAGTGCCGTCCATTCTTCGAGGCCGTCAAAAAAGGGAAGTTTGCATGGACTAACAACTGTCAAGCGGCCTTCGATCAACTTAAAGACTACCTGGGAGATGTCAAAATCCTATCAAAACCAATCCCAGAAGAAAAGCTCTTTCTATACTTAGCCGCATCAGAAGTTGCCATCAGTTCTGTTTTGGTGCGGGAGGACGGCAAATTCCATCAACCAATCTATTACGTCAGCCAAGCTTTACACGAAGCAGAGATCAAATATGCCCCGACCGAAAAGCTGGCATATGCTTTGGTTATGAGCGTGAGAAAGTTACGACCATATTTCTTTGACCATCAAGTCGAAGTTCTAACAACTTTCCCGCTCAGGTAAATTCTCCATCGTCCCGACACTGCAGGTCGTCTCTTAAGATGGTCACTAGAGATTAGCCAATTCGGAGTGACCTATGCTCCTCGAACAGCGATCAAAGGGCAAGCATTAGCCGACTTTATAGTCGAACTAACTTTCCCACCAGATCCGACGAGAGGACTTGATCATCCTTGGCATCTCTATGTGGACGGATCATCAACCAACATAGCCTCGGGGGCAGGAGTAGTATTAATAAGTCCAGACAGACAAGTATTCACCTCGGCGATCAGATTTGGTTTCATGGCAACCAACAACGAAGCTGAGTATGAAGCTCTTATTGCTGGTCTCCACCTATCACTCGCAGTTGGTGTCAGACGTTTGCAAATATTTGGCGACTCACAATTGATCGTGAACCAAGTCCGAGGTGACTACGAAGCAAAAGATGATCACATGATCGAATATCAGCGGATTGTTGCTCACCTGATGTCCATGTTGCAGCAAGTTTTCATACAGCAAATTCCAAGGACGGGCAACACTCAAGCAGACGCGCTTGCCCGACTAGCAACAAGTGAAGGCCCCGTAGAGTTGGCAGATATTATAGTTACAAAGATGAAAGATCCATCAACAGTAAGCTATAATGTCAATCAACTCGACGATCAAACCAGTGAAAAAGAAGACTGGAGAACAAGTATAGTCAAATACTTGAAAAGTGGGGAAAAACCAAACAATCCTTTTGAAGCTGCCAAGCTAATAAAGCGAGCCGCCAGATATACTCTGGTAGGCGAGCAACTCTTCAAAAGGGGAATATCAATCCCACTTCTCAAATGTTTGCCTAGGGGGCAAGGGCAAGCGGTACTCGAAGAGATACATGCTGGAGTATGTGGAAATCATACTGGGGGGCAAGCTTTGGCATACAAGACAATCAGACAAGGCTATTATTGGCCGACTTTACGTCAAGACGCAATCAAAAAAGCCAAGACTTGCCATCAATGTCAGATTTTTGCCCCAGGTATCCATACCCCGGCTCAAGAACTTGTGTCAGTATACAGCCCATGGCCTTTTGCAAGATGGGGGATGGACATCATTGGTCCTTTCCCGGCTGGAGTTGGAAATGTTCGATTCGCCGTCGTGGCAGTCGATTATTACACAAAATGGGCGGAAGCAGAGGCCATGGTGAATATCACACAGCAGAAGATGATCAACTTTATTTGGAAGAATATTGTCTGTCGTTTTGGAGTTCCACAGGCAATTGTGACAGACAATGGTCCACAATTTGATGGACAAGAGTTGAGAGAATTCTGTACGAAGTGGGGGATCAAGAAACATTACTCCACACCTTATCACCCCCAGTCGAATGGACAAGTTGAAGCTGTGAATAAAATCATAAAGCATACATTAAAAGTGCGACTGGCGGAGAGTAAAAGCAGTTGGTCTACAGAACTTCCGGAAGTCTTATGGGCATACAGAGTTTCTCCCAGGTCTAGCACCGGAGAAACACCCTTTGCGATGGCTTTCGGGACAGAGGCTGTAATACCAATTGAGTTAAAGGCCACTACATTTAGGACGACCAACTTTGATGAACAGGCGAACAACTCTGCTCTAAATGCTGAATGGGATTTGCTCGAAGAAAAAAGGTTGAATGCCGAGCTAAAAAATGCCACATACAAGCAGCGAGCAGAACGTTACTATAATTCCCATGTAAAAGTTAGGGAATTCAGAGTTGGAGATTTGGTTCTAAGAAAGTTGCTCGCCCAATCTCCAGGTGTATTGGGACCAACTTGGGAGGGCCCGTATCGTATAACAGAAAGATACATCAATGGCGTATACGATATTGAGGACATGGAAGGCAAGCCGGCCCAATACTCCTGGAATGCTGTACATCTAAAGAAGTACTATCAATAAAGTTGGGCGAACAAATGTCTTGGGGGGCAAGGGATGCGTATGAGCTGAAGGAAGGCTAAGAAGGCTAAAAACTTGCCTATTTTTTTAAATTTTCTTAAGTATAGATTCAAAAGTTGCTCGGCACATTGTATAGTCTGGTGCTAGTGCTTTTGGTTTTATAAATAGTGTTGCTCGGCAAAAAATATTATAAGCGAGCAAGTTTTAGTTTGTGTTTAAAGCTGTTCGTCAGATTGTGTATGATAGTGATGGACAGTCTTACAACACTTGTAATTACTTTGCAATGTAAATATAATAGTTGTTCGTCAAAAAAGGAAAAGTCCAAAAGCTCGAGGTACAAGTCCATTCAAAGGTTGTTCGTTTTACAAATGGACAGAACCTAAGGACCAAAGCCACTTAAAGGTTGTTCGTTTTTTAAAATGAACAGAACCTAAGGCTGAACCCTGATTCCACTGAAGGCAGGTTCAATTCGAACAAAAGCCCAACATTATATGTTATAATTGTAAAGGCATTGACAGAAATGTAAAGGCAATTAACATATATAAGAAAATGAGCGAACATGAGAAAGACATTTTCCATTAAAGAAAGGCATTAAGCCTCAAAAATAGTACAAGCTGGAAGCAGCCATTACAAGTACTACAAAAAGGGACGAGCAACTACTACAAAAGAGATGAAGAAAAAGCTAAGTCCTAAAAACTACTGCTGTTCGGCGGGAGGAGGATCTTGAGGTTGCTCGGCGGAGGGGTCGATAATCATCTCCCGAGCAAGGTCTTCAGCCGCCTTATCCTCCGCTTCTTTAGCACTTTGCTCGTCCGCGGCAGCCGGCTCATCTTCTTGCTCGCCATCATCAACAATTGGTGGAGGATGAGTGATGGTGATGCTGGGGTCGAGTTTATCCAGTTTAACCCCCAGCACAGCCAAATCCGCCAATTGGATTTTGACGTTGTTCGG
Organism: Ballota nigra; assembly: GCA_947034835.1. NCBI lineage: Eukaryota > Viridiplantae > Streptophyta > Magnoliopsida > Lamiales > Lamiaceae > Ballota > Ballota nigra. The sequence goes on along the minus strand of OX344724.1, from coordinate 99,016,902 downwards.
CGGAGGATAGTTCTCGAGGAACTCATTCAAATCCTTAGCCATCTCCTCCACCATCTCCTTGTAGTCATAGGCATCAGCCGTACGGATGCTGTCCGCGTAGGCGCAAATATATCCAAGGTTGGAGATGGGGACGGTGCGAGTTTGAACCTCCTCTTCAAGTTGCTCGCGGGTGAAGAGGTTGGCTTCTGCTTCCCGGAGACGAGCATTCTCCGCCTCAAGCTCAGCAATTCTTTGTTCGGCCGAAGTCAATCTCTTCTCTCCCTCGCCGAGCAAATTCTCCTTATCCATTAGCTCTTTGGACATGGCCTGAATCTCTTCAAGGCGCTTGTGCTCAGCATCAATGTAAACATTGATCTGGTTGTTAAGGCGAGCAATCTTGGCCTCGTATTGGCTCACCAGGCCATCTTTTTCTTCAGAAAGCTGCCGAGCAGTACTCGCATATTGGCGGGCAGACTTTTCTTGCTCGGCGACTTGGGTGATTGCCCTCTGAGCAGTAACAAGGCCGTTGGCGACGAGCATCATCGAGAGATGGAGATTGTCCATCTGCCCCTGCTGAAGGATGGCCTTGTCCAGAGGACGCGTCCAGGCCCGGGCGACCAACTCCGTCGCCTTGCGAACATGTTCGCCAGGAATCTCCCTTATGTTTACGGGAGTCTTCGAGCAAGCGTACTGGTGTACAACACTTGCTCGGCCGGGATAATCATCGGCACGGTATCTGCAAACAAAAAAGCAATTGATACTTAGAAAAATAAAAAAAAATGGATGAAAGTTGTTCGGCAAGAGAGGATAGATACTTACTCGGCAAACTTCCGATCATCCCATCCTAGGAATGTAAGGTCTTCTGGGCCACGGGGTGAACCTACATCTTTGCTCGCTTTCCCCAACCTTTCCGTGGGCTCCCCAGAAGAACGCCTTATAGCATCCTCTTCGTGGCGAGCATGACCTTCGCCCACCTTTTCTTTCCCCTTGCCGGGGACATCTCCGGCTAGTGGGGTCCCGTCTGCCTTCTTAAGGCGCTTACCACCACGAGGTGGGGAGACGGGAGGAGACCGAATTTGAACTGGGGGGGCAGCCGATCTTAGAACTTTAGCCCCCTCAGGCCTGTTCGACAGGGCGAGCACGGCTTGTGGAGGGTCCCCTCTCCTTTTCTTCCCTCTTGGTGGCCCCATTTCAAGGACCTTCTGCTCAAGAAGAGCGTAGCTTGGGGGAACGGCGACTGTTACTTGCTCGGCTAAAAAAAAAAAAAAAAAAAAAAATTAAGATTAGATGAGCAAGTTAAACATGTTAACGACGAACAAGACTTGAGCAGGGGGTTAGGAATTTCCATACCAGGGGGCACCTCAGCTTGAGCCTCCAAATGATGTGGGTAAGTCAAAAGGCGAGCAGCTTTTTGACACCTTGATCGACAGAGATAGTCTATAGTTCTATCTGCTTTATTGCGGAGGCCGACCAAGCACGAAGTAAACAGGAACTCGGAGTTCAACTCCTCTTCTTCCGAATCCCACTTGGGTAGACGAGGGCATGCGAGCAAACAAGAAAAGTTAAATTAGAACAACTGTCCAAAGACGAGCAAGAATTGAACTTACGTTTCAGTTTTCCATAGGCTGCTGGAGAATTTATTCGTCCAGGGCCGCCGTGTGGACCAGAAGATGCTCGCCAATCACCCCCAATCCAGAAGAAGTGCTGTTTCCAATCACGAATCTTGTTCGGCACCTCTTCCACCATTTTCAACCCAGTCCTGGCCTTGAGGTAGTGATAGCCTTCTTCTCCTCGGGGGCAACTTGTGATTGTCATCAGGTAGTTGATCTCTTCCGCAGTGATCCGATCAACGTACCCCTCCAAAGCGAACAGGCACATAGAGCCTAAAAGGTTCATCCACCCAATTGGGGTAATCTGAGTTATAGCCAAGTTGGTCGCCTCTAAGAATCGACCAACAACAGGTGGAAGAGGTAACTTCAACCCAGCAATCAAGGTGTGGATGTTGATCGCCGTGCATCCGGGAGGTGGGCGATCAGCTCTTTCCTTTCTCCGAGGAGCCCACATGTGGATATCATATGGGATCTTATATTCCTTCCGGATGGAGTCCAGTTCATCTTCGCGAACAACACTCTTGATCTTGCTCGCCTGGTATTCAGTCTTCACCTTGTCCATTATTTGTCTTTGTGGACGAGGAAAGCTGTTCGCATACCTTTCAGCATATGCTCGCCATTCGAATAGGCGAGCAACCCCAGCCGGGATCTCATTTTCCCGCATCCTTGGGGATGGGAAGTTGATACCCTCCAAAAATTCACGAGTGAGCTCGTTAAGATCTGGATCTTCAGATTCAGCAGAAGACGAAGAATTTTCGTCCCGATTTTTGCTCGCCACAACCGTAAGTTCTCTCCCAGATGGGCCCACACCGGTGTCCTCCACAGAGCGAACCACTGAATCCACGTGAAGATCCGACGCCGAGGAAATCTCGAAGGGAGGTTGATCGACGGGGACCGCGACTGGAAAGAGTGGGTCTAAGGTTTCCTCAGTCTTATTACTCGAGTGCGAAGACATAGAAGAAGAAGAAAAATCCAGGCGGCGGTAGAAAGAGTTGCAGACGGCGGCGCTTTCCCGGAGAAGACGGTGGCGCTCGGATCCACACGGCGGCGATTGAATTTTCGAAAGAAAAAGATAGAAAGAAGAAGGTAACTACCTGGGAATGAAGATTTGAAGCCAAATACTGAAGGACGGACGCCGAAAAAACTTGAAATCGCCGGAGGAGGATGGAAATCGCCGGAGCACTGTAGCAAGAGGGAGAAAAGTGGGAAAATTTTCAGTTTTCCCACTATTTATACCCCAAGCAAAAACGGGGTCCCAGGCGTAATTTTCCGAAAGTTCTGGGGCTCAACTGGAAGAAAGCGGGGTAGATTCCGAGCAGAACTAGAATATGAAGGACCTATAAACAATTATAGGGGCGCGTCGCCTTGGGGCTGCTCGCGCGTGAGCGGCGCGCAATCATTGCGCTGGCGTCATCTTCGTGATCTCCCCAGATCGTGGGAAGACGAAACGGTTATACCAACATTGCTCGTCACAGAGATGCTGCTCGTCCAAATCTTGGCCCAAACGATATCCTAACTACAGTTGCTCGCCGTAAAACTACTCGTCTGATACAACATCTAGTCAGGATAGGGGGCAATTGTTGATAGGCGAACATCATCTAAATATGGAGCGAACAATTATTGAAGTCTAAAACAAAGAAAATCACTATTTGGGCGCATTAACCAACCTGGGAGGTGTATGAAGTGACGAACAACTCTCCCGACGAACAACTAATGGGCGAACAGGTGTTAAGGCCCGGGACCAAGAATGAGCTAACTGTGAAGTCATCCATGACGAACAACTTGGTCAAAATATGACACAACAAATAGCCAAGGAGGTGTGTACAAGTGAACAAAGGACAAAGATCCCAAAGCCAAGCTGAACAAAGCCATAAGGCGAGCAACTTCCAAAGTACAACCTCAAGAGGCGAACAACTTTCAGTTGGAGAGAACAAGATCAATTAAGCCGACCTAGACGAACAACAGTGAGTCCGAGATAAGGACCAAATAAGACTTTGTAGCTAAGATTCAGCTTAGATAAGATCAAAGGGACACATGTCAAGCATGCAGGCTAGGGAGACCAAGAGTCTTGGACACCTCATGCTTGCTAGTCTCTATAAATAGTTGTTCTCCAGCTTACTTGAATAATATTCAAATTTCAGACTAAAAACACACACAAATACACCCAAACTCACACATACACGAAATAAGTCCAATTTCGACTACCGAATTTACAAATTCGATAAATCCAAACCCCGATTTACCATTTACGGTGGTAATCAATCACACGTTATTGATTGGTGACGTAAAAACGGATTAAAACAGCCACTAATCCTTACGATTAAATTCGTTCACCAACAGCATGATTAGTGTCACCAAAGCTTAATATAATTTTTTTAGAACTTATGGATTATGTAGAAATGATAAAATTATTTTAAGAAGTAAATGATATTGATGTCGGAGTTAGAATGAATCTCATTAATTGTGTACGAAGATTGAGTACATAGTATTGATCTATTTAATTAAGTTTATTTGATGATTTTTTTTTTTTATTACTAAATTTCAATGATGATATAATATATTGCTATAATATCAAATATTTATTATATTCTGTGGATGTTATGGATTAGTACAATTAATTGTTGGGTTGCGAAAATTTAAGTTTGATGATTGTTATTAAAAATTGAGGGGGTTTTTTTGTCTTAAATTATTTATTATTTAATTTTATTTATTTGTTAATTTGTTACCATTATTAATATAAAGTTGGATTTTCTAAAATGTTTAAAACTAACATGTATATTGGTTAATAATAAAAGGATTAATTAATTATAGATACAATCTAGGAGATCAATTTACCCTTTGGTACTATGTGATTTTTTCATCATTAATTAATTCAATTATTTTTGTGTTGTTCCTTCTTTGCCCTTACTTAACTATTTTTTCCTTATTTGTTAAAAATTAGTTTTCCTGATTTTCTTAAATGTGATTTGTAACATATTTGCACATGTTTTATTATTTTCCATTAATTTGTTTGTAACGGGTTTTTTGCCATGTTTATTTGTTTCCATTCTTTTGTTTCTAAGATTTTTAGAGTGACGTGATTATTGGATGATAATTACATCTAATTGCTATTCATTAAATAAGTTGTCATAGTTTGATATTTTTTCCAAATTTTTTATGATCGGTGGAAAAACTTGTGTAATTCATCTTTGGATTTTTGGAAGTGGGAGATTTTTTTTTTTTTAGAGTTGGTTCTATTGACGATTACGTCGTTCTCAGTGTCAAGTATAAGAGAGAATGCAAATTGATTTCTGTGAGCGAAAATACTTCTTTTAGTGTTTTTGTTGATGAGGTAATTGGTAATTGATTCAATGGAAGGAGTTTATTTTTTTTGTTATGTCACACTAATTTTTTGTTTATTTTAGGAGTATAAGAGATGCATGCAATTCAACAATGTCTTACTTTGTGTTTATGTAGTGTTACGTTTGTATTGTAGTAATTGAATGTGAAAGGTATTTAACACATTTGGAATATTTTTATTATTAAAGTGTGACGTGCAACGTATCCACCAAATGTGTAATCTTTGTCTTTCAATGTACAAACTCTTATGGGTATGTGCAATTTTCAACTTGGATGAGAGTAAATGTTCATTCTCCCTAATGAGTTTGTAATGTTTCTAACCCATGTGCAAACTATTCCGTTAATATGCAATGTGTGAAAAACATGTGCAACCTAACCCACAAATGTGTATTCCATTCATGTGTGATTTACTTAATACTGTACCATATACACCACACATTTCCATAAGTTTTTGCACTTATGTTATGATATAATGTAAGTGAGCTTAGTGTTTATTCATTTTTTTTCTTTTTTACCATGTGCAATATGTAGTAATGGTCCGATGAAGATCCAAAATTTTCTTTGATGTTTATTGTTGAAGATCTTGAAGTGGGCGGTTGATGGTGATAATTGTCGTCGGTTTCTTAAAAAATGGATTTATGGTAATCGGAAATGCACATGCAGAAGAAAGCTAATTTAAAAAAAAATTGAAATTCTGATCCGGAGGTGGTTGTAATTGTCGTCGGCTTCTGCAAATGTTGCTTTCTAAATCATATATATATGTTCATGAAAATGGCGGTTTCTGTATTGTGATGAAATTCCTTGGATTCATTTCTGCTTCATTTACGGCAGGTGTAAGGGGTTTTGATTGTAGGTTAGTCAAAATGAGAGTAATTGCATTTACGGCTGGGTAAGGGGGTTTTGATTTGTAGTTATTATTCTTTGGATTGTTTTTTCCTTTTTTCTAATTTATCTTTAGTAGATGGGTATTATTGTAACTTTATAATTAATTTTACTTTTATTAATAATAGTTTAAAGGGGTAGTAGTAAACAATAAACTATAATTCCATATTGTACCTCAAGGTGAGCCCCCCCCAAAATAAAAAAGTTTTTTTAATTAAAAAATAAATATGAAAATTATTATTTTTAGTCAAATAAAATATGAAATTGTTTATAATTAGTTTTATTATGCCAAGCATGTGTCTACATGCAATAATTTACTAAATTCACTCACTTCTGAATTCATTTATATTCACTATAAAATTATAATGATATCCAACATATAATACTTAAACCCACATTTCTAAAGACATTCATCCACCATTCTCATCTAATTCAATACAACCACAAAATATATCCAAACACCCCCCCCCTATAATCTATAGATGACAATGAGGCAGGTTCAAACCCAAACTGGCATCGAATCCAACCCCCAAAATATGAGAAATTATTTGAATAAAAGTAATCATGTTGAAAATAAAAAAATAATTATTATTTGTTTATTGATGTATATGTTATAATAAAACAAATACATTTTAATTAAAAAAATTTATATAATTTTTTTTCTAAAAAATAAGTGATAAACATAATACACACTAATAGATATGAAAGTTAAAAGATAAAACATATAAAATATATATCATATTAAAATTTTAGAATTTAACATGATTGTCGTGCGAATCACGGGTGAGCTTAATACAAGTAATTAATTCATCCTCAATCTAAGTACAAATCATGCCCTTTATGTACTATGAATAATTTTTAATAAGTTATATGGATTTTTTTTATATATTTGTAAAATTTAATGTTTTTGGCAAAATATATACTGTGAATTAGTTTTACCGTGATACTTATTTACGTTTTGTGTGTTTTTTTAAATAATATTAAATATTTCACAAAAAAAAAAAAATTCCCGCGATTATTCACACACTTGCCTTATTCGTTCATTCCAAAATTATTTACACACTAAAAAAAATAAAAAAAATTGACTTGTGTTCACATTTACAAAAAATTACGCATATTTATTCATATGCTGCAATTTTACTCAAATTTTTTTTAAAGTATGCCCTTACAAGTGTGCGAATAATTTTGGGATGAAAGGAGTATTAATTAGATAATATTTCATCCGTCCCTGAAAAATGGTCTAGGTTACCTTATTAGACCGTCCCCAAAAAATTATTGTGTTGTCTAAAATGAAAATAATAAATTTTATCTACAATTTTCAATATACACACATAATATTTTTAAAATAATTTATTTTGTACTTGATGTGACACAATATTCTTACTTTTTACATATTATACCAACTTTCTTAATAACCGTACAAAAAGTAACATGACAAAATTTTGGGAACGGAGGGAGTAACATTGTATAATAAAAACAACTAATATTGTTTTAAATTATATTGTGAAATCGGTTTGCAATATAATATTTTACGGCAAAACTTGTATGTAACCGTCTCATAGCATGAGACAATATAAATTAAAGTTCATTCTTACCAAAGTGTTAATGAATCAATGTTCTAGTTATACTCATTCACATTGTCTCATATAAAACCTACAACAATTTATGTAGTGAACATTTTATTTTGTAAGATAAAAAGAACTCTTTAAACTAATAAATAGTAAATGTATTATTATTAATAATATTATAGAATAAGTAAATTGTTATTTGCCGAACATATTAATTTATATGGATTTCATTAAAGAGTATAAGAATATATATATAGACACAACATAAATATATGGGGGTGGGGGAGATCACGTGGGAGAGGGGCGTGGGTTCACGTGGAGAAGAGCATGCAATGCCTTCCCACGTGGCAGCACGTGGGGCCAGAGGGTAACACTCGTGCGTGACATCTTTGTCGCTCTACAATCCGACACCCACTTGCCTACAATCATTGGATACTCTTATCTTATTCCCCCATCATCATAACCTACGCCCACCATATAAAAACTTGGGAAGAAAATTTAAAATACCAATTTTAACTTTAAAAAATTTATTTGACCTAAACTGCAATTAATATCAATATTATGAGTACGTATAGAGTGAAATTGATTTATATATGAATCATTGAAGGGTACTAGTTGTTTTCAGTGAAGAGTATTAGTTGTTTTTATTGAAAAGTATTACTGGTTTACACTGAAGAGTCTTAGTTTATTTTCACAGACCAACTAAAACTCTTTAGTGTAAATCAGTAAATACAACTAATAATCTTCAATGAAAACAACTAATACCCTTCAACAATTCATGTATAAACCAGTTTCACCCTATACTTTGTCCAATATTATACTCCCTCCGTCCACGAAATACGGTCCTGATACTTTTTGCACGGTTATTAAGAAAGTTGATATAATATGTAAAAAGTAAGAACATTGTGACAAATCAAGTACAAAATAAATTATTTTAAAAATGTTATGTGTGTATGTTGAAAAAGTAGATAAAGTTTATTCTTTCCATTTTAGGTAACATGACTATTTTTCGTGGACGGCCCAATAAGGCAACCAGTCCTATATTTTGTGGACGGAGGGAGTATATATCTACATATCACTATTATATAAATACAATATTACAATCTTAAATTATTTATAATTTTAAATAATTATACTCCACCGTCCACAAAATATAGGTTTTATTGTCTTATTGAATCGTCCACGAAAAATAGTCATATTGCCTAAAATGAAAAAAATTAATTTCATCCACTTTTTCAACATACACACATAACATTTTAAAAATAATTTATTTTATACTTGATTTGACATAATATTTTTATTTTTTACATATTATATCAACTTTTTAATAACCGTGATAAAAGTAACAAGCCCAATTTTCATTGACGGAGGGAGTAGTTGATTATAATAATTAATGTATATTTTTTTTTATTTAAAAAAAATCACTTAAACCCAATTTTAAGTACGCCCCTCCTTATTTATTCTTTGCTGATTTAGTTAAAAAAAAAACACTTTTCTGTTTATGCTGAGCAGTTAGCAATTATTTTAGTTTCTAAAATGATTTTAGTGAATTATCATTCTTCCAAATTATTGTTCAAATCAAATTAAATTAAATTTAGGTCTGTAGGAATTTATTAGACTTTTAAAGTTTGGGGGTATTCAATTTGGATTTTCAAAAGTCTTTTAAAATCCTGGGATATTCAATACGGATTTTAAAAAGTCTTAAAAAATCTTTAGATATTCAACATTCTATGGATTTTTTTTAATTATCTTTCATTGGGATGTCAACGAGGCGGGGACGGCCCATCCCCGTCCCCGTGAAATAAATGGAAAAAAAAATTTCCCCCATCCCCACCTCGCTGGGGATCCCCGTCTCGCGAGGATTCCCCATTCCTCGCCTAATTATTTTTTTATCTCATTTTTAAAATATAAAATAATATTTAAATAAAAAATTTAATCATACACAATAATTACTTTAAGTTGGTGTTAAAAAAATTAATTTAAACAATTTGAAGAACCTCTAATTCTAATATATTTAATTAAAATATATTAAAGTGAAAATTAAATAATTTGGAACTAATAACATAATATTAAATAAAAAATATAGATGTAATTTTTAATAAATAGTTAATTGAGTAGGAAATTATGAAATATTTATTTGTAATTTACTTTTAAATCTAAAAAATATATATATTAATTATATAAAAAATAACGTGGCTCCCGCGGGGAACGAGACGGGAATCCCCCGGGCCTGGGAATACTATCCCGGTCCCTACCTACGGGGCAAAAAAATTTCCATCCCTGTATGCTTTGGGGATTCCTCGCCCCGTTCGGAGCGGATCCCCATGGGGATCGGGATTTCCTGCCTCGCTGCCAAGTCTACTCTTTAAAAAATATAAATAAATTTTACTTTCCAAAATCTCTTCTAACAACCAGAGACTTCTAATGAGGGCGAGGTCTAACGGTGATGTAAATGAAGATGAAAATAATAATGTTTTTTTTATAACTAACATATTTTTGTTTTTTTTTTCTAAACAATTTGGATAACTATTTTTTATATACAAGTGTGTTCCATATACATTTGCATCAATGGTTCCAGTGTTGGAGTCTATGAAAATCCATGTAAATCAATAAAAAAAAAGTGTATTCCACAATCCTGTAAAGTCTATGAAAATCCAAGTAAATCAATAAAAAAATTCAGTCAAACTCTGCGTGTAGTCTATTAATTTTCTAAATCCATAGACTTTTTAAAGTCAAAAAAATTTTAATAGAATCTCAATTGAAGACACCCCTCTTAGTTTGGAGATTCTTTAATAATAATGAGAATGAAATAAATATTGGATAACTATAAACGTTAATGAAAACAAAAGATAATGCATAACATTATTTTTTATCTTAAATAAAATAATCATTATCCCATATTACCTTTCAGTTTTTCTTATAATAATCTTTCTCCACCATTGTCACAATATAACCACCTCTTTTTCTTTTCTATTTTCTCCAAATTAGATGCAAGAACCACAAAAATAATAATTTATTCCTTATGTATAAGGATTCTCATTTTCCTTAAAGAATTCGAAACAAATGCCCCTCAATAGTAATAATCACAAATTAATATGTCAACCTTGAATCGATATTAAAATTCAATAAAGTGGCCATTCTACCAAAACTGATTTATTATGTTTATAAATAAGGTTACAATTAGTGTTTGTTTTGAAATTCTATGACAAAATTAAAAGTGGTATGTGATTTTTATAGTAAAAATCAAAAGTGAGAATTAATTTAAAATAAAATAATTTTAAAAGTGAGAGGACTAAAAAAATGCTTTCTTATATATATAAACTAGTACATAACCCGCGTACCACGCGGGAATTTATATTAATTTGTACATTTGAAGATGTTATATATGTTGTCTTTTTTTTTTCCGATGTATAAAATAAATTCTAATGTGTCATCTCAATTTTTGTTATTTTTTAAGAGTTATACATTAATAATTAAAATTTTGTTGAGTATCGCGCTATTGAATGAATATTGTATGCTATGATTAATTATAATTTTTTTAAACTTGTATTGACATATTTAAATGCAATTTGGAATGTAGAAACTAACGTAAGTTTAACTATATAATTAATTATATAATATACACATTACAAAGTTTAATTTTTTTATACTTTAGTAATAGTACTATACATTAGAAATCACAAATTTCTGAACACTTCTCTGTAAACAACGTTTGTTGTATGATTGCATGATTTTCCCTCATCATTGAGACAAAGTATCTTCAACCCTTTTTTGCTCTTGACTCTTGAGACGGCAACATATAGCTGGCCATGTGTAAAAACAGGTTTTGGAAGGTATACACCCACTGTCGATAGCGACTGTCCCTGACTTTTATTTATGGTCATCGCAAAACACAAAAGAACAGGAAATTGTCTCCTTTGAAACGATACAGGCGATGTTTGATCAGAAGTACTTAGAATCATTCGTGGAATGTACACCTTACTTCCAACGTTCCTCCCAGTGATGATTTTTGCCTCAATGATGTGTTTTCCAAGCTTTGTTGTAATCAATCTTGTTCCGTTGCACAATCCAGACCGTTGATCAATATTCCGTAGAAGCATTATTGGAACACCTACCTTCAAAAGTAAACGATGATTAGGTAATCCAGAGCATCTAATTGAATTCAAATAATCAACTGAATATAGTTCTTCATCGCTGCCATATTTGTTTTGCCCACTCAAAACCTTATCAGAACTGAGGTACTCAACTACATCCCCTGGTATCAAGTCCAGTACACTCTCATTAATAGATTCCACGACTTTGTGTGTTGGGGTGAGTATTGCTCTATCATCAAAGTACCCATCATTACAAAATTTTTGAGTAATTGATGGGTAAACACAATTCACGATAGCAACTATTGGATCATTTATAGCATATATCAGATTCTCTTCTGGAATCTCGATTTCTGAAAAACCATCATCACTTTCACCAATGTTACCATCTCCTAGTTTCAAAATCCAACTGGAGAACGCAGCGGTCTCTTCGAAACTGGTGTTTGTTTCGGAAGATGAATTCTGCAACCTCATGTTCTTAGATAACCTCAGAACCGTGCAAAAGTTCCAAAGATGAGAAGAGTTAATTGTCGAGTAAACAATATCCTCTCTTGTACCCTTCGGTACCACTGGGAGTATTTGTCTGAAATCCCCGCCCAAAACAATTGTCTTTCCCCCAAAAGGCAAATGTGAATGTGAACCGTTTGGTTTTCTAATAATATCTCTCAAGCTTCGATCCAATGCCTCAAAACAATGCCGGTTAATCATAGGTGCCTCATCCCATATTATTAGTTTTGCCTTTGAGATTAGTTCTGCTACTTCTGATCCAGGATGTATATGGCATGTCGACGATTCATCAATATTGATAGGTATGGAAAATCTTGAATGTGCTGTACGCCCTCCAGGTAAGAGTAAAGATGCAATACCACTTGAAGCAACGTTCAATACTATGTGTCCATACGATCTTATCGCAGCTGACAATGTTGACCAAACAAAGGTTTTTCCTGTACCACCGAATCCATAAAGGAAGAACATACCTCCCATCTCCGACCAAACTGATGCAAGTATTTGTTCGTACACTCCTTTTTGTTCAGCGGTTAACTTAGAAAACAATGTTTTATGCTCTGCATCCATTTGCTGACGATCATAATTTAATTCCTCTTGTATGAGGTGATTACGACCTTCTGAAGACATTGTTTGATCAGGAAAAGGCATTGTCTCGAACCTTCTTAGAGTGGTTCCATTCCTCTGGAGTAGATTTTCAATCTCAACCAAAGCATAATTCTTCAATTGTAAATCAGTCAAGCGCAAGTCTGAAATATTTTTTGTAAAATGTTAGTAATACGATAATTTTTTGAAAATAATTATAAATTACATATTTTGTAAATCGAAATGAATTAATTTATACATAAGATATCTTAGATTTATGTATTTAGTAAAGAAATTAATAATTAATATATACCTGACATATTTAAAATTCTCCTTTGCCTGTGTAATATATCATCTGACAGACATTTCCAAGTTCTGTTAAAAACATCTTCCGGCGATGACATGCTTGACGACATAAGGAGTATAGCAAATAAATTACGTAGATAATGTGCCGATGCCCAATAACTTGCCTCCAGTATTCCATCGACATATTCTCTATCATCACTTAACAGTCCTAATGAATAGCAAGCATCTTTAAAATTGGGATACAAAATTCCATTAATAGTGCGTATGTCTTCGTAACATGTAGCACCTTTAGCGTGTGGAATTAGTAATCCCAAGTAGTGATGTTCTCCTGCACTGGGAGATGAGTGCTGCAACCTTCCAAGGGAGAATCCTTGTTGTCTCGGATGCCATTCACGCTTTTGACCATCCCAAACAAACTTTGATGGAAATTCCAAGTAGGTAAGGTTCCTTGCTGATCTATGTTGCTTGTTGTACGCCATCCATGCAAGAAACATTGATTCTTGAGCAGTTGGTCGATTAAGCACATCATCGATAGAATCATAATCATCAAAAATCACACCTTGTTCATTTGGAAGATGGAAACTCAACCTTTGAACCGGAGGAAACCTATAGTGTATTTCGTACTCCATTGTTCTCCATACAGCCTCACATGGAGATATGTAACGACAGGTAATAAATTCTTGAATCTCATCAATCGATTTTTCACCAGATTCTCCTGCATTGTTCTGAGTGATGTTGGCTGTTATTCTATCTGGCCCCTTATTAATATACTTGAAAAGATATTTGATGGATTTGTTTTTGTTGCACCATTCAACATTTATATGTGCTTGATATGCACATAATAAGGTTGAATTGTAGGGTACAACAAAACTATTATCCAAATCAACACCACTTTTGGTAACCGTAATACCATCATTTCTTCTTTTGTATAATGGGTAACCGTCCTCGTCGACCGTTGTTTTTTCCTTATACGGTTTAGGAAAATGTTTTGAACATCTACCTTTTTCTTGCATGCAAGGAGATTTTCGGTGTGCATTTCCACATGGGCCGTGCATCATATACTCGCATACCAGATCATGCAATTTGAGATTGTTATCTTTACTTGGAATTTCAGCAGAAATGATATGATCAACCTCATTTGCTGTAGGAATCTTGTTGTCATTATGCAGAAACAACAGAATGTGCGCATGCGGCAGTCCTCTTTTTTGGAATTCAACAGTATATATCACTGCAAATTAAATATTTAAATTCAAATTTAAATTATTTTATGGTTAATAATAGTATATATATATATATGGTTCTGTAAAAGACTAATATCATATTATACTTCAACTAACTTACTTGCTTCGACTTGTCCGAACAATTGACGTTCCCTCAAGTTTTGTATAAGGTGATCCAGCTTCATCTTGAACATCCGACAAAGAATGTCTGGCCTGTCTTCTGATCTCAGGCCTTTATTATTCAAGAATCTTGTTATTTCAGGCCATTTAGGATTGCAAGTGAATGTGATGAATAGATCAGGGTATGAATACCACTTGCAGATAGCCATGGCATCCCTAAAATTTTGCTTCATGTATCTGGGACCACCTGTGAATGTCGATGGCATTATTCTTTTTCCAGACGAAGAAGGTTCTATAGCACCTCTGTGAACAGCATCTGCTAGATTATTATATTTTCCAACCCTCAACTTAACTTGATTATTCCTAATGTATGAGATTCTCTCAGATTCGATCATAGTATAGGCATCCACCAGAAATTGTTGAAACAACCTTCTACAGTGAAATAAATGAGTAGGTTCATTCCATCGTTCGTGCATTCGATATGCAAAGAACTCACGCATTGTGAGTCTGACTCTTTTCCTCGATGTTGATGAGGCATCCTTGTGCTCGATTCCAAGTCTATAACCATCTTCTGCATATGGAAATATCATAGGATACTGCAGTGGAAGGTAAGAAGGGTGAAGCTCACTTATGAATTGCAAATCACCATCACGTGTTTGAAGGATTACATCTCTCGGTTGCATATTAATATCAATATCTCCAACAATTAGCGCAGCAACTTCAGGTGCAGTTGGTAAGTTATGTGTTCTTCCATCTGTCGACCTTGCTTGATTTAGTTTTAATCTCACAGATTCCCCGGTTGCATTTTCAAAACGCTCCCTAGCTGTTCGAAATTGAATCGCCAAAGGGTTTGTTTCATCCATCATGGTCTTTAAATCATCTACAATGTGAGGATCTAATGCTCCAGATGCATCACCACTGAAAATGATTAATAAATTTATTTATTGTAATCTTAAATATATATATAAAGAAAAACATATATATGGTGTTATTTTTATACTAACCAGATTACAGATATTCGATTTTGGACTTCGTGCTCTGTGTCATAAATGTACAGTTGAGCAAATTTGGGGTCATGTCCATGTTCTGGCAATAAACTTCCAATTTTATGGTAATTTGCACCTTGTAATCTATAAATATATGGTCCACCACCTCTGTTTATTGAATTGTCTTGTGTACCCGTCATTGATGTGAAGCTGAACATCATGTTGTATGCCCTAATATTTTGTATGAAATTTTGACTCCGTGAATCCATACCAAATATTAGGTTTCTCAACAAAAGTGGTGGTTCAGTTAGATTCGGTATTTCCACCTTTCCATTAGAGCAACAATTTGGGAATTTGAGCGGTAGAGTGTTCTTCTTTTTACCACTCCTTTCTTCATACCACATAAATGCATTGCAATGTGTGCATGTGTATATAGGGTCTCCAAAGTCAATATATTCTGTGCGAAATGAGTTATTAAGATTTAATACACATAATAAACAAAGTAGAATATTAAATTGTAATTTTTATTGTAATAATATATATATATATATATATATATATATATAAGTTAAATCAAGATGTGGTTATTTGTAAAAGAATACTGTTAAAGTTACGCATGGTAATAGTACATATGTACCTGTCACAGAAGTATTATCACGTGATGTAGATGCACCCAGTGAGTACTTCGACATGTCATTTTGGAATGCCAATGTTTGTATAATCGAAGTAAGCATAGTGTGATGCTTTGTTACCGAATAAACCTGAGAGTTTTGGAATGTGTCATCCATAATTGACTTCCCCTTGGCCTTATATTCTATCACAAACAGTCAAAACATTAAAAAATATTAGGGATGACAAACTGGAAATTATAATTCAATTTTTTAACTATTAATTAAATTTAAAAAATGAAATTTGTTTCTACTTACGCACTGATGTTCTTAATCTCTTAGATGCCAAAATTTTCTTTCTACTGTCTCTGGCAATTTTAGACATAGTGTTGTTAATCAGGGATTCTTCATCTGTTTAAAATAAATTATAAAAAATAATTTCAATTAAAGTAAGTCATTCGGTGGTGTAATAACGATCCAATAAATTGTGGAAATAATACGAACCCATTGTTGGTGATGGAACACGTTTTTTTGAATTAATCATTCTTCTGATCATTCTTGCATTTTTAGCCAAATTGCCATTGCCTGTGTACACAGAAGAAAACATATGAGTTAATTATTTTTGCGATAAACTTTTTAACGTAATATTACAGAAAATGTGAAATATGGTGGAGGTTGCACAACATTTGTTTACTTTTTTTCCATTTTTTTTACATAAACACAAATATTATGTACATAGTTTATGAATAAGTAAACGTACTATTTGAAACATCAGTGGGTGCCTGTCTTGAACATGTTTCATTAGTTGGAAATCCTGCAAAACATTATTATATACAAATAAAATATTTTCTTCAATTATTTATACAATTTTAAAAAATATATAATAAATATATTGACAAACCTTTACCATGTGGTTGACTGTCGCTGTGGGTGCAATTTTGTTTCGTCATCTGTGCATAAATAATGTAGTAAATTATTATTGAGTGATTATTTTGTAAAGATTTACTATTTCTAAAATCACTTTATTTGAAAATACTAATTTGTTATAGTTTTTTAAAGGCATGCCCAGATTAATTACATGAACTTATATTGTGTTTGCAATATGTTTTATTAAACACGGTGATAGTTGAAATGAAAGAGTGAAAAATTGTATATACTAATGTTTACAAACATTTTTTTGGATTTCGACAACATGAAATAAGTAAAATCGTGCATGATTTGTTAATCGATGTTAACTGAGTTTTTATTTTTATTTTTAATATTTTTTTGCAAGTATAAGATGTAATAAAGTGTGATGCAATTAGTTGTTCTAACAAACCCACATAAAAGCTCTAAAAAAAGCACTTCGGGAGTAGTTCTGTAGTGAATACGTTTGAGATGCAAATGGTTAATCCGTAACTCCAAGATGGCATTACTCATTTACCAAAATAAAGAGGTAGGTGATGAATAAACACCATCCTATCAAATTAACCTCCGCATTAAGAGTTTTTAAAGGAATTTTTATATTATTAAAAAGCAGCATACCAATTGCCTTATATCCTTATTTGTCCAAGAATCAATTCACATTATGGAAGTTGCAGAAATCATAACAGAGTATAACTAATGTGTAAGTCATATTAAAATGTTTGAGCACAATCACTAATGTGACAGATATAACAACCAAAACAGAGAGAAGCATAATTTTTTTAGTACATTGTACATAAATCATTCGTTAAACAATCTGCCAAAAAGAGTTAAATAATTTTCTATAAAGGAAAACCTGGTCCGTTTAGAACAGAAATTTTCCGAAATTCATAAACTTAAGAAAATCTTTTTGTAATATTAAAATATAAAATTTAGCAATGGTAGCCCAACTCATTTTCCCTTAGATTCCATTTTATAATATGTTTGATGCTGCGATTTTCAAATAATACTGTCAATATGAAACAGAAAATGTGTGGTTCCCAAAATATGCAATAGAATTAGGCAAAAAAATCCACAGAGAAGTGTCATATGAATTGATAAAAAAAAAAAAAGAGAAGCAGTACGTCATTGTTTCGATAAAATATACAGGATGAGGAATAGAAAAAAAAACAGTTTTTCTTTTTAAATATACAAAAAGGGATGAGATTCATATAAGATGTTTACCCGTACATGAGAAACGATGATACTGGAAAAAGATGGATCACTCCCGGGATGAAAGAGAGAATGTAAATCTACGGTGGTAGAGACAGTTTTCGTAAAAGCGACGGAAATAAATTGTAATTGAAAAAAGGAAAGAAGATAGGTTTTTGAGAGAGGAGGGAAAAAGAAAGAAAAGACACGTGTGAAAGAGGTAGTAACGAAATAAAGTAATTTAAGAAAATGTAAAATTATGAGTAGTTATTTGGATCCAGTCCTGTAAATATTTTCACCATGTACTCCATTCCATTAATTGAAAATGTAGCGATTCAATTTTTCAGCCGAAGAAGGAACAGGAGGTGATTTGGATGTAGGGGTAGAAGAAAAGAAATTGATGAGTTTCGACTAATTAAAAAATAAGAATGATTAGTCCTCATCAAAGATGTTCAGTAGCTTTGCCGTTTGTTAAATTTAGGCAAGTAATTTTTTTATTAAAAATATTTAAACGCACTGTCGTAAAGCCATCTTCGTCCTCATTAGGATTGTGGCATTTGGAGTTTTACAACTTTTTAATTTCCCTTTCAGGTGTAGTGGGGAAAGATATTCCACTCTTCACTTTCAACTTTAGATGTCTTTTTTTCCACATCAAAATGAGTTGGTTCGATTAATCCAAACACTCTCCTCACTCTCTCTTTCATGTTATTGGTGGTTATGTATATTGCAGTTTCTTTGAATTGGAAAAACTGCTCCCCTATTCGAATAATAATTAAAGAAATATTGAAATATTGGTTATCAGAATTCGAATGATTTTTTTAAATAGGAAAAAGAAAAGAAGAAATTAATTAAAGTAGAAATTATCATGTAATTTCCCCCCAACATCCTTTGCATGAAAAAGTCCATGATTCTTTGCAATTGCTTCACGTATCCAAGTTACTTTCAATTGAATACTATTTTTTCTCTATTCAAAATCTTATTACTCCCACGTACGTCAAAACACCATAGATAAATAATATGTACAAAAGGGATGCTACAGTAAATAGTTCTATTTTTTAGGGCTTGAATTAATAGGAAAATAAATTAGTCACTAATAAATTGATAATTTTACTATCTTTTATGTCAAAAATTGATAAAACTAAATTAATGAATTAGATATATATTTTTTATGAAAATAATAGTACCTCCGTCCCAATTTTGATTACCCATTTCAAAATGACACAATTTTTAAGAAAGGATTTGTTTATTAATACTTTTGAGTATAAAGTATTTTTTTAGGAATTGTTTATTAATACTTTTGAGTATAAAGTGATTTTTTGAGGTTTGAGTGTGAAAAAGTGGTATTGCTTTTTGGCATTTTAGGAAATGGGTAAACAAAAAAAAATCTTCATTTTTTAGGCTTTTGGGTAAACAAAATTGAGACGGAGGGAGTACTTCTTTAGACCCGTAAGTTGGGAGTTGTGTTGTGAGGACAATAATATTTCAGGCTTGTAAATGTAGAATACTATGTTTAAAAATCTGTAAATGTACGACAATTGGGTGTAAATGTAGGACAATAATGTTTATATAACCTCAAATCAAGTTGAAATTAATTGTCCTACATTTACAATTTTTTAAAATAATATTTCTAAAAGTTGTAAATGTAGGACATTCCAGTTAGATTTCAATTTATTTGGGGTAAATCATGTAAGATTGTCCTACATGTACAAATTTTAAAATAATGTCCTATTATCACAACTTGGAAAAATTATTATCCTTAAAATACAATTTCCTCTAAATTACAGGACTAAAAAAATAATTTTCCCTATTTTTGATATTTGTAAAGTTTAAAACTTATGATTAGATGTGAATAATACCCACGAATGAAAAATCCGAAATTAGAAATACACTTGACTCTTTGCGTATTAGGTATGAGCGCTTGAAACTTATCACAATGCAAGATAGTCGATAATCCTCCTGCAGATAGGCTGTGAACAATTAATTATGTGATAATATCAACATGACTGAATTGATTGAATTAAATTAATTGTAGTACTAATATATATGGATTAATTATAATCATTTTATTAGAATTAGGCATACATACATTCTGGGCATTTCCTATTCCTTTTACCATCATTTCCTCAATGAGTGCATCAAATATCGTTGCTCGACTGTGAAAAAGTTTGGTCTTATGCAGGTGCATCATATTAATTAAATTTAATTCAGATTAGTCAAATAATAAGTTTAATTAAGGTTGCATATAAATACATGCAGGGACATTTAGCAGTAATGTTGAACCTGTTTATACCATTTAAACAAAGACACCATTAAATAAACATGTCCATCAATAACCAAACACACCATTATACCCGAACAAACAAAACAAAGTTTTTAAGATAAAGGTCCAAATATAAAGAGTA
Source organism: Ballota nigra (assembly GCA_947034835.1). Lineage (NCBI taxonomy): Eukaryota > Viridiplantae > Streptophyta > Magnoliopsida > Lamiales > Lamiaceae > Ballota > Ballota nigra. The sequence continues at coordinate 98,996,608 of OX344724.1, read as the reverse complement.
TGACTTATATAATTTAGCATGTGTATTTCCAATCATATTTTCTCAATCTTGACTTTAGGCATTTGCTTGGTTGCAGATGTGCTACAATATTCTTCATTTTCGGCATAGTCTTGCGAAAACAACTTTCTCTTGGTACTGTGTGGTGTTTCCTCCGATGGGTCCAAGCGTTGATTATCACAGATTGAAGACGAAGCACTCTGCACACATGTAATAGTTAAAAGCATTAATTTAACATATTTTTGTAGAGATGTGTAATTTGTTTTGGAAGAAGTTTCACATAAATCATTACCTTTTCAGTTTGAGTTGGACTGTGTTTAATACTATTTGCACACATTCGGAGATCATCTTTTCGGAGGTCCTTTAAACAAAATTCCAAAAATATTAAATTTAAATATTATTGCAATGTCACAATAATGAGAGCAAATAATTAAAATAGCAATGAGAAATAGTGGTGTTGACATGCCTTAGGTAAAACGTTTTTTTTCTCCAAGCTTTTGATTAATTTTTTGTCCTCCGATAATTTTAGAACGGTATACGTATTCCAACCCTTCTCGAAGTGTAGTTTTGAGATTTCAAAACGGAAAATAAATTTCCGATCAACCAATGCCTCAATCTCTAATGGTATTGTGTCAGCCACACCTCGCTACAATATTCATAAACAAAGGATAAAAATTAGTGTATGTATATTAGGTGTTTTATAGTTTAGTTGATATTGCATAATGTGTATCACGTGACATTACTTTTTCCAAATCAGTGAGAGTCTCCTTTGCTGTTTTACCAGTTAGTGGAATAAGATGTTTATCAAATAAAGTCAAACACGTATCACCAGTGTCATCAGCAACACGTATCACCACTTTGTACCTAATCCAAATATGGAAGTGAATAATTAGTCGTACTTATTTTAGATTAATTTTTTAGTATAATTCCAGCAAATTTATTCGTAAATGGAAATACCTAATGTTAAACGATTTCAATTCGATGCCACATTTTGTGCACTCCAATTTGGCATCACAATCAAAAATTTTCTTACTACACTTGGGGCAACCTTTGTAGTACCAACCATATTTCGTTTCAATATTTTGCACAGTAGCTACAATGACACAGTTACATTCCTATAAAAAAAATGAAAAATGAAATTAAAGATCAATTCGTCAAGTTAGATATAGACTTTTTGTTATTTGTGATTCAAATCCGTACCTCATAAATGTCATCAATGTCAATAATGCAATTTACAACCATATCCACATGGAATGGATCATTTGCGGTGGAACGGATACGTTGGCTTGATAGTGAGTTTGTGGTTGCGGAGGTGTTCCCCATTTGAGATTGAAGGCTAAAAAAAAATTATATTGAGAGAATTAATATTTATTGAATTAATATGATAAATCATGTAATGAATACGAATAAATTTTTCACCTATTCAAAAAATCATTGACCTCTTCTATGTCTGGATTTATCATCAGCCGACTCGCGTACTTTGAATTCGACAAACCTTTTCCTTATGTAAAAAATTTTAATCATAAATATTGAAAATGTAATAAAAAAATTTAATGGTTAAAAAGAAAAACCTTTATGTCGCCTCTGGACCTTGGCATATTGTAAAACAATCACAATATTATCAGATGGGTGATCATTTTTGTAGTTGAGGAGTTGTTCATAGTACCCCTCCCATAATGTGCAATCCATATTTGTCCCCCTAACAAAATATAATAATATGTAATAAATGAATAAATAAAAATAGTGTATCTGAATTGTTGTTGTAAAAAGAGTTTGAATTGGTAAGTACTGACCTTTTATCCTGCAGCTCGATGTCTAACTTTTTTGTCATTGTTGTTCTAACAGGTACAGATTCCACTTGAGAAATACCCACAACAAATCCCATAATATCTGAAAGTAATTTAATATTAAAATAATCATCAAATTTAAATATTAGTAAACATAAATAAATTATTTGATAATTGTTGACAGCTGAGAATAATATATCATATAATTCTTCATAATGTCTAAGGCTAATGTGTAATGAGATATATACATATACCTGCATCAAGAAGATAAAGAGGATTAGAGTAAGTTAGTACACAGAAAAATATATTTATATCTAACTTAACATTTGCACATTATAAAATCTTTAGTAAGGCCATTAATTATTCCAAAGACATTACCAAACGGACAACAGTGTATATATACTTCCTCCAATCCTAAGAAAAATCCAATTATTGTTAAGACCCTTCTCTGACGCCTCAATTACAATATAGCAAAATGTTAAAAGGAAAATCCAATAGCTTTTATATTTTGCAGTTTTAATAAAATGCAATGCACTCATATTCTCCCACAAATTATAGCTTAGTGATGCTGCAGATGGTTTTGTATTAAATCCACATAAAATGAAGATTTTTTTTTAGTAGTAGTGTCAGTGTTCTTACCCCGCAGAATGTTGTCTTCGTCGTCGGATTGTGTTTTTAGATCATCGAAATCAATAAACTCAAAATCAGATTTTTTAATGTCAAGTGGAGTACACCTTTTCATTTCAGTGTGATGATGAAACATTAGTTTGTATGGGTGTGGTGTACACCATATTGGTCCTTCGGACTTTTCCACTCCAAAATTATAAAGTTCATATGATACCCCCTCTTTAATAATTCCCTCATATTTTTTTATGAGGTATCTACGTATGGTGGCTTGTATTTTGGTCCCCTACACACAAAAAAAAAAAAGTGTGAAAATTATATCATGCAAATGTGGTATACAATAATTATTATAATTTCATAGTTTTGGGAAGAAAGCTTACTTGTTCGTCGGTCAGTATTACTTCCAAGAAACATTTTTTGTTGTTTCCATCTCTCGAGAGGATTGTCCAACAACGTGCTACCTTTACTTTGATCCGCCATGTTTCCTTTTCTTGAGTAATATCATCTAATAGAGAAAAGTGAGAAGACATAATTTTTTGCATATGAAAAATACGATGAACAATTCCAAATGTTGTGGAATATATATGTAATTGCCGTGTGTAGTTGAGCAGTTTTATTGGCAGTTATGTTGGGAAATTATATTATCTATACGAAGCAGTTTTTTTCAGTTTTTCATAGTGCTCAGGTAAACCACCCAAAAAAAACTGCTGCTACTTATTCGTGAGATTAGTAAATTAATAATAGAATTATTCTAATGTTTCCTTAATTTATATTGTATAAATTAAAATTTTGAAATGTTTAGCAGAAGAGGTAGATGCGAAAATAAACATCTATCATATTATTCTACCAAACAAACTTTGCAGCTTGACTTTAGAATGAACTTTCATGGTTTGTCATCAATTTAAAAATGCTTTACCAAAAATGTATTGAGAAGTCACCAATTTAACAGTAATCAATTTATAATATGAAGTTTGCAAAAAATATCCAGTATGTAAATGGATTGAGTACTCGGTAGAAACATATGTAATTTGTGACCAAATATTACAGTCTGTCCGTAATGAAATGATGGTAGAGGTTTAATTGAAAAAAAATAAGAACAAAAATTACCTGGGAGAGCACGACAACGCGGGGTGAATGACGGAAACAGATACATGCGCAACGGACATGTTAGGAATAGGAGGGACTGCAAAGGGGGCGTTAACGACGACGGAAGCAGAGCGGTAGAGGTCGACTTTGGCCGCGGCGGCAGTGCCTGCGGCAAGTCCTTTGGCGACTCGTCCTCATCATCAGGCGCAAATTAGCAGCAGGAGGAACAACACCTGCAATACGACTACATACGACGATGGAAGCCGAGCCGTAGGGGTCAACTTTGGCCGTTGCGGCAGCGCCTGCGGTAAGTTCTTGGGCGACTCATCCTCATCATTGGTATACGAAAATTGGCAGCAGTGGAACTTGCCTGGGAATACGTTGGCGAAACAAATCCCATGGACGACGTGAGTGTAGGGTTTGAACGAACAAAGATGTGAAGAATTGGGAAAGGAATACGTTGGCGAAACAAATCCCATGGACGACGTGAGTGTAGGGTTTGAACGAACAAAGATGTGAAGAATTGGGAAAGGAAATGGACGGTATAGACTTGGTCCTATCTAAAGAGAATGAAATTAAATTAGAGGCTCAGATTGTATCTCAAAAAATGGACGGTAGGATTTAAAATATTAGGAGACTTTTAAGGAGAGCAGAGTATTTCAAAATACTGTATTGTGATTAATTGGGGGAAACCGTGAAATATATGAGATAAAGATGGGAGAGACACTTTTGTCTGCACCCACCAAAAATTGTTTCTCACAATCTAAAAGCAGAACCAAACTGCCTCCCCAAAATAATTTACAAATGATTAATTTTGTGGTTTAAACATTTTAAAATTACCTTAAGAATGATTCCACCTATCTAAGTTTGGAAACAAGCTCTTATAAAATTGCTTTCGACTTGCTCAATAGAAAATAATATTAAATCAATAATATTTTATGATCAAGTCTCGAGAGTGCATGGACAAAAATGCAAGGGTAATATTATAGAAATATAAATTGGGGGAAAAAAGAATAAAAATAACACAACCACTTATATACAATATTGCAAAGATATAGATCTATACAATATAGTTTATTTTGACGTATATTCACTTCAAATAAATTTTTCATTTTCTTTTTTCTTCTTTGTGCCTCCCTGGTCACTTCTTCCTTTTTCTTTTCCTCATTTTTTTTTTTTCAATTTAGTTTTATATTCTTCCCTACAAGTTTTCATTACGAGTTTACCCACATTTTCATTGTTTCTTTTTTTCATTTTCATTACAGATTAGTTTTTTCACATCATGTACTCTGTTTTTTATAATGCTGAAAATTGTATAACTATATGAACAAACGAGTGTTATTGTATGAGTAAAAGTGTGTAACTAGTTCATATCGTAACATTGTTTAGTTCATATGGTGAAACTATTTTGTTTATGTAGTAGCACACAAGTTACTTAATCATATATATTTTTTTTCAGAATCTTCCATTTTTATAATGTAATACAGGAATCAAGAATTGTGATGTTATAATTATCTAATAGTTATCAAAAAAATTTTTTCAAGTTTTTCTTCTTCATGATTTAAACCACTGTGGGTTTTTTTTTTTTTTTTTTTGCGATTCTACATTGTTTCTGATATAATAACATATACATATTCTTACAGTAATACGTATTGCCCTTATAGTAACACAGGTTTGAGAGCGAGATTATATGTATGTTTTTGCGTGATTTTTTTTTTTGGAAAAATTCTTTTGATCCAACATGATTCGCGAAGGATTCACAATTTTTTCTTCTTCTTTTAAATATGTTCATATTGAATGTGCAATAATTCACCACAAACCACCTCTTAATTTATTGATTTATCATTTTAAGAAAAACATAAAGTCAAATAATTTCCTAAGAATAAATCAATTGAATAAAATGGAGAGCGGAGAAGGTTCCATAGTTCGTATGCAAACATCTCCAATAAGATGTCATCATTGCCTTATGGGTCCCACCAAATTTACTATCTCAGTCATCGAGGTGGAAGTGGGGGTATATTTACTGGTAGAGAATATAAGGACTAATGGACTATGCGTTCATTGCATCAACTCATCTGGCTACAATTTTTTGTATTCATTAATTGCATCTAAATAATTAATATTGCTATTTAAAAATACTTAATATTAGATTCTTGAAGAACTACGGACATATTTGATTGGAGGAATTGAAAATGGAAAATGAAAAATGAAAATGAAAATAAAATGGAGTGTTTGATTCATGAGTTTATTTCTTCAATAGTGTCTTCATATTCCAAAACAAATAAATGAATCATTCCCCCTCCCTTTTAAGGAATGACTACTAGTTCCTTGTTAAATGACAAAAAAGCTTTATATGATATTTAATATTTATGCATATTATGGTGATGTTTCTAAAATTTTACTCCCTCACAGTAAACTCTCCACTTTTCTTTTCAAGTTGTCTCCCACTAAACTTCTCATTCTATAAATGACAAAACCAACACTCTATAACGTATAAACTTTAACCTTCCAATTCACACAATACTAACAAAAGTGTCACTCATTCAATTTACTTTTCAATACTATTTATTACTTTATCCCAAAAGTCAACATGTGACCCACCATATATTAATAAACAAATACACTTTCTTAAAACATTCAACAAAAAGAAGTGAGAAACTTACTCGTGGACGGAGGGAGTATATAAAATCTATGTAATTGGTTGAAAAGTGAGGTGAAAAATAGTTGGGCCACGTGACCACAAGTTGTCCCTCGTGTGTTATCTCCAAAATCTATTGAAATTTCATGCAATTCAATTCCTAAATACACTAGATATCCAATCCAATATAGGAATAGTGAGCATTCACGTGACAATCATAGTTCTAAAATGACAGCATATGGCTTTGGTACCACATCAATCATATGGACTTGCTTACTCATAATTCACCTGTTTCAATCATAGGGCTCTTGCATTTTATTTAATACTACTATTATTAATTACGGTTGAAATGACACTAATTTGAAATTAATTAGCAAGCAAGAATGGTGCTCAACCATGTCCAACAATATTGTAACTTTTTTTTTTTTAATGTCTAACATTGTAATTGAATACCGAATTGATGGACAAGACTTAAGTAAAAGTATTGATAGAGATATTATTATATTCATATTCATAATTTTAATAATTCTTTATACTATCTCTATCAACCGTACTACTTCCCCACAAAATAATGTTTTCAACGATTTTCTAAAATACACAATTTTTTTTATTAATCATATATCGTTGATTAGAATCACATCCTATAATACTCTTAAACTTCTTTTCTATGCATCGTTATGAAAAAATTTACTTTAATTTTCGTTGCAAAATGAAAATTCAACACAATCACAAATTTATATTAGAGAAAATGTATGGGATTCAATTATTCGAACTGTTGGTGATCGAATTTAATCGGATGGATTAGTGACTGTTTAGTTCGGTTTAGGACCACCAAACAAGAACGTGTGATTGATTATCACCGTAAATGATAAATCGAAGCTTAGGATCGTAAAATTGTAAATACGAAAGTCGAAATCGTATTTATTTCGTATGTGTGCACATTTAGGTGTGCTTGTGTGTGTTTTGGGAGTATTTGTGAATTTGAACTTGTATTTCTTAGCTGGAGAACAACTATTTATAGAGACTAGCAAGTAGGAGGTGTCCAAGACTCTTGGACTTCCTAGCTTGCATGCTAGACAAGTGTCCTTTGACCTTATCTAAGTTGAATCTTAGTTACAAAGTCTTCTTTGGTCTTATCTCAGACTTATTGTTGTTCGTTATGGTTGGCTTGATTGGTCCAAATTGATCTTTAAATAACAGTTGTTCGCCTTTTGAGGTTATGGCTCAAAAGTTGTGCGCCTTTGTGTTTTGCACAGATTAGCTTAGGGATCGTGGTCCTTTGTTCGTCAGCATATATACCTCTTAGGCTGGCAGATGCAACACCCTTGGATAATGCTGCTCGTCATTAGTGATTTGGTGGAGGGTTCATATCTGGTCCCGGGTCTCTGGACCTGTTCACCAGTATGTTGTTCGTCATTTTATACACCCTTAGATTGATTTGCGCACTCCCCTTTGATTTTCTTTGTTAATCATCTCTAATTTGGGGTCGATGATTTATAATTTTCATTAGGGCTTTAACTTGTTGTTCGCCATATTTTGATCTATGTTCGCATGTCAACACGAACCTTATGCACTCCTGTTTCCCAATTTACATAAATGATAGAATAAAAAAATTGAAAAAAATCATGACCTATATTTTCATTGATTACATTTTTTTTCCAATTCAATACACAATCTTTTAAAATTTTGCAATTTTAAAACATCTGAGCATTTTTCAGCAACAATTAAATGGGTTGTTGCTGAAAATGTCATATAAATGTCCACGTAGACGTAAACAAATAAAATTATTTAAAAAAAATTAAAATAGTGATTTGTAAGAAAACTTTTTAAATTATGTTTCTAAAGTTAAAAAATGTATTTACATTTTAATAAAATAAAATTATATTTATTGACATCTATGTGGCAATATCTCGCAGCCACATTATTTAATTGTTGCTAAATAATTATCTGATGCATCCAATTGGAAAACTTAAAAAAAAAAAATTGCAAGTAAACCTAAAAATATGAGTCTGTTTCTAGTGAAACTTGTACATTGTATGAAATGTATTACTCCTCCCATCCCAATTTTATTTTTTCATTTGCCAAAAAAGTTCGTCCCAATTTTATTTTTCCATTCCCAAAATAAAAATAAAGTGATTCACCTTTTTAAACTCCACCCCTACAATTCAACTACTTTATTCACCATTCACAAGACTATTTTATTCATATAAATACTACATTTCAACTCTCGCATTAAACTTCGTGTAGAGTCAAAAGTGAAAATAAAATTGGGACGGAGGGAGTATATAATTGCATTCGTTTAGTAAAAGTATTAGAATAGGTTTTATATGAAAACACTTCATAATAAGCTTAACATGAAATAATTTTAGAGTATCATTAATCTCATCAGAAGTATCACTAAACCTGTCAGGGGTATCACTAAGCTGGGTCAGTAGTATTATATTGTATTATTTTAAATTTTCTTGAACTCAGACTAATGTACCCCTAATGAAATTAATGATACTCCCGATGAGATTAATGATACTTTAAAATTGTTTCATGATAAGCTTATCATGAACTATTTTCATATAATACTTTGTCATAGTATTATATTGATAAACTTAACATAGAGTTTGATATATTTGTATGTGTAAAATCTTACTGTATGATATTACTCTCTTCGTCCATCAAAAGTGTGTTCCTTCCATTTTTTACAACGATTTTATTTTCTTTTATCATGCAATCACCATTTAATTATTTCACATGTCATTGATTTTACACCCATAAATAATCACTTAACTTATAAATGAACCACACAATATTCTAAAATACACTTATTTTAATATTTGCGTTTTTTTTTAATCTGTAAAAAAACAAAATGATACACCTTTCGTGGAAAGAAAGAAGTTACTCCCTCCGTCCCGGTCTAAGCGTCTCATTTCTTTTGGTTGAATGATTTAAGAAAGTGTATTTGTTTATTAATATATGGTGAAAAAATAATAAATAGTGTTGAAAAGTAATGAATAGTGTTTAATAAAGTAATGAATAGTGTTGAAAAGTGGATTGAATGAGTGACATTTTTGGTAATATTGTGTGAATTTGAAGGTTAAAGTTTATATATAGTAGAGTGTTGCTTTTTCCATTTATGGAATGGAACACTTAGTGTGGGACAAAAAAAAAAAAAAAAAGTGGGACGGAGGGAATATAAGAATAGCACTATGTTACTGCATATCTTTAAACTCTAAACAAAAAGTGGTTATTTTCATGATTTTGAAAGGAAAATGACATATAGATACAGGGGGGAATAGTGGGGACCCTAGGGAAGTGGCGATCACGTGGGCGTACAAGTAATAAAACTCACCAAAAAGAAGCGAATGCGACTTCTGTCAACACTCTTCACGTGCGGTGGGACTTCCATTCGTTGTCCTCTCTTTTTTATTTAAAAAATAATTGTAATATTTTTCTTATATATGCACACACACATATATATTTTGACACAATCTATCTTCCTGTGAAATCGTTACAAGTGTGCTAATAAATAGTATAAAAGATTACATCAAATTAATGAGATTCATTTAATCTGACTGCGGCTCACAATACAGTTAATATTGCACCATCTTGCATTGCCGTACTCTTCTTTCAACAATTATTTTAGTACATATATATAATTACTAATTTCAAAAGAAAAGGATAGTCCCAATTATTTGTAGTGGTTTTGTCTCCTCCACACCCACATATCCAATCCTTTTCAATCATTGGATAATACAATATGGCCCTCTCCTCCTAGCTAACTCTTTCTTCAAGCCCTAGAAAAAAAAAAAATTAACTTATAATATATCACCAATTCTAATAATTAAAGAAATTTATATAATAGGAGTATATGTGTAGATAAAGAGGTTCGACTTATTAAAGGTTATGACATATTCCTAAATCAGTAATTTATGTACAAATCATATTAAAAAAAAAAAAAATCCCCCAACCAAATTACACATGTTACACAGATACTCCAAATGACACATCACTCAATTAAACTACATTATGACACATCACCAATAAAACACTCTACATGCACGAAATGTGTATAAATTTTAAAGAATTTTAAATTTAAAGAACAAACTCATTGGAAAGCCTATTATTTTAAAAACTAATCAACTAAAGTTGGATATTTAGATATTGAGTGAGGGGCCTTGTATGTAACGATGTCAAAAATGAGACCAAACTTAATTGTGTGTTTGGTTGAGGGTATATATAAGAGTGAAAAGAAAATGAAGAAATTATTTGATAGAAAATGAAATTTTATAGAGAGACGTGGAATCAATTTATTTATTCAAATTTATTAATCCAGAAGTATAGGAAAGCAGATAGTAATTTGGATCCCCATTTTTTGAGAAATAATACTTTACAATTTTGAGAGAAATAATTTTGGTTCCATTATACTATCAAAGTTATTTCCTTATTCATTCCTTCTCTACGACCAAACATCCCCTTAATTAGTATTTTTTATTCATGCTTACATTTAAAGGTGATTGAGATAAAACTCTGTAAATTTTTATTAATCAAATAATATGATAAATAATATTTATTTCGTGTATAATATTTTTACATGTAACATTTTATTTTATCTAAGCTAATAATATTTCCTATTAGAGTATGTATAAAGTGAAATTGATTTATATATGAATCACTGAAGGGTATTAGTTATTTTCACTGAAGAGTATTAATTATTTTTACTGAAGAGTATTACTGGTTTACACTGAAGAGTCTCAATTCATTTTCACTAAATAACTAACACTCTTTAGTGTAAATCAGTAATACTCTTCAGTAAATCCAACTAATACTCTTCAATGAAAACAACTAATACCCTTCAGTGATTCATGTATAAACCAATTTCACTCTATACTTTGCCTTCCTATTATGCTATCACCTTATTATGATGGATCAAAATTACACTATCTGTCCAATTTAAATATTCTCAATTGTTTGGATACTAGTTTTATGGATATTGATAGTTTATGTATAAAAGAAAATATGTTTGACAGAAAGTTAAGGGTACTTTGGAGGTGAGTATAAAGTAGTGTGGTTGAATAATGTTTAAAAAAAAATTAATGCTCAAATTAGGCAGCTCAATAAGTCAAATTGCAATACTCGAATTGGATGGAGAGATCTAAGGGTGAAAAAATACCGAAAATTTCAACATATTGCACTTATCGAACCAAAAAATACTAAGTTTTTCGGTATACCGAAATTTTCGATACAATATCATGTTTCGGTATGTAACGATATGCATATTAAAAAAATTTGACCGAAAAAAAGGTACTATAATTTTTAGAGTAACTCTCTTATGCACTTGGTGTATGTTGCACTCACTCAACAGTTGAGACCGTTTATACAGAAAAGTATGATATGATTACACTGAAAAGTGTGGTTAAACTACACTGAAAAGTTTACACATAAAATCGGGTTTCAATGTAAACTTTTTAGTGTAATCTAACTATACTTTTCAGAGCAAACAACATCAACTGTTGAGTGACTGCACCGTGCAACAGGTGTATGTATATGAGAGAGTCCCTAATTTTTATATAGGTAAAAATATATTCCATTTCAGTATTTCAATATTTTAGTATACATTAATTTCAGTACGAAATGGTATACCAAATTTCAGTATAGACCGGTATGTATAGATAGTTCTATACCTTTCAAATATTCGGTATACCGAAATTTCAGTATGGTAACACTAGGTAATAATTTTATACCAAAATTTCAGTATACTTGGTTTTAATACAGTAACAATATAAAATTTTACATATAATTTTTTTAACATAGTACACAACATGACACGGTATACAATACCGAACCACTCAAAGAAAACACTACTCCCCCGTCCATGAAATATAGTCCTGGTTACCTTATTTGGCTGTCCACGAAAAATAGTTCTGTTACCTAAAATTGAAATAATAAACTTTATCTACACTTTTCAACATACACACATAACATTTTTAAAATAATTTATTTTGTATTTGATATGACACAATATTCTTACTTTTTACATATTATATCAACTTTTTTAATAACCGTGCATAAAGCAACATGACAATATTTCATGGACTGAGGGAGTAGTATTTATCACTAGAATATCAAATAATGGAAAAAATGAATAATAGAAGGGGAAGGGTGGAAAAGGAAATATGGGAAGATGCAATGGTGATTGAGAAATTATGAGGTGATTCAAGCCAATCATATTTTGGGAAACAAACAAACATACAGAAATGTGTAATCATTACCAAATGTGTGGTCCCACCTCCCAATTCAATGGTCAATTCTCAGATTTCTCATTTATCTTCATCTGTCCTTATTACCAGCATTTGCATTGCACTCGCACCCAACAAATTATTAGACTCATACCAAATCCCTTCTACTCTCTCCTTCTATACCAGTATGCATTTATTTTCCTTCATTAAATGGTGGTTAGCAAAATAAAACGGAAAATTTTAATTTATTTTTCACGGTAAATCATTAATAGTTATTTTATAATCTTATAAGCCGTTAAACATTCTATTTTGTCAAATACATTAATAGTGTTTATAAACTTTTAAACAATTTATAAGTTCAGTCAAATACCCTTTTAGTCGACATATATGATATATACTTGTATTGAGAAGTCTTATGTAGGTAGGAGTATTATATTTAATATAGAATGAAAGAAATAATCTATTTTAGAGAAGAATTGATGTATAAACTATTATTGCCAACATCTTAAAATATAACCTTAATGAGCACATGCCTGCACACGCACATACGACACGTGACTCTATGTTAATTGATGTAATTTTAATTTATGGAGTACTTTAATAGGTCATAACTTGATCTGCAAAAAGATCACAATAATATAAAAAAAAAGTCATTAATATGTATGTTAAACGGTAATAATATTTCCAATGCACAAATAACTCAAGGTAACTATACATGAACTTTGTTCAAAGGGGTCTAAAATAACAAATTAACTACAGGGATCCATCATAGTACAAAAAATTGCTCTATAGTACAATAAGTTGCACTACAATAATAATTTTTTTAGACACCTTGTTATAATTTATTTTTAATTTTAGACCCATAAATGATTTCCTCCTCTAAATTTTGTACATCAAAAGTTTATTTCTGATTAATTTGTTTTTAGAAATTTTCCAAATTATTCTCAAAATTTTACTACTTATTATGCTTTTCTTTTAAAGAATTCTTAAAAATTGTGTTTGGATATAAGGATTTAAGCTATGAATTTTAAATTTATAATCTAAGTACACCTCTTTTGTTTGGGTAAGCTATTCAAATGAATGAATTTCAATTATTTAGCTTTGATCTAATTCAAATTGATTTTTTTTTTTAAATATTTAGCAAAAAGTATCATTTGAAATTCATATATTATTAAATATATTTATTTTGAATCCTTTGTATTTCAAATCACTTTATCCCAACACAATAAAAAAAAATTCTCATTTTAAAAAGCAGACAGTTTGGAATGGATGAAATATTATTATTCTATTCTCATTGTCACAATAAGCCCGTAAATCCAAGTTAGTCTGAGTGGTAATCTGGATTGGGAAATATGCAGGGGGGCCCGCAGGTTTAAGATACGGATGGGCCCCACAGATTATAGAGTGGTCCAAAATACAAAAAACAATAATTATAGAACACCCCCACAATAAATAATTGTGTGTAAAATCCAATTCCAACTTCCGAAACAGTCCCATCGGTGCGCCCTACCTTAATCCTTACCAAAGCCCCAAATCCGTGCTGTCTTCACGTGCTCTTGCCCCCACCCCCAACCCCCACCACCCACCCCTTTCTGTCAAGTTTCATCTCATTTATTCTTAGTTTCAGCATGAAATCTAAAAGGGAAAAGGAAAATTCCACCCTTTTTTCTATTTTATTAAATACGTATTCAGAAAAGAGAATAAATGAAAAACCAAGAAAAGGGTGTGTGCGGGCAATTTCAATAAATTATAACCACCTAAAATTACATTTAAAAGTAAATTTGAAATTGAATGTTTGGATGATCCGGTTTCATGGGTAAAGAATTTGAGATTTGAGAGTGGTTGCAAAACCGTATGTGCTCTTTTAAAGTGAATCTTTCAATTAATTTCAGAAATATTAATTATTCTTAGTTGTAAACATGAAATTGAGTGAGTGGAGGTGCCCTCGTCTTTGCTTTAAATTGTGAAATAACGAAACTTAAAAGAGTTCTAAGAATGTTGGTCGAAAACTACATTTTTGCCACGCTTTCAAAGATAGTGTGTTAAAAAAAAAAAATTTCCTCAACATGTTATGTACTAGTTACTTTGAATTTTAATTTTAAATTTATATTTTTAAAATGATTATTCTATAGTCCAATAGTAGTTCGATCGTTTAGACCCAAGCCCGTTGGAATTAGGTTTCTGTTATTTTTTAACCATTTAAAGTGAATTGTTTAGCTACACTACAATAAAATAAAAAGTATTGCCTACAATTTTTTTTTTTAATTATACCTAGAAATTTTATTTCGTAGGTAAATTAATTTCGTAAACAAATTGTTTTCAGGTTGGAAAATAAAAATATTTGCATATTAAAAAAATTCGTAAGCAAATTGTAGGTAACCCATACTACAAAAATTTTGGTTAAGACAATTTTTTATTTTCTTATAGTGCTAGTAGCTTGTTAATCCCACTATCTTAAAAAAAAAACTTTTTATTAACCCTAAGGGGTTGGTCTAATGGTGATTTAGGAGTACTGTTCCTTTCTATGACTCATGTTCAAAATTTATAAGGTATGATAAATTTCTAAAATGTACCAGTTCATATATAATTTTGCTCTGGTTTAAAACGAATTTTCAAGTCAATGAACAGTGAATTATGAATCCCCTGTAGTCGGTCTTCGGACAAGATATCGAGTAAAAAAAAAATCTAGTGGACATGTGTAGCTGGAGCATATAAGATGTTTGTAATACATATCCGAATTCCTCCACTCCACATATATTCCCTAAGTAGGAAAGTTAGAACGGTATGATATCATCATCTATTCTATAAATATAATCGCATGACATCAGAGTATTGCTACAAATTTCACGCTTAATGTGTGTACTTATATAATAATAACAAAAAATACAAAGGAAGATCCCTTTAACAAGTTTACGTATTAATAAATAATGGAGTAGACGAGTAAACAATTAAAATCGTGAAATTCAATTTAAACCTAACTCTATGTAATTAGCTAGGATTGGGCAGAAAATACCAAAAAAACTGATTTACGGACGATGCTGAGTTTAGATTTGTATATATATATATATATTACTCCTAATTAATTAGAGTTGGAGTAAATAATTAATTTAGAGTTTTTATGGACATTTATCAGCAGACCTATCAAGATTAAATTGAAATATTATTTAATATAAAGGAGAAAATTTATAACCCGATCCATGCAGTAAAATCATTTTTAATTTGAATTGGTATTTTCTCCATACCAATTATTGTCAAGAAACATCTATAATAATGAGTAATGAGCAGTTTATTTGTGAAAATATATGTATATTCAAAAGCGCACCACACCTAAAATCGAATCAAGTTGTACTTGTTCAAATTAACTTTATAGTAATACGATAATCTAAGACTTATTTGGCCACTCCGAGAGCAACGGTTCATGGCCATTATGGGAAAATCCTATACCCTAGTTAAAAAGTTTACATTCATAATTATTTTTACACAAATTCTAGCACGCACTCAAGTGCATAACATGTAATTGAATTTTAAGCTTAATTTTGACTTCAATTTCAATTTTTTCAAAACACACACAAACACACCGAGCTGTGTTTTTTTTTTTCAGTTGGAGTATTACTGACTACAGTTAAACCTCTATAACTTAATATTGTTGGGACAGATAAAAAAAATACTATTTTAAAGAGGTATTAATTTATCTGTAAATTAATAATTTATTAATTTAAATAGTATTTACAGCAGGAAATATCCTCACCTGACAGGAGGTCAGATTCCCGAAAATACACTGACCCGACAAGATCGAGGGTCTACATCAGAAAAGAGCATTTAATGTACTATAGATCTACCATTGATCGTTAGATTAATAATTGTAATAAATCTCTAATTAAAGGGTTAAAACAAGTTTATGACCACTTTTGGGCCTTTGAGGGTGAACCTCTATAAATAGGAGGTCACATCCTCGTTGTAAAGGTTCACATTTTTCCCCATTCATCATCTATAGAAAAGCTCTCATATTCGAGGGAAGAACAAAAGTTATTCCCCTATCGTTCGTGTTCGTTTTACATTGATTGTTTGTCGGGCATAATCCAAATAGTCACATACATCTATCCATACGAAAATGCCTGTCAACAATGAGTAAGATTTAAATTTTATAAAAGTTAGTGCATTTAATTAGTATATTAATTATATTCATTGTACTAATATTATATAATTAATATAGTCATCATACATAACATAATAAACATATATTCATCATGCATCATATTCATTAATATACGATGCAATTGAAGGTCATTTTATTTGATTAATAACAGTATAACACTTATAGCATTCAAAACGATTTATAACTTTTCAATGCAATTTAAGTAAATAACACCAGAACTATTGTATGAATAAAAAAAAAAAATAGAGATAAGATCCAAGTAAATTTGAAGTTTAACAAAAAACAATCAACAATAGATTCTTATATTACTAAATTATCTTATTTATTTTTGTAGTTTGATGAAATTATTAATTTATAATATTGATGCGACCACCAATTTATATAGGGTCTTTCTAAAAAATTAGTATCTTATTATCTTATCGAAATTTGTAAATTTTTGAACTGGCCCAACTCGGGACCGGAAAAAATTATTATTTTAGAGAATTTATTAATTTATAGAGATTTTACTGTACTTCTTGGGGTATATATTATTGACTACGTCTTGGGGTGTCATTGATTATTTTTTGGAATATTATTTATTTCTGCTTGGAGTATTTTTTTTTTTTTAAATTCAAAGTGGACATTGAAACTCCACTTTTTTTTTAATTTTATATATACCTTCTTAATTATAGATGACTAATAAAGAAAAAAAAAACATTCATAATTCTCGTGGTCCAATTTTAAAACATTAAAATCAAAGTAGAATACTTTGATAATACAATTACGTGTTTGAGATATTGTTTTGAACCATTTTGAGACTAAAAAGAAAGAAGACAAAAAGCCGCTACATATTTCCTAATCTAAACCAGCGAAGTCTCAGGTAAACCGTAAACTAGTTTCGTCACGGTGCATTTTGTGCTTATTTTTAATAGGTATTGTTGTTTTCTTAAAATATATTAACTTATTAGTATTAGTTTTATTGATAAAAAACATTAATTGTTAATAGTTGTGAATCAATAAAATAAAACTGTTTTACATAACATCAATGCTTCCAAACCAAAATAAAATCACACAAACATACACATCGCCTTTAAAGATATGGAGGGACAATATCTCACCCTCCACATGAATCTTGAAAAAAGACATTCACACAAGTAATGAATGCCCATTTCCCATATCTAAACATACATGAAACATCATTTAATATAATATCAATGACAACACCAACATCCCACAAACAATTATTGTGACACATACCCATAATTTATCATCAAAATGTTTAGGTTTCCTATTGATATTGGACCACTACAATCATTTATTTGTGGAGTCCATACATTTTAATTTCAACGATTATCTAGATTAAATGATTATGATTGTTCTGCGATAAATACATTGAGCATCATTTTTTTAATCTTTTTGATGTACGGAAATATTGAGAATTATACAAAATACAATGTATTATACTTATGTGTCTCTTTAATTTAAATTACTAAGAAGCATAAAATAATTATTATTCTAAGTAGCATAGACATTTAAGGAAATACTTAGAGATTTATGCGAAGTATCTTTAAATGACAAATTGAAGCACTACTCCATGCATTTTTTTATAGCTTTTAAAGTGCCAATAAGCATTTAAATTTTATTTTAAAACTTTACCATTCTTTCGATGGGAAAAACAGCAAAGCATGTACGTGCACAAAATGGTTTTAAAACACAATGAACAAGGTCAAACAATACAACAAACTACATTCAAAATCAAAACCTCAATCATTGCTTACAAGTTGAATTAAAAGAGAGAAAAATAATTGTAATTCGTACAATGGGAAAATGTGTCCCAGCCTTGCAAATCCTTTGATCATTAGAGTAATTAATTTTTCAAAGGGTGTATGCACGTGGGATCAAGATTTGGTTCCCTAAATCTTCAGTTAATTATGAAATATTTCTACTAGGGAATTGCACGAGTGGAGTGCTCATGGGATTGCTTCATTATTGCTTAATATTCGTGGGATTAAAAGGTGTGTTCCATCATGTTGTCTACCACTAACAATTACTACTAGGTTATTACATTCCTACTTTTATGGTCAAATTGATCCCATTCTGAGGGTCAATTAATTTCATATTTATGAATATATAATGCTGACATGATGTCCTATTTCAGTATTAATTATTTGTATTGCATTATAAATTACAAGTAGATTGTGTCATAAAAACTCAAAATTGAATTTCGTACTAAGATCAAGATCGTGTATATATGCGTCACATAATAATACATATGCTAAATTTAATTCTTTATAAAAGATATAAGATAAACAGGCGAATGAGTATTTATGTAGTCATGATACATAAGCAGGAGAGCTTAGCAATGAAATATGATCATTTCCATAAGATCTCTTTTATGTAAAGAGAGAAATTTCTATTTGAATAAATTTGTCATGAATTGGGCTAAGCATTATTGCTCTAGAAAGGAGAAAAAGCCCGAGTTTTATGTAGAGGTAAGCCCAAAGCCCAGCTTGAACAAGGCTATGTTGAGGCCCAAAGATCAACTGGACTTAGATTATGTAAAGGCCCATTATTCATCCGGATTGTCTTTCTAATTACTCCCGTGATTAGAGGTTTAATTCTTAATTTCTAAAAGCATTATATATACGTTCTTAATGTATAAATAAAACTTTCAAGAGGGGTTATGACGCCTTTGATGACTAAAGCTCTACCAATCTTATTAATTTTACTTCAGGCCTTAATGGTCACGGATATTTCTCCCACTTTTTTTATTAGATACATTCCCCTCATTAAAAAAGGATGAATACTCTTATTCTCAAAATAAATGTGGGTATTTAACTAAAAAAATGAGTACGAAAATCCGGGTATACTTCAATAGTCCATATGCAACCTTCTGTCTTTTTTTTTTTTGGGACCTTTACCAAAGAAATACTAGGTTAAATATAGTCCTATTTTTTTTTTTTTTAATACACTCAATTCGAAAAGTGTTCCAAAAAAAAAAATTCGGAAATGCAAAAAAAAAAAAAAAAAAAAAAAAAAAAAAAAAAACACTGAACAATGCTTTTTCAGAATATTTTTTTTCTAAAATTGTTACTCCCTCCGTCCCGGTCTAAGCGTTCCATTTCTTTTGGTTGAATAGTTTAAGAAAGTGTATTTGTTTATTAATATATGGTGGAAAAGTAATGAATAGTGTTTAATAAAGTAATGAATAGTGTTAAAAAGTGGATTGAATGAGTGTCATTTTTGGTAATATTGTATGAATTTGAAGGTTAAAATTTATATGTAGTAGAGTGTTGCTTTTTCCATTTATGGAATGGAACACTTAGTGTGGGACAACCAAAAAAAGAAAGTGGGACACTTAGAGTTGGACGGAGGGAGTACATTTTAATAAAAAAAAGTAAAAAAAAGAAAATCGAACATCTTATGAAAAATGAACCCGTCCTTAGCCAGTGATACTTTCAGAAGCCAACTTTGTCGTAGCTTTATTCCAAGTTCTACAACAGTTTCTTCTCGCCCTTTTTACTTGCGAAACTATTAGAGTGAGATCAAATTATTTACTTTTAGGAACCCACTTTTTTGTATCTTCATTCCAAGTTTTCCAACAGGCACTCGTCTCATAACTTTGGTCCTGAGTCTACAGACCATAAATAATTAGATCATTAGAATTTAAAGACTTTAAATTAAAAAAAAGCTACCTAAAGTATTACCAAAACAAACAAAAAACGTATAATTAATTTTAAACCATCAGACGTTTAAATATATTCAAACCATCAACAATGCCTTCTTCGATTCATTCTCTTTTTTCAAAGATTTCAATGATGGGAGCTGCCACTGTATTAGGGGCTGCTTTGCTATGCGATATTCATGTTATAGATTTTAAGCCCTTCACCGAAATGGAACCAAAGAGACGCCATTCGGTTTATAAATTTCAAGATTCGATTGGCATTGTAGGCAGAACGAAACTTGTGATATTACAAAAGAAAGAAGGCATTGCATTAAATTGGGTTACATTCTCTCTATAAACATGATCCAGCATCCAACAAGAATGTGAACACAAGATCAAATCTCCAGAAGTTCATAACTTTATGTTAAAAGTCCAAGAAATTAAAAGGCAATGAATAAACCAGAGAAAAAAAATTAAAATAAAAGGGAGAATGTGCTTATTTTCACACCTATAATGGGGGAGCAGGATACGGCTGGTGAGCATAGTATGGAGGAGCTTGTGTTGTTGCAGTTGATGCATACATTGGAGGAACCCCGGCCATCATTCCACCTTCATTACTGTAATATCAATACAAAAACTTCGTAAGCTATATCAAACTCAAGAGTGATAAAGAGAAGCAAAACGATAAAAATGAAAAGATGATAAATTTCTAAGATGTAAACCTGGTTGCGTAGAGGCCATGGGCATGCCCATAACCTTGGTATAGGGTATTTGACAAATCAGGCCTGGACAGGAAACATAATTCATGATTTACTAGTTTGTAGTGAATTAAGCAAACACCCATGAGATAATAGGATCTCGAGTAATTAGGAAGTAGAAATAAGTTACATTGGCTGTTGGATAGGAAATTGTTGCAATTGAGGAGTGGGTTGCTGCAGTTGCCCCCCTGCTTGTCGCATCAACTCAGCATAGACATATTCATCGACCCGTTGTTTGGCAAGGGCAACCTAAAGACACAACATTGGCAGATGAAGTGTATGTTTAGGTCATCTATATTCATATATCAGAATTAGAAAGACATGTCCTCAGCAAAAAAACTACAGGGTAATATAATATTTTATAAGCACAGTGGTGCTATTTAAAAATAATACAGCTAATCTCTTGTGCAAGGTTAAGTCCTTTTGTTGTATAAAAGCGGCACCCTAAAGAAATGGTTATGAATACAACAAAGCCAGCAAATAACCAGACAATTAGAAGTTCTTTTTTAAGAAAAGGAAAGGCTTTACCTGTTGAGTGCTACCACCTAAATGTATCTGCCTTTGATTTTGTTCACCTCTCGCACCATAAACCTGCATGCAGAAAGGGAGAAATGACTTCAAGAAAGTATCAATTACATGAAGGATGAACAAACCCCAAATTAAAGGAATTTCAGTCCATATTGTAAATTGTTGGATCTAAATTGCTATGAGAAAATTACCTTTATATTAGCTCCGGACTCATTTCTAATCCTCGAGATGTTGGCCCCAAACCTTCCAATCAGCCCACCAACCAGATTTTCAGGAACCATAAGCTCCAAAGTTCCATAATCAGCTGCAAGATTTTTTTCCTAATGATGAGGTCCTAGTGGTTCTAATATTCTATGAAGTCGCACAGTAGCAGAATTGTAAAAAAAATAAAAAAAATTATGAGTTGTATGGCTAAGTATTTAAGAACCTGAAGCAGGATCCACATAAGGTTGAGGTTGCCGAGGAAAACCAACATTATTTGTGCTGACCGCTATTACTTGTTTAGGCGGGTTATCCCTATATATTGCAAGAGGTAACAATTTAAGATAAAAGTATAGGAAGCCAAATGTAATGAACACGTATTGACGTAAGCCATATGTTCACCTGAGTTGGCACCCAATTTCCACTACAGCTCTCAAAACTGCAGGAATTTCTCCCGATACCTGCAAGAATGATAACTTTAACATCTCTCACAGCAGTAAAATGGAAGACGGCCAGTGTAATGTATACACAAAGAACATGTACGCACGTTGTGAAGCAAAGTTATTACAGATAACTTCCACATACCAAAATTGATGCTCATAGCCCAAAAAAGAAAAGTTGCAAAAATTTCAGAGCATTTCTCTGACAACAATTTTTAGCCTCAAAATTGTACACTATGTATTTAAAAACACAGGAAAAAATTAATTACAGCCATGCTTTCATTTATGATCAGATTTATATTTGCTTAGCTAAAAATATGTTAGTATATTAATTGCAAAAATTCAGATGTTAAATGAAATAGCATGCAAAATAACCTGTACAACTCGATCGGACTCATGGGCAGACGCAAAAGGAGGCAACTGATTAGGAGAAAGAACAGTGATAGTTGCTCCAGAGGTCTTCCTCAAACTCACAATATTTTGACCTGAAACTCCAATTAAACCACCTGCTTGGGAACCAGCTATCAGAAGCCTCACCGCATTAGCTGCCACATGTCCAGGACCAACATTCACAGCCTCCACATTTCCATCATCTTCCTATAGAGATAATTAAAGGAGAAGTATTAGATTTTATCATATTAAAAAAATCTTGGATTCTGGCATTCAACAACTAAGCCTAACCTATTGAACAAAAAGTTATATGCATGATATTCATAGAGAAGAAAATCAATTATCTTCCTGGGCTATACCTCTACCAATACTGATACGATTATTTATCTCCATTCCCAGACAAAGAAACCTTGAGCTTGTACCAGCCCTCTCCCAACCAAAAGGGGAGGGGTAAGGGGGTAGGGAATGAACTACATCCAACAATTCACTCATAATACAATCACTATATAAATGGGAACGGTAGAATATAAATGGGGCAAAGAACTTTTTTGCTGTTACATTGATTCTCATCTGATCATGTAAAACAACTACAATCACGATTCAGGATAACAAACAAGCCAGTAGGTTATGAAGGAAATACAATGGCACACAGTTTGACAATTAAAAGCAAAGTATTCACTGTAATTGGATTCCAAAGCAGGGTTTCACGATACCTTGAGGATCAGACTAACAATTTGATGAAGAGCATTTTCTGCATCAGAGAAGACGTTGTCACTGTCCTTGGAACTGATGATGATCACCCTCTCTTCATGTCGCTGCAAACAAAGAAATACAGAATGACATTAATTCCACTACTGAGGTCTGAAAACATACGCCAAATAATGGGCTTACATGAAATTCTTTAATGGACGAACAAATAAAAAATAAGACAGCATATGTTAAACGTATTAAACAATCAAGCCAACATAACTCAGTTTCCTTCAGGCTGTAAATTGTGAAGTCTACTCCACATCCACACAAGGTGAAGATAGAAAAAAACATGTAATATGAACAACAAAAATCAAGAATATTCCAGCGGATAATGGTCCACCAGGCAAGGTCCCAACCAAAGACAACCATTCTCTAGGTTGGTTGGTGACAGATGGGAAATCAGAATTGGAGATGGATCCACCCACCTGTGAACCACACCATCCTCCCAAACACACAAATACATATGAAGACACCAACAATAGGAGGGGATAATTAAGGAAATATAGGAGAATAAAATGGAGAGCACTGGGGACTTGAGGATATTATTGAAAGGGAGTGGGGAGGGGTGGGGCTGGGAGCAGGGGGTGGGGATCAAAAGAGGCGGGGAGGGGACGAGTTTTCCATTTCCATAAATAAGGGCAATTCTGACCTAAATAAAGGCATTAAGGTACTGAGTTGACCCTAAACATGAATCTGGTCCACAAGCAATTCGAAATTTTCCTGCAGGAGTAGCTAGAGTCTGGATGAGATTTAGAGACCCGCCTTATTGGTCTAAATCCAGTTTTGTAAGAGGCTTAGTTCCTCTAGCTGTCAAAGAAAAACTGCAGAGCAAGAAAACAGGAAAGTGAGTAGCTAATTATATTCTATATGCCGGTTCCAATATTCTAAAATAAAATATTACATAATCGTCCTGTAACAGAAACACAAACAAGACATTAGTAACCTCTCCTGAACAAAACTTCTCAGAGGACGAAACAACTACTGATACAATTTTTCATTCTTTTCAAATAATTAATTTTTAGTTTAATCATAACTTTGCTTCTATTAACATCGAACCAAATTAACAAATTTGAAGTCAAGTATCAGTTCCTGCCATATTTCCCAGTTCACTTAAATTTCATTATTAACTTGAACAAGAATGTTAACCCCATCCTACATACCAACACATGAAAACAAACTGTAAAGCTTCTGCCATATCTTCAACATCTACAAACAAAATTATGATTATTAAAGCAGAATTTCATCATACGTGCAATTATTTGCACTTCATCCCAAGGTGAAAGCTCCAACATGACACCGAATCCTTGACCATATTTTCCTTAGGTTCCATTTTATAAAACAAAGGACCATCAAAACAAGAAGTAATAAACGATAGTTATGCTTAGACTTTACAAGCTAACCATTTTTGGCATGCATTTAGTCTCCCAATTTACCAGCCTTCATGAACCCACCCAAGAAAAGAAGAAAAAGAAGCAGCAAATTCAATTGTTCGTATATGAAAGAACACATTGATGATATGTAACTCACTGTCGCCAAATATAACCAAAACAAAATCAACTGAAAATATATCAGCCTACTTACGGAGATAGCGTCGGCAATTTTAATAGTAGCTTTAGCATCATCTCGAATCTTCTGGATACGATGGCCGGCTCTTCCGATAACCTTCCCAATCTGTTTAGAAGGCACCACAATGCGGTATATCACGTCGTGAGTGGCCTTCACGCGCCTCTTCGCTCCCGGCACATCCGCTGATGCCCCGGCCTCCGTGTCTTCCTCCTCGCGCGGCCTTTTGAGAGTTCCGGCAGCCGTGATGGTCGCGGAGACGACGGCAGCGGCGGTAGGATCGGAATTATCAGCGGCAGCCATAGCGTTCATCTCCCCCGACGCCGAATCATTGGCGAGATTGGCCTCTGATCCAGGCGGAGCGTTAGGGTTTAAAGACGGATTCCGGTACCTTTTCGGGTTCGGACTCGGGTTCGCGGACATGGTTGGAAGTGGACGATCGAATGAAAACCGCTGCCTGAGTCGAGGGTTTTTATTCTAGAAACATTACGAATATGCCCCAAAAAACAAATCTTTAACTCAATTTGCTAACAAGGTCGTTTATGTCCACCTAATATTTTCTACTCTAATTTCTACTTTTTCTTTCTTTTTAGAATCTTATATTCCTACATTACACAAATGTGTGTTGGTAAAAAAAAATTATTCAATGTCTCATATACACCTAATGCACGGTACACTTATTCAATTGTTTACATTGAAAAATATTGATTAATCATACTGAAAAGTTTACGCTGAAAATCGATAACACTGAAACTTTTAGAGAGCGCTTGGTTAACAACTCTTTAATGGTAATGGGTGTTGATGACCTTTTTATGATCAAGATGATTAGTGGCTGTTTTTGCTAAGGAAGATCATCAAACAAGAACTAAGATCATGGGATTTAGCTAAATAATGCTCAAGAAATAATTTTGCAAGAGTTTGACTATTTTATTGAATTGTTTCCCCTCTTTCATGTACATGAAGGGAGTATTTATAGACATACAAAGAGGCCATGTGTCACCATCTTGGTGACTTAACCATTGGATCTTTGCCAAGTGTTAGGACACTTGTACAACATCTACACTATTGCTCATTGGATGGATGCCAAGTGTTAAGACACTTGGACCATATCTAGGCTAGTGACTCTTGAAGTTCCCAATGTTGTACTTGGTCTTTTGCACTACTGAGATGCTCTCGTCGGTGACCGGTTGCTCGTTTGTACGTCTTCGTTAGATGTCATGGTCCTTTGTATTCCGAGCTGTTCGCTCCTTGCTTGGGATTGTTTTACAATGTTGCTCGCTCCATTACGAAGTTGTTCGCCCGAAGTGATCTTGGTTTGAGCCGCTTGCACAGCTGTTCTTTGCAAGGCTGCTCGCCTCAATATCTTGTTTACCATATTAGAGCTGTTTTGCAAAGCTGTTCGCTCTACAAAGCTGCTAGCTCCACAAAACTGTAAGCTTCTTTCATTTATTATCCTGTTATCAAGTTTATGATAACTGTTTCGTTTATTAATCACTCCATTGTTCGCCCATCAACAATTGCCCCCTAGCTTGGTCTCATGTTGGGCATGGATTGATCAATTGGGACCAAGCTATAATTTCTTCGAACACTGGGCGAGCAAAAAGGTGACATGGTTGTTCATACGGGCGAGCATCCGAGCAGTTGGGCGAACAAACGAGCATGTGAACTCACGCACGCGACTAGCAGCAAACGCCTCTTCGTATCGCGACGGTTGGGTTCCCGAGGCACGGAACGCGAGCCGTCGCGTCAGTTACGCGCGACCCCCAATTTGCATATAGGGGCCTATAATTTTTTAGGAAAATTGCACTTTCGTCCCATTTTACCTTTATAAATATGTGACTTCTCCTTCATTTCTTGCTTTCTTCTTTCGATTCTCACACTTCCGCCATTGATAAACGCTTCGAAGATTTCCTCTTACAATCCTTGTGCCTGAATCTTCTTGTTCTTCGAAGGTAATTTACATCTTATATCTCTTTTTCTCATTTTAATCTCGTAAATTTTTTCCTCTTTTTTCGCATTTCTCGTAACCGTGACTATAATTCCGGCCGTGGACCGCCGTTGCGCCGCCGTCCTGTAATATTACCGCCGCCGTGATTCTGTTGTCGGTGCTACCGTAAAATTTCCCATAATTAGCTAATCTCCTTCGTTATTATTTCAAATGGAGTTTTCCCCCTCAAGTTCCTCTCAATCCGGACCCGGGCGAAACCCGGAAAAATAACCCGTAAATACGGCTTCTCCGCGCAGATCTGTTCGCCAAGCGTTGGCGAACAACCCGCGCACGTTATTGGTGGACGAAGGCACGGATTCAGATGCGAGCTCTGTTGTTCGCTCGGTAGAGATGTACGCCGCTGATCGCTCTGGCGATCAAGAAGAGATTCACCCTCTTGCTCGCGAACCCGAAACATCTTCTGACCTTGGAGAAGATTCTGCAGCAGTGGCCGCGGAGATAGAGGGTTCAATTGATCTTGAGGGCGATCAAGCTGACACTGCTGGCGAGCAGCGAGTTGGCGAGCAGCGAGTTGGCGAGCAGAGAGGTCCTACGCTTACTTGGGAGTTTTTAAGGGAAATCAATTTTCCCCTCTCTCAAACTACACCAGAATCTCGGATCCCGGAAGGAATTGTTCGTGATGACGAGTGGGCGGACTATTCTGCTTGCTACTCGAAGACTTTTGCCCCCACATCGAGGGTAATTATGAAGGCTCAGGATGGGGACTTTGCAGCGAGCAAGGTTGCTAGTGTTGTTATTGAGGACGATCTGGCGAGCATTCGTGCAACATACAAGATTCCTTATGACATTTTCATGTATGTGCCGAAGGAAGGAGAGACTGCTGATCGCCCCCCACCTGGTTGCACGGCGATCAACTTGGATGTGCTGAACACGGGTTTCCCGCTCCCCGTTCATCCGCTCATTGGTCGTTTCTTGTCTGACATGAATCTGGCGATCACTCAAATCACTCCAAATGGTTGGAGTACTCTTCTAGCCTTCATGACTCTTTTTGGTCTTGAGGGTTACAAAAATAAAATAACAACTGCGGAGCTTCTTTATGCCTTAACTATTTCTGAGGACGGTGTTGGCTGGTATTACGTTAAGGCGAAGACCGGATTGAAACTTGTTGAAGGTGTTCCCAATAAGATTAAGGGTTGACATTGTCAATTCTTCTTTATTGGTGGAGATTGGCGAGCAACTGAGGGATTCGCTGGCGGGCAGGCGCGCATCATGTCGCCTGAAGGCTTTGGAAAAATTAAACGTAGGGCTAATTTTGTCTTGCTAATTCATAAGTAGGACTAATTTTAATCCTTTTCGTTGTTTTGCAGGTCCAAGAATCTTGAAGTGGGGGCATCCCGATCTTAGCGACGAATACCTCTTTACGTTAGCCGTCATTTCTCTTCGCGACGCTGCTAGTCGCGATTTGGAGCATCTTTCAAAAGCTCACTGCCGCAAGCTTGCTGGTTTGATCATGAGTCCTCACCATCTTGAAGCTCAGGCTGTTATCCCTGAAGGTAATTTGCTTTACTTTTGTTCTTGTTGTTCGCCTATCTTTTCTTGCTCGCCTAACTCTTGTCTTTTTCTTGATAGATCAACGAGTCACCGTTGCTATCCCGGCTGTGCCTGAATCATATTATTTGCTCGCCAGACTAGTTAAACAAATGGCCGAGGCTTCGAGAAGGAAAATGGACCCTCATCTTGCCATCATGCGCCTCCGAGCAGGGGAGAACCCCTCTGGTCGCCCAGTTGCCGGAGCTGGTCGCCGTAAGCCGGGAGCCAAAGTTTCTTCTTCTCCTCGGGATACAAGGAAGGAGAGAGAGAGTGATCGGGAGAAAGAGAAAAGGAAAGCGCCGCGGGGCGATGATGATCGCGCCTCGAAGCGGTAAAAAACTGTTGGATAAGCGAGCAACATTGCTCTAAGATCCCCTGCTTCGAAATCCACCTCGCTGGAAGTAGTGGACGAACAGCAAGTGGTCGCCAGTTTGGCAACGACTAAGAAAGGGGACAATCCCAAAGATACTTCTTACTTGGGTTGGGATCCCATTAAAATCAAAGAGTGAGTCAATCGTCCCCGACTTACTTGTTGTTCACTGCCTAACATCATGTTGCTCGCTTACTAACACTTGCTTTTTGTTTGTTAGGTATAACCCAACACTTTACCCTGGCCGAGGGGCAACACTCCACCATCTCTCCGTTGTAAAAAATGCCCCCTTCTCGCTTCGCGACATCCCTGATCTTCCTGTTCGTCGGGCAACTGAAATGGTCCCAAGGGCCTGGACAAAATCGGCGAACACCCTTGTTGCTAACCAATCTGCTAGTGACAATGCTCGCCTGGTGGCGTACAATGCTAGCCATCAGTTGGTCCAGTCTCAAATGCTGCTCGATCAAATCATGGAGCTCGAGCGAACAAACCGCGATCTGGGCCGTCGCGTGGAGAAGATGGACGAAGAGAAGACCTCCGCCATCAATGAGTGCAAGACCGAGCATGCCAAGGAGCTGGCTTTGATGGAGAGGAAAATGGAGGCCTCCTTGGCCGGCGAGAAGAGTGCCTTGGATAAGGCTGAAAAGATGATGCTTGAAGTAAAGTCTTCAGATCTGAGAGCCGAAAGGGCTGAAAAAGAGCGAGCAGACTTGGCTGCTCGCCTGCTCGCTGCCGAAGAGCATATTAAGAGATTGGAGGAGGAGCGCAAAGGCATGATCGACTATGAAGTCCACGAGCAGGAGGTGTTGGACAAGACCAACTTTGGGTACATCTGTGCCTTTGCCGAATGCTTGAGGTCCGTCCACTTCGCCCACGATCACAATCAAGATATTTGTGGCGCGGTGAAGGCAGACTTCATCGAGTACGTGAAGAATTACCCTCCTGCTCCTGGTTCAACCTTGTTCGTCTCCGATTTAGCCGATCTCGGCTTCCCTCTAGACGTCTTCGGCGAGAAGGTCGACATTGCTGCCCCTACTTACGGTGGCCAGCCTGACCCTGCCCCAGCAGCGACCAGCGTGGCAGCCACTGATGAAGTCTTTGAAGGGTTGGCGTCTCTTCCTCTAACTCCTATAGATGGGGCTGGGACAAGTGCCCCAGGCGATCAGCCTAGTGCTCAGGCGACCAGTGCTGCAGATGCTCCTCCTCCTACTTGAAGACTTAGTTTCTTTTACAATAGGATGTTTCTTCTTTTTGTGCTTATCAGCTCATCCTTGTTGTAAACACCTTTTGTCTTAATGAAATGAAAACTTTTGCTTAATTTGCAAACTTGTGCCTCTTTGTTTGTCTTACTTAATTGCTCGCCTCTTTCTTTTGCTTATGACTTAATTTCTAAATGTTCTTTTTTCCTTAAGGTAAACATTTAGTAAAAACTTTAAGTTGGTCATTTGGTTCTTGTAGGACTTGACCTTTAATTGTTTGGGCCTCTTTGGTCGCTTGTGGACTTGGCCTTGCATTAATGTGGGCTATTGGTCTATTAGGGACTTAACCTTATTTTGCATTTAATAAGCTCTATTGTTCGTCTTATAACAGACTTGCAGTTTGCAAAAATTTTTTTTTTGGGCGAGCAACCAAGTATTCTGGACTTAAGGCTCAAAATTTAAAAGAAAGCAAGTCAAAAGATAAATACAATTCTGCTCGCCTAGCAACTGCACAACTGCTCGCTTTTATATAAACTTGTGCAAAAAGGTTTCAAAATTACAAGAAGCTACTTGTAAAACTTCTAAGACTTACAGGACTTTATTGATAGTACTTCTTGAGTAAAGTAGTATTCCAGGAGTATTGGGACGACTTGCCTTCCATGTCTTCAAGGTCGTATGTGCCTTTGTGCCACTTATTCGTCACCTTGTATGGGCCCTCCCAAGTTGGGCCGAATACTCCTGGTGGTGTTAAAACTTTTCGAAGTACCAAGTCCCCAATTTCGAATTCTCTTGCTTTTACTTGAGAATTGTAGTACTTCGCCGCTCTTTTCTTATAAATTGCATTTTTCAATTCTGTTGTTATTCTTTTTTCTTCAAGCAAGTCCGACTCTGCTGCCAGTGCGGAGTTATTTTCCTCTTCGTCAAACGCAGTTGTTCGTCCAGTCGGGATTTTTAGCTCAATCGGTATTACTGCTTCCGTCCCGAATGCCATTGTGAAGGGTGTTTCTCCTGTACTTGTTCTGTGTGATACTCGGTATGCCCACAACACCTCTGGTAACTCTTCAGACCACTTTCCCTGTTTGTCGGCTAAGCGGATCTTCAAAATATGTTTGATTATTTTGTTCACTGCTTCCACTTGGCCATTCGACTGGGGGTGGTACGGTGTTGAAAAATGTTTCTTCATTCCCCACTTTTCGCAAAAATCTCTTATCTTTTTTCCTTCAAATTGTTTTCCGTTATCCGTCACGATCGCTTGAGGCACCCCGAAACGACAAACAATGTTTCTCCATATGAAGTTAATCATTTTCTCCTGTGTGATTCGCACAAGTGCTTCTGCCTCAGCCCACTTCGTGTAATAGTCTACTGCCACCACTGCGAATCGAACATTTCCTTTTCCCGGCGGAAAAGGTCCGATGAGGTCAATTCCCCATTTTGCGAATGGCCACGGACTATTGACTGAAATTAGTTCGTGTGGGGGCTTGTGGATGTTTGGGGCGAACAACTGACACCTGTAACAAGTTCGGGCAACTTTGATTGCGTCCTGGAGGAGGGTCGGCCAATAATACCCTTGTCTTACGGTCTTGTACGCTAATGCCCATCCTCCAGCGTGATTTCCGCATATACCTTCATGAATTTCCTTCAGTACTGCTTGCCCTTGCCCCCTAGCCAAGCATTTCAGAAGTGGTAGTGAAATTCCTCTTTTATATAACTGTCCATCCATCATGGTGTATCTCGCTGCTCTTTTGACCAACTTGCTAGCTTCAGACGGGTTGTCTGGCTTTTTTGTCGTTTTGTAAATACTCAATAATTGGTATCCTCCAGTCGTCCTCTTCGAAATCTTCGTTGACTTGGTACATTTTGTAGTCTTCGGTTGATGGCTTGGACATTTTTGTTAGCGTAACTCCTGTCAACTCTGCCGGTCCCGTGTTAGTTGCTAGCCTGGCTAATGCATCTGCTTGAGCATTGTTGTCTCTTGGTATCTGTTCGATGTATATTTGCTCGAACAAGGAGGCCAGGTGAGCAACAATCTTTTGATACAAGGCCATATTCTCGTCTTTTGCCTCGTACTCCCCTCGAACTTGGTTGACAATCAATTGCGAATCACCGAAAATCTGTAGCTTTCTTACTCCAACTGCTATTGCTAGGCGTAATCCAGCGATCACAGCTTCGTACTCTGCTTCGTTATTTGTCGCCATGAATTCGAACCGGACTGCTGAAGTGAAAACTTGCCTGTCTGGGCTTATCAAGACTATACCTGCCCCCGATGCTGTATTAGTTGACGATCCGTCAACATACATGTGTCAGGGATGGCTATGTCCTCTCGTTGGATCTTGGGGGAAGTTAGTTCGACTATAAAGTCTGCTAAGGCTTGCCCCTTGATCGCTGTTCGAGGAGCATATGAAATCCCGAATTGACTGATTTCCAAAGACCATTTCAGGAGGCGACCAGCCGCATCGGGTCTGTGCAGTATTTGCTTAAGCGGGAACGTTGTCAACACTTCCACCTGGTGGTCGAAAAAATATGGACGAAGCTTCCTGACGCTCATCACTAGTGCATATGCTAGCTTCTCTGTCGGTGAATATCTGAGTTCTGCTTCGTGTAAAGCTTGACTCACATAGTAGATGGGCAGGTGGAACTTCCCTTCTGCTCGAACGAGTACTGAGCTGATTGCTACTTCTGAAGCTGCCAGGTACAAGTATAACTTCTCGCTTGGGATCGGCTTGGCAAGAATTTTCGTATCACTGAGGTACTCTTTCAGTTGCTCGAACGCTTGTAGACAGGCGTCTGTCCATTGAAACTTTCCCTTCTTGATTGCCTCGAAGAACGGCCTGCATTTATCTCCGGATCTTGAGACGAACCTGTTCAAGGCTGCTAGGCATCCGGTTAGCCGTTGGACCTCTTTAACTGATCTGGGTGGCTGCATTTCTATTATCGCTTTTACTTTTATGGGATTTGCTTCGATTCCTCTTTGACTGACTAGATGTCCCAAGAACTTCCCGGAATGGACCCCAAAACTGCTTTTCTTAGGGTTCAATTTCATGTTGTATGTTCGAAGTATCCCAAATGTTTGAGCTAGATGCTGCAAGTGATCTTCCTTTTTGGAGCTCTTGACAACAATATCGTCTACGTACACTTCCATCGTCTTCCCGATGTGATCATCAAACATCTTATTGACCAGTCTCTGATATGTAGCTCCAACGTTGATTAACCCAAACGGCATTCTCTTCCAGCACAACAAATTTTTGTTGGTGTAGAACGCTGTATGCTCTTGATCATCGGGATGCATCGCTATTTGATGATATCCTGCGAACGCATCCATGAACGTGAGAAGCTCGTGCCCAGCGGTGCTATCAACTAGTTGATCGATGTGAGGCAATGGGAAATTATCTTTTGGGCAGGCGGCGTTGAGATCTGTGAAGTCGATGCAAAGTCTCCACGTTCCAGTCGCTTTTCTGACCAACACTGGATTCGCCACCCATTGCGGGCATAACGCTTGTTTGATTAAGTCGTTATCCAGCAGCTTTTTAACTTCCACGTCGAGCGCCTCATATTTGTCGGGCCCAAATTTTCTCCTCTTCTGATGGACTGGCTTCTTCCTCGGGTCGATGTTGAGTCTGTGGCAGACATGTTCGGGGCTGATGCCCACCATGTCTGCATGCGACCATGCGAACACATCGAGGTTTGCTTTAAGAAACTCAATCATGTTGGTCCTGTACGGCTCTGGTAGCTCGGACCCTATGAAGAGTTCTAAGCCCTCTTGGTTCGGGTCGACTTTTACAGTCTCCAACTCTTCAACCGGGGTAGCCCTTCGTGTCTGGCCTTTCCATCTGGGGTCAATAATGGGCCTCTCTGTCTTTAGCTCATCCTCGATTTCCATCGGTTCTGCTCCCAGTCATGGCTCGATGTCCTCTGCGTCGACGTCCGTTGCCATTGTCTGTTTTTCTTCGGTGTTGGTTGCAGCAGCTTCTCTACCTCCTGTTTGGACAAACTGTTCGTCTTCGCGTTCCTGCTCGTCCTCGTCTAACTGTGCGCTTACGCACAGCTGCTCGTCAATGCGCGGCTGTTCGTCTGCGCACAGCTGCTCGTCGACTTCCATTATTTCAGTATCGATGGAAGTCATGGCCTCGCTATCGCCTCCGTCCTTGTCTGAGTACCCGTCTGTCATGTTGACTTGGTGATCCTTCAATTGTATCTGCAAAAGACACGCACGAGCCTTCTTTTGGTCTCCCTTGATTGTACCTGCACCTTTCTTTGTTGGGAATTTTAAACAATAATAGTACGTTGAAACAGCTGCTTTAAATTCATGCAAGAAAGGACGGCCGAGGAAACCGTTATAGGTGGACTGTTGGTCTACAACTAGGAAGTCTACCATCCTATTCATTTTCCTATCCGGGTCCTCGACTGATACAAGCTCGACTGCCAACGTAACTATTCCTAGCGGGGTGGTCACCGCATTTCCGAATCCTACAATCTTGTGATCACAATCCTTGATGTACTCGGCGCAATCTCCCAGCTGGTCCACCGTGCTTTTGAACAGGATGTTCGTATAGGAACCAGTATCGACAAGTAGACGGTGCACTTTTGTCCCCATAATATTGGCACAGATGACCAATGAGTCATTGTGGGGAGTGAGTACTCCGTCTAAGTCTTTTTCTGAGAAAGTTAGGTCCCCTGTTCGTTTGGTCGATGGATTCACACCCACTTCCATCACTTGATCTACTGCTCTCAATTCCGCTTTTCTCTTTCTCTTTGACACAGGTGGTCTTCCATCAGAACAATCACCTACTGGTCCAGCGGGTTCCAACATTAAGATTTCCGGAATAGGCCTTGCTGGGGCTGCTGGGACCTTTCTTTCTCTCTTACCAGCTTTGCTTGGCTGTTCGTCGCTGTCTCCGTCATCCGAACTGGATGGTACTGGTGCCCTTGGTCTTTTACCTGGTTCCCTTTTCACGAACTCGGACAACTTTCCTTCTTCATAGAACCTCCACAACTGCTTCAGCAAATCTCGGCACTCGCTTGTGAAGTGGCCGATGTTCTGATGATATGCGCAGTATTTGTTCGGGTTCAGCTTTCCTCTCTCTTGCCTTATCCTCCGTGGCTCTGACAACATTTCCCTGTCTTTAACGTTGTTGTACACAGCGTCCACGGACATGGTAAGGACTTGATTCAACTTTTCCTTCAACTCAGCTCCCTCATTGAATGACTTCATGTTCTTCGGGGCTTTGTAATCGTTTCCACCAGATTTCTTGCCAAACTTTTTTGGGTCAGCTCTGTCTCCCATTTCTCTGTGTAACACCTCTTGCATTGACACATGGATCCCTGCTTTGTGTCTGAATTCTGCGTATATTTTCGGACAAGTCAAGTGCATCTCCTTCCACAGATCAGTTCCTTTCTTTAAACCAGCCATCACTGCCACTATCTTCGTGTCCTCACTCACCATCTCGCCCTCCAGTAAGACTTTATCAAATCTTTCCAGAAATTGCTTATCAGACTCCTCGTCTCCCTGCCTAATATCTGTCAGGCGGTGTCTGTGGGTCAAGTAGGACCCGGCAGTTGAGAAGTGGGACAAAAACTCTTTGCTTAGTTGGGCAAAAGAGTTGATGGAGCCAGGAGCCAGTGCTGAAAACCATCTGTGCGGGCCATCTCCAAGGGTGAGTGGAAAATTTCGGCATTGTGTGGCGTCGGTTGCCCCCATCGAAATCATGAAATCCGAATATTTCGTCGCATGAATGCGAGGGTCCGACGTTCCTTCATACAAACTGATGGCCGGAAATTGTATCTTCTTCTGGATTGGTGCATTGAGGATAGACGGAGATAAATGTGAGGATGGGAGAACGGTTGATCCGACACCTCTTTGGGATTCCAATTGTTTCTGCAATTCTTCAATTATTTTTTTCATTTCTTGCAATTCATTTGGGGGAGTCCTCCCGTTGGAAGGCTGTTCATCGTGGTTGAGTTCAATAACTTCTTCACGATGCAGTCCCTTGCCAACAGGACGTTTCTCTTGAGTCGTTTTCCTAGCAGCGTTGCTAGCTCCATTTGGCCCTAGTCGGCCAAAAGCTGATCTTCGGATTCGGTCATGCACCGATGGGCGAGCAGGATGGCGTGATCGCTCCTCGTTCTTTCGGGATGGTTCCCTCCTATTTATATTCCTTGTACCTAGTCTCTCCAAAGCTCTTGTTCGGGAAGTACTTTTGCTTGACTCATCTGCTCGACTTGGTGATGATTCTCCTTTGCTTCCCAGACGTTCGCTCAATGGATCTTTTCCTTTACTTCTATGGACTTCCTCGTTGTCGGCCTCGTCCCGACGTGCATCCTCTCTCATTTTACTTCTTTGTTCGCCTGCTCGTTCCTGCTCGCCTGCTCGATTGGTCGTCACAGGTGCCCTTGACGGTCCTGCTGCTTGTCGATTTTGTAATGATTGAAGGACAGCGATCGTCTTTGCTAACTCCTCCGGGTTTTGAGCAAGTGCTTCTACTTCTGGTGGGATTGTATCAATGGTGACCTGAATGTTTCTTTGTGAAGTTGCTCTCACCGTTCGGGCATGTCCTTCGGTGGAAGAAACCCTAGTCCTTGACCTAGGATTCGGAGATGCACTCGAGGTTCGATCTTCTTGTGATCTTATCATTTTGGTTACCAAGATATGAGTGAAGCAGAGGAATGGTGTAATCTAACTCGTAACAAATGTTTTGCTTAAGAGTTACTAGCCTTGAGTGTATGATTATGAAGGTTCACAAACCCTAGTTCATATACTCATGCATTTAAACCCTCAGAATGGTATCTATACAAGCAGCCTTGCACCAAAAGGTGTGAATATTTTAACTCCGGCGGTCTCTTCTCGGATTTCGGCGAGATTTTGCAGATTCCGGTGGGAGTCTTCAACCTTTCTTCGAATTTTTCATAAACGGAGGTTCGTACCCTTCTTCTAGCACCAATTGTTGATGACCTTTTTATGATCAAGATGATTAGTGGCTGTTTTTGCTAAGGAAGATCATCAAACAAGAACTAAGATCATGGGATTTAGCTAAATAATGCTCAAGAAATAATTTTGCAAGAGTTTGGCTATTTTATTGAATTGTTCCCCCTCTTTCATGTACATGAAGGGAGTATTTATAGACATACAAAGAGGCCATGCGTCACCATCTTGGTGGCTTAACCATTGGATCTTTGCCAAGTGTTAGGACACTTGTACAACATCTACACTATTGCTCATTGGATGGATGCCAAGTGTTAAGACACTTGGACCATATCTAGGCTAGTGACTCTTGGAGTTCCCAATGTTGTACTTGGTCTTTGGCACTACTGAGATGCTCTCGTCGGTGACCGGTTGCTCGTTTGTACGTCTTCGTTAGATGTCATGGTCCTTTGTATTCCGAGTTGTTCGCTCCTTGCTTGAGATTGTTTTACAATGTTGCTCGCTCCATTACGAAGTTGTTCGCCCGAAGTGATCTTGGTTTGAGCCGCTTGCACAGCTGTTCTTTGCAAGGCTGCTCGCCTTAATATCTTGTTTACCATATTAGAGCTGTTTTGCAAAGTTGTTCGCTCTACAAAGCTGCTAGCTCCACAAAACTGTAAGCTTCTTTCATTTATTATCCTGTTATCAAGTTTATGATAACTGTTTCGTTTATTAATCACCCCATTGTTCGCCCATCAACAATGGGAATGAAATTGAAAATTAGTGTAATTAACATGGTTCATAAGCACAAAATCACTACCTCTCCTCCCAAATAAAGTAATCACTACTCCATTTTGATTACCTTATTCTCTTCCTACAACCATCCTCCTCCCCCCATTCCTCCACCAACAACCATTTGTTGTCAACTTCTATCCCAAAATTGGGGCATGTCACTAGCAATGGTGTCACCATCGGAACACTTCTTCCCCTAACATATCATTTTTCTTATGAGGGTATAGATGGAAATAAATTTTCATTCCTATTACCAATGAAGAATTGCTAAACAAGTGCCCCTTAGTACAATTAACTCATATTTTTTTAGTATAAACAACTAACTCTTGAATGAATGCACCATACACATGGTGCACACGAGATTTACTTTTTTTTTTTAGTCTTTTGTAAAATTGTACCATATAATATTATTGATTAATTAAAATCAAATTTAAAATCATTGAGAATGTTAAATACTCCCTCCGTCCCACTCTAAATGTCCCACTTTCTTTTTTTGGTTGTCCCACACTAAATGTCCCATTCCATAAATGGAAAAAGCAACACTCTACTACATATAAACTTTAACCTTCAAATTCACACAATATTACAAAAAATGCCACTCATTCAATCCACTTTTCAACACTATTCATTACTTTATTAAACACTATTCATTACTTTTCAACACTATTCATTACTTTTCCACCGTATATTAATAAACAAATACACTTTCTTAAACCATTCAACCAAAAGAAGTGGGACATTTAGTCCGGGACAGAGGGAGTACTATTCTTTTTTCCATTAAGAGTAAGCCTATTTTTCTTATTTGAATGTCCAAGTATTTTTACTGACAATAATAATTTAATCTCTACTCTCTGTTTTATTCGTAAGATGAGAATGTTTTATAATCAGATAGCAATATTAAGATCGTATTGGATTCAGGAATGAATTTAGATGGGCCAGTTGTCTCTGAATGTACGTGTTTTCGCTCAAGAAGCAATATTAAAGATCGTAGCAGATGTAAAAATAAATATAGGTGTAACCATTGCCCCAATGATTATTTTATGAGTTCTCTCCTTTTGAATTGATAAAAATTGTCTAATAATATTATAATATAAATAAATACTTATGCCCTCTTTGAAGTAAATTATATATCCATCTCCATTTGGAGGAATGAACTTCGTAAAATCATTTTGCATGGTTTCCACTTTCTGCTCATGCATTAGTTCGTATAAAAGGCTGGAGGCCTTTGTGTTTTGCTTTTGTTGAATATACAAATAATTAATCCTATAAAACTGTACAATTAATTTACGAGTCCTCAATTTATATTATAGTCTGTTTATTTAAGTTTAAAAGTATTTATTAGTATTAGAATTAAAGTATTTTCATTTCAAATAGATAATATTATTATTCTGTTATTTGAAGATTTATTTTTTTCAAGAGAGAACTTAATGCAGTTGTCGAGAAACTTTTGTGAAAACAAAGTGTGTATATTTTATTTATAAAAGACGATCTTAATATTATTTGTATTTCACCATAGTAATTTTTTTGGTAATAGTTACGAATTCATATTAAACAAGATGTAAAAAAAAATTACTTCTCTAAAAGTTACATTTTTTTCCATTCTGATGAATGTTCATCGTCAGTCACCACACATCAAAATTTTTAGATTATTGAAATTGGTGACTTTCAAAACATCCACGACTGTCTGTCTGTGACTGAAAACTGAGTCTTCAAGAATATGCCAACATTAGCGAACGATTGTCATTAACTCTTATTGACATTTCATATGAGATAACTAATGTGAATTGTCTCTTCTGAAATTTGAACAAAAGTCTCGGGTTGAATGGAGTCAGTGAAAATATAGGGATCGACATCATCTCATCTAAATTGTTTCTGGTCATGTATGTACCTTCCAGAATACTGTCATCTAGCCTTATTGGAGTCACTCTAGTTTCGTTGCACAGTCTTCTTGAATGATCTATATTTATAAGTAACATAATTGAAGTCTCAACTTACGAATTCAAATTATGATTTGACGCACCATAACACTTCAAGTTATTCTAGTATAAGTGCAAGTATGGTTCTGTCCTTTAAATAATTCAGATCGTTCATAGTATTCTTCAAGTGTAACTTTAAACGAAATATTTATAAAATTATCAGTGAAGTTTTTTCTCTTATCTTTTTTTTCAATTAAAAAAATTAGTATGTGAAGTCTTCTGTTAGAGCTGTCAAAGTGGGTTGGGCCCGTTGGGCCGGCCCGCCCCGCCATACTTAAAATGAGGGTTGGGTTAAGAATTTATTAACCCGTTTGGAAGCGGGCCTAAATGGGCTGGCCCGTTTGGGCCGCAGGCTTTTGTGGGTTGGAGGCGGGTTGGGGTGAGCCGGCCCGCCCTTAATAAAAGTTTTTAATTTTTTTTTTTTACATTTTTTATACATTGTCAACTATTATAGTATCATTTTGGGGTTATTTTGGAAAATTTATGTTCATATATGATAAATTTGAATTGTAGGAGTCTGTTTTTATGAATTATTACTGTTAATATATTGTGAGCTTCAATTTATAAAAAAATATTTTTCTAATTAAAAATAATAAATTTAATTTGTAAAATAAATTTAATTTTAATATTTTTATAGTGATAGTTATCATAATAAATTGTTTGATTATATTTTATTTTGATTAATTTTATATATTAGAGCTTTTAAATTATATATTTTAAATTTTAAAAAATAAAAAATATATTAAAAAATGAAAAATGGGCCGACCCGCCAAAACCCGCAGTCCGCCAATAAGTGGGTTGGGTTGGGTTTTGCAGCCCGCCAAATTTTTGGCCCACCCCGCATCGCCTCGCCAAAAGGCGGGCTTTTGCGGGTTTTAGCTCGCCCCGCCCCGTTGGCCCGTTTTGACAGCTTTATCTTCTGTTTCATACAGTTTACTAATTCTTTAATATTTATTTTTATAATAATGAGATAACTGCACGCATTAAAACAATAATGCAATTTAAGAATGTATACGCTATACATATATTTTTGTAAATAAATAACATTATTATGTGTCTTCCAGCTTTAATCTAGGTTTGAGGTTTGAACCTTATACCTCTTCACTAATATTTATGATGTTTACCAATTAAGTCATGTTATGAATGCCTACAAAATTTGAATACTATTGTATATAACTGAGCCTATAATATAATAAAATTTTTATTGTGATTATAGCAATTTACATTTTATTTAACTATATTTGAGTATGTCCATATTTAAGAAATCTTAATGTGTTAGTAACTCGAAAGTCGTATTACAAATTTAAAACCCATTAATGCTTTATATTAATGTTTTATTTTATTTTGAAATGCTTAATAGTTTATTTTATATATTGTATAATTTAAATGACGTATGTATAAATTACATATTTTATACATGTACAAATAATTGCATATTTATATTGTATAATATATTATTTAAAGATTATGTATATAGTGAAATTGATTCATACATGAATCATTGAAGAGTATTAATTGTTTTTTACTAAAGAGTATTAATTGTTTTCGCTGAAGAGTTTTAGTTTGTTTTCACTTAACAACTAAGACTCTTCAGTGTAAATAAGTAACACTCTTCAATGAAAACAACTAATATTTTTTTAGTGAAAATAATTAATATCCTTCAATGATTCATATATGAACCAAATTCACTATATACTTCGTATTATTTAAATAATTTATAGATTTAACATGTTTGAAATAAATAAAACTTTAAAATATAATATCACAAATTTTTTAATAAGTTTAGGTTTAATTATATATTAATTTACCATTTTAGGCTCAATTTAATCACAATTTTCAATAATCTTATGAAAAATCACTGCATTTTTAGTTGTTTCAATCCGATATACGACTTGCACTTTTAGAAGAAAAAATCGATGCATGAGATTGCATTAGTGCTTGGATTGAAAATCTCCTTACATCGAGAAAATCTTTTTAGAGAGACAAAGAGAAGTGACAAAGTATAGAGTGTAACTAGTTTTTACATAAATCCGTGAATGATATTAGTTGTTTTCATTGAAGAGTATTAGTTGTTTTTACCGAAGAGTATTACTGATTTACACTAAAGAGTCTTAGTTGATTGGTGAAAATAAACTAAGACTCTTCAGTGTAAACCAATAATACTCTTCAGTAAAAAGAACTAATACTCTTCAGTGAAAAAAACCTAATACCCTTCAGTGATTCATATATAAACCAATTTCACTCTATACATACTCAAGATAAGTATCTAGCGCGTAGTTGAGAAAATTATGTTATAATTTAAAACAAAATAATTACGTGAATTTTAAAAAGAATATCGATAATAGTAATTAAATTGAGATGAGTCTAAAAGTCATAAATTAAAATGTTATCCTATAATTTTATAAATACATATTATTTTAAGACAAAGTATAGAGTGAAACTGGTTTATACATGAATCACTGAAGGATATTAGTTATTTTTATTGAAGAGTATTAGTTGTATTTACTGAAAAGTATTGCCGATTTACACTAAAGAGTATTAGTTGTTCAGTGAAAATGAACTAAGACTCTTCAGTGTAAACCAGTAATACTCTTCAGTAAAAACAACTAATACTCTTCAGTGAAAACAACTAATACCCTTCAATGATTCATATATAAACCAATTTCATTCTATACATACTCTTATTTTAATATATTTATATTATTTTATGGTGAATAAATTTATTTAAGTATATATAATACATATATAATTAACTTTTACAAAAATTCTGCGTTATACGCGGGTACTCATCTAGTTAAGAGTATGTATAGAGGGAAATTAGTTTATACATAAATCACTTTGCAATATTTTTAGTATAACCACTAATGCCCTTCAGTTGTTTAATGCTCATATAATTTTGGTGGTTTGCCCAATATAATATATTGATATATTAATTGTTATATCTCTATATAATCTTTTTTCGAATAATTTAGATAATCTCTCTTCCACAAAAAATTAAGAGTATACATGGAGTGAAACTGATTCATACATAAATTACTTTGTAATACACTGATAAGAAAATACTTTATAATACTTTATAATACTTTTTAGTACAACCAATAATTCCCTTTAATGTAATCAAATTATCCTTTTTTGTTAAACAACTAATATTTTTCATACCTTTCAACTAATACCTTTCAATAAAAATAACTAATACCCTTTAATGAAAACAACTAATACCCTCCAGATACTCTTCAGTGAAAACAACTAATACCCCCCAAATACTCTTCATTGAGAACAACTAATACCC
This sequence comes from Ballota nigra, assembly GCA_947034835.1. Taxonomy (NCBI): domain Eukaryota; kingdom Viridiplantae; phylum Streptophyta; class Magnoliopsida; order Lamiales; family Lamiaceae; genus Ballota; species Ballota nigra. The sequence continues at coordinate 98,953,761 of OX344724.1, read as the reverse complement.
TTAGTGAAAACAACTGATACACTTCAAATGGTTCATATATGAACCATTTTCGCTCTATACTTCGCAAAAAATTAATGGTGTTATTTTTTCCCCAGATTAATTAGTATTTATTTTAATAATTTCTACAAAAAATAAACTTCTACAAACTATATATCGAATTATTTATATACATTAATCGTTTACAAAAAATATTTAATAACTATTATTTTGAAATAATTGAAATATCTTTTATATTAGGATTTATTATATTCTCTCTCTCACACACACACACATATATATATATATATATATATATATATATTTTTTTTTTTCAATGATATATTCAACATAATTTTATATTATTTTTTAATATTTATTATAAATTATATTTAAAATTTATATCCAATATATTTTGTAAATAATTATTTGTCAATATATTTTATAAAATATATTTCAAAGATATATACAAAAGATTTAAAAATGTTAAAAATGAATATTACTCAATTTAACAATAATATTTGATGGGAAAATTCAATGATTTTTAAATGTAGGCTGTTATTATATTTATATATATAGATTGGGTCAGATTTGGTATTTATTGGGCTGGTCTATTATTTTTGATAGGCCACTTTTTAAGCTCATTAGGCTTTTGGACTAATTAGCCTTTTGGGCTTTAATGTCGTTTTTGTTATGCCCAAATTGTCTGCAGCATCCTTTTTAATTAGGACCACCAGCTAGATTAGGTAACTTTTGATCCAAAATAATGGCCATTTTATATTAATTTAGGAGAATTAAATATCACATTACAATTTTATCATTTTACTTGCTCTTTGTGGTTATATACATTAATGACCAAGTAAGTAAAAAGAAGGGTAAAATAGTCATATTGCATATATATTTATTACTATTAAATGTCTTTCTTAATTTGTATAAAACATTGTTAAATGCTAAACAAAATGGGTTAATGGGAGTAACAAATTATATAATAAGCTTATAATAGCTGAAATCCACAAATATAGCAGGTAACAATTATTAAAAAAATCATCGCAAACTTATCGGTACACCTAATTGTCATTAATCATTACTTTTATTCATTTTCTTCTCTCTTCTCTAATCTTGTACTCTGATTCCCAAATAAAATATGTGATAAAATGTATCCGGTACTGAAAAATATTTAGGTAAATGAATGTTCCCTGATAATTGTCAAAAAATTTATTTAAATAAATTTTAAATAATATTCTTGTATAAATTAAGACCCCCATTTTGGCATTCTAACATCAACTTAAAAAATAGCATTAAATGATACATTATAATTTTCTTTCATATATTTCAAAAACAGAGATCAGCTCACTTTTTTTTTCAAAAGATATTATGTAAAATAAGTTAATAAATACGTATCTTCGCGACAAGATTTTTACTTATTAAAAATTACAATTCCATGCGACAAGATAATTTGTTATTAATAGAAATCGATGTATACCCAACATGGAATTAAATTTTATTGTATGTATACATCAAACAAAATAAAAAATGTTTGTTTATAATTAGTCACCTGCAAAATTATATAAGAGAAGGACGGTGCTGGGATTTGGATAGGGTGGGTGCTGTTTTTTCGTAGCAAGAAGTTGCATGAGTTGTTTCCATTTCGATTAGAGAAGATGGAGGAGCCAGATGTGAGGGATTGAGAGTTTACGAAGAATGAGGTGTGCAATGTGAAGTCAGGGTACCTTGATGTTCATTGATGGGGTGATTGGGGATGGATAACTTCGTCGTTGGACTAGAGTTTGGAGATTGAACACTTCTTGTGTAGAATCTTGCATGACATTATTCCAACAAGCATTTATCTAGTGGGGCGTTTTGTGGATGTTCCTCTTTTTGCACGAGATGTGGGAGTGAGGTAGGGACGGTGGAGCATGATTTGAGGGATTGTGAGTGAGTCAAAAAATTATGGGCGGAGGAAGCTCCTTTCAATCTAGAACTAGAGGATGGACCGATGGAGGTGTGGGTTGAGATGGTGCTTGATCGGGTTAGCGATGAGGAGGACTGCATTTTTGTGTAGTCACTGTGGTTTATTTTGTTGGCTAGAAACCAGCTGCTTTTCGAGAAGAAACTGCATCCGCACTTAACTTTCCTTCATGATTGGGGTGTATCAACATGATTTTTTAACGGCTACAGAGATTGATCGAGGGAGAGTTTCGGGGTTGGTAGATAACATGTTTTGGAGGAGGTCGTCTGAAGGAGGGGTGTTGGTGCAACGATTGCTGGGGTGGTCCGGGATGGTGATGGTATAGTCCTTAGTTGTTATGTCTAGATGGAGGTAAATGTGGTGGAGGGTCTAGCCGTGTTGCATGGGTTACGAATGGCGCGGGATTTGGGATATATATTCAATAATTATGTGGAGCTAGATTCTGAAGTTCTAGTTAATGCTTTGAATCAGCAAGACCCTCGCCTTTCCTATCTTGGTAGAGTTATACAAGATAATGCACGTTTGACAAGGTCATTTGATAGAGTTTCGTTTGTCTGGACTAATCAAACTAGAAATGTAGTGATTTGAGCTCTCTTTTGAGACCCCCTTTATCCCATTTACCATTCGAGATTTTATTTCTGATTCCGTTGTAGTCGACTTACGACATTTACGTTGATGAATTAATGCATTTTTCTTTCAAAAAAAATTCTAGATATGCACACATATTTTGTTATTTTCATGCAACCATGCATTACGAGAGGAGGAGGCAAGTGCGAGTGTACCCTAATCTTTTCTTAAATTTTTAAAACTTTCCTTACTTTATACATAAATATTGAATATATATAATTTGTATAAAATTTAAAATTTAAAATAACCATACATGTTTAAAAAACGTGTAGTCGGTTGGGAGGTTTTAGGGAGAAAAGGAGAAAAATAAATAATAATAAAAAATAGTATTAATTATATTAATTCTTATTTTATGATAATTCCTAGCTATTTTTCCAAGGGACTGTTTGGTTTCTTATATGAGAATATGAATGGTAATAATAATAGTAAGAATTAGTAATTACGTGATTTTATTATTATATTGTTTGGATGATATTCATTTAACTAGAATGTCAAGAAGTCATGATTCTTTAGTTTTTGGAGGGAAATGAATCCTCTACATATATTTTGCAGAAGAAAGATAGACACGTAAATGAATAAGGATAAAGTAAAGTGGACCCACATTATATTATCACTAAAATTTACTGATATATTTACGGAAAAGAAGAAGAAAATGAATAGAAAAGAGTAGAAGATCAACAATTAATGAATGTATTGCACCAAAACATCATTTTCTTATTATATCTTCTATTTTCAACCTATGAAACCTCCAACCAGTTGGTCTCTGATTTTTTTATAATCATGAATACATTTTATATTAATATTATTAGACAAATTATTGCGGGAAACTTTTCACAATGAATTAACTCATGAGACAGAGCTCTATTTAACCATTATTAAAAAAAAATGGATTGAGTTTGTTTGGACTATATATGAGTCAAATATAGGCTCATCTCACGGGCTATGATTTATGAGATAATCTCATGCAAAACAATCATATGTTTATAAAATATTATTATTATTATTATTATATAATTAATGTGATATAATAGTTTTTAGAAAATAAAATGAAAGATAATTTACATATTTGAATTGTATTGATACAATCCAATATATTGGATCCGCATATGCGTATAAACATTATATTAACAGTGTTAGATAATTAATATAAATGAATCAATTCCATATATTTTTTACATATAAATTTTAACTTTTAGATGAGGTGAAATTAATTCTTTCAGGATGATATCATAATTTTAACTCAAACCTTCATCCTAGCTAAATTCAAATTCCACTTGAAACAACTCCAAATTTTCAAATATATAAATGTAATATAACAGCTTTAGAAAATTAATTGAAATATATTTGAATTGTATTGACACAATCCAATATATTATGAATTTCCTCCACTTATGTGTATAATTTGAAATAAAGGCATGCGGCCAAAAGTAGTACTAATATGTTTACTCCTTAATTTGAAGCAGTGTTGAAAATTCGAAGCATATCATAATATACTATATAGGAGGGGCTGCAAAATCCTATGTGGCGAGCCCTCCCTCCTCTATTTCGAATCCTTGCTATCCCCTTCATTCTAGCCTTTTTAAATCTCAACCGTTCAATTTCTTTTGTCGAATCTTGATCGTTCGTTTGGTCTATTCTTTATAAAGAGGAAGCATTTTTTGCTGACGTGGCACCTCTCTTCTCTCCTCTTTTCTACATCCTTGGCTTTTCATTGAGTCAAGTTGTTAATTTCATCTTGGCCTTTGTTTTTTCCACGTTTAATCCTGACCGTTTATCGTTTGCCTGATTTTTCTATAAATTGGGGTATGCTCTCTTCATTTTCATTCGTGTCATTTTTCTTCTTTCATTGTTTCCTCATATTTCGTGTTTTCTTAGATCGTAATCTCTACAATTTTGTTTTGAGTGATTTCTTTTCGTTTTTTGTTCTTTCCGATGTATGAGATTTCGTCGGTCAATTGTTTGGTTTTTTATTGCGATGACGATGTTGTCTATTTGTTTTTTCGTTATTGCGATCATAACGTCGTTGATATTTTATCCTCCATTTTTCTTTGCAGGTGTTTTTTCGTCTTGCTATTCTGCCGTTCGCGTGGCTCCCGTCGCTAGAGAATTTGGTTTGAGAGATTTTTTACGGTTTTATTTTTTCGGATTGTTTAGTATTTTTAGCTATAGATGATCAAGCATTTTTTTTATATATAGTCTACAAGTTTTCATCGCGTATTTTGTGACGACGATTTCTTTTGTATCATATGTAGTTTAATCTTGGATATGATTTTTTTTAAGAGGATTGAAGATTGTAAATTTAAAAGAATTGAAATCGTGGCACAAACACATCTCAAGGAACCATAAAGATAAAATGCATTCACATCATATATTCAAGATCTCCCCGAATTTCCTGCATAACAAAACATTAGTTTGAGTGTGCAGACTTTGGAAAAAGGACACCTTCTCAAATTTTGTTGATTAATTGATTTGCTACAACTTAATTCGGACTTCAAAAAATGTAAAATTGAGTATATTTGATCATTTCGATTAAACTCATACAACACACGAGGATCAAATAAAAACAAGTAAATCAAAATAATGTATTAATGTACGTAGCATATTATTATAATTATAATTAAAGTGTGGTAATTATAATGTATGATAATGATGTAATCTTTTAATTATAATTAATAATAATTATAATAATTTATAATTGTAATTAAATTGAGGTAATTATAATTAATGGTAGTGTAAATCTCCACCTAAAAGACCTCTTAACTATTCTTTTAATTATTATTAATGATCATTATAATAATTTATAACTATAATTAAAGTGAGGTAATTATAATTAATGGTAGCGTAAATCTCCACGTAAAAGATCTCTTAACTACTCTTTTAATATAATTAATTATATTCTTTTAACTATTCCTCCATTTTCTTACCAATTTATCCCCACCTAAAAGATCTCTTAATATTTTAATAATATTTTTTATTCTTCATCTTCATATATAATTTCTTACCTTTCTTTTCAATTTATCCCTATTGTAAATCTCTAATTGTGATGATCACACTAAATGCCACGAAATGGGATTTAAATTAATTGAATGCATTTAATTGATGTAGCACATAATTATAATTTTAATAAAAGTGAGGTAATTATAATTTATGATAATGATGAAACCTTTTAATTATAGTTAATGATAATTATAATAATTTATAATTGTAATTAAAGTGATGTAATTATAATTATTGGTCACTTTAATGTAACCTTTTAATTATAATTAATGCTCATCATAATAATTATAATTGTAATTAATATTATAATGATACATTAAAGTGAGGTAATTACAATTAATTATAATGATGTAACGTATAATTATAATTAATTATATAAACTTTTGTGTTATCCGAAATTAGTCCTAAAATGATCAATAATATAATAACTTCTATTAACTTTAGTGTTTTTCGAAATTGGTCCTAATATAATAATTTCTATTAACTTTTGTGTTTTCCGAAATTGGTCCTAAAAAGAAATCCGCATATTTCTTGCAAAATTATTATTCTTTTGATATCAATAATTATTCACATAATTCTTAGTATTAACTCAAGATGTTGATGTTTTTAATCTCGGATGTGGTATTACAATATCACATATAGTAGTTTAATCTCGGATATGGTATTTTTTTTTAAAGTTTTGTGTTGTCCGAAATTATTTCAAAAATGATCTATAATATAATAACTTCTATTAACTTTTGTGTTTTCCAGAATTTGTCATAATATAATAACTTCTATTAGCTTTTGTGTTTTCCGAAATAGGTCCTAAATTAGTCCACATATTTCTTGCAAAATTCTTCTTCTTTTGATATCAATAATCATTCACATAATTCTTAGTATTAACTCACGATGTTGATGTTTTTAATCTCGGATATGGTATTACAATATCACATATGGTAGTTTAATCTCGGATATGGTATTTTTCTAAAAACTTTTTTGTTGTCTGAAATTAGTCCTAAAATGATCAATAATATAATAACTTCTATTAACTTTTATGCTTTCCAAAATTTGTCCTAATATAAAAATTTCTATTAACTTTTATGTTTTTCTAAATTGGTCCTAAATTAGTCCGCATATTTCTTGCAAAATTATTATTCTTTTGATATCAGTAATCATTCACATAATTCTTAGTATTAACTCATGATGATGTTGGGGGAGAGATATAACAATGATCAGGACAAGCGTAACACATGTCACAATCTGAAGAAGATTCCTTATCAGATCCAGGGTTTTTTTCGGTTCTGCAAATAGATTTTTTTTGGGATAATTAGCCATTATTTGGGATTTTTTTTTTCAAGAACTGAAAGAGGTTCCGTGGGATGTAGAGTAGATAGGATTGAAAAGATTGTAGGGATTTGTTGGATTAAGACATAAATGATTTGGTCGGGCGTTTGGTTTTGAGACACTTGAAAACGAAGATAAAAATTATTATTGCTAACATATATTCGGTCCCAAGAGAGCTATAATTTTCCATACAATTTTTTCAGTGACTATATTTGGTCCCATATTTTTTTTTGGTTCTTTTCTTTTCAAGTTTGGTCCCATGCATTAATTTTTTTGATAAAATTTGCAAATTTTTATACCCAATGTTCATAACGTTTGTACTAACGACGTATTGTATTTTGGATAATTTGTGTTTTAGTATGTGATTCAGTGTGATGCACCTTCGAACTTAGTACGCTGAAATACATATTAGTATGTAAAATTATTATTCTTTTTTGAAATATTCCTAAAATATCTATATAATAAATTCTCTTCAATTTATGTAATTGGGGAACTTCTTGAAATTTTGAAATTGGTCCTAAAATATCTAATCATTACTTTTCATTTATGTTTAATATTTTTAAAAAAGGTAATTTCAACAAAGTAATCATAATTTCAACAAAGTAATATTGTGAATTTCGGCCATTAACTTTTAATTTATGACAACGTAATTACATTTTTGTTTTGGGCTGACGAATTAACCAATTGCATATATTCAGACTTAATTTCATTTGAAGCTTGAAAATAATTTATGCCATATACTAGGCATGTCTGCTACTGTGTGATGGACCAATCGTTGTGGTTTTGATTGCACGATAAAATTGGTAGTTTCATTATGCGATATTCATTTTTTTTTGTTCGGAAGATATTTGTCAAATATCTTTTCAAACTATCTTCGATAACATTAAAATTATTTATTCACTTTTTTAGGATTCTCTCGCATTAAAATTACTATACATGTTGTCATTTTGGACCTCTAACTTTTTCGATTAATAAAAAAAAACTTGAAGGATCAATATCAGTCATATTGACTACGGATTTCTAGAATTTTTTTTCTATTTTTTTAGCTAATGTCTCTTCGGTATTGTGTTAAAATTCTTAAAAAATATTGTGTTAAAAATCCGAAATTAGTCCTAGATTATTCCTAAAATATAGGATATTTCTAAAACGTGCACTGAGTCCGAAATTATTCCTATAGGATATTCCTAAAAACGTGCACTGGGTTTTTAAAGCGGAAGACTAAAATTCTTAAAAAATATTGTGTTAAAAATTCCAAAATTAGTGTTGGGACATTGTCAGTTTTGATTAAGATCCCAAAGCCCCTGAAAAGATGATTGCCTTAATATATCTTTGTCAGGCTAGTCTTGGTTAGATTTAGCACTTAGTCATTTTACACTTCACAGGTACTCAGTGAGAGGAGAACTCACTGGAGACAATCAAGACTCAGAGCCTGAAGACGAAGAGCACCATCCTGAACTTATGGCAGTCTTCTAAGCTGGCTGAGTAAGTGTCAGTGATGAAGAGTATGACCCTGAGGTCATTACTAACTCAGTCCTGAAGGGAACAGGTTGTCACTGAGTCAATGGGAAGACTTGGAGTAGAGCCAAGCAATGCAAAAGGAATTTCAGCGTCAGGACAAGACCGGTGAGCTCAAGACAAAATGAACTTAATAAGACAAGCCTGAAGCTCAGGAATAAGTTCTGACATTCTCACCAACCTGATGACGTGGACCAATCCGAGGAGGACACGCACGTACGGAACCTGACATAAAGACTGAATTCAGACTGCATATTCAACGGGCAAGCATTTAATGTGCATTTAATGCAAATACCGAATCCATGCAAGGGCGGCTACTGCATGGAGATATGTCCGTTTGAAGCCCCTCTACATAGATGGCTAGAAGGCTATCTCTCCAACGGATAGTTTTCAAACCACCTATAAATACAGAAGGCCTTGAACCCATTCAAGGTTACGGGAAATTTCCAAGCCAGAAATTACTCAAACTCTCAAGCAATCAAAGCATTCAGCCTTTAAGAGAAACACTCGAAACCTTCCAAATTTCCCAAGTGTTTCTCAGCAACTGAGAGTTATTCTGTATTCCAAGAGCTAATTAGAATTATCTTAAGCTTAGAGAGATTATCCAATCCTTAGCATAGCTTCGCCTTGTAAGGATAATCTCAACTTAGTTGGAATCCAAACTGAAACCAAAACCCTAAGATAGGCTTGTTGGGAGTAAGTCAGTTAGTGTGTTAGTAAGTGGAGTTTGTATAGATCAGTGAGGTAACTGATCTTGGTGCACCTTGGCACGTTAAAAACAAGAATCCCTTGAGTGGATTTCCTGTTAAGTCAGGCCGTGGACGTAGGAGCTTGAGTCTCTGAACCACGTTAAACTCCTTGTGTTCTTACTGCTTTGACATTGTGCATGCTTGCCATATTATCTGTTCATTCATTGCATTTAAGTTTATCAGGTCTGAATCAATCAACCTGATCCTCAAAAGAACACTGCCCTACTAAACACCTCTCAGATTTGAGTAAAGCAAGTTTTCAGAAAGCAAACTAATCAAGACTTTAAACTATCAGGGCTCAAACATTTCCGCACTGAACTTGAACTGATAGTTAGCCAACTGACCCGCACCAAGTGTAGTCAGTGGGTGTATTATCAGCTCCTAGTTCTTTACCACTCTGAGTGAAGGGGACTCAGTCAGTTTTAAGTTTGAAAAATACGAATACGTGTATTCCCCCCCCATACACGTATTCCTCAGTCTTGCACCGGGACCAACAAGTGGTATCAGAGCAGGTTGTTCACATGACCACTGATCCAGTTTTGTTAAGAAAAATGGTCAACCGAACAGATCTTAAATATTTTAAACTATGGGAATTCCTGCATATTTCATACTATTACTTGTACTCTGACATCATTCTTGTAATAGAAAATCATTTGGTTAGAAGTTTTGGAATCATCAAAAAGGGGGAAATTGTTGGGATATGTTTTAGTTTTGATGATTTTCCAAAACAACATGTAATAGGTTTGAAAGCAGTCAGGATAACATCTTTAGATTCAGGTCAGGATAGTTTGTATATTCAGTTAGACAGGTTGTAATGTGAGAAGAACTTAGCTGAGGAAGCACTCAGTTGAGGGGGAACTCAACTGAGGGGGAACTCAGTGAGGGGGAACTCATTGATAAAGCCTGAGGAAGTCAAGATGACATCTAAAGAGAACTGACTGAAGCCATTGAAGGAAGACCTGAACCTGAAGAGAAGCCTGAAGGACGTACCACTGAGTGTAAGTCAGGCTGATCTAAGCCAAGTCTGGTGGACCACTCAGTGAAGAGCCTGATCAGGTGGATCAGTGCTGCACCAAGTAGGCCCTGAAGGAGTCAGGCTACTGTGGTCAGGGAAGTTTGTCATCCAGCCTTATGACAAACTTCTTGGAGTGATCTTCAAACAGTCCCTGAAGGACAACTGCACTGAGGACGAGTCAGTCCACTGAAGATCAGAGTCAGTGAAGGAGGAAGCTACCTAAAGTCAGTGGGATCTTGGTCAACCCACTGAGTCAAAGATCCGTGAATCCAGGCCACGTGGACCAATCAGCACGAGGCAGCAACTCTGACACTGACAAAGGCCGCATTCCAAGAAAAGTGGTTGAAACCATTTAATGCTGGATTCAAATGTATTTCCTCTCCAACGGATACATTTGAATCCCCATTATAAATACAAGCTCATGGCTTGTTGATAGAGTGTGTTGTGTTGTGTTGGTAGATTATTGTAAGAAAATCAAAAGAAAACAAACACCTACGAGCTGAGAAAAGTGTGAGTAGTAGTATACGTGCATGGGAGATATAAGGAGGTTCTACTCACATCTTATACACTGATCTTGAGAGTTCACAAATACATACATAAAGAGTGTTCAGCTTGTAACTCTAGGCTTAGAGAAGTTTTCCCTATCTTAGCTATTGGCTAACACATTGTAAAGGGAAAACCTCACCTAGTTGGAGAAAACCTAACTGAAACCAAAACCCTCTAGTCAGGTTTGTTGGTAGTAAGTGAGGAGAAGGGCAGCCCAGGGAGTGGCGTGAGTCCAGTTGTAAGTGCACCTTGGCACGTTAAAAACAAGAATCCAAAGGAGTGGATTTCCTGTTAAATCAGGCCGTGGATGTAAGAGCTTGAGTCTCTGAACCACGTTAAACCAAGTGTTATTATTTGGAATGTCTTTTCTTCTAAAGTATTGCGAAAATCTGCTCACTGAGAGCATTGTTTAAAAGGAACTTTGGTTAAGCATTTCAGGTCAGGGAGATTCCATCTCACTGACTAAATCAGGCAAGGCACTCGAGAGTTCAGTCTCTCGAGTCACTGCCTTGTTGAGAGCCTGAGCTTTCAAGTCTCATCTCTGACTTGATAGCTCTGACTCTCAGCAACGCAGTGACTTGAGTATTTCGTCACTGAACTCAGTCAGGGTGCAAGCTGTGATTTGATAACGCACTCGAGAGTTCAGCATCTCAAGCCACTGTCCTTGCTCAGAGCATGAGTCTCCAAGCCTTCTCACTGACTTGGTAACTCAGCCTCTGAGCAGAGCAGTGACTTGAGTATTTCTCATTCCTGCTGAACTCCCTGAGATAAAAGGTTTAAAAAAAAAAAATTTTTTTTTTGATTTGCTCCTGAATTCCCATTTTGCCCTTCGAAAACGGGACCATCAATTAGTCCTAAATTCTTTATAATATAATAACTTCTCTCATAATGTTTTTGAAATATTTCTAAAATATATATATAGGATAATAATGCAACTTATGCATTCTTCTGATACTTAACTTTAACTATTTATGGGACCAAATTTGGAAAAAAACTATGAGACCTAAAATATCTAAAGAAGGACCATTGTTGCGAACCGTCTAATCTCATAGGACCAAAATTTAAGTTTCCCACGTTAAGATTCGTATATACGTCTCTATCTTTATATTTTTTATTTGTTGGATGTTATCTAACTTGAGTGTCATCTATACTTTGTTAGTGATTTTTTGGTATGCGCCAGTTTGTGCGGATAGTAGTTGAGTTATAATGGATAGTAGTTGGTCCTTTTTTTTTTTTTTTTGCAAATTTGTAGACATTGACAATTTTTTTTTGCACTGGCGATACATTTTTTTTTTGGACCAAAATTGCAACCTATGCATTAGTTAAAGAAGGTGTTCCAATTGTTCTACTCGGGAATATCGATCAAATTTTTGGCCTGTGTAACGGCACAATGTTGATTGTTGTTAGGCTTGGAAATCACATAATCGAAACTGAAATTATATCTGGTAGGAATATTAGGAACAGGGTTTTCATTCCAAGAATGACTTTAAGTCTTCGGATATAACCATGCCTGTAAATTTTACCAGAAGACAATTTTCTATTTTACTGTGTTTTGTAATGACTATTAACAAAAGCTAGGGTCAATCTCTTTCCAATGTTGGGTTATATCTTCCCAAACCAGTCTTTACTCACGGTCAGCTTTATGTGGCAGTTTCGAGAGTTAAGAGGAGGGATGACTTGTAGATTTTATGTCTTGATTCGGAAGGAAAGACTTCCAAGTACACAACTAATGTTGTTTACGTACATGGAGGTTTTTAGGAATTTATAAAATATTAGTTTGATATTTCATAGTATGGTGTTGTTTGCTATTGAGATGTGTGAGTTGTTAGTTGAATTAGTCTATTGTATTGTAATTTCTCTCATAAATAATATGCAACATTTGAAATTTTATTATTAAAAGTGTTTTGTAGTGCTATTGACGAAATAGAGTAGTGAATGTGGTGTTCATTTAATCGTCTAGAGGGTATTAAAAGAAGGTCCTTTATCATTTGTAGCAGTTACATTTTAGTTTATCTTTTATGTAAATTTAGTCGATTAAGAGTGATGGAAGTTTTGCATAAAGAAGTAATTTAAACCCGCGAATTTTCGCGGGGCTATAACTAGTTATGTATAACCTTCATGTTGTAACTTGTTGTAAAATGCCTCAGTATTGTGAACTTATAATGGATTATTTAGAAACAATATGTTTAGAAGTATACAAATTTTATCAGCTTTCAATTTCTTAATTTTGATTTGATCAAATCTAACTTTACATACATCAGATGGTATTAAACAGAGAGCAAACACAAACAAGAAAATAAATACACTGAACCCAAATAAATTTCAGAATTAAATTAAGGAAATATGAGCTTGCACCTAAAAAAAAATTAGAATATGTATAGAGTGAACTTGTTTACATATAAATTATTTAATACTTTTTATTAGAACAAATCACACTTTTTAGTGTAAACAACTAATATTCTCTAGTGAAACAACTCATATACTTTTTACTTATACTTTTTAGTAAAAAACAAGTTGTACCTTCCAAACCTAAAACATTCAAAGTGGTTTATATATGAATCCGTTTCACTCGATACCTTGTAAAAAAAAACAGTATACACAAAAAGAAGAAAAGGAAAAAGAAGAAGGTATTTAGGTTGAGTCGGAGTGTATAGATACACATATGCATGCCTGTATTAGGTGTATGAATATGGGGGTATGCATGTATCTAATTTTTGTAACCGTCCTCCCACCCTCGACTGTTTTTTGCTAATCAATTCTCACTCACTCCTTTATTGTTTCTCTCTCAATCTAACATCACAAATTAAAAATAAAGCATTTTTTTATAAAGCAAGCAAGCATTTTGTAATTTTCTATCACTCCCTATCTCTATAAGTAAGCGGCCTCACACATACATTGTCGAGTGAGAGAAGAGAAAGAGTAGTGAGTGAGTTTTAATTGAAACTTGAGAGATATATATACATATATAATAGTTATCAATAGCGTTGACTCCTATTGATCTGACCAAACTGCATAACTTTGAGTTTGAGTTGCCTCAGTTTTGAGAGGATAACACCTCCTCCTCCACCGTGAATAGATGCTCCCGCTCCTACAAGCCCCCAACAGCCTCCACCGCTCCCCCACTACCGCCTCCTGCGATTCGACGAGATTCATTGAAATCTCCGTCTTTGGAGGAGGTTTTGAGGCGAAAGGGTAAAGGAATGCAGAATCCCAAAACTAGTGTTAATTCCTCAAATCCTTCGGAGGCCGAGAAGACCCACCACACAAGTACAATAATCCTTCTCCTAAAAAAAGTGAGGAGGCGAACATAAATGAATGATGATGACTCCATAACTACCGACATCTACCATGTCACTGAGCCTTCTAGGAAAAAGGTATATTGATTATCATAATTAATTTCCTGTAGATTTCTTTGTTTATATATATATGTTCGTTTGTTTTCTCACAAAGATTTACTTTTGTGTTACAACAAAAGCATTATTAGGTGCCCCCACCCTCCATTCACTCAGTAGTAGAAGAAAAAGATCTAGGCATTTACTCAGGACCTAACTATTAATGGTGTATTAGAATGAAAAAAGAAGTTTTTTCCTTCTTCATTATTGTAATTAATTTTCCATAGTAAATGACAAATTTACATTTAACTTTTCATCGTTTATTACTTTTTCTTATTTCATCATTTATGCAACCGTAAAATTATATATATATATATATATATATATATTATATTGTAAGCACCAAAATCTTATTATATTTATTGGTGCCATATTTTATGTAAATCCTAATTTTGGAGATAAGAATATACAATAATATCTCCAAGATTTTTTATTATATTTTTCTTATTCTCAGATTTGGGAATATCTTTGAGATTAAAAAATATCACTTTCTTGTTCTCCAAGTCTCTGGTCTCTTATAAATAGAAGACTCGGAATAGAGTTTAAGTAGAGATTCGATGGAATAAGTCTCAATGATCCCATCAACTCCCTATTACTAAATTATAGGTCAAATCCTTCTCCAAAATAGAGATCTGGTGGAATAAGTCTCGATGACCCCATCAACTCCATACTACAGTAAGGTTCTGATGGAATAAGTCACAATGATCCCATCAACTCCCTACTACAGTGAAGCTCTGATGGAATAAGTCATATGGACTCCATCAACTCCCTACAACTACAAATCAAATCCAAAAGACGTCGCTGAGACTCCGGTATCACAAATCAAATTCGAAACACGTCGTTGAGACCCTGGTATCACAGATCAATCAAGTCCATGTCCTTGGAGAGAGGAATCAAGAGATCAACGAGAGTTGTAACCCACATAATTCTTAATTGAAATATATGTTTACCTTTTTTTCTCGCCTTCTATATATATTTATTTGCAGGTATTAAATAATTTGGTTTACATATATATTTTGTGTTCATAAGAAAAAAGATGATGCACGACCAAAAGTGTTGGATAATATATATTAGAATAAAAATGAAATACAATTTAATAACATCAAAGTGTCACATGGAATTGATGAACAGAGAAGGATAGAATAAGATCGAAGAAAATGGAGGAACATTGTTAGAATATGTGTTTGGGATGCATAAAACTAGTATACCACATTAGATATCTTTGGATCTTTTAAACAATCATCAATGTCGATCATCACTCACCTTATTTCTTCAATATTTCAAAATTTTTCGCTACAAAACAATGGGAAATGAGGAAACGGTAATAATTTATTGCTTGATTTTCAAACTTGTTTTTATTTGCATAAAATCTTGGCTCACCAAACAAATTCCAACTAACTTTTTCCTTGAATTTTATTTTTTTTCAATGAAATTTGAGCCACACAACCACTTCTCCTCCCCCCGCTCTCGCTCTACACACTGTTGCGGAAAAAGTTCATCTCTCTCTCTCTACACACACATTCACCAACTGTTCTAGATAAAGTTTCAACATATGTGTGATTTGTATAATATATCTTTTATTGCACTATTGAAATGAATAACACATATCTACCGAAATTAATAACAATTATCATATTAGATTTCTTTCTAATTTCCCTGCCCGTGAATTATTCATCCACACGATGCAAAAAAAAGTATAACTTCTGCCGACCTATTTTATTCATACGAATTAAGAAAACTATTAAATAATAAATAATAAATAATATATGAGTTTTGCGACCTTTTTATTAGGTGTGGGTTGAGAGGGTGCTTGATCGGGTTAGCGACGAGGATGACTGCATTTTTTGTCGCCATTATTGTTTCCTTGGTTCGCTAGTCTGCTCTGGCCTAGTCACCTCATCTGGTCTGGACTAGTCTGGTCACCTTATCTGGTCTACACAGATTTCTTCCCCCTTAACCAAAGACTTATTCTAGACCTAGACTAATAAGTAGCTGACTAACAGGTTCAACTAGTCCTATTATAAGTTCTTTGTTTTAACATCTTCAAAACATCTAACCTATATCCCAACAATTTATAAAATATTAGTATTAATATAAATGTGGTATAATAGTTTTTAGAAAATAAAATAAAGCCTAATTTATATATTTGAATTGTGTTGATACCATCCAATATATTGAATCTGCATATGTGTATAAACATTACTTCCCTATCCCGAAGTAAACTTCCCATTTCTTTTTGTTGTTTTGTATAGGAATGTGTATTTGTTTATTAATATATGGTGGGTCACATGTTGACTTTTGAGATAAAGTAATGAATAGTGTTGAAAAGTGAATGAAATAAGTAGCATTTTTGGTAATTTTGTGTGAATTTGAAGGTTAAAGATCATATACATTGGAGTGTTGTTTTTGTCATTTATGGAATAAGAAACTTATTGTGTGACTGCCCAAAAAGAAAAATGAGAAACTTAGTCTGGGATGGAGGGAGTATTCTTAATAGTGTTTGAGAATGAATATAAATGAATTAATTCCACATTCTTTTTATATAAATTTTTTAATTTTTAGATGAGATGATATTAATTCTTTAAGGATGAGATCAAAATCTCCAGCTCAAAACTTCATCCTAGCTAAATTCAAATTTCACTGAAAACAACTACAAATTTTTAAATATGTAAATGTAATATAATAGTTTTAGAAAATTAATTGAATATATATATGAAATGTATTGACACAATCCAATATGTTTTGAATTTCCTCCACTTATGTTATGAGTATCAGTTAGAAATAAAGGACTGTGGCAAAAAAGTAGTAATATGTTGAAGTATTGTTGAAGATTCGAAGGATATATTATGTATAACCTTCATGTTGTAATTTGTTGTAAAATGCCCAAGAAATGTGAACTTAGATTTGATGAATCATTTAGGAACCATATGTTTAGAAAGTACACAAATTTTATCATCTTTCAATTCCTTAACTTTGATTTGATCAAATCTCACTTTACATACATCGGTTGATATCAAACACATAAAAGAAAATAAATAAACAGTGTGAAACCAAATAAATTTCAGGATTAAATTAAGGAACTATGAGCTTGCACCTAAATTTTTTTTAGAGTGGGTTTAGGGTGAACTTGTTTATACATAAACTATTTTACAATATTTTTTTAGTAGAATTATTCACACTTTTTAGTGTAAATAACCAATATCCTTTAGTGAAAAGACTCATATGCTTTGTACTTATACTCTTTAGTAAAAATAAGTTGTACCCTCTAGACTTAATACATTCAAAGTGGTTAAAATACTTTGTCAAAAAAGATAAAATTAGTAAATACAAAAGGAAGAAAAAGAAAAAGAAAAGGAAAAAGAAGAAGCAAATTATGGTGAGTCAGAATGTATAAATACACATATATATGCTAGTGTTAGGTGTATGAATATGGGGGTATGGTTGTATCCAAATCTTGTAACCGTCCTCCCACACTCTACTATTTTTTTTTCTATTCAATTCTCACTCCCTCTAACATCACAAATTTAAATAAAGCAAGCAAGCATTTTGTCATTTTGTTTCACTCACTCTCTCTATAAGTAAGCGTACATACATTGTATTCTCCACAGTTTTATTTATGTCCGAGTGAGAAGAGAAGAATAGTTGTAGTGAGTGAGTTTTAATTGAAACTTGAGATATATATATATATATATATATATGTGTGTGTGTGTGTGTGTGTGTGTATGTATAATAACTAGTAATCAATCAATGGTGGCGACTTCTATTGATCAGACCAAATTGCATAACTTTGAGCTGTCTCACTTTTTGGGGATAACACATTTGCCTCCTCCATCGTCAATAGACGCTCCCGCTCCTACCAACCCTCAATAGCCTCCATTGCTCCTCCACCTTTAGTGGAGCCTCCTCAATCTCTTCGATTCATCGAAATCTCCGCCCGTGGAAGAGGTTTTGAGGTGAAAGAGTAAAGGAGGGCATAATTCCAAAAGTAGTACCAATTCATCCAATCCTTCTGAGCCTGAGGAGTCCCACCAACAAAGCCACATGTACAATCCTCTTCCTCCTCTAGAAATTAATGATGATGATCCCAGGCCTTGCCAGCTGCGGCCACCCCGAAGGCACATATTAATAAAGAAGAGCAACACCGACAAAATTAGGGTTTTCAAATCTAGAGGATAAGGAAGCGAGGACATTAAATCTAGGGTTTTCAAGCCACCAAATAGCAAGAATAAATTAGCTATTGGGACACCCATCTCTACTGGAAATAAGGAGATGGTGGTCCTAATGGTGAAATTAGCAAGGAGAATGGGAAGAAAGAGATAGATAACAAGGAGAAAGAGAAGGACAAGGGTAAGAGGGAAATGTTGATTTAAAATCCAAAAGAGGAGGTGGTTGAGAAAACAAAAAAGTTGAGCATCATCATTCCGTTCACCAAACGGGACATGGAAGAAGATATCTTCGCTCTCACCTGGAGCCAATCCCATCAACAACAAGCACCTCTTAGGAATCATGCCAAAAATGTTCAAAACGTAAATCTCTATCTTTATTCATACATCAATTTCTTTTAATTCTTTGTTCATTTTCTCAATTAATTTTTTATTTTGATTTCCTCATCTGCAGGCTATGTTTCTTGGACTATGTTTTTCCTCTATAACTCCCGACACCTACAAAGTGGCTGGACCTTCCAAGAAGAAGGTATATATATATATATATATTAGTCTTGATATATCATTATTTTTTGCATATTTCTTTGTTTATGTTCATTTTTTCACAAAGATTTGCTTTTGTGTTACAGCGAAAGTGTTATTAGGTGATTTGCCCTCCATATTGTTTGTTTCAGTGGTAGAAGAAAGGAGAGGCTAGACTCATTCACTCAGGACCTAACTATTAGTGTTGTATTATAATGAAAGAAGATGTTTTTTTCTTCTTCTTTTGTGTAATTAATTCTTTTCGTGAAAACCCCAATCTTAGCCAATTTTACATTAAAAAGTTTTATTTTGTCAAGAATTTTAAATTTATTCTTTTTAGCCAAAGTGTTATTAGGTGATTTGCCCTCCATATTGTTTGTTTCAGTGGTAGAAGAAAGGAGAGGCTAGGCTCATTCACTCAGGACCTAACTATTAGTGTTGTATTATAATGAAAGAAGATGTTTTTTTCTTCTTCTTTTGTGTAATTAATTCTTTTCGTGAAAACCCCAATCTTAGCCAATTTTACATTAAAAGAGTTTTATTTTGTCAAGAATTTTGTCAAGATAATATATTTTTACCAATTCTACCCCTATCCATCTTTTCATAAATTTAATAACATTTTATATATTTTTTCTTCCTCTTTTTTATTACGTTGATTTTATCCTCACTCCACTCCAATTTATCGCATGTGTGTGCTATCAATCTCTCAATTTCTCCCTCTCCAACATCAGGCGTGTCTTCTTCCCTTCACCTTTTTCCATTTTTCTTTTTTAAAATTAGAGTTTAGAATATATAGTAAAATGAGTTTAAATATATGAGAATACATGGTTTAACATGGTGGTATGAGGTTAAAGATTATGATTATACGTCTTCAAAATCGTTGTACGGAGGTAAACACTAAAATCATACAGTCTTTAAAATTGTGGTATACATACTTTAGATATGATAGTACATACATAATAAGGTATGATACAAGGTGAAATTAATGGTGGTACAGACTTAATAAAGTATATTACAGTGTTAATTAATTGTAGTATGACATTAATTTATAGTGGTACATAGTGAATTAATAGTGGTACGAGATTAATAAAATATATTGCTGTGTGATGAATTGTGGCACAAGTGGTACTAATAGTGGTACGAGATTAAATAAAGCGTAGCACATGGTTGAATTAGGTGTGATCAATATTAAATATGTGGTGGTATGTGGTAAATAAATTGTGGTATAGACTTAAATAAATTATGCTACAAACTTAATAAAGTGTGTACGGTGTGAATTAATTGTAGTATAAGGTGAACTAATGGTGGTACTAACTTAAATAAATTGTGGTACGAACTTAAAAAAAGTGTGGTATGATATTAATTAATGGTGGTACAAGCTTAAACAAAGTGTGGTTATAGATGCATTAATTGTGGTACAGACAAAATATATGAAGATACAAGCTTAAATGTATATACTAAACATATGATGGTACAAGCTTAAATAAGGGGTGGTACGGGGGTGAATTAATTATGGTACAAGGTGAATTAAGTGTGGTACGAAGTGAATTAAGTGTTGTACAGGATGAATTAATGGTGGTACGAGCTTATTTTATTCAATTTATTTAGTTAATTCATCAAGGGTATACTTGTCCATTTAATTATTCTCTTGACTAAAAATAACAATTTAAAACTTGATAACATAAAAGAACTTATATTTTGACAAATGGCTATTTATAACTCTATCCCTTAACTAGTAATAAGCTCACCCGTGCTTTGCACGAAAGTCATATTTTTCTCTAAAATTTTAACCTTTTTAATTAAACGTAATAATATGAAAAAATATTTTTGTTTTACTATAACATATACATCAGTAAATAAATAATTTTTTTTTTTATTTTCAACAATTTTATTTTTATTTTTATTCAAATGATCTCTTATATAAAACTTATAAAATATAATACTCTCTCCGTCCTTTGATTAGTTTAACATTTTGCCAAAAAGATATTCTTTATAAGATCAACATATTCTTTTTTGATAATATTTCTTCACAAAAGTTAATATACTCCCCCCTTCCACATAATTTTTTATAAACAATCATTTTATTCATAAATGGACCTCACAATACACCATAATACCCTCCAACATATCGCAGTAAACCATGTGAAAAAAAGTGAGCACACTTTTGATAGATGGAGGGAGTGTATAATATACACCCTTTTTACATTTTTTCAAATTTTTCTCTAATTTTTTTTATATTTTCAATCATCAATTTGACAACAAAATATTATATTATTTAAAGTAATTGACATCCCTCAAATGTTATACTTAAACATAGAAAAAGAGAGTAGGATTTATCTAAGGTCGAGAAGAGCGACCTTCCTGACATCAATATACTCTTTAAATATCATTGGATTGTTGATCCAACGTATATAATTATTTTCACATAATTGCACTTTGCATTATAAACATTTACATTATGCAAATTGCAATCGTCATGCATCGCCCTACACATAAATTAAGTTAATATATACAGTGACAAAAATACCCTTTTAATTTAAAATTATTAATAAAATTACACAAATATCATGATAATTTTTTCTTTTGTCCTATAAGTTGTCGAGTGTCCATTTTTAACTCTAAAAAATTAAAATAATTTAATTTTGTCTCACAATTTAATTTATTGTTCAATTTTAACCCAATTTTCACCCGATATAAGTATAACGGGTAAATTGTTTTTTAAGGGCCGTAACTTTGGGGGGGGGGGGTGACAAAACAAGGACCGTAACTTTTCGGGCTGGCAAAACAAGGACAGTCTCTTTTAAAAGTGGCAATTTAAGGACCGTAACTTTAAAAAGTCGCAATTTAAGGACCACAACTTTTAAAAATAGCAATTTGAGGACAAATTAGCCCGGATTACTCTCTTTCGGGCTAATTAGATCGGATTTCGGGCTCTAATCGCCAACATGGATATTATTTTGAATGAAGCTATTTAAAAAATATTCCACTTCATTTTTTTCTTTTATTTTTTGAAATAATTTCCAACTCATTCATTATACTCAAAATACTCTAAGAAAAAAAAATGAAATGAATATTTTTTGAAATAATGAAAGTATTTTATTTTTTGAGTATAATGAAAGTATTTTATTTTTTAAAATAATTTTTAACTCATTCATTAAACGTATAGTAAGTATTAATTTACCTAGATTAAATATTTTTAACACTAAGTATTATTTTATTGCAATATGTGTGATGTACTAAATGTATATTTAAAAAAAAATCCACTTCATTTTTTTTAAGCATAATGAAATGAGTTGGAAAATTAAAAAAAAAAAAAAAAGTAAAAATAGAGGTAGAATTTAAAAATTCGGGCTAATTTTGTCCTCAAATTGCTATTTTTAAAAGTTACGGTCCTTAAATTGCCACCTTTTAAAGTTATTGTCCTTATTTTGCTAGCCCGAAAAGTTACGGTCCTTGTTTTGCCAGTCCGAAAAGTTATGGTCCTTCTTTTGCCACCCCCCAAAGTTACAGTCCTTAATTTTTTTTTTACCCTAAGTATAACACAAACGAGGCCGGCAAAAAGCGAGAGTTTTCTGCTCCTATTGCCATTTAAATTCAATCTTTAATAAATATAAATAAAAAATTATATTACTAATAATATTATTAAAATGTAAAAAATACTTTTATTATTATTATTATATTTAATTATCTCATTCCCCAAATACTCATACATCTCAACCTCTCTTCTTCCCCATAGCTTATAAGCAGCCCCAAATTCCAAATCCATCCACCCCTTCCCCTCTCTTCTACCTTTTTCATGAAGAATAAATGCAGCTGAGTTTAGTAGGGTGCGCAACTCAATATGATTTTCTCTAACAAACATGAGAATGGATGATTAAGAAATATTTATTGGAGATGAAATTAAACGGTTCCTTATCTTCAGCAAATCGTGAACTAATTAATTACCAAGTTAACAATTCGACCGTGATGATCATAGAGTTAAAAGCTCTGACATTATCCAGATATTCTTTACGCTTTATACTATTACCCCATATTAAATCTCGAAGAAGTGCAGGAGACTGAGGCATAAACGATAACTTTATTTTCCCTTGACACATAAGAAAAACTTAGGTCGATTTGAAACCTGCCCAGATTTTAACCTCTCATCATACCAAAACAACACACCACAGTATGGACAACTATGAGTAGGATCACGAAATATCCCAATAATGAAGGGTTGGTTAACATAAAATATAATTATTAATATGTATTTTATAAAATAATGATAATAACAAAAAAATTAAATATAAATAATTGTAAATTATAACCAAACTAAAAAATAGAGACTTACAACCAACATGATTATCATGTTCAACTGTATCATCGGGATCTAATTCAACAATTTCAAGACATTTTTTGTTTAATTTCAACAAATCTCTGAATTGTGAATTAGTTGCTTGTAATTCTAAAAATTCTGAATCATCAACGGTCACATCAATCACACTTGGTGAAGAGTCATCAAACATTGACTTTTCATTTAATGATGCATGTTAATTAATTTTTTTATTGGATGATAAATTAGGTGATCTGTGGTTTCGCGAAGTAAAACTATATATAAAAGGAATATAAAAATATAAATATAATATTCAACAATAAAGTAATAACCTAATTATATAACTCTTTATTGTGTTTATAAAAGAATATCATTAGTCATATCGATAAGAGTCTGAGTAGAAGAGTTTGATAGGCTTAAAGATGTAAACTTATCTCGAAATACATAACATCCATTTTTTCATAAATCCTGTTTTTTTTTTTTTTGAATTTCTTGTTCTTCATTCTATACAACAAAATAATAATGTAAATTGCAATAGATAAATAGCAATAAATATATTTTTAAATTATAATACATTAAAATAAATGATAAATTACTAATACTATAAGTTTAACAAATCTTTAATGTAAAAACGATTTACCTTTTGAGTTAGTATCATTGATTGACCACTTCTTATTTATGATTGTTGATCCTAGGAGTTACGCATGTTTGATGTTCTATTACATAACAAAATAATAAAATTTTACGAAAAAATATAAAATAAATGTTTATAAAGAAACATATATATATATATATATATATATTTACAATTCATGATATAAAACTAATCACTATATTTTTTTTTTTGGAAAATTAACTAAACAATTAAGATATTCATTTGAACTGGTTTATGTCTATCTATAGGTTTGATGAAAAATTCAAGCTTATATATATATATATATATATATATATATATATATATATATATATATATATATATATATATCCACAAGTCATTAAGTGAAGAGTCTTCTAAATAAAAAATAATTTAGAATAAATAAGTAAAATGGATTGACTGATGAAGGATTTCACTTAGATTTTTATTTGACCGTGAATACAATTACAAAATGTGTATGTACAATTTATAACATGATAATTATTCAGTATATAGAAATTGGGAATTTCTCCACCTCATAACAAAAGATTTCTTAAATTGACATAAATTGAAAGTTATTGACCTAAATTCACACAACTTAAAATTTAATGTTCTATATTCGCTAGCCCATAGCATTTAGTGTCCTTAAATTGCTAACCCCTTAAAGCTAGTGTCCTAAAAAATAAATCAATTCCACATATCTAAGTTCCAAATAAAACAATTTATAAAGAAAACTTTAATATTAATGTCATTACATTGTAATTTTTATTGACTATTAATGTTATAAACATTCAAAACTATGTCTCTAAAATTGAATACTATGCAATTATACATAAAATTAATGTATAATAACGATCATAAAACTGAATCGTTATTATGAAAAATATAACAATTATTTAACAATAAATAAGTAATATAACAAATAAAGTACTATACTTAAAATTACTCAAAGAATAAGCAAATATGAAGAAACGTGCACGTGTATTTATTATAATATATCCACGAAGATAAGAAGATTTAAACAATAAAATGAAAATGACCTTATGTATTCTTATAGAAAATTATATGTGATTAAAATGGAAATAATTTATATTAAAAATTAAATATAAATGAGTAGTAATGGTCAATGATGATTCTAGGCAAACCATTAGCATCATGTTGAAATTAAGTCAATGTATAATAACTAAATCAAAGTACATAAAAATTAGGATACACAAATTTTTCACTAAGGGAATTCTTAATGTCATATGCATATATTCTACAATGTGTTCAGAGTATTCATAATGTCATTTAATTTCAATTTAGGATATTCATATACACTCTACAATGTTCAAGGTCAAAGTCATTACATCAACTGTAATTTTTATTCCGCATTAATTCGTAATTGATTAATACAAAATATTCAAGGTACTCATTTAAACTTTCATTCTTTTATATATCTATCCATATATAAGTCACTATTTCCAAGCACCCTTTTAATATATTTTTTTAGTATTAGCAAGTAAAATTGTTAGATTGATAGAGGATTTCACACCGATTTTTTTTAGCATTTATACAATTTTAAAATCATAATTACATAATTCTGAATAGTATTATCACATGACAATAATTCTAAATATATGCAATTATGTAATTCGCTAGCACAAAATAAAAATGTCCTTACATTGGCATAAATTAAAAATTAGTGACCTAAATTCACATAACTTGATATTTAATGGCATATGTTCGCTAGCCCATAACAATTAGTGTCCTTAAATTGCAAACCTCATAAATGTTATGGTCCTTAAATGTATTTTTTGTAATATACTATTTTTATTTTGGTCCTACTCATATCTTTTGCATTTTGATTTTCGTCTTATAATTTATATAGATTTTGTTAACATTTATGACATATTATAGTATTGTCCTATAATGCAATATTTCCTATAATTATAAGAAATTACTCCCTCCGCTCCAACTATATTCACACTTGAGACACATTAAAAAAAAGGAGTATGTGAGTGTGAGGTTGAATAAAATAATATGTATTAATTTTTGTGAAAGAGAAT
This sequence comes from Ballota nigra, assembly GCA_947034835.1. NCBI lineage: Eukaryota > Viridiplantae > Streptophyta > Magnoliopsida > Lamiales > Lamiaceae > Ballota > Ballota nigra. Next base: position 98,927,973 of record OX344724.1, on the reverse strand, counting down.
TATTAAAGAATAAATAAGACAAAAACTTCGTCAAACTAAACTTTTAAAAAAATAAATAATTTATTATATATATAAAAGGATAAATTTTTTTTTTATTAAACTTATAATAAACATGGTTATCATGAGAACACGAATCATCGGTTCAAGATAAATAATTTAATGATTATCATCATTTGATTCATCATTACTTGAATATTGGATATGTTAATTTTAATTTTTCAATATCAATATCATTAGCAGTCAAAACAATTGGACATGATGAAGCATGACAAAGTTATTATTGTAATAACATTGCCTCAATTTTATTTTATTTAACTTACCCACCCATATGAATGAAAATAATAGCGATTAGAAGTCCTATTGTGGATTTAAGTGGAACTAAAGTCTTATAAGTGGTCCATTTATCATAGCTTCTAAGCATGGTACATCGTGGTAAAATAAGAACGCTCCTACTAAAACTTAAAGAGGGAATTCAAAGTAGTACAAAAATTTGATATAAATACTTAAATCAATATAATTTGACTACTTTCAATATTAAAAAAGTAACAAATTTTGGTCATTGAGAGTAGTTGTGCAGAATACACCTGAAAGAATTTCAGCATATTTATGGAATTCAAATTTTGATGTACCCAGTACCCTTTGTGCGATGATATTGATAAATTATAGCAGTGGATGCTCTATGCCCAGTCCAACTCAACAAATGCTTATTCCTAAATAAACTATCGGAAATGACTTCCTAAATTTAGAGTCCTTGGTGTGGTTTCATTTCCGTTCTTTCTTATTTTTCTTCTTTAGGATGCTGATCGAATAAACCACATTAAGAAAGAACCCGTGCTCAATCCATGCTTATACATAATTTTGATTGTATTAGATCTGCATCAGAAAAGAAGTTATATATAAGCACGGATGGAGAACCCGTGCTCAATCCTTAAGCACCTCAAAATTATGTATATTTCTGATGTTGATCGAATACAATCAAGAACCCATGCTCAATCACTTAAAACTGTAGAAGCACGGTTGGAACTAGAATAAGCTTTGCCAAGCTTCTGTTACTAATCTAGATTTTGGACAATTTTCTCTGCTATAGAGAAATTCAATCTTTTTTCTCTAACTCAACACTCATTAGACACAAAATTGAATTAGCCGCCATGTTGGGCGGTTAATTGGGGCTGTAGGTGGCGTTAAAATGATCTGAACGAATGTGTACTTTGGAGATCAACGAAGGTCAGCAGCGGCTCCAAAATGCAATCACGAAATGGATCAAATAGAACCCTCGTTACGAAGATTGGATCGGGTCTGCAAATTGTTAATGGAACCTTTTCTCATGGGCAGCCGGGAGCGGCGGCGTGTGAATTGGTGGATCTGCTGCGACGCCATTTAGCTGCGGTGGAAGGAAAAATCCAAAATAAATAAATAAACCGAGAGGAGAAGAAAATCATTGATGGGGGACCATTCAAGATCATTTGCAAAATGATGAAGCCACACTGTTGAGAGGACTGTGAAACCATCTAATTATATATGAAAAAATGATAAACACATCTCTTAATCAAGCAATTACTTCAATGCTAACGGACCCTTCAATCATGCAATTGCTTTTAGGTATGGGTCAACCATTATTAGAAATAAGAGCATCAAAATTGGTCTAAACATACCATGAATATTAATTATTTTCAGTAAATTGTAAACTAATTAATCATCAATTTACCTTAATTACTGAATTAATAAATCAACGGTGATGATTAATTCATGAAATACTAATCAACGATTGAAAAAAACTCCTGCCCAAACCAAAAGGGAGGATGTAGATCGCTTTATATATTATAGATTTTCCAGAATGAATGATAAATTTACATTAACTTTCATCGTTTATATTTTGTTTTTCATCATTTATGCAACCGTAAAATTATATGTTATTATATATCAATGTTCATAAGAAAAAAATGATGCACCAAAAACTAGTGTTGGATGATACATACTAGAATAAAAATGAAATATAATTTACCAACATCAAAACATCATATGGAATTAATGAACAAAGAAGGATAGATTAAGATTCTTGAAGAAAATGGAGGAACGTTCTCTATTCAACTATAGATATTTAGTATGAATATGTGTTTGGGATATATAAAACTATACCACATTATAAAACAGTGGATCTTTTAAGCAACCATTATTGTCGATCATCACCCAGCTTCTTTCTTCATTATTGCAAAGGTTTTCACTGCAAAACAATGGAAAATGAGGAAGGGATGATAATTTATTGTCTGGTTTTCAAACTTGTTTTTATTTGCATAAAATTTGGCCTCACCAAATAAATTTCAACCAAATTTTTCCTTGAATTTTATTTTTTTTCAATTAAATTTGAGCCACACAACCACTTCTCTCCTCCGCCCATTCTCTCTCTACACACTGTTGCAGATAAAATTTCAGCTCTCTCTTTTTCTACACACACTCACCAGCTGTTCTAGATAGAGTTCCGACATATAATATATGTGTGATCTCTTGTTCCACAATTATATATATATATAAATATATATATAAATATCTTCTATTACACTATTTAAATGAATGACACATATTCACTGAAATTAATAACAATTATCATCTCAGTTCTCTTTCTAATTTTCTTGTATGTGAATTATTCATCTACACGATGCAAAAAAAAAAAAGTATTATTACCTCAGAACCTATTTTATTCTTACGAATTAATAAAATCATTAAATAATAAATAACAATAAATATATGTGTTTTGTGACCCTTTTATTTGATTAGGTGATCATTTAATGCACACTGTCATAAAAGATAAATAGAAGGCCAAAATAGAAAATTATATTTAATTCCTCTTGATTAGTAAAAAAATGACATTTATTTAAATAAAAAATTATTCTCTAAAAAGATAAGTAAAATGGGTAGGAGGGAGAACATCATTGTGTAACAAAAAATCTCGTGTGGTGTGATTTTCAAACACCAAACACAATGCAAGCTGGCAGCACACTTTTCTTCGATATATTCTATGTGTTTGAAAGAAAAAAATTAAAATGAGGCATGTAATCATAAATATTAGCAAATATTTCACATCTTGTGATATTACATAATTGACACAATGAGTGTACAAACTCAATTTTGAATAAATTAGCCCATCATTACTTCTTATTCTTTACATTTTTGAAAACCTGTACTTAATGTTCATCTGGTTCAGAACAAATTTTTCGATCAGGGTTATTGAGTTACTAGCTACGACATGTTCGGCTTTGATCTTCACCAATCTATGCATTTTCTACTTTCTGATTCATTCTATCCATGCTAACTCTGTCGAATGTAAAACATACGAAAAAAGATGTAACTTTATTTGTATATGAGATAAAGTGTTTATCATTTCATATATTGACCAGAGATCAAAATCCACAAGGTAATAGGAAGAGCATCAAAACATGAACAAATTAATGAAAATTATTTATTTGACAAATGCGTATGAAGCTAAGGACGTACGGGCAATCATAATGAACATACAAAAATTTAGGTTTAAACTTCTAATAAGATCATAAACTTTAGTTTTAGGTTGATTGCAATTTATTGGTTTTCCAATCAAAGTTAAATACAAAGTGGATTACACTAGGAAAAACTAATATGGAACCACATAAAAAAAAATTGAAATAACAACTGTTGAGCTTATGAGTATCAGTTAGAGATAAAGGCTTGCGGTCAAAAGTAGTAGTACGTTTACCCATTAATTTGAAGCAATGTTGAAAATTCGAAGGATATTACGTATAACCTTCATGTTGTAATTTGTTGTAAAATGCCCAAGTATTGTGAACTTAAATATGATGTGGATTATTTAGGAACAATATGTTTAGAAGTACACACATTTTATCAGCTTTTAATTCCTTTATTTTGATATGATCAAATCTCACTTTACATACATCGGATGATATCAAACACAAATAAAAATAAATAAACAATGTGAAACCAAATAAATCTCAACATTAAATTAAGGAACTATGAGCTTGCACCTAAACAAATAATTAGAGTGGGTATAGAGTGAACTTGTTTATACATAAACTATTTTACAATACTTTTTAGTAGAATAACTCATACTTTTTAGTGTAAGTAACCAATATCCTTTAGTGAAAAGACTCATATACTTTCTACTTATACTCTTTAGTAAAAATAACTTATACCCTCCTAACCTAATACATTCAAAGTGATTTATAAATGAATCAATTTCTCTCAATACTTTGTCAAAAAAGATAAAAGTAGTAAAGACAAAAAGAAGAAAAAGAAAAGGAAAAGGAAAAGGAAAAAGAAGAAATTAATTAGGGTGAGTCAGGGTGTATAGATATAGATATAAATACACATATGAATACCTATGTTAGGTGTATGAATATGGTTGTATCCAATTCTTGTAATCGTTCAATTTTCACTCCCTCTAACATCACAAATTAAAATAAAGCATCTTTTTTATAAAGCAAGCAACCATTTTGTCACTCACTCTCTCCATAAGTAACCATACATACATTGTGCTCTCCACATTTTTATTTATTTCCGAGGGAGAAGAGAAGAAGAGTATTAGTGAGAGAGTTTTAATTGAAACTTGAGAGAGAGAGAGAGAGAGAGTAGCTAGTAATCAATCAATGGCGGCGACTCCTATTGATCCAATCAAACTGCATAATTTTGAGCTGCCTAAATTTTGGGGGGATGATGCCTCCTCCTCCTCCACCGTCAATAGACGCTCCCGCTCTTACAAGCCCCCAGCAGCCTCCTCCGCTCCTCCTCCACTACCTCCTCAATCTCCTCTGATTCGACGAGATTCATCAAAATCTCTGCCTGTAGAGAAGGTTTTGAGGCGAAAGAGTAAAGGAGGGCAGAATTCCAAAACTAGTACTAATTTCTCTAATCCTCCCACCAACATGAATTTTGAGGTCGAGAAGTCCCACCAGCAAAGCCACAAGTACAATCCTACTCCTCCTCCTCCTCTAGAAATGAATGATGAAGACCCCAGGTTTTGCCAGCTACGGCCACCCCGAAGGCGCAGATTAATAAAGAAGAGCAGCGCCAACAAAACTAGGGTTTTCAACTCTAGAGGAGAAGAAGGGGGCGAGAACATTAAATCTAGAGTTTCCAAACCTCTAGAAAGCAAGGATAAATTAGCTGTTAGGATGCCCATCTCTGCCAAAGACAAGGAGATGGGTGGTTCTTGTGGTGAAATTAGAAAGGATAAGGAGAAGAAGGAGATAGATAACGAGGAGAAGGATGAGAACAAGGGTAAGGGGGAAATATTGATGGAGGAGGATCTAAAAGAGGAGGTGGTGGTGGTGAAAGGTGGTGGTGGAGCAAAAAAGAAACAGTTGAGCATCACCATTCCACTCACCAAACATGAGATCGAAGAAGATATCTTCGCTCTCACCGGAGCCAACCCCAGCAAGCTCCCCTTCAAGAAGTATACAAAAAATGTCCAAATGAATTTAAATGTACAAAACACAAATCTCTATCTTCATTCATACATCAATTTCTTTCCATCATTTTTTAATTTTCGATTTTGATTTCCTCATCTACAGGCTAAGTTTCCTGGACTATGTTTGTCCTCCATAACTCCTGACACCTACAAGGTCGCTAGACCTTCCAGGAAAAAGGTATATTTATATTAGTCTTGATATATCATAATTTTCTACAAATTTCTTTGTTTATGTTTGTCTTCTCACAAAGATTTGCTTTTGTGTTACAGCGAAAGCATTATTAAGTGCACCCTCCTCCATATTGTTTGTTTCAGTGGTAGAAGAAATGAGAGGCTAGGGCTCATTCACTCAGGACCTAACTATTAATGTTGTATTATAATTAAAGAATAAGTTTTTTTCTTCTTCTTTTGTGTAATTAATTTTCCAGAGTGAATGATAAATTTACATTAACTTTCATCGTTTAGTAGTTTTTTTTATCATTTATGCAACCGTAAACTTATATATTATTGTATATTCCGTGTTCATAAGAAAAAAATGATGCACAAACAAAAGTGTTGGATGATACATATTAGAATAAAAATGAAATATAATTTACTAACATCAAAGTCTGACATGGAATTCATGAACAAAGAAGGATGTAATAAGTTCCTCGAAGAAAATGAAGGGACGTTCTCTATTCAACTATAGATATTTAGTATAAATATGTGTTTGGTGTTGATAGGCGATCAGTAGGAAAATCAAAATAGAATAAAAATAATAAAGTAATGAGATTAAAAAGTCATTAGGAATAAAATAATAACAAAGGACGAGCAGCAGAGATTAATGACGTAGGAGGCGAGCAACTGGGCCAGATGATCAAGTAAGAAGAGGCGAGCAGCTGGGCTTGAAGACCAAGGTCGAGTAGACGAGCAGCTGGTCATGATGCTAGGAGGCGAGCAGCTGGTCATGATACCAGGAGGCGAGCAGCTGGTCATGATACCAAGAGGCGAGCAGCTGGTCATAAAGAGCACAAGAAGGTGGCGAACAGCCAGACCAAGAAGACACAAAGACCCAACCAGAGGCGAGCAGGCGAGCAAGAGGGCACCTCGGAAGATCATCAGAAATCCCAAGAATTAGGCATTACACTAGGAACAAACAAGTGTCTTAACACTTGTTATTGTGTAAAGATGTAATAGCTTAGGAGATGACAAGTGTCTTAACACTTGTCACAATGAAAATTAGGATGATTATGGAGGTGACACCTCCTACTTGCTTGTAACTCTATAAATACCCTTCATGGGACAATAAGAAAGGGGGTTACTAATTCAAAAACAAGCCAAACTCTTGCAAATTTATCTCTCAATCTTTACTTACAAAAATCTAGCTTTAATCCTACATTGATCTTTGTTTGGTGATCTTTATTAGCATAAACATCCACTAATTATCAACATTGATCAAAGATCATCAACAATTGGCGCTAGAAAAAGGGTCCGAACCTTCGTCGGTTGAAGATTTGAAGGATTTCCGGGGAAAACTAGCCAAAAACTGCATAATTCTGGCAACAAGTCGCCGGAAACTGGAATTTGGAAGCATATTTGAGTATTGCAAGTGGTGTTACATAAGACCTACAAGCTTAAATGCATGCATGTGTGGATAGGGGTTTATAAACAACCAAATTCTTACATGCAAGGCTAGTTGTTTCTAGGTCAGAACATCCACAAGCATAAGATCTTCATCAAAAGAACATCAAAATCCGGAAAATGGTGCGATCACAAGAACCGCAAGAATCGAGCACTCACCCCTCAAATAAGTCACAAACAAGGGTGTCGTCAACGGGAGGACATGTAAGAACGGTACGAGCGATGTCCCGGCAAAATGTTCAAGTCACCATCGACACTCTTCCCCCGGAAGTAGAAGCATTGGCTCAAAACCCGGAGGAGTTGGCCAAAACAATCGCCTTTTTGCAATCCTTGCAACGGCGACAGGAAGCTGTAGGACCATCAAGGGCCCGGGAGGCGAGCAACCGGGCAGCAGGTCAAAGAACATCCAAAGCCCCTGAGGCAAGCAACCGGGCAACTGAGCGAAGAACCAAGCAACATGAGGATGCTAGAATGGATGAAGTTGATAGTAGACAAGCGAGTAGGGCTAAGGGTAAAACACCAATAAGCGAGCGGCTAGGAAGTCGAGGAGAGTCCACTCCAGGGACAGGCGAGGAGTCGAGCAGCAGGGACACAATGAGTATGAGCCACTCCCATACAAGGAGAGCAAGTCACCATGTGGTACATAGGGAAGAGGTTCATCAAGGAAGCGAGGAGCGAGCACATAAGCAAGTACACCCTGCTGCTCGCCCCCCAGTGCATGAGAGGTTGAGAAGGTCAGCCTTCAGGCGATTGGGTCCCAACGGAGCTAGCAACATCGCTAGGCACGTCACGCAGGAGAAACGTCGCGTTAGCAAGGGACTGCGTCATGAAGAGGTCATCGAACCCGATCATGACAAACAACCTTCTAATGGAAGAACGTCTTCGGGCGAGTGGCAAGCCTTAAAGAAGGCGGTGGAAGAAATGCAGAAACAGTTGGAGGCCCAAAAAGGCGTTGGATCAACAATACTGCCATCATCACCCTTGTCCCCGGCCATTCTGAATGCGCCAGTACAGAAGAAAGTACAATTCCCGGCCATTAATTTATATGAAGGGAATTCAGACCCGAAAGTGCATCTGTCCAAGTACACCGATTACATGATATCGGTAAAAGCATCTGATGCAACTCAATGTCGGAATTTCCCGTTAACTCTTGGCGATGGTCCTCACAGATGGTTTTCCGCACTTGCTCCGGGCTCCATTAGTTCATTCATGCAACTCAGCAATGAGTTCCTCTCGCATTTTTCCACAGTTGGATCCTACCTCACCCAAAGGCATAGACTTGCAGATTTGAAGCAAGGAGAGGAAGAATCCGATAGGGCTTTCCTTGAGAGGTTTGACAAAGTCCTGTTAGAAGGGAAAATGGTGAGTGAGGACACCAAGATAGTGGCAGTCATGGCGGGACTCAGGAAGGGGACAGATTTGTGGAAGAAAATGCACCTGGCCTTCCCAAAAACATATTCCGAATTCAGGCATAAGGCGGGAGTATACATTTCAATGCAAGAAACTCTCCAGAAAGAGTTGGGAGATAAGGCCGACAACAAAAAATCAGGAAAGAAGTCCGGTGGGGACTACAAAGCTCCCAAGAACTTGAAAGCTTTTAATGAAGGTTCTGAGTTGAAAGAGAAGCTGAACCATGTCCTATCCACATCAATAGAAGTTGTGTACAACAATGTCAAAGATAAGGACATGCTGTCGGAACCAAGGAAAATACGACAAGAGCGGGGGAAGATGAACCCCAACAAGTATTGCGCATATCATCAAACCATAGGTCACTTCACGAGTGAATGCCGAGACCTCCTGAAGCAGTTGTGGAGGTTTTATGAAGAAGGAAGGTTGTCAGAATTCGTGAAGAGGTAACCAGGCAAAAGGCCAAGAATATCAATTCCATCCAGCTCGGAAGAGGATGAAGGCGACGAGCAGTCGAGCAGGACGGACAAAAAAGGCAAGAAACCGTTTACAACACCGGCAGAACCAGTCCGAGAGATCTTAATGCTCGAGCCGTCCGGACCGGTAGGGGGTTGTTCTGACGGGAGGCCGCCGATGTCTAAAAGAAAAAGAAAGGCAGACTTGAGGGCAGTAGCTCAGGTCAGAGAACTCGAGGTGAACCAGGCAACTAAAAAGACGGGAGATCTGGTGTTTTCCGAAAAGGACCTAGACGGGATACTCACCCCGCACAATGACTCACTAATCATCTATGCTAATATCATGGGAGCCCGAGTTCACCGTTTGCTTGTGGACACTGGCTCCTACACAAACATCTTGTTCAAAAGCACATTAGATCAGATAGGTGATTGTGAAGAATATGTAAAGGGATGTGATCATAAGATAGTGGGATTCGGAGACGCTGTAACCGTTCCCTTAGGTATAGTCACGTTGTCAGTCGAACTTGTATCGACTGAGAATCCCAAAAGGAGACTGACTAGAATGGTAGAATTCTTAGTTGTAGATCAGCAGTCTGCCTACAATGGGTTTCTCGGTCGACCTTTTATAAATGAATTTAAAGCGGTTGTTTCAACGTACTACTATTGTCTTAAATTCCCAACTCCAAAGGGTCCAGGTACAGTTAAGGGTGATCAGAAGAAAGCTTGAGAATGCCTCCTGCAACTCCAACCGAATGATAACTGTGTGTCTGTCATGGACGAGCAGCCGAGCAGCAGGGCTGAAGATGAACCTTCCGTGTTGGATGAAATCATGGAGTCCATCGACACAGAAATGATGGAGGTGGACGACCAGCAGGGTGAGGACGAGCAGGAGGGCCATGGCGAGCAACAGGGAAAAGAAAGTGTACCTGAGCCAAAAGAAGTAAACGATATCGAGCCAAGGTTAGAGGCAGAGCCCATGATCGAAGATGAACTCAACTTGGAAGGTCCGATAATTGATCCTCGATGGAAGTGCCAAAAGAGGAAAGCAACCCCGGTTGAGGAGTTGGAAACAATAAAAGTCGACCCGAATAGAGAAGACTTGAAATTGTTCATTGGGTCTGAGCTCCCAGAGCCATACAGATCCAGAATGAGCGAATTCCTTAAGTCCAATCTCGGCGTGTTCGCATGGTCGCACGCAGATATGGTAGGCATTAGCCCCGAGCATGCTTGCCATAAGCTAAATATTGATCCGACTAAGAAACCGGTAAAACAAAAAAGAAGAAAGTTCGGACCTGACAAATATGAAGCATTGGATGGGAAGTAAAGAAGCTGCTTGACAATGATCTCATCAAAGAAGCTTTATGTCCCAGATGGGTAGCAAATCCAGTGTTGGTAAAAAAGCCAAATGGCACGTGGAGGTTGTGTATTGATTTTACATACCTGAATGCTGCATGTCCCAAAGACAACTTCCCATTACCACATATTGATCAACTGGTAAATAACACAGCAGGACACGAACTTCTTACCTTCATGGATGCATTTGCCGGGTACCACCAGATACCGATGCACCCAGACGACCAGGAAAGCACGACGTTCTACACCAACAAGAACCTGCTGTATTGGAAAAGGATGTCGTTCGGATTAATCAACGCAGGAGCCACGTACCAAAGACTTGTCAATAAAATGTTCGATGATCACATCGGCAGAACAATGGAAGTGTACGAGGATGACATAGTCGTGAAAAGCCTAAGAAAAGAAGATCACTTGGAACATCTGGTACAAGCATTTGAGATTCTTCGAGCATACAACGTGAAGTTAAACCCGAAGAAAAACAGCTTTGGTGTACACTCAGGAAAGTTCCTTGGGCACCTGGTTAGTCAACGGGGCATCAAAGCGAATCCGTCAAAAGTTAAAGCAATAATGGATATGCAACCGCCAAGGTCGGTCAGGGAAGTTTAGCGGCTAACTGGATGTTTGGCAGCTCTGAACAGATTCATTTCCAGGTCAGGAGACAAATGTCGACCTTTCTTTGACGCCATTAAGAAAGGACAGTTCCAGTGGACGGACAATTGTCAGCAAGCGTTTGAGCAGCTGAAGGAGTATCTGAGTGATACTAAAATCCTATCAAAACCTGTCTCCGGAGAAAAACTGTACTTGTATCTAGCCGCATCAGAGGTGGCCATCAGCTCAGTCTTGGTTCGAGCAGAAGGAAAATTTCACCTGCCAATCTACTATGTGAGTCAGGCTTTGCATGAAGCGGAGATTAAATATTCACCTATGGAAAAGTTAGCCTACGCACTGGTGATGAGCGTAAGGAAGCTACGACCATATTTCTTTGATCACCAAGTGGAGGTCTTAACAACTTTCCCACTAAGGCAAATTTTACAAAGGCCTGACACTGCTGGTCGCCTCCTCAAGTGGTCCCTCGAAATAAGCCAATTCAGAATATCTTATGCACCTCGAACAGCGATAAAGGGACAAGCATTAGCCGACTTCATAGTCGAATTAACCATCCCTCAAGATCCGACGAGAGGTCATAATCATCCATGGCACATGTATGTGGACGGATCATCGAATAATACGGCAGCAAGAGCTGGGATAGTGCTGATCAGTCCAGATAAGCAAGTGTTCACCTCAGCTGTCAGATTCGAATTCATGGCAACAAACAACAAAGCTGAGTACGAAGCATTGATAGCCGGGTTACGACTAGCTCTGGCTGTAGGAGTTCGAAGGGTTCAAATTTATGGAGATTCCCAGCTGATAGTCAACCAAGTCCGTGGGGAATACGAAGCCAAGGATGAGAACATGGTCTTGTACCAGAAAATCGTTGCTCACCTGGCTTCGCTTTTCGAGCAAATTTACATCGAACAAGTGCCAAGAGACAACAACGCCCAAGCAGATGCGCTTGCTCGCTTAGCCACAAGTACGGGACCAACAAAACTTTCAGAAGTCACGATAACAAGAATTTCTAATCCATCCACCAGTGACTACAAGATAAATCAAGTTGAAGAAGAGTTGACAGAAGAGGACTGGAGAACACCAATATACAAATACCTTAAGGATAACATAGTTCCTGAAGACCCACAAGAAGCGGCCAAGTTAATTAAACGTGCAGCAAGATTTACGATCATGGAAGGCCAACTTTACAAGAGGGGATTCTCACTGCCCCTGCTGAAATGTCTAGCAAGGGGGCAAGGCCAGAAAGTTTTGAAAGAAATCCACGAAGGAGTTTGTGGGAATCACGCAGGAGGACGAGCACTGGCATACAAAACAGTAAGGCAAGGGTACTACTGGCCAACTCTGTTACAAGACGCAATCAGAATTGCAAAAACGTGCCACAGATGCCAGCTGTTTGCTCCCAACATCCATAAGCCACCAACATAGCTGATCTCAGTAAATAGTCCATGGCCATTTGCAAAATGGGGGATATACATCATAGGACCTTTCCCAACGGGAAAGGGGAATGTAAGGTTTGCAGTGGTGGCCGTGGATTATTACACAAAATGGGCTGAAGCTGAAGCACTGGTAACAATAATACAAGAAAAGATGATCAAATTCATCTGGAAGAGTATAGTGTGTCGATTTGGAGTTCCTCAAGCAATAGTAACCGATAATGGAAGACAGTTCGAAGGAAAAAAGATAAGAGATTTCTGCAAAAAATGGGGAATCAAAAAGTATTTTTCGACACCATATCACCCTCAGTCCAACGGTCAAGTCGAGGTGGTTAATAAGATAATCAAGCACATCCTCAAAATCCATCTGGTGGACAAGAAAGGCAAGTGGTCGGAAGAACTACCCGAAGTACTTTAGGCGTATAGGATATCACATAGAACGAGCACGGGGGAAACACCGTTTGCTATGGCATTCGGTACAGAAACAGTCACACCTATAGAGCTCAAAGTACCAACTGAAAGAATAGTTGAGTTTAATGAACAAGAGAACAACAAAGCATTAGCTGCAGAAATGGATCTGATCGACGAAAAAAGAATTTCGGCAGAAAAAAAAGAAGAGATATACAAAAGAAGAATCGCGAAGTACTACAACTCGCAAGTAAAAATCAGGGAGTTTGAAGTCGGGGATCTGGTACTCCAAAAAATCCTAGCAACACCTTCAGGCGTATTTGGGCCAACTTGGGAGGGCCCATTCAAGATAACTCACAAGTGGCACAACGGCACGTACGATCTCGAAGACATGAAAGGCAATTCGGCCCAATACACCTGGAACGCGGCTTTGTTAAAGAAATATTATCAATAGTTAGGAGACTGATGTAAAATAAAAAATTTCCATAGAAATTTTCTGCATGTTGCTGTGTATATTGTTGTAAGATTGATGAAATTTTTGAACTTTTTTAGCAAAATTTCCAAGAAGTTAGATGATTATTCAAGTATATTATGTATACAAGGAAGCAAGAGGTGTTAAAACCCAACTGTTCGCCTAGAAGGAAAGCTGCTCGCCGGAGGATAAGCAAGTGTTGTAAGCACGAATCCAGAAGGAGGCGAGCAGCAGGGTCCATGAGACTTAGGAGCCCACCTGATCGCCCCATTACACGAAGTTGCTCGCTCAAGATACTAAATGCATAAAGCATAAGTACAGTGGAGACGAGCAGCAGGGCACATGCTAACACTTAGTTGCTCGTCCCGAAGCCAAACGCATTTAAGCACAAACATAGCAAGGGGCGAGCAACAGGGCATAAAGAGAAGTATGACAAAAGCCAAGTTCTCCAAAAGAACCAAATAGGCTCACGCATACTCAATATACATACATTTGCAAAGGAAAAGTATTAAAACTTTCAATCAGAAAGAAATACTTAAGCAAAAAAATGAAAAGGGCAAATAAAAGGCGAACGGTAAAGTAAAAGAACGATCTTCATTCATCAAAACAAGGTTACAAAGAAATGGAAAGCATACAATCATTATCCTACTACATCAACTAAAAAAGACAGAAAATAAAATCTAAGTCTCGGACGCCGGAAGAGCAGGTGGTGCTTGAGGATCTTGAGGAGGAGGGGGAGGCTGAATATCTTGAATAGTGGCCTCAGAGACCTGTTGCTCATCTACAGCAATGGAGGAGCTCGTTTCACCAAGAGGATTAGGGAGAAGGGGGCCCAAAGCTTCGAAGATGGTCATATCCCTGTCCGCCTCTACTCTCTCCTTGGGGGCCACAATGCGGACATCGTCTTTGAAGACACCCAAGTTGACCCCCATATCTCCTAAGTCAGCCACCGAGATCTCGAAGCCGGGAGCAGGAGGATTTTCAGTGACATAGTCTGTGAAGTCCTTGATGGTCGAAGTCATCACGTCCAGACCATTATCCAAAGCATACTTCACATTTCTCACGCTGTCTGCATATGCGCAGATGTAACCCAGATTGGTGTTATCGGTTACATCTTGCACATACGTAGTGTAAGAGATGCCGCATTTGTTCTTCTTTTCCAACTGGTCGACGTGGACCTTCAAGGATTCCACTCTTTCCACCAGACCTACCCGCTCTGTTTCCAAAACCTGCAGACGGTCAGTGGCAACACCCAACTCTAATTTAAGCTTCTCTGAAGTGTTGGACGCGACCATTTCCCGATCCTCGGCAGCTTTCACCTCCCGCGTCCACGTATGTTTGGCTCAGTCAAAGTCAGCCTTCAACTTTGCCAACTCTTCATCCTTCTTCTTCAGTTGAGCAAGCTGAGCATCACGTTCCATTTCAACTTGCTCGATCCTCCGCCCCAAGCCACGGTTCGTTCGCTCAAGCTCGATAGCCTGGTCCAGGACTCGCTGAGCAGTGATAGATTGATGGCTCGCATTGTAACTTAATAGACGGGCATTGTCGCTGAGGCTTTGGCTCTGGAGGATCTCCTCGCCAGTCTTGGTCTATGAGCGGGGAACGTACTCCATGGCTCTTCGGACGTGGGAGTCCTTAATCTCATGAGGTGCCGGAGGAGACTTCACACAGCTGAATTGGTGAAGTACCTTTGCACGACCAGGGTAATCATTCTTCCGGTACCTATACAAGGAAAAAACCGTTAGAAAAACAAAGCCAAAGGGGAAAACATCATACAGAAAGGAGAAAGTACTTACTCCCTCATCTTTACTGGGTCATAGCCCAAGTATGTGTTGTCGGGAGACGTGCCCCTGTTCTGGCCGGCGAGTATGGCCCCAACGACTTGCTGCTCGGTTACCTCCTCCACCGGCGAGGAGCGAGCAGTAGACTTGCCCACCTGAGAAGGACCTTGTCCTTTCACCCGCTTGGCGCGGTCGTCTTCCTTACGGGGAGCGGTCTCCTTCGTAAGTCTCTTCTTACCCCTCGTGTCCTTTGGGGGAGGTGAGGAACGCACTGGAGGGCGTGGAGCAGGGGCAGGAACCTGAGGAACTTCTTCCTCTTCATCCGCTTCGGCTCTCAGCTTAATCAAGGAAGTACATGGGTCAAATTTCTTTTTCCTTGATGGTTGATTGACGGCCATCTGTTTAACCCGACGTGCAAGTAAATAATAACTTTCGGGAATTGGGGGGACAACGACTGTTACCCTTTGAGCTGAAAATAACACAAAAATTATTAGTCATAGGCGATCAGCAGGGCCTAGGCGATCAACAGGGCCTAGGCGACCAGCAGGGCCTAGGCGACCAGAAGGGCCTAGGCGACCAACAGGGTAAGGATGGATAATAAGAAGAACGGAAAAATTAACAAGTAAAACTTACCCTCGGGAACTTCTGCTTGTGCCTCCAAGTGATGGGCACTGGTAATAAGTTGGGCTAACTTATGACAGTGCGCTTGAGAGAGATGTTCAATGCTCCGGTCCTTAATGTCCTGTAGTGAAATCAATGCGAGAACATATAAAAATTCTTCGCTCAAATCCGGATGCCCCCACTTCAAGAGACGAGGACCTGCAAAATAAGGGAAAAAGATTAAAATTAGTTCACCTAAAAATTTGATGAACTAGGAATTGAGACCTACGCCAAATCTCGCTAAAACGAGTAGGTGAGTCTATACGCCCCGGTCCTCCTGAAAAATCAGAGGACGCCCGCCAATCGCCACCAATATAAAAAAACTGCTTGTGCCAACTTTTGACCTTATTAGGCACCCCTTCGATTAATTTGATGCCACTGCAGGCTTTGATGTAATACTAACCCAACTCATCTTCATTTACAGCCGAGGAGATGGTCAAAGCATAGTGTATCTCCGCCGTGCTGATTTTGTTCTTGTATTCTTCCAACCCGAAAAGGGTCATAAACGCCAACAAACTACCCCAACCGTTCGGAGTAATCTGAGTGATCGCCAGGTTTATGTCCTTCAAGAATCGTCCGATCACTGGGTGCAGCGGGAGAGGGAACCCCGTGTTAAGTACATCAAGGTTAATCGCAGTGCAGCCTGGGGGTGGATTGTCAGCTCTCTCTCCTGGTTGGGGAACGTACAAGTGGATATCGTACGGAATGCGGTAGCGAGACCGTATCCGAACTAAATCCTCATCCGTAACCACACTGGCTATTTTGCTCGCTGTGTATGATGATGGAAGAGCCTCCATGATAGGTCGAGCAGGAACAGGAAATGTGTTGTGATACTTGTTGGCGTAGTCAATCCACTCCTGCCTTCGGATTATGGCTTTAGGAACGAGAGACTCGGGAGTTGGCCTTGAAACGGGAAAATTTATCTCCTGAAGAAATTCCCATGTGACTCCCAACTGCTCGCTCCCTGATCCGGCTACTTGTTCGCTCCGGACCGGTTGCTTGCTGCTCGCTCCCGTGTCCCCATGGAGGCTCATCTCCTCTATTTCAGCAGCGACGTCAGCGGAATCCTCGCCTAAATCCGAGGAAGTTCCTTCACGAGCCGAGGAGCGAACAACAGGGCCTTGGACGTCCTGCTCGCCCGAGCTTTCCACAGCATAGAAGGAATCGATGGAGCGAGCAACAGAGCTCGCCTCGAAACCCGTATCTTCGTCGACAAGTAAAGTTCTAGGGTTCTGACTGGCTGCTCGCCGGAGTGAGCGGCGAGGAGCAGGGACTGATGGTTCATCTTCCATAGGTCTCTTCCCCGGATTTCGTCCAACAAATTCAACAGAGAGCGTATTGCTCGAGGAGGGGGACGTCATTTTAAGGGATTTTTTGGAGAATCTAACGAGTAAAAATCGCAAGGGTAGTATTGATGATGGCGTAGTTTAAAACCGAAGGAAAAATAAGAAATCGCGATGGCACGGCGGCGACACGGCGGCGGCGCGGCGGCGATAAGGGAAACCAGTAAAAATTGGAAAAGAAAATACGAAATCAAGAACGCAATGTGATACCAAGATAAAGAAATTAAGAAATTTACCTTTTGAACCAAGGAAATCGACGAAGGAAATGAGTGAAATCAAAAGGAAAAGCTTGAAGGTTCGTCAATGGCGGTTTTTCTTGTGAGAAATCGAAAAAAAGAAAGAAAGGAGAAGAAGAGAGCTATTTATAGATATGGATTCGGGGGCAAAAATAAGGGAGTTGAAAAGTTGAGGCCCCTAGATGCAATTTAGGAGGCACGCGCATGGGCAGCAGTGACGTCACCAACCGCCCACGTCGCTTCGTACTTCGTGCCTCGGGAAGCGGAACGATGCAAGCCCAAGGGTCGCTCCCCACTGGTCGCCTCCTAGGATTCCCGCCCAAGAAATTCAAAAACCCACTGCTCGCTCCCTATGAAAATAAGAAAGCCAAAGTCCTCGTTGCTCGCCTCCTTCCATAAAATATGTCCTGTCTTATAGTTTGACATGAAAGGAAAAAATTATCCTTACGTGCCAAACTAGGGGGCATTGTTGATAGACGATCAGTAGGAAAATCAAAATAGAATAAAAATAATAAAGTAATGAGATTAAAAAGTCATTAGGAATAAAATAATAATAAAGGACGAGCAGCAGGGATTAATGACATAGGAGGCGAGCAACTGGGCCAGATGATCAAGTAAGAAGAGGCGAGCAGCTGGGCTTGAAGACCAAGGTCGAGTAGACGAGCAGCTGGTCATGATGCTAGGAGGCGAGCAGCTGGTCATGATACCAAGAGGCGAGCAGCTGGTCATAAAGAGCACAAGAAGGTGGCGAACAGCCAGACCAAGAAGACACAAAGACCCAACCAGAGGCGAGCAGGCGAGCAAGAGGGCACCTCGGAAGATCATCAGAAATCCCAAGAATTAGGCATTACACTAGGAACAAACAAGTGTCTTAACACTTGTTATTGTGTAAAGATGTAATAGCTTAGGAGATGACAAGTGTCTTAACACTTGTCACAATGAAAATTAGGATGATTATGGAGGTGACACCTCCTACTTGCTTGTAACTCTATAAATACCCTTCATTGGACAATAAGAAAGGGGGTTACTAATTCAAAAACAAGCCAAACTCTTGCAAATTTATCTCTCAATCTTTACTTACAAAAATCTAGCTTTAATCCTACATTGATCTTTGTTTGGTGATCTTTATTAGCATAAACATCCACTAATTATCAACATTGATCAAAGATCATCAACAATTGGCGCTAGAAAAAGGGTCCGAACCTTCGTCGGTTGAAGATTTGAAGGATTTCCGGGGAAAACTAGCCAAAAACTGCATAATTCTGGCAACAAGTCGCCGGAAACTGGAATTTGGAAGCATATTTGAGTATTGCAAGTGGTGTTACATAAGACCTACAAGCTTAAATGCATGCATGTGTGGATAGGGGTTTATAAACAACCAAATTCTTACATGCAAGGCTAGTTGTTTCTAGGTCAGAACATCCACAAGCATAAGATCTTCATCAAAAGAACATCAAAATCCGGAAAATGGTGCGATCACAAGAACCGCAAGAATCGAGCACTCACCCCTCAAATAAGTCACAAACAAGGGTGTCGTCAACGGGAGGACATGTAAGAACGGTACGAGCGATGTCCCGGCAAAATGTTCAAGTCACCATCGACACTCTTCCCCCGAAAGTAGAAGCATTGGCTCAAAACCCGGAGGAGTTGGCCAAAACAATCGCCTTTTTGCAATCCTTGCAACGGCGACAGGAAGCTGTAGGACCATCAAGGGCCCGGGAGGCGAGCAACCGGGCAGCAGGTCAAAGAACATCCAAAGCCCCTGAGGCAAGCAACCGGGCAACTGAGCGAAGAACCAAGCAACATGAGGATGCTAGAATGGATGAAGTTGATAGTAGACAAGCGAGTAGGGCTAAGGGTAAAACACCAATAAGCGAGCGGCTAGGAAGTCGAGGAGAGTCCACTCCAGGGACAGGCGAGGAGTCGAGCAGCAGGGACACAATGAGTATGAGCCACTCCCATACAAGGAGAGCAAGTCACCATGTGGTACATAGGGAAGAGGTTCATCAAGGAAGCGAGGAGCGAGCACATAAGCAAGTACACCCTGCTGCTCGCCCCCCAGTGCATGAGAGGTTGAGAAGGTCAGCCTTCAGGCGATTGGGTCCCAACGGAGCTAGCAACATCGCTAGGCACGTCACGCAGGAGAAACGTCGCGTTAGCAAGGGACTGCGTCATGAAGAGGTCATCGAACCCGATCATGACAAACAACCTTCTAATGGAAGAACGTCTTCGGGCGAGTGGCAAGCCTTAAAGAAGGCGGTGGAAGAAATGCAGAAACAGTTGGAGGCCCAAAAAGGCGTTGGATCAACAATACTGCCATCATCACCCTTGTCCCCGGCCATTCTGAATGCGCCAGTACAGAAGAAAGTACAATTCCCGGCCATTAATTTATATGAAGGGAATTCAGACCCGAAAGTGCATCTGTCCAAGTACACCGATTACATGATATCGGTAAAAGCATCTGATGCAACTCAATGTCGGAATTTCCCGTTAACTCTTGGCGATGGTCCTCACAGATGGTTTTCCGCACTTGCTCCGGGCTCCATTAGTTCATTCATGCAACTCAGCAATGAGTTCCTCTCGCATTTTTCCACAGTTGGATCCTACCTCACCCAAAGGCATAGACTTGCAGATTTGAAGCAAGGAGAGGAAGAATCCGATAGGGCTTTCCTTGAGAGGTTTGACAAAGTCCTGTTAGAAGGGAAAATGGTGAGTGAGGACACCAAGATAGTGGCAGTCATGGCGGGACTCAGGAAGGGGACAGATTTGTGGAAGAAAATGCACCTGGCCTTCCCAAAAACATATTCCGAATTCAGGCATAAGGCGGGAGTATACATTTCAATGCAAGAAACTCTCCAGAAAGAGTTGGGAGATAAGGCCGACAACAAAAAATCAGGAAAGAAGTCCGGTGGGGACTACAAAGCTCCCAAGAACTTGAAAGCTTTTAATGAAGGTTCTGAGTTGAAAGAGAAGCTGAACCATGTCCTATCCACATCAATAGAAGTTGTGTACAACAATGTCAAAGATAAGGACATGCTGTCGGAACCAAGGAAAATACGACAAGAGCGGGGGAAGATGAACCCCAACAAGTATTGCGCATATCATCAAACCATAGGTCACTTCACGAGTGAATGCCGAGACCTCCTGAAGCAGCTGTGGAGGTTTTATGAAGAAGGAAGGTTGTCAGAATTCGTGAAGAGGTAACCAGGCAAAAGGCCAAGAATATCAATTCCATCCAGCTCGGAAGAGGATGAAGGCGACGAGCAGTCGAGCAGGACGGACAAAAAAGGCAAGAAACCGTTTACAACACCGGCAGAACCAGTCCGAGAGATCTTAATGCTCGAGCCGTCCGGACCGGTAGGGGGTTGTTCTGACGGGAGGCCGCCGATGTCTAAAAGAAAAAGAAAGGCAGACTTGAGGGCAGTAGCTCAGGTCAGAGAACTCGAGGTGAACCAGGCAACTAAAAAGACGGGAGATCTGGTGTTTTCCGAAAAGGACCTAGACGGGATACTCACCCCGCACAATGACTCACTAATCATCTATGCTAATATCATGGGAGCCCGAGTTCACCGTTTGCTTGTGGACACTGGCTCCTACACAAACATCTTGTTCAAAAGCACATTAGATCAGATAGGTGATTGTGAAGAATATGTAAAGGGATGTGATCATAAGATAGTGGGATTCGGAGACGCTGTAACCGTTCCCTTAGGTATAGTCACGTTGTCAGTCGAACTTGTATCGACTGAGAATCCCAAAAGGAGACTGACTAGAATGGTAGAATTCTTAGTTGTAGATCAGCAGTCTGCCTACAATGGGTTTCTCGGTCGACCTTTTATAAATGAATTTAAAGCGGTTGTTTCAACGTACTACTATTGTCTTAAATTCCCAACTCCAAAGGGTCCAGGTACAGTTAAGGGTGATCAGAAGAAAGCTTGAGAATGCCTCCTGCAACTCCAACCGAATGATAACTGTGTGTCTGTCATGGACGAGCAGCCGAGCAGCAGGGCTGAAGATGAACCTTCCGTGTTGGATGAAATCATGGAGTCCATCGACACAGAAATGATGGAGGTGGACGACCAGCAGGGTGAGGACGAGCAGGAGGGCCATGGCGAGCAACAGGGAAAAGAAAGTGTACCTGAGCCAAAAGAAGTAAACGATATCGAGCCAAGGTTAGAGGCAGAGCCCATGATCGAAGATGAACTCAACTTGGAAGGTCCGATAATTGATCCTCGATGGAAGTGCCAAAAGAGGAAAGCAACCCCGGTTGAGGAGTTGGAAACAATAAAAGTCGACCCGAATAGAGAAGACTTGAAATTGTTCATTGGGTCTGAGCTCCCAGAGCCATACAGATCCAGAATGAGCGAATTCCTTAAGTCCAATCTCGGCGTGTTCGCATGGTCGCACGCAGATATGGTAGGCATTAGCCCCGAGCATGCTTGCCATAAGCTAAATATTGATCCGACTAAGAAACCGGTAAAACAAAAAAGAAGAAAGTTCGGACCTGACAAATATGAAGCATTGGATGGGAAGTAAAGAAGCTGCTTGACAATGATCTCATCAAAGAAGCTTTATGTCCCAGATGGGTAGCAAATCCAGTGTTGGTAAAAAAGCCAAATGGCACGTGGAGGTTGTGTATTGATTTTACATACCTGAATGCTGCATGTCCCAAAGACAACTTCCCATTACCACATATTGATCAACTGGTAAATAACACAGCAGGACACGAACTTCTTACCTTCATGGATGCATTTGCCGGGTACCACCAGATACCGATGCACCCAGACGACCAGGAAAGCACGACGTTCTACACCAACAAGAACCTGCTGTGTTGGAAAAGGATGTCGTTCGGATTAATCAACGCAGGAGCCACGTACCAAAGACTTGTCAATAAAATGTTCGATGATCACATCGGCAGAACAATGGAAGTGTACGAGGATGACATAGTCGTGAAAAGCCTAAGAAAAGAAGATCACTTGGAACATCTGGTACAAGCATTTGAGATTCTTCGAGCATACAACGTGAAGTTAAACCCGAAGAAAAACAGCTTTGGTGTACACTCAGGAAAGTTCCTTGGGCACCTGGTTAGTCAACGGGGCATCAAAGCGAATCCGTCAAAAGTTAAAGCAATAATGGATATGCAACCGCCAAGGTCGGTCAGGGAAGTTTAGCGGCTAACTGGATGTTTGGCAGCTCTGAACAGATTCATTTCCAGGTCAGGAGACAAATGTCGACCTTTCTTTGACGCCATTAAGAAAGGACAGTTCCAGTGGACGGACAATTGTCAGCAAGCGTTTGAGCAGCTGAAGGAGTATCTGAGTGATACTAAAATCCTATCAAAACCTGTCTCCGGAGAAAAACTGTACTTGTATCTAGCCGCATCAGAGGTGGCCATCAGCTCAGTCTTGGTTCGAGCAGAAGGAAAATTTCACCTGCCAATCTACTATGTGAGTCAGGCTTTGCATGAAGCGGAGATTAAATATTCACCTATGGAAAAGTTAGCCTACGCACTGGTGATGAGCGTAAGGAAGCTACGACCATATTTCTTTGATCACCAAGTGGAGGTCTTAACAACTTTCCCACTAAGGCAAATTTTACAAAGGCCTGACACTGCTGGTCGCCTCCTCAAGTGGTCCCTCGAAATAAGCCAATTCAGAATATCTTATGCACCTCGAACAGCGATAAAGGGACAAGCATTAGCCGACTTCATAGTCGAATTAACCATCCCTCAAGATCCGACGAGAGGTCATAATCATCCATGGCACATGTATGTGGACGGATCATCGAATAATACGGCAGCAAGAGCTGGGATAGTGCTGATCAGTCCAGATAAGCAAGTGTTCACCTCAGCTGTCAGATTCGAATTCATGGCAACAAACAACAAAGCTGAGTACGAAGCATTGATAGCCGGGTTACGACTAGCTCTGGCTGTAGGAGTTCGAAGGGTTCAAATTTATGGAGATTCCCAGCTGATAGTCAACCAAGTCCGTGGGGAATACGAAGCCAAGGATGAGAACATGGTCTTGTACCAGAAAATCGTTGCTCACCTGGCTTCGCTTTTCGAGCAAATTTACATCGAACAAGTGCCAAGAGACAACAACGCCCAAGCAGATGCGCTTGCTCGCTTAGCCACAAGTACGGGACCAACAAAACTTTCAGAAGTCACGATAACAAGAATTTCTAATCCATCCACCAGTGACTACAAGATAAATCAAGTTGAAGAAGAGTTGACAGAAGAGGACTGGAGAACACCAATATACAAATACCTTAAGGATAACATAGTTCCTGAAGACCCACAAGAAGCGGCCAAGTTAATTAAACGTGCAGCAAGATTTACGATCATGGAAGGCCAACTTTACAAGAGGGGATTCTCACTGCCCCTGCTGAAATGTCTAGCAAGGGGGCAAGGCCAGAAAGTTTTGAAAGAAATCCACGAAGGAGTTTGTGGGAATCACGCAGGAGGACGAGCACTGGCATACAAAACAGTAAGGCAAGGGTACTACTGGCCAACTCTGTTACAAGACGCAATCAGAATTGCAAAAACGTGCCACAGATGCCAGCTGTTTGCTCCCAACATCCATAAGCCACCAACATAGCTGATCTCAGTAAATAGTCCATGGCCATTTGCAAAATGGGGGATATACATCATAGGACCTTTCCCAACGGGAAAGGGGAATGTAAGGTTTGCAGTGGTGGCCGTGGATTATTACACAAAATGGGCTGAAGCTGAAGCACTGGTAACAATAATACAAGAAAAGATGATCAAATTCATCTGGAAGAGTATAGTGTGTCGATTTGGAGTTCCTCAAGCAATAGTAACCGATAATGGAAGACAGTTCGAAGGAAAAAAGATAAGAGATTTCTGCAAAAAATGGGGAATCAAAAAGTATTTTTCGACACCATATCACCCTCAGTCCAACGGTCAAGTCGAGGTGGTTAATAAGATAATCAAGCACATCCTCAAAATCCATCTGGTGGACAAGAAAGGCAAGTGGTCGGAAGAACTACCCGAAGTACTTTAGGCGTATAGGATATCACATAGAACGAGCACGGGGGAAACACCGTTTGCTATGGCATTCGGTACAGAAACAGTCACACCTATAGAGCTCAAAGTACCAACTGAAAGAATAGTTGAGTTTAATGAACAAGAGAACAACAAAGCATTAGCTGCAGAAATGGATCTGATCGACGAAAAAAGAATTTCGGCAGAAAAAAAAGAAGAGATATACAAAAGAAGAATCGCGAAGTACTACAACTCGCAAGTAAAAATCAGGGAGTTTGAAGTCGGGGATCTGGTACTCCAAAAAATCCTAGCAACACCTTCAGGCGTATTTGGGCCAACTTGGGAGGGCCCATTCAAGATAACTCACAAGTGGCACAACGGCACGTACGATCTCGAAGACATGAAAGGCAATTCGGCCCAATACACCTGGAACGCGGCTTTGTTAAAGAAATATTATCAATAGTTAGGAGACTGATGTAAAATAAAAAATTTCCATAGAAATTTTCTGCATGTTGCTGTGTATATTGTTGTAAGATTGATGAAATTTTTGAACTTTTTTAGCAAAATTTCCAAGAAGTTAGATGATTATTCAAGTATATTATGTATACAAGGAAGCAAGAGGTGTTAAAACCCAACTGTTCGCCTAGAAGGAAAGCTGCTCGCCGGAGGATAAGCAAGTGTTGTAAGCACGAATCCAGAAGGAGGCGAGCAGCAGGGTCCATGAGACTTAGGAGCCCACCTGATCGCCCCATTACACGAAGTTGCTCGCTCAAGATACTAAATGCATAAAGCATAAGTACAGTGGAGACGAGCAGCAGGGCACATGCTAACACTTAGTTGCTCGTCCCGAAGCCAAACGCATTTAAGCACAAACATAGCAAGGGGCGAGCAACAGGGCATAAAGAGAAGTATGACAAAAGCCAAGTTCTCCAAAAGAACCAAATAGGCTCACGCATACTCAATATACATACATTTGCAAAGGAAAAGTATTAAAACTTTCAATCAGAAAGAAATACTTAAGCAAAAAAATGAAAAGGGCAAATAAAAGGCGAACGGTAAAGTAAAAGAACGATCTTCATTCATCAAAACAAGGTTACAAAGAAATGGAAAGCATACAATCATTATCCTACTACATCAACTAAAAAAGACAGAAAATAAAATCTAAGTCTCGGACGCCGGAAGAGCAGGTGGTGCTTGAGGATCTTGAGGAGGAGGGGGAGGCTGAATATCTTGAATAGTGGCCTCAGAGACCTGTTGCTCATCTACAGCAATGGAGGAGCTCGTTTCACCAAGAGGATTAGGGAGAAGGGGGCCCAAAGCTTCGAAGATGGTCATATCCCTGTCCGCCTCTACTCTCTCCTTGGGGGCCACAATGCGGACATCGTCTTTGAAGACACCCAAGTTGACCCCCATATCTCCTAAGTCAGCCACCGAGATCTCGAAGCCGGGAGCAGGAGGATTTTCAGTGACATAGTCTGTGAAGTCCTTGATGGTCGAAGTCATCACGTCCAGACCATTATCCAAAGCATACTTCACATTTCTCACGCTGTCTGCATATGCGCAGATGTAACCCAGATTGGTGTTATCGGTTACATCTTGCACATACGTAGTGTAAGAGATGCCGCATTTGTTCTTCTTTTCCAACTGGTCGACGTGGACCTTCAAGGATTCCACTCTTTCCACCAGACCTACCCGCTCTGTTTCCAAAACCTGCAGACGGTCAGTGGCAACACCCAACTCTAATTTAAGCTTCTCTGAAGTGTTGGACGCGACCATTTCCCGATCCTCGGCAGCTTTCACCTCCCGCGTCCACGTATGTTTGGCTCAGTCAAAGTCAGCCTTCAACTTTGCCAACTCTTCATCCTTCTTCTTCAGTTGAGCAAGCTGAGCATCACGTTCCATTTCAACTTGCTCGATCCTCCGCCCCAAGCCACGGTTCGTTCGCTCAAGCTCGATAGCCTGGTCCAGGACTCGCTGAGCAGTGATAGATTGATGGCTCGCATTGTAACTTAATAGACGGGCATTGTCGCTGAGGCTTTGGCTCTGGAGGATCTCCTCGCCAGTCTTGGTCTATGAGCGGGGAACGTACTCCATGGCTCTTCGGACGTGGGAGTCCTTAATCTCATGAGGTGCCGGAGGAGACTTCACACAGCTGAATTGGTGAAGTACCTTTGCACGACCAGGGTAATCATTCTTCCGGTACCTATACAAGGAAAAAACCGTTAGAAAAACAAAGCCAAAGGGGAAAACATCATACAGAAAGGAGAAAGTACTTACTCCCTCATCTTTACTGGGTCATAGCCCAAGTATGTGTTGTCGGGAGACGTGCCCCTGTTCTGGCCGGCGAGTATGGCCCCAACGACTTGCTGCTCGGTTACCTCCTCCACCGGCGAGGAGCGAGCAGTAGACTTGCCCACCTGAGAAGGACCTTGTCCTTTCACCCGCTTGGCGCGGTCGTCTTCCTTACGGGGAGCGGTCTCCTTCGTAAGTCTCTTCTTACCCCTCGTGTCCTTTGGGGGAGGTGAGGAACGCACTGGAGGGCGTGGAGCAGGGGCAGGAACCTGAGGAACTTCTTCCTCTTCATCCGCTTCGGCTCTCAGCTTAATCAAGGAAGTACATGGGTCAAATTTCTTTTTCCTTGATGGTTGATTGACGGCCATCTGTTTAACCCGACGTGCAAGTAAATAATAACTTTCGGGAATTGGGGGGACAACGACTGTTACCCTTTGAGCTGAAAATAACACAAAAATTATTAGTCATAGGCGATCAGCAGGGCCTAGGCGATCAACAGGGCCTAGGCGACCAGCAGGGCCTAGGCGACCAGAAGGGCCTAGGCGACCAACAGGGTAAGGATGGATAATAAGAAGAACGGAAAAATTAACAAGTAAAACTTACCCTCGGGAACTTCTGCTTGTGCCTCCAAGTGATGGGCACTGGTAATAAGTTGGGCTAACTTATGACAGTGCGCTTGAGAGAGATGTTCAATGCTCCGGTCCTTAATGTCCTGTAGTGAAATCAATGCGAGAACATATAAAAATTCTTCGCTCAAATCCGGATGCCCCCACTTCAAGAGACGAGGACCTGCAAAATAAGGGAAAAAGATTAAAATTAGTTCACCTAAAAATTCGATGAACTAGGAATTGAGACCTACGCCAAATCTCGCTAAAACGAGTAGGTGAGTCTATACGCCCCGGTCCTCCTGAAAAATCAGAGGACGCCCGCCAATCGCCACCAATATAAAAAAACTGCTTGTGCCAACTTTTGACCTTATTAGGCACCCCTTCGATTAATTTGATGCCACTGCAGGCTTTGATGTAATACTAACCCAACTCATCTTCATTTACAGCCGAGGAGATGGTCAAAGCATAGTGTATCTCCGCCGTGCTGATTTTGTTCTTGTATTCTTCCAACCCGAAAAGGGTCATAAACGCCAACAAACTACCCCAACCGTTCGGAGTAATCTGAGTGATCGCCAGGTTTATGTCCTTCAAGAATCGTCCGATCACTGGGTGCAGCGGGAGAGGGAACCCCGTGTTAAGTACATCAAGGTTAATCGCAGTGCAGCCTGGGGGTGGATTGTCAGCTCTCTCTCCTGGTTGGGGAACGTACAAGTGGATATCGTACGGAATGCGGTAGCGAGACCGTATCCGAACTAAATCCTCATCCGTAACCACACTGGCTATTTTGCTCGCTGTGTATGATGATGGAAGAGCCTCCATGATAGGTCGAGCAGGAACAGGAAATGTGTTGTGATACTTGTTGGCGTAGTCAATCCACTCCTGCCTTCGGATTATGGCTTTAGGAACGAGAGACTCGGGAGTTGGCCTTGAAACGGGAAAATTTATCTCCTGAAGAAATTCCCATGTGACTCCCAACTGCTCGCTCCCTGATCCGGCTACTTGTTCGCTCCGGACCGGTTGCTTGCTGCTCGCTCCCGTGTCCCCATGGAGGCTCATCTCCTCTATTTCAGCAGCGACGTCAGCGGAATCCTCGCCTAAATCCGAGGAAGTTCCTTCACGAGCCGAGGAGCGAACAACAGGGCCTTGGACGTCCTGCTCGCCCGAGCTTTCCACAGCATAGAAGGAATCGATGGAGCGAGCAACAGAGCTCGCCTCGAAACCCGTATCTTCGTCGACAAGTAAAGTTCTAGGGTTCTGACTGGCTGCTCGCCGGAGTGAGCGGCGAGGAGCAGGGACTGATGGTTCATCTTCCATAGGTCTCTTCCCCGGATTTCGTCCAACAAATTCAACAGAGAGCGTATTGCTCGAGGAGGGGGACGTCATTTTAAGGGATTTTTTGGAGAATCGAACGAGTAAAAATCGCAAGGGTAGTATTGATGATGGCGTAGTTTAAAACCGAAGGAAAAATAAGAAATCGCGATGGCACGGCGGCGACACGGCGGCGGCGCGGCGGCGATAAGGGAAACCAGTAAAAATTGGAAAAGAAAATACGAAATCAAGAACGCAATGTGATACCAAGATAAAGAAATTAAGAAATTTACCTTTTGAACCAAGGAAATCGACGAAGGAAATGAGTGAAATCAAAAGGAAAAGCTTGAAGGTTCGTCAATGGCGGTTTTTCTTGTGAGAAATCGAAAAAAAGAAAGAAAGGAGAAGAAGAGAGCTATTTATAGATATGGATTCGGGGGCAAAAATAAGGGAGTTGAAAAGTTGAGGCCCCTAGATGCAATTTAGGAGGCACGCGCATGGGCAGCAGTGACGTCACCAACCGCCCACGTCGCTTCGTACTTCGTGCCTCGGGAAGCGGAACGATGCAAGCCCAAGGGTCGCTCCCCACTGGTCGCCTCCTAGGATTCCCGCCCAAGAAATTCAAAAACCCACTGCTCGCTCCCTATGAAAATAAGAAAGCCAAAGTCCTCGTTGCTCGCCTCCTTCCATAAAATATGTCTTGTCTTATAGTTTGACATGAAAGGAAAAAATTATCCTTACGTGCCAAACTAGGGGGCATTGTTGATAGACGATCAGTAGGAAAATCAAAATAGAATAAAAATAATAAAGTAATGAGATTAAAAAGTCATTAGGAATAAAATAATAATAAAGGACGAGCAGCAGGGATTAATGACATAGGAGGCGAGCAACTGGGCCAGATGATCAAGTAAGAAGAGGCGAGCAGCTGGGCTTGAAGACCAAGGTCGAGTAGACGAGCAGCTGGTCATGATGCTAGGAGGCGAGCAGCTGGTCATGATACCAAGAGGCGAGCAGCTGGTCATAAAGAGCACAAGAAGGTGGCGAACAGCCAGACCAAGAAGACACAAAGACCCAACCAGAGGCGAGCAGGCGAGCAAGAGGGCACCTCGGAAGATCATCAGAAATCCCAAGAATTAGGCATTACACTAGGAACAAACAAGTGTCTTAACACTTGTTATTGTGTAAAGATGTAATAGCTTAGGAGATGACAAGTGTCTTAACACTTGTCACAATGAAAATTAGGATGATTATGGAGGTGACACCTCCTACTTGCTTGTAACTCTATAAATACCCTTCATTGGACAATAAGAAAGGGGGTTACTAATTCAAAAACAAGCCAAACTCTTGCAAATTTATCTCTCAATCTTTACTTACAAAAATCTAGCTTTAATCCTACATTGATCTTTGTTTGGTGATCTTTATTAGCATAAACATCCACTAATTATCAACATTGATCAAAGATCATCAACAATTGGCGCTAGAAAAAGGGTCCGAACCTTCGTCGGTTGAAGATTTGAAGGATTTCCGGGGAAAACTAGCCAAAAACTGCATAATTCTGGCAACAAGTCGCCGGAAACTGGAATTTGGAAGCATATTTGAGTATTGCAAGTGGTGTTACATAAGACCTACAAGCTTAAATGCATGCATGTGTGGATAGGGGTTTATAAACAACCAAATTCTTACATGCAAGGCTAGTTGTTTCTAGGTCAGAACATCCACAAGCATAAGATCTTCATCAAAAGAACATCAAAATCCGGAAAATGGTGCGATCACAAGAACCGCAAGAATCGAGCACTCACCCCTCAAATAAGTCACAAACAAGGGTGTCGTCAACGGGAGGACATGTAAGAACGGTACGAGCGATGTCCCGGCAAAATGTTCAAGTCACCATCGACACTCTTCCCCCGAAAGTAGAAGCATTGGCTCAAAACCCGGAGGAGTTGGCCAAAACAATCGCCTTTTTGCAATCCTTGCAACGGCGACAGGAAGCTGTAGGACCATCAAGGGCCCGGGAGGCGAGCAACCGGGCAGCAGGTCAAAGAACATCCAAAGCCCCTGAGGCAAGCAACCGGGCAACTGAGCGAAGAACCAAGCAACATGAGGATGCTAGAATGGATGAAGTTGATAGTAGACAAGCGAGTAGGGCTAAGGGTAAAACACCAATAAGCGAGCGGCTAGGAAGTCGAGGAGAGTCCACTCCAGGGACAGGCGAGGAGTCGAGCAGCAGGGACACAATGAGTATGAGCCACTCCCATACAAGGAGAGCAAGTCACCATGTGGTACATAGGGAAGAGGTTCATCAAGGAAGCGAGGAGCGAGCACATAAGCAAGTACACCCTGCTGCTCGCCCCCCAGTGCATGAGAGGTTGAGAAGGTCAGCCTTCAGGCGATTGGGTCCCAACGGAGCTAGCAACATCGCTAGGCACGTCACGCAGGAGAAACGTCGCGTTAGCAAGGGACTGCGTCATGAAGAGGTCATCGAACCCGATCATGACAAACAACCTTCTAATGGAAGAACGTCTTCGGGCGAGTGGCAAGCCTTAAAGAAGGCGGTGGAAGAAATGCAGAAACAGTTGGAGGCCCAAAAAGGCGTTGGATCAACAATACTGCCATCATCACCCTTGTCCCCGGCCATTCTGAATGCGCCAGTACAGAAGAAAGTACAATTCCCGGCCATTAATTTATATGAAGGGAATTCAGACCCGAAAGTGCATCTGTCCAAGTACACCGATTACATGATATCGGTAAAAGCATCTGATGCAACTCAATGTCGGAATTTCCCGTTAACTCTTGGCGATGGTCCTCACAGATGGTTTTCCGCACTTGCTCCGGGCTCCATTAGTTCATTCATGCAACTCAGCAATGAGTTCCTCTCGCATTTTTCCACAGTTGGATCCTACCTCACCCAAAGGCATAGACTTGCAGATTTGAAGCAAGGAGAGGAAGAATCCGATAGGGCTTTCCTTGAGAGGTTTGACAAAGTCCTGTTAGAAGGGAAAATGGTGAGTGAGGACACCAAGATAGTGGCAGTCATGGCGGGACTCAGGAAGGGGACAGATTTGTGGAAGAAAATGCACCTGGCCTTCCCAAAAACATATTCCGAATTCAGGCATAAGGCGGGAGTATACATTTCAATGCAAGAAACTCTCCAGAAAGAGTTGGGAGATAAGGCCGACAACAAAAAATCAGGAAAGAAGTCCGGTGGGGACTACAAAGCTCCCAAGAACTTGAAAGCTTTTAATGAAGGTTCTGAGTTGAAAGAGAAGCTGAACCATGTCCTATCCACATCAATAGAAGTTGTGTACAACAATGTCAAAGATAAGGACATGCTGTCGGAACCAAGGAAAATACGACAAGAGCGGGGGAAGATGAACCCCAACAAGTATTGCGCATATCATCAAACCATAGGTCACTTCACGAGTGAATGCCGAGACCTCCTGAAGCAGCTGTGGAGGTTTTATGAAGAAGGAAGGTTGTCAGAATTCGTGAAGAGGTAACCAGGCAAAAGGCCAAGAATATCAATTCCATCCAGCTCGGAAGAGGATGAAGGCGACGAGCAGTCGAGCAGGACGGACAAAAAAGGCAAGAAACCGTTTACAACACCGGCAGAACCAGTCCGAGAGATCTTAATGCTCGAGCCGTCCGGACCGGTAGGGGGTTGTTCTGACGGGAGGCCGCCGATGTCTAAAAGAAAAAGAAAGGCAGACTTGAGGGCAGTAGCTCAGGTCAGAGAACTCGAGGTGAACCAGGCAACTAAAAAGACGGGAGATCTGGTGTTTTCCGAAAAGGACCTAGACGGGATACTCACCCCGCACAATGACTCACTAATCATCTATGCTAATATCATGGGAGCCCGAGTTCACCGTTTGCTTGTGGACACTGGCTCCTACACAAACATCTTGTTCAAAAGCACATTAGATCAGATAGGTGATTGTGAAGAATATGTAAAGGGATGTGATCATAAGATAGTGGGATTCGGAGACGCTGTAACCGTTCCCTTAGGTATAGTCACGTTGTCAGTCGAACTTGTATCGACTGAGAATCCCAAAAGGAGACTGACTAGAATGGTAGAATTCTTAGTTGTAGATCAGCAGTCTGCCTACAATGGGTTTCTCGGTCGACCTTTTATAAATGAATTTAAAGCGGTTGTTTCAACGTACTACTATTGTCTTAAATTCCCAACTCCAAAGGGTCCAGGTACAGTTAAGGGTGATCAGAAGAAAGCTTGAGAATGCCTCCTGCAACTCCAACCGAATGATAACTGTGTGTCTGTCATGGACGAGCAGCCGAGCAGCAGGGCTGAAGATGAACCTTCCGTGTTGGATGAAATCATGGAGTCCATCGACACAGAAATGATGGAGGTGGACGACCAGCAGGGTGAGGACGAGCAGGAGGGCCATGGCGAGCAACAGGGAAAAGAAAGTGTACCTGAGCCAAAAGAAGTAAACGATATCGAGCCAAGGTTAGAGGCAGAGCCCATGATCGAAGATGAACTCAACTTGGAAGGTCCGATAATTGATCCTCGATGGAAGTGCCAAAAGAGGAAAGCAACCCCGGTTGAGGAGTTGGAAACAATAAAAGTCGACCCGAATAGAGAAGACTTGAAATTGTTCATTGGGTCTGAGCTCCCAGAGCCATACAGATCCAGAATGAGCGAATTCCTTAAGTCCAATCTCGGCGTGTTCGCATGGTCGCACGCAGATATGGTAGGCATTAGCCCCGAGCATGCTTGCCATAAGCTAAATATTGATCCGACTAAGAAACCGGTAAAACAAAAAAGAAGAAAGTTCGGACCTGACAAATATGAAGCATTGGATGGGAAGTAAAGAAGCTGCTTGACAATGATCTCATCAAAGAAGCTTTATGTCCCAGATGGGTAGCAAATCCAGTGTTGGTAAAAAAGCCAAATGGCACGTGGAGGTTGTGTATTGATTTTACATACCTGAATGCTGCATGTCCCAAAGACAACTTCCCATTACCACATATTGATCAACTGGTAAATAACACAGCAGGACACGAACTTCTTACCTTCATGGATGCATTTGCCGGGTACCACCAGATACCGATGCACCCAGACGACCAGGAAAGCACGACGTTCTACACCAACAAGAACCTGCTGTGTTGGAAAAGGATGTCGTTCGGATTAATCAACGCAGGAGCCACGTACCAAAGACTTGTCAATAAAATGTTCGATGATCACATCGGCAGAACAATGGAAGTGTACGAGGATGACATAGTCGTGAAAAGCCTAAGAAAAGAAGATCACTTGGAACATCTGGTACAAGCATTTGAGATTCTTCGAGCATACAACGTGAAGTTAAACCCGAAGAAAAACAGCTTTGGTGTACACTCAGGAAAGTTCCTTGGGCACCTGGTTAGTCAACGGGGCATCAAAGCGAATCCGTCAAAAGTTAAAGCAATAATGGATATGCAACCGCCAAGGTCGGTCAGGGAAGTTTAGCGGCTAACTGGATGTTTGGCAGCTCTGAACAGATTCATTTCCAGGTCAGGAGACAAATGTCGACCTTTCTTTGACGCCATTAAGAAAGGACAGTTCCAGTGGACGGACAATTGTCAGCAAGCGTTTGAGCAGCTGAAGGAGTATCTGAGTGATACTAAAATCCTATCAAAACCTGTCTCCGGAGAAAAACTGTACTTGTATCTAGCCGCATCAGAGGTGGCCATCAGCTCAGTCTTGGTTCGAGCAGAAGGAAAATTTCACCTGCCAATCTACTATGTGAGTCAGGCTTTGCATGAAGCGGAGATTAAATATTCACCTATGGAAAAGTTAGCCTACGCACTGGTGATGAGCGTAAGGAAGCTACGACCATATTTCTTTGATCACCAAGTGGAGGTCTTAACAACTTTCCCACTAAGGCAAATTTTACAAAGGCCTGACACTGCTGGTCGCCTCCTCAAGTGGTCCCTCGAAATAAGCCAATTCAGAATATCTTATGCACCTCGAACAGCGATAAAGGGACAAGCATTAGCCGACTTCATAGTCGAATTAACCATCCCTCAAGATCCGACGAGAGGTCATAATCATCCATGGCACATGTATGTGGACGGATCATCGAATAATACGGCAGCAAGAGCTGGGATAGTGCTGATCAGTCCAGATAAGCAAGTGTTCACCTCAGCTGTCAGATTCGAATTCATGGCAACAAACAACAAAGCTGAGTACGAAGCATTGATAGCCGGGTTACGACTAGCTCTGGCTGTAGGAGTTCGAAGGGTTCAAATTTATGGAGATTCCCAGCTGATAGTCAACCAAGTCCGTGGGGAATACGAAGCCAAGGATGAGAACATGGTCTTGTACCAGAAAATCGTTGCTCACCTGGCTTCGCTTTTCGAGCAAATTTACATCGAACAAGTGCCAAGAGACAACAACGCCCAAGCAGATGCGCTTGCTCGCTTAGCCACAAGTACGGGACCAACAAAACTTTCAGAAGTCACGATAACAAGAATTTCTAATCCATCCACCAGTGACTACAAGATAAATCAAGTTGAAGAAGAGTTGACAGAAGAGGACTGGAGAACACCAATATACAAATACCTTAAGGATAACATAGTTCCTGAAGACCCACAAGAAGCGGCCAAGTTAATTAAACGTGCAGCAAGATTTACGATCATGGAAGGCCAACTTTACAAGAGGGGATTCTCACTGCCCCTGCTGAAATGTCTAGCAAGGGGGCAAGGCCAGAAAGTTTTGAAAGAAATCCACGAAGGAGTTTGTGGGAATCACGCAGGAGGACGAGCACTGGCATACAAAACAGTAAGGCAAGGGTACTACTGGCCAACTCTGTTACAAGACGCAATCAGAATTGCAAAAACGTGCCACAGATGCCAGCTGTTTGCTCCCAACATCCATAAGCCACCAACATAGCTGATCTCAGTAAATAGTCCATGGCCATTTGCAAAATGGGGGATATACATCATAGGACCTTTCCCAACGGGAAAGGGGAATGTAAGGTTTGCAGTGGTGGCCGTGGATTATTACACAAAATGGGCTGAAGCTGAAGCACTGGTAACAATAATACAAGAAAAGATGATCAAATTCATCTGGAAGAGTATAGTGTGTCGATTTGGAGTTCCTCAAGCAATAGTAACCGATAATGGAAGACAGTTCGAAGGAAAAAAGATAAGAGATTTCTGCAAAAAATGGGGAATCAAAAAGTATTTTTCGACACCATATCACCCTCAGTCCAACGGTCAAGTCGAGGTGGTTAATAAGATAATCAAGCACATCCTCAAAATCCATCTGGTGGACAAGAAAGGCAAGTGGTCGGAAGAACTACCCGAAGTACTTTAGGCGTATAGGATATCACATAGAACGAGCACGGGGGAAACACCGTTTGCTATGGCATTCGGTACAGAAACAGTCACACCTATAGAGCTCAAAGTACCAACTGAAAGAATAGTTGAGTTTAATGAACAAGAGAACAACAAAGCATTAGCTGCAGAAATGGATCTGATCGACGAAAAAAGAATTTCGGCAGAAAAAAAAGAAGAGATATACAAAAGAAGAATCGCGAAGTACTACAACTCGCAAGTAAAAATCAGGGAGTTTGAAGTCGGGGATCTGGTACTCCAAAAAATCCTAGCAACACCTTCAGGCGTATTTGGGCCAACTTGGGAGGGCCCATTCAAGATAACTCACAAGTGGCACAACGGCACGTACGATCTCGAAGACATGAAAGGCAATTCGGCCCAATACACCTGGAACGCGGCTTTGTTAAAGAAATATTATCAATAGTTAGGAGACTGATGTAAAATAAAAAATTTCCATAGAAATTTTCTGCATGTTGCTGTGTATATTGTTGTAAGATTGATGAAATTTTTGAACTTTTTTAGCAAAATTTCCAAGAAGTTAGATGATTATTCAAGTATATTATGTATACAAGGAAGCAAGAGGTGTTACAACCCAACTGTTCGCCTAGAAGGAAAGCTGCTCGCCGGAGGATAAGCAAGTGTTGTAAGCACGAATCCAGAAGGAGGCGAGCAGCAGGGTCCATGAGACTTAGGAGCCCACCTGATCGCCCCATTACACGAAGTTGCTCGCTCAAGATACTAAATGCATAAAGCATAAGTACAGTGGAGACGAGCAGCAGGGCACATGCTAACACTTAGTTGCTCGTCCCGAAGCCAAACGCATTTAAGCACAAACATAGCAAGGGGCGAGCAACAGGGCATAAAGAGAAGTATGACAAAAGCCAAGTTCTCCAAAAGAACCAAATAGGCTCACGCATACTCAATATACATACATTTGCAAAGGAAAAGTATTAAAACTTTCAATCAGAAAGAAATACTTAAGCAAAAAAATGAAAAGGGCAAATAAAAGGCGAACGGTAAAGTAAAAGAACGATCTTCATTCATCAAAACAAGGTTACAAAGAAATGGAAAGCATACAATCATTATCCTACTACATCAACTAAAAAAGACAGAAAATAAAATCTAAGTCTCGGACGCCGGAAGAGCAGGTGGTGCTTGAGGATCTTGAGGAGGAGGGGGAGGCTGAATATCTTGAATAGTGGCCTCAGAGACCTGTTGCTCATCTACAGCAATGGAGGAGCTCGTTTCACCAAGAGGATTAGGGAGAAGGGGGCCCAAAGCTTCGAAGATGGTCATATCCCTGTCCGCCTCTACTCTCTCCTTGGGGGCCACAATGCGGACATCGTCTTTGAAGATACCCAAGTTGACCCCCATATCTCCTAAGTCAGCCACCGAGATCTCGAAGCCGGGAGCAGGAGGATTTTCAGTGACATAGTCTGTGAAGTCCTTGATGGTCGAAGTCATCACGTCCAGACCATTATCCAAAGCATACTTCACATTTCTCACGCTGTCTGCATATGCGCAGATGTAACCCAGATTGGTGTTATCGGTTACATCTTGCACATACGTAGTGTAAGAGATGCCGCATTTGTTCTTCTTTTCCAACTGGTCGACGTGGACCTTCAAGGATTCCACTCTTTCCACCAGACCTACCCGCTCTGTTTCCAAAACCTGCAGACGGTCAGTGGCAACACCCAACTCTAATTTAAGCTTCTCTGAAGTGTTGGACGCGACCATTTCCCGATCCTCGGCAGCTTTCACCTCCCGCGTCCACGTATGTTTGGCTCAGTCAAAGTCAGCCTTCAACTTTGCCAACTCTTCATCCTTCTTCTTCAGTTGAGCAAGCTGAGCATCACGTTCCATTTCAACTTGCTCGATCCTCCGCCCCAAGCCACGGTTCGTTCGCTCAAGCTCGATAGCCTGGTCCAGGACTCGCTGAGCAGTGATAGATTGATGGCTCGCATTGTAACTTAATAGACGGGCATTGTCGCTGAGGCTTTGGCTCTGGAGGATCTCCTCGCCAGTCTTGGTCTATGAGCGGGGAACGTACTCCATGGCTCTTCGGACGTGGGAGTCCTTAATCTCATGAGGTGCCGGAGGAGACTTCACACAGCTGAATTGGTGAAGTACCTTTGCACGACCAGGGTAATCATTCTTCCGGTACCTATACAAGGAAAAAACCGTTAGAAAAACAAAGCCAAAGGGGAAAACATCATACAGAAAGGAGAAAGTACTTACTCCCTCATCTTTACTGGGTCATAGCCCAAGTATGTGTTGTCGGGAGACGTGCCCCTGTTCTGGCCGGCGAGTATGGCCCCAACGACTTGCTGCTCGGTTACCTCCTCCACCGGCGAGGAGCGAGCAGTAGACTTGCCCACCTGAGAAGGACCTTGTCCTTTCACCCGCTTGGCGCGGTCGTCTTCCTTACGGGGAGCGGTCTCCTTCGTAAGTCTCTTCTTACCCCTCGTGTCCTTTGGGGGAGGTGAGGAACGCACTGGAGGGCGTGGAGCAGGGGCAGGAACCTGAGGAACTTCTTCCTCTTCATCCGCTTCGGCTCTCAGCTTAATCAAGGAAGTACATGGGTCAAATTTCTTTTTCCTTGATGGTTGATTGACGGCCATCTGTTTAACCCGACGTGCAAGTAAATAATAACTTTCGGGAATTGGGGGGACAACGACTGTTACCCTTTGAGCTGAAAATAACACAAAAATTATTAGTCATAGGCGATCAGCAGGGCCTAGGCGATCAACAGGGCCTAGGCGACCAGCAGGGCCTAGGCGACCAGAAGGGCCTAGGCGACCAACAGGGTAAGGATGGATAATAAGAAGAACGGAAAAATTAACAAGTAAAACTTACCCTCGGGAACTTCTGCTTGTGCCTCCAAGTGATGGGCACTGGTAATAAGTTGGGCTAACTTATGACAGTGCGCTTGAGAGAGATGTTCAATGCTCCGGTCCTTAATGTCCTGTAGTGAAATCAATGCGAGAACATATAAAAATTCTTCGCTCAAATCCGGATGCCCCCACTTCAAGAGACGAGGACCTGCAAAATAAGGGAAAAAGATTAAAATTAGTTCACCTAAAAATTTGATGAACTAGGAATTGAGACCTACGCCAAATCTCGCTAAAACGAGTAGGTGAGTCTATACGCCCCGGTCCTCCTGAAAAATCAGAGGACGCCCGCCAATCGCCACCAATATAAAAAAACTGCTTGTGCCAACTTTTGACCTTATTAGGCACCCCTTCGATTAATTTGATGCCACTGCAGGCTTTGATGTAATACTAACCCAACTCATCTTCATTTACAGCCGAGGAGATGGTCAAAGCATAGTGTATCTCCGCCGTGCTGATTTTGTTCTTGTATTCTTCCAACCCGAAAAGGGTCATAAACGCCAACAAACTACCCCAACCGTTCGGAGTAATCTGAGTGATCGCCAGGTTTATGTCCTTCAAGAATCGTCCGATCACTGGGTGCAGCGGGAGAGGGAACCCCGTGTTAAGTACATCAAGGTTAATCGCAGTGCAGCCTGGGGGTGGATTGTCAGCTCTCTCTCCTGGTTGGGGAACGTACAAGTGGATATCGTACGGAATGCGGTAGCGAGACCGTATCCGAACTAAATCCTCATCCGTAACCACACTGGCTATTTTGCTCGCTGTGTATGATGATGGAAGAGCCTCCATGATAGGTCGAGCAGGAACAGGAAATGTGTTGTGATACTTGTTGGCGTAGTCAATCCACTCCTGCCTTCGGATTATGGCTTTAGGAACGAGAGACTCGGGAGTTGGCCTTGAAACGGGAAAATTTATCTCCTGAAGAAATTCCCATGTGACTCCCAACTGCTCGCTCCCTGATCCGGCTACTTGTTCGCTCCGGACCGGTTGCTTGCTGCTCGCTCCCGTGTCCCCATGGAGGCTCATCTCCTCTATTTCAGCAGCGACGTCAGCGGAATCCTCGCCTAAATCCGAGGAAGTTCCTTCACGAGCCGAGGAGCGAACAACAGGGCCTTGGACGTCCTGCTCGCCCGAGCTTTCC
Organism: Ballota nigra; assembly: GCA_947034835.1. Classification (NCBI taxonomy): domain Eukaryota; kingdom Viridiplantae; phylum Streptophyta; class Magnoliopsida; order Lamiales; family Lamiaceae; genus Ballota; species Ballota nigra. Next base: position 98,888,175 of record OX344724.1, on the reverse strand, counting down.
ACAGCATAGAAGGAATCGATGGAGCGAGCAACAGAGCTCGCCTCGAAACCCGTATCTTCGTCGACAAGTAAAGTTCTAGGGTTCTGACTGGCTGCTCGCCGGAGTGAGCGGCGAGGAGCAGGGACTGATGGTTCATCTTCCATAGGTCTCTTCCCCGGATTTCGTCCAACAAATTCAACAGAGAGCGTATTGCTCGAGGAGGGGGACGTCATTTTAAGGGATTTTTTGGAGAATCGAACGAGTAAAAATCGCAAGGGTAGTATTGATGATGGCGTAGTTTAAAACCGAAGGAAAAATAAGAAATCGCGATGGCACGGCGGCGACACGGCGGCGGCGCGGCGGCGATAAGGGAAACCAGTAAAAATTGGAAAAGAAAATACGAAATCAAGAACGCAATGTGATACCAAGATAAAGAAATTAAGAAATTTACCTTTTGAACCAAGGAAATCGACGAAGGAAATGAGTGAAATCAAAAGGAAAAGCTTGAAGGTTCGTCAATGGCGGTTTTTCTTGTGAGAAATCGAAAAAAAGAAAGAAAGGAGAAGAAGAGAGCTATTTATAGATATGGATTCGGGGGCAAAAATAAGGGAGTTGAAAAGTTGAGGCCCCTAGATGCAATTTAGGAGGCACGCGCATGGGCAGCAGTGACGTCACCAACCGCCCACGTCGCTTCGTACTTCGTGCCTCGGGAAGCGGAACGATGCAAGCCCAAGGGTCGCTCCCCACTGGTCGCCTCCTAGGATTCCCGCCCAAGAAATTCAAAAACCCACTGCTCGCTCCCTATGAAAATAAGAAAGCCAAAGTCCTCGTTGCTCGCCTCCTTCCATAAAATATGTCCTGTCTTATAGTTTGACATGAAAGGAAAAAATTATCCTTACGTGCCAAACTAGGGGGCATTGTTGATAGACGATCAGTAGGAAAATCAAAATAGAATAAAAATAATAAAGTAATGAGATTAAAAAGTCATTAGGAATAAAATAATAATAAAGGACGAGCAGCAGGGATTAATGACATAGGAGGCGAGCAACTGGGCCAGATGATCAAGTAAGAAGAGGCGAGCAGCTGGGCTTGAAGACCAAGGTCGAGTAGACGAGCAGCTGGTCATGATGCTAGGAGGCGAGCAGCTGGTCATGATACCAAGAGGCGAGCAGCTGGTCATAAAGAGCACAAGAAGGTGGCGAACAGCCAGACCAAGAAGACACAAAGACCCAACCAGAGGCGAGCAGGCGAGCAAGAGGGCACCTCGGAAGATCATCAGAAATCCCAAGAATTAGGCATTACACTAGGAACAAACAAGTGTCTTAACACTTGTTATTGTGTAAAGATGTAATAGCTTAGGAGATGACAAGTGTCTTAACACTTGTCACAATGAAAATTAGGATGATTATGGAGGTGACACCTCCTACTTGCTTGTAACTCTATAAATACCCTTCATGGGACAATAAGAAAGGGGGTTACTAATTTAAAAACAAGCCAAACTCTTGCAAATTTATCTCTCAATCTTTACTTACAAAAATCTAGCTTTAATCCTACATTGATCTTTGTTTGGTGATCTTTCTTAGCATAAACAACCACTAATTATCAACATTGATCAAAGGTCATCAACAATTGGCGCTAGAAGAAGGGTCCGAACCTTCGTCGGTTGAAGATTTGAAGGATTTCCGTGGAAAACTAGCCACAAACTGCATAATTCTGGCAACAAGTCGCCGGAAACTGGAATTTGGAAGCATATTTGAGTATTGCAAGTGGTGTTACATAAGACCTACAAGCTTAAATGCATGCATGTGTGGATAGGGGTTTATAAACAACCAAATTCTTACATGCGAGGCTAGTTGTTTCTAGTTCAAAACATCCACAAGCATAAGATCTTCATCAAAAGAACATCAAAATCCGGAAAATGGTGCGATCAAAAGAACCGCAAGAATCGAGCACTCACCCGTCAAATAAGTCACGAACAAGGGTGTCGTCAATGGGAGGACATGCAAGAACGGTACGAGCCCGTGCTCAATCCATGCTTATACATAATTTTGATTGTATTAGACCTGCATCAGAAAAGAAGTTATATATAAGCACGGATGGAGAACCCGTGCTCAATCCTTAAGCACCTCAAAATTATGTATATTTCTGATGTTGATCGAATACAATAAAGAACCCATGCTCAATCACTTAAAACTGTAGAAGCACGGTTGGATCTAGAATAAGCTTTGCCAAGCTTCTGTTACTAATCTAGATTTTGGACAATTTTCTCTGCTATAGAGAAATTCAATCTTTTTTCTCTAACTCAACACTCATTAGACACAAAATTGAATTAGCCGCCATGTTGGGCGGTTAATTGGGGCTGTAGGTGGCGTTAAAATGATCTGAACGAATGTGTACTTTGGAGATCAACGAAGGTCAGCAGCGGCTCCAAAATGCAATCACGAAATGGATCAAATAGAACCCTCGTTACGAAGATTAGATCGGGTCTGCAAATTGTTAATGGAACCTTTTCTCATGGGCAGCCGGGAGCGGCGGCGTGTGAATTGGTGGAGCTGCTGCGACGCCATTTAGCTGCGGTGGAAGGCAAAATCCAAAATAAATAAATAAACCGAGAGGAGAAGAAAATCATTGATGGGAGACCATTCAAGATCATTTGCAAAATGATGAAGCCACACTGTTGAGAGGACTGTGAAACCATCTAATTATATATGAAAAAATGATAAACACATCTCTTAATCAAGCAATTACTTCAATGCTAACACACCCTTCAATCATGCAATTGCTTTTAGGTATGGGTCAACCATTATTAGAAATAAGAGCATCAAAATTGGTCAAAACATACCATGAATATTAATTATTTTCAGTAAATTGTAAACTAATTAATCATCAATTTACCTTAATTACTGAATTAATAAATCAACGGTGATGATTAATTCATGAAATACTAATCAACGATTGAAAAAAACTCCTGCCCAAACCAAAAGGGAGGATGTAGATCGCTTTATATATTATAGATTTTCCAGAATGAATGATAAATTTACATTAACTTTCATCGTTTATATTTTGTTTTTCATCATTTATGCAACCGTAAAATTATATGTTATTATATATTCAATGTTCATAAGAAAAAAATGATGCACCAAAAACTAGTGTTGGATGATACATACTAGAATAAAAATGAAATATAATTTACCAACATCAAAGCATCATATGGAATTAATGAACAAAGAAGGATAGATTAAGATTCTTGAAGAAAATGGAGGAACGTTCTCTATTCAACTATAGGTATTTAGTATGAATATGTGTTTGGGATATATAAAACTATACCACATTATAAAACAGTGGATCTTTTAAGCAACCATTATTGTCGATCATCACCCAGCTTCTTTCTTCATTATTGCAAAGGTTTTCACTGCAAAACAATGGAAAATGAGGAAGGGATGATAATTTATTGTCTGGTTTTCATACTTGTTTTTATTTGCATAAAATTTGGCCTCACCAAATAAATTTCAACCAAATTTTTCCTTGAATTTTATTTTTTTCAATTAAATTTGAGCCACACAACCACTTCTCTCCTCCGCCCCTTCTCTCTCTACACATTGTTGCAGATAAAATTTCAGCTCTCTCTTTTTCTACACACATTCACCAGCTGTTCTAGATAGAGTTCCGACATATAATATATGTGTGATCTCTTGTTCCACAATTATATAATATATATATATATATATATATATATATATATATATATATATATATATATATCTTCTATTACACTATTTAAATGAATGACATATATTCACTGAAATTAATAACAATTATCATCTCAGTTCTCTTTCTAATTTTCTTGTATGTGAATTATTCATCTACACGATGCAAAAAAAAAGTATTATTTCCTCATAACCTATTTTATTCTTACGAATTAGTAAAATCATTAAATAATAAATAACAATAAATATATATGTTTTGTGACCCTTTTATTTGATTAGGTGATCATTTAATGCACACTGTCATAAAAGATAAATAGAAGGCCAAAATAGAAAATTATATTTAATTCCTCTTGATTAGTAAAAAAATGACATTTATTTAAATAAAAAATTCTTCTCTAAAAAGATAAGTAAAATGGGTAGGAGGGAGAACATCATTGTGTAACAAAAAATCTCGTGTGGTGTGATTTTCAAACACCAAACACAATGCAAGCTGGCAGCACACTTTTCTTCGATATATTCTATGTGTTTGAAAGAAAAAAATTAAAATGAGGCATGTAATCATAAATATTAGCAAATATTTCACATCTTGTGATATTACATAATTGACACAATGAGTGTACAAACTCAATTTTGAATAAATTAGCCCATCATTACTTCTTATTCTTTACATTTTTGAAAACCTGTACTTAATGTTCATCTGGTTCAGAACAAATTTTTCGATCAGGGTTATTGAGTTACTAGCTACGACATGTTCGGCTTTGATCTTCACCAATCTATGCATTTTCTACTTTCTGATTCATTCTATCCATGCTAACTCTGTCGAATGTGAAACATACGAAAAAAGATGTAACTTTATTTGTATATGAGATAAAGTGTTTATCATTTCATATATTGACCAGAGATCAAAATCCACAAGGTAATAGGAAGAGCATCAAAACATGAACAAATTAATGAAAATTATTTATTAGACAAATGCGTATGAAGCTAAGGACGTACGGGCAATCATAATGAACATACAAAAATTTAGGTTTAAACTTCTAATAAGATCATAAACTTTAGTTTTAGGTTGATTGCAATTTATTGGTTTTCCAATCAAAGTTAAATACAATGTGGATTACACTAGGAAAAACTAATATGGAACCAAAGAAAAAAAAAATTGAAATAACAACTGTTGAGCTTATGAGTATCAGTTAGAGATAAAGGCTTGCGGTCAAAAGTAGTAGTACGTTTACCCATTAATTTGAAGCAATGTTGAAAATTCGAAGGATATTACGTATAACCTTCATGTTGTAATTTGTTGTAAAATGCCCAAGTATTGTGAACTTAAATATGATGTGGATTATTTAGGAACAATATGTTTAGAAGTACACACATTTTATCAGCTTTTAATTCCTTTATTTTGATCTGATCAAATCTCACTTTACATACATCGGATGATATCAAACACAAATAAAAATAAATAAACAATGTGAAACCAAATAAATCTCAACATTAAATTAAGGAACTATGAGCTTGCACCTAAACAAATAATTAGAGTGGGTATAGAGTGAACTTGTTTATACATAAACTATTTTACAATACTTTTTAGTAGAATAACTCATACTTTTTAGTGTAAGTAACCAATATCCTTTAGTGAAAAAACTCATATACTTTCTACTTATACTCTTTAGTAAAAATAACTTATACCCTCCTAACCTAATACATTCAAAGTGATTTATAAATGAATCAATTTCTCTCAATACTTTGTCAAAAAAGATAAAAGTAGTAAAGACAAAAAGAAGAAAAAGAAAAGGAAAAGTAAAATGAAAAAGAAGAAATTAATTAGGGTGAGTGATTAGGCGTGAAATTGTTATGTTTTGATGCCCGATTTACTCATGTTTTGAGTGTTTTCGATGAATATTTAGAGTCAAATGAGCATTATTTCTATACATTGATAAATTTGTCTCTTTGATGTTCATAGATGGATAGAGGGCGAAAAGAGGAGTTCGTAGGACTTTGAATCGACTCAAACGGATGCCCGGATGAGAAGATATTGAAGAAATACGATTGGTATTAGTGCGGACGAGGAAAAGTATCATTTGGAAGGGTTTAGAGATCACTCGAGCGCATCACTCGAGCGCCACCGCTCGAGCGAATTACTCGAGCGCGAAAACATACAGAACCATTCTTGCGCTCGAGCAGCTCGAGCGCCACCGCTCGAGCGAATCGCTCGAGCGCCCAAAAGTAACAGTGAAGATTCAGCGCTCGAGCAGCTCGAGCGCGACCGCTCGAGCGAATGCGTCATTCGAGCTACACTGCTCGAGCGGGACCGCTCGAGCGTTTTGCTCGAGCGCCCCTATACTTTTGCCTCCGGATTCGTATTTTCGGCCCATTAACTCCCGTTTCGATCCGGTGCCTATATATACCTCTTCCAAACACGTTTTGAAAAGATCCCCGACTTTTAGAAATAATTTTAGACTTAGTTTTTGGAGAGGAACGAGACGAGCAAGCTTCACTTTTACGTTGTTAAGGTTTTTCATACGAATTCTAGTTTCTTTTCAATTCTTAATTTCTTTTCATTAGTTCGTTACTTTGAACACGTTTAAATTTCGTTTGTATCAATTCAATTTCCGTTCTTCGTATTTATTTTCTTCTAAAATCCTAGTTTATGTTTCCTATTTTCTTCGTTCAATTCATCATGTTTATGTTCGTTGTTTCTTCTGTTGCTTTTATTTATGTTAAAACCATGTCCGGCTAAAACCCTTGCGTGCTTAGGTTAGGATGAACTCGTAGAAGTAGGATGTGGGTACGTAATTAAGGTAATTGGTGACGTTAGTTTTAATTCTCTTAGTTAATGAATTCATATAATTAATCTTAACTCTACCTTTGAATTTAGTACGAAAGTGTTAGAGAGAGGACGACCGCATCACTCAATAACAATTAGTAGTTTTAACGAGAGGGTTTAGGAAAGGTTAATTCATCTACCGGTTTAGCGAAGGAGGACGACCGCATCACCTTAGTTAAATTAGGGTCTCATTAATTAAGCACTATCTATTAACTTGTTAGTGGATTTGTGAAGTCGATTGCTAGGATAAAGTATTAGGGTGAGAAATCTTGAGCTTTCATTCTACGATCTTTTACTTAGGTTAATTCTTGTTTGTCACGATTACTTTGATTATGTACCCGCTCCGTTAGTATACGTAGGGATTCCTATCCTAAGCATCACCATCTCTTATTAGAAAACAACCCTTAGTTAATTCGTCTGCTTTATTATTTTAGTTTACTTAGTTTATTTTAGTCTTTTAATTAATCTTTCAAAAACCCAAAAAAACATTACACTCATATTAACTACGACGCGTAGATCTTCAGGGATCTATTCGCATACATACCATCCCTTGGGTTCGATAATACTTGGTCCCTATACTTGCCCATACTACAGTGAACCCGTACTCTTGCGGGGTAGCTACTAGTAGAAGCTAGTGTAGTCGCTTCAAGTCAATGGCGCCGTTGCCGGGGATGGCGTTGTATGTTTGAATAGGACTTGTCGATAGCTTAGTAGTTAGTAGTGGGTGCTTATTTTCTGTTTTTTTTTTATTTCTTATTGTTATTTTTAGTTATTCGGCAGTTGCGTTTTGATCCTTCTGCTAGTGTGTCAGGTTTATGAGAACACGCTCACAAGGGAATACGAGTGAAGAGAGATTACCTGCAGATCCTGAGACAATAGCCAGAAGGAACCGAGCTTACTTGAGAAGAATGAACGCTGCCGACTTAGGGAAGGAACCAATGGACATCAATAATGAGTTGGACGATGCTACCAACGATTTCAATCAGGCAGTAGACCGAGTCGAAGGCACTGGAGTTAGTGGTAGCCAGAATCAAATTCCATTAGGGGATAGCCAGAGCCTAAACCTGGATACACGAAACGTAGGGAATCCAGCTCAGAACCTTGTCCATAATCCTCCTAACAACCCTGCTTACCCACAAAACCCGAATAACCCTTTCAACAACCCAGTATACCAACATTACCCATACCCACCTTATCCTTACCCACCATACCCGTATCCTCCACCCCCAGTCTATAATCAACCACCTGTTTACCCACCACCACCCCAACAAGTACCAGTACCTGCTGCTAATCCTCAACACGTTCCTATGAACGTAGATCACAATATTGCTATTCGAGGGAGGTTTGCAGCGCAGCCACAGCGGTACTATGATGGAGTGGCTTTACCTCCTGTTGAGGCGAACAACTTCTCGATATCACCGGGGATTTTAAAGCTGCTGACCGAGAATCAGTTCAAAGGGGTGATCGGGAAGGAGAATCCTCATACACACTTGAGGAGCTTTCTCATGATAGCCTCAACATTTAATTATAATGGCATGTCTGAAGATGCCAAGAGGCTTAGGCTGTTCCCATTCTCATTGACGGGAATAGCTAAGGAGTGGTACGATAATACGCTCCCGCGGGGAGGTATTACCACTTGGGCCGAGCTCGAGCGTCTGTTCCTCGAGCGATTCTACCCTCCATCTAGGACGATCAAGGCTAGAATTGAGATCTCGTCCTTTCGCCAGAAGTCTGGAGAGGATTTACGCCAAGCGTGGGAGAGATACTCAAACATGCTGATTGAGTGCCTGCAGCACGGGTACAATGAGGGGGATATTATGGCATTCTTCTACAGTGGTGCCAACAAGGCGGGGCAAGACCATTTAGACGCCTGTGCGGGCGGAGCATTCCTGAACCAAGGCATAGAGAGATGTAGGGAGATCGTGGACAACATTGTCACGAATGCCGGTGCTTGGAGTACGGATGCAGATTTGCAAAGAGTGCATCAGGTTGAAGAGGGAGAAGGAACTAGAAGGCTGCTGATGGCCATGATGGAGAAGATCAACAACCTCGAGTTGGGGAAGAATTTGGGTGGAGAGCATGCAGTGGAGAATGAGAGAGTAGACCAGCCCAGTGGACAGCAAGAGGTAGCCAATTACATGGGAGGTCCTTATTACAATCAGAATGGCTACCAAGGTGGTAATCAGTATGTAAGGCCTTCTTATGGCCAACCATTTGTGCCTCCAGGCCCTCAGCCACTTCAAAATCAATGGAGGAACACACAAGGAGTTCAAGGAAGCCAGCAGCCTCCTCAAAACACATGGAGGAGGAATGATAATTTTTCTTATGCTAACCCAAAAGCTGGTGTTACTGTTCCTGCAGGTGTTGATCCGGGGTCTAAACCTCCTGGTGGAGAAGGCGGTGCATCAACCGAGGAGATGTTGAGAGCGATCCTTCAGAAGGTGGAGGAAGGGAGCAAGCGGTTGTCATCCTTGGAGCACGATGTGAAGGAGTTGCATAAGAAGGGTGATCATCGTGATCAAGAGCTCCAGAAGATGAACGTTGAGTGGACTAGAACTCAACAAGAGAACAATCGAAGGTTCACTTCTTTAGAGCTCCAGATGAGCCAGATTGCAAAGTCAGTAAATAGAATGCCGGAGGGGAACCCGAAAGAGCATTGCAAGGCGATCCAGCTGAGAAGTGGAACCAACTACGAAGGTCCTCAGATGCCTGCTGATTCTGAGACGCCCCAAGAAGAGATTGAGCCTAAAGGAGATGAAGTTGAGAAGGGGATTGAAAGTAAAGGGATTGAGAAGCATGAAGATATGGATGAGTCCCATCAAGACAAAGACCTTGAGGAGGTTGAGAGAGTTCCTAAGTGGAAAAAGGCAAAGGAAGCAAGGGAGAAAGTGAAAGAAACAGAAAGAGATGAATGGGGGGTACCCAAATCGGTGATACCTGTCCCATATCCACAGCGCTTCATGAAAAAGAAGCTTGATGAGAAATTCGCTAAGTTCCTTGATGTTTTTAAACAATTGCATATTAATATCCCTTTTTATGATGCTTTGGAACAGATGCCGCACTATGCGAAGTTTTTGAAGGACTTGATTGCAAAAAGACGGCGAGTGGATGAGCCGAAGTTGGTGCAGCTGAACCACGAGGTGAGTGCATTAGTGCACAAGGCGCTGCCACCGAAGCTGAAGGATCCCGGGAGCTTCACGATCCTATGTGATATTGGGAACGGGATCAAGAAGGGAGCGTTGTGCGACCTCGGGGCGAGCATTAATTTGATGCCACTGTCGCTTTTCAAGAAGTTGGAAGGTGGTGAACTTCAACCCACAATGATGACGCTTCAACTTGCCGATCGGTCTATTACTAGACCCCAAGGTGTGGTTGAAGACGTCCTAGTGAGAGTTGGAGAACACATTTTTCCAGCCGACTTTGTAGTGCTAGAGATGGAGGAAGATGAGCACGTGCCCCTGATCTTGGGAAGACCGTTCTTAGCTACGGCGGGGATGGTGCTAGACGTGGCGAATGGGAAGATCACGTTGAAGGTTGATGATCAAGAAGTGAAGATCTCCCTATATGAAGCCATGAAGCACCCGAAGGAGGATGAGAGCTTGTATTGCATGGATGCAATTGATCCTCGTGTTGAAGACACACATTCTCTCCCTAATCCATCTCATATTCATGATTTTGCTAGTCCTTCAATTGATAATTTAACCCATGAACATTATGTTCTTGATTATTTTGATAGGGATAAAGTGAAGAAGTTGAAGGATGAAGAGGTGAAGAAAGTGGACGTGGTCCAGTTAGAAGGGAAATGAGGAGTTAAGAAGAAAAAGTCCAAACTCAAGAAATTGTTTAGTAAGACTCCTCCAGATAGAGGCAAGAAGGAGTTGAGACCCATAACACTTGGGAATGAGAAAAGAGGAAAGGAACTCATGATGGTGGGGCATCAAGGAAAGGAGTTCAAACACCACTCTTATGAGAGTAAGGGAGGTAAATTTGAGTATGATGTCCCATAAGCTCCTTTGAGCACGGTCCGGCATGAGGACCTTAAAAAATAGCGCTGAATGGGAGGCAACCCATTTTTATTTGCTTTCATTTATTTTTAGTGTCTTTTTATATTATTAGGGTGTTTAGAGTCGTATGTTTAACCTCGTACTTGAGAGCTTTATTTTGTAGGCTTGTCTCTAAAGGAGTAAAGGAACCAAAGAAGTGGAGATTGAAGGAACCAACTTGAGACAAGGGAATGTGCAAAGCTACTGAGAGAAATTGAATTATTTGGTTGAGGTAACCCACAACCCCAAACTTAGACCTCTAGCAAGGTCGAAGTTTGGGGGGGTGGAGTTTCTTTTTATGATTACATTGCACATGCATGCACGCCCTTATCTTTGAGTTGAGTTTGATTGATTATTGGTGCCTTGAGATGCTCCTTGGGCTATTATTAATTTGTTTTGTTACTCAATATTTTATGCCTATCAATCACCTTGTGCTTGTTGATTGCTATCTTTGAGTATGATTTGATGAGTAGGATGAATTGTGAGGCTGAGTTAGGAGTTTTCTTGTGTGAGTGTTTGAATTTGAGCTGATTTGAGAAAGAACTTGTATGCGTGTAAATTTTTCTTTTGAGTACTTGTGTGATGAGAGTGAGAATTCACTAGGACTAGCATGGATGTGAAAGCCGTGAGATTTGAGCCTTACGAGATTTAAATGCATGATTTAATCTCTTAGTTTGTGAGTGAATCGTCACCTTAGAGGATGCTAGAACTTGAATGTGCTCTTGCTTCTTGATTGTGTCTAGTTTGATATGCCGAATGTGATCTTAGGCCATCTTTGATTTAATTGAGTCACTTAGCCAAAATTTTTCTTACCAATGACATTGATCCCTTGTTAGCCCCTTTGAGCCTAGAGCCTATTTTATTTGCTAGCACATATGAACACTATTCCAATTCCTAAGTCTTTTTGTCCCAATTTGAGTGGAGAATAGGAAAGTGTGAATGTGAAGGGAGTGAATTGAGTTGAAAAAGGAAAAGGTTGTTTGTTGAGTGAATATGAGAAGAAGGGTGTGAATGAGATTTGAGTTGTGGGAAAGAAAACAAAAAATTGAGAATGAGCAAAAGAAAAATTAAGCTCATGTGTTTGTGCGAAAAAAAAAAAAAGAAAAAAAAAGTGATTGAAAAAAAAGTGAAAGAGTGAGAAAGAAAAAATTGAAGTGTTGAGAGTAGTGGAATTAAAGTGTATTGATTGCAAATGTTGAAGTGATTCTGCTCCTAATCTCAAAGTGCCAAAGTTGATTTTTCTATTCTCCATTCACTTGAGTCACTTACCCCATATTGTTATCTCACCTGTCCAAAGAGCCTACATTACAACCTTTTGAAAGTCCTTTTTGATTCGGCATGGATTTCTAGAGTATGGTCGAAGTTGAGAGCATTTACAAGCCTATGGCTGCCAATATGTGTGATTGATTGATTGAGTGAGTCCCTTAAACACTTTTATACACTTGTGAGGGAGTGAAACACATCGTTGAGTGCACGTCCATGCTTGATCTTGGTGTTTCTTGTTATTATTGCATGAGTACGATAAAAGAAAGTGAGTGAGTATACGGGTGATTGATCTTTGAAGCTCGAGTTCAATTACTTGCATGATTTGATTCTTGATTCATTCCTAACAATTTCACTTGACTTATTATTTCGTTGCTTGAGGACAAGCAACATGGTAAGTTTGGGGGGGTTGATTAGGCGTGAAATTGTTATGTTTTGATGCCCGATTTACTCATGTTTTGAGTGTTTTCGATGAATATTTAGAGTCAAATGAGCATTATTTCTATACATTGATAAATTTGTCTCTTTGATGTTCATAGATGGATAGAGGGCGAAAAGAGGAGTTCGTAGGACTTTGAATCGACTCAAACGGATGCCCGGATGAGAAGATATTGAAGAAATACGATTGGTATTAGTGCGGACGAGGAAAAGTATCATTTGGAAGGGTTTAGAGATCACTCGAGCGCATCACTCGAGCGCCACCGCTCGAGCGAATTACTCGAGCGCGAAAACATACAGAACCATTCTTGCGCTCGAGCAGCTCGAGCGCCACCGCTCGAGCGAATCGCTCGAGCGCCCAAAAGTAACAGTGAAGATTCAGCGCTCGAGCAGCTCGAGCGCGACCGCTCGAGCGAATGCGTCATTCGAGCTACACTGCTCGAGCGGGACCGCTCGAGCGTTTTGCTCGAGCGCCCCTATACTTTTGCCTCCGGATTCGTATTTTCGGCCCATTAACTCCCGTTTCGACCCGGTGCCTATATATACCTCTTCCAAACACGTTTTGAAAAGATCCCCGACTTTTAGAAATAATTTTAGACTTAGTTTTTGGAGAGGAACGAGACGAGCAAGCTTCACTTTTACGTTGTTAAGGTTTTTCATACGAATTCTAGTTTCTTTTCAATTCTTAATTTCTTTTCATTAGTTCGTTACTTTGAACACGTTTAAATTTCGTTTGTATCAATTCAATTTCCGTTCTTCGTATTTATTTTCTTCTAAAATCCTAGTTTATGTTTCCTATTTTCTTCGTTCAATTCATCATGTTTATGTTCGTTGTTTCTTCTGTTGCTTTTATTTATGTTAAAACCATGTCCGGCTAAAACCCTTGCGTGCTTAGGTTAGGATGAACTCGTAGAAGTAGGATGTGGGTACGTAATTAAGGTAATTGGTGACGTTAGTTTTAATTCTCTTAGTTAATGAATTCATATAATTAATCTTAACTCTACCTTTGAATTTAGTACGAAAGTGTTAGAGAGAGGACGACCGCATCACTCAATAACAATTAGTAGTCTTAACGAGAGGGTTTAGGAAAGGTTAATTCATCTACCGGTTTAGCGAAGGAGGACGACCGCATCACCTTAGTTAAATTAGGGTCTCATTAATTAAGCACTATCTATTAACTTGTTAGTGGATTTGTGAAGTCGATTGCTAGGATAAAGTATTAGGGTGAGAAATCTTGAGCTTTCATTCTACGATCTTTTACTTAGGTTAATTCTTGTTTGTCACGATTACTTTGATTATGTACCCGCTCCGTTAGTATACGTAGGGATTCCTATCCTAAGCATCACCATCTCTTATTAGAAAACAACCCTTAGTTAATTCGTCTGCTTTATTATTTTAGTTTACTTAGTTTATTTTAGTCTTTTAATTAATCTTTCAAAAACCCAAAAAAACATTACACTCATATTAACTACGACGCGTAGATCTTCAGGGATCTATTCGCATACATACCATCCCTTGGGTTCGATAATACTTGGTCCCTATACTTGCCCATACTACAGTGAACCCGTACTCTTGCGGGGTAGCTACTAGTAGAAGCTAGTGTAGTCGCTTCAAGTCAGTGAGTCAGGGTGTATAGATATAGATATAAATACACATATGAATACCTATGTTAGGTGTATGAATATGGTTGTATCCAATTCTTGTAACCGTTCAATTTTCACTCCCTCTAACATCACAAATTAAAATAAAGCATCTTTTTTATAAAGCAAGCAACCATTTTGTCACTCACTCTCTCCATAAGTAACCATACATACATTGTGTTCTCCACAATTTTATTTATTTCCGAGGGAGAAGAGAAGAAGAGTATTAGTGAGAGAGTTTTAATTGAAACTTGAGAGAGAGAGAGAGAGAGAGAGAGAGAGAGAGAGAGAGTAGCTAGTAATCAATCAATGGCGGCTACTCCTATTGATCCAATCAAACTGCATAACTTTGAGCTGCCTAAATTTTGGGGGGATGATGCCTCCTCCTCCTCCACCGTCAATAGACGCTCCCGCTTTTACAAGCCCCCAGCAGCCTCCTCCGCTCCTCCTCCACTACCTCCTCAATCTCCTCTGATTCGACGAGATTCATCAAAATCTCTGCCTGTAGAGAAGGTTTTGAGACGAAAGAGTAAAGGAGGGCAGAATTCCAAAACTAGTACTAATTTCTCTAATCCTCCCACCAACATGAATTTTGAGGTCGAGAAGTCCCACCAGCAAAGCCACAAGTACAATCCTACTCCTCCTCCTCCTCCTCCTCTAGAAATTAATGATGAAGACCCCAGACTTTGCCAGCTGCGGCCACCCCGAAGGCGCAGATTAATAAAGAAGAGCAGCGCCAACAAAACTAGGGTTTTCAACTCTAGAGGAGAAGAAGGGGGCGAGAACATTAAATCTAGAGTTTCCAAACCTCTAGAGAGCAATGATAAATTAGCTGTTGGGATGCCCATCTCTGCCAAAGACAAGGAGATGGGTGGTTCTTGTGGTGAAATTAGAAAGGATAAGGAGAAGAAGGAGATAGATAACGAGGAGAAGGATGAGAACAAGGGTAAGGGGGAAATATTGATGGAGGAGGATCTAAAAGAGGAGGTGGTGGTGGTGAAAGGTGGTGGTGGAGAAAAAAAGAAACAGTTGAGCATCACCATTCCACTCACCAAACATGAGATCGAAGAAGATATCTTCGCTCTCACCGGAGCCAACCCCAGCAAGCGCCCCTTCAAGAAGTATACAAAAAATGTCCAAATGAATTTAAATGTACAAAACACAAATCTCTATCTTCATTCATACATCAATTTCTTTCCATCATTTTTTAATTTTCGATTTTGATTTCCTCATCTACAGGCTAAGTTTCCTGGACTATGTTTGTCCTCCATAACTCCTGACACCTACAAGGTCGCTAGACCTTCCAGGAAAAAGGTATATTTATATTAGTCTTGATATATCATAATTTTCTACAGATTTCTTTGTTTATGTTTGTCTTCTCACAAAGATTTGCTTTTGTGTTACAGCGAAAGCATTATTAAGTGCACCCTCCTCCATATTGTTTGTTCAGTGGTAGAAGAAAGGAGAGGCTAGGGCTCATTCACTCAGGACCTAACTATTAATGTTGTATTATAATTAAAGAATAAGTTTTTTTCTTCTTCTTTTGTGTAATTAATTTTCCAGAGTGAATGATAACTTTACATTAACTTTCATCGTTTAGTAGTTTTTTTTATCATTTATGCAACTGTAAACTTATATATTATTGTATATTCCGTGTTCATAAGAAAAAAATGATGCACAAACAAAAGTGTTGGATGATACATATTAGAATAAAAATGAAATATAATTTACTAACATCAAAGTCTGACATGGAATTCATGAACAAAGAAGGATGTAATAAGTTCCTCGAAGAAAATGAAGGGACGTTCTCTATTCAACTATAGATATTTAGTATAAATATGTGTTTGGGATACATAAAACTATACCACATTATGAATTTGTGGATCTTTTAAGCAACCATCAATGTCGATCATCACACACCTTCTTTCTTCAATATTGCAAAGGGTTTCACTATAAAATAATGGGAAATAAGAAAACGGTGATAATTTATTGTCTGATTTTCGAACTTGTTTTTATTTGCAAAAAATCTGGCCCCACCTGACAAATTTCAACCAACTTTTTCCTTGAATTTTGTTTTTTACAATGAAATTTGAGCTACACAACCACTTTAATTCCCCCACCCCTCCACTCTCTACACACTGTTGCTGATAGAGTTTCATCATCTCTCTCTCTCTCTTTCTCTCTATACACAAAAACTTACCAACTGTTCTAGATAGAATTTTAACATATGTGTGATTCAATATAGGTGTGATCTCCTATTACACAATTATATATAATATATATATATATATATCTTCTACTACACAATTTAAATGATGCCTATTCACTGAAATTAATAACAATTATCATCTTCTATTACACAATAGCAACAAAAAGTATAACTCCCACCGACCTATCTTGTTCATATGAATTAAGAAAATCATTAAATAATAAATAACAATAAATGGTGACCATTTTATTTAATTAGATGATCATTAATGCACACAATAAAAACAAATAAATTGAAGACCAAAGTAGAAAATTATATTTAATTCTTCTAGATTAGTACCAAATGACATTTATTTTAAATAAAAGATTCCTTCTCAAAAAATATAAAATAAAGTGGGTCAGAGCGAGAATAAATACATAAGATGATATCAAACACAAACAAGAAAATAAATAAACAATGTGAAATCAAATAAATTTCAGCACTAAATTAAGGAACTATGAGCTTGCACCTAAAAAAAAGTTAGAGTATGTATAGAGTGAAGTTGTTTATACATATTTTAGTAGAACAATTCATACTTTTTAGTGTAAACAATAATATCCTTTAGTAAAATAACCCATATAATTTGTACTTATATTCTTTAGTAAAAACAAGTTGTACCCTACAAAATTCAAAGTATTTTATATATGAATCAATCTCAGTCGATACTTTGCTAAAAAAAGATAAAATTAGTATAAACAGAAAGAAGAAAAAGAAAAAGAAAAGGAAAAAGAAGAAACTAATTAGGGTGTATAGATAAAAATATAGATACACATATGCATGCCTATGTTAGGTGTATGAATATGGCTGTATCCAATTCTTGTAACCGTCCTCCCACCCACTGCTGCTTTTTGCTATTCAATTCTCACTCCTTCCAACATCATAAATTAAAATAAAGCATCTTTTTAGATAAAGCAAACAACCATTTATTCATTTTCTTTCACTTACTCTCTCCATAAATAAGCATACATACATTGTATTCTCCACACTTTTACTTATTTCTGAGTGAGAAGAGAAGAAGAGTAGCAGTGAGTGAGTTTTAATTGAAACTTGAGTGGGAGATAGAGATATTCAATAGCTAGTAATCAATCAATGGCGGCGACTCCTATTGATCCAACCAAATTACATAACTTTGAGTTGCCTCAGTTTTGGGGGGATAATGCCTCTGCCTCCTCCACTGTCAATAGACGCTCCCGCTTCTACAAGCCCACAGCAACCTCCACCACTTCTCCACCTTCAGCGGCGCCTCCTCAATCTCCTCCTATTCCACGAGATTCATCAAAATCTCCGTGTGTGGAGGAGTTTTTTAGGCAAACTAGTACTAATTCCTCCAATCCTCCCATCAACATGATTAATAATGAGGCCCACCAGCAAAGCCACAAGTACAATCTGGGGGCAGAAATGAATGATGATGACCCCAGGCTTTGCCAGCTGCGGCCACATCGAAGGCGCAAATTAATAAAGAAGAGCAGCGCTGACAAAACTAGAGGAGAAGAAGGAGGCGAGGACAAATCTAGGAAGCCTCTGGAGAGCAAGAACAAAGCTACTGGGACGCCCATATATACTGAAAACAGGGAGATAGATGGTTCTTGTGGTGAAATTAACAAGGAGAATGAGAAGCAGAAGGAGATGGATATCAAGAACAAATTTAAGGACAAAGGTAAAGGGAAAATGTTGGAGGATCCAAAAGAGGAGGTGGTGGTGAAAGGTGGTGGTGCAGAAAAAAAGAAAAAGCTGAGCATCACCATTCCGCTCACAAAACAAGAGATCGAAGAAGATATCTTCTCTCTTACTGGAGCCAACCCCAGCAAGCGCCCCTTCAAGAAGCATGCCAAAAATGTTCAAATGAATTTAAATGTACAAAACACAAATTTTTATCTTCAATCATACATCAATTTCTTTCAATCCTTTGTTAATTGTCGATTTTTATTTCCTCATCTGCAGGCTAGGTTTCCTGGACTATGTTTGTCCTCCATAACTCCCGACACCTACAAGGTCGCTGGACCTTCCAGAAAGAAGGTACATACATATATTAGTCTTCATATATCATAATTTTATGCAGATTATTTTTTTTTTTTTTCACAAAAAATTGCTTTTGTGTTACAGCGAAAACGTTATTAGGTGTCACCGTCCTCCATATTGTTTGTTTCAGTGGTAGAAGAAAGGGAAGACTCATTCACTCGAGACCTAACTATTAATGTAGTATAATAATGAAAGAAGTTTTTTTCTTCTTTTGTGTAATTAATATTTCTGAGTGAATGATAAATCTACATTAACTTTCATCATTTATTACTTTTTTTTCATCATTTATGCAACCGTAAAATTATATTTTATTATATATTTCATGTTTATAAGAAAAAAATTGATGCACTAACACAAGTGCTGAATGATACATATTAGGATAAAAATAAAATATAATTTACTAACATCAAAGTCTCACATGGAATTAATGAACAAAGAAGGATAGAATAAGATCCTCGAAGAAAATGGAGGAACGTTCTTAATTGGACTATAGATATATAGTATGAATATGTGTTTATGATACATAAAACTATACCACATTATAAATATGTGGATCTTTTAAGCAACCGTCAATGTCGATCATCACTCACTTTCTTTCTTCTATATTGCAAAGGTTTTCACTACAAAACAATGGAAAAAATGAGGAAACAGTGATAATTCTTTGTCTGGTTTTCAAACTTGCTTTTATTTGCATAAAATCTGGCCTCACCAAACAAATTTCAACCAACTTTTTCCTTAATTTTTTTTTTCATTGAAATTTGAGCTACACAACCACTTTAAATCCCCACCCTTCTCCCTCTCACCACCAAAACTCATCAACTGTTCTAGATAGAGTTTCAAAAAATATGTGATTCAATATATGTGTGATATCATGTTACACAATTATAATATATATATATATATATATATATATATATATATATATATATATATATATATTATTTTACACAATTTGAATGAATGATACATATTCACCGAAATTAATAACAATTATCATTTTAGATTCCTTTCTAATTTCCCTGCCTGTGAATTATTCATCTACATGATGGCAACAAAAAGTATTACTCCCTCCAAACTATTTTGTTCATACGAATTAAGAACACCATTAAATAAAAAATAACAATAAATGGTGACCATTTTATTTGATTAGATGATCATTAATGCACACTGTTAAAAAAGATAAATAGAAGGCCAAAGTAGAAAACTATATTTAATTCTTCTAGATTAGTACCAAATGACAATTTATTATAAATAAAACTTATTCTCTAAAAAGATAAAAATAAAGTGGGTTGCAGTGAGAACATCTTTGTGTAACAAAAGATCTCGCATAGTGTGAGTTCCAAACACCTTGCATAACGCAAGCTGGTAGAAAAATTTTCCTTCGATATATTCGATATGTTTGAAAGAAACTTAAATGAGGCATGTAATCATTAATATTAGCAAATATTTCACACCTTTCCATATTACATAATTGACCCACTGAGTGTACAAACTCAATTTTTGAATAAATTATCCCACCACTACTCCTTATTCTTTACATGTTAGAAAACCTGCACTTAATGTTCATCCGGTTCAGGACAATTTTTTCGACCAGGGTTATCGAGTTACTTGCCACGCCATGTTCGACATTGATCTTCACCAATCTATGCGCTTTCTACTTTTCTGGTTCATTCTATCCTTGCTAGCTCTATCAAATGTGAATCATAGAAAAAGATGTGTAACTTTCTTTGTGAGATAAAATGTTTGTCATTTCATATATTGACTTGAGATCAAATTAATCCACAAGCTAATAGGAAGAGCACAAGAACATGAATACATCAATGAAAATTATTTATTAGATGAATGTGTACGAATGTAAGGACGGCAATGATCAATTAGGTTTTAAACTTCAACAGAGAGCATAAACTTTGGTTTTAGGTTGATTGCAATTTAATTATTTTCTGGTCAAAGTTAAATACAAAGTGGATTACACTAGGAAAAACCAATGTGGAATCACATAAAAGAAAGTATAATTGAAACAACAACTGCTGAGCTTATGAAGCTAATTTCACGAATTATTTAACTTTAAAAGCAGTAACACTTTAATTGTTTCTAGCTATGTGTAGTCTTTATTATTGAACGTGAAAGTATATTTTCGCTTTTACTCTATTTCACCACATAAATTTCAAGTTCATACAAGACATATATGTTTTGCTCATCATGCACGTCCATGCCATTTGTGGCTTTGATTCAAACATAATGCACGATAACTGATACATTATTCTATACCTACATATCATCAAATTATGTTCAATCAAATAATATAAACCAATCAAAAGAGACAAAAGTTACTACAGAAACATTTACTAGCTAAAAGCTGCTGCAATATCACAAAGGCATATATAAGCTAATAACGTACCTTAGTTGAACGAATGACCCCAATAACACATTCTTTCCAGTTACTTGACTTCATCATTACCTGCAGTAGATTACGAGTAATTAATAATTTATTTCCATTGCACATCTCCATAGGTTTTTTCTCTGACAGAGGAAAACTTAAAAAAATATTTATAACTTAAAAAGAAAATTAGGGTTGAAGATGGCCATGCAAGTTATAGACTCTGTAAGAATATGGCAAATATCTAAGTATGACATTCTAAAAATTGGATTATTGATGAGACTTTTAGATTCTAAATTATTAAAAAAACGATATAAGGTTGTTCTATCTACTAAGATTCGAGGAACAAGAAAACGACAAAAAATAGGTCCATCCATGGTATCTATAAAAATAATACAAGTTTGTTCTAACTACTCAGATTCGAGGAACAAGAAAACGACGAAACTAAATCAATTGTCGGTATCTGGGGACAAGTCTGATAATGCAGCTAATAAATATGTTGCCTTTTGGGCCAATAACTCTCGTATCTAAACAACATGACCGTTAGATGATCCTTCATTGTCCTTAATGTTAAATTTAATATCCATGCTTTTGAAAAGAATAATAATTTAAAGACTTCAATTACTTTCTCGTACCTCAAAACAAAACACGTGTTTACTACTTGGAACAAAGAAGAAAAAAAAGGCTCTGTGATGCTGGAGTATCATTGGTTTTTCCATATATGCTTCTTTAGCTACTAGGCTACCTAGGGAGTTAGTTCATTTCTTCTCCTTGTAATATTTATTCTGTTATTGAAATTAACTTTCATAATTTAATTTTAGTACAAATAAATTAGTATTTATATGTATATATGTATGATCAAGTTCCTAGTAATTTTGCAAAGTAGCTACATCTTAAAAGTTAATGTGTTGTAGAAGGGATAAACAAACTCTAAAAAAGTGTTTAAAGACTTCAATTACTTGCTCGTACCTCAAAACAGAACACGTGTTTACTACTTGGAACAAAGAAGAAAAAAGGGTTTTGTGTTGTTGGAGTATCATTGGTTTTTCCATATCTGACTCTTTAGCTACTAGGCTACCTAAGAAATTAGTTCACTTCTCCTTCTTGCAATATTTATTTTGTTATTAAAATTAACTTTTGTAATTTAATTTCAGCACAAATAAATTATCATTTATGTATATATTTACGATCATGTTGCGAGTATTTTGCAAAGTAGCTATAACATAAAAGTTAATGTGCTGCAAAAGGAATAAAACAAACCCTCGAAAAGTGTGGCAGAGAAAGTTTCCTAGTTATGTGAATAATAACTTTTGCCAGTTCACCGTGTTCAGAGAATCTAAACATCAAACAAAATCAGAAAATATATCCAATAGTTACTAAAAACAATGGATACGTTGTAAATAATTTAATTACAAGTGATCAACACGTCAATTCCACGACCACAAGCAAACAAAGAAGAAGAATGACTCATTGGTTGAATAGGTCAACTACGTTACCTCTATCTGGATGAAACATCCACGTATACTATTTACTAGAAGCGACAACTTAACGTGCACAAGCATCTCTATAGCTATGTAAAATAGAATTTAGCCAATTAATTGAGTATATAGAATAAGTTTAAGTAACATAGAACTAAAAAGTTGACTTATTCGACTATCTACACGAACGATTCGCTTTGTGGACATCTAGTGCCATGAATCAAAGTATATAAGCACATCGTTGTTAACTTTTCTTGTTGTTTAGCTGTTAAAAGATTCAAGACTTCATGCACTTTCATACGAGTTACAGCCGTTTATGTGAAGATTTGTAACCATCTATAAAATTATTTTAGCTCTATACATTGTGAACAAAATTGCGAAAGTATCAGTCATTAGATCAAGCACCGTTCTGATGAATTGCTAACTAGTTTTTTTTCCTCCTAATATCTAAAAAATTATTTAAAATGCCATTGATAAGAGTTATGTCTTTTGGTACAGATATGGAAAATCAGAATGAGGAACAACTGTAATTCACATCAAAGATCATAAATCGCCCATTTATACCTCAAAATTGTGCATCCTAAATAACCTACAAAATCGCCCATTTATACCTCAAAATCGTGCATCCTAAATAACCTACAAAATAGAGGTTGTTCCAATTCGAACAACGGTGATGAGCTCTATACGAACACAAAAGATTGATATTGTAAACCATGCCAATTTATTTTCGAAGAATTAAAACAATCATAAAGTTGGAATTCGAGAACAGAATAAAAGTGCAATGTTGAACATACCTTTTAGAAAATTCAATTCTCGGTGATATTTCTGTTGCGTGAGATGAAATTTCTGGAACTTGTTGTAAATAAGTACGTAAAATAAAAGACGGGATTTGTTCACCCAGTTCATCGGGAACGACTACGTCTGGGGGCGAGCCAAGCCAGGAGTTTCACTAATATTCTTATGTATGAGTGATTATAATTATGAGTATAATAGTCTATTTATATGAATAAAACTCTAGTCTAAGATATGAAGCCCATTGGGTTATTGGTCCATTAGTAATGTCCACATCAAATCTTCTAGATTTGGAATAATAAATCTTCTAGATTTACAACACTCCCCCTTGGACATTACGACATAATATAAATGTCTTGTAATAAAAACTCCACGTGCTAGGTATCGGCCAAATAATAAGTTAGGGAGGAATGTAATCAATCTTCTAGATTCATTTCGGGGTTACCGCTCCCCCTGAAGACAACAACACTTTGAGTCTTTGCATTCCAATACCACGAACGTACTTTTCAAAAGTAGACGTAGGTAAGGACTTAGTAAACAGATCTGCTAGATTGTTACTAGATTGCACCTTTCGAATGGTAATCACGTCACTCTTCTGGAGTTCATATGGGTAGAAAAACTTAGGTGAAATATGTTTTGTCAGGTTTCCCTTGACGTACCCATTACTCATTTGTGCGATGCAAGCTGCGTTGTCTTCAAATATAACGGTGGGAGGTGTATCGCCTTTAGCGATACCACATGAGTCACCAATGTGTTTTACCAAGGACCTTAACCAAACACATTCTCGTGCGGCTTCAAATAAAACTATTATCTCTGAGTGGTTTGAAGACGTGGTAACCATGGTTTGTTTAAATGATCTCCATGAGATCGCGGTACCACCACAGAGAAAAACGTAACCAGTCTGGGATATGGCGTTGTGGGGATAAGACAAATAGCCAGCATCCGCATAACCTACTAAGGTTTTGTCTTGGTTCTTACGGTAAAACAGTCCAAAATCTTGAGACCCTTGGAGGTACTGTAGAACATGTTTAACACCATTCCAATGTCTCCTTGTAGGAGAAGCGCTATATCTCGCAAGAAAATTGACAACAAATGCAATGTCCGGCCGAGTGCAATTTGCGAGATAGAGCAATGCTCCAACATCACTAAGATAAGGAACTTCTTGCCCCATAATTTCTTCTGAATCTTCTCTCGGTCTAAATGGGTCCTTATCCACTTCAAGGGATCAAACAACCATATGGGTGCTAAGTGGATGAGATTTATCCATGTGAAATCTCTCCAATACCTTCTTCACGTAGGTCGACTGATGTATAAGAATTCCTTCTGGGAGATGCTCGATCTGCAGGCCGAGGCAGTACTTGGTTTTACTCAAGGCTTTCATTTCGAATTCGGCTTTCAAGATTGAACTGGCTTCTTCAATCACTTTGCATGTTTCGATTATGTTCAGGTCATCAACATAGACGGATATGATGCAAAAACCATTATGCGATTTCTTCGTGAATACGCATGGAAAAACTTTATCGAATGTGTATCCCTTCTTCTGAAGGAATTCACTAAGTCGGTTGTACCACATGAGGCCCGATTGTTTCAGGCCATACAATGACTTCTGCAGTTTTATGTTATACATACTGCGGTTTTCACCATCCCTCATCTGAGGAATGTCAAATCCATCGGGGATTTTCATGTAAATATCGGCATCAAGTGATCCGTATAAGTACACGATTACTACGTCCATTAATCTCATTTGGAGATTCGTTTTAACTGCCAAAGATATCAAGTAGCGGAATATTATTGAGTCCATGACGGGAGAATAGGTTTGATTGAAATCAATCCTGGGTCTCTACGAAAACCCTTGAGTTACAAGCCTCACTTTATACCTCTCCATAGTATTGTTCTCATTTTATTTTCGTAAAAATACCTATTTATATCCTACTGGGATAACGCGCGTACAAACGATAGAGTCAAATACTTGTCTTTTGTTAAGCGATGCGAGCTCTGCTTCAATTGCCTCTTTCCATTTAACCCAATGGGAGCGCTTCCGGCACTCAATGATTGTTTTGGGTTCTGGATCTAGATCATTTATAATGGAAAGAGCAATTGACGCTGTAAATATGTCGTCGATGACAGTAATGTTTCTATTATATGTTTCTCCCTTATCTGTGAAATTCACAGAGACTTCGACGTTTACGTCAACCAGACCTTCCTCATTTCCCATTGTATTTGGGTTGGTCGTTCCACGGTCCTAGTGCATTGAATATTTTATGCACGTGCTTCATCACTAGGATGCTCGTCTCCTAGAGGCTTTTAGTTATCTAGACGAATCTCTTCTAGAGATTTTACATTCGACTGACCAGATTTGCTAGCCTTTCGTTTAGGTGTATTACTATCTCTTGAGGGTCCTTTTCGCTTCTGGCGCGTGGGGTGACTTGAAGCGATTTTACTAACTTCTACTAGTCGCTCACCCGCAAGCGGACGGGTTCACTGTAGTAAGAGTAAGTATAATGACCAAGTAGTATCGAACCCAAGGGATGGTGTATATGCGAATAGATCCCTGAAGATCTACGCGTCGTAGTTAATATGAGTGTGTGTTTTTGGGTTTTTTGGAAAGATTAATTAAAAGACTGAATTATCCTACGAATGCAAAAGGAAAATTAAACTAAGTAACAAAAGGTGTATATGCAAGTATGAGATGGTGATGCTCAGGATAGGAATCCCTACGTATACTAACGGAGCAGGTACATAATCAAAATAACTGTGACACACAAGAATTAACCTAAGTCTAAGAATGCAAGGTGAAAGCTCAAGATTCTAAACCCTAATACTTTACCCTAACACTCGACTTCACGAATCTACTAACAAGTTACTAGATTGTGCTTAATTAATGAGACCCTAATTTAACTAAGGTGATGCGGTCGTCCTCCTTCGCTAAACCGGTAGATGAATTAACCTTTCCTAAACCTTCTCGTTAAGACTACTAATTGTTATTGAGTGATGCGGTCGTCCTCTCTCTAACACTTTCGTACTAAATTCAAAGGTAAAGTTCAGATTAATTATAAGAATTCATTAATCAAGAGAATTAAAACTAACGTCACAAATTACCCTAATTACGTACCCACATCCTACTTCTACGAGTTCATCCTACCCTAAGCATGCAAGGGTTTTAGCCGGACATGGTTTTAACAAAAATAAAAGCAATAGAAGAAACAACGAACATAAACATAATGAATTGAACTAAGAAAATAAGAAACATGAACTAGGGTTTTAAAAGAAAATAATTCTAAGAACTGAAATTTAATTACTTAAAACGAAGTTTCAAAGTGTTTAAAGAAATCAAACTAACGTAAAGAACTAATAAACGAAAATAAACTAAGAATTCGTATGAAAAACCTCAACAAAATGTAAATAAAGCTTGCACGTCTCCTTCCTCTCCAAAAACTAAGTCTAAAATTATTTCTAAAAGTCGGGGGTCCTTCAAAACATGTTTGGAAGAGGTATATATAGGCACGGGTCGAAACGGGAGTTAATGGACCGAAAATACGCATCCGGGGGTAAAAATCCAAGGTTGCTCGAGCAAAACGCTCGAGCGGTCCCGCTCGAGCAGTGTAGCTCGAATGACACAATCGCTCGAGCGGTTCCGCTCGAGCCGGTCGAGCGCTGAAATCACACTGTATGTTTTGGGCGCTCGAGCAATTCGCTCGAGCGGTGGCGCTCGAGCTGCTCGAGCACAAGAAAAGTTATGTATGTTTAGGCGCTCGAGCAATGCGCTCGAGCGGTGGCGCTCGACCTAGTCACTCGAGTGACTTCCAACTCATCCAACTAATACTTTTCCTCGTCCGCACTAATACCAATCGTATTTCTTCGATATCTTCTCATCCGGGCATCCGTTTGAGTCGATTCAAAGTCCTACGAACTCCATTTTTCGTCCTCTATTCACCTATGAGCATCAAAGAGACAAATTCATCAATGTGTAGAAATAATGCTTAATTGAGTCTAAATACTCGATAAACTCGACCAAGATTGGGTATTTCAAGCTACGAATCATGACAATTTCACGCCTAATCAACCCCCCCAAACTTGCCATGTTGCTTGTCCTCAAGCAACGAAAGAATAAGTCAAGTGAAATTGTTAGGAATGAATCAAGAATCAATCATGCAAGCTAATTGAACTCGAGCTTTAAAGATCAATCACATGTATACTCTCTCACCTTCCTTCATCATACTCATGCAACAACAACAAGAAACACAAAGATCAAACATGGATGTGCACTCAACGATGTGTTTCACTCCCTCACAAGTGTATATCAATGATTAAGGGACTCACTCAACAATCAATCACACATATCGGCAGCCATAGGCTTGTAAGCACTCTCAACTCCGACCATACTCTAGAAATCAATGCCGAATCAAAAAGGACTTTTCTAAAGGTTGTAATGTAGGCTCTTTGGACAGGTGGGATAACAATATGGGTAAGTGACTCAAGTGAATGGAGAATAGAAAATCAAACTTTCACACTTCGAGATTAGGAACAGACTATTTCAAACATTTTCAATCAACACACTTTCAATTCCAATTCTCTCAACACTTCAATTTTTTTTCTCTCTTTTCACTTTTTTTTTTCAATCACTTCACTTTTTTTTTTCTTTTTCGCACAAACACATGAGCTCATTTTTTTCTTTTTGCTCATTCTCAATTTTTTTCTCTTTTTCCCACATCTCATAACTTCATTACACTTTCTTCTCATATTCACTTAACAAATAACCTTTTCCTTTTTCAACTCAATTCACTCCCTTCATATTCACACTTTCCTATTCTCCACTCAAATTGGGATTAAAAGGCTTAGGAATTGGAATAGTGTTCATATGTGCTAGCAAATAAAATAGGCTTTAGGCTAAAAGGGGCTAACAAGGGATCAATGTCATTGGTAAGGAAAATTTTGGCTAAGTGACTCAATAAAATCAAAGATGGCCTAAGATCCTATTCGGCATATCAAACTAGACACAATCAAGAAGCAAGAGCACACACAAGTTCTGGCATCCTCTCAGGTGATGATTCACTCACAAACGAAGAGATCAAATTATGCATTTAAATCTCGTAAGGCTCAACTCTCACGGTTTTCACATCCATGCTAGTCCTAGTGAATTCTCACTCTCATCACACAAGCACTCAAAAGAAAAATTCACAAGCATACAAGTTCTTTCTCAAATCAGCTCAAACCCAAACACTCACACAATAAAACTCCTAACTCAACCTCACAATTCACCCTACTCATCAAATCATACTCAAAGATCGCAATCAACAAGCATAAGATGATTGATAGGCATAAAATATGCAATAGCGAGTCAACTCAAAATCACCCCAAGGAGTATCTCAACAAACTAATAATCAATCAAACTCAACTCAAAGATAAGGGCGTGCATGCATGTGCAATGTAACAAGAAACATAAAAATCTCCACCCCCCAAACTTCGACCTTGCTAGAGGTCTAAGTTTGGGGTTGTGGGTTACCTCAACCAAACAATTCAGTTTCTCTTCATCAACTTTGCACACTTCCTTGTCTCAAGTTGGTTCCTTCAATCTGAATAACTCCATGATACCTTTACTCCTTTAGAGACAAGCCTACAAGCAACTTACTCAAATACGAGGTTAAACATACGACTCAAAATACTCCCTAATAATATAAAAAGACACTAAAAATAAATGAAAGCAAATAAAAATGGGTTGCCTCCCATTCAGCGCTATTTTTAAGGTCCTCATGCCGGACCAAGCTCAAAGGAGCTTATGGGACATCATACTCAAATTTACCTCCCTTACTCTCATAAGAGTGGTGTTTGCATTCCTTTCCTTGATGCCCCATCATCATGAGCTCTTTTGCTCTCTTCTCATCCCCAAGTGTTATGGGTCTCAACTCCTTCTTACCTTTATCTGGAGGAGTCTTACTCAACAATTTCTTGAATTTTGACTTCTTCTTCTTAACTCATCCTTTTCCCTCTAGCTGGACCACGTCCACTTTCTTCACCTCTTCATCCTTCAACTTCTTCACTTTATCCCTATCAATATAATCAAGAACATACTGCTCATGGGTTAAATTATTGAGTGAAGGAGTATAAAATTCATGAATATGAGAAGGATTAGGGATAAAAGGTGTGTCTTCAACACGAGGATCAATTGCATCCATGCAATACAAGCTCTCGTCCTCCCTCGGGTGCTTCATGGCTTCATATAGGGAGATCTTCACTTCTTGATCATCGACCTTCAATGTAATCTTCCCATTTGCCACGTCGAGCACCATCCCCGCCGTAGCTAAGAACGGCCTTCCCAAGATCAATGGAACGTGCTCATCTTCCTCCATCTCTAGCACTACAAAGTCGGCTGGAAAAATGTGATCTCCAACTCTCACTAGAACGTCTTAACCACACCTTGAGGTCGAGTGATAGACCGATCGGCAAGTTGGAGCGTCATCATCGTGGGTTGAAGTTCACCACCTTCCAACTTCTTGAAAAGCGATAGTGGCATCAAATTAATGCTCGCCCCAAGGTCGCACAACGCTCCCTTCTTGATCCCGTTCCCAATATCACATAGGATCGTGAAGCTCCCGGGATCCTTCAGCTTCGGTGGAAGCGCCTTGTGCACCAATGCACTCACCTCGTAGTTCAGCTGTACCAACTTCGGCTCATCCACTCGCCGTCTTTTTGCAATCAAGTCCTTCAGGAACTTGGCATAATTTGGCATCTGTTCCAAAGCATCATAAAAAGGAATGTTAATGTGAAGTTGTTTAAAAACATCAAGAAACTTAGCAAATTTTTCATCAAGCTTCTTTTTCATGAAGCGCTGTGGATACGGGACGGGTATCACAGATTTGGGTACCCCCCATTCATCTCTTTCTGTTTCTTTCACTTTCTCCCTTGCTTCCTTTGCTTTCTTCCACTTTGGAACTCTCTCAACCTCCTCACTTTCCTTGCCCTTCTGGGACTCATCCATATCTTCATGCTTCTCAATTCCTTCACTTTCAATCCCCTTCTCAACTTGGGGCGTCTCAGAATCAGCAGGCATCTGAGGACCTTCATAATTGGTTCCACTTCTAAGCTGGATCGCCTTGCAATGCTCTTTCGGGTTCCCTTCCGGTATTCTATTCACTGACTTTGCAATCTGGCTCATCTGGAACTCTAAAGAAGTGAACCTTCGATTGTTCTCTTGTTGAGTTCTAGTCCACTCAACATTCATCTTCTGGAGCTCTTGATCACGTTGATCACCCTTCTTATGCAACTCCTTCACATCGTACTCCAAGGATGACAACCTCTTACTTCCTTCCTCCACCTTCTGAAGGATCGCTCTCAACATCTCCTCGGTTGATGCACCGCCTTCTCCACCAGGAGGTTTAGACCCCGGATCAATACTTGCAGGAACAGTAACACCAGCTTTTGGGTTAGCATAAGAAAAGTTCTCATTCTTCCTCCATGTGTTTTGAGGAGGCTGCTGGCCTCCTTGAACTCCTTGTGTGTTCCTCCATTGATTTTGAAGTGGCTGTGGGCCTGGAGGTACAAATGGTTGGCCATAAGAAGGCCTTCCATACTGGTTTCCACCTTGGTAACCATTCTGGTTGTAATACGGACCTCCCATGTAATTGGCTACCTCTTGCCGCCCACTTGGTTGGTCTACTCTCTCATTCTCTACTGCATGCTCTCCAACCAAATTCTTCCCCAACTCGAGGTTGTTTATCTTCTCCATCATGGCCATCAATAGCCTTCTCGTTCCTTCTCCCTCTTCAACCTGATGCACTCTCTGAAAATCTGCATCTCCACTCCAAGCACCGGCATTCGTGACAATGTTGTCCACGATTTCCCTACACCTCTCTATGCCTTGGTTCAAGAATGCTCCGCCCGCACAAGCGTCTAAATGGTCTTGCCCTGCCTTGTTGGCACCACTGTAGAAGAATGCCATAATATCCCCCTCATTGTACCCGTGCTGCGGGCACTCAATCAGCATGTTTGAGTATCTCTCCCACGCTTGGCGTAAATCCTCTCCGGACTTCTGGCGAAAGGACGAGATCTCAATTCTAGCCTTGATCGTCCTAGATGGAGGGTAGAATCGCTCGAGGAACAGACGCTCGAGCTCGGCCCAAGTGGTAATACCTCCCCGCGGGAGCGTATTATCGTACCACTCCTTGGCTATTCCCGTCAATGAGAATGGGAACAGCTTAAGCCTCTTGGCATCTTCAGACATGCCATTGTAATTAAATGTTGAGGCTATCATGAGAAAACTCCTCAGATGTATATGAGGATTCTCCTTCCCGATCACCCCCTTGAACTGATTCTCGGTAAGCAACTTTAAAATCCCCGGGGATATCGAGAAGTTGTTCGCCTCAACTGGAGGCAAAGCCACTCCATCATAGTACCGCTTTGGCTGTGCTGCAAACCTCCCTCGAATAGCCATATTGTGATCTACGTTCTGAGGAACGTGTTGAGGATTAGCAGCTGGTACGGGTACTTGTTGGGGTGGTGGTTGGTAAACAGGTGGTTGGTTGTAAACAGGAGGTGGATGATATGGATATGGTGGATAAGGATAAGGTGGGTATGGGTAATGTTGGTATACTGGGTTGTTAAAAGGGTTATTTGGGTTTTGTGGGTAAGCAGGGTTGTTATGAGGATTATGGACAAGGTTCTTAGCTGGATTCCCTACGTTTTGTGTATCCGGGTTTAGGCTCTGGCTATCCCCTAATGGAATTTGATTCTGGCTACCACTAACTCCAGTGCCTTCAACTCGGTCTACTGCCTGATTGAAATCGTTGGCAGCATCGTCCAACTCATTATTGATATCCATTGGTTCCTTTCCTAAGTCGGCAACATTCATCCTTCTCAAGAAGGCTCGGTTCCTTCTGGCTATTGTCTCAGGGTCCAACGGTATTCTCTCTTTGCTCGTATTGCCTTGTGAGCGTGTTTTCATAAACCTGACACACTAGCAGAAGGATCAAAACGCAACTGCCTAATGAATGGAAATAAAATTAAAAACAGAAAATAAATCACCCACTACTAACTACTAAGCTATCTACAAGTCCTATTCAAAAAGCATACACCACCATCCCCGGCAACGGCGCCATTGACTTGAAGCGATTTTACTAACTTCTACTAGTCGCTCACCCGCAAGCGGACGGGTTCACTGTAGTAAGAGTAAGTATAATGACCAAGTAGTATCGAACCCAAGGGATGGTGTATATGCGAATAGATCCCTGAAGATCTACGCGTCGTAGTTAATATGAGTGTGTGTTTTTGGGTTTTTTGGAAAGATTAATTAAAAGACTGAATTATCCTACGAATGCAAAAGGAAAATTAAACTAAGTAACAAAAGGTGTATATGCAAGTATGAGATGGTGATGCTCAGGATAGGAATCCCTACGTATACTAACGGAGCAGGTACATAATCAAAATAACTGTGACACACAAGAATTAACCTAAGTCTAAGAATGCAAGGTGAAAGCTCAAGATTCTAAACCCTAATACTTTACCCTAACACTCGACTTCACGAATCTACTAACACGTTACTAGATTGTGATAAATTAATGAGACCCTAATTTAACTAAGGTGATGCGGTTGTCCTCCTTCGCTAAACCGGTAGATGAATTAACCTTTCCTAAACCTTCTCGTTAAGACTACTAATTGTTATTGAGTGATGCGGTCGTCCTCTCTCTAACACTTTCGTACTAAATTCAAAGGTAAAGTTCAGATTAATTATAAGAATTCATTAATCAAGACAATTAAAACTAACGTCACAAATTACCCTAATTACGTACCCACATTCTACTTCTACGAGTTCATCCTACCCTAAGCATGCAAGGGTTTTAGCCGGACATGGTTTTAACAAAAATAAAAGCAATAGAAGAAACAACGAACATAAACATAATGAATTGAACTAAGAAAATAAGAAACATGAACTAGGGTTTTAAAAGAAAATAATTCTAAGAACTGAAATTTAATTACTTAAAACGAAGTTTCAAAGTGTTTAAAGAAATCAAACTAACGTAAAGAACTAATAAACGAAAATAAACTAAGAATTCGTATGAAAAACCTCAACAAAATGTAAATAAAGCTTGCACGTCTCCTTCCTCTCCATAAACTAAGTCTAAAATTATTTCTAAAAGTCGGGGGTCCTTCAAAACATGTTTGGAAGAGGTATATATAGGCACGGGTCGAAACGGGAGTTAATGGGCCGAAAATACGCATCCGGGGGTAAAAATCCAAGGTTGCTCGAGCAAAACGCTCGAGCGGTCCCGCTCGAGCAGTGTAGCTCGAATGACACAATCGCTCGAGCAGTTCCGCTCGAGCCGGTCGAGCGCTGAAATCACACTGTATGTTTTGGGCGCTCGAGCAATTCGCTCGAGCGGTGGCGCTCGAGCTGCTCGAGCGCAAGAAAAGTTCTGCACATTTAGGCGCTCGAGCAATGCGCTCGAGCGGTGGCGCTTGACCTAGTCACTCGAGTGACTTCCAACTCATCCAACTAATACTTTTCCTCGTCCGCACTAATACCAATCGTATTTCTTCGATATCTTCTCATCCGGGCATCCGTTTGAGTCGATTCAAAGTCCTACAAACTCCGTTTTTCATCCTCTATTCACCTATGAGCATCAAATAGACAAATTCATCAATGTGTAGAAATAATGCTTAATTGACTCTAAATACTCGATAAACTCGACCAAGATTGGGTATTTCAAGCTACGAATCATGACAATTTCACGCCTAATCATGGGGGTATGAGTACTTGTTTTGCTTGGGACCTCAACCCTTTGGGGAGCATTTACTGCAGGTATATGCGATTTAGTTACACCTCTATGGTCAGTGAACGCGTCTGGCAGATTATTTGCTAGATTTTGCAAGTTAATGATCTTCTGAACTTCTAGTTCAGATTAATTAGTACACGGATCTAGATACTGAAGATTACTTACGTTCCACCTAAGCTCCCGACATTCATTCAATTTTGAATTCGGATTTCCCCCTAATGTCGGGAAGTAATCTTCATCGAACGTGAAATCAGTGAACTGGGCCATTAATTGATCCCCAGACAAAGGCTCGAGGTATTTCACGATGGATTGAGAGTCAAATTCGACGTAAATACTGAGTTTCCTTTGTGGGCCCATAGAGGTCCGCTTTGGTAATGTTATCGAAACATATACCGCACATCCGAAAATACACAGATGGGAAATGCTAGATTCTTTCTCACACACTAACTGTAGGGGAGAATGATCATTATATGCAGTTGGACAGATTTGTATTAAGTGCGATGCATGTAGGACTGCATGCCCCCAGCATGAAGTGGGTAGTTTGGAGTTCATAGCAATGGTCTCGCGATAAGTTTGATACATTTTATTAGCTCCTCATCAAGACCATTTGGGTATGGACGTAGGGGACCGAATGCTCCACTTTAATTCCCATGGCCATACAATAATCTATAAAGGCCTATGAGCTGAATTCAGCAGCATTATCCATGCGAATAGACTTAATTGGATAATCCGGGAATTGAGCTCTAAGCTCGATAGTTTTCGCAATGAGCTTCGCAAAAGCTTGATTGCGGGTGGACAACAAACATGCATATGTCCACCTACTGGAGGCATCAAGGACCATGAAATAACGAAATGGTCCTGATGCTGGGTGAATCGGTTCGCAAATGTCTCCTTGAATTCACTCAAGGAAAACTGGAGACTCTAGTCCAACCGTAGTGTGCGACGGGCGCACTATTAACTTACCCTTAGAACATGCATCACAAATAAATTCATCAACAGGAAGGATTCTATTATTCGAATTATTATGACCAATTAAATTAGATAGGATCCTACGTATCATATATTGTCCTGGATGACTTAACCACTGATGCCATAATTTAAAGAAGTTCGGGTCATAAAATTTCATACTCATGGCTAGATGGAGATTGGACGGCCGGATGTAGGAATAGTACAATCCGGGGGAGAAGTAAGGAAGTTTTTCTATAACTTGTTTACGGCTACCTCGAGTAATAATTATCAAAAGGTATTCATTATTGTTCTCAGTTTCAGTTTCAATATGATAGCTATTAGTTCTAATATCTCTAAAACTGAGCAGGGTACACTTATATTGAGGAAACAATAAAGCATTATTGATTATGAGTTCGGTACCCACATGGAGGATAATGGAAGCTCTTTTGGAGCTCACTATCAGCGTACTATCATTGACTATTGTAGTTATACTCCCCTAATGTTCTACCAAGTTATGAAAATACTTCCTATCCCTTAGGATTGTAAGTGTGGTGGCGCTATCTACCAAACATAAATCATAATCTTATTCCATCATGCCAGAGGAAATAGCCCAAACCTAACAGCTGATATGTTTACAAGGCATGTACAGCAATATCCAAGTAAATTTAATGGACAGCGTTAAGTAAAACACATTGAAGCTAAAACATAATATCGTCCATAAAATAAAGTATCCGAAAGAAAGGATCCAAAAACATAAATTGTTTTATAAAAAAATAAAGTACTAAAACAATCAAATACGCAAATCACTCATCATTTCCAAAGTCCTTGAGCTTGATGCTCAGAGGATCGACATTGTCCTGGTCAAAGTCTGCTTCAGGCAGACTGACATGGTGGGATTCGACTCTAGGTGCCTACCCCTTGTCGTCCTTCTGCTGCTTTTGATAAGCCTCAACCAAGTGCTTGGGAGTGCGACACGTACGAGACCAATGACCTCTGCATCCATATCTGTAGCAGGACTACTCAATCTTTTCTTGATTGTCAGATTTTTTAAAGAGCGAAATTCGAGGTTATGTGACCACCGGATGTACTACGACCTCGGCCTTTAGTCCAGATCATCTTACTCTCTCTCCCCCTTCCACGTTTGCAACCAATCATATAATTGTCCCTATACTGCTATTGGAGTATAAGGTTGCTAGTGTGGAATGTTGACAGATTGTTCTACATCAACTGGGTTACAATACGGTGCACAACAGAGTTGTACTCCGTTATAGACTTAAGGTCTTGGAAACGGAGTCTCAACCAATCGTATTGTACCGGAGGGAGGAGTATATCATTTTGTTGTTGGAAACGGTCCTACAGGGAGTTTCACAACATTTCGGGGTCCCTGAATGAGGACCTGAATAATGAATTCCCCACTCAGGTGATTCATGAGAAAAATCAACGCTTTCGCCTTCAGGGCGTTAGTGGATTTCGAACCTTTGAGAATTGTTTCGCTCAACTCATTTAAGGTTAGATGGATCTCGACATCTAGCGCCCATATCAGGTAGTTATTACCATCGAGAGCAAGCTCATCGAATTCTTTCATGGTAATATCATACATTTTCACTATGATTTTAAAGTGACATGATAAGAGTTGTGACCAATTTATTGACAACGGAGAAATAAGGATTTATTTGATTATTCTAAAGCACATAGAAGCAAGAATTGGGCGCCGTCTACCCAAAGCATAAATTACGACAAGTACCGGACGCCGCCTACCCGGGCATGATATGCGGACTATAAGCAATAAACTATGTGCGGGAGTAATAATGCATGTAAGATAATTAATCCAATTCTGGCGGGCGGCAGTCGTTGCTTGTTCGATTCTCAATTCGAAATTAATCCAATTCGAAACACGATTTGATTCAATTAATTACAAGAACATAAACAAATCAAATTAATAATTCTAGAACATATAAATCATGCAACACATGGATCAAATAATTCAGTACGGGGATTAATTCATATGATTTGTAGAGAATTAATTTTAGGGCGTACCGCTTAATCTCGGGCAGAGTCTTGTGCTGATAACGTGTTGTAAATAAGTGCATAAAATAAAAGACGGGATTTGTTCACCCAGTTCGTCGGGAACGACTACGTCTGGGGGCGAGCCAAGCCAAGCTAGGAGTTTCACTAGTCTTGTGTATGAGTGCATATTCTTGTGTATGAGTGATTACAATTATGAGTACAGTAGTCTATTTATAAGAATAAAACCCTAGTCTAAGATATGAAGCTCATTGGATTATTGGTCCATTAGTAATGTCCACATCAAATCTTCTAGATTTGGAAAAATAAATCTCAGAACAAACACATTTCCAAGGAATTTGCTCCAATTTCTCGTACATTGAATTTTGCAAGACTACTTCTTTTATAGTTTTATGTGACGCGGTGCTTTAGATCGTTTTAGTGGCCGGTCATCAATTAAGTATTTACTGGATAATCCTGTCAAAAAGAAAAAAAGTATTTACTGGATCAAAAAATAAATAAAAATCAATTAAGTATTTATTTATATTGTAGTAATTTTATCGAAATTTCTCGCATAGAAAGGAATAAATTGTGAAATGGTTAATGCATTCGAATTCTCTATAAAACTATTAAAATTTAAAAATGGATTAATATGAATAATGAAAACAACCATTCTCTGCCCACTAATTAATTTCATATTTTCTTTTTCTTTTATAATGTCTAACAATAAATTTTACACAAAAATATAAAAATAACACATTTTCATAATGCTCATTTTATTT